>CM056995.1:95757383-98470241 GCA_029891345.1 Dryococelus australis | reverse complement strand
ATTTATTATATACACATACATACATATTCATATATATACACATACATACATATGCATATATATACACATACATACATATGCATATACATACACATACATACATATACATATACATAACATACATACATATACATACACATACATACATATACACATACATACATATACACATACATACACATACATACACATACATACATATACACATACATACACATACATACATATACACATACTTACACTACATATACATACATACATACACATACATATACATACATACACATACATACACATACATACACATACATACACATACATACACATACATACATATACATACACATACATACATATACATATATATACACATACATACATATACATATATATACACAACATTACATTATACATATATATACACATACATACATATACATATATATACACATACATACATATACATATATATACACATACATACATTCATATATACACATACATACATATACATACATATACACATACATACACATACATACATATATACACATACATACACATACATATATACACATACATATATACACAACATACATACACATACATATATACACATACATACATATACATACAATATATACACATACATACATACACATACATATATACACATACATACATACACATACATATATACACATACATACATATACATACATATATACACATACATACATATACATACATATATACACATACATACATACACATACTTTATATACACATACATACATACACATACATATATACACATACATACATACACATACATACATACACATACATACATATACATACATATATACACATACATACATATACATACATATATACACCATACATATATACATACATATATATACATGCATACACATACATATGCATACATATACATACATATACATACATACATACACATGCATATGCATACATATACATACATACACATACATATATATATACATACATACATACACATACATATACATACATATATACATACATATATACATACATATATATATATATATAATTGCTAATCTGAAACACAGCGACACCTTAAGAAAAAGAATTAGGTCTGGGTCTAGCCGACCAAGGCAATACCCTACAAATATATCGAACCGGGGGTTGGAAAAAAATATAAGGGGGAGGTCCGTTATCTGTCCTCCAAAATAAGCAAGGATCGATTTACAAGGGTACAGAAACGCTAAGGCCGATAATGGCGCATGCATCGGATCCCATCCCCTTATCACCTCTAGGTGCAAAGCATTAAACTGACGGAATAACCCTTTTATTTTATGGGATAATAAAGATATTGTCCATTTCATATAAGAGGGGTAAATTTTGACAACGGCCTTCACTGGGCTGGAAACTGGAAAAACGACCATGGCTAGCCATTGGCTGGAAACGTTTATTGTTCGTATGTGTTAAAAAAATAATTTAAACCATTATGTTATAAGTGTAATTAATATCTTAAATTACAACTTTTAGTTCCGAGTACTGTTTTCTTCCAAAGCCATCATCAAAATAGCCAACTTAATAACACTGATTCCGCAGCAGTTCATCAGCTGATACAATACTTTACGAACGAGAGCATTTACTGTTTACATAGTGTGTAGATTGGTCACATTTTCTGTCAGATTTTAACCCACTTATATGGAATGGGCAATAAATACGCGTAGCACGTACCTCTGCTACGTGGAATATGTAGTACCAGAATTTTCATACCAGAGTAGTGCTGTGAAAAACAGTAACCACTTTCACGTACAAAAAATGCACCGCCCGAAACAAAGTAGAATTAGAAATCGCAAATAAAAGTTTCTTAAATGCTATTCCTCAGCAAAAGCCATTAAAACATTAAATTGTTTAAACATACAGATACTGCAGCTCTAAAACACATTTAAGAAATACGTTAAACTCGTGCAGTAGCTTACTGAGCACAGTGAAACACTCGCCCACAACCCAAACCCTGCTGGTCTTATTCTGAACTGATGCACTTCAGAGGATAGTCTATTTTCGGCTACGAACTCTATGTATCCAGCAAGGGCTCCCACAAGTAGGTACACTGGAAGCACATTTGAGATTTTAAAAAACCAGTACTGTTCACGATAAAGTGAGCACTTTTGAAAGCCCTGCTTGATATCTACTTGTATGCACATTGTGTGTTCTTCCGCCTTATATAAAATTAAAGTTGCCTTGGACCTCATCACTTTAATCATGCGTCGGTCAAGTTAGACGGTAAAATTACTAGAAAAGGAAAAAATTCACAAATCTGATCATTTTTACACTTCCGATGAATTAGAAAAAAAAACAAGGTGAAAGAAATAAAAATCATTATAAAGTGTTACCTAATACTTTTTATTTGCCGTTAAGTTATGGAGCTACTTTCCCTTCATCGTCACTAACTTTACTGGGAGCATGCTCACTCAGTGCGCCCGTTAAAGTATATGAAGGAAGGAGCAGTGTTTTTTTTTCTGGGGTTGATTTCAAAATTGCTCATTTTATCGTGAACAGCCTTTAGGATGGGATGATGGGGTGAAGGGCGGTGAAAGTAGGGCAACGGCAAAAATCCAGGATTGATTCCGCCGGGGATAGAACCTGATTCATCCTGTAGGGAGCTTACCACATCACCATAAGTCTCAGTACACACCTGCTGAAAATGCCTGCATCAAGATGTTCATACATGATGTTAGTCTCCCCAGCCGGGATGACGCGTCGTGTTCTAAACGAGCAGTTTGGTGCCACCAGCAGGTCAGTGGGCTAAGTGTGCGGTGCCAAGAATACCCCACCTGCCGGGAGCGAACTCAATTTTCTGCGCACTACGTGTAGCTGTTCCACTGGCCTATTTACTGTGGCAGATGCAGGTGCCTTTTCCTGCAGCACTAGGCCGCGAAACAGTTCACGGCAAACTGAGCACTTTTGAAAGCCCTGCTCAACATCTACTTGTGTGCACATTGTGTTTTATTCAAGATATTTGTAAAATAAACTTTTGTCACGGGCCTGACTACTTTATTCACGCGTCGCGTCGGTCAAATGAAACTGTAAAATCAAAAGAAAAGCAAAATTTTTACAAATATGCGAATTCTTACACATGTTCATAAAAACAGAGCAAAATAAAAAAGTCGTGGAACAACTTTTTCTCCGTAGCTGCCAACTGAACCAGACGCATGACTGATGGGCTTGCACATAAAGACGGCAGTCAAATATGTGCATGGTATATTTCTGAAGTGTAATTAATTGTGAACAGCCTATATAAAAATGCGACTCTTATCCGCGATCTAGTAAATAAAATGTACTGACTGTATTACTATTACATATGATCTGTCACGAGACAGCGTTCGAAGGTGCTGTTCTAACGTTTCTTGCATACTGAATCTTTTTCCGTTGTATTATGAAATGTTAGTCTGGAAAAAGTGTGGTATTGAAGCAAAATTACTTCAAAAACGAGTTATAAGAATTTTAAATGCATATATATTTTTTCCCGTGCAAATATCAAAATTGAACAAAATTAATGCATTAGGCTAGATTTCTAAATAATGGCTCATTTATAATAAAATCAGGAAAACCATTTCTTAGTAATCTGTTATATGGTTCGCTCGAATTCCAATTTCAACATTTGATACAATTTAAAATTAAAAGGGTCAAAAGTTAAACATTTAACACAGGTGAACTAGTGACTGATTTCAAAGAAATTGTAACACGATACTTTTCAATTCAGTCAACACTATGAAATAAAGCTGTTAATTATTTTACGAAACAAGACTTTTACTTAAAAATAATTATATTTACGCTACAAAAACCAAAGGAAAGTTACTTTCCAGATTACTGCAACGGACAAATAACCGAGGACGAGAAAGATTTTCTAATTGGCAAGGTGCCAACTTTGTATCCCATATACGATTCTATGTTAAAGCAACTCGCTTGAGGAGATTTATGGATACCATGAGTTTAGAAGCTCGCTCTAAAGAATGAGGAGCCAAGGCTAAGTTACACACGAATCAATTTTTCTTGGGTCCGGGAGGACATGATCGATAAACACACGCAAGCGACTCTTATGGATTCTGTTAGCACACGAAAACATTTTTAGTTAAATTAAAAATGGTTGAGGAAGTCATAGCTATTTTGCAGGCCTTACTTTTTATCCACGCAGTTCCAAATGCCAGTATAGATATATGAAAAACAACTACATTAGCCAAGGAAAATTTTCCCGATAGAAAATGTTATACTTCTCCCTCAAACCAATTTAGTTAATAAGGCGATTTTCCTTTGAGAACTATTAGGAGAAACATTCTTACGACGATTACATGTTTCACTCAACTGGGCGACTTCGATAGCGTGGGAAATTTGAGAAAAGGAAATTGTTTCTAGTTCTATTTCCATGAATGAGACATTTAAAAAATATCTGATTAGCACCCGAGCCGCCGCCACCACCACATAATGATGCAGGCAGGGGGCGCTAGTGGAACAGTTATGCCCAGTTGCATCATCGTGGTTCGAAACTAGATCCTACATCGGATGCAAGAGTTTCACAAGGATAGAGTTGCGAACCACAATGGTGCAACTGGGCACAAGTTCGCACGCTTTCCGTAACAAAGGGTCACGGCTAATTAAATCCAAATAAGGATGGTATTTAACGGAGTCCACCGTTTATATACCCAGGAGACCAACCGACATATAGTAATATTTCTCGATATGGGCAGTTCACTGTAAACTCAGGGTGGCCACTCAATTTCCGTTTCAAAATTCGACTTTTCCAGACCAAATTCCCCCCCCCCCCCCCAAATCATTTTGGCTTTATTTTTGATTACAACAAAATTTGTCATAAATAATTTATGCGATTATTACATAATGCGACGAGAACAGTAAAAGTGTTAGGTACCTTGGTGCAGCAGCCGTAATAATACAATCACTAATCAGATTTTCACCAAATAATGCAGTAATGCTGTTTGGTGAACAAAACCCCCTTAAATCAGAAACTCATGTACACAATGTTAGGTTTAACAATGAATACGTCATGAAAGAGTTTGCGATACACTTGTATCCAAAATTAATTGTAAGATTTAAACATCTCTTATTTGTATCATATGAATGCATTATTTAATAAAACTGCATAAAATATTACACTTACTATCACTAGGATTTATAAGAAAATTGCATAAAAATTGGATTGTTACACTGAAGGTTACCTTTATGAAGTTAAAAACATAGTGTGAAAACATTTTGAAACACAGATTTGGGCATGAGAATTTAATGTAAACTCATCAAGAAATATATTATGACTGCTACTAAATAATAAAAAAATGGATAAATGAACAAGTGTACTATTTTTTTATATTGTGAATATATACTGGATACACGCAGAGATTTGTATTTTCCAACACGGCTGGTTCAAAAATAATTAAGTTGTTCAAATCCATATCAAAATACAAAGATGAATGTTAAACTATTCACAATGAAATGCACTATAGAGATGGTATAGTTTATTAACATTCATATTAATGATAAATACTAAAATTAAGCCTAGAAGCTGAAAATAATTGAAGACTTGTCATACGAGTTTCTTCGTTGCAAAACAATTTCCATAATTTAAAATACAAAATTCACACGTAAAAGGTTTTCCTAAAAAAAAATTTCCCTGATGTTTTACAAATTTTCAAAAACGTTCTCTGATTTATTCTGAACACAATTCCCCGACTTTTCCATGGTTTCCAGAAGAGTGGCCATCCTGTAAACTAATCACTTTTGAAAGCCCCGGTGAAGATCTACTTGTATGCACACAGTATAGTCTTCCACCGTACGTAAAACTAACATTGGCATGGGCCTGCTCACTTTATTCGTGCGTCGACTAAGTAAAACTTAAATTATTAGGAAAGTAAATATTTCCAAAAGTAGCTAATACATTACAGAAACAGAAAGCGAGAGAAATGATTTCAGTATTCAGAAATGTTTTAACCGAATACTTAACGTTACATGGAACTAGTTTTTCCTCCGTCGTTACTAACTTCACCGGTTGCATGCCAGTCACTGTATAGGCTGTTCACGGTAAAGGCCCTTCCACCACTTTTTTCAAATAAATATTGCCATGTTAAGTAATAGTGTATGTATTTCACTGGACTCTTAGTTAACGTCTAAGGGCCGGTTGCACCAACATCACCCCTGATCGGAGATCGAATGATCCTAGTTCCGAGACAGGATCCAGTTTGATCTTGGTTCCAATGTAAAACTGTTGCACCAACGAAATTTCATAATTTTGGATCTTCGATTCGTCGATCTTAGTTCCAAAGTGAGAGATTGATAAGTATAAGACAAATTTTCCTATTGGTTCGTAATATGACGTCATGGAAGTAGGCGTATTTTTCACTATAGATAGAACAAGATGTGCAATGTTTTATCTGTTTTAAGTGAATTATTGTTTTACGAGCTTTACTGAAGAATATTCAAGTGCATATAATATTTTTAATTTCCGAAGAAAACACTCGAACATAGTTCAATATGTTGGCGTATTTTCAAACTATATTTGTCTACGCTAGCTGCTGATCTCGGATCGAGATTTGGAACCACCAATTTCGGCGGCTCGAAATGAACATCTCAATCTCCAGTCCAGCTCTGAACTCGAATGGTGCAACAGTTTTCTGTGTCGATCTTAGATGCGATCTCGGATAGTTTCGAACCACGATGGTGCAATCGGCCCTAAGGTTACAATAAAACACTAACGATTATTCCAAACGAGAGGGAGGGTTTTATACTCTACCGTGAATAGCCTCATACGCAGGTAGGAGCAGTGACATTTTTGAAAGGTTGATTTCAAAAGTGCTCACTTTACTGTGAACACGTCCTTTACAAGCTGTTTGCTGTTAATTACGAACACTTTTAAAATCAACTTACACACATTGTAACGTAAGCAGTGACAAATGCTAGCGGTAAAGTTGGCAACAAAAGAAAAAAATTAATATATCTCTATCTTATTACATTTGCAATGCTACCATAAAACATTCGAATATGAGTTATCTTTGTTTTATGTAAATTGAAGTGAAAAATGGCGTTACATTGACACACTTATGTTTAACAATTTAATAACGTCCCCTGGAGTACGTTTCATTATGGGTTCTCATCGTACCATATGAACTTCAGGTCCCAGAAAGGCAAATATCTAACGTAATATGCCGACCAGACTAAGTACACGTACCTACATGCAGTTTAAGTCCGTCGCCTTAATTAAAACGTGAAAGAAACAAGGAAACATGGTCGAATGTATACATGACTGCATTGGCGATACTATGTTACAATTCCGTTTCACTACATCTTTGTAGTATTTATGCGACTGTCCAATTGTCAATCCACCATTAGTCAATACCTCAATGTGTCGCTCGTTATGATTTATTAACACTACGAAAATGATTGATACTGCACTTCTGTGGTATTACTAATACACATCCGTGACTTTTTTTAAGAAGTTTATTTCTGCTATTTATACAAACTGATAAGGAACAAAATTTCGTGACTAATCTAAATTTAGTTAATCTGGAGAGAACTCTAGTTATGAATTAAATGTGAAAATGCAATTTCATGGAATAAATTGCCCGGCTAGGCATTATATATTTTAGTATTTTGTAATAATTTTGTCCATATCGGTCTAAGCAATCTAATTTTATACGCGAAAAGTGATTTTCATGTAAGAATATAACGAGAAATGTTCCTGTGGTTGAACGCTGTAAAAAAAATGTTAAAACTATTCTTGAATGACAAATTATCTAAAAAGTGTGGTGTAAAGTTTCGAAGATATTATGTAGAGGCATTATTCTACATTGAAAAATGCAGTACCAGTCATTTGGTTGTACGTAATACATGCATTCAAATATTAATACGTAAGGTGTTTGTACACTATAGTACACGACATTCCAATTTACAAATTCGTATGTCTAAAAATAGTGTTGCGATCAAATACCACGGGCGAAAAAGAATTCGTAATATTCTACTGAAACAAAGCATGCGCGTCCCCAACAGAATGTACAGTAGGCTCTAATAAGTATTCGTAGTACTGTAAATACTCAATAAGGAAAGTATTGTTACAAAAATGACTGAGGGGCGTATGCGAGTTCGTGAAGGACACTTCAATCGGACCCGCTATTCCAGCCCATGAACGTCTTGCAGTAACGTTGCGTTTTTCTTTGTTCCTGGAGATTCATGTTCTCTTGTGTACACGTTAACGATTTTTAAGCACGTGAATTCAGGCTGTGTTCCATAAGTTCATGACGCACTCCTACATGCTGTACAAGATTATATCAAGGAAAAAAGGTGCACACATTTCCATGCGTTTATTTATAGAGTATACAAGATTATCCAGATATCCAAATGCTAAGGGTTGAGCATAGGATGTCTATATCCGCATCATTTGACAATCCTCGTTCACTTATATCGCCGTTTGGTTCGAGACCTTGAGCATCCAGCGATGAAACACATGAATGATATCACTGAGCACTTATAGATGGGGAAGTGGTTAATCTACAGTCGTTTCCTGGAGACTGAAAAGTGGCGAAATGAGTAGTAGTTGGTGCGGCGATACTGAACGGAGCACACTTATTTTGATATTGGGGGGTTTATGTTGTTTCGATATTCATACGAACGATTATCCAACCTGCCCATTTATGCCTCGCATAAAACACTACATATTATATTTTGAAACACCTTAGCATAAGGTGAAAAGTTTCCGCAACTTAATTGCAACTTTTTCACCAAATAAGGACTAATTTTTCAAATCTTTTAGAAGTGATGGATTGCAAGAGTCGCTGACCGTTCAACTATGGACGTAATAGATATATTTTTAAGGTATAGGGAGGCAGGTTTGGAGACTTGAAATTTTGAGGATTGACGTAGGGCTTGCGAATGTTCAGTTATATTGCGTTTTTGACCATCGCGACGCTCCTCCAGTTTAGCACCTTGCATACCTGCCTCTTGTAGTTTGTTTACCCTGAAATAATGTTTGCATTTAATTATCTTCATTAATTTAGTTACTCTTAATTTCAATGAATTGCTAAATTTCATTTATTAAAGTATTAATTCATTTTTAATTTACGTTTACGCATATAAAGGAGGGTACTTTTGAAATCAACCTTACAAAAAAGTCGCTGCCCCTACCTGCAAAAATTTTAACAGGCGCACCGAGTGGTATGCGCCCAATTAAGTTCGTAACGATGGATGGGAAGTAGTTCCTAATAACTTAACGTCGACTACATAAGGCGAAGGAATACACAACGTGCATACAAGTAGATCTTAAGCAGGGCTTTTATAAGTGACAATTTTACCGTGAACTGCCTATACCTACATAAATACCTCCTCTTTTCCAGATGACACGCACAGGAAAACTGGGAACTTATTGCAAATAAATTCACCCAAAGATGGAATTTCCCGCACCATGGACGGCAAGCACATCACGCCTTACGAGCTCCCATGCATTCTGACAGCAATCTTTATTCAATTCCAAGAACTTTTCTTCCATTGTCCTATTTGCTGTAGTCGAAGCCAATTGCAACTGCATATACGCAACGCTGGATGCCAGAGAATATCCAACTGAGGTGTATTTAATAAAACCTATAATTTGGAACCAACAAGGACAGTAGTTCTGGCCTTAGTTCACCTAACCAAATCCTTGTGGGGGGGGGGGGGGGGATAACTAAACAATCCCATCTCGGAATGGTTGATGTCTATATGTTCAGATACAGGAGAAATCGATCCAAGAGACCAGAGAACGGCTAGGAGTGCGACTGCCGCGCAAAATGTGAGAAAAACTTGCAGAGTATTTTATTTCATCAGGAGAATTGCATTTCCAATTTACCACGTAAACAGATACCATGTACTTACGAACGTATCAACGATTGTAAAAATTCAATAATATTTTTTATGTAGTACAATTACTGTTATGTGTATACTGTTATATGCGAACAAAGCGCCCTCGCGGTCGAAGCACCACTTTTTGGCCGATTTTCTCTTTCTTCACCTGCATTGAAAAACAGCGTAGTAAGATGTATATTTTTATTGTCATTCTCATCGGTTTCAATAGACGCACATTTAACACAAATCTGTTTTAATCAGCTATCAGGTTGCTCCAAAGAACTAGTCGCACGCGGTACAAATCTATCAACTTTACAGTTTTTCTTCAGTTCACTCCATATTTCAAATCAGTTTTATTAAACAAAAAACTGGCGAACGCAAAACTGCAATCCTAATAGAATCAACATGTATACAAACGTGTCGCCACTACGTCCATCGATCCGGCCACCTTTGATCGAGACCTCCACCGCTCGGCGTTGGATTGGTATGACTGTCAGCCTGATACCGAAGCAGATGGTCGCGTCCTCGTACACGTGGCTTTGTCGATCGGATTTACCTATCGGCACAGTGGGGAGACACCTTGAGGTTTCCGGTTCTGTTCGCGGTCTCAGAGGATTGCGAATAGGTTTCATGTCAAGGTGCTCCCGATTCAATTGCAACAGCATCTCCGACCACCTCAGTGCAGTCTCTAGACTAGCTGGGAAATACCGGTCTGATCCCTGGGTCGGGAAGCAGTTTGGCGGACGCAGGCGACCGCAACCTTCAACTCTACCTTTTCTGGAGGTAATCGGCAATTTACGCCAATCCACCTTCGGACAGAGACCCTGCTTACTTGGAGCCGTTTTCCGCATTTGGGATCAAGTAACGCAGGAGCTGTAAGGACGACAATGCCGCGCGCATCAAGTGTGTCATCGTCGCTACGTGCAGGACTCTGGACTGGCATACAGTATTTTCGTCGTGGACTAACTTAGCCTTGTCATTTTATCGGTTCAGAGTGTATAGCAAGGTTCAAAGCAGATTCCTAAAGTACTGTTGCATGTATGGCCCGAATATGTTCATACATCGCTTCGAAAAAGCCGTGTTTAGCTATGTTGAAGAGCTCCGAAAAGTGCTCTTAATGTGCGTGACGTTCTGAAAGTAATCTAGGCATCAGGTGTAGCCTCAAATGTGTTCTTTCGAAGATCACATGGGGAAACTGGGACAACCCGAGCAAACCAATGGCACCGACCATGCCGGCCTCTACCAAGGACGAATTAGCGAAAGGTTTTGAGGGTGCCTACCAAGGTCTCCGACACTCGTGGAGTAAACAGATGGAGGAGCAACAGCAGGTAATCAAAGAGCAGGGGGGGAAGGGAGGGCACCCCTCCCGAACAAACCCACAAGAAAATAGCAACGTCCACCACATTTCCAACACGCGAAAATCGGAAACGATCCGACCGAGAATGGAAACCCGATGGCCTCTGATAAAGGTGGGTACATAACCCGTGGGAGGATCATGGGGAAAGATGAGAAAAAGGTGCCGTGACCGCGACGGTTTCTTTGGGCGGTAACACACCCAGAAACTGCAGAAAATGGTAGAGGGAGGGGTGTTGAGGCGCAGAAGTAGCAGTTCGTGCGGTAATGAAGTGTGGGCGAGCAGTGCCTAGCACTGGCAGATCGATATGTTCAAGGAGAACACCCGCCCGCAACTAGCACCTGGTCAGCGCCTGTAACCGTGCTGGCCCTACAACAGCTGCTCCCGCCGTCACATTAAGACTGCACACATACTAACCCTTACTGGCACACGTGAACAAATTAAGGAAAAGTAATCACTTGAATAGTGAAAAAACACACAAATTATTTCATTGTAGACGTGTATGCATTACAAACACCTTTAGTATACTAGTAATCACCGCTGAACACCACCCGTATATAAAATTTTCCTTATATTCCCCGATTTTTTCGTACATTCTCTTACTTCCTCACAGCCAACCACCACCAAGAGAATTTATTTCTTAAATGTTATTCCCTTAAAAATTTAAAACAATTACATTTTATGGAAATCATATTTACCTCCACAGATATATTACCTCTACACAGTTGCCCCAAAATAGAAATAAAAAAAATTTAAAAACTATACAAACCATAAACATATTGGAAGGCACATAGTTAACATGTTATGCACCACATGACTAGTATATTTACACGCAACACGCGCATACATTCAACAAAGTGTAATTAAATACGTACATTTCTGGTTTATCTAAATTTCCTAACTTCTCTCACAAATTCCACAGACTTTCCGTTCGATATAACTATTCCAAAACGCCATTTTTCCATGACATCACAGTTGCAATTTTTAAAAACATACTGTGAACGATAGGTCGGTATCCTTTCGACATCTCGGCAACATCACGAGAACAATCAAGTGAAAACTGAACGTTTAAAAAATAATATTGTTAAAGACGGCCAAATAGGCGTATCCAAGTTCGTGAAGGATGGAGGTATTAAAAATAAAAGAACTAAGTTTGATTTTTATTTATAATGGTATGAATAATCACACTGCGTAGTATTTACAACATTAAAACTAACTCCACTATTACTCCTGTTATTTTGAGTGAGTGCAATATTTATTGCCGATCTCAATTTTAATTAAAACCCTTTTCAATGTCTGTATATTTGTTCGTCATTTGCACATATTCTGTATTATTTGAAACGTGTCACTCACGCATCCTCCCGTTCAAATCGTCCCGCCAGTCAACTTCACTCTCCACTGTAGCGATGCTCTCAGTTCGCAGCTTCACTCCTGCTGGTCAATCTCACCGTAACTAACTTGTTGGCTCGTGTCGCACACCTGGCGCTTAGGGGGGAGGGGGTTAGGCCCTGTCTATTTTATAGATATTCCGCCACAAATCAGATTTCAGGAGGTGCATTACAATTTTTGGAACGACAAAGCATCAATAATACTTCCCTTAATGTTCTTGAATCGCTACAGCTTCTCTGCATTTGATATTTTCTAACTTGCAACAGTCGAGATAAAGTAATTTAATGTTTTGTGGCAGCGACTACAAAGGTTATAACTACGGCACTAACTAAACCGATTTCAAAAAAATGCATTAAGTTATACGCTGTCTCATATCCGAAAAAATCCATCCAAAATAATCCGTTTGCAGACAGTAGCCTGATCCCTGTAAGGTCGTACAATCCTCCACGCTCTTGACTCTCGGCTCGGAGGTTCATCGTGGCTGAAACAGAATCGCTGCCCGCCCAATCTATGTATTGGACTATAGCAGGTTACCGCATCCAGAGTCCCGCCAAGAGAGCCTAGGGCAATGACCAGAACAATCTTGCAACGATAACCTCAAATTCAATCGGGTGAAGGATGCGAGAGCCGAACCCCGATATGTTTATCGCAGTGGTAGCGTCACGCCTTTGTTTATCTCGGCGTACTCTTCATGTTGCCAATCGCACTTGGCAGGCTGATTCACTCGCTCGAGCAGGATGAAATGCGGAGCAGCAAGAATGTAACAATATCAGCGATCCCACAGCTCAAGTCACGAACTTTAACACAAATATCGTAGCCAAGGTCGCTAAGGCGGTGCCTTCCATAAGTTTCCGGGTTCGAATTCCAGTTAAATCAATGCCACATGTGTCGTTCTTGAAAGCAGGTTTTAAGTTATCTTGATTTATACCTGTCCTCTCCCACCGAAACTTGACACTTCTTTCCGCACGAAAAAATCGACAGCTTAATTTCGTTTCAGTACATGTATTTGTTTACATACTGAAACTGGTCGATGCAAGGAAAATGGGATAGGACGTGTGCGCACGCCATCTGCGCAGTAACCACAAAGTCCCGTTTACACCGAAGCAAACAGAAGCTAACATGAGCGAACGAATATCGATGAACCAAGCATTCCCAAACTCAGATTACACCGGAGCAAACAGACACGAGCACATTGAATGGTCCAATATCGCGTCAGTAACACGCGTGCCGCACCAGCTGACAGACGAGAAAACATACCGGATGGAAACTTCCAGAGATGTGTTACCATGTGATCTGGATCCATCCTTTCTGCGAAACATGGTATCAGAGGATAAGACCTGATGCTATCAATTCGATCCAGAATCAAAGCGGCAATCTATGGAACTGCGTTCGACGACGTCAACGCCACCCAAAAAGAGCCGCCTGCAACAGTCCAAGGCCAAGACAAATCGCCTTCTACAACGATGGAATTATCGATAAGGAATTTGTTCCTGCGGGTCAAACGGTGAACGCCTCATTCTACGAGCAACTTTTGAAACTATTGCTCAAACGCAACCGCCGTGTTCGACCAGAGTTGCACGGGACTGGCAAGTGGATGTTGCTGCGCGATAACGCGCCTGCACATTGCGCGATCCGTGTGCAATTCTTGGCTCAGCGCAGCCTACCTATTCTCAGTCAGCCACCGTACTTCCCTGATCGGGCGCCTGCCTGCAGACTTCCGTTTCCCCGTCCGAAGAGTCTTGAAAGGCGCACGTTTGCTCCGTCGAGGCAATCTGGCAATGTGTGACGGCGGTTCTGCGGTCCGATTCCTAAACAAAAATTTGCGGACAGTTTCCAGAAGTGTTATGAATGTTGCCAAACGTGTGTTGTAGCAGATGGCGATTACTTTCAGGGCCAATAAGTCAGTTGTTTCTATTCTCTGTATTTTCATTTTGAAAACACCATTTACTGAACTTTTTCAACACACCGTAAGAACTATTCGCACATGTTGCTGTTATTTGCTCCTACGGTTCGGAGTTGTTCGTAGCTGTGTAAACGAGCTACGAACACCGAACATGAGCAAACAAGCATATCCTTCAAAGATTCGACGAAAGACAGACAACGAACGGATCTTCAGCGAATGCGAACCGAACCTAAATGAACACGTGCGAAGTGTTTTTTTCGAGTTCGCATACTGTTTACACCAGTGAGAATGCTCTTCATGTGTGTTCAATGCCGTTTGTTACAGTGTAAACGGGGCTTCACGAGTGTAAACACGGTGTAAGGGCGAACAAGCATCCTTCGTCCATGTTCGTACAGGTTCGATTCGCATTCGCTGATGACCCATCTATCATCTGTCTTTCAGCAAACCACCGAAGGATATTAGTGTATGATCGTGTTTTTTTTTTTTGCGCCTCATTTACACCGGGGTGAACAGTGATTGCTCACGAACATTCTCTGGTTCGCTTTTTGATGTTCTTCACCAGTCTTCTCTACCGTTAGCTGCCGGTGTATACGAGGCACAAACAGCTCCGAATAAAAAAAGGACTGAATGGTAGCAATCGTGCGAATGGTTCGCTTATGTTCGCTTCTGTCTGCTCCGATGTAAACGGGGATTCAGAATCTCAACAGAGAAGGGTTAACAAAACCACGACGCTATAAGGTTAACACCAGGTTTACGTAAATAAGAACTTTAAAATAAAATGCTAGTACACTCCTGACAGAACTGAAATGCAACTATGATACGTCCATGTTAAGCTCAACATCTGTAAAAGCGTGGGTTTGTTGTTCAACCGGAAATAACGGCACATCAATGGTGAAACACGCGATTCTAAAAGCGCTTATGCCAAATCGTGAGCGACTGCAGAAAACAGGCGCAGAAGACAAACACAGTCCACATTATCTTTAGTTTACTACAGGTTGGCAATACAGGTACACAGCATGACAGTAGTGAATCGGAGACCTCTTTCACAACAGATATAAACCTTCCTCAGTCAATATCGGACTTGCAGGTCAAATCCTTTAACCCTTGTTACGACACCACAATAAAAACTCGCCACACTAGAGATCGTTTCCTTCCCTCTAAATATTTATTACAGTTACGGTCAAGACCACGAGTGCATGCTGATTTCTACCGAAAATGAAGCAAGGAGCCTTATTGTTATGACTGAAATATTTGCATCACATTTGGTACAAAGTTCCTCTGCTATAATGAATTTTTCTATGAAAAGAATACATCTCTCTTTCGTAATTTATCGAAACATTATTCCGATCCAGTCACCATTATAAGTTTAGGATAGAAAGAAAATATTCCATTCCCAACAGTAACTCAACAATTTATCACAAAACCTACAACTGTGTAAGAATGGAGAGAATTTCAGCAAGAGTTAATAAATAGTTCCTAAAATATACATTTATAGAATAAGTTGGATACGTACACATTTCGCGCATGTTTAGGTTGAAATCCAATATTCGTGGCTTCCTTCCTAATTGATCCAAGGACCTCAGCATCAGAGGTGTTCTTCGAAAGGGATATCAGCGCCAAGACATCCAATCTGTTTTCAGTGTTTTTCTGCTATACATTTTCCATCTTTGGAAGTGAAAAAATAATTAAAAACTGGAATCCACCGGTGTGGTGGTTACCATCTTGTGTACGAAAAGCTAAAGGCTTATAAATTCCAAATTGGTAAGACAGCAATGACATTTTAATCAGTTTCATGAAAAAAAAAAAGGATGTCAAAATTAAATCACAATGTAAAGCATCTTTAATTCCTTTTCTTCACAATTTCTTGCTTCTACGAGTATTTACAAGGTAAAATGTTTCGGTAAAATGTTTACACTGTAAAATGTTACGGTGAAAATGGCTTCAAAATTTTCGGTGAAAATGGCACAAGACATGGGTGGATGATTTCCCAATATTTAAAATATCAAAAAACTTATTTCAAATCCCCTTATTTGCAGTTTCTGTCAGTACTAAGCCATAAAAACGTAGAAGATATGAGCTGATTTGACTGTACTGACTATATGCAGTTAGCATCTACTAGTTTTGTAATACTACTACTAGGAATAAGAAAATAGCCCTTTTAAATATTTTTAGCATTTAAAATTAGGGTCGTAACACTCATCTTGGCATGGTCGTGACAATGCACGCCATTTGTTCTAGAATTATTTTACGTTTGGGAAAACTTAACTCAACAGAAGAAAATGCTGCAAATAAATTTTTTTGGGGGGTGGGGAGGGGGATGTATAACGGTAAAGCTGAACGCCAATACACAATCAAACAGACTACTACGTTTGGTCCGCGTTAATTTGCGTCCGTGCACGTATAGTTTAGATTTACGGGCAACATTTATTCGCAAACATTCTGTAAAATGGCAGAGATTCAAAATATGTAATATGCATATTAAATGCACACAGAGCAAAAAATAATAATAAAAACCCTTGCATGTGCAACGAAGAGAAGCGGACACGGTATGCACATTTATCTGCGACCGTTATCAGCTTCCTCGGCTATGAGTTGATTGTTTGCATAAATATATACTCCTGTTCATTTTAAGGTAGGGCCTTCTTGGGGCGATATTCATAAATACAACTTTAGCAATAGCTTCGTCAAGGCAGTCTTATTTGATATCCCTCAAGTTCGTATTCAGATTTCATAAACATTTGAGTTGTTTAATCGCACGTAAATTTAAATACACTTTTCATAAAGGCATGGTATTTTTTAAATTGTTTGGTGTGTGCATTTACTTGACAAAGTGAAATGCAATCTCATGGTAGAACATTTGAGCATTGCCTCGACAATTACCGACACATTCGTTCGAACACACCAGACATCGCTCGTTACCTGTTCATAACTCACAATGACTCGCACATAGCACATGACGCTTTGTACGTTTACATTACAGTGTGCACTATTCGTTTGTTACTACCTAGTGTACTGTTCAGTCACTATTCCTGTGTTTTGTGAGTTGTGAGTGCCTACCTCTCGGGCAACACAGTTTCTATTCAATTTTACTCGCAAACAATTCGCTTGGGGGTGTTGCGACAAGATTCTCTTTTCGGTTCATTGGGCGCTTTTGTTACAAATGACATAAAACCTCTAAAGAATCTTATGGAAGAGAGAATTAAGCCAAAAAGGGGGTGGCCGCCCCCATAATTTTAATTAAGGCGGTAGGAATTCGAAACTATTTCTTCGCAGACTGCAGATCTTGTTAGCATAATACAGAACCCCAAGAATTGTACTATATTTCTAAATAGTTTACGATATTGTGCTAAAAGACCATTTTATTGTCTATTTTCAAGGGCGAATTTCTCCCTTAATATTTGCGCCAGGCTATAGGTCGCATTATGTAACTGTACCTCAATTTCGACAAGGAATCACCTCACAAAGTTTGCACCATACTTTCATGTACATACTGTGTATACAGTGCTTGTTTGGCATCATTCTTGCCATTATCTCGTCAGCTATCAGAATATTAATTTACACCATTATACCAAAGGTGTTAATAATTATTTAAGAGGTTAAGGTAGCAATCAGCCAATTACGACACATGTGATCCAAGCAGCCAGGTAGGCGGTAGGCTTCACCACTCTCCACAATTTTGCTCCCGGGCCATCTGCCGCAGAGGAAGCGAGTTTGCAAATAAAGTAAGCAAGTAATAAATATATAATTAATACAATGTAATGAATTAGAAGTATTATTTAATTTGGAGTTTTCATCCTAAAACATAGAATTCTTTTACAGCGTCTCTCCCCAGACGGATCTGGAAGCCTGATTTATAGACACGCATAATAATGCACGTCGTCAGCGCTATGAGAAAGTCGCAATAAAATTTTAAACAGATATATCTTTAACTTTATTATTCTCGATAACTACCAGAAACATTAACCTGTCAATACAGAAGAAAACCGGAAACCTCAACATGTGAAACATTATTAGGATTACACTTCTTAACGAAAATGCATTAAAATAGCACACACGTGCGCAGTCAAGGACCTGTCCACCCACACAAGAGGAGTTCCCGACAACTATAGTCCATTCTCGACTGGAACAGACTTCTGAAAATCAACATTTGAAAAAACATCCTAGCCATTAGCTGCATGCATAGCTAGTAAAAAAAAAGGTGGCGTGTGCGGGTACAGTACACGCACCCGCCACTTTTTTTACTAGCTAAGCATGCAATTATGGCTAGGATGTTTTTTCAAAGGTTGAATTTCAGAAGTCTCTTCCAGTCGTGAATGGACTATAGGGCTACTGCCGTGGTCGACATTTTATTTCTGTTGCACAGACGATGGAATGATACTGTTGCGGGCTGGCAGTGTGTTACCCCCTCCCCAGCAAACACGCTTGTGGAAGGATAGTGCAGTAAAGTGGAAGCAGGAGGTATCTATGGTGTGACGTGGTCGGGCACGCGCCTACTTCGTTGAAAGCTCACACCAACAATGCCGAGAATTTTCTTCCCTTTTAAGAAACCTCTCGATGTCGAGTTAGGTCATATCTGGGCTGTAAACGTGAGATATCTGGAAATAATTACTGCAGAACACATTTTCAGACCTTCCAGCAACTTCACCAATTCAAATTGTAGGGCAAAGAATAGGAAAAGTGGGTAGTTACATTTAAATGAACGTGTGTATTATATTAAGCTTCTGTTATGAATTTAACACATATTCCCATTGTAGAATTAAGTGACATTTAT
This sequence comes from Dryococelus australis, assembly GCA_029891345.1. Taxonomy (NCBI): domain Eukaryota; kingdom Metazoa; phylum Arthropoda; class Insecta; order Phasmatodea; family Phasmatidae; genus Dryococelus; species Dryococelus australis. Next base: position 98,450,933 of record CM056995.1, on the reverse strand, counting down.
AAAAGAATATTAAAAATAATTTTTATAAAATAATGGTGTGGTTGTAATATTCCCAACCAAATAGCAATTTAAGCCGAACTCCTACACCCACTATAATCGGCGCTCAATGTTTAAAATGTAACTGATAATCTTCTTAGTTTTAAATTTTCGTAACTTAAAAAAGGACGTGAAAAAATAGTTTGTATTTTTTTTTGAGGCAAACAAAGTTGTGAACAACCCAAACAGACAGAATAACAATAAAAGTCGTATTTTCATAAACCTTATGTAGTGTATAAAGTAAGTTTAGTTTAACCTGAATGAGACATTGTCTTTATTTGTACCATAGCATTGTAATAATACTGAATAAAAAATTCATAACAACGATGCTATTTAAAGTACACAGATACAAATAAATGATACAAGATAGTCAAGCACCGAAAATGTTTAATGAGGTAAGTAGAAAACATTAGATATTGTAAACATTTCCAAAATTTTAAAATATAAGTACATAATGAAACGATAAAACGTAATTACGGCATACATTTGTAGAGAATCAAATCACAAGGTGAAGTCTCATGAGCACACAAAATATTGGCCATGTATCAAATTAAAATTTGGAATATACGTATTATCCGGTAGAAGAAACAACTAATATTTGGATTTACTATACATTCAGACATTTAAAATTCACGAAACTATATTTGCTTCTGATGGCACTGATAAATATTCCAGTAATATCCTCTTATACTTTTCCACTTACCGTTCAGCTTGATTTCTTCCAGTTTTATTAATATCTGCTTCCAACATATCCCACTTGCCTTTGCTCATCTCGAGTCATTATTGCTTACAACATTACTTATCCTTGCATTAGCCTCCATCGATTTACAGTAATTTTTTGATCGTCAACTTAATCTTCCTTTTTTTCAAGCTGCATGCTCTGTTTGACTGAGTGTTTTCTTCCACTTTACCTTTTTTCCTTTCTTCAAATTCTTTACTCTTTCTTTATCTTCAGCTCTGTTTTGCTTTTCCAACTTCGTCAGTTTTTCCTCTGGAATTCTGTCTTCGTATCTGTTAGAAATATGACCTTTCTTTAATGTGAAGTACTGGATTGTATAATTTCTGTTTAGAGGACCAATTTAATTATTTGTTTAGTGTGACAAAATGGGAATTTATTGTGGGAAAAAAAGTTACTGCCCTTGCATGCAGCAATTTAATACAGTAACTATAAGTACACAAAGACGGCTTTCATTTGATTAAGGTTTCCATCCCTTCAATTTTGCTACATCCGGGTAGATGGAACAATGTTATACACAAAACTGGCGCGCCCAACTTTATCCCAAATGCATTCGGCAGTGCTATAAAACTGACCTCACCTTCATTAATCAAACCACACTTATCTTTAACCAGCCACCACAACAGTAAGCGGCCGTTGTCATGCCTTCACGCAATGTCTAAGCTCTGAACGAGTTCCGCGAGCTCGACAGAATTCAACAGGGTATAAATATCCCAGTTTCTTTCTCTTAACTAGGACAGCCGCTGCAGGGAGGAGACCTGACAATGTGCGTATCAGTTGAAGGTTTTGGCACAATCATGCGGAACAACTGTGTGAGGCAGCTATTAATAGAATAATTATTTTCCTGGTTGCAGCCTTTCGAATGTTGGGTCTGAAAGCAGCAAACATATCATTACAGTTACTAGCAGTGACTTAGTCAAGACGCCAGGACTGATAGCGTTTGCAAACAAAGTCTTCAAAAACTTATAAATTATAATATCGAGGATACAAATTTGTCAACTTTTGCCACACGTACACGGGGGAATCACGCTTAGACCACCACCAGGTCACGTTTTTCCCCTGGGTGTTGTAATCTCTGCAGAAAATATTACCAATGATGGTATTGATCGTACTATAATCCATTCACGGTTACTTCAGACTTCTGAAGCCCTCCTAAGGTTCTACTTCCAGGATATTACTCCGCCTCGTGCAAACTAAGCTTAACTAAGTCTGGAAAATCAAACCAAAAGGGACAACGTTCCGAATTCGTGGTCAGTCAGAGTAACAGTATTTTGTATAAGAACTATTTCTTACTAGGTGCTACCAACACACGTTTTCTCACTTTTGTATTCAAATTATTTATAAATGAAACATTATAACTTATAGGTGAAACATGAATAACATTTTAATTTAACAGAAAAAAAAGTAACTGTTATGAACACAAGTATAAAACGCATGTGATGCATGTTGGAAATAACTAAACACGTCATACATGTGGAGATTTTTCAAAGGTTTGATTCGAAAAGGGTGAAGGAACCACGAATAGACTATAATAGGAATATACTTCAGTGGGAACAAATGTCTAAATGCATTTGAATTCTTACGTAACTGGGCGCCGTATTGAAGGAATATATGTTAATTGCAGGAGGTCACTAGTGTAACAGAGTAAAAACTTTTTATTTATAACACAGACAATAGACGTTCGACTTTTTAAACCAACTTACCCAGTTGCATCTCAATAAACTAGAAAAATAATCAATCTTAATACAATGAACAAAATCCGACAAATGGATTAATTTTCTAAACCTTATCGTAGAATCAGATTTATACAGAATATAAATAAAAAGTAAAAGAAAAATACTAAAAAATCTAAAAAAAGTTATAAACTCAGAAATTTGTAAGTTTCATACCATCTTTCTTACACTGTTGTCTCGAAATGTAATCTTGCATGTGCTATACAATCTGCTTACACTGCCAAATAATTTTTAACAGATGCCTAAATATGCATTGTTTATTACTTTATGGTGTTAAAATAAGACTAAAGCTTCTAAGCTTTGAAAAACTCAAACCCCGTCACTCGGTCCTTGGTACAAAAGAACAAAAGTATATTACGCACTGAAGGGTAATGCAATTTCGAGAAAAAGTAATTTCAGACCTATAGCAAAATAAGTTTCGCTTGCAAATAAATAATTTTTAGAAAATACTGTTACGCGCCGGAAGGCTGTCCGGCACAGTGGAGAGGGGGTAGGCGACTCACCTCGATCCTCCCCTCTTCATAGAACGACATGCTCGCTGCCTGATTGTCATCCCTTCTGAGAAGTCCGTGAATAACTGACAGCGGCGAGACGTGGTTGCATCGCAGCCCCTCCCCCTGAAGCCGACAGGAGGCGCAAGAATATTCTGGGAAATAAGATGCTCGGCGCAGCGCAAGCGTTAGAGAACTCTGGGTGACGGCCTACGACACTACCGCGTTCCAACGGCCAACAGTCTTTGGCGAAGGCCATCTAGCCGAGTGCGGGTGCGAAGACAGGTACAGTGCGACGCGGACGAGGTATTAGTGGTTATGAATGGACGAAAGGGTGTGAAACCGACGAGTGAAATGCGGGTGAAGGTGCTCTGAGGACTCTTAGCACACTGTGGACTGGCGGTCATGGACTAAACTGAGGTGGGACTGAATGGATATGTAATACGGATGCTATTGTAAATATTGGAACTGTCAAATATGGACCCATAATTTATAATTGAATAGGTTGTTACACTGCTATTGGGAGATTTATAATTATTTAAAATCATTGATTTCCTTGTATAATTATAAATTGTATTAATTAAGAGTCAATTGCAAACAGGAAGTGAAACAATTTTTATTGTGAGATGTTGAGTTGAGAGAATTTTCTTTGTAGTTATTCTAAACAAAATTAGGAAACTATAATTAACTTTTATTTAATTAAGACCTCCATCCCTTAACGAACTTTGTTTAGCCCACTGCATTCGAGGGAAAAATTGCAACACTCGTGTCAGAAGTGAGATGGATGCAATTTATAAAAAATAAAAAAAATTGTAAAAGGCTATTAACTGGCAGGATAAAATTTGTAAACAGAACAATATTTATAACAATAGGCCGAAAAATTGTTTTGCAATTTTTGGATGTTAACTAGGAAAATTTCTGCAGATATGGATCCACTCCACTTTTTATTCGAGATTTTAAATGGTCACATAAATAGCTAAATAGATACTATAATCAGATTAGTAGTGTAATGAAATCTATTAATAGTGTAAATGAAACCGTAAATAGTCAAATTAATAGTGTTAGTAAACCTGCAAATAGCCAAATTATTAATGTCAGCGAGCTTTAGAAAAATAGTGTCATTGAGAATGTACATCGAAAGATAGGTGTAAACGAATTAGTGAACAATAAGAGACTGAACGAGAGAATGGACAGTGTTAACGAAAGGTTGGACTGTGTTGAGAGTAAGTGGACCAGGAGGTGAGCGCCCTGAAGAAATAATGGCAAAAATACCTGCAGCAGCAAGGAAGAAGAATTGCAGCACCTGAGGAGAAGCTGAGCTCGACCCCCGCCGAGCCTGTGAATGTGGACAGTGAGGAGAAGGTAATGTTCAGCGCCCATACAGACATCTCAGGAGAACCCCAGCACATTTGCAGTGAGAGTATACCTCAGCCAGGGGTGGGTAAGGGCGGCGTCACAATAAAGGCCCCCCTTCCACCCCCCCCCCACCGATGGACAGACATTAACACAAATACCGGCACCAGTTCCAGATTATTGCCGCCCTGAATAACTGGATGGAAGAGCAGCGGGCGTACTACCTGGCGGCTGTACTTTGGGGACCTGCGTTGATCATACAGCAGGCATTGCCAGAACGACATCGACTAGAATATTCCACATTGGTGTCTGCTTTGGAGATGCGGTTAGGCGACCGATACCTGTGACACATCCACCATGCTCAATTGCGAAGCCGCAACCAGTGGAACCACTGCAGGAGCTGTGGCAGCGCATCGTCAGGCTATCACGCCTTTCTCTGCAGGGATACTCGGAACAGACCCGAGACATCATCGCAGTTGCCTTCGTCGATGCCACTGCTGACACCGAGGTGTGGAAAGCTGTACAGATCGCTGTACCTCACACAATGCAGGATGCCTTGACCCGAGCACAGCAGGCGTCAGTGCCCCGACATCCAGTGCGGGCAGAGAGGCTAGATGAAGACGACAGCATCAAGAGGATGCTGAAGGACTTTCCGACGACTATGAAGGGGACAGCCTCCAGGGTGTGCACTACGAAGACTCGCTGTCACCCACCCAAATGGCCAGAATGTTGGTCGCATGGACAGCCGGGGCACCTGAGAGCAAACTGCCCTCAGCAGCAGCAGCAACCCAAAAGCAGGCATCAAGGGACAGGTTAGAGCGCAGCATCTTCGGGAAACTTGTTAACACCGGTCTTGATGGACAAAGGGCGGTGATTGGAAGGAAGGCCCCAATGTTTTTGTAAGTGCATTCAATGAAACAGGATTTGAATGCCATGTTGGTGGAGGGGAGTCTATATGTTTCATCTTTTCAGATGGTCGTTAACACAGGGTTAACTATAACAGTGGTAAGACCAGACATTCTCAGGCCTCCCCCCCCCCCCCCCGTGATCATCCGACAAGAACATGGATCACTGATATTTAACTAAAGTAACGGGCGAGACCACACCAGTCAAGGCAAGAAAAGGGTCTTCTTACAGCTTGATAACCTTGAGATGAGCACAATATACACATAGCATAATTGGAGGGCGAATGCATTTTGGGTCCTTATGTAATACGTACGCTGGGATTCTGTATCTATACTTGACTGGGGGATGATGCATGTAGGTAATACTGAGATGATAGCATGAACAGGACGAGATTTATCCAATGAGCTGCCCAGTAGTGAGTCATCAGTCTACTGTGCTCCCTACTTCTAGCGAAGTTGTTTATTCCAAGCACATGCCAGGGACAATGTCAGGTGGTTGGGCATCATCGAACCAGCCCAGAAAGGTGGCGTTTTACCATATGGTGTCATCGTAGCAAGGAATTCGATCTCTTCAATATCTGACAGACAAGAACAAGAGAAAACATTAACTGGCGACAGGAGGGCAGTTTCGGCTTTGCTACAGAAAAACAGAGGAGCTGTCTCATGTGAACCCCAGAACTAATGTTACAAAGCACTACATCCACACATGGGATGCCAGACCCATAAAGCAGCCACCAAGGCGACTACAGCTAGCTTCACATTTGGTGGTTGACTGTATTCTGAGATATTAGGGATTTTGAGGTAACAGAGCCGTCAGTCCATGGCCTTTTCCCATTTCTAGTTAAAAATTAAGATGACCATTAGATTTTGTGTTGATTGCACTAACTTAATAATGCGACCAAGAAAGATTCTTACCGCTCCCTAGGATAGAGGACACCCTGAATAGCCTAGCAGGTTCACAGTGATTTTCCACTCTAGACGTGATTGTTCTGCACTCTTACAGATGCCAGTAAACATGCTTAGAGTTCTGTAAGCTTACCCACCTTTAGGTTTCCTTTTTTTGTTTCATTTAAAAAAAAAGGGGGGGGGCCCGGATCATCGTTTTGCTATTTTGGGCAAGAACCTCCAGTACTGGACTCGAGCATTCCCAAGTCAAAATCTTAAGGGGAATCCCCAATGGAAACCCATAAGCCCCAAGGTCGCATCTGGTCATAAGGTAACATTGTGAAACGATGGAAGATAACTTAAGCAAGTTTTGTGTGTGTCTCCTCAAAATATTTAAACTATGGTTAGAAGCTTTCATTACAGCAATCTGAAAAGAAAAGATAGCATTTTTGCTGTAGTCTAAAATCCTGTTCTACAAAAGAATAACCAGAGGGCTACTTAAAGTGATTGTCGCCGACACACACATGCGACACTAGTACTTGCAGCGACTACGCATCTTGTGTACTTCAATATCCAAATTTATGAATAGGCAACAAAATATTGACTATGTACTGAAAAAATGTTTACTACAGTATTCCATTCTTTTAAAATTCAAATAGATTACTACTTACAATAAGACCCATTAAACTATGGAGGCTACCTTTTAACACTACGTCATTGATTACCAACACATTTTCATCTTTAAATTTGACACGTGACACTATTACAATTCTACTTAAGTTATGTCTGCATGTCTATTCCCAGCTAGACACCATTCTCAATAACTTTACATGCAAAACAGTGTAATCTTTCATTGACATCCATATGGGTAGCGGAATGAAACGCTTGTAAACATCTCTCACAATCGCCAAATTTATTTAAGTGTTGCGAGTACAACCAGAATATTCACATCGGATTGTGGGTAATTTGTAGCAGCCACACAGTGAAAAGTACTGATTATGCTACTGAGCACAGCGCATATGATTTTTCACAGATTCAGTGGCTGAAATAATTGCACGTAACGTAACATTGTGGAAGTTCATCATTGCCCACACCATGGCAATTGTGAATAACACACACAATAAAATACTGGAATCCACAGTATATTTATAGACAGTCAAACAAATACAATTCTACCAAATACTTTGTTTTCAGGCATTGTACAAGGAAATAGGCTATGTCAACTCCAGTGTATATTTTGTCAGAGGAACTGTAATGAGCCAAAATATTTTGGGACAGCAACTGTATAATTCTGTGAAAATATTCAAATACACTCAAACTAGCCTCTCTCTCGCAGGGCTTTAATATTTTCTCTGTAATAAGTTAATTTATGATTCATGCTGCATGTGAAAGAAGAATACATATATTTTGGAAAACTGCAAAACACTTTGCTAGATATGGCTGATCTAAATTTTTTTTTTTTTAATTATAAGTTGTTTGTAATTAAAATGTTAGTAGCTACTCCACTCCAAATGCTGAAATGCACATTTTGCAACAAAACATTTCAGGCAAGACCATAGTATGCATTACTATATTGTAATTAAAAAATTAGTAATAATATTCTTAATATTTTATGCATATGAACTTCACCCAGGAGAGTTTCATTCTTGTATTTAAAAAAAAAAGTACCAATTGAAAATATTTTTCTAAGATTAGTTCAGATATTCTCTCAAAGGGTTATTCCATATAAAATCAAGTTCATAAATAAATAAATATAAAAAAAAGCTACAGCATTTTTGATTTTGATAAAAATTAAGTTTTTACCTTCAGCAAGTGGATGATGGCAGTCATTTTTCATACACACAGCAAGCAAATTTCACAGATTTCTGAGGTTTATGCAACTTAACTTTTTTAATATTTCACCTATTGTAGAGTTTTTAGTGCCATTTAAAAGTTTGCATAAGATAATACTCTGTGTATTTACATTATGAAATACATTTTGTATTTTCCAGAAGGCAGCCATCTGCGTTAAGGGTCCTATGTACCTGTGCGTTCAAGGTCAAGAAGCCAGAGAGAGATACTGGTGACACGAACATTCACGCCTAGCACCTCATCGCTCCTACGCACAAGGCGTACAGTGTTTCCGTCCCAACGCTTTACTGTGTAAACAAGATCCCTTAACTGTGGGGTTTTATTACACTCAATGAAAGTACACAGATCAAACTACCTGCGCATAATCGTACTTTTCTCCTATCGCTTAAAGAAACTTCACAGACAAGCTTTAAAAATGTGATATTTGACCACTTTCACAATATTTTTCTGCATTAATACACTTAATATGATAAAAGTAAAAAGATAGCGATATAGACAATAGTTTATCCTTTCTGACAAAACTTCATAATTCCAGAACATTAATTTACCAAGACACGCAAACAATTTCACAGAAAACGTTTCAGTACATAGGACCCTTAAGCATTCAGACGTGCTCAACCAAAATTGCATTTAGAGATCTGATACATGTATATAGATAGGGTTTTCAAAGTTGCTTCATTAAGGCATAAGTGTTTTGTGCTAGCTAGTGATGGTGGCACATTCTGTATATGTGCACCTACAGCACCAGAAAGAAAAATTAATGTTGGAAGTTACAGAGAGTCGTACAAAGAATTAATGAAAATTATTTGTGATGATTCAAAAGAAAGTTGTATGCTTTCACAATGTCATTTATGTCCAGGATTTAATGTACCGGATGGAATATTCTGTAAGGAAGATGACCTAAAGAGTGAAATAAAGTACAAACAATGGCTGTCAATAGACAGTTGCAAGTTTGCCACCTTAGAGAAAAATATGGAAGAGCTTTTGTTGATATAAATGAACAGTGTGATAAAATTAAAAAAAAAAAAAAAAAAAGATAATACTTATGCTGAGTGTATAATTTTGGGGGATTTCTCAGAAAACTGTTCTTTCACTATGCAAGATTAAGTACCAGCATTTCATTGGGTTAACTCTCAAGCTACATTACACCCATTTGTTGTATATTACAAAGAAAGTGATTCCACAAAGTGTGAAACCTTTTGTGTTGTCAGCAACTACTTATTTGACACACAACAATGTGTACTAACATGTAGACATAGCAGTAAAAATTTACTGGTACCACAGTTAGAATGAATTAACTTGTGCAGTGAATAGGCAGGCTATTTTTGTATAAAACTGTTTTTGATGTTTTGAGTTTACTTACCAGCACAAAAATGGCACACTCCAAATAAAGCAAAGGTAATTCACAATTGCATTCCTTTGATACACAAATTAATTACGTTCAAAATTAAATGGGATTATATAATGGACAATAAATAAAATTTAAAAATAGACTTTTTTCAAATGTCTGTGTACTGAATACGGACGAAAATAACAGAATCGGACAGCTTGTACCCTGTAGCTATTCATTAAGACTAGTTTTCATTAAAAAATAAATAAATAAATAAAAAATAATAATAATTAAGGCCCCGACAACTTTTTTTCGCTTCGAAAACATCAAATTTTCATTTTTTCCCCAAGTTGGAGACTTTCTCTAGGAAGGAAGTCTTCAACCAAGATTAAGATGTAGCATGCACACCATGCTACATGTAGACACTAAACATACAAAAGATCAGAGCTCTAAATACAACTTTAGTGAAACAGGGTGGGGTACAAAGTGGGGTAAAAAAAGTTGCCTGAATGTTATATAAAGACTGCCAACATCTTGAAAATTAGAAATTTATTTCACAATATAAATATACAATGTAATAGTATCTAATGTAAGCTTTTAAATTACACTAAATACTCTACAATAATTAATTTATTAAAACAGTTACGGTAAGTTGAGTAAACCTCTGAAATTTGTGAAATTTGCTTGCTCTGTGCAAGGGCATAGGACCAGGAGGGGGGGGGGACATTGACCCCTCACTTTTATTGTTTGAGGGGACAACCGAACATGGGGAAAAACACAAGAAAACTTATAAAAGAAATTAAAGTTACGCGACTGCGCAAGACACAAATACTGAATAGAACAGTTAATAATAATATGACGTACATTTTATATAACTACATAGAGCACAGTCAGACAGAATGATGCGATGTTATGTATAATGTATTGAAGGTATCGCTAGAAAAAACTGAACATTGAAACACACATCACTACATGTGGCAGTGTGCAGTGTAGTGCATTGCACAGAGGCTCTTTCTAGCGAGATGGCGAAACATTGTTTCCTGCTTTTTCTCACGCCTTGGCACCGATTCCATAATCAGTTACCACTTTGTCGTACTTGCAAGTATCAATCAACATTAGAATTGTGAAAGATCTAGAACCAGAAGAATTGTTCCTTGGTATATTTTCAAAGAGAAAGCAACTGCATGAAGTTAATAATATTTCCTCATTTTCACTATCATTGGTGGTACAGAGAAGGGTTAATACTGCTGTAAACCTAAGCTTCCATCTACAAAAAAAACATTGCTGAATCCAAAGAAGATATTATAAGCAGAGTGCAAGGTCTTCTAGATTAGTTAACAAAGGCTAGAGTATATTTAGGTTTTCTTGCCTGTAGAGATGTATTCATGCCATGTGAACTTCTCAGTCATGTTTTGCCAGATCCTAGGTGACTGTTGCTGGAGGTTGTGAAGAGCGATTTAAGGTAATTAATAATGGTAAGAAATTAGACTACTTATGGGCAGAAATGACGGCGCAGGCTAAAATTTTAGAGGTTTAAGAACCAAAACTTTCAAGAAACAGACCACACCCAAAGCGATACGGCTACAATGACTCCACTAGTGCTCCTCCTCATCAGTTTGAATAAGCCAAAGACATGTTACAAGTATCATTTCTCGAAACAATGGATCTTCTGGTAGGCGAGATTGAGAAAATATTCAACCAGCCTGGCTACGAAAAATATCAAATTATGGCGTCTTCTGTATTCACCTGTTGAATGGAACACATCCACCACAAACTGTCTCCAAGATTTGGGCATTAATATTTTGAATTTCAGATGCGAGTTGAATGTGATTCCTAGAGAAAAAAAAAAGGTAAATTTTTGTCTGTTCTCCCTCTTTGCAACATTTTCTGGTGGCAATATCCATGCATTGTTTCATTAAAAAAACATCAAGGAGAGCTTGGCTTGGTTGGACTGCTCGACAAATTGAAATTTTATATATATTTTTAATACTGTACGGTTGTTTCGATTAAGCAGTACATAGTCTGGTTGTGTTTTGGTTAATAAAGGTTCTACTGTATCTTAAAACTGGCACAGTGGAACAGTCACAGTTTGCATCTATACTATGTAACATTTGATTCCTGCGCACTCACAATAACTGTTTTCATGCAAGTACAGATGTGGCCGAGTTCTTTACTCGTCTACACATCAAATCATGCTAGAGATTTTCTGAAAAGTTCTTCCAACTTTGGGGATAGAAAAATTTTTTTAACCTGTTTGAATTTCACAAACATTTTATGCTAACATACATATAGGCATAAAAAATTAACACTTGATAGTAAGTCCACTGGTATTAAGTAACCAGAAATAGGCTACCAACACCGCAAAGTGTACATACCTCTGCGACTACATGGTAATTTAAGCAAAACTCTTCATTCTGATGCACTCAACTACATTTTTATTGTTATCTACAATGTTTTAACTTTATCCTCTCATTCCATGAACCAACCTATTTAGAATTTCAGGGCAGTTTTAAAAGGTACTGCAATAATAATGCATATTTATAAGGCCTACACAGACACTTACCAAGTGTGTGTATTTAATGGGTAGAAATTATAAAACACTGGCTTTTGTAACCAATTGGGACCTTGCTATGTATATTACTGTAAAACCAGCAGAACTGTATACAATTTTGGTACATTTTTACATAGGCCTAGTTGAGTTTAAGACTTACGATTTAAATACGAGAAGTACTTCAACTGTAACAATAACGAAATTAGTCAATATAAAACAATTAGCCATGTTTTGTAACTTTCTATGCTTAAAATGTAGGCCCAATTGTATTAAAATTTTTCTCAACTTTGCAAGTGTACAAACAAAATTATGCCCATAAGAATGACTATGGATTGGAGTATGGCATAAAACATGAGTCTCGCATAATTCTGAACAAAATTGAAAGAAAGCATGACCATTAACTTATTTGACACTGCAGGATGGACTTACTGCAGTTTTAGGTTAGACTGGCTGCAACCGTGTATAGCGATAGCAATAAGAACTTGTCCAAGCACAGTGATAGTAAAAAGAAAAGTTCAACTTGGTTTAACTTTCTTGTAACTATCCATCACTGTGCACCAATATTCAGTCAATCAGAAGCCCTGACACTGTGCTACATTATTAAATGAAAAACAAACTTGCTTACGAATCAAGAAAATGTGTACGTTGACTGATTCCTCAGGCAGATATTTCTTTCGTTAAATATGGAGAATCTCAACCACAGAGGTTTTGTAACTGTTTTACGCGAAAATAGTAAAAATAGAAATGAAAATAATGTCTCATTTCCAAATTTTTACACCCATTTTTTCGAATGGAAGAATATTTAAATGTATATCTATTAGGAACATAACACACACAGCATGCAAGATGTATAAATTTGTTCAACTATTTTTGTGTGGGTAAATCACAGATGTGACGAGCTACAAATGACCATGGCCTAACAAAATCTTTAGTTATTAGACATTATTACCATTTGATCTATAGCATGTTTTGCCAGTATCTCCATAACACTTGCTCATGTAAACTATTTACTGAATACAATTACTGTAACTCTTCTAGCTGATCTGAGTGTAAGAATGTTTTACAGAATCAGCCAAATGTAAAAACTGTGGACACTATGGATAAAAATTAAGCCATGTTAAGCAGCATGGGTCCGCAAGGCACTGCCAACTATATACAACACACAACATCGTGTTTCAAACATTTTTTTTAAACCCTAGGTAACATTCATGGCATTATGAATAATTTTAGTGACATGGACACTGTTAGACATTTTTTAATTAGTACATTCACTATCTAAAGGCCAGCAATCTCTGGAACAAGTTGTTCGAATTCAAGAGAAAATGCAAATCAATTTCTCTGATGGATCAAAATAACCATTACATTATGTAATGATACTGTAACAGCAATTTTAGGGGTTATGTAAACTGTTGATCACAACTTAGATATTTTAACTCTTCAAGATTATACAGTACTTGCTTATGTTGTCACTTCATTTAATATTATTCCAAATCATACTTTATTATAAGAGATGATAGTACAATCTTTGGTTAAATTTTAATATTTTATTGACAAAGTATATTAATTCCAAATTATGCTATCTGAAGATTTTTCTTCTCATTCAATTATGCACCATCAGTTTTTTTTTACAAGCCCTTCACATTAATCTATTAGGTCTCTAATTAAAGCTTTGCTAAAGACGTTCAAATTACCCCTAAATAATTGTGTAGGGCACATTGTATGTACCTATCCCACTTTGATGGCTGTAAATTAATTGTCATATTGTGCTGTAATAATGAAATAAGTAAATAATAGGTTTATTAGTTGAAAATACAAAAACTTCTTTAGATGTTAAGGAATTTATCAATCCAAATTTTTATCCCTCTCAATTTAATCCATTCAAATTCGTATTCGGTTCCTTATGTACAAATGGGGCTCCGCTTTACTTTTGCTGACTAAACAAGATCCAGTTTTACTTACATTCAAAACTAAACTTCAGACCTTGTCAGGAGGGGACTGGGACTCCTGCTTAAAAAACACATGTACACTTACGTCTGTACTGGACCAAAATACATTAAATCTTCAAAATACTTTAAGGTAAAATTTACGTGTAATATGCTAACCGAGAGAGAGAAAATTTGATGAACAGCAGAGTAGACACGTAGGCTACTGTAGTCGCAGGATGAATTTATATCAGAAGCGTATTATAAAGCACGAAATTTTTTCCCCGATTGACTCCCTCGCATAACTGATAATACCTACTAAACACGAGAATTCATTAGACAGGTAATTTTTACCACTAAATTTCGTAAGATAAGTTATTTAAAATAAAAACTGGCACCGCTGCAGTAGTAGTCCCAACTACCAAAAAAAAAAGCCGAATTTATAAAAAGTAAAACAAAATATTAGAACCCAAAATTAATTTTTGAGTAACTAAATAACTGCTTAAAATACAGATACCCACTTCAAAGTGGATATCTGTATCCTAAGACAAAGGAAGTGTTTACATTCCATTAATCAAACTACAATGGCCAAAAACAAACTGTGGAACTACGAAAACCACGTCAAAAATTACCTTCAAACGTCTAAGCTTGCCATCTCGTGCAGCGTTATATATAACATTCTTGAAGTCCATTTCTTGCATCCTACCTCGGGACACAGAGGAAACCCGAGACAGCTATATTTCACCACCACACCACACTCCAGCACACACACAGCTGTGACGAGACTAGAAGACTGCCAGTATGGCCAGCCTGGCCTGAAGATGTCCTTCACACAAGATGGCGGATACACTTGGTTCCAGCGTCCACCGCTAGGTATCACCACCATGTCAACCACGTTACCTGACGCTAACCACTTCCTATTCTTCAGCAATCATCTGTCCCCAAATAAAATTAATGTATTATATGCCACATGCAAATAACCACGTTATTGAATCAAGATGATTTGCACCTAATAAGTTAAACGCGTTGTGGTCACTCATAAATAATTAAATTTTTGTCGTGCTTTACAAAATAATTTGTAATAAAACCTAAAACGTCGTGTATAATAATGTAGCACCTGATTACAATTCACACAAATAAATAAATATATATATAGACTTAATATATTGTATAATATTTTAGAATAAAGAATCTACCAATGATTTCAGATATCTGATAACAGATAGCGCTTACATACATAATAGCGTGCTGTTTAAAATGGCGGTCTGTACATCACCATTTGTTTTGAAATGCTATGCCACAACAAAAAAGTACATAACAGCTGCAAAATAGGGTTAAAGTATAATTTTTATAAAACATCTAATGCATCAGAATTATTACATTTTTAACAGCACACATTCCTACGGATGTTATGTTGACCCTTGCAGTGCCTGCTGCAAGGCATATCGTTCGCTGTTGTCGAGGTGAGTTGACTGGTTCTTTACAGATTGTGGTCTCTCCTACACGCGGAGCTGACGAGTGGCTGTCATTTTTACAACAGTAGGCGGAGTTTCTTGCATCAGAACACTGTTATTGGTCGCGAATTATGTGACGTTTCTGTTTGGAATACCACGTGGGACATGCGCCATTACAAGTGAAGTTTCTGGCGCTGGTAGTGGCACGGACAATGGATTGTGCGCGTTAGCTGTGCGAAAACTGATAATGTTAAGGAATACGAAATAGTGTGCGGGAAACGTAGTTTGAATTGGGGGACCAGGCGATGTGCATTGTAGACGTAGAGATAGACTGTGATATAGCGTCAGTGCGTAAGTTATTGAGGTTAGTTGTGTAGGTAATAAACGTATGCATTTCATCGTGAGTTGTGGTTGACAGGGGGTGAAACCCCCTCCTCCAAATAATTTTTTTCCCCCTTCCTAAGACGACTACTTTAATAACTACATGAAAATGTGGAGATGATGTATTAGTGGCTTTGAACTGAAGACTCCTCGCAATGTATCCAGCCCCGACCAGGCATCCACCTGCAGGGGTAAGTGTTCATTCAGAAAGATTATGGTTTAATGCGTGTAATATTATTTAATACCTGGTACGGAATTGTTTTTATGGACCGTACTTGACTTGTCGTGTGCTACACTGAGTGAGCAATATTGCATAGTACTGTAATATGCATGTGTAATGTAAAAAATCTCATGGCAATTTTAACGATTAATTTTCCACATACGAAAAATTTCAGTATGGTAACCTATCTCCATAAATCTTTTAAGAGCCTGTTTCAAAGAACTGTGAGCATGTTTGTGTGCAACGCATTGCTTTTAATAATTTATTTTAAGTCTATACTTACAGGATTGACGTAAATGAGAGATCTACACAATTGCACACCTTTGTTTCTCTTATTGGTAAAATGTGTTTATACCCTGATGGCTCCTTATACTTTTCAGTAAACCACAATGCAGTGACCGCACAAACCCACGACCGCCGAAGATGCAGCTCTTTTCTTTTCTCTGTTTTGTCCGTCATGCAATGAACAGGAGATGGCGAAGGGCGGGAGGGAGGGATGTTCGTGATGTACAGGACGGAACAAAAGGCCATCGCGCGGTGTCCAACGTCTACGAATGAAAAACGAAAAGAAAAAAACTAGGGAAGAAACATCTTGATGGTTGAATGAGGAAGGGGGAGTTGGTGGGAAACTGGAGGGGCACCAGGCGGGCGGGAAATACGATTATTAGAGAGCAGAGCTCGCAGCTCTTCGTGAGGATCTCGTGATGAGTTTATCTGTCTCTGTCTCTCTGGCGTGTTTCCCAGCCGTCTAAACTCCTCCGCTCTCGTGTTTATCTGGTTTTAATTCTGTACTGTAGTTCCTGACAGTTTCTCCCAACCCTTGCCGGGCGTAGTAGAAATTCGGAAATGCGCAAAACGTGTACGAATAGCGTGCCAACCAACAAGTCTGTTTCGAAATATAATATTAAATTTTGTTTCTGTAAGTTTTTCCCCATATAAATTTTCCCTTGAAGTTACAATTTCACGAACCATCCGTAAGAATAGCTGGGTTGCTCAAATGTGGCATTTGGATACGCTGTGTCATGCTTGAGTAATTGAATCTTATTTGTGCGTTTCTTAAATAATTCATAATATGCTAAGAGGAAGATACGGAAACTGGAAACCGGCATGTTCTAAATGCACAAGCCAGTGCGAAAATTAGTTCTCTTTTCCTAACTGTAGGTTTTACTGTGTGTGGTATGCATTTCTGAACTATTTTAAAAATCGATAACGTGTTTAATGGTAAAATTTTGGGATTTTTGTGGGTAATGTTTTAGGCGTAGTAGGCTTTATCACCTACTTGAGTTAAGACATTTTAGGAACGCAATACAACATAACGTCAAATGTTATTTGCGTAAACAGCGCAGCGAATTAAAATACTCGAAGCACAATTAAGGGGGGGGGGGGGGTATATATAACAAGATACAAAGGTATTTATGCAACATAATGACTAATTGAGCATTAATCGCTGCCCATTTTTTTTGTACTTAAGAACACTTTTTGGGATAACTGGGTAGGGCCTACACAATCATTTTTATTCTAGGGCTATGAATGACATCCTGTGTATCAAAAATGAAGGAATTGCGTAATTCTTATGTCATTAAGCTGTTGCTGTTTAGGTCTGTGAAATTTTTATTATGTTTGCGCCATTGAAAGTGACGTCACACCCGAAATGTTAACTCGCAGCTGTGTTAATGATACGAAAGCTGCACCGTTTGAAATTAAAAAACTACAGTTGCGGAACCTTACAAGTATCATACAGAAAGAGTTGTAAAATTTCGGACAACCTTTATTTAAATTCACGGATGTATCGGTGACTCACCCTGTCCAGCAACTTTCTAAGTATTTTAGTAATTGTCCAGATTAATTTTTCCTTGTAATGGCCCTTTTTTTCCTTCGGATTTTGTGAATATGATGCTAATAAAGTGTGCGCCATAGAGTGGAGGAACCTGGTGGCAGTTTATTTATTTATTTGGCAAATACCTCCGGCGTCCTGTTGCTCTGTCTTTAGGCAGTTGAGATGGAGTGTATCAATTCTTACAGTATTAAAATTTGACATTTATTATAATACTAATTACGTAAGAAATTTACAAAATAAATCATTACACATGCAAATATTTATCATCTTGTGATTTGTGTACCGGTTTATAATTTCTTATTTTGTATTTCGTTATATAGCCTAGGTATTTCAATTTAAAAGTTAGTTTTCAATGTTACATTTCATATTCCAACTATCTATAATATAATAAGACAAATCAAGGGATTGCTAAAGTTAATTTAAAAAATACGTTAGAGATAATATGGTTTGTAGGTATCTAGACTATGACATAGTTAAAACGATCTTTACTGAAAAATACATTAAATTAACTATATGTTCGCATAGACCTATATAATTAGGTATATAAAACAAAATAGTTTGAAATACTATATTAAAAATTAGAATTAGAAGCTGAAATGTATATCGTTGTTCAAAAGTGTAAAAGGAATATTTTAAAAGTAAATTGAAATGAAAACATTTCGCCCTTTTGAGAACCTAACTTTTTAATTGTGTGTTTGTTGAACAGGGTGAATTCACGTTCACGTATTCACGTAGAACGTGAATATACATATTCACATACGTGAATAATATACTCTTTCTGGCAATGTTGAAAGCTGTTAGATGATTTACAGAGATTCTTGTAGTTTGTAGTAAAATTTTAACTGATCTCATTCCTGAAGCCTAGCTTGAAATGAGACCGCACTGGAGAAGAGACGGTATGGACGGGTGGGCAGAGATGGAGCTGCCTCGAGAAAACCCGCCGTCTGTCCGGCTCTAGCAAAGATGCTAATTCGAATCAACCGAGAAGCTATTCGGGATCTTCATGGCGAGAGAACGATGTAATAATTGCTCGGCCGTCGATGCCCCTTTTACAGTTATTGCATTTAAAAAAAGAATATGAATTCCTTGTGCAGCCGTTACTGCGAATAAATATAGAATTTTAAAAGAAAACAATCTTATTATATATAGTAATGAATAATATATTTATGAGCCCGGTGTCATCACCTGCAGGACAGTGGCAAGTTTCGTCCCCCTCACCCTCCTTTTCTAGTAGTAGCTAGGTACTATAGCCTAACATTGGTCAATGGCGGATACGAAAAAAAAGAGTTGTTGGAAGGGCGAAATTCCCTCGCTCTCCCCAAGAACTCAGTCTCGCTCCAGAAATTGTATTCAGTTTATTAATGTAAAGCATTATAAAATTATTATGGAAGATCTTGGAAATACACTTTCATTAGTAGAGCTCAAGGTTTTTGTTTCTTCGAAATTTCTCAACACTCGTGTTCCCTGCGCTGTCAATATCAAAATAAAATTTTCAGTTTTGTGTACATCCTTTACCTATGTTTATACTACTTAACTTCAGTATTAACTGAAAAGGTAGGTAGGCTATCTCGCATATCTAAAACCGAAATGCATAACGAAAAACAAAAGTAATGTTAAATAAAGTATTGTATATTTTTTGTCACCACAGTAAAGAAATAAAATGTAAATTTATGTATGTCAGCTTTTGTATTTTAATACGAAACAGCAAAGTTAAAAACTATTCACATAATTGTGCATTTGAATGAAGATAGTAAGGTAACATAACTACTTTACGTGGTGAGATCACACAGTACTACATGAGAATACAAAGGTGAAACAGTCACTTACTTCTCGAACTCCACTAGCACGCGCCAGCAAAATAGTGTCACTATCCACCAACATGTGGGAACGCCAGCCAGCAGCCAATAGGTGACCTTCCGTTCCCAAATCCTCGCGTACGCAATCAGCCAATGAGTACGCACCACACATCAAAAGCGCCATTTCGTCTCTGCGCACATATATTCTCTGTGGTGAGATGGAGTAAGAACTTTTTTTTTTCTTTCTCTCCCACGATTTACTCCTATAACCGCCTCTGCTGTAGTTAATGTTCTTAAATCTCTTCAGGTAGATGTCGTTATGCCATATGAAACTAGCAGCTGTGTATAAGCAGATATGGAGGATCTGGAGCTGCAGTCGTCATGTCAATGCATATATTTTACACTCCGAAATCCTACGCTATGTGCGTTTTAAACATGCGACTTGAGAACTTGCGCTTATGTAGAAAATGAGCGTTGTGAAATGTTTTGAGCTACAGACAGCGTTTGTTGGTAGAGTTCGTCTGTTTTCTTGTCGAAATCGACTCTTGAGATCATTGATTTTAGGAAATAACAGCGAGCTAAAGTGTTACATTTGAGGCATTTTTATTATAATTTTAGCTAGTTCATTTAGAAGTTCTATTACGTAAAGGTTCTTTTGCCTTTCTATCATCGTGAAAGCTGTCAGTTAGTAAAAGTAGGTATACGGGGTTTGTCCGGTAAATATATTGTAACATATAATATACTACATAGATTGTATCATTTATGAGACAATATTTTTTCTGCATCGGTGTCTTGGGTATTCCACTTTGTGTATTATATCTGACATTACAAATTATTTTGATAAGTAGTGCTCGCCAAATGTATTTCAAATTTGGCGGAATCTGTAAGGACGGAAATAAATCAAATTTGTGTTTATTTCATTGACGTATTTAGACGTGCATATAAAAATAACATTGTAAGCAATGAAATGTGGAGTGAAGGAGTTCATTTTATTGTGCTTTCCCGTTAAAAACTAATGTTTAGCCAATAAACCACATTTTTCAGGAGACTGAATGTAAATAGCATGAAAAGAAATTAAAATGTATGTTAAAGAACTACCTATTTCTTGTACTTATACTTTTTATTTTTGCATGTCATGTGTTCGTAGCTAGGCGGTGGTTCCTAAAAAAAAACAGCCAATGTGATGCTTGACAGTTGGAGCTGAATAAGATGGGTGTGCAGATTATTTAGACAGGAAAACAAGCATTTAGATGATCATGTAAATTAAATATTATACATCTGATATCTGTAGTTAAGTAGCATATACCGTAAACGTAATGAAGAAATCCAAATGGACGAAACAGATAGCGAGATCATTAAAAGAACTTCATCGTTTCAGGATATACTGTAATTAAAATATTCATACAGCCATAGTTTCTGCTCCAAGTTCAATATAAAGGACAACTAAGCTGCAAGGTTACCGTACATTCTTTGCACATCATACTGCAGTATGCTTTCCCGTACACTAATATATCACAATAACAAAACTATACATGAAACAATACCATATGTAATTTTTGTCGTCAACTCGAAAAAGTATTCGTTTAATCACAATCAGAGCACGCCCTTAGCACGGGATTTAGATCTGAGCTCTGTGATGGGGTTACAAACTGTCATGGAACACACATACAATAACCACTCTACTTTTCATGGAAATTTGCGTAGGGTCATCGTCTTTTTGGGACACACAAACCACAAAGACCCCAGCAAGACCCAACTTCTGCTCGCTGTCTGATAGATTATGGCACAACACACTAATATACGGGTGGCATTCATAGTACCTTCAATAGAAGCTAAAGTTTCAACTCTAGAAGATGCCATGTATCCCCAAACCATCATACTGCCTCCTCCTTGTTTAACTGCGCATAATGTGTTACGATTGTAATTCCGTGTTTGGCCTTCGCCATACCCACCATTTACCGACTGAGTCGAACATATTAACTTTTGACTCGCCGGAAAAAATCTCAGTACCCCAAAATTCGTTCGGCCTATCATGGAATTCGTTGGCAAATTGCAGGCGTTTTTATTGGGTTGCTGCAGAAATATGTGCTTTCATTCTGGCTGCTCTGCAATGTAAATTGAACTTATGTAATACATTTCGTACAGTTTGAGGACTTGCAGAGTGTTTAAATTTTGATGCGGTGTTTGCCGCCCAAGATGCAGCACTTCGGAATAGTTCTTTACGTGCTGAATCACTTTTGGGCGTCAGGATCGTCGTTTATTTTCTGTTGTTCCTGTTTCTTTGTACTTGTTTAGTACGTAACTGACAGTTGCAAAACGAATGGAGAGGGTTTTCTCAATTTCACGATAACTCCTGCCTTGCTTTTAGAGAGAAACAGCTTCTCGTTACATCACAGACAGTTCACGTTCTTGCGCCCCATTAAGAGTCTGACAACTGATGTACAGGGAACCAGTCTTCGTACGTACAACTTCTGGAGACTGATAACATGAGCGTTACGAAACCAAACAGAGTTACATTTCCGCTGTATGGAAACTGTTTTGACTATCATAGTTACATATTTCCTATTGAGTGCTCATCTTTCTGCACTGTATGAAAAAAAAATCCCTTACATGTAAGAAATTACCTGTCAAATGTGGAGTAGATTTGCATTACAAGTAAGGTAATATTTACTATGTTTTATAATAAAATTATATAAAAAATACACTGGGTATTAGTACTAATAATTTTTATTACCCATTGGGTTGGGTAGGCGCGAACCATGGACCTCTATCACGATAGGCCGAGCCGCAATCCGTTACACCACGACGACGATATGCCATCTTAAGTGAATATTAATGTGTTAAAGGATTGTTTCTTCCGCTTGTCCTCCCACTTTAATATACTAGTTACAAATCGACTATGAAATCCACACGTCGTAAGGAAATTTTCCCATCCATGTATGGGATTTTTCTCTGCCGTGTACGTAAATTTTACTCCAGAGTGCAGTAATTTTACCTTACACGTAAGGAAAACTATGTTTCCCACACAAGTTCGCTAATATTACTTTACACTTGTCAAGTAATTTTACCATTATTTTTTACAGTGTGACGTTAGTGTGCTTTTAACTAGTAGAACATGCTATTCCGTGCTATTGCGCTCCTCTCTCTGCGCTAGTACCAAACATGTGTGTTTATGAATACTTTTGTTTGTAAGACCCAGCGTGCATATAATTTGTATTTCTTTTAAAATATATATAAAAGAATTTTCGGAAAATTGTTTTCAAATAGTAGCGTTCTTAAGTTTCCTCTGTACACCACCCTGGCATTGGTACTGCATATAAGAACTACTGAAAACAACCGATAGAAGAGAAGCTGGAGCAGGAGGTCCCTAACGTATATTATAGGTCTATATAACAGAATACCAACAATGTTTAAAAAGTGCTTTGTTAGTTAAACATTTAAAAACGTTCCTTGCCCTTTAACTTTAAGTAGTTTTTAAAGTATATTGAAGGCTTGGGATGGTATCTGTAACTCGTGAATTGCTGCGAGCTGTCAAGTGAGTTCACATCAGAAATGATCCAGAAGTACAGTGTGCCACGTAAAAGTGCCCGCATATATGTGATAAACACGTGCAGAACATTCAAAGTATGTATTATTGAAGACGCAAAAAAAAAGTCTTGATACTCTTTACATTTTCTGTGCAACATGGTTCAGGATGTTCAAGTAGCGCTGCAGGCTCTGCTGATTAAACTGCTGCTACAGTAGCGTCTGTTAGGTAGGGAGTTTCTTGGCGTCTGCTGCGCGGTTTTGTAATACTGCAATCGAATATTTCTTAATCTATCCAGAAGGGAATTTCGTATAAAATTAGCGCCGCCACAGTGTATGTTTCCGCCACAGCTGTTCTGTCAATGAAGAAAACAATGCCTGTAAACAAAATAATGCTTTGATCAATGTAGGTTACAATTCCAACTCGATTTATTATTATTAAATATGGTCAAGTTATATTGGTTGGCCTCTGTTTATTTTATTGCTGTTTGGGGGGGGGGGGGGGGTTAAGTTCGACTTCTTTCATTTCAGTAGATGGTATTATTTTGAATTAACATATTGTTTTATTGAGCGGTGGAAGATTTTGCTCGTACCGAAGCTTGCACTCTTTTGATTTTCCATATCATTAAACACTACAAAGGGAAGAGTTTAACTAGAGTCAGAGAAACTACAAACCACATTTAAAAAAAAAACTGGAAATTTTGTAGCGAAAAAGAAAGCGTAGGGGTCTCATACGCGAGATTTCTCTCTGTAATACTAATTATAAGAATTTTATTTAGGCATTTCTTCATTCGTCTGTTTAAAATGAAATTAAAAAATTTCTGCTGCAGTACATTGTTAAATGTTGCTATAAATAAGATTGCTATAACTGCATAATTTATTGATGAACTAAAGGACCAGGCAATAATGTTAGGGGGGGGGGGCACAGATGCTATTTTGAAACACACCCACAAAACTTGTATGTGTACGATGTACCCCTGTACCCTGTACCCACTTAGTTTCCCTGGTCCTAAAAGGGAGATTGGGGTGGTGCAAGTTTAGACCGGAGTCAAAAACTGCGAACCGCATTTCCAAAACATTGCTGGAAAGTAACGGGGAAAGGTAAAGAGTAGTCAGAAGATTTTCCCCTCTATAAAAGTTTTTAATTGTAATAATCAAAATTTCGTTGTGTGGGTGTTGTTTCCTTTCATCTGTTAATATAACAAAACTTTTATTCTGCAATATTTTGTGAAATGTTGATACGTACGACAAAATTTTGGAAAGGGGCGAAGGAGTAGTTACAAATGCTGTTGTACCCCACACGGTGCTGTTCACGGATAATTGAGTACCTTCAGAATAATGAGAAATATGACCTCTATCCTATGTAGGTACTTGCTTCCTACCTGCACGTGGCTACACGACGATGGAGGGGCAGTAGGACCCTCTGTGTTCATACTGAAGTAAAAGTGTTGTGAATATTGTAACTATTCTTTTGCTGTCTGCTTAATTTAATGCCCGACAGTCTAAGAATTAGCAAATTTGTACATTTACTTTTCTAATAATGTTACGGATTGATTTGATTGGCTTATGAATGAAGGGGACGGCCTCATTACAGTGTTGTTTTTCATTCATATGGTTGAAGAACACACAAAGTGTTCAACCTATATCCTGCTGTCGCTGCGACCTTGGCCCGGAGTACAAATGGCTTACGCTATGGACACAATGGGGGTATAGCGGCCGCCTCTCACCGAGGCGAACACAGTTCGATCTCCGTCGGGGTCGCTCCCGGAGATTCGCACGTGGGAATCGTGTCGACAGTGCCACTGGTCGGCGGGTTTTTCTCGGGGATCTCCCGTTTCCCCAGGCCTTGCATTCTGGCGCTGTCCATTCTCGTCTCGCTCCACCCTCATCGGCTCTCGAGACCCATATGTTAAGAGCCGCGTACGTCTCTCCACTTCGGAGCACAGTGTTGATTACGTAACACGCAGTTTGCAGGCCGCAGAATTCCAGTGGCCGTTTAGCCGACAGATTGGGACTGGTAGAAGTCGGCCGGATAGCCGCAGCGTGGCGGTGTCGAGTGTAAACATTCTCCCGGGGGGGGGGGGGAGCAACGCGTTGTGTAACACGCGGTTCCACATCCCGCATCCGGTCCGAGTATAACTGCGATGGCTGGCAGTCGCTCGTGCCGACGGCTATTAATACATGTGATAAAGAGATGGTAAGGGGGGGGGGGGGTTGTGCGGCCCTCGCTCGCCGAGCGGCGATTGGCGTTCGGCGGCCACTCGTCACGTCAACTCAGTGACACCGCACGAGGGGCCGGGGGGGGGGGGGTACCCGGGAAGCAGCGGGCCCTTGTTCCCTTCCAGCAGTCGTGTTTATAGTGCGCGTCCAAACTAACACGGGCGAGCGAGCGTAAACGAACAATTCGCACACGTGTGCTACCATTGGCTCCTCTTTGATCCGGAGTTGTTGGCCACGGTGTGAACGAGGTGCAAGCACCGAACTTGAGCGAACGCATCCTTTGGTGTTCCGATGAATGTCCGACAAGGAACGGATCATCAGCGAACGCCCAACCGAAACAACGAATACGGACGAAGGATGCTTATTCGCTCTCGCATATCGTCTGTATCTGCGAGAAAATCCGCAGTTCGTCGGTGCTCGTTCGCACGTGTTCGCTTCTGTTCTCATTTACTTTCCCGCTTTAAGCGGGACCCCAAATACACGATAATCGCTATAATGGCTTAGTAGAGCGGGGTTTACAATATTCTGGTTGGCAGGTGACCACTACACTTCGTGCCAAGGCAACTTACATCCCGCTTATTGATCGTACGACGTCATTAGGCTCCCGATAAGCGGGAGGATTGGAATCGCACCCCAGACAGCGGATCGGATCGCCAATCACACTGGACCACGAAACATAACCTAATTTTGGGATTTTTCGCTTTTTCACTGCAACTTGACCATAGCCTACATATTTATTATTTAATTTTATTGACACATAGTACCTACGTTGTCTGTAGTCTGTAATGTTTTACTTTTGTTACCTACAATACCGCCGCTGTAATTGCTAGAACAAAAATACATATATAATTTATTATTTCTTCTCTGTGTGACAACTCTGAAAATAAGCGAGACCGTGTGAAAATTTCAGGAATTTCATCAGTTGTTACGGTTGCCCAGTCGTACAAAAAATTACGACACGCCTTATGCCGGGAGAAGATAGCTTATACAACCACGACATGGCATGACACGGCAATTAAAACCGAACAGCCAATCAAGTAAAATAAATGTTCCTTATGCTTTGACGTAATATTTGCACTAATTTATTAATTAACGGATATTTTGCATGGTTAATACTTTCCGGGATGTTTTCACACGATGCTGCAGAAGACAAACGTGCATCAGCAATAGCTTTTTATAAGTTCCGCTGTCGAGGCGTTCTCACTAACACCATACTTATAACTGAGTAGTTATCGTTACACCTGACGTACGACTAGTATTTGGACATTATGTTGGCAAACAAATATGTGATGCAGGAAGTGTAAGTCCACGCTGTTCTTTGTGTTTGCTATTTGCAGCACGTAAACTGAAAGTCTCCGTACACACTAAACAGAAGTTTCCCGCTTCACTTGCTTTATGACCTCGCCATGAAATACAGTAACCATTTGTATCACTATTATTTAGTCACTCTGAACGAAGTGCATTCTCCATTGTCCAGATATTTAACTTGACAGCAGTTTCTAATTTTTTAAAATGTAAGCATAAAACGTCCACAGTGTTGTTCACTGCATCTACAACAAGAGGAACCATGTTGCTGCCGTATTTACTTTTACTTAAACCCCCTTCTAGCTCAATGATCCAATGCATTGTCTTAACCTACTGTTCGCTGTCCCAGTGTCCCATGGAGTGGGCGGGTCATTGTGTCTGCCTTTAGTGCTACCAGTAGGTAGTCTACTGTGTAACAGCAGAGAGCACATGGACCAAAGCCCTCAGAT
Source organism: Dryococelus australis (assembly GCA_029891345.1). Lineage (NCBI taxonomy): Eukaryota > Metazoa > Arthropoda > Insecta > Phasmatodea > Phasmatidae > Dryococelus > Dryococelus australis. The sequence goes on along the minus strand of CM056995.1, from coordinate 98,423,953 downwards.
ATGCTCGAGTATCTGCGTAATGTGTAGTTAGTTGTGACATGCGAATTAATAATCCATATGTTATATTCCAAGTTTGCTACAGCGTCGTGGAGTTTCAAATAGAATTAGGGACAGTAACCGGGATTATTTTCATGAAATGATTTCATGGCAGCGACAGACAGTTACAGTGTTTACAGTGTTTTGTTTCGTTACACATTAGCCAGACACCCAGTATTCCATCTTAAATATTTTCTCCAATATTTTTAATAAATCACGTGTGTATGTGTGTTAGTGTGCGTGCGTGCAATCTGCATAACGCAAAATGAATGCACTAATATGATAAAGCTTTAGCTCACAACGTAAGCAAAACAGTCATCTGAGATCGCCCATTCTTAATTTTTGTATGTTGACTTCGAAAACTTGTTTATTCCAATCGAAATATTTGGAGTAAATTGTCTCCCGCACTCTCTAAGGAAACGTTTTCTAGACATTGAAAAACCGGCTGATTTTTATTGGCGTAGTTGATTAAATTCTGCATTAAATGACGTAAAGCAGATAATTTTTCTGTAGTTCGTTAGCTGCCGCGGTAATAGAGAATATAGTATATTCGTGGTTAACTGAGCGCTTTTGAAAGCCATACTTAGGGCCTGCTTTTCTGCCTATTTCGTATTATTCTTTCATACACAAAATTAATATTGCCATGAACGTGGTCGCCTTATCCATACGCCACCCAAGTGAAACCATGGAAATGGAACTGGTAGGAAAGTAAAGGTTTTACTAGTATACGGATTTCAACTATAATGTAGATTAAACTACACATAAACATTCCAGTGGCTATAAAATGAAACATTGGACTCGAATACAACGTCAGGTCTTTCTTAGAACAATCTTTATTGATTCACTGCCAAGTTGGCTGGAAGCCGTACATGTTAGTGTATGTTGCAATATATATTCAGTATGGCCAGTGATTTTTCCCAAAGTTTAATTACAAAAGTACCGGCTTAGCAATGAACAATATCCATTAGTTTGGGCACCTGTGACGGCCGATGTCTTTGGTCCATCGCATGCACATTTTAAGAACAGCAACATCCAACGACATGGTTAGAGGTCGTACCCTTACAGCCGTAATCGTAGTGATTGCTTGCGGCGGTAGTGCGTCTCGCCTGAGTGGCCCGGCGTGGCCAATGTGTACCGCAGTGAGAATGCGGCTGACGTAATGCCAGGAACGTACGTATGTGTCTCGCACACCGTATTGCTGAGGCCGCCCGACGGCCTGCTCAGACATTTCACGAGTGTGTTTACAATACACTTCAACATAGGATATTCAAGATAAAGTGAGCACTTTTGAAAGCCAACTGATTTGGAATAATAGTCAATAGATATACTTTATTTTACCCTTTGACATTGACTTCCAAGTGCGGTGGAATATGCACAGTGTTTATTACTTGCATGGCAATATTTATTTAAAAAGGTGGATAAAGGATAAAAAAAATGCCCGAAATGAAAAAATAACTAAGGCCTCAAAAGTGCTTACTTTGCCGTGACAGTCTATCCAGTGTAGAAATGTACGATTTACGTTACATATGAAAGAAGAATACTATAAAATATTTTTTATAGAGTTTACTTATTTAATGTTCTTAAAAAATTGGAGTGTTATAAAAATTTAAGGGCATTATCATTCTAGATGCTTAAAAATGTACATTTTACAAATAAAAGTAATATCATTATAATTACTTTGGTTACATGTAATAAAAAATAAGTTACAATGCATACAAATATATAGCGACCCTGTATTGCCTTTTTTCGTCCAAATATGGCTGACATCCTAGGCTCAGGCTTTATTCCGGGTAATTCTAATGTTCTTAGAAGCCTGTACAGATATGTATATTGACCTTTTCTTCTGCTCGATCTGCCGCGAAAATCTCTGTTCTATTGGTTCGAAGCTTGCCGATGTCAGCTACGTTTGATTTCAACACCAAAATATAAGATACATCTAGGCTATAACCTACGTAATTATTGTTGTCGAATGATTTTATAACCCCACTAGTAATATCCAGAATAACCGCCTTCTGCAGCAAGGAAAGCGTATAGAAGGCACGGTACAGTAAGATAGTGTAAGTTTGCCAAAGGTATCTGGAGCCGTGCAAACTGCGGGCATCCAACAGCTGTTGAAGGCCGTATGGTGGAGGATCCAAAACGGCGAATATGGCGATCTAGGTGGTCCCAAAGTCGCTCTATTGAGTTTAGGTCCGGGAAATAAGGGGCTTGGGAAGTACTTGGAAAGTTATACGGTCGTGCTCCTCCAACCACTCCCGAACAATTCTGGTTGTAAGATACATAAAATTGTCCTGCTGGAATATCCCGTCCACTTCAGGGAAGGCAGCCAAAATGTAGCTATTGGTCTAAATGATCGCCAAGGATTCATAGATAACGAGAGTGTCTTTCAGAAGTTTAAGTGGACCCTAACAGTGTGAAGAAAATATTCCCTGCACCATAATGCTGCAGTCTCTAATTTCAGTTCTTCTAAAAGATGTTGGTGTTAGTTCTCGGAGATTTATAGGTTTACACGCCGACTTCCATCTGTTTGATCGAGGAGAAAACTTGACTCATCGGAAGAAGGCAATCCTTTGCTAATCAGAACAGATCCAGTTCGGATACGTTCGTGCAAACTGTCCGCCAATGACTCTTCGTTGGCATGAGTGAGTAGTAGGGCCGGGGATTATAAATTTGATATCAAAGGGATAATTAAATTGATTGAAGGGGTTAATCCTTAATCCGATTACAAAATTCTTAATCCGATAAAAAATTTCGTGGTGCGATCAGTTTTTCCCCCTTGGTTTTGTGTATGTTTATACTTTATTTTCATTCTTTCTTTTTGGGTTGAGGGAGGGGGTAACAGGAGCTCTGTACGATATTGATGGTATGGTGTTGTGGAGTCGACTGACCAGAGTGGTGGGTTGCAATGCGTTATGTAGGTGTTGAGTTGAATGCAAGAGTGGGCTAAGTGTAAATTTTCTTCTTTTCTTTCTAATTTCGACGTATTTGTAGGGATAGTGGTGTTAGGTACGTGATTTTTACGAATATATTTAACAGACGAGAGAAATTCAGAGTGTTCTACATATGAATAAATTACACGCATCAAATCACAAATTTACAAACGACTACGTGAATTATAAGTGCAATTACGTAAGTCTCGAGCTTAGAAATATAATTTACACGAGAGGGAATTTTAACTATGTGAATAACATCTGGTGTCGACAAGTGCTAAACGATCAAAATTATGTGATTTTCCTAGATTAATTAATTAACAATCTACAACAAAATGTACCTAAAAATTAAACGAACAAGATATATATGTATATATATGACACCTCTTGCACATACCTTACCAGTCTGCCTGTGAGACTGGCGAGGAGGAAGTTTAGAAACGTAATCCAAGCATAAAAATAAATTTATTGATTAACATGCGTAGTAAAATTGCACCTCTCCCAAAACACATCTGTCCAGCTGCGAGAAGGAATGACGTTAGTATATGATTTGCGGAGACTTATAAGCTGTTATACGGAGCAGTGCGGCCGACGTCCGTTCACCTCGGAGGATGGTGAAGGAATGTATGATGCGTCAGTGTATGATGTGTGCGAACTTATATAAATGGAGCTTGTGGGCGAGTTGAAATTAAGGCAAAAAAACTCTGTATACGATTTACACACTATTCATATGCATCGTGAATTGTGTGTAGAAAAAATGTATCCCTACCAAGCACTGTGTGCAATTTAATTAGTGAAATGCACAGACGTTGATTTAGCACTTCCCGGACAAATAAATATTTTTCCAATCTCTCATTTTGAATTTTAAATTTTAAACAGACACAATATAAATGTCACCAGGAGCTCCCCGAATACAACCTACGATTTAAACCAGACACAATAGCATACATAAGTAAAATATATAATGATCTACAAGAAAGTAATTAACGATAGAAAATCAAGTCCTATTGGTGTATGAATGAATAGCACTTACGTCGAGCTGTGAGTATATGCGTCTAGCGTGGCCAATAGACAACTGTGTTGAAATTACATTATAAATTCGTAAATGAAGGTAAAAAAAAAACTTATGTGTATGAAATTCACTGCACTTGTTAACACAATCTACTAAGAATTTTTGTAGACCGAGACGTAGTGAAATGACTCAAGGAGCTCCCAGAACTCATACCTTCATCCACCTCAGAGCTCACTTGATGAATGAGTGGATGCTGTGACGTAAGTCTGCTTATATATGTGGAGCTTGAGGGCAAGTAGAAATTTACGACTGACAGAAAATCTACCAAGCTAATATTAACGACTTGATTCGTCTTACAAGTACGTGAGTGTATAAAAGTTAATTATAAAAAAATTACGGTCATACTATAAATGTTTTCCGTCAAGTCTGGTAAATAGAGTTCACTTGATAACACAGACTGAATTTTTTAACTGCTAGGAATTTTCGTAGACCAAGCTCAGGAACGTGATTTGAAAATCTTATCGCAATATTGACTTAACACACACAAAAATTGATATTTTCCTGATAAAATACCTTTACATTAAAATGTAAATCTTGGCTGTCACTAGAGATGAAGGTATGTGAGATGTACCATAGTTGAGGTAACCCTCGATCACAGCCTTATCGTCTGCCAAGTTCTAGAGGTGTGGTGAAGACGAGATGGAGAGCTGTACACGTCTGTCACCTCCAAGCATTGACGATCAACTGAAGATGGTGGTGACTGGGTAGCTGAAGTTACTTCCCTACAGAGCTCTCTACACTCCTGCCCCTTGTCAGAGTGTGATCATAGGCTGGCTGTGATTGTCGATTTTTCGGCACTAAGGTAAGATGGCATCAAATGCCTAGTTGCGTTCAAATCGGGAGGACCCTGCCTGCCATCCCTTCCCACCTCCACCCCTATCTTCCACCATACCCTGCCCCCCCCACCAGAGAGATGTTTCCTGGGGTCATTCAACCGTCTGCCCTCGATCGTCAATTTTTCAGCACTGAGGCAAAAGAGCGACAACTGGATACAGGGGTGCAGATCGGGTCTTATTCGCCTGTAGGTATCTCCTACCCTCCACCCCTTGTCCAGAGGGATGTGGCCCTGTCCATGCACCCCTCCCACCCCTATTCCCAAAGGTGACTTGCCTTAAAATTCTAGTTTTCTGAAGGCTCTGCTATCGATCGAGCCTGGTGTATATGTTTCACGGCTATGCACCCCTCTTCTGCTACAATATTCAGATCGTGTTTTTCTAGTATTGACTTCCCTGCTGTGATTCGCCAGCACTTCACCCCAGAGTGCTTGTTCTGCGACACAACAATTTCCCCCGTGAGCAACGGAGGTTGCTTCAAGGCCAAAGCGACAGTGTCTCTAGGGGGAGCAGAGGATTTTGTACTGAGCCAGTCTAGCTGCCTGCCCCTCGCCCCTCTAGCCTTCAAACTGTTATTTTCACTCAGACACTGAAGCTTCCTCCTAGCGCAGATAAAACTTTATTTTCCTCATCACTAAGAAATACATTCCAAATGTTTTTAACATGCAATACATTTAATTAAAAATATAAATTATTTTCCACCGAACTACTTTTTTCCATATCCAGCAATCTTTATTCACGTCTGCAAAAATCTTACAAAATATTTTAAACTTTATTCCCATTTCCAACAACTTTTAACTAATCACTGATAAAATTTCATACCAACACAGCTATAAGACATATTTTTTTAAAAGTAATAAAACAAACACCTCTATTCAAGTGTTAACTATTACAATGCAAAACACGGCACATGCATACATATTCAATCTGTTTTTAAATATTTGTGCGTATTTCACGTATAGTTTTTCCTGCACCAGAATTTTTAGACAGTACTATTGTATAGGAAAATATATAATCTCGCTAAAGTTTAATATTTTATATTAAGTAATAATTAGTTCCAAATTTATTTTGGAAACGCTGTCGACTACAGTGACATGTTTTTACAAAAGATACTGGGACGAGTTGTTCTAAAACCTTGTATACAATACCAGCTAACAGATAGCAGAAAATTTAGAATAGACGGGCCAAGGTCTCGCACGCTCGACGGGCTGCGTGCACGGTGAGGGTGAACTGTGAATGATGCGAGCATGGAACAAGGCAGGCCGGTTCATGCACAGAGCTGCGAGGGAAAGAATGGGTGATCTATTACACTAAGCTACCGCTAGCGCCCCTATGCACCATCGTATGGCTGCACTACCCCTCCCGCGCTTGCCCGACAACCTCCGCCTGTTTCCATCCGCCCGACAACCTTCCCTTCACACACAGAACCTGGTGCTCGCCTCTGTGCATGCAAAACAGTGAGAGGGAGACTGGACACCCCCCCCCCCCCCACCACCACCACACCATCAAACTTCACTCTACGATTCGTGTTGCCCTGTCTACAGCTCACATCCACATTACACAACAATTTTCCTTGACAAGCATCGCCTAGTCTTTCTTTCACAAGTTTAAAGCAAGCGAACTACGTTTACAATATTACATTGAATTTTAAGATCAGTTTTGTAAAACAAAAATTTACATCTTAAATGCTTTTTTTTTTAATTCTGAATCTTATGCCATCAAAGTAGTGTACACCATAAATTCGTTTACACTGTCAAAAACATTTATGGATTTTACAATGTAAAAATCGCTTACACCATAAAATAGAATTAATAACGATTTTCGTATAAAAGATTTTTAGTGTGGGAATACTATTTTGCTCTCTTAAAACGAATCAGTTCCCAGGAACTATATTGTTACAAGCACAGAAATATAAACTAGCACAAACAATTATGAAATCCAAAAAGTTTCCAATAAACTAATGATGAAATACATTACAATAAAAAAAACATTAAATATCATAGAAATCTAATTCCAAGGAATATGTCATGTTACAAATACATTAAAAATATCATCAAAACAAAATCGCATCCCAAATAGTTTTAAGGTAAATAATTCTGCGAAAAAATATTTCAATTCCAGGACATTAAATCAACGAATTAAAAAAATCCTGTCTTAAATGTAACATCAAAAACAATCAAATACGTCACATTTAAATGGAATCAAGTGTTATGGAATACCACCCAAACACAATGAATTACAATACGTACCAAATATACTCAATTGACACCTAAATGCGAATTTCCAATTAAACTGATCTAGGACAGTTACCAATTAAATTACTTATCAAATGGAATGGATTATTATCTAAATGTGAATCATGTCACAATTAAAAGGATTTAATCACACTGGATTATCACCCCAATGTTAATCCAATCAAGAAGGGGATTGATTACACTATAAATTCTACATCAAATCCCCATCCAGAGGTTTATTAAATTTAATAACACATAAAATGTAATTAAAAATCTTTTGTTTAACATAAAAAGAATTTACAAACGTATTACAATCTTTTAAGACCTTGATTCTTAACCCAGGAGTTGTGTGCTTTTGAGAATCCTCTCCATTGAACCATTGACATTTCCTTTTCCTTTTAATGATTTTTTCAACCAAATATTCATTTCGAGAACTGACTTCTTGCAGTTCATGTTCGTAAAATCCACCTTTGATTGGTTCTCCATAATATGTTTCTATGTAATACATTCTGGGATTTGTTTGTCTAATTGAAATATTTTTAAATATTTCAAAAGACCAATTCGCCATAAATTTTTTCACAAATATCCCTTTCTGCTTCGAGATACGTATAAATTATCCAACTTTGAACTTTGGTTTCCCTTTGTCGATGACTTTTCATTCTTATAAATAGTTTTCATTAAACTATTATCCATAACATCTTTGGGCGCCATCTCGATAGTTCTATGATGGCTGGACTTGTAAAAATTTAACTATTTCAGGTAAAACATCAACCCATTTGTAAGTCCCCCTCAACGTGAAATGTTTATATATTAACTTCTTAATCAATTTGTTGTAACATTCCACAACACTGGCTTTAGTCTCTGAGCAAGTTGTGTAGTGATTAATACCATATTCAGTCATTAGTTTCTGGAATGGTGTAGAAAAAAATTCAGTTCCTCTGTCAGTTTAGAATGAATTGGGCTTTCTCTTTTTCAAAACCATCTTCATTTCATCGGTAACCTATCCCCAGTTTTGTTTTTCGAAGGTATGTCTTAACCATATTACGAATAAGCGTCTATTACGGTTAAAATTAACTTGTATCCCTTATTGTATTTTGAAAGCAATGTCATTTCATACAAATCGGCTTGAAAAAGATAATTTATATCATGAGTTATAACTCTTCTTCTAGGATATCTTATCCTTGCAAGAGTGTGAAGCTATTGAGCCAACTTACTAAACTTCTTCTGTAATATAACCGTTTTCTGTTAACTCTTCAATAATTGAAACAATTTCGTTCGTATGTGAATTAATCCCAGACTCTCTCGAAGTGATGAGAAGTTTTAATCTATCGGCCAATATATTAGGATTGTTCCAGTATACAAGTGAAAAACAGTCGCCAATTTCATCTTTATATATTCCACTTCCAACTAAATATCCTATTAAAAATATTTTTGTTTGATTTTCATCTCCTGAACGAATATTAAGCATTCTTTCGACGAATAAGTTCTTTATATTTCTGTAAATAGGTGTCGGAATATCCACTTGGAAAATTTTCAAACAATAATTCAGACAATCCTTGACTCACATCAGTTATGTAATCACCTATTTTAATTTTATTGTCAGACAAATATTTAACTACCAAATCTCCCAGAAACCAATTGTTTTCATGTCGATAAATACCAAATGTCGTATCGCACAGAGGTGAAGAATTTTGTAAAGATAAATAACTACGTGTTAATTGAGAAAGGAGTTGCATTTTCTTTGTTAAAGGTTCTTTTTCCGTTTTAATTTACAAAGCTGTTTCTTTAGGTTTATTCAACACAGAATATGATGTATACATTCTACTCATAACAGGTTTAAATATTTCTTCATTTAAAACATCCCATTCCATACGGGCACATTTGACTTTTAAATATTTCTTTCTTACAGCAGATATTTTGTTATGTAATTCCGAAGCAGAGACAGGCATGCTTTGATTATATTCAATTAAATCCAATCTATTTATATATTAATTAAGTCGTTGCTTTTCTAACTGTTGCAATAGGTCAATTAGTTTGTGCTTTTTCAATCTTATCCACTTTACTTAAAACGATGTCTAATTTACCTACAGTTTTAGCTTTCAAGTCATTTATGAAATAATTAATTCTTGTTTCCAAATCATTATTTTGTTTTCTTAAATCTGTTTGCATAATTAAGCCAAGTCTTTTATTAATCAATTCATCTCATATATTGCATTATTTGTTCCGTTGGTGTTTCAAGTTGTTTTATAATAGTAGCGTTTACCACTTCATTAATTACAACTCTTAAATTTTCTTGCATTTCTGTAAGTTGTGTTGGAAATACTATGTCGTATCATTAAAATCATTACTAAATCCATTTAAACATTCTTCTATTCTAAATTAATTACTCTGTAAATCAGTGCTAACATTGCCTAAAATATTTGCAATTACACTCGTGTTTTATAAACATTATGATACAGCACAACTAAATTTATTCATTTCTCTTTAATATCGTTTGATTGTGATTTATACACATTTAGCATAATACTGTTTAAGTCTTCCACGTTATGTTTATTTACCATATTGCTAACTTTGACAGCCTTACCGATATTACATAATATATGTCTGTTCAAATCGCAATTCCGATCGCGATTTTTGGTTAAACAGCTATTGTAATGATTGTGTTTTATACAGCTATGTCCAAACTTTGAAATACTCATTGTTCTTCGCCTGGAAGTAAAAAACTGTTGAAACGAGACCTATATCTGCCTTTATATAGAAGAAGTGTTGGTATAATCACCAAAAACCCATATTTTTTTCCAACAGTAAAAACACATATCTTTAAACTTTGTAAATGTCATATCGCCTAAAACACGATCATTGTAAATATGTTGCAGATTCATATCTATTTTAAACACAATTACCATATTTGCATTATTGCATAAATAAGGTTTGGTATATATGCGTAACTTTGTGATACATGAAAACAATCAGCATTTGAATGTCGACCAAAACAGAAATATTGCTGTATTTCACCCAGCGGTTCACACCATACGTCGTCAAATATAAATACGGAATTAGGCAATGCTTCATTCGGAGGCACTGTATGTTCTTTATTTGTAAAAAGGAAATATCGCCTTCATTCAATTAACGACAAAATGGTCGCTAATCATTGATATTTCTCTTGGTGTATTGTTCTAGAAAACATTTATACGTTTTCGAATTTAAGTCTATTCGGATGTTCCAGCAGCGACATAATAACACAAGTTTTTCCACATGAAGAAGGACCGCTTATTATACAATGTATATTTGATGGTAAAAGAATGTTATGTTTCTGTTCGATAACATTTTCTTTCGTATTTACAGTTACCGGCAGATGTACATTTTGTTTTATAACCTTCATTTCTATACTAATAGACAGTACCAATGTTCTAATGTAATGTATTGTAACATACCAATGTAACATATTGTAACATTCCAATGTAATGTTAGTAATGTACCAGCATAATGTATTTTAATGTAATATAATGTACTAACATAACATATTGCAACATAATATAATGTACTAATGTAACATACTCTAATGTATCATAACATATTGTGATGAAATATATCAATCTAATGTAATGTATTGCAACATAATATAATATGCTAACATTGCGTATTGCAACATATTGTAACATCACAAGTTATGTAAAACTAATGTAACATACTAACATAAAACTATAAATGTAGGTCTATATATAGCTTTATGTTCAGTTGAAAACAATGGCTCATTCTAAACATATCAAAAAAGGGTGCAGTGTATTGAATACATTGATTAATAAATGACCATATGAATTTCATGTACCAAAATACAATTATTGCAGACCAGGTACTAAACTTGCAGAATGTTTGGCATGGAACAATCAAGGAATAAACTCTATGGATAACGTATGTAAAGAAAACTATGTAGTTAATGATCGAACAAACAATTTGAAAGAAATACATGTAAGGGATACAATTCTAGCCGATAAAGTAGCAAATATAAGGAAGAATCCATCAACATCTACAGGTGAAAAGCTTGGCTCTTGGGTTGTTGATAAAGTTATGTGTGTGAAGGTGAAGAGAGGCATGGCCTAAAACATAAAACTAAAAGAAAAACAAAGAAAGCAGGAATCAATTTGTTCACATTTCTAGCATTGACAGCAATGGGATCAATCCATAGAGGTGTTTCGACAATTAGTAGAGCAGGTAAATCAAAAAGTAAAGGGAAAAAATGCATTTGAAACCTTATAAAGTTGGAAAAGGACGAAAAAACTACAAACGTGGAAAAAAAAACACAGAATGTCATAAATAGTCTTCCAAAACGTTTATTAACAAAGATATTAAAGCATTTGTAAAGAAACTGGATATTCCCTATTACCGAGTTGTGTATATGAGAGTTAATTTACTAAAGAAACCAAATATTCGTGAATGTATGATTTTTAATTTAGATTAGAAACAAAATGAAGGAATGCATTGGGTTGTATTATTTAAAATCGTAAATTAATCATTGTATTACGACAGTTTCAGCTATTTACGTCCTCCAATTGAAATACGTAATTATTTAAAAAAACGCAGCTAAGGTTAGTTGCAAAATGGATCAATTACCAAATACAATCATCTGCGGACATTTATGTTTGTGTTTTTTGGCTATAAATAGGTTACATAAGTAAGTTTAATTGTAAAACATACTACTTATATGTCAATTATGTTGATATTAAGTGGTAATTCGTCGCAATTGCCTGCTGTATATTTCCCTATGTTGGAGTTAGATGGAGAATGGCAAATAAGTCTAATAGAATTTGTTACTTACAACAGCATACCAAACATTGATATGCATATCCAATTATTTATGGCTAATATTGATGAAAAAACATACAAGATTGTGATACCGATAGGATCTTATGAGTTGAATGACCTTCAAACATTCTTAAAGAAACATTACCTGAAGATGTACATTTCCGATTAAGTGGAAATCAAAATACGTTAACTAGTGTGATGTATAGTAACATCGTTATTGATTTCTTGGAAGACAATTCAATTGCAAATATTTTGGGTTTTGAATGGAAAGTATATCCAGCTAATCAATTATACGAATCATCAAAACAGGTTTATATATTATCGGTAAATGTATGTCGCATAAATTTTAATATTGTAGGCTGTTCATATATGAATGGAAAACCAACAAATACAATACATGAATTCATGTATGCTGTAGCTCCAGGATATAAAATAATTGAAAAACCTAATATATTGATATATCTTCCAGTAATAGTGAATTGTATCGATGAAATAGTTGTTACAATTGTCGATCAAGACAGTGCACTTATTTATTTTAGAAATGAATTAATTATAGTTTGTTTACATTTAAGAAAAGCTATATAAACTGTTGCATTCCGTTGCGCATTACAATCATAATGGGTATCGTATACAATATTACATTCGGACGTAAAATTGACAGTTCTTTTAAGAAGTATGTCACTAAGGAACATATTTCGAAGAAAGAAAGTATAAAAAGATGTGAATACCAACATAAAATGCTCACCTTAAATAAGATACCTGTGAAGTTAACACAAGGCGACAAATTGTATTTAAAAGAATTAGAATATACTGTTAATATAAATGGAAGACATACTTAATGTTGAAGAACCGATCAGCTATGAAAATGCAATCACCAATATGGAAATACACTTGTATGAACCATCCGGAGCAGGCCCGTGCATGTTTCCATTGGAAATAAGGATTTCAATACAAAATTATGATATTTACATGTTACTGTCGAAATCAAGTTTACGGTTTAGAGGAACAAAGTAGATGCAAGTAATCCAGCAACTACAATAATAATAATAAATGGGATACTTCATTTAATCGACAGAATTGCATATCTGCTAAATGGAGTCGAAATTGATCAAACACGAGATGTTGGAATTAATTCCACGATACAGAGCTATCTCTCAGGAACTGTAAAGAATATTTATACAGGGCTTATGGCTGGATGGAACAATGCTAGTGATTACTCATTACAAATAGACCCTGGTGGAAAATATCGAGTTGTTATATAATTAATTATGGTTTTGGGATTTGCTGAAGACTACACACATGTCATATTAAATGCTAAACAAGAATTAGTTATTCTATTCGGCAATACACATTTAAGTGCTGTATACGATTCGGCTAATAATGAGGAAGGTGTAACATTTGATTTAAGCAGTGTGAAATGGTTGATGCCACATGTTGAAATTAACACTCGTGATCGTATAAAAAAATTTAAATTTATCGAAAAAGGAAAGAATCTAGACATCCCATTCAGATTGTGGGCTTTATAGGTTTTTCCAACACTGCCAACATCACGAAAAGTCATTTGAATTGTGAAATCAGGTTTTCATTGGGAAAACCGAGATATGTTTTCGTTGATTTTCAAACAAGTCGACAAAACAATTTAAAAGCTGATATATCAATATATGTTGATTGTGATATGAATAATATTAAACTGTATCTAAAAGACATGCTCACCCCTATGTTGATTTAAATATGAACTTTGCCAGTGGGGAATTCCGTATTTTGTATGATAAAGTTTCGGAAACATATAACAAAATTGGTGCACCAATCCTAGAACCCGAATCATGTAAACCAGAGGAATGTTGTTTGTGTTTCATGTAAGCAAACAGGACAACATGATTGAAATGATTACAAATATACCTATTCTTGCAAATAAGCAAGCTTATGCTCTTATCATTCATCATAGATTAGAGAGATACAAAGTAAGAGATAAGGCAGTGAGAATAATGAATTGAGTCAGTAGATGATGAACCACAGCTATGACGACATGTTTTGCAATGTGCAAGGATTTCATTCTGTAGAAAAAAAGTATCATTAAAGAATTAGCTGTTAGTGATATGGAAGATCATATAACTGTATTCAGCTTCAAATCACAGTTTGACTTAAAATATCTATCTCCCAAATACAAGATAACAAATAGATGGTTTACTAACCATCACCATTGTTTTAAATGGGAGAGTGGATGTATAGAGTATGAGAATGTTGAAGATATTTGCAAACATTACCTAAATAATTGAGAAATATATGTAGGTGGAGTTGAGCAAAAACACATTCTTGTAAGTGTTTATAACAGTGAAGTAATAGATATTCAAAAAGAATACTATTGCCCCTCATTCAAACAATTGTGTAAAACATAAGGATCTAATTCAACGTTTTTCTCTGCAGAGAAAAACTCAAAATTAATGCTAACTTGGGCAATCATGTCTGACGGGTGAAAAAGAGAATGATTATTTCCTCCCAAATCACCAGTGGATGTTATTTGTGTCATATGGCATTGTTTTAATGGGTGAAATTTAATGTAAAAAGTATTTGATTGTATGCAGTCCACTACTTCGTAAAGATATATCAACAAGAAAATGAAGTTACATGCTCGTACATACAGAAATCCAAATGTAAATTGAATGTTAGCAAGTTATTGGCACATTGGAACACACTATTTCGACTTTGTTTTAGAAAAAAAAACAGTTTTAGTATCTCTGTGATGTTCCTACTGTTAACATGTCTTTCTTCCACCCAACTGCTACATATGTTTCTGTCACTCCTGGAAACTCAAGTATGAATTACTCTTGTTTGTTTAACGGAATGATATGTCATTTTGGACTGATATGCAATGGGCTGTTTCATTTAAGAAATATTCAATGTCCCTTAGAGGGTGAAAAATATAATGATTTAATATCTTGTCCAGATCTGAAAAAAAATTTCCTGTATACAATATGTGTCTGAATACAAGTCTACCAGCAAGCATCGAAGAAGTGTATTCACACTTTTATAAAACTTTTCCTGACTTACCAGAATGTATAATATTACATGCACCCGAATGCACAAAAAGTTATAACAATTAAACAGATGAAAATACTATAAATATTACCAAGGAGAGAGAATGGAAAAGATACGATGTAACAAATGTTTTTGTAAACACACAGTGATGAGAAAATGTATTATGTAAGCAAATGTACCGAAATAAATGGTTTAAAACTATTTTTTTCTGTTTTACTGACTTTACGAATGCATGAATTGTAATATTCCCATAGTCTGACAATCAAATGTTACGTAAACATTGTTTACATGCATTTAACATTCAGATCGAAATGTGTTTGCACATAAAGGTTTGTGTGCGGAATAATGATTAAATAAACCTTTAGTAATTTGAAAGCAATTTAATACATCAAATTATTTAAAAGTACATTCTAGGATTCAGATTTGTTATGTTTAAAAATGCATGTTTAACACCTAACATAATCAAATTGCCTCCTGGATTTGCCTATAACTACCTATAAAAGGTTTTTGCTGTGTCACTTCTGCGATAAAGAATTTACAGTTCTGCGGAACACACGACGACATGAAAGAACAAGCTTGGGAATGAAAAATTCAAGAAAGCATTTCCAGTGTGATTTCTGCCAGACACAATTTTCGTGAATTGATGCTTTAAATATACATTGTAAACTTGCTCCACTGGTTCTTCACCTCTACATTCTGCTCCAAATTATGCTCCACAGTCTGCTCCGCAGTTAGCTCCACAATCTACTCCAAATTCTGCTCCACATCTTAAGACAAATTCACAGTTAATGCCGCACTTAACATTTCCATCTCCAGCTATTGTAAAGCACATAACAATTCCTGCTCCAGCTACTGCAAAGCACTTAACATTTCTAGCTCTAGCTACTGCTAAACACTTAACATTTCCAGCTCCACCCTCTGAATCACCTCCAAAAAGTCGATATGTAAATTAAGGGGTGAAAAGTAATTTGATTTCCAAGTCTCTTGCCTCAGTGAAAAGTTCATTATCCAATCTCAGATACGAGATACTGGCTAGTGCGTTCGCCAGCAGGTTAACTGATATGGAGATAGTTAACGATAGACTTGACAGTCATGCTGACTTTTATTGTTTTTTCCAGAGATGTAATGTCCCTTTATTAAGCTTAATAGTGGCATCACCCCAGCCTATAAGATCATCCATTTCTGTAGCGGGTAAGTACTTGAAATCTTTCATGATGGTGGAAGACATTACACAAACCTTTTATTTTCAGTGTACTCCCCTCGCTTCTCTACATCCATCCGATGTTGGTGACCTTTATGACAATAACGTAGTACCTTACTTAGTAACCAGACTTGAAGAATTTCGTGCTTGTGAAAGTGGGTGGACTTTACAACTTATATAAAAAGTGGATGTACACATGAACCAATACCAGCCGTTCACTGCTGGTGGTAAATAATCCACGTTATTAGCAATAAGAAGGCTGGTATTCCACAAAATCAAGAATGTGTGTAGAGCTTCTGAACTGTGAGCCTTGCCTCATATCAGTATGATTTGTATGTCATATTTCCTCTGCTAACTTTGCACTTATTCTATTTCAGCACTTCATTCAGTTGGCTGGTGTATCCCTGTGTGATATCATAGAATTCCTGTCTACATTTTTTTTCTGGAAAACTACACCCAATACCTTAAAAATTCAGCCTTTCAATATCATTAATGAGGTATTTGAATGGCATAATATCATCTACGAGTCAAACTGTCAGCAGTATCAAGAATGAACCAATCAACTGACAAATAGTGTCTTAAAATAACTAATCTGAAATTCTAACAGCCAGCAAGCCATTCTAACAGAAGCGAGCCAACACCTTATCTAGAATCCGCTGTGAATAACAACTCACAGATTTGAGAGTAACGAGTTTTGTCTTCCTGCAACATAAACCTAATGTTACCAACCTCGTTCCCAAGAAAAGAAGATTGAGTATTTTTGTATATGTAAATAAATATTGTGTTTATTAGTAAAATGGGATATGTTAAAAATTTATTTAAAAGTGAATTTGTGGTTCTTTTATCTCCAAACTGTAGATCTGTAAGTTTATGAACAAATTTCTGAGAGAAATGAGTGTGTCAATGCTTTTGCAATAATATAATGCATTACTTTATCCACAAGGATTGTAGCTTTGTTTGTGTGAACATTTATTTATTCGTGGGTGTTAGCTTTTTCTATATATAATATATATATATATATATATATATATATATATATATATATATATATATATATATATATATATCTTGAAAACGGTATTTCAATTTATCACGACAAAAATTACGTGGTTAATGGCAAGTTTTAAGTGAGCAGAAATATTTGGATTTGAACAGAATATGTACTTTTTACTTCAGTCAGTTTAGTGAGTGTGTTCACAAATGCTGGCGAATCACTTTGTCTGACCGCATTCCCATATCAATAAGCAATACTGTCTCTCTGTGAAATAAGTTTCTAATATCACCTAAAAATGTCAAATTCGTTAATATTTAACATAGTAAAGACTTTGGAGATTGGCAATATAGCAATTTTGTGTCTTAACAGAAAACAAGGTAAAATAAATAATTTACTTATAGTATACTAGTTTTAAAGACAAATGTAAAATGCAGTTAATAGGTTTTAACAAACACTGATGGTTTCCATGGGATATTTAAAATACCTAGAAATGTTATTTACTCAATATCTGCCTTTATAGTGTAAATCACTTAATTAAGTGTTTATTCAGAAAGCAAATTTTATTACACTTTGCGTGAAGCTTGTAGGATTCCTACAGCTGGGACATATTTAAACTGAAGTATTGCTATCAGTCCTTGTCCTGAGCGAGAGTTCTGCTGGTTGTTTGAAGATATTTCGCTAGGGTGTTGCATTCCCCATTGACAAAGGAAGGAATTGTCCTTCATCGGCTAGCACCCTGTTTCAAGACAGAAAAGAGACGGGTAAAGTCGCATCAGACTAAAGTTGTGACCCATCCTATTGACAAACTTGCAACATCCCCACGCTTCGCCTGACTGCAACGAGAACCCGCAATGCTTACTAGGTGATATCATCTATCTAGCCGGGGTTCACACCTCGATCACAGTCTTTGTAGCAGTATTTTTCAAAAAAAAATTTTTCCCATATTTAACCTTGGTAACATAAAATATGATAAAAGTTAGAATATTTTTACACATGTTAGTAAATTTATTATTTTCCTAATCATTGTTGATTAACATATGAATTCAGTTTCTCTACTAGTGTTAATTACGGGAGTTGTTAAGATTTTATACTCGATAGCTTATGGTGTAGAAATCTTTTCCATTATTGTAAAGTTTGTGCACGTATATTATTTCTTTTAAATATTCCTTACCTCATTCGGCTAGGATTCGAAAATGTGGTTTTTTGAAACTAATCTAAGTGTGTTTGCGACAAAAAAATTTTCAAACAGTCCTTGCGCACAAAGGTTTGAGAGTTGTTGCCCAGCTCCAGGTGTGGCAAGTCGTGTGAAGGGGGTGGAATAAGACATTGAATGGGACAGGACAGATTTTCGGGAGAGTCCATGTTTCATGGGTAAAGCGTAGTTTTGCAAACATATAAAATTTTTGGAAGACTCCAACTTGGTGTCTTGAGGAGTATCTGGCAGTTTGAGATTCCCCAGAGTTGTTGATGGACAAAAGACATTTTTTTAGGCTGGTGGTGAAGGTAGGGAGGTCGGGGTGAATGTCCTTGGAGAAGAATTGGCTTTTTGGGCGAAGACAGCTTCTGAAGTATGGGTGGGAAGGATGGTCTAGGTTATTGACCTCGGGCCACGTCCCTCTGGACAAGGGGTGGAGGGTAGATGCCTACAGGCGAGCAGGACCCGATCTGCACCCCTGTAACCAGTTGTCGCCATCTTGCCTCAGTGTTGAAAAATTGACAATTGAAGGCAGACTGTAGAATGACCCTAGGACATGTCACTATGGTGATGGGTGCTGAGTAGAGGTGGGAGGTTGGGGTGTCGGATGTGACCTCAGCTACCCAGTCGCCACCATCTTCAGTTGGTCATCAGTGCTTGGAGGAGACAGACATGTACAGCTCTACCTCTTGTCTTCACTGCACCTATAGAACTTGACGGACGACGAGGCTACAATCATGGGTTACCGCGACTACAGACCCGCACCTACCTTCATTTGTAGTGGTAGCTGCAATTTACATTTTAATATAAAAGTATTTTATCGGGAAAATTAAAATTTTTGTGTGTTAAGTCAATATTGCGATAAGATTTTCAAATCATGTTTCTGAGCTCGGTCTACAAAAATTCCTAGCAGTTTAAAAATACGGTTTGTGTTAACAAGTGCACTATATTTACCAGATTTGGAAGACATTTGTAGTATGTCTGTAATTTTTTTATAATTAACTTTTATATAGGCTGTTCATGGTAAAATTAGCATTTCTGAAAGCCCTGCTTAAGATCTACTTGTGTGCACATTGTGTATTCGTCCACCTTATGTAAAATTAGCCTTGCCATGGGCCTAATAGTTTTATTCATGCATCGGTCAAGTGAAACTATGAAATTATTAGAAAAATAGAAATTTTGCAAATCTCCATTTTCTTTGCACTTCTGTGTATTAAAAAAAAAAAACAGAAAATGAAAGAAGTAATTTAAGTTATCACAAATGGCTACCCGAAACTTTTTATTCGATGTTAAGATATGGAACTATTTTCCACCCATCATTACCAACTTTGCTGGACGAATGTCACTCGGTGAGCCCGTTTTAATTTATGTAGGCAGGGGCAGTGAGTTTTTTCTAATGTTGATTTCAAAAGTGCTCATTTGATCGTGAACAGCCTTTACACTCGCGTACTTGTAGGACGAATAAAGTTGTTTATAGTAGGTTAGTAGATTTTGTGCCAGTCATAAATTTCTACTTGTACTCAAGCTCCTGTTAATATTTATTTGTCCGAGAAGTGCTAAATCATTGTCTGTACATTTCGCTAATTAAATTTGCACACAGTGTTTGGTAGGGATAAATGTTTTCTACATATAATTCACTATGCCTATTAGTAGTGTGTAAATTTTATTCAGAGTTTTTTTTATGTAATTTCAACTCGCCCACAAGCTCCACATATATAAGTTGACACACGTCATACACTGATGCCATTCCTTCACCATCCTCTAAGGTGAACGGATGTCGGTCGCGCTCCACCTAACAGCTTATAAGACTCAGCAAATCAAATACTAACGTCATTCCTTCTCGCAGCCAGACAGATGTGTTTTCAGAGAGGTGCAATTTTATAATGCATGTTAATCAATTCATTTCTTTTTGCGTGTGAATTATGTTTTTAAATTTCCTCCTCGCCAGTCTCACAGGCAGATAGACGTGTAAGGTATGTGCGAGAGGCGTTATATATGTATCTTGTTCGTTTAATTTATAGGGACATTTTGTTGTAGATCATTCATTAATTCATTTAGGAAATTCATGTAATTGTGATCGTTTAGCAGTTGTCGACACCAGATGCTATTCAGGTAATTAAAATTTTCTCTCGTGTATATTATATTTC
This sequence comes from Dryococelus australis, assembly GCA_029891345.1. Taxonomy (NCBI): domain Eukaryota; kingdom Metazoa; phylum Arthropoda; class Insecta; order Phasmatodea; family Phasmatidae; genus Dryococelus; species Dryococelus australis. Next base: position 98,403,472 of record CM056995.1, on the reverse strand, counting down.
TAAGCTCGAGACTCACGTAACTGCATTTATTATTCACATAGTTGTTTGTAAATTTGTGAATTGATGCATGTAATTTATTCATATGTGGAACACTGAATTTCTCTCGTCTGGTAAATATATCGTAAAAATCACGTGCCACCACCAATATTCCTACAAACACATCAAAATTAGAAAAAAAGAAGAAGATTTACATGTAGCCCACTCTTGCACTCAACTCAACACCTATATAACACATTGCAACCCACCATTCTGGTCAGTCGCTTCTAGGTCACCACACTATTAATGTCGTACAGAGCTCCTGCTACCCCCTTCCCCCACCCAAAAATAAAGAAAGAAAATAAAGTATACCCATACACAAAATATAAAAAAAATTATATCGGATTAAGAAAATTTTATTCGGATTTTGATCGGATTAAGAATTTTTGATCGGATGAAAATCGGAATAAGAATTAACCCTTTCATTCAATTTAATTCACCCTTTGATATCAAATTGATAATCCGATTAATCAAAAGTGAAGTAGAACCCCCCAGGTCCTACTACTTGTGTGCAGTGAATAGCCTTTTTCTTCGGAGCCCCATACGTAAGAGGGTTCACTGTCTTGTCGTTTTACGGGCACATTTGATAGTTTCGTATTTTGTTTTAACGATGTGGTGTTATACTGCACGATGTCTTTGCGCCCTCGAGCTTCGCAGTCGACTTTCGCCTTTTTGCATCAATAGCACGAGGTGCTCCTCATTTGCTGTACTGTGTATACACAGTAGTGTTGTTGGTCAATTAATCACACATTTTAACCACAGCAGTGCGCGAACAGTTCCCAAACTACGCAATTTACACCCTTGACCAGAAAGCAAATGGTCATCCCCTTCCTAGCAACTGATAAATTGTTTTGACTTAAGACAACAGTGGTGGTCGTAACACATGCCTTATTTCGTTTGCTACTCTGCTGATGTTAAATGTAGCAGGTGTTCATAATGACGTGAAACGACCATGGTACTTGATTATGCAGTTTCTGTCGACTTGCATTGTTATTTTACTCTGAATAATACGTTATCACACACCTCTTGTGTTCTAATAGGACGTTAACGGAAGTCGAGAATTGTGACACGTCGCTTACAAGGTTAGCACGCTAGCTCTCACGTCATACGCCAGAAACCCCAACCTTTATTAGTGTTTTTCAGGACATTCATTATTTCAGTATTCTTTAAAACATTTTCCATCTTTTATACACACATGATTACAGTTTTCTATTTATAAAAATGTTTTTAAAGTTGTCGCTTGTCAGTATCAAAATTATTAATATTACTGTTATTCGGGTATATTATCTTTTTTTACTTACATGTTTGAACAAAGATATTGGACATGTCTGCGTTTGCAAAACATAAGTAAATTATTACATAAACCAATAACAAGAACCAAGCAAATTATTATGCTCAGTTGTATAATATTTAGAACCTTCTAGTTTGGTTTGAGTTGTATTTTGTACGGCCCGCAAACAATTCAGATATAAGTATTCTGCTTTTGGAACTATATTGTTACAATTTTTCTATATCTGTGGGCATAGCTAGATTCTTTAAGAGATGGTCTGAATTAAATAAAAAGGTAGTAGAAATCTCCCATTTTATTTCTAAACAATCCAAGAAAAATACTCTAGACTTAATATCTCGACAACCATGGCTAACACTTACTATTTATAGCTAATATTTACGTAATCATCCGCCACCTCGCATAAAGTAACACATACACTTAACAAGTCTTTATAAACACTTTTCTAATGCCTATTTAATTTAATATCATAATAATTATATATTTCGTATCTGACAGTTCCAGTATTAACGACCAAGTCTGTATCAATCTTCTATTCAACCCCAACTTGTTTCAATCAGATTGATATAGATATTGATTATATATTATCTATATATATATATCAATCTGATTGATATTGCTATAGATTCGATATATCACCAGTTTTTCCTGCCCGGAATGTTTCTGGAGCGTCCCAGACAGTGGAGGCTGCTGAGTGAGGGGTGCGGGGCGCAGCTCTCCCTAATAATATCTCAGAACGCAGACCTCTACTTATCTGCCACTTAGCAAACAATACTGCGTACGAATACGGAGGATATTTCATAGCTAATGTTTTTGAGATGGATGATATACTTGTCACGAAAGAAATATTTTTGGAAATGTCGAATGGTGGGGCTACAGATACTTCGCCCCGAAGCGGGTGGAGCGAGTATAGAGAGAGAGAGAGAGAGAGAGAGAGAGAGAGAGAGAGAGAGAGAGAGAGAGAGAGAGAGAGAGAGAGAGAGAGAGAGAGAGAGAGAGAGAGAGATGGCCGTAACAGTGGAGGAGAGGTGTTATGGATGGAAGGAGAGACTTCAGGGGCTCGTCACTTTTCAGCCAATCACATGCTGTACACCACAGAGAGCTGGACGGGCTCTGCTCTCACACAAAAACGGTTTCCTGGAACTTGACAAGGCTACCAATACTGTAACTTCGAATTCCAGTTTAACAGAAAGTGTTCTACAGTTGTACACTACATGTTTTGTAGCAACCTTCGCGTTCGCTCTTTTGCAGTTGTTAAACACATTTCATTACAATGCTTGTATTTATTTCGAATAGTTTTTATTTATAGATATTGTTCAAACTCGTGTGAGCTTCAAATATAGTTAGTAGTATTCTGAACAAGTTTGTTGCGAACGATGAGCCATGAGCATCAGTTAGAAGCATGGTTGAATTGTTGTTGATGTCGTGTTGTGTAAACTTGTAAATAATGGATAATTCTGCGAGTAACATTTTAAACCTTATTATGACAACGAATTTGAATTACGAGAATAAACTAGAGCTTAAATATTTGGGTCCAGCAAAGCCACAGTGATATAACAAAACAACAAAGCCAAGGTGGTAAACGCATTGGTTCGTATACGCGAAAATTCAATGTAAGTACATACAATTTCGCGGACTGGCTATGCGGGTGTGAAGTTAGAAATGCGTTGTTTTGATTAATTTTTGATAGTGAAGCTTAATGATCTTGCATGGACTGTCAGTGAGATAAAAGATTTGAAACATTTGGGAGACAAGTTAAAAGACATTAAACCCGTTTACAACATTTAAAAAAAGTATAAATTTTTCAGTGATGGTAAGGTGAATATTCATTGCCAGTAAGATAGCGCGTAATGGTTGTAGAATGTATTTTGTTTACAAATATATTAAGATATGCTACTTTCATCCTCTAATTTAGACTTGACAGGCATTTTGTATGTGCTGTATGTAAATTAGTATTGGTTTTTAAAAATATTAGTTTTAGTGTATTTAAATTATCATCACCATTAGTACAGTAGAACTAGTATTATTATCATATTATCTGTCGTCGTTCGTGTGATGTACCATACCACGTAGGTAGTGGTTGAAAGACATATAACCTAGACAAATTTAAAATAACAAATACCTTTGCTAGTAATTAGCTCTGAACCAGTGGCCACAGAATTTTGACCATTACAAATCGAGCGATGATAAATTTTTCTTCAAAAAAGTATTTATCACTGTGCCTATTTAAAAAATTGCTATTTGTAATGATATGAGTTAGGATCGCCACAGCCCTCCCAGTATCAAAAATCACCAGCCGCCTCTGGTCCCAAGTGCCCCATACACATCCGCATTCTACTTGTCAAATACCTCGCTCTCCGCTGCACTCTCTCTCGTCAGTTGATGTCTCGGACATTCTCGTTCCCCGCCGGTCCTCTTATCCATCGTATTTCGATGGCCCGATATCCTTTCACCATTTGTCGCACTTCGCCAGATGGTTATCACAGATTGCCGACCCTCCAGACGCGGTGGTCGTGATATTTATAGGGACAGGTGTCCTAGCCCAGGACCTACACACATCGGGTTGTGCTGAAGGAGGAATATGATCAAAATTTTCATGGCCGCGGACCCCGCCAGCTAGGGGTGGGGGTGACGCAAGTTAATTCCAGCTGTCGACCCTCCTTCCCCTCTTGCTTGGGGACGTAGCGGTAGCCAGGTCCCTCTTGGGGAGGGGCGGGGCCGTAGTGACTCCCCCCCCCCCCCATCACTTTGGCTACTATACGCCGTGACTGCCCGTACGTGTCCTGTGCGAGGGTCCGCGTATAACAATATGTACGTATGTTCCGACAGCCATATTTTTTCTGAACGAAAATACTGAAAACTAATTTGCATATATTAAGTAACGAATATTTTGCCTTTGTAACACATTTAACTCCTAGTTTAACCGCACCAGCTCCATTCGACCATTACCGCCGCCCTGTGATGCATGACAGAAGCGATGCTAATAAGGGGTCGCTGGTCGCTCATGCAGTAGAACCCTATTGGCGGTACACGTAACCGGTGATTCACAGTGCGCGGGGATTAATAAACAAGCAAAACGCTATGCCGGACAGCGGTTTGTTTGTAGATTTGGGAGCGGGGAGGGGGGTTGGGATGGAAGGATGTGGAGGGAGCGATGCGGTGATGTAAAATGCACGTCCACTTATCCACGGGTTAACCTCCCCGCAGTTCCTGGCTGGAAACAGTCTGGTTGGCGCGGCATAGCCCTTGCTCTCCACGGCTTCCTCCGGCCGCAGTTGGCGAACCCCCCCCCCCCCCCCTGTATCATCATCTTCGCAACCCTGGACAACCCTCTCAGTTCTCGCCAGAACATCCCACAGTTTGACACCGAGGAGGGAAACTACGCTACACCTAGGGTAGGTTACTTGAAAGCTGGGTCACGTCACGTGGTGTTGATGGAGGCTGTAAGCTATCTACAGTAGTGTACAAGTGTTACAAGAAACACGTGCATTCTCCAGCTCACCAGTTTCGTACTGCTTATCGCAACCCTTGTTCAAAGACAGCTCCAGCGGTTCGCCAATATTTTCGGATATCCTGCGCACAGTGTAGTTGCATCTATTCTGCATAGGATTAAGGTTATTGAAGAACCAATTTTTTTTTAACATATCTAGATTTTAAGGATATTTTATGTAGTTTCTTGGTGTATTAGTGATAACTTAATAACAAATACTGATTCATTTGAAAAATAACACATAATTATTTTTACAGCAGAAATATGAGAATTTTAACTTAATACGTTGATCGTACAAAGTTCAGAAAATCAATTAAAGAGGGTAGTATCCATTCCATCTTTGATTTATATTTATTTCACTCTAGTTTACTTTTCAGATTCGATATTTGAACACTAGAGCCGTTGGGGCAAAGGGCGTACGTGAAAAGATATTAAGTTCACAATACTGTGCCCATGTGTTTTTGCATCTGTAACCGTAATAAATATTAATTCAATTTTAATTCTTTTTCGTATTTACTTGAAAAATACATACTGAAATCGGTGTAATTTCTGGTTTCAGGAATTCTGTTAGTAGATCTGTATTTAATAATAAGATTTACATTTTATTATTGAATCTTAACAAAAGCTATAAAATACAAGATGACAAAAATACCACCTCCTTAACATAGAGTTTGGTTTCAACTGAAGTATTAAGTCCCAGGAGTGGCATGTTACAATTTCTTTGAAATCTAACACTTGGTTCACCTGCACTAGAGGTTTAACTCATAGTTATTTTGACTTTTAATTTTATCTCAAGAGTAAAAAATTTAAATAGGGCGAACCGCCTAACAGATTTTCAAGAAATATTACTCTTATGGCACTTTAATAACGTGAAATATTATTTTGTGCTGTGCCGTAATGTAACCATTTTGTTCCATTTTGATATTGAGATTTCTACTGTGTAAGTATATGTGTTATATTATATATATATATATATATATATATATATATATATTATATATATATATATATATATATATAGTACTTTTCTTCACACCATTATTTCATATCACTATATGAAATAAAAGTCTGAAGAAAAGTACGATAGTGGAGGAAAATATGCTTGTAAAAAACGAATGGAACGGGCTAGATGTGTATGTGTTTTATATACACACACATGTGGTCCGTTCCATTCGTTTTTGGCAAGTCATTTTCCTCCACTGTTATACTTTTCTTTAGAATATTGTTTCATATCACAACGAAAAAGAAGGGGGGGAAAAAAAAAAAAATTGTGAAATAATTTTAGCCTCTTGAATGCTTTTAAGGGCTTTGGTCAAACGTGGTAAAAAAAAAAAAAGTATCTGACCCGTAATTTTTACTGTTTATACAGGTCTTTAATTGGTTTACATTTAACTACCGCAAGATCATTTCAATTTTAGTTCTACTGCATTAAAAGAAAAATTATTGTGGGCATCCGCCATTGCTGGGGTTATTTCGTGACAAATAACCCAGACTATTACAGGAAAACATACACTGATTTTCAGCGTGTGTTTTCATGTCGGCTGGGTTTTCTGCGACGACATGGTCTTAACAATGGTAGATATCCACAGTAATAATTTTTTCATTTGGTTACCCGCCCATATTGCAAGAATCCTTAGAGAACGTTGTATTTAGGTGGATGAGAAATGATAAATTACTTTTCTGTCGAAATTTATGTAAAAATTGGTCAACGTCTGGGGTTGCCTATTTGGTAAGTAACATTCAAGCATCTAGGTATAGTGTTTGCACATGCAGTTTAAGAAATTTATGTATTTTAATAAATAATCGAAGTATTTTATGGTGTGTGAATTAGTAGTTTCCCCGCCTGTTTGCTTTCCGCTGTTTAAACGACTATATGAGGTTCACGGTAAAGTGAAATCCCTCTCATTTGGAATAATAGTAAATAAACAAATTTTATTTTAGCTTTAGACGTTAACTTTCAAGTGCTGTGGACTATACACACGTTTTAGTACTTACGTGGCAATATTTATTTTAAAACGTGGCTAATGGAATAAATATGGCTGAAAGGAAAAAGTGGCTAGGGTCTGGGAAGTGGTCACGCTACCGTGAACAGCCTATACCTTTGTCACGTTGCAGCGCACGTTTGCATGCTGAGCCGCAGCATCGGACTTTCTGTCGCCCGTCGTTCTGACCGAGGACAGGCGATAAGGTGCAACGATAATACATGCTATATGTGACGTGTTTCCTGCTCTGTCTCTTTCCAGTTTGTTTTGCATAACAATTATGCATTGTGTTTGGTATAGTGCGTTGAAAGATAATTTAGAGCGTTGATATAGTGTAAAGACACGGAAAGGAACCATCCCAGCATTCTTCTAGTGTGATTTCGTGAAACAGCGGACCCAGAATCGAACTCATATCCTCCCGAACACGCCTAGGTCGCCACCTCGCAAGGTGAAGCCCGGAAACTACATCGTAGACGTTTTAAGTAATCCGGTCGAATTGTGGTCGAAACAGGACGAACATAGCGATCGAACACTGAACTTGGTAGTGACCCAGCTGTGTTAGATCGGATGCAGGAATTGTCTCAGTATGACACGCTGGCGTAGTCTGATGCGCATACTCTTGACGATGTTGAGAAAAGAATGGGTTCCTCACTTTGATTGGACAAATGGAATATTATTATTTCAGTTCTTGGAAAATTTACCGTGACTTTCGTTTTGGATACTTCACTGCCTGATTATGAACTACCGACGACTGCGATATGCACCGAGTGCTAACGAAACATACCACTAGTAGTGAGTACAAACATACTTGATTGCGTGTTTCGTTATATTTCTGTGGAGCTTCTGCCATAACGAAGATCTACGGCGTCAGAACGTAGGAAACACAAGGGCCATAAGTCTGCAAACAATATATGTGATTATAAAGTGATAAATACTGTACTTCTCTTAATTAATAAATATTGCAAATTTAAATTTTCATGCTTTTTATTATGTTTTAGTATGTTTATTACTTTGCATAAACATAGCTCGTGTGAGAGATGTGAAATGTAAAGCAATGCCGTCTTGTAGTGGCGAATCGTCATTGTTGCCATCAAATACTCCAACAGCGTTTTTTTTTCATGGTCAAAATTACATTCTTGCACTTCATACGACTATGTAACTTTATTTGTTTATTAATCTACACCAAAAAAGAAAGCTGTAGTTTATGTAAATATAGTATGTACATACGTTATGTTTGTATGTGTTTACGGTTATTGTATTACGAGTCCCATAACAGCGTAGTGATTCTTCTAGACAACAAATACAGTTTATTAATTTTATATTATGGACATCATAACCTATAAACCTCACGTCGCAAACATGTATTATGTACCAATATTTAACGCTGTACTTTAACCTACAAAGACTGCCGTAACTAATATATTGTGAATAATTCAAAGTGTTTTACTTATTATTAGAACGTACTACGTTTATTTCTTGTTCATTTAGCGTATAGAATTAATTACGTGCAGTGTTTACTTTTAATTCTCCACGGGCAATCGTACTCGTGGTCAATAACGCACTACTGTTCCGATGTTGGCCGCAACCAAACCTTGGTTCGTACTCACATCTCGCTATTATAGGCTGTTCAGGGTAAAATGAGCACTTTTGAAGGCCCCGTTTTTTTTTAGATTTATACTTGTAAGCACGTTGCGTATTCATCCGCCTTATGTAAAATTAATATTGCCATGGGCCTCATCACTTTATTCATGCGGCAGTCAAGTAAAACTGTGAAGTTTTTAGAAAAGTAAATATTTTACAAATCTGCCCATTTTTACACTTCGATGGATTTAAAAAACAAACAAAAAGCGAATGAAATAATTTAAGTTATCACAAATTGTTACCTGACACTTTTTACTCGGTATTAAGATATGAAACTAATTTCTACCCATCGTTACCAGCTTTACTGAGCGCGTCTTACTCAATGCGCCCGTTAAAATATATGCAGGTAGGGGCAGTGATATTTTTCTAAGGTTAATTTCAAAAGTACTCACTTTACCGTGAACAGCCTCTACCACCGCTATGACGTCATCAAACTCCGACATTCGCAGTACAGTAACGAAACACAAGATGTTCATACTCAACTCAACTCGCTTCGGAATACGCTACACACCGACAAAATCGCTTCTCAATGAAGCGAATCATGTGATGTGTGATGTTCGTAACCAGGCCACTGGTTGTCGGCGAGATATGCGCACATCTATGTTCTCACCTCAGTGATTAATTTGAAATTTTCACTGTTCCTTTACGAGGTGAATATAGAAATCAAACACGCTGATTTTTCAATATGGCTGTCCACCATAGCCGGAATTCTGTTCGCTGTTGTTCATTTAATTTTTTATCAAAGTTCCGGCGATGCGCGATCTGGTCTGCTTCTTTGCGCTGAAACTCGACCTATCAGACGAAACTCTCGGGTGCGAGAGTATTTATGGATGTAATCGGAAAAAACGGGGGGGGGGGGCTGTGCCTTGTGAGAAATTCCCGGACTCGCAGGATGACTCAGACGAGTGTTAAAAACGCATCATAATTCCTAAGACCGCGGCAAGCCGTCCTAGTCGCAGTCAGATGGTCCCTTTGCAAAGGATATCGAACATCCTTGTCGGTTTCGGCTGCCGAATTTTTTTTCACCTCGGTTACCTTTTAAAGTGTTTACATTAATTAGTTCTCTACATGCTTGGCAAACAGCTTCGTTATAACATTAATTAATAATTATCTTCCTAATTTTTAATGTCTTTGCAGGAGCCCTGGTTTTGCTGCTGTCTACTCTAGGCGTGTGTATTCCTCCCCCCCCCCCCCTTTTACCACTCACTGGTCAAAACTCGTAACTCAAAGCTGCCCTCCTTTTTTTTTGTTCCAAGAATGTCACAAAAAAAAAAAGACTTCATAAAAGGGAGTGGGTAGGCACCCATGACGCTATCAATTACTCCCCTTTCCAGCTTTCCTCATCCTCTTTAATATAAAACTATTAAAACAAACTATATACTTTTATTTCCAATACGTACATCGCACTATGCTAGTTATTACAAATAAATGGAAATTTGTACCACGTGTCTTTGGCAGTTCTAACAAAAGTTATATTTAAATATTATGTTCTATTTACTACATGACTCAAAATGTCCTGTCACAAATTTTTGGAAGTACAAATGCGCTGCGGTATTTAATCTATTCCTTAAGGGGAAGGAGGATGTACAAAGTGGCACCAGTAGTTTAATTTATTGGTTTGCGTCGCGTGTAATATCATCCTAGTTATAGATGGGCCCGTCGCAGTGCTGCTTTAATACCAGGCGTGAACTTGCTTTCGAAATTGTCCGCAAGGGATTCATCGTTAATTGCGTAGTGCAAAGGGTTTCGGTCCTTTCGTTGTAAAAGTCCTAGGTGTTCTACTGACCAGAGATCGTTGTGCCGCAACAATATTTGAACCGCGGGTAACGACTACTTTGGTTAGGTGCGTATCGCGTCACAGGAGGTTGGCGCGCGTGTTCCGCCGTAGTTAATCTGGTTAATGGCAAGAGAGCATTTGGGGGGGGGGGGTAAGGGGATGAAGAGCCGTGGCAAGAGAGTCGCGAGGCCGGCTTCAGACCTTGCAGCTGCGGTCGTGCGTGCAAGTCGCGTCCGCCGGACCTCGTTAACTGCGATCATCCGGGATTATCCTTCCCCTGCCGCCTCGTCTTTTGGCTACCTCTGCCAAGCGCCGTGTGTGTGAAGGGCTGAGGAGCGCCGTCTCTACAGGAATCTAGACCACGCCGTCGTTAGATCTCGTCCGCTTTTTCTGGAGCTGGAGTTTAAGCGAGTATCTTGAGAGCCGCCAATATTAAAATAAGGGGAGAATGGAGCAGCGCCGGAATGCAAGGGCGTGCTTAAACGGGAGATCCCCAAGGAAACCCGCCGACCAAAGGCATCGTCCGCCACGATTCCCACTTGCGAAAATCCAGGAGTGACCCGGCCGGGGATTAAACCTGGTTCTCGTAGTTGAGAGACTAGCAGTCTAACCGCTCAGCCACCGTGGCCCCGCGCTTTTTTTTTTTAGTGCGTACACTGCGCTTGTCTTGGGTGCTCCGCATTCCTTCGCTGCTTCTTCACTTCATTTCCCGTGGGTGCGGGGGACCTATATTCTGTTCGCGGGTTCTTTCAAATTTCAGTGAAGGCCTGCTAAAGTTATACTTCCGTGCGACTCACTGCGTATCCTTCCGTACTTGTAAACATAACGTAGACAAATCTGGGTTTACAATAGAAAAATCAAACATTAAATTATGCGTTAAGACGTGCGAAGAAGAAAGGAATGTGTGTTAATATATGTATTGATTTTCAATCGTACTTAGTAGGTAGTGTGCGTTGCTGGAATTTACTTAAGCTTTAAAAGAAATAACTATTTTATCTCTTGTGAATCTTGCGAGGCGGCGACCAATCAGAACAGAGCAGTCGCTGTTGTTGGCTGAAAAATGTTATTTACAGTAATGCAAGTATAAAAAATATTAAAAAGCCGTGTATGTGCACATGTTAACGATTATATTTTTCACGGAAATAAGCTACTCTGATAGAAAATGTCAGCTCTGAAGTATGATCTGCTTAAATATGATTTTGATATACGAGATTAGGTTAATAACAAAAGTGAACATGACAGGCTTGTCGCCTGTTCCCATTGGCTGGAATTAAGGATTGAAACATTAATTGGAAACTGCAAATACAGAAGACGTGTTTTCGTATGCTAGATTGGCGCTTACTGCATAATTCTTAATGCATAATTTTTTTTATTGTAACCCCATCTTAATGCTCGGTTGCACCATTGACAGTTCTGAATCGAGATCCTAAGATCTTTGGTTTAAACACGATCTTAAGTTGGATCCGAGTTCCGATGTACGAGTGTTTGCACCAACGCGGACGGCCGAGTTCCGATCGTAGATCTCCTGATTTCGCTTCGGAACTGGGATTGAGATGAAACACTGTTTGTGATAGGCTCTCTTTTCGTGACGTCATTATATAACTGTTTATTTTGAAGTTTGGAGGCAATTAATAAGGTTTTGTGTATTTTATATCTTAATACTAGGATTTTTTTTACTATATAATTAGTTGAATGCGTTGAAATTTTCCGTTTCAGTTGTTTTGTTTGATTAGAAACATTTTGCACGCCCTTTTTCCGTTACTTTTAATACCAATATTATTGATGATATGATGTTGCGATTGGCCGTTCGAAATGAAGTTCATTCTCTATCTCCAGTCATACTCTGAATTCGAATGGTGCAACAATTTTCTGTGTCGATCTTAGGCCGTGTCCCAATTCGCCGAGAGAGTACTGTCTCGCTCACTCTTGACGTCACAGAGGGTCCTCTCTGCAGTCCCAACTGGGAGGAGAGAACGCGAGAGTGAACGACGATGTTCACTCGCAGCTCACTCTCGCACCCTCTCTGGCAGCCATGTTGTTTTCAAATCTAACCTCGAATATTCCGACACATTTTTTGTCTCTAAAGTGTTAGAAATATTTTATTTACGTAACTTAATTATTATGATTCCTAAATATGTAATACCATCAATATTCCGCATGGAATGATACATAACAAATTACGAATGTTATGTTCACATTTTCTTTAGGTTAATTGCGAGCATATAATTAACTACTCTGCTTTGCACATAACAGTTATTATTATTTTTTTAATTCCTAAAAATATGGCTAGTTGAATAAGTTGCTATTTCAAATAACACTGTAATTTTATTCAATGAAAGTGAAAGGCGCGCAATATTTTATTTTCCACTATTAATTTCTCGTATCTTTCCGGTCAGAGAAATAATGCCGAAGGCATACAAAAGCCACACGCAAGTCTCAGTTCGCTAGTGTGTGCCAGAGTGAGAGTGGAGAGTGAGTGAGTACACTTAGAAGTTGAGACATGGCCTTAGATCAAGTTGAGGCATGAGCTCGGATCGTGAGATGAACCTCAAAAGGAGCAACCAACGTACAGTATTTGTGTGCTGCACAGTCAAAATATTATTTTTTACAAGTAAGAGTTGAATGTGTTTCCAACTGCACATTCCTGAAAACTTAATAGGGAATTAAAAAACGATTGTTAAGCCTGTCGCACTGTCAAAGTTTTTCCGTCACACTACTTCCAATAAGTTTGTTCAAATAAAGTTGGACAGTCATCGAAACGTCATAAACGCCGCCATATTTGCCTTAGAAAGTTGTATGGATTCAGTTTACATCAAACATTTGAAGATTGGACTGGTTGTTCTAAAATTTCTTTGAAATAGTGGGAGCGGGATGGTTCTGGACTGTCGGGTGCCATCGGCAGTCATAGTGCCATTTGATTAACCTGATGAGTAGAGGCCTCGAACAGGAGCACACAAACTGGTGCTACCTCGAGTTCTACCCCCCACCCCTCTCCATCTTACCACAGAGGTATGCTGTGATTAGTTCTAGTGTTGACTAGTAGGCAGCGCTAGTGCCACAGGATGTCGTCTGCTGCTAGGAGTGCTGGAGCCCTCATCGACCGCCATCTTAGTTCTAGACTTGGTTGCTAGGCAGCGCTAATGTTGCTTTGATGTCGTCATCTGCTGGTAGGAGTGCTGATGTCGGCTGGAGGCTAAGGCGATTTTCTATATGTTATATGCAGAAGCATTATGGTTTTAATACAGTATAAAAAGCTGTGGAGGGAAGGGTGGGATCGAATTGCCAGACCTTGGATTGGAAAACAGACATTCTAGTCGACTGAGCCATGAGGACATGAGTACCAATGAAATTTTAAACGCTGTGTATATAAAAATAACAAACATCGATTATGAACAATCGTAATGTATAAATAAAAGTTATATATATATAATTAATATTTTTTATTTACCACTTTAAATTTTCAGACATAAGTAATCGAGTGACATGTCTACGAATTCATATTTTCAAGAAGAATTCGATTATGGGATCACATCAGCCAAATATTCAAAGCATAATTTTATAAAATAAAAGTTATGCGATTATATTTAAAATATTTTTGTTTAACTTTTACAAACACGTGTATCGAGTTATGTTTCTAATGATTCATATTTTTCAGACAGATAATATGTTATCAGAAAATATGATTATGTAACTATCGCCATTGCCATATTGGATTTATAAGCATGTATAAATACAGTAGTTAAAAAGTGTTATATATTTTCAGGCTTGTATTTTTCAAGTCGGAAGCTAAAGCAACATTATGTACGTTGATTATTCACACTATTTCGATACCATATTGATTTTAGTAGGCATGGGAGCAATATTTTTTTAAAATTTTTTAATTAGTTTTGTAACTAGTCAGAGCATCAAATGCAATACTGCACTTACCTGACTGCAGTTCGTGTTTTAAGTGTACTATGTCTGTATCAAACACACACGAACTTATAAACATAGTTACTCATTATATGCCATCTACCAAAGCTATAGTCATTAAATTGATAACATACATTCCGCTCCCGACAACAAACAAGACCTCAGGGTCAAACACAAATTAAGCCCTTTTATAAGCATAGTTACTCATAATTCCCCATCTACCAAAGGTATAGTCATCAAATTCATAACATACACATCAACCCCAACAACAAAGAGGACCGCACGGTCAAACACAAGTTAAGCCCTTTTATAAGCATATTTACTCATAATTTCCCATCTACCAAAGCTATAGTCATCAAAGTCTGGATCAGACGACCAGTGAGCGAAATGCTACTGAGTTTGATTCCCAGACAACAAATTTAAAATCTATATTATTTGCTTCCTAACTCTCTGACTAATAAATGGTGAGCAGATTGGTACTGAACTCGATTCCCATTCAGGATATTTACATTCTATTCAGTTTTTATTAGTATGATATTTAAACAGTGAACTACGAGCGAAACCCATCAAGGTAAATATATTGATGTAATAAGCAATAGATAACTATACGTAGTAGTATTTACATATTGGTTCGACACTCATACTTTTCATTCCGATACAATCTTTTTTGTTCTGATACAAACACATACACACAGTATAACACATACACACTCACATACTATAACACACTCTTTCTCACACACAACACATATGCATACAAATGCACAAAACACACACACTATAACACATATACATACACACACAAAGAACCCAAAAAAATTCCAATATGCAAACTCGTTCCACCGAAGACCTACTCCTAATGAACAAAAATGAGCCAAAATAGATTCCAGAACACATACACATGCACCCACCACACACACAAACACATTGAAGTAAATACCTAAACCTTCATCGCTGTCTACCAGTCTGGCATACCTATACACACCAGACATTTATAACTTTCGTGAACATAGTAACATACGAGGGAAGTAAATACCATGTTTAAAAACCATCCCTGCATAATTCAATAAGTCATAAGAGGTTTTATTCAAGCTTAAAAGTATTTATGAAAACTCTTAAAAAAGTTTTGCCATATACATAATACATACAAGAAATAAGCAACATAAGCAGGCGAAGGACATGGGTTTGATTTTCAACCAAATTCATTCAGAGTTCTTTCTTTTTCCCATTGGTTTCCCAATTCACTCCAAGCGAATGCAATGTTGTGCACATACCCAACTCTTTAACAAGTTATCGAAATGCGAACTAAACATATTTACTCTCCTCGCAAACGTTTAACCTTCCCAACACATAGCGTGACCTCTAATAGCAAACATTTTGTTCTTTCCTATAACCATTTTATTATAATTGAAAGCATCTACTGTTAAACGTATATATTTATGAACGATCACCCACACTATAATACATACACATGCGCACGCGTGCGCGCACACACACACGTAGCAAACTATACTAGCAAACATTATAATGAATCCATTCTCTTAAACCAAGATATTCTAACTTGAAATACCCAAAAATTACCTGACCAATATCTGCATTCCAATCCATTGCATCATATCGACTTACCAATCACTTTCCTTCATACCATACAGAACAACAAAACAATAATTCCTATGAATTACTCCAGCGAATTACACTGATAAATCATTTCATCATAACAAAACACACATTCAAATAATACCAACACCCATACCGTATACCATAGTCAACGATCCAACCGTTAAGAAATCTCATTCCAATAGACCATATCACCAAACCAGCATTGCATATGTTGTATCAGAACTAACATGCCATACAGACAAGATATGTTAACCATCGAACCAATCATTACTACTAGCATTACCAACACACAATATGATCAGTCTAGTCAACCGTACGACACCCATCACTCATACTATCAGAACATTCCTACCAATACTCCTACGTAAAAAAGTATTAAAACAAAATCCTGTGAACTACATCATCATATCACCATGTCATCATCATATTACCATATCATCATCATCATCATCATCATCATCATCATATCATACAAAACTCTTGCTTCTAGTAAATCGTAGAAGTTCAGCAGTCACTACTACTTTCAAATATTCGCTCCATACTTGTCACTAAATGTTACTAAAAGAATTATAATAAAAACAACACTGTTACTCGACTGTCTCAATGTATCTGAAAAGTATTTGACAGGTGTGGAACTCGATCCCACGCTCCCATACAGGGAACCATTAAATCAGGCATTTTAAACAGCTTTACCAACCTGTCAACTTCAGAAACAGTTTTCATAATGTAAAGTGTTAACATTGTCCTTGGACGACATCATAGGATCTTAACCTTTTGTTAAAAATGTATTGTATAAAACAAAAATAAACATAATATTTAGAAAATTTAGAAAATCAAGATCAAATGCGAGACATTAGCGGTACGGGAGCATTACTTACTTGCCATTATGAACATACTTTTTTCTTTGTTTTTTTATTTACAGTGTCTATAAAATATATTTTGTAATTCATAGACAGTGTATATATAAAAAATTAAAATTTCATTTAACCGAAAGAGAAGATATATTAAATGTTAACGGAGTATAAAGTGCCTTTATATTAGATTATTTATGTAGGAATGAACCTCCACTTGTTGTACATGGGATGATTTTTTTAAATTTTTAATTAAGAAAGTTTGAAGATATGGTGTGTATACAATATAATAGTAGTTGTTAAGCGCCTATCAAATCTCTAAACTTAAAGTGTTTCTCATTGAATTTCGATCTGTAATTGTTTATAACGTAATTAACAAGTTTTCATGACTTAGATAAACTACACACATGTTTTATTTAAATTACTGCTAAACCAGTACTAACAGTTGGGATAATATAGACAAATCTGACGTTCACATCAAGTAGTATAAAATACATAATTTTGGCATGTTATATCATTTTGCAAATCCTGATGACAGATTGTCTACATTTTTCAACTTAAGTACAAAATTCAACTCTTATAATCCTTGAGACAAAGCAACACTAATCCAAGTTTAGTAGGTAACATTGTGTAATTTGTCTACCTTGGCAGAGCTTCAGTAAAATACATACTATTAAAAAACTGCACAATATTTTTAGTGATGTCTACTTAAGGGTAGCATTTAAGGAAGTTCTCATGCCTGAAGACTAGTCTATATATTCGATTTCTGCCTCTGATAAGCATTTCTATTTTTTTTTTAAATGAAAATTAGGTGTTTTCATAGATATCTTTAGACATAAAAACTTCACTGCTGTAACAGAACAGAGTACGGCGACTTGAAAAAGTATTCATACACCCATAGTTTGTGCTAGAGGTTTAATATAAAGGACAAGCAAGCTGCAAGGTTACATTCATTTGTAAATCACACTACAGTACTATGTTTCCCCATACACAGCACAAACATAACACACGCCCCTACACTGCAGTAGCAAATCCCTAATATTTAATGTGTATACCCTTAGCACGGGTGTTTGCCTCGAGACGTGGAGCATGCTCGGGAAATTTTGGACCACTCTTACAAAAATAGTATCTGCAGAGTTTGCCTGCATGAAGAGTGTTGTTTCTCTACTTGTTTGTTCAGATAAGTTACTCCCACAAATGCTCTACGGGATTGACACATGGGCTCTGTGGTGGGTTTAGAAGCCATCATGGAGTGTATTTTACAATAATCACTTCTTAATTTGCATGGCAGTGTGCTTAGGGTCATAGAGTCTTGTTGAGGCACAGGCCTCTGCAGGACCCAGCTTCTGTAGGTACGCTGTTTGATAGGTTATGTCGCAATACACTAATATACTTGGTGGCATCCATAGTACCTTTAGTGAAAGCTCAATTTCCGACGCCTGAAGATGCCATGCATCTCCAAAACACCACACTGTCTCCTCCTTGTTTGACTGCAGGTATAATGTGTTGCTAATGCGAATTTCGTGTTTGGCCTTCGCCCCACTCGCTGTTTGCAATCTGAGCCCAATATATGAAATTTTGACTCATCGAAAAATAATCACAGTATCCCAAAATTCGGTATGCCTATCATGTTATTCGTTTGCAAATTGCGGGCGTTTTTCTCGGGTTACCGCAGAAATGTGGTTTCTTCTTGGCTGCCCCGTCACGGAAATTGGCATTATGTATTACATTCCGTGCAGTTTGAGGATGCAGATGTTGATGCGATACCTCTCTCCAAAGATGCTGTACTTTGGAATGGTCCTTTACGTGATAAAGTGACAAGGTGCCGTCGTTCGCGCTCGTGAGCACTTGCAGGCGTCCGCAGAGGTAGTCGTTTATTTTCTCTTGTTCCTGTTTCTTGCACTTCTTTAGTATGGAACTGACAGTTCCAAAACGAACGGAGAGGGTTTTCGCATTTTCAAGATAACTCCTGTTTTGCTTATAGAGAGAAACAACTTCGCATTGTGCCACAGACAGTTCACGTTTCTTGCGCCCCATTAACAGTCTGGCAACTGATGTGCACGAAACCAAACAGGATTACACCTCCACTGTATGTGTACTTTTTTTACTGTTACTCTTTCCTATTGAGTGCTCTTCCTTCCGATGTTGGTGTCATACTTAACTAGTACAACATGCTACTCCGCGCAATGCCGTTCCTTTCTCTGCGTAGGGCTTATGGCTTTACATTGTTTCATGTACACACGCTATTACTAAACATGTGTATGTGTGTGTATGAATACTTTTGTGAGTCAATGTAAGCTTTATCGTGGCCAGAAATTAATTCGTAATACAAAAACAAGATGATATAATACGTGACTGTTAGCTGAGAAACTGTGTAAAGCAAGATCCTTTGGCGGTAATATTTATGAAGGATCAGTTTTAGTGTAGGCCTCAAAAGTGCTCAGTCATATTTAATAATTTAACCATCTTTTCAAATAAATATTGCCATGTAAGTAATAAACACAGTGTGTATAGTCCACCGCACTCAAAAGATAACGTCTACAAATAAAATATATTTATTGGCTATTATTCCAAGTTAGAGGGCTTTAAAAAGTGCTGACTTTACCATGAATAGCCTATAAACAGTATGTTTTAAAACTCGCATTTACTTACCAGCGAGCAAGTGTTTGCTGTGAAGCAGACAGAATAATACTGTATGCCTGTGTCGATAGAGAATTCAGCACCTAGTAAGGAGGGGCGATAAATCAAAACAGACCGCAGATGTTTTCTCGAAGTGCACCAAGTAAAATTGTAGAGCACGTAGAAATCTAAACACCATATGTTTAAATTGTTATTATATACGCTTGTAAAATACAAAGAAGTCAATTTCATTTATAATTCATTCTAACATTCTTACAGAAGACATTAAAAATTGGAAATACTTCACAGAGAGCGAGGCAACTAAAATTAATGTTAAATTATACGCAGTTATGGACGGGTTTTTTTTTTTTTATTTTATTTTTTATTTTTTTTTATTTTTTATTTTTTTTTCCAAAAGGTCTCAATTTACTGTGAAAACATAGTTTTCGCTGATAAGTAAAACCCATTACTAAAATGAAATCTGCACTATTTTGTTTAATTTTGATTCTACAAAATCAGGACACGGAAATATTGTCGGCCGTAACCCATCGACAGGATTACGATTTCGTGTACTGATGCTGCCTGTGTGTGAATTTCATATATAATACGTCAGTGACGCTAAAAGACAGTTTGTAAATTTTAGTTTCCTCAATTAGTTTTTGTTGAAGGCGATAATGACAATCTTGCGACTGAACGTCACAGTTTTCTATCGTTTATTTTTGTGTTCCTTTTTTTTGCTCATTGAAAACATCAGAGTTCTTTCGCTTATCGCTAAACTTATACTCTCGTTGATTTTTAGAGAACACTTCAGTCGGTGGGTATTCATGCAGAATAGAAAGATACCGAAGTCCGATAAACTGTCCGACATGATTGGCCGAAGTGTTAACTAGGTTTAAAGTTGTTTTTTTCAAGTACACAATTCAACATGGATGGTTTGACGACTTTGTGATACCGACTTATACACTTTTATAACTTATCCCCAGATATGTACGTAAGTAGTAGGGGCGGGCGGGTTTCACCCCACCTTTTTGACCTTGATTTTGACCTTTCAGACAAAGTCCCATAAGATTAACCTATGGCCGAAATCGTTGTACTTATGAGAACACTTAGCACCACAATCTGCTTTACCCCTTCACCTACAAGGGGTTTCAGACCACTTTTAGAATTACATGTGGATGGGGGATGGACATAGCCCCATAAAATTAACCTAGCACCACATCCACCTCCACATTCGCATCCACATCCATATCCACAATCTGTTCCACAATCTCATTCCACCCCTTCATCTCTGGGGTGTTTCCACTTCACTTTGGACAATCATAGGCCCATAAGATTAACCTATCACCACATCCACCTCCACAAACACAATCTGCTCCACCCCTTCACCTATTGGGGGGGGGGTGTGTGTTTCACTTCACTTTGGTCAATTGTAGTCCCATAAGATTAATCTAGCTCCACATCCACCTCCACATCAACATCCTCCTCCACATGCTCCACTATCGACAGCAACCAGCACCACATGCTCCAACCCTTTCACCTACCTAACCCCCACCCCATCCCTACTTCCCCTTCCAGATCTGTGTTGTGATTACTTCCGGAATTAATTGGGCTCCTGCTGTGAGATTCTAAGCTCTCTTCTCCTCCTGTTATTTGTTCTGAATACCTCACACTATCACCCCTCTCCCCTACCTACATCCCTTCCACTCATCATCCTCCCACACTTCCCCTATTCCCTCCTTCCCAGTGCTACTGCAGCCGTTGGCCGCCATATTAGTTGCATATATCATGATTGAACAATCGATTAGTTAAAGAATAATAATATAAAAAATATAGGAATTTAAGTACTATTTTGTAAATAAAAGTTAAAATATTGTTAAAATATAGTTTAGATACTCTCAACAGCCAAATATTCAAAACATATTTTGTATAAAAAAAGCCAATTAAAAATTTATTTATTTTTTAGAAAACAAACATAACCGAATGACATGTTTAAAGATTCTTTTTAATTAGACAGTTAAAAATATATTATCAGAAAAAATGATTATGTAATTATAAATGTCGCCATCAAGAATTTTAGTAAGCATAGAAGTAATCTTTATTTCTATTTTTAAATTAATTATCTGCCACTGCAAACATCATATACAACATTTCATTTTACTTTCAACAGGTTAAAAAAGTCCTAAACCCTTTCTGGCAAGAACAATTTTGAGGTAAGCCCTGTTATAAACATAGTCATAATTTTCAATCCATTGATGCTATCGTCATAAAATTCATAACATAGACATATACCCGACATACAACTTAATGGTAAGGTCATTTAGGCCCTAAACCCTTTCTGACGGTCAATTTTGAGGTAAGCACTTTTATAAGCATAGTTGCTCATAACTTCCGAACCATTGAAGATATACTGATAAAATTAATAACATAGACACCATATCCGACAACCATTACGGTGGTAATGTAATTTGAGCCCTAAGACCTTTATGACAAGATCAATTATGCATTTAAGCCCTTTTAAAATGTAGTCATAATTTCCGAACAATTAATGTTATGCTCTTCAAATTCATAACATAGACACCGTACCCGACATTCACCATAATGCTAAGATCATTTAATCCCTAAAGCATTTCTGACGTCAAACACAACTAAAACATTTTTATAAGCATACTAACTTACAATTTCCCCTCTACCTAACTTACAAACATCAAATTCATAACATATACATTACCCCCATCGACAAACAAGACTACAAGGTCAACCACCCCTCCCCTTACACCAGCCAAGAACATATTTTTCGGTTATGTCAAGAACATCCCTCCCCACCCTAACTCCTCCCTCCAACCCAGACTTCGTTTTCTGCTGGTTGGAGAACTGTTCTTTTCAAGGACATGCACCCCTGCCATCCTCCCTTCACCCCCAGCCCAGAGCATGTCTTTTCCCAAGACAAAGACTGCCTGCCTAACTGACTCCCTGAATAAAAGAAAATTATTTTTATTAACCCACGTAAAAGTATTCTAATTACTATTGTATTTGATATTACGAATGTTAAATATGCGAAAAACTAATAAAGATATTTCACACTGTTGTTTACAAAGACTGTGGGTAGGTATGCATGTGCACAGAGCAAGGTTTGACAAGAAACTGAGATGAAAGCACTCGATCCTACCCTCCAACACCAAGTTTGGATGTAGCCACCGTGGTTAAGAAATTCCAATCCTTCATGTCCATTTGAAAAAAACTTTAATCATTGCTCATAATCACGAAATAGGCGAACGACTCGAATGATAAATTACATATAAATTTGTCACAAAATTAATCAATGTACGAATGATTTCAGTCCAGACACTTCATCGATGAAGAAACCATGAAATCAATACTAAGTTATGTAAATGTCCACAAACACAGTTTATCAATCCCAAATAATTTTAACACAAGCTCCATCGAAAACGTGTCGCAGTGAAAGTTTAAAATTCTCAGGATGGACACATGTAGAATATCTTCAAATGACACATGGATTATTTTAAAAAATTGTTAGACGAACGCAAACTTCCAAATTAAGGAAACAATTTTACACACTGTAATATATCACAATAAAAGTATAAGACCTACAACAAAACGTTTCGCATGAAATTTCCAAGAAACTTACCCCGTTGCCGTGTTTGAAATTCACAAGCTTACTTCCTTAAAAAAAAAAGAAAAATACTCACATTATTTAACGATGTATCCAGAGAACTGGTTTACTGTTGTGAATAAATGTTCCTATCATAAAAAGTCATATTTTAATATAATTCACTTTTAACAAACAATAAAACTTTTGTAGAATCATAGCACGACCTTCGGCACGTTTCAAAGCCTACGGTATCTCGATATAATTATGATGAAGATTAACTTAAAAAAGGAAATTGCACACACTTAGTGAGAAAATGTAGTAAGGTACCTTAAAAACTACAGTCTTTGCAGAATCGCTCTTAACTCAAACTCTCACAATGGCAGTTCGCTAGCCACGCATAGATTGGCCTCAGAAATGCATTTCACGCAAAACATTTCCTGATAATCAATGCGTATTAAATAAAACGAAATTAATATTTTTATTATATTTACACACATGATTAATATTGCATCACCTATCTCATTTAATGATACGAAGGTAAACATATGAAAGTATAAATATGTTCCATATCCAGAGCTCTGACCTTCACCATTGTCAAAAGCTTTCTTAAAATTAAATATGATTGCTGGAACAACCTCCGAGGATTCATACCTGCTTGTGCGTGAGCCAGTGACCGTTTCAAAACTCCCTTGCACATGATTCCTCCTGCCTCGAAGCCTGGAGCAGGGCATCACCCTCGATATCTTTGTAACCGCTGCCCGAAGCCTCCAGCCCATACACTCGCTTGTTTGAATATATTCTTCAAGGTCGAATAAAATTCTAACAAATCCCACTGAAATATTATCTCCTAATCATGAAGAATTATGTTCAAAATATCTTTCATCCATAACATTCAATGAAGTCATTTCTAAGAAATATTAATTTTAATCCGCAAAAATTTTGTTCAATTTTCCACTAAACTTTCAATAAATTTTAAAATCCTACAGAAATCCATGAACTATAACTAAGTATAATTTCGTACAAGACAAAGAAAATATTAATTTTCACTATATAAATATTACAGGATCCGAAGACTTTTTATATAATTTATGTTTTTCCAAGGACACCAATTCCAAACAGGTATAACTCGATCAATGGGTTAGACAAATCAAAGGTATTAACTATGGAAATCGTATTTTAAACAAACATGTGTACATATTCAAATATTTGTGTATAGCAGAGAAAATATGTATTTCACATGTAAGACTTCTCTCAAATTTCTACTTATGACCAAAGTTTTAATTCAAAAGCTTCCCTGCCGAGAATTTTAGATACACTATCTAACAAATGTGTATATTTCCGACCTTCAGCCCCGCTGATAGCTTAGTGCTCGCTGGGAAATTCGGCCGGCTGCTTACTGGACCCCGATGCTCACCTTGTGAAAAGGGGCAGTGCTCAGCGTGCTGCCCTTGGGCTCAGGTCTCTTTCGAAGCATGTAACTTTTGTTACTAGAGTTAAAGTAAGTCGATTATTTCGGGTTGTTAATTCTTAAGCTGTATTTTGTTTAAACTTTTAGGAAAATATTGCCCGTTTTTGTAAATACCATTCATTTTTAGTAGTGTTTACCAATTTTTCAGAAAATTTACTTAAAATCGTTACAACTCTTCGCAATTTTAATGAAATTTCGTAAAAATTTTAACAATTTGTTACAAGTCTTAATGTATTATAAGAAATTTTCGTAAGCTTTATAAGAAATTGTTTCAAGTCTTAACATGTATAAGAAATTTTGTAAACTTTGTTAACAAATCGTTAGAATTCAAGAACTTTTCTTAAAATCATTCACACGTTTTTAACAAACTGAATGATGTGTCTTTAAAAGCATAAAACAAGTATTTAGAATCGTAAAACTTTTTAACAAAGTGAATGAAATTTACTTAAAATCATTAACTTTCTTAACAAATAATTAAAATTTGGTTGGAACATTTTTTGAGGAATGACAGGCTTAATTGAGGAATAAATATCCTTATTTGAGGAATAAACAGACCTATTTGTGGAGTAAATTATGTTTTGTGAAATGGTTTCGAGGAATGATTTCGAGGAATAGTGAATAACTAGTATTAAAATTCTTGATATCTATGTTTGTGAATAAACCTATACATGGTTGTGCTATGATTTTGGAAACAACCTATACTTAATTGTTTAATGTTGTGTATGTTTTTTGTAACATCCTGTACTAAAAATGATTTCATATCTATATAACACCCTATACTAGTCTTTTCTAAAGTATTTGCTATGTTTCAAGACATCCAATAGTTTCCTAATTTTTGTCAATAAATGTATGTTTTAAAATAAATTCCTTCATATGTTATTTGAGCGCTCCCTTTTAAACAACTTTGAAATGAATTTTTGTTTACCTAAGAGGAAAAAGTAATAACTTCTTTAATAACAGATATAAACAGAGAGAGTTTAGTTTGTATAGTTATGCTGTAAAGTACTAAGGGTGTAAAAATTGAAAAGTTTTTGGTTTTCTAGCAATTTATATGCTGCTAATACAAAACAGCTTTCAGTATCATGGAAGAGTGTTGCAATGAAAAATCAAATATCATGTGAACATTGAAAAATCTAATATCATGTGAACATTGAAAAATCTACAATAATGTGAAACATTTGGAGATGAGTATTCTAACAGTCCACACCAAGAGAGAGAGAGAGAGAGAAAGAGAGAGTCAATTGGTAAACAATCATTAACATTAACACACTTGACAGAATCTTAAAGCTAGGAATTAAAACCAAGACACAAAAAGATAATTTTGGCACCTTTATTGTGTGAAAATGTTTCAAAAATATAATACTGACAAAGAGGTGTTTGAAAACAATATTACTACATTAAGAAATAGACATAGCCTTTGAATAACTGTTCTCACTTAGAAACATACAATATAGAAAAATCAACACCCACTGTTAAAAATCAGATACAGAATTATAATCTTTCACACAACGAATCATAGAAACTATAATATCTAGGAGAATAAGCACTGAACAGGTAGTTCTTAACTATAAAACACTTCCCTAGCAACACAAACTTAGGACTTAAGCAGGTAAGAGTAGAATATAGTCTATCGCGATTTCAGGAAAAATTACTAAGGCACATTCATGTCTGAACTAATATCAGCTTTAAAATGTCATACTATACTTAATAAGAATTCTGAAATGCTGTTTATCAATTCTACAGGTAAATGTAAAAAATTATTAAACATAAAGGCATAACAAGACATTTAAATCGATTTCTAACACTTTGCCTTCGAGGTTTCAGAGTGAACCCTGCAATGCACTTTTTATTGCAAGAAATGCTTGTGGAAGGGACACATCATTAACCTTCACGCAACAATAAACACTTGGACAAAGAACCCCTCTACTCAGGAACACAAATACTAAGTATGAGACTAGAAAAAACATAAAATAAACTCAATAAATAGTAGCAAAATGAAATATTAAAATGTATTTGGAAGTGAATGAACACAATAAACTTTATATCCCCAAAGCTCAAACACTGCAAAAACTAGTAAAAATCACTAGAATCATGAAATAAATGCTAAAATCCAAATTCAATATAATGTTCAACAACTTGAAGGCCTCACTACATGATATTAAAAGTAGCTAAAAGACAATGGCGTGCAACCCTATCAGCCTAACCTTATCCATTTATCGAAATACTGATTGAAAACTAATGAAGTTAGTAACTTTTGTGAAATATTTCCATAATGTATACAGAAAACATGTATGTCGAAACACGTATTATTAAAATGTTAAATAATAATAATAATTTACAAAATCCTTAAAAAACATAAAAGGGTGTGTTAATTGTCGCCAGCCTCCATAGAGTATTCAGTTTATGCAAATAGGCTCTTGGTGGGAATCCCGGATAAGGCATGGTGATATAAGCTGAGTTCTAATCCTGGGCAAGGCATGGTTGATATTAGTTAGTTCCTGGGTTCGAGTCCAGGCGAGATCTTATATGATTGTAATATAGTTTCCCTTCTAAGGGTTCAAACATAATAGATGATATGTAATAGATGTTCATTATGTTATGATACATTAGATTAGTAAATTACGATGCATTACATTATGGTACATTACATTATGTTACAATATGTTATGTTAGTACATTAGAATACATTACATTACAATATGTTACTATGTTATGATACATTACATCAGGGTTTGATATGTTGCATTAGTAAATTAGGGGTTGGAGCATGTGGTGCTGGTTGTGTTGTTGATTGTGGAGCATGTGGATGTGTATGTGGTGCTAAGTTTTATCTTATAGGACTACGATTGACCAAAGTAAAGTGAAACTCCCCATAGGTGATGGGGTGGATCGGATTGTGGAGCAGATTGTGGATGTGGAAGTGGGTATAGATGTGGATGTGGATGTTGAGGTGGATGTATATGTTGATGTGGTGCTAGGTTAATTTTATGGGATTACGACTGACCAAAGTGAAATGAAAACCCCTGTAGGTGAAGGAGTGGAGCAGATTGTGGTGCTAAGTGATCTGATTGTGGAACACATTGTGGATGTGGATATGGATGTGGATGTTGTGCTAGGTTAATTTTATGGGACTACGTCCATCGCCCATCCACATGTCATTCTAAAAGTGATCTTAAACCCCCCCGATGGTGAAGGGGTTGAGCAGATTGTGGTGCTAAGTGATCTGAAAAGTACAGCGATTTCGGCCCTAGGTTAATTTTATGGGACTATGTCTGAAAGGTCAAGGTGAAGGTAAAAAAACGTGGGGTGAAACCCACCCGCCCCTACAACTTATATATACTTAACGTTATTTATTAATAGGCTTACACTGTTTGTTAACTGCGTTTCGCATGCGTGACTGCACGACTGTAATGGTATTTTCTATTAAACCAATTAAATCGGCGAAAAAGGAAACATGGTTGCCAAGTTTCTCCAATTTGACGGATAGGTCTATTAAATTAGTTTTCACAATAACTTAAAATAATTATCCTTGAACCACTTGTGTGGGAATTCGAAGCAAGGTGTCCTAGTTGTCAGTTTTTGCAAATTATGTGGTAAATCATTAAAGCATCCATTTAGGAAACGGCGAGGGAAGTAATTTTCTCTGCCCAGAGGTACTACAGCTAAATTCGCCGCTGTGTACGAGTGTAGAATGGAATGTTCGGAGTCACGGCTGCGAACCAGCGGCGCTGCCGACCGAAAAGAGGCCTCCTGGGAATCCTCCCCTCCCGTCACCCTATTGGAACTACTGCTCGCCCCACCGTACACGACCACGGAGACGAGAAATATTGTCGACGCCATTTTTTTCCGGATCGATCGCCTCGCGGTACGCGGCGTTCAGCCCCGTATCACTGAGGGCAAGGCCGTGGCGCAGGTTTGCTGCTCCGCGCGCGCGTCTCTCAACTCTCTCTCAGGTTGGATCACAGTTCTCGTTTTGCTGACCGAGGCGACAACTGACGACTGCTTGATTTGTCCATTGCAATTGTTGCTCAGTTCACGAACTCTGGCTAAGCATTCCTGGTTATAAAGAAGTGGCATTATAAAAAGGTTAGATATAGCTCTTTCCTGTTCTGTGTTTTTAATACGTTTTCTTCGAACTCAACCCTAGAATTTTTCCTCGGTACAACCATGATAGCTTTCCCACATTTCTTCAAGAAAGAGTATCTCCATGCCGTCTATAGGTTAAAAACCTCGTTAAAGTTGTGAAAAATGTATAGTGCCAGACAACACCCGGTGCCATGTCTGCATTTTTGCTGGTAGAAAATGTTGCTGCTGCGAAATTCAGAAACGTGCTGATGGCAGCTTTTGGAAGTGCCGCCGAACTGACATTCGAACCATTATGCAGCGTGTTTGAAACAAAGAGTAAAGATGAGGTAGACATATTTTCCTTTTCTCCACATCCACATGTCCTTAAGATTCACTAATCGTCATAAACTGTGAAATCACGTGCTCAGACCGTGAAGTGCCGTTTGGTTGGTTTCATATCAAATCTGTATTTTAACCAAATGTTTACTAGATTGTCATATTTGCATTGATACGTAGTCAGGAATAGTGTACTAGCTTTTGTTTTAATTAAACGGTGCGTAAACCGTAGTCAAAGCGACGTTGTTTCAGTAGTTCTTTAGGGGATAACCACTTCCTGTAAGTGTTGAGACACAGACATTATTAATGCGCAGCTGCTATGCGCACTCTACCCAATTCCGCCCTTTACTGTACGAAGGCGACGTTTTAGATAAAATACGAGAATAGGAGACGTCCGTGGCGGAAGTCGTTAAGGTGGCTTTGGTTCACGAGTTGCCGGGTTTGGATTCCAGGTAGTCATGTGTATCCGTAGCATTTTTAGAATTTTTTTTTTTCATGTAAGTTTGTAATTACCTTTCCCAAAATCAGCCTTCTGCTATAAAAACGAAGACCTTTGTTAAGTCCATAGAAATGAGCATCACTGCTGAATGTGTTCCAAATATGTTTATTCCCCCAAAACACCTTAAACCACGCAGGAATGGGTATCTCAGCACACAGGCTTATTAAAAACAATAAAGGACCAAACCTTTTTTATTTTACCGTTATACTATATCTTGAAACAGTGGTGTGTGAACTGTTGCAAATTAATCTAGTGCTTGCTCACTACTGTACATTCTCGGTGCACGCAACAGGAGCCAGTAACCACCGTGCAACCCAGGGAAACTGAATACATTCTGACCACACACGAGCGTGCAGCAAGGGACCCACTACACGAGTTCTGTGACGTCAGCTGCCGAGCTACGGTTTAGTGGTGGAAGTGTAAAATGCAATCAACAAGGTACATCACAGAGCTAACGCAAGTTTACTTTGCAGCAGTTCATCACACGCCAGTGTATGGAAATATGCTTATTGTACAGCTTGACTATAGGACTGCAATGCATTTTTCCACCAAGCCGATAAAATGTTGGTTCACATCTTGCTCCTGTACTTGCGTTCCGCTACGAGAAGTCTGCATACCAGGTAAGCCTGTCTTGCACACAGAAGTTAAGCTGCATTAGAGGCGCTGAACGTGCCTCTCACATAGAATTCTTAGGCAGGCTGATCCCAAAGCACTCGCCAGGTCGCGGAGATGTAGTGGTTGGACTACTCGCCTCCCACCTCGGCCAACCAGGTTCGTGTCCTGGCAGGGCGGCTCTCGGATTGTCGCATATGGGAATCGTGCCGCACGATGCCGCTGGCCGGCGGGTTTCCTTGGGGATTTCCCGTATCCCCCAACCCTTCCTTCCGCCCTGCTCCGTACTCACCTCGCTTAACCCTCGTCGGCTCTCAAGACCTCGATGTTAAGAGCCACACAAATCTCTTCGCTCATCCACCCAAGCACTCGCCGTCAAGTTAGCGTGTCCGTGACAGCGGGCTTGCTCTGTGACCTTACACAATTGACGTTGGCTCGGTTGTAGAATCGTGTCTTGACACGATTGCGGTGCAGACGGCCAAAGGTTGCTTTTATTGAACGCTAACTTGTTAACATGCAAACATATGCTGGCAAATCACATTTACGTGCATGTAAATGAGGTGCTGTTTCCTGTACTCGTGCTGGTAGTCATGTTTGTTTCCTCGGGATTTAGTATTGTGCTCGCTTGTTTAGAGGAGTGTCCTTGGTTGGGAGTCTTGTACAGTAAGGTGTGGTGTCTCCTTGTACATGTTTCCGAATGATGACGTATTGAAAATGAATGTATTGAGGCTTGAAATTGATAAGGGTGAAACGAAATGAGGAAAAATTTAATTCCTTGTAGGTAATACTCAAACATAAACATTTGAATATTTCCGCAATAAAATCCGTTACATCTAAAAACTTTTTAGCCTGACAGGTCCCAAATTAGCATAAGTATTTTTTTTAATGCACTGTAAAACGAAATATGTACATACTTTGTTGTGTTACTCACTGAAAGTCCATTCTACAAGGGGTTTGGAAAGCTCCGTAAAGATGGGACTTTTCAGTTCCGGAAACACGCTCTTAAAAAAATTAACAAAAGTATGTGAATTGAAAAATTATTCTGTGACATCTTTTTTAATTGCAGTAAAAAGTAACACGGCAAAGTTCCTGTTGTGAATGTTTCTTTCGAGTAATTACGTTATAACGGAAGATATGCATCATTATTTAGAAAGGTCATGCGCTACTTAACGTAAAAGCGAAAGTACTATAAAATTCCTGCCGACTCCACTATTGTTTCTGTGTGTGCTGAAACAGTCCAACCGCGAAAATGTATCAACATTTCGAGCAGGGTCCGTCGATAAACGTAGCCACAATTGTTCAGCAGCAGCCCCCCCCCCCCCCTCTCCCAGCTATCTACCCATAGCTGATGTACAAAGTAAATTTTATTCCTGTACCCGATTTGACAGTGGACTAAGAAACAATGGTTGCCACACGTTATCTTTTTGTATTTATCTATAAGCGGTATTATTAATACATTTCCGTGGGGTGAAATCTTAGGTCCTCTATATAGTGCATGCACGACATTGAAAAGCTGTGACGCCATGGTTGATGGTTCTGGCGGCATGGTTGGCTGCTAATGAATGGTCACAGTAATAACCTAGCTTCCTCGCGAGAGAGTGGCATTCAGTAAGAAATGTCACCGGCTGTTTTGCCTGGACAAATGGCACAAGGCCAAGAGGAAGTGGCAGTCATTTGCACGACGTTATTCCTCTCCAATGGTGATCTGTTGTTTGGCATTTCGTTGGTGGACGCCTGCTTTATAATTGTAAGAATTTATGTACAGGATGGTCCACCTAACGTGGACACCCCCAAAATTTCCGTAACGGTTGCAGATCACGAAATGCGATTTTCGCGAAATTTAATTACGGACAGGTAACAGTAATTCGTCGCAAAAAGTGATTATTCGTAAAATGTGTATGGACAGAAATAATTAAACCACATATGATTCTTCCCATGGAAACATGCATTTAATTGAGTGGCATCTGAAAGTACGCGCAAAGAGGAAATCAGTAATTAGCATACGCAATGGAAAGTAGCACGAAAACGACAAAAAAGAATGTGCAAATATGATTAAGTTAAGTGGGCCGGTAGCATGGGACAGTGTCACAGCTGTAAGCAAGCAACACATGCCATGACTAACCCTGGTGGGACTGCTTCCTTATAGCAGCATAGTGCTTACCGTAAGGGCGTTTGCACACGCACCGACATTTATCGGAGCCGGAGTTTAGTTTGAGTTTGGCAACGTGACGAGCAAGATGTGTGCTATGTTCAATAGAAGACGTTACCTTGTGTATTTATTACACTTAGGCGGAAATATAGGAAGAACAATGAAAGATGACATTGGGTGCATCCTATTCTTGAATTTAGATATACGGAGGGCTCTTTTTACACTGTTTGTCTTTGTATTCATCCGCAATTTTGTCCAGAAACGTGGTCTGCACTCAACCAACTCGATTAATGACAATACGTCGTAACTGAATCTATTCATAGCACTTTTGGGCAGACTACGTGTTGCACCAACAAATATCACTCGGATACTGCCACTCTAACACACGCCGCCAGACTTCTAATGACCAGTTGCACCATCGTGGTTCGAAACTCGATCCGAGATCGGATCTAAAATCGACACTGAAATTAGTTGCACCGTTCGAGTTCAGAGCTTGACTGGAGATCGAGATGCACTTCATTTTGAACCGCCAAATTCGGCGGTTCGAAATTTCGATCCGAGATCAGAGAGGAATGCAATTCTGTTGAATATAGGTTATGTGAATTTAAAAGCAGTGTTAAATATATTTATTTACTAAAGATAAACTTAGTAATATTTAAATCGTTTAAAAATGGATTCGGTTATTGTTTAATGTTGTAAAATGTAAATTGAGACATTTTACAAAAGCTTAAGATCAAATGCATTTATTTAATCAAAGATGTAGTAATGTTTTAAAGAGAGAACGAAATTCATGCTTATCCCTCCGAGTAAATACAACGTAAAACTGGAAAAGCCATTCTGAATATCATAAACTGTCCAAAATTTCCGCACAAGCTAACTATTGAACAGCCTCCGCCGATAAATGTAGTTTTAAAATACGCCAACAGATTGTTTTATTGGGAAATTAAAACAACATACGCGCTTGAATATTATTCAGTTAAATTCGTAGAACAATAATTCACTTAAAACAGATCAAACATCGCACATCTAGTTCTATGTACGCTGCCTTATACAGTAACATTGGTATTAAAAATAACGAAAAAAGTGTGTGCATAGTTTTTCCGATCAGCAAAACAACTAAAACGGAAAATTTGCGTTTCATTCAATATAGTATAACATCTTCTAGGGTCTTCCATTCCTCATCTTTCTGTATCGAATAAAACGGGTCCGTTTTTTTTACATTCAATGACATTCAATTTGTTTTCTATCAAGTCAACTATTACTCTTTTCTCCTTTTCTGTAAAAATATTTAGTTTCGAACCACTTGCAGCTTCATCCATTATTTATCTCCATATAATTAAATAATTAGCAATTGCAAAGACTTGATAGAGAATTTCTGCTGTCCGCGCGCCTCATCTGAAACCGCAGGTTATGAGGAAAGGGGAAGGCAAGATAGTGAGTCACAGCGGAGAGTGGGAAACGTGGGCCCGCATGTACTATCCGCAGTAACGCATTTAGCTCCGAAGTGTCGTGAACATCGCCGTTGCGAGTGTTACGTCTACCCGGAAGAAAAACACTGTCGTGCATTCTGAGGGGCGGAGAATCGTAAGTAATATAATTGCAAAGCGTGATGTAGAGGCGAAACAAAAACGCTATGCTTTCACAGTAAACCAGGTGACAGCAAGAGCTGCAGTCTACGCTGGAGTGTCGCAGACGTTAGTTAAAAGGATACGGAAGGAACAGAAAGAACTAGATAACAGTGGGGAGGGCGGTAGCTTGCACACGCCGGGTCAACGACGGAAAACTAGGCCGGAACATACTGTCGTGAATATTGATGATTTTGATCTATGTGTAATTCGGCGGACGATTCAGGATTTTTATATTCAGGAAAAACGTGTCCCTACCAAAAAAAAAGTACTGCCTATGGTAAAGGAGAAAATAGACTTTCTGTGGTCGCATACTTCGTTGCGTAAGGTGGTAAAACAACTAGATTTTCGGCGGAAAAAATCGCAAACTCACAGGATGATACTAATTGAGAGACCTCTCATCGTATCTTGGCATCACGATTATCTAGTTGAAACAGCACAGACAAGGTGGGAAACAAATTATCTACATAGACATGGCATGGATAGACGGTAATTTAACTTGAAGAAGTGTTTTGCATACAAGCTAATGTGGATTCGGGTAACTAATTAATTGTAGTACACGCTGGGGCTATTAACGTATTTGTCGAAAATGCTCTCCTTGTCTATAAAGCCGGCACTGCCAGTGGCGACTATAACGGCCAAATGAACAGTGTTAATTTCATAAAGTGGGTTACCGAGAAGCTTGCTCCTAACCTCCCGCAGTCATCTGAGTGACAGTGTAACCAAGACGGACTGGAAGGGTGCTGTGTTCACGTACATAAGCTTGAGACTGAATACTGGGGAAAGGACAGTGTTGTATCAGATGTAATTGACTGTATCGTTGTATGTATTGACGACAGTAGTGATTCCTCCAGTGCATCAGGCGTGTGCAGTTCAAGCAGTGAACAAGAAAATCCAGGTTCACCATTAGCGACCTCGCTGCCTTGAGGAGAGTGAATGTTTTCTTTGTATGATAATACAGTCATATAGCGTGGCCAGTTTATCGTTCCAAGGTCGTATTCCCGCCAGGGTTTCAGAGCTGGCGCGCGGACAGTAGGTAAATACACAAGAGAACTACGCCTACATTCATGACGTCATATATTACGAACCAATAGAAAAATTTGTCTCATACTTAATCTCGATCTCACTGTGGAATCAAGATCGACGAATCGGAGATCCAGAATCGTGCCATTGCGTCGGTGCAACACTTTCGCATGGAACCAAGATCGAACTGTATACTGGTTCGGAACTAGGATCATTCGATCTTTGGTCGGGGAAGATGTTGGTGCAACCGGGCATTAGTAGTGGCCGTCTCCGGCATGTCGGGTGATGTGTGCAAGCGGTGTTTGCACACGCACCGATATTATCGGAACCCGATCCGACACCGATATCAGAATACATGAAAATCAGTGTATTTCAATGGGAGACCTGCACACAGCGCCCGACAGTGTCGGAGCCCATATAATTATCACTCCGACATCTGGCTGTCGGAGAGCACAGCTGCCGGAGAGCACAGTACATTGGATCTCGACAGATCGGGTGTTCGGCCAGATGTTCGACTGTCGAGAACAATGTTTCGCAATGGGAGCTTGCACATGTCACCCGACATGTTGGATCCGGTCACGACTTAGCAGTCTGGCGGCGTGTGGTAGAATTACAGTATCCGAGTGTTGTTGGTTTGTTGCAACAAGTAATCTGCGCAAAACTGCAATTAATAGAATATATTACGACACATTGTCATTAATATAGTTGGTTGAGTGCAAGCCATGTTTGTGGGACAAAACTGCAGATGAATACAAATTCCAAGTGGTGAAGGTGAAGACCTGGAGTGAAGTATCCTCAATGCTAGAAGAAGAATTTGACAAAATGGACAAAAAACAGAAACAGAAAATAGGTACGACTAGCAATAGTATAGTTTTATTTAAGTCACAGCCATACTAGCTCACTTGTCCATGCTTAACAGAGTATACAGTATGATCAGTACCAATAATCTACATTGAATGCTTACCACATGCCTGTAACAACACCTCCGCGCCCTTTTCACCCTGGACTGCTGGAGTCACCAGGAAATTCCAATTGTTCGCAATTGTTATGGCATTCTCCATTGGTATTGGAAACCTCTACAGGCGATATGCAATAGACTTCAATGTATATGTCTAGAGACTCGCGGTCATACACTGTCTCAGTACTGCCCATGTGCAGTGTTTGATATTTCGTACCTGGTTTTGTTGGATGAAAACAATGTAATTTCTTAATGTAACAAAATATAACAATACAATCCTTGCTATTGTACAGTGTGATTTTTCTTACCTTATTGTGACTGCTATCATTTCCCTAGGAGGCATACATGCTCTCATCGTAGTATCCTGACGCTTGCTGACGTTACCTAACTGTTCCACTAGGTAATTTAGTGAGTGAAGAGATTTGGGCGGCTCTTAACAGCGAGGTCTTGAGAGCCGATGAGGGTGATTGAAATGAGTATGGAGCAGCACCGTAATGAAGGGGTGAGGGAAACGGGAGGTCCCCGAGAAAACTCGCCGACTAACGACATCGTCTGGCACGATTCCCACTTACGAAAATCCGATGAACCGGCCGGGGATTGAGCCCGGTTCGCCTTGATGGGAGGCGAGCATGCTAATCGCTCAACCACCGTGGCCCCCCATTAGGTAAATAATGGTAACTACTCATACGAAAATAACTGTAAAACTTCTATTCATGCTTCCGCAATTTTTAAACAGAGTGTAAAAAGAGCCCTCCGCATATCTAACTTCAAGAATAGGATGTACCCAATGTCGTCTTTCATTGTATTTCCTATATTTCCGCACGAGGTATAATAAATACAGGAGATAACGTCTTCTAGTGAACATAGCACATATCTTGCCAAACTCAAGCTAACCT
Organism: Dryococelus australis; assembly: GCA_029891345.1. Lineage (NCBI taxonomy): Eukaryota > Metazoa > Arthropoda > Insecta > Phasmatodea > Phasmatidae > Dryococelus > Dryococelus australis. The sequence goes on along the minus strand of CM056995.1, from coordinate 98,367,015 downwards.
CCGGCTCCGATAATATGTCAGTGCGTGTGAAAACTCTGGATCTCCGATCCGACACCGGTATCAGATTGGAGTCCGATAAATGTCGGTACGTGTGCAAACGCCCATACTCTCCGACAGCCAGATGTCAGGCCGATAATTATATTGGATCCGACACTGTCGGACACTGTGTGCAAGTCTCCCATTGCAATTCATGGATTTTCATGTCGTCCGATATCGGTGTCGGATCTGGCTCCGATAATATCGGTGTGTGTGCAAACGCCCTAATGGTGCAAGAGGCACGTAATGCGATATTGAACAAAGGAGAGCACTGCAATGGAGAGAAGACGGGCAATGTGTGTGAAAGTATGATACCAATACATTACATTTTATTAAGATGCCAACGTAATTCAGGAGATTTGTTTCTTAGTCATTAACTGTACTAACGAGTGCGTACAGATACACAACAAAAATTGAACAAATTAACCCAAGGAGAAATGCAATCGCATCTACATGCATAGTACAAAAGAACACAGTTATGGTTGAAATGCTTGACATTAGGTCTTTTCACAGTATGTACTCGGTGGGTTTACCATCGACTGTAATACACATCTGTAAACGTACATGTAGCGAGCGACAAGCGACCTGAAGCGTCTGGCATAATGCCTCTACAAGCTGCCACAATGCGTTCCTGTATGTCTTCTGGCGTCGTATAGGTACCGTGTTGCACATCCTATCTTTCAGTGTACTCCACAGGAAAAAATAGAGATGTGTGAGGTCGGGGGAGCGAGCTGGCCATCTTATAACACCATCACGCCCTAACCACCGATTTGGAAATGTTTCATTTAACACTTGCCTTGCCACCAAAGTAAAATGTGCAGGACAACCATCATGCAGAAACCACATATCACGACGTATGTACTGCATGTCGAGCAGTGTGTCTCCCAGAACCGCCGGTAAGGTCTCTTAGGAAACGGGCATACGTGCAGCCGGTCATTGCCCCTTGAATGAAGTATCGCCCCATGACATAGTGTCTAACTATTCCACACCACATGTTCTCTTTCCACTGTCGCTGGTGCTCCACGTGCCGGACTCAACACGGATTCTCCGTTGCCCAGTAGTGCATATTTCGTAAATTTACGCGCCCATGTTTTGTAAAGTTTGCTTTATCAGTAAATAGTATGTTTTTTTTTTCAGAAAATTGCTGTCATCCCTCATAGACATCAGAACAAACCTACAGAACTGATCACGCTACTGGAAATCATCTTCATGTAATGCCTCATGAGGAGCCACGTGATATGAATGGAATTTATGTAGGCGCAGTATCCGTAACACACTTGTTTTACTTATTCCTATGAACCTGGAAAGTTCTCGCGTACCCATGTGGGGTTTGCATCGGACACGTGCCAACACATCTTGTTGATACGTCTCGCCTGTAGCAGTCTTTCGTCGCACTCGTGTTGTGGAATTCCTATCACCTCGTGACAAGAGATGTATGCAAATTCTTCGTTTCATTTGCCGTGAGATGGGCGTCCGATTAAGATGCCTTTCACCATATATTTGGACGGCATGCTTGGCATTTCTGCCACTCTCACCGTAAATAAGTAGAGCGTCCAGTTTTTACTCATTCGGAACTTCATTACATACATACACTGTGATACCACTTACCATAACAGATTACGGGGTTTGGTGCTGCGCTGCTATTAGGAAGCGGTCCCGCCAGGATGAGTCACAGAGCATGTTGCTTTGCTTACAGCTGTGCGTACAGGTCCACTGTCCCGTGCTACTGGTCCACCTAACTTAATCATATTGTCACATTATTCCTTGGCGTTTCTGTGTTACTTTACATTGCATGTATCATATCACTAAATTTCTCTTTGCGGGTGCTTTCAGATGCCATTGTAATGAATGTATGTTTCCAGGGGAAAATCATGTTCACTTTACAGTAAATTACTTGCCACCGTACGTAATTTCATTTAGCAAAACCGCATTTCGTGATCTTGTTACGAGTAGTGATCAGGCCTTAGTTGAGCGGCCTGCCTGATCACACCTTCACATATTTACCCAGGACACGGGTAGTGATTGCTGAAATTAGTTATGAAATCGCAAACCACATAAACCATCTCCACCGATCAGTAAACGGGGACAACGCAGCCGATATAGGGCATTGTCTTTTGTCTTCGGGCCATTGGAACGAAGAACACTGAAGATGGGTGTGTCCGGGCGTCGACTTCCGCCATCTTAATCAGACTCCGTAGTCATGAATAAGGTGGGAACTCTCCAATTATACTTGACTCAGAATGTGCCTGGTTAATTCTTTATAATTTAAAATTAATACTTAAGTATATTTGTATAGCTACCCCCGCACATTCTTCATAATGTTTATATTCAAATAATATTGTACAGCCTTAATGTTAAATAAACATATATTATATAGTGTTCATTAAATAACTTGCATTGCTCCTATAGCCCCGTTAAGGTATGATGATGAACCATAAAATCATATAACAATCTGCAACCGTTTCGGAAATTTTGGTGGTATCAACGTTATACTTTAACGTCATCCTTTTCGTATTATCAGTTTAACGTAAATTTTTGTTAGACCTTACCTTCGTGGTATTATACTAACGTAGTTTTTTCCTCTGTCGGTGGCTGAGTAATGTTTTGAGACACCTGCTGTTAACCAGATGTTACGGTTCCTTACTCTCCTTAAGGAAACTCTTGAGGTTTCGAAAGCTGCCGCACAGCCGGTCAAATGGTTAGATTAAATTTCGTACGTTGGTGGCCAAATACCCGAACCTTCATGACGTTCAAACTGTAGAGTAAAAAATTGATGCATCGATGTGGCTCTTATCAGATATCCAAAGTAGTGTGCATTTTTGTGACGCTTTCGTGATGTCGCAGTTTGACTCCGGCTGTCAGCAGATGGAAGTGCTCCTTTTCTCCCTTCCCTTTTGCCGAATATTCTACGTGTATTTTTTTAATCCCCGTGTGAGTTACTTCAAGGAAGTATCCTCACTTCGTGTGTACCCATTTAAGTTCAGCCCGTAATCAGTATTGTATTATTCCAGAAAAAGTAACCTCAAAGATGCCTCTTTTATACAAAATAAATTATAAATAAGATATTTTCTCATTCTTGCTAAGACATATTTTGTAATAAGAAACACCAAGGACATCGTGCTCAGAAAGTCAGCTTTATTCGCCCGATCATTAAAAAACATTAGCGGTTTTGTATTGCCTAAATACAAGATGAAGTTGATGCAACTTTCTTTCTTATAGCCTTTAGACTTGGGAGGAAGCAGTGCCAGCAGGTCTGAAACTCAGTCCCATATGTCTCTCCATTTGTTTAGATGTAACTTAGGTACTTCGTGTAAGTGCTTTACCTGCGTACCAAACTAGAATGTGTATGGCATGCGGCGGCGCTGTGTGCTGCCAAGTGCTCGAAGGTGGTTTTTATGGCGTTGTGAAACTTTGTTGTCGGTATCTTAGATAAGAATTCATAAACTGGCCAGTATGTTATCTCTCTTCAATACCTTCTTCAGAAAGCTATCAGGTGTAGGTTTAAAACTACTTTTGTTTGAATACAGCAATCTGTTCAGGACAGCATTTTCTTTATTGCTGTATGTAAACTACTGTAGTTTAATACACTGTACTACAGAAGAATCAACGTCGTAAACAGATGGCTACTTACATAGATATTTACTGACTTTGGCACCTTTCAACGACCGTATTTGTGTTTCAGTGACCACTTTTATATATAGGCAACAAAGTCTACCTTGATTTCTGAAAAATATATTTACATGGAAATATTCCACAGTTCTGTAAAAATTGGAATAGACACGGCTGCTTACTACAGTAATACCCTGGTGACATCTGGTCCCTTAACTGTCACAAACAGGAAGGCTTTTAGAATGAATGATGTCATTATACGTTCTTTGTTAGGAACAGCCTGCGTCTTGGCTCCCATATATTTCTTTGCATCATGTCTCACGCTGCTATAAAATGCACAAATTTACCGCTAGAGAAATAGTTCGACATAAATTCATCACTGTGGCAAATATTAGGGGGGGGGGGGGGAAGGTTCCACCGGGAGAGTCTGTCCCATGTTCAGGCGTTCAGACGACAACGCGTAGTATGTTATGTGGGATGGCAAACCGATAATTATTCAAGAAGGGACCCACACTATAAAAAATTGAAAATAAATTTCCCTTGCACGTACCGGAAGCAAATAATGCTTACAGAAAGAGAAAATTACAGTACATTTTCACATTAATTTTACATCTTCAGTGTAGTGATTTTGTAGTAACTGTTATGAATATGTTCTGTACAAAAGTAATGGGAAAGTCCTTGAAAGGTAATTCGCTTTTCCTGTTTTTGTACGGGATTAATGCCTGACACAAGTAAGGGAAAATTACAACATATATAATGCAGTATTTTCTACACCGCGAGGCAAACTCCCTTGATAAATGTAAGGGAAAATACCAACACATGTAACGAAATGATATGTACTTTGCAAGGCAAATTTCCTTGACAAAAGTATGAGAAAATACGTAACGAAATTTTCTGTACTTTGCAAGGTAATTTTCTTGTGATAAAAGTGAGGTAAAATATATCCACGTGTAATTAAGTGTTCTGTACTTTGCAAGGTAATTTCCTTAATAAAAGTTTAGGAAAAGTACCTTGACAATTATAGCCTGTAATAGAAATTTGCTTGTAAATAGCAAACAGTTCAATATAACCATCACTGTAATATAAGTATACTTGACAAAAGAATGTTGAAAATCACTCAGAATGTAATTTAGTAATCTATCCACTAGCCAGAAAATATTTTCTGCAGGCTGAATTATGTCTTCCCTGTAATTATATGATGCAAATTACAAGGGATTTGAATTTTAAGCTCCCAGTTATGTGCTTGCTTTGGAGCCATTGAATGCTCCAAGTGCAGTTATGTGACATACTTATATGCTGAATTTCATCGGTTTATCGCCTTTATGTAAACAGAACTATCAAATTGAAGTAAAATTTTTGTGCAAGAGTCTTAACATCATAAGTATGTCAATCCACTGACTAGCGCATAGATTCCAACTATGTAAATACTAGATTTTTATGAGCACTACTGACATTTTTAGAACATTGCTCTTTGCAAAGTTGTAATAAATTGCTAAAGGCTGTTCACGGTAATGTGGGCACTTTTAAGATCAATCTTGGAGAAATGCCACTGCCCCTGCCAACATAAGTTTTTACGAGCATACAGACCGCCGTGTGGCCAGTAAAGTTGGCAATGACGGAGGGAATGTAGTTCCATGTGTTAACTTTGAATTAAATTTTTACGTAAATATTTGAGAATACTACAATTGTGTCTTTTATTTTCTGTTTTTCTTCATGTGTATAGCTGTAGAAATGAGCAAATTTATACATTTTCTTTTCTAATAATTTCAGATTTTCTTTTGACCTAGACACGAATATAGATATCAGGCCCACATCAATATAAATCTTACATGTGACTGAAGATTACACAATGTGCATACAAGATCTTAAGCAGGGCTTTCAAAAGTGCTCAGTTTACCGTGAACAGCCTATACCCATATGTATGACACAAAGCATATATTAAAATTTACTGGGTGAAACTCACTAGTTAAATGGCCACTGGATGTGCATGTGGTCTAAGAATGTTAGCAATTAAATAAAGTAATTAAGATCCTTCCCATTGTTAAACTGTCCTGAAAATGGCAGAATGGCTTTCTTGTGGGTGCCATACTACCTTTACCATGGGGGCATTTGGACAGCAAGTAACTTTCAAGAGTGGAGCGAAGTTGTTACCAAAGCTTAACCATCTATTTTTAAAATGCCCACAGTAAGTGTTGTCAATTCTAAGACATACTGCCATGGTAAATGAGTGAATTTTTTTTAGGCTGGACCTTGACAGGTTTAACCTGCCCGAAAAGTAGGTGAAGGGGGGTAAAGTGATACTGTTACCATTTTTTGACTATTTTCGATGATTCACTTGCCAGTTAAGTTCTTGGTTAAAACACTTCAGTGTAAATTTATCTGCCAACCGCTTTTTCTGGAAGCTTGGCCGTATGTAAATTACTAATCATAAAGTTGTACCTGCCAGTGGTGTAAGCGATTGTGCCTGAGATAAATTATGTTTAACGTGATACAAAGAACGTTTGCTGCCATTTTCAAATGCCACATTTTAATGTATTTTTGAGATAGTGTTAAATTTTTCTAAGAAATAAGTTATATAAGCTCTATGATTTTAGATATTCGTATATATCAAATATGGCATCTTCTTCTTTGTTTCGGCAGGGCAGTCACGTTGTTAGAACTAGATAATTTTTGGTTCTGTTCGTTTTCTTATTGACACTGTATTAGTGTGAATATTTGCGAAAAATTCTTAACACAGCAGCCTGATCACGTGGAGAGTTTGGTTAGGTTACACAATTCTGGTTCAATAATAAAATTAAACAGGAAAACACCTCAACTCGTAATGCAATATTTCTATGTTACGAAGAAAATATACTTTTTAAAAAAATTAGTTAAAATCCTTTATAAGTTCTAAATAAAAATGCTTTATAAAAGGGAAATAGTAAGAGAACATTTACTTGACAAGTAACCTATTAAAATTCACATTAAAGATCAACAGTTGATCTCAATTCTATGTTATTTGCATTAAAAGATAAACTCCCGAGTACCCAGAGAAAAATCACATTTAATTAAGTTTGCTTGTTACATTCGAGCATTTATATTATCCCTGCTCTATGAAATCCCCAAATATTTGGCCTCCAGTATTAAAACAACTATTCTTTCAGGGCTCACTATTATTAGTTTCACTATCCCAGATAAAAAAACTGGCAAAAACTGAAATGAACTTTTCGGAAAAAAATTTATTGGCATTAATGTATGTATTTTGATGTAAAGTACTGACAAAAATTTGAGTGGTTACCCTGTTATATTATTAATGGAAAGTCTGTAGGAAGGTTCAATGCAGGACCCTTAAGTAGTTTTGAATGGATCTAACGTGTATATTTATAGAATACAACACTATCACTAACAAGCACGGAAATTCGTTGCGCGAATGTTCGAAGTACTTTACATCATACGTAAAGACTTAACAGTATCGTCACATGAAAACATAAGAACTAAAGGGGGCGCGGGGAAGGTGTTGTAACGTGAAATGTTTACATTTATATATCCGAACTGTTTACAATTTTGTCCGAATTGTTAGTGCGTCTAATTCCGCGCGGATTTTTTTTTATATGTCGTATTTTTTACCACATTTGTCACGTGCATTCTCAGCGAAAACTATAACATTTGTATGTCATTCTTATGCATCAAACTCGCAAAACTTTGCAGACAAGAGCTTTCAAGAAAACTAACTAGAACGTAAAAAAGAAGACTGGTGAAAAGGTGTACAGTGAAAAATTTTACATATAAATAATACTAAAATGTGTAGAATGAAATGCAACACAAATATAAACCGTTGGAACAGAAACTTTAGTTTTTCTAGTTTGCCCTACGCAGTGGCCCGTTGACAGGTTGGATTAGTTTTTTCGTAAAGAACGTACTTTTTTTCTTCTCGTGCCTTCATTAAAACGAAACCAGAATATTCCTCACAATGAGGAGCATGTTTATTTTATCTGACACTGAACAAAGGAATTTCTAACAGTTCGAGAGTTTCTCGAATACAATGTGGAAGGTCGAATAGTAAGGAAACGAGACTCGTGTACGAGATACGATACGAGATATCGCGTGACATGTAATCAACTATCGTATACTGCATTCGTTCGTAGATGGCGTGCTAAGAAAGCGTACTTCAAGTTGGTTTCTTGTATTTCAACAGTATGTGGAGCTTACATACAATTTTCTATTGTAGTTCAATAGCATACGCACATTTTCTTTCATTAAAAGGGAGTTATTTATCTTTTATTTGGTGTGTTCGTTTCCATGGAACCAACCGAAATGATGTGCACTTGCATGCATATCAGCAGTGTCGCTGATTATCTTCTGTACAGGTTTGTTCTGAATTTCAGGTAAAGCTGCTGTGATGAGGGGATACCGAATGCAAAATTAGATTTAAAGTATGACTTGTGACCTACAGTGATTGAGTTATGTTGCCGTAAAAATCAAGATTTCACATTATAGAGTTTCATTTCACACTATTTTATTACAGATAAATTCGAACTTTGAAATGTAACAGAAAAACGTGATTATCTTGAATTGAGCTATAAAATTTGTGAAAACTGGGTGAGTAATATCCCAATGAATTAAGAAGTTGAAAACACTGCCAGAAAGATTACATACAGTGGCAGACGAACAAGAGTACATGTCAAAACTTTTGTTGTTGTTTTCCCGGTAACCGTTTGTCTGGGAGTACACCAAAGCCCAGAGTATCATAATTTTGTAACACACCATGACATCCTTTGTTCGTAAGGGGAGTGATTTGCCTATCAAACTTTCACAGATTTCAGATATCAACAAAATAGTAATGAGTCCAGCTTAATCTTGTGTTGTGAAGACAAATAGCCTTGCGTGTTTGTCACGTAGGGGCCAAGTTTGTCGTTTGATAAACTGTCATACAAATAGTGCTAACTTTAATAAACCGTAAATAACGCTTTGCTTGGAATTGCACCTAAATCTTGTCTATTTGTTGGTGGCGTCGTCTAGGTTATGACAGAACTTTAGAACCTTTTCACTTCCGAAAGATAGTTTGCGCTGCCTCTATTGCTTGTGTATTTTGTTTTGAGTGTGACATGGTTTGAAACAAATGCGTGGTGCGACTAGTACGAGTTTTCACGATCTTCCTTTAGGTTTAAAAATTACGGCAATCAATTTTACAGTTGTAAAAGAGGGGAAGGGGATAAGGGATGCTATAACACAGTTATCGATAGTATTATGCCATTAAATAATTGGGTCAGCGTTTACAGTGTCTTATTGTAATGTTAAAAAAGTTTCCTCACGCCGAAATATCTAAGTGCTTGCTTGTATTGCTCTCATGGGTACATTGTTTCTGATCCTGGAATACATATAAACCACTCCCTTTAGAATGCATGCCTTAAATCTAAATTCATATGATGAAATATTAATTCCTAGACCTCCGTTTATGAGGATGAACGTGTATGCTAAACGTTGCAGAGGTATGGTATTCATAGTCATAACAGAAAAAGACATATTGTAGCATGCTTTCTTTAACGTCTTATCTCTCAAAAACGTGTTTAGATCGCGTGGCAAATAATATAAACTTCACGAACACTATGATCTATTTGCTGTTTCTTCACACTTTTTTGAATCAAACCTTTGAAAAATAACCCCATGTATGACGTGTTTAGTTATTTCCTAAGTTATGCCGTGCATCACAATTGTTTTCTAAAGCTTGCCTATGAAGTTTCTTTAAGCGGTAAGAGAATAGCACGATTATACGCAGGTAGTTTGATCAGTGTACTTTCATCGCGTGTAATAAAACCCTATAGTTACAGATCTAGTTACACAGTAAAGCATTAGGACGGAAAGGCTACGCGCCTTGCGCGTAAGAGCGATAAGGCGCTAGGCGTGCGTGTTAGTGTCGCCCGTATCGCTCCCTAGCTTCTTTACCTTGTAAGCGCAGGTACGTAGTATTTCTGGGAGATTAAAACTTTAGAATGTTATAATATATAGAAACCTCTTAAAACACTCCCCCTTTTCTGTGTTATCTGGCATGGGTATTGTGCAAGAAAAGCATGTAAAGTTTATGTTAACTTGTACGTAAGAGGTGGGCGTGTTCAATTTGCTTTAATTGTTGCTTACTTACGCCCTAGCTTTAAGCCATGCTTTCAAACTTGAGATACGTGTGATTTCATTTTGTAGTATAGCAATTGCCATACACAGCACTATGAGAGCAGTGCATTCAGTTACGGTTGTCCCATCCCTTATTACGAGTCGTTCTAGTATGTTTTAAATTTTATCGACCTTACAGACAAAAACAAAATTTTACGTGGATCCGTACCGGCAGCAAGTCCAGCAGTGGCAGCGTGTTAAGAAGAAATGTCGCTGTTCCCGTTGCTCAAACTGCGTTGCAGTGTGTTTGAAAAGCAGGTTTTTATACGAAACAATTAAACGTGCGCCCAATGTTCTGAACTACGAAAAGAACACACACTTCAGACTATGCCTTTCGATTACTTTCAGGACACCATTACAGAGTACTCCAAAAATAATTATAAGGACTTTGAAAAAGGCGTTTTTATCTCAAAATATATGCGTTATATACATACAGAAGTACCCGAGGGGCATGCACTGAACCTCACAATAAGACTGCACGCCAGTTCAGAGCCTTGCGCGTAGCGGCGATGGTGCGCTTGATACGCGTGGTAATGTAGACCTTATCGCTCCCTTGCTTCTCGGTCTACGCGCTTACCACCTCCAGGTCTGCGGCGCCCTGAAGGATAGAATCATGAAAAGTTGAATTAGATATATCTGCCTAGTAGCGCGTAGCACCCACTTCCGCTCGGCTGACGGCGGTGATGGCATGGATTCCACAGGACGGTCGGGAGCCATACTGAATACATGACTACTGTAAAGCCACCCACAATGCAGGATCAACAATGCTTTGTCTTGCTGTAGGTATTGATCTATTTCGGGGTGTAGGCGCATAAATGGGTGCACATGATCTGTGAACAGTTCCTTTTATCGTTCGCCGATGAGGGATGCTGGCACGTGTACCAGGGGACTTCCCACCCGGAGTTGAACCGAATCCTGCTAACGTGATAGATCCTTCGCTTCATGTACTTAGCGACCCACTCGTACTGCCATCGGCGTCTACCGACATGTACCTCGACCCATCCGTCCATACGCCTTTTTTACATGCTTCGAGGGTCCAATAGCAATGTTCTCGCTTCTACGTTAATGATTGAGCTTTGTGATATGCTGTAAACAGAGTGCCCAAGTGGGGCGGGTTTTCTGTATCCCGTAGCGAGGAGATGCTTCTGGATGGCGAAATCTTCGTAGTGTATTGAGTTTTTGAATTATAAAATGTATTCAGCGTTCAATGTATATCACTCAAATGATTAACGGTAATAATCAATGGAGTATCTTCATTTGTTTACAATATGGAATAAGCGTAGGGTAATTACTGATTACTTTCTAAGGATGGCTACAGAAGCGAAAATAACACAAGAAATCAAGCGATAATCGTCTCTAAAGTACAATTCAACAATGCTCTATGTCCTAAGAAAGTCACATTTTGAAGAAAAAAATCACTTAAGAAATGTTAAAAAATATATAAATCCAAGATGCTGTCCAACTCTCCTTAAGACACGGCAAAAAGTATGGGAAGTGTAAGGTACGACGGTCTTCATGTTTACACAGTTTCTGTAATCTTATCGCAGTCTTGTGCAGACTACACAATCTAAATAGCACCCAGAATTAAATGTTATTGTCTTACTCCTGATACGATTAATTTCATGTGCAAGATTCTTGTATTGTAATAAAAAAAAGTACGACAAACTTGACTGCGACAGATGTTACAAGAATAGTGCTACAAATCATTGATATTATAGCTGGAGCCACAATATCCCGACGAACACGACACGACAGACAGATACGACGTCACAGCTCGACGAAATTTCGTATTATATTTTACTCAGTGTTTACAATACTCCGACGAAATCTGCCCGACAAATGTGTTAGTTGGCTGTTGGAAAACCCCAAAACGGCAAGTTATCTTTATAATATCCAATATTTACGTTTTAAAATTCACGATAAAGTGAATGATTTTGCTTTTGACAATATTTGAATTTATACGTGAGAATAAAAAAATTAAAAACTAATCGGAATGTTAGTTTGGCGGCAAGCTAGTTTATTATTTACTGCAGTTGGGAAATACGCTCGGAGTGTTGTTTTCTAATGTTGTATTTGCATTCTTTGCGTGCCCCGACGATCCCGACACGACGGAAACCTACTTTTGTCGTCCTGTCGGGGCTGCGATTTTGTCGAACTGACATCACAGTGACCTTACTTTTCATTAACTGATACTCAGATTTTGTCGTGTCGGGTAATTCGGGGTATTGTGACCCCAACATAAACCCTTTGTAAGCTTTAGAAATACCATTTTCGATCTATGGTCGAAATAAAAATATCAAATCTTTGTTCATAAATGCGTAGGAAGGCATACTCTATAGGCACGTTTCGTTAATGATCCTTGAATGGCAGCTGATTAACTCTAATTGACGAAGAAACTGGTACTCTGCCTTCACGAATACTTCCTTTTTTTTTTTTTTTGCTCAATCTACAGGCGTGACGTGCTTGCATGGCACGTATTATTAGCAGATATATCTGAAGGATCTATCGGCACACGCTTTCAAGTTTACCTTAAGAACGGTTGTTTTGAAATACATACGCGAGGACTTTGTGAAACTGTAGGTCATTACCAGTACTCCAAAGAAGGAAACAAGGTCAAATGGTGAAAGTAGTGTTAATGTGCGTGGGAGGAAAGAAGGGCTTGGAAAGGAAATGAGCTTGTGTTTCCTTTGTTTTTTTCACCGTGCCAGTGTCTTGTATCGGTAGTGTGCTGTATTGATAAATGAACAGTGGCAGAATTTTTTTTTGGTAGTCTGTTTGGCTTCACTATTTTCTTGCGGTAATTATAATGATAGCAATTCCTTTGTAGACTTCGGGCATCAAACGCACTAACCAATATAAATAGTAACCTTCGCTCTTTGCTCTTCGCCAACACTTAACGTTGTAATCCATTATATTTTAACGCACGCGCGTGTTTGGTGCCTATCCGAATGTCCGGGATGGTAATAACTATATAATTTTTCGACATTAAACATCCTCGTTTCCTGAATGTTGCGGTAATCTGATGGCCAAAACGCTGGACTGCCGATTCAAGGGGCGCTGAAACTATCTGCCACGCTTCCTGCATTATTGAGTTCACAAACAACTAAAAAAATCCCAGCACTCCTGAAGGCCACCACTTGAACTCCACTCTTCGATGCTAGCACGGCCCTGCAGACGACGGGTGGAACCAACCAACAGCGCTCCTAGCTGCGAACGGTAGAACCTCCCACACTCTGGCTGCAGGTGCGCGAATTAAAGATGACCGCCTACAGCAGACGACTGGCTATGAGAATTAACAATGGTCGCCTTAAGCAGACGACATCGACTGTGATGGAGGATGCTAAAAGCAAGACAGGGAGGAAAGGGGTCGGAGACAAGAAAGAAAATTAAGGAGGCCGGACAGAATATGATAAAACCCCAAGGGGTAGAATGGGAGAGAGAGCGAGAGAGACAGAGGAAGGAATGAGGAAGCATGAGAAAAATTGCATCGGAATGCAAGAGCATGAAGAGGCGAGGTGGATTGATAGAGCAGGAGGGAAAAAAGGGAAATTCCGCGGTATAAAAATAAAATCCAAGATGGTCGCCATTGGCAAGGAATGATAGCAGGAGGTTTCGACTTGACGTCGTCTAGGATGGCGGCCGTGGCACCGCAGCCTACCGGGTGAAGAGGCGATTTCCATATACTATAGGGCTACCTGTTTTTCGAGAAAAGATTTCACGACTACTTGTACTCCAAAACACTGGAGCTCAGATACACTTTCGTGATTGGATGCTTTTAACTGTTACGCATTGCAGGGGGCCTAATCTCGAGATCATTCGAGTGCAGTCAGTATACGAGACGTCTCGCACTATCCGCAACGTATACGAGACAATTGTTCTAAGCTCCAACCCCTGAAACTCGCATACGTTTTCAGTGTGCGAGGGGAGTGCCAGGCAAGCGCATACGAGTGACATTTCGTCATGTTGGCGAACCTGCGGCGAGACGGGAACAAATATTGGCGGAACTCAGCCAATCAGAAGCGTCACTTGTATCGCGCGCGTTTGTTTATTTACATTGTACGCGGTTGAATAAGCAAATGGCTAAAATTACCAAAATAACCAACGAGCAGAAGTTTATTCTTCTCGAATTCGTAGAATGTTACGTAATATATGGTGTTTTGCCGTTCATCTATGATGTTTACAGAGAATTAATTGTGAAAATAAAATCCCGTGTTGTCCTTACTTAACCTCTGCGTACGTTGGAAATACCAACGAAATTAGGTTATTGTCTTTGTTAGTGGCATGACTTGATGCAATATTTACATGCCTTACAGCTAATAATATGGATATTAAATGTTACACAGAACAGCAGATTTGTTTTTTTCTTTCAAATAGTTTACGTGGCAGGGATTGGTCAGTAAAATTCTTCCCTGTGGAAATTACATACAATTTAATTAAGAGAACACAGTTGTGTATCATACATTACCATAATGTTTACATTGCATTATAAATATTGAAATGTGAATGTATATGTTAAGTATCCCATCGTTTGGAGAGTATTGGCAGCTACATGGCACTTTGCTAGACGTCGTGTTTGAGTAAGAGCAACTGTGAAGTCCATAGATACTTTTAGTGTAATAATACTGCAGACGTAGATTAAAGCATCAGTTATTTTGGATAGTGGGCTGCAGTTTTTGGCTAGTAGTCTGAAATGCTATTGAATTTAATTAATTTACACTGTTAAAAAAAATTGTAGGAAACAAGAAACTTGTCCAAGGCAAACTGACAGCTGACTGGACAGCCAAGGATGCCAGCCGGTTGTGGGAAGAAGTTTCTGTGAAGTTGAAAGTTTGTGCAATAATAATAACATATGTATTTACAGAATTTGATATGCAAGACTGAATAAATAATAACTTATGACATCTAACCAACCAACTACGAGCCACTGAACAATAATGAACGTCAGTAGTAGGCCTATGTAAATTACACTTTTACTCATAACCTCATTTGCACTCTCAACACACATTTTAATTCTTGTCGATTCAATAAGTTCTTTATATGCATACGATTTTACATTCGGCACAGCATAAATAATGTGTAAATTGAATTCACACAGCGTCAACAGTCATCTTATGTCTAATATTTTGTTTGGTTTGATGCGCTACTCGTCTACGACTCCACATCTCGCACGGTGATGATCGAGAGAGTGGCCATTCGCACGGTCGAGACGTATACGATGGCTCTCGTAAGGTTCGATCTTACCGTTTTCTAAAATCGTGCGAGTTACGGCCGCAATTAGAAGATTTCGTATACGAGTGCAGTTCGAGCTTAGGCCCCCAGGTGTCTGCCCACGAATCACGGACACTCAATTTCGGATTACCTAATTCTGATTGGCCAAGTCAGGTAATGAAATGTCTCCCGACAAAGACACGTAGCCAATAACCAAAGTAAAACTGCATGTATACCACAGAATATTGGAGCCTTCACCTAAATCTTTTCGGGATAAACAGATGGCCGTAAGTCAACATGTTGAACATAACCTCGGTACTGAGAAACATTCGTACATGTAACGTTATACTTGAAAACTAGAAAATGTTAAAATCACAAGTTTTAGGATGATTAATTTGTTAATTTGCTATAGTAATTTAATATTTTGAATTTTAGGCAAAAAACTTTTAGACATTTAAAAAAATATTTTACTTGAAAAAAAATGTGTTGTACAAAGTAATGGTTTTGAAATGCATTGTTGTGGCCCACCAAGATTTTTCTGTAACATTCGCGTCAACGTAGCCTAAGTATTTGATACAGTTATTGTGAGTTTTAAGAAATTGATATCGGGGTTCTGGGAAACAGGAAGTAAGAGAACTGAAACGAAACATCATTCCTAAAACAAAGGTCTAAAATTTGTTTGTTGTTTGTTAGCAGTTAATCGATAACTTTTGTTGAAATCCTGCGTAGTTCCTTCTTTTTACCTGTTACGTATCCTTCCGCCTTGTGTATCAAATAACATTGCCATGGGCCTTGTGACAAGTAACCGAGCGCTGATCGAATGATACGTCGTGAAATTGCTCGAAACTTGAAATGTTTCCACCGCACCGTAATGTTGTAGGCTAAACGAAGTAAAAAGTGAGATATAAGTTCATTATTGGCACATAAATGCAGATGTTTGAAGTACTGGTATTTAACATGTACATTTAGTTTATTCAATAAAAATTTATCTTTTAACGTCATACCAAAAAAGGGTGTTCAAATTTGTAGATACGGAATTTGTTTCGTTTAGTTTATGATTATTTTATGCACTTGAAAAAACGATTGGGTCCGTCAAATTACTAATTGCACGTACGGCGGTGGAAAAATGCAGGATTGTCAAGAAAGTAGATCCTAATGAGGTATTTCAGAAAGTGCTCGACCTCGAACAGCCTATGAACGATGCGTTCCAAAACTGCGAGTAAACTTATTTTTTGCCGGTCCCAAAACAGTCTGAGTAAATGTTCGCTCTTGGCGGTGTCCCAAAACTGCAGGGTAATTATTTTGAGCTTCTTGCAGGAATAAAACTTTTATTTCGGCGACTAACTCAGGGTTATGTGGGAAAAGGCCGGTGATTTACTCGTAGTTGAATTAAACCATTTGAAATAAAATGTGCACATTCTGGTTACAGACACACAGATAGAGAAATACAGATTATAGGTGATAAAAAAAGCCTTATGTTTTATTTAAAAGTTAAGTTTCATTTTTGGACATACTGTTTATATTAAAGGTGTAGGTGTAACTTCTATGTATAATTATTTAAATATTATTATTATTAAAGCTATTATTATGCCCTCGCTTGCCGAAGGCCGCGGTCCTGCAGCCTGAAAGGTCGCGTGTAGCGGAGGCGGGGAGGAGGTGGATTCTCCGAGGAGTGGAGCTGGGTTCAAAGTTGAAAGCATAGCAGTGACCATATGAAGTGCGCACAAGAACTGAGAGCTATGATTTCGAACCTATTAATTCATAACTGCGCTTAACAGGTCTTGTACGTGAGAGATCTTGATATAGTGCATGAGGGGAATAGTTATATTATATTTCGTATGCAGATACGTTGAGCAACAAATCAGAGTAGAAAACTTTCTATGAAGACAGGTAACAGGCTATTCACGGTAAAGTGAGCATTTTTTTAAGGCCCTGCCGCCAGTCAATAGCCACTAATAAGTATGTTTAATTGTAGAATCAGACACTACCTTTTGAAAGTGTTGAAAGTATGCACCGTATTTTTCAGTCACATGGCAATGTTGATATTAAAAAGTAGCGGAAAGTTAAAAATTGGAATTTGGATGGGCCTTAAAAAGTGCTCACTTTGGCCTTAAAAAGTGCTCACTATACCATGAACAGCCTATAGCAGATATTGTAAAAGATATCCAAATCTCTACGACCACAATAGCAAAGGTTTTAAAGAAAAACAAAAATGCTAGTTTTTTAAATCACTGCCCATTTTCAACACACTATCGCCCAACATTTATTATAAAAACCCAACTTATGTTTGTGAAGAGGGCCTAGAATTGAAAACATTGTTACCAACACTGCCAACTGACGTGAAACTTGTCGCAATATTTTATTGGTTAAAAATTATACCTAAATTTTCAATTGTGAATCAATTACCCACAATTTATGGTCTGGTGCAGTATTGTACTGTTAAGTCCTATGCACAGTATGCCTTGTGCGTATGTGTTCGTCAAGCCTGGGTCCCCATAAGGAGGCATTCCGGCGGGTTAAGACTGCAATATGTTATTTTCGGGAAGCTGAATTTTTCGCAAATTGTATTGTAAGAGTAGGTTATTGTTAAAAGCGATGTAAATGCTGTTCACGGTAAAATGAACGCTCTTGAAAGCCCTGCTTACGATCTACTTATACACACTTCGTATATTCTTCCGCCTTATGTAAAATTAACATTCCCATTGGCTTCATACTTTTATTCATACATCGGTATAGCAAAACTGTGGAATTATTAGGAAAGTAAATACTTTACAAATCTGCTGATATTTTACACTTCGGTGCATTAAGAATAACCAGAAAGGGAAAGAAATAACATTTAAGTTATCACAAATGGTTATTTAACAGTAGTAGGATTTAGTAGGTTGACGCAGAAGGGCGTGGGGCGTCGGAGCCGGAGCCGCCCGGCCGCCATCTTGTTACGTCACCCTTCCGCCATAAAATCAAGATGGCGGAATGAATATAGTTGGGAGGAGTGGAGGCGAGGGAGTCAATCATCTGCTGGGGATGGAACGAATGTATCTAATGGTAGTTCTGAGAAGAACTTCGGAAATGCAAGTTTTTTTTAAATTTATTTTTAATAATTTAAAAATAAATTTTTTAAAAATTTTTTGGTTTTTAAGGTTTTTTTCTGTTTTCTAGGTCATGGGGTGAAGGTCGAGGTAGTCTGCATTTAATATGGCGGTGGCAGTCTGTTATGTATTATGCTTGTTGACTTTGATGTATTTTTTCTAAAGTTTTTTTATTTTCTAGCCCATTCAAGGTCATATGGTCAGGGTTGAGTTAGTCTGCATCTAATATGGTGGTGGTAGTCTGAAATATATTATGCTCGTTGTCTTGGTCATGGCCATTGACTTCCAATATGGCAGATAGGTGATGTATCACAAGATGGTGGTCGCCTACCAACATTGTGGCCGCCTACCAAGATCATGCAATGGGTATGGGCTAGGGATGTCCTCTGGTAGATCTAAGTATTTTATAAATACTTTTTAATAAATTTTAATTATTAATGTTTAGTAAATTTTTAATTTTTTAAATAATAAACGTTATGGGATTTTTTGTAATTTTTTCGGAATTTTTTGAATTTTTTGTGTCAAAGATCATAGGTCATAGGTCCTGCTCTCCTGACCCCTGGGTCGCTGATCCCTGTCCCCTGTATGGCTCGGAGCCACTTATCCCCCTCGCCAGAGTTACTGATCTCTCTTGCTGGCTCCAGGAAAAAGGGAAATTTTCAAGGAAAAAATGGAAATATTTAGAGTATTTTGGTAAATTTTGAGGGGAAAAAAAGCGAAATTTTGAGAGAAAAGGGGGGAGATGGCGGACAGGAGACGTAACAAAATGGCGGCCGGGCGGCTCCGGCACCCCATGGCCTTGTGCGTCAACCTACTAAATCCTACTATTCCTAACACCTTTTATCCGACGTTCAGATATGTAACCATTTTCCATCCCTCGTTACCAACTTTACTGGGCGAATGTCACTCAGTGCGCCCATTAAAATATATGCAGGCAGGGGCAATGACTGTTTTCAAAGGTTCGTTTCAAAAGTGCTCACTTTATCGTGAACAATCTTTAAGAGCACGGTAAATAGCTACAGGAATTTCCAAATACTTGTCGAATAGCGCGTGTGCCTGGTATTGTACGTTAGACTGATATTGCGCGGAGCCAGCTGCGGTATCAGACCTTTTGCGGTTTTGCTCGTCCACAGTTCTTGGATAAGGAGAGTGGCTTTGGATGGGGGGAGGGGGGGCACTGCGGCGGAGTCGGAATTAGTGTTCCTTGCGATAACGTCTCATGCGGTAACTTGGGCATTTAAAGGTATGTGTAATTTCATGCTAGCGAAAATGTTATTGTTCATTTCATGTAAGTGGGGTAAATTTTGATAGTTTTAGAAAAGTAGCATGGCCACAATGTATCCGTCCACTGCAGCTGTTTTGTCACTGAAGAAAAAGACGTTTGTAAACAAATGTTTTGAGTCCAGTCCAATGCACACTTGCATTTTCCTCCTTCCTCGTGTTCCCTGTCATGATAGGCACTGAAAGGCTGATGTTAGCTAACTTCCGTCCGGTAATTAATGTAGGATATTATAGCTAGGTTGGTATTCCAACCTCGTTTATTTTTTAACTACAGAGTTAAATTTGTTCGGGTTCTGTTTATTTTATCCCTAGGAAAAAAGGAAGTTGTGAAGGAAAAAAAAGGGGGGGGGGGCGCTTTAGATTAACCTCTTTCGTGAGACGTGTGATTATTTTTATGTTCTTATGAGTGTGTGGCATTTTGAGTTGCGTATTGTTTTGATAGAGCAGTGGAAAATTTTGCTCGTATGGAAATAACATTTTAATTATTTGACTTCGAAAATTATAATTTTAAGAAAACACAAAACGCGATACATGTGTCGCTGTTCGTATTTGTACAGATGCAGCAATATACATACGTACATACGTTGACCGAAGTTAACCTTACACTCGAATTTACGATGTAAACAAACAAATATTATTCACTCACTACAAAAGTGTGGAAAGTGCGGCTTTTTTCAGGCCACGGGCATTTCAATAATTGTATTAACGGTTCACAAATACATTTACAAAACATGCAAACTTACTGTTTGTAATATTTGCAACCTCTTGAACACGTGTTTTTATATGGTAATCCTTGCGAGTTTATTTCACTAAAATCACGTTTGTTCGCCACCAGCATTAAATAATTTATTTGAAAAATCATTCAGTAAAATCAACACTGCGCGTACGTTTCTGATACAAACAAACTTAAACTTATATACGTAAATTGTATTCGTGTCACTTCATTGTGGAAGGCGGTAAGGAAAATGGCGGAACGAGCAGTTTTAAGTACGTGCCGATTAATATTACATTTCACTCCAGAAAACACACTACAGCGGTACCTACAAGCAACCATGTTTGAAAAAAGCAAATAAAAAAATTAATTTACGAACTACCGATTAAATATTCCGACAACACCAATACGATATTCGTATAATGAACACGATGAGAAAAAAAGCACACGTACAACGGCCTTCACCAGGCTGGAAACATAAACATGGCTAGCCATTGGCCGGAAACGTTTACTGTTCGTATGTGTCGACATAATCTTGTCATAAATGCTGAACATGTTTTTTTCAGTTACTGATAGCCAAGAAAATTTAATATTGCTTTAAAAACATATTTAAAACGATAAATGTAAGTACAATTAAGATTTTAAATTACAACTTTCAGTTCCAAACACAATTTTCGTCCAAAGCCATAATCAAAATAGCAACCTAACAACACGTATCCCGCAGTAGTTCATCAGCTGATACAATACTGTACGAGCGAGGGCATTTACTGTTTACGTATTGTGTAGGTTGGTCACATTGTCTGTCAGATTTTACCCCACTTATATGAAATTTACGATAATGTAAAACCAATGGTTACTTTCCTTCCAAAATAACGTACGTGTCATTTGTGTTAAGTTCCCTGTAGTTTAACAAGCATACGTGGAAAAAATACAACTGCACCAAGTTACTTCGCAAGTAACGGCTTCTGAGGTCTTCATAGCTGATGAATGAAATTAGAAATGAGATGGATATCGAGCAGCGCCATGAATACAATTTTCGGGGGGGGGGGGGGGGGTGAGGAAGTTTCCCGAGGAAACCCGTTGACCAACATAATCGTCCATGCATAATTCCCACAAGCGACAATCTGGCAGTGACCCCGTCGGGGATCGAACCCGGAACGATTTGGTTTGGAGGCGAACGCTCCAGCAGTCGCTCGACGACTGCGGCTCTCATGTAACGTGAATTTCTCTTGTAACATCATTTTCCATAGGACATATTTATATTCACGAACTTCAGCAACTTATATTGTCAGTAAGGTGTCCTCCTATAATCCATCTCAAGATAGATACTTCACTTTGCCCGGATTTCCTGCTTACGCACTTCAGTTTGTCGTACACATGTAAGATTTGCTAAGGACTGCAAATGTAGCTACCGCACTTAATGGATGTTAAAATACCACACAAGAAAACAATTTTCAGTACCCAATAGTTTCATTTATATGCATATAGTTCTAATAGAGTGGTAGCTATGTGTGCTGTGAAATCTCTGGGGAGAGAGTTCTATAGACATACTTCACATCGGCGAAAAAAGATTTACTCAGAGGATTGATTCTCTGCATGATTCCATTACCGGAATCGCAGATTTTGTAAAGAAAATACTTCCATTCCAAAGTCCGTGTTTGTACAGTAAACTGGACAAGCTATTGTATTTCTTACAATGAAAAGTATACAGCTTTTAAAATAATTCTCTTAGCAACATAAATGTTAAACATTATTTTTTTGTAAATATGAGTTTTTACAGCGTACAGTTATCAACCTCTAAAAACTATTACGACCATTTTTTTTTTTTTTTTTTTTTTTTTTTTTTTTTTTTTTTTTTTTTTTTTTTTTTTTTTTTTTCCCCACAGACCTATGGGAATGAGAGCACTCTTTTGCCAGAACAGACCATGAAATTTTGCTTCAGCATGCAGTTTAAATTCCCGCTCACATGAAATGCTACATTTTAACAAAAAAATTAAATTTAAAACAGACATTGTCTTCAGAATTTAATTTAATTGCTCACAAAAATTATTCGTATCTTGTCAACATACCCTTTATAGATGTCCGGATAATTTGAGCCATAAACTAGAAAGAAGTTACGAGATGTATTTTTTAATTCGAAATTCAGATAATTTTTGTACATATTTTCACAAACTTAAGCCGAATATAGATGGCAGAATCTAATACGCTGTCCATGGTATTCAAAAATTGGTTTCTTAAAACTACTTCGGTGGTGTCACCCGGATTTGCGTTTGTGGGAATCGTACCTGGACGATGCGATTATTTGGCGGTTTTTTTCAGGTTGAGTTGAGAGGTTTGGGTGGTTCCCTATGGTCTTGAGAGCCGATGCGGGGTTAATGATGTGGAAATGCAGCAGCGCCGAGAATGGAGGGTGGGGGAAATGGGAGATCCTCGAGAAAACTCGCCGACATGCAGCATCGTCCCGGCACGATGCCCACATGCGAAAATCCGTGGACTGACCCCGCCAGGAATCGAACCCGGATCGCCTTGGTGGGAGGCGAGCGCTCTAGCCACTCGACCTCCGTGTCCCCGCTCTTCTCAGGTTTATCCCGTTTTCCCACCCTTCATTCCAGGCGCTGCTCAGCTCATGCCATCCTTCATCGGATCTCAAGACAACACATTGTTAAGAGCCGTCCAAACATCTCAACTCTACTTAAAAACTCTACTTAAAAAATACTTCCATTTGTAAATAATATTTTCACGAAAGCTGCCATAATTCAAGGAAATAAATTTCTAAATAATTTATTGCTGTTTATTTTTTGCGACGCAATACTACACAACTGTACACATTCATTCTGCCTCAGGTCATTTACATTTAACAACAGTTCGAAATGTTTCAAACATGCATGTACTCAATAACTGAGCGAAGGTTTTGCTATAGTTATATCTGGCATTGTGACACCTACTCCCCCCTGGGGAGCCGGACCTTCATATCCCCCTTCCCCCCTTTCGATCTATCACTAATGTCATGAACAATGGCGAAGGTACACAGCAGGAAACAGGACCCCTCAAATGGCCAGCATTATCTACTCCCCTCGGTTCATGCTGAAGGGGTAGGATAAAAGTGTCCTATCTCCAAACAGCGAGTTGGGATATTTTCGGCTCAAGCATGATGTTGCAGTGCATTACACGTATGCATATAAATCGCCTTTGTGTAAAAATAATTCTTTCTATAAACCATCTACTATGAACGAAGGTGATACGTACCTGTTATAGTTTCTGTTTTTTCGATATTCCGGTTACTTTATTTTTTGCAACTTGTGAAATTTGCTCCAATATAGTCCTCTTTATTATTTAAAATTGTATATTAAAAATAATTTTAAAGAAATTTTTAAAACAGACATTCCTAATTTTAACTTTTCTTAATAGCATGTAAAAAAATCACTCTTCTGCATAAACTTGTTTGACCTCTATTTGCTGTCGCATTGACCTCTAAAATTGCTCTAAATTATGTCCTTTATCACCCTCTTATGCCAATTGATTAAGCTAGATTCTCCTTTGTACTTTTCTCCTCTCCCTAAAGAGAACTCTGCTGTGAATTCGTATAAATACTCTCTTAAGAGGAATGTGAACCTGCACATCCAAGGTCAAGAAGCGAGGGAGCGATACGGGCGACATGAACACGCACACCTAGTGCCTTATCGCTCCTACGTGCAAGGCGTACAGTGTTTCCGTCATGGTCCTGTACTGTGTAAATCAGACCTGTAACAGTGGGATTTTATTACATGCAATGACAGCCTGCAGATTAAACTACGTCCGTATGTTTGTTTTTTTCCTCTTGCCGCTTAAGGAAACTGCATAGGCAAGCTTCAAAAATGCGATATTTGTCCATTTTCACGATTTTTTTTCTCCATGGATGTACATAATATGTTAAAAGTAAAAATATAAAGTCGTAGATAATAGTTTTTTGCCTTTTCTAGCAATAGGTCGTGTTTACAGAACATATATTTACCGAGATACACAAATACGCACAAATAATGATTTCACAAAAAAATTTTCGCTTCACACTCCTCTCAAGCCATTTTCACTAATTAATTTTTCACTTTGAATACAATCTACAAAGTAATTGGGCACCCGTGAAGATAGGTAATTCAGTACGTCAGTTAACTTGTGTTTCACGGCATTCGGCGTAGGACCGCTGGTGTTTGTCCGTGGTAGCATGAACACAGAGGCCTACTGTAACATTCTGAATAATGAAATGCTCCCAACATTGTGGAGTTTTTACGGAATGGACCCGTGTTACTTCCAGGATGACAATGCCAGGTGCCATGTTTCAAGGGCTACTATGCAGTGGTACGCCGACATCAATGTTCTCCGATTGGACTGGCCCGCCCAAAGCCCCGACCTCAACCCTATAGAACATCTTTGGGACGAATTGGATCGCCGGGTGAGGGCTCGTCAGGCGCGACCAAATTGCCCAACTCATGTAATGGTTGCAAGAGGAATGGCGAGTCCCCGTGGATGTCCTGCAAACACTCGTAGAGAGCGTGCCAGGCAGGGTGGCTGCTGTTATTGTCGCAAGAGGTGGCCCTACGAGGTTCTAACGGGGTGACAATCACCGAGCAAACATTGTGGACAGGCGTCCAATTACTTTTTGGTAGATGGTGTATTTGATGGGATAAAAGTAAATAGTGGTAACTGCAGATAATTTACCATTCCTGGAAAAAATTAGTGTTCCCAGAACGTTTACTTATTGCAATACTCGTGTATATATAGGCTGTTAACGATAAAATGAGCACTTTTGAAAGCCCTGCTTAAGATCTACTTACACGTTGTGTGTTCTTCCGCCTTATGTAAAATTAACATTGCCATGGGCCTAATCACTTTGTTCATCCGTCGGTCGAGTGAAAATGTGAAATTATTAGAAAAGTAAATATTGTACAAATCTGCACATTTTTACACTTTAATGCATTAAAACTTACAGAAAGCGAGAGAAATAATTTAAGTTATCATAAATGGTCACATAACTCTTTTTTGTCCATACCCATACATAAATACACTCGCAATTAGACTACCGCCCGGTGGCGACCTCTCTCACCTCTCCTTCACCCAACCATCTCCTTTTCCACTCCCTTCCTGAACTTACCAACCCCTCTTACAGATACCAATTCCTCCCTCAACACATTTCACTCCCTCACAGACCTCACAAGCATGGACTGCCTACCCCGTTCTCCTCCACACCCTCTGAAGCTTCTTACTGTTGTTTCCTCTTCCTCTAAACACCCCCTTACTTAGCTTGCAGTGTAGTCCTCCCCGTCCTCTCTCTTCATTCATCCTGTACATCCTGACTAGCCGTTCAACTTTCCTCTTGTCCTTCAATGAGCTCCGCCCCATTTCTTTCATCATCACTGATGGCCTATAATTCCCTTCTTCCTCATCATCCTGTCCCTGCCTTCTCCACCTACCCTTCATCCATCTTGATCTCCGCCTCTGCACCTTTTCCAGTTCTCGCACCTCCACCTCCACATACGGGTCCCATACCGCTGCAGCATATTCTAACATTGGCCGTACCATTGTGCCATATGCCTTCTTCTTCACCTCACAGCTGACTCCCTTCAGCACCCTTTCCAGCATATCCAGAGCCCTTCTTCCCGTTGCAACCACCCTCTCTACGTGTTTGTTCTATGTGAGGTCTCCCTGCAATACAATCCCTAGATACTTATATTCTGATGCTTCTTATATTTCTTGCCCCTCCCATCTGTACATGCCCCTGCTTATCACCTTATTCCTTGTAAACCTCACTACCTTAGTTGTTCTTACATTTATCTTCATTTTATTTTTCCTGGTCCACAACCATATCTCGTCAGTGTCCGCCTGCAAATCATACACAACACAATCGTCTGCAAACAATCTGATTTTTCCCCTAATCCCCAAACCCATGTCATTTACCATTATGGTAAATAACAAAGGACCCAGCACGCTTCCCTGTGGTACCCCTGACGTAACCTCCTTTTCCTCCTATATTGCCTCCCCCACTTTCACCTTCTGCCTTCGCCCTCTGAGAAAGTCCCCTATCCATTCCACTACCCTCCTACCGGGTATCAGTACCTCCACTTTCCTCATCAATATCCCATGGGGCACCTTACCAAATGCCTTCTCAAAATCTATGAAGCAGGCATCCACCTGCTTCCCCTCACCAACTACTTGCACCATATCCTCTAATAACCCAGCCAGCTGAGTCTCACATGAGTATCCCCTCCTGAAACCATGCTAGGACTCCTCCAACCAATTCCTATTGTTCATAATCCTAACCACATACTGCGCCATTAGTCTCTCCATTACATTTCCCGTACTTGATGTGAGACTCACCGGTCTGTAGCTGCCAGGCCTCCCCCTACTCTCTCCCTGCTTGTGTATAGGTACCACCATAGCATCCTTCCACTCTTGTGGAACTTACCCTCTCCTAAGGACTTTTTAAACAGCACCTCTAAATATTTCACCAACTGCCTGCCACCTGCGTTTCCTATTCCATCTGGCCTCCCTGCCTTACTGCTCTTCAAACCCCTAATTATCTTTTCTATCTCCCACTCCCTCATTCTATACTTACTAAACATCCCCCGAACACTATTTGCCCCTCTATTTTTGTTCGACGTTAATATATGGAACTCTTTTCTCCTCCATCGTAACCAACTTTACTGGGAGCATCTCACCCAGTGTTCCTGTTAAAATATATGCATGTAGAGGCAGTGGTATTTTTTCAAGGTTGAGTTCAAAAGTGCTCACTTTACGTGCCTTTACTTAACAGCCTTTACGTGCAAAGACTGATGTTCCAGGCAATATTTTACGAGAGAGTCTCCTTAAGGGGGTTGTATCCGTTTATTCTTGAATTTATTTATGTTTCGCCGTAGTAAGGTTTGTCCTACTCAGGTTGGGAACTAAACTAGATTTCTCATGGGAGAGTTTGGCATATGGAAAATTACCGCCGCTAACTGCGGAGTCTTCCGAAAGTTAACATTTAATTAAAATTATAAACTACGTGGATAATAAAGAAGGATTTTACTGTGTTGCGAAGTTATTTTATATTTTATTTATGATTTTTGCAATTATTATGTTTTTTAGCGTAGACAACAGAGAAAATCTGGTATCTTGCCGACACTAACGACTCCCTAGTGGCGAGAATTTTCCCTTTTCCGCACTTTAAATAATGATCTTCACAGCATGCAGTAGACGTAACCTTAGCCGTAGCTTACTTTCCAGATCCATTCTTACGCCTCATGTAAAATTAGCATTGCCATGGGCCTCACTTCTTTATTCATGCGTCGGTCAACTGAAAATGTGAAATTATTATGAAAGTAAATACTTCACAAATCTGCTAATTTTAAACTTCGATGCAAAAAAAACAACAGAAATCGAAAGAAATAATTTTAAGTTATCACAGATGGTTACCTAACACTTTCGATTCGACGTTAAGATATGGAACTACTTTCCATCCATCGTTACCAACTTTACTGGGCAAAGGTTACTCAGTTCACCCATTAAAATATGTGGATGCAGGGGCAGTGACTTTTTTCTAAGGTTCAATTCTAAAGTGCTGTCTTTATCGCGAATAGCCTTTGAAGGAGTTTCTTATCTAGTTGTTTGAATGTAAATATTAAATGCGTAGGGCAAGTCGCAAAGATATAAGAATGAACATCAAGAGAAGGCCAGGATACAGCACAATGCGTGGCGCGCGAAGCCGGCGTACAAGAAAGCAAGCTGTGAGCTGCGCCTCGCCTGTATGTGACCCTGCTTCCCCCCCTCTCCTTGCCTTTGTTTCATCTTACCTGGTCCAGGTAACCAGCCGCGGGTAAACCTCCGCCACCTCTGACCCAGCGTTGCCACATCTCTCGTCCCTATCCCGCCTCGCCGTCCCGACATAAGCTCCACTACAGCACCGGTACAGCCGTCGACGAAAGGCCGTTACATTGTTTGTAAACTTTAGCATTTGACTTTACGTTTGCTTTTCGACAAGTGTTCTATGGAGCCTGACACAGTGGAACTGCCAAATTCAAAAGTCAAAACACTCTTTGGTTTTGAATTCGGAAAGTTGAAACTCAAAGTGAAAGGCATTTTGCCGATAATCAATCATAGGTTAGGTGGAATTAAAATTGTTATTGGTTTAATGTTAGGTGATTTTCATTTTAGTATACTTTTTTTTTTAACAAGCTGGAGGTAGTTTTGTCGTGTCAAAATTTAAAAAATGGCAAATGTATATTACGTGAAAATGAAACACGTGAATTGACACTTACGAATAAGGAAAACTAACGTGTTTTTCATTTGAAATGAAATTTAATATAAAACCCGTAGCTAATTTTAAGGAGTACAAAAGAACTCCTGGATTATACATAGGGGCATAATGATTCATATTACAAGAGAGACATTTTTTTACGAATATTGCAAAATGGATTTTCAGTTCTGGGAACTTTAACTTTTACATTTGTTTTGAGTATCGGGGATTTCGTAAAAGGGTGGAAACGTGAAGTTTAATGCCAATATTTTCAAGTGTGCAACAACGGTCTTTATGAAGAGGGGAGCCGAGTTTCGTCTCGTGCACATGTTGCCAACATTTGACTCGCCAATACAACTATCGTTCACGTGATTAACAGTGAGGAACGTGTTTCTTTACGTATGGTTATCAACTGACCCATCCTTTTATCCGAATAAAATACCTGCACTAAAATGAATTTGTTCTAGTTGAATTAACACTACATATGGTACAGGAAGTGCACAAACATATTAAAACGTTTACTTAACATAAAGAGTGTCACCTCAAATCCTACCCACGTTTGATTAAATTGTTCACAGAGAATCAGTCCTTGTTCTTCCGATACTGGTACACGGTGTACCACAGTTTGTTCTCGTGTCATTTAACCAGCCGCATGTATTTTTGTCTCGGCGATGTATACCGGAGCGCGATTAATTGACCACGAGTTGCTGGCCTACAAGTCTGGAAACCTGGAAAAGTCAGGGGAAAACAGGTTACTGATGCCTGAAATTTTATTCTGCGATATAATGTAACGTAGCCTAATATATTTTCTTGCAACCAGATATTATCAGTAGCATCGTGAGAAATGTGTTTTAAAACAACCGAGCACCAAAAAAAAAAAAAAAAAAAACAAATTTGCATTGTGAGAAAAACAGCATTGCGACTAAGGAATTGCAGACCTTGGAGCGTATTTGACTATTTTCTGAAACAACAGTTTAGCGAGAGTCGTTTTAATCGACGTTTACTAGTCAAGACTCTTTTCCAGTAGATTTTTATTTTCAATTTAAAGTCGTAAAGATTAATTTTGGTTTGGAAAAACTGGAAGCGTTAGAAGTATTTTGCTTAATATAATTTGCAAAAACCCTGCTGTTCCAAGATTTGCCTAGACCGAGTGCATATTTTTATGCCTGCTGTATATTTTTCCGCCACGCGTAAAAAATATTGACATGAACCTGGTAACTAGTATTCATGTTTTAATAAGTTACTATTTCGTCAATTTCTACTCAATGTTCATAAAATATAAACCAAATTCAATGTCCTCAAGTTGAAACATTAACATGGAACTGCGCTTCGTAATATTAGCTGGGAATATTATTCTGAAATTTCCCCATTGTGTTTCTTAAAATGCTGTCATAGCAGCCGCTGCGCGTCCGCCCCCCCCCACCCCTTCTTGCACCCTTTTGGGAAGCGAAGCGTGTCCTTCTATGACATCACCGGTAACGGGAGAAGCGCGCGCAGAGCTACAAAATGGCCACCACATAACACTGAAACGTGCCGCGATAAGACTATAGGATGTTCTCAGTAAAGTGAGCATTTTTGAGGACCGAGTTACTTTTTTCTTTCAGCCCACTTTTTAAAATAAACAGTGCATGTAAGCAATGCACACAGTGTGTATATCCCACCGCACTCGTAAGTTAACGCCTAAAGCTAATTGCCTATTATTCCAAACGAGAGAGCTTTCAAAAGTGCTCACTTTATCGTGAATAGCCTATATCAGGACTGACGCTACTTCCCTCCCTGTGGATATAGAATATATAGGGTAGTTGCTGCGCCAGCTTTCTGGTCATCGCCCCCACTTCCCCCTCTGCGCGTCTCTGCGTGCTTCTAGCTATATACGCCGCAGCGTGCTTCTGTGTCGGGCGGGAATCTGGATCCTTGAAAGGCCACTAGGGCCAGGCGAGTGGAACGACGTGTAGTCTGCGAACATTGGGGTAGTGGAGTGTGAGACTGAGGGTTGGGCTGTAGCGTCTGTGGCACACACTTGGAATTATGTTTATGTATGGCAGTGGATGTGTTTAGAATTTATATGTGACCAAAGGCTATTCACGATAAAGTGATCACTTTTAAAATCAACCTTTAAAAAAATGTCACTGCCTTTACCTTCCTTTTTTTTTTACGGGCGCACTGAGTGACATGCGCCCTGTAAATTCGGTAAGAACGATGAATGGAAAGTAGTTCTATATGTTAATGTCGAATAAAAAGTGTTAGGTAACCATTCATGACACTTTGAATTTTTTGTTAGGCTTTCTGTTTTTTTTTTTTTTTACGTCTCAGTGAGTAAAAATTAGCAGATTTTTTAAATGTTTATTTTTCTAATAATTTCACAGCTTCATTTGACCGACGCATGAATAAAGTGATGAGGCCCGTGGTAATGTTAATTTTACATAAGGCGGAACAATATACAGCCTGCATACAAGTAGATCTTAAGCAGGAATTTCAAAATTTCTTTTTTTTACCGTGAACAGCCTATAGTAACTGACTATCTAATGTAAACTCAATGTTAAGGTCTTTAATTATAATAGGAATAATAAGTTTTAATAGTAGATGTGTGTAGTTTAATATCGTGAATAATAGTTGTGTGCATTTTTATGACATTGCAAACAAATTAAGAAATTAAATTAATTTTACTTATTGTACTCTATTGACACCACCGGCCCTCATTAGGCCTAACTGGGACGCCCCAGGCGACTTGTAACAATATACGGACAGGAATTATGTTTCAAGAGTGATTTTAAAATAAGTTGGTTAAGCGTGACTTAGCAGTGGCTCTACGATTCCTTACTGAAATTCTTCTCTTTATTTCTGTTAATCAACTTTAAAATTTGTAGTGTGTTAGCTAATGTATCTGCCATAATCATTATCGTGTTTACACTTCACTCATGAGGACGCTAAAATATTATACTTCGTAATTCTAGTTACTTTCATTAGGTCGTAGAGTATTTATTATAACAGTCATTTTCTGTTTAAACTTCAAAAGAAGCTCTGGTTTCAGTTACGGCAAAGTTTTGCATTACAGGAAGTATAATTAAACCATTTCATTCTCCCCCCTCCCTCCCCAAAAAATTTATTGGGGAAAACGTTTTGACAACTGAACGTGAAATATTAGTCGTAGTAGTGATAAACCGTAGTAATAACAAACAAAGTTTTTTAATGCAAAGTAAAAACACGAAAAGGTACAAAAATGCGAATTTAAAAATAACTCTTTGTTGGAGAAAAGTTGTGATATTTGCATCATACGCAATACTCGTTTCGTGTTAACGAATTTTCGACCGTTATAATACCCCGGCTTAGCAACCTCGTGAATACCGTAACATTTTCTTTTATGGGTGCGTAGTTGTCTTCGCGATTGCATGGAAAGTAAAATGGTAGCTTACAAACGCACAAAGCTGTTTTCACAATAGCGCGGCGCGATGCGACTCGTCGCGTCGTGTCCGACGTTCGCCGCCAGCGATGATCCTTATTTGCGTCTACACAATAGAGCGATGTTCTGACGCCGACCGCCGGCGACACAGACCGTGCTGCCATCCGGTATCCTCCAAGGAAGCTTGCGATGAAATGCTGAAAACGAACGTAATGCAGTGAAGTTTCTTGCCATTTAGTTCATAAAATTGTTATTTTTCAATGATATACACTTCTCTTTAATAAAAGTATTATATTAAAATTCAAAACGATGTTGTAGAACATTAACGACTCTTCAAGCATCGGAAAACATACTTTTGTTTTCCTAAAGGTAGATAAAATTGATATAAATTTGGACTCCAATTAGTATATCTGCAAACCGTTTAATTATGTTTTCAGTTCTTTATCTCAGCTTCTCGCCATGTGTGCCTTCATATATTATAAACAAGCCGTTCTTCTTCTTTTCCACCGTCACCCGACGACGCCGACAATTCACTGCTTCCCTCTGATTGTCTGAAGCTTGACGCACCGCATCGCGCCGCGCTATTGGGAAACCCGCTTAAAGTCTCAAGTAATGTAAATGTGTGACGAATAGCCTACTGTTTACAACTCCTTGCAGTAAACTGGAAAAATCTTCGGAACCATGTGAAACTAACTGAAAAACTCTCAACACAAAGTATAAATGAAGACGAGAGCTCGCGTAGGCAAACTACTTCTCTGTTTCTTGTGGGATAACACAGAGTGATGATGCCTCTCCAATATGGTCCGTTTATCGGTGGAACAATTAGTACGAACTACCAAAACTCACTAGTTCAGTATTTGAACAAAATAAGATGTAGTAGTCGAAAAACAACAGATTATTTTGAATGGAACGCTTTTATTTATGTATTCGGAGGAATCGCGTTTGCATGGCAATGAATTCATTTCCGTGAAAGTAAGTCGTAATCGATTTTTAATTCTTGGAAAATTGATTTTTTTTAAATTTGTTAATAAATGTTTAAAAAAAAATGGATACTTTTAAAAGCCTAGAATGAAAATTAGTTTGGGCAGAATAGTAAATGAAGAATCTGGACCCAAGAATCCAAGAACGTAAAAATTTCTTTCCACTGTTTTTAACATGTTTCAAAATGGAAGTAGCGATTTCACTTTGCTTTATCGCATGCGTCTGAACACGTTAGAATTAACGAAGAAAGAACTGGTGTTGTGGACTATTCCAAAATATAATAATGATTTTATCTTTGAAGTTACTTGAAACAGGTTAGCCACTGTTCAACAGAGTCATAGAACACACAACGAACTCTAAACAGGGAGGAACAGAAAAAATCAAAATTAACTGAACACGCCTGGTCAAATCATAAGCTTATATGGGAAAATTATTCTGTATCCATAGCCAAAGAGCAAAATGACATAAAAAGAAAGATAAAGAAGTCGGCTTCCATCAACTGCAATAGTAATGTAACGCGCTATAGCCGACGCCGGGAGGTTGTCCGGCGCTATGGTAGGTGACCAACCTCGATCCTCCCCTTTACGTGGAACGACGCGTTGGCTGCCCTGTAGCTCTCTTTGTGGGAATCCCGTGAATAATTGACAGCGGCGTGACTTGCTTGCGTAGCAGGCCCTCCTTCCCCCACTGAAGAAGCCGACAGGGGAGGGAAGAATATTCTGGGCATTAGGACACTCGGCGCAACTAGAGAATTAGCGAAATTTGTGGATGACGGCCTACATCCTATAAATACAAGCCACAGCGGGACTTCGGGCAGTCTTGACGGAGGCCATCTGGCCGAGTGCGATAGCGGTGTTATGTGCGGACGACAGGGACGGCGGCGGACGAGGTGTTCTTGGTTTGAATGGACGAGAGGACGTGAAACCGGGCGAGTGAAGCCTATTGTACATGAGGGCGCTGGGAGAAGTCTAGAACATTGCGGACTGGTGGGACATGGACTAAACTGAGGTGGGACTGAGTGGACATGTAATACGGATTATATTCTAAATATTGGAATTGTCAAATTTGGACACATAATTTATAAAATAAGTACATAGTTTGATACACTGCCTATCTATTGGGACTGATTTTTAATTATTTAATATCATTGATTTCTTTGAGGTAATTATAAATTATATTAATTGTAGTCATTAATTCTAGACAGTGAGCGATATCAATTTATTGTGAGATATTGAGTGGAGAGAATTTGTTTTGTAGTTGTAAATAAAATTAGGAAATTATGCTTAGGCCTAACTTTTATTTAATTAAGACCTCCATCCCTTATTGAACTTGGTTTAGCCCACTGAATTTGGAGAGAGAAATTATAAGAGTTATGTCATAAGTCAGCAGAGAATAGAATGAATTGGAATATGGCTACGTACCAATAATTTAAAACGAAGTTTTGTTGTCCAAAATGAATAATTACGCTTCAAATTAGTCCTGTATTTCCACCCAACAGTACCTACACTTCATAGGCCGCCTCTGGGCCCAATGAGAAAGCACTCTTCGAAGCACCATCAATCAGACTATCTGGCCTCTTATTGGTGCGCTCCGAAGAGTACCATATACTCCCTGTTTTCCACCTCAGCTCAGTCTACTGTGATTGTTCTTCCAGTGTTTCGCCTGAAGAGGGGCACAGATTCCTGGTTCTGAAACGTCGTGAAGACTTTTAATTATTTTATTGTGTTTTCACTTTTTCGTTGGTCTGTGTTCTCACTGTTAGTTTATCTATTATTTTCTCTTTTTTTTGTTGTCGTTGTTGTTCCTGCGTTGTTCGTTGTGTTGAATTATTTGATTTTATAATCTGACAAGCAATACTTTTTCCTAAGTTGTGTTTCATTGTGGGTTGTTTTTGTTCGTCTGTGTCCACTAATATTGTTTTTGCACTGTTTTATTCACTTGTGTGGTGTTTTCGTTTTCGTTATAGTGTTGTCTTTTCTTTTGGTTGGCTTTTGTTGTGTCCTGTTATGTAATAGTACGTTGTTCGTCCGTCTTTTTGTTGGTTTAATTGTATACATATTGGGAAGGAAACAGCTTTTCCTAATTATCTGTCTGTGGTGTTGTTAAAGGATTTTTTTTTTTTTCATTTTTATCTTGCTTAATTCAGTGTGTGGGGGAGGGGAGATTTTTATTTAGTCTCATGGTCGGCAATGGAAACAGTCCAATCGCACCATCACATAAAATAATAATTTTGCGGCGTGTTCATCACAGACCTCCGGTAACCACTGTTGTTGCTTTGTCGATTCGCATACAAACCGAGTGGAGGTAGATTTCCCAGGAACATATCCAGATATTTTTTGATTCCGTGCCACGACGTTGAGGGGATCTGATTGCAGCACGTGGGGGCTTCACACCATACTGGATTCTCAAAGACAGAGATCATGTACAGTTCTGTAGTCCTAATCAATTGTGTATTGTAATGTACGTAATCTGTGATATAAAGTTCATTTCAGTCACACGTATCCTTCTTGGTGTCGCGTCTTTCACAAACGTTAGTGTAATTTGTGTTGTTACCTTCGCAGGGTCCCGCAGATGTTTACAGTTTACTGCAAGAAGTTATGAACATCAAACTATTGATCACACTTTTTACATCACTTGGGACTTTTTACGTTTGTAAGCTACCATTTGAATTTCCATGCACTCGCGAAGACAAACTATTACGCACCATATCCCAGAATGTTCGATGGGCGACATGTCGGGTGAACGTGTAAGCCAGAGAAGCACCCGTCGCTCACCGAAGGCTTGCACATACCTCGCCACATGTGACCGGGTATTGTCTTGCTGAAATATGATCTGGCGAAGGCTCAGTCAAGCCTACATACCCAGCTAACACTAACTTACGTGTAAAAACGACACATAGGCCAACATTCATACAACGGGCATACAATTAGATCTTAAGCAGGGCCTTTAAAAGTGCTCATTTTGCCGTGAACAGCTTATATTAATGTTTTGTTTCGTTTCTAACGACGTGGATGCCAGACGTGCCGTCTTGTTTTCAGAGTCTTGTGCGGGTAACTGAACTTGGAAGGTGGTGAGGATGGGTGGAGGGAGGGGAACCCCTTAGCAGTGCGGTGTGTGTCTGGCGTGTGGTGGTGTAGCCCGTGACTCGTGCCGGACCCCCCCCCCCCCCAATCTACATCACTTTGTGCCACATCTAGACATGCCGAGTTCGCTACCTCGCCGCGGTCGCGCGACCAGCCGCAAGCTGTGGCGTGTGCGCCCGTCCACGCTCGCCCTCGGCCGCTTGCCAACAGGTAGACCAGACTGGCTTCGCATAAAATACCACCGCGCGCGAGTTGAAATTTTCGTTCTGCACGTGTAGAACCTAAAATTTTTATTTACAGGTAATTTTTTCTTATGCCGTTTATGTTGTCGAAACTTGTTTGTAATTCTATTTATTTTTCTTTTGAAAGTTTTGAGAATGAGGTATTCAAGAAGAACGCGAGTACGATCACAAACCATAGCGTAGATACAAAGACCCATACGTGCTGTATTTTAGTGATAATTTTTAATATCGACATAAATAAGGTACATCAATTTATTTTCCCAAGCTGCCGCCTTATTCTCGTGGCAGACCAGATCAGATTTAACTGCAGGCTAATTCCAGGCTGCAGATAAATTTTGCCCGTCGTTTGGTACTTAAAAGTTTCCGACATTTTCCAGCCATCTCGTAAAGTCGCCGCGAAGTGATCATAAACCGGAATAACAGCTCTGCGTGTTCTTTCATTAACGTGCAGTTGGCATGCCCGCCGGTTATTTGGTAGGCGTACATTAACTAGGCAGTCCGCACAGGAACAGGAATCGCACAGATTTCATATTGGGTGGCATGAACGACCGTCCGTCCTATTTCTTAAAATACATGGCAGCCTCGAAAATGTTAATTGCAGCAAACGTAACTTGCCCCGACATTTTTTTTCGAAACCGACCTGTTTGATAGCCTCGTTTTGTTGTTCCTGATCCGAACTCCTTTCATACTCAGTAGATCAATTTGTGTTGTGAAACACTGAAAATTTGATCATTGAATTTTCCGTGGTATTTATAATTAATATCTTAATTTAAACTGGACTATAGTGTCACTTGTTTCCCGCACAGTTATTAAGGCGGAAGTATTCTTGCCATTTTATCAAGACATAGGAAACATCTTAACTGTTATTTAAAAAAATAACCTATTTTTTACATCGTTACTTCTACATATGTAACTGTAATATTGCCTACTTATTTAATAACGTCAATCCCAAATGGGAAAATACACGTATAATAAAAACCGTACAAATAAAAAGAATCGTTATGAGCATGCGTGTGTTTATTATATATGTACATACATACATACATGTAATTAATTATTTGAATGCACAGAAGGATATATAGCGGCCATAGAAAATAAATAAGTTAATCTATGAACCATACCTTCCATTTGCAACTTTTTTGGTTGTTGAACTGAATGCGGCTGAATTATTGCAATTGCAGCATTTACTTAAGTCCATATCTATAGTTGTACATAAACGAGTGGGATTGCGAATTTAACTTAAATAGTATTTTAACAGTTTCTGATTGAAACTGTTTACTTGGTTTTTGGCTGTTCGTATAAAGTTTTCTAGAATTTTACTATTTTAAGTGAGAGTGAATACTCCGACTGAGTACAAATCAACAGTGCATTTTGCCCTTCAGTACTACAAGAGAAAAAAGGACGGGGTGTCGTGGGGGGGGGGGGGGGGCTGCATTGATTTATGCAAATCTAGGAACTATTGTGAGGAAGGAAAGGTTCGACCTTGGTCGTCACTAGGAGGGAAGGGGTAGTAAATTAGGCGTCCAAATTAAACCAGATGAAGAACTTTCTGTAGTGTACGTGATACTTACATAAGTCAACTCCATTGCAAATACGTCACATGTTTTCGGAAGGCAACATAGAAAAATTAAGAAAGGGCAATCCGAGATAACAGTTTGGCCAACTTCGTGAGCAACTATTTTGGAATATTGGTGCTTTAATTTTGTAGATTATCTTGCACTGAAATAACATCTTTTTCGCGGTGTCTTCACACTTTTTTAATTATACCTTTGAAGAATCACCCCATGTATGACATGTTTGTTTGTTTTCTAACTATGTTACGTATCGTAAACTTTTTACGCTTATGTTAACATAAAAGTACCTTATTTTTGGTTAAACTGAAATTGTATTTACAAGTGATCCATAAATAACAACGTTTCATCTATACTAATATTATAAAGAGGTAGTGTTTGTAACTTTGTGTGTTTGTGTGTTTGGATGTAGGAGGTAATCTTCGAAACTACTCATCCGATTTTAAAAATTCTTTCGCCAGTAGAATTCTACGTTATCACTGAGTGTCATAGGCTATATATTATTTTAAAAATCAATAGGGATCCCTACTAAAACTCCAATAATGTAACCCAAAGTGTAAATAAATGACCTATAAAATTCCTTACATTGCGTGCGCTGTGAAAACTATTGATGATAGAACAAAATAATGTACTACGGCTTTGCAGGACGGACAGATTCGGAAAAAAACGTGCTGTGTGCTGCGTACGGCGCCAACCTTAGAAGCTCTACTGCCATTATGGGGGGGAGGGGGGGGGTTACTTTTGTGTTTGCTGGGGATATTCGGCAGACACTCCCTGTAGTTACAAAAGGGACGCGTGCAGATATCATCAAAGCATGTCTTAAATCATCTCCCTTATGGAGTTCTATTCAACACCTAAATTCGGGAACGAATATGAGAGCCTATCTTGGTGGAGATACGCATAAAGATTTCCCACAACAATTGCGCAGACTTGGAGAAGGAGTTTTTCCTTCTCTAAATTTGGGCACTAATTCTGCTGAAATCATTTTAAATGAGACATTAGGTCAGATAATCCACAGTCTGCAGCATCTTATAGAAGCAGTATATCCGGGCCTCGAAAATTTACTAGAAAGAGACTTTCACTGGTTGTGTTCCAGGGCAATAGTATCGCCTAGGAACGACACTGTCAATGAAATCAACAATCTCATTATACAAAGAGTTCCCGGCCAAGTGAAAACCTATAAGTCGATTGACACAGTCACCAGTGCTGACGATGTCGTCCACTTTCCTCAAGATTTTCTAAATTCGCTTAATCCTTCTGGCTTGCCACCTCACGAACTATCATTAAAAGTCGGTACTCCTGTCATGCTTTTAAGGAATATAAGCCCTCCTAACATGTGTAATGGCACAGGATTGCTCACTAAAGACTTGAAAGAAAATTTGATTGTCGCGACCATCCTCACCGGTCCAGCAGCCGGCCAGCTGGCAAACATCCCGAGGATTCCCATGATTCCCACGGATTTGCCAATATCTTTCAAACGGTTGCAATTTCCCGTAAAAACATCGTTCGCGATTACTATTAATAAGTCCCAGGGTCAAACTTTCTCTTTGATTAGAATCGACCTACGAAAAGAGTGTTTTTCCCATGGCCAACTATAAGTTGGTTTATCACGAGTTGGAAGTCCCGAGAAACAGTACATTTTGCTACCAAACAATAACAGGACGTCAAACATTGTCTACAGAGAATGTCTTAGCCAATAACATATTAAATACTTCTATCTCAGATAAATTGCATTGTATTATAATGTATATTAATATGAAAAATTATAAAAAAGTAAAAAAATCAAATAAAAATGGCAAAAAAACTTTAAATTATAAATTATTTAATTAATTATTAAATTATAATGTCCTTTTTTTAAATGCTTTAGGAGAGTTTACCCAAACTAATTAACGCCGGGTTAAGCAGTATTGCACCCGTGCGAAGCCGGGGCGGGTCGCTAGTTTACAATATTATGAATGAAAACACCGAGGAAATATGTGTGATTGTAATGCCTAGTAAGAAATTATTCTTATACAAAATATTTCACTGAAAGCGCACGAAAGTTTTGTGTAATTTTCTAGGCTCGGTTAAGTTTTGGGTGAGGCGGAGGAATATTCTGGAAGCAGATCTGTAGCAGGGCTTCAGAAAAATTTGAAGTAACCGTTAATGGAATACAACAAAATTAGTAACACAAATGTTCTAGGATTGAGCTTTCTTCGTTTTTTTTAATGACTTGCACAAAATTGTTAAATACTATCATCCTCTATAGCGTTAATTTATGCCACACGCACTCTTAACCTACGAAAAAAAAAGAATAGTGCGTTCTAGTTGCGGACGTTTGACCTCCAAACATGAGCATAAAATACTTGTTATAGGCTGTTCACGGTAAAATGAGCACTTTTGAAAGGCCTACTTAAGATCTACTTGTATGCATATTATGTATTCTTCCGCCTTATGTGAAATTAACACTGCCACGGACCTCATCACTTTATACATGCGTCGGTCAAGTAAAACTGTGAAATTTTTAGGAAAGTGAATACTATACAAATCTGCTTATTTTCACACTTCGCTGCATAAAAAAAAAAAAACAGAAAGCGAATTAAATAATAAGTTGTCACAAACGGTTACTTAACACTTTTAATTCGACGTTAAGATATGTAACTATTTTCCATACATCGTTACCAACTTTACTGGGCAAATGTCACTCAATGCGCCCATCAAAATATATGCAGGTAGGGAACAGTGACTATTCCCTAAGGTTCATTTCAAAAGTGCTCACTTGATCGTGAACAGCCTTTAACAACGCTGCTCTTCAGTTCCTGTGATGGCTGATAAAATGGCCGAGCGTTCATTCAGTCCACGCGGCTAACGTGTCACCTAATTACCGAACAAGGACATAAGTGAACTTGGAAGAATTGGGAAAATACCACACCATTATTTCCAAAGGACGGCAATGAAGCATTCGGAATACTAATTTCATTTCCAAGCGTGTTTGGCCGTGCCGTGAAGTGTCTTTCGTTTCCCGGATGCTGCCGGGTTTATCCAGACGGACGGACAACTGTGGCGGTAGTCTTCTGCAAGGAGTTTTCATATCACCGTTTAGGCAAATGAGTTCACTTCTCTGCTTGTGCCTTTACAGGTCCTCGTTCCTTAGCGTATGCCCCTTATTGGTCGGTGTGTGTTCTCATTTGGGTTATGCACTGTAATCATACTCAGTGTAACTAAAATTTTGCAACGTATAGATCTCTCAGGATTTCAAGTTAGTGGCTCTACGCCAAACACCAGTGCATGAATGTGGGTAGCATTTTGGTTTTGCAATGAAATAATCTGGTAATTATGAAAAAAAATATAAATAAAGTAGATCTTGAGTGTTGGGTGAGGAGGCGGCGCTGTAGGAGTCATGTTCTGAAATACTATTTTGTTTGTAATACAGGCTGGAATTGCGCTTGCGGGCCCAGCTGAGTTTGTCACCAAAATATAGTTGGTGTTTTAATCGTCTTGAAAAGTTTCTGTGCGATTTATAATTGTTCCTGGAGAATTAAATGTAAAGTAGGTTATTGTAACGTTGTCCATAAGCCCTCACCGTACCCGTGTATAGAATATGGCTAAGATAAAGTCGCACAATAATTGGACTTTTCTGTAAAAACTATCTCATGACTCCTTGTCATGTTATTATAGTCAAAATAGCATGCACAAACTGTCTCAGAGGAAATCTGCCATACATTATATCTTATGGTGATATATTTTTGCATTCATAGTTGTGCGAGTCACGAGAAGTTTAAATGTGTTCGTTATTTTGAATGCGAAATATTTCTTATCTTATATCTCATTCCAGTGAGATGATTTCTGTATCTAATTCAGTTGTGTATAGTCTTAAGTTACGATTCGTAGTATGGGTTTCGTATTACATCTGTAAGTAGCACGTGCAATGGCCATCGAGGGTGCTAAAACGACCCCCACAAATATTCATT
Source organism: Dryococelus australis (assembly GCA_029891345.1). Classification (NCBI taxonomy): domain Eukaryota; kingdom Metazoa; phylum Arthropoda; class Insecta; order Phasmatodea; family Phasmatidae; genus Dryococelus; species Dryococelus australis. The sequence goes on along the minus strand of CM056995.1, from coordinate 98,325,464 downwards.
ATTTTGTATTTTTCTGTTCCAACTTGTAGACATCACAACACAAGTACCATTTCCTTCATAAAATATATAGAACAAATATTTCTTTCTATTATAGGTAGCGTATTAAAATCTCCATTTTTGTATTCCCGGAACGTGTAAATAACTAACTAACTTACTTACTTACTTACTTACCGAAATGAGATAATTCATATTCAAATAAGATACCACTAGTTACTCCAAGAAGGCTTCAATACCGCCGCGGTGTGAAACGTTTGCGCAGTTTCCGAAAATTGCTTGAAATGAGGTAATTTTCGCATATTTTTTATTTGTACCAGTCGATTATTTTCTATTAAATACATTTTGCTAAGCACGCCTTAAAATTAATTAGGAAATTATCTTTCAGTCACTCTTGCTGAGTTTTCTAAAAATGTTTTATGACCTAGTTTACTTTATTTGTACGTTCCAAAAACCCTACAATATTGTGCAGTTTTAGTACATCACAGACTACGTACTTGCCGTTAAAGAACCGGCGAAAAATAACCGCCGAGAAAAATTTTGCTTTCGTTTTCCTGTTTTCAGAGTAAACGTAATCAAACTAAGATGGAAATCATTAACAAGGAAACCGTACATGAAAATAGCCTCACAGGACATATAAACGGAAAATAAATAGCCATTAGTTACAACTTTGTAACAACACTGGATTTATAATTGTTCTTCTTTTATTGACTTCTCCCTGTTAAATGTTTTTTGTAAAGAAGAATACTGGTTAATCGTAAGAGAAGTCAAATTGCCTTAGAGACGTTCTGATTCAGAACGTGAAATCTTTTTTCGTGGTATTAAATAGTAGTATTGAATCTGAAAAAGGCATTACAATGGAGGAAAATAACTTATACCTAGGCGAATACAGCAAATCATAAGAATTTCAATTTATATAAAAACTAATATGTTAGAGTTCAACTCAAAATTATTATTACAGTGCTATGAAAAATATTTTTAGGAAATCTGTCACGATTCGCCCATATTTCAGTGTTTACTTTTGAGATAAAATGTTAAGTCAAATTACTTAAAAAGTAAAGCCCACCACAGGTGAACAAAATGTTGGATTGCAAAGAAATTGCGACAACCATACCTGTAACTTCAAGAAACACCTTAGCTGAAGCTCGAACTTTATGAAATCTGCACGAATCAGTGTTTTATATTAAAATTCTTATATTTACCACAAAATACATGATAAACGTTATTTTTAAAATAATTGGGTATTTTTTTATTTAGTTATCATCGATATATTATGGAACTATAAAATATCCTCAATTTAGGTAAAATGTTTGTAAAATAAATAAATAGAACAACACGGCAGGTAACAGCAGCTTTTTTTGAGTTCCAAAAATCACATTCAATCTGCTAAAACTACGAATCGAATTCCTCGGTTGTACAAATTACTAATAACTTTAATGAAAAATATAAAAATAATCAAACATCTTTTGTTGTGTCTGCGCGAGCTCGGGTAGAATTTTTTTATTTCCTTCAGAGAATTCACCGTTGGTTAAGTAAAGTAAGCTCGTTGGTGTAATGGGGTTAGTAAATACTGGTATTCTTTTCTTTCTTTATATGCTCTGTGGCTTATATGGATGTAAAGCTAACGACTGTCGCCGATGTTGGAGGGAGGCTGGGGGGTTGAAATAGGAATAAGAGATCACCACCCTTAGTGGTGCTTCCATTTAATAAAGTTTATAGGTGTATACAAGCCTGTTGTGGTTGTTACCTATTTTTAGTCAATCCAGTTTTGAAATTTTCTTATAAAATTTCTTTGTTCATTATTATATCAACATGTTCTCAATTATATTACAATCCAGGGCGCTGTACAGCGATCACTATACAAGAATGCAAGATTTTTATTTAGTAGTGATACTTGGTCTATAGTGAATTTAAAAAATGAACTATTTTCTCGTAAGCTGATGGAACTGACTGTGTGTACTTGGAAGCGTCACCATGAAGTCAGTTAAGAGGCGTCGGATAGCAGAAATATCGTCAACAAGTAAACCTCACATGTGGTGTCATATTCAGCTTTTTTTACAGCTGTTTAACGTTCACATTCTGACGTGTCGGCATTTGTTTTGTAAAACCGAACGTACCTGTAGCATTGAAGTAATTTTTGTTGAAAAATAGTACCATTTGTTACGTAAAAGTAAACTTACAAGTATTCTAAATATGTGGCAATATTTTTTTTCACCGGCTTCTTTTGTTCAATACGGTTAAATTTGCGCACTATGTTTTTAAATGAATGTTCAAAAAATTATTTTTGACTGGTATTGACTTAACATTTGAAGCTTTCCCCCGCATCACCCTCCTGCAGGGGCCGTGGTAGTGTAGTGGTTAGACTACTCGCCTTCCACCTATGCGAACCGGGTTCCGGCGGGCTCGCTCCCGGATTTTCGCATGAGAGAATCGTGTCGGACGATTACTCTGGCCGGCGGGTTTTCTCGGAGATCTCCCGTTCCCTCCGCTCTTTAATTCTGGCACTGCTCCATACTCAGTTCACTTACCCACATCGACTCTCAAGACCTCGATGTTAAGAGCCGCCCAAATCTATTCATCCCCCCCCCCCCTCTACCAACCCCATCACACGAGTTCAAAAGTAACTGAAACGGACGTTTACATAATCTAAAGTAAAAAAATCTCAGATACGAATATTTGATAAAGTATTCGAGATGAATAGAGCATAATTTTATCCTTATTATGGATTCATGGAATTAAAGTAGGACTTATAATGGCATTCGAAAATAAAATAGATGCCTGCTACACGTCTGCGTATGCCACATTTCTCGGTGGTTCTGTAAAATTTGTTTTTCGAGAGTGAAAAAGGGGTTAATAATTTTGTTAGGAAAGTAATTTTTAATTTTAAGTGAAAAGAAAATTCGAAATAATTACTATAGAGGAGTATGCGGACGCACAGAAAACAAGTTTTCGCCGGTAAAAGCGTAATGAAGGAGAGTTATCTCCAGAATACTGACCGCCAGTTAGGTTGACGTACTGTATACTCAGACGGAGGGACGCAGCGAGTGTCGCCCTTGGCGGCTGCGTGCTTGTGTACTTCGCATGCGCCAAGTAACGCTCACGCGAGTCGCTGAGTGGACCAAGCGCTAAGGCGTGTTCTACAATCCACGCAAATGTAACAATATGCAGCATGTAAAAAAATAAATAAAAGCTCTTGTGCTGCGAATCACAGACATAAGTGTTATAACATATAATTTTCAATTTTCGTATTTCAACAATGTTTAATATCCTATAAATAATACTGTCAAGCCATGCAAGTGCGATTAACACTACCAGTGATAGTCACCTCAAATTAATACCCTTGTTTTTTTTTTTTTGTAAACCATAGTGATAACGAAAACGATTATCATTGAACCAAGCACGTGATTTCTGTTGGTTACATGCTCTCCAGTTTTGCGTTTTTTTTTCCTTCCGTATAAGTGTTGCAGTTTAATTTTTCTGTAGTTTTTTTGCTGTATACCCCCCCCCCCCCCCAACTTCATCATCCCGCGGTTATTGCTTATTTATATCCCGTCTATTGTCTGTATTTGTGCCTTGTCTTGCAATGCATTTTTTTCGACTACTATCACCATTGTTTCGTCGCTATCATATAACTTAAAAATTAATTTAAAAGTTTATTTTTTATTTACCGGGATATAATTTTCTCGTGATTCATGTTCTGTGTTTTAGTTCCTCGTCTTCGTCTTTTTCGCAGTTATGTCATTGTGCTAAACTTTAAGAATAAGTAATATACAAGACGTGTCGAGAGTACCGTGCCTGGGCGAATAATCTCTCGTCGGTAGACTTTTTAAGAACACGCTGTACAAAGCAGTTGCAGAAAAAAAATACCGAGGTATGTCTGTGTCGGGAACACGACCGCGAGTTTGATGTCAACACGTCTGTGTTGACAGGTTTTTTTTTTTGTATTTGGAATATGAGAATGAAACAAAAGCAGCGCCAGATCTAGATCAGATCTGGCGCCAAATTGCAGCGCGCTAGCAGAGTAGGCCGGAGATTTTCGGCCACGCCCAAAATGGCCGCCAGTCGCCGCCGGTCCCCACCTGCTAACTCGAGGTCACGCTTACATCCTATTCGTACATGTCATTAGTCCCGAAGTTATCGTGTCCCAGTAGATCGATCACATTGCAAACGTTCAGTGTCCGTTTCGGCCTGATTTCACCCCGTCTGAATAACTTCGTTTTCGCGTCATAATCTCGTATTCATAGTAATTATTGACAATGTAAGTTTACAGAAAATTTACGTTTTACGATTCGTTTGATTTTTTTTGTGCGTAGTTTTAATTGCGTGTTATCTGTTGCAAAAAGTTGGGAACATTTTATATTTTATCAATAAGTGCCTCCCTTTTTGCAAGCGGGAAATGACACACAGCGACAATTAGATACAATCGTAAAGTGTAAATTTTCAATAACCAAATATTTCAAATAATACCTCTGAAATTGTAATTATGACACGAAAACGAAGAATGTCTGCATAGTACTCGAGGCCTAAAAACGTATTCACCTTACAGGCCATGCACGGTAAAGTGAGCACTTTCCAGCCCCTAGTTACTTTCACCTCGTAGCCATTCTTTTGAAATAAATATTGCCACCTAAGTAATACACAGCGTGTGTATTCCACCGTACTTGGAAGTTAACATCTACGGCTAAAATAAAATATATGTATTGACTATTATTTTAAACGAGAGGAAAGGTTTTTCAAAAGTGCTCACTTCACCGTGAACGGCCTGTAGATAGGGATCGGAAAAATTCGCGAGTTCAATGACCTGTAGGCTATACTCCACAGTCATGTGTATACTCGAGCCTCAGATGTTTGTTCATTGGCTGCTGCCCCAAAGAGTAGCCAGTGTTACTTCACACCTAGCAGTATGGCCCTCGCTACTTGTTTCGTTGCAAGTCTGCTATTGGCTCAGAGTCGTCCAGGGCGTGTCTAATAAACTGCGACCCAATTACAAAGTCAACTTCAGTGCACACGTGTTTGACTTCTATCATGTCCTGAAATGAACTCGCGAAATGTTCCTATCCCTACCTGAAATAACACTGAGCATGCTGCAGGGCAGTTGGATCGCCTAAAAGGTGTGGGATACGGGAGCGGAAGGTGTGGGGTGTGGAGTAGGGGAGCGGCGCCTGTTGGCGAAGGTGGGATAGGGGTTTGTCATGTTACCAGCTGGTGCTGGTATGACGGGGCGATGGGTATTCTCCGAAATGACGCGGCTATTCCCGGCTCGCGCCGTCGTCAGAGTGGGGTGCGGGAAACTGGCACACGTACAGTGCGTGCGAGAGAGAGAGAGAAAGAGAGAGGACGCGGCACGCGGGAGCGCTGCGGCGCCGACGCGAACGAGAGAGAAACCTCGCGCAAGTGGTCGACGCCAGCCGCACTCAACGCAAATGTAACCTAGCAAGCAACAGGGTACAGCACAGAGCTGACGCCAGCGTACTTTGGGACAGTTCACCACACGCCACTGACTCGAGCACGACCATTATGGACGGACGTTTTATATTAATCTGTCAGCTCACCTTATCTTCGCGACATTCGCTGATCATGTTCTAAGGGATGTAAGAAAAATATAGTTTTAATAAAAAAACATGTTTAGGTTAGTTTTATGGGTTTTACGTAGTTAGTCGCAGTAAATAATTTTTTTTTTTTTTTTTTTTAAGGAAAATGTAAAAAAAATATATATATAATCTGACTCAAACATTGTAACTTAAACCAAACCTTCTAAGTGGTCTGCTACACTAAGATGTAGACCTATCTGTATTTCCTCTACGAAAAATTATTTTACATTTGGTTGTGTGTGGAAAGTCGCGTAAAATTGAGCATAATTTTCACAACGGAATTGATTAATATTTAAAGCATCAATCTCGGCAGTTGTTTCTTAAAATTTATCAACGTGTCTCTTTATCGTCTAAATTATATATGTGTATGTGTGTGTGTGTGTGTCAGATTAGACGTACACACATCATATCTTTTCCTCATAATTTGACTAATATTCTTCCAACGTGCTATGGGGCGTCGTCGTTTTTCTGAAACAGAACAAAAAGTAAACGAGAAAAACCGGAACAAGAAATGCGTACAATGACATGTTATACAGTAATTTCTTAATTTTTGTAGATATTCATCTACACTATAAAATGCACGTTTAGTAAAAAATTCTTTCGGCTGTTTTTTAAAAGTTTTTTGGCTAGAGAAGCAAATTTCTTGAAGGTGTTGTGGTAATTTATTGAAAAGTTTGCTAACAAGGGAGGATGGCTCTTTCTGGACAAGTTTTAAGTTAACTGAATCCGTGTGTGTTTTTTTATTCTCGTGTCATGCTTATGGAAGGACTCATTTTTCTGAAATAAATGACTGCTTTTGGACACGAATATAAGTACTGTAAACATGTACACACATGCAAATGTTACAATCTCTGAGCTCATGAAAAGAGGTCTACATGAGTCTGACTTTATTTTGCCATTGCTTATTCTTACAACTCTCTTTTGCATGTGAAACACTTTTTTGGTGTCAGTGGAATTACCCCAAAAATTATACCATAACACATAATGGAATGAAAATACGCAAAATATATCATTTTGTTCAAAGACCTCTGCAACACCCCGCAGAGCGAAACAGGCTAAACTTAGTTTAGGTAAAATATACGCAATGTGAGATTTCCAGTTAAGTAAATTGTCTACTTTTAAGCCAAGAAATTTAATCACTGCGGATTCATTAATTTTGTCTCTGTTACTGCTAACATATGAATTAGTGTTTTTCTCTTCTTTGTGAGGAAATTCATAAGATATGGTTTATCTAGTTTGAGATTTAATTTGTTTGCAATATACCATGCATTTAACTCTGTAAATGTTGTGTCTGTTTTTGTGTAAGATCATTTCCTATATCACAAAAACAAAATAGGGACTAAATGTGTTAATGATGTGAAACACTAAGAAAAAGGTTTATTGAATGCATATGTCATTCTCGGTGACGACGCTTTGTAAATGCTTCACATAAATATTAAACAATGGCAATGAAGGTATCGTTCGCCCAAAATTACCTACTTTATTTATGAATATAAAATTTACTGACATTTTATTCCCAAAGTACAATTTGTGTTTGTGCTTCGTAATAATTATATATATATATATATAACTTAATTACACAGAAATTACGAGGGAGACTAAATATACAGTTGGCAGCCAGCAGTCCGTCTCATCTCACTGCTGACAACTTGCGTGCTGATGCCGATAACTTGAGCTTCTTGACAGAGAAACGACTGCAGCACGGGGAGACGACGCATGAGGAGTGGAGGGGAGGATACTCCAGGTGTTGGTCCGGCACGTTCATGATCGACCAACACCTTCGAGAAGGTCTGGCAGGGTTTGCCTACCCTTTTAAGAAACGTCTCGAAATTGAATTGGGTCGTCTGGGCGAGCGTAAGAGTGGAGTAGTGTTAAATAATGAGCGCGGGTCATAGAAACTGCCCTTCACCCCGCCAAAGGGTGGCTGGCGGCGAACTTCAGCAGCGCGGATACAGCGGAGAGTGATCAGGATGTCCTTCACCGTTCGTAGAGAAGGCTTGAAATGTTGCCGATGGGATGGTTTACATTCTAGTTTAGAAATTGCCATGCCCTCCTAATTCCGGGAACCAAACTCGTGGTACTTACGATGCAGGTGCTTACTCTGTAATCACTGAGAGACCGAGGCTCATAACATCCTTTCAAGATGTAAGTTGCATGTTGTGCGTTGAACTGAGTGTCGCCAGTATCAAAATATTTTATTTTTACAAGCGTCAGTCGTGGTCCTTACTTCCATTATCGCTGTCCCCTAGAATCTTCATGGGTTACGTTATGTCTAAGAAGTAAATGTCAGCAAACGCGTCATACTTAGTTGTTTCGTTGGCATTTTTAAAAACACATTTGTGCTATTTACTCTTTTTGGTGCATAAAAAGTGTGTAGTCGCAACTACGGGAAATAGGTTATACGAAGTCCATTACAAATATCTTATATTGTGTGCTGTAAACTGCGTATGTACTGTGCTCCACATGGTCAAATGTGCAACTCCTGTGTAGGGGTGTAACATTCCTCTGTGCCGTTGCCCAGAGAACAATATTAGTATCGGTCAGTGGCGTGTGGTGAACTGTTGCAAGGTAAGCTGGTGCTTGCTCACTGCTGTACATTCTCTATGCACGCAGCAGGAGCCAGTAACCACCGTGCAGCCTGGGGAAACTGAATACATCCCGACCACTCACAAGAGAGCAGCAAGGGACCCAGTACACGCATCCTTTGACGTTAGCTGCCGAGCTACAGTGGTGGAAATGTAAACTAGCAAGCAACAGGATGCAGCACAGAGCTAACAACAGCTACCTTGCAACAGTTCACCACACGCCACGGATATCGGTGTAGGGGTTGGTGCGTACGAGCTATGAACTAAGGGTGATGCTCCAGAATTCTCCAGTAAGGGGTTTGATACGGCCCGAGCTGTAGTTAGAAGATTAGTGTGTTCTATAATGTTAGAAGGGAAACCTATATTTTAGTCAAACCACTGTCTAATTCTTAATTTTAAAATACGGATTTCTGTGATATTTTTGGAGTGAATTAAAAATATTGGTGACAATTTTGGTCGGAATGATAACATGCCACTAAAGTATATTCGAATTGTTATAATGTATTAGTTTGTTGCTTATTATTTTAACAAAGCTCATAAATTTGTAATTCATTCGTTTCAAGTTTATAATGAACTCTCGTTTATTCAAGTGTAAAACTGGTTTAGTTGCAAAGCGACACAAGTATATTAGCGTTCCAAGTAGGTATAACTTCTCACCAAATGAATTCCGCAGATGTAAAGGCTTCTGTCACAAAAAAATAAAGAACATATCAAGGCATTAAGACATTGGCTTAGTAATAGGATGTAAAATGTTTTACCAATTGTATGATATACTTTTTTTAGTAGACTATTACAAGCTAAATATAGTGCACATTGTACGGAATTATAACTTTCTTAAGTACAAATTATTTTATGATAGGTAAGGAGGAACAGTTTTCTTTGATGACGACCATTGTAGAAATATATCCATAGCAAAATTAGGACCCATAGATATAAGGGTAGTCTGCAATGCGTCTTTCTACGCACAGTTTTACGTATAGTACCGTAGTCTATAATTTAGAAAAAAAAATGTTCATAACGCTTGCACTCCTACTGACTTAATAATAACTATTAAGTGGTTTTTGTTGGGGCTTGTTATGGATGATGTTTAGAAACGTGAAACGTTCTTTGAAAAGTATTTGATGTACAACTAAAATAATAATAGTGCGGTATAAACATTAAGTTGTAAGCAATTATCTTGGAAACAAAGAGCGAGGCCAGTCGTTACGATAAAAACTTTTTGCGCTCGGTGTATTTACTGTAGGTTGTCGCAATGAACATCAAAGACTCTCTCCCAATTCCGCCTCTGTGTTGGCGAGTCTACCGCGTCAAACAAGTTTTGTTGTGATTCGTGGTGACCGGTAGAGTCAAATTCTTTTTCTCGTATCTGTACACCTTTTACATGTTATTGTTTTGCAGGACATAATAAGTATAAAATGTCATTAAAATTAGCTGTCTGGTGGGAGAGGACTACCAAACTGGCGATCTATAAATGTGTCCCGTTAATAGGTCAAACAGTTTAGAACAAAACGCCGCATTAGTATATGCGGATAATTTCCTTTACCCAACGTGCAGCTAGGCCTGGGGAGAACTTAAAAAGATAACTAAAAGTTTCTAAAAGAACAGTAACCATTGTTTATGAAAAATAATTTCCGAAATACACCATTTCAGAAATTTGTTTTATGTTTCAAAAAAAAAAAAACGACAGAAAATTACATAAAAAAAACTACGGCCAGCTCGTTAAGAGGATTATATAGGTGCGCGTTCAAGGTCAAGAAGCGAGGAAGCCATACGGGCGACACTAAGACGCACTCCTGGCACCTCATCGCTCCTATGTGCAAGCGTGCAGTGTTTCCGTCGTAACGCTGTACTGTGCAAATTACATTGTAACGGTGGATTTTTAATTCACGCTATTAAAGTACGCATAATAAACTATGTGCGTATAGTAAACTGTATAGGAAACTGCATAGGCAAGCTTCAAAAATGCGATATTTGACCACTTTCTCGAATTTTCATTAATACACTTAATATGATAAAATTAAAAAGATGATATAGACAATAGTTTTTTATCCTTTCTGGTAAAAAGTCGTGTTTCCAGAACTTTTATTTACCGATATGCGCTTTTACGCGCGAACGACGATTTCATAGAAAACATTTCAGTACATAGTCCTTATAACACATTGGAACATATTCAGTTCGAAATTCCGCATCTGTTTCTTCGTTTGAAGAAGTCTACTGTGTGTGTGAGAATTCATTTGTATCATTCGTATTCTGTGGAATTCAATGTTTTCACTCTCTAGTAACTACAGACAACTTTAATTTAATATTTTATATATTGTATGCTGTCTTAAATGCTATCTTCTGTAGCGTACCTCAAAAATATGCATTGGTGCTTGTCGTAAATATTATTTCGTTATATATATGTGTGTGTGTGGGGGGGGGGGGGGGTGTTGAAAAAATCAAGCCCTTTCTTATCGATCACTCTGGCAGGAAACACGAGGAGGTGTAGATGTTACTATAGTCCATTCACTGTTACTTTCCACTTTTCTGAAGCTCTGTTAAAGTCCTACTTCCAGGATATTCCTCCGCATCATGCAAACAAAACAACTGAGTCAAAAAAATTACGCTGAAGGGACAACGCACCGCAGTCATGCGCACTTAGTGTAGTAATAATTTGCATAAGAACTATTTTTACTAGCCATTGCATGACCTATTTAGGAAACAACCAAAAAGTTATATTTTGGGTGATTTTTCAAAGGCTCTATTTAAAAAGTGTGAAGAAACTGCGAATAAACTATAGTTGCAATTTCCAAGAAGACGAGGCCCCCCAGGTCAGAATGAAGTGTCTTGAGTGTTTCGAGTGCTGTCGCCAAATGACACACACTGTGCCGCAACATGTAGTGAAGAGGGAGGACAATTAGAAGAAGAAGCGCAGTGACACGTGGAACCCCGCTGGTCCTTATACATCGAGTATTGCGACGTCCAGTCCAGAGCCCAGAGTGTACTTCTCTTAACATCGCGGTTTTCCAGCCTCGCTCCTCCGAAGACATAAAACGTCAGCGACAAATTACCGCTCTCCGCTCCCCCCCCCCCCTTTTTTTCTATGGCCCACCACTACTCCCATCTCTCTTCTGTCCTTTCCGGCCATGGAATCTTGGCGCGTCATCGTTCAAGGCTGCCGCCAGACAAAACCTAATTCCAGGGTTCGAGAGAGAGCAAGAGTTAAGATGAACGTTTATTGGCGGTCTACGAACGAATTAATGTTTCCTGACACTAATGTACTTTAATATAAAAAATTATGTTATTGCTTGTTCACGGGTAACTAACCAAATGACAAATCAACCTTTGAAAGGATTCTCTTCCCGTAATTGCATATATTTTAAGGGACGCATTTTCCGAGTAAAGTTGGCAGTAATGAAAGAAACGTAGCCCTAAGTGTCGTATTTTAAGTGTGGTAGTTTAATATTTGGATACCAAATATATGCGTCATTGTTTTATGCACATAAGAGGAGTAGGCATGTTAGTAATATATTTACTTTCTTAACAGTTTCATCTGTTCCGCGCATGAATCACTAGTGGGGTCTATGTGCAAAGTTATTATTTATTTGTCCAAAAAAACCAAATGTGAAATATCACAAGATATAGGACTAGTCCAGTACACAAAATCATTTTGATAAAACCATATACAATGTGACGCACTTTGCTAGGGGGGGGGGCAGGGCTTATATACGTCCCCTAAACTCACTTTTAACAACATAACAACGTAAGACACAGGAAAATGTTTAAGCAGAACCATAACACTAAGGATTTTTGGTTTTAAAAACAGACAAAACACATGACGTCTTTTGCTACACCTTTGCATTTTACTTATATGAAATTTCCCAAAAATCTTACACAGGAAATAAAAGTATATGTAACTATATTTAAAAGGCACAATGAGTCGCCTTATATGACCCCAGAGAAATGTATAAATACTTATACTGTAAGATTATTATTAATAATAATAATAATAATATGGGCTCAAAACATTCATACATGATACCACATTATTATAAATACAAAATGCCCATTAAAACTCTCTCTGAAATCCCTTAAAGCTAAATTCGCAAATTTTCTATCACATTCTCCACAATCTTGTTTTATAGTTGTATTAGAGAAGTGACATTTCAATTTTGTCTCTCTCGCAAACACTAGCATTTTCTCATGTGACAGGTGTAATTCTAATTTTTATGTAGTAATAAAAAGACTCAATAATTGCTGTGCGTATTTATATCACTTTTAAAACACGTATTTTAACATATTTAATGTATCTAAAAACAGTGGAAAATGCCACCATAAAATACATTTGTTTCACTTTACTCCTAAAAGTCCACATGGCTAAAATTTGTATTTTCACAATGCCTTGGCATTCTTGACATTTTATGATTTTTCTCTCAATACTAGAAAATTTACATGACTAAAAGTTGGTATTTTCTCACTCGCCCTTAATTTGTACTGATTTTTAATATGCCTCAGAATTGTCATTTACCTTAGAGACAAACATTACTTTTAAGTTGTATTATTTTACAAAACTTAAAATTCGGCTGCCATAAATCAATAAATGGAAAATATTTTTATTCAGCCGTTCATCTTATACAGGAAATCTCTATCTTGAGTCTCTGAGAAATCTACAGGTTCCTACCTTCTGTGACGTAAAAATACGTCATCCTGCATGATGGCCAGAAGGGCCACAATTACAATTAGTCTTCAACATTTTAGGTACCTACTTAACTGTGTATTGAACGCCCAGGAGTGCCAATCTCTCACGATACAAATCACGTCGCTTATATAGCAAGAATCGGCTCAATTGAACCTCCTCCCAGGAGGGAGTATTCAAGAGTCCAACTAATCAACAACCATGGAAACCTCCATAATATTCTATCAAGCTAAAATTTATAGTAGAACCGCTACTTCCGGCGTCACAGTTCCTGCCACGTCTTCCAAAATCCGGCCACGTATAACCCGCGACTGCAGCGCTTCCTGTCGAAGGCTGGCCTAATTAACTAGCCCCTTGCATTCAGTTGGCAGTTGAGCTTGAGTACGTTAACCGACCGGAGGCCATGTCCGTGGTCTTGGTGTTAACGTAAATAAATGTCCAACGATCATAATATAACACTGTGAGGTTTTTTCTGTCAAAGTATTTAAAAGTTATGACCATCAAATCCCTAACGTGTTGTATCTTCCCCAGAGTTACCTTATTAATATTTACGATGGATTATATCTCGTAAAATTTTCACGTTTATTAAGATTATATTTACCCACCTTTCGAGGGTTCACGTACACGCTCGTTATCTTAACGTGAACTCACAACAATCCGTCGTCCGGCAAAATTTCAGCGTGACAACTTAACATTGCGATATTTCTTTAGTTGGTAATACGTTTTCAAGAGAAAAGCATTTTGGGGAAATAAGTTTTTTACATGATAAAAATTTATATTGATTTTTTTTTTAAATTCCTAATTCACCACCAAAGATAAACACAGATCCACCGCCTTGCATTTTATTTCAAAGTGCATACTCACGTCTAAGGAATGTCGTCAGAAGACGGTGGTTCATCCTTCCGTCCGCCGAAAGTTAAAATTTGGTAAATATGTGACGGGTTGACGGATAAAAAAAAAGTAGCCCTACGATTGGTTGAAGATTACGCAACCGCCGGACGGACGACTGATAGATGCTACGGACTATCGTAAGTCCATCCTTAGTCAACTATTAGTTACGGTGGACGATTTTATATGTAATTCAAGAGTTGATAGGTTGTGCTAGTGTTTTTATACCGCAATAAAAAGATAGTTAAGAGTTGCGACAAGGAAGTTGTGGACGTGGCAAAGAAGCAATCATGTATTGCCATAACAGCTGTCGCACAGTCTGACCACAGAGTCGATACATACACAGAGGATAAGTAATATCTCCGATAGTAGGCCCCTCCCCTCCGTTCGTCGCTCGAGACTCATGGAACGGTCTTGTGTCTGAAAGGTTGGCGTATGCTGAGAGATATTCCCTATTGGCTTGGCTGTCGGCTGCCCGGCGCTGATTGGCGTCCATTTCTCTGGCCAGTGCCGCTATCTTGCTGGCGTGTACGGTCTGGAGCTCGTGATGTAAGCAGCTGTTTCACCTTCGTATTCACAACTACTTTGTATTCCGCAATTAACTGATATGGTTTATTGAATATCAACCACTCTTAAAATTCCAGGTCAGTTGCCCAATTTCTTTTGTTGATCTTTCCATTGCCTGAAGATATCACTGTTGGAATGAAAAGATTTTGGCGGCTCTTAACAGCGAGATCTTGAGAGCTGATGAGGATGAAACGAGGTATGGTGTAGTGGCGGAATGCAAGGGCGGGGGAAACGGGAGATCCCGAGAAAACTCGCCGACCAGCGGCATCGTCCGGCGCGATTCCCACTTGAGAAAATCTGGAGTGACCCGGCCGGAGCGAGCAGTCTTAACTGCTCAGCCACCGCAGTCCCTAAATATCACCGTTGCCGTTGACCTAATGACGTGTAAGGCGCTCGATCAAGGTACTATTTAAATATGCCATGAACAAAAATGTCACTATTGCGCCAGTTTTTACTATGATCTGTTTGGTTATGGCGTTAGGCATGTCATAACTCGCTGGCAACTAGTATTTTCTCAGTGTTTACTTTGAAATATATGTACATAGTTAGTAAAGTGTTCTATTATTTTTTTTTTTTTCAATTCTGGTGTTAAAAGTGTTCTAACCGTAAGCTGGCCAGCTATACCTGTAATGTTGGCCGACTGTATGGCGTGTCTTTGCGACTGGAGTTCCGTTTTCAGGCCTGGCCTACGGAAGACAGCGAAGATGAGGATAGGCGGAGATGGATGAACAAATAAATGCGAAGTTGGCGGTGCACACTAGGGCAGAGATAAACTTACATTCGGCCACGGACGGGCCCGCAGATGCCCGCCATCCACGCATGAGTTATGTGGGGTGGGGCTGTTGTAAAATGTAGGTGTGATGGAAATCAGTGGCTTGGGGAACGGGAACACCACAAAGAAACCCGTGGGCCAACGACTATGGCCGCCATGTTCCCCGCAAGCAAAAATGTGCGTGTGTGCGTGTGCGGACCCCGCAAGTAATCAAACTCGGATCGCCGTGGTGGGAGGCAAGGACGATGCGCTAGCCACGGCGGCGGCCCCTTCATGCAGATGTGGGTCTATTAAGTTTGCCTTGCTGAGAAAGAACTTGTGTGTCGGGTTAGTGGGGGGGGGGGGGATGAGGCCTTTGCCAAATGTGTAGCTGACCATTCGAGATTTATTGAGTGCCCTACCCATGCGCGGTTAGTGTCCGATGCTAAATGTGTGGCACAGCACCACGCGGGCCAGTCCCTTTTCGCATTACCCTCTGTAATCACATCCGGATAAATTTACAGCGCGTAATGTTATAGTTAGTAATTTTCTTGTATGCGCAGTTATAAACCTTAGTCTTGAGGTTGATAGACAGACGCTATCTTTGACTGTAAATTAGTTTCATAACTTAAAATTTCATTTTATAAGTTTTAATTTTATAACCCGAAATTTAGTTTTTTAATGTTTTATTCGTTAGTACGCAGGCTGTAAATTTTTTGGAATCTATTTTTTTCTTACCACAGGTGAGAAGTGAACCGTCACCGTCCAGAAAGTGGCGAGTTTCTCAAGTCGCGCTAGATCGCTTGCTGTTTTGTTTTATTTGCGGTTTATAAATAGAGTTTACGACAAAGGATAGTTTTATTTTCGATATTTTCGTGTTTCGCTGTGTATACAAAAGGTTTTGTCCTGTCGCGGAATTTGAACAAGAATCATCGAATTGGCACTCCACGAGTTTCGCCATTTACCTACTACTATTTTACGCGAAGAAATACATATTGTGAAGATGGGATTTTATACGCTTCGGGTATCATCGGCATTGTTCGTGTCTCAAAATCGAAGCCATAAGAATACGCAGAGCTTCCGTATTTTATATTTACGAAGCTCATTTCCGTTATTCGTCATTACTGAGTGTCATTCTGTAAATTAACTCTACATCTCCGTAAAAGTTTACGTGAATCTACAGAAATTCCTGACATTGCTGTATAATATTTAAAATAGGAAAATAACAGATCGTAAACTTGAAAGTCAAATGCCTCAATTAGAGGGGCTCCTTAATCTGATCTTACCCGACTATAATGAACGGTGCAAATTGCACAGCGTTTTACATTTTCACTTACCACTAAACGGCTACCTACTCACTACAAAACAATACGTAGAGTAAAATTAGTAGATAGATGAGCGGAATAATATCGACAATCCTTACTGTTAGTAGTTGCTAAGTAGAGGTGTGTTTATTAATATACAACGTGTTAAAATTGAGAATTGTATCACCGGTTTTGGGTAGAGAAGTGAAAACGGTGAAGAAGATACACTGCGAAGCATTTTGTATTGTGGCCAAGATTTTTGTCTCGGCTGCGCCATGAATCTAGCGTATAATCCTGCTACGCAGTAGTGCTGCAATGGATGCACTTAATTATGCATTGTAAAGTTCCATATGTGATGCATCATATAATGGCAGTACACATTAATACACACCACTCTGCAGTACAAGCATACGAGCCGAACCAGTGGTCAACAATATCGGTCGACAACACTTTGTTACACGGGTGGGATTTAGATCAGATGCTCGGTGCAGTTCTGCCGACAGCATTATATGAGAGTTAAATCTAAATTGCACAAATCGGCTATGCAAGATTTTTTTTTTTTTTAGCAACATTTTCCGAATATTCAATAACATGTGCAATATTTGATTAGACTTTGTGTTGTGCAGTACTTGGATAGTTAAATTATATGACAGAGTAACACAATCCTCCTTGTAGCACAGTACTTAATAACTCCGCGGAGAACTGTCTACTAACTGAGATACGGTTCTTTAGGCAGGTTGTTGACGAGTTTTCAAACGTAGGGGAAAACGCAGCAGCACCTTTTTTTCTGGCTGTATTGAGATACAGTTTCGCTACTTCAAACTGGCTAGATGAATTAATTAATGGAAGTGCCAAGAAAATAGTATCTCTCATTCGAAGGCATGACTTTTAATTCTTAAGATTAAAAATAAATTCCATTGGAAAATAAAGGGGGGGGGGGGCAGAGACATAGAGACAGACAGAGAGAAACAGAGAGGGCGAGGGAATTTTGTCACCAACTTTTTATGTCGCGAAATATAAGAAAAAAATTGTTTTACAGTTTAAGTACGTACTTTAGAAAATAATTTTTACGGCAGCCATCACAGTTTGCTCAGTTTATCAAGCTTAACAGCAACCTATTTGCTCTAGAAAATTTGAATCATTAGATTCCGGGTTCAAAGATGGACGATGTAAGTGATGTACCGTCGTTTTTAGATGTAGTAGCTTGCAGACTTATTTTGGCTCTATAAGCGTGCCGCATAAAGCGGATGCGTTATTAAGAGATAATTGGAAAAAAATTGATCATAAACTTACGACGATCTCACAGTTCATGTCGGAGATGTATGGCTACATTTGAATTGAATGCAGCGATCATGAAACGTTAGAGAAGGCAGCTGTAGATGCCGGATTTTTATCCAAAGATTGTTTCAAGTCGAGCGAGACGCTGTCAAGCTGCTAAACACGTGTTCAGGGGCGTAAACGAAAAGCGCGCTAAAAGTTGCCATGACATGTAGTGCAGTTGTCGCCTGCCTATCGTAAACTCCGGTTCTTCCGACCAGCCATGCCCAAGCCATGCCGAGGTTAGACTATCGTCAACTACGCTACGCTCCGCTCGGCTAACCATTCTCAAGCCAAGGATTTCGGCTTGAAACATATCTGATGAAGCTTCCGCGTCACACGAAGCGAGATAAGTCGAAATTGCGTGAAATATCGTTACGCATTGTCGAATAATGTGTAGTTAGAGCTACATGGTGTTCTGAACTGTATTGGATGGCTAATTTGGAGACGTGGGTACCTAAATACGCTGTGTACTGTGGTACAATGAGTTGACGTGTTCAGAATAAACTGCGTGTCATAAATTAATTCCAATATTCTTAGGTAAATCAAAGGCTTGTGTTCCTTCTCCCGTCCAAGATCAGTGATAATTGTTTGCTCGTTACCTACTGTTGTGGGATTGTAAAAGGCAGCGGAAGAATCACGTCACATTCAGGAAGTAATTGCTGCAATGTTGCCACTGTTATCGGTGTATTTATGTAATAAAAAAAAATTGAGTGGTGAGTGAACCCAGGGCGAGGCAACACACTCCGAGTGACGGGCTTTCCAGTTGGGATCCGTAGGTGCCCGTGCATCCCCGGGTATGACATGAAATGAAACCCTAGGATGGAGCGGCACTGGAATGCAAGGGCAGGGAAACGGGAATACCCCGAGAAAACCCGCCGGCAAGCGGCATCGTCCAGTACGATTTCAATATGCGCAAATTCGGGAGTAACCCGGCCGGGGATTGAACCAGTTTCGCCTTGGTGGGACCGTGTCGACGAGAATCATATACTGCATGCGGTATTTTCGGTACGTGTTTCGTCCCCCAGGTACAGGCATAAACACCCGCAGTAAGGTTTATTCTGCTTGGGTTAGATACACAAAGATTCCTTATGGGAGAGTTTGCCATAAGAAAACTTTCCGTCTCTAGGTGCGCAGTGTTCCAAAAGGTAGCTTAGTTACGAAGTTATTTTACATTTGATTTATGATTATTGCAATTATCCGGATTTTAACGTAGAGAATAGAGAAAATTTGGGACACATGCGACACTAGCGCTCACCTAGTGGCGAAAATGTTTGGTTGCCAACCATTTAACTAACATAGATCTTCCCAACCTGAATAGAAGTAGACATTACCCATAGTTTACTTCATCATGAGTCTCCAGATCAGTTATACGATACGGCTTGTGAGACGGTGTTATTTTGTGTTGGGTCATTTCTCTCACTAACGATTGTTTTCAATATTGTTAGGGTCATGAGTCGATAAACATCTTGCTCAGGAATTAAATTTAAAGAATAAGGCGCAAGAAATAACTGTGCAGAAATGCATCACACTAGCAAATTATTCTCTCGTAAAGTTGGCAGAAACAGTTTTCAGATACTGCCCTTTCTTGGTTTATATACGTTGGTTGTCACAAGTTTGTAGACCTCAATTTACCTGTTCGGCGTTAATTTATGCCTTATGCAAATTTCAGAATAGCTAAATAGTTAATAAGGAGGAAATACAGAAAGCATGTGGCTAATTTAATATATGATGATCACCGCAAATTAAGCACTTTGAAAATCGACCTTTGAAAACTGTTACCTTGCTCACGGTGCATGCAGTCGCCCAGTTCTGTTGGTAGCGAATTAAGTAAATTATTTCTAAGTATTGACGTTGTGTTGCGATTGCGAGTGTAATGTTTAAATTTGTGTAAAATACAGGTGTTATTTTTCGCCTTAGGCACATAAGCACGAGTTGGCATATTAGTAACACATCTGTGCTTATAACGAAATAATATATATATATTTTTTACAGATTTTTACTTAACTGGTGCATTAATAAACTTATTATAGACTATTCAAGGTAAAGTGAGCACTTTCGAAAGCCCTCTCCTGTTGAATAATAGTCAATAAATATATTTTATTTAAGCCTTAAGACGTTAACTTCCCAGTGCGGTGTTTATTACTTTATTTTTATCATGTTTATATTATTTTCATACACTTATTATACTTTGTTATATGTTATTATATTGTATTTATTATGTTTATGTGTTTATTACTTACATGGTAATATTTATTTTAAAAAAATTGGGTTTGCCTGCGTTGGGGACACGGTAGTTTGTTTTCCGTGATAACGTCTACGTTGACGCACTCGGACGCCTTGATGTATTTTACGTTCCCGGCACCGCTTCACTCGATCATATGGGGTTTCATGGGTATCACTGGATTGCTTTTGAGATGTTCTTTCCAATCGTATACGATTTCTGTATTTAGACTTGGCTTTTTGACGAGTATAGGCCGAAATTATTTTAAGTTTTCTTAACATTTTACATTAAACGTATACATTTTCACCATAATCACGCCACAGAAATGCTTTTGATACACGCAATCGATTGATCTTGAGAGCTGTCGATTGAAACCTAAACCTTCTCTTAGTCAAAAGTTATACTACGCGGAAGTTATGACACGCAGCGAAACGAACTCAAAATTGCCTCCATTCAACGTAACATATTCTTTGATCCTTTGGCAATCGAGTGGTGTAATTGAATTTTGAATGTAGACGATAGATTCGGAGCTGCAATGCCAAACTGTATCCCCCGATTTTGTTATCATCGGATTTTCTGGATTGTCTCCCACTATGGTCGCAAGTTTAAAGACGTACTCACGTCAAAATGTGGTTAAAGGATTTTAAAAAAAGACTGAAAGGAAAAAGAAACTAGGGATTCAAACGTGCTCACTTTACCGTGGACAGTCTACAAGGCCATGTCAGTGTAAATGTTACATACAGTTTGATGGAAGGATACAGTGAATATAGTAGGCCTAGACAGCGTATACGCGTGTGCCGAGGTAGTGGGGGTGGTTGGTAATGGGTCGCAGGTGTAGACGCGGGGCGCGAACACGTGACCCTCAGCACCGTGCGCACGCTGAGGTTCCAGTTCTCGCCCTGTGTGTCGGCCGACCGCAGGACGTTTCTCGCCCTGCCAGCTCTACAGGCATGTATCGATCAGGGCCTTATATCAACCCTCGCTGCCCCCCAACCCCACCAGCCCTTCCACACCCTGTCCCGGAACCTCTCTCCCCCCTCTTCTACCTCTTCACACTCATCCTCAATCCATCTACTCGCTCCACCGCACCTTCCCCTTCACTCTTTCATCGCCCTCCGCGGCGCGGCGATGGGCATGTCCGGCCGAGCGCCGGGCTTTCTGCAGCCTGCGCTCCGCGCCGCCATGTCTACTATGTTCTGGCTGCGCAGCGTCATCAGCAATCTCTTATAGGCTGTTCACGATAAAGTGAGCACATTTGGAATCAACCTTACAAAAAAGTCACTGCTCCTCCTTGCATATATTTTCACGTGCGCACTGAGTGACATGCGCCCAGTAAAGTTGGTAACGATGTATGAAAATTAGTTCCATATCCTAACGTCGAATAAAGAGTGTTAAGGAAACCATTTGTGATAAGTTACATTATTTCTTTCGCTTTTTGTTTTTTAATACGTCGAAGTGTAAAAATAAGCAAATTTGTAAAATATTTATTTTTATAATAATCTTATATAGTTTTGCATGACTGACGCAGGAATAAAGTAACTAGGCTCATGGTAATATTAATTTTACGCAAGGCGGAATAATACACAACATACACACAAGTAGTTGTTAAGCAGGGCTTTCAAAAGTGCTCATTTTATCGTGAACATCCTATATTTGGGTTTATGGGTTTAGCGCTTGCTACCCGCCACGATCACACAGTCAGCGGCGCGCGTGCGTCCAGTAAAGTTGGTTACGGCGGAGGAAAGTGGTTCCGTGACTTATATTTGAGTTTTTAGGTAAACATTTGTGAATACTGAAAGTATTTATTTTGCTTTATGTTTTCTTAATGCTTGTAAGCGCAAGAATAAGCACATTTACAAATATAAAGTTTTCTAATGATTGTTCTTGACCAACTCATGAATAAAGTGATCAGGCCCCTGGCGGAACAATACAAACTGTGCATACAAGTAGATCTCTAAGGATTTTCAAAAGGGCTCGCTGTGTTGTTTTAAAAATGCGTGCTTTGTGAAACCCTCCGGTACTTTGCGACTAGGATAATGGTGAGAAGGGCAACTCTTACACGCTCGTTGATACCCAGTACTCTTTGTGCCACAAGCAGTGTCGTCTTTTTCGTTTATATTCTATATGAATCCTCCACTGTTCTTCATGCAGACATTGCAAAAGTAGATTATCGTAATCACGTATCTAAATTTTTTCCCGTTCAAATGTCTTTTAAAACAGGAAGAGAATACGCTAAATTTTGTTATATTCACGGTAAAGTGAGCACTTTTTGAAGCTCTCTCGTTTGGAATAAGAGTCATTAAATATATTTTATTGTAGCCTTAGGACGTTAACTTCCGAGTGCTGTGAAATATGTATACTGTGTTTATTACTTACATGGCAATATTTATTTTAAAAAGTTGTGGAAGGATAAAAAATAGCTGATAGGGAAAAAGTAACTAGGGCTTCAAAAGTGCCCACTTTATCGTGAACAGCGTATAGTCTATACAACCAAATCATTGCTATGATGATTAGTTTTCTATCTGTCACGTGGACGTTATCGTCCGGTTTATTTATTGTCAGCAACTTGGAGATTGATGTATGTGTTTCAGATAAAATAAGTATTTATTGTTTTTGCTGTGCAGACTCGCGCACTTAGTTTTTAGCGCATCACCAAAAAAAGACCTTACTGTTTTGGAAACACACTTCGTAGCGGTGATTGTTGTTGGACATGCATTTCTCATTAGAATTTTTATTTGCGTCTATTAAGCACAAAGACATTATTTATACTAACAAAATAATATGTGGAGTCTTTATTACATTATTGCTTCATTACGTGGAGGTCAACACTTCCTGTGGTGGTTTCTAAGAACGTAGAATTGTTTGTAAAAATTTTGTTTTGTAGTTTACTAGTTGACATCATGTATCCCACAGGCAAACGATGAAGTTCGCGCGTAACTACGATGTGTTTGAAGATCGTTAGTCAGCGTGTGATTAACTGAATTAAATTGGCTGTAGAGTACCAGAGGAGTAGAAACTTTTCCGAATAGTTATTTAAAGCAAGGCAGAGCGATAAGGAAATAGTAACAAGTTAGTGTTCCGTTGCTTGCACTAATGCAATTGCTAGGAAACTCGTGTGATGCCATTCCGTTATTAAATACATTATTCACTGCAGAAGGCAACGAAACAAGCACAGTGTGCCTATCTATCCATTGGTTGGAAATAAAAATTGATGAATGTACTGCATGTAAACAAACTTCGACACCTTAACCTTGCTTCGCATTCTTAAATATTTTAATTTTCGTTGTTTATGCCATTTTGGAAAGCACGTACACTCACGCTAATTGATGGCGCCGTCGTTGAAGATGCGGCAGCTTCGCTCCCGCCAGCAGTGCGCGCCGACGCGACGTGACGTCAGTGCACGAAACATTCGTGTTTCAGTCAGACCTCATGCACTTGACGGGCGGGATTGGCCGGAAGTAGGATGACATATGGTGTGCACACGTACGTGCGCCTTGAGGAATGTAACAAGACAACTTGTTTGCTTATTTTGCGTATTGCAGACGTGTGGTCCAGTAGCTTCCAACTTTCTTGAAGCCCTGCTAAAGTTCTACTTCCAGAATATTCCTCCGTCTCATGGAAACAAAGCTTAACAAGTCGACTGCGCTTAGTCATGTAGTCCTTGTGTCTCACCTGAATATGGGGACATATTCCAGGCCCCGATACGTCGTAAAGACTTATAATATTGTTATTGTGTTATCATTTTTTTGCCGTTTGGTGTCCTCTCTGTTGGCCTATTCTTTTCTCTGGTTATGTTTGTGATTCCTGTGTTGTTCGTAGGGTTGAATAATTTGGATTCATAATCTGACAAGGAATACTTTTTCTGACTTGTGTTTCGTTGTGGTCTTTATCATAGTTTTTATCGTTCAGCTGTGTCCACTTTTTTGCACTGTTTGTTCACATGTGCCGTGTTGTCTTTTCTTTCGGTTTTCTTTTGTTGTATGTCCGGTTTTGTAATAACTAGTTGTTCGTCCCTCTTTTTGTCTTTATTACACACACACATACACACATTTGTGTGTGTATGTGTGTGAGTGTGTATGTGTTTTTTCTCTTTTCTATTAGCAAGGAAACAACTTTTCCTAATCATCTTTCAGTGGTGTTGTAAAGGTTTTTCTGTCTTGCTGAGTTTGTGTCGGCGATTTCTATTGTTATTTAGTCTCATGTTCGGCAATGGTTGCAGTCCAATCATACCAACATAATGAGTTAGAAAATTATACCAAAGGGACAACACACCACTTTCGTGTGCTTTCAGTGCAATAATATGTTGTATAAGAACGATTTCTTACCAAGTCCAACCAACACACTTTATTCGTATTAATTACAAATAAAATATTATAATTTATGTATAGATTACAAATAAAAGTTCAATTTAACTAAAAATAACATACTTTTATTAATACAAGTACAAAACTCGTGTGATATATGTAGGACGCGACCAAACACGCCATACGTGAGGTTATTTTTCAGGCGTTTAATTAAAAAAAGTGTTAAGAAACCGCGAATATAAGGGAAATGCATGACGTCATGTCCTCTCGCCACCTCCCGCAGCAGGTGGCGCTGTCCGTCAGCAGAGGCTGGCGATGGCTCGCTTGCGCGCGCAGATAACGAAGCTCGCTAATGCCCGCGGCATTCAGTTCAAGCTGTGACGCGTGTCGGCTATTTTTTTTACGACCGCGTGTAATTTGCGCGCCTTGCAAGTTGCCGTGCCGAGCCGGCGGACCGAGGCGTGCGACTTGTGTTGGGTACCGCGCGCGTGTCGAGGCGTCGCGCGTGTGTGTGGTCGCCCTACACTCCCTCTCCCTCACTCTTCAAGGCTTGTAATAACACAAGTTTACGTTCGGGCGTGTATAGGCTGTTCACGCTAATGTGAGCACTTTTCAGGCCCTTCAGCCATTTTTAAATCTAAAAAACACCTTTTTTTAAATTAAATATTGTCATGTAAGTAATAAACACCACACTCCGTAGTTAACGTCTAAGTCTAAAATGAAATATATTTATCCCTAGGGCCACAGGTTTTTCGCGAAAAGATTTCAGGACTACTTGTACTCCAAAACACTAGAGCTCAGATCCACGCAATGTAGGTGTCTGCCCGCGAATCACGGACACTCAATTCAGGAGTTATCCGGTTGGCCCAGTCGGTAAGGAACTGTCTCCCGTCAACGACACGTAGGCAATAAGCAAAGGAAAACTACACGTATGCCATAGGACATTGGAGTCTAGCCATCGCGTAATTCTTTTCGCGAAAAACAGGTGGCCGTATTTATCGACTATTATTCCAAATGAGAGGGCTTTCAAAAGTGCTCACTTTGCCGTGAATAGCCTATAACTGTTAGTCCCGTCCCTGCAGTACGTCATCGTGAACCCTTTCTTGTTACCATATATGGTCGTGAATAGCCACGCGCGCACTCTCTCCAGTGCTTTAGACGGTCTTTGATTGCACATTGACCCGAGGAGTTGTGGCTTCGCCGTGGTAATATTATACATGTTCATTGTCCGTGCCAAGTGGTTCCTTTTCGAACAACACAAAAATAGGGCCAACTCTCTTTGGCCAAGAAATGTGTTCTGCACTTCTTTCGTTGTATCGTCCTGTTATCTTCACATATATACATACATACATACATACATGCATACATACATACATACATACATACACACACATACACACAGACACAAACACACACATACACACATAGACACACATACACACATACATACATGTTGGAGTGTGTGTGTGTGTGTGTGTGTGTATGTATGCATTTGCCTTTGCCTTAATGTGTTTTTTTCCTTCGTCCTGTCTTTTAGGGTTTTTTTTTTCCATGCCTACTGTCATTCTTGTTAATTTGGTTGTTCGTCCTTTTGTTTTCGCCTCGTTTATTTGCAAAATAAATTTTTAAGAAAACCTACATAATTCCTTGTGGGATTATTTTATGCTGATACCTCTATAGTGTTACAACTCTATATTATTTTTTTTGGGAGGAACAGTGTTGTATTAACAAAATACGTTAATCCAACATATTGTCATGCTTCAGTATCCCATTCAAAGGTATAACCGTCAGTATTTAAGTCGTAAAATAATGCCTAACAGATTTCTATATTGCGTATTGTAAGGAAATTGATTTTAAAAAATAAAATGTTTTGAGTTGTAACATAGTTGTACTGAGTTGTCGGTGCCTTTCAAAGTTGTGTTTAAAAGAGCTAATAGTGGCTTGTTGCCAGTGTTTTTTTTTTTCACGTCGTCATTAGGGTTTTCTGTGGTGACGTAGTCTATAGTGGCATTGTGATTGTAGTAACTATCCGCGGAGCAAGTAATTTTCGTGGCAAGTCTCTTGGCACGGCTGTGACTGCTGTCACTTGCGAGGGATGTAGGCAGTAGTTCGCCCACTTGAAGGAGATTGTCGTGGACGGGTCGTAGTTCCGTGACCACTTGACTAGTGGCGGGTCATTTGCATCTTCCTTGAACTGGCTGTAGGGTCGCACTAAACTACGTTGTCCGGTTGGAACCGGTGAGTCGCCGTCGGAAGTTCTTTCTGGTTTATGTGTAGCATTGCAAAATTCACTTCCTTCCTAACGAATATACTAAGCTACGGTGTAGAAAGTAAGTTCAATGTAATTATGGCGCGTAACGGCTGTGTAATTTTGTAACCTACATGTACAACAAAGAAAGAATAAAAAGTGTCCTCGCTGATAGGGATAATAAGGGTTAATAGTAGTAAAAGGCAGTTTGTTGTTGTAAATAATAGCTATGTGTAGCTTTATAACATTGTAAATATATAAGTAATTAAATGTAGCTCTTTATCTTTATTAATACCTCCAGCCCTTATGGACTCGGACAGATGCTAGGCGGCTGGTATAGGCTATTCACGGTAAAGTGAGCACTTTTGAAAGTTCTGTAATTTGGAATAATAGTCAATAAATATGTTTTATTTTAGCCTTAGACTTTCACTTGCGATTGCAGTGGAATATACACTCTGTGTTTATTACTTATGTGGCAATATTTATTTTAAAAGGGTAGTTAAACGATAAAAAGTGGCTCAAATAAAAAAGTAACTATAGAACCTCAAAAGTGTTCACTTTACGGTGAACAGTTT
The DNA here is from genome assembly GCA_029891345.1 of Dryococelus australis. Lineage (NCBI taxonomy): Eukaryota > Metazoa > Arthropoda > Insecta > Phasmatodea > Phasmatidae > Dryococelus > Dryococelus australis. Next base: position 98,298,441 of record CM056995.1, on the reverse strand, counting down.
ATAACAATACCTACTCTTTTATTGGATGTAATCTTTCTTTATGCTTCAAAAGTGTTCACTGGAGTTCTTTAAAATGATTTATCCCTTATATTTTTCATGTTGTTGATTTATGGTGCTCTATTTTATAAATATATCTTCACAAATTTATGATTTTATTCAAAGCGCTTCTGTGAAGTTCTAATAACTTAACATGTAAGCTCATACATGCGAAAATTATGTAAGCTCATACATGCGAAAATTCTCTGTTGTTTATAAAAAATTTTGCCATGCTGAGTTAATGCCAGAAAATAGAATCAGTAAATTACAATTAATATAAGGAATTCTGTTTAGATACGAATCGCTGTTATGTATTTAAAGACTAAGTCCCGAACTGAAATGCAATGCACAAAACTTATAAACCAAACCTTCCGCTCCCACAGTAATGTCTTTCTTGACCATCTTGCAAGAATGAATGGAATGGGGCAGAGAAACGGCGGAAAAAATATAATATTTCGTAAAAATAAAGGCTTTCTGTGATGTGTGGTTGAGTCTATAATCTCAGTGGTTCTAACCGTGGTTCGTAATTTTCGTAATAATAATAAATTACTGTAGACTTTGGAAACGGCAGAATTTAATTTGATCATAGGGGCCCTGCTGCCAAAGCGTTGGAATGCTGCAGGTTTAACACTGGCCAATACGGTGTCGCCAGTACATGTTCGGTATTGACTGAACTCGCGTGCATCTTTTAGCCATTGATTGTGCGACTACGGTCCTTGAAACAATTTATTGGTTGAAAATATTAACTACAGCGATCGCAAAAAAGTATTCATACAGCATCTCTTTATCTGATAATCTTTGTTTATGTTAGTAAATTTGAATACAGCTCCACAAATTAAATAGAGCATGACGAAACATATCTATCCACAACAACATTAATATGCAACGAATCAGAGCTCGAACCATCGCCAATGGCCTCCAGACACATGCGAGGGAAATACGTCTGTCCAAAAACAGTCAACAACAGAATCCATAATGTTGGGTACAAGGCACAGACTCCGTGACAGGAGATCAGTGAGGTCAATAAGAAGAAGAGATCGGATTTTGCTCGTGAACATGTTAAGGGAATTGGTTTCTGGAAAAGTTGTATTTTTACTGACGAGAGTAAGTTTTACTTATTCGTGTTTGGAGAATACATAATAGCGAATTGCATCCTCAGAACATAACCCCAACTGTCAAGCACGGTGGAGGAAATGTAATGGTTTGGGATGGTATGTGTTGTCCTGGTGTAGGGTAATTGGTTTTCATTAAAGATGAACTTGATTCACTCGGTTATATCGATACGTTGAATGGTCATTTGAAAGAAATTGCTTGAAAGTTAGGTCTAGAAAACTGTTTCATTTTCCAACCACTAGATTGACTGCTATATAACGCCTGAGAATCACTGAAAACACCTCTTCAGTCCACAGATATGATTCCCATAGAAAATCTGTGGGCGCTATTGGACAGGCAAGTGAGAAAAAAAGAAATGCACTTCTAGGAATGAGTTCATCAATATACATAAAGAAGAATGGCACAAGATACGTGAAGATATAACCAAGAAACGAGTAGAATCAATGCCTAGGATACGGTATGCTATAATCAATGCCGATGGTCTCGACACTAAATATTAAACTTTAGTTAGGTATTGGATATGGAAATTAATTTTCCTTGAACCATGACTATGTATACGTTTTTTTTGCGGTGACGTTTTAAGTTTGACTATTCTGAAGAATTTGTACTGGCAGTTGCAGATTTCTTTTAATGTGGATATATATGTTTTGTCATGTTGTGATTAATTTGTGGTAATATGTATAAATTTATTGGTCATTATCAGGTAAATAGTTACTGTATGAATACTTTTTGTGATCATTGTACATTGCAGTCATTTGTTGTTGCTCCTTGTATGTGTTGTCATATTTCTAAATATAAGCATTTAGGAAATATTAATATTTGGCTGTGTTCGGGGCTGCCAGATTTCCCTGGTTTCTTATACAATCATGTGTTCCCAACATACTGCAGCTCAGTTCAAGTAGAAAGCGACAGGTGGTTGAGAACTTCGTAACCCAGCAAGCCACGTCCTCGTCAGTCGCATGGCTACGTACTTTCGAAATTCTTCAGCACACAAGGTGCGTTACGTGATTTGTACCACTCCCGTAATAAACTGCATCGTCTCATAACCTTAAAGTGTACAGAGCGTGTAATTTTTTTGTTCGAGAGCTGCGAGTGCAGTTGGTCTCACGACCTAACGGATGCGAAGAAAGCAGCCAGTCACCGTAGCCGAGAGCTTGTCTAAAATGTTGGCATACAGGAAGAGAACGGGTAATTCCACTTCCTGTGACACCACCGTTCCAACGAGGGGCTGTCACTTCCGCTCTGCCCGTTGCGTTTTTTCGCGCACCCGTAGCAGCTCGTAGATCAGGGAAGTGACTGAGGGTAGAATAGGTGGGCGGTGGGTGGCATGACGTGCCGTAGGTTACAAGGTACGTACTGTAGGTCGACTATCTCCCACCTGGTCCACAATAATTGAGTGGTGCAATTTCGTACAGTTACCAGGACTGACTCGTCCATCGCCAATAAAACTTAACTGTCGATCACACGCCGCGGTCGACATTGATGAATATGTTTGTTTAAACATTAGAATTTTCCAGAGACCCATCATTTTATAAAATCAATACTTCAACTAACTTAAGTGTATTCTAGTGGCATTAAGAACTGTTTCAGAGGAAGTGTACAAATATCTTAAAGCACTACTTAACATAGACATTGTCATAACGTCAAATCCTAGCCATGTTGTTTTTTGATAGCGCTGTTGGCCATTGAGCACTTTTAGAAACCTTGCTTAAAATGTACTTTTCTTCTCATTGTGTATCCTTCTGTTATATGTAAAATGAACATCGCTACATGGATGTGATCGCTTTATTCAAGTGTCATCCAAGTGAAAGTGTGGAATTGTTCGGAATGTTTGTGTGTTACTAATATGCAATTTCGTTTTCTACTTTGCACTTAATGCGTATGAAACAACAAATTCTAACTTCAGTGGCTATTAATTTAAACATTATACGGAAAACTACAGAATTATGTTCGCTCCCAACTTAACTGGTAGCAAAATGTACACTGTAGCATGTATGTAATTAATTAAGGTTTGGTTCCCAGTGATGTTTTTGCAGTTAACATGGCTCAGCGACCCGGTACAAATATGACGTACATTTCATGTGTTTTACAGGGGAAAACCCCCGATCTTCATAGCCTTCCTCACTGTCACATTTCATAGTACACTATACTGCAAATTTCGTGATGGCCCTATGAAATTCGTATAAAGTGTTTTTAATAATGTCCGTATACACAATTTGCAGGTATTATTTTCCCGTTTTCCGGAAAAGCCACGGTTGTAGAGCACACAGGGGTTTGCACGGTAATTATTAAGAAAAACCATGTAACAATATTATACCCCCTTCAAAATCTAGTGAGAATAAAATTGTGCCTCACACGTGTTCTTGCTGTTAAATTAAAAAAAAAAAAAAAAAAAAAAAAGAATAACAAATATCAATTTATAGATTGATATAGTAACCTGGTGTTCTACGTCAAACTTTTTTTTCTATGTTTTAGTAATTGTACATTTACCCTCCATCCCCCCCCCCCCCTTTTTACAAGGTTATGAAATCCTCTTCCTTCTCGAGAACTTCGGTGCTCGGCAAGCATGTCGGCAAATCAACTTTTACATGGTCCGCTGCTCTTTCCTTTACTTGTGGTTTATACTTCAGCTGCTTCGCTGCTTGCCTCGTTCGCCGTGTGGAAATTCTCTGCGTTCATCCGTTGGGAAATGATTTGCCAAAACTGAAATTTCGTCAAATAACTTATAATTCTTTAAGTGCGCTTCAAATTTTTTATCGTTATTTTAGGGTTCCAGTTTTATATTCGGAATCGCTGTTAGGTAACGTTCCTTGCTTTCAAGGGGGCGTGAGTGACGTGTTTAGTTGGAATGCTAGCTCACGTTTCGAGGAGTCCTGGGTTCTAATCCTGGGTAAGGGCTCCGCCTGGCGGGCGCATTGCAAAGGTTTGGTAGAAAACACGTGAATCAAGAACTGTTTTGTATTCTGCAGCGGCGCCCGTACATACATACATGCGTGCGTGCGTGAGACTCATAAAAAAAAAACTTTTCTTATTTAAAGACAAGTTTCAAGTTCTCTTTTCAGCTCTAAGGATGAGTTTTTTTGGGCGTGAAAATGGCTAAAACTGGTGTCTTCAGAATCATTTTTAGCTGCTGAATTTTCTGTACAGAACTTTGAGAGTTGTCTTTACGCACGCGTCATACGTATATCTTTATTAGCGTGACATACAAGTGTAGGGTCACCGCTGAAAGGTCGCCGACGGAGAGACTGCGCGCCAGTTGGGCGTCTTGCGCGTAGAGGCGATGAGGCAAGTAGTGAATGAGCGAGTATCGACCTTAGAGCTCATGTGTTTCGAGCTGCAGGCAGTGAGTGTCTCCGTGACTTGCTCTAAGGCATTATTCGAGAAAGCCAGCCCACCGATGATTGTGTCTGCCAGATAGCGTGTTTTCCTGTAGTATTTAAATATTCCCTGATCCTCTTCCGTTTGGAAAGAAAAAATAGGGAGATTTGTGTCACTCTTAGACGCAAAATGGTTATTAATGCAGTAGATAATGCAGGGGGAAAGGTCTCCCTTCACTCAAATGCCATCTAGTACAGGGGAAAATGGTCCGGGGGTGGGGCAATTATAATGGATGTGGAGTAGACTACTTATGACGCTTGAGCGTAGTTTATATTTTATGCACAGTTGCTAATGGCAATAACCGTTACTACTCGGATATGGAATACCATTCAAGATAGTCCACCATCCTTGCATCTGATTACAATCAAACCCGCGACCTACGTTATGATCACGTGACTAAACAGGTTTTGCTAAACGGAAGTGTTACGTAAGTTTTGCCCTTTGAAGTGCCACCTGATGTACATTGAGGATTAATATCTTGTGTCATTTCTCCGCAGACCGTGTCTGCGGCCTTTATAGCGCCTCCGCACAGTTTTCTTTGAAGTTCTCATGTCGTTTGATGTGAAATGACGCCATGGCATTTTGTAGGAGCCGTGTTCGTGTGCTGCCGTAGTTACTTCCTACTTTGCGCTACAGGTAACTTTCGGATGTCCTTTATCATTGCGCCAGTGTTTATTTTGTTTCTCGCTAGCTCGCATTAAAAGCATTTGAGTGTTCAGATCCTGCATCAGACAATGTAACCATATTGCTATTGGCTGACTTCGCGCCGTAAATGCTGGGCAGCATTTACGGAGCTCTTTCATTGACTTGACCTATGTTAATGCGATCAGCTTTCACGGCTGCAGACCTCCATATTTCATAAACATATTGCACAGAAGAGAAAGGTGTGATTGATAACAATGTCTCAAAGTTCAACTAACGAATTTAGTGGTTTTTAGAACGAATTTCTATTCACACCTACATGTTGTTACGATTTCTCTCTCTAGAAATTAAGTGGGCTATACCAAGTTCGTTAAGGGATGGAGGTCTTATTCAAAAAAATAATTAATTATAATTTCCTTATTTTATTTACAATAGCTACAGTGCAAAATTCTCTGAACTCAAACTCTCACAATAAATTGAAATCACTTACTGTTCACAATTGACACCAGTTAGTTAAATTTATAATTACGACAAAGAAATCAATGAAATTAAATAGTTAAAGATGAGTCCCAATATACCTATCCAATAATTTTATAATTTATGCGTCCATATGTAACAGTTCGAGTATTTACAATAAAACCAGTATTGCACTTCCATTCATTCCCACCTCAGTTCAGTCGCAATGTTCTAGAATCCTCCAAGCGCCCTCACTCACACTAGGCTTCACTCGTCGGTTTCACACCCTCTCGTCCATTCAAGCCACAAACACCTCACTCGTCGTCGTCCCGCAATCTCCAGTTGTCGTACACACTACTCTTCGCTCGCGCACACTCGCCAGGCGGCCTCCATCAAAGACTGCTGGCCACTGGGTTACGGCATTATATATAGGTCTCAGGCCGCCACCCAGAATCTTCCCCAACTCGCGTGATGCGTCGCGAAGGGCGGAGGCGCCAGCCAGTCGCACCAGAACATTCTTGCGTCGTCGCTAAACGTATAGGAAACTCTAGCAGGCGAGAAGAGGTCTGTGACGCCAGCAAGTCTCGCCACTGTCGGCATTCACGGGATTCCCAGAAGGGGAATCAGGAGCCCGCGAGCGCATAGTTCCAGGAAGAGGGGAGGGCGAGGTGAGTCTCCGATTACGGCGCGTGGCAATTGAGTTGGCGCCAGCTGCAGCATGTAACAATATTAACACGAGGTGACTCAATGTCTTTGAATACTCTTTGTTTCTGTGACTAGGATATTTGTGAAGTGGCGATGGTTGGAAACATAGCCCACTCATGATTTAAATTTTCGTTCCGAATCGTTTGACAAGGGTTAACCAAGTTCCCCATATTTAGAACGTCAAGCAGTGTTTAGATATTTGGTTGTTATCCACATGATATATACCAGTGTTTGCTACATTAAGAAGCATTCACAACATTGTTACTGTGAACTTTTACGCCTTTGATGACAATTTTCTTTTCATTTAGCGGCATTAAAGTTATAAAAATAATAATGAATGTTAACACATGCAGTCAATGTGTTAAGCAGCAGGTTACTTTGCGTACATTTTTGTCATTTAGAATATCACATATGTGTGTTGTCGATTTCCATGTGGATGTAAGGATCACATCTGCAGAAGTTTAGTTATTTTCATTGCTAAAACTTAGCCAAGTTTTTGTAAGTTTAATGTTCGGGCTCTACATCATTCGAATGTGCACAGGAAGGAGAACGACAACGGGACTTTCGTGATTATAGCGGGCTCCGAATCATTTTGATTAAAGACTCGATATTCGTAAATTGATCGCCTCCATAGTTTTAGTAGGTACCTAGCGTTATTTTCTCTCGCCCCAGGGAATCAGACAATTTTTATTAGCTGAATCATCTGCTTTTTCTTTCGTAGAAACAATTGGAATCTGATGGATTTCTATGAAACCTTCCTTTCGAGTCTACTTCATTGTTATCTCTAATCAAACCAGATACATATCTGAAAGGATAAATACATTCGTTCGGTTTATCAGACTGAACTGACTTATCGGGATATTTATTACTAATGCCATTCTATTCCAATTTTTTTCCGATGGAGATTGTTACTTATTTATTTTATATGGTTTTATTCAAGATGATTAAGTAGACTGAAAAGGAACATATACAGTTACTTTCGGGCAAATTCATCCAATAGCAGTTAATTATATCGAACAAAAAGCAAAGAGCAGATGGTTAAACTAAGTGATTGGTGGGTCTAGCTTAACTTCATATTGCCGAAGGCGGTAGCAAAGAACCGCAGAATTGTCCTGCTGTAAGTTGCCTTTGACACGACACTGTCACAATCACCGTGATGTTGCGCGAGGGCTGGAGCATGTAAGTTAATATATTAAGGTGCGCCCGAGCGAAGTGGCGCAGTGGTAACTCACTGGACTCGCATTCGGGAGGACCCGGGTTCGATTCCCGGCCCGGCCATCCTGATTTCGGCCTTCCATGGTTTTCCGAAATCACTCCAGGCTGGGTCCTTAACAAAGGCCATGACCCATTCCTTCCCCAATCTCTCTTCTCTGCGCAACTTTCACCGTCTCTAATGACGTCTGTCGAAGAGACGTTAAGCCACATTACCTACCTATTAAAGTTGCGCTATGCATGGACTTGTTATGCAAATCGCAATTTTCAGTTTTTTCTAGCTTCTTAAATCACGCGTTCTCAAGTTGACACGTCCTGCACTATAACTGAAACCAATATAGCTCAAGGTTAAAATTGATATTTATAAAGTGATGTAAGGCGCCTGATGTTTTTGTGTGACAAACATGTTATAATAAAAAGTCTGTAACTGAATAACATCGACAAACTAAGTTGTAAACTTAGCGGATATGACTTACGTTTTGAAATGATTCCTATGAGCGGTACATGTGTTTGAAGTTCCATTAGTTAGGTTGAAATACTGAAGTACTTATGTTTGAAATTTAATACTGTCTGGATATGAATAATTGAAAAGACATCCAAAACCATCGAAAACCTTTCGCTAGCACTAAATTATTGTATTGAAATAATCATGTTTACAACCTTTACTTCGCCATAACACCTATTATGTAGAAATACTGTATAGCTTGGTTTATAACGACAGATTATTAATCTGCATTAAAAAAATAAACAAAAAAGTTACCTTGTGATATTATCCTAACCCCCCTGCCACCCCGCCCCCCTTTTCGATGAAGACGTGCCCAATTTGAAGACAATGTTTTGTAATATCTGGCAGTTTGGCAACATGGATGACACTCGATATCGTTTGGTTGCGGCAGTTAAAATGACGGCGATTTTTAAGATCTTATTCCTTATCTTATGGAAAGTGTCGCTGAAACTATTTCATATGGAACTTATCTACCCGTGTTCCGTTTTTGTGCATGCAAAGACGCGAATATTGCGGTTGGTGAGAGGGGGGAGGGCTATTGATTCGTCACTCTCTCGTAATAAAAAATGCAGGTGTCACCGCCTCAGTCAACATATGCTTCATTATTTAAAACATTAGAGGTTATTTATATTTTTTGTGATGTTTTAATGCTAATTATTGACGCCATAATACACGTGGGAGTAAAAGTTAATCAGTTTCTTCAGTAACTCAACAGCGTGGTCGAGAGAGCCGTTGAAGGTAAAGCGATATGAGTATGAGTGGCGGCGGTTAGCAAGGGCGGGGGAAACGGAAGATCCCCGAGAAAACCCGCCGACCAGTGGCATTATCCGGCACAATACCCACTTGCGAAAATCCGGCGACTACCCCGCTGGTAATCGGACCCGGTTTGCCTGGGTGGGGTGGGGGGTGAGTAGTCTAAACACCACACTACCGCGGCCCCGTGTGTGTTTTTGCACAAATAATACTAAGAGACGGTATGTTATGTTACTTTCGATTTTACGTTCGGCCTCACCATTCGTCAACCTCTTTCGGCTGTTTTCGAAATGTTAACATTATTTGGAGTGCATTTTTGGAAAAAATTTATGTGTAATCGCACATTAGCATCTTGAGAAGTCACATGTCGTAGTAGTTCTACCTACAAAATATAAGGTTATTTAGATTCCCGCTGCTTAATGTTTCTCTTGAAGTTTCGTTAACCTAATTGCACTTGAGAATGTAGAATATTTGGGAACATCCTCATTATGTATCATTGCGTAAAAGCAGCCTACTCCTGCGAATTTTCTCTTCCCAAGTTCAGGAAATGTAACACGTGATTGGAACAGCATCTACGATATTTGACAAGGGTGAAGGTGCCCATTTGTGACACAAACAGATAACAAAAATTCCAGCTATTCTATCACGCTAGTGTCAGGAATTTTGCAGTTGTATTGACCGCTGTCCTGAAAGTAGCATTGGCGTTTCTCCCGGTTCGAGGTAGATCTGAAATTGTTGCTCGTAGTCGCGTAATACAGATGCTACAGATTTTATTGTTTAGTTTGTACAAGTTTACAGATAATTTGCCAAGGGTGACCGACAGGTTATGTCGTAGTCCATTTTAAGGTATGCTCAGCAAAATTTATTTCACAAAAAGCCATAGACTGCTACAAATAAAAAAGTCATCATTTTAAGTCATTTTTAAAAATTGCAAAATATTTCACAAAATGATTGTAAACATTTCTTTAAATAACTTATGGTGCCTTATTTTAGTTTGAAATCTCTAATTTGTGTAAGCGAATTAGTTTTTTTTGTACATACCAAAAACACTAAGATTGTGATTTTGGCATGGAATTATGTAAAAAATATGCTGCCAAATTTTTTTTTGGTGCGAGGAAAATTTCTAAGGACGTCTACAATTCGGCCAGTATTTCATATATAAAATAATGGAATTGTTGGCGACAAATGCCCTTATGCACGAGCACGTAAAGGCTGCTCACGATAAAGTGAGCACTTTTGAAATCAACCTTTGAAAAAAGTCACTGCCCCTACTTTCACATATTTGAACGGGTGCAATGAGTGGCATGTGTCGAGTAAAGTTAACGATGGAGGGGGAAGTAATTCCATATATTAACGTCGAACAAAAAGTGTTAAGTAACCATTTGTAATAACTTAAGTTATTTCTCTCATTTTCTGTATTTTTTATTGCATCGAGGTGTAAAAATGAGTAGATTTGTAGAATATTTACTTTTGTAATAACTTCACAGTTTCATTTGACCGACGCATGAATAAAGTGATGAGGCCCATGGCAATGTTAATTTTACGTAAGGCGGAAGAACACACAACATGTATACAAGTAGATCTTAAGCAGGGCTTTCAAAAGTGCTCGTTTTACCGTGAACAGCCTATAACAACTTGTGCGTGGTTAGGAATGATATTTCTGGGAACACGAGGCCTTATAACATAGTTTATTGCAGCAACTAGTCCAATTCAGCTAACCCCCGTCAACGGACATTTTGGAAATTACAGCAACAAGTAGTTTTGAAGTATATAGGCTATTCACGGTAAAGTGAGCACTTTTTAATGTTTTAAAACAGGCATTAACCATTAATAAATATATTTTATTGCAGCCTCAGACGTCAACTTTTGAGAGTGTTGAAATGTACATACTGTGTTTATTAGCCACATGGCAATGTTTATATTAAATTGTGACGGCAAATAGAAAATTTTTCTGAAAAGAAAAATTCAGCTGAGACTTCAGAAACGCTCACTTTACCATGAATAGCCTATATCATGTATTTTTGTGGCTAGATTTTTGTGACACATGTGTTTAGAGCATCATCTTGGTGCTGCACTAAAGCTAACAAATTTATGATGTGAGAAATAGTTTTGTTGTAGTGAGCCATTCTGGCAAAATGCTTACTAAGTGTATGGAAACGAGTGATAGGTCTTTTTTTTGGGGTTTTTATACATAATCACCAGCACGAGTACGTTAGCACGGGATTTGTGGATTATAATTATTTTTTTAATGACGTTAAAGTGAAAGTGGTGGTGAAGGTGTGCCATTAAATTTCAAGTACTCTTATTAGTTCACCATCTGCAGAATCGTTGACTACATGCTGTGCTATAAGAATGTCTGTAGATCAATTCATCTTCAACATTTTTTGCAACCTTTAGCCTCTTGTGATTTGAATAACTAAGTTGTGCCGAACGGTTACGGAAATACTTTCGAATATAGTTTATTTAAACTGTGTGAAAGTCATTTGAAAACTTGTAACATGGTAGGGAGCAACGACTAACGGATAGCATTAAATTTGATTAAATGCTGTTCACGATAAAGTAAGCACTTTTGAAATTAACCTTACAAAAAAGTCACTGACCCTGCCCGCATTAATTTTAACGCGTGCAGTGAGTGACACGCGCCCGGTAAAGGTGGTAACGATGGCTGGAAAAATGTTCCATATATTAACGTCAAATAAAAAGTATTAGGTAACCATCTGTGATAATTTAAACGATTTCTTTCGCTTTCTGTTTTTTAATGCACCGAAGTGTAAAAATTAGATTGGTAAAATATTAACGATTCTAATAACTACAGTTTCACTTGACCGACGCATGAATAAAGTGATGAGGCCCATGCCAATGTTAATTTCACATAAGGTGGAAGAATATGCAACGTGCATACAAGTAGATCTTAAGCAGGGCTTTCAAAAGTGCTCACTTAACCTTGAACAGTCTATAGTCCAGTGTGTTGTGTGCCGAGACCAGCGACGGAGCACCAGTGTGTTCGAGGTTGCGTCCAGCCGTGTGGGCGTGGCTTGCGAGACGGGAGTGCGAAAAGTGTCTGCTTGTCCCTCGTTTTGTATTCATGGCGAGCGTCGTCGATCCATTGAAGCGAAGGGAGCCGAGGAGAGCACGTGTCGCGAGGCTGCTCGCACACTGTGTGGCGCAGTACCCCGTCGCTGCTTGCGTGTCTGCATACATTTAGCCACGAATACCCGCATACAGAGATAACACGCTATTAAAGCAGCCTAGATTATAGTTTGTTATTGTTGCGTTAATAAAATAGTACGTTAAATTGTCAAAGTTACCATTAAAGTAAAGCTATTTCTCTTACGGCGAAATGTAACTGGACGTCACTTTTATTGAACGGTATGCAACGTCGTTGCTCAGCTGTTTATTATATTTTAATTGCAACGAAGATAATTCTATATTATGAAATTTCGTAAGAATATTTGAAAGAAACTTAACGTGACAGTAAAATACCACAACAAATATTTTAATAAAAGTAAATTAAATGTTGTTTAAAATACTGACCTTTTTAATTTACTTTGCGTCTCACTCATTTTCGTTAGATATTTATGATTAAAATTTTTGTAATTTTTGTTATGCAGAAAACAGTATATTGTTTTATGCTATCGCAAAATGTGCGCTATTTTTCATTCTTAATTAATTTAATTGTGTGTAATTACAGCGGATATTGTCTAGATGATATTGATGGTAACATTTTCTGTCCGTGTTTTAAACTTTTAAAATTTTCGTTTTTGTGTAAATCCGAGAGTGTGTGCAAGTAATATTAGTCGCTTTAATTGCTCAGCGTTAGGTCTATAAGATTGTGTGTGTGTGTGTGTGTGTATATATATATATATATATATATATATATATATATATATATATATATATATATATATATATATATATATATTATATGAACACCATGAAATGTCACTGGGTATCAGACACTATAAACGAGGGCCCCATCCGTAACACGAAAAAATTCCAGCCAAAAGGCTATTTCGTTGTGCAGCACGTCTTGTATGATAGCAGCTACTGCAGCTTCAATCTGGTGTTTAAATCCCGGGCACTATTCATTTTCATTGCATATTCCCTGTTATTCACGTATCCCCCGCAAGTAAAATAATGTGTTGTGGGGTCTGGGGTTCGGGGGGACCACGAAATGGGGCTTTCTCGCTCAGTCCAACGACCAGGGAACGGTTCATTGAAAAACCGCTGCACTTCCAACCCCCAGTGTGGCGGTGCTCTATCTTGCTAGAAGAACACATATGATTTGTCCATACATGGGTGTATATTATCCAACTGTGCTATGACGTACAGTTAAAGCTTGTTGAGGTAATTGGTAGCCTGCACTGCTGTCTCGTGAGAGAAAAATGGACGAGTCTTCAGTAACTAATATTGAGAACAGAAACAAATGTCCGGAAACGTAACGTGCTACATATAAAGCAAAGTCAAATAAAGTTTTCAAATAACCCGCCTCTGCTGGAGGGAATAACGTCGCTGACCTCAGTTCAAGTTCCAACTCAAGAAAAAAGTTCCACGTAATTAAATTTTTCCATTATTGGTTTGCAGTCCCAGTGTTTCCGTAGTTGTATCCTGATTCACTATACAAGAACTGTTTCTTGGTATGGAGCTTACCAACTTCGCTCCCAAGGGAAACATGAACTTTCAGTATTCCTCGTTATAGCTGATAATGTTTATTTTTATAACGAGCCTTTACAAAAATTTACCTTCGATCGATACTTTATGTACTCGTGAAAATACCGCCGTAATTAAAATTCAAAATATTTCTCAACAACGTTATTTTACATTCATTAATATAAATACTATGCTGTCAATTTATTTGTATCAATACTTTGAATCATGGAAATGAAAATGTGTACTTTTTTTTTCCCTCGGACAAGGGCTACATAGGACGTGGAGGGGAAATGGCCTAGAGTGCGCATGCTAGCTTGAAAGTAGAACTTCAGTTGGACTTCAGAAAAGTCGGAAGTAACTGTGAATTGACTACATTTAGAGTTGTCAATGCTCTTGCATAGAGAGAGAGAGAGAGAGAGAGGGGGGGGGGGAGAGAGGAAGATATATAGGATAGAAATATAGATAGAGATAGACAGATATAGATATATATATAGAGCGAGAGGGAGGGGGAGAGAGAGCGAGAGCAATCAAGGGCAGTGGCGAAACATGATCTCCATTTTAGGAGGACTCACGCCTTTAGGCGCCCTTCGTAAAACATATTTTCTTCTCTTATGAACTTCATTTAGGTACGATAAAAACGTAAAGTACACGTATATAACTTGGACAAGTGTCAGTAACACATCGTAATAATTCATTACAGATTGCAGTACAGCGCATTTAGATGAAAAAGAACAGTGTAGGTACCCATTCACTCTCATTCTGGCGCCCTTTACTGTATTTAGAAGGCAGAATGCACATACTATAGATGAAGTAGACCGCTTATTCGTCTTCTGCGCATGTACCTATCCAGCATTGACCTACCCCAACGGACACAACTGTCAAAATCACATAGTCAACAGTGATGAACGTGTTTGTTTACACCGTAATTTTTAAATGACAGGCAGTTTTATATTAATAAATTACTTTTATTATTTAAATTTAATCAAACTGCATTACAAATTGGTTAGAGGAGGTAGAAAACATTTCATATCACTTGTTTACCAAACACTGTTCTAAAATCAAATCGAATCCACGTGTCAATTTCAATGTGAATCGGCCTTTAACGTCTCGTTGATAACAAGGTCATTGCAGATGAACAAGTTGCTCAGAGAAGAAGGAATGGGGGAGGAATCGGACTATGGCCTGTGGTAAGGAAGCGTCCCAGTACTCGCCTGGAGTGCTTACTCCTATAACGTGCCAGCAACATTCTGAAGGTATCTGTTGAAAGGTGACCTGCCGCTGTGAATACATTTACGTCTCAAAATTCAATGGTTTTAAATATAGTTGTGTAATTCTGTTAAGCTTTTCCAGTATAAAACTACCATAAAAAACTTTATACTCTAAATCGTATAACTACGCAACATACAAATATATAAATGTGGAAAGTAGAAAATTTATATTTTGTTTGATACCAAGAGCGAATGCACCAGTGAATTGAAGTCAAACACAATTATTTCATCAGTGTTTGGTAACGCCGGCGGATACTTAAGTTTAAGCTTTGTAGTATTAATGGTGCAATTGCAATAGGGTATAGCCATACATATATTTGGAATCTGTTGATACAGTATTGTTAATGGTGAATGTGTAATCGTTTTTTCACATCATATGGCACGATTTAAATTTGGAGAGTATAAATATGCGTTTTCCTGCAAAGATAAAACAAAATTGGTTGAGTATTTTTTTAAATATTTAAAGGTATTGTTTACTCACACATTTAGTAAGTTAATGTCTATTACGTGACGCATTTCAGTTCCATTAAAGTAAATGAAATCGTATGATTTTTTTAACAATGTCTGGAAGATTCGTTTAAAAAGAAACTGCATTTCGCGTATCTTTGGAAAATGTGTGCTTGTATGCCGAGGCGATTTTGTGGGTGCTACGGAAAGCAGTAGTTACCCATTTATTGCGGCTGTTTGTTTACGTCCACCAATAGATGTCAGGCATACATTACGTCATCCCGCCAGAAACGGAGACGGGACTGTGTGTTATGGCGAATGGGAAAAAGAAAAAGATGGCTGGGAGATCGGAGCGAGCTGGCTTGCAGCGACGCCACGTACGACGAAATGTTTTAAGGGAGCAAGATGTTTCCGATACAAATTGTAAATTTGATTTTACGTACAAATATATGATTAATCGCCATGCTTTATATTGGCAAGGCCGTGAGCTTATAATAATTTATGAAAAATTGTTGAGAAGAAACTACATATATATTTGGTTAGGTTTATATAAATTAACTTTATTTTACTAAAGAGGAGACGAAAATATGTTTATAGACATATTTCTGTTATCTTTTAAAATTTTACACAATATTTCGCATTTATCTAGAAATAAGTAAAAGCGACGTAGCCCATTACTAGAAAAATCTCGCAAGTTCAATGATATTGTAGGCTAAACTTCATAAATGTCTTGTTTTCTGAAGCATCATCCATTTGTTCATTGGCTGTGGCTACAGCGAATTTCCAGTTTTACCTCGGGCACGTAACACAGGATTCGGTGTTTTTTTCTTTACAATTTACTTGGTCACCCATAATGTGTCAAATCAATTACGATCATATTGCGGAGAGAGATTGAAATGTACATATGTTTTATTCTAATGCGTCTTCAAATGAACTCGTAAAATTTACCCTTTACTGCTCATTGTGTATTCGCAACGAGAATATACCAGACATGGATGTTGTAATCAAAATACCATAATCTACTAAATTGTGAAAGGAAGAAGTAACTACGAGCATGGCTGTGCTACGATACTTGTGACGTAATTTTGAAGAAAAAAAAAGGGGGGGGTGGAATAAGTACATGGCGTTGCGTGATACTGAGAAAATGAAGCGGATAAACAAAATCTAAACAACTATGCGACTTTTAAGAAGCGATGTCATCTCGCTGTGGAATGTTAATGATTTTTTTTTTAGAGAGAGAGCACTGGTGGAATGGCCTAACCGGTAATTTAAATGTGCTGTGAGATAGTTTCAGTTCCGCCGCAGCGCCGAATGTTGGCAAGACTCGCCATGTGTCTCGAATACGTGTTGTGAGTCGGGTCGGAATCCGTCCACCAGGGTCGTATTTAGGCGCAGGCGCAGCTGAAGCCCATTTAGTCCCTCCTGCCTTTAGCTTTTTTTTCTTCAAGTGTGCTGTGTGTTGGCGGGGCGTGAGCATTACATGCAAGAACAGGGTTGCCACAGTTATGGAAAACCTGAAAAACAGGAAAATGTCAGGGAATTTGTAAACTGTCAAGGAAATCAGAGGAAAGTCAGGGGATTAAAAACAAGTCAGCTTAATGTCAGGGAATTCTCTAATATGAATTATATATTTAGCAGTTCTGTCATGAATTGTGCACCGCTGCCAGAATCCTATAAAATTGTTTTAATGATTGTACCACAAATGCTTAGGCATTTTTCTCTGCAATCTATGTGGTGAGTAATTTCGTAAGACCAGAGAAGTATTTTGATGTTAAAGTGTGTTATAATGCAAAGGCGACAATCCTTACATAAAATAATGATGGAAAAAGGTCAGGGAAAAAAGATTTTTGTGTCTGGAAATCGGGAAATGTCAGCAAATTTTCTAATGCAAAAAAGGAGGCAACCCTGAAGAAGGTGCATCGTACTCGTACTGCATACAGATAAATATAATATAGGCTGTTCGCGGCAAAGTAAGAATTTGAAAAAAATCACTACTTTATAACTACATATACCGGATGTACTCGGAATATATAATAACAAACACCGGCGTTGTGTAGGAGCATATTTCATCCAGGAAAAAACTGTCTAACGTCCATAGGTAACCCGCTAATAGCAGTGACAAAGTGCAGGGGCGGGTATGAAGCTGGCGTATTAACCAGTTTGTGCGTTTAATAACACCGCTCAGTACCGCACTATATCAGCCTAAGTGGTGCTACGTTACTCCAGTTTCTGCAAGGCTTGATACCGGAATTCCTTTCGATGCTCGTGAGGCGATGTGGTTTCATCATGACCATAACACTATACGATCCGTGGTGATCGTGATCCCTAAGACCTACACAGAATTGAAAATTTAAGTATTTGATTTTACGTTTGACTTTACATTTACTTATCAACATACTTCTTTTGGAGTATGGCACAGTGGAACTGGCAAGGTTAAAGTTAAGCAACCTTTACGGTTTTGAAAAGTTGAAAGTTGAGTCAAGCAGCTATTTTGCCAAACATCACTTGGCGGTTTGATGGCAGGAATATACAAATTTGTTATGCCGTTAGAATGTACGGTGATTTTCATTTCGGTATTTTGATCTAAGGTAGTGACCATAATGTCTTCTTTAAATTAAATAAATGGCAAAACAAAGGTTACGTGGGGAATAAAAAGGATACATGGAAAGTATTTACAATCAAAAGGGGTATAGTTTATAAATTGCTCGAAATAAAATATTAATGTAAAGACCACGGGTTATTTTAGGAATAAGTACATTAAATACATTACTGGTGATTTACGTAGTAAGATTCACCTTATTACGAATATGCAGGCCCAGGGACTCCATCCCCCGTCATCGACTCTAAATTTTCAAAGAAATTATTCGGTGGACAGGTGGTTCGGAGTCCAATGTTAACACTCACTTCCCGTTTGTTTTGGCCTATGTGCATAATCGCATGACGTAAAACCCAGATGTGTTCTTTTTGACCACATACTTAGTGGCAGGGTGCGGGTTAAACTTGTTATTGAAGGAGTGAAATATTTTGATGGGCTCAAGTCTTTGTTAAATTTTTGGGCATAAACAAATTATTGGATGCTAAAAAAAAACACTTCATTTTTCAGTATATCAGTTTTTGTGGACCGTGTACGACACCAAACTTGATAATACGTTGCAATAGTTTAAGATAAGTTATTCACAAGCAACTGCGAATAATATTGTTTTGTGAAATGTAACATCTCAGGGAGGGAAACCATTTTCCCTTTCAAGGAATGAATTTTCCTTGTACGAGCCAGAGAAGCAATTTCATTTGGGTGAGAAGGGAAGATTTCCCTACCGTCTCCCCATTACTTCACACCCTAGGGGCCGCGATGGTGGTGTGGTCAGAATACTCGCCTCCCACCTAGACAAACCGGGTTCTTTTACCGGCGGGGTCGCTCTCGGATTTTCGCATGTGGGAATTGTGCCGGACGATGCCGTGAGTCGGTGGGTTTTCTCGGGATTTCTTGTTTCCCGCACCTTGGCATTCTAATGCTGCTCCACCTCACACTCATTGGCCCCCAAGACCTCGATGTTAAGAGCCGCCCAAATCTCTTCACTCCATTCCACTCCTCACCACGTCTTGAGTGCACGTGAATTCGATTACGTTATGATTCTATGAAAACGTTTCACGACTGGTGGGTAAGAGGGCCCGGTAAATCGTTCCTACGATGAGCCATTGCGAACAAATAACTTCTATAATCCATTCACGGCTACTTTACCCTTTTCTAAAGCCCTGCTAAAAATTCTACTTCCAGAATATTCCTCCGCCACGTGCGAACTAAGCTTAAATAAGTCTGGAAAATTACACCAAAGAATAACGCACCGAATTCGTGGCCACTCAGTGTAACAGTATTTTGAATTAAGAACTATTTCTTACTAGGCATTACCAACTTACTTATGTTCTCACTGTTTTTATTCAAATTATTTATAAATGAAGCATTATAATTTATAGATAAAATATGAATATCATTTCAATTTAACAGAAAAAAAAAGTTAACTTTTATGAACACAAATATAAAACGCGTGTGAAATATGGCATGTGTTGGAAATAACTAAACACGTCAGACATGGGGTGATTTTTCAAAGGTTTGATTCGAAAAGGGTGAAGAAACCGCGAATAGACTATAACACCCATAACCACACACAAAGATTCAAGGAGGTAGGGCCACTGGTTCCGAGAATGTCTGTCACTGGGATTTGGTGGGACTGAGAGGGGAGAGAGAAAGAGAAAGCGTATGATAAGGGGGGAGGAGGAGAGGACACACACGCACGCAAACACACACATTCTAGACACGCCGGAGCGGGAGAAGATGGTCGCGCGGGATGTATGCATACGCGACTAACCGTACGTGCTCTCGCGTCCAGCCCGCGCACCTGGACCAATATAGAGCGAGGGGCGTTTGCCATGCGGGTTTCAGAAAGAAAAATGTCCCGTCCTCTGGATGAATGCATCTTATAGCTGGACACGGCGATACTATATTTGGCTTGGGAAGTGAAGCAGGTGGTCTGGAAATACGGAGATTTGTCATGACCTGGAAAACAAATGTCCGTAATTTATCTAGTAGCCGCAGACAACGGGGGGCGCGAGTTCCCTCGTGCTCGCCAATGTGTCGCCCCTCACGGACCGGTCTGTATGTGAGCGACAACAGAACGGCCCGGTAGCATGTCCGCCGTCCCAGAAACATCTGGTCTTCAGTTTTGGGTAACAGCAGTAAGGACGCACCACGTGATGTTTGTGGGATAGCTGAGGCGCATCTCACCTCCACTTGCGATATTCGCCCCGCTTCCTTCCTCTGAGAATTACTCAGGTACCTGTCAGGTACTATACTAGAACTTTTAGAGAAATTCGCGATGAATGATTTGTGATCAGTAGAGACCTGCAAAATTCGCGTTATTTTCTAGCTGCACGATTAACTTCACCGTCTTATGTGTATTCCAGTCAGAGTTTTTTGTTTATTGGCTTCCGCTTTCGACTTGGTTGGACGCGATTGGGCCATGCTGTCGTAAATTGTTTCTTATTGGTTCAAATACGTCCGGGAAGTGCCAGGCAAACTGTTGCCCAGTAATAAAGCCAATATAAATGTATAACGTTCCGAAGTCTACTCATCCTAAAATAATAACGCGAATTTTGCAGGACTCTAGTGATGAGGAGTTGAAGTTTTAATGCTAAATTTCAAAACACTCATCGGTATATTTCTGCCTCGTGTCGTACTGGGCTTGCGGTTCATTCCGGCTGTGGCCGACTGGATATGTGATATCGCGTGAATCTTGCATGAACCTTGAGATATCACTTCTTATCGTTGCTGTGCCTGCCATACCTGGGATGATTATGTATAACTAACTGGCAGTGATATAGGCTATTCACGATAAAGTGAGCGCTTTTGAAATCCCTCTCATTTTGAATAATAGTGGATAAATATATTTTATTTTAGTCTTAGACGTAAACTTCCGAGTGCGGTGGAATATACACACTGTGTTTGTTACTTACATGGCAATATTTATTTTAAAAAGGTGGTTAAAGGATACAAAATGGCTGAAAAGAAAAGCAAATAGGGCTTCAAAGTGTTCACTTTACCGTGAACAGCCTATGCTGTGGCTTTTGTTACAAGGAAGATATGCAGTGGCAGCTGATTACGCATCCGAATAAGCGGGATTTTTTTACGTTACGTCGTCCTTGTACTATAGTCCATTCACGACTGGAACAGACTTATGAAAATTAATCTTTTAAAAAAATATCCCAGTCATTAGCTACATGCATAGTTAGTAAAAAAAAAAAAAAGTGGCGGGTGCGTGTGCTGTACCCGCACTCGCCATTTTTTTTTACTATAAGCCGTTCACGGTAACATGAGCACTTTTGAAAACCCTGTTTAAGATCTACTTGTATGCACGTTGTGTATTCCTTCGCCTTATGTAAAATTAACATTGCCACCGGCCTCACCACTTTACACATGCGTCAAAAAACACAGCAAACGAAATAAATAATTTAAGTTAGCACAAATGATTGCCTATCACTTTTTATTCAATTTTAAGATATGGTAGTACCTTCCATCCCATCATTACTCGGCGCATGTCACCCAGTGCGCGAGTTAAAATATATGCAGGCCTGGGCAGTGGCTTTTTTCTAACGTTGATTTCAAAAGTGTTCACTTTATCGTGAACAGTCTTTAGCTATGCATGCAGCTAATGGCTAGGATATTTTTTCAAAGAATTATTTCATAAGTCTGTTCCAGTCGTGAACGGACTATAGTTACACTATTTGTGTAGGGACAAATAAAGTGAATGATTATTATTTAGACCTCGAAAGATTACTTTTTAGGAATGAATATTTTTCAACTAATCGTCCCTAATGTAAGTAGTTCGTCAATGAAGAATAAAAGCCACCCATTTAGATTACACTTTTCTTTAAACTCACCAGTAGATCTACACACCGTTAAAAAAAAAATTAATTTAGTAATTTAGTGTTTACGAAATTAATAGCACGGCACTAATTAAACTGCAAATAATTAAATGTACTCGAGATATTCCTGGTCATTCATTGTTTAATTATGTAGTAAAAAAAGTATCGGCCTCAAATTCAAATTGCAGACATATTTCTTGTCCTGCCATCTCTTTAGTAAACAAACAATATTTAAATATTTATTACTTTTCCTCAACTTTCGTGTTAAGGGGGAGGGGAAGCAGCATTTCGGAAACAGCGACGTTTGTGAACTGTTCACGTGCCTCTGTGGTAAAGGTGTATCGTGAGTGGACGAATGGCACCACTGGCAATAACCGTCGTGGAAACTGCGAAGCTCCACGCGCTATTGATGTCCGAGGTAAATGTAGACTACAACGGTGCGTGAAGGCCAGCCGACAGGCTACAGTGGAACAGCTCACAGTACAAATAACAAATAAACCAAGGGGCATCCAGACACGTGTCTACCGCAACAGTTCAGCGAACCCTTCTGCAAATGGGGCTCCGGAGTTGACGTAGGGTGACTACACCCATGCTAACACAGGTGCATTTACGAAGACGACTAGAATTTGCTCCACAGTATGGTGACTGGACCACTTCTTATTGGCGACGGGTAGTCTTCTCCGACGAGTCACGTTTTCAGCTGCATAGAACGGATGGACGTCAGCGAGTCCGGCGAGAAACGTCGAAGAACCGAGACACCCTGCATCCATTGCTAGACGAACATAGACGGTGGAAGCAGTGTTACGGTCTGGGGAATGTTCTCGTGGTATTCTCGAGGTCCCATCATCCGTGTAGAAGGCACTCTTGATCGATTTGGTTATGATTCCATCATCGGCGATCACGTACATCCGTACATGATGATTGTCTTTCCTCAGGAGGATGGGATCTTCCAGCACGATAATGCGCCTTGCCACACGGCTAGAAGTGTCCGCACGTGGCTGGAAGAGCACGATAAAGACTTCAAATTTCTTCCCTGCACCCAAACAGCCTCGATCTCAATCCTTTCGAACATCTGTGGGGCCACCTCGATCGTCGTGTACGCCGTCTGTCTCCTCCGTCACGCATTATTCAACTGTTGTGGGACGCACTGCAGACAGCATGGCTCCAGATACCCGTGGAGACCTATCAGCACCTGACTGAGTCACTGCCAGCTCGTCTAGCTGCTGTCCGTGCTGCGAGGGGCGGTTACACTGGATACAAGCGAAGACATTCTTAAGTATGTTTGAACAAGTAGCGAATTTCATATTGCATTATAACTTCTATGCTACGGCCGCCACAGTACTGAAACGAGTAAGATTTCCAGCTGGAGATTTTATTTGGTAAGATCATGATTTATGTTCACTCAAAAGTGCATTAATTTACTTCTTCACTCCATTTTGTAAGGCGGTAAAGGAAAACTTTTTTCTATTATACAGTATTTCTCGAACCCTGGTTGTTTAAACCTTTTCTCAGTTTCTCCTATCAAACAATCCAGAACATCTTAGTATATTTTTCTATACATGTCTTTCGTTGTAGCAAAATAGTGGACTTCTGCTGGACTTGTAGTATGCTTGATACGTTTAGATACATGTTTGTGTCGAAGAAGTGCGGAAGATATGAGATTAAATTAATCAATTTTTTGATTCCATATTGGTTTAAGATTCATTCATTTGTCTCCGGTAAGTTTTGTTGTCAGTATTGCAAATACTTCTAATGTGGCACCACATAGAGTTCGTGTTTTGTACTGCAATACAACACTCAGTTTTTGTGTTTGATGAAAAACCGAAAAACCACACAAGGAGCACGAAATATTTTACTTCTTTAAAAATATGGGTGGGTGATTCCAGAGATTTAGTAGATACTTCAATGAGACGAGATCATTATGCTACGAGGTATTTGTAGCTGTTAAGAAATAAAATATAGAGTACTTTATTTGCTCCCTCTTTACCTTCCTGCAACGATTCAGAAGGGATGAGGGCAATGAACCCTCACCTTCTCCCCCTGTTGATTGATTGTCTTACATAGTTTGTTTTGCCCATTATTAAAGTTTCATGTTTTGCCCGTTATATCTTTTGCCGCCCCAAATAACACTAATGTCTGCACACACCAGCCAAGTGTTTTCATTGAAATACGTGTAGTTGCGGGAAGGGACTTCCTTAGACTGTGATTTCAAAAGCGTTTGTGGTTGCGACCACGAACGTGACCGGGCCCGCGCGTGCTTGTAGCCTGACATGTTGTTTCCGTGGCAGCAGCGAAGATGACGTAGGTGGCGCGGCGCGGGCAACGAGAAAGCGAGTGTGGGTGTGGGTGTCTCCACCGCGGCTCCGCTCTTTGTCTCCACTCCATATTGATTTGTGGCCCTCGTGCGCGCTTCTCACACCCTTCCTCTCAACCTTCCTTGCACACGCGCTCTCTCTCTCTCGCTCTCTTCGTCTCGACAACAAACAACAAGGTTAGTTGCCGTGGAGAGTGGGTGGTTTTCGTGGCGGCTGCAGCCCTGCCCCTTGTGACAACTTGTCCACGGCCGGGAGTACTAGTAGCTGGTTCGAGTCCTTCGCTAGAACGTGACTAGGATCAAACACTGTAGAAGACAGTAACAGAACAGCTGCATACCAATAGCATCAAAGTGCGTGATACAAGTACAGTGGCGATCCTAGCGGTGCGGTATGATGGTACAACATATTTCGTAACACTGTATTCAGTCATGCCAACATTAAAAATAATAATGTTCATATCTTCAATACAAAAATTTTAAATACCATAAGGCGGTTATCACATTACGTCGTCATATGAGGGCAGCACCGTAGATTTGTCTCGCGAAAAAAACAAAGTTGTCCTGTATTTTTTTTCGTATTTGCTAGAAGACATTCTACATTAGCGATCATCGCACGCTGGTCAATTCCACAACATGAGCAAAGACTGGTCTTCGTATACGTATTACCTCAACATTGGTTTACGATTTTACGGAAGTACTTGTCAGTTGTACTGTCAGAATAACGTGACTAGAACAGCGACCGGACGTCTGTTTTTACTGTTTTCATTTACTTTCCTAAGAAATGTGTACTTTGATTGAAGTGTATTTCGCCTCGTTAAGTAACATATGTTTTCATTGCGTTAAAATTGTCATTATTAGCGCAAGGAATGATTCGAAAGCGCGCATTCATTCAAAAAATTGTGTTAAAATAATAGTTCAATTCACGTAGATTTGACAGGTATGTTGACAAGATACCCGTTGGTTGCAAAGACTCGGGACTTGGTAATAAATTGTCCAGTTGTCATGCGACCCTATCTTCCGTATATTCACTTTGCGCGGGGACATGAGTAAATTATATAATTAGGTATTAGATATGTGAAGTGTCTTCGAATTATTTTTGTGACGAGAGCTAGTAAATGAGTGAACTATCATTCCGAACTTGTGTTATTGCAATAACTTGTTTTGTGTCGGAGTAAAGCCAGAATATGACAAAAACGCAAAGAAACAAAGCCGAAGTTACCTGTTGTCAACAAATATATAAATAATGAGGATAATTCCGCAGAATGAATTAAGTCAGTAATAAAATAAAGGAATTATAGTCGTGTAGTTGTCATGTAAAAACTGTTCAGTATTTTAAAGCACTGTCTTCTTACGAATGTTTACGTTTTAATTTTCGGCTCTGAAGCGTATTTTAAAATGAAATAGGCGAATGAAACTTCTGGCACAGGTTGCCTAGCACAAGAACATGGAGCACATTCGTATGTTTATTAGTACGATAGGGTCACCGCTGAAAGTCTTGTCGAGACTACATGCCAGTCGAGTGTCTAGCGCGTAAAGGCGGCCAGACTTTTGATGCGCGCACCTATGTCGCCCTTAGAATTCCCACGCTTCGAGATCTCGGACCCAAAATACCTCCAACCAGACGTCGCAATGAGCAATGAAAATAGTGCTCACATGCAGTTACGTTACGTGTTTGTACAAGCAACTCTACAGCACAGACGAACACAGCGGGCGTTCTACTGTTATGATATAATTTAATGGTTCATCATCATATAGGCTATAGGGGCAATGCAGGTTATCAATAGGAGTTAGGTAATGTACACTATATAAAAGGGGTTTATTTAACATTAAGGTTGTACAAAATTATTTCAATATAAACACAATGAAGTATGCGCGAGGGGAGCTATACAAATTTACTGAAGTATTAACTTATATTAAATTATAAAGAATAAAATAATTAACCAGCCACATTCTTGTTCAGATTCGGGAGGCTTATTAAGATGGCGGAAGTCGATGCCCGGAAACACCCATCTTCAGTAGTCTTCGTTCCAATGGCCCGACGACAAAAGACACCGTCCACGGGCTACACTGCCCTAATTTCAACAATCACGGTCCGTGTTCTAGATAAATAAGTGACGGTGTGATCAGGCAGCCGCTCAGCTAAGGCCTGATCACTACTCGTAACACTACGACGAAACATATGCGTTGTTTCGGGAATTGATCTGTTCTCTTCTTCAAACGGAATTCTCTGTGCCGTATTCACATTACATTATTGTAATACTATGTACAAAACAAAGAATCAACTGTAAGTATGGGCTGTTCAGAGGCCGTTTATAAGTCTTCTTGTAAAATAACATTAACGTATTGTTACGTTCTTGCTGCTTTGCATCCCGCGCGAGCGAATGGAAGTGAAGGACAGCAGTTATATGATAGCTGCGGAAGCAAGCAAATAATTGTTTTACATGAACAGGCGAGCGATAGGCCGGTGGCCGCGTATCTGTTACGGAAGCGAACCGATACGATAATTATTTTTGCGACGTACACTGTTACCCTGGTTGTATTGATTTCTGCCTTTATCTGAAGAATGCTCTGTGTTACGGATATCGTTCTCTCAGCGTGCGCTGAACCTTCCAGATGGTCATAGCGAACGATATAAAAGTGTGAAAGGCCTCCGAGCCGAGTAGCTAATGATTGAATCAGTGACTGAGTTTTGAGCGATAGAAGACGAACAACGGGAGAAGCGACCAGTGGAAGTGAAATCTGCAACTACGAGTATCAAGCATTGAAGGGTGCGGCTGGCAGGCTGGACTATTGGACTAGGTGCGTGAGTGAAATACATTACAAATGGTGGTATCAAATAGACTGAAGATGTGTTAATGAGTATGAGTTAATTGACTAACCAATCAGACACAATGAAGGACGTTAATTAGAGTTGAAAAAGACATAAAATATTGCGCTCAATGTTAAATAAAAAGAGTAATAGTGGAGACAGATAATTTAATGCTACTGTGTGAATAAATTAGAAATCATGTTTGGTTCTTTTATTTTTATTTAGTCCTGTATCTCTCACGAATTCAGATACGCCTCTCAGGCGTCCGATTTAACAGTATGTTAACATGTTCTCTTGTTCACAGTCAGAACACAAGCATTTTAAGGCATATCGACTTTGACGTCAAACAAATATTTGTCTAGGCAACACAGTCTCATGACTCACTCGCAATAGACGCATCTTGTGTGATGTTTGAGGTAAGAAGAGAGTTTGTTTTATTTGTGAAACATTTGTGGCAGTCTTGGTTAAGAATAGGAGGTAAAAATAAGGAAAACAAATGAAGAATAAATGAAAATTGCAGTAAGGAGTTTCCGAAAGCAAAAATTCTTCAAAGGTTGTGCAGAAATAATGAACAAACCCGTCTGATCGCAACATAGCAAGAAGTGGTCGCTTGCCTTATCCAAAGCAAAGATAAAAACGAAAAATAGTGAGGGCAGTTAAAGTGTACTCGAAACTGAATGTTCCAAAGGTTACAGCTAACGTTAACTGTAATTATGATAGCATGTCACAGCACAAACGATACTGAATGCGCTTCGTGAAGCTGTGTAAGGAATCTCCTTACTGGGAGTCTCCACATGACACTTTATTATTTCTAAATTTCTACGCACACCATTTATGGTTATTTAAATATTGTAAACATGTGTTATTAACTTCATTTTAATGATTTAATCTAAATTATTTTACATATCACATTAATTAACAGGTATTTTCACATGTAATTTATTTAAAATCAGTGAATGTTAACTATGTCAAAAACAATACTGCAACTTTTATCCACACTCTACTAGATTGATAGTTTAGCTGCATAATTTTTAATGATGGAAATTAATGTTCAAATAGTGTATCTGTTTCTCATTGGTAAGAGATATATGAAAGTGTGTCCAGCAGAAAACAAATTTAGTGGTTTTGGAATGTGACAGTGCAGACGTGTTTTATTTGTTTAGAAGTACTTAACTGGACATTTTATGTTGTATAGAAAGATTCTAAAGAAGGAACAAATGGCCTCCATGCAGAATTAGCTTGTATGACGAATGTGTCTGATGTTAAATGAAGTTTATGAAGGTTTCAGCATTGAACCTAAGCAGCATCAAGGTTTGCTAAACACACCGGAGAATATCTAACTGCAGGAGGGTTATTCATTATGCAATTTCCCGGTTGGTGTTCTGAGGCAGTCTGGCATACCAGCCATTATACCTTAATATCTGCAGAACTCTTCAAGTAAGGGTTTTCTGTACTATTTAATCATTCAACACATTGCTATGAAGTTGTATGTGCAATTTAATAATATAGCAAGTCCAGTGGTCCGAATGTATGGTATTAAATTACCATGAACGACTTTAAATGATTCATAAGCTGTACTGATGGACTAAGCCTGGTTGCCCACACCAGAGTATTCGGATTATTCTTCAGTTAATTTTATTAGTCAAATAATATATTTGGTAATTATTATTTTTTAAATAACAAATTTTTCTTTGACAACTGACAGCAGTATCTTTAAATATTAGATGTCTTCTGTTAAAAGGGTCTAAAGGTGTTGCATGTGAGTAGAAAATGAGATTTTCCTTTATTTCTTTAATTGTATTTTCCTAAGCTTTCTTCAAAGTGTTTCCTTAGTAGTAAGTATTACTTTTTCGGCCATCTATAATAGTCTGTGTATATTAATCAATTTTCCTGATCAGGACATGGGAAAGAAATGGTACATATTGCTATGATGTGTGCTGATTTCTACATGCACACTATCTAAGAAAACTATCGAAGAAAACCCTATTATCAGATGAACAGAGGAAAGCGACTTGCCTGTGGTATGGAACATTAAGACGACAGCTATGAATATTGGAGGAAGGTGGTATTTACCGATGAATTTCATGTATGTATTTATTTTTATTTGCATCCTTTATCTATCAGTACTTACTGCTCAGGATTCGTCAGTATATCACGAATATTTTGGAAAACTGTACATAAAAAAATTAATTTAATGAGTGTGGAGAAACTTTTAAGATGTAGACTTTGGAGTGTCTTTTAAATAGGACTATTTTGTGTGATTTAGATTCATGAGCCTTAGAAAGTGTTATAGGTAAGGCATATAACAATTTCAGGCCTATGTAGTACGGATTCATTTCGTATTTATGTGTTGAGTATGGAGGAATGTGGATTTTCCTGTTACATTAAAGTGATCATGAACCTCGCAATTTTGTTCGTACTATGTTTTTTATGGCAAATAGAATAGTGGAGTAATTATAGATGCCATGAAAAATTAGCAACTCCTGTTTATGGAATACAGAGCTGCACGAATCAGTATTATTCAAGCTGTATATAACTATAGCAATTATGTTTTAAAATTTAAAGATATTTTTCTATGTAGAGGAATTTTCCCAGAAAAGGACACCATATTTCAATACTGAATATATGTTAGCGTAGTACATGGCCATTACAGCTTCTTGTGACGATGCTCCTTTAATGGTGTTCATCGCAAGCAGGGAGGTAAGTTTATGACAACGTAGAGTTATATGGTTATTCCAGTTAATATACTCACCAAGGTTTAATCTAAGTAATTTTGCTGATATTACATATTCTAAAACATTATTGCTTAAAAATCCTCCATCTTTGGGTTGGTTGTGAGTTAAATAAAACATATAGGATAGAAGATTTTTGTATGTGTAACACAAGTTTAGTAAGTCTGCATTTGGTCCAACTTGGGAAGTGTTTACCAAGAGCCACTGTTGATTATCACTGGCTATCATTTATTATTATTCTCACTGGTCCGCAAACATGATAGTCTGGACTGAATTTAGAAAAATCAGAGCCTCTGTAGCCTTATTTGGAGCAACGTCGTCATAGGGGTAGTACAAGTGTGACCGTACGCCATGTGTGCCACGACGAAGGAACCCTCATAAGAAATACATACAGAGACTTCCAGTAACTTGAACGTGGCAGGCGACGATGGTCATCCCTGACCACGGGACCCCTTCTGATGATCAGTGGTTCCAGGGTCTTTTGCCATTTAGTGGTTCCAGGGTCTTTTGCCATTTATCTTTTAGAACGTAGCTCTTAGAGCGTAGGGATGAAGAAGTTTTGATCGCAGAACGTTTATTACTGTCACCGACAGTATGTGTATTATAGAGGTTATGTCTGTCAGATGTACGTAATAATTTGTAGTATGAAGTAATAAAAAAAGCTGTTCCAATTCGACGAGAGTTTTAACTCTTAGCATAAAGGCACTTACCCACATTCTGCTGTAAGCATAGGTCTTCCTCTCGGGCAGCCGATCGTGACCCGTCAACGGTGTAAGATTATTTTCGGAAGCTGTGCTAGAAAATATCCCTACCTCAGGACACGACAGTACATGTAGCGTTCAGCTGGTATTCGTTGCACCCAAACTCTCCCATCGGACATCCACGTAGTTAGTACAACATGATTCCTCACTCCAAATAACACGTCTCCGAGTCTTCCATATTCCAGTGGCGGCGGTTTACGAACGTTGTGCTTCGCTTGCACAGGCAAAATGTGCTGTTCATGGAAAGGTACCTGAGGTTTTAACCCCAATCCTCGTAAAGGCCATACTACAGAGTACCTGATTCCTTCAAACTTGGGCAAGGTCTGCCATAGCAACCATTATACCAGCTAGTACGGCACCCGCCATGTCATTCATCGCCTTGTACTGCCAGATTTCGTCAATTTTGAAAAAGAATACTCTCGTGGCTTTATAAGGGACCGTGGTGGTGTAGTGGTTATACTACTCACCTCCCACCAAGGCGAACTGGGTTCGATTCCCGGCGGGGCGGCCCCCGGATTTTCGCATGTGGGAATCATGCCGGACGATGCTGCTGGTCGGCGGGCTTCTCGGAGACCTCCCGCTTCCTCCGCCCCTTCATTATGGCGTTGCTCCTTACTCACGTAGTTTCACCCTCATCGGCTCTCAAGACTTCGATGTTAAAAGCCGCTCAAATCTCTTCCCACTCGTGGCTTCATATTATTATTTTCATACATTGAATATAACTATATCAGAGTAATTAACTGATGTGGCGGCCATATAAAGATATGCTGGTTCTTGTTTTTTTTTGGTACGGTGTTTTTTTTTGGGGGGGGGGGGGGGGGGGAGGGGGGGGGGCTACACAAGTACTGACTAGCAGCATTTCTACGAGCAGGTTCCTTATTTATTTGCTAAGAACCGTACACTATTCACTCACAGACTATGTCTAATGCTAGTACGCGCCAACCACTGTTGTTCAGTAGGAATCTTCCATGCCGGCTCATACACTAAGTCTTGTAAAAACTTGTATAAGACCACGTATGCTAGCGCAGAATAAAATAATGTATATGTAATAGGTAATATATTTATTTCACATTGACAAACCATTTTACAAAAAATGCGGTATGTATATATTTACAAAGCAGGGTCATCGCCATTATAATTATCTTGGTTTACATAGTCAAAACCAATAGGCCTATCATCCGCCCAATTCTTTGTTTGTCCAGTAAACCAATTTGGGATATCTAACACAATAGTAACTTCTGTAGCAATTGGCTTTCGTTGTTTGTGGTTTACTTTTAGTTTTCCAGAAATCTCGGGGTCTGAAAACACGGAACATCCAGTATAGCATATATGTATCTATCGGTGTCCATTCGAGACGTCTTACTGTGACACAGATAATGCAGGGTCTGGACATTGAGAGTTATTTTCGATACACTTGTAAATCTGTCCAGTCTTTCCGCTTCATAATCACTTTCACACAATTATTTCCAGTGTCAATTTAAGTTGATTTTTGTGTCAGCTAGTTTGCGTACACTAAGTTTGACCACGAGGTGCTCACGAAGTCTTTCAGCACTCTTTGTATTACACAAACTATAGAACTTTACTGTCTTTTAACACTAAGAACAGTTCTTTTTTCAACGTTAGCGGATCACCTTTCGACCGGTAACCTGTGAACAATTTGGTTTATTTCAGAAACTGATTCATAGTGTTAGCTAGTTCTTTGCAAAAATATTCATGATGATAACGTTTGTGCATGTACAAAGAAATTGATAGTTTTTTTTTTGTCCGCAGTTTACTGCAGCCACACAAACGTTGCATAATATTTCATAACCATCACTGGTTTGAATTGGAATGTTCTTACAACTGCGTGCAAACGAACGCCGTTACCTTTCGATAAAGGCTCCCTGAGTACACATCGAATTCACTGCCGAACTTGTTGCCTACTTTTGCGCGAATGACTACATCGCATTTCGTTTCGCGTCATCGGATGGTTTCTGCGCCAAACGGGTTCGTTTTATCATGTGCTAGTGATGCGTGCGTTATCAGTGGACTTTTTTTTCAATGCAGTTTCGGCCAACAGGCAACTTTTTTTTTTCTCCGGCTTGACGTGTTTTTGCCTTGTGTGTAACTTCCGTCTGACACGACCATTAAAACCGAACAGCCACTTAAATACAAGACGTGTCTTGCGTAAGCACAACGAAAACTGTCATACGGCTAGCAGTTTTAGATAAGAAATTATTTATATTTCTGTTCTGTCTTTCACCACCACAAAACGGATGTAACGTTTTAAAACGAAATAAATACTTAAACTAAATTTCCTTACAGTGGAAAATTTGTAACTCATAAAGAAAGAAGTTATTTGTCACGTTCTGGGTTACACTCTCAGAATTAACATTTATACCGTGTGCTTTAATGTGATATCTGCACCCTTTGTCAGCATCATGTGTTCCAAATTTCTCTTCTGTCCACCTCCTTTGAAACTAGGTTAGTCAAAAGCACCTTGTAAATGGCGCCGAAAAATCCTAACGTTCGTGTGAATTGCCTTGACGTTAATTCAAGCAGTCGCATCGAAAAAGATTTTGTGTTATCGTTGGCGTTTTTGTCGTTTCGTGTCATCGTGCTCGTCGTAGCTCTTTCTTCGACTGCATCATAATATGTAGCAGTGGCTGCAAAATTTTGGGGCTGGAAAAAACCCCGAGTTACCCCAAGAATACCAAAAGAAAACGTCAGCCACGTTTCTCGCATGTGAAAGTCCTGCCACAGTGCATGACTTACCTGCCTGCCACAGTGGCCTGCCTGCTACAGTGGCCTGCCTGCCTGCTACAGTGACCTGCCTGCCACAGTGCATGGCCTGCCACAGTGCATGGACAGCCTGCCACAGTGGCCTACCTGCCTGCCACAGTGGCCTACCTGCCTGCCACAGTGGCCTACCTGCCTGCCTACCACAGTGGCCTACCTGCCTGTCATAGTGACCTACTTGTCTACCTACCACAGTAGCCTACCTGTCTACCTGCCACAGTGGCCTGTCATAGTGGCCTACCCGCCACAGTGGCCTACCTGCTTACCTGCCACAGTGGTTTACCTGCCTGCCTGTCACAGAGACCTACCTGCCTACCACAGTGGCCTGCTTGCCCCCCATAGTGATCTGCCTACCTGTCACAGTGGCCTGCCTGCCTGCCACTGTGTCCGGCCTACTACTGATATTTTCTGTAATAGGCTGGAAGTGAGGGTGCAGTGAATCGACAGCTTCGTGGATGCTATTGTCTATTTCATATCAGTGGGGTAAAGATTGACAATGTGACCAACCTACATAGTATGTAAACAGGAATATTTCTCGTTTGCAAAGTGTTGTATCACCTGATGAATTGCTGCGGGATGTATGTTGGGAACTTGACGCTTTTGATGATGGCTTTGGAGGAAAGTAGTATTGAGAACTAAAAGTTGTAATTATAATATTTTAATTATTCGTACAACATTTATGGTTTAAATTATATTTGTAAAGTTTTTTCTTTTTGCTTTTAATGCATTGACTTAAAAAACATGTTTAACAAATATAGTGGAACATGTTGAAGCTTACCAGCTGTGAAACTTTTCCAGCCATGTTTCCAGTCCAGTGAAGGTGAACACATTTGTGAATGTGCTTTTTTCTCATCGTGTTTATATGAGTACTTAGTTGGTATTTTCGAATTATATTATTGGTAATTAATTTTTTTATTTGGTTTCGTTAAGCATAGTTCGTTTTAGGTACTGTTTTAGTGCATTTTCTTGAGGTACTGTAATATTATTGGCACATGTTTACCGCTTTCGTAAAACGGCCCGTCCCACCATTTTCTTTAACCGCCGTCAGCAATGAAGCGACACAAATATAATTTATGTTTCTAAGTTTAAGTTTATTGGTTTCAGTAAACACGTGGAAGTGTTTATTTTACTGAATGATACTGCAACTAAATTATTTAATGCCAGTTACAAACATACGTGATTTTAGTGAAGTAATCATGCAAGAATTTTTTTAGAAAACACGTGTCCAACAGTTGGCGAATTACAAACACTAAGCTAGCGTGTTTTGTAAATAATATGTTTACAAGCCGTTAATATAATGTTTGAAATGCACGTACCCTGAAAAAGTTGCACTTTCAAACTGTCTTGTCGTGTGAAAATATTTGTTTATTTGGCCTATATCGTAAATCCAACCAGTGGAAGGTGAACTTCAAAGTGTGTGTTTATTGCTGCATCTGTATGAATAGCGACATATGTGCCCTGTTTTGTTTTATCATTGAAGTTAAAACTTGAAATTATAATCATTTAAATTTTATTTCCGTACGAGCAAATTTTTCCACTGCTTCGTCAAAACAATATGCAACTGAGAATGAAACATACTATAGAGCGTCTCACTCTTACATTGCAGTGTGCCGTGTAATGGACATTCACTATCTCTTTCCAATGCACGATTTCTATCGTTAACGCTGTCCGTGTTCCTGCGCACGCTGTTGCCGGATAAGTTATTTTTTGCAACTTCGAAAAAGAAAACTATCTACGTTGCTTGCGCGCAGTCCAATCACAATGATAGGGTTTATCACAGGCTTCAGTTTCAAAGGAGCCGCATAGCTTTGCATCGAAGGATTGGATTCCTTTACGAGTTGGCAGGGAGGTAAACAGATAAAAGTTATCTTAATCATCCTGTTCTCTTCACCATTTGTTTCTTAGCTTGCCAGTTACGTTACAAAGCCGAAACAATCTGTCAACAGTGAGCGCCATAAGCCCTATACTGCAATCTAAACGCGATACATGCTATAGTAAGAACCTAAAAACAATACTGTCTCGAGAAAGAGTTAAACTAAAGCCATTCCGCCCCTCTGTTCACCTCTGGTTTCCTTTTTACCCTCAAAATGAGATAAACACGGGCCATATAAACTTGGCAATTACAAAAATAAAACAGGTTGGAATGACAAACTAGCTATAATATCTATTGATTTCTGGACGGAGGTTAGCTAGTGTCAGCCTCTCTGTGCCTGCCATGACAGGAAACACGCGAAAAATGCAAGTGTGCACTGGACTCGTAACATTAGTTTACAAACGTAGTTTTCTTCGATGAGAGAACAGCTGTGGCGGAAGGATACATTGTTGCCGCGCTACTTTTCTAAAACTGTCAAAATTTATCCACTCACAAGAAATTGACAGTATAAAAAATGTTGAGTGTGGAGAGGAGGGCTTAACTTTCGATATTTGTGAAAAGAATACTGTAACATGATGGCTACTAGTAGGGGGCCGCCGTGGTGTATTGCTTACACTACTCGCCTCCCACATAAGCGAACCGGGTCCGATTCCCGGCGGGGCCGCTCCCGGATTTTCGCATGTGAGAATCGTGCCGGTCGAAGGGTCGGCGGGTTTTCTCGAGGATCTCCCGTTTCCCCTGCTCTTATATTCTGGCGCTGCTCCGTACTCGCTTCACACCACTCTCATCGGCTGCCAATACCTCGATGTTAAGAGCCAAATCTGTCCACTCCACTACTAATGGTGTAAGTAGATTCTCTCCAGCATTTTTTATTTTCCTGTACGGCCATGTTCTTGTGTTGTAACCTCGTCCTGGAGTTGCGTGCCAGGGCCGTCAAATGCTGACAAATAAATATCCTAAAGTTGCCAAAACTTGCCACTTTAATATTTAAAAAATTTGTTTAGCATCAAATACAATATTTTACGTAATGAGTAAAATCTGTTACTTTTCCTTGCAAATTCAATAATTTGACGTACTACGTTTTCCGCTCGGTGCGTCTTTGTGGGCGGAGTATAAATAAGTACCCAATAAGGGCATTGTTCCGACCCTATTCGTGTGTCTTCGTTTGTTGTCTGCACGTGTCTTCCAAAAGTGGTTTTCGTCGGGGAAATAAATATGCATCAGATTGGTAGTGTCTTGAAAGTTTATTTAGCTGCTGTAAGAATACGAAATACGACTTTAAAAATATGTTTGAAAAAGAAACGGACAACAACGGTTACGTACCTAATGAACATAACTGCTATTTAATGTGTAAAAATTGAGCAGAGATAATGAACACGAGAAAAAATGTGACATCCGAAACTCTGTTCGCATCCACTGCAGCGGGTTTCTCTACATTTGCGGGTAATAGGTAAAACGGATTATCCTCGAGCTTACCGTAAAAGTTTGTATTTATTACAAAAAATATAAGTTGTGTGCTCAGTATGCTGTGACATCCATATAACCAATTTTTTTTCTCGGTTGACGCCTTTTTGAAAGAAGTCAACTTATGTTGTTTAAAACGTGTATATTGTTAGTGGGAACTAAAAAGTTTCAAACGAACATAATAATATTCGCGGCTAGCTTGATTCCCATTGCCGTTCACTTACTTCAGTCCTTCAGTTTCTGAAAGAAAACTTTTTTATTAGTTGTAATTTTAATAATTACCTTGAATATTATTTTAATTTGTTACGTTGCGAGTATAGAAATATGCACATAACAATATTTGTTATTGTAGTGGTTGTCAGTAATGATATTAGGCTTATATTCTGATACTTGAAGGTCTTATATCGCCAATTAGAAATAATATCTTACATCAGCAAATCCTCTGCAATATTGCATCCTGAATGCAAGACTCGTAAATGAGTGCCTTTTTAACTAGTTTTCAAATATTGGTATTAGGTAGGGAATTTCAAGTGTAAAAATTGTGTTAAAACATCACACTGCAACCATTGAGTACTTTCAAAATACATGCATGTATAACTTTTAAATATTAATATTTACTAAAATCTCTTTTTCAAAGTGCAATACCCGTTTACATAAATAGAATGCTGCAAAAGTATTTCACTGTCTATAATGACAGAAATTTTCCACCTTCCGGCACAAATGCTGCAAAAACTCGGGTTTATTATTTACGATAATCTTGCATTGAGGGTGCGATGTACGCGATGCATTTGTCGTAGCTCGAGTATAGGCGGAGGGGGCTGTGAACAGGTGGGGGTGGTGGGTGACGCGGTTGCTTCGCCTCGCCACCAGGGGCGCCAGTGGCGCTGAGATCATCGACCAGCAATCATGCTTTCTCGTGTCCCTCCCCATCCACGCTCCCTCCTGTCCTCCACCCCTTGTTCTATAATCGTCCCCTTTCGCGGAGAACCCCGTGACGTCACACGCAACACGACGATCTCACGATCAAGTAGGACGCACCACTCCTCGACTCATAGGGGCGACCGTTAAATTAAAACACAACGGCACATGTAACTTCATAATACTGCTTATGTTCATGTAATTTGGTAGGGTAGGAGACTTGTCAAGGCTCGTACGTGAGTTTGTAATCCATGTATCGTTTAGGATTTTTATTTATTAGTTTTGGCCGCTGTGTGCACTTTGTTTTGTCCAAAAGATGTGGAACACTAGTCGATCTAGACAGTTGACAGGGGAATTGTAGCCCGTGTTATGACTCGCCTGACATTGCTAGGGTTCCATGAAGATGTTTAGAAAGGGGGAGGGGGGAGGAAGGCGCAAGAAGAAGATTTTTCATTACTTGCATTAATAATTAAATTATGAAATAACAAACTTCTTATTTTATTTCTGTATGCATATGTAAAACTGTCGAATTCTCGCCATTAAATATATTTTAAACAAATTTAGACGAAATGCGATCGTCAAAATATTGATCAAAGAAATTGGGTCAGATAATAATATTGAGTATGTCCGGGCGTGTGTTACACTTAAAATTATTCTCAATTATACTAACCTAGTGCGATTTTTATATAAAATAACTTCAAAATCTGGATACAGCTGTTGTTACTATGCAGCCCAGTACAAGAAAGAATATTTGAAATGTGATTTGATTTCAAACTTAATTTTGAATTAATGTATTTGACATATTTTATGTTGCTTTGTCCAATATCTTTGTACAGCTATGTATCGAAAAACGATCTTACGGATGCAGTAAAACAAAATAAAATAAAAGCGCAATGGAATTTGTTGCCTCACTTCCAATAGCATTTATAACCAGACAGATTTTACATAGGATACTTCAATAATTATCTCTATGATTTTTTTGTTCGTGATTTTAATTGGCAGAATTTGTTAAGTATCGAGTTTTAGAACTGGTCCATTATGCAAAATGTTTGATGGAAACTGGAGTCATCCGATTTATACAAACATGACGGCGGTGATGACTTTCCTGTGACATCAGTTACTTTCAGTTTTCGTCGCTTAACTTTCTTTGAAGCAATGTGACGGAAAATATTCACGAATGTGACGTGGGCATTACGCCCCAGGGATTCGTTTCCGCCTCTACACAATCTAGTGGCAAATGTGAAAACTAATGACGTAAATTATTTCGTCCATCTGGTCGCGCGCAGGTCGGCAGATATAACGTTTCCTTGCATTCCTTTTGAACAAAATAACACTGAAATGAAAAAGACAATGAGGTCAATTATATGGTGTTTACTGGACCTCGATGTGTGTCCCATTCGTGGCCCTGCTCACGTCCAGACCATACTCGATCTCCTCCCACATTTGTCTTATGTCGGGTGTAATGGCTGCGATTGCTGTGATAATCCTCTGACGCAGGTGTTAGACGCCACATCTTCTCCGCGTACACAATGCTCTTCACATGCCCCCACACAAAGAAATTCAAGAAAGTAATGTCTAGACCTCGCGGCAGCCACGTGACAGGCTCTCGGCTACCAATCCACCTGTTTGGGAATTGAGTGTCTAACGCAACTCGGGCACGATTACTGTAATGGGATGGAGCACCACCTTGTTGGAAAAGAAATTAATCCCTTGTTTGCTTCAACGTTGTCCGATGGTAGAATCACCATGTCACAGTAAACATCACCAGTAATTTATATTTGAGCAAAGATAAATGGCTCCACAACACGATCGTACATCAAGCGACACCAAACATTAACCTTCGGTGAGTCGCGCTAAAGTTCGTTAACTTCACGGGGTGGCTCCGACCTCCATGTGGCAGTTATGAGATTCACTACATCACTCGTATAGAACATCGCTTCTTCAGAAAACATGACGTTTCGTGAAATATTCGACCCCCTTGATCTTTTTCTCCATGCACACAGCAAACTCGACTCTTGCAGGTTTGTATTTAGGTTCGAGTTCATGCAAAAGCTGCAACGTAAAGGCGTACCAGCGAAACCTTTTATGCACCACTTTGTAAACAGTCGCCATCGGAATTTCCAAATGTGAACTGCGTCGTGCAAATGACGCGTTTGGACTATTCGTACAGAATGCTCAAATTATTTCGACGGTTTTGTCTGACGTCGAGGGCCTCCCGAGCAACTTCCTTTTTAACACACTACCAGTAAATTGACTTAACCATTGGCGAAGAGTCTTGTCCGTTGGCGCGTTAACACCATGTTGACGTCTAAAATGGTGTTGAACATTAACAGGAGATATTGTTTCGATTAACCAAATAGCCCGCTGTGCCTTTCGCTGCAGCGGCGCGATCATACTCCCCCCCCCCCCCCAATCCCCCTCTACCACAGTGTGACTTTAAGTGGGATCACTCCCCGCCATCTTGGATTTATACTTTTTTCGTCATAACTTACATTTTAGTTTGTTTAATGGAATTTTTCGCACGACACATTATAAATAATAGCTTCTCGCGCGTTATCAAGTTGTTATGTTTTCACTGTCTTTGTTAGTTTTTAACTATTAACGGAGAAGTAAATGATTTTTCCTTGCGGGTTACTACAGCAGTTAAAGTAGCCACTGAAGACAAGCAATGCCAGCTTCAGAAAATATACGAAGGATTGTTCTGTGTCGTGTCGTTCTATAAAATTCAATACAAAATCTGTAATGCAGGTTTTTGCGAAAGATTTTAAAAATCCAAGACTGCCTTAAGCAGGATCATTCAGGCATGCCAAACATTGACGGATACATTCTACAGGATGCATGCCCTGCACGCGCTCGAAGTAACGGAATATTTGCATCTCGTGTAATACGTTTCTGTGTATGTTTCAAACCACGGAGTTATTTATAAACGCTCTGCGTAATTTCAGTGAGTGGAACGAATTCGTGGTTCACATCCAGAATACACGGGTACGACGCCCAGTTTAGTTGTTTCCCAACATGTCGGAGAAAGCGGTTCGCCAATCAGTGCCTCGTAGTCCACTCGCCACCCGGTAGTCTCGCAGCACGCAGTAGCCAATGAGACTCAAGACCCGCTCTCAGTGCCTCATGCAGCCAATCAGCGGATGGGTACGCCCACATCGTCTTTGTATACGTTCCCGGTCTGCGTCAGTAGAGTGACTGATGCCCGGTTGCACCAACATCTTCCCCGATCCGAGATCGAATGATCCTAGTTCCGAACCAGGATCCAGTTTGATCTTGGTTCCAATGTGAAAGTGTTGCACCAACGACATTTCATGATTCTGGATCTTCGATTTGTCGATCTTCGTTCCAAAGTGAGAGATCGATATTAAGTATGAGACAAATTTTACTGTTGGTTCCTAACATATGACGTCATGTAAATATGCGTATTTTGCACAATAGGTAGAACTAGGTGTGCGATGTTTGATATGTTTTAAGTGAATTATTGTCGTACGAATTTTTCTGAATAATATTAATGTGTATATAATATAGTATTAATTTCCCAAGAAAACAGTCGAACGTAGTTCTATCTGTTGACGCATTTTCAAACTACATTTGTCGATGATGGCTTCTGATCTCAGATCGAGATTTAGAACCGCCAACGAAATGAACTTCATCTCGATTTCCAGTCCAGCTGTGAACTCGAATAGTGCAATCGTTTTCTGTGTCCATCTTAAATCAGATCTCAGATCGAGTTTCGAACCACGATGGTGCAACCGGGCATGAGAAGGCAGGTAGTTGTGCCGCTGTTGCCCGCGCGCGCCCCCTTGGAGCCGGCACGTGGCTGGCAGCCTGTTCGCCTCGTGTCAATCACTGAGGGCCACTGTTCACTACGCTCCACTCCACCTGCCATCGTCCAATTAACGAGCCTTAATTAACCTCCCTCCTGTCGCCGGGACCCGTGATCACATTGCGACCCTCGCGTCACGGCACGGCCCAGCCTCCAAGACACGGCCCCTGCCGCATCGTCCTTACGCAATCCATCTTGTACGCCTGCGAGAGCGTCCCTGTCTGAAGGAGAAGTAAAGTATCCTGGTCATCTTGGATTTACGTATTTTCCTCCATAACTTAATTTTCGGAGTCAGTATTTAAAAATCAAGCTAGTCAACGCATGGGAAACAACCTAATGGTTATTTTAAAAAAAACTTATTTTTTCTTACATGATTAGTTTCGCATCTGTAATCATAATTAAACATTACATACATATATAATAATGTCAATTCCACTTGTGAGTACAATTGAAACCGTACAAATTTCTAAAAAATCCTTAAGTAGTCCTCTATGTTGTGTCGAGCTTTGATTATTTTATGTCTGGCCATACAATTTTACTATGAAGATTTGTAAGAAAAATCGAAGATGGAATAGCTACTACCCCTTTAATGACTTTAGGAGGGTGCGAAGAAAAATTAACAGTCTAGCAGCATCTCTGATAAATATTATTGTGTTTACACTTTTTTCTAGTTCTTGCTGCATTTTACCAGCAGACGTAGCAAGGGATGTAACAAGAGGAAAATTTAATATGTAAGAGTAAGTAAATATATTAAGTGGTTGCTGGCATTTCTTTGCCAGGCGGGAATTGTATGTGTGTCAGACGACATAGTATGAGAGCCAATGGAGAATGTATGTGTAGGATTATAGACAGCGAATGTATTCTATTTTTAACTAGTCTGCTTAATTTTATTACATTATAATGTGACTTGAGACGACTAAGTTAAACAATAAGACCAGTACCAACGTTAGATAAATATTGCTATCCTCAGATCAAAAAGACACTTGGCCCTATGTCAACCCATTGTCATGGTGGTATTTAGACGCCAACCAATTCCCTACCACTTACTGTGTTGGCAACACGTGTATTACGTACGTAACACCAACCAACAATATAAGTTCTGCCAACTTTGATTAGTGATGTTTGAAATTCATTTAACCCACTAGTTGAAAAGTTACATAATTTTGCTTAAATTATTTTTTCCTCTTCCATTGTCTTTAATGGTATAAGCCACTCTTCATTAAAATTTACAATTTGAAAATATACTACTTGCCAGGTCGTG
Organism: Dryococelus australis; assembly: GCA_029891345.1. Classification (NCBI taxonomy): domain Eukaryota; kingdom Metazoa; phylum Arthropoda; class Insecta; order Phasmatodea; family Phasmatidae; genus Dryococelus; species Dryococelus australis. The sequence goes on along the minus strand of CM056995.1, from coordinate 98,256,123 downwards.
GTCGTCAACTCTCGCACATTGACTTCCCATGTTGACATACCATATTATGTGCCCTTATTATGGAGGAAGAATACTTTCAGAGTTATTTGTCCTCCCACGACGGATAAACAGGTGCAATCAAGGATATATACAAGTTTTCTAGTATTGGCTCCTCTGAAGTTAATTTTGACCCTTTGTTGAGTGATTGCCCCGTAGGTATGTAACGAAATATGAGCAATGTCGCGCGGTAATTTTTCTCTTGTACAGCGTGTAAAAAAATGGCGAATTGTAACACTGGGGTTGCGTATAGAAGTGAAAACTGAGAAGGCAATATACGGGTAATTTTTATTGTGGTCTTGTGTTTGGTGTCGGCGGCGCGGCGCCATGCATCAAGTGTATGATCGTGTGTGGGTCATCGCTCCAGCTGCATACGCTGAGAAAAAGGTTTTGTTAAATCAAACAAAGGTTTGTTTAGCGCAACAAATCAATTGTTTGTGTAGGGGCGGTGAAATATTTTGCTGTTCATATTTCGTTGTCCCAAACAAAGATTTGATTGGCGCAACTGAATATTTGTTTGTTTGACTCGACGTACATTAAATAGTTTCGGCTATTGTAAGAAAAACTGGAAGCGCGACCGAGAGTTGAACGTATACCTTTAGCGTCCGAGCGCTATGCCCGACCAACCTACTGATAAACTAGGACTGCTCTTAAATACATACATTTCGAATATTGGACATCTTGGGCAAATAAAATATTTCAAATTTTACAGCTTTACTTTTTGTTTTCTGTTGCACTTTGTTTTATTAGGATGTTTATACGTTATTAAGCATCAATAAATGCACTAACAAACACTGTTACAGACCGTTCACGGTAAAGTGAGCACTTTTTAAGGCCCTCACAGAAGGCATTAACCGCTAATAAATATATTTTATTGCAGTCTCAGACGTTAACTATTGATAGTGATGAAATGTATACACTGTGTTTATTAGTCATATTGCACTGTTTACATAAAAAAAAGTGGCGGAAAGGTATAAATTAATTGAAAGGAAAAATTTAGCAGGGCCTTAAAAACTAAATATTTTTGACAGTCTAATTTATTTCGCCCAGCACATAGATTTTGTTAATTTAAAAGTGAATTTTGTTATCTGAACAAAATTAATTTTGTTGCTCTTCAAGTTTTTTTACTCAACCAAGTATTTTGTTGGGGCAATTAAATATATTCTGACCCTGTGCGAACAAATATTTTGTTAGCTGGAACAAACCTTTCAGTGTAGTAGCTCTGTGTTGTGTGTGATGAAGACAGTAAGTTATTCTTCGTAAAAGTTCCATATGTGCTGCATTACTTAATGACAGCAGTCTTTAGTACCTACAACTGTACAGTACAAGCATAACAGCTGAACTAGCGGTTCACAGTAGAGGTACACAACACTTTGTTAGACGGGTGGGAGTTACATGAAGATTCAGTGTTCACCGCCCATTCGCTGGCATACGGCCGCACGCCGCAGTGTTACCTTGCACGTTACTCAGCATCTTCTTCACAACACATACACACATGGACTTACACTCACCTAAACATGCATACACACACAACTGCACTCGAAGACATGCAGTTACTAACTGACCTCCATTCAAATCATCCTTTGATAGAGGTGATGGGGAAACTAGTCCCTAGTTTATAGTCCATAGAAACTAGTCGCCCGGCAAGTGATCGATACAGGAGAAGATGTGTGCCACCCCTCACCACTTTAACTTTCTGAGAGCATATATGTTTTCTCTTGTGAGTGTGAAGGCAGACTGAGGTCACCCGCCACGTTCTCAGCACGCCTAGCGGCAATATACGGAACTATGTGGTTTATGGTATGCAGGCGATCGATACACGACGGGATGTGTGATACTCCTAACCTCTTCAGAGAGCGTACATGTTTTCTCTTCCAAGAGTGAATGCAGACTCTCTCCCGCCACGATCTCCGCGCGCCTGTCGGCATTCAATGTAACAACGCTCCCCCCTCCCATTCTTCCTCAAGACTATCTACCCCTTCCTCCTACAGAGAGTGTGTATGTTTTCTCTTCTGGGGTCTGCTGGTCGACTGAGGTCTCTCGCCACGATTTCAGTGCGCCTGGCGGCAAAAACGCAAACTCTCTCGCCCGACGGCAAGGGCATGCCCCCTAAAGGTACTAGTGGGCTCCCTGGAATTCAGTGATTGGTTAAAGTATCCCGACATGATATTAGCATGGTTGTGTGGCTATTATTATTTAAAAATATACTTACATTAAAGGTGATCTTTACAACAGGGACTCGGTTTACATCTCTTTAACACATATAACGTATAACCAAAATATATTAGTGTTTTATTAAACTCAGTCTGCGTCCAGCCTCCGAGCTGAGCGGTCGTATACTTGCTCCCGATATATTTTCTCTGTGTAATTACTCTCGATATGCAAGTACTCTGATTTATTATTATTATTCAATGACAAAGTCTGTGTTGGAGTTCAGAATGCTGCTGACTCTCATAGAGGTTGGATGCGTAATTACAAGTACTTGCTCAAATTTAATTATACTGTACTTTAATCTCGATGGGAATCGAACCTAGGAGCACCACACCACCCTCACGTATGTTTCGGTAGCCGATGTTAAAACACGTGTACTTAGTGTGTAATTACTCTTTCGGTACATGTACTTAGTCTCTCTCATTACTCTAATAATTATTCATTACACAATTGCATCTAATTACCTTCAGCAGGTCTCGAATCGAATTCAGTGCCAGTAAAAATGTAATTTTCTGTAACTAACCTCGATGGGATTCAAACCAAGGACTGTGCATATGCTTTAATTAGCCTCAGTGGGATTCGAACCAAGGAGGCCGCGACTATTCATCCAATACCACAATTCCTCCTCACACTCTTTTAAATGTCAATATACCACTACATTGTGTTTTTTTACAGTAAGATTGTACTACCAAGTGAGTGAAATAGAAAAATATGTACTTTTACACTGGTGTACATGTTTCAATACAACATTGGCGTAGTTGTAAAAATACACATATTTGGGTTTTAATGCTTCATGTTCGGTTATTTTTACGTGTTCTTTCAAATTTGTAAATTTACACCCTTCATATTGTTAATATACCAATACATTTCTGTTTTTTTTTTTTTTTTAAATAATATATTTGTACTATAATATGAATAAAGTTTTACATTGCTGTAAATTTACACGTACTGTAGAGGAAAGTGACCAAAGTTGGACCCCCATTTTGTTAATTGCTTGTAGTATTTTATTTTACATTACATTACATTGTGAATTAATATAATACTATCATACATTTACAAGTGCTTTGCAGTGTTTACTTTGATCAAAAATGCATTATGATTATCTGCGACACTTAAAAAAAAGTGAGATAATGACCACATGACCACGTGAGAAAATGTTGCCTACCTCGGACACCTGTAAAAATACATATAATAAACCACAAAATTGCATATAAAACACAAAAAAAAAAAACTAAAAAAAGCAAAGTATCATATATATTACATTGTCGTAAGAATGTAAGTTATCATACCATCCAAGACAATCAGAAACTTGATAGTGTCACAATCCTGTGTATATGACACTAACGACAGAAATCACAAACGTAAATGGCTCTGTCATTTCCCGTACACTCTTCATGTGCCCACAAGCTGCACAGTGCACGCTGAATCCACATCTCTTAATTGCAGTCCATTGAAAACTTTTGACCACAAAACATGCAGTCTGCATCATTCTTAGTTGGAGGTCCACCTTGAGGAATGCAGATGTCCAAATCAGAGTCTCCACTGTCGCGTAATGAAATGTCTTCACTGTCCGAAGTTCCATCATCTTCTCTTCCACTTGCATTTTGGGTCCTTGTTCTCCCATGTCCTCTTCCTCGCCTTCCAGTACCCGCTGAAGCTGCACCTCTTTTGTAATTTCCTTCCTTTGTCTGGCTGATGTTTCCTTCACTTTGACTTCTCTAATGACAGAACTAACGTTTGTTTGTAAGGTGAAGACGTTATCACAGCAGGTGATGTAGTTTTCCGACCTCTTGTCGAGATTCTCTTCCGAATAGTGGGTACAGGGCTAACAAGTGGACCTACTGAGATGGATGATGGACCAGGTTGTTAGCATTTGTAATGCAGGTGTGCTGGATACATCTTTGGGTTCTTCATGTTGTGGAGCGATCAAAACTGAAGTGGATATCTCGGCAGTGCCGTCTTGATGTTCTGCCCTGTACTGGACCTCTCGTGAAGCAGCAATAAAATCAGAGTCTTAGACAACGTTCCTATCCACAGGATATACTGTAGGCTCGAACAGCGAAACTTATTAATTGCAATCTTTGTTGTTTGGCACTTGACATAAGCTCTCTCAAACAGATCCATAACATCGTAAGTTGAGATTGATCTCTGGTTCTCTCTAAGCCACATTCGAACATTTTCGCTGTAGTAAACTTTGAGGGGACTCCTGAAAGTGCGGTCCAGAGGCTGCATCTTGTGAGACGAGTGTGGCGGCAAAGAAAGTACTGTGGCATTGTTCTTTCTAGCCATATCTATAATGTCAATATTTCGAGTGTGACTATAATGCCCATCTAATATGAGCATTACAGGCTTAGCTTAGGGTGGTTTTGTATGGCGAATAAAGCTCTCAAACTACTTTGTGAATATATGGGACTAAACCCAACCAGAGGGATGCACAGTCACAATTGTTCCAGGTGGCTGCTCCTCTCTCCAAAGCTGCACTCATATTAGTGCGAGGAAATATCAACAATGGTGGAATGAAGCTTCCAGATGCACTCATTGAAAATATTACTGTAATCAATGAACCTTTTTTGAGCTGAGGTGATGGATCCAGTCTGCCATTTCTCTCGCAGTCCAATCACTTCAGGAATCTTGCTCGGAATGATTGAATGTCTAGATTCATCGACGTTCCATGTTCTGTTATGTGTGTATGTCTTCTTTTCTAATTCTTTGGCGTAGTTATCATGAAACTTGGACACACCCTCTTGAGCGAAACTTGTGGCCCTATCATATGATGTTCCAGTTGGTTTACGCACTGATAACAGATTCTTGTGTGGTCTAAGAAACAGTTTCAACCATTTTTGCCCAGCCCATTGAACTCTAAATGGATGCTTAAGATTGTTTCTTATTGCTAATGTAAGTGCCATCCTTCTTACACCAGCCCTTGTCAACTGAAAAAAATTTTGAGACAGTAGTCAACTAGTTATTTTTCAAGTTTGGGTCCAAGAACTGTAGGCCGTTCCATTTTTGTTCGCGCCGCTTCTTTCGGATCACCATACTTCTCCTTGGCGAGCCTTATCAATTTTTTTTGGGTTCTCTTAACACTTTAGCTCCCCTAGTCTTCTTCCTAATTGCTTTAATTGTTTCTTCCATTTTATTGGCATCCCATTTTCTTCCAGGAGGACTGGCATGTCCTTGGGATATCTGAAACAATGTTTGAATGGTTATAATTAAAATCCTAAATATAGCGGTCTACATGCCTCATTAATAGACGGAAAACTTTTGCCAGTTAAATAGGCTAGATTCCACACTTCTCAGTTTACTCAAGACTCTGCTATTTGTTTATTGTAGGGTGCCGAGTTTACCAGGTTCTTGTTTTATTGCATGTTTCGTACTGTCTCAGAGTTGACAGGGCATGGTTAACTAAATGTGACGTTTGTAAAACTGAGGGTAAAGAGCTCCAGAATGCAAGGCAGGGAGAAACTGGAGATCCTCGAGAAAACCCACCAATGTCAGGCACAAAAGCCACATGCAAAATTCCAGGAATGACATCACTGGTAATCAAACCTGTGACATCAGGGTAGGATGAGACTGTTGTAGCCACTACACAACTACCTGCGACTATATTGAAATATATGTAATCCAGTTACAATTATAATTCGAAAATATGCGAGGTTACAGTCTAGCAGGTCTCAAATTGAACTAGCAAACTTGCCCCGTCCATACTCATACGAAACTGAATTCAGTTAGTTACAGCCATTCATTAAAATGCACAGCTTTGTGAAATAATATGTCTTTAGACAGTTTCATTCGCAGGTGGTAAACAGTGCACAATGTATGAAAACGGGATGCATCACTAAACACTGCAGGCCTGTTTCCAAGTTGAATGTTAACCAAATTAGATATACCTTCAAATATAGCTTTCACAAATGCAGTGAGAAGCAAAGGCAGGGACGTAAAACAAGTTACATGCTAACGACCAACACTGATCTGCTGAGGTATTATTGTATATATGAATGTTTGCTTAAGTGCATGTTACATAACCTATTAAACAAATGTCGAATTTTATTGGAAAGGGCAAGAAAAAAAAAAGGGGGGGGGGGGGGGGTTCGACTTGGGATTATTAGGGGTCCGACTTTGGACACACTAGGGGGTTCAACTTAGGATAAAATATTCTTAATAGCCAACAGTCTTAAAAACTGAAAATTCTCACATGTTTCCTTAAGTGTTTATCGGTAGTGTATAGATTGGTATTTGCAAAGGGCATAATTGTAAACATACTGCCACTTACCCTTTTTAAATAACAAATCTTCACTGTTTCGTTTGCCGGTAGAAAAACTTTCATGCGCACGAAATACAGTAATGGCACGACTGGCTGGCAGCGTTGCCAATACTGATTTTAATTTTACCTTCACGTGGGAGCTAAAATACCCGCTTTTACCCACAAGTCGGAAAAAAATTAATGAGCAAATAAATGAATATACCTTAAAAATACTAAATGAAGATCGGTTTAAAATGAATTTTGTGTATGTAGGAAACGTGTTCATAAGGAAGTGTGCATGTAAAATGAAGAAAAAAGTGGTTTATAGTAACATTCGTCTTTGTGAGGTCAACATAACATTTAAAATCAACACAAATACATTTACTGAAAACAATACTAACTGACGTTCCACCATTGAGATCACAGACACTGGTTGATAGCATATATTTGCTACTGAGCCGTATCCTTAGTACAAACAGTAGAAAAGGCAACGTAATCGATTATGTAACATTTGCGTTGGTTGGTAAAATGTAGCAACACAAGTTACATTAAGCTCCTGTCATACTGTCAAATTTTTCTTCGAATTACCTTCAATCATTAATAAATTACATTCATTCAATGCTATATGACGTAAAATGAACATCATAACCAAGGTCATTTTCTTTTGTGTTGTACATGAGTAGCTGTACTTAACATCTAAAAATTTACTATTAGTATGTTTAAAACTGGTTTCATTACAGGGTCTGTAATAATTTTTCATGGGGAACTTGAAAGAATATTGAATACAATTCATTGAAAGGCAAATAAAATGATTTTTTAGTTCAATAAACTGAATTCAAGTGATTAAATTCAATAAATATTTTATTCTGTGAAAAGGCCTTTGGAGTCAAGAAGTGTTATATAAAAAAACTTTAAGCTGTGACAAACTACAATAATAGACCCATTTTTGAACATCTTTAACAAATAGTGTGTGTGGGATCGAAAGTTGTTGCATGAAAACAAATTTCAATTAAACGTAACAGTACAAGCAATAGCTGGAATCAAATACAGCATTTGTTGCAATACTCTTCTAACATCTTTGGTTGTAATGCGCTGAACAACGATCAATTAGAAACACTGAAAAATTTAAATGGGTCAAGTAATGGTAAATTTATATTTATCCCTGATTTCGAAACTTGCGAGTAGGTAAAATACCAAGGGAAATGCGTCGGGAGTCCGACTTAGGGACCGGGTCCGGCTTTGGTCACTTTCCTCTACTTGTTTTTACGAATCACACACAGATAATATATAATTACCAAAAGGTTGTACGTGTATTTTTACTTTTTTTTTTTTTTTTCAGTGAATCGACATGAAAGTTTGTATTTTATTTCATAAAATTTTAGTATTAATGCTTAGATCCTCCAGGTACGTCCCTGTGGTGAATGGCATGTGTATCAATGTCATGACATTTTAAACATTCCTTCTAGTGTTGCAGACTTTGCATAAAACTGTGAATGTTGCAATGAAGAATGTGTGGATGAGTGACGATGGAGCGGAATCTTCAGGAGAGCACAAAGAAACTAACCCAAGAGACACGAGATATAATACAACTGAAGATATTCCTACTTCAGTTTCTGCAATGACGCCACCTACTTACTTTGTTTTTACAGTAACACGTTTAACCTCAAGTGACTCTGACGCAAACCTGTAACGTTATTCGCGTGCTAGAATTCGATTTTCACTAAGAGAGATTTTTCCATTTCCGAAGAGGTACGAGCCAGTAAAACGGAATAGGAGGGAAACGTTCCGAAATAATATCAGATTCGTCATTCAAGACTCGACTCTTCATGCTGTCGAAGTAATGAAATTAAAATAAAATTAAATCTAGGGAAAAAAACGAACTAAAAATCGACTTGGTTTATAGAGAAAAAGGGTCAATACAGTGGCACCAACAATGCAGTCTCATCAGATACATTGCCCAGACTATGAGATGCTGTAGTTTATTGACCCACCCAATAAGGACTGAATCCAGTGAACTGCATTTGATGCATTGTGGCATGAAAATTGCAGTGCACATGAAAATTTTGTGTGTGTTTTGTGCCAATAACTTTCTAGTATTAGAAGTGATGTTTTTTCTGTGTTCTTACCTGTAGCGTGCGTATGCCGTTTATGATTTATTTCATTGCACACATTAGGTTTTTGCGCATAGTATGCAAGTTACGTTTACTAGGTGCTATCATATTTGTCATACTCTTGTCACACAAGCATATTTGGACGTATTTTAATTTCAGATTTGTAAAGGTCCGACACAAAATGCAGGGTGATGTACGAGGAGTTACCGCCATTCACAGGGTTTATTCCTTACATCATTTGGAGCAAAATGTGTCATATAAATGTGGATACTATTCCCAATATTTACAGAGTTATTCGACAAATTAAAAATGCCTAGATTATTGCGTATGGGGCTGGATGAAGTATATAGTTTACCAAAGAACTCCGCAAACACGTGAGGAACTACTTGCACGTATCATACATGCCGACACAGAAATCAATGACAGCCGTGTGCAGCTACGTAGAGCAACACGTGCGGTTCATAAGCGTGTGGCCAAGTGTATGGAAGTAGACGGAAACATTTTGAACATCTTTTGTATGCTTGATGGACATAATTGTGATGCCAAACTGTTAACATTACGGTCTGATAATACATCACTGTATTTACTTCTGAAAGGTTACTTTTTTCATTCATAATTTTTCAAATGTTTCGAATCACTGTAAATGTTGGGAATAGGACCCACGTGTATGTGATATATTTTACTCCAAGTGATGTAAGGAATAAGCCCTGTGAGTAGTGGTAACTCCTCGTGAATCGCTCTTTATATTGCACTTTAAATTTCTTTTCGTATATTTAATAAAAAGTTAAGTATTCTTTTATATTTAATGTCAAAACAAATATTATTTTTTCAAACTGTTTCCAATAACTTAAGCTTTTTTTTGGATTTTGCAGATTTTATGACCTGTTTGGTATTTTTAAATGATTTTTTTACAACTATCAGAGTGCTGAAAATTGACAAAACACACATTGCTGATGGTAAATATAGTGTTTATCGATATTATTTCAGAAGGTGTAAATTGCAGATATTTGCTCCATCACATTCGGGTCTTTGCCCCACTAGTGGGACAAAGATGGTTTTTTTTCTAGTTTGTATATATTCGTAATTTGTACAATTGTGCGTTAGTTTCCTCACAACGCCGAAGCTATAGCAGAATTGCTTTCACGAGTGTGCATTCGGTGCAAATTGTTAGTCCCAGTATAACTTCAAACTTTAAGTGCACACCTTTGTCCTGTATTACTCTTGTGAATCACTGTTTAGAGTATTTACCGTTGCTGCTGAAACTTGGACACCTAGTTGCGTTACTTTGAGTTTAATAGTTGTCAACCAAGTCCACGTGTATTATTGTTAAAGTTTAGGTAATATTGTGTAAGTACTGAACACCATACGAGAAGTGATGCAAGGCTAACACTATTACTAACTGCAACGTCCCCACAAACAAACTCATCGTCAATATGACTCGGGGTGCGGGGAAGCTTCTAGAATGGACCAGCGAGACTATTTAAGACAAATATATCATACATATTGGAGAATTACCTGACATTTAGCTAACTCCAAACTCTATAGACTGTCGGCTCGGGGTCCGTCGCAGTTCTGTCATCAATCGTACACCGTTGCCAGAATCATGTAAAATTGTTCTGCTGTACCTTGTTGCTTACTAGTTTACACCTTCACCACTAAAACGTAGAACAACCAGGATTCGAGGAATATTGTACAATTGAAAAATGATTCCTTCACCGCCTTACAAAATCGAGGGAAGAAGTAAATGCACTTTTGAATGAATATAATACATTGTGGCCTTACCAAATCAAATCTCCAGGTGGCAATCGTATTGTGACAGCCGTAGAATCGGAGTTATAACGCAACATGAAATTCGCTGCTTGTTCGCAAATGCTTAAGAATTACTTCTCTTGCTCGTAGTGATATGTGTGTGTTTATATATTTATATATATATATATATATGCATACACATACACATTATCTAATCACATTATTATGACCACCTGATAGTATCCAGTGTGACCGCCCCTCGCAGCACGAAAAACAGCTAACCGAGCTGGCAGTGACTCAATCAGGTGCTAATGTGTCTCCACGTGTATCTGGAGCCATGCTGTCTGCAGTGCGTCCCACAACTATTGAAAGGCGCGTGGCGGAGGAGACAGAAGGCGAACACAAAGATCGAGGTGGATTGAGATCGTGGCTGTTTAGGGGCCAGGGAAGAATTTTGAAGTCCTGATTGTACTCTTTCAGCCTCATTCTGGTGCAATCTCTGCTTCTTCTATACACGTAAATAGAACGACCTCAGCGTAATTTGTGATCACATCGCAAAACCAAATGATGCTGAAATGAAATGAAAACTTGGCAATATTCCGTCGCGCTGTAGTACCAATCGCAAGAAGCATGCAAAATTTTCGCCATAAAGAGTATTGTGTAATCTGCATTGTTTTACTTTTGCTGCCGTTTGTGTTTCTTAGACACGAGAAGTAAATCATTATTTAATGATTTAATTCGCCAGAATATCTTTTTTTGCAGCTGCCCTTTACGCTTATTTCGATTATTGAACTGTCGCAAAATTCCTAGGCATCCAAATAAAACTCAGTTTGCTGGATTTTCCTAAAATTCGGCAGTGGCTTGTATGTGGATGCATTTTAACGGTCTGTTTGGCTTGATGAGGAAATGAACGCAGCGCGCATAAACTTGTAAGGAAAAGATGAATTAAATGTGAAAGAAAGTCGAATATAATGTGTGGAAAAGTAAGTTACAACTTATATTAAAGCAAGTGTATCGCTCGCTGCGTTAGACCACTTCTTTCGCGAAGGAGCGACTCTGCTGAAATTGCGTGCATCCAACTGGTTTTGCAAAGTCCATAAACGGAATGCCAGAGGAATATAAGTTGAGATACACTGGGGGACATATTTGCGTACGTGGTAAAACATTGCGCAAGCGGAGTTAGTCAACGTTCATTTCTTGTGGTGTCCATAAGAGGGCGTCCTGGCCACTTCGCGGAAGGAAGTTTTTTGGTACGTTTATGGAGCGACGCAAATACACCGCAGTTGTTTCAATTTCTGTTAACCGACAAAATGTTCGACGATAAAGGATAAGGAGCTGCCCTTTCATGAAGTTGGCTTCGAGTCTATTTTTAATTTTACCGCGTGTTGTAGCGATAACACAAATTTCTTCGACAATCTGGCAATATTTTTGCCGCCATTTACGTGAGGCACTTTATGCTTATTTTGATTATCGAACTGTTACATAATTCCTAGGCATCCAAATAAAACTTAGTTTGCTAATAATTTTCGTAAATTTGGCAGTGACTTGTCTGTGTATGAATTTAAACGGTTAACGAAACTGTGACGATGTCTGCGTATAAAGTAGATACACGATGGCAGACGGTGCAACCATGCCTTTGCTGTAATTCATTTATAGCCAATATCTAATAAGCCATTCCATTCATACTCTCACAACAATAAGGCAGTTACAATCTGGCGGAAGGGGGCAGGGAGGAATCCTTCACTTGCGTACCGTGAAGTCGTGTTTGGAAATGTAAATATACGCTTAAGGGGAACGAAAGAAAATTCCGAAGTGCCTCATCCCCAACTAGCTATTGACCTTAGATAACAGCAGTGCAGCCGACGACAGAGCTACGAGTTTGTAGTATGTTACAATATTGATTGTGCCAAATTTTGGCAGAATTAAAATTCTGATGTCATGAGTTTTTAGTTCCCTTGCCTGGTCTGTAATGTAGTGCAAAGTCAACAGTTAGTTGTTTATAATGGAAAAAGGGGGGGGGGGGTACTTTTGGAATTTTCTTTCCTAAGAAAGTAACCGAACTATAAAAAACCCAAGAATCCAATATGGCGGTGTAAATTTCCTCTTAAATGTTCCCGAAAGTCGAGTAATTGGCCACCGTACGTATCAAGTTGACATGTAGATAGCGATTCCTGCTGCCAAAGTTGTCAACGCGCTACCTTTGAGATTACGAGGTTACATTTTGAAGCTGTGAATAAGCTGCCTGTGCGTGGTGCAGGTTTCATCCTGAGATACATGTACTGCATTGTCTAAGCCGCTACTCGGAATAACGGTGAGGCAAGGCGAGGGCGTTAATAAGCACCACTCGGTTGAAATTCTTGTTTTGTGGAAATACACTATCTACCAAAAAGTAATTGGGCACCCGTGAAGATAGGTAATTCAGTACGTCAGTAGACTTGTCTTTCACAGCCTTCGGTGTAGGACCGCTGGTGTTTGTCCGTGGTAACATTAACACAGAGGCCTATTGTAACATTATGGATAGTGAAATGCGCCCAACATTGTGGCATGTTTACGGAATAGATCCGTGTTACTTCCAGGATGGCAATGCCAGATGCTATCTTTATACACTAGCACTGGTAACCGCTGCATTGGTTTTACCACTGTAGCACTATTACCACATGTTTCTGGTAAGTGGTTGACGGTAGTTGCCACTAGTGTAAACAGCCGATAGATTTCGTGACATTACTCTGGGAAAAATCATAAATAGTAATCAGTGAGTTCATTGGCTTTCGACGTGTTTTGCAAGATGTTCTGACCGTAAGTAGTCCAGATTTGAGTTTCGAAAACAATAGTTTCGTATGAGCAGCAGAATTGGTATCCCGTTTCTCCCAGGTGTTATTGAACGCTTTTTTTTTGGTTATCGAATTGATCACACTGCCTTGTTTTTATTTTACCGCTTTTTTTTATCCTGCCGTCTATAGTTTGTGGATTGTTTTCTGTCCCAAACGTCTAACTTACCAGATAGGAACCAACTTTTAGAAGGAATGATATTATATTTTTAAGTGTAAAAAATTTTTAAATAGTTTATATTTCTGCTTCGTGTGTACTGTTTGTCCCCATGTCCTTATTTATGGCATGGCGAGGTGTATTCATATTTATGCTTACAGAACACATTTAAAAGATACCCATTTCTGAATGGCCTTAGCGAAAAATGTACGTAAATTTTTTATAGAGGGAAGATGTTCTTTATATTTTTATATACAAAAACGTCGTGTTTATCCTAATGCACCTGAAGCTAAGGTTGCCTAAAATTTTCCTGTTTGTCTTGCTGAGAGGGGCCCGGTCGTTGGCAGCCAGTCTGAAGCATGGACATGTAGCACGGACGAAGTAGAAAGGAAGGGGTCGCTGGGAGGAGCTCGGAATAAAACACTCCATTACGGTAACGGCTGCCTCGCCGCTGTAATGAGTTCCTCCCAGGCGACACTGCGCTGGCGGCAGGAAAAACACTGCTGGTTGAATGTTCAGCTGTAGCACAGAGTTATGATTCGTCCGAGCTTCCCTTGGAGCTGATGGAACAGCTGCCATTTCTCCAGTATTGCCATCATGTAGCTAGTTTTCTGTTATAAAATCACTTGAAAAAATCCTATTCGTAACTGCAGGTGTTTAGTTTTAACCGTATTTATGTTGCCAACGGACTGTGAAAAATTGTGTTCTAAAATCTAAATATGCTATTTTTTTCGGGATTAAAAGTGCTGCAATAAAAAAAAAAACTTACTCCAGCGCATTTTCATGTTAAATTATCTCACTCGAAAGTTTAAATGCCAGTATTGAAATTGAAACACTGTTAAACGTAATCCACATTTCTATACTGCATATTTTAGTGTACCGAAGAAAATAATTAGATTTTTTTTATGTAACGCTGTTATATTAGTTATTCTTATGTTGTTAACCAGTGGTGTATGGTGAATTGTTGCAAGGTAAGCTGGTGCTTGCTCACAGCTGTACATTCTCTGTGCACGCAGCATGATCCAGTAACCACCGTGCAGCCTGGGGAAACTGAATGCATTCCCACCACTCACAAGCGAGCAGCGAGGGACCCATTACACGCGTCCTGTGGCGTCAGCTGCCGAGTTACGTTTTAGTGGTGGAAGTGTAAACTTGCAAGCAACAGGGTACAGTACCGATTTAACGTCAGCTTACCTTGCAACAGTTCACCACACGCCACTGATATTAACAGTGTCATTAGATTGACACAGTGATAAGGGACGGTAGCACACAGCATTGGTTGTAAAGTGTGGCTTGAAACTCGTGCTCAGCCATAACGTACTGTTGTGTTCCAGGGCCCACCACCTCAGCCTGGACAGCTCAAGTTCACGGTGGCAGAGACTTGCGAGAGGATAAAGGAGGAGTTCAACTTCCTGCAGGCGCAATACCACACGTAAGTTGTTCATGTCTTCACTTCTTATCGCAATGTTGCCGTGTGCGTGTTAGGTGCTGGTAGTTATGGGTAAGGTTAATTCTCTGCAGGTTAGGAACAACGAGTTTTCTTATAGTTGAGTTTTTGGGCATAGGTAAGATTTCTGTCATTAGGGGCGCAGTGTTCCAGAGAGGTCACTTTTAAATAAAATTTTAATCTACGTGAATATTAAAAGATATATGTTTTACTTAGTTACAAAGTTATTTTACATTTGATTTATGTTTATTGCAATGGTCCTATTTTTTAACGTAGAAAATAGAGAAAATCTGACACACATACGACACTAGCGCTTACCTAGTGGCGAAAATTGTTGGTTGTCTAACTTTTAACATTGATCTTCCCACCCTCCGTAGAATTGACCTTAGTATGGGTTCACGTTAAGTCGACAATGAATGCAGTGTTGCACGCACGAGCAAAGACGGGGATGGCGACAGCCATGGTTTGTATTTAGAAGCTACTCGTGCACTCTCCTGCATTTATCTCGGAAAGCAATGGTAAACTGATATATACTAGGATGGCCGTAGCGGGAATCGAACCCGGGACTTCCCGGATTCGTGTACATTGTGTTACCAGGGTGCCTTCTCCCTTGGTACGATGAAAAGGGCTTTTGGTGTTCATTGCACATTTGAATCCCGCAATTTTATCGGGACTTGTATCAGCTCAAAAAAATCAGTCGTGAGGGATCGATTTATTTGACTTGGCTGGTCGTCTTAACTAGTGCATCGATTTCTAGCCGCTGCACTTGTAGTATAATCTTTGTATAGGCTATTCACGGTATAGTGAGTACTTTTGAAAGCCCTCTTATTTGGAATATAAGTCGATGAATATATTTTATTGTAGCCTTAGACTGTAACTTCCGAGCACGGTGGAATATACACACTGTGTTGATTACTTACATGGCAATATTTATTTTATAAAGGTGGTTAAATTGTAACACATGGCTGAGCGGAAAAAGTAACTAGAGCTTTAAAAGTGCTCACTTTACCGTGAACAACCTATAACTGACAGAAGTCTCGATTATTTTGCATGTGGAAAACATGGTATGTGTTACAAATGGCCGGGTAGATTTTCTCGGGTGCTCCGGTCACTCATTTCATTCCGTCACTGCTCGTATATGAATAGGCTAGTGTGTCATATTAATTCCACCAAGACTTGGTGCCACCTTCAGGGTGGTTTAACCACCTTATTGTTTCGCCCAGCATCTATTTACTAGGAGTAACGACGACTGTCTCGTGTCAGTTTAAATTTGGTGTACTAATTTATTTATTTACCTTAGTTTGATAAGAAATATTTCCGAAGTACGCCTGTTGCCATGAGCACAAAAATATAGCTCTTATATTATTGGCATAACTCAAATTTAAGTGTGAAAGTTAAGCTAATGCTATTTATAACATACTACACATTAAGAAATTATTCTTAAAGTTACCATACCAGTGTACAGTTACTCACAGTGACAGTGGTACACTTATCCTATGATATTTCATTGATGTAATACAAGCTTAAATGTATTTACAATCATCATAAAAAACAGATACAGAAAGCAAATTTCTTCAAAAAGAATATGTAAGTGTACAACAAAAACTTCATATTCTTAGGTCAATATGTACACCACAATAAATGGTGCAACCTGTATATGTTGCACCATTCTCATGTTCTCATTTAGTTTGCAGAACAATTTTGAGGTCATTCCGGTTAGGTATGGGATGTTTGCGGACGTTTTCTTTTAACACACACATTTTAAATGACATTGACATCTGGGAACTGTGGAGATGTATCTACGAAGTACATGAGGTTAATTATAGAGTAACGACATGTGTACTTTATGGTCCTTATATTTCGGGTCGTTGTCTTGGTAGAACGTGAAACTGTACCGCAAGCCTAATTTCTCTGCTATCGGTGCCAATTCTTTCTTCAATATATCCAAATACACATCTTGATCCATAGTACTATAATTGAAATGGAGTTTCTCCACACCCGAAGCCGCCGTACAACCCTATACCAACAGTGACCCACCCCCGTGTTTCACCGTCGGCCGAAGATGTCTTTCTGCAAGCTCCTTGTTTAATGACCTTCCCATCCAATGAAATCACATTGAATTTACTTTCATCAATAATAGTACTGTTTTCCAGTAGTCAAAATATTTATCAGCTTGATCTGTGGCAAACTGGAACCTAAGAAGTTTATTCTTGCTGATGTATGGTTTATTGCTCGCTACTCGGCCATTTAAGTCCTCTCTACGAAGGACTCTCCGCACCGTTTCTGGGCAGATTGTTTTCCCCAAGACGTCTTCTTCCATATATATCTGACATATATGTGTGTGTTTACTATGTCCAGTGTAGCAATCTGACATATCTGTTCGTGTTTACTATGTCCAGTGTATAAACTTTGTATACTGTATTTTGAATTGACCAATATCTTTGTACAGCTATGTATTGAAATAAAAGATTTTACGGACGCAATAAAATAAATAAACAAACAAGCTTCCTTGGCAAGTTTTGGTGCATGTAACGCAGGATCCTTATTTATTTGACGTCGGATCCATCGCTAGTCTGATGCAGTGAATATGTTTCTGGTCGTACGCTTCTCTTTGTTCTCTATTCTACGTACTGACGAAAGCGACGAACGATATTTTGCACAGTCGAATGATTGCGATTCACAATTTTGTTGATCTCACGCGGAGATATTCCCCTATGGTAATGCAAAATAACTAGCTGTCTCATCGCCACAGACATCTGATCTCTTTCACGTTCCTTGTTGATCTACGAAAACTTGAATGTAATGCTTGCCTTCATGCACTGAACGAAGGTTCGTGTAGTTCAGAATGCTTGAGCCCCCACTTGGCACTCCTGGTAGTCCACGAGGGGGGGGGGGGCATGTATTGGGCAGTGTGCCACTTTCACTGTGGCGTTCAATCTGCAGTTGTTTGGTGTTTTCCATTTGATGCAGATATAATCATATAAATGATGCGTGTCTTTGTACACCCTAAAAGCTGCATATGTAATGCATTAAATAAACTGGGTTACCAGTAATTTTCTTTTGAAGGGAATATTCATTTCCAGTCTGTCAGTTTGTACTAGGTGTACCACTTTCGCTGTGAGTTACTGGATACAGATAGTGATAAAGTGCGAATGGTAATCTATTTTCCCATACATTCATGGTAGCATTCCTACATTCGCTCACGAAACAATCAAATGGGTAGTAAAGTCCTTAACCTTGCATAACAACGACTCTCAACATTCCTATATTTGGAATCTGACATGTGGTTTTATTTCCATACAAGCTATAGATTAAAAACTTCCATTATAATAAATGAAGAAAAAAAATTACAGTGTAGTTATTTATCGGTTTTCAAGTTGGCAGTGCCTAAATTTCAGTTCAGTGCTTACATCTCAAAGTTTATGCTAGTTTATTGCAATTCGTGGTTGTTCTAACAGTCAAATATTACTGAAGTTATGTTGAAGAAACTATTTTCACTGTAGTATGAACAGAGTTCTCTGCTGAAGAATTACATTGATATATGCCAACCAGTACCATCATAGATAGGGTCAGAAGAGACAAATTTCCCTTGGGAGCCATAATTTGTAACCACAAACTGATACATTTAATAGGGATATATAAGAAGTAAATCGGATCTGAAGTAACATTGGAATTGTAGGAAGGGCGTAACGGCCTAACCCAAACATATGCTCGCCAACTACAGTATATTGCCTCGTAAGTAATTACACTCACATGTTTGCCATGGTCCTTTTTTTTTTTAGCACAGATATGTACATTATATTTAGTGAATAGAATGTTTTATCAGTTTTACAGTGTGTCGTACTTAATTGTACTGTATATGAATACATCGAAGTGAAATGTGGGCGTTCCTACATTTCGTTCGCAGTTGTATGACATTTCAAGTGCTTGGTAAAATGTGTTAATTTCAGCTTGTGAAAACCTGTCTGTGTAGAATTTTTTTGTATATTTTTATTTACTGTAATGGAACTGAAATTCGGAAGAGAAAAAAAAATTATATCAGTATTGTAATGGCATATGTGATACAAATGCTTGAATTTGCATAGGTACATTTAAAAGTCCAGTGTGTTGTAAAAGTGATTTGCACAACTGTTTCGCAGTGTTCTAGGCCTACATGCATTCAGAGTTTATCGCATAAAAATGTACTCGTCTAAAATTCGCCCAGCAACCACATACAGCATTAATAATTATATTTTAAATGCCACGTAAGATTACTGCTCCTCATGGTCATGTAGTTATAGGGTTTTTATTGATGCAAATATGTTTATAATTTTTTTTGTAATATCTTAAGTGTCAGGGGCCTTGGTGGTGCAATGGTCAGACTACTCGGTGATCTCCCGTTTCCCGCGCCCTTGCATTCCAACGCCACTCCGTACTCACCTCGCTTCACCCTCATCGACTTTCAAGACTCGATGCTAAGAGCCACTCAAATATCTCCACTCCGCTCCTAAGTATCCGAAGTTTCACGTTTTGTTACATTTTTTCAAACTGAAAAGTTAATATGAAAATTTGTTGCCACGAAAGGAGTTTAGCAGGTTTCCAATTATTTTTTATTTGTGTACTTTCCATTCGTCTATCGATTTTATTAATGTTTTATGACTTCACTTATTATCATTAGTGAAGGAACCATTGTGGCGAACATTAAAGAACTAGAAAGGAAGCGGTCATTTTAGCATTCGCCTGAGTGATTTCTGGAAAGAGAAGGAAACCGAGATCGTAATCGCCTGACCGGGAATCGAACTTGCGCCCTCTGTAATGCGACTCCAGTGCCTTAACTTGCCCGTGCCCGCCTTCGCGGTTCCCGTTAAACGTTTATAAGGCTTGTGTGGAGCGTCAGTTAACACAGTAAAGCCTAGTACACACGGGCACCTTTCTTGTACAAGAAAGTTAGCACGTTCTTGTACACCCCGACTTGCATCGTGTGAACGGCCGCCAAGTATGCTAGTTACTAGTACACAAGAGCACCAGCTATCGCCATATGGATATGATCGTATTTTTCGCCATCTTTCTTGTACAAGTCGAATGTAAACAAAACATGTATTTTGTTGATGCTGGCAATAAACAGATATGTTAACGTTTTTAATATGATAAAATGTTTAATAGTTCCACTATCGTAGATAATTCTGTGTAATAATTTAAAAAAATTGAGAAGTTTGTCTTTTAGCTGTGAGTGATTGTAGATATTATACATATGTAAATATTTAGTGCTTGAAATATGCGCAATTACCCCCACAACCCCAAAACTGCTTCCGAATCATACATAGTTGACATCAACCATCCACTTTCTTGCTCACCAGCTAGTGTCGTGTCTATAGATCACACAATTCCGTTCATACTAGCTGGTATACACTTTAGTGTTCCATTTCTTGTTGACATTTATTTTCACTTTCTTGTACAAGAAAGATGGCCGTGTGTACTAGGCTTAAGAGAACGTCACCGAACATAAGAGTATGTTTCGCAGACGCATTAGACGACTGCCATCGCGTAATGGACTTTGATAGAGGCCTTCGTTATGGGTCTGCACGAGGTTGTGTGGACATAACATGCCAGGCATGTGGGGCATAATGTCACTATGTCCCGATGTTCGAATTAATGAGTATCTACGTGAGGCACCTACGCACGTCATGAAGGATCCTGACTAAGGGAGGTGCGCCTTATTGTGCGCCAAGCATTACGCAACCCCATGACATCACGTCTTCGATCCGCAAAAAATTACTGTAGCACCTCCACGCCATGCATAGGCAACTGGCATCAGCCGGATTGAAGCCTGCATGCCACAACAGAACTGCCCGTGCAAGCTCGGGGCAAAGCTTCCACGAGACCTGCCACCCGAGCCTGCATTCAAGCAGTTGTGGAGGGTTCTTTGGAATAATCTATCCAACGGTACTTGTCGCATAGTTAAAGACGAGTGTATTTTTTATTTTTCTTCTATCCAACGGTACTTGTCGCATAGTTAAAGACGAGTGTATTTTTTATTTTTCTTCTACATCTGTGGTTCCGAAACAATCTTCACTCACGAGTTCAGCATTATGCATTTATGCACAGAGCCTAAGCGTTTCGTTGTTATAACTAGAACTTTTGTTTTAAATAAACACGAATATTTACCATAAATTCTACATACTGCTGTTTTAGTATCGGTGAACACATTTTCGCGGTTTTTATATACTATTTTTTCGTGTTTCATAGTGTTACGCTCTTTCTCAAAACAAAATTAATAAAATGACTCTACCACCCTATCACTGATTGGCTATATAATTTCACCTTTGTAGGAAACCTTCCATCGAAAATTGCGCACCACCAATTACGAAAACGTCCATGAAAACGGCCGGCAGATGACCAAATCTTCCACAGATCCATCCATACAAGCGGCCATGCAATCTTGCATGGAATTGACAAAGGAATCTTCCGTCGTGGCATGCAGGCATAAGAGTTCATCGTCCCATGCGTAGATACGGCGGCATTTGAGGTTTCGCTGGATCTTACGAGGACTACGTACTGAAACATTTTTTGTGAAATCGTCGTTTGCGTGCGCAAACGTGTATCTCGGTAAATAAAAGTTATGGGAATAAGACTTTTTTCCAGAAAGGATTAAAAAAAACTATTGTCTATATCACTATCTTTTTACTTTTGTCATATTAAGTGTATTCTTGGAGAAAAAATTCGTCAAATTGGTCAAATATCGCATTTCTAAAGCTTGTCTATGCAGTTTTCTTAAGCGGCAAGATAAAAGTACAAAGCTATGGGTGTATTTTAATCTGTGGTCTTTCATCGCGTGTAATGACGTCCCACTGTTACAGATATAATTTGCACAGTACAACGTTACAACAGAAACATTGCACGCCTTGCGCGTAGGAGCAATGAGTAGAGAACTGCAAAATTCGCGTTATTTTCTAGCTGCACGATTAACTTCGCCGTCTTATGTATATTTGAGTCAGGGTTTTTTGTTTATTGGCTTCCGCAGAAGTCAGGTGCCATTTTCCGTTTCGACTTGGTTGGATGCGATTGGGCCATGCTGTCGTTAATTGTTTCTTATTAGTTCAGATACGTCCGGGAAGTGCCAGGCAAACTGTTGCCCAGTAATAAAGCCAATATAAATGTATAACGTTTCGAAGTCTACTCTGTCCTGAAATAATAACGCGAATTTTGCAGGTATCTAGCGATGAGGCACTAGGCGTGCGTGTTAGTCTCGCCCGTAACGCTCACTCGCTTCTTGACCTTGGACGCGCAGCTACATAATACCCTTAAGGGCGCTAACTGGAATTATTTTGCGTGTCCGAGCCTAAGAAGCATGGGAGCTTTAGGATGACCTCCTTGGTCTTTCATAGAATGTCTGGGCCGCCTTTACACGCAACGCACTGAATTGACTTGCAGACACTCTCTCTCGTCGACTCGCCTAACAAAACTTTCAGCAGCGGTTCTATGATATCTTGCAATATTAATGACATAAAGGAGTGTTGTATGTCCCTTTGTGCGGTGTTTTAAATACACTGTGCCGAATGTTCTGTACCGAAAATTGATTGGGAAACACTGGTATTAGTCCTTTCGTAGTTTAAAATTATACGTATTAAGGATGGAAATGGGAAACGGAGACTTCCATTCTGAAATATAAAAGTCTTAAATTTTATTCGTACACAGACGCCGATATATATATATATATATATATATATATATATATATATATATATATATATATATATATATATATAATGGCATCCACACACGACTAGAACTCTGCACAGGGTTTGTCGAAGGGTGTGGGGGTGGGGGTGCCTGGGCAGATGGTTTTCGTAAGACTACCGCTTTTGCGGCCGAGAAGAGCGAGAGCGATAAGGCTGACAGCATCAAACGCGCCATCGCCGCTAAGCGCATGGTTCTGAATTGGCGTGCAGTGTTCTCGTCGCACTCCATGTGAGACTTTCAGCGGTGACCCTATTATTTTATTGGTTTAAAGTTTGTAGGAATGTTCATTGCAGGGCCCTTGAGTAGTGTATGTGATACGTATATTTTGAGCTGCAGTGCTATATAAAAACTGTTTTTAGCCGTTTTGTAAGTAGGGTCTACTCTGAAATGGCGTTTCTAACGTGCGCGATATTTTGAAACTACTGAACAGCCTTCGTCTAAATTTTTTTTTTTTTTCGTAGAACAACGCATTGGACATACGTTTCGTGGAAAAACGTATATTTCAAACACACTGCAACGCAGTTAAAGCTCCCTAGTAAAATATTGCCTGTAAAAATCAGTGTTTACACACAGAGGAAAGAAGCCAAATATGAAATACCATTTTGATTTTTATTTATGATAATTCCAGTTTTGATTAAATTCGTGCGCGCACATATTGATAAATTCGACACACCATCTTAGATCACCACAGTAAAGTTAGAACCAACAATATTTATCACATATCAATTCTAAAAAATGTTTTAATCAACATATGTACTTTTTGGCAACTGTGAAAAGTGGTACCTAATATGGAATCTGTATATTAGTCTTACAAATTATGGTATGACAATGAAAATAGCACACTGACTACATTTATTTCCCATTTTAGAAATGGTCTTAGAAAATATTGAAAACGTACTTTACTTTTTGAAATATTCACACACAAACATGTTGTTCTGCAGTAGAACATTCAGTGTGACACCATTGTGCATATCTAAGCACTGTATCCACGTTTCAATTCTTCGATATTCTTGTGAAAATTTACCCTCGGAATAGAATCACGCGGCATCTTGATCAGCAGGACTTACTAGCCCGATATCCATCAAATCACTGTCTGAAGATTGATCACTTACGCTGTGTGGGTTTTTCATTTGAAGAACTTTCGCATCTCCGTCTTGCGTCTTACGTGCAACCAAACCACTGGAAGAAGACTGCGTGTTGTGTAGTTCTAGGCCAGTGTCTATTGTAGAAGCTTTTCCTGATTTTGCTGAAGGATGTTTAGTGTGGTTTCCTTTATTTTTGTATTTTTTGCGAAGTATGTTTCAACTCCGAAGTGTTCTTGTATGGCGATGTTGTCAAAAGTGCTGCCTTTTCCGGTGCTCGTCCCTTTTGTGGGTCTTTCTCTTTGCAATTTTTGGGATAGAAACAATGTGTTCTGGTCCAAAAACTTCGGTTTCCCATTGGTCTTTGTCTGTAGGTCTGTTGACTGTGGTGGATTAATGCATGTCTTCTTACTCAGCAGCAAGGAAATCGCTGATTTCAAATACTGTGAGATTAACAGGATATAGGCCTGTAGATCTGAAACAATTTACAGCAATGTAGCCAGTTTGAACTTTCAGTTATACTTTCCCAAATAGTTATGCAATATCAAAATGTGTGGTTGGTCTATCGGTTGATCTCATGTGCATGCGTAACTCCTCGCTGTAGTAAGCTTTTAAGGGCCCCATGGAAGTTTTATCAAGCGGACACCGCTTTCTGCAGAAGTGACTGACTCGACTTGCTTTCCGCCTTTTAAAGCAAGAACAGGCTGTACTCTTGACAGAACAATAGATAGGCCCGTCTCATCTAAATTAAACACCCTATCTGAAGGATAGTCATACCTTTCAATTTCAACTTCTAATAAATGTCGTTTACAGCTGCCAACTGGTAAGTTAGTCTCTTGATATCTCGCCTTGTCAAACCATAGAACATTTTTTCCATAATTAATATATAATCTACTAACCTTTTTTCCAGTTTAAGTGGGAACACGGGACGCCTGCCTAATGTCGATTGACTTGATCTACTGGTGTTTTTTCCTTTTTCGACGCCATAGGAAACAAAGTTGGTCGTGGAAAATTGAAAATCTTTTCTGCCTTTTTATACCCCATAGAACCTTTTCTCACTTCCATAATTGCTTACTCCATATCGCTTACATTCCACTTCTTTCGTCGTGATGTATGCGGCTTCTTTTTCCGGCCAGACATAATTCTGTGTAAAAGATCAAAATATGTCATGGCAAAGTGAAATTTTGTACCAAATATGGAATACTATTCCATATTTAGAACACAAATGTATTCCTTATTAGGTGCATAGCCATTTTGGATAATAAACAGTGAGATTTGTCACACCATGGTAACGAATATTTTATTACATAACTTGATTAACATGTTCAAATCTTACACTATTGACACACTACTTGGCGACCGTTTGTTACACTAACTAATTATTTTTATCTGCAGTAAAAATTTGCCTTGCACATATTCTTCAAAGTGGAAGAAAATTAAGTCGACAACCTCCAACACACAGCGCATCTAAACTGAGCTGTTTCCACGCACAAAGTATTGTTACGCGCGTGATTTCTCGCCTCGGGCACGAAGTTCCCTTACGCACAGGCCGGCGCTGTGGGAGGCCTGATCTCCCTCGTCCCTTCTTTTTTACCCCAGGTGGTCAGCCCCTCATGCTACCGTGGCTGGCGTCACAGCCCCTCCTTCTCCCCCTGCTGAGGAGTCGACAAACTTAGAAGAGGCACAAGAATATTCTGGGAATTAGTACACTCGGTCAAACTCGGGATTTAGCAAAACTTCTGGGTGATGGCCTACATCCATATGAATACTGCAGCGGTCCAGCGGCCAGCAGTCTTTGGCGAAGGCTATCTAGCTGAGTATAGGCGCGAAGTGTTCAGTGCGGTACTACAGCGGACGATGTGTTCGTGGTGTGAATGGACGAGAGAGCGTGAAACCTGGCGATTGAAACCTACTGCGTGTTTGTGCGCTCAGAGAACTCTAGAACATTGCGACTGGTGGGAAATGGACTAAACTGAGGTGGGACAGAATGGACATGTATTACGGATTTTATTGTAAATATTGGAACTGTCAAGTATGGGCACATTATTTATAAAAATATTTGAATAGGTTTTGTCACACTGCCTTTTGGGACTGATTTTTTAAATTCTTTAATTGCATTTATTTCTTTGAGGTAATTATAAATTGTATTAATTAAAGACATTAATTGTAAACAGGAAGTGATATCAGTTTGTTGTAAAATATTAAGTCGAGAAAATTTTGTTTGTAGTAATTGTAAATAAAATTAGGAAATTATAATTAACTCTTTTAGTTAATTAAGACCCCCATCCCTTAACGAATTTGGTTTAGCCCACTGAATTTTGAGAGAGAAATTGTAACAACTGATGTTAGAAGTGAGATGGAGGCATTCTATAAAAGTAATAAAATAATTGTAATTAGTATTATAATAGGTTACTTACTAGCGTGATAAATTTATAAAAATAATAATTATATTAATTGGCCAGGGAATTATTAAGAAATTTGTGGATACTAACAAGGAAAATGTGGGTAGATATGGAAGCACATCGTGCCTCGATCGAAGGACTGAGTAGCCAAATAAGTAGTGTCAGAGCATCTAAAATTAGCCAAATTAGCAGTGTTAATGTAAATGTAAATAGTCAAGTTAGTAGTGTTAAGTGTTAGACAGGTAGTTGACAAACTGGATAAGAAAATACAGTGTGAATGAGAATGGAGTCCGAAATATAGAGGGTATTAGCGAATTAGTAAATAATAAAATTGAACGTGTCGAGAGAAAGGTGGACCAGGATGTGAGCACCCTCAAGAAGGAATGGCAGGAATTTCTGGAGCAGCAGGCGAGAAGGGAGGCAGCGGTTGAGGGGGAGCGGAGTTCGACCCCCACCGAGCCGACGAGTGTGGGAGGCGAGGAGAAGGCAGTGGTCGCCGTCAGTGCCGCAACCACAGGGGAGGCGCAGCAGTTTTGGAGTGCGGGTACGCCCCAGCCAGGGGTGGGTAAAGGCGCCACAATACAGCCCGCCCCTACGATGGACCGACACCTTGGCGCAAATACCGCAACCAGTTCGAGATTGTTGCTGCCCTGAATGGGTGGACTGAAGAGCAGCGGACGTACTACCCGGTGGCTGTACTTAGGGGACCTGTATTCAGCATACTGCTGTTGTTGTCAGAACGACATTGACTAGAATACTCCACATTGGTGTCGGCTTTGGAGCTGCGATCCGGCGACCGATACCTGTAAAACGTCCACCATGCCCAACTGCGAAGCCGCATCCAGCGATCAGGGAACCACTGCAGAATCTGTGGCAGGGCATCGTGAGGATGTCACACCTGTCTGGATGGATGCTCTGAAGAGGCACGAGATGTCATCGCAGTTGGCTTCTTCGTCGATGCTATCGCTGACACCTAAGTGCGGCAAGCTATGCATTTGGCTGCGCCTCACATCATGCAGGACGCCTTGGCCCGAGGACTGGAGGTGGAGTCAGTACGGCAGGCGTCAGTGCCCCGACGTCCAGTGCGCGCAGTGATTCTAGAGGAAGAGGAGGACGACAGCCTCAAGAGAATGCTGAAGGACTTGCAGACGACCATGTGGAACATCGTCTCCAGGGTGCGCAGTACAGAGACTCGCCATCCCCCACCCAAACGGTCAAAATGTTGGTCGTGTGGACAGCCGGGGCACTTGAAAGTCAACTGTCCTCAGCAGCAGCAACAACAGTTACCAGGAAACAGGCAGCAAGGTGCAGGTGAGAGTGCAACATCTTCGGTAAACTTGTTAACACCGGTCTTGAGGGGCAAAGGTTGGTGATCGCTGGAGGGGAGACCCCGATGATTTTGCAGGTGCGTTCAATAAAACAGGACTTCGGTGCCATATTGGTGGGGGGAGTTTAGATGTATCTTGTCAGATGGTCGTCGACACAGGGGCGACTATAACAGTGGTAAGACCTGACTTTCTCGGACCTTCCCCCGGCGATCAGCTGATAAGAGAATGGATCACTGCTATTTTACTACAGTAACGGGCTATATCACACCAGTTAAAGGCAAGAGAAGGTTACTCTTACAGCTCGGTAACCTAAACACAGAACATGATATATACATAACAGACATAGAGGAGTAATGCTTTTTGGGTCTTGGTGTATTACATAAGCTGGGGTGCTGTATAGATACTCAACTGGAGGTGTTATGGGTAGGTGATACCGAGTTGGTAGTGTCAACAGGACGAGATTTATCTTCGCCAATAAGGTGCCCAGTAGTTTCATCAGTTGACTGTGCTCCCTGCTTCTAGCGAAGTTGTTATCCCAGGCAGATGCAAGGGAAAATTTGTCAGACAGTTGGGCATAATCGAACCAGCCCAGAAAGGTGGCATCTCACCAGATGGTGTCGTAGTAGCAAGGACTTTGGTTTATTCAAAATCTGACAGTTTGCCTTTATCTTACTGTGCCATCCGTCTTGAGGAGGGGGCCACAATAGGGGTTTGCAAACAGATCTCACAGGTAATTCCAAGTGTTCCAGAAGCTTTACTGCCACAACATACTGGATGTCCTCTTCAAAATGCTCTGTGGGAACTGCTGACTAGAACAAGAGATAACCTGAATTGTTGACAGGAGAGGACAGTTTCAGAATTGTTACAGAAAAATACAGGTGCTTTCTCCTGTGAGCCTAATGACCTTGGCAGAACTAATGTTGCATGACATCACATCGACACAGGGGATGCCAGACCCATAAAGCAGCCACCAAGGCGACTGCTGCTAGCTTTATATGAGGTGGTTGATGGTATTCTAAAAGAGATGAGGGATTTATATGTCATAGAGCCATTAGTCAGTAAGTCCATGGTCCTCTTCCATTGTGCTTGTTAGAAAGAAAGATGGCCCTGTTAGATTTTGTATCGATTACTGCCAACTTAATAATGTGACCAAGAAACTCTCAAGAATAGACGACACACTGAATAGGCTAGCAGGTTCACAGTGGTTTTCCACTCTAGATATGAAGGGCTGGTATTGGCAGTACGAGGTGGCCCTGGAAAACAAAGAAAAGACTGCCTTTTGTGTCCAAGGGAAAGGAACCTTGCAGTTCAAGGTTATGCCCTTTGGGCTATGTAATGCCCCTGCCCCCTTCGAACGATGGGAGAAAATGTTGCCCTTATACATTTGTTAGGTGTACCTAGACGACATTGTGGTCACAGGAAGAACGTTTGAAGAGCACCTGACATGTCTAGATTCTGTGTTGCAGAAAGTCGCTGCAACCAACCTGAAATTAGTTCCCAAGAAATGCCACCTTTTCTAGAAGAAAATTAATTTCTTGGACCATGTTGTATCGGCTCAAGGGGTTGAAACAGTCACTAAGAATACCATAGCAATAAGAGAATGGCCTCTAACAAAGGCTAAAACTGAAATGCGAAGTTTTCTGGGCTTATGTGCATACTACCATCGATTTATGCCCTGGTTCGCCACCATTGCCAAGCCTCTGCATGAATTGACTATGGCAAGAAGAAAATTTTATTGGACCCCAGAGTGCGAAATTGCTTTTAATACACTAAAGAAAATTTTTATATCTAACACAGTAGTACTGGACTTCCCGAGTAGAGAGGGTGAATCCATTCTGTATACCGATACTGGTGATGTTGGTATCGGGGCTGTGTTTTCTCAGATTCAGGATGGAAAAGAGAGGCTTTGGAATACTTCATTAAGGGGTTACACACGCCCGAGAGGAATTACTGTGTAACACATAGGGAGCTTTTGGCAGTGTTGAAGGCAATTGCACATTTTCACCCATACCTTTATGGGAGACATTTCATTCTAAGAACTGATCATGCTTCATTACGATGGATGCTAAATTTCATTGATCCCTGAAGGTCAATTAGCCGGTGGATATAGCTCTTGCAATAATATGACTTTGAAATACATCGCAGGTCTGGATGCCTTCACAGCAGTGCAGATACACTGTCGAGACCATGCGAACCATTCTGTCGTTATTGTGAATGCCAGGAGGAAAAGGTTGGTGTATCATGGAAATCAAGTAGGACAAGTACTCAAGGCCCTGTATCTTGCGATGGGTCACGTACATGGGACGAAGAGGACATAAGAAATGATCAGCTAAGTGGACACCTTGCATCCAATATTGAAGTGGAAGGGAACTGGTTGTTTATCACGATGGGAGGAGATATCCAGCCAAGGTTACTTGATGTTAGGACGCCCAGTGGAAGAAGAAATAGCCTCCCCAGAATATGCCATTACACTACATTTATGAGTTTGCCCGGAGGCACCTTAAAATAATTTTTACCGAATGAAAACACGACATGACCGAAGTCTTCCTGAGGAGACTTTTCAAGGAGGACTGCTGGTGTGATTGTGCAGCCCCTAAAAGAAGAGGGGATATTGCCCGAAGCTACAGAAATGTTGGGAGGGTCCGTACAGGATCCGAAAACAAATAATATTATGTGAGCTACTGGATTTGTCGAAAGGGCTCTCGGGCGAAGCCTAAGGTGTTCCACATCGATCGACTGGCACTGTACGAAGGCCCTGAAGTTGGTGAGTCTGTTCGGGACGAACAGACTTAAAGAGAGGACAGTATTATGCTTATAATTTCTTGCCTCGCTCACGAAGTTCCATTATGCGCAGGTGGGTGCTGTCGGAGGACTGAGCCTCCTCGCCCCTCATCTTTCCCCCAGGTGGTCAGCCTGTTACGCCATCTTTCTCCTGACTGGCGTCACAGCCATCCCCCTTCTGAGGAATCCTTGTAGTGATTGACAGCAACGAGACCTGGCTGACTTCACAGCCCCTCCTCCTCCCCCTGCTAAGGATGTGACAAAATTTGAGGAGGCGTAAGAATATTTTGGGAATTAGGACACAAAGTGCAACTCGGAATTTAGAGAAACTTCTGGGTGATGGCCTGTGTTCCTATAAATACAGCAGTGGTCCAGTGGCAAGCAGTCTTTGGCGAAGGCCATCTAGCTTAGTGCGTGCGCGAAGTTCGTACGGTATGTCAGCGAACGAGGTGTTCGTGGTTTGAATGGACAAGATGGTCTGAAACCCGATGAGTGAAGCCTAGCGTGCGTGAAGATGTCCAGATAACTGTACAACATTGCGGACTGGCGGGAAATTGACTAAACTGAGGTGGGAATGAGTGGACATGTAATACAGATTTTATTGTAAATATTGGATCTGTAAAGTATGGTCACATAATTTATAAACTATTTGAATAGGTTTTTACACACTGTCTATTGGGACTGATTTTTTAAATTCTTTAATTTCATTTATTTCTTTGAGGTAATTATAAATTGTAATAATTGAATTCATTTACTGTAATTATGAAGTGATATCAATTTGTTGTGAGATATTGAGTGGAGAGAATTTTGTTTGTAGTAATTGTAAATAAAATTAGAAAATTATAATTAACTCTTATTTAATTAAGACCTGGTTTATCCTACTGAATTTCAAGAGTGAAATTGTAACACTATGTCACCTTGAATGTGCTTCCGATCGCCATATTGATGCGGTGCTGCCATGTGTCTGTTTCCCGAACCATCCATTTTCTATATTAATTACGTGTTCGATATTTGGCTCCTTTCCTCTATACGCTTATCTGAGGAAATATATGTCCTGGTAACGCGATTATTCCCCAGGAAAGGCAAAAAACGATTATATAAAACCGCCACTTTTTCTTTTATCCTACTATATTCAAGGAGAAATCAATTAACTGCAAACAAACCTTATAAATTCACTAAAAAGAGAAAAACAATTACAGTAGTAGTTACACAATGTGTAGAAATTGTAAGGCGTGGACAAACAGTAGTAATAAACTTTACTAAATATATATATATATATATATTTTTTTTTTCAATTAATATTTAGTATATAAAAGTTTGGCATAAATTGTTAAGAGCTTTAAGCTTACTATCCTTACGAAAATGAGGTATATGTTCTATATTGCGAATAGTTAAGTGCCTTATGCAAGATATGTGCTTACTAAGCTTACGCAAATGAGGTATACGTCATTTATTGTGAGTAGTTCAGAGCTTTACGAAAAATATGTGCTTACTACGCTTATGCGAATGAGGTATACATGTTTATATTGTGAATGGGTTTAAGAGCCTTACGCAAGATATTTGCTTACTACTGTTAATTTAATTGAGACTAAAAATACTAAAAATGTGTGTAGTTTATCACTGGTGGCCCCTTCCACACTTCGGGCTCCAACCTGACGAATGGTATTGCGCTGGAGGCAGACTGCACGCCAGTTCATTCCATAGAGGTTGGACAGACGCCATACATACAAACAATGCGAGTTAAAGAGAAGCTTGTATAAAATAGGTAAATAGTTAAAAATAGCACTTTTAGGGCTTTCCTACACAATTTCCGTAAGAGAACGGGAACAAGTACAAAGTTGCACCTGTAGCTTAATGCAGTGGCTTACAGCACGTGCAGATTTAATTTGCGAGAAATTCAGCTTTCCGGGGACGCATTTCATAGTCTTGCGAACGCCTGTCGCAATGCTTCGTTATGGCCAGACGTGACCTTGAAGCGTTTAGAGATTTTTATTAGGGATTCTCTTTAACAGCGGCGGTGTTTGGAGTGATGCCCAGTAGCTTTGGATATGTTCAGCGGTGAACGGTGAATCTCTGGCGCGTCTTGGGAGAACTCGCATCCTTTCGGTGTTGTGTATGAGCACGCCGGCATCACTCCTGGTATAGGATTCAAGGTAAAGGGAACGCTTTTGAAAGCCCTCTGATTTGGGATAACAGCCAATAAATATTTTTAATTTTAGCCTTAGACGTTAAATCCCTAGCGTGGTGGAATACACATACTGTGTTTGTTAACTTACATGGCAATATTTATTTAAAAAGGTGGTGAAGGATAAATAATGGCTGAAAGGAAAAAGTAACTAGGGCCTCAAAAGTGCTCACTTTATCGCGAACAGCCTATGTCATGTTCTACGGTTGTGACTTAAGGCCCGACTTTAACTGTTATGCAGAAATTCTAGTTTTCGTGTCATAATTTCAGTTTCAGATGTATTACTGGAAATGTATGATTATATAAAATTTACAATTTACTACTTGTTAAATGCTTTTGTATATAATTTTCACTGTTTGTTATTTCCTGCTCGCAAAAAAGCAGGGACTTATTGATTCAATATACCTAAATATGTTCCCGACTTTTTGCAACAAGCAGTTAACAAACAATTAAAACTCCGCACATAAATATTAGACAACTCCTAAAATGTAACATTTCTATATTCGCACCTTGAGTAATTACTATGGATCCGAAATTATCGCGAAAACGAAGCATTTCTGCAAAAGGTGGGAAGCCGAGCGTAAGGGTTACCTCTACAGGTGGGCGGCGTGTTAGCTACACGATCACCGCAGCCCCAGGAAGATAGCTGTGGCAGTCACTCCCGTGGTTTATGCAACCTCCGCGCTCTTCGCAGTTCTGAGTTCGCCATAGCTCTCCCGTAAAGGCTGTTCACGGTAAAGTGAGCATTTTGGAGGCCCTAGTTACTTTTTCTTTCAGCCATTTCTTAACCACATTTTTAAATAAATAACATCATGGTAGTAAAAAAAACACAGTTTGTATATTCCGGCGCACTCGGAAGTTAACGTCTAAGACAAAAATTAAATATATTTATTGAATATTATTCCAAAAGTACTCAGTTTGCCGTGAATACACTGAAATATATGAGATGTGAATGTTTACTGCGTAGTATTATTATCCTACTGTGGTGTTTTCTTGTGTTGCAGGCTCAAACTGGAGTGTGAAAAGCTGGCCAGCGAGAAGACTGAGATGCAAAGGCACTACGTTATGGTGAGTAAACGCGACCAGTTTCGTAGCTGTAACCATGTTAGTGCTCGTTTACATACAATATCAGTTAACTGCAATAGCCCAGGGTAAAAAAAAATCCGTGGCTGTAAAAAAAAAAACAACATTTTTAACTAACAGATATCCAATATTTGGTTCAAATAAACTGGGAGAAAACAAAATGCTTTTGGGTCAACAAGATGCTTATTTAAACAATGGCCAGCGAATTTACAGTAATGTTACAAAACAGTTTGTTCCACCTAAGAAAATGTGAAAACCAAAAATAATTTTGTTCGGCCAACACCAATTGTAAGAGTAACCTGTGTCCAACCAAATTTTTTGGTTGAAAGAACTGGTTTATATGTGTTTCTTAATATAATTTTTTTCAAGGCCAGGCATAGCATATATTTTTCTAGATATACGTGTACGCATTGTAACATATTGTAGGCAAATCCAATGGGTTTAAGGAACATTGTTGAAACTTAAAAAGTCTTCGCATCTGGTGGGTAATATACGTACATATAAATATCGATATTAAACGTGTTTGAAAACCTCACATGTTGCAAAATTTATATGAGATATTATAATAACACTGCGGGGTGTCCACTAGCATGTGTAATAGGTTGTATATCGCCCAGGCGTAGTTGCATTAAGTTGAGAAAGTTCTATAAAAAGAACAAAACCAGAGTTTTTTGTCGTTATTGACGCTTGTCTACTGACCAAACATACGGTAGCTCTGGAATTATCTTTTTGCCCATGGCGCCATTTTGCGGCAAGACAGGTAACCTTCAAGACTTTTCTCCTTTCTTTGAAATGCAAAAGCACCACTTTGGTATTAACTGGAGGGGGGAGCGGGTTGTTTATTTGTTTTACTCTCTTACAATAGAGAATCAATATTGTACGATAATTTGCGATAGTTTGTCGTTACCCCGCGTTATGTTGCAGTGAGCATACACTAAGATGACGTTAGAGCTACCAGAAAACGTGCAAAAAATGTGGGAGGAAACCTGCAATAGATTCCCCCGTTGCATAATCCTTTTTATATTAAATTATAGAGGGACATCAACAGCGGGTCCTAGGAGGCGTAGTGGCAAACTGGCTGCGAATTACGTTTCTCAAGTATACTCATTTGCATTAAAAAAAATTTTGATCCACATGAACGATTTGCGGAGTAGGCCTACAACGAAGGTTGCCTGTCACACACTAAGGTCCTAGCCCGACATGTGTCTCATTTGCGTTTAATGCTGTCCGCTTGCGCGGATGTGCCACTCGGGGGCATACATGTTCCTCCATCATTCATATAGTGGCAAGACACCGAATAAGGTCTTAGTACGGAGCACTGTGAGCCACATATGTATGTATGTGAACATACATACATGTATGTTCAGTGAACATTCGGCATGCCCAGGCGG
Source organism: Dryococelus australis (assembly GCA_029891345.1). Lineage (NCBI taxonomy): Eukaryota > Metazoa > Arthropoda > Insecta > Phasmatodea > Phasmatidae > Dryococelus > Dryococelus australis. The sequence goes on along the minus strand of CM056995.1, from coordinate 98,221,373 downwards.
CGCTGCGTATTCGAGCCTTTACCAAACTGGATAAATTTGAAAGAGGCGTCGTCGGCCTCCTAGATGCAGATTGGACGTTTCTTGAACCGTTATGCCGACGCCGTTCTGCCTACACAGTGTGTCGTTGGCAGTGGTGACAGGAGATACACACACCCGCCGAGAAGGCTCAGGTCGACCCCAGCAGAGAGGATCGTTCCATCGTGCGACAGGCACCCCACGGGCATTTTTGCGCACCATCCAAGGTCAATCTACGGCAGCTGGGGATACGCCTGTGTCCATATTACCTACCATATGCAGGCAGCAAGCAGAGCGGGATTTGTCATCGCGACGTCTCCCAATACGACTTGAGCATCGCCGAGCTCGTGCGACCTTCTGCTGGGAACGGGCAGCATGGCAGCTTAAGGGTTAGCAACGAGCCGTGTTCAGCGGCGAATCACGGTTCTGTCTGGATACAGACGACCGCCGAATTCGTGTCTGGAGACGTCCTGACCAATGCCATGATTCATGCTTCATTGTAGAGCGGCACACCACCCCAGCGAGAGGTTGTCGTGGTTTGAGGTGCCATTCACACTTGACCCGCACTGCACTGGCGGAGACTGACAGCGTGGCGGTATGTCCAGGAAATTCTGTGTGTGACCACGTTTGCTCCCTGCGATAGCACCTTCAGGGAAATAATTTTTTTTTGCAAATGAGTGCCATTTTCAAAGACTTCGGTTTTATTTCTGTGTTACGGCAGCAATATTGCCACGCTTAAAAAAATCTAGCTTGCGTGAAAGCGTTATATTGTTACTGCTACGTATATTTTTTATTACAATTCCTCCACCGACATGCACACACATAACACACCGCACACGTACACGAGCACACACACGCACACACATACACACACCCCGCGGAGGGGTGTGGGGGGGGGGGGCAGCTGCTATTCTGTAATATTTTTTATTGCCGCTTTCAGAATTGTGTGCCTGTTAGTGCGCGGTGACTCAGATTGATGCGTGAAGGCTAATTAAATTGCTTGAAAGGGTTAATCAAAAAATGGTTAAATTTAAATCCGATCAAAATATTCTTAATCCAAATAATTTTTTTTCTGGATTTTGGTATGGGTATACTTTATTTTCTTTTTGGGTGGGGGGAGGGGGTAACAGAGCTCTGTATGATGTTGACGGTGTGGTGTCCTGGAGGCGTCTGACGAGACGCAGTCTGGAGAGGAGTGGTAAGGGGATGCAGGGAGTTATGGAACGAAGTGACAACTATCCTAGTCGTCGCCATTTTCAGTCGCTCATGAATGTTTGTGGGAGACAGACATGCTACTCGTTAGCTCCTTCATAAACACCGCACCTCTAAACACTTGGTGGCCGACGAGGCCACCTTTTAGGTGTTACCGCAGCTAAGGACCATCTCTAGTGATAGCCGTGATTTAATATAAAAGTATTTTATCGGAAAATATAAATTTTCGTGTGTTAACTTATTTTTCTTTTCGGATCGATATACTTTGTTTGTGATAAGTAATTGATTTCATCGTTTTTCTTCGAGGAAGATTGTATACTCATATCGTTCGGTTACATCGTGATTTTTTTTTCTCATTAATTATGTGCGATTTCCGTTTTTAAGTTAATCTTTGTCGTAATTAAACCGCGATATCGTCGGATTCGACACGAACCTCACGCTAATCTTCAACAGAAAGTTTTATTGCTTGTAAATATTGAATTATTTTAAAATACGGCTTCTTGCAATATGAACATTTATTCGCATACACCAGTTCTCTGGATACGTCGTTAAATAATGCGAGTGAATTATTTGTTTATTTTTCTCAGAGAAGTGAAATTGTGAATTTCAACATGGCAGCGGGGTAAGTTTTTTTTAAATATATATATTTTTTAATTTAATGTGAAACCTTTAACACTCAGGAAGACATGATTAAATTGTTCGTGGATAATAACTCATTAATAGTAGCTTGGTAGATTTTCTGCTAGTCGTAAATTTCAACTCAGTTGCCTGTCAGCCTCCGAACGCGCTACACGTATATAAGCAGTCGTACGTCATAGCATCCACTCATCCTTCAAGTTTCAAGTGACCTCCGTGGTGGACGGGGAGCTCCTGGAGTCATTTCACTACGTTTTTTTCCGAGCTCTGTCTACGAAAATTCCTAACAGTTTAAAAATACTGTATGTGTTAACAATTGCAGGGAATTTCATAAACATTAACTTTTTTTTCTTCGTTTACGACTTTTTACCGTAATTTAAATACAGTTGTCTATCGGCCGCGCTATACGTATTTACTCACAGCTCGACGTAAGTGCTACTCATTCATACTTCGGACGGACTTATTTTAATATTTCAGGTATGTGATCGTGTCTGGTTTAAATTGTATTTAGAGTTTTTTTTTGGCGTAAGATATCATTCTCAAGGCTGAATCGTGTTAATGCGTTATTTATTCATACTGACTAGCTGAATTTCGTTTAAAGACAGTATTTGTTCGTTATATTTTTCTCTCGTGTAAATTATATTTCTATACTCGAGGCTCACGTTACATTTAAGACTCATGTAATTCCACTTATTATTCATGTAGTCGTTTGAAATTTCCGATTCGATGCGTGTAATTTATTCATATGTAGAGCACTGAATTTCTCTCGTGTGTTAAATATAGTCGTACAAATCGTCTATCTACCACCAAACATCCCTCCAAACACCTTAAAATTAGAAAAATTAGAAAAAATTAGCCTTAGTCCACTCTTGCACTAAACTCAACACCTATATAAGACATTGAAACCCGCCACTTAGGTCCGTCGCCTCCAGGATTCCACACTGTCAACATCGTACAAAGCTCCTACTACCCCCTCCCCCACCCGAAAAAAAAATAAAGTATACCCATACAAAAAAAAGTTTTGATCGGAGTAAGATTGGATTAAGAAATTTTCAATCGGTTTAAGATCTGATTAAGAATTTTTGATCGGATTAAAATCGGAGTAAAATTTAGCCCTTTGCGATTAACCCTTTGATATCAAATTGATAATCCGATTACTCAAAAGTGGGTTTAAATCGGCATGCCCCTACTACTAAGGAATTTTACATTTCTCAAGTATAATATCTACAGTAATTCGATTCAAATACCGAAACGATGGGAAATACGCCACATTTTTTAATGTAATTGTAAAGATTTTGACCATAAATCTGCTTGTAACATTTCGTACAGTTCATAAAATATGATTGCCTGACTTAACCAAAATGATTGTTGGAATTATAAGCATGCTACGAAGAAATTTAAGTGCTGCGCGTGGTTCGCGTGCAATTGTAACATAACTTACAGCTTTTCTCAAGTTTAACGTAATACTTGAAAAGGATCTATAAACGAACCACATCATGAATTTCAAAGCACAATATACAAAATTTGAAATATTCATTGCATTAATTTTAGTTTGAAAAATATGTTTTCCAATTTGTTTCACTTACTGGGGAGGTATAATTCTGTATCACAAAAATATAAACTATGCTGTTAATTTGTGGAAAATTATTTTGGATTATTGAATGTCCTTAAATTAGAGAAACAAAAGGGAGTGATAAAGGCCACAGTGTCACATCGCGAAGAAAAAGAAAAGGTTGTTTACGATAAATTGAGCACTTTTAAAATCAACTTTCGAAGAAATGAATTCACTGCCCGTAACTGCACATATCTAACGTAAGCAGTTAACCTGGCAGCGATTATAAGAAGCAGTACCTTCTTGTTGTTTGTTTAATGAGTATGCAGTGGACATAGGAGCCAGCTTAAGTTAACACCAGCTGAAAGTCACACAACAGTTGTTATGTTTTAACTCGTACTGAAATTAGAACTAAGAAGGGGATGCATAGCATTCTTATAGAAATTTAACACCAGTGAAGAAGTTCATATATAAAAAGGATACGTAAAGTATTAATTAACAACTCTTACAGGAGTAATCATTAATGTAGGAGATCAAGTTTTAAGGGCAAGGGAAGAGAGGTACTTAATATACTAAAGTAGAGTGAAAGAGTGAACATGACTTAGTGACGAACTCACCTGGTCTCGCATTCCGGATCCTCTGCCCAGATGGAGAATCGCCATTGACTCCTCGTCTGGTCTCTGTTTACATCCCGGGTCACTCTTCGGCTGCGGCGATTTCCTTTCTCACTGTCCAGTCCACCCTCCACGTGTCAATTTTTTCGTAATGATTTCTGATTGGCTGCCGTTGCGCTCATATTTTATTTATTTATTTTTTAAATCTTGGCAGGAATGCCTTGATGTCTGCTGGAGTCACATTTTCTGTCCTCTGTTCCTTCTTACTAATGTTTACAGATTCCATTCCGGTTCGATGTTATTTTTTTTGTAAACGTGCCAGTGGCCTCCTTCGCAGGTAAATGTTGCAACAGGTTGGGCACAACGGGGTTGTGTATAAGACAATGTTTACTTTCATGCGTGGAAAAGTACGCAACCAAGCACGCGACTTAAAGTAGAAACTTAGCAGGACTTTAAATTTCAAAGGTGCTGCCTACTTTATCGTGAACAGCCTGTACTAAAAGTGTTTTAAATAAGAGTAGCTGCCTCAAAGCTGTATTCCGGATTAGCGTGACGAGTAATTTTATAAGTTTGTTAAAAGATTGTGTACACTTTCGGTTGGTTATTTCGAAAACTTGTATAGAAAAAAAACTGTCGCCATTTATCACCGATCTTCTTCCAACCTAGTTGATTCTTAACAGATGATGGTAACAGCGTGCGAATTTTGATTTTTAATGCTCCGCAATGCAGTTCGCTCGCTAGGTCGGAGGTTATAACATTCGCCGTGCTAAAGGCTGTTCACAGTAAAATGAGCACTTTTGAAATATTTGCTTACGATCCACGTATATTCACGTTGTGTATTATTAGGCCTTATGTAAGATTAACATACGTCGGACAAGTGAAACTGAATTTATGTGACAGTGAATATATTACCAACATGCTCATTTTACACTTTGATACATTAAAAACAGCAAGCTAAATAAGTAATTAAAACTATTTGAAACTATCAGAAACGGTTACCTAACACCCTTTTTTATTCTACGGTAATAAGATATGGAACTACTTTCCATCCATCGTTACCAACTTTACTGGGCGAATGTCACTCGGTGCGCCCATAAAAATATATGCAGGCAGAGGCAATGATTTTTTCCTAAGTTTCATTTCAAAAGTACTCACTTTATCGTGAACATCCTTTGGCAATGTAACGTTCCGCTTAGCAAATTGAGATGCCATCGAACAAAGAATACTGAGAGCGTCTGCGGGATACGCCACTGTCGTGGCACAGCGGCGGAAATGGTGGTAGGTACACAGGCTAGCAATGTGTTGCTGTGTAGTTTCTCGGTACGAGTGCGAGGACGCGACGCCATCGAAGTCGAGTAAATACCGCAGTAAAACAACACTAGGAAGGAAGTACGTATGTTCCTCTTCTCCCGGATAGTATGCAGACAGCAACACGTCTGTTCTTTGATATATCTATACGTATAATTTTAATTTACAAATTACCGCTGTTATAAGAATAATGGGGACTATAAAACTAGAAACTCTATTCTTTGAGCGTAGAAAACATACAACAGATAGAAACACAATGCCCAGTTTCATACAAATGTTATACCAATTTTCTTCTAGTCTTTCTGTTTCCTCGCAAGGGACCTGGCTGCGATTATGTTTACAATTTTGCCTAAAAGTATAATGGAACGTATTCTAAATTGCTGATACACCCACGAGCTTGGGCAGACACTGTGGCTTTTATGTAAAAGTTAAAATGTATTTGTGTGCAAATTAATCTTTATGTAAGTGTAATTAATCTGACTTTCATAAAGCTCAAATGTTCATTATAAAATAAATATTCATTAAAAAATATGCAGTCCTTTGACAGTTCATAAATCTCACTTCGCTCTCCTCCCTGGAATGTTTAGCGCATTTTCAGTTTTGTGTATTTTCGTTTACATGTTAAAATGCCCATCGGGTTACAACATTTTCAGTTGTTTTCTCCCATACGTTATAGTTCCTTTTATTATAAATATATATTTTAGCATCCTTTTGTGTCTAAAAACAATAGTGCCAAATTAACTGCACAATTGACTGGTTGTTATTGTTTGCTGCTCTGATTGGATGGTTTTTCGATAATAAAATTTAGGATGTATGACTTTAGTAATCTTAGGAAATACACAAACGCCTTAAAGTATTTTATGGTCTTTTGTCTTGTCTTTGCATTTCTGCCAACTGCACTGACCTGCCAGTTATGAGTTTGTTTGGGCTGCCGTGTACATTTATATTTTTACGCTTTGAGGTAATGTGAGGGTATGCACTCATATGTTTTTTCTTCTCCTCTACTTTGTATGCCATACCCATTGATATAGAAGAAGGGTGCATACATTAGATTTCGTGTAGGGCTGGCTTAGAACTTAGTGTCGACAGGCCGTTTCTGGCATTTTGCCTGGTTGTTTTTTGCATAGAGCTTTATGTGTTGGATTATAACTTACAGCATACTCCAGTGAATATTTAGGCACCCAGTCGCGTAGGGTAGGCTACATGGCAGGTGCTCCTGAGTACGCAAAGTTACTTCGAAGTACTTAGCCGCATTCGTGTGATGTTCAAAACTTGTCACAACCACTATATAACAACCTTCACACGTTATTGGTAGGTACAATACGGCTTTATCTTGAGTTAGAGGTTCAAACTTCGTGACATAATTCGTCGTGGAAAATGAGGAGAAGACATAGTGCGACATATGACGTAGCGTAATTGTTAAGGGGGATAGACGCACTTGAAATTTTGCGAATTAAAGTGAGTTAAGTACAAAGCTTCAGAAACCACTGGAGATGAACGTCAAATTCAGGAATAGTGTCAGCCTGGTTTGATATGTGCCGCCTGTGAACATTTGGCTGGTAACAATATACATAGCCCGTCATTAGGAAACTAGGGAGGTCCTTCGTATTAAGCAAAGCCTTTTTAACGTTGTGTATGTGTCGTAGAGAACCTTTCACCAGAGAGTGTTGCACCAAGGCAACATTGTGTGTTTTTTTAATGTGCATGTGACAATTACGTCGTAAAAATCGATAGCAACCATGAGTAACATACGGTTACACTTTCTCAATGTTAGTGGGCTTAGCCAGGACATCTAAGGGATGGAGGTCTCGCATTTAAATGGCCCTCACTAGCTATTTTCAATGAATCAATTCAATCACTACAAATTTACATTCAGTTTTCATTCTACTTAAAGAAAGTAATGGAATTGAATAACTGAAATCATTCTCAATAAACGGTGCACGAAAACCTACTGAATTATTTTATAAATGATATGTCCATATTTGACAGTTCCAATATTTACAGTAAAGTTTGTATCACATGTTCATAAAGTCCCACCTTAAGGCCACGATCCTTCATTTCTACAGCTCTTGCGAGAATAAATTTTTTATACCCAAAAGGGAGCCGATATTGCAAAATCCTGTTAAGATTTTATTACAAATTGTTTTTATTATGTAGTCTAATTTTTTCAACACAAAAAAGTGTATACTTTTATCCAATTAATTAATTAACAAAAATTTTGTTTATTTAATAATTAGTTAAAACTATACAGTCCTTGTGTTGAAAAAATTACACTACATAATAAAAACTATTTGTGACAAAATTGTAAGAGGATTTTACAATACCGGCTCCCGTTTGGGTAAAAAAAAATTAATTCTTGCAAAAGCTGTAGAAATAACGGACGTGGCCTTAATTCAGTCCCTGTTGAACCTTTCCGGAATGTTATAGAGTGTTCTGAGCGCCTCCGTGCACAGTTTGTCCTCTACTCGTCGTGTACAACGTCCTCTCTTCTGTCCACACCACATAAACATTCATTCACTGTCGTTCGTCCTCCTTGCTGATGTTCCTCGCTGCACAAGACTTTTGATTGCCACACTTCAACAAGGGCTGCCACAACGTCTCCGGATTCGGCGGTATTTGTAGTGTCGTTGGCCATAGCCGTAGAAACTTCTCCAAATGCCGCGTTGCACCGAGAGACATGATTACGAGAAAATTGTTCCTCGTCCTCCCAAGTCACCGACTCCTCCAGCGAGGAAGAGGAGGAGGAGGATCAGGATGACGAGGACAAGCTGTGACGCCAGCCATGTGGGCTGTCGATCGTTCCCCCAGCCACCAGACATGGCGACTTAGCGTTGATGGGGTCTGCCTGAGGGAGGGAAGGGTCAAGGTGGGATACCCCCTCCCCCTCACAGAACTTTGACGGCGCGTTGCGGGAGTCCCCTTATTTCCTAATCACGGGCGATGTTATCACACACTAAGTGTTCATAGATGGCGGGCGGATATCAAATCAGCTCAACACTATTGTCGAATTTGACGTTTAATCTCATTTGGTTTCATAAATTTTGCAAATAAATAATTTAACTTCCGAATTTTTAAGGGTGTCTCTCTCCCCATAGGTCGTATGTTTTGTTTTCTACTGCATTTTTCATATCTCGTTTCACAAAGTTTGCACCTGTTGTTCTTGATAACGCTGTATTTTGTGCTCACTGCTAATTATTCAACTCGAAGACAGAGCTGATCAATAAATGTTTTCTTCTAAAATGTTACTAGCATATACAAACAGAGTAGATATTTGGTTACAGATTCGAGTTTTTAGCTTGAATATTTAGCCGGCCAGAACTGTAGCCGTATGTTAAAAATTTGTATTTTTGTTACCATTCCTAAGATGTTCGAAGCTGGCAATTTCGGACGTAAGATTGTTGTTTACTAACTTAAATCAGTATTGGAAAGCAGTGATCACTGTATCAATGTTACCATATTATAGAGTTGTATATAGCCATCCCGTGAAGTCGGTGAGTTTCAGACTACTCGCCATCTCAGTGCTGTGTGCACAGACGCGGTGTTCCATTAGGCGGACAATATTGCACTGTCGTTAGCTGAGGTTTTTAAAGAATAGGCATGTAGGGAGGGCGCTCATGAAGTGAAGTAGTAAGGAAACACAGCGGCACCGCCTCCAGTGCTGTTCCAAGCCTCGTTTACGACAGAACTTGACTGGTTGAATTTCACCGCGGTCAGTGGTCTGGTACTTTGCCACTGTGCGCCCTTCTCACTGTTCACGTACCACGGCCATTCCGCAACTCTGCTGCCTCAACTAGGCTCTTCTGCGTCTCCTCACAGCAAGCGCCACTCCGCCGCGCCGCTAGGCAAGACGACGAAGACGACGTGACTTCGAGGACGTTCTGAATAACCTTCCTCCACTGTGAGGATTTAGTTGTGAGACAGTTTAACATTGAATGAATGTTATAGAAGATAACAGAATTCTAGATTAACCAAAATGCATTTCTATGAATTGTTGTTCGGGTTTTAAAGTCTTGTTTTGCTGCCGGGAGGTTGATTAGGGGGCATCTCGCCGACTACAACATCCAAAAAGACAGACACACACACACACACACACACACGTGCGCGCGCGCGCACACACACACACAGGGCTTACGCGGGATTCAAACCTGGAACTCGTGGCCTAGAAACCCCTTGGTGGCTTAGGCAGCGAGGTCTTATTATCCCAGAGAAATTTATGTACGCCTATGCTGTTCCACCTTAGCTTTTTGAAGTATTTTTGACATTGGTATAAAGAATTTAATACTATTGTCGTTTTTTATATTAAAACATATAAATTCGCCTTGCATTTTGTCAGATATCTTTGTCATATTAACTAGAGATTGCCGCCCTCCATAACAATTTAACTTTTTTTTATAGTTTTATGAAAGTAGGCGTGAATATTTAAAGTCATGTGATGTTTGACTGTTTACAAGTGTTTCACTCCATCGTATCGGCCAGTTGCTAAGTGGTGAAAACAAATAACATCCTATTTTCGTTCTCCCTATGGCAAGGCACATATGGATAGCAGATATCATATGGGGAGGCAGGTCTTAAGCGGAGTTGGTTCCCGTACCCGATAGAGAGACGGACAAGACGTGACATCAGGGCCATACATGTATCTTCGAAAAGGTGGCGGAGGTTAGCAATTAACTTTTTTTACAGTCGGCACATAGCGTGTTCCAACCCATTTTCAAGAATGCATTGGTGTACTATATATTAAGTCAGTGTTTTAAAACATTTTATTGTACAATAATATCTCACTTATGTCCATTCATAGGACAACATTGATTATTCGTGATGAAATTGTGAAAGCAAAAAAGTTGTTGGGAAGGGTTTGAACCCTTGACCCCCCTTACCTCACTTTATGTGCGGCCTTGCATAATTTTATTAAACGCAGAGGGGGCCAGGGGTCCAAGACAGAGACCACATCCTAAAAAAAAAAAATTGATGTAGGCCAACTGTCGTTTTGGTTTTCATTATCTATCAATACAATACGGGAAATTTATTGAAACTTTTTCACTATGTCAAGATGTTCTGAAAATATTATTCCCCGTTTGATGGCGCATTGATGAATATTAAACTGCCAAATAAGGTTACTTTTTATAAATAGTAACAGTTTGTTTATAGTGATGATAAAGTTATCCTCTAAATTACTTGGCAGGTGCAGTTCTTTGTGAAAAGTGAGATTGCTAGATAAATTTGTTTAGCTTCGGTTTCTGTAACTAGAAACTTAAACATTTCCAAAATAATCCATACCTCCATATAAACTTAAATTTCTAGTGGAAATTTGACTATATTTAAACCAATTATTTTAATGTTTTAAACGTTGGCCCTGCCTCCTACCTGTTGCTGTCACCCAGCAGACGTACGATACGTTAATCATTCATGGTCAAGCATAAAAAATGTACTATATGAAGGTTAAAAGCTGTTCACGATTAAGTGAGCACTTTTGAAATCAACCTTAGAAAAAGTCACTGCTCCTACCTGCATTTATTTTAACGGGCGCACTGAGTGACATGCGCCCAGTAAAGTTGGTAACGATGGAGGGGATAGTAGTTCCATATCTTGACCACGAATAAAAAGTGTTAGGTAACCATTTGTGATAACTTAAATTGTTTCTATCGCTGTCTGTTTTTTTTAAATGCGTCGAAGCTTAAAAATTAGCAGATTTTTGTAATATTTACCTTTGTAATAAGTTTACAATTTCACGACCGACGCATGAAGAAAGTGATCAGACCCATCGCAATGTTAACTTTACATAAGGTGGAAGAACACGCAACGTGCATACAAGTAAATCTTAAGCAGAGCTTTTAAAAGTGCTCTTTTTACTGTGAACAGCGTATAGGATGGAATGAAGCAGCGACTGATTGAATACGAGCCAGCAACGGCAATACTCTGGGAAATCTCCATAAAAACTATTCACGTGGGAATTTCTATCCAAAAAACTGCGCCCACAGGAGCCTGAGATGGAACCACAGGGTACAGTGATAGTCAGTGACTGACGAAACCATAATTTATAAATTAAGTCATCTGTTGTATGGTAACGTAATTCACCGTAAGCAGTCGAGTATCGGCGTGTGCACGCACTGCAAGACCAGCCAGAAAGCTGCTAGTGCATTTCCGGAATATATTATGTAAAAAAATGAAAAATTTAAATAACCCAAATTTCTTAAATGGTAGATATGCGCCCTTAAATGACATGGATTTCACACCACTGGCACTTTGCCCTTAATTGTTGCCAATAGAAATTAATTCTGGAAACTTAGTGATAGAATCCAGTGTACGTTTGTAGATGACAACAAACGAAACCTGACATAGCAAATATTTTTAATGCGCTTTGATGTATTTTATTGTAATGGAAATTTTACCTCGATTAAAATATTTTATATTTTTGCTCTGCAATATTTATTACATTGCCGGTGTTTTTCTGAACTACCTTTGTGACAAACGTGTCAAGTAAAACCGCGGTAATTATTATACACAGATAAAAGAAACTGCCCTAAACTATCACATTACAAACACCGTAATACAACTATTGGCATAACTGTCAACATCTGCAAGTGGGAGCACCCCGAGTATACCACCCTGTATTCTGCGTTTTCCACATGCGAAATTTCCGGACTTAGGTCAACGGTGATGGAAACGGAGGTCATCACCCATGACTGCAAGAATTCTTTTGCTTTTAGTGACATTTAAATTTTTCATTGACGGAATTCGAAAGAATGTTAATAGACAGTTTTAAGTTTCCCGTGGCGTCACCAGAACATGATTAGATTAACATTTTTGTCTCAAAAATTCTAAAAAGTGCTTCCAAGAATGCTTGCACAAATCTTATTGAAGATCAACCAGATTTAAAGTAGTATTTTTATAATTTGTCGTAAGCATTCGTTCTTGAGCATTTTGTCCATAGTTTTATGTTAACTGGGTTCTCTTAGCCACTTTCATAGGGAGTAATATATTTCATTTGGACGAAAATATACGTTTGTTGTCTGCTGGAATCTACATTGAACACATTCGTTCTTATAATGCTTACATAATTGGTTCTGGTGATTGTTTTGTTTGACATCTAGTGGCGAGATGGTTTTGGGACAGTAGTACAGTGTTGTTAAATATGCTAATATTGTTTTTATTGGGTGAATAAGATACGTTACCAGTAGTCGAAAAATGGTAAGTCGGGCACAAGGGCTGGGAGGCGGTGGAGCCGTTCTCATGCTCTGTCATTCCGGTCCCCCGGCGGCCATCTTGTCCGCCATGTTGTATGTCGGTGAACGTGATTTTTGACCTTGACCCCGTACGTGACTTTTGACCTTGACCCCGAACGAGACTTTTAACCTTGACTCCGGTGATCTTTGACCTTGAAACCCTCCGAAAAAAAAAAAAAAAAAACAAATATCCCAACATGTATATATTTAAAAAATTATATTCAATTTGTTAAAATTATTTAAAAAAATTATTATTAAAAATTATTATTAAAATATATATAACAGCTTACATTTCCGGAGGTCCCCCAGCACCATGTCCAGCAGACGACTGATCCCCCTCCAATTAATCACATTGTTTTAACAGTCCACTCCCCTACCAATGTTTCTCATTGGTTAATTCGTCGGCTGGCCTCCACCCCCTCACCTTTACTCATTCTATCCTTTGCAACCATCTTGGTTTTTTCTTTTGTCATTTGTTTATAAATTGCTGAGGCTGCCATATTAGATTTAATATGTTTACTTTTACATTACCTTGGTGGCGCTAGTTTATTAATAGTCGATATCGCCACCAGGCGAGCTGTCGATTTAGCCACTATGTGGCAACCATATTTGTTTATGTTTTGAAAATGTAGGTGGTGCTGTTGGCGCCCTCCATACTGGATTTTAATTTGAACACATAGGTGGTGTTAATTTCTCGTTTGTGCTGTTTGCTATCGGCCTATACCGAATGGTGACAAGGGCCATTCCGGCAAAGTGCGTAAACTGTCATACTTAATTTGTTTGTGTTATTTTTCAATGTATTTATATTTAAAATAATTTATATATAAAACGGGGGTATTTTAAAATAAATAAAACGCAAAATATGTTTTAAAAACCCATTTTATTGGGTAATGTACAAAATAAGAAAAAAAACACAGGTTTATTAATTGCAATCTTCTGTTTTCACTGCTCCTTGTAACATTCATAGGGCGTTGGGTGCTATTATTTTACAGCAGCACAGCAAAACAATGTAGCACATTTTCCAACAAAATCTGTACGTACAGCGAAAATAATTGTATGAGGAGCATGCTAAGGTCGTCTGTTACATTCCCGCGCTGCTAAATGCCATATTTTGTCACATCTAATGGGCTGGTTTCCTTTTCAAAGCAAGCTCAGATGTAAAATCTGTATTCATTTCCAAGTTTCCTTCCCAGGTCTTACAGCTCTATATGCAGAACGGGCGGACTCAAAGTGCTTCAGTGATAAGAGACAACGGAGTACGAAAGGCTGCGCTTTCATCCCCTCTCAACATTTTTCTCCTTATAATCCGTATCTTTTTTGTTCGCGACACTTTTACTGTTTATCCCTGTAAACTTTCATGTATGGTCCGATCCATTCACTGTTACTTCCAACTTTTCTGAAGCCCTGCTAATGTTCTACTTTCATTCTATTCCTCCGCGTCATTCAAAGAAAGCTTAACCAGGTCTGGAAAATCACCAAAGGGACAACGCTTCGCAGTAGGGCGCACTCAGTTTTATAATATTTAGCATAAGAAACTATTACTTACTAGGCATTACCAAGACACCTATTTTCTCACTGTTTTAATTCGTATTAATTAAAAATATAATATAATTTGTAGAAAAATTATAAGTAAATGTTAGGGCCGGTTTCACCAAGCGAGATAACGATATTTTGTCGAGTTTAAGTGCCAAATTATCTCGATTATCTGTCTTTCGAGTTTCACCCCGCACCTTATTTCTATTATTTCTGCATATCAATATAACATGTTTTCACCACAGATTTTACTTGATCAAATCCACTTTATCGGGATAATGATGTAAAATATAACTAAATACATTAGACTACTCACCAAGAAATTTGGCAAGTGAAAGAGAATTATTATTTGTAGATTAATAGCATCATATTATTCAGTAAGAAACGCGATATAATCTGGAAATGGTAGCGAAATTAATACAAGAGTATTCAGGAAAACTATTTTGAGAAACAAATTACTGCAGTGTTACCTTTATATATATATAACTTATTAAATATTTAGGGTTATGAATTCAGGCCAGGATCTTAAACACATAAATGTTCGAAAATTCCAAAAATAATGAAAATTATGAGTTACACAACGAAACTATAACTCTATCGCAAAAATAACTGTAACTATAAAAACATATAAATCTTATATAGAACTTAATTTAAGCCTATATTTTCAGAGGTTTATTTTTCCCCATACTGCGTTTATTCCGGTACGTTTGTGAGTAGTAGGGTTATGTCGGTTCAGGCACACACAACATGTAGGCCCTATCAGGATCCAAGATCTGTCCGCAATCTGGGATGATATCAAGAATATTCCCGTTTTCCCTCAAAATTTCCCATTTTCCCATAAAAACTCAAAATTTCTAGAATTTTCCTTAAACTTTGCCTTTTTTACCCACAAAATTTCCTATTTTCCCCTCAAAAAAGTTCATGCCTCAGAATACGCATAATCGAACCCTCGAAAGGTAATTTTTGAGCCATTTAAAAGATTTGGGCGGATCGCTTATTACGTGTAGGCCTCCACACCCTCAACCAACCCCTAGCCAAGTTTACCTCGCCCCCTTCCTATTAGAATCCCCTATAAATTATTATAAAAATAGCAAAAAAAATCTAGAAAATCGAAGAACATATAAAGTTACCGTACGCTACCCCACACTAATCTCACCATCCTCACGTCACCCCTTCCCATTCCCACCCCCTAGAAATTATAATAAAAAAATGCAAAAAAAAATTCTAAAATTCTAAGAACATATCACGCAGCACTACCCTACCCCTTGCTCCATTCCACCAACTTCTTCTCACCCCCTCTCCAATTCCACCCCCGGGAAATTACAAAACAAACTCGCTAAAAGAGTCTAAAAATCCAAGAACATATAACGCTGCACTACCCTATTCCTTGCACACACCACCACCTAACCCACTACTCACCCCCTCGCAATAATCCACCCAGTCAAAACAATTCGAGAATGATGGCAAAAAAATCGATAAATTGATAAATTGATTCTAATAATGGAAGAACATTATAATGTTAACCTCACTCATCGCACCACATTAACCTCACCTCCTCTCCACCCCTACCACTAGCAATTACAACATTAAGAAAAATCGCAAAAAAAAAATTCTAAAAATCGAGGAATATATAATGTTAACCCACCCTCTACCTTGCGGCCCAACCCCATCACCCTAACCATTAACCCATACTCCTACCAATCGGAACAAGTCGTAAAACATCGCAGAAGAAATTATTTGTTAACATAACGGAAAATCTTACATTGATGGCCCTGGGCCACCTGTTGGTTGTTGACCCCAAGAACGTTAAAAACTAAAAATTGACAAAAATTTTGTAAAAATATAAAGAAACTAATAAAACTGTAGGAACAATATTACATCGCTGACTCGCGAGGCCCATGTTGGATGCCGGTTGTCTTGAACTTCACCAGAATGATCTTAAACTCGATAATCACAAATTACAAGATAGACACCCTAAATAACCTCTAATAACCCCTAAATAACTCTAAATCACCTGTAAATCACCCCCTGATCCGCAAATGAGCCCTCCTGCTCCGCAAATGACCCCTCCTGTTCCGCAAATGATCCCCTTCTGCTCCACAAATTGACCCCTAAATGGCACCTCCTGCTTCACAAATGAGCCCTAAATTACCCCTCCTGCTACTGCTCCTGCTCTGCAAATGACCTCTAAATAATGCAGGTACTGTCATATATATATGTGTGTGTATATGTATACACATATGTATATATGCATATATATGTATATATACATATGTATATATGCATATATATGTATGTATACATACATACATTATATATAATAGGCATCTACATAATTATGTATAAAATCAATTTTAAATAGTTTTATATCTCTATATATGCCTACCAGCATATTAAAATAACATATTGCTATGTAAGTACCTGCATGTTTTCTTCTTGGTCATATGAGTATGTAGGTTTTCTCGAGCGCTCCCATATTTTTTACATGTAAATTGTATGGAAGGTCTTTTGTGGGCTTAAACTAGGCTCTTTACTGTAGGGCAAGCTGTCGGCATACGCTCGTGCTATTGATTTAACTGTTAGGCGAGTTGTCAGAACTCATTTGTTTTATACCAACTCCATTTCGAAAGTGTCTAATTTTCACCCAGTTTAAAAAGTTATTTTCCCGATCATCGGTATGCTTACGTGCATGATGCTGGACCTTGAGTAACTGCATAATTTATCATGTCGATATTATTTATTTAAATAATTTTAAGTTCTCCAATTTCAAAACTGAATTTTTCATTTAATGTTACAGTTGTACGTTCAGTACAATGGCAATTTATGCAATACTTTTTAATTAAATTTATTTTAATTCTGTGCCTTTTAAATATGGGCAGACATCGACCATACAATCATAGGGAAACTCTAGGAATTTAGAGTGTTTTAAGGTAAAACGGAAAATTTTGAGGGGGAAAACGGAAAAATTCGTGACGTCATCCAATATGGCGGACGGATCCTGTATCTTGATACATGTTGCACGTGCCTGAACTGACATAACTCTACCACTTTTACCTGAATGTATTCGTGGTTGCCGACTAACAGTTCTTGTCTAGGGAGACTTTCCCGTGTTTTTCTTTAAATTAGTGTTCAGTTGTACTAGTTGCCTTTTATAAAAGTATGTCGTACTGAAAATTAAATTTAAACCTTCGATAATATTACGTATTGTGTAGACACAACATTCCGAAAAATGCAATTCTCCAGTGTCGTGGATAACTATTTCCCCCTTTGTAACATTGCAGTTTGACGCTTCGCTTAATTTAAATTATTCAGATACTTTCCGTTACTATCTCTAACAAAAAATTTTTTTTTTCCTTTCGCAATATATTTCTGGTTGCTTCTTTTCTTGGAAACACTATCTTGAGGCTTAAAGGCCTTCACTAAATTGACGTTCGAAACAAAAAATGTTCTGTTGACTGTGCCATCGGGGTTGTTTTCGCGCCGAATCAAGGTAAATATATCTCGGGGGAGGATAAGTCATGGCGAAACACGCAACACTTCATCTAGATAAAAATCGAAGTTTAAATTTATATCTTTACAAAATTATCTATATTTTCTACAAATTAACTCGGTTCACTTGTTGAAACCGGCACTTTTTTTAATGTAATAATAGCTGAGATACTTATGTAACACATGTATAAAACGTTTGTGATACACAACATATTTAGGAGATAACTAAACACTTCATATGTGGAGTGGTTTTTTAAAGGTTGGATTCGAAAAGTGTGAAGAAATCACGAACAGCCTGTACAAATTTTTGGTAGTTTTACATTTTAATTTGTAATTGTGCATAAATATTTTATGAAACGACGAGAACTGCAGAGCTCCTGTAGATATTCGAATTTATAGTTTTATTTAAAAGTAGTGTGTAAAACTTACTAGCATAAACGGTTAAAACCTCATACACATATATATTTACTTACTAATTTACTGCAGTTTTAGTGTTTCACAGTGTAATAATCAATCGGCATTACAACCTTAGTGGAGGTGGAAGACAAGTCTTTATATAATTTCTTTAATTTTTTTGGTATATTATAAATGTTTCTAGAAGTTTTTTGGGTTTTCAAGGTTAAAGGTCACCAGGTAAAAGGTCAAGGCCAACTGCAATATTTCGCCTTTGGTAGGTTAAGGTAGGTTAGGATTGTTGGGGCTTTAGTACATTAAGTTATGTTAGTTTGACAGATGGTAAGAATGTTTGTGTTGCAGGTTTTGGTCTGGACTATAGAATTTGCTTGGTAAGCTTGGACTATCATGGATGGTAGGTTGGCTGGTATGTTTTCCAGAATATCTGTCTTGCGATTGTTGGAGTATGTCGAATGATATCGACAATATGTATATGTGTAATGCTAAGACATTTTTTAAAATTGTTTGGAATGGGAGGTTATTATATTTTGACTGTTGTCAACCAGCATGGCGGGTGGTATGAGAAGTTGATTGTGTCACTGGCATGGGCGGTATGTTTGCTTTGTATAGTCTGTGTGGACGAACGGCTGAGGTATGCTAGAGTTGTAGTGGGTGGTATGGTTGGTAGGTATAAGCGGTTTTGGTTAGTAGAAAAATTAAAATGGGTGTTAGGTTATGGGATGGTCTCAGCTGTATAATTGTTCGAGTTATGATGGATACTGTGCTTCATGTATTGGGTGGTACGGTTGAATTTAATTTTTATTTGGATTAGGAGATGGGGGTGTTTGGTGGTCTGGTATAACTTGGGTTATAATTGTTGGTATGGTGGTTTAGTGAGTAGTATATAATATTTGGCTGGTGTCTGATGGCAGTGATGCTATGACAGACATCTTTGACGTACGATTTTTGGTATATTTTAATGCGTGTGGGCTGAGGTATGCTTGAATTATAGCAAGAGGTATGAATGATGAGTATTTTTCGTCTGGTGTTGGTTGGTAGAGCAGATGGCAGGGATGTTTGTGTTTCGGCTGGTCTGAACTCTGTAGTTTCTGTTAACTTGATTTATGGTGGGTGGAACATTGAATGCCAAGTTGCCTGCTTGCGAGTATATATAAGCAGCCAGGTTCCAATGAGGAAGCTTAGTTTGACAGTGGCAGTCGTGCAATTTTGTCGTGAAGAAGAAGAATATATGGCCCAGGGTTCTGGATGGATGCTTGCTAGCAGAGACTGTCTTGAGCTGTGTATATACAGATTATATTAGTTATGTGAAAAGTGAGTATTCTGCTGTAAAGAGAGTACGTGAATGGCGTGGAAAAATTTGAGATTTCTTTTTTATGTTTGTAGTCTGAAGTATGTAAATATATATAATATTTAAAAAAAAGTATTTAATTTCTCGCTGGTGTTGTATCCTGCCTGATATATAATGAATATGATGGTGCTTAGTTTATTCACATAGACATACATTGAATAAAATCCGAGTAGGATAGTTATGCCTACGAAAAATAGTCGAGATAATAAATAATTAACAACATGTAGTATTTAATCTTGAATATAGGAGACCTGAAAATGAAGCTGAGATAACCTTTTTGCTGTACTCTACATAACATTTCAGTACAACTTAAAAAATTAAATAAATTTTAAAATCGAATAGTGAATACAATTTTTCTATTATCTTATTTTAATCCTGTATCTATCATAACCAGTCAGTTATAAACAGATCTTGTTAAAAAAGCAAAATATTATTTTAAGTTAATCACTATTATGGTTATATAGAGTTTAAACAAATAAATTCCCAGAGTTAGAAATGATTCTTGCAAATTGAATTTCACAAGCCTGGTCCTAAGATATCGCAATTTATATTCACCTGTGACTAAAAATATTAATTTGCTTTTAGCCCGACTTGTTCTCTTTTTCATATTTATTTAATTGCAGATACCCGACACCGTGCAGGTGCAGAAATGCTAACACAGCTATTCCCACACACATGCTCAAACGACACCGTCCAGGTGCGAAAATGGGTAGGAAGCACGTACTGACTCCGGTTACTGTGCAGGAACCGACTTGCTACCACTGCTCTTGACTTTAACAAGGTCAGCTGCCCTGCCTGTGTGTGATGTCATAATGTCTGCATGCTATTGGCCAGTTGCAATCACGTGGCAACTCGGTGATTGGCTGTCCGAAAAATGTATTAATGGTTTAATACGATTGGCTCAACATTGATATGAGATTATAGGGCTTGCTTATGCGTATATTATAAGTAGTAGGGATGTTAGCTGAGAGGCTTAGTTTGACAGCAGCTCCTGTGAAAGTTGAATCGTCTCGGCTAGCTTGTGCCTCTTCGTATCTAAGTGTTATTATTCATCTGCGATGTCTTCGGGTACTCCAGAGCTAATGGTAGCTACAGCAGTGCCATCGACTTCTTCGGGAGTGGTACCAGCAGTGCCATCGACTTCTTCGGGAGTGGTACCAGCAGTGCCATCGAATTCTTCAGGCATGGTGTCAACAGCATCATCGACCCCTTCATGCATTCATGCATGCCATTGACAGCGTCATCGACCTCTTTAGGGGGGGGGGCACCTACAGCAGATCCATCGCCATCACGACCCAAACCAACAGTGTCAAGACTTCGATGCATGTACTGTGATGAAGTCTTTGCAAATAGCAGCAATGTTAGACGACACGAAAAGCATAAATGTAAGATGACATATAAGTGTGAGAAGTGCCTTCGTCTGTTTGCTCGTACTGACAAACTAGACCAACATTCGAAAATATGTAAAGGAATTGTTCCTCCGCCAGCAAAACCAAAAAAAGATGTATTGTCACCACTACAAACCAGTGATGGTTTTACAAGTACTACTGTGTACAATGATGATGTAAACATGTCATCTCTACCTTGTACAGTAAGTGATGATGCAATGTCGCTACCATCTATATGTGACGATGTGCATATGGACAGCATGGACAATTCGCCTACGATATCGGGTTGATCGTGTCGGAACTGTGGAAAGATCTTCAGTAAAAGCTGTCATGCACGTAGGCACGAGAAGAGTGGTAAATGCATGAAGAAGACAGGATGGGCTTATTTAACTCTTGCCTGCCACAAGTGTGGTCGTAAGTTCATGTGTTACGAAGTAAAAGGCTTTCCAGACAACGTGCGACGTGAAATAGATAACCTCCAGACAAAATCGTGTTATGAGTCGTATAACAACCATGTTAAACTGCGTAAACCTCATGCTCGAAAACTTGTCCATGTTCTAGGCAAACCTAATGCCAATGGATTTTTTCTGAAAGAATCTGCATTCAGGGGTATGCTGAAAGATTGCGTCGCTCCGAATGTGACAGTTTCGTTGAAAGATGTTTGCTCGTTCCAGTCAAGTAGGCAATAAAATTTGATAAACTAGATCACAGAAGAGATCGAAAAACAAGGGCCTCTAAAATATATAGCGTGTCTGGAATGTCTGTACATAAAACCAGGACGAACATTGCAGAAGGGCATTCAAGACCAAGAATGTACCACTATTTAATGTATATGACATCGAAAAGAGTGTAGATGATAATAGAAAAAATAAATGTTGCGCGGAAGAAGAAATGATGATGAAGGGTTCGGGCTGGACACTCGATTCGGCGGATCATCTGCAGCTGAGAACAAGAGCATATCAATCTCTTACGAATTAATGTGATGTATTCTTCTTGTCTTTGAAAAAAATCGCAAAGAAATGTTTGTATATTTGCAAAATTTAGTTAAAAAATTCTTTTTTGTTTTTTTTTATTTAAAAAACCTCCCCTTTATATAAAAATTACTTTAAATATAAAAAAGACTCGCATTTAAAATTAGTGGAGGCCTATCGACTAATTAACCAATGTGAAACATTGGGTGTTGGAGGTAACCTCCTGAAAATAAGTTTTTTAAATACATTTTTATAAATTTTTAAATTTTTTGCTTATAAATCCAAAATGGTAGCCCTGACATTGGGATACATAATGGATACGACATCACGATCGTATGAACCTGGAAAAGATGAGTACGGTGATATATAACACTTAATAGGCTACTTAACATTAATTGTTTTTATTATAAAAATATATTTAAATTGAAAAACTAATAATTTTTAAAATAATTTTATTATGACAATATGATCGTATGCGCTTGGAAAATACGAGCCCGGTGATATATAACACTTAATACTAACGCCTTTAAATTTTTTAATCATAGAAATATATTAAAATAAAAAAAATAATTTTTTCAGATTTTTGAAATTAAAGGTCAAAAGCTCTCATGACCCCAAGAGTGAGCTAGGTTACTGATCCCTGTCACTTGGGTCGCTGATCACTCTCGCCTGCTCCGGAAAAATCGGGAAATTTTTAGGGCCAAAAAGGGAAACTTTAAGGCTTTTTTGGGCTAAAACGAACGATTTTGTGCGGAAGTGAGCGATTTTTGAAAGTCCGGAATCCAAGATGGAGGACAGAGCCGGACCCTGGACCCTGTCCCAGCTTTGGCTATGCCTACTACTTATATTAATTGAAATTCAATGTAGTTTTACCCAAAAAT
The DNA here is from genome assembly GCA_029891345.1 of Dryococelus australis. Taxonomy (NCBI): domain Eukaryota; kingdom Metazoa; phylum Arthropoda; class Insecta; order Phasmatodea; family Phasmatidae; genus Dryococelus; species Dryococelus australis. Next base: position 98,198,792 of record CM056995.1, on the reverse strand, counting down.
AGGCATTTTTCTGATCATGATGAAAACGAACATAATATTCTGCACATTATCTCCGCCCACCGGCGAAGGACAGGAAGCCTTAAGAATAGATGAGGTGAGATTGGGGTGAATATGGGAACACTTCAAGAAGTACCCCTCTCTCTGGTCGTGTCCGGAAAATTCTCGTCCACCAAGGTCTTAGACCGAACCGAAGGAGTCCAGGGGTGGGAAGCAAGATTGACGCTTAAAGCGACTTAAATTTTTTCAAAGATTTTTTTCCTACTCTTTTGTCGGCTAGAACGCTCGTCTTCCACCAAGGCGAATCGGATTCGATTCCCGGTGGGTCGCTCCCGGTTTTTCGCACGTGGTAATCGTGGCGTATGATGCCGTTGGTCGACGGGTTTTTCTCCCATTTCCTCCGTCCTTGCATTACGGCGCTGCTCCATAACTCACCTCGCTTCACCCTCAGTGCTTCTCAAGACCCCGTCCAAGCCTCATGTTCCCATATACGAGACATTTCCCCAGGTATCACGACTGATGTGTGACTCATCAAGACTATAGTCCATTTACGGTCACATCCAACGTTTCTGAAGCCCTGTTTAAACTATTCTCGAACTCTGAAAGATAGGATGTACAACATGGTCCTACGATGCCAGAAGACATACAGGAATGCATTGTGGCAGCTTGTAGAGGCATTATGCCAGACGCTTCAGGCCGCTGGTCGCTCACTACATGTGCATTTACAGACGTGTGTCGCTGTCGATGGTAAACACATCGAGTACATGCTGTGAAAAGACCTAATGTGCAGCGTTTCAACCATAACTGTGCTCTTTTGTACTATTCGTGCAGGTGCGATTGCATTTCTCCTTAGGCTGGTTTGTTCAATTTTTGGTGTGCATCTGTATGCTCTCGTTAGTTAGTACAATTAATGACTAGGAAACAAATCTTCTGAATTAATTGGTATCTGAATAAAATGTCATGTATTTATATCAGACTTGCACTCACATTGCTCGTCTTCCCTCCACTGTGGTGTTCTCCTTTGTGCAATATCGCATTCCGTGCCCCTTTCACCATTAAGGTAAGCGCTACTATAAGGAAGCAGACCCACCAGGATGAGTTATGGCATGTGTTTTTGCTTGCTTACAGCTGTGAATACAGGTCCGCTGCCTCATTCTACCGGCCCACTTATATATATTTGCACATTATTTCTTGGTGTTTATGTGCTACTTTAGTAGTATATGTGTAGGTTGAGGACAACCCATTTTTTTACCCTAAAACCCTAGATTTTTCCCCGAATTTCATGCTCTTTACCTCCAAAATAATAATCACACAAAATCTTTGGGAATACTGATAGTGATATTTCTCGCAATATTAAGCAAAATCAACAAATTACACATCAAATTAAGCAAAGTTATACCAAAGAATGCAAGCTAATTTAAGCAAAAAACTAAGGTAATTTAGTTCAAAAGTATGCAAATTAAGCTAAAATCAAATGAAATATTAAGAAGATAATTGACAGCTACAAATTAATAAAAAATTTATACATTTTAAGAGAATTCAATACCATGTACAGATTTTCCATTTTTTAGTTCTTTTAGTCCTTTATACATTATAAAAACTTGTTTCTAATTAATTAATTTTAAAGCATTTTTATCACACATGGTTACATAGCGGTCTGGTAAAGTAATTTTATACTTTACATCTAGAATAGAATTAATTTTTTTTTTACCAGACTTAGATTCATAATTTTGAAATTCTGTAGCAGCAAACCCATTTATTCTGTTCGAGATATTGTAGTTTAGTGAATTCATAGGAATTGTTCAACTTCTTGATAAGTGATTTCATTGTGTTTTATTTATAAAGAAAAAATTATTAAGATAAAGAAACATTTTTTCTTTATAAATAAAATGGAATCATTGCTCGAAATGAAAAATAATACCATATGTAAGCAATGCAACAAGTGTGGTTAAGTATTAAAATTGAATGTTTTCTATCATATAACCACACAAAATATAAGCATATTAACACCTGTAAAAATTTCTCCCGAATATACCAGAAATCATTATGATTTAAATAAATAGAAAGTACTAAGTGAATGTGGAAAAAATGTATCTAAACAATGTCTTAAAAAGCATAAAAATACTAAATTACACATTGCAAATGAAAATCGACATTGTGATTATTCAGCTAAGGCGTGTATATGATGCAAAGAGAATAAACCTATCGATTCATTTTATCCTCATACTATAGACAAACGCACATCAAAATGTAAAAAAAATATGTTTGTATTACATATATCAAAGAGCATAAAAATACTACTTCACACAATGCATTAGTAGATATTCTATACAAAATTCAACACGATAATTATACAACAAAGACGTGTACAGTATGTAATGAGAATAAATCTATAAAATTATTTTCTCATCATAAAACTACTAATGATAAACATACAGTAATATGCAAAAAAATATTTTAATGAGAAATATTATCATAGAAGTTAAATATTGAAAATTGTCATCGATAATTTCCCCCCACAATAAGTGCATCTTTTCAGTTACACTTCTTATTGGGATGAAGTTAATTTATAAAAGTTTTTTATTTTATTACGATACTTCCTTTCCTTCATTTTGCTACTCATATCTAAAGTGATAAAATTATAGTCTTCACCCCAACATTTTGAAAAAATCTCTTTAAATTTCTCATAAGTCATTTTTTCACCAACAAAATCATTATATTTGTGTTTTTAATGTGTTTCATCTTCTCTAAATATGCACAAAAAATTTGCATTATCTCTTCCTAATTGTTTAGGTACTTTTTAATAAGTCTGTGCCAAATAAAATACATCATCATATTTATGCCTTCCCATAGTAAAGTATTGCATATAACATCTTGATTTTCTAAGATGACATCATCGAAAATGACTAGAGAATTATTTTCACATTGGTCTATTGGAATCATTTCGCCATTACTATTTTAAAAAATAAGCCATTTTTTCATTAAACTTGTTAGATATTACATCAAAGTTATTTTGTAACTGAATATATTTTGGTTGATTTAAACTTTTTGAGCAAACATACAATTTATTGACATTTTAACCAACCATTCTTATAAATAAAATTAATCATCAAATTGGTTTTTCCACATCCACTGCCTCCAACTTTAACTGCCCTCATATTGTCAGGCAAAAGTTCGCCATTTATTTCGTAGTATCTCCTTCTGTAATTAAAACACCATCACCCTAATCGACATTTTTCATTTAATAACTCAATGTTTGTAATAAATGGATAATAAAGTATTTAAGTTGACAAATAATACTTCTATACTAAATAAGCATTTTAACTATGATATAATTCATCAAGATAAATCAATTGCATTGGTTAGTTTTCATACGAAATTTGTGACCCCTAATATACATAATAATACTATAATGACAATTGAAAAATGGAGTGCTGGTGTTGATAAGAATTAAGTTATAAATATACATAGAGGACAATACAATATTGAATCATTAGAAGAAACTGTGAAATCATTTAAGCCATTTTCAACAAACAACATTAAATTAACAGCAGATAATGTGAAAAACAGAATATCGATTAAATCTAAGTTTGATATTAAATTTGACGACTGACTATCTGGTATACTTGGATTTGAAAGAAATATGACTATTGAAAAATACAAAGTTGTTATTTGCAGTAAATTACCTAATTTTGATTCATTTAAAACAATAAATATCCACTGTAATTTGGCATATGGAATGTTCATAAAATATGATGAATATAATGATTTAGAAATGAATTCAATTGCTAGTTTTCCACCAAAAACGACGTTTGGATTTAGAGATTCTATTGTTCATAAGTTTGCATATCCAATTTGTTATCAAATTAATTTAATGATCGGTTTAATTATATTGTTTTCGAAATTAGGGATGAAAATGGTAAACTAATCGATATTGATGGTGCTGATATCGATATTATTTTGGAAATTAAAGATGTTTAAAATGTAATTTGTGTAATTTCAGTGTACGGTGCACTGACTGCTGAATTATTTGTCAATCCATAATGAATATAAAATGATTTTGATTAATAACTCCATGGTAATGTATCCATAATATCGTCTTTTTCATTCCAAATCGTACATTTGCCATAGTTAAAATTGAATTCTTTTGCCATAAACTTATTCACCAAATTTTTTATTTTCATATCTCTTGTAATCATATTGTTTTTTATAATCACATTTTTCTTAGTTTTTTGTACTAATTCACCCATCTATTTCATGTCCAATTGTAAAGCATTTTCGTGATTAAGTGTGGACTCTTTAATATTTGTGACTTGTTTTCCCAAAAAAGTTTCATATCCATAGCTTTTTTGGACCAATACTTATCCAGTCGACACCATAATAATTTTTTCCAAATTCGTCTGTTTACTCGCCAAACATACAACCTGTTTTGACAGTATTGTTACCATCAGCGACGTAAACCACGTTGTTTGTATCATAATATACTACTTTATCACCTAATCTATCTAACATTTCATATAAAGGTAATCTAGCATTTGAAGGGGTAAAAATTGCTATAAATATATTTGTTGCTATGCTATCTTCTACATAATTTTCATTGTATTTATATGACACTTCATTTTTATTGATGTAAACAACGTTATTTACTTCTATTCTTTCATCTAATAACAATTCGCACCAACGAGTTGGATCAGTAATATATTCTGTTTGTGTTAAATTTGGTCTCTGTCCAAATTTTCCCCAAAGTTAATTTAAACAAATTCTGGCAACATTACGTTTTCCTGGATTTTGTTAAATATTTTCAATGTTTAAATCGATATGTTGTTCTTTTTTAATAACTCGAATATATTCTTCTTTTGATTTACAATTGTCTTCCCAAGGACTGGTTTCCAATTTTATTTTCATAAATGTTTTTATGTAGTCTTAAGCATTTTATTACTTTTTTGCTCGAAATGCCAAACTTCATGAATTTTAAGTAATTTATAGCCTATTTCAATAGCTTTATTCAGTTCTAATGTAGTCCATGTACCATTTATTGCTCCTTCGTCACAATGTTTGCGGTCTCTTTTTTTTCTCTATAGCTCATTTTGAACATAAAGTAAACAATAGTTTTTCTTGCTTAATTGGAAGTACTGGATGATATAAATCTCTAGGTGGTAAAACTTTACATTTGGTCAATCCAAACCAATATTCGTCATAAATGTTTGGGGTTAAATATCTTAATCCGCTGACAAACTGGGTAATAATAAAAAAACATCACTGTTGGATATAAACTACGTATATCTATATATCGTAACTTTTTCCCTGAAACTTTTAAATTTGATGCATTGGTTCTACCCACAAAAAAATGCATCTCTAGGTTGAAATAGTTCTATTACATTTTTATTTTTTCTAAATTACTTTTATATAAAATCGATTTTTTTCATTTGCAAGCCCACATTTCCTTTACTTTGTAACCATTTTGTCTTAAAATTGTCGTTCGATTGTTTGTTTTAGGAAGCAAGTCATCCATGCTTTCATTTGTACAATTATTTATAGTGTCTGGTGAATAACAATCAGGACAACCATGCAAAACACAACCATGATATTTATATATTGTTTTAGTTTTGTCATCATAACCATTAACTTTTGCTCCAAAAATAGTAACTTCTCCACCATTTAATGCATGTCGAACATTTGGAAATTTATTTAACCACGAAATTGATCCTTTACTAAATATTTCTTTTTTATCATCTTCAACTACTGGAATAGTATTATTTATAAGAAAGGTTGATCTATAAACAGCCATACAAACACCTGCGATTGTTATGTAGCAAAATGGATCTATATTTGCTATTTCTAGAAATATTTCTGTAAATTTAAGACATCCACATCATAAAATATCAATATCAGAATGACAAAATTTAGCAAGTTCCTTTTTGAAAATCGAAAATATAATTTTCTTTCACTTTTTCAGCATGCCACTTTAAAAAGTCTTTTCGTTGTTCTTCCTTCATTGTATTGACTCTATACTATTTTGTAGGTGGTATTTTTCCAATATAATTTTGATTTTCTGGTATATTAAAAAAGTGTGGAACATATCCTTTTTTAAGTTCTTTTAATCCAAATGTTTTGGGAAATGTTGCAAGACTTCCTTGAGTAAAATAAAATAATTGATAGTATTATCAATTATTTTAATATTTCGACTCGAATTGTAAGTTGCATAATTTTTTAATCTTGATATATTGTATGAGGTTTTATACTATTTGTAACACAATATTTTAAAATAAAATATGAATCGTAGCCTTTGGAATTGTGTGCAATAAATGTATATCCTTTATTTTCTTCAGGTATTGCCCATTCACAAAACTCATTATTTGTTTTAAAATGTATTTTGTTACCATTAAAATCATGTACATATATAAAGTTTGGTGTATAAAACGATTATCTTGTATGGTTTCATAGTTAAAAAAAGTAGTATTTTCTGTGTAAGAACAATCCATATATCTTTTCTTGTTTCGCTCATTACAACTACAAGCTTTTGTACAAAAACTGCATATTTGAGGCTTCTCTTGCGAATAACATTTGTTCATGAGTTTTCACAAGTTCCTTACAACTCCAACATTTGGCATAACAATATTCGTGTTGTTTATTTCTTAAACATATTTTGTTACAAGTTTTAAATTTTTTAAATGTCTTACACACAGCATCGTGATTAGTAAAACATTCCTGTCCAAAACAATATATATTACATTTTTGGATATATATTCTAATACAATCTTAATTTTCCCAAAATTATTTGTGTTGTTTTTTTTTTTACAGAATAACAGTTATTTTTATTATTTTTCTGATACTCATGTTGATCTTTATTATTGTATGGCTTGTCACAATTTTTACAATAATAAACACTACCTAAAAATGCTTTCATACTATCAGTTACATCATAATGTTCATAACGTAAATACAGAAAAATAGTTGTTGAATTTTTAGTTCCAGAATGTATAATTGAATTGAAATGTGCATCGGAAATATCTTTAATTTGAATATTCAGAAAATTTTCTGCATCTATAGTATCTTCCAAATTAAAACCAATTTCACAACTTTTTCCCATTCGTACCCAAATTTCACCAGCCAACTCTCCTTGTAATTTTCTTCCTTTTCTAATATAAATAACCTCATTATTAGTTTATTCACTGTCCAAAATTATATTAGTTGTGTATGTTAAAGCTGTAATTATTGCTCGTGGTCCACATAAATTATCATCATTGTTAATTTTATTAATGCATTGTTTTGTCTTTATATCTTTAGTTAAATTGACACTATTTTTTAACTCTTCCACCATTTCCGCTTGGAATTCTATAAATATCAATATCGAAAGTAGTTTCGTTTATGTCTACATTTTCATTCGATGTAATTATTCTTTCAATTTGATCAAGTAAAGTTTTGGCGTTTACATTGAAATTTCTTGCTGCTGAAATTGTACGGCGAAAATTCTGATTATTTGCATGTATTCTCATTTGATCACTTTGTTTATAACTGGTTATTTTTTTACAGCTTTCATTGTCGCGTGAACAGTATTGATTTTTTCTACAGAGTCACTTTGTAAATTATTTATGTAAATGCTGTATTTTGTTTGCCAAATGTTGAAGTTATCACTTAAATTATTATTGAGTTCTCGAATCTCGAATGATGGGTTACTTTCCACACATACATTAAACAATTTTTGTTTAAAAGGAAATATTTAACCTAAACTTTAATTTCTTCTTTAATTTTGGGTTTTGAAAAAGTTAAATATTTTGAATTCCGGTTTCTTTTATTTTTCGGGAGTACAAATGGAAATATTTCTTTTCATTCAGTTCTATTGTTTGAATATAATCTTCTATCATTGAGGTGTGAAAATGGTAAATTTGTAAAGTTTCTTTTTCTTTCATTTCTAATAAATGGCATAACAGCTGTAATTAAATCAGGTATCCTTAAATTGTACTAATATCTAATTTTAAATTCTTTAGCTAAGATTTTTAGTTCTCGTACTCCCCTCCAGCTCAACTCAACTGCAGATTGTGCATAGCTATTATTATTGTTTTTATTTTATGTAGATATATTACTGAAGGTTTAAAAAAAATCAAGACAATGCAGAATGAAAGAAGGAATAACATCTTAATAGATACATCTTTGAAATGGAATAACATTTGGTTTGTTACAGCGGCAAACAATATAATTAAAGCCTCGTTCATTAAGATATATTTCTTTACAGTTGCGATAGTTCCGGGTGTTTTTAACCTGGAACTCAAAAATAATTTCTGATAAAGAATTTTTATAAAATACAAAATTAATATAAATAAAGGAATGAAATTGTAATAGTGGGAATTCTTTTATCTGCTTCGACAAACATGCTGCAACCTAGTTGAGACAGATGAAAGCTCTCCTTACTGTGCTCACCTCACAGGCAACAGGATGAAGTTTATCGAACAGTCCTGCCATCTTCATGCCTCAGAGCGAACACTTGGCATGACTTTCGATAATAACTCGTCGACCTTGGCTGCGTTTGGGACTGCATAGTTGCGACATACTCGTCGAGACACTCTTGTGGTGGTCTCGAGCTGTGCGAATGGCCTCACTTGTCGACCTTGGGCGAGCTCGGCACAGAAGTTATGACTTGGTGAAAGACTCGCGATAAACAAGCTTTGAACTCGCTGTAGCTCGCCACTTATAGCTTACAACTCAGTGCTGTGATCGTCTTGTCTCCTTAGCTCAGAGATAAGGTATTTGATTTCAAATGCGAAGGTTATGGGTTTCTTACCCTGTCCTGAGCAGATAATTTAATAATATGAATATGTGGCGCCCATATTTTCACTATTCGATTTTCACCAAATTATTCAAAATTTGAGCCAAAAAACCTTACTCATGCTCATTTTAAATATGAGCAGTAGATGTTACTAATTGCTAACTCTTCAAACTCCAGCGAAAAATTCTCTATAATTTAAATGTAATATGACATATTTAGCTGGAGTATCCCCATATTATGTAAGGTGCCAGCATCATATGGGAAGGGTGGTACTATAAAAAAAATACAAAACTTCCCACTTCATCACTTAACAAAAAAAGATTTAAAAAAAGGCCTATCGGTGGTGAAGTGGGAGGTTTCTACAATTAGAGTTTTGCTGATGTCAATATCAAGGCCAGAAAAATATATAACAGGTCACTGGCAAGATGTGACAATCCCTAAACCTGGGAGGTCCCTGGTGTGACAACAGCATATAAACTGTTTGTAATTCTTTAAAATAAAGTTCACCATATGTAAAAATGTATGTTGAATAAATGAACGATGAACAAACATTCAATGCATGTTATGTACATTAAACAATGTTACATTTGAAATATATGGTGGTAATGATTCATTACTGCCTTCAAATATGCAACCATGTACAATATTTATAAATGAATCTTATCTGTATTCTTTAATTTTATTTTTCTTTAGTTTTTAATTTGCTTATTAAAAATAATATTAGTAAAAATTCTTATCACAACTTGCCAATTTCCCTTGTGCATAATTTCACATATAATAATGGAGTCAATTCTAGACATAAATAACAACAAACTTATTTACTCTGTTAAACAAGTTTCTATGATTATCGATGAGGAAAAAATACTTGGTTTAGAGAACAAGATATTGCTGAAATATTAGAATATTGTTACCCAAAAGATGCATTAGGAAAGCAAATATTAAAATATAAGAAACTATTATCAGAAATAGTTGGGATGAAAAATTCATCCTATCTTAGTTACCATAATGTTAAAGCAGTTTATATTAGTGAGCCTGGTTTATAGGAACTTATTTTAGTTCACATAGAAAAATTGCCAAGGTTTTAAAACATGGATATTTGCAGAATTTATTCAATCCATTAGAAAAAATGGTGAATATAAGATTCAAAAAGATGTGATGCATTTATACAAAGGCCAAATAGAGCACATAAAAGTAAACGAAACTAGAGTTAATCATTAAAAAAAACATTAATACATATCAAGGTGATCATATTGAAAATTTAAGAGAGTCATTTCATATGGTTTTAGATGTAATAGATTGCAGAAATAAGGAAATCAGAGAAATGACCTCTCATGTCGTACAACACACACAAGACAGAATTTAAATCCAACTTTTGTTCTTTTAAAATGATTTTATTATGATTATGAATATGATTACTATGTCATTAGAACTCAAAGAAAATATGTTCAGAGACAATGGCGTAGAATTGAAGATAGGCATCCAAATTGTGAACAATTATTCAGAGTTGATTATATTCCAAATTCTATCAATTTAAACCAAAGAATGAAAGAAACATTGAATGACGACATAGTTGTTTTCATAACTATTTTATATGTAATTGCCAGAAATAATTATACTCAACAACAATTCATTAATGATATGAATCTTTGTCGAATTGAGTAAGAAGCTAAATTAATAATATACAATTTAATCATATGAATATTTGGGTAGCACCATTATGGTGCTACTTGAGAATAAACTAAATATTACTATATTTGTTAATGAATCTTTTCTATATTATTATTTTTTTATTTAAATATATCTAGAAATGTTTCAAATAGCCAGGGCGTGAAATATTTAGCGGCCTGGGAGAATGTCTCAAATAATTAGGGTGCCAAAGGTTTCATTATGGGTTAACAAAAATTTCTACTGTTGGAAAAGATGTGTGTATTATAATAGACTATTCAAGAACAGAAAAACTTTTAAACATATTGATGATGAAGACAGAATTATCTTAGCAAGTTTGAACCACCCTGCTTTTGGGGCCATTGGTAAGAAACTAAAAATCTTCCATATTTATTAATGAATCTAGTGTATATTCTTTAATTTAATTTTTGTTTAATTCTTCATTACCTTATTAAAAAAGAATATATATAAAATCACTTATTACTACTCGCCAATTTCACTTGCGGATAATTTTACATATAAAAATGGAGTCAATTCTAGACATAAATAACAACAAACTTATTTACTCTGGTAAATGAGTTTTTATTATTTTTGATGAGGAAAATAATCCTTGGTTTAAAGTCGAAGTTCTTTGTGATATTTCAGAATATATTAACACAAGAAAAGGTATTTTAGATCATGTTAGAGAAAAATATAGAAAGAGTTATGAAGATATAGGAAGTAACAATTCGTTACCCCCTTCAAATATGCAACCCAATTAAGTATTTATCAATGAACCCAGATTATATTCATTAATTTTAAAATAAAAAATGAAATAAGCCGAACAATTCAAAGATTGAGTAACTAAAGACTTCCACCAAATAGAAAATGTTGCCCTTATAAGTTACAAAATACGATTGATATGAAAGACCAGCAAATAAAAATGATAGAATATAAATCCGAACATAAAGTAAATCTTAAAAATTAACAACTCTCCTTAGATAATAAAAAAAACTAGAGTATTTTAACATGAATATGAAAAATTTTATAGACGAAGTTAAACAGAAAACAAAGAATGGTTATATATACATTCCAACATCATTGATGTAAACAAAACAGAAAAGTAAATTCATGAGGTATTGGATGATTTTTATGATAAAAAGAATAAGGAAATATTTGTTTTACATTATACTTATTTTCTTGAAATTGTAGAAATTACAATTAAAAACATAAATGAACCATTTGATTACTTCAATAATTTAACTAAAAATCCTTTAGCAGAAATGTATTCTTTGAAACCAATTATTCCAGAATCAGTGTCTTTAAGTAATGACGATGAATTATCATCTAATCTGCAAACAAAACATTTAAAGTATTAAGATTGCTTCATTGCTGAAAACAAATTTAAAATATTGCGTAAGATTTATTAAGCAGATTAGGATTAGGCAACACAGATAATACAACAATTTGGAAAGATGGTAAAAAATCAGTTACCCATAACAATAAAAAATTTATAATTACATATAATTAATTGTGGTTTTGGAAACTTAAGAAGTTAAAAAAATATTTGTTTAAATATTACAGGGTCCCACATGATTGACCCTGAAAATTTATGTAAAATGTTAGTCGTGGTTCACCCCTATCCTGAAAATTTTGTTAAAATAAAATGCAGTTCACTAAATCCAATAAAAAAATAATTGAGTTGACAAAACATCTGTTTTATTAATCTAAGAGTTATGTGTGTTATCAAAGCCCGCCCATTTAACATAAATATTATCTCCTTCAATTTTTAAGACTTTTTCAACCAAACACTCATTGAGATAGTTTATTTTTATAATCTTGTATTCATAAAAACTACCCTTTATTTGTTTTCCTGTGATATCTTTCACTTTGTAAGTTGGCACGTCATGATTTAAAACCTTAAAAAATGGTCAATAATTATGTTGTTCTATTAGCTGTGTAACACTTTTCAAAGATTGTTTACTTTTATTTTGTTTCAGTAATCAAATATGTTTGATATAATTTTTTTTCCATTTTTCTTATTAACTTCAATTGGTTTAATACCAATAGTTCTATGTTTTGTATTGTTATATTGTTTAACAAAATCATCTAATATATTTACCCATTTGTAATTACCATTCAAAGCTAATTTCTTCCACATTTTGTTCTTCACTGTAAAATTATATATCTCTACAACACTGGCTTTAATTTCACTGAATGTGGAATAATAATTGATGTTTAAATTTTGCATAAGTTCTTTAAATATTTTATTATAAAATTCTGACCCCCTTGCACTTTGTAAATTATGAGGTTTTCTTTTAATCACTACGCATTCTAAAGCATTGCTTTATTCACTGCTGTTTTACCTTAAATTTGTATAGCAAATGCATGTTTTGAAATAAACAATAATTGTCATTATATATTTGTATCTATCTCAACAAGATCAATTTGCCATAAATCATCAATATCATACGAAAATACTTTTCTGCTTGGATTTTTTTGTGCAGGTTTATATAATTAATTATTATAATTACATACTGAACATTTACTTTTCTGAACTAAACATACATTTTTAGTATTTTCACTTTTTATATTATTATTTTTAGTGGACTTCTTATACTTCAAATACCAAATATTCTTCATTTAATAGTAAAAAATTATTCAATCTTTATATTTTGCGAATATTTGTATTGTGGTCATCAATCCATCATCATAACTAAATTTTAACTCCTATTTTTTCTGATTTTCAAAGATAAAATATCACCTATGTTAACATCAAAAGGCTTACTGTAATCCATTTTTTTAGAATCTTAAATATCAGTTACAGTATCATCAGGTAAATTGAGATTAACAGTAATTATTTTATGAACAGTACAATCCATAACAAAGTAATGAAAATTTGATTATTAGCTAAGTGAAAAATGCTATTTTTTTTATCGCACTTTGCGGGTAAATAAAATATATGAAACTTTTCTTCCTTTCATTTTTCGACTTCTGAATTCACAAGTGAATCACAATAATTGAAAACTGATTGGTTTAAATTTGGTAATTTTTCAGATATTTCTTTATCAAAAAATCTTTTCTTGACTGCATATTTATCATCTATGGGATCAGCTATATTATTAATTCTACAATTTTGAAAAGAAACATAATCTTTTGTTTAAAAAAAAAACTTTACTGATTTGATCTTCTAAAGCAGAAACAATAATATTGCATTTTAAATCTCCATATGTTTTTAATTCAATAGGATTAGTGTCAGAGTTTTTATTAAAAATTTTTATTGATGGTTTCCCCAAATATATCCATCTTTTAATAACAAAGAAATTATATCATGAAATTTTAAACCTCTCGAAAATAGGTGTAATACAATTAAACATAAATGTCCACAGATAACTGAATTAAAATTCTGAATTCGATTATCATTGAAAATAAACATATCTCTTTTTGAAGTAATTAGTTAAATTAGTATAAATATTACCTCCAAATGAATTAAAATAGTAAACACCGTTATTTTCTTTAAAATAGCAAATCAATGATTACCAGGGAAGGACGAAATGTCGAAATTAACCATTGGGGATTCATATTTGTGCATACTTTTTGGTAATTCATCAATCATACAAACATTTCTGAAATTTTTTACATTTAATATTTTTTACTTATTTTTCTTTATGAATATTAGATAATGGGGATATATTCAAATTCTTTTTGGTCTACCCTTTTTTACACCTAACACACTTCCTGATTTATTTTTTATTGCTGGGTTGTCTCTGTTGTTCTTCCAATTCTTTTTTTTCTTCTGGTTTGTTCCACAGAATTTTAAATTGAGCTAGCCCCGCCAGCTAAAGTACAGAGTGCAGCTAAAACTGGAATTAAAAATGGTAAAAAACCTCCGTGATGTTAACCACTTCCAGACTTTTCTTTTAGTATTATTTGATTGTTGGTATTGACAAAGTTGATTTGAAACCTTTGCCTTTTTTTGATTTTAATTTTTTCTCTCAAGATGTTCCTTTGTTAAAAATTATATAATCCAATTATCTTAATTGATCAATAGGTTTATCGAATGTTATATTTGTTAAATTAATTTATAAGTAAAAAATGTATGTAAGTAATTAATAAATTTTAATACCCCATCCGAATTTTCTTTTTGTAACCATAGTTGAAGCAACAACTGCAGAAGAATTTTTTTCACCGATTGGAATATCTTTATCTAACCTTATCTCCATGGCTTCCTTTTGTAAAATTTTCCAGTCTTTCATTCAATTTTGTAAATGGTCCACAATAATTATACCCTGGTAAATGCATTTCAGGCAAATTTAAATGTTTAGCGCCCAATTTATTATTACTTTGCCATGATGTTCAGAATTCCAAAAAGAATGTGAAACTACATTTATAACTCTTATAAGATAAGGCATTCCTTTTGGACTATTAACAAAAAAATCAGAACATTTATTGTGTAGCATATTCATAATGTTTACTTCCTGATGTAGTAGTTCGTGGAGAAATCATTCTTTCTGGTGTGTTTGGTGCTGTTCTTGAATGTGATTATTTTATATAATTATCATAAATAGGTGTAATTATATTTTTGTATTTCCAACTTTTATTGGAATGTATTTTCTTTCTTGGATTATATTCTTGGAATGCAGCATTGGTATCTAAAACAGTTGTCGTGTAGTTTTCATAGTTAGTATCTGTAAAATTATCCTCAAGATCTTCTTTTTATTTTGTTAACAAATTAGAAGGTCCTTCCATAAATTCATATTCCTTATTTTTAATGGTTATTTTATTAACATCTATCTTTACTTGTGTGTTACCTATGTAAGAATTCTGTCCTTCTGTACATAATACATATTGACTATCAATAACATTTATTCTTTTTGCAATTTATTTTCCTAGATTTATAGTAGAGTCAGGATGTGCCAAATTTTTCAATGGTACAATTCCCATCTGCTCTTTCAAAGAATTTTTGTTCTGAAAATATTCCTCTTTCAAAAGATGTTGCTTCTGGTGTTGGTGGATAGTCTAAATTTTTTGCTGCAACAGGAATGAGTGTCGTTATTACATTTTTATTTTCTTCACTTGTTCTACTTTTGTTACCAATATTTCGTAATTCGTGAATTAAACATAGATCTTTCTTCTTATTTCTTTCATAATCTGCTTCATGATTCTTTTTATAATTTTTGCATTTCTAAATGAGTTATTTAACTCGAGAAACTGCTTTTGATTAATCTTTCATTTATATATTATTATTTTTTACTTGAAAATGAGTTATAAAAGTATCGAGAGTTTTGAAAGACAAACTTTTCCTCCAACTGATAAAACTAGGGGGAATTTAAATATTTGCAATACTATAATTGAATTTGATGTTCCCATAGGAGATGGATTTTCTTTGCCAAATAATGCTTATGTTTTTGAACAATTTAGGTTACTAAAGAGAGATAAAGAAGGAGATGAGGCAAAGTACGCAAAATTAAATAATATTGATGTTTGTGCTAACTTTTTTCCTTACCAGTTTTCTAGTGCAGAAATCTCAAAACATGGACATATTATTGAGACTGTTGATAACCCAGGTTTAACTTCAACGATGATGAATAATTTGTTAAGATCCCCAAGTGAGGTAAATTATTGAGAATTTACTGGTGATGATAGTAAATATCATGTAAAATCTGTTCACAGTGGCAAAACAAATGAAATAACCTATCCACTGAGATATCTGTTTGGTTTTATTTGAGATAACAATGAAATTGATTAGAAAGGCGGTTATAAAATTACATTTATTCGAAATTAGTCTGATAACAATTGTTTATATGTTTAAGAAAATAAGAATGCAGATGGGGCAGTTCAGAAAAGTTATGCTGATCCAGGTAAAATTGTTATTAAAAAATTAGAAATTATGTGGCCAATTATTGAATACAAATCTAACACAGCCATTGCAATTAAAGAAAAAATATACAAACATCCAAAAATACCTATTAGTTTTAATTATTGGCAATTTTTAGAAAAAGAAGTTCCTGCTGGAGCAACAGTTTTTAATTTTGATGTAAGGGATCACTTCAGTAATTTACAATTTGATATGCCTGATTTTGAAATTGTAGGCTTTGAAGCTAATAAAAAAACGTGTTGAACAGCATGTACATGCTTCTATTTTTTATCACTAATGTAAGAAATATTTTTGTTAAGAATGGTAAAGATGAGATCTTTCCTAGAGAAAATTGGAATCTAGATATTGCAAATGGCCTTTGTGATAAAGTGTTTCTTGCTTATAATGATTTTAGAAATTCAAAATCAAAACTAGGTATTCAAAATCAAAACTAGATACTCTGTATAGAAATAATCAACTTTATTATAAACCAACTGTAAACACTCAAGGTGATATCAATTATTATTCATTTTTGGGGTGATGCCCATTATTTGTTTTTGATTTTTTATATAGGAAAACAGTTGTAAAAGATAAAACAAACCTAAAAGTTAGTGTAGATTTTAAAAAAAGCTGTTGGGCAGGAACAATTTGTAATGTTGTCAAAGGAATCTAACTTATGATTATTTTAAAGAAAATATTACTGAAGATACATAAATTTTTTTTATTAATAAATGGAGGATTTAAACGATTTTACGGAGACAACGAAATGTTTCCATAATTTTATATAAATTTTTAGACGTGTAGTTAAGTTGATTAATAGAATAAAAAATCATTTTGTTAAAACTATTAAATATGTTCTTTATAAAAATTGTCTTCGCTTGATTGACCATGCAGTTTGACTAACATTTTAAAAGGATGTTCTAAATAAACTTTTCCAGCATACATCGTACATTATGAAGTCTCTCTAACTCCGAAATATAGTTTTCAAATTCTATCGAAATCTACAAAAATTGCATTTAATGATTTTAGATAGTGTTTGCGATGAAGATGAACATCGTGAAATTGGGGACGAATTTGAACATGTAGAAGAAGATTTAAAAAAAAATTAGTAGAGCTTCGAATATAATCTATAAAGAATAATAACATATTTCATTTGATTTTAGCTTAATTTACATACTTTTGGACTAAATTACCTTTTTTTCTTTCTTGAATTAGCTTGCATTTTTGGTCTAAATTTGCTTAATTTGATGCGTAATCGGTTGATTTTGCTTAATTTTTTGCGAGAAATATTATGATCAGTATTCGTGCAGGATTTTGCTTGTAATTTTTATTTTGGAGGTAAAAAGCATGAGATTCGAGGGTTGTAGGGTAATAAATGGATTGTCCTGAACCTACCCATATACTGATTACTTTTAGTTGGATATGTTATATCACTGAATTCCTCTTTGCGCGTAATTTCAGATGCCGTTGAAATAAATGTGTTTCCAGGGGAAAAATCATATGTGGTTTAGTTATGTGTCCATACAGGTGTTACGAAGTCACTTTGTGGCAAATTACCTGCCCCCTGTACATAATTTAAATTTTCAAAATCCGCATTTCGTTATCTGCAACCGTTCTGGAAATTTTGGGGGTGTCCATGTTAGGCGGACGATCCACATTGGGCGGACTGTCCTGTATATTCCTTCTGTGATGCACAGCAAACTGTTTTCCGCTCCGGCCTGGCAGTCCTGGGAGGCACACTGTTAAAAGAAAAAAAAATTGCATGAATCGGGGGAATTTTTTAATTTGGAGATGCCATGAGAAACGCTGCTTACATTGGTATAAACGTGGCCTATTTATGTACTTAAAATACAGAATATCTTCGTATTACTTGCAGCTTTGGGTAGCGTGAACAATCATTGCGGCAGTTTTCCTTCGTAAAAAATATTTCTTATTTTTATACACATAACATATAACAAAAATGAATTAAATCTTTTTAATGATTCTGCATATAACTCACAAAGACAATGACAGTAATCAGCATATATTAAGAAATGTTGCTGAAAACTCACGAAAAGTTCTTTACTGGGGAAATGAAGAACTTCATTAAACATGCATTAATATATAATCCCGACTTCCAGTTGACTTCCATTCGTTGATTCTCCATGTAAGGTGACTGATGTTAGTGCAACTTACACGGCGTTCGGAGGTGGATTTTTGCATTCAGCTCAGAGGTCTGGAGTGCACCTGGCGATGAAGTGAGGTGTAGATTGAGCTGCGGCGGAATGCGAACCGGTGTAAGCGAAGTGCCCCAAAAAAACCTGGAGGTCAACAGCATAAGCTGTGTTCCCCACATGCGACAATCCTAGCGACTCCGCGAGTGCTCTGCCTACTATACAACTGTGGCCACTATTTTTGCTTCTGGAATATTGTAGGAATTGCTCCCTTGGTTCTACATTCACTACAACTTGGAAACTAATTTCAGAGCACGTTGCTTGCTGTACGCTCATCATGTCTATGTACAAGTCATCAAGAGCAACACAGAATGTTGGTTGGTTTCGTCATACTTTCAGTTTGGGGATGAAAGAAATCTGCACTTGGATAGATGGGGAATAATGACTGATACATTAAGAAGCAAACCATTGGAGATTGGCACTGACGTCAATGCCAAGTCATAGTTGTGGCATTCCCCTGTGATAGATGAGGCAGGAGAACTTGTCAGTCAATTCATTCTTACAAATGACTTGGATATAGTTAATGAAGAATTTGTCTTGCAGGCACATTATACAGAGTCATATTTGGACATAACTGTGACAAACATGAAGGCTGGAGTGTCTTGTATGAAAGTTCTAGTGGCTATAGGCTCACTGTTTATTAAATACATGGTGGAAGGAGGGAGATACCTTCAATAACAGACCTATAAATCAGATATGTACACAGAACTGCACACTGGCCAACTTTCGACCTGTCCCTACTGAGTAAGCTAAGGATGAGTCTTGAGCTGCAAAATGAAGATGTGGGAACAAGAGTAGCAGCGCTCACGAAAATTATTCAGGACACATGTGAAGAGAACCTCCAGAAGACCACACAGGGGCTTCCTAACCTATCTTGGTGGGATGGGGAGATGGAAAGGGAAATGAAGAATTTTCGGAGGGAGAGAAGGAAGCTTCATAAATTGGGGGGTGAAGAAAGAAAGCAGTTCGCCCGAAGCTATAAGGCCAAGAAGCAGGCTTACTTCGGCCGGGTCCTAAAGCAAAAGCCAAATCATGGGAGGAGTTTGTAACACAGGCCGACAACAAGGATCCATTTGACCTTGTGTACAAACTGGCAGCAAATAAGATTAAGAGGACGACTCCTCCACCATGTATAAAGGTCAATGGAAAGATGGTGTCTGATTTGAGTGAGTCAATGCAGGTTCTGCTCCACACGCTCCTGCCAGACGACTCCCTTGATGAAGAGGGGGAGGAGCATGCCGAGAGGAAACAGTCAATGAATACAGTTCCAGATGTTCAGGATGCTCCAGAATTCGACATGGAAGAATTGACTGCAGTAGTATATAAGATGAAAAATGGCAAAGCCCCTGGACTTGATAGGCAGACTGCAGAAATCTTGAAAATGTGTTACTCCAGGATTAGGAAAATTGTTGAAGATCTACAATGATTGTCTTCGACTCGGTGTGTTTCCTGCCCTTTGGATGCTTAAGAATACTGTATAAAGGCAATGATGAGAAACCTGATGACCCTAAGTCATACCGGCCGCTGACGTTTCCGGTGCTAGACAAAGTTTTCGAAAAATTGGTCAGCAGATGGCTCATTATGGCCTTGGAAACTGAAGACTCTATGAGCGAAAAACAGCATGGATTTCGCAAAGGAATCGGTACAGACTTCGCATTGTACGACATCATGAAGACCATACGGGAAAGTACGGCGATGTACGTGATGGGGATCTTCGTTGACATCTCTGATGCCTTCGACAATGCCTGGTGGCCAGAAGTGATGTATCAGCTTAAAAAGAAAAGATGTCCAGCGAACATCTCTAGGGTTATTCAGGACTTCTTTAGATAAAGGTGGAGTCTTTATACGGCAAAAACCATACAAGTAAGGAAGAGGTTGACAAAAGGATGTCCCCAGGGGTCGGTCCTAGGGCCGATCTTATAGAATATCCTCTTTGTTTGATTTCTTGAGCTGGGTCTTCCACCGAGGTGCACGGTTTTCGGCTATGCAGATGATGGATTAGTGGTCATTACTGGTGACTGTAGAAGAGCTCTAGAAGACAAGGCCGAAATAATAATACAGATGATATGGGAATGGTCTGCAAAGGTAAAGTTAAGGTTCTCAATAAAGAAGACCAAAACAATGATGTTAAAAGGACAATTGAAGAGACCACTGACCTTGCGCTTCGGGGCGAGCTCAGTGAAAAATGTACATGAATTTAAGTAACTGGGAGTCATCATGGATGACAAGATGAGCTTCCTCAAACGCATTGAGTATGTGTCAAGAAAAGCAGTGATTGTGTTTCAAAAACTGAAGAGAATTGGGAATATGTCCTGGGGACTTAAATATAATACCTTAAGAACTATGTATAGAGCAGTGTGTGAAACCATACTGGCTTACAGAGCTGTGATGTATCACATGGCAGAGTTGGTACATCACAAGAGGAAGCTCATCAGTGCTTAAATGGCGGCACTACTGGCTGTAACTAAGGCATATAAAACAGTGCCAAATGAGTCACTCCCAGTGATTGTGGGTGTGCTACCTGCAGATTTGCTGATGAAGTACAAGGGAATCACAACGGAGAGAGCATGGGTTGCGGGGCTGACACATGAAGATAAGGAAGATATCATGAACGACATCTTGCAAGAATGGCAAGACAGATGGGATGGTTCAGATAAAGGAAGAACCACATACGAGTTGCTGCCCAACATCAGGGCAAGAATGAATAATAAGTGGATCAATGTGAACCATTACAGAATGTAACTCTTTACTGGCCATGGTAACTTCAAGACAAAGTTACACAGTTTCCGACTCGTGCAATCACCACTGTGTGATGTCTGTGGAGTGGACGACATAGTCCAACATGTAATCATGGAATGTCTGAAGACCGAAGACATTAGTTAATGGCTGCGTGGCACAGCAGAGGGAAAGGGCATTCTCTTAAGACCAGAAAATGTCATGGTTGATAAAGCTCTCCATAACATCTGGGATGAGTTTGCCACTAAGACTGGAGGATTTCGACAAGTGGCAAGGAGAGCACTTTCCGATGACCCATGATGGGGTACTCGGGTAAAGGCTTAACTAATACGAAGTCGGAGTATCTCAGATTGGTGAGGAGGGCAGGTTTTACAGAGAGAACCGGTAGAATACCGTGTAATGGTACAAAAGAATAGTGAATGGCCTGAAGAGAGAAGTTGAGAAAGTGCTGATCACTGTCTTACTCACCAGAGTACAGTCACAGTGCGGGAGGATGGAGGGAATGCCGGCCCCACGGGCCGTAAAACCTGCTTGCTGTACTTAACCAAATCTCGTAAATAATTGTCATTGCAAAACCATGATTGGGGGGGGGGGGCAGTGATAAATCGCGCTCTACACTGAAAAAACTGGCTGATTAATGGAACAGCTGTTCATATCACCGGGCTTCTGTGGATTTATATCCCTGCTGTGCATATCGAATGGTGACGTGTACACTCTATCTTTTATCAACATATGCATACTTAGTGATTCATAAAACTACCTTCTCTGACGTGACGATTCATACATCACGGTGGTATGGAAACAAAATACGAATCCAGAATGTTAAACTTTTTTTTTTCTTACTGCCGAGTCAGTTGGCTGATGTGAAGTTCTTTGGCTACATAACCTGCGACCCACTGCATACAAAGCTTTGAGATTCAAGTCTGATTCACACCAGCCATAATTCTTAACTCCCTATAAGTTATTTTTTTTGCATATATTGTTAAACTTTTTAATACTTTTGTTATATTTTTGTTTTAGGGGGAAATATTTAAATACAGGCAGTAATATAGAATTCAAAATGTGTTGTGGTTTCCACGATAATGTGACTATTTTCATAAATTTTAGTGTAGAATTTACAGATAATTATGGCTCGCACAGTAACAAATTTCTATACTTGTTACAAACAATTATTTGTAAACCAGTTGCCAAAGATTACAGCTGAAATATTGTATGTTGGCACATTATTTTAGAAAACTGCAAAATTGTTTATTTAGCTTAGTAGTTATAATAAACCCGAAGTCTACAACACTTGCGTGTTTCAGAATTAGTTTTACACATTCCGCCTTGAGGTTTCGTGAAATTCACTCTAATTTATTTGTAGTGTCTCAAAAATATCTTTGACAACTAGTTTACAGAGACTTCCGCATACAACGTTTATTTGGAACCCCGGAACCTTGAAATCCAAAATCAGCGCCCACGGAAGTTGCCGTTTGTGATCATACAAATGGGGAGTTCACTAACACGGGAAGATAATGTCTGGTGCGGGGGCTAACGTTGACTTGGCGGGTAAGAGGCTATTTCTACATTGGCCGTGGAAGATAATTATGACTAAGCAGAAATAACATAATTTCAAACTATTTTATATATGAAAATTTTATTTACAGATCGTGCGAGTTTATTGTATTTTAATTGTAGCAAGATTATTATTTTGTAGATCGTGCATTTGTGTATTGGCTATTCACGTTAAAGTGAGCACTTTTGAAAGCCCTCTCATTTGGAATAATAGTCAATAAATATATTTTGTTTTAACCTCAGACATTAACTGCAGAGTGCGGTGCAATATACACACTGTGTTAATTACTTACATTGCAATATTTTTTTTAAGTGGCGGTTAAACGATAAAAAATTGCTGAAAGGAAAAAGTAACAAGACCTTAAAAGCGCCCACTTTACCGTGAACAGCCTATATTCGTGTGTAACTTAAGTTACGTATAAGAATTTGAAATTCGTTAATTTATTTTAACGTAGCCTAGGAAGTAAGGATCTGTAAATTTTCAGTCAAGGCAATTATGTGATGGTCGGCCTCGCAAAGTGATATAACGAGCTCATTTTGCAGAAAGGCACGAAGTTCTCGTCTGAGTTTGTGGGGGACAATAAGTTCGTGGCCGCGCATTTTTAGAACTTCTGATATAAAAATATGTGTTTTGCTAATAGTTATTTAATTAAATGTAGTCTGACCCTGGGAGGCTGTGGAAAGTAATGTGGGTGTGGAATTACAGGTCTACATTTATTTAACTGGTGAATTATTCGTGTCTTATATACGGAATATCGTCCGATAATAAGGCTGGCGTGGTCACATATTAGTTTAAGTAAAGTAACAAACATTGACGTTTAAAGAATTACTGTAGACCCGTTTCACCAATTATATCGTTCTCTGAAGGAAGGAAGTTGTGGTGTTGGCTGATAATACCTGTAGTACCTACACGATACCGAGCCACGAAACAATTGATATGCGGTTTTCTTGTAGGCTCTAGTTAATTCAAAGAACTGTCAAGGTTCCATGGTCGGGACCATGGGAGGTGAAAGTTATCGTACCATGTGCCATTGTATCAGATGTTCCCATGGTTCGATTCCCGACGGGGTCGTTCCCGGATTTTCGCGCTTGGGAATCGTGCCTGATGATGGCTCTGGTCGGCGGGTTTTCTCGGAGATCTCCTGTTTCTCTCGCCATTGCGTTTCAGTGCTGCTCCATGCTTACTTCGCTTCACCCTCATCAGCTCTCAAGACCTGGATGTTAAGAGCTACCCAAATCATTTCACTGTCTTCCATGCATGATTTATGATTGCTGCTTCACCTCGTGGCAGGTATCGGGATCAAAAACAATTTCAGCTGTCGTAGACTAGGATAGAATAAGAGAAGTAAACAACATAATGCGTCAAGTGAAATAGCTGAAAGTAATCTAAATTAAAGTCTACTTAAAATTAGAGGATGTTGCGTGTCGCTAAATTGTCTTCAAGAATGAAAGATAAAAGATAATCCATGTGTGTCGACATAGGATACAGATGGTTTGCATTGAAAGATCCAATCACCAAATTTATGGTACTAAAACGTGCAAGAGGAAAGGGGATGTGATTGGTAGTGAAATAATATAGAATGCATGTGTATATTATTATATATGGTAATTTTACAGTGGCTTAACCCCAATAAAATGTTAAAGAGAGTTTGAGATTGGGACCAGATGGTTGCCAAATAACTGGAAAACAGACAGAATTCGTGTTTCAAAAACGATGTAGCAGAGAGAAAGAAAAAAAAAGAAAGTAAGTTTAAAGTAATACGTAGAGGTAACACTTGACTAGCTATATAATAAAGGTTAGGTCAATAATGGGATGTAGGTAAGGTTATCTTGGTTATACCTGAGGGTAGAATCGGTCCGGTAAGATAAGTTTTGGGGGTGGGGTTGGGGGGGTGAATTCGAGGCAGTAAAGGGAAGCATGGTAGTGTGATTAGAGAAATATGAATCTCAGAAAAATAGGATTGGGTAGATTGAGGAATTAGCGTAGGTGAGGTAAAGGTGGGAATACGCAGAGATTCGGTGGGAGTGTTAGGGACTGGAAGAGGAGAAGGGTGCAACTTTATATGCCTGTGTTAATTAAGCAAATGTTGGTGTAGGTTGGGTTAGGTAGGTCGGTGAGAGATTTGGCAGTTGAAATAGAAAATATATAATATAAGTATTTTTGAGGTCACGTCGTAATGAGTTTTACATAAAGAGAATGAGTGTTATACAGACTGAATGTGCGGGTAAATTATAGGGGGAGGGGCGAAAGAGAATTGCCCTGACCAGCATTAGGTCACCGGAATGATCGCTTATTACAGTGGTTAAATTGATAGTTTAAATAGTTAGAGCTGTACCACACTAAAGTTGCGTGACTTGTAAAAATTGCCATCGCTGACCAGATTCTAATCAGGTCAAAGCATGTTTGTTAGTGCATGATGATATGCGAGTCTGTAGTCAGTAAGCCTTTTTAGGGCATCACCATTAAAATGATAAATGTAATACTGTTTCATTTAAAATCTAGTAAGTTATGACAAGGATATTTTTGTTGATAAACTGCAGTTGTGTAGATTTAAAAAAAAAAGTATTGCTTATGATTGTCCTGTGCCTAATGTGTGCAATGAATCTATGCCTTATACATTCCTGTGTGTGTTTCAGTATTACGAGATGTCGTACGGCCTCAACGTAGAAATGCACAAGCAGGTAAAACTTCTTTCCGCAGTCTGATTTTCTTTTAAAATCCAATATGTTTCTTTGGTTTACTGAAATGCGTAGTAATATGATTTATCCTGGTGTACCAGATAGTCTGTGTTACCTCCTGAACTTTTTGACATTCTGAAGGTACATGCGTAAGTCCATGCAGAAATAGCAAAACATATTTTGTATTTTGGTTGTTGCAGTTAAATGATATAATCGCCTTATTGTAGCTTCGCTGTTGGTGTAATGTGTCGCTTTTCATTACGAATTACTTGAAGGTATGAACTACTGTTTTATTGGGTGCGCAGGCTGTGGTTCTCAAACTTAAATAACCTTAAATTTAATAGCCCATTCTCCTCATTGTAACTTTTATAACTGACGTAACTTTGGAAATTTAGTGAGACTGACACTGTCAGATGTAGACCGAAAGATATTTTGTGTTGTGCCTAACAACTGAATGCAATTATTGAGAACTGGAAGGGCCACAAGAAAACTCAGTAGTCAAAAGCATCGCCCGCCACGTCACCCACATGCGAAAATCAGAGTTGAATCGCCCGGGGAATCTAACCCGGTTTTCTGTGATAGGAGGCGGTTGTTCTCGGCATTACATTAGCGGAATCTCTTGTCAAAAGCAGATAGTGCACAGTCTATATTTTATATTTCAATAAGGCTTTGTACGTGATAACGTAATACAATACAACTTCCCGTTTGTCTTATGACGGTATAGTTTTCGCTTCTTTGCAGAAGCCCGAGCTCTATTGCATTTTACACGACAAACAACAGATTACGTGGAATTTTATTTGAATAATGCAGTTTATTGTATTTCATTTTCTTTGGAATTGTTTCAAGCTCAAACGCTGATTGTGTTACATCCCTAAAAGGAAATACTTAAAGTATCTTCTAATGTTTAGACGAATAGATCGATATATCGTAAAACAAAACTATTTTTTGTGTCGTTACTAATTAGTGCAAGAATTACGCTATTTATTTAATATAACGTTAAGTAAGTGTAAGGCCACCGTCTGACAGACAGCTAGCCACGATGGGATTGTGTGTGTGGATGGTGGTCGATGATCGTTACAAGACCTGGCGGAAAAGTGGTAGCTCCCGCACTCATATTTCCGGTGTTTTGTCGATCAAACACGCCAGCACGCAAGGCGTGTATCAGCTTCGATTTTGTACTGGCCGTGTCATAACTTTGTGCGTTTACTCCAGCGTCAACCTTCGTTACACGGCACCTAATCCCAGTGGCATGCGCACGTGTTTATTTCTAAAAAGTGAGAATTCTGTTTTTTAAGGTAATACTAGAATACGATACATCGAATTTTGAAAACATCCATTGGATTTCTGGAAATGTGAACGCTAAAAACCTCGTTTATTTAAACGTTTCTGGCAGCTGCCCTTCTACAGTGTCTACCTGGGACCCATAGACTGGAGAACTTTATTACTCCGCACTCGCCTGGGAGGCAGAAGGCGATGCATAGGTTATGCGAGTTTCTACAGGCTCATGAAATGTGAAAGACCTAAAAAAAGTAGGTGAAAATTCGATAATTCTAAAAATTTAAATTTGTTGACAATTTTACCGTAAAATATTTTCTGCACTACAGTATTGTTACTAACAGTTTCAGAAGTAAGTTAGAGGCGACAGAAAAATAATTTTCGTGTCACGAATGAAGTAAGCCATGCGACCTAAAAATTGTAAAAATGTTACTGTATTAAACTGTTGTGCCATTTTCAGCGAGTTCATTCTATGTCAATGTTATTCTGTAGGATTCTTTTTAGTAGAATTATAAGCTTAATTCACTGTCGGAAAAAATAAGAAATTTATTATTTTGTCCAGAAAACCTGGGAAGATCAAGGAAATGTGGTACTTGGGTTAATTGCCATAAACCAAGGTTACATGTAAATTTTGAATATTTCTGCCCATTTCATATATACTATTACCAAATGGCACTAGAGCGAACATTTTTAGTGGTTCAAAGTTACCACAGCCGGTACAAAGAAACCTTGGGTTACGATATTCCTGTTGTGTGTTCCTAGAGCCGGGTTTGGCGTGGGTGTTTGGTCATGCACCACCTTGCTGATTGCTTGGAGACAGCCGTCTGCCTTGTCCATGTAACTGTATTCAGAGGCTTTGGTAAAAAATTAACTCTTCAATATTTTCTGTGATTTCTGCTTACTAATAGTACCCAAGAAATTTTTTCATATCCTGGTTTCATTTTGTTTAGTATATTCTTTGCTGGAAGTTTCATAGAAATGCGTTGCCAGCGAAAAACATTTTTCACGTTCGCCAAGTTCAGTGCCGTCCCCTTAGAGGCGAGAAAGCATCCGATGTGTGTGTTGGTGTCACCCCTAAAGCTGCACACTTTTAGGTCTCGAACATGGAAGACACATTCAGACAAGCGGCGTCCTATAGTACTAAACGTTACGAAGCCAAAATGAAGTCTGAATAATTTCGGGTTGCACAGTGGAAATACTATTTGTCTGATAAGTTTTATTCTTAATATTTTATTTGTAGTAAAAACGCAATGGTAATTAAAAAAAAATTGAAGACAGGGCTTCGTAATTTTCCTTTATGAGAAGGGAAGTGGATAGCATTACTGGTGCAGATATCCCACAACTCGTTCTTATTCACAGGAGAAAACAGCTTGATAATGCATGTAGCAGTTGCCTTCTAGTGTCAGGACTTACAAACAATACGGTTCAAGAATTAAGTTGTCTACAGTTTCTAAATTCATTTAGTGAGGTAAAGCAACAAAAAAAAACATCGTCAATAATTGGCTAAATATGCTTTAGTTATGTGGTGAGCATGTCAAGTCTCACTCGGGAGAACGAGAACTCGATTCCGGCCAGTTGCGCTCGGAATAATTATGCGAGCAAGATGTTTTCCTTTCCTATTGCAGGCAAATGTAGATGCAGTTCTGTAATATGGACATTTCGTATTCTTGACTCGTTCGGAAAAGATACAATGGTGGAAAATGAAATATGAACACCAATAAAGGGGTGACGTAATAATACCATATGCGCTTGGAGCACTGATAGAGGGCAGTATATGCAATGACTAACAGTACTGTGTTGTGGACAGAGTAGGAACCATGTAATTGGCATAACACCATTGAGACCAATACATCTGTAGTTGACTCGGTGAAAGAGTAATTTACTGTTTCAGGCATCGGCGTGTGTGTAGTAAGCATTGTAGTCATGCCACGACGACATAGACGACTACATTTCGTGCAATTAATGGACCTTGAACGAGGTCGTATTATGGGCCTGAAGGAGGCTGGATGGTCGTTCCGAAGAATTGTCCAATGGATAGGATGTGAAGTGTCTGCTGTGCATCACTGGTGGCGTTAGTGGTCCAACGATGGTGCACATGCTCGTCAACCTGGTTCCTGATGGCAGTGGAATACGGATTCCCGACTGCACCACCGCTGCAGACGAGCAGCCATTGCGAATCGCATGGCGACTGCAGCACAGATTAGGGTCTCTGTTGCACCTAGGGTGTCGGCTAAGACTATCGCCAACCATTTGCGGGATGCTGGGCTACGATTAAGGGTGCCGCTCGCCAGGCATCCTCTCACACCTCATCACCGTGCAGCCCGCCTTGGATGGTGTCGCGAACGACGCAGCTGGGGGGTTGAATGGCATGGAGTTGTGTTTAGTGATAAGAGCAGATTCTGCCTTGGTGCCAGTGAGTGTCATTTGCGAGTGCGGCATCGACCAGGAGAGCGGCAACAACCAGAGTGTACACAGCAGCAACATACAGAACCAACTCTTGGCATCATGGTGGGAGCAATAGCCTTCAATGACCGTACACCACTGAACAGTGAACTCTACATCCAGAACATCATCAAGCTCATTGTGCTGTCATTCCTACAATGCCAAAGATATCTCCTCTTCCAGCAGGACAATGCCCGTGCACACACACCTCGTGTAACCCAATGCACTCTCGAAGGTGTTCAACTCCACTGGCCAGCACGATCACCCGACCTGTCCCCCATTGAACATGTGTGGGACATGATGGGATGGCGTTTGGTTCTGTCTGCAATACCGGCAACAAACCTCCATCAGTTGCAGAAACAGGTGGGATTAGCATGGAACACTATTCCCCAGGATGACACGCAACACCTTTATGATCGTCTCTATGCACGACTGCATGACTACATCGTCGCTAAAGCAGACTGCATAAGATACTGACGTTGTTTAAGACACTTCGTATCCTCTGTCCATAGGTGCACGACCTTGTAATCATCATATACAGTGTACAACCTGTGTAATTATTCAATATAATCTTCATTCATGTGAAACCATTGCGTCCAGGTATTCATTTTACATTTTCCACCAGTATAGAAGGAGATCCCTGTCGACACGGGAACATTGTGCGCCTGGAGCACCGATTGCCGCGTGCAGTACAACATCCCCATGGTATGAGTTATGATACTAAGAATGAAGTAGGCGGCTGCGCATGTGAAGGGAAAGGTAGACTGTGCAGTACGATATATAGCATCATCTATTACTTGCCAACAATATACTGTATTGTTTATATTGTGTGGCCTGTGGCTGTGGTA
Organism: Dryococelus australis; assembly: GCA_029891345.1. Classification (NCBI taxonomy): domain Eukaryota; kingdom Metazoa; phylum Arthropoda; class Insecta; order Phasmatodea; family Phasmatidae; genus Dryococelus; species Dryococelus australis. The sequence goes on along the minus strand of CM056995.1, from coordinate 98,168,783 downwards.
TAACTATAAGAAACACAGCGGATATTAATGTACTGTTTACAATTTTTGACTGTTTTGTGGAATGCTGTTTATTCGAGATATGTAGTACAAAAGTAGTGCAGATGCGTTGTTACTTCGCTGTAAAACATATATGAATTTGTTGTATCTGTCAATTCTCAATGTATCGATATTCACTGCTTTGTTTGAAGTGTCTCTGTAAAAATATCCATGCCCTGAAAGAGGATAATAGTCCATTGGTCGAATAGCTATTACCGTTCTCCTCAGATTTGAACATTTTCTACTACGTTTGTTGAGCAAAACCAACAGACGTCCCACATTAATATTTACACACTTTGCACATTAATAACACAGAATCTTAGACAGTCTTATGGGACTGCATAATTGTGATGCTATAATGACAACATTGTATGGGTGCGAGCGTGTGTAGCCATTCTGCTATTGTCAGTTCCGCTTGCAGCCATGAGTTGCAGCACTAAATTGTACAAGAAGTTGTGGAGGGGACAAAGTTTTGTTTTGAGCGATGTAAGTGGATTTTAAAGTGTTGTTAGAAATGTGAGAACATGATGGAGGACAGAATTCTAGACTGTGTCTCTGTCACATGTAACAATGACTTGGCTACGTGGCAAGTTTGTGTGTGATGTGACAAAGAAGGTGTGGGGGATGTGTTGCACACATTCATACGTTCCCCCGGGAAGTCAAGTTTTGACGGCAAGCTGCACATGAGTCAGATGTCAGTAAATCAAGTGTCCATTTCATTTTGAAGGAAATAAGAGTATAAGCCCTACATACATTACATTATGCTTTGAATGAAGACGACCCATATAAGCAGGTCGAATTTTGTAAATGCGTTGTGAAAATGTGCAATGGCAACAAACAATTTATTGACATTATTGTTTTGTCCGATAAAGTAACCTTTATATTGTATGGAATTGTCAACCGCCACAAATCCGTGTACTGGGCCAATCAAAATCCCCACATTGTAGTGGAGCAAGCAGTTAGTCTTCCTGGGCTAACAGTGTTGTGTTGTATGTCTGCTAGAGGACTTGAGGGCCAGTCTTCTTTAACGGGACCATGGGAGGTGAAAGTTATCGTACCATGTGCCATTGTATCAGATGTTCATTAATTCTACCCAGATGACGATTCTTTTTTCCAGCAGGAAGGTGCACCGCCGCACTACCATCGAAATGTATAGTCGTTCCTAGATGAAACATTTGTTGGGTGGTTATAGGCCAACCAGGATGTGTTGGGTATCCATCCAGATCTCAAGATTTAATGTTGTTGGATTTTTATCTGTGGGGAACTCTGAAGAACACTTTGTACGCCACAACGCCATGGGCACAGGATGCCATGAGAAACGAGATTGTGACAGCATGCAAATCCACTCCCTTGGAAACCATCTGTAGCTACTGTTTGTCTTTATGTTCTACATCATTGCAGACGATGTCTTGCTGCTGAAGGCGGACATTTTGAACATTTGTAGCTGTTACATACTCGCACACAACATTGCCTTTATAGCGCCAAATACAAGCAATCCCATCAGATTTTCTTTAATAGTTCCTCGGTTATTTCCATTAAAAGAATTTAGGCACTAGTTTGGGACATCCGGTAGTGCTGTATATGGCTAGTAAATCGAATAGTAAATTTGTACCCCAAAATATTTTCGTAGTTGAAGAAAACTGTACCTTGAGTTCAAACCATATTGCTGACCTAAATGTGCAGGCAATAGCAGCAAACATTTGTGTAGAGTTAATGTTTCGAGTACAGAAAAGGTATTAAAATTGCTAACTGCTTGTCACAAACGTTTTACAGTGCATTTTGTAACCTCATTACAACAAAAAAATTAACTTGTACTGCAAGATATGACAAAATGTGAGGTTTTAAGCCTACTTTCGGAAAGAAGGAAAGTCTTATGAGATCACTTTCCCTTCTGTGTATTTGTGCATGTATGTGCGTATGTATGTCCCCCTTTTTAGTTCTTGCAAGTGTGAACCAAACTCGGTACACATATAGTACGAAGTAAGGTCATCTGTCTTTTCTAGTTTTCGACCACGCTGCGGCCATTTTAAAATTTAAGGTGATATATCTTGGGAACCATTCAACCGATTTCAACCAATTTGTTTATATTGTCAGCGCATTGAATAAGCAATGGATTTAGAAATATATATTGTTGGTCGGCCATTTTAGTAGATAGTACTATATGAATAAATAAAACTTTTACATTTTATTTCGAAGCTGAGGTCTTGTGATTTTTTCTGTTATTTTAAAATTTTCTAAAAAAAAATTGTGATCTTTTTTTTTTGTTTTAAGCGGTAGATTTTGTTAGAGATAATGGCCAAAGGTCAGGGCTGCATGACATCATCGAAGGGCAGGTCAAGATCGTATGACATCATCCAAGGTCAAGGTCATGGTTGCTTATTGTCATGATTCCTACTGTTGTGATCGAGGCAAATTGAATTTCGTAGTGTTCCCATGATTTATTTAGAAACAAAAAAATAAGTTTTTTTCGTCATCCCTAGTGTATATATCGTCCGAAATAATGGTCAAAGGTCGACGTCGTAAAACATCATGGTTCCTGCTATTGCGAGCAGGTGTAAATAGGTTTTCTCAGAGTGCTCGCATGATTTTTCTTTATCCTTAAAAATACCGGCAGGGTGCGCTCTCACATTTGTTGATCTCTCTCTGGCAGTAGGAGCCAGTGTAGCTGTCCTGGCAATGGCAGCAATGGCTGTTGCCCTCTGTCCTCACATGTACCGTTGTTGCACAGCTCATCCTCGCTCATTGCGAGTGGGGGGCAAATGGATTTTCTCAGTGTGTTCGCATGTTTTTCTTCATCCTTAAAAATATGTCCATGTATATAGTATTTCAAATGTAATAACGTTTTACTTTGTGTTCTATAACTGAATTTCTCTAGTAAAGTAAAGTGCATGAGTGACTCAGCTGTTCTGCCACCCTGTAGCCTGACTCGATTCTCGACTAGTGTATGTCCAACTCCTTCGACTCTTTGAGACATGCACTGTGCCAACACCATCGGTCGACCACTTGGCTACCTTTGACTCTCGAGATGTTACTTAATCACACAATTTCGGACAGGGTGGGTGCGTTCCACTGCTAGTGATGCGGGTTGTGAGTGTTGTCTGTAATCTGAATTTGACAGTTTCATTTCGATCGGCTCGTAAGGAAATCATTTGCTACTCCACCGTAATAGACAGGGCTGCCTGGTCTTGATTGGCATCATATAACGTGACGGACAACACTTGACATATGTGCTGGTTGGTAAGTACTTATAACTTGTTTCCTTTCCATGTCAGTTTTTTTTTTTAATATTATCTGTTTGCATCGGTATGTAGCAGTGTCGACCTTGTCACTCCCCCTGCTTCTCGACTCTGTCATAGTATTTTAGTTTAGTCTAATGTGACGTACTTTGTTCGATGCTCGCGCATAATGCGTTAGTTGGTGGTGGAATTCGTGTGCCTCTGTACTGTAGCATAGCTTGGTCGGAGGTTGTACATGGGGAAAATCGTTTGCTATTCTGCAGTACTAACTAAGGCTACCACATCAGTTTTCAGATGAATGGTCTTGTCTAGCAACGACTGATACATGTACAGTGTTCGTCGTTTGTGTAATACGTGTTGGTTGGTAGGTGTTTCTGACAATTTCCTTTTTTTTTTTTTTTTTTTTTTTTTTTTTTTTTTTTTTTTTTATGTCCACTGGCATCAGTGCTTCGCGACAGTGGTTTTTTTGGTCTAACATTATGTACAGAGTTCGTTGCCCGTGCAATATGCATAGGTTGGTAGGTGTTTATATAATATAACTATTTTCCTTTGCAATTTTTACATATAAACATCAATATATAGCAGTGCTGTCGTCTCTTGCATGACCACTGGTGTAAATGCATAATGTTTAGTGGCAAGCAAAGGAACACAGCCTTTACAAGTCGTGTAATGAATTTTCAAATTATCACCAATGGTAAATAGTGTACTGCACTTTACATATTATAGAATTTTTTTTGAGGTTGGTCCTTAGGTTGATGTTGTTTATTGCGACCTTAAGCCCTCACAGCCGAACCATACTGGCTGCAGTCCCCCATGTACCATTGTAACTGCCGAGCTGCAACCCTCATTGGCGGTTGGATCGAAACCTCGTGCGTTTGACATTTTTTGAGCTACTTGCACCGAATACTGCATGCATGGGTGAATGTTTTGCATGCTGCACGTCGGAATTCGGTCATGTGTGTCGACACCAGTGCTCCTAGCAGCCGCCATCGGTAACACAAACGATTTTGGCATCCCCTGACAGATGACGAATCTAAGATAGCTGAAGACCGACGCGACCCTAGCAGACGATGGTTATGCACTCTAGCGGGCGACTGGAGAAATGAAGATGGCGAAAGCATCTGTGTGTATTGCTCAAGCTAGACAAAAGCTGGTTTTTTTTCCTAGTGGTGAAGGTGAACCTAATGTAAGCGTGGGTTAAGGTAAATGAATAACATAGAAGTAATTTATAAACTTTACCTTCTTTCTTATTCTTCATTCGAGCAATTCCTGTTGTGAGCATTCAAGACACACTTATTCGCATATATCGCACCACAGTTAACATATGGGTAGGTCTTGTAGACGATGGCAAATAAGCAGTTACTATCATCATAAAATTTGGTACTGGTGTGGTTACGGAATGTCTTGGCGCAATATTTGCACTCGCTTCTCGATGAGTGACAAACATTGCCTTTGCACGTCTTGTTATGTTTATACATGAATCTCTGCGGGTCAACACAGCATCTCAGTTATCACAGTGGAACACCTTGTACACTGGGCTGAACATGCAATGGCTATTTTCATGTCGGCTTGAATTACAAATTTTACTAAAAGTATTTCCACAATAGTAACATTGATACCATAGGCCTAATGCTTGTAGCGACTCTTCAGGACCCCTTGCTGTTGATGCCAATGGTGTTACAGATGGTAAGTCATCAAACATTGATTCCGTCTTCATATTGTAACAGAGTACATGTTCATAGTAGATGAATGTAGTTGTAACAATCTACTTTTCACCACCACGCTAGTCGACGTAATGACATCCGTTTTACACTATGCTCGCTTGTGTACTTTCATGCTGCTGGTGCTAGTTTACAGTGCCCATCTCGGGTTGCCTCAGTAGATTATTGCTGGCTGTGGGGTGCAAATTCAGCATGATTGCTGGACTGAAATATGTTTCCTTATAAGGTCGATCGCTGTCTACCCTGCGAAGTTCACAATTCGTCTCCTCAACTTATTTACACTTGTTCATCTTTCAGTGTTGGAGGTGCCTTGTTTTTTCCTTTTTTTGCTGCTGCTCACTCCCGATGTGTCACACCGGCTCCAGGAATGTGGTGTAGCTGTAATGGTAGCACTAACTTAACATTCTAGGCCCAGAGACAGCCAAGAATCTCTTCGTCCTGTTGCAGATAGATATGTAGGTATTGTTGACGGATTTTATTTTGTGTTGCGCATATGCAGAGAAGGAATGCTTTATATTGTTGACGGATTTTATTTTGTGTTGCGCATGTGCGAGAAGGAATGCTTTAGGCAGGTATGCAAGCTCGGTATCTTGGTCGAGTACTGCAAGTGATTTAATATTTCCATATGTCACGAGAGCCGATAAAATTTTCTAACTACTAGAACAGCATCCCATCATTTTCACTATGTCTTCTCGATGAAAGAAATAAGTTAAGTGCGATATGTGGTGGTACAAACTGCTTTTATAAACCTGAAAGTGAGTTGGGTGGACAGAAGCGATATCCTCTTATCAACACCAGTTTATTCGAAGCGATATTTTAAAGATACATGCTAATATTTACAGCTAGATGTTTCATAAACGATTTAAATTGTTACCTTGCACTGCATAACTTAATTCCTCTCGTAAAGGGACATGCATGGGTGATTCGACTGGTCTGCCATCCTGTAGCCTGATGCATCTATCTCGGTTATTGTTATATACTATCCCTTCGACTTGCCGAGACCTGCACCATGCTCGCGTCGCCGGCCGACCACCTGGGGCAGCCTTACAGATTCCCAAGATGTTAGTTGATCGCACAAAGTCAGTCGGGTCGGATGCGTTTTGGTGCTAAGTGTTGCGAGTGTTGACTGTACTCTGAATGTGATGGTTTCATTTCATTCGGTTCGTATGGAAGTCGTTTGCTATTCTGTTATACTAGCCAGGATGGCCTGGTCTTGTATAGCATCTTTTAACTCGACGTTTGTGTAATATGTGATTGTACTGGTTGGTATGTGCTTATAACTATTTTCCATTACATTTTATTTTTATATCTGTTTGCATCAGTGTGTAGCAGTGCTGTCCTTATCGTACCTGTGCTTCTCGGCTTCGCAAAAGTTTTTTTTAGACTGACGTGACTTACAGCATTCGATGCTCGTGTAATACACACATGTTGTCAAATGCTTATAACTATTTGCTATTATAATAATTATTTTTATATTTGTTTGCATCAGCACATAGCAGTGACGTCTCTCTTGTATGACTAATGGTTAAATATATGTTGTTTTGTGGCAAGCAAAGGAACACAGTCTACAAGTCGCGTATTGTGTATTGCACTTGATGCATTTTAGCAATTTTTGGGTTTGGTCCTTGTGATCATTCGTTGTCTCTCATATCGGCGTACATTCTATATTTTACTAAACTTCTTGGCATGATACTAACGCTGATACTACTATTATTGTTTGTGGTACTATCGGGTATTTTATATATATTGTCTCTCATTATGACATCATGCTCGTGATATACTTGCATATATGCCAGTCCTTTATTGTTTGTTATGGGACTGATTTTTCATGTACAGGAAAGTTTCATGTCATTTACACTCGGTTCCCAGACCCTTTTGTTATGCTGATGGTGTTTATTTATATTAACACATACATGTTTTAGCATACCTTGCGACTATGTATGTCTTGTTATCGGTGCAATTGTATACCACTTTATTTATCAATATATGACTTGATTGTTAATGGTTACCCAGGCAAACAACGTGGGCTGCCGGTGCTTGTGTTGTACTGACAGTGTTTGTTTATATTACCTTACATGTATTTTACCATTACCCAGGACTACGTACATCATTTACACAGTAAATTAGTATATATCTTGATTTTTTTCGCATGTGGTTGTTTGTCGTATGTCACCCATGCTAGCATTTATTTATGTGTATTTTTTAACACACACACATATATATATATATACACATACACACACAACCTGGATGATGGAGGACAAATGAGGCTATCTTTCGCTTCGGAGGATCTAAGTTGGTAAGACACCTGTGGTAGCAGACGACAAGGATGGCAGTGGGCGATTGACGAGTGCATCCAAGCCGATTCATATGTGTGTGCTATTTCAGAACCTACATGCGATGGTAACTTTAACTTTGCGACATACTTGTATGCATACTTACCTTTATTTTTTGTTTACGTGTGTGGATGGTCGTTACATGTTCCCAAACTTCAACAGTTTGGGAATTTTGATCAATTATGCTTATAACGTGGCTTAAGGCCTACTTGACCTTATCTCCTTGATTGTAGTCGGGTGTTATATCTATGATGTGAATTTGGTGGTCGTAGCTTCGGTGGATGGGAAATGTTGATCAGCTGTGTTTATCAGAGAACTTAAAGTATACCTCTCCCTACCGCCCTGTTTGTCATCGGAGGTGATGCCTAGGATATGAAATTGGTGACTATAGCCTCGGTGGGTGGAAATGGTAGCCAATTGTGCTTATACGAGGGTTTAGTGTGTACTTGACACTACCATCCTCTTCGTTTGTCGGCAGCGATGTCATTTTATGAATTAGATTACTATAGCTTCGGTAGATTGGAAATGGCGGTCGACTATGTTATAAGATGCCTTAAGGTTTACTTGACCCTACCACCCTGTTCTTCATCAGAGGCCATATTTATGATAGAATTTGGTGCGTATAGCTTTAGTGGGTGGGAAACAGTGGGCGACTATGCTTTTAAGTGGTTTTAGAGTGTGCTAAACCATGCGGCCCTGTTCGTTGTCGGGGTGGCGTCTACATTATGAATTTGGTGACTGTATCTTAAATGGTTTGGAAATAACAGCCATCTATGCTTATAGGTGAGCTTAGGGCTTACTTTACCCTCCGGTACTTTTCGTCGTCGGGAGTGGTGCCTACATTATGAATAATTTGTTGGCTTAAATGGTTAGGAAATTACATCTTACTATGCTTATAGTTGGCTTAGGGCATACTTGACCCTGCGACCCTTTTCGTCGTCGGGATCGATGTCTATGTTATGAATTTGGGACTATCTTAAATGGATCAGAAATTACAAACTATGCTTATAAGTGAGCTTAGGCCATACTTGACCCTACAGTCCTTTTCGTTGTCAGGAGTGATGCCAATGTATAATTGTGGTGGTTGTATCTGAAAGGGTTCGGAAATTACAGCCAACTATGCTTATAGGTGGGCTTAGGGTATACTTGACCATGCGGCCCTTTTTGATTGTCGAGAGTGATGTCTATGTTTTGAATTTGGTGGCGGTATCTTAAATGGATAGGGAATTACAGCCAAGTGTGCTTATAAGTGTGCTTAGGGCGTACTTGATCCTGCGGCCATTTTCTTTGTCGGGGTGATGCCTATGTTATGAATTTTGTGGCTGTATCTTAAACTGATTGTAAATTACAGCCTACTTTGCTTATAACTGGGCTTAGGGGATCCTTGATCCTGCGGCCTTTTCTGCCATTGGGGGTGATGTCTAGTTTATGAGTTTGGTGACTGTATCTTAAACGGAGCAGAAGTTTCAGCCAACTATGCTCATAAGTGAGCTTAGGATGTATTTGGTGCGCACTTGGTGCGACTCTAGGCTAGCATACATGTACAAGCTTTGCGCCATGTCGTGCAGGTGGAATGATAGAGTATAAGACTCATCCCCACCTGGATGCCAGGTAAAATGAGACCAGAAGGAATATGAGAAAACCAAGGTTGAATCACAGAGCATGAGACTCATCCCTGCCAGGGCGCTAGTTGAAAGGAGGCCAGAAAGTATATGAGAAAACCAAGGTGGAATGACAGAGCATGAAACTCATCCTTGCTAGGATACCAGGTGAAAGGAGACCAGAAGAAATATGAGAAAACCATGGTGGCAGCAGATAACTGTGAGGAGGGAACACTAAATATGGAGTGCTCGGAAGGCGAGAGAGAGAGAGAGAGAGAGAGAGAGAGAGAAAGAGAGAGAGAGAGAGAGAGAGAGAGAGAGAGAGAGAGAGAGAGAGGAATGGGTAAATGTAAAGGGGACTAGAAGGCATATGAAAAAACTTCCCAATGGATAGAATGGACGTGAATGAGAGACATAAAGGAATGATGGAGCACGAGAAATAAAAGACAAGAGAGGAAATAAGGGTGGCCAGAGGGAATATGAGAAAACCCCAAGAGATAGAGCAGGTGAGATGAGTGTGGGGGAGAGACTGGAAGGAATGAGAGACGTTGCATGACAGGGTAATGAACTCGGAACATTCTTCAGACAAGATGGATGACAAAGTGTGGATGTCAAGGTAACTCTTTAAACCCTCAACCCCTCATTCCCAAAAATGAGTCATCTAGCCACATTGTAGAATCATGCTATTTTCGGATTGAGTGAATCGTATGAATTTTGTTAAGGAACATCTATGCAGGAAATGTTTCTGGTTTTGAGATAAAATTTTGGACGTTTTTGAAAGAAAAAAGGGGAATTGCGAGTGAAAGAAGGGAAAATAACCGCCTTTGGCGAGGAATGGCAGAGGAGGTGGTTGTGTGACATCATCCAAGGTGGTTGTGTGACATCATCCACGGTGATTGTGTGACATCATCCCAGATGGCGGCCGTGGCGCCCCGGCTCCCCATCCCTAATCTTCTGCAGCAGAACAAACATTTTATAACTAACTACTGACAAGCAGAAAATTATTGGATAGAAAAAGTTCCTAGATTTATTTATACATTTTACTTTACGTGATTACAAACCAGCTGTTATTACTGTTACAAACTAAACTTCGTGCTAAAGTAGTAATGCATAGGTGTTCAAAATTAAGTATACGTTAAAACTGTCATTCAAATGAAATGCAACTCAAACATTGGGAGTTCTTTTTACGTCGTACCCCCACTCTCCACAATTTCCATACCTGCTTGATATTAATCCCAAAAGCCTACAAAAACATCGCAGGGTTTTGTTGAATTCTTTCTGAAATAATATGACGAAATATATTTCAAACTTTTCGTTTTGAGCCAGCAATAGGGAAAAAGTGAACTTTTACAAAGACTTAATCAAGAGGCAGGCCAACATGCTGCTAACTTGTACAAAGTCTGAATCAAGAGGCAGGCCAACATGCTGCTACCTGTTGATGAACACGCTCGGCTCACAACACGCCCTGCCACGCCATCTGTTAGCTAATTCTTAAATCACAACCAGCCAGAAAAGAAATGCAGTTTTCGTGTCTAAAGAACAAATTTACGAACAGATACCAATGGTTTTATTTGACCGCGAACTCTGTATAATTTTTTACCTAAGTAACATTTGTATTCCCGTGTACAGCGATTTTGATTACTAATAATTTATATTGGGTCGGTAATAGTTTTCGTTACGCCTACGTCCATTACACGCCAAGTTTTCCTCCCGCAAACCCATATTATTTATTGTTTTCGTGTCGTTACTTTAGTGTATTAATAAAACGAAGGAAGTGGGATGCGCGTAGGTAGTTTTGAAGCAATTCTTACGTTATTCCACGCTACAATTTCTAACTCGAGCTGTTTAGTATCAGTAATAACATAGTTATTGCTTTGCAAAAGTCGTTGGTAAGTTATTGGCGAATGGAATTCCCCGAATTACTTTTATTTCCCGTCTTAACATATTAGCTGTAACATCCGAAGTGTGATAACTTCAATTACCGTTTCGTAAATTCGTTGTCGGTAATAAATAATAAAAAAAAAGAGTTAACAAATGTTTCATTTTCTGCAAGGTTTTATATTTTTACTTTTGTAACCTACGAATTTTTTTTTAGGCAGATGTGTCTATAAATAACAAAACATTTGTTCAGCTTTACAGTGGAAAGTGGATTAGCTAACAACGTGTTAATAACATAAATATACAGCCGCCACTTGTCGCACCAGCTGATGACGAAAGGGATACATAAACGAAAAGTAAATATTGGCGCTATTTTCGTCGAACTGTCAAAATCCTTTCAAGTTACCAATAAGTGTGTATTTAACGTTTATATTTGAGATACAGCGCTTAAAAAAAAAAAAAAAACATTTTTAGCTATGCTGGAGTGTTCCGAAATGGAGTTTCTAATGTGCAGTGAACCGACAGTCAATAGTATTAACGTGTGCGTTCTTTTCCTATACTAGCGCATTGGACGCACGTTTAATAGTTCCTTTAAAAAAAACTTGGATGTGGAACACTGCACCGCAGTTCGAGTGCCAGGCAGGCGCTCCAAACTCTACCTAGACTGTCGGCTAGGAGCCCGGATTGCGATCTAGGTTCTCCGCACTCCAAGTTTGGCAGAGAGAGGCTAGGACGATGGCCAGGACAGTCTTTCACCGACAACCCCAGAAAATCAATCCGCACAAGGTCGGGAGCGTATTAGTCCCGGTATGCGTATCTGGCACTCGCGGCGGCAAACCTTTGTAAATCTCCGCGCTCTTCGGCAGTTACCGCTTTCCTTTGACACACTGATTCGTTCGCTCGAGCAGGATGGGGCGATGCAGGGCAGCAACAACATGTAACAGTGTTTTCCATGTGTAAAATTCTTCACCTTAATTAATTCCATTCAAACTTAAATGTTCTAGTTCTGAGCAAATGTAAATTTACTTCTTCAATACAATGCGCTCTTTACAGGAAATAAAGTGTTTACGAATTGAATTTATCAGTAGGTACCACAATTATGTGGTAAAAGTCGGCGCGATGTCGTGCGCAAAGGCAGGCGATAGCTCGTCGCCCGATAGCGCCTCTTTAATTTTAAGATTTATGGAAGGTCCCAAGCTCAGTCACGAGACAAAGTTTAAGGCGGAAATCATCCCCAACTTTCTTGTTGTAGGCGAGTTTCTTACTCTCGCGTTGAATGAAATATTTATCGTGTTATTCTGGCGGGTTCTTCGCTCGAATTCATGCAAAGCTTCCCACTGGATATCAGGTGAACCACGTGGTTACAGCACGTCATTATGCCCTCATATTGTGCGATGTGGACTTGTCGCTAGGTCGCCTTATCCATTGGACATACAGTAGGTGTTACTCGACTTGTTCGCCCGGGCGAAGGGAAATGAGCTCGGACGCGGCCATTTTATCACAAGACCTTCGTGTAAAACGCCTGAAGACAAAGACGACGTGACTCGAATTGCTTAGCGAAATATTATTTTATTTCAGCGCACGAATACGTCAAAGCTGTCCTTGAGTTATATCAAGCTTCTGTTTCTCACCATTTGCATCTCCAAGAGCCGTTCAAGGTAGATATCAAAGTTATAAGGACAAGCAAAGAAGCGCCTGGTGCAAAAGAATAATTTTTACAGGTGACAAAGCCTCCCGCTGACCTTAACTATTTCGCATGTTCGAAGCACATGGGGAAAGGAGCTCTGGACTGTGAAGTACGCCCATGCGAGGCCTCTTTGTCTTGCAAAAAGCGCAGGAACTAGCGAATTACAAGCGATATTGAACGTGGAAGCGAAAGACGCACGTGCATCATGAGGCAGGTGGTTTATTTATTGAGACGTCTGGTGCTCAAGAAACGTTGATGCGAGAGTAACCGGTCTTTCGTGTTATTACACATGTCTGTAGATACCACAGTTTTTTTCTGGTGTTAGTGTTCTCTTAACTAGTCGGTTTTAGAAAAAAGAGGAGAATGTAAATAATTATGGATGATAAAATATTTTAAAAATTAGTGAAAATAACATTCTACAAGAGTTTTAATGGGATGGTTAAAGTTTGTTGTAAAATTTCACGTGGATGTCACTATAGTCTAAGAGCCGGTGAGAGATCGACTTACACCCATCTGATAACCAGATGAGACATTTTTTTTTTTTTAATTTTATTATTCAACGGACACGTCTCGCACAGCTCCTATGTTGTATCCTCTTCTATCGCACAGACTTCGGGCGCTCTACTCTCTCTCTCGCACATATTTAATTGCTCCGATTTTAAAACTTTAACGCACGGCAATAATATTCTATGACCTATTTTTCGCAGGCAAGCCTATACCATTATATTTGTTATTAAATAATCTTTATTTTGATACCAATTTCGATTGGTTATCAGCTCGGTGTAGTTACCTATATTGATTTACCTGTTCATACCTGCTTGCCAGGTAGCTATGACCGGAAATAAGTAAGCAAGCCTACCTTGGCATATTCTCCATATAGAAAATTAACATTTGGGACTAAATTTGGTTGGTTATCAATAGAGAGAAGGTGATGAAAAAAAGTAATTAAAATTAATTTAATCAAAAATAGTCATGACAGCTTTGCAATAGGCAAGTTATCATAGGTGTGTTCATTAATTAATAAAATTAAAAAAAAAAATGTCTCATCTGGTTATCAGATGGGTGTAAGTCGATCTTTCACTCGCTCTTGTACTACTATTAGACTTATTTTAATTGCTCGAGAAAGCGTGATTATTGATGTTAGAACAGGACACTTAAGTTTAAGATATTCCTTCGTAGAATAGCCTGGCCACTTTCGGATATCATGCTACAGGATATTCATGTGCAAATGTAAGTTCATTTTTAACTATCGCAAATAATGATTTTCTGACATATTGTGCAAAAACATGAAGAGTATTTATGAAGTACTCCAGGATTACACACAGTTACGTCCTACATGATCAGATGTATCATTAGTGTTACAACAGCCTGTATGTGGCCAGGTTCATGACGCTAGATTTAATTTCCTAATTTTTCACACACTACAGAAGCATGTATTTGTCTTGCACGATTTACGATCACCTGCTGTGGGATAGCCTTAAGTGCAAAGACAAAATTCCCGGCGGAACCGGCGCTGCCTCACCAAACCTCCCCTGTAGGTGGCCGATACCTATTAAAAGGTTGATACCCAGAGCGCTACTTTCTAACCGTTACATTTAACCCCGCGCAAAAAAAAAAAAAAAAAAAAACTCGAAGCTAATGTGCCAGACTTCGCTTACCACTGGTAGTTCACTCAAATACACCAAACTAATGTCTCTCTCTGGATGCATGGTAGATCCGGATTAGGGAGCTAGGCCGCGAATATAGTATTTGAGTCGATACTATTATTGTGAGTTATCACTTAAGGTAATATTCCTTAATGTTTATCAACTATTCAGTATCAGTTCGGTTCTTGTGAGAACTTGTTAAATGTTACTGCTTTGTGTAAAGTTTGGAGTATATTAAATAACGAGTAGTTAAAGGTGATTGGATAGTGTCCCAACTGTACTATTTAAGCTAAGCCCCCTTAAAAGTAGCACTGGCTGAAAAGCCGGGGCCTTAAAAGTAACAGTATGAATATTATGGTGAAGAAAATGCTTGACTACCTGAAGCTATTATCCGCAAGTGGAGTTGCAAGGACGACCAAGGAAAGCACTGAAATAGTCTGCAGGTCATACGACGCGTTTAACTACAGGGATTTAAGCGACGACGTTATACAGTTATTGGCGAAAAGTTAGTAGCAAGGTCTTGTACTACTTTGCAGGTACGTATTCCTGTAGAATATTTGGAAACAGTCTACAATCTCCGTTTTAGGACCCTAAATGTTTGCAGCATGCGGGATGTACATATTGAAAGTGTAATTTATTATCGTAAGAAAATAAATTGCGGACACACGACGTAAAACTACGTGTTTGAAACAATGCCGGAACCCGTTTCGCTCGTCACGTCGGCGAGCAACTTAATGCAGTTGTTGGGTTTCTTTCTCCATGGACGAGGTTCTCACGCCCCGATTCCAATGAGCAACTAACACGAATCACAGGGGCTGGCCTCGCGATGAAAGTGAGCCACAGACTCATCAACCAGCTGAAGAACGACAAATGTCGGGAATCGAACGCTTGATACGCCGGGTGAGAGGTATCAACGCTACCTGTTACATCACGGAGGCGGTCGTTTGTAGAAGTAAAAGAGGAAAGTAAAGTTTATCATTCTTGGATTTTGGGTTTCCGCCGCAACGCCGTCGAAGAGTATCCCGACGTTTCGGCACACATTGCAGTCGCCATCTTCAGGGTAGCAGAAACTAGTAACAAACCAAGAATGCTCAGACAAAGTTGATCCTGTGTATCTCCCCCCTTCAAGCCCTCCTACACCCCACAAACTTGTCACTAATAAACCCTTCTGGCAAAAAATGGAGACGTTAAAAATAAAATAAAAATATTTATTCTTATACTGCCAAAAAAAATTTTTAGTTCAACAGAATTTTATGACTCCAATCCAACATTTAGGCATCAGTCGTGTTTTTTATTTTTATTTTTTTGTTAATGTTTATGAGCATTTATTGCAGTGTTTTGCACTTTAAGATCTCTTATGTATTTTTGAAACCCATAGTATAATAATCCGTAACAAATGGAAGTTATACTTCATATTTTCAAAGAGAGAATTAATTTCTCCGCCTCGCCTTCAGCGTGGATGCAGATGCGAGGTGTAGACTAGAGCGGCGCCGTTGTAACACTTAGGGCACGGTGGGTCACAGACAACTAGCGCCGCATTTATTACACAAGTCGCCGCGTGGCGTCAGAACCGCGGAATGCGAGAGTTCGGTGCCTGACAATCGACCAACTGGTCACGTGACCTTTCCAGCCCTTATCGACCACACCTCCCTACCGCGCTGTCGTTTGCTTGTCCCTGATATCACCTTGGCGGCTACGTGCGCCGCCAAGACTGTGCGCAAGTCGCGTGCGCGCCAGTTGGATATTGCCGATAAGTGAAACGCAGGCAGGCGTGTCCCTATTACTTAGTAACCTTCAGGTAGAAACGCAAAGTAAACTGTGGTACTGATAAAAATTACATAAATGTGAAGATAATTTAGGCTAAGGAGCTAGGTCTGTTTATAAGTTGTCATATATGTGTCATTGTAAGCAATTGTGTCTTTCCTAACTTTTAAAAACAATGGAATACTTCAATGTAAATTTGTCTTCAGGACGTAAATGAAAGTCGATATGTTGTTGCCAATTCATAAATTAGGTTATTGAAACATTAATGTGGTCGTTGAAAAGTGAAACGTGTCAGTCGGTAAAATCGCTGTAAATAGACCTCTGTTTACCATTTTTAATTTTTAACCTTTTTTTTTAACTGTAGCGACAACGCTGTATCTTTTATGAACAAACTGCTGTGTTAGAACCTTGTAGTCACAGCTTAAAGTTATGACGAAACAATTATGACGTGCGAAACTTGTGTATGCAATTTTCCATCGCCGTCTTGACAGCCAATGAGGGTAAAGCGAGGTGAGTATGGTGCAGCGCCGGAATGAAAGGGCGGAGGAAGCGGGATATCCCCGCGAAGTCCCGCCAACCAGTGGCATCGTCCGGCACAATTCCCACATGCGAGAATCCGGGGAGTGACCCGGCCGGGGATTGAACCCTGTTCGTCTTGGTGTGAGGCGAGCAAGCTAACCGCTCTGCCAGCGCGGCCCCTCTTTACCAGGGAGACCCCTTGAATATTTATTAACGCTTGGAAATGATTGACGCACTCGCAGAGGTCGTTGCGAAGATGCGGAAAATTGGATTCGGATTCGAGGTGGCGGTACTTTTATGCTGGGCACATTACTAATCAAACAACGGCATGATTCTTGTCAGGTCATTATTGTAGCTAACATTGATAATTGAGATTGTAGTATTTTGGTCTCACAAATATAAAATAAGGCATGGAAGTATAAAATACAAGGCGTATTTAAGTATCGTTTTGCAATCGCAAAAATGTCATTTTGGCTTGATAAACGATCAGGTTTCAGCGTATGCAGGAACGCTTCATCAGTTCGCTTTACTGCAGTACATGCGTTCTCATCCACCTTACGAAGGTTAGGAGCCAGAGTCCTATAGGCAAAATCAATTTGTGTGAGACGTGGGGCGTCATCGACATTCAGGTGTGCAACAAAAATAATCGGAAAATACACCCTAACAAGCAAACAGCTTTACATGTACATAAACGTAATTCGTCCTGCCAAACAAGTACTTCAACAGAAGTCGTAATATGCAGCTAAGAAATATATCTGGAAACTTTGTAACATTTCATACAAATCGCAAATATACAATAAACACGGGCGTGGTTTGTAACATTTCAGTTAAATCCTATATTTAGAAATTCTCAGCTTCAAAATATTATTAGACTCAGTCTTCTTATCCAGCAAATTCAATAAATTATTGATAAATCTTCTCAAACACAACATATGCCTTCTCTTTAATTATTATTAAATATTAACGTTCAAAAACATCATGCTGCAATTATTTCAATAAAGTTAACGTATATTCTTGATTATTATATCATTGAACCCTCTTTCTACATATCCAAGTCCTTCGTTGGTGGTGAAAATTATTGTCATAACAAATGTGTTCTATTTTACTTCTACCTTACTTATGTTGTCTCCTATCCTCCGATTGGCTGTCGTCTGACGAGACGAGAGACAACCAGAATAATTTTATTTAGTACATTTGTTTGACATTTAATGCCGACTACCCTCTAAGAAAGAAATAAAAAATTACAAAACAAAATATTAATACTGAATACTATCTAGAAGCAAATGAAACATACTTACAGATGATCTCTTAACTGCCCGTTTTCAGTGGTAACCGTGCAGAATGGAAAGGATTCGCGGACTTATTTAATTCCATGGTTGGCCATGTTTTCCATATAACAAATGTGTAAAAAAACTCGTTATACGTTGGAGTGTCTAAGAGGCGAGACACGGGACATAGTGAGCAATGTATCGGTCACATAAAAGAATTATGAAGTTATATAGGGTCTCTTGGAAAAAATGTTTTTGAGTGTACGCATAATGGCAACTCTCCCCGTAGTGAGGGTGCTATCAGCAAATTTGTAGCATGTGTGGAAGAGAAACTGAATTCTCTGAAGGAACAAGAATTTCCAGTTGAAAGTGGGATTTCTTACTGTTAAATATCTTGTTGGAGAAGCTGGATATACCTTTGAAGCAGGCATTTGAGATGTCGCATGAAGAGGACCTCCCCTCGTATACACGCACACGCACGCACACACACACAACCCCCCCCCCCCCCCCCTCTTGAATCGTACTTCACGATACAAAAAGTGCTTATCATCTGATAACAATAAAGCAGTACTTGATTACTTGAGTTTCTTATCGGATATACGCTTAGGAACTGGGAATTTGTAGCGTACAGTGCTGCCAATACCACGTCACTAACGACAGCTCAGCAATTTGCACTTCACTCATCTATCTGGCTGAACACTGGAGAGTATTTACTATTGGTGGTGTTATTATAGTCTAATCGTGATTACTTCCAGCTTTTGCCAAGCCCTACTGTAGTTATACTTCCGGACTACTCGCTACGTATCCTTTCGCCACATGCAAACACAAGTATGGAAGGAAACACTAGGGAGAAACCAACGCACCGCAGCGGCGTGTGGCGAACAGCTGCAAGGTAAACTGCGTTTTCCCCTGTGCTATACCTAGTCGTTTGCTAGTTTACACATCGGCCACTTACACATAGTAGTGCATTTAACGTCGCAGCACGCGTGTAATGGACCCCACGCCACTCTCTCGTGAGTAGCCGCAGTATATTAAGTTTCTCCCGGTTCCACTCTGCTGCATGCGCCGAGTGTGTACAGCATTGAGCAAGCACCAGCTTACCTTGCAACACTTCACCACACGCCACTGACCCACCGTTTGTGTGAGCTGGTGCGCGATTCGCTTCACTTTCCGCATATCGGAAATCCAACTACGCGAATGTTAACGATGTTCTGATAGGCAGGTGACCACTACACTTCCTGCCACACGTGCTTGTGTTTGACGTAGCTTGCTCACTCCGTATGTGCCCAGGAAACTACCTACTCCTCAGCTGCTCATTTTTTTTCTCTAACCAACTGTAAAACTAGGGGAGAGTCGGAGGTACTAGGTAGGGATAGGACCTAAGTGCGTCTCAGGGCTGAGACCCATAACGCCTAGGCATGCAGGAAAGACTAACGGCACATGCTCGTAGCTTCACTGGGGTATGGAAAACATGGACGCGATCGGTGTCATGGTTACCTCGCATGCTAACCTGAACTGAAGAACATCGGAAAGAGGTGAAAAAAAAGGGGGGGGGGTATAGACACCATAAAAACTTCCTCGGCAGAATAAATTACAAAATTGCTTGCAATTTATGAAGCAGAAAAAGAGTTATGGGAAAGGATAATCTTTATTAGAAGGGTGTTTGAAACACTAGAAGAGTGCAGAGTGGAGTGGAGAAGTTCGGGAGGCTTTTGACATGGAGATCTTGAGAATCGATGAGGGTGAAGTGAGGTGAGTATGGAGCTGCGCCGGAATGATGGAATGACTGGGGAAACGGGAGATCCCCGAGAAAATCCGCCGACCAGCAGTATCGTCCGGCGCGATTCCCACATGCGAAAATCCAGGAGCGAAGCAACCCCGCCGGAGGCAAGTAGTCTGACCACTATATCACCGCGGCCCCTGAAACACTAGACAAGAAAGTTTGAAAAAAAGTGCTGGGTTTGTGAAGGGGGTGAGGGGGCTGTTTATTTCTGATGGTTGCTCTCACTACTAGCTTCCTGGCCTCTACCTAAATACCGGTTATGAATATCGCTGTTGGCGCACGTGCTGCGCCGTTCGGCTGAACAACCAATTACGCCAATGTCCTACCCTCTGTGCAGGAAAACCGCGCCACTCTCACTTTGCTGGCAACTTGGTGTGGATAATTTGCAATATTATATTAAAATGTAATCTATGAAGGCTGTGATGGGAAATATAAGTATAAAAAAGACAAACAAATAAAACAAGAGCATCATGTATCACTCAGGGAGGGCACAGGCAAGGGGGTGATAAGAAAACTGCGTGACCGGCCTTTGGCTGGCCACGAAATAAAAAAAAAAAAAACTCTACGCATTCGTGCTATGTGGGCGGGGTCCTTCAGTTGCGTCCATTTTAGTGTTGCAATTGTAATAGCGAGCAGTGTATGTGAGTCGCTATCTGTTTTACTCGACATAAACGTGCCGACGCTTCACACCAGGCGACTTTTAGTGGCTGTAGCACTAATATCGTAAGCGATATCACAAGAGCAAGAGCGTTAAAGCCCGTCAAATAAAATAAATTATTTTGTGGTGTCAGCGTTTTCATATTAAGGAAGTAGTATATGTTTGTTGTTTGGATTGTATGTGCCAGTTTTTACTAATCAAATAAACCCATAAAATATTTTAAAATAATATATTATTATTAATGTTATTTCCACACTTCGGAAGTCTGCTTGAAACCGGTTTACCCATAATTTTGTTATTAGCATTGATTGCAATTGGAAGTGAGATTACTAGGTAGTAGAATTTTGTTACGTAATGAAAATTGCAAAGATGACATTGTAGGTTTCTTTATCACACAAGAGAGATAAAAAAAGTTTGTCTTAGGCTGATTCTGTGTATTAAAAATTCTCCTGTATTTGTACATTATTTAGTTTAGAGCAGAGGATTATTAAATCACTAATGTTATCTTTCCTTCGAAGAATTAATATTGATAATACTGTCGCTGCGTGATAGGTCAGCTCGCATATCTGTGGCAGAATCAATTTCCCAGCCTTGTTCGCACAGTGACCGTAGTTCCAGTTTTTTCCACTACTGGAGTATAACAGAACAAGTATACGCCGCTACTTTATATTTTTTTCTGGTTATATGAGCATACTCATCGGGCAGAACCCTCCACTCGCGGGACCGCTGGTTCGATTCGCGGTTATTGCAGGTTCAGGGGAATTCTCGAAATGTTCTGTGCGTTTTAAATACCGTCGTTTCCCGCTTCATTCCATCATTTCCTACCCTTTCATCTGTCGGCGCATTCCTCAGAGCAGCAGGGGGCGTAATTGTTCCTGACCGCCGCGCCGGCTGGCGAACTCGGATCTCTGCTCGCTATTTTTTGTGTATCTAGTTGGCTTTGTACTGCGTCCGTTATAATCCATAACTAGCCAAAAAATGTCGTCTGTATAATTTATTATTGTAAATACTTCTGCTAAGAGATATTAATGGGTTAACTTTCTCCGCGTAACGGATGAGATATCAGGGGAGTAGCTTACATCTAACTTAACTATCTTTTTGCTCAAAAAGTTCCTTCAACAGTATACACGAGTTGGAACCCGATAACTTTACGTATGGGCTGGACATTAATGCGTTTACTTTCTCAGCGTACCGTATGCTTTTGGGAGAACAAAAATGGAAGTATTCCTGTATTTCCTAGTTAAAATTGTATTATTTAACATGTCAGAAATCATAAATATTATTATTACTTTTTTTAATGCTTGAATTCAAAGCTCCAACAAGCAATTGGTAGTAATGGAAATAAAAATTTATAGCAATAGAAGCAGTACTGTCAACAGATATTTCTTTTTACTAAAGTAGTCTTCTCTGTGGTTTCTTTCTCTCCATAGTGCCGAGTACTTCATCTGGTTCCACAGTATTGTAAGTGCATCAGTCGGTCATCACTCATTATACTACGTGGTAAAATGTTCACTCTTTTTATACTGCACGTTTATGAATAATTATCAACTTGCAACTCATAAAAACACTCTTAAAATTAATGGGGTGGACCACGTCGCACACACCCTCGAACAAGTAAAAATAATTATGAACTAGCAGGCGGACCTTGTCGCCTTTCACCCATTCGAAAAATACTCACTGTGTTTGGTTGCCTGATAATTTGTGCGGCGAACTGTCCGATAGGCACGATTATTTTCACACGTTGATTTTAAGGTTTAGAAACCTCCGATGTGACTTGGAACTCTAATATAACTCACCTGTAATGTTCTCGACGGCTTCACGTCACTTTAAAAATACTGAAAAACCGGGGGTGCCGAGAAAATAACCGCTAATGTACGTGCATATTTTCCCTTGCGGCAGCAACCAGACCTGGCAGAGAAGTGTGTAGCGGTCTGGTGTTTTAGCGATTCGTCACCGCAGCGCAGCACCGTCGACGGCAAGAGCTAAGAACTGTCTGCCAAGGTGCGTGCGCCACCCGCCCAAAACAGTGACGTCTGGGTACACCGTTTCCGGCAACTTGGTCAAGAAGCCGGAAGTTGAGGGAATGCTGTAATATTATTGGTGTTTAAATGTTCAATTCATGAGACCCCCTAAGGGAGATTAGTGTCCACTGCGTCGGTCACAATATTTTATAACGTCAACCGCTATTGGTTATGATTAGCTTGATCCCTCCCAGGAGTATTTGAAAGCCCCAACGATTCCTTGACAATTCGGGTTTTTGAGGGGAAATTAATTTGATTGGTAGCGCAAGAGGGCGGATCTGTGTATTTAATGCCTGTGCACGCTGTCATCAGGGTCAGTTCGGCGGCCTCGAGGGGGAAAGCTTCTACCAGAGATAAGTAGCATTCTTATTTGATACACACATGCAGGCTCCTCAAGCGACCAGGTCGTCCCTTACGTCACTTTGACGTTAGGCGAGGGCTATGCTGGCAGGAAATTTTTAAAAGTATTTTTAAAGTTTTACGAAATGTTAGCCTTTTAGCCAAAAATCCGATAATGTTACCGCCTGTAACCAGGGGTTTTGTAAACCGATAAGGAGAATAGTTACTATGTCGTAGCCAATAAGTTAGGTGGCTGTAACCACTCGTTACCACTTGTAACCACTTGTGACCGAAACCATTTGTAACCGAGACCATTTGCAACTAAAGGCAATAATTATGGTCTTAGCTTTTGTAACCAAATAGGCGGGATACGAGACTCTTGTGTATTTATGATTGGCGAATATTTCTAAGAGAAAACTTTACATTTTCTAGCGGGAGTTGAGGCTGGCATTGCTTAGCAGTTGCTCCCATCCACTTCGGATCGCGAGTAGATATGCAGTAAACAGTGAGGTTACCAGGCTTGCTTAGTGATGACCAGGAATGTGTTACCAAAATGGTTAGTTCCTGGTGTAGGAACTAAAAATTATGTAATAATATCAAGAGTAAATGTTGGTGCGCCAGAAATAAAGCCGCCATTTTGTAATGATGATAATTTGGGGTCACTTGCCCGATAAATGTTGTGATGGCCTTTGGTTTTGTACTCATTAAAATTACCACTAAAGAGAATAAACGTAACCTGTATGAAGAATTTGCAAGTATTAGCTGAATAACAGCGAATATATTTGATACCTGAAGTGTCTGGTTGCATTTTACTCTATTTTTTTTGGCAACCTGTCTTTTTATTTGAATGTTTTAATAACTTTGTTATATGGGAGAGGAAAATAATGTTCACTTTCCAAAATGTAATGTAAGGATAATAACAAATGGAAGTTTTTTCCTCCTGTAAGAAATATGAAAGAATCGAACAAAAAAAGTTATCAAAATAAAGAAAATTACCACACTGTACAGAAAAATTGTTTTTTTTTTCCCCATGGTTTTTGCCATTTGTTGTGTTCTGATGGTTTTGCTAGGTCCTATGCAAATCCTTCCTTGCCACGCCCTTTGTTTAGGACGCAGCAATGTAAGCTTTTCGCGGTAAAGTTAGCACTTTTGAGGCCCTAGTTACGTTTTTATTTCAGACATTTTTTTATTCTTTAACAGTCTTTTTAAATAAATATTGCCACATAAGTAATAAACACAGTGTGTAGATTTCACGGCACTAGGAAATGAACGTCTAAGGCTGAAATAAGATATATTTATTGACTATTATTCCAGATAAGAGCGTTTTAAAAAGTGCTCACTGTTCAGTGAGTCGCCTACAACAGTTGTTACTGATACAGGGAGGAAGTAATTAGTTGTAGGAAAATAGTTCGCGTTACAACACTCGAATACTTTTAAGACCTCATTTTCGTCGACAGCGAGGCCACTAGAGACGGAGCAAGTCGCTCACAGGGAAGCTGGAACGAGGAAGGACTCTGCCATAGTTTGTAGTAAGGAAGTATGCCAGCATTCTTCGGGAGTGATCTTGGGATGCTATGGGAAACCGAAACCAGGATGAAGGCCGGACCGTGATTCAAACCCAGGTCCGGCCGAATGCGAATCCGGAGGTTTGCCACAGCGCCACCTCACTTCGCTTTTTTTCTACTCTACCTTAATCTAAGTGTTATGTGAAGTCAAGGCCCGGAGGTAGGGCGGGATTTTATTGCGTCTCAGGGCTAACCCCTTACGCCTACAAGGAAAATCACGCAAGGAGACATGCATCGCGGCAAAGAGGGATTGGGCAGCCATGGCCTGCACTTTGGGGCCATGACTACCCGCCTAAGTGTTCTTAGAGCTAGTCTTAACTAGGAAGAGCAAGGGAAAAACTATCAAGAGAGACGTGAAAACCCTTGCGACAGAGAAGAAAATTCAAAATTATTTGCATGCATTAAATTAAATTAATTTAATTAGAATGCTACAGGAGGCAGAGTGTTTGGAAACATGCTCTTGGTTAGTAGAGTTGGAAAGACTAGAAGAGAGGAGGCGGGCCACCTCGCTTCGCTCACTCTGCTTACAGAAAGCCTTAACGTATATTTTACATACACGTTTCAGTTTCTCCGTTCTTCTAAGTTAATTGTTTTTATTGAATGAAATTGGTGTACTTTCATAGAGACGCCGAGCACACCATTAAACATCATAATTACGTTACCTACAATCTGGCATTTTTGAGTCTAGCAAGTTGTGGAATTATAGCGACGTTGCCTCGAGGCTGTGGCTCACTCCGGCGCCGGCCACCAGAAAGCGCTACGGTTCTGTTGCCTACTGGACGTCGCGTCGTCTCGTCTCTCTCCTGCAAGCCCTTTTTTCCTTGTAGACATTCTCTCTCTTTCCCTTTCTCGGTCTTCTTCATTCCATACTCTCGGTCGCATTTTTCGTCTATCTCCTCGCTTGCCGTGTGTGTTAGCTGATGGCGGTGGCATCGATTTTTTGAGTTCGAGCTAATCTGTGGCATGCAGCCACTCCACCCACCATCCCTCAACCCACGGCGCTCTCCTGTCAGCCCTAGAGGCGTCCCCTGGGAGGGAGGTAAACAGTTTCAACCTACAAAACACTTTTTTTTTTTTTGCGCCCTCGTCCGGCCTCTCTCTCTCTCTCTCTCTCTCTCTCTCTCTCTCTATCTTTTTTTTTTCTCCCCTTCTTTTGCACGCCGAGAAAAACTCTACTTCTGTCTGTTGTCGACCAGTGTGACGTACTGTAGTTTGTCGGGAGTTTCCAACTTACGGTGCGAGTGTCCCTGGGTTTGAACCCCAGGTAAGACTTCAGCGGTTTTCATAATTGAGCGACGCGACGAGCTTTAGCCAATCAGAGCTTTGACGCTGGCGACGAGAGCGTTACACGAGCGACGATCATTGGTTTTGACGCTCGTCGCCGGCGACGGGGAATAAGAAGGAAAACATTTGTGTATTTCATAATAAATAAACTGGCGAGAAACCGAGGTAAAGCACAAATGAAAATGTACATAGTAAACGGTTTGCAGAGATACTGATTTGAGTCCAAATTTATGTAGATTTTACTTACCTTTAGGAAAACAAAAGGATAATGCTTTCCGATGCCTGAAGAGTCGTTCCTGTTCTAAAACATAATTTCGAATTTTAATGTATTTTTACTAAACAAAAGTGCATATCACTTTAAAAAAAAAATAGCAATTTTGTTGATTAAATGGCAAAGAACTCACCGATTTTCGTTCGCTTTTAGTATTTCATTGCGAGTTTCCGTGCAGGATAACAGAAATGCGAGAACTCATATTTATAAAAGGGAATGAGTAGCTGCTTTTGCTATGACTGTGGGTTGACAAACATAGTCATATGTTGCCACATACAAACCGTCCACAAATGACCTGATAACATACGGTGACTAAATACACTGAATGTCCAGCTCTAATAATTTTGTTAGGTATTTCTGAAGCTAGCTGCCTGTACAGTGGAAAATCCGCACGAAATGAAGTGCAGTTCCTTTACACTTTCCACCTATTAGTCTACCTGCAAACATAGTGTTCATTAGCACCATAAACAAATACACTTTTGACTGACTCTTTTTTCCCAACCAGAGGTTTTGGTGGCTGCGAAAATGGAAATTAAATGTTTGCCGTGTAAATTTTATTACGTAAATGCAGGCTTTTAAAAAACAGATGAAACAGGACAAGCGTAATGTCTGTTAACAAAAAAAGGGTTAAAACTGTAATATATAGAAGCTGACGTAACAAGCAAAACGTTCTGCCCCGTCCTATACTAGCTTTCCTCGTGTCAAAATGTATTGTGAATGTACAACGGCTGTGTTCCCATCAACTACTACACTCCGTATTTCTGGTGCACGCGTAATCGGGATGGCTGGTGCAGTACCAACCCTCGATGTGAATCCCTTTCCTTGAATAGGGACTGGATGGAGTGCGTGACGAGAAGGCAGGGTAGATACGTTCAAGATGTGGTGTTGGGGTGAGGAAAGAGAAATAGTTGACTTTTCCGCCCTTTCCTTCTACGCCTGCTTCATCCGCCTGTGGTCAGCGTTTTAACGAGTGGAGGAGGAACTACATGCGCCACTAAACAAGCTGACCGATACTCGTTAGGAACAGACGTGTGTTCAACCCGGCGCTGTTGGCTGAGTGGAAGAATGCCTGGGACGGGACCACAAGGGCCCGTTGCTTTTCTGGGCCCTTAGTACGTCTCTAAAAACGTTCTTATAGCGGTGGGTACTGTTGGGTCGTTACTGTGTAAACGATAGACTTAATATGAGGTAGACCGCTTACTCGCCTGCTGCGCATGTACCCATCATTGACCTACCCCAAAGAAACACAACTGTTAAGTCACATGGTCTACAGAGATGGACGCGTTTGTTTATATCTCAATTTTTAAATGACAAGCACTGTTATGTAACTAAAATACTTTTACCAATTTTAATTTAACCAAACTCCATACCAAATTGGTTTTAGGAAGTATAACCTCAAATACAACCCACGCCGTTTTCGCGCGGAGATTGGTTGTGCGCAGCCAGCGAGGTCGGTCTACCTCATCTTTAGTCAATGGTGTAGACCATCCCTCTTGAGAAACGCTGGTGATCTGTGAAACATCACTGAAAATTGAGCAAAGCTCGTATTTATACAAGCATGCCAAAAGTCGTGGAATACGGGTCCAGTATCGCGTAGGCCCTCCTCTAGCCCGGTAATTTGCAGCAACTCGTCGTGGCATCGATTCCGCAAGCGGACGATACACACATGGAGAGATGTACCTCTGCAGTCTGGATAGCTACATACAGCTTCCTGCTATTTTTACATGCAGGATCTTTTGTGAGGATGGACCTCCCTATCGCGTCCCGTAAATGCTCGACGGGGTTCATATCGGGAGAAAGAGTTGGCCACGGCAGTCGTTGAAATTCTCCAGAATGCTCCTTAAACCAATTGTGAACATCTTGGGCCGATGTACTCTGTGCATTATCCGGCTGGAATATTTCATAGGTGTAGGGATACGTCCATGGAGTTCTGCAGTGCAGTGTCATGACCAGCGCACTCTCACGCGATGTCGTTGGACAACTGATACAGGCTACACTGCGTCATTCCTCTGTAAACTCAACTCAAAATCTGTTAACTAAACTCAGAAATGTGTTCGACATTCTCCATTTCCGAAGCTGGTTACGGGGAAAAAAACCACTCAAACATGTAATAATTCCCTATTGAAATAAGTTAAACTCAAAACAAATTAAAAAGCAATAGTAAAAATGCAGTATTTATGTAAAAAAAATAATTTTTATAACTAAGTAACTATGCAAAAATTTGCAAATATTAAATTGCAATATTTACGCAAAGGAGAAAAAAGCTATTTGGAAATTATTTTACATTTGGTTGTTTCCTCCCTTAACCAGCTTCGGTGGTAGAGAAAGTCAAACAACTTTCTACGTTTAATTTATCAACACCACATTGCCACATCATATCTAAAACATTATCACAATTGCTTGTTTATTTGCTGCCACCTCGACGAGCAGTTTTCTTTTATGAAATGGGTTGAGCATGATTCTGTCGCACTATTATTTCCTGTTCAGCACTACATGATCTTCATTGTTTAAAAAAAAAATACTCTTGTATAGTGGAAGTGTTTATGCACTTATGTTTAATACAAATTTTTGGTAGTTATTTTACAGTAGAACTTGCAAACTGAATTATTAAAGTGGTTTGCGTGAAATAATATAGTTACACTGTAAAAGGGTTTCATTGCAATTTAATAAGACAGGTGTGTGTGTCATATAAATATTATCAGTAAGAAGCGAAGGGATTTACCGTGAAGGGAGGAACGTATAGTCCATTCCCGATTGGAAGCGACTTATGATAATCAACCTTTGAAAAAACACTCTAGGCATAACATGTCAACCTGTTTTTTCAATAACCTGTATTCCACAAATACATGACACTGTGGTTATTTTAGAGTACTGTATAATTGAATAAATGAAACTTTACCGTAATATCATCTATAACTTGTAATATTTATTTCTTTTTAAATATGAATTAACAACAGCGAGAACAGCGACGTGTTGGCAACGGCCAGAAAGAAATAGTTCACAGCTAAAATATTATTATTTAACGTAGTTTGTTAGTTTACTATTTGTAAATTAAACGGTGCCTATTGAAATATTTAAATATTTAGATAGCCCCGATGGCAACATATCTCATTTTTACAATTAAAAATAACAGCGGAAAATATCGTGAGTAGGCCGTAATGGTATGGTGATGTTTTATCGAGCGAGAGCAACTTTGAAGCAACTGTCTGCTGAGCGAGGCTTGTCGCTCTCTCTCTGTCTTTGTCTCTTTCACACTCGGGAAGTTTCACTTCGCTAGTATGCGAAATAAATTGTACATGTTTTCAATTGTAGCATATTTCATAATTGTTACAGCAAAATAGTGATTTTTGAATTTGTAATTTACAACTGAAAAGGAATTTTAATGTTTGAATACTTATGTTAATATATTTAGATACGATGTCGGGGCAGAAACAAAGTGAAGTTGGCAGACGTGGCGAGCCATGACATGGCGTGTTGCTGTTTTTCCGAACGAAGCGTAAATTGTACTTACTCCGAAAAATATTTCAAATTACCACATCACGTTTGTAGACGTTGTGTTTTTTAAACCTACCTAAGCAAGTTACGAGGTTGTGATAAATCTGTTTTTCCACGGTAGTAATAAATATACTGTTACGGTGTGTTTCGTTAACCGCCTGATGTGAAATAGCGTGGCGTGGCTGCGTGGTGATCGTTACACTGGATCTGTGTGTGTGTGCGTGATTTCAAATATTTGATATGAACTATTTATACGTTGTAAATGTGAACTGTTTTTATGACGAAGTTATTTATTTACATCCATGTCTATTTATTTATCACAGTGTTGTACCTTTGCCCTGGGTGTTTGAAACACAGTTGTATAATGTGATTTACCACCAATCCTAACAAAATAACCAAGCCTAGCCCCAATACATTACAATAAACGTAATACACAGTAAGTAGCAATACATATAAATATGAGCGGAATAAAAGTTACGGTAGGCTTATTATTTGTGTGCATGTTCACCGCTATATTTTAAGTTTCTATGACAAAAAATGAGCCACATGAGCTGTGTGCTTGATTTTAATTTCGCTTTTTTGTTGGACTGGCTATTCCTTCGTTATTCGAACTGAGGCCATCCTTTTAAAGAAATAACTCAACACATATCAATAACAAAAAGTTAAATACTACAGTTCATTATCCTGCAGTTGTAACAGTGTTTAACACAGTCGCGGCAGAATATAAACGTGCTTTACGTATAGTGTGCTATGTTGTGGAAAGCAAATATGATAGTGTAACCTAATCGTAAGAATTATCGTTAATTCGGGCATTTTTAAAACGTCATAAAGCTGATCTAAGTAATGTTATACACCTAAACTGTGAATATTCGTACGAAATGGTTTTTGAAATAGACCTAAGACAGAATTCTTTGAAAAGCTGTTAACAGCAAAGAACATATTTGACATGTATAAAAGTAGGTCACATCTCAATGTTTATTTTTAGGTGTAGCGAAAGTATACGAACACATGTACACACACAATGGCATGTAAACATTGATTTTGACAGATGCTACATGGCAGTCACATGGCAATGTTTGTTTACATTTGGCGAAGGATACGAAACGGGTCTGCAAGTAGATATTTAGTAGGGCTCCGAGAAAGTTGCTTCCAATGGGGAATGGACTATATATTTATTAGCTATACATCTCCTGCGATGAGTTTGCTGAGCGCCAATCTAACTTCGTGCAAATAAATGTCTCACTTCTTATAATTATTTTAATTTCAAACTTCCGTTGCATAAAATCAATGAAACTTAAATGAGTGTTTCTTGTATTGAGAATGTTCACTACTATTTTGGGTTCTTTAACAAAAATATGCGCCTGTGCTAAGCTTGTCGGTAGAGCTAGACCTCTGGTTTATACCACCAATAAACATGTAATCACAAGATTAAATGCTTTGCAAATATAATACCCTAGTAGTAGGATAACCAAAGTGTTTAGAGGTCACGTTAAATTATAAGTATATGTGCATTTTAACTTCAAAATGACGTTGGCGTCACCTGGGGTAGGCCAGACCCTTAGCATTTAACATGGCGTCGTTGTAGACGATCGGCGTATCTTCGTAGGCCGGATCTACTAATAAACTATCTAAATATTAAAGAAACTCAACTCTGTTCTTAACCTGGCTGGATCTATAAGTTTCACTGTAACCTCTGGAGTTAAAAATCTGTACTATCATTACGACGATTCTGGGGATTTTACCACTGGAAATCCCAGCGAAAATAACGCTGCTGGACCCTTCAAAGGTCCCTCCCGAGAAGCAATCACTTCCGGCAACTATCTCAAAACCTCATCTCATAAGAGAGAAACTACTTCCGGTAAAATAAACGGAAATTAAAATCAATTATCAATCCCATCTCAAAACAATACAAAATAGAAATAATTACTTTTTAAAAAGAAAGAAAATAATTATATAAATGTATAAAACAACAAATAAATTGAAATTAACATATTTAGGTTATAACCTCTTATTTCAGAGTACTTATCAGAATAGCATAGAGTAACACAAATAAGAATAAAAATAAAAGTAAAATTTGGATTGGTGGTTTACAATAAAAAAATATTACGTGTTTTTATAATTATAGAAAAATAGGGGGAGGGGGGTTAAATAATTAATGTTTCTCAATATTATATGTAAATAAACGCGTGCTAGAATCCAAAACACATACATAACTGATTAACATAACTGTAAACAAACATAATTGCATACTCTACTGTGAACCTTCATAACATCTGAACCATTTCATCTTTCAGCAGACGAGTCACATACACTCTCTGCCAGTATATACATGGTCAGCAGTCAACAGATAATTACACTCGACAGGTATGTAACCTTATATATTATTTTAAACATTAAATGTTCATTCCCGTGAATGTATCTGACGTAATGATATATTTACTCCCCCCCCCCCCCAAATTTACAAAATATCACCTACCCCGGTTTTTTAAATATATAATATCGAAAAACTGGAAATTGACGATTGGCGACAGTGTTTCAATTGGGTGTTGCAAATTAATTAATTTTTGTTTGTATTGTTTGCAGCTAAGCTTGACCTTATTTGTAACTTGCAATATTTTTGGGGAGGAATGAAAGGGGAGCGAAAAACTCTACAGGTGATTTTATGGAATAGGTATTGAAAAACGATGAGGGAGAAATCTGTGGTGGAGCGGGGAGGGCTCAAACCTAGACTTAGCGGTAGCAATTTAGAATTTGTGTAGTACTAGAAAAGTGGCTGTAAACTTATTTAGGATTACTCTATAAATGTAAGTCGGTAAAACTGTAAGTAGAGACCAGCAAAATTTAAGTTATTATAAGACAGTACTCTGGACTTAGCAGTCTTGTAGTGCCTATACAATAGAAAAGGCGCAGTTATTTGTGTCCTGTATGGTTGGGCCATCCCACCTTCACTGTTCCATACTGGCCCTGATTAAGGTTTATTCTATTCCGATTTGGAAGCTCAATGCCTTTAATTTGGCAGCGTACAATTTTGCGATGCCAGAGTGCGCTGATATTGCATGTGTATCGGATTTTTTCGATTTGTGTTGTGTTAGAACCTACGTAAGGAATATACTTTGTTGTGTTACTTACTAAAGTGGAACTGTAACGAAATACATTCTCGCATATTGTTCAATATTCTGCCGTTATTTGTTCTTAGCAAAACGTTGGTCTATTCAATTACTATATTTAAATGTGAAAATTATTGAATCGAAAAAAAATTAATGTAACAGTTAAAAATATCATTTTTCGGGTTTTACTGCGAAGTTGCCTTAAGAAAAAGGTGAAACATACAAAGTTTCTTTTGATGACAGTAATCTTTATTTCGCACTTAAATTCGTAACGTTTTTCTATTGAAAAAAGTTGGTTATGAACACTCAGTGCCAAATATAGTTGTATTTTTACTGTTTGCAATTTTAAACATTATTCGAGGGCGTGAATAATAGTTACGGAATAAAGTTAATACTTGAAATTGTTGTCGGGGCAGGTGTATTCCACAATTATATTTTAACACTAACTTTTACACACAAATAAATATAATTCTTTCATCTACCGCCAGCTTAGAAGCGACCTCTGTATAACACGAGCGCAGCACATTGAGGCTGGAAGTCCCCCTACTTCAACCTCTCCCATAAGAAATCTGCTTTGTTGCTAACATGAGTAGAATTAACCTGAACCCTGACTCGTCCTATGACAAACTGTAGTTCAGTGACAAAAACAGTACATTCATAGAAAGGTTTAGAGTGTAGTTTGTCTTCAAAAAGTAACGCGAAGTTTCTACGGTCCCATAGAGGCGAGAGTTTATTTGATTTTAGTACCACGGTGACTTATATTGATTACGCGAGGAAATAAATAAAAGAGAAAAAAAAAACTGTTTCTTGGATGTGGGGGGGGGGGGGGGCCTCTAACAGCACCCTTTTAGGCTGTAATTTACTGGCAACTTTCACCTTTAATTTAAAGGGGATGGCCAACCCCCCCCCCCAATCAATTATGGGATTTTTGCCGTCGGGTGTATAAACTAACTACTCATTTGTTATTAATAATGTTCACTGTAAAAACATCAGAAAACTTCCCTAATGTTAAATGTTAATTGTGTCATACTAATCTGAACTTAACAGTTGAACTGAATGCTACTGCAGAACGAGTTTTTTTAAAAATGATAACAGTCTGTATGGTCTTGATTAAATGTTTTAAAATTCTGTGTTATCAATTTAAAAACGTTAAATAAAGTGTGCCAGGGGCTGATACACCATGCCAGAAAAAAATAAGTCTTGAGCGTTAACCCTACTTTGATATTGTGTTTGAAGACTGCAGACATGTGATAGTTTCACAAAAAAGTTTATGTGCTACGTAACTGTATACAAACTAACTTCTGCATCTGAATTTATTTTTGAACAGTTCTTTAGCATCTGTAGCCGTTTACCCTCTTTAAGAGTGTACGGGACATAAGTTAATGCTTTAGAGGCTGATAGCATTTTACAATTTTGTGGACGCCAGTAAAGAAAAACGAATAAGGGGCAATCCTAATGAACTGTTTGCGCTAATTTTGTTAGCAAAGATTTCGACAGAGTGATATGTTTCCGCCGAGATATTTCTGACGCCGTGAATTTTAGATCTTATTTTGGTGCAAAATGCTATACAGAATAAATGCTTCAAAACGGCAGGATATTTGGCGACACCGCTATCTAGGATTGCCCTTTTTAGTTTTTCTGTGTTGGCTTCCGAAAACCTGCAAACTTCAGTTAAGGTATTTGAAGTTGACTTGAGTATCATCCTCTCCTTAAAATGTTCATTAGAGAGGTACTAAATTATTTCCTGTTAAAGTTTATTTTTCCCGTCCTCTCTTTGTCACTTTTTTTTTGCTGCACTTTTGATTGGCATTTCTACGAAATGCGGGACATAAAATAACTCTGATTTTGGAAAGGAAATAACTACTCTTAAATCGAACGTTGAATAGGCAATTTCAGCTACTCCGATGGAACCTTGTTTTTCTGTCATCAGAAGAAAAAAAAAACTTAAATGCGTTCTTTTAAAGATTGAAAACTTCGATCTACACGAAATGTCAGCGAAGAGCAGCAAGATAAGACTAAGTCCATCCAGTCGTACAACAAAGCAGGTACATGAGGGCGGCGACCGATAATACGCGAAATTAAAAAAAAAAAAAAAAAAAGTATCGGAGTGATGCGCGCGGGAGACAGCAGAATCACCAGCCCGCGAAAAAAAAAAACTCTCCCGCCCTTACACTCCCATCACTTGTAGTATTAAAAATAAACCACGAGGGTGTGTGTACGGGAGCGAGCCGGCGCGGCGCTGCGACCCTCCCCGGTGATGTACACGCTAGTTGTCATCTGTGTTCCGTTCCCTCTGCCCCTCGTGCCATGTAATCCCTCGACAAATTACTGATGGATGCGAGCGAGCGAGAGTTGGAGCGGGGCTGGGAGTTCTTGCTCTTGAAAGTATTGGAGCGCGCACGTTTTGAAATATGGTCGCTGTCTCCGTCTCGCTCCACCTCGACCGGCCTCTCGCTCTGCCCTCGTGTCAGCGGCTGGTATTGATTTCCTGTCCTGTTTTTTCCCCTACCCCCTCACTTTGTTTTCGCGGTGGCGCGACACTTGAGGGGCACTGCGTGGGTTCTCGGGGCGTCCCTGCACCTCCTCATCTGTCGCCGAGACAGAGAGTGCCAGTATAGCGTGCCACTGGCCGTCGGGGGTACTTCTCGCCTC
Source organism: Dryococelus australis (assembly GCA_029891345.1). Lineage (NCBI taxonomy): Eukaryota > Metazoa > Arthropoda > Insecta > Phasmatodea > Phasmatidae > Dryococelus > Dryococelus australis. The sequence goes on along the minus strand of CM056995.1, from coordinate 98,133,916 downwards.
TTGCTTCTCTCCTGATATTTCCTCGGTGTCCACCCCTAGTCATCACCTTGGCACACGGTACTTCTCGCCTCTTGGTTCTCTCCTGATACTTCCTCAGTGTCCATCCCTAGCCGTCACCTTGGCACACGGTACTTCTCTCCCGTTGGTTTTCTCTCGATATTTCCTTGATGTCCACCCCTCGCTGCCACCTTAATTCACGGTACTGCTCGACAAACTCAAGTTGAACCTCGGGGAATATGGATCCACGAGCCCTTCCCCCCTTAGCATTGAACACACTCTTCTTATCGGCGTAGCAACTTCTTAGGTCGTGCAGACACTGTCGAAACATGTTCATGCGAGTCGCATGCAAACTGCACTTTCCTAATTACCTGTTGTCAGTATTAATTGACAATTACCAAGAACAGCGAAACCACATGTGACAATAGACATACCAGCAGCAGTGGTGTGTGGTAAACTGTTGCAAGGTAAGCTGGTGCTCGCTCACTGCTGTAAATTTTTGGTGCATGCAGCAGGAGTTACTAACCACCGTGCAGCCTTGGGAAACTGAATGCATTCCGACCACTTACAAGCGAGCAGCAAGGGCCCCATTACGCGATTCCTGTTGTGTCAGCTGCCGAGCTATGTTTTAATGGTGGAAGTGAAAACTGGCAAGCAACAGGGTACAACACAGCTAATGCCAGCTTATCTTGCAACAGTTAATCACACGCCACTGACCAGCGGAATCAAGGAAATGGTGTGAAGTGAGAGAAAGTAATGTTAATATTCTTATTGATTTGTCGGTGGTAGGAATACTTGTGTGTTGTGAAACAGACTACCTTGCAGAACTCCAATCCTCCAACACACCCCCAGACTGACGACTCTGAAGGCGACTACAGTGGTCAATCGCGAGGTCTCTAGATAAGTTTGTGTACCAGTATACAAGGATGCAGATGGAAAATAGCTGCTTATTCCGCGAACTCCAGCCGCTCATGGGGTCGCGGTGGTTTAGTGGCCAGACTACTCGCCTCATCAAGGTGAGCAGAGTTCAGTCCCCGGCGGTGACATTCTACCCAGATTTTCACATGTGCGAATTGTGTCGGACGATGTTGCTGGTCGGCGAGTTTTCTCGGAGATCTCCCGGTTCCCCCGCCATTGCATTCCTGCGTCGCTCTATACTCGCCTCGTTTCACCCTCATCGGCTCTCGAGATCCCGATGTTAAGAGCCGCCCAAATCTCTCTCTCCAACTACACTTCCCAGCAGCATATCGGAGTCCCGACCTTTCTCAGCACTCGGTAACCAATGAGACACAAGGCCTCTTCCCATAGCCTCCCGCTGTCAATCAGCGAATGGGCACACCCACATCAAAGAAACCACCACACAGTTAACGTACTTATCTACTCTGTTATATCGGTATGCTGGTTTGAAATACGGCGATGAGCTCGTATAACTTCCTAACAGAGTATCGTGCTACGATGGTTAACAGGCACAAATATACATTTGTTTGTTTTATTGTATCCATTTGATCTATTTTTCAAATCTAATAGTACATAGATACCAGAAAAGTCATACAAATTTCATAATATAAGATTACAATGAACATATATTATTATACATATACAAACTGTCTTACGCACTCATATAATTAAATTATGTAAATTCAAAATTTTTTCCATCCTATTCTTGTTCATGGTAGGTTACTACTGCTAAGAAGCATGTTTTATTGCACTGAAACAAAGAAAAGAGAAGGCCAGGAAATTGGGACAAGGTATGTGCGGAATGTAATGATATAGTTGTTATTGTTTATGATTGAAGTATTTTCCTACTGAATAGAAAGCATTTATGCATAAACAATATAAAACAAACTTGTGAAAATAATAGGATTTATGTTAAATGCAATGTGGTACACGTACCGTCTTCTTGGATAAACCTCACATCACATAACGCAACAGTAAAGAAGTAGAGATGTACGAATGACAAACATTTTTACAATCTTTTATTTGACTTGCCTTGTTTGTATGTACGGTAGGTGTTTGTCCGACCTATATGCACTGAACTGGCGTTCAGTCTGCCAGCAGCGCATCACTGTTCGTTACGTTGCAACCCGAAGTGTGGAAGGGGACACCAGTGTTTAACTTCACTTATTTAATCTTTTTAGTCTCGCCTATTTTTTGCATCACTGTTTGTCAGGTTGCAGCCCAAAGAGTGGAAGGGCCCACCAGTATTTAACTTCACATTTTAGTCTTTTTAGTTTAACTAATGGTTTTTATTATTAATATATATATAGGTAGACTCTTATACAGTCACGAGTCTGTAAATGTATAAATAGTCTACCTATATAATAATAACGAAATTAATTGTTGAGACTAAAAAGTGGAAAATAAATTAACTTTAAAAACCTTTTAAAACCAACCTTTTATTTATAAATGCACCAAAAAGAGAAAAAGTAATTATAGTAGTTACAGAATTTGTAGAATTTGTAAGACATGGTCAAACAGCCATAATAACTTTAGTACAAATTGATATTTTTGTATCAATTTATATTTAATACATAAACGTTTGATGGGAATAGTTAAGAACCTTACACAAGATATGTGCTTACTACGCTTGCTCAAATGATGTATATGTTCTGTATTTGCGAATAGTCCTTACATACCTTCCTTACATACGGTTGTGCTTACTGCGATTACGCAAATGTGGAATACATTCTACATTTATATTACGAATAGTTAAAATTTTTACTCAAGATATGCGCTTACTACGCTTACACAAATGAGGTATAAGTTCTATATTGCGCCAAGTTTTTATATACTAAATATAAACTAGTACAAAAATATCAATTGGTAGTAAAGTTTATTATGGCTGTTCGACCATGTCTTAAAAGTTCTACAAATTCTGTAACTATTACAATTATCGTTCTCTTTATAGTGCTTTCATAATTAAAATGTTGGTTTTAAAATATTTTTTAAAGTAAATTTATTAATGTTTCAGTCAGACTCTCCACAGTTCCTAGACACCGTTGGTGATGTAATTTAAAATCATAGTTCTACGTTGAACGGTTACTTACAATACGGGTTACTCATATTATCCAGATGATATGGCCTTCGATTGTAGTGAGCTTAGAACCAGTTACGTACGTACCAACTCCGCTCCTCAGAAATTGAATCATGCCGACAGTTGGGGACAACGTGAGCGTTATGCATGGATTAAGAGTACACTAGAGCAAATACAATTAGTGCCATACAGTTGTAATTGCTTATGAGAGTCGTGACTTCACAATTTTTGTATATTGACAATTTAAAATAGAATATTGATAATTAACTGGTTAGTGAATTTAGTTAGAAAGACTGAAAATAAGTTTTAAGACACAGTTAACCTATTTTAATGGAAAAAAAACTAGCTAGTACCACAAACTTCATAGATAAAAATTCATGGATGTACGTATCGATTAGTATAAATTTATATAATTTTATAATTACGTGTGTGTGATCATGAAGAACCTTAGAGCATTAATATTTCCGCGCAAGTTGTTGCATATTCGTGCCAGTGTTTTAACTTTTTGTTCTTCTTGAGAAACATCATTGTATTGTTTTCTTAGTATCTAATTACGTGATGAATTACAGTGTAAGCATTGGCTAGTTAATGTATTACATAGAGTACATATAACATGAGTCATGTGTTGTAATATAAAATAAACGTGTTGACATTTTACTAGTCCTTAATGCTTGTGCCATTCCTGTGATAACTTTCCTGGAGGACATCACCGAGTACCTCTCCATATTCAACTCCTACTATTTATCGAGCGTGCAGGAGCTTTAGTCGCTCTAGTCGAAATCGCAACATATCTGTGGGTGGAACAAATGCCACGCGTTGTTTTCGGCTGCCATAATTAGGCGAGAGGGCTTTTTTGTTTAAAATGAAGCATGGAATTGACACAAAAGGAATACTGAAATTCATACACACTTTTAGGGACATGTATCGTTTGGAGTACATATTGCTTTCAAGCTAATATAACCTTAATATCAACACAAACCATACATCAAATAAACTTATTGGATAATGTACATAGAAAACTACTTATAGGCCTGCTTTCCGGTTATTTGAATACTGTTCGAAGTTTGCCTTCCGTGGCGCATTCGGTTGGTGCGCCGCCGGTCTGGGTGAAGGAGGTTCTGGGTTCAAATCCCAGGTAAGGCATGGGTGATATTGTAAGTTAGGTGATAAGTTAGTTTGTAAGCCGTCCCCCGATAATCCTTCAGGCATACCACCAGGGGACGTTAATAAGCTCTTTTCAATACCCATTATCATTCCTTCAAGATATAAATTCCTTAGAACAGTTAAAAGTATTTTAATTTAATGGTGCCTATATTTAGGTGCTTCATAAAACATAGAACTGTGAAGTTAAAAGTTAAGTCACCGTTTGTACTTAAGTCTAGAGTGACCGGTCTTTTGTTCTAAATAATACACTTGACTTATTTTTTAAAGTCATTTTACGCATTTTTTATACTGAAGAAAATAGTTGATAGCTTTTATTTGAGGATATAGATAAGAGAAAGTAATCATTGATGCGTTAAATTACTTATTAAATAATAATAAATTGTTTTGAAATGTTTAAATTTATCTATACGTCGCAGCAGTCGGAAAGTAGTATTTTTAAATGCATTTTGTTGCCTGTCATGTGCCTGGTGCACCAGTGTGTGCAAGGTAATAGTGAAAATTGTGTTATATGTTATAAATAAAAGTAATTTAACGGAGGTTCAAACATTTACTGTAGGCTATGCCTTTGTATTGAGAAACGTGTTTGTTTCTGCCAGGTTTACGTGTGTGTGTTTGTGTGTGTGTGCGCGCGTGTGCGTGTAGTGATGACCTGAAGTAGTCCACGAGTAACATCATATGTTCTTTCTTACAGACGGAGATAGCCAAAAGACTGAATGCCATAATCGCCCAGGTTCTGCCGTTCCTAGCTCAAGAGGTAAGAATTTTTATAAAGTAATGTCGTTCTTCCTAGCACTGTTCTTTGTAGCTATAGACATACGAGGTGTTTGGCGGTTCTTAATTGCACAAGTTCAACCTTTCCCGAATTGTTTAATTATTGCGTAATTATGACAGTAAATTAGAACAGTAGGTGCTTACTAACTTACGAAATACTTACAGTTGTTCAGTATTGTGAAACCAGTAACAAAAGGGCACACAAAATATTGAATATAAATTTATGTTTAAAACTAATCAAGGAAGATTTAACGCCAATAAATCAAAATGAATGCCCTGTTTCAGGTTGCAATCTTATACGACGGAAGATGCAACGAGAGAAAGTATCTTGTAAAGCTACACTTGAATAATTATAGTGCTAGTAGTCCAAATAACTTAATCGTATATGTTCTTTCTAATGAAGTAGTACTTCTAGGATGCTATTCAGTTGCTTGTTGTTAAACATCCTAGCCTTTGTTACATCACATTAACTTCAGAATATATCCTATTTTACTATTATTCATATATGGTTATTAATATGTTATAAATCCTAAGGATACGTGCGTTTTCGTTAGGACGTTTGCTAGTAGTCTGCAGTATCACATTAAAGTTTAAGTAATCGAACAAATGGATTACATATGGCTACATTGCTGCTAGTGCTGCCACTATGATAATATTTCTAGTATCTTTATGTCTATTAGAGATAACATGTATTCTCATTCGTATTAATAATTCGGATTGATTCGTATTATTTGTTATCGCTGTGTAACAAACAGAAGCTCTTGCTACACTACGACATTATGTTAGGTATACATTTTTTTTTGCCTTTTTAAATTGGTGCACTAGCAGCTTTAAAACAATTAATTCTTGTTATAATCTAGATCTATGATTGCTTACATGATACAAATGGTAAAAAATGCGATGTGCTAGAGTAAGCCTTTATTCGCCATTTATTCTTGGTCTTATTTCAAGCGGAAGAAGCGTGATACATTTTCATATCTCGCATAAGCATATTGTTTCTTTACATTTAAGTCTAGTATGAACCTTTGTAAAACGCGAGCGCACATTCAAGTACACTTGCATACCAAGTCATAAAACTACTGCGACCGTATCTACGGTAAAAAAAAAAGCTCGCCAAAACAAAACAGTTCACAGAGACACTAGTCCGCATCACCGGCTTGACACTTTGGTTCTTCGTCTGAGGGAATACCTGGCAACTTTGAAGAAAGGCTTTCCGGGATAACACTTCAGACAGGTGAACCATTCAGAGATTTCCCGATTACTGACAGACATAAACACAATTTTAATACCAGGTTTCATCTCGGTGACCTAGTAGACTCTTAGATTTAAATTCCTGCCTTAAGATGGTATAGTTTTGTTAGAATGGATTATTGAATAAACTACCCTATTGATAAAGTCAACCTGTGCCATCTGTGTCACCATACTCGGGAACTACACGAAGCACGAAGAAGTAAACGAAAGATAGGTATCTATGTATACACTGTCTTATCTCTGTGTATTCTCTGAAGGTATTTTATTTGTTCTTCCAGAATACGTTTGCATGTTAGTTTCATTTCCTCTCCCAAACAAATTAAAAATCTTGAGCTTCATTTAGGTATCTGGGTTTGTGCTGCATTGATGACTGAGTATGAATAGACGTTTTGGTTGGCATTGCAATTTTTGTTTTATCCTTCTCTTAATCTACATGTTACAAATTATTGGAAGCTATTTAGGGGAACGGTACACCAAAGTCTTATATTTATCAACTTCTTTCAGCAATTAGTTTTTCAGAGTGCACATCGAAATTTTTGGCGCGTTTAGATCTTAGTAAGCTCATGTAAATTATTGCATTGTTAGATATTCACTGTCTTTATTATTCTCGTATACTGATGGAAGATAATAAAAGAATTATTCTGTATTAACCTCCGTCATTATTCAGAGAATAATAAAGGTAGCCATTATATACCAAAGTGAAAATGTGTAGGAGACAATTATTTAGATCTAAATGTGCCAGAAATCTCGACACACAATCTGAAAAAAAAATTAGTTTCAACGACACATTTATAAACATAAAACTTTAGTGCATCATTCCTCTTGTCGTAAAAATAATTGCAGGCATTGCAAAAAGATAGCCAAAACTTCTTTACATCTTCAATCGCCGACGCAGTCTGAATCATTGCAGTTGTCTGTATTAAGCGTCTTGGTGATGACACAGCGGTTTGCTGCACCATTGTGATTCCTTCAGCCATCGACGCGCTGTAAGCCCAGCTGTTAAGACTAAGATAAAATGTATTATTGTATTGGAAGCCGAATATGCGAAGAAGCTGCAATTATAACAATTTTTTGCACAGACATATTTCTCGATAGTTTGACATTAACTCCTGGTACATCATCTCATGTAACTAGGGCAGGCAGAGGACTTCTACACTAACTCCAGACACTTTCATAGCTTCTGTGAACAATGGATGTGTGTTATGCTGTGGTGGTATAATGTTGTAGCACCAGCAGTCGGTGGCGACAGCGGTGGAAAGAGCCAAGCAGGTTACCATGACTGAGCTGAATGCCATCATCGGGGTGAGTATTGTCAATCTTTCAAGATGATTTTTTGACTCCTTCGGTTCCCAAATGATTGCTACGACTTACATTTATATTTAGAAAGACTCCGGTTGATAGCCTTGAGGTTTGTCTGTGTAACGTTTCTCAACTAAACGTCACCGTAGTTGTGCCAGGTACCGGTATCGAAGTAGTAGTCTCGTTCCTTGTTAGTGTTTGGATATCGCTAACACGGTGAATTCCAGTATGCGGAAAACACTCCACTGGACGTTACAGGCTGTTCGCCGTAAACTGAACGCTTTTGAACGCCCTGCTCAAGATCGACTTGTATGCATATTATGTTCCCTACCGCCATATGTAAAATTTGCATTGCCATGGGCTTGATTACTTACTTTATTCATACTTTGGTCAAGTTAAACTGCCGAATTATTGGTAAAGTTAATTTTTTAAAAACATGTTGATTCGTACACTTACATGCACTAAAAAAGCAGAATGCGAAAATGAAACAATTTCACTGTTCGCGAATGGTTACCTAGCACAAAATTAGAACATCGGACTATTTTCTCTCCGTCGCGTCGCGACGTTACCAAATATACTATGCGCACGCCGGTCATTGCGCCCTTGCAAACACGTGCTGGTAAACAGTGGCAGTGACATTTTTTAAAGGTCGAGTTTAAAAGTGTTCAATAAACCGTGAAGCGCCTATACTACAGAGAAGTTTCGTCAACTTATACGCAGCAACTGAATTTTTGGATTAAAAAAAAATAAATTCTTAGGCCTACTGAAAATCTTTACAAAAAATATATGTGCCGTAAACAATACACAAAAGTTGGTTGTAAAATTCCATATGTATATTCCGTCGCTGCCTTTACTTACAAAGTAAACGACACAATTCATAATTTTAGAATTTTTTACGTAGTAAACAATTTGTATCATAGACACTGAACAAGCGAGATGTGCCCACCTCACACCGCACGACTGTGTAACTAAAAGAAAGGTGACTGTAGTGCACTTCATATCACGGCGTGCTCGGATTATACGCCATATCGGAAGTGGGGCCGCGGCCATCTATGGTTCTGCCTCCTTGTTACATGAATGTGACACCCTAGTATTTATGGTCACTTCGGTATCGCATATAAAGGGTTACCCAAACGCAAAAAAGCATTTTTTAAATGACGGTTACCGAATGGGATTCAACAGACACAGACGAATGTACAATAAAATGTAATCGCAAGGAAGTACTTTCTTTTCAGAAAATTTGAAAGATGCTCGTTATTAAAGCAAAAACGAAACGTTTACGATACATTTCAAAGAAATTGAAGGCCACGTAAGTATGGCCAATTGCCGACGATTTCTGCTGAAGTGTCGAGAGACAAGAACTGTATGTGATGTGAGTACTGTAGTGATTAAAATGTCGCCATAGTGGTTTTTAAGTGATTTAATAAATATTTGTCTGCTTTCGTAGTATCCCACACCACTCGTATGTTTATGTTGTATTTCTGGCTAGTGCCTAGGAAATATTACATTTTCGCGAAGATAGCTTTTCCGAGCAGCTAGCTAAACTAAAGTAGTGGCGTCAGAGACTATTTCTTTCGGTATAAAATTCTTGCATGAGCTCTTATTTTGTTAACCGATCAGTTTTCATTATAGTTTTTTTTTTTTTTTTTTTTTCAAGGAATCAAATGTTGGCAATTATTTGTAATATTAAAATGCATGCCTTGTAATGTGCATGGATAGACAAATTGCCGTAAAGCTGGTAAGGTGTGATTTGTTTTAGAACACTACAGTGTAGATTTGGTGTAGAAAATTTTTTGGAGGTAAATGAACGTGTCTGGACAGTAATAGGATTTAGTATGTTCAGTCATAAAGGGATCGGGGATCGGATTCGGGAGAGCCGCCATCTTGGATGTCATTGACTTTACCTTTTATCCCTGACCCGTGTGACCTTTGACCTTGACCTCGAAGACTTTTGATTTAAAAAACACCTAAAACAACTTAGAAAATTAGAAAAAATTAAAAAAAAATCCAGATAAAATTTATTATTAAAATTATTACAAATTAATAGAAAAATACTAAAATTACTAAAGGATCTCAGAAGACAATTTTTATCCAAAATGCGACTCAGTGCAGATCAGTGACCAGGGTCAGGAGGAAGATTCGCGGTCAGAAAGGGCAGGGACATGACATATGACCCTGAAAATTAAAAATAAAAAAAAAAATTAGAAAATTTCACTTGAAATTAAATTAAAAAAAAAAACAAAACAAAAAAATTAAATAAAAAATTATATAAAAAAAATTTATTATTAAAAATTATTAAAATTTATTATTTTTAAACTTACGTTTCCGATATTCCCCCCACCACAACCAATTACTCACCTCTGTCAGGACTCCAGCAGACGACATACTCCCTCGCCTCCACTCACCTCAACTATACTCGGTCCGCCATCTTGATTTTTCGTTCTTCATTTGTTAACATGCTACTGGAGGCAGCCATCTTTGTTTATATGTTACTGGAGGCTGCCAATACTTGTTTTACGTATGTCATATGTTTATACATTACTGGAGGCTACCATCTTGGTAGTCGACCGCCATCTTGGTATACATCACCCATCCACCATCTTGGAAGACAATGCCCAGTAGCAATTGACCTTTGACCTGCGACCGTGAAAACCAAAATTCGAGAAATATGCATAAAAGTTGGCAAACATAATACATCGTAGGCTAATAATGCCATGTTAAATGCAGACTACGTCGACCTTAACCACATAACCCTGTGAATGACCTTGAAAACCAAAACTTGAGAAAAAATGCATATCAGCAAGCACAATACATTACAGACTACTACTACTGCCATGTTAGATGCAGACTACATCGTCCTTGACCCCATGACATTGAATGACCTATAAAATAAAAACCCGGGAAATAATACATAAAAGTCAACAAGCAAAACACATTACAGGCTACCACCACCATATTAGATATGGACTACCTAGACCTTGACCCCATGACCTTGAATGATCTTGAAAATAAAAATTCGAGGAATAATACATAAATGTCAATAAGCATAATACATTACAGATTCCCACCATTTTATTAAATGCAGACTACCTTGACCCCATGGCCATGAATGGCCTAAAAACAAAAACTCAAGAAAAAATGTATGTGAAGAGGCAGAAACTAGTCGAGACGAACCACCTTCCACTCAGCTGCTGTCAAACTAAACCTCTCGGCTTACCTCCCTACTGCTTATAATATACAAGTGTGCAAGCCTTATAGCATCATATTGACTTTAAACTAATCGTACTGCATCATTGATACATTGTTGTGCAGACACCAACCAACCAATCACCAAGTTACCACATGATTGCAGCTAACCAATCACACGCGAGCATTGAGAAATCACAGGCAGGTAGGCAGGCTTTAGATGCTAGTTCCTTGATCACATTACCATGCAGTTATATCTTCAACAGTTTCTTTCAGACAAGTTCGTCGCTCACCTATAAATCATAACCACACTTAAAGTTGACAACCGACTCCTGTTTTCGGACCGACCCCCTCACAAAACTGACCCATTGACCCATGCGCCATGATCCCATGACCCCATGACCGATGGAGCTGTGGATCGATGGATCTGTGGAGTATCCAATCCAATCCATTTAGCTATGATGTAGGTCACAGTCCCATGCTCATGGAGGTCAAAAGGCAGCCCTTCATATTCACAATTAATGTTAGCGGTATCGGAGCACTCTGAGAAAACCCAAATACTCGTTCGCTCCGGAAGAAAACATGCAGGTACTCACGTAACAATATGTAATTCAACTATGCTTGTAGGCATATGTAAGCTATATATATATATTTTAATTAGTTATATATTCCCATATTTATATGTTCACACTTATATATTAACATTTACTATAATTTTATATTCTTATATTTATAAGTACATACTTATATACACAATAAAATAAATTAATATATATTCTCATATTTATATGCATATATATTTTAAATTAATTTTATGTTCGTATATTTATATGTACAAACTTATATACAATAACATTAATTTTATATTTTCATATTTATATGTAAATACTTATATATAGATATTAAAATTAATTTTATATTCCTATATTTATATTTACATACTTATATATAGTAAAATTAATTTTATATTCTCATATCTATGTATGCATACTTATACATAGACATTAAAATGAATTTTATATTCACATGTTTATACTTACATACTTTATATATATATGTGATATTTAAATAAAATGTTATGTTCACATACACACACACACACACACATATATATATATATATATATATATATATATATAATATATATATATATATATATATATATATATATGTGTGTGATATTTAAATAAAATGTTATGTTCACACACACACACACACACACACACACACACACACACACATATATATATATATATATATATATATATATATATATATATATATATATATATATATATATATATATATATATATATATATATATATATATATATATATATATGCATAATTATGTATAAGATAAATTGCATTTTTTTATATTTATATATGTATATATCTATGCATACTTATATACCTGTACCTATATATATATATATATATATATAAATTAAATTGAAAATAATTTTGTTTTCATACTTATATACTTATACCTATCCATATAAATTAAATTGAAAATAATGTTGTATTTACGTACCCTTATACATATACTTATCTATATTTATTAAATTGAAAATAATTTTATATTTACATACTTTATATACCTAGACATATTTATACAACTATACATAATTATGTAGTGCCCTATTCTATATTTAATATATATATATATAGTATATATGTATATAATAGGACCTGCGTGTTTTCTTCTGGGGTGAACGAGTAGTTAGGGTTTCTCAGAGTGCTCCTATACCACTCAGATGAATTGCGAATATGCATCATCGCTAACTGGATTGGATGCTCCATAGCTACATCGCTCCATGGGTCAACGGGTCAGTCTTGTGAGGGGGTCGGTCCGACAACAGGAGTCAGTTGTCTACTTTAAGTGTGGCCATGATTTATAGGTGAGCGTCGAACTTGTCTGGAAGAAACTGTTGAAGATATAACTGCATGGTAGTGTGATCAAGGAACTAGCATCTAAAGCCTGCCTACCTGCCTGTGTATGATTTCACAATTCTCGCATGTGATTGGTTAGCTGCAATCATGTGGTAACTTGGTGATTGGTTGGTTGGTGTCTGCACAACAATGTATCAATGATGCAGTACGATTAGTTTAAAGTCAATATGATGCTATAAGGCTTGCACACTTGTATATTATAAGCAGTAGGGAGTTAATCCGAGAGGTTTAGTTAGACAGCAGCTGAGTGGAAGGTGGTTCGTCTCGACTAGTTTCTGCCTCTTCAGATAGGTTTTTTTCTCGAGTTTTTGTTTTTAGGTCGTTCCAGGTCATAGGGTCAAGGTCGAAATAGTCTGCATCTGATATGGTGGTGGTAGCCTGTAATATATTATGCTTGTTGACTTTTGTGTATTTTTTCTCGAGTTTTTATTTTCAAGATCATTCAAGGTCATGGGGTTAAGGTCTAGGTAGTCTGTATCTAATATGGTGGTGGTAGCCTTTAATGTATTATGCTTGTTTAATTTTATGTATTATTTCTCGAATTTTTATTTTCTAGACCATTCAAGGTCATGGGGTCAAGGTTGAGGTAGTCTGAATCTAAGATTGCATTAGTAGCCTGTAATGTACTATGCTTGCTGACTTTTAAGCATTTTTCTCGAATTTTGGTTTTTAACGTCGCAGGTCCAAGGTCAATTGCTACTGGGCATTGTCTTCCATGATGGTGGATGGGTGATGTATACCAAGATGGTGGTCACCTACCAAGATGGCGGTCGACTACCAAGATGGTGGCCTCCAGTAATGTATAAAGATATGACAAACGAAAAACAAGTATTAGCAGCCTCCAGTAACATATAAATAAAGATGGCTGCCTCCAGTAGCAAGTTAACAAATGACGAACGAAAAAATTATGATGACGTATTGAGTATAGTTGAAGGGAGGAGATGCGCGAGAGTATGTCGTCTGCTGGAGTCGAACAGAGGTGAGTAAATTGTTGTAGTGGAGGGACTTCCGGAATTGTAAGTTTAAAAAAATGTATATTTAAATTATTTCTAACAATTATTTTCTTATAATTCTTTTAATTTTAAACCATAATTTCTTTTGGTATTTCTTGGAATGTTTTATATTTTTGTGATCGTTTTATATATTTTTAAGTTTTTTTTAATTTTCAAGGTCAATATTTAAAGGTCAAAGGTCCTGGAAGGTCAAAGGTCCTGCTCTCTTGACCCGGTCAAAGGTCCTGCTCTCTTGACCCCTGGGTCACTGATCCCTGTTTCCTGTCTGACCCTGGGTCACTGATCCCCGGCACCTGGATCGCTTATCCGTGGTAGCATTTCTGGAAAAAATGGGTCATTTCTGAGGATAATTACAATAATTTTTTTTATAATTTTAAATAATTTTAATAATTCATTTTTCAGAATTTTGTTTTAGATTTTTTGAGGATATTTCGGTATATTTTAAGGTTCTTTAGTGTTTTTTGAGGTGAAAGATCATCGGGGTCGAGATCAAGGTCAAAGGTCACACAGGTCATGGGAAAAGGTAAATGATATCCAAGATGGCGGCTCCCCAGAATCCGAATCCGATCCCTGATCCTGTAATACCTGAACATACTAAATCCTACTACTCTTGACATTCGGTCAAGGAAAGTTGGAGTAGATGATATTTTGGCAGAAGTCCGGAAATCGTTTAAAATTGAAAGAAAGAAAATTTATATATATATATATATATATATATATATATATATATATGTGTGTGTGTGTGTGTGTGTGTGTGTGTGTGTGTGTGTGTGTGCGTGCGCGCGTGTGTATGAGCGTGGGTGCGTGTGTGTGCGCACACGTGTTTGTGTGGGTGCGCGCGTGGATGCGCGCGTGTGTGAATGCGTGACATTCTGTCACTATGGAAGATCTGGACTGCGTCAATTTTCCAACGAGATGTACTAGATATACGAACCCACACCAGTGCTATCTATGTGGTGCAGATCAGTGCGATCAGTGGTTGGTTTTGTGCGCTCTTTACAAAGTAAGGTGAACTTTTTTTTATTGTTTGAATTGCAGATACGAATCTTGCTATTATATACATTTTATGCTATCTTGAAACGAAGGTTATATTTTAATCCGTGCCAGTACGTTCATTGCGTAAATCTCATCAATTTTCGAATGTACATTATGTAGCCAAAAGTAACTGGACGTTCCATTTCTCCCAGTAAACTTGCCGAGTAGAGTTGTTTAACAGCGGCGACACTACAATTGAACAACATACACATGTTTTGCTGTCGTAATGAGATCACCATGCACAATTAGTTAACGGATAGAGTTGAGTGCGTACGGAGGAGACAACATTGCAGAGGCCCATGAATTAAGACGTTCCGACTGAGAGTTTTTTCATGTGTTAAGCGTGCTTCGGTCAACTTTTAGCAATGCGATTGTCAAGAAAAACATCGTGGAAGCACTGCCACCAAGCATGAATTCTTGTAGGCCAAGTAAAGTAAGAAATCGAGATCGACGAAGAGTTTGCTGTGCGAGCCGTTCGTCTGGTAGCCTTCAATGATAACAGAGGTTTGCCGTCGTAACTCATATAGATAGAGGCAGAGGCCAATGATATGAATCTGTACTTAGAGGTAAATAACATTTTCTTTTCGTAGTCTTACTGCTACTAGGGAATCACCGTTCGTATTTACAGGTGCATCAGATCATCTGAAGTGGCTCGAAAAACTCCGTATTCGGTCTGTGGAGCATTGGAAGGTCGTAAAGAGAGTTACGGTATACACGATCTTGTACTTGGATGGATGGTGTGAAGCTAGCAGATACTTGGCCATCTATTTAATTGAGTGTGTAGTGATCTTGGTCGGTTTCACTTGGTTTGGCCTAGGCTATTAGTATTAATCGATATATCAATAAACTGTGGCATATACTAAGCTATTTAGGACAATATCATGCTTTTCACACTACGGTAGTAGTTTGAGATACATCCTTTACTGTATCAGCCTGATATTTATCCTGTTCATAAAGCAAAGTAAATTTCGCCGTGGTCAGAAGACGGTCAGGTATGATAACCCACTCGAAGTCCCGATTTGAACCCTTCAGAACGTTTGGAATGAGTTGGAGCTTCATTTGTGGGCCAGAAAAACTCGACCAATAAACGACTATTCCGTATGGTATCGGAAGCATGGAAGCAAATTTATAAGCTGTGTACGCGAATGTAGTGATGATGATGAGCCTGTACCCCGAAGGGTTAGCACTATAATTACAGTAAAGGGAGGTCCGGTGTGCTATTTAGTTTCATGGCTGGCGTTTCTGAAGTCAACAACTGGGTGTCTGGTGACTTGTAGCCGCACAGTAAACGTTTTGTAAAATGTTTGTTGAACCTTATAACAATTTTATCGGAGAAGGAGTGTCATATCCTCTCGCAGCCATTGGCGTGCATTTCACATAATCCACGCACACGTTACACAGCATTGTCAATTCCTAACGAACTGAGTCCAATTGAACAAGTAGTTGGAAACCAATCGTATCTGTTTCTATGAAAAACGTTAAGTAACTCCATGCCAAAAGCTATGTGGACATTTTAACTGCCGAAGTAAACAAACGAACATTTATACTATGTGCAAAGGTTCTCAATAATTCGTGCTTTTTCCGACATTTATTTGTATTGTGAATTAGTAGATATAATTTTTATGTTCCCTTTAAGTTGTTCAATTTGTTTTTTCAACAGTCACATCTGTCTTGAACGAGAGTACTAGAATATTTAAAATTTATAGATTACATTTCGTTGTAGTGTTTGTGGACTTAATAATTTGTTTTATTGCTACCAGCATTTCCAGTTGCTTGTTAGAATGTTTTTGTTAATATTTAACGTGTTGGACATAGTTGATATAAACATGTATGTTAATTTCACTATCTTTGTAGCGAAATGTTGCCTTACTATCGTGTTAGAAGGGAGGATTAATACTTTTGCAAGAAAATGTGTCTTCAAGGACGACTTTCACTTGAGATTTACAGCGATGCGGAGGAATTTTCAACATTTTTGAAGTCGTACAGAGAAATCAATGAAGCAGTTCAGTTTGATACAGACACACATGATAGTTCGTATATGTGCCGTATATGCAAGGTACCGCGGGACTGACGCCCGTACATGCTGTTTATAATTTAGGATGTACAAAGACTTAGGTGTTTCTGATTACTTGTTTGCAGCGTTAAGTAAGACGTTAGACTGAAAAATTACAGTTCTTTTCAATGCTACAAAATAACAAAAACTATTTCCTTGTTCGAAAATATTTCTAAGCTACCAAGTAAAGTTGTTACCCAGAAATACAGTTCTTACGTAAAATTTGTTAAATTTTAGCGAAGTTTTCAAAACTGAGGTGTAAATATGCCAGCAATTAAGCCCACTACCATTGTTTCTTCGAAGTATTGGTGTGGTTCTTTCCCCCATATCATATCCATAGCCAGCGTGTTCGTACTTGGCATCTGTATCCATGTCTACAACTTTGTCCTCTCTTTTACCAAGTGGGCTATGGCCAGAATACTGAAAGGTGGCGTGGGTTCAAATCCCATCAGGGAGGAATGCCCCTCCATCATCCCAATTGTGGGTTCACACTATTTCTTCTAGGTACCGAGTTCAACACAAACAGTGCAATAGTTATTTAGAAGTTGATTTATTTTGTAGACATTTGTCAACATCAGTCAATCTAGCTGCATGTCATGCGCATAGTTAAGTTGACGAAATAATTTTCCTCTGCAGCGCTAAAATGAAGAATGTTCAGTTAACTTTCGAGAAAATAGTCCAGTTTGTTATTTTAACAATCTCGAAACAAAACCATCCGTTAAGTAACGCGCATTTTTGGGGACATTACTCCCTCATTTTAATGCAGTGCTTGATGAATACCATACTGAAGTGACGGTGACTGATGCTGCTGCTAATACTTCGTTCTCTTTTGTGTTTACAGCAGCAGCAACAGCAGGGACTGCAGCAGTTGCTGGTGAGTCTCTTTCCTGTTCTGTTATGTTCAGCTTTGGTCACCATAAAGAGGTTAGTGTAATTTTTGGAGAATGACCGTACATGTGTGTGCCAGTAGGTAATTCGACATGCATTTTTCAGTAAGGCAGTGCCAGCTGCCCACCAAGATCATCTTGAATCCAGTCGATTCTACAACATTCTTAGTGAGTCATCTTTCACTGTCGAAAGTTACTTATGTAATCAGATAACTGTTACATTTTACTTCCCATGTATTGTACTTTTCTACTTTTTTTTCTAATGTGTATATTGATGCAGTTGGGAAAGGGGGAAAAGGGGGGGGGGGATGACGAATGCTACAGAGGCGAGAACAACACTTCCCAGTCCATTCAGGGTTCCTTCGGATGTTTGGGAAACAAACCTTTGAAACATCACCCTAGGAGTAACGTGTCAACCTCTTCTTTTTAAATATCTCATATACCATAAATATATAATACTGTGATTAACTTTAACGAATTGTATTCCTGAATAAATGAAACTTTAACTTAGTATCTTCTATAACATCGAGAGCAGCGATGTGTTGGCAATGGCTAGTAAGAAATAGTTCATAGTTAAAATATTTTTTTAACCTTAGTTTTTTGGTATGTTGTTTGTTAATTAAACATTGCCTATTGAAATATTTAAGTTTTTAGGTAACCCTGATGGAAACATATTATTGTTAGAATTAAAAATATCAGCGCAAAATACGGTACGTGGGTCCTGGTGACATGGTGTTTTGATTGTCCGATGAAGAAACATAAATAGGCAGAGCGGAGTTTGTCGCTCTTTCTCTCTCTTTCTCCGTCTCTCTCCCCCTGTCTCCCTCCATCTCCCTCCCTCTCACTCCTCCCTTCCTTCCCTCCCTCTCTCTCTTGGAAAATTTCGCACCTCTAGTAGTAGCGGGAAAATTATACTTTGTGTATTTCAATATATTCCAAGTTTGTTCACAATGTGTTTTTAAACCATCCTAGGTAAGTTATGATGATGTGATAAATCTGTTTTTCCACGACAAGAATAAATATACCGTAATGTGTGTCGTGACTGCTGCGTGTGAAAGCGTGTTGTTATTTTATGTTACGCTGGGCCAGTGTGTGTGTGTGTGTGTGAGATTGCAAATATTGGGCAATGCCAAATTTATATGTTGTAACTTTGAACTGTTTTTATGACGAAATTAATGATTTCAAAGTTACGCCTGTTTATCTAAACTAACAATGTGAGTTTATTTGTTTATATGTAACGTCTAATGTCTAAAACTACATGGCCGATTCTTATAATTCTTTCACTTTTAGAAAGCTACATTCTTCCAGATGGGCATAGGCTATGCTTAATTTTTAAAAAATTCCTGGAGAAATTTCAAAATTTGTTAAACAAGTCGGAGAAAAGTGTGCTACTTGGCTGCTTTCTAAGAATGCTCTTCCAAAGCCATTAAAGATAAATTGAAACAATGTTAGATGGAATTGTGTATCTTAATATAAAAAATACACAAGTAGTTGCAGGTAATCGCGGGTAGTCACGGGTAGTCTCACTGTGGCAAGTAGTCGCAGGTAGTCGCAAGTAGTAACGGGTAGTCGCAAGTAGTAACAGGTAGTCGCAAGTGGTCACGGATAGTCGCAAGTCACAGGTTGTCGCAAGTCACAGGTAGTCGCAAGTCACAGGTAGTCGCATGTAGTCATTGGTAGTCGCAAGTAGTCATGGGTAGTCGCAAGTAGTCATGGGTAGTCGCAAGTAGTCGCAGGTAGTCATGGGTAGCCATGGGTAGTCGCAAGTTGTCGCGGGTAGTAGCAGGTAGATTCGGGTAGTCGCGGGTAGTCGGAGGTAGTCATGGGTAGTTGGAGGTAGTCACAGGTAGTAGGAAGTAGCCGTGGGTAGTCGGAGGTAGTCACGGGTAGTCGCAAGTTGTCGCAGGTAGTTGTAAGTAGTTGCGGGTAGTCGGAAGTAGTCACGGGTAGTCGGAAGTAGTCACGGGTAGTCGGAAGTAGTCATGGGTAGTCGGAAGTAGTCACGGGTAGTCGCAGGTAGTCTCATGTTGCAAGTTGTTGCAAGTAAAAATAGGTAGTCGCAGGTAGTCACGGTTAGTCGAAGGTAGTTACGAGTCGTCTCATAGGTATGTATTTCTATAACTCCATAAAACCTGAGCGAAGCGATGTCGGGCTGCTTGTTTTATCATAACTTTGTAACTGCCGTATGCGTTTGAAACACAATTCTGTAATGTGCTTACGTTTCTGTGATTTGAATGTATGCCACAAACTCAACAATTTGCTAAGCTCAGCCAGAACATTTAAAATAAATAATTAAATAAACGTAGTAAAAACTAAGTACATAAGCAAATAAAATTTATATATGAGCAGAATGAAAGTTACGGTAGGTATATTTGTGTGCATGTTCATCACTATCATTTTAAGTTTGTCGTTACTACGTACAAAAAATAAGCCACGCGATTTGCGTGCTTGAATTTACCGTCTTTTCGTTAGATGGTTGGTCCTTCGTTTTAATATTTATTCCAATTGAGGCTTTTCTTTTTAACGAAATAACCAAACACATATCAGTAAGATGTTAAATACTACAGTTCTTTCCCCCACAGTTGTACCTGGGTTAAACATAGTCGCGGCAAATATTAACTTTTACTGCGTGTAATGTGCTGTCATCTATTACAAATATGTTAACAACGTAAAATAATAACCGCAAGAAGTATCGTCAATACATGTATTCTTAAAAAGTCATAAAGCTGACCTAAATATGGCTATTAGCATTCAATTGTGAGCATTCGTACGAAATAGTTTTTTTCTTCAAAATATTACAGAATTCCTTGAATAGCTGTAAACAGTAAACAAAGCATTTGACAGTTAAAACGTAGACGTCACATGGCAGTTTATGTTTACATGCAGCCGAAGAATACGAATGAGTAACCAAAAATAGAATTTGAGCAGGGCTTCAGAAAAAAGTGAAGTAGCGGTGAATGGCCTATACATTTGTATACGTACGAATAACATTTACATGGTGTTTCAGAATAACATGTCAAAATTCAAACTGCAGCATCTACGGATTAATATAAACAAAAAAATGCTAGTAACAAAATTTTTGGAAAAGTCATCTAGAATTTTTAAGTTTAAGTTGTAGTTAGGGCAAACAACACAGTGAGTCTGCAGCTGTACGTAACTGCGTGCACTACAAGTTGCACATCACCAAGGTTACGGGACTGGCGCGCCATGCGGAGATCTCCTACACATATGGCATATTAAACACGAGGCAGGTGGGTGCCGCTAGTGGTTGCTTGTAAGTACACATGTGTTATACTACATGAACAATGGGAGATTAGCAATTTGGAACAGTGAAGGCTGCCAGAAGTGTTTGCATTTTATTTCATGTATGGTTAGCCAATTCCATTCGCCTTCGTCGTATGTAACTTGTTGCTCAAGCAGGGACGTGTACTTGCTGAGTTCCTCCGTTGTTTTGCCTAACTTCAACTTAAATAAAAAATACGAGAAGACCTTCTGGGAAACCTTGTTACTGGAATTTTTTCATTTATATTAGTCCATAGATGCTGTGGTTTGGATTTCGACATGTTATTAAAAATACCTTTTATTGGTGGAGTGAACTAATACAATTTTGCCGGCTGATTCTACATATATACACTTGCCTCGAGATAAAAAAAATTTGCAAATGCAGTCACTTCATCTCATTAGTGAGTGTCGGCCATTACCAACACAAATATGCTGATTCGTGAGCACATAAAGCGTATATCTGGACCTAATTTTTCATAGTTTGAGAAAACAAACCGATATTCGGACGCTAAATTTTCAGTTTTTATGTCATTGAGTCTGACAGCTGTGCCCGTTGGAAATTAGTTGGTTGCCGTAATTTACTTAACATTATCTAAATCGTCAGTGTGGCTAGTAGTCTTGGAAGTGATGATTGCGTCGCTATTGAGTTGGCGAGCCGCTCATGAAGTCGCAGGCGTAGTGTGTGTGTGTGTGAGGTTGAGGGTTCTCGCTGGCTTTACTGTGTCCCAACATTGAACTGCGCTGATGCCAACGTGGATAGGATTTGAGGTTAGCAGACTGCCTGGTGTCCAGAATGCCTACGCCCCTACGACTCTGCCTGGTGTCCAGAAAGCCTACGCCCTACTATTTTGTCTGTTAAACAAGTTCTTTGATATGTTCGTACAATCATTCCTCTAACCGATTTGTTATACAATTCGGTTAAATTCAAATTGATAAAAGTATTTTGTTCGTATAAAAGAGATTGTCCTTTGAAAATTAAGATATAAACAAATACGTTCATCAATGTTGACCGTGTGACTTTGACAGTTGTATTGGTTTGGGGTAGATCATTGTTGGGTACATGCGCAGAAGACGATGAATCGATGTACCTCATGCCTACTGTCGCAGGACAACGGACGCTGGATGGCGAGGGTCACGCCGGAATGTCTGCGACTATAGACTGAGCACTTTTCAAAGCTCTGTTAAGCGTCTAATTTTCTTTTAATTTTGTATCCTTCTGCCTTTTATAAGATTAATATTGCCGTGGGCTTGATCACTGTAATTTTGCGTCGTCCGAGTGAAAATGTAAAGTTCTCAGGAAAGTAAATTTTTTTAATGGAATAAAAATTCAGCAGTCGTTTATGTGTACAAGGCAAACACTGGCTAGGTTAGTCGTATTGAGCTCTAACTGCAACGTCAAGTTTTAGAACAATCTTTCTTAATGCATTCCCAACCTAACTGACAACGTGCATGGCAGTGTGTACTGTAGTGTGTATGTTGTTCGGAGCAGAGAGTTTTTTTTTCGAAGGCTGATTTCAAAGTGCTCACTTCACCGCGAACAGACTTTATCGGGACCGCGCGCGGTTGTGAACGAGCCGCTGTAAAGCCGAATACACATGTACGCCGATCACGCCGAACAGACAGAGCGGAAGACTAGAACAGCCAATCAGAAGCCGTCCTCGGTTTCCGCGCGAGTCGCGCGGAAAAGTTGAGCCCACGCCGATATTTTCTGCTCGCGGAAAGATCAGACTTCGCCGATATTTGCCAGAAGTCAACTGTATTAAATAAACTTAGTTTGAAAATGAACCGAAAGATAGCACTAAAGTGTAATATATTTCTGGATGTAAAAATAAACGTACACTCTCTTGAAAATCGATTAGCAAATAAATCTCACTATAATGGGATTAATAAACTAGAGTTGGAAGACGACAGCAGCTAGTTTGTAATCTGTAATTTGTTCTAGAATCTTGGCGTTACAAATCACGAATTCAATAGCAAAATGGCTCCCCAGAAAATTTGCTTAAATGTGAACAACCATTGGCTCTGCCTGCTCTGTCTGTTTGGCGTGATCGGCGTACATGTGTATCCGGCTTAAAGCGTATTTAGCGAGCAGGTAGTTCCACGCAAGTGATACCATCTCCTGCTTCACAGCGACCTTCGCCACCACACCAGAGCCGTCCCCCTTCAGGCGATATCTTCTTCTTCTCTTGCACAACCCGAACTTCAACAAGGCTTTTAAGGTGTCACTGTTGTGTAGTGGTTACACAGCTCGCCTCCCACAAAGGCGAATCGGGTTCGATTCCCGGCGGGGTTGCCCCCGGATTTTCGCATGTGGGAATCGTGTCGGACGATGCCGCTGGTCGACGGGTTTTTATCGTGGATCTCCCGTTTCCTCTGACCTTGCATTCCGGCGCTGCTCCATACTCGCCTCACTTCACCCTCATCGGCTCTCAAGACCTCGATGTTACGAGCCGCTCAAATCTATTCACTCACTCACCAAGGCTTTTTAAGTATCCGCAGTGTTGTGCGGGATTCAGATAGTTTGAAATGGTCAGTGGCATAACAGTATTTTCCTTCCTGTGCCCTGATGTAATTTTTCTATGACTGCATTGTAATGGTTTCCCGTCATCGATGTGTCTATTTTTCTTGAGTTTGAAACCGAGGTAGGTGGCGCTGCAGTAAACGGGAGTCTTATTCGGGAGGACCTGGGTTGAAATCCTGGCCCGACCATCCTGGTTTCTGTTTTCCCGTGGTTTCCCGAAACAATTCCAGGAGCATGGTAGGAGTGCTTATTACTACACTTCATGGCGATATCTTACTCCATAAGTGATATCGCTGCCGAGACGTTAAACCCTATCTAACTACCTACCTTTACTTTATGTTTAAAATTATAGTTTATTGGTGCATTTGGAGAGCAATGAGAATTCCATATACTAATGTGTTGGGCATATTCAATTCAAATAGCGAAGAGCCCAGAGTAAGACGATCATCTCACATAGTAGCGTACGTGGTGTTCAGACATTTCACAAAATAAATCTAACGTGGACAGACTAGTTCTTTACACCTGTAATTCCAGCGGACGATAACACCGCTATCACGAAAACATTGCGTACAATCTTATCTGTACTAATGACACATTGCAAATAAAAAAAACTTGGTCAATGGAGGTTCAATCCCACAAGGTGTGACCCGGAAGGAGCTGCCCCCGCCCCCTTTTTACCAATAGGAAAAAAAGCAGTATTTTTTTATTACTGTAACTTGATATAAAATGCATGCTGGTGTTAGTGGCCACACTTTTGTAATTTTCATAGTTGTGATGTCAGTTTAATTTGTATCATAAACAAAAAAAAATTGACAAAAATTCTACTAGGTAAGAATTTTCCGTGTGCCCCCTTCCCCCTGCATGTCACAATGCTCTATCCACCGTATGTCACTAAAAAATTAATGGCATTGGAGTCGCCGCTTGAAATCTTGGAGTAATCTACTAGATGTTTTCCTTAAGCGGTTGTTCATGATTTGTGGTTGATGGTTATTAACAGGGAAAGCTTTTGATGTAGAGATTAAGGCATGACTCCATTGCCTCTACTCGCTTGCCCAGTAAAGAACACCTCGACTGATGAATACCACCTAAGAGTGAGCGATCGATCGATCCCTGTCATCATAGATCTGAAAAGTTGCTTCGTAAATTTGTAGAATGATTCGTTATCTGAAAGTAAAAGCAATCAATAAGTTATTTATTAGTAGGGCATTATACGAGTAATTATTAACGATTTTTATATTACCGCCGACATTTTCTTACAAATCGTTACTTGCATAAAGAATTCCAGCACTTTCCCTTTAATCTTATTTTTATTTATACATTTAATTGATGTTTTTGTGACTTGTGTCCTTATCCAACAGATATTTTGAGATGAGCATTTATCCCTTTTATGCGAGCTTTTATCACCACATAGATTAGAAATGTGTAACGGTCTTATGTTTTTAGTGTACTCTACCCGTGTTGTAAAAAGTAAATTGTCACTAATGTGCATTAAATATGCGTTCATATCTTGGAGAATAGTTATTTTTGATTTTAGGCCTAATCCAAATAAAGCGAATCCTCGCGGCGACAAGCTTTTAACCAAATCAATCCTTCATTTATGAATGTTTCAATGGTACGTCAAATTTACGTTATGGATTCAAATTCTTGGCATGTTTATTCACATATAATAGTGTCATGATCGGTTTTAAGTTATTACGATTTGAATCCCTTAGGCATATTCTTATTTTTAACAGCTTGAAATAAATAATTCCTGGCCTGGTCGGGCGACTTAATCTCCGTGCCTAGAAAATGTGGTTTATTGAAAGTTAGGTATCACACAGTACGGGTATCTCTGCCTGCCTTCGAGATGTCAACATACTTCCTTGGCCTGCAAAGTCCCCAGACCTCTCGCCCATCGAGAATGTTGGACCAGCTGTGGCAGGACCTTCCTCAGGAGAACATGCCCGATCGTATCGCCGTGTATTGTCTATGCTATGGGTGGTCCAACACCATACAAAGGGCATCTTACAAGGATTGGTTCCCTGCAATACATGCTTGGTGTGGTACAAAATTGTTATGTTTTCTTAATACATACTACCATATCATGTGCCTGTGACCACTTACGTGCACCTGCGAGGCACCTTCAGGGTAATACATTTTTTGCAAATTAGTGTATTTGTGGGGCATCCAACATGGACATACTATTCTTGAAACGTGACTTGAGGTAAGGCAATCAATGTACTTTATTCTCAGCTCGGGCTGGTTACATAACTACTTTAAAATATCTGAATAGCACCCCTATCCATACTAATTTCAATATGGCACCGTACAGGTGCGAATAATCAAATTTAATGTAGCCATGTTATTCGATTTGAAAACATTAGTCCGAAAATATATAACAGTTTGTATATATATTGTATATGTATATTATGTATACATATTGTATGTACATGCTTATAAACTTAATCATAGTGCTAGACTTAGCCATGTAATCGCTTTTTCTGTCGTATTTGATTTCAACTTAAAAATATAAATGTGCTGGTGTCTTAAATTATTAAAAGTGAAATAAGCAATCAAATATATTAACTTTTATTTATACAAACGTACTTGTGCGTAGTTGACCGATGTGACACCATATTCAAATTACCCTTGAAAACTCTAGTCCTTAGACACAATGCTCGAATTACTTATGTGTTTTAGTTTTAAAATGTAATACATCAATATTATTTGGGTATTTGACATACTGTCGCTGACTGTAATATACACAGCCTGCATACTTAATTTAAACTCTCTCATTGCCACATATCTCGATATCTCAGTCGGCTAGACATTGGCTTGTCGATGCAAGGTTCAGCCGTTCCAGTCTCCTCACCTCCAAGGAGTTTTGAGTTACCTTATCATAAATAAGTCGACACCGGCACACACTAGCATAGTGGTCCTCAAATTTTCATTTACTAAGGACCCTTAGATGTAGAATGTCAAACAAGTACGAACCACGTATCTCAACACCTCTTCAATTAAAGTACCAAAATGTATTAATGATAATTTTACAACAAATTAAAATACATAATCATCATAAAAACTCATATTTATGTTAGTTGACTGTAGGATATTTAAAGATAAATACATGACGTACTCTTATTTGGTATTTTATATGAAAATGTTAAATAACTGAACATAACACTAAACACAATGGAATAAATTGAATTATCAAGAATTAGAGTTAAACTACTGAAATCAATGGAAATAGTTGATGGGCCATATTACAAAATGGTCTGTTCGTGGGTCGCCTGGGAAGTGATCACGGACCACCAGTGGTCCTCGGATCATAGTAAGAGATGATGAGAGAATCAAATATGGCGGCCGAGCCGACTGTAGCATCCGTAGGGGATGACGCGTACAAGTGCTTATAACGGCTGGTTTCATTACGGGGGGAGGGGGAGTGTGGGCAAAACGTGTTTTGTAAATTTAAGCGGGGCAGTTAGCGTAGGGAAGGCGTTCAGAAAAAAATAAAAT
Organism: Dryococelus australis; assembly: GCA_029891345.1. Taxonomy (NCBI): domain Eukaryota; kingdom Metazoa; phylum Arthropoda; class Insecta; order Phasmatodea; family Phasmatidae; genus Dryococelus; species Dryococelus australis. The sequence goes on along the minus strand of CM056995.1, from coordinate 98,106,975 downwards.
ACTTTGTGGCGGCCATAAAACATTTTGTTGATATTTACCCTACCAAACTTTATTTTTGTGCTGACCACATTTTTTGGTTGTAACCACTAAACTGTTGTGGTCACTAATATTTTTTTTTTTCGTGGCCGCCACAAAGTATTATTTTTTGTGATATGTTTTTATATGGTGGATGGGTCGAGGGGGGGGGGAGAGAGAGAGAGAGAGAGAGAGAGAGAGAGAGAGAGAGAGAGAGAGAGAGAGAGAGAGAGAGAGAGAGAGAGAGAGAGGCGTGCACATGCGCAGAAGATGGCGTGTGTGTTGCAGCAGCAGATCCACGCGCAGCAGCTGCCGCACGCGGCGCATGGTCCGGCGCTGCCCATGGGGCCGCACCCGGGCCTGCCCGCCATGGGGCCGGGCGGCCTGCTCTTCGGCGGCGGCCTGGGGGCGGCGGCCGGCGCCACGCCTCTCACCGCGGCGGCGGCGGCGGCAGCGGCGGCCGCGCAGCACCCGCTGCTCAAGCCCGCCGAGCTGCACAACTCGCGCGGCGAGCGAGACCGCGACGACATGAAGGGCCCCGGCTCGCTGCCGCCCGAGGAGCGACTGGTCAGTATAGTATTATATACGTTGCTCCGCTCTAAAGCCCTCTCACTACAGACGGCCGTCGTTCTTGTACGAGAAAGTGAACATCAACATGTATACTAGCTGGTATTTCTCGCTCGCAAACTAGTGCCATGTGTATACATGGCACTAGTTTGCGAGCGAGAAAGTGAATGTACTAATGTAGATTATATCTAATATTTGACTCGCAAATTCACAACCACTCACACACATAAGTCAGTTCTATTTTTTATTATTATACCGACATATTTATGACTGTGGACCTAGTAAACGTTTCATTTTGTTATTAGAACAAAAATGAACATATACCTTTTTTCAAGCATCAATCCCCTTTTCCTCTTTTTCAAGCATCAATTCCCCTTTTCCCTTTTTTGAAGCACCAATCCCCCTTTTTTAAGCATCAATCACCTTTTCCATTTTTTCAAGCAGTAATCCCCTTTTTTTTCATGCACCAATCCCCTTTCTTCAAGCTTCAATCCCCCTTTTTTCGAGCATAAATCCCTTTTTTATGCATCAATATCCTTTTTTCAAGCGTCAATGTCCTTTTTTCAAGCATCAATCCCCCTTTCTCAAGCATCAATCCCCTTTTTTCGAGCAGCAATCCTCCTTTTTCAGTAATCAATTCCCCTTTTTCAAGCATCGATCTCCGTTTTTCAAGCATCAACCCCCTTTTTTCAAGCATCATTCCTCTTTTTCCAAGCATCAACTATACAGAATGTTTCAGAAGTGGTGGTCAAAAATGTAGGGATGAGACATACAAATGAAGAGAAGTAAAAAAGGTCTTGTAAATATGGGTTTGGAAATCACCCATTTACGTAATAATGACATCCAAGTGCTGGTTGGGCCTCCTAGATCATAGGATTTAAATCCGTTGGATTTTTGTGTATGGTGCTATGCCAGAAGCCTAGTTTATAATACAGCAGGCATTGCCACACTTGAAGAATTGCAGCTTCAGATTGTACAAGCTTTCCAGCTAATGAAAAATGACCCCAGATTGCTGGAATGTATTCGCAGGTCTTTACGGAGACGACTAGATAGAAGCATTCATGCATAGTCAGCATTTGGAACTTCTACTGTAAACGTCTTCTGATGACATGTTCATACTGTACTGTACCTTGTGTATCCACAGACGTCTCTGTTGTTCCACCCAAACCGTTGCTTTTGTGTATGTTCGATCACATTTCTGTGGTACTGAAGCCACAATTATAACTTGCGCGTATTCGTGATTGATACATTAAATCAAAGTGTCACTGTCTTTGTTTGCATTCGTACTTCGTATTCAGCGGGACCCAACCAGCACACAACAAACATTATCTCGTAAACGGTTAATTTCCGGACCCATGTTTACTGGACCTTTTTTACTTTTCTTCATTTGTACGTCTAATCCCGACATTTTTGACCAACACTTTCTGAACTATACTGTATATAGTTCGTTTACATTCGACTTGTACAAGAAAGATAGTTAAAAATAGGACCGTCCCTGTACGGAAGTGGCTAGTATAACAGTTATGTGCTAGTAACTATAGTATACTCGGCGGCCGTTCATACGATGCAAGTCGGGGTATACACGAAAGTGTTAAGACTTCGTGTACAAGAAAGATGCCAGTGTGTACCAGGCTTAACTGAAACAAAATACTCCAGGGAGGGCTAGGCCATTGCAAAAATTATCCTTGTTTTCGACGATAGTTTCTCCACCTGACATAAAACTAAGTCTGCTCGTGCCACCATTTGGCGACCATGCTAGTAACTTTTGCAAGACGTCGTTCCTTCTCAGTCAAGACGCAACCACAGTCTCCTTCCATCTTTTCCTTCTGGTACACCCAAGTGGCACATATGTTAGACTCTCCTAAAAGGAGAAGGTGCATTAGCATGCCATAGTTACTTGTTTGCCGCGACATTGGAGCTTCCGTATTCCGAACCAGAGAGTACCATCAAAATTACGTCAAGTTTTTGTAATGACTTCGTCCTCTTTGTAATATTCTGTATGTTCGTTGGTTAAATGTGTTGATTATTTAGCTTCCAAAAGGAAATTTTGGGCTTTTTAGCAGTGAACTAAGGTTTTAGGAGATTACTTTATTTTATTTGTTTTTTCCGTTGCGGTTTTTGAACTACTTATTGTCATACTAACATTTAACTCCAAATTTAACATTAGGAAATATCCTGACTCTGTTAATCTCGCCCTATCACTCTTCTTTGACTGGCAGCTAACTTATTTAAATCTCGCATTGATAAAAATGCTCCTGCAGCTCTTCCGTAACTGTTTAAAGGCCGTAATGCTGCAAAGAAAGAAAGAAAGAAAGAAATCAGCTGTTGTGGATGCGTTTGTTTGCTAGCATGTGCATATACAAGGTCAGTTCTGAACTTACGCTTAGCCATTGGCCGAACGAGATCACGTAACGTAGAAACAAGGATTTTATTTCAGACACATGAAAAAAAAAAAATGTGATGGAGCAACAAGACTGCTTCTGATAGGCGCCATAGCAGGCAGTGCCCGTAAGCAACTGCACTCTCTTTGAGTAATGTATAAGACCGCTCATCCTTTGGTCTTTCGTATTACTTTTCTTACTTTCGGGTTTAGAGCTTTCTCATGCATACTGCGAGTAATTCTGATCACGCTGCTCAGTTCAGTCTTGTTCAGTCTGCTTTAGAGAGACCACGATTATATTTTAAACCTTGGTCATTTCGTATTTCAGGCAACAGCTCCTCATTTTGAAAACACGTGGATCTGGAAGGGAGAGCAGGCGAGTTCGACCAACATCGTGCTCGACCCGGCCCTCTACGGGGAGGTGTATTTTCAATTTTGTCATAACATAACGTATGTCATGTTCTAGTATCTTACGACTTTGTACCCTTCAAAGGCCGTGCCGTAATCGAAGGAAAGCTTATCATATGTCTTTGATAGCTTCCTTGTTTTGCTTCCATCAGTTGAAACTTTTCCGCTCTTCTGTGGAAAGTTTACTCTAGAAGCTCGCAAAGCATTTCTTGGTTTGTAGAAACTTTATTGGTTGACACTTTCGATCACGTTGCTCAGTGGATGGAAAGATGATTTTGTTTCCGCCATCTGTATTAGTGGGTCTCCACAATGTTTCTCGGCCTGTCCTCCCCTCTACTACCTCCACTACTAATGAGGAGCACTGGGAGTGCTACTTTGCTTCTTTTAAACCATATTTATTAAATCCTAGATTTTTTTTACGCCTTGTGGCTTCCCTGGGAAACTTCATCCAGAATCGAGCTCTCCTGTTATTCATAGCCTCAAACTTCAGTTTTTCTCATGGGAAGTCTGTTCTATAATCATACCAGTCCAGCTCGGAAAGTTTCTATCTAAGCTGGGGTTCTCACATCAACCCGTACCATGGCTACTGCCACCTCCTGCACGTTTCTTTTTCCATCCTCTTTTTTTCATCTTAGTGTAATGTCACCGATTAGTCTTAGTTGGGAATGATTTGTCACCATAGGTAAGGCGGCAAGAAGTAATCAGATATAGGTAACTATGTAACGCAGCCGTCCGCCGCGTGGAGTGTAACTTTCAGGAACAGTGCGATATGCATCGCATGTTTGGAGTGTGTCAGATTGATTGATTGCTGCAGCTTGATTGCTCGCAGATATCAAGCTCGCTGCTTGCCCGAGTATATACTAATGGAAAGAGAATGTGTTCTCGGGTCTACGGCGGCCGCCGTCAAGGCGTTACGCTCCTGTGGCGACGACGAACCTGTTGTGGTTCCAGTCTGACTTCCGATGTTAATTCATATTGTTTCAATCAGTGGGTTGTGGTGAAATGTTGCAAGGTAAGCTGGTGTTTGTTTTCAGCACTGTGCTCATTCGGCGCACGCAACAGAGTGGAGCCGGGGGAAACTGAATGTACTGCGACCACTCACGAGAGAGTGGCGTGGCACCCCTTACACACGTGCTGTGACGTGGACTGCACTTCTAAGTTTAAGTGGCCGATGGGTAAACTAATAAAATAATAGAGATAGCACAGAGAAAATGACAGCATACCTTGCAACAGTTCACCACACACAGCTGGTATCAATGCCTCGGTGGTTACCAAGTGTTCAAGAAACCATTCTAATCAGATTGTCGCGTTGGTTTTTGCCTTTGCGTGCATGATCACGTGACTCTAATCTCAAACTTTACACGTCATTTGGAATTTTTACTGCAGCTTGCAGTTTATTTGTTTGTGTGTTGCCTATGGAAATTTTTCCACTGAACTCCGTTGATACAGTTTGCTGTTCAAAATAAATATATAAATGTTTGGTTGTACAGTGCACACGACCACCAGATTGCAGCGTGCTCCGAAATATTTAGGCTGCAAAACTGGTGCTCATTAAAACTTGGTGACTGGGCTCGACGTCCTCGCCAAATGAGAGCGATGCCTAACTACATAAGTTGTTCACGATTAATTCAACACCTGTAAAAATTACAACATTGTTTTATTGTTAACACTGCATGGGTTACTTAAGTTAGCAGCAAATTTAAAACAAATAACTTGTCCTATGTTCTTAACGTCTTAAAAAGTGCAATGTTACAAATAATGGCAACAGAAATAGCTTTTTTCTTTCGTTGTATGGACATTAGAGTAAATAATAACACGAGCAATAGGAGCATATACACCTGTGTTTCCGACATTTTCGCTGGCTTGAGTGGTATTTGGCTACTAGTAGTCAAGTCCAGTACAGTTTTAATTCGTACACGTGGACAAAAGAAAACGGGTCAGAGGTTTCGTAAGTGTGTAGCTGTAGCAGTGTATATAACGGCGAGGGAGGAACTACAGTGATGTTGCGTGCTCCACAGAGGGCGTCCGTGTCTCCGGGAGACAGGGAGAAGTACCGCTCCAGGTCGCCGGATGTGGAGCCGGAGCTCAAGAGGCGCAAGGAGGATAAACTGGCGCACGTGAGTACTTACCTCTTCTCTCTACCGCCTCGCATTGCCCTACGCCACCAGTGTCCATGCCCGGTTCACGCCAGCCGTAATTCTCCATTTAATTCCGTACTTGGAAATACGACCGTTATAAACAGGTAATATTTCGAAATCCTGTATCGCTGTCCATGTTTACATAATTCATCCCCCTTCCCCAAAAGAAAAGAATATATTAGAAAAATAGTAAAAGGTTCGACTTAGAATATATATAAAAAAAGTCATACCTACTTATAACGAATCAAGTAAAAAACGTATGCTCTTTAAATTATACATGTAATGGGGAAAAGTGATTAATACCTATTGACAACTAAGAGCTAGTCTTGGCTTGTTTTCATGTATGTTTTTAATGCGATTCTTTGTTTTTTCCTTGGCGACATTGCTTTGCAATGGCGTGTGTACGGAGTAATTTTTTTATAAAAAATGATGGCTTGTGTGTACCGGGCCGAAGAATGCACGATACATAATATTAATCATAGAGAGTAGAATGATTATGTATGTTTTGGGCCAACGGGAACTGGGTCCAGAGCTTTGGAGCTGTTCATGCTCTGTCGTTCTGGGCGCCAAGCGGCCATTTTCTCTCAAAATTTCTCTTTTCACTTAGAATCCCCCCAGTTGCAAAAATAAGCCCAGCAAATGCCCAAAAAGTTCATTTCATCCAATTCGGAGAGCTTCTTTTCAAGGGCAGAGCAGTGGCGGCCATATTGGTTTTAAAGGCATCGGGTATGCCAAATCGATATAATGGATCAGGGATCGAAGTCAGACCCGACCATCAGCCATCTTGGTTGTCAGCCGCCTTGTCCGCCATGTTAGATGTTGGTGACTTTGACCTATGACCTTGACCGTGGATGACCTTAAACCCAACAATTCGCAAAATTATTTTAAAAATTACCAAAATTTTATAAAATCTTTTGTAGTGTATACGTAGGCCTGTAAAACCAATACGGTCGCCACTCCTCTACCCTTCAGAAGAACCCCTCCTAATTAGATGAAATGAGCTTTTTGGGCTTATTTTTGAAAATGGCGTGTATCTACATTTTCGAAGGAAAAATGAGAAATTTAAGGGAAAGCGATTAATTTTGAGGAAAAAAACGGCCTTCGGGTGACTGGAATGACAGAGCATGAACAGCTCCGAGCTCTCGTTCCATTTCCCGTTGGCCCAGAGCACACGTTAGCATTCTACGGTAGAGGAATTATAGAGAAGAGTTCGCATGCCAGCTGCACTATAGCTAAACATTGGTCTTCCGTTGGGTCACATGATTTTGACCGTTCATTTGGCGATGGGCGAGTTAATATTAGAATATACTCAGAAGATGAGAATGAATCAACCGACTTCATCTTTAGTGTTTGAAATTAAAGCTAACTCATTATTTGATCGTCATGTAAGTGGTATTTCACATTTAATTAAATAATCGTATAAATTGACTTAAAACATTTTGGGAAAAAAGTTGTTTTTCGAAAATGGTGTGTTTATGTGAATTTGTATGTTTCACACATACCAGATGATGAAATAGTGGTGAGTTATAGAAAATTGTAAAGTTAAAAATAAAAAATAAATAAAAAGATAAAAAAATAACATTACAAAATGGTGAAAACCAGTAAAATGTTTTTTTTTAAAAATCAATTTATTGCTTTACAAAGGGATTACTCAGAAATCCGTGCCACTCGTCCACCGTGAAGCAGAGTGGCACGGATTTCATGTGATAAGTTTTCTGTAGCGACGTGAATGTAGGTAGGCACAAAACCTCTTCTCCATTAATGATGTGAAAGCATACACAGTGATTTTTCAAGTATTGATAGAACCACTTCTGGTTAACTAATATAAATGTACGCCTATATTTACACTGAACTTTCTTGTATTTGTTTTTCAAAAGGTATGTACTATGGCACTGACATCATTTAATTATTATGGTATAATTTACTTACGTTATTTGAAAATTATTTATAGTTATCACTTTTCACATACTATATAAGAGGAAATTCTAACGTAGTAAAATGTTTTGTTGCATTTTCTCTATAGTTATGCATCATAGTCCATTTTAAAGTTTCTGGGGGTTTGAAATTGTAAAAACCAAACATCCTAATCCAACATAAATATTGTAGTTGAAAATGTTGTCATTGTCTACTTTGACATACCTGTCCAAAATTTCTCTGTGTAACAACTTGTAATTTTTATTACATCCAGAAATTCGTGTAAAGCTGAGTATATTTTAAAAACCAAATTGCATTATATTTTCAAGTATTTAACTCTTAAAGTCGTTACCTAAACGGTATCGCATGACCTTAATTGAAGCTTACATGATTTCTAAACTCGAGATAAAAACGATGAAAGCGCAATACTAAATTACCAATGTAAAGTAGTATTAGTAGTAGTACTGAAATGTAGGTAGCGCAATATATTATACTAATGACTGTGTAAAAGCGGGAATCTGTTCAGACAAAAATGTATGGCATTGTTAAACACTACCCAGTGCTGAAATATCATGGAATACTTTTTGTTGACTACCATTAACAACACGTATTATAGGCTATCCAAGGTAATATGAGCACTTTTGAGGCCCTAGTTACTTTTACCATTCAGCTATTTTTTTATCCTCTAACCATATTTTTTTAAAATAAATGTTCCCATGTAAGTAATAAACACGGTGTGTATATTCCACCGCACTCGGACGTTAACGTCTAAGGTGAAAATAAAATATATTTTTTTACCTATTCCGAATGAGAGGGCTTTCAAAAATGTTCACTTTACCCTGAATAGCCTATAGCTGCTATAAAACACATTCTGCAATCTCTCAAGTATAATTTCAATGTTCTGGCCTTTTGTATCGGTTCTATTGTGTCTTGTGGACAAGTATCCGAAAATGTTTTGGGAAATTTTTGTGTTGTGTGTGTTACTTATGACATATTTTCTGGAAAAATATAGGTGATTTATACAGAGCTTTGTGCGTGTATTGAAATCATATCTCAGGATAGGATACGGAATAACCCAAAATTCGTTGTTCAAAGTCAATAATAAATAGTAGTAATAACAACACTGTTACATGTGCATGTGTGTGATTAGTTCCTAAAAAGCTACGTTTAATTTTCAAATTTAATTAAGATACAATAAATATCTATAGAACTATGTATTTCACAGAACTGTGTCATTAATTTTATTGCAGTCCTCAGTGCAAATAATAAACCACCGCCCAATATATTATTACATAAATCAGTTTAATAATTATATTAGTCCATCCTATTAACAAAAATTACAAATGTTAATATTCTGAATAACTTAAGAGCACACCAATCATACGAGTCTCTCGTGAACTCCATCCATGCCTGCTCCGACGTCTGAAAGTATCTCCACGGCCTGTTACACGTAACACGTATCGCACTACACGTCACGTGTCAGTAAAATGCGTTTTTTTATATGTGTATTATGATGCTTCACGTAAGCACGTAACATTTGTGTACTGAATAAAAATTGTCGGGAAATAAAGTTGTTGCTTTTCTAATTGAAAACTGTGAACATTCAAGCTGTAGAAGCAGGTGTAAATGCTGTTTGGAATGTCGTTCGAGATTTATACGAATTTTGAAAACAGCTAGATCGTCATAATCAACTCTGAGACACATAATTGATCAACTGTAGCAATGTAAATATCCCTACCTAGATATTTACGAATTATAAATCAAAACACAATCGTAGCCTAGCTTCTACTACTTCGTCCTCATGTTCAGAAGATAAATATATATGCATTATATTGATTTTAAAAATGAGAGATTTGGACACTCCGATTATTAAACAGCATGAACATATAACACTTATTGTTTCTTTAAATTCACAGAACCACAATTTCCCTTCTTTCCAGTTTTACTTTTATTGTGTATTTTTGTTGCTCCGTAATATATGCATTGTTATACAATTTACAAGAAAAAGGTAAGTACTATTGAGCCTTTGTTCGCTATTCAATTTTCATATGAAAATTTGATTCTATTTCACTGCTAATATTCGAAAAGAATTTTTTCATAGATTTTCAAAATCTTATTATGCATTGATAAGGGCGGTTTTACTTATAATTGCTGTTAAGTTTTAGAATAAGGTAAGATGAAATCTTACAATTGTGCATTAAGGTTGAAGCTCAGTACAAAACTTTTTATTGTTACTTTTCAAACGTTTTTATGTTAACTTTATTTGCCGTTCAGCAGATGTGTGCGACTTGCAATGCATGTTACTGTGTGATATTTAGATGCAAAGGATTTTTATAAACAATTTTATGATTTAAAACTTATCAATTCGGAATCTTAATCGGTGAATAATTGGTAATGTTAAATTTAGTTGTAGTGAAAACGTTGAAAAACTTAAGGGCAAACTTGCCCTAGTGTAGTCAAAGAATTCTATTCTTACATGGTTGGATAACAGTCTAATTACTGTGGTAAGTGAGTAAGTAATCGATTCCAAAAGTGTCAAGGTTTATCTTAATATGAGATGCGTGACTTTAAGAACCAAGTGCAATGATTTTGACATGTAGTGAGTGAGTGAAGAGATTTGGACGGCTCTTAACAGCGAAATCTTGAGAGCCGACGAGGGTGATTTAGGCGAGTATGGAGCAGCGCCGGAATGAAGGGGCGTGGGAAACGGGAGATCCCCGAGAATACCCGCCGACCAGCGGCATCGTCCGGCACGATTCCCACATGTGAAAATCCGGGAGTGACGAGGCCTGGGATTGAACCCGGTTCGCCTTGGTGGGAGGCGAGCAGACTAACCGCTCAGCCACAGCGGCCCCTTTGACATGGATGTGTACGTTCATGTTGTAGAACCGACGTTAAAATGAATCTCCTGAGTGGACTCTGAAGGGACTTCTGAGTGTTTTCACGTTGCTATACATGCATGCAAGTTAAACCTCTCGAAACGTAAACCAGGCGTGCAAAGATCTACATATGCGCAGCAAATTAGCAGTACGTGTGGATTAAAACTTCACTGAACACTATTAACCCCTAGTAAAATACAAATTCAAGATCCTTGTAACTATATAAAATCTGGTCATAAATGGGTCAAATATCGTTCGTCCAGGCATTTCATTTTTTTGCATAATTACACTATTATCTGGATATTTTTAAACGTCTTCTCTTTTACGAATATGACTCTTAAACTGTTTTATCAGTATTATTGATTTCGTAAGTGGTAAAACTCATAACACATTTTTTTTTTTTTTCGCGCGCTTTATTGCAATGCTTGGACATTAAATTTTGTATAGTATAGCATTTCTTAGCAATGGTATTGATTATGCAAGGGGTATAAATATAATCGTACATATTCCAAAAACTGAAAATGTACTTAGTTTTTCCTAGTAACGAACTGTCATAACTTCTCGCGAAGACTTGGATAACATGTTCCTGATCAGAGATAGGTTTCAACTGCTCTCAATCTTTGTGAGGAAAACTTCTAGCGATGGTTCCTGTCAGTCCCGTAGCTTGGCTGAAATGCAAAAATTATTCCAACATGACGTTGCTTCCTGAGGCATTAGCGGCGCAGCGGTATATAGTATGATCAGACCGCTTACTTCACACTTAAACCATTTGGTTTCGCGACGGAAAAAGGAGATTAAACACGAATATTTTGCATATTGGAACATGGGGTGGACGTTGCTACTGGCTGGTGGGTTTTGTTGGGACTTTTCCCTTTTCCGCACCATAGCATTCCATTGCTGCTCCATCCTCACAGTTGAAAATATGGTAACCACACCACTGGCTGTCATTGGAACATACACTGTAAAAAATATTGTGTAATTTTACACTGATGTACGTGGTAGCAGTTTCTCCACTGAAATCAGTGTAATTTTACACCTGCATTTGTCAATGTTTTTTTACTCTACGTCCAAGTAAATTTACCCTACAAATGAGTAAAATAACATTTATTTTGTACAACTATCTTTACATATAATGGTGTAAAATTACTGTTACTATGTAGCAGAAAATAAACTAAAACATTCCTGTATTTCTCTCCACGACAAGAAAATTTACAAAGACATCGCAATTGTAATTTCACCACCGTGCATGTGTATTTTCTCACTAACAATCCAGTAAAACCGTAGATTCACTGTAATGGTAATTAAACAATTTCTGTACATTTTTCACTGTTTTACTAAGCAATTTTACCGTCAGCATAAGTGTTCTTTTACAACTACGTCATGTTAATTCACATACTTTGTATGTGTCTTTTTATAATTTTCATGTTATTTTACCCGTTTCGTAACTTGGTAGTTTAACAGAGTTGTAAAAAGTTATTTCCAAAAGGTGGGTTCCAATTGACTTTAGTTATAGAATAGGTAGTTATATACAAAAGCCAACGTACTGTAGTTGTTTTTATAAATTACACATACAAAAATGTAAAATTACTAAACATTTGTATGGGTAAATTTACACTTATTTTTTTACAGTGTAGCGTGTGACCGTACCATTACAGCTCACCATCTACATCACAGAACACGACCAACTGAACATCACTCGTTACTAAGAGCCACACCGGTGGTCACGTGTATGAACTCTTTCATGGGACGCTTACCAGACTTCGGGTATCGTGGGCAGAAACTTAAGGTTTTCTTTTTGTAATAGGCACGTGAGGAAACGTAAAGATAGCACAGGTAGACAGTCGGGTATCGAACAATATGATTTAAAAGGAAGAGGAAGAATGTTTGTAAATGCAACATATACACACATGTTGACATAAATTAATACATTTTGTGTTGTCATGTCGCCCTTTCTTAAGTGTTGATCTATACCTAATAAATTACAGTTTCCCTCTAAACTATACATGATCTGTGTTAATTTTGTGTAACTCTTTTGTGGTGTAAATTGATGGAATTATTTATTTTGTAACAACTATGTAATTTCCTTACAGACTTTACCTAATTTATTTTGAAGTGTTTCTTACGTTAGCGATTACCTATTAAAAAAAACTAATTTACTAAAGTTGTTAAAATAATATTTAAATTTTTTTCTTCTGAGAGAAAAAAATGAAAATAACACAAAAGTGTAAAACTGCAATGATGGATGCCGCCCATTCGTGAGCAGCACATTTGCGTTTCTTGCCTCGTCGTATTCCACGTTTGCCAACTCTCTGTTCTACGTGTAACGCCAGTCGGGGCACATTATCGCCCGGAATATTTTTTTTATACCCACTGCCTCTCCCGCGATATTTGTTTGTGTGTTTGTGTGTGTGTGTGCGAGAGTGCGTCGCGGAGTTCCCCCCTTCCTTCTTGTCGTACACAGGTCTGCGAGCTCGCCCTTCCTCGCACCCCCCCCCCTTTTTTTTTTCATAGTGCGAGGCAGGTTTTTATAAGGCACCGGACCATAAATACATGACGAATATCGTCCCTCTCTCTCACTTCGTCTACCTCGCCCCTGTAACCATGCACCCCGCCACACACGGCCAGCCTGTCCGCCTACTGGCTCCGCGCAACAACGCGTCATGTGCCCGTGTAGGGTGACCAGTCGTCCGGGAACGCAGGAGGACGTGCCCGCCGTTTTAAGCAGTTTTTCCTCCGGCCGAATTTTTCGTAGTAATTAGAAATATATGACTTTTTTAAAACCTGATTGAAGATAGTATCTGTCTACTAATTACCTTTATAATATCAGTTTTTGTGCAACGACATTTTTCATAGCTGTGTTTTCAACAATTACTTCGTTAATTATACAGCGTGTTTAGGAAACATGTGTACAAACTCGGGCACGTGATTCGTGACCGGAAGGAGGAAGATTGATATATGACACCCATGGTCCATCTCAAATAATAAGGGCTGTAGAAGCCCCTAAAACCGGAGGGCGACAAGAATATTACGTGGGATTTTAAGGAAAGTACTTGCGTTAGAGGAACCCAAATTGGAATACGGATTAATTAAACCAATATCTCGGATAAAAGGAATGTATGGTCCGTCGTACACACCCCCTTCATGTAAATAACACGGGTTGGTACTCTTTGATTGCTTACAACATTTACACCGTGAGGTTAAAGTGATTGTGTATACGATTGGATGAAGCAGGACGTCGTAATTAGCAAATAACCCCCGCCCCTTATTCCTTACTAGTTGCTACTACTCTCTAGGACCCACCGTTTCCGGTTAAATCGCAAACGAAGTGTACAGTGATAGCAAGACCATGGCCTAGTGAGTAGGCAACCCTTCCTGCACCCAGAAGAGGAATTCAGCGGGGATTCCCCGCCGAATGTGTGAAGAGATTTTGACGGCTCGTAACAGCGAGGTCTTGAGAGTCGATGAGTGTGATTGAGGTGAGTATGGGGCAGTGCCGGAATGAAAGGGCGGGGCAAACGGGAGATCCCCGAGAAAACCCGCCGATCAGCAGCATCAGCATTGTCCGACACGACGTGTAACGTTGTGCGCCATACCACCAACATGTGTGTAAGCCTGGTGCAGTACGTGTAGCCTACTCCAGGCCATGGTCTTGCTACCACTATACCCTTCGTTTGCATTTTACACAGAAACGGTGGGTCCTAGAGAATTGCAACTAGGGGGCTTAGTTCCTAATTACGACGTCCTGCATAATCCAATCGTATCCACAATTACTTTAACTTCACGGTGTAAATGTATGTAATCAAAGGGTGCCAACCCTTATTATTTACATGACGGGGACGTGTACGACGGACCATACCTTCCTTTTATCGACGATATTGGTGTAATTAATCCTTATACCAATTTGTGTTCCTCTAACGCAAGTATTTTGCTTAACATCCCACGTAATATTCTTGTCGCTCTCCGGCTTTGGGGACTTCTACAGCCCTTATTATTTGAGATGGACCATGGGAGTCCTGCATCAATCTTCCTCTCCTATATCAATCGTCCTCTTTCCGGTCACGAATCACGTGGCCGAGATTGTACACATGTCTCCTAAACATGCTGTATAAAATGTCTGTGAGTTACTCCATAAACCACGTACGTTATATTTACTTTTTTTTCTTTCAGTTTTTTCATTTAGGATAATTTTTCATACCGCAGTGTGTGTATTACAATCTATAGTTTTACAAAAAAAAATTAAGCTCTCAAATCTATTTCCCTGGTGTTTAGCCTTTATATTTATTTTGACTGATAATGGCCGATGGAAATATCTCTTTCTGTCGCTATCAAACTTTTGAAAATACCGATTTTCAACTTTGCGGATTTATTATGTCAATGGTGTTACTAAAGCACAGTGTTTATAGGGTCCTATGTGATACATAATCTTTATGCTATACGTAAAAGTTATAACATTGTTACAGAATAATTGATAGGGATATTTGCAGTACATTTGCACTACGGTTTATACTGGACGTGAGCAATATTTTACTTCGATACCGAAATAGTACTGAAAATGGAGTGAATATTGCACAGCCCCAGCGAAGAAGGTTGAGTCGTTCACAGTTGGAAGACTTGCGCCGGCGTTTGCATGCCGGGATGGAACGTGACTGGGGTGTGCTGGCATCAGGCGCGCTGTGTGATGGCATCAGACGAGCTGTGTGCGACCTGATTTGACGTCGCGCGATTGTCGGCGCCAGACGTTACAGCACGTCTCGGAAAAGTTTGCTCTTCTTCATTTGTGACGCCCAGCTTGGCTGCGCTGTGTTCGCATCCACGCTGCAGTACAACGGCATGAGGAGCTTCTCTACGTCTCTTCGTTCCGTGCCGTGTATGGGTCACAGAAGATCATCTCGGGGTACACTCCTGCCACCAAACTCAGGTGGCGCATCGGCAAACCTTTGAACTCGCAAACTGTGGAATCCAAAAGTGAACGCCATTTTACAAAGTTAACAGTCGCATGTGATGTAAATTGAAAGCTGAGAATTACCACATTGGCAAATGGAATGGGGATACTATATAAGAAATACAGTAAAACAATATTAGAGCCAAATTTATTATTTGTATATAACTGTAAACTTGACTACACAGCAATTTCTTATCGAAAAACGCGTTTGGGACCAAGTGATGGTATCTTTGCTTATTAACAGCGACTATTTTAAGCGGAATGCTACAAAAATATTCTGTCGTAACTATAGTAAGTTCAGTGGCCAAAGAGCGTCGCGTGAGATCCAGATGACCTAAACAAAAGCAAAGATTAGAGTGACTGAGAAATTTCAAGTTAGAGCTGTTGTACTAACCTACAGTGGCCTGCCTGGACGTTGGCAGGAAGCATTGTTACACGAGAACTGTCATTATCGATACGTTTATACAGCTTAAAACTGCACGTACGTTCAGAGCGTAGACAATAAAATTTCGATTCTAGGAAATGCATTGCAAGCAGGACGCGATCGCCGACCCTGAATGGCTTGGGAGTAGAAAAGTGTCGTTTGGTCGGACTAATTTTGGTGTTTGCTGTGTTGGACGAATCTCTATTTTTGCTGCGTCGTGCTGATAGAATTGACGTACGCCGTATGACTCTTGAAGCGCTTTCTGGTAATTGCTTATGGTGTCAAAGAGAGTGTGGGTGTGATTTAGAATGACAAGCATTATATGCACGCTATCCAACACGAAGTACCGCCCTATCATTTACATGTGTGACATTGAATTGTACTGTCCCATTTAATTGTCCTTGTATTTGAACTTGATAGACTTTGCTAACAGTCTGGTAATTTCTTGTTGACAAAGTTGTTCGGAAGTGAATGGTCGAAATGCATACTGTCCGCATTCATCTCTCCCCATCTCCTATTGTACGGGTCCGATGGAATCGTGAGTCATACCCGTTTTGGGCTGTCCAATACAAAGTGAGCACTTTTGTAATCAACGTTTGAAAAATATTAATGTCCGTCAACTGCATATCTGCTGCCGTACACGCTGGCTTGCGGGTCCGTGTTAAGTTGGCAGCGCCACGTCTCGACGTATTTCCGGTGTAATACATTTCAATTTCCAACAATTTCTCGTGTTCACTTGAAGAATGACGCGTGAATAAATTCATTAAGCCCACGATAATGAAAATCCTACATACATATGGCGGAAAGATACACATTTAGCAGAAAAGTAGATCGCAAGCAGGTCTTTCAATAGTGTTCAGTTGTCCGTGAACAGTCTTTGAAGGTCACAACAACTAAATCTTCACATCATTCAAATATCATTTGAAATGTTACAATGCTCTGTGTAACGTGTTGAAATAGAATGTTTTGTTATGCGTTTTTTCGTTGCACGAGTTCAAACTGGCACATACGGTTGCAAATAAACCAACAATGTGGTGAGCGCATGGGGCGTACATGTACCTTCAAAACGGGGACTTTACTTACCTGGTTTGAAAAATTTCGTGTAGGTGACCAGAATTGTTCAAGATGAGGAAGGCAGAACGCAGGCCAGAGGTGAATAACGATGCTTTCAAGGATATACCGAATGGATTTGAACTCTACCGACAGACTTATAATGCATTATTGAACGACGAAGTGCAAAACATAAAAAAAAGGCAGCGAATAAAAACGAATATACTGAAACCTCATATGTGCATTTACAAATGTAACTTGTGTGGCATTTTTGGGTAGTTCTCTGCGGGCTAATAATCGATCGTACACGTAAAAAAAATCGCCTTTAGTTTTAACCCTACATGCTACAGTTTTCGAGAATTAATGCACAATGAATTGCAACATTTGCAGTGTTATATCGTAATGCGTTAATTTATCGAAACCGGTGGCGTTTAGCATAAAAAAACACAAGACGGATTTTCATTTACCATGTACGGTACACTGTAAAAAATAATGGGAAAATTACTTTCCAAGTGTAAGGAAATATTCGCAAACTTGTGTGGGAAACAGTTTTTCTTGCGGGTAAGGTAAAATCACCATACTTGAGAGAGAAAATTCACGTACATGGTAGTGTAAAATCCCATACATAGATTGGAAAATCACCTTACGACGCGTGCATCTCTTCAGCATTGTCTCAACAGCTAAGTGGCAGGACGGGCGGAAGAAACATTCTTTTGCCACACTAATATTCACTGATGCTGTCACGCTGTCGTTGTGGTGTAATGGATAGCCCATCGGCTTATCGTGTAAGAGGACTATGTTTCGGGGCGACTGAAAAGTATCGATTCAGAATGGTTACCATTCCGGAAATTTTGCATCCATACTTGTGCAGAAAAATCCGGAATGGTAACCGTTCCGATTTTATTAGCAAAGCACTGTGTTACCGAATCCTGAAAATTATCCAATTTAGGAATGGTTACTGTTTAGCATAGACTGAGAAATAACACACAATTATGCGTTTATATTACCGGACACGCCCGCGGCGGACTTACCACGTCGCCATCCTCAATCATACAGGCGTCAGGATCTACCTGCGGCGACGCCATTGCCGTAGAAAAAAGTAGATCTTCGCGGAGGGATACACACATCTGATTGCATATTGCACAATACGCAACATACCGCCCGTCGAAACCGGCAGATGTCTCCGAGATTCAGTCCAAGTCACAACACAGTTTTACACGCTACAGATACTATACATATTTACATGACACCACTGGCAGACTTCATTATGCAGGTAGACGATACAACTTGTGGACTGGCGTACGCAGCTGTCCCTTACTGGTGCACACGTCCACCATTCTGATCACACAGTCTCTTCCAGGATGAATGTTCACCACTCTAGCTAGGAACCAGCCAAGGGGTGTTAAGCGCTTTTCTCGTACAAGAACAAGATCTCCAACTTCGAGTGCTGGTTGTTGGGTTTGCCACTTACCCATAGGTCGCAGCTGCTGCAGCTATTCTCCATACCATCGCTTCCAAAACTGGTTTGCTAATACGCACACCAACTTCCACCTTCTCGATAGACATATGTCACTACTTTCAGAGAACTTTGGTACAGCTACCAGAGGTCTATCAATGAGGAAGTGTCCAGGTGTGAGGACGACAATGTCATTTGGGTCTGAAGATAGTGGTGGCAGGGGCTTGGAATTGAGGACTGTTTGAACTCTAGTACAGAGCGTAATCAATTCTTCCAGAGTGAGAATTTGGTTCCCAATTGCTCGCCTGAGATGATATTTAGCAGACTTTACAGCAGCTTCCCACAATCCTCCTTGGTGAGGACTGGCAGGAGGGAGAAAATGAAAACTAATTGAATGGACCAAGGCAAAGTTTTCCAGGAGTGGAAACCGGAGGAGCTGGGTGAAAGGTTGCGTGAGCTGTTTTGAAGCTCCTATGAAATTGGTCCCCCAGTCAAAGTGGAGATGAACACACAAACCTCTCCATGGTACAAACCAGGTACGGGCTGCAACAAAACTGTCAGCTGTCAAGTCTGTAACAATCTCAGTGTGTATGGCTTTTGTCACAAAACAGATGAAAATGGAGAGATAGGCTTTCTGGGTGACCATGCGACGCAGCTTGTTGAGCCTTATGGTGATAGGTCCAGCATAGTCCACACCAGTCCGTTCGAAAGTCCCAGCAGATGCGACATGTTCAGAAGGCAAGTCGTCCATCAATGGGGGATTTTTTACAGGCCGACAACGAAAACAACGTACACACTTAAAAACTCTCAAACGAACCAAGGACTGTGCTGAGAGGATCCAGAACCGTTGTGACAAAAGCGATTGCAGCAACAGGTGCTGCATGCAAATACTTAATGTGGTAGTGAACTACCAAAGCTTCAACAGTTACATGGTTTTTGGGTAATATGATACGATGTTTTACTGAAAATTCTATGTTGGCATGTGACAAACTGCCGCTTGCCCTGAGCACACCATTTTCATCCAAGAGTGGTACCAAACGCTGCACTCCTGTTGAGCAAGGTTTCCCCTCTTTGAGGTGTTTCAAATCCTCTACCAAACACTCCTGTTGGATACATTTGCATATCAAAGTAGCAGCTTCTTTCAGTTCTGCAGGAGACAGGATACCACTGGTACAAGACTGTTTCTTAATGTGACTGATGACGCTTTACATTTGCCATGACACGAACCAGCTTGGGCCACGAGGAAATTTGTTATAATACTGGAAGCTCTTCAGAAATGTCATGTGTGGTAAGTAATGCGAACTGAGAGGGCTTTGATTCTGGGATCTCGTCCATCTGATGAATTGTGGACACTGGCCACTGCCCTGGAGGGTCGACTAACCAGCCAGGGCCATGCCGCCACAAGTCATGCCAGAGGAGTTCATGAGGCAGTATGCCACAGGTGGCACAATCCGAAGGATTGTCTTTGGAAATTACATGTTTCCATAGCTGAGGAGGGGCCCAGTCCTGGATCTGTGCAACACGATTTGCCACAAATGTTTTCAATAAGTAAGGCTGGGTCTCTATCCAAGTCAGAGTAATACTGGAATCGGTCCAGGCATGAATAGTAGTGACATTTAAGTGCTGTACCAAGAAGGTATGACAATAGAGCATAAGTTTGACCAGTAAATGAGCTCTACAAAATTATAATCTTGGAAGAGACACCTGCTTGAGTGGAGCTACCTGTGATGTTGCCAGGACGAGATGCATATACACATTCCCTCGAGTATCCACACTTCTGAGATATTCAGCAGCTGCATAGACTTTCTCCGATGCACCCCAGAAACCATGCAGCTCCACACTGACGACATCAGGGCACATGAAACGAGGCAGACTATGTACTTATAGTTCTATTAGCTCATCAAAGAACTTGTTCCACTTCTCCAAGGCTGGAGATGGAGGACGGTCGTCCCAACCTAAACCCTGAGTCCATACCCACTGCATTAACATCTTAGCCCACACAATTATTGGCGACAAGTATCCCATATGATCATATATTCATGTTGTTTGTGAAAGTACAAAGCATTTGGTTGCAACCCTGGCGGTGATCCTCAAATGATAAGAAAATTAGTCCTTTTCTGGTCTCCTGTACAACCCGAAAACATTTACAACAGGGCCAGATGAGAAGTCCAGATCTGTAGGGGTTTCCCGATGAGTTACAGGAATATCATCGAGGCGCTGAGGCTGATTGCTAGACAACTTCCAGAGTTCGAACCCACCCTGATGCAGAAGTTCAATCAGCTGGGATTTCAAAGTGTTTGCTTCCTCCGTGGACATTGCTCCCATATCAATATTGCCAACAAAAATATGATTGTGAACATTTGCTGCAAGAGGATACTGAGCACCCTCATCCAAGGCCAACTGGTGTAGGGGTTCGAATAGCCAGGAATGGAGAGGGTGATAGACCATAGGTTACCGTATTCAACTGAAAAACTGTGAGCAGAAGCGATGGATTGTCAGGCCAGAGAATGAGTTGGTATGGTCGGTCAGCAACATCATGGATTGAAATTTGCTGGTACATTTGCTTAATATCGCAGGAGAATACTACACTATACAACCCGAATCTCAAAATATCACAGATTTCATTCTGAAGTTTGGGTCCTGGAAGCAGAACATGTGAGTGAGACCCCAGTGGTGGTTTTGGCACTACCATCGAATACCACTCTCAATTTGGTGGTTGTGCTAGACATTTTTAGAATACCATTATGTGGAATGAAACATTCTGCTGTCTCCTTACCATAGCATCAGTCGGCTGGGTCGAGGGAACATACGCCTTCATATGGCCTGACTCAGAATAGTCTGTAATGAAATCTGTTTATATGGTCTCCATTTCAGGATGTAATGAAAGTTTCTTTTCTAAAGACCAGAACGTACGTTCAGCATTCACATACGATTCCCCAAGAGGTTGAGCCTGAGGTTTGAAAGGAAGACGAACCTTATATCTCACCATGTTGTCCCGCGAATGGGTGTCCTCGAAATGTTTCTTGCAGTAGTCTGCATCTGGCAGCTTTGTGTTAACACATGGTGGTTCTTCAACTACCCAAAACTGCTTCAGAGTCAAATATAACGGATCCTCCATGCCAATGAACATTGAGATTACGTCTTGATCAGAATCTGTGCATGACTCTGGGTACTCACCCAGCAGTACCCATCCGAACTGAGACTCCAGCACCACAGGCATGTGCTGTCCTAATTCTAACCTGCCACTCAAACACACACATGCATAAACATCAGCACCTAACAACATATCAATTGGAGCAGGTTTGTCAAAGTGGGGGTCTGCCAGAGGAAGGGAGCCCAATTGGATTCGGTCATGCTGATCTACAGAAGTCCATGGCAGATTGCTACTGATCTTTGGCACAACAAAGAGTGAGTGATTCAAGGTACACTGAGGCTCCCTGGAGGATTGTATCTTACAACTAATCATTCCTTTCAGATTTACAATACCTTGAGAGAGGCCAAACACTCTTTCATGTGCTTTATGCGGAGGCAGAGACAGTACCTCCGCATAGGCTTCAGATATGAAAGATGCCTGAGCTGCCATTATCAAGCAGACAGCGCATGACATGAAGTTTTCTATCGGCACCATACACTTTGACCAGAGCTGTAGACAATAAAGAGATTTTCGATTATGGGCTGACACACATGCAAATGTACTGCTTGAACCCTTAGTGTTGGCAGAAACTTTGTTTCGAGATCCTGAAGTTACATTTAACCTCCCATCGCTGTGGAGTAAAGCATGATGTTTTTGTTTACATCGATAACATATGTGAGACGAGGCGCAATCAGCTCCTGCATGGGATCCTCCAAGACAGTTGAAACAGAGTATTCTTTTGCGAACAATTGACTGCCTATCAGTGGATGATACACTGACTAACCATGGGCACTTGCAAACACTGTGAGAGGTGTTCTGACAAACTGGGCAAGACTTAGGTAATTTAGGTTCAGAATCTGTAACGAGACCGACCTTGTTTGTGAGGTTGAGAGTCCTGATTTGGTTAGGGATATTTTCCAATGCACTTGACCAGTCCCAACTTTGCTCACATCAACTCCATATCCAGTTTTGCGATCCTTGATCGCAGAAAATCAATAAGCTCTGAAACAGTGTGAAATGAGTCAGTATTTTCTGTGCGTGAGTTTTCAAACTACTGGAATTTTTCTATGTTGACCAGTACTGACTGTCGTGGATTGTAGCTTGATATAGTTGAGAAAACATTGGCCACTCCTCCCACTGCCCTGAGAAAGAGGGCAAAATAATTTCCGGAAGTCTAACATTTGCTGATATGGAGGCAAGATTATTGGTTGACGAAGCTGGCACAGCATGGATGGACAAGAATGAGGTTATGTTGCATTGGACGTCTGACAACATAGCAAAGAAATACTGTTGCTTCGAGGTTAGCACATTTTCGTCTATGTTATCCGGCAGGGGATCAATTTGTAAAAGTTCGTTGCACAAAGAATTTCCAAATATCCTGAAAAGCGCCCACATTCGGAATGTTTACAATTCCGGTATGTGTGTTTTTTTAGTTGCCATCCACAAAAGTCTGAAAACTGTCCACTGCCTGAATGGTAACCATTCAGGATTCAAGTGTGAAAATATATTGACAATATTACAGTAATATTACAAATAGTACAAAAATATGTTAAATTGCAAAACACACACACATTATTTCTCTATGTAAATAGGCTACACACGACAATCATTAATGGGAAAACTCCAAGCTTCGCTATTGCGTGACGCTTCAAGTCACCACCTAAAAAAATTGCCGGCGCGCCATGAATAACTGATTTGGGGATTTACTCCCCTGCTGGAGCTGGGACTCTGGCTCAGTGCATATTGTTTGGCTATACTTGGACAGTATTTTTAAGTGCGAGGAGGCTACGCTTGAGTCCTGAATGGTTACCAGTCAGACAGTGGATAGTTCTGAGGCTTTTGTGAATGGCAACTGAAAAACACTCATACCGGAATTGTAAACATTCCGACTGTGGGCACTTTTCAGGGTATTTGGGATGTGAATGTTGGTACAAAAATCCGGAATGGTAACGATTCCTACAATGGATACCCAACGAACACAAAAAGTACGGGCCGGGATCGGGCCGGTAAAAGATAGCCGACAAACTCCGGCCAGATGATGCCGGCTCGCTGTTTTATGCCAGAAGCGGCCCGATGGATGGCGGCAAGACGCCGGGCCTGCGGCGGCTGGATATCATTACGATGCCCGGCCTGCAGCGGCATGATGTCCAGAAATAAGCAGTATAGCCATGAAAAAACCTTAACTTTTCGTAATTGTTATTTCCTCTTTACATGTATTCATTTCATTTACTTCTCAACACATTATATGATATTTTGCTTACCGAATGCGGTATTCGAACCTAAGACCCTTGTGTTGACAGTCCAGCATGCTAACCTATACACCACGGTGTAAGATTCTGATACTCTCCAGTAATTTCAAATTTATCGTGGCACAAATTATTTTAAGTGAATGTATAAATTCCATGACAATATAACAAATAATTTTAAAACACTGAATATTTAAAAACTGTTACTTCGTTTCTTCAAAGGCTTACAAACAAAATGGTTTTTGTTAGTTTTTAATATATCTGTTGGATGGCTGTACAAATGAAAAACATATCAAAGTAAAAAATGTCATGGGCTACCACATGACTTATATATAATCATGAAAAAAAAAACATGCTAACGGTTAACACATGGTCTCAAAAAAGACATGCCATTAACAACTAGCTAACATCTTGCTTATTCAAAAAACACTTTCAACAAGTTTATCGGCAAAAAGACATCATATTTGTATCTTTATTGTGATAAAGAGCCATGTCACAAAAACGTTAGCGGGCCGGAATAAATAAGATGACTGCCAGCTTACCGAAAAAATGAAGATGCTATATCGGAATCGGGCCAGAATATTATTTTTCTATTGGCGACATGTTGGATGTGAGATATCACGCCGTCATAATTTAGGTGATATCCATCTGTTATCCTAAAAAATACAGTGGGCCGTTGTCTTCTTTCTAACGGCAAACATACTGTCTCAAAAAGATGCCACGCTGTCAGATGGCTATCTTCTGGCATTGTTCGGCAGTTGCCGACAATTTGCCGACACTTTGCCGATACTTTGCCTACAGGTTGTGTTTGCTGGGTACTTTTCGGGAATCAGTAACGCAATACTTTACTAATAAAATGTGAATGGTTACCATTCCGGATTTTTCTGTGCAAGTATGGATGCAAAATTTCCGGGAATGGTAACAGTTCCGAATGGATACTTTTCAGCTCCCCTATGGTTCGCGCCCACACATCAGCAAGTGTGGAAGATTTCAGAGTTGAGGTTAAGGTTAATATTTGTTTGAGGATATAGTTAATAAAAAAATTAACAGTACAAATACTCCGGGATATTTTTTAATGTAATTTTATTATACAATATAGTTAATGTTCCCTTACTTGTATCGGATTTTCACTTGTATGAGATCCCCCCCCCCCCCCCCATTTTGCCAGGCACTTTTACAGTACGATTACGGAATAGTACTTTCCTTGTGTAAATTTACTCTACATTAAGAGGTAATTTTACTTTACATGCAGAGGTAATTAGCTTCCCTTACATGCAAGGTAATGCTATTTCAAATTAATTTTACAGTGTAGATTACTGAGCTGCACGTAGAAACAAAAAATATCGGACAGCTAACTTTTTAGATGCACAAATGTGATTTCAACCCATCCGTATTTATGAAAAGAGGTTGATAACCGCACCCAATTTTTTATGGTTTGCATATCGTCGTTGAATAATGCATTACTCAGAAACTCAGAGATTTAATATTCTTTATTCTATCTGTGTGACTAGCAATGAACTTCAGCTTCAGCTGAACTTTGAAGGGTCATTACACTTTTGGAATAGACCTAGGTCGTGTACATGTCGACCAATTTTTGATGATGAATCACCTGCCGAAGTTTATTGGTAAAGTTCGTATCCATTTTCATCCACATATAAATGTGGATGAAAATCCACCCACAAACGTCAGGGAACTTGCCCGATAGTTCGACTTATCAGTTTGAACCATTTTCGACCATCTATGGCAAATAAGCAAGGTGAAAAAAGAAATGAACAAGTTGGGCATGAACTGACGGAGCATTACAAGCAGCAGTGACTGACATCCGCAATGACCTGTTGGTTCCACACCACAGTGAACCCCAGCTGGATATTATCGTGACGTGTGATAAGTGGATCCTCTACGATAATCGCGACCGAAATGGGCAGTGGTTGGGCGTTTCCGAAACCCTCTAACAATTTCTGAAACCAAAGTTGACGCCACACAAGGTTTTACTGTTAGTGCAGTGGATTTTGGCGAGTAAAAGTTTTTACTCCTCGTGTAACTATTGCCGCTCTCCTGTTCTGTGCAAAAATTGACGCTATGTACCAGGGGAGAAATGCAAAAAAATGGAGCGCAAAGAAAAGTCACATTGCCGATCTACAAATCTAAAGAATCACACTTACGTGAGAAACGCAAGATCACTGTGTTGCTTAGTAGAATCGTGAAACTAGCTCTCACCTTCACGCAATGTGAACAACACGGTTGATGATGGGAGGTATCGACGGTTACTAGAGCCGACTGCAATACGCGATGGACAGACGTGTTGTTTCTGCTAGCGGAAGAATGGATGAGGCCAGTTAATACGGGATAAAACAGTGATGGAATGAAGTAGTGGGACAAGAGGTGCGCCCCAAGAAGACCCCGCCACCACGGCGTTCTAGGAATACATTCCCGCGGCGCCGCGCAGGGGCATGAGACGAGTCTCGGCAGTGGGAAACTGATGACTGTACAGTAGGTAGGCTACCCGCAAGTTCCTCGAGTTGCTCTGGTAAAGGCTGCTCACGATAAAATGAGGACTTTGTAAATCAACCTCCGAAAATTACTTTCCCTCCATCTTTACCAACTTTACTGGGCACATGTCACTAAGTGCGCCCGATGAAATATATGTAGGCAGGGGCAGTGACTTTTTTCTAAGGTTAATTTCAAAAGTGCTCTATTTATTGTGAACAGCCTTTAGTAATTAACTGCTCGTACCCACCACCCTTTTAATATACAATGTTATATTTTTGTGTGCGTGTGAAATCCAATTTTGCTCTCTCAGAAGTGCGGTGTGCGAAGAAAGCTCTGATTGGCAGCCTCGTTTCGTCGTCGTCGTCAAACCGGGGAACATAATGTAGGCGCGATGTTTGTATTGTTGTAATGTGTTACATCGGAGCAGGATGCACCTAGCAAGCGATTCGCCATCTTATAGACACTAATTAATAAAGTATACAGAGGCGAAACAGTTGAACTCGCAGCCGCACGCGTTACCAAAATGGTCCTAGTCAGCAACATACTGGAACGACGTTGGCCAAACAGCGCGTGTTAACTTACCTGTCAGTCGGCGGGCAGCCCAGCCAATAGGGATACTTCTGCAGCACGCAGCAGCCAACCAGACACAAGACCCGTTCCCAGCGCCTCGCGCAACCAATCAGAGCGCGGATACGCGCACAGCAAAGAAGCGCCGCGCCGCGCCGTTCGTTTCTGTTGTGTGTAGTCTAGTCACGGTATCTTCACACTTTTTGAATCAAACCTTCGACAAAACACCCCGTGTGTGATGTTCTTGGTTGTTCCTTAAACATGTCGTCGTATATCACAAGTGATTTACACTTGTGTTAACATAAATGTACGTTATTTTTGGTTAAATGTAACTTTTACCTATTGTATCTACAAATTATTTTTCCTTTTATTACAAATATGAATAAAGACAGGGACAAAATAGTGTGATGTAATGCCTAGTAAGAAATAGTTCTTACGCAAAATATGACTACTTTGACTGCGCACTAGTACATTGCATTGGCCCTTTGGTGTAATTTCGTAAGCTTTGTTTGTACGAGGCGGAGGAATGTCCTGTTTGTAGAACTTTAACAGGTCTTCCGGAAAGTTGCAAGTTACCGTGATTGGAGTATACTTACTCTGTGATATAGATCAGTATTCTGAAAATATGTTATTACGGACTGGAGCTCGTGTATAGCAGCCTCACTGTAATCATTGAGTGTAAAAAATACTTACAAGCGAAACCATTACAAAAAATTCTCCGCATTTTTGGCTTTAGTTCCCTGACTCGACGCAAAGTAGCAGTGTAATCACTTCCTTTGTTTGTAGTGCCTTAGGTAGGCCTACACAAGTTACTATCGCGAACAACGTTTCTCCTCCCGTGGCACGCCCCTATGGCTCGTATTGTTCTATGTTAACATGTGCGTTACTCCTACCGTGATTCTTGAATCACCAACTTCGACGAGCGCTGTACGACAAAAACATTCTCAGTGTGACTGCTTGGATTTACAGCACGACAATTTACACGGACTTATAGAATAAACTAGCTTCAATGGTGGTGGATAGAAAATAAATTTGAAACACACGATGCTGACAAAGAATTCAGACTTAGCACGACAAGGTATAAATTCTATTGTTACGAATTTAATCCGGTATACCTACAACAAATAATTGTGGCAAATAATTGGTCTTTTTTTAGATACAAATTTTACATTGTAGGGGAAGTTGTAGAACTTTTCATTTTACTTTCTTTGCAGCGCTGCACGACACTACAACATACAGAAATCGTTCCTAACACAAAATGGCCGGTCGTGCAACGTGTCTTGTGTTTGATTGGCTGTTAGGTTTTATTTGTCGTGTCGCACGTGCCGTGTCGTGCTTGTCAGATATGCATGTGCTTACATCACAACCTGGCAGGGAACGGCTGGTCGCAGTTACTGAGCAAGAACACTCAAAGAGTCACAGTCAGTGTACGTAGTCACCCCAAAAAGTATTCACCCATCCACATTTTAGAGACTGTTTATGAAGAAATCTAAATATTCCAGTTTAAAACACCTGCAATTGCTGACGTACGCAACATTAAATATATTAGAACGGTTTCTTTGCACATTGGTTATGGCGTATTACACGCAACTCCATCTAACGCAGTACCCACGGGAGATAGTTCACAGGCCATTCACAAGTTTCATGCAGTGATACGCGGCATTAGTCACCACGAGTCCGAATCATACGAATCATTCTGTGTGTATGATAGAGCAGAGTAGTTGCTCCCTTCAGAAAGGAAAAGTCTATCGCAGGATCGGGGACGAACCACTGTCATATACACTACAGGAATGGAAATCATCTACAAACTCAAGGAGACTGTATTCAGTAAAAAAGCGCCAATATGAGCGTCCGACTGTATTTACAACCGGAGATCGTAAACGAGTCGTCAATCTCGTGCAGAAGGAAATACAAGAGGGTGAAACACATTACTTCAGACATCGGGCAAACGTCCAACAAGAAGGCACTGCTCAGACTGTACGAAATTTTTCAAAGGGGTTAGTATTATGGAAGATCTAGGTAGAAGCCATACATTTCGGAAAATAACGGTAAGAAACTGTTGCAGTTTGCTAAGGAATACCTTAACAAGCTGATAGTTTTGGATAGGAACACTGTCCTATTTTCTAAGTTCACTTTGTTCGGATAAAAAAGTGTGGCCCAAGCATAACACAGAACTCGAATTTAAACATTCTTGCAACCGTTTAACATGAAGGTGCTGTAATGGTTCGGAGGGCGGCTTCTGGAGCTACAAATACAGCTGTAATCCAAGATACAGTGGACCATATTGTAACACTGCTACCTTGAGTGCAATACTTAGTATTGTACAATGCTTGACTGCTTGAATACAATACACTAATCACTCAAGGTTGGTTACGTGGGGGTTACTATAGCGCAGAATTTAAGTAAGGTAGGCGACATAGTTTTTTATAAAACACTACATAATTTATTATGCTCAAGGTATACAACGATCTTGTTACTGGATGATTTATCATCAGATTAACACAGTATGAAACTCTATAAATTACTTAACTATAATTATTATTAACAATTACTAAACCTTCTCAGTGGCGTCCCTAGCATTAAGTGCAATGATCGCTCTAGTGACGTTAAGTAATGTTTTGGATTCTCCCGGCCTAGACCTGCACCGAAGTGTATAAGTCGTCTTACCACTGTTTTAAGATGTCGAACGGGCAGAGCTCCTCTAGCCCAAGTCTGGAAGGCCGTAGTCCGTGCAGTTATCCTTCGTCTCGCCCCTAGATCGCAGCCCACTGCTTTTCTGCGCCACGACTCCTCCGTCGGGCGGTAGCAACCTCGGGTGCAGTGCGGTTGCTCGTCGTCGGTGCATGAGAGAGTTGCTTGGCCGCGGTTAGGGGGGGGGGGGGGAGCGGCAGCGCCCTCCCGGTCCCCTAATATGCGTGAGGTTTAGTAAACTACCTAGCCGCATGGTTACAATATCAAATATGACGATGTTTTGCGCGGCAATTTATACGGTAGTGTGCAGAAATGGGACTTGATGGAGTCTTTCATTTTCAGCATGACGTCTTGAAAATCCGCGAGTGGTTACTATATAACTATCAACGAATGGTTTGTAGGCCCCACCGCACCACAGAGTAATTATTTAAAGCTAATTAAGTATCTGTAGGCGCATCTCGACGCACAAATAAGAAAACTTCGTTCTTCCGGAGAAAAATGGAATTTGAGGCACGGGTTTCGGAGAAATGATCTGTAAATCACCTCATCAGTGACACAGAATTTGACCGACAGCATGCCACAACGTTTGCAAACGGCTGTAAATGTTAATTGTATGTACTCTGAAGATTAAAATGTGCATACTAGTTAAGAGTTTGTACCAATACTTTTTGGTTGTACGGAAAATTGGCGCTTGTTATCTATAGTGTATTATTTGTTATGGATAGGTAATATGTGCATAAATATGTTTTGTGTTACTTATGTACGTCGGCAATTAGGTGTTGTTTACTGAAAAATTACAGCTTCTAAAATGTGGGTGTGCTAATACTTTTTGTGGCGAGTGTGCTAATACTTTTTGGGGCGACTGTAGACGTCGGGGTCGGGCCATATGATGGCTTGTGGGCAGTTTCACTAACCTCTCCCTTTCCACTATCGGATCCATATTTCGATTCAATACCTTGGAGCGTGCGTGAGTAAAGAGACTTGGGTGTCTCTTAACATCGAGGTCGTGAGAGCTGATGAGGGCTAAGTGAGGTGAGTATGGAACAGCGCAAGAATGATAAGGTGGGTAAAACGGGAGATCCCCGAGAAAACCCGCCGACCAGCCAAGACCTTGGAGATGCCGAGGTTCTCGTGTCCTTCGTTGTGGCGGACTCTGCCGTGATACAACGTTAGTCTTCGGGGTGCTGTAATTCCCCGCACGTCATTCTGCCCCCCCCCCCTTACAATCAACGTCACCCCACTTGTTCCACTTGTCAGACAGGCCGGGAACGACAGGCCGCGGGTAGCCAGCTCAAGTTAGTGGCAAACCAACCACCCTCGTCACGGCTTATAAGCTATTCACGATAAAGTGAGAACTTTTGAAAGCCCTCTCATTTGGAATAATAGTCAATAAATATATTTTATTTTAACCTTAGACCTTAACTTCCGATTGCGGTAGAATATACGCACTGTGTTTATTACTTACATGGCAATATTTATTTAAAAAGGTGGTTACAAAATTAGAAAAGGCTGGAAGGAAAAAAAGTAACTAGAGCCTCATAAATGCTCACTTTACCGTGAACAGCTTATTCCTATGCTGCCTATACATCAGGCGGGAGCAGCGTTCTGATGCTGTATTGCGCCAGCATGTGTAAATAACATATATTGCAGTGCGTTTAGAGTATTTCGTGATAAGATGTGAAATATAGGGTCTGCTAGCATTTTCTTTTCTTTATATGTTATGCAGTTCAAGTTGTGAAGATTTAGTTTCATTCTGCGTTTCCAGTTATGTTCAATAAAAGAGAATGAAGTGTATTCCAATTGCAACAAGACTAGAATTCGCCAGCAGAGTTCCGCGACTTATTGACGGATCTAAATTTTTTCACGTTTTGACAAAAAGTTGATGCGTATCGGGAAAACTAGTACTTAATAAAATACTGCTAGTTTGAAACTTTATATTAATTTTTTGCTGTTCAAAACATTTCTGGAATTACCTCTGTGAAAAGTACTTCCGTTGTGAACTGCATATACTGCCATTTTACAATAATGTTGGCAGAAGAATAACGAAAAGATAATACTCACTTAAACTGGCTGCCACTGAAGTTGATTCATTCTTATTAGATATACCTATATACGAGAAAGAAGAGGTAAAATATCATATTTATGTTATTCGGAAATTCTTAGTGTTACTGGCAATCAGGTCCGTGACAAATAAAAATTTTCAGTGAAAAGAAATGAGATTGTAAGCAGTGCTTTCGAGAGTGCAGTTTACCGTGAACTCACTGGGGCTCTATTCCGCGTGTGGATGATAGCACATTGGATCAAGAATTTTATTTGCTGGACCTTAGCCGTTGTTCCGCGCAGTTGAACGTGCTATGTTCATGTGTGGCGGTTTGGGAAGGGGAGGGGGAAGGGGGTTGCAGTGGATGGATGTTGGTGGATTGGAACCAGAGATGTGCGCTTGTGTGCGTGGTTGGAAAAGGGTTGTGGGTTGGGGTGGGATTGGGGAGGTGGGGGCGAAAGATGCGAGGATGAATTCAGAGCTCGCGAAAGGGGGGCGGAGGAGGGGTGAAGGGGAAAACGGGAGAAAAAATAAAACAGCTATGGGGGCGGGAAGGACGAAGCTCTCTGGTGTAAAAAAAAACCATCACATACATGTATAGCTGCATGTATTTTATCTGAGCTGCTTGGTACCGGTAACGAAAAGAGAATTTATTGCGCCGGTGTAGACTGTCATGAGGGTTACCTGGGTTCTTGTGGGGTTCGGGAGAGTAGCTGAACCTATAACAACCTAGTCCGCCTAGAATTTGAACGGTGCCTGCAGTTCTAACCAAACGTTAGCAGTGTCTGTGAATCTGTGCTAGGCCAGGGCGGTGTTAATACAAATATTTACGTAGCCATAGAAAGCCCCGTGCGGCAACGCAAAGGAAAAAAAAGTCCGTCACACTCAGCTGTTAGGGTACCCACGATGTGAGGATAACAAATCAATAGCGAAAATCGTTCACAGTGCTCACGAGCTCCTTAATTTGTGTTAGGGTGTGCAGGGGATAAAACGTGCGACGCAGGGTAGTAATCAGTATAAGGTTGGATGGGAGGAGACTGTTGCTAGTGGAGACTGCCCAAGCCGAGCGACATTACTTGGGACGAAGTGATGTAGAATGAGCGTCGAAGAAACGGCAGTGCCCCGATCACGCTATATCGCACTGTGCGCCTCTCTCCACCTAGTTAGACTTTCCGGCCCCTTGACTCTCGTAATAAGACTGACGCAGGTTTCTGGCCATTGGCCACTAAACAGACTGTTGGCCGATATTCACAAAAGAAGAATACTCGTTTGTGTTTACAGTCTTAAGAAACGCTAGTCAAAAATCATGACCTTATCCTTCTTGGGGCACGCCTAAACATACCTCGATTCTTCCACACACGTACAAACGTAGATGTTTCCTCTAAGAAAATGTTCTATCTTCGTTCGAAAACTGGTTGCGGCTTAGGCAGATTTAATCTTAAAAAATCTAGCACAATTTTCTTACAGGAATACTTATTATTATGCCATAATATTTTAAAATGCAAACAAACGTGTTCAATATTTGAGACTGAAATATCACCTAGCTGCAAACGTTTTGATTTAAATATTTGTTTAATTACTTGCTGGATCTATTTGTAAAATAATTGCTGCACAATAATTTCTTTCGCTGCCTTTAAGTTTAGAGAATCGTGCCGAACGATGCTGCAGGTTGGCGGGTTTTCTCGGTGATCTCCCGTTTCCCCCGCCCTTCCATTTCGGCGCTGCTCCATGCTCACCTCGCTTCACCCTCTCCGACTCTCAAGACCTTGATGTTAAGAGCCACCCCAATCTCTTAATTCACTTTAAGTTTCGATAGTACGTAATAGGCGCAGAATCCTTTCTTGCAGTTGTTCTAGAACAGCGAGAGCGCAGAGACTATAGCTGGCACGCGCCTTTGTCCCTCTGTATATGTAGAGCAGGAGCACTGAACTATTGTGCATTTTGTGGAGTAATAATAAAGCCAGAAGTGTTCTCCACGTGACTATTTTACTTCCAAGTCGTATTCTTTTGCTCGTACTATATTTCTCCGGTGTTAAAGACACTTTTAGATCTCACTTGTTCTGTATCGACTTTGGGCATCTTCCCCGAAATTAATTGACGACAATCAGGGATAAAGGGAAAACGTTTTTATCTAAGTCTATAACAGGGCTTCTAAAGAACCAAAGGCAAGCGAACTAGTCAAGATAGTTCCCTAATATGCCTTAAAAGGACCATTCCCGCTACACAAACATTACAAAATTCGTTTCCTTGTAGTTGTTAATTGAAGTATTTCTCTATTGATTAGCAGTTTGCATTAAGTGCACGTAAGGGTTTTTATCACGAAATTCGGCAACGCCCTGTAACAAACTACATACGTTTGGTAGACGCTAACTCTTGTCAGATAACTCAACGGATTTACAAACGCAGCACGCAGTTCCGTTGACAAAAAAAACTTGTATCTCTTTGGCCTTCACAAAAAATATCCAGTCGAACGTCCGCCTGCCTAGGTCGTCGTTCTGAGCAGTGTCTCAGAGGAAAGAAACATAATTCTAAAATGTTCTCAAGTCAATGGGCTAAACCACGTTCGTTAAGGGATGGAGGTCTTGATTAAATAAGAGTTAGTTGTGATTTTTAAATTTTATTTACAATAACTACAATCGAAATTTTCTCAACCCAAATTCTCACAATAAATTGATATCACTTGCTGTTTACAATTAATGAATTCAATCAATACAATTTACGATTACCTTAAAGAAATTAATGTAATAAAATAATTAGAAATCGGTCCTAATAGGGAGTGAATCAAAACCCATATTGAATTATTCTGAATTATTCTATAAATTATATGACCGTATTGACAGTTCCAATATTTACAGTAAAATACGTATTACATGTGCATTCAGTCCCACCTCAGTTTAGTCCATATCGCACCAGTCCACAATGTTCTAGAGTTCTCCGAGCCTCTTCATGCACAGTAGCCTTCACACTTTCGGTATCACACCCTCTCGTCCATTCACACCACAAACACCTCGTCCGCCGTCGCCTCGTAATCTCCCGTCGTCGTCCGTCCTCTTCATCGATGTGCCTCGTCGCATTCGTCTTCGCCTGGATACCGCATTTAGCCAATTGGCGCCAACAGAAAGACTGCTGACAGTCCAGCTGTGGCTTATATGTATATGGTCGTAGTCCATCGCCCAGAAATTTCTGTAAATGCTGCGCCGCGCCAAGGACCCTACTTCCCAGAATATTCGTGCGCATCCTATAAACTCACCGGATTCTCCAGCAGGGCAGCTGTCGATCATCCCCCTCCAGCGAGCGACGGGGCAGCGAGCGGGTCTGCCTGAGGTTGGGGAGGATCGGGGTGTGTCACCCCCCTTCCAGTCCCCTCGTACACACTGAGCTGGACAGCCCCATGGAGCTGCGTCAGCGCGTAACAGTATTATTCAGAAACCTCCATATATATATATACTGGTGAGCGATATGTAGGTACAATTAGGAACTTTTCAAGTGCGAAGACTATGTTTTGTTTTCTATTTACATCCCTAGTGCGTGTTTTTTGAAAGTGTAACTTGCTGAAATAGGGTATTCGCAAACATTTTTATGTATGAAAACTTAAGTAGATAATTCTTTATAATAGTATTGGAATGTTCAGTATACGTCTATTAACATATAAAGTAACATTATACCGCTGAAAGTCGTATATAGAGAGGCGAGTTGCGTACGGAAAGACTAAACGCCAGTACCTTGCGCGCAGAGACGATGAGGTATGTAGTGCGCGTGCCTGGTTCGCCCTTACGTGTTCTCTCTCGCTGAAGCACAGCGCGAGCGACTAGGGCTACATCTGAAGCGGTACGTCATTGCCGTTACATGCAACGTTTCGAACTGGCGTGCAGTGTTTGCATCGTGTTGCATGTGTTTACCTGCCTGTGTGACTTTAAGCGGTACGCACATCGAAAATATTATTTTCATGTCCCCCAACATAGCTTAAAAGAGTTTTTTTTCAGATAGCTGAAAGTATACGAATAGGTACATTCGAAACTAAGAATGGAGGCATGCTTTTGACTTTGCTATAGAGTCGCAGCCAATAAAACTATGGGACCACCAGTTAGTCACGGGGCTGCGGTGGTTGAGCGGTTAGCCTGCTTGCCTCCCACCAAGGCGAACCGGGTGCGATCTCCGGCCGGGTCACTTTCGGATTTTCGCATGTGGGAATCATGCCAAACGATGCCGCTGGTCGGCGGGTTTTCTCGGGGATCTCCCTTTCATTCCGGTGCTGCTCCATACTCATCTCAATCACCTTGATCGGCTCTCAATACCTTGCTGTTAAGAGCTTGCCAAATCTCTTCACTCACACAGTTAAGATACGTTCAGGCGAGTCGCCGATGGAAAGGCTACACACCAGTCGAACGCTTTACATACGCCTGTCTGATGCCGACCGTAGCGCTTCATGTATTGGTGCCTCGCTCACACAAACATACCTACGCCCTTATCTTGGCTAGTGCTTTCACCATGCGTATAGGGCGTACGCCGCGGCGCGCAGAGCTCTGGTGGGCGGGACGGGCAGGAAGCAGCAGTAGGCAGGTCTGTCGCGGAGGTCACTTCATATCCGGCAACCTCCTCCCATCTCCCTCCTGTGTATTCGCAGTCCATCTCGAGTGCAAGGCGACGGCTGTCGGCAGGCGGCTGAAAACTGCTGCTAGAGGAAATTGACACTGATCAAATTCGCGCTGCAGCCTGGCAGAGGAAATTGCCCCCGAGGAGCGGGCCCATTTTCCCTGACGTGGCCACCTGGCCAAGCCACTCTGCCAGTTGCAGGGCAGGCACTTGTCGTCGCCAGCCCGCTGCTGCTCTACCTTCACAGCCCAGACAGCAAGTGTTGCCACTTTTCTCGACCATCACACTCGTCCGTTATAGTTTTTACTCTGCTTTATAAAAATAAATATATAATATAATATACATTTTGAGCTCTGGTCATCTGTTGGACCCAAAACTTCTCAAAAATGTTGCTGTGTCTCTCTCTCTCTCTATCTCTCTCATTGTCCATCATACCTGGGCAACGACGTGAAGTTCAGTTAATTTTATATAAATTGCATTTAATGTTTGGTTGTGTATGGGTCTGTTTCTTCTTTCCATTATGTGTGTGTGTATGTGTGTGTGGGGGGGGGGGGGGGTCACATACTTTCTAGAACTGCACCCACGTTCATTTTAATCTTATCACTATCTCCCCCCTCCCTTCGTGAGGTTCATATTTCATATGTTTATGTACGAAATTATTCATGAATGTAAAACTTTTATTTTCATCTATGCTGAGGTTATAAACAATATATGTTTCAAAAATATTAAAAGTGACACTGTGGTGAAATTTGCTTTCAGTAGCATCATGAATTAAAAAAACATCCCCAGAACTAAACATTGTAAATCAAATATTATCAAAAACACCCTTATTAAGTTTAAGTTATATGCAAAAAAATTAATGTATTGTTCTCTAGTAAAAGTTACATCCAACGCAAATGAAATTGCATTGTTTTTCCTTTCCAAAGTGAATGTCCTCCTTTTTTATCCTGAATGTGTGGTAAGCTTGCTCCTGGCTTTTTTGAGTGATTGGTTACCCTCCGCCGAGGAAAGGCCATTTTGGGCTAGCTAGCAAGCCAAACTGTATGATTGAATACTATTCTATTGATTTGTCCAGCAAACTGTATTAGTCATGAATTGATGCGTATGTTGAAATTTATGAATTGTACAGTAGTGCAGTTTATTAACAGAGAAACTGTATGATTGCTTACAGACAGCAATGTGTCATGACACTGCTGTTGTGTATCAATGTAGAGCACTTCCTTATAATGGGATAGTGTGTGCGCATGACATATGTACCTTGTATGTTACTTGTTGCAGGAGAGCGATGGTGAGAAGAGTGACCAGGACCTCGTGGTGGACGTTGCTAACGAGGTGAATAATCCGTCATCATAGCAATACGTACTAAACTTGAGTATTTGTACATTTTTTTTAATGGTTGCATTTCGAGTAGTTGTTTATAATTTAACTATTCAAACATTCATATAAATTTGTATGTATTTTTTAAATTGTTAATTTAGGAGCTGCTTACAACCTAAACTAAACTATTTTATCCATAAGGGCTTAGCCAAGGTTTGAACCCAAAATCGTTTTTATTCTTGACTGGCTAGCCATTCTAGCTAACCACACCACAGAGGTTAGCCATGTAATTATTATTTTTTGATTTTAACAGTGATAAAAAATAGGGAAATAGAAAATATTGTGATATAAAAAGGAAAAAAATTCCACAGAAGACAGTTACTTTGAAATCTTGTGTTACATGTCAAAGGTATACTGTTTTGTTGTCATTGCTGTTGTCGAGAATATAAGCAACAGTTGCTGCATGTTGGTACTTCAATGCTCTGCCTTCTTGTGGTAACAGTGCTGTAATATTTTGATGGATGAATAATTGGAACATCTATTCACAGTGGTGACTGATTATTTATGTGATGACAGCATTTGTTTTTCTATAGGGAGAATAGGTTATACACTCAAAATGTATTATATGGGTGATTCTATCAAAAAGTGTATATCTAAAATCTCTCTTCCATAATACTATAATGGTTTTTTAATGTACTGTTTTATTATTTTTGGCATAAGCCTTGTATACAAACTACTTAAAGCATGTTTTAGTTAGTTTTAATACATCTTAGTTGAAGAAATTAATATTAATATGTTTAATGTCTCATTACCTTGTCAAGTTCCTTTACCTGGCTTACACATTGTAGGAGGACAGTGAGTAATTTTTGAGCTTTGTATATTAATTTATATATTTTATTAGTAATTTATATTTATTATTGATTATATTTGTATGCTGCATGAAAATAAACTCTATCTGAAGCAAATAAAAGAAGTAATACTGTAAGACTCGTAAATAATTTTCATTCCCTTGCTCACATTAAAAATTTCCATAGGTACTCTGAAAAAAGTAAGTGTGTGACGCCGTTGGGTGAGACACGTGACAAACGATGACACAAATTACTTACTGATTATGGGCGCCAGCAGTGCTTCCCAATCACTGCACTGTTGAGACTCAGGGTTTCCAGAGATGCTGTGGGTTCTGTCTATCAGTCTCACCCGAGCGTACTTAAGATACACATTGCGATACTAAACATTTATTTAATATTTTATCACAGAAAATGGTGTGGCAAGGATACTGTCACTACAAAAGAAAAGATTGAAACACTGCAAGACTTCCTTTTTATTTTACCGCTCATACAAATAACGTGCCTGGAAATTTAATGATGATAAACTGAGACATCGTTAGCTAACTCAGTTTGGGTGCTCCCCTAGCCTCCAGTTACTCTAGCCCACTCCTATGTGGATGAAGTCACCTTGGTGTTTGAAAACACAATCTTCACAAAGGAACGGGGGTCGACCGCCGCTAGGATGGACTGAGGATTTTCCCTGAAGAGAGGACGCTGAGAATTACAAGATGAATCATTACATGAACCTGAACACGCGTGTGATTACTTGGCAACACTAGCGCGGACTTGTTGGGGCTTGCCCTCCAGCATGTTGTTAGTGTGGTGACGGTCTATACACATAGCCGGCTAGGATAGAAATAATATCACCGTACAAAATTGAAAAATTACACAAATATCAATGAAACAAGGTGGGGCACGATATGAGTAGTCACAATAAACACGCAGATGTGTGAAAGCAAGCATAGATGGCGCGGATGCCGCTGGATAAAGTTTGTAGTGGACCATGTGGTGCAGGTGAAATTGCAATATTTCACTGTAAAAACTGTAAATTAACTTCAGACAAATTGGTATTTCATTTGGGAAAATTATTCCCCTGACGATTGAAACATTTACAGGCCTGTAGCATTCCTGATGGCAGAAAAAGCAAACAAGAAAATGACAGCGTGGTCATACATAAAAAGCATCAATTTACCTGAAAATTACATGGAACCCTGAACAAAAATACATAGAAACCTGAATTGAATTATGGCACACATGATTTTACACAAATAAGCCCTGAAAACGCATTGATGGCGCAGATACGTACTTAGTGATATCTGAATGCGTGGTCATATGTGATGTGGCCGTAAAATGATTAAGCGTGAAAAAACCATCAAATACATTCATAGAATTAAAGCCCTTAAAATTGCACAAAGCAATAATACAGAAATTACAATGAAACGCCTTTAGCATAGGCAGATGGTGCCTGATTCAAGTTGCACGGGCCACGTGGCCTCTCTGACATCTTTCTCCCTTCTCCTCGTTTAAGTTTCAAATAGCTGCAAGGGCACAAATTATTTAGTTAAGCGGAAGCATAATGCTGGGGAAATGTCTGGCTAACGTACGCAAAGCAAAGGTTGACCGGTATACTAAATAGGAACTATGGTAATATACATCAGTGCTCAAAAGTTGTAGTGCGTACATGACAGCATCTTACCTCGCCAATTCTCCTCGATGGACTGCCCAGAGGCAAGCGTCGCGCAGACCTACCATGGCCGCCTACGGGGTTCATATAAGCGGAAGTGCTATGCACGCAGAGTAAAATATTTTATATTGAAAAGTAAAAGGCACTTTAGAAAATAAAATATGAATTGACATTGTACATTTTAATTTGTAATTTCTTGTCTTCTTTTAATGTCTTTTGTTATGGCTTTCTAGCCGGAGTAGAACTGTTCTTAATCTCCGCGCAGCATGTAGTTGGAATTTTATAACCAAATATGTTGCAACACTTTTTGAACATACAAATATTAAACATAAAAACACTATGAACCTGGAATAAAAGAAAACATATTTAACACTTGAAAAATACTATTTTCCTGTTATGGGAAAGTCCAGTTTAAGGCCTCTTTGCGCATGTGCTTCCCACTTGTCACATGGTGGTGAGCGCCCTCATGGTCTTAACACTTGCTGGCTGTTAACCTGCGTCAGTGTTTAATGGTCTTTGAGAGTGAATTTCTGTACAATCTATGATATGCAGCCCTGAATTCAACAGTGGCCGTGTTGTTTATAGTTAGCAGTGATGATACAGCCAAAGAAGACTAACTCAAGTATTCTATTTGAAGAACAAGAATGTCTGGCGATAGTGTTGCTATCTTTTAATTCACAGGAGAAACTCATGACGAAATTGGACCATCACATTCAATTTAATTGATTTGAAAATGTCTGATTACGATACTTCAAATATAGCTTATGTAAATGATTTATCAAAGTGTATCAACTCCAATTATTTTATTGAAGTTTTCAATAAAGGGAAATGGTGTACCTCAGAAAGGCAGTATATTTACCTTATTTTCGTTATATCTAATAATAAAATATGTTCTAAATTATTGTCTTGTCAGGCCTTAAATTGGAAAAAAAAAAAAAAAAAAAAAAAAGAAAAAGAAAAAGAAAAAGAAAAAAAAAACCTCGTAAAGAACATGAAAAATTAAGTAAATATACTACTTTCGTGCACCATTACACTTGCATTCATTAAATCATAATATGTACATGCAAATTCGTTATTTTAAAATTTTCAAAATTTTTTACATTGGATGCTTTCATGATGGCATTACTATCACACGAGAACTTTGTAACATGGGTTCTAGTTACATTACTGTCCGCGACAATACCGTTTACAGTCTTACCAATGCAATAATGCTTCTTGCATTAGATAAATGAGCCAAGTCACATTTACACCTTAAATAATTAGACCACATCACTATTTATCTGGTATTTCCTGCACATGCATGAATAAAATAAAAAACCAAATAAACACAAATCACCAAGCAATTTTAATCAAAACTCATTTTGCATAAATAAATCACCAAATAAATTCACAACACACTCTAATGAAATAATTTACTCTAGAGTGAACAGACATCCTGCTTTTCGCAGGACAGTCCCCTTTTTTTAAGCATTGTCCTGCAGGATGCAGAAGGCCAAATAAAATAATGAAATGTTCTTTAGTCAAACATCCTGCAAAATCCTTTTTACACATAAATAACCACTGAAAAGGTATATTATTTCACATACAATGATTTTTATGAATTAATTTTTCAAAATAACACGTTGCTGTGTGCAATTCATTCAAATATATTCAAAAGAAATATAAAATTTAAACTGTTATTGAATGTAATAAGGATTTTAATTTTCATCCACATATTTATCAGGTGTACACTTATGACAGGTGTCCTGCTTTATGAATAAAAAAATCTGGTGACCCTAATTTACTCTGAAGTCAAAACAAAACCTTCTGGTATATTTTAAAGAGGATAGTCACTCACAGTGAACTAGTAAATTAAAAACTTTATTTATTACAAATGAATATATGAATTATTGTTTTGTTATTAAATAATATTTATCTTTCAATTAATAGTATTCTGCGACTTTAGCTCTCCTATGAATTCACAGCAGAAACTGATACAATACCTATTGAGTACTTTTTAAACTAATATTTAGGCTCTCAAAAATATGTTGAAGTTGCATGGGGAGTTTGAAGTTTGTAAAATAAATAGTGTAATTGTTTATATTCAATATAATTCCCGGGTTTATGATAACTACATATCGCAAACTACTTAAAATCTGTTAATTATTTGGACTGATGGTAATATATGCCATTGTTTGTTGTCATGATTACAAGGTTGTAACCTTGAAATTTCTCATTACCCTACCATGAAGCTGTCAGGGAAATGAGGACGTGTCCAAATGGATGAGATTTTTGTTTATTTAATGACTGTACTGCTTTTCTTAAATAGACAACAAATTTGAAAAATGATTTAGATCATCTATTACAAAGTAATGGTGTTTTAATTTATGACTAGCCTTATAAATACAACAAAACTCTTTTCTTTGATTTTAAATGTTTTACAAATCACAGAAAATGATATTGCAGTTAACTAGCCTGTACCCATGGCACTATCTATGGGCCAATCTATGTTCGCTGACACAACACAACAGCAATTTGCCAGTCTACAATCTCTCTTTTCTTCTCCTCTGGTTTGCACCTTATTTCTCCCACATCACACCCTGGTTCTCTTTAGCTCGCTATGACTCATTGTCGACAACAGTCTTCAGCAGCCACCAGCGGCTGCTCGTCACCAGAGGCTTCAGTGACGCCAATAGCTACCACCGACCAGACGCTTCAACGACTTCAGACTTTAACACTAACACTCCCTGCTACTAGAGCATTGGACATTTAACTTCTTTGTCTCATCTAGACATCCAGTAGTTAGTTAACAATGCTCAGTATTTCTATTAGCAGTCAACTAGTTCTATTTTCCGTTTAGCCTAGAAACAGGTCACCTATACCTGGCATACTATCTGCTTGTTAGGAGATAGCACGTGTCACTGTGTTTATTGCGATCTCAATAAACACAGCATTGTTCTTGTAGCCACGAGTATTATTTACAGAGTAATATTTACTACGCCTGCTAGGAACATTATGCATTGTGCACTGCTGACCGAGACCGGGTGTCTTATTATGAACTAGACTACGACTGGGGATCCCCTTCCGGAATTCACTAGTCCCATACATACACCATTCGACGGCCACCTGTTCAAGACCTCCAGGGGTAGAACAGCAGAACCACAACCACTAGAAACTCCTCCAACCAGGGAGAGACAGTACGCTTGGGTTGTATCCCTACCGGAGAACCTAGGTGCTGGCGGGGGTATTTGCTCAAGTGTTACGGCCTGGCCTTGGTTGCGATACCACACCCAGTAGTAGCAGGAAGGCAGCCCATATGGCTCAACGCTTCTGATCTGCCCACCAGTGGTGGGAGGTCTTCTGGAGCACCGAGCTCGTGCTGGCAGCTGCTACTGGAAGTACACTAATCTAGGGAATTGTTTCGCGTCCGTGGTGCACGACTTGTATCGTTCAGCGGCGGACCATACTCTATGTGTTTCAAGGTAAGGCACTGCTTATGCAGAGAAGAACAAAGGACAGCCCACCTTGCTGCCAATCAGCAGCCTGTATTGGCTCCTCTGACTAAGGACAGACAGGCAGAACGGGACCGCACTGCCTCAGTAAGACTTTTGGAGAAACTGACCTCTCCCGTGTTTCAGTATATCGCCTTTCTGCCACACATCTGTACCCATCAACCCAGTCCTACAGGGTCTTGCACTAGGTACTGAGGTAAGGTACTCCACAGTCAGCAGAGACACTATCTGTGCCACTCAATGACCAGCAGCAATAAGACAACTGGCCGAAGCACAAACACGTAAGCCAGGTAAACCCAACACCTCCCACCAACTACCTACACATAAACCCGCAGTGGGAAAGAAAGTAATCATCGACAACTTCGTACCAGCCCGCAAACTACGCATCCAATTAAGATCTCTAGCCGTAAACGCTAATTGGATTAGAAAATCCCTATCACCGCATGCTGGTCTAGCGTAGCCAAAGCCATGACGACCATGCCATACATTCATTAACCGGGCACATGTCAAACTATACCCTACATGAAGCATCAATTGGTAGTAATCCCATGCCCCTGAACATACTGATGGTAAAGGTACCGGGGGGCGAGC
This sequence comes from Dryococelus australis, assembly GCA_029891345.1. Classification (NCBI taxonomy): domain Eukaryota; kingdom Metazoa; phylum Arthropoda; class Insecta; order Phasmatodea; family Phasmatidae; genus Dryococelus; species Dryococelus australis. The sequence goes on along the minus strand of CM056995.1, from coordinate 98,063,131 downwards.
TTTGAATTTGCAAATGGGAATATGGGTCGTAAAAGGTATTGTTAGATAGATTGTCTAAAAGGAAACAACATTTACTTAAGACACTATTTTCTGACGTACATAGTTTACACACAGTAAATTAAATCATCTAAGTTTATGGTTTGTGACGTACGTAGTTTACGCATAGTGAAAATTGATCACAAACATTGTTTACATACTACATTTAAAAGGAAATCAACCAAACATTTTGTATTTCTGGCGTGCATACCTAGTGTATATACAATTAAAAGGACGTTGGGTGTACTGTAAATACTGGTGTAGTGCGAGAGAACTACAGTGAACTGAGAACTGGGAACACTCATTCGCACACAGCACTCTTCATAAGTGTGTCCTAAATGTCAACCATCCTGTTTTAGAAACGACTCTGCTCTCCGTCTTACATTTGCAGTTGCTCGGCAGACCTCAGCACTGATGAGAGATCCACATGCTGCTCTGATGCTGTCATTGATGCAATGTAAAATTAATGACTGTCTGAGTGAACAAATTTTTGATTGTCAGTTAACTTGCATGTGCAAAACCTGCATTTCCTGTAAGTGGTAGATGGCTTATCTGCTTAGTACTGCTCTATTTTCCACATTTTTTTGGAAACGGTCTACTAATAACAGTTAGGTGTACCCAATTATCATTGGTTGTTCATACGCTATGCACATCGGATACACAATGTGTGCCATTACAGTAGTGCTGGTTGGAGTGCGAGCAAGTAAAAGCAGAAAATAATGCAGCAATATGAATCAAGCAGATAAGTTGTCTGTCACTTACAGAAACTGCTGGCTTTGCATGCAAGTTAACTGACAATCGGAAGGTAGTTCATTCCAACAGTCATTAGTTTTACATTGCAACTCTTAATCGTGTATGCTGTTTCAGTGTCAGACATTGTCTGTCTGTGTTGTTGCTTTCTGAATGGAATGCTGTTTACAAACGAAGAAGCATTTGACATGCTGATAATACTAGGAGAATGTCGTTGGAACTGTAGAGCTGCTGACCATTTGTACGCAAACAGATACCCTCAGCGTGTCTATCACTCGTACAATGCCTTCTAGCATCTTGCATGTCATGTACACACAACCAGGCTAGTGCAATCGACATGCAAAAAATGTCACATCATACGACCTGTGAGACGAGAGGGCTGTTGATGTAATTGCTTCCATGGTAGTTAATCCTCATGAGTGTATACGGAGGATTGCTCACGGCTCAGGATTGTCTCAAAGTACAGTGTGGCGAATCCTCGCTGATAATTGTTTACATCCATACCATGTACAGCTGCACTAAGAACTCAGGAATAATTACTTTCCTGAGCGTGTTGATTTCTGCAACTGGTACCTGAGCAAGGACTGTGCTTTCCATTGCAGCATTTTGTGGACTGATGAGGTCATATACATAATGCTCATTATTGGCCTGCAGTCAACCCACATTGGCTGCGTCAAGTGGATAACCAGCATGTGTGGAGCCTTAATACTCGGTGTGGCCTTTTTGGACATTGTGTCGTAGGACCAGAGTTAGGGCACTTGAATGATGCAGTGTATGGAGACTTTCTAGAGAATATGTTGTATCAGCTGATTGAAGATGTCCCCCTCGCCCTGAGATTAACACTGTGGCTTCAACAGGATGACGGTCCTGCTCACTTTTCATGCAGAGCTCTACTAGTTGCTGACATGTTATTCTCCAGATGGTTGATTGGACGAATGGGTCCTGTAACTTGGCCACCACGTTCTCCAGACTTGTCCCTAAATTATGTTTTTTATAGGGGGGAATTATAGACATCATCTACTGCATGTGTCCAACGAGGGAAGACATGAAAGGCAGAATCAGAGCAGCATGTGGATCTCTCAGCTGTGCAAGGTCTGCCGAGCAACTGCGAATGTAAGAAGGAGAGCAGAGTCGTGTCTGATACAGTGTGATCGACATTTCAAACACTTATGAAGAGTGATGTGTGCAAATGAGAGTTTTCAGTTCCCATTTCACACCATACTGATATTTACAGTACACTCGACGTCCTTTTGACTGTATATAAAATAGGTATGCATGTCAGAAAAACATGTTTAGTTTATTTCCGTTTGATTGTAGTAAAAATTCAAATGATTTTCGTTTTGTTTCATTGTGCCTATACTACACACGTCACAAACCATTATGCTTACGTGATTAATTTTTTTGTACGTAAACTATGCACATCAGAATACAACTGTCTTAGCAAAGCTCACCCCCCACCATCCCCCCTTTCCTACCTTCCCGTACCACTACCTTCAGTATGTTCAGCGAATGGAATTACTACCAATCAATGATTCATACATGGTATAGCCATCGCAATTTTTTCGTGAACTCCCAGTGCCACGTTGTTTCCGAGAAAAAGAGGTGATATGTGTGCTGTGAATGATCCTGCATGAATGAGTGTGTGTGTATAGACAATATATATATATATATATATATATATATATATATATATATATATATATATATATATATATATATATATATATATATATATATCTCTCTATACACACACAATTATATACATTTTATATGTCTATACACACACAATTATATGCACATATATGTGTTAACACTGTACACACATTTAATGATACAGTGTTATAAGGTAATATTCCACTTCCATTTCTAAGGTTGTTAAAATATTGTTATTTTTTAAATTTAAATTTCTTGTAAGGCCTCTTGTACTTGTGTAAGTGAAAATGTTGTGTGACACCAAGAATGCAAAAGGGAACCCACTCACCATGGCATGACCAATTTTATGAGATATGTGATTCAGATTCATTCGATATAAGTGCACATCTAATATTTATAATATATTACGAATATATTTTATGGTTCCTTGAAGCAAGTCAGTGAACAATTAAGACCATTTAGTATAACTCATTAAGGTAACAAATGCTTTACTATCTCACTAGGGATGAATTCTTCAAGCAATCCCTTGTATTTAATTTACAGCTGCCGGCGACAAAATCTCCCAAGCTCTGCTCCCTTCCTCCCCTTGTGAACTCCCTCAACCACCAGTCACGCAACCATCACACCACCTGTCGCTTAGCAGCTCATCCTTTACTTCTCTCTTCCTTTCTGTGCTTCTTGCTTCCCCTTCTTTCTCCTTGTGTTCGTGGCCCATCGATGGGCCACATAAAAATTGTGTCGAACTGATGTGTTCTCTTAAGACTAAGTTAATAAATGTAAATGTATTACTTCTAAGCTTTAGGTATTTAAACTTATTTAAAAATTTTTTAAAGTAAACTGTATTTTTTGCATTATCAGGACATCTATGATCTTATAAATACTGATACATATGCACAGTGTCGATTTTACTGTAGTTTGAATTAAACTGTGTTTTTTGCAATAAATGTATTTGAAAAATACATGTTTTATTATAAAAGTATCCAAAATCTCATTCCCCTGTCGAGACTTCTCATTTTGCTGCCACTAATACATTGTTTTTTCTTCTTCCAAGTAATTTTACTCAATGTGTTCTTAAACTATTTAAACATAATTGTTCATGAAAAATCAGTTTTTTTTTTTAAATGAAAAATTGAAGATGAAATGCACACTTTTTGGTAGAATCGCCTACATACCACTATCACAGAATTTACAGTTCATTTATTTATTTTAATGTTGGTCGTATGTAGAACAGAAGTTTTGTACATTCACTCTGAAGATATAAGTACACCTGTGCTTACATGAATATATTATTTTGAGTGGAATAATTGTATTGTCTGAAGTCAGCCTGTGTTCTTCTGCAGCTGCAGTTATATCTATTTAAACAAAAAGAGTTTCCAAGAACCACGGGAAAATTGGTAAGTTGGTAAGTTGTGGAAACGTATGAAGAGAGAAATATTTGTACTTTATATGAGGATTAGAAAGGTATCTAATAAAGTTTGTGTGGAATACAGGAATGTAAAATTGGAAGGTGTGACTGTTATGTTCTACACTATCTTAATCTTTCATTGAGCCACTCCTTTAAATACAATAAAGGTTTGGGAATTTCTCGAGTCTTTGCATAGCTATAGATGCATCTTTGAAATTGTACAATCTCATCACAATAATCACTAATTTTATAAAGATGTATCACAGTTCATGGTAAGTTGAGGTCTGAGGTACAGAAGTAGGGCTAGCACTGTTTACAGTAGCAGAAGAGGTAATGCTTACCTTATACACACTTTGTCAACGTTCTAGATGGAAGTTACCTGTTACACAGTGGCGGGGTTATGAGAGGACATCAGAAAGTTTCATAAATTGTGGACTACAAAAAGTGCCCAAACAACAGTTTCTGAACGGTCTCAAGGTGCTAGCAGGGAAAATTCTGTGTTGATAATTAATGTGTTGTGCCAGTAAACATGTGCTTCAGTTTGCAGATTGTAACTAAATGACATTCAAAAGAATGCTGCCACCTAATTGTCTTAATTTGAAAAAACTTTGGCAGGTACCCAGTAATGTTACAGAACTAATGATACAGAAGTTATTTGTTGTTCATGTTATTTGCAAACATTGAACTTTTTTTGTAGGCAGCTAGCGAAACACAGTAATTGTCCTACTTTCTAAATATAAATGAAGTACAGTATTAAAAAAATTGTTTTTTGTAAGTAATTCAAGGAATTGTAGACAGTATAATGTTACATTGCAGCCATCTGCTGCACTGGTGGCTTGTGATATTTGTTTGAAACGGTTGAAGTATCACATGGAAGTGGATGAAATTTTGCATTTTTTCTTGGTTTCAGAGGGTTTTTTCAGGGATGCATCTCTGGAGATCTATACTTAAAAACCGCAAGATTCAAAAACTGATGTAGGCAATTCAAGTTAAAGTGAGCACTTTTGAAAGCCCTCTCATTTGGAATAATAATCAATAAATATATTTTATTTTAGCCCAAGGTGTTAGCTTCCAAGTGCTTTAGAATATACACACTGTGTCCATTGCGTACATTGCAATATTGATTTTAAAAGGTGGTTAAAAGATAAAATATGGCTGAAATAAGAAAGTAACTAGGGCATTAAAAGTGCTCACTTTACCATAAACGGCCTATAATACGGCACGTAAGAGTGAAGATGCTTTTAGTGTAACGCACTTCTTTTTCACTGTTGTGTTAATGTATTACTGCCAACTCTAAAAAAAATCTGTCATTATTGGTTTTTGAATTTTATGGTAATGTTGCACTTAAAAGAGTATGTTTTAACATCTTTTGAGAGCTTACACACATTGTTTCGGGCAAGTTAACAGACTGAACACAGTGTGTGTGTGTATTCTAGGACCCCACGTCACCACACCCCAACGGGGAGCACCCAGGAGACATCAGGGAAAACGGAGAGAAGGCAGGTGGCTTGGGCAGCGTCAAGTCTGAGCGGCCGCCCAGTCGCAGCGGGTCCAGTTCCAGTCGCTCCACACCCTCCCTGAAAAGTAAAGATGTAAGATCTCGGCACCTTGACGAGGGGTTAGGGGAGGTGGGGAGCTTGCCAACCCTTTGAGCCACCTCCTGTGTTCCCCTACCTGTCCCTCCAGTCATCACCATCCACCTTGTTTAAATTGAGGTGTGATCATGAGAGACATCGGTCATCCAACTTTTTAGGTACCATTCTGATCAGCACAGCACTTCCCAGTCATGGTGTATCATTGTGGCTCTAGCTAGTTTATTACCCTGAACAAGTGTGCTTTGTATAATTAAGTGTAATTATAGCATTATTGTATTTACTATTCAGTTCTGATATTTTGTTATTTGCGTAAATAGTTCCCTCTTCCACTTCAATGCATATGAATGTATATTGATCACATCATGAGACAACCAGGATGTCCTTTTCTTCACAGTCTGCATATCATCTGCTATATTAAGAAGCATTTATGTTTGGACTTACATTGTATTGTTAGATTAAAAAACAACTCACCAACTTGGGTGAGGTTAGTTGTAAACATTGTCACACAAAGATATGCTTGAAGTTATAAGTAACTTTTTTGACATGAACATGTAGGTTTTCGTAAAGTTAACATATGTAGTATAAAAGAAAATGAATTGGGTGATGAATGCATTTCCAAGATTTTAGCTAGTTTACACTTTTAAGCAACACTATCAATAAGCATACTTATGTGACTAAGTGTGGCTAGCAGCTGCTCATGCATCAGCTTATGTACAAGTTGTGGAAGGGGCAATATGTGGTTTATTTGTTCATCCTGATATGCCATTAGAGAGTTGAATTATTTTGAGCATTGTTTTATAGGACTATATGATGTGAATTTCAGTTTTAAAATTGTCAATTAATTTCTACGTATTAACTGGTGTTGACAGTGCCAAGTGGTAGTGCTATAGAATCTCAAAGTTGGTGCTGTACGTATTTGGTAGATATGCAGCATATCCAATAAACTACAGAAACCAATAGGCATTCCTATAACTCCCTCCTGTCGCACGTACTGAGGTAGCATATTGTATGGAGCAGAAAAATATTGTACTTTTATTTTCCAGTAGGGTAGGTCACTTCATGTTTCCTGAAATGGCTGGTGTGTGTTGTGTGTTAGGTGTGATTGTAGGCAGGGCTTGGGCACTGCGTGCAGAAGTATGTCCAGATGTCTTTCTTACTGTAGAATTTTCACTGTGTTGGGCAGGTGGTCATGCAAGACTGATACAATCGTAAGAAAGTATGATGCAAGCATTGTTGAGCGGAAATTGTTTTGGAACTTGCAGCAGAGGCACTATCAACAATTTTAAATCTCTTGCAAGTAATCCAACTTTGTGCAGACTTTTAAGAGTACAGGTGCACAGCCTTACCATTTTCAGCACACACCAATAATGGGAATGGCCGTTTTCCAACCTCAGGTTGTCATGTACTTGTTTTACCATTGCTTGGCTGATGAACCCAACGTATGCATTCTTCCATGGCCTAATAAGGTTTTTTTTACATGCATTTCAGTTTTTAATTTGAAATGATGGAAATCTACTTGTAATAGTTTAATGCCACTTTCTACTGTATAGGCTGGCAGTCTCAGGTTCAACCTTGGTGAACTGACATTAGTAATGGTCACAGAACTTGTGTGAAGAGCCTGGGTTACAAATTTCTCTGTTGCCACTCTCGGCACATCCAGCATCTTTAAGTGGCACTTGGTCATTTGCCATTGCATTCTTGTATAAAATTGTTAAACTACTGTTACTGTTCATGTAGTATATGGCTACCTGTATCTCGTTGATAGGCGTGACTGCGGGGTGGTCTGGATACACACTGAACCACTCATTAGGAAAACAAAGACTGTTAATCCCTTTGACGTATAATCCCCAGCCGTTATAATAATCGCTTGAGATTCACAGTATTTAAAATTTTATTTGTTGGTTTCAGTGTGAACACTAAAGGAAAATCGGCTCCTGTGTCCTTAAAGAAAATGTCACAGATACTTGTGTGCTGGCCTTGGCCACACCTGTTAAAGTTAGGTGTTGACTTCTGGGTCCTTAGAATTGGACCACCTATATATTACAAGACAGGAACACTGGCCAACTCTGGTCACACCAATGCTCTCATTAAGAACTACTTCCTCACAGTCAAGATGACTTTCATCTCTCAATATAAGAACTACTTTCTCACAGCCATGATAGATGACTTTCAGCTCTCAATATTACTTCTTTATGTGACCTCCAATCATGAGTTTAAAACTATAAGAAATATCTTGTTTTGACGCGTGCCGCTTATACTACTAATCAACTATGATTACAACTCATCGCTCTTTACGTGAAGTACCCTTACTTCAACTTATGTAAGAGTTGTCTACTTCTACCACACACATGAGAGTTGTGCACACACCTCTTTGCACATAAATTCTCGGCTACCAAGGAATGCTGACAAGATGGTTCCCACCTCCCACGCCAGCCTCCACGACAGAAGGATGTCACGCACATTCCCTGCACCCCGCTGTGGCAACCTAGACTTTGCAATATATAAGTTTGTGCACAGCGGGGCTCCAGTCAGTCATTCGTATTCTTCTCTTGAGTTCACCCCGAGCACTCCTTAGTGCTGGGGCCTCCAGCGAAACCTAGAGTCTTCTGTAGCCATCGTACCTTCTGCGACGACATCAGTCTTCAACACCCATGGAACACGAATATACCTTGCTACTTTCACTTTAACTTCTTTTGTCTCCTACAGACACCCGCATTAGACAGCTTTAGTTGAGTAGTTAAATGTTTAGTTTTCTAGATCACTTTCCCTCCAGCGTCGCTTACACCTGGATACCATAGTTTTCCTTCAGTACTCCGTCTGCTTTGTAGAAGATAGCACGAGTCACTATATTTATTGAGTCCTTAATAAATAATACAGTATGTTCTCTATCCTAACGCTTTCATTTCTAGAGTATGTCTACTTTGCTCATTAGGAATAGCTTGCATTGTGCATTGCCGACAGAAACCAGTACTTTTGTAAATCCGAACTAGCTTGACTGAGGCTCCCCATCTGGGAATCTCTAGTCTTTAACACACCCATTAGACGGCTGCCTGTTGCTTCCTATTACCCCCATAGCACCGGATGCTGGGGGAAGGAACAAAGGAGCCACGGCCACTAGGAAAACCTTCTGCCAAGGAGAGAGAGCAAATCTAGTCTGTATCACCTACCAGAGCACCTAGGTGCTGGGGGCGGTATTGGCCTGGGTGTTGCGGCCTAGCCTTGGCCGGAGACTCACATTCAGTAGTAGTATTGGTGACCCACGCGGCTCAACATCTCTGATCCGCCCGCAGACGTGGGAATCAGCGAAGACTCTTACCGAGCTTGTGTCATGAATCAGCTACTGGACCACACTATCATAGGGCATAGTTTCTCGTCTCAGTGCACACCGTATCTTATTCAGCAGCAACCTAACTCTATGACTTACAAGATAAGACGTGGCCGAAGGTGTAGGGAGCAAAAAATTTTTCATCTAGCTGCCCAGCAGCGGAGTACCTTAGCCCCTTCTACACAGGAAAGACAGGCAGAATGGAACTGCGCCGTCTCACTAAGATTATAGGCAGTCTCAGTCTCGTCATTGAGTAAAGATATACCTAGATTGGATTTCCCCAGGTTAAACTTTCTGACCACTCCAGCTGTAGTTCGAGGGATGAACACCATGTCGCGCTAGTCCATTTTCGTGGCGTGAGCATGGGGAATGTCGACAGCGTTGCCACATTGACATCTGCCCTCTTTCTCACTCATACTCCATCTCTGTCCCTCCAGTCCCAACACCACAACAGTATTAAGTGTTTTGATTGTCTGTTATACCCACACGCTGGGACAGACAAAATGGCGAACACCCAAGTTCCTTTCTCACATCGTATATATCTGTTTATGAAAAGATTACGAGTTCTGTAAAACATATAAATGAACAAAATGAAACATAATGTACGTATAAGGGAAACGTTGCATATTACTCATACGGTCATAATAAAAGTATAAACATCATTTTGTAAAATATGCGAGAACTGTGAATTTATGTTGTATATAATATCTTATCACACGTGTGGACTGTAAGTGGTTTGTGTAGGTGAGTGAGTTAGTGCGCAGGTAGGTTTTAGAGTTCAATTCTCCGACGGCTATAGAGTTGTTTTATGTGACACATTATGGCTGTTTATAACTTAGTTTATTGTTAGAAAACGATTATTTCCAGAATATCTTTGTCTAAAAGTAATAATACGCAAGTACCAGCACAGTACAGACTACAAGCAGTGGTTATTTGCTAATCACAGCAATTGTTTTCTAGAGTACATAATTTGACCCGTATGGTGTGAGTAATGTTAAAAGGCAGCTTTGAGTTTATTATTGTAACAGTTCTGTCTTCTTTTGGCCATAAAACCATAAAAGCGTGTTTAATTACGGAGAGCACAAGATTGATTATCATGCTCAATAAAGATACATATTTAAAAACAGGTGCGTAGCCGGGATGGGGGTGATATATTGGGACATATCCCCCCCCCCCCCCCATAATTGAAATGAAAATAAAATGACAAGTATTATAATTTGTTAGTTCAAGGACGATGTAATCTGCCTTGGACATGAAGAATGTTAATAGCATTGTGTGGTTCCATATCTGTACATAAAGCCATTGATCATAATAAATTTGTAATAATAAAGGTTTTGTATTTTTTTCAAAAATGGACATAAGAAATTTCTCTCCTCCGCCCCCTCCCCTACCCATCTAGAGTACATTCCTAGCTACGCCCTTGTTTAAATAAAATGCCAATGTTTTAATGAGCGGCATAAATATCCGTCGTACATCCTATATGTGAATACAGTACCTTGTTTTCCATACATAAGCAGTGCCTTTACTCATATCATTTTCCATACATTAATAGTACTCGTATGTTAAAATCTAAACCAATGCAGTCTTCAGGGGAAAAAAGAAATAATCGTCGTACCTTTTCGTTGCACCACAAAGCACCTACATATAAATTTGATTGCGATTGTACCCCTGGCTCCCTGCGAATTATTTTGCCTACCATTTACAAGTTTGTATTACAACTTCAGATAATGTGTGGGTATGAACAGATGCGTTCTTTCTTCCCTTCTGCTATAGAAAATTGTATGCCTTCTGTTGTGCCCATGAGTATAACAGAAAGTAGCAGAAATTGGGCATCATGTAAGTATGGCTTAAACGATTCACGCCTCTCGTGTATAATTTAGGCACCAGAAACTTCTTAAATCATTTTTAAATATCGGAAGAAAAACTGTTTTGCAAATATGATACACTACATACATCTAGTATTATACTAACATATTACAATTAACATTGTTAAGTGGTAGGGAAATGCTACTAAAAATGACAAAATACCCACAATAAACGAATCAAATAATCTACACTTGCTGTATGAATTAACACTCCTTGTTAAGATGATCGTACATATTATAAAACATATTTTGTTAGTATAGTATAATCATGCAAACAAATGTGTGGTCGTTAACAAAAAAAGTATTTATTCATTGAACAAAACATGGGGCACACAGAACATAAATACCTTAGGAAAAGTAAATTATAATCATGTAAATATGCCACAAAGTTAACCACAAAAGTATGCCCTACTGTCACAAATCATTCCAATTTGTACATAGTGTTCGTAAATTGTTGTCATTATCCGTTTGTAGGCTAGGAGACGACAAACATTCCAGAATACATGAAAAACTTTTGACACAGTGAAGATATTTTATAATATTTCTGTTATTTTTGGTAACAACTGTATATTATGAACAGAGAAATGTATTGATTTGACTGCATTTAAACACAACTGCACACCGTAATGCAACGTAATCTGCAAATTTGTGAAGTAAAGCTGGATTAACAATATAAATATTTAAGCATTATATTGTGCGTTAAGATGTGTGCAGAAGAAACAAATGTGTGTTCTCTTATGTTTTGGTTTCCAGTGGAACCTTATCAGATTGTGTGCGTTGGTGGGATTTCCTTAAGCATTGAAATAAATAGTTGTATTTTATTTCTTTAGAAAAATTGTTGAGGGTACGACCAATCAGTACAGAGCAGTCGGTGTTGTTGACATAAAACTGTTATTTACACTAATGTAAGTATAAAACAATATGACAAAGGTGTATATGTGCACATGTTGACGTTTGTATTTTTTCACAAATAATAAGCTTCTCTAATAGCAAATGTCAGCTTTGAAGTATGATCTGCTTCAGTATGGTTGTTTCTTATGTGGTGTTGTTAGGAACAAAAGTAAACATGACAGGCTTACTGCCTGTGTATATTCACTGGAATTAAGAATGAAAATATGAATGGAAAACTGCAAATACAGAGAAGACATGTTTCTGTATGACAGAGAAGCACCTACTGCATTATTCTAAATGCATTAGGTTTTGTATTGTAAACGCAGGTCGTGTCCGAAATGGCAGATTGTGTTGACAAAATGATCATGTGACCCAATGTTTTATACAAACATTGTGACGTATTTGGTAAATTTATATTTCATGTCTTGTATATAACGGATGTTAACAAAAATACAAAATTACAAAATAAGCGCCATGTTGGTTTTGACATTCAAAACAACACGTGCACGAATGCGTACTTAAAAAGTTTTTTTTTTTAAACAAATAACTGTTCATAAAATATACTAGACATGTTTTAAAAAGCAATTAAGTGTTGTGCTTTGTTTATATATTTCGCAACACATGTTTTATTGTAAATCGTTATTGAATATTATATTATTGTCTTGTTTATTAACATATTTGCAGCATTCCAGTAATGATCGTAGTAATATTATGTTCATTGTAAGCATTTGATTTATATAAAACATATTTTCACTGTTAATGTACGAATGTTTTGCCGCGAGTGCTAAACAAGTGATTGTAGACAACGTCCAGATTGAAATCTACAAAATGACAAATTAAAAAATAACGAATTTATCTTTACGGACACGGACTTAGCTTGACTATTAGTGATTGGCACTGAGTCATTGCATTCAACCGATGTTTAGTGAAGAAATAGTGATATTTTTCAATGTATCTAGTCTGAAGTGTAATATTGCGACTCTCTTTGTTATGTTTAGATTTCATGCGTTCGTTAGTGTTAACATTACTGATAAACTCTACAGTGTCAACGTTTTTCGCATTATTATGTGTCGGAGGTTTCCGTTTATAATATACAATGGTGTACTTTGTTACACTCGTGTAAATATAAACACACTCAGCTGCCACCTTTTCAGACAATATCCACTTATGCACATCATTATTGTAAATGTAGATCTTACAGAGACGAGAGTTTTATTCTCGCTTTAAAACAAACATCTGTTAGAGTTAAGCCTTAAACGTTATCATTAATGTCCTTTTCCCGCAGCGTGCAAAAGGTTTTCTGCATAATGAGATGCACGCTCATACAGCGTTCGCATTCGTCTACGTACATAAATGTTTTGTATGTTTTGGGAAATGACATACACATGTACACGGGAAAACGAATGTGTGTACGTCTCACGTCCTTACAGCCCATAAGCTACTATTTTGTAAATCACTTTATATGCAGTTCTTATTGTTAATCCTAATATTTCATTTTATAAAGAGTTGAATGGAGGCATTACCTTTTGAGAAATGCCACTGAGCAAAGTTCTTAACAATATATATTCTCTAACTTTTAATGATCTAGAAGAGCTGTGCTAAATATAAACAGTTTTCATCGTGATTTGTTATAAACCGGACGTGACATTTAATGTGTAGTCAATATGCAGAGCAATGAGAACACTGCCAATGTTTTTACAGGGCAAGGCATGCATGAGTGAAAACGTTATATCAATATCCAACATTTAAGTTTTATTAATACCAATATTAGTGTTAAAAGGAAATTCACCTCTAGTTGTTACCAGTTTTAATGATACATTATCAATAACTGCGTTTACTGACTCAAATATATATTCATTCCGTTTGTATAAAAAGACTACGATTGTTTAAGAGGAACACTTTCATTGTCATGTGCTTTCCAGTTACAGCTTCTAATGGATTGATAATTCTAAAGCTATGCACCTACATTCCAGAACATATTCAGTAAGTGTTTTCTGTCAAAATGCTTGTTCAGAATCTTGTCAGTTAACTAGTTTAAAGGATGCAAATAAGTATGTCAATCGGAATGTATCATGTATCGAGCTGAGTGGAGTATGCTTATATAAATAAGTGCACTCCTAGGTTCGGACACAGCCTTAATTACACTCGAATCGACATATTGAACATAATGATAATTTGTACGAACAGTCACCTATGTAGTAGATCACAACCCCAAACTATAAACATTTTGTTCAAGTGTAGACCGTCGTGCGTCTAACATATATTTCTCCATTATTGAACAACTATTTTCTGTCCATTTCCTTCCACATAAGAACGGAACGAAAAGTTTACTATGATGTATGACATCATTCACGATTAATATGACATTTGTAATTGTAAGTGCTAACAGTACTCGTATTTTATAATGAACACCTAAACTATAGTAAAAAAATAGATTATAATTTAAAACAATGACCATTATTAATTTATGATAATTAATTTTCGCAGAGGTAAATGAAACGAAACAGTAGTTGATATTGCTGCATATTTCCGCAAACACATAATTGTATGACAGAAACTAAACACATGCCATGGCTGCCACTAGTAAATAATGACTTGGGTATTCACATCTGCAACGAATGCTGGTAACTCGCGTGTGACAGGCTCGCTCTGAAAGAACTTGAACGAACATGTGGGTGAGCCGAGGCCGGGGTTATAACATACTTTCACCAGCTGCAGAATTGGCAACACCGCTTGGATGACGTCGTAGAGAACACTACCACTCCTCTGGATCAACAGCGGAACTAACACATAAAACTGGTCAGACTTTTTCCTATTCAGTGGCCACTCCAGTGTATATCTTTACTCAATGGTCTCGTCTGTCCGCGTGATATGTTATATTCATTTTCCACTGCTCGTCTGCACCAGTCCCTACTATCACCCAGTAGTGAGGGGTTTAGTCTACCAGACCAAAGCTAGATACAGTCTAGCCAACCCAAACTTCTGGACACAATAAGCAGTGGACTGGAACTTGAAGTTCAACGTAATTTAACTCAAGAACTGTACCAACAGTCTTACTCAGCCAATTAATCCATGTTACTACCTGACTGAAAACCTTCCAAGTAAGTCAGGTTTCTAACACCTCCCTTCAGCTACCTATAACCGCACACTTAGTCTAGTGCATCAAATCTTGATGACTGTGCCACACAGTCAATAGTCAGGCATCAGTGTGTACTTCATGACAGGCAGTCAGATAGTTATTTATAGTTATAATTTATGCTAAACTACTTTGTATCTGCTGATGGTTAGTAACTTGATTACAGCACAGGTGTCCAGTCTTGATGTTCGGTAATGTTGTTTAATGATGGTGATTATGTTTATGCAGTAACTGGCTTAATTATAATTACTGCTGTATAGGTAATTGGAAAATAGTTAAAACACAAATGTTTTAAAAGTAGCTACTGTATACATGCGCGTTCCCAATTAGACTCGCTTAGCACGTTAGTCGAGGATTTTGTCTGCTAGACCAAAAACAGGGTAGTTTGGTTTCGATAGTCCGACGTGAGGCAAGGGGTATTGGTTAGTACTTACTCACTCCTTCTTCTTGGGCGTTGTAATTGAGGTAGGTTTCACCTAGACGTGGCGAATTCAGTCTAGGCCTGACCGAAGATTCCACAGGTGTGCTTCGTTGGTCCAAATGTTGAGGTTGTCCCAGCCTAGTCGCACTTCGGTACCAGTCAGAAACTCTTTTACCACAGGGTGACATGTGGGATGTATGCGGATACTAGGTGGAAAGTCAATTACCAGAACCGGAGCAGGTGCGACTGCTTGATGTCTTAAGTTCCTGCGTAGGACATGGTAGTGCGATCCACAATTTGAGAGCAGAGTGAGCCAGGAATTGTTCCTTATGTTTTCTACCACTCCTCTTCTCATGAGGCATAGAGCAAGGAGTTCGACAGCCTACGTGATGCACTTAGACAGGAAGGTTTGATAGTGTAACCCAATAGTGACGTGCCAGCACGAGCTTGATAAGAGTCCCCACTGATCCCCCACATTATGCGGACTGATCAGGGATGTGGAGTCGTGGGAACCCCCACGTCTCTACTGGTTTTGCGTTTGCACTAGGTTGAACTGCAAAACTTCAGGCTACGGTCACCGCTCACTGACTTAGTGCAAATGGTGAGTCTGTTGCCCCTCCCTATGCGAAGGTGTTTCTAGTGGTTGCGGCGTTGCTGTTTCTCCCCTAAGAGCACTGACTTAGTGCTAATGTGTGACAGTGAAGAAACAGGTAGCCATCTATGTATGTCTTCTGACGTGCAGACACCTAAAAGGGTTCCACAGTCAGACTAACTCAGTTTAAACAAATTTCCCGGTTTCTGTCGGCAGTGCATGGCGTATTCTGTCTCCAACCGTTAATACAAACAAATACCCTGAAAATGAAAAACATAAAGGTAGAGAACAATGAGTGTTTATTGAATGTTCAATAAACACGTGACCCGTGCTACCTTCTATCAAACTGTGGATGGATGAAGGTAACTGCGGATCCAGGTGTAGGCGACTTGGTTATAAGTTAAATAGGGGAAAGCTGGATAGTTGAAGTTGACGCCATCGGGTGAGACAGAAGATAAACCATGACACAATAAACTTACTGTAGGTGGGCGCCAGTGGTGTTTACCAGTCACTGCACTGGTGAGACTCAGGGTTCTCAAGGATGCTGTAGGTTCTGTGTGTCTGTCTCACCTGAGCGTACGTACGAAACACTTTGCATTAATAAACATTATTATCTACTAAACTTTTAGATAACAATGGCAAGATGTAGCTGTCATTACAAGAGAAAACACGTGATGCACTCTACTATTTCCTTGTATTATACCACTCGTACAAAGAAATGTGCCAGAAATTTACTTGTGAATTACACTTGGACTTGTCTAGTCAACACCGATTGGGTGCTCCCCAGCCCACAGTTAATCTAGCGTACTTCCGAGATGGATGACTTCTTTGTGGTGTTTGAAAACACAATGTTAACAAGGGAAGGGGATCGACAGCTGCTATGGTGGACTGACGATTTTCCCTGAAGATAGGGCGCAGAGAATAATAAAATGAGACAAAATGAACACGTTACATAAACACATGTGATTATTTGACATTACTAATGCGGACTCGTCGGGGCTTGTCTTGCCGCACGTTATTAGTGAGGTGACTGCCTATACACATAGCCAGCTAGGACGTTAATAATGTCACCATACAAATTACATACAATCATATAAATACACTTGGATAATGATGGGGCACGACATGAGTGGTCACAATAAACATGTAAGTGTGTGAAAGCAGTATTAGATGGCGTATATGCAGCTGGATAAGTGTTGCAGCGAAGCACGTGGTGCAGGTGAAAAATGTTGTATTTCTCCACAAAGACAACAAATTCTGGTCAAATAAAATATTATTCTGGTTGAGAAAATTATTCTACTGCTATATGAATCAATTTAGAGCTTCTAGCGTGTCGGATGGCAAGAAAATTAGACATGGAAATGACCCCTGGTCAGACATACAAATCATCAAATGCATTGAACCGGGAATAAAATTGACATAGAATCCTGAAATAAATTATGGTGCACATGGTATTACACAAATAAGTCCTCAAACTGCATGGATGGCACAGATATCGAATTGCCGGCTATGAACCACGTGGTTGCAAAGATGTGGCCGTAAAATAATTAAACATGAAAAATAATCTTGAATACATACATGAAAATAAAGCCCTTAAAATTGCACGCAGCAATAATACAGAAATTACAACAAAGCGCCTTTAACATAAGCGGATGGCGCCTGATTCAAGTTGCGTGAGTTTCATGGCCTCTCCGACATCTTTCCTTCCTTTCTCCTCGTTTACATTTCAAAAAGCTGCAAGGGCACAAATTATTAGTTAAGCGGACGCATAACGCTGGATAAATTATCTGGCAAAAATGTACG
This sequence comes from Dryococelus australis, assembly GCA_029891345.1. Classification (NCBI taxonomy): domain Eukaryota; kingdom Metazoa; phylum Arthropoda; class Insecta; order Phasmatodea; family Phasmatidae; genus Dryococelus; species Dryococelus australis. The sequence goes on along the minus strand of CM056995.1, from coordinate 98,045,659 downwards.
TAAGCAAAGGTTAACAGGTATACTAAGAATGAGCTATGGTAATCTACATCAGTGCAAATAGTTTGAAGTGTGTGCATGACAGCGTCTTACCTCGCCAGTCCTCCTACTACGACTGCACCGAGGATAGCGTCACACGGACCTACCATGGCTGTCTACGGGATTCACATAAGTAGAAGTACTATGCACGTAGAGTAAAATTTTTATATATGAAAATAAAATGGCACAAAAGTAATTTTAATATTATTTTACATTTCAGAATTTTCATATTAATTTCCTGTATCATTTGTATCTCTCTTTATGACAGCGTTCACGCCGGAATATTACTGTTCTTAATATCCGTGCAGCATGCATTTTGAATTCATAACAAAACATTATGCAATGTCAACAAACATACATTTTCAAACACTTTAAGACATTTCTGACCCTGAAAAAATTAAAAACACATTTTACACTGCAAATAATATTCTGTTATAGGAAAATTCAAATTGGAACCTCTTTGCGCACGTGCATGCCCACGTGTCACCCATGCCCATGGGTTTAGCGCCGCTGGCTGTTAGCTGGCGTCAAAGTTAAACTGCTAAGTAAAAGGTGTGTAGAGGAGACAAAGTGAAGTTGAATGCGTATGTTCGTGTTTGTTGGTCGTCGAGACGTAGTAAGTAGATGCTGGGGCGTACTTGAATTTTCCAAGATTTTCCAAGTACTCTGGTCAGCGTTTCTGCTTCATGCCTCGTAGGTAGTGCTCGGCCTAGCGTGGGGTCTGGGCAGCTTGAAGGCTATCAGCACGGGAGGGGGTTGTGACGTGCCTGTCGGGTTACATATCCTTTAGGTGAAGAGCATTCACTCATAAGTTCGTGTTGCCTGTAGGGTAGGCAATGTGTCACTCACATCTGTAGCAGTGAAAGTAGGTACTCAGTCGATGAGTCGTAATTGTAGTTGATTAGTTGTATAAACGGCACAAGTCAATTTGCCCCCCTTCCCCCATTCCTCCGTTGCAATGAAGTCTCATTGTGGAATAGGTGGCGGAGAAAGGCGTAGGCCCCCTCTCTGGAAGGTCTAGAAGGTCTGGGTAGGAGTAGCAATGAAAGCAGCAGGGGAAAAAAAATTTTCAGCGGATAGGCGGGATCCTTAAGGTTGGGGTGCTTGACTGCTGTAGCACCGCGTGTTCTGTGCGCTCAGGGCCGCCCGGCCGGCGAAGCGAACCAAACGTGTAAGATGTAGATTGGTGGCGGCTGGCCGGCGATCTTGATTCTCTCTCTCTCTCTCGCTCTCTTGAGGGCGGGCATCCTTCTCTGTCCCTTGCACTGTTGATGCAGCTTTGCTGATGCTGTGAGAGTGTGTATTCCCCCAGTGTAGCAAATAATACTGGGTTAGGAAACAGCGTGTATCGAGTGTCCCACTGGCCTACATTTTACGCGTGCCTTTGTCAAAATTTAGCATATTGCTGGTGCATACTACAAGGGAATCTTACATAATAACCTGAAAGAAAAATAATATCAAGCAATGGCACGACAAAACAAGGCGAATAAAAGAAAGAATAATTAGAATATTTACAAGCCTTACTAGCGGAAGGCGGGGAAATGCTACTAGTATCCTGAAGCTTGCTGCAGTAAGGTAAGAAAGAAAAGGAAGATCCTTCCAGGGAACCTTTGTGTCTGTCAGCAAGCTAAATAGTTACGTGTGACAGGATGTGAGGTGGACAACCACAGGCCCTTCAACACCTGGGTTGACCGGTTTAAACAAATAGAAAGCGAGTACACTACATGCATGGACATTGTGGCAATTTGTGCACATGTTGGTCACTGAATACAACATACACAGACACTTAATTAAAAATAATTGAAGTTAAAAATATCTTGCACATGGGTTTGAGAACTTTGACGCTCAGTGTCTTTGGGTTTATACTGAGTAAGTGCACATGATATTGCAAACAAAAGCACTCACATACACTAAGCATATCAAGCATAATATATAAAAAACCCTCCTACAAAATGGCATTCTTGTTGTAGGCGATCCTCACATATAAACTTACAAAATGTATTAAGAGATATAATTGTGTGCCCACACATTAAATCAGATTTATTGCTGAAAGCATAGAAAAAAATTAACCTAACTATCCCTTGCTGGAGTCCATCTTATATTGTACGTCTAACAGCTAGTATGTGCACTGTGTATCTTCGTTGGAATGTTCAAGGTAAGTTCCTAAGGAATGTTCACGATAGTAAGTGTTGAAAATACATTTTTACACGACGGCATGCTTCATGTAAGCTATCTTCAAAGTTACACTGTAAAACATATTGTGACATTTGTAGGTTTACCTACACATCAAGTTAGATTTAAGTGATGAATACAAAAAAATATAAGAGCTAAAATGTCATTGTTACGTCAAAGTCTCTGTCTTCAACTTAATCACTGGCACTGTGGTGAGCATCTTTACATGATTCACTTATGGTAGCCATTACTGTCACTGGGATGAGCGTCTATGTGTAATGCCTCCTACTTAAGTGGGCTGTCACCACTAAAAACACTGGAACCTCGAGGTGTAAAATGTCTATAAAAATTACTGACGTATAGCTTTTTACTGCTGCATCAAAAAGTTAATTAGCACATAGTCGAGTGACTGATTACGGATGCATTTACCTAGTTTGTTCTTTATACTTGCATGGATACTTTTGAATTTAGCCTAAATGAGATTGTTCTGCTTACGTCACTGTCTTTGGTTTGCTGCTAAATTTAATGTGGTGCACGTGACCGGTCTATAACGAGTCCTTTTGCCATGTGCACATAGTAGCGGTTTACAGCTACTACACTGGCTTAAATATTCACACACTTATTGGCGATCTTTGGTTTCATCTTCAGAGGACCTTCCCCTCTGACAAAGGGCAGTGTGCATGGGGTATGGCCACATGTACCTGGTTGTAGGTATTAATGGTGATTCCCGGTACCGGCCAGGCGTATGAGCAGCCTTGGCGGTACGTGGGGGCATCAGGCATCGTGGAGCAGTGTGGGTCATCGTGGCGTCTGCTTCTACTGCAACAAATTGGAAGGGCACTCGTTCAAAGGACATTGAGGCAATGTGGGGGAGTGTCAAGCCCTCCACCCCGACTGCATGGCTTCCTACTCGTAGGGCAGGACAGTACTCTGACGGGCAGTACGAGGGAGAAAGATCTCAACCCCAACTGCGGGTAGCACAACTCGTCGTACCAGGTTGTAGGCAGCATCGATGGTCTCGGTGGCCAGGTCCTGGGATGAGGCGGTGGAAGGGAGATTCATCTTGACCTCCTCTGCAGGTGATGTGCCTGTTGTGGGTTAGTGGGTGGCATCGCCTTTTTCAATGAAAGTGGCTTCTCACGTAGCAAGATGGTGGGGCAGAGCACTTCCAATTTGGCAGCTCGACGTCTGGGTCTGCTGGTATTCCTGCGTCGCAGGACCTGGGGACAGAGCACGTCTGTTGCAGCTCGATGCCCGGGTAGCAGAGTTTCCTGTGTAACAGGTGGTTGGGACGGAGCACTCTTGTCCGAGCTCGACATCCAGGGTAGTAGGAGTTCCTGCGTTGCAGGTTCTTGAGGCGGAGCATTTCCGGCGTTGCAGCTTGACGTCCTAGTAGGCGGGGTGTCCTGCGTGGTAGGTTGTTGCTGGGACAGAGCAATCTTGTTCGAGCTTGACATCCAGGCTGGCGGGAGTTCCTGCGTTGCAGGTTCTTGAGGTGGAGCACTTCTGGCGTGGCAACTTGACGTCCCGATGGGCGGGTGTTCCTGCATGGCAGGTTGTTGATGGGACAGAGCACTCTTGTCCGAGTTCGACATCCCGGCTGGCGGTTCTTCCTCGTCGGAGCCAGAGGTCGACTTCATTGAAGTTGGTATGGCCTTGACTTCTGGCTTCAGAGGGATACTGGGTGGTGAAGTAGGTGCTGGTGCGATTCCTACCCCTCTCGCTGAAGGAGCCTCCAATTGTTTGCTTTTCGGCTTGATCTGTGGGGTGTCGGACGGGGTTCTCGGTCATGTGGACTCTGCCATGACACTTTGGAGCAGCCAGAGGATGCTGTACCGTGTTTGGTTGTGATTTTATCAGCATAGCTGCGCTGGCTTCCATGAGGCGATGTAACTAGGAGCCCTGTCAATAATGAGCGGCGTCGGCTCATGTCTTGGTAAGGGTCCCGGTCCTGTATCGGGAACAACCCTCTTGGTTGGCATCACCGTCCCCAAGTGTTTGCAAGTCTCCTGGGTAGGGTCGTATCTGGCCTCAGGTGGCATTCCGTAATCGTCCTTGTATATCTTTGGCTCAGTAGACTTTTCTCACTATCCTACTATATGGTACGGTCCCTCCCATTTGTCAGCAAGGCCAGCGCTGTATTGGTTGCTGGTTTTGCTGAGAGAGTGACTTTGCAGAAGGACGACTTCCTCTAGGTAAAATTCTCTTACCACAGTTTTCGGTTGGGGGTATTTCTTCAGAATGTGAGTATTTTGGGCCTTCTGGGCATGTGTGGTGCGTACAAGGCTGCTAGCCGGATGTCCTCGGGTTGAGGTATGTTGGTAGGCTCGCTTTCCCACTGGCAGTTGCCTGATCATTGTTGTGTTTGTCCCAGGAATAGGATGCTCAGACTGGTGTCAACGGCTTTGTTCGTTCGTCGTCAAAGGGCAAACACGGTATGGTCGAGATGTTTGTCCGAATGTTTGTGATCGTTACCCACACTGATACGAAGGCAATTCTTGATCTCCTGGTTCCTCCGTTTATTGGGGTTGGCTTGCCTTGGGGGGGGGGGGGGGTTCAGGTTTCTACCTCCCACTGCTGACAGCTGGTTTGCCATTGATGGCTCGTAAACTGTGTGCCATTGTCTGTCAGAGGAAATGCCTGTACCCATCTTGAAAATTGATCTGTTATGACGAGCAGGTAGTGGTTCCCTTTTTTGCTACTTGGATACGGACCCATCAGATCGGCGGCGATGTGGGTCCAGGCTGTCTTGGGTCTCCATGGTTTTGCTGTGGGAGGGGAAACCGGGTATGCTTTGCCATGGCAGCACGTGACGCAGTTGCTGATGTACTGCCGGACATCACGGATTATCCCGTCCCAATTATAACAGGTTTTTTAATATCCAGCAGGGTTTCTCTACTACTCACGTGACCAGCTTGGGGATGGTTGTGATGGTGCCGATATATATCGGCGCTTAGTTGTGGGGGAACTTAGATTTTCCAAGGCTTATTGGGTTGTCCGCTACTTATCCACATGACGTCATCCCACAGTTCAAATCGTTGGGGCTTCTCCCGTAGTAGGCATTGGATGTCAGGGTCCTCCTGCTGGCTTAAGGTTATTTGTGGGCAGGATATTTGCAGTTGAAGAAGATGGATTTGCTCTTCTGGACTTCTTTGGCCCTGAGCGGAGGGAGACATTTTGTCCTCCTCTTCCTCCTTGGTTGTCTCCTTCAGTGTCAGGAATCAAGACAGGGCGTCGGGCAGGTCGTTCTCCTTTCCTGGGCAATGCTGTACCTCGAATTCGGACTCAGTAAAGAACATGTCCCACTGGCCGAGCTTGGCCTTCGAATTCCGGGACTCATGTAGCCATTGCGGGGCTTTGGAGTTGGTCAGTAGAATGAAGTGTTGCCCTTTGAGATAATACCTGTATTTCTTCATGGTCCAGATAAAGGCCAGACACTCCTTGCTCATTGATGTGGTAGCGCTGCTCTGTTTCGTTTAAATAGGTAGATGCATACTCTATGGCATGTGGATGTCCTTCTTTGTCTTGCTGGTACAGTACTGCGCCTAGGCCATTCTGACACGCGTCCATTTGCAGTATTAAAGGTTTGTCTCCTTGGGGTTGATGGAGTTGATGGATTTTCTTGAAGCTGTTCTTCAAGTCGGAAAACACATTGTCGTTGTTCTGGACCCCATGGAAGCTGTTCTTCAAGTCGGAAAACACTTGTCGTTGTTCCGGACCCCATCACCAACGTGAGTCTTTCTCGAGGAGTGGATGTAGTGGTGTCATATATGTATATGTTGCAGTATTGGGAAAGAAGCTTGCAAATCATTCCGTGTAATTCGCGTCTTTCCAAAACTCTTTGCAGATGGCCTACATGCTCCTCTCAACTGTTGGATTATATTATTACATCGTCGAGATAAGCAAAACAGAACTCGCAGATGTAACCTGTTAATACTTCAGCAGACATTAATAGTTGAAATGTTGCTAGGGCGTTTTTCAAGCCAAATGGCATGACTCGAAATTGAAGGGTTTTGCCCTCGGGTGTTGTAAAGGTCGTATATTTACGACTGTCCAGGTGGACCACAATCTGCCAATATCCAGACTTCACGTCGAGAGTGCTGAATATTTTGGCTTTGCTAATGTCTCATAGAGTATGAGACAAGTCTATAGCTGGAATTGCGATCGGGTGGGTAACTTCATTTAGCGAATTGTAATTTACGCAAAATCACAATTTCCCATCTTTGTTAAGCACGAGGACCACGTGTGAGTTATATGGGGAATTCGATGACTCCATGATCCCCTGGTCACTCATGTCGTTGACCTGTTCCATGATAAGGTCATGGCGGCTGGCTGACACTCTGTATGGACGGTTGTAGACTGGTACATCAGTTGTAGGCCATATTTCATGTTGTATGGAACGTGTCTGTCGTAGCAGTCCTTCTTGTATGAATGCTCGTGCGTGCTCATCTTGTATGGCTTTTAATTGGTAGAATATTGGTTCATCAAGTTCGTGGTCAATGCTCATTGGGTCGATGAGCATTGGCGGGATGTCATCTGGGTTTTGATCCCAGTTTACAGTAATTCGGTGGGTTTCTCCCAGATAAGCTCTACGTTGTCCATGATCTGGAATGCATTGATTGTGGATGAGCCACGGGCACCCTAGTATTACCAATTCGGACATGGTTGGCGACAATAAATTCTGTCGGTGTACCAATACTTTGAATTTTTATGTTGAGAGTAATTCGGCTGGTTACGTCTAGGGTGGATTCGGGTTGTGCCATTTTTACTATTTTGGTTTGTGGTCTTATCATTGAGCTGGTTTAGTGTTAACAGATTACTTGTGATAAAATTCCTGGTGGTTGCCGAGTCAAGTAAGGGGAGTACCCGGTCGTTATTTACCTCCACTTTTATGTGTGGGGCTATGGGAATTGGTACTTCCTCGCTTAATCCCTGGAGGCTGGGCCCTTGTAGGCAGGGGGTGCAACATTCGACCAATGAAACGAACGGTGGTTGTTTTGTTGACTCTGGGGAACGTAGAAACATTTGTTCCTTCCTTCTTATGAAGATTTCCGCTTCTTCGCCAAGTACCTGGGTATGGCTATAATACTACGTCGTTAGTCTAGCCAACACCTCCTCGCCAGTGAATTCTCAGCTATCCGGTTACTGAACTTCTTCCAGCCCATTAAGAATTCTCCGTATCTTTCCCACCATGTGAGGGCGAGGCCTTTCAAGTGCAGTTGGGCCCTATTGACCCATTGTTTCGGTGGCAGGTCCGTTTCTTTTAATTATTTTTCGCATTCCTGCATGAATGCGAATGGTTCTTCATGTGGGCGACCTGTGAAGTCAGTAATTTGAATGTCATAGTCTCTACAGATTGCTGGATGGCCAGGTGCTATTCTGGGTTGTATATATATATATATAGCCGGGATGGCTTGGATCTGTGGGAGTGAGAGATGTGCTTTCTTCGGCATCTCTCGCACTGGTAGGGCCACCCTACACATTGGTGGTGATAGGATTCACTGCATGTCGTGCATCTGAGGCGGTTTATGCCTCGGCCGGGATACCTAATTTTATTAGAGAAACTCATGGGTTGTTGACGGCAAGCGGTACAGCTGTACTCTAATCCGTCTATATCCCGGGCCTATGCAGGCATAATGAAAGGGTTTATTGCAGTAGGTGTATTCTATTCTTAGTGTGCCATGGCCTGGGCAGTCGGCATGGCTACCCTGTACGTTGGATATGTCGTACTCGTTGAGGTTTTCACCGGTGGCAGCCTTGACCTCGTAGTCTGACATGATAGCGGTTAAGGGCACCACGGAGTGTTTTGGGGACTCCCCAAAGCTGTTTGAGTGATTGTTTAGACCTTTAGCTCTCAGGATATGGTTGGTCTAGTTCGTGCCGTTTTCTGCGCACAGCTATTTGTCTGACGCCCCCACGTTGGGCACCAGAAAAATCTCTTGACGCATGTCCGATTAGACTGGCGTAGCACGTTGGTCGAGGATTTTGTTCACTATACCAAATGCGGGGTAGTTTGGTTTAGATAGTCTGCATGGGGCGAGGGGTGTTGGGAAGTACTTACTTGATCCTTCTTCTTGGGCGTTGTAGTCGGGGTAAGTTTCACCTAGACGCGGCGAATTTGGGCTAGGCTGGACCGGAGATTCCACAGGTAAGCTTTGTTGGTCCAAAAGTTTAGGTTCTCCCATCTTAGTTGCACTTCGGTACCGGTCAGAAACCCTTCTATCATAGGGTGACACATAGGATGTATGCGGATACAAGGTGGGAAGTCAATTACCAAAAACGGAGCAGGTGCGACTGCTTGATGTCTAAGTTCAGCGGTGTGGTCCCGTTCCACCTGCCTCTCCTGCGTAGGACACAATAGTGCAATCTACAATTTGAGAGCAGAGTGAGCCAGGAATTGTTCCTTACGTTTTCTACCACTCCTTTTCTCGTGAAGCATAGGGCAATCAGTTTGACAGCCTTCATGATGCACTTTGACAGGAAGGTTTGACAGTGTAACCCAATAGTGACTTGATGTCACGAGCTTGATAATAGTCCCCACTGATCCCCCACAGTATACGGGCTGATCAGGGATGTGAAGCCGTTGGGACTGCCAAGTCTGTACTGGTTGTGCGTTCGCACTAGGTTGAACAGCAAAACTTCAGGCTATGGTCACCGCGCACTGACTTAGTGTGAATGGTGGGAAATAACTTGAGTCTGTTGCCCCTCCCGATGTGAAGGGGTTTCTAGTGGTTGCGGCATCGCTGTTTCTCCCCCATGAGCACTGACTTACTGCTAATGTCTGACAGGGAAGAAACAGGTAGCCATCTAATATGTATGTCTTATGACGTGCAGACACCTGAAAGGGTTCCACAGTCAAACTAACTCGGTTTAAACAAATTTCCCAGTTAGTGTCGGCAGTGCACGGCGTATTCTGTCTCCAACCGTTAATACAAACAAATACCCTGGAAATGAAAAACAGAAAGGTAGAGAACAATGAGTGTTTATTGAATATTCAATAAACACGTAACCCGTGCTACCTCCTATCAAACCATGGAGGGATGATGGTAACTGCGGATTCAGGTGTAGGCGACCTGGTTCTAAGTTAAAACGGGGAATAGCTGGTTTGATACGTATTATACAAATTAGTTAAAGTTAAACTGCTAAGTAAAAGGTGTCTAGAAGAGAGAAAGTGAAGATGAACGCGTATGTTCGTGTTCGTTGGTCGTCGAGACATAGTAAGTAGCCGCTGGGTCATACTTGAAGTTTCCAAGATCTCCGAAGGTCGCAGCACTGAGTCAGTGCTGGATGTCGCGAGAGAGGATGCATAAGAATGACTCCTGAGCTTGGTAGCATCCAGAGTTATATAGTGGAAGCTTGTATGTTGCCGGCACGATGTTAGGGGAGGGTGTTACGTCCTTCTGCCCTGGATGGTGTGGGAATAGTGTGGTCAGCGTTTCTGCTTCGTGCCTCTTAGGTAGCGCTTTGCCTTGCACGAGGTCTGGGCAGCTTGTTGGCTCTCAGTGCGGGGAAGGGGTGGCGGCGTGTCTGCCGGGTTGTGTTTCCCTCATATGGCGAGGATTTGCTCATAAGTTTTTGTTGCCTGTAGGGCAGGCAATGTGTACCTCACGTCCGTAGCAGTGGAACTAGGTACTCAGGTGATGAGTCATAATCATGGTGGATTATTTGTACAAGTGGCTTGCATCAGTACCTAAAAGGTAGTACTGAATACTACTGCATAATTTTTACTTCTGTTTGAGCAAAGCCAGATTAAAACAGTAAAAGTAAAACTTTGTATGTATTGTTATTACTTTGTAATAATAATGATAATGGCCACAAATTCGTAGTCATGTTATTACGAGTCATCAGACTAATATTTTTTTAAATATTTGATTCATGTACCATGTATTTTGACATATTGATTCAATATTTTTTATGGTTGTGGTACTGAAATATAGAAAGCAGTGTAATAATTCAGTATACTCAAATTTAGGATTTACTTGTATGGAGGTGAGACTTTGAAATTTCTAAATTTATTCTTACATTTCTAGCTGAATTCGCAAATAAACTTTATTTTTAATGTGCCAAATGCACAGAAATTTAGACTGGCGTTTATGATTTGATTTATAATTTTTTGCAGAAATTTGAACTTGCCATAAGGCAGTTTATAAATTATGCTGAATTAAAAATAATGGTAAAATTATAATTAGAGAATAAAATATTAGAGGTACAAGTTTGGTGTGATAGAATTTTGCAAAAGGGAAGAATAAACTTGCTTACTGATAAACTAATCAGAAATGATTGGAATGAAAGTTTGGTCAGGGGGGTTTCTCAAGTACCTATTACTGTTATCATATTACAGAAAAAAACCTTAGAGTACACTCAAAAAGTTGAAATAGTTTTGCTTAGCAAGGAAAGAGAAGCGGTTGGGAGTGTCATAAAATCTTGAGATACATTAGCGTAAACTTTCAATAGTAAGGATATTGAGTGTTTTCAAGGTTGTGAATAAGGTTATGTTATAGCTGTACTGTAAGCTATATTGGTGGCAGCCTCACATTTGTAGAACATGACCCTTGTTAGCATGACACATATTTGTACTGAGAATTGATAAGCATTTGGAATCTCGTAAATTTTTTCCGCACAGCAGATTTATAATAATTGTCTAAACTATATGAAAACAATATTTAAATTTCCAACCCAAAAATTTTGTGGAAAATGTTGTAGCACTAACACAAACCAGAACAGAATGGCCGCTGTGAAAGAAAACAAGCGAAAAACCAAGGTTTATGTTATGTTGGGATGTGTATTTATTTGTCAAGTAAGTGATTACTTTATGAAAGTGTGTTTTGATAACGTGACAAACCGGAGTAAAGGTAGGTGGCGCTGGGAGCGTGCTAGTGTGTGGTGTTTGCTGTCCACAGGCAGACAAACCATCCACGCCAGTGGGCAAGGTCCCGACCCCAACCTGCTCCGTGCCAGCCGCGCTGCCTGGCTCGAGTGGAGTGAAGTCTGGCGTGCCCGGGGTGGTGCTGCCCCCGGGGGCTTACCCTCCCTTCTCCCTGGTGTCGGCTGGGGCAGTTGGGGGCTCCCGAAGCAGTGACAGTAGCCCCTACAACAATGTTGCACCCTCCCCATACTCTCGCCCTGCCATGGTGAGTCACCAGCATTTCTTTTTATTCCTCTTTACTTTGAATGCTTAAATCTGTGTTTAGTAAATATTATAAACATTTTTTTTCTTTATTGTTTGATTATGCACTTATTTAAATAAACAAAGAATTTGACATCATTGTGTGGTCTAGTAACTGTATTTGATTAGTCATTTATATGTCTTCATTGAGCAGCAAACTGATTGTGTATAGCAGCAAACTGTCTGTGTATGGTTATGCTTACATTGTTTGTTGGTCCACTGGCAATCCATGTTGGTATGAAGCCTGGGTTGTGTGTGCTTTGAGCGGCAGCTTTGAATGCATCCTATAGTTGTTTGGCAGCAGGTGGTTACTTAGTCGTTGTACAGTAGGGTTGTTACTAGCAGATAGCACTAAACATTTTAACCTACAAAGACCTTGGAGTCAGTACAGAATGATGGTGAGACGAAGTGTACTGGTGGGTACTGAGGTGTCTATTGAACAGATTTTTCTGTCTCTGCGTTACAAATTCACCTAAGATGGTGTGTGCCAGGGCTACCTATACGGCCGTAGCCATCTCTCTTCCCTCTCCTTGTGGCGAAATAATTTTTGTACTGGCAACTCAGTGCCATTGTTGATAGTCTGTGACCTTGAATACCCCCGGGTGAGAGTGAGGAAGGGAGGGAGGTAGAGATGGAGTTGCACCTCCATATTGAACACTAATCCTCTCCCTTTGTGGCTGAGACATGGTAACATCTGGTGGGCAATTTAATTCATTTGGGTATCTAAAATGCTGAACTGCTTATTACTGAGCAGAAACCCTTATTGAAATTCTGGGGAGATTGCATACAGGTCAGGGCCATAGTCTCTGAGGAACTGTACTCTCTGATAACCTGCAATAAAGTGAGTATAGGCTGTCCATGGTAAAGAGCTTTTTTGAAATTCCTGTGTAGTTTAGTTCGTACAGAATATCCTTCTACCATATCTCATTTGAAACAATGTCATGTGATGTACGTTTACATCAGCTATTTAAAAGTTTGCTGTATTTTTTAACATACCAAAAGCAAGTTATGAGCTATTGTAGTTAAACTGTTAATATGTACACCTTAATTTGAGTGAACAGTAATATCAGTTTAACATTGATAAATGTTGACATTTTCTTTAATTTTTAGATGTAAGTTCGTGGTGTCTTGAGAGTCACAGAAGAGTCCATGTGGCTAATTAATTAACACCCAATAACTCGCACACTCTTCTGGTTCGCTGTTGGTCACGGATCATGCCAAACGCAAGTACAGGGGTGGCGGCTACGTCACTTAAGCATAAGAATTAAGGGCGACCACGTGTATATTAAATCCAAAGCCACTCAGCATTTAATACATGACAAAACACTGCAAAACGCATGGGGGAGCTACATAAATCCATTACAATTAGAAAACAGTACAAAAGCACTGAGGTGCAAAGTAAATTACTTAGTCCCATCTGAACCAGCTCAAGGTAAAACACTCGTCGCACATGTGAAAAGTCCCACGGCAATCTAAATATTTATGGGTCCTCCATACGATGGAAGGGCCTGGCCAGCTGCAGGTGTAAACAAAAAAATGTTTCAGAAAGATTTATATAACAGAATTACCAGATTAGCGAGAGCAAAGTTGAAGCCTCTGCAGATCCTGCGGCACGCACCCATTCAGCTTCAGCTCTGAGAAGAGACTGCCCAACGGTCATTGGAAGCGGAGACACGAGACTGCGCTGGAAATGGTGGCCCCGTAGCAAAGCACATGTATGAACAATGGAGTGTGATTGTAATGGAAGGAACACAAAATTAACACTAGTTTACAAAAACTTGCACAGGGGTGCATGGGCAAAACAAACACACAAGCATCCTTACTTACTAACACAAACACTTTTCACTATTCTTTTGGCTGTCCAGGTCTATTTTCAGTGCACTTTACATGATGTGCCAACGCATCACACGCACCTGCACCTCTTGTGTGGACAGTCCCTGTTGGGCTTTCACCGGCAGAGGTAAGAGGTCGGATGACAGATCATAATATTTGCTGACACATCGAAATTCCTACTAATACAGTGTATGACCCAAGGCACAAATGCCTTGCAGATTAATAACTGTAAATACATTAGTACGTACTATGTGTAAGCAAATGGCTGGTGTTGCTGTTATGTTCTTACGAACATCAAAAATAATTATTATAAAAATCTGTGGCTGAATCAAACTAATCCAAATGATTACAACGTATATACTTCCACAGTGATATTTATCATTAAATACAAATTTCATGTAAATCCACCAGATACATTGTTTCTGTAGTGCTTAGCAACACAAAAGTTTGGCCTATCATAAAATAATCAGAACAATATCAAAAACTTATCTTGCCGATAACAATGGTTTTCTTGAAATTACAGTCACAATATGGAATACAATTTCCCCACATTATAGAGATTAAGGGTATTCATGGGAGCATGCAATACTCTCTGTTTCTTTTATTTTTTTCATTTTATATCAAGCAGTTCAAACCAACTGTGGTAATATTTAAAAAATAGATGGGAAAGTTCAATGTGTAATATTGAGTGGTTTCGTGGCTTTATTTGTTCAAAATGATGGAAAACATACTGAGGTATCAACCAGGAAACTTGTTCTCGACAGTCGTGTAATTAACACACATCCATCAAAGTGCTCCGAATTGCTACTCAATATCACAAATATAGTTAAAATCACTTTACCAAAGTTTCCTCAAGTTGTTCCAGGTTTTAAACTAACATTAACAAACTTCTATCCCATGTGTACACACGTCAGATTGGTCATGGAATGTTAGACTACATCAATATCAGCAAAATGCAATTAAAAATGTTCCAGTTCACTTACAACAGACACAAAAATGTATAATTTATCTCTTTAGTATTTTATATTTGTGGTTATGAACTGCCAACTAAAATCACATTGTCAAGAGAATATAAATATGGAGTAACGAGAGAAAAAAATCTGCCACATTAAATCACAAAATTCCAAGTATGTAAACGTGTAGACAGAAGAGACAGGGAGAGAGGAGGGCCAAAATAAAACAAAACAAGGGACCTGATAATTTAAATGATGCATCAGCCAAGAGATGTTACAAAATTGTTACTACAACATGGAAGGAAGTAATTTCAGTAAAACCTTCAGAAAATTTGCTATCCAAGCATCAGTTTTTACTGTTTGAAATGTGTGCTTTTCCTAATGGGTGGACGGTCAACCCATCTTTGATCAGCGTATTTAGGAAGTTGCAAAATATTGTGCAACCAAAATTTGTCAGTGGTTCAAAATTTCTTTTAAAGTGTGCAAACAGTGCAAGTGGAAATGATGATTCTGAAGTACTCATTGATTTTCCATTTTTAAATTTTAGACTGGCCTGCTGCAAAGGTATTCTGTTTACGTACAAATCATTTCTTAAGAGCGTTAACAAGCTCACCACTCGTCAGTCATCTGCTGTCACACACATCGTGCTGCACCACCATAATTTTGTTTTGTATGTATTTTTATTGAGGTTTGAATTTGCCAATTTTCAGAAATTGTTGAACTTAATTGGAAATAATGTAGAATAGTTATTGAAGTTGCTATGGCATGCTTTTTTTTTTTGTTAACTTAATTGTAGACTTTAAAGGCAGCTTTAGTAAATGTACTATGCTGCATTTTGTTTCAAGGAAGCAGCTGTTGATAGATTTGAAGGAAAATTCATTGAAAGTTGGCTCACTGGTTGTGCATAAACATGATGAGAGACAGAGAAAGATGATTTAATTTGATAGGCAGACAGTACCCAATCAGTGTGGGCACATTAGGGTATAATTCAAATTTTAAATATTGTATTATAATTTTAATTAACAAAACTGTTGTAATTTAATTTGTGAGCCATATTCATAGGGTCACTGTTGTTAAGGTATGTTCAGTTTGTTAAAAAGGATAAGCATTTTTAAATATAAAATTTTAGTGTGTGTGGGGGCTACAAGAGTGCAGTGTAGTCTGCAAAGCGGTGAAGCAGAAGCATGGCATGTGCACTTCTTGCAAAGTGGCTGATTAAGGAAGAACGTGTTGATGCATGCAGCATAGCTTCTTGTACAAATTTTAGGGGAGATGGGGATGTGAGAGTGTTTGAGAGATGGATGTGGAGCTCTATAGAGGCATAATTGTTAATTTTTAAAATAGTTTCCTTATTTCTTTTTGTTTTAATGTGGTTTATCAAGGTATTTCATTCATGTCATTTACTTCCTTGTTGATTTTTCCAGTCAGATTTGAGGCAGCTGTCTTGTTTTTGTTTCTGGCAAGAATTTTTGTTTGAGACAGTGTTGAATTATCGGTAGCCACGGAGTCATCGCTTCCTGCGGTGTGGTCTAACCTATATTTTAGTATCGTGTGATGTAAAGTGGCAATGTAAAATATTTACTAAACATGAAATGCTTTTAGTCGGGCAAGCTTCTTTGTTTTCTCAAACTGTCTCTTTTAAACGTAAGCAGAAACCACTATAACTACATATTTATTTTAATACATAACTGCCCTTTTGATACAAAAGCTATCCGCAGTGTAAAACAAAGAGGAAATATGCCTTGCCTTTAATGGCATGCAGGCATGCCATTAAATAAAGCATGTAAAGTGGTAAAAAGTTGCTACCTTGCATACCACAGAAATTGCAGTATAATATCAAATTCAATATTTTATTTGTTTTTTATAGAGGTGAGTCCAAGCCCCATTTTGGCGATATTACCGATACTGATACTTTGTGGCCGATCCCGCAGATAGTGCGTATACAAATAATTTACATTTTTTTTATATGGTGTCTGAGTAACTTTAAAATGAGCACCAAGTCTCCAGGATGTAGAAAAACATGTCAATAAATACAAAAAAGTTACATACAATTCCTTATACAATATATACACTATAAATCACTGTGCATACGAAGCGGCAGTATTTAAGCACGTGTATTTTGCCGTCCACTCAATGTTTACATTGTAGTTTAGCATTTTGGTCAGTTTATAAAAAACTTCACTTTATCAAACTCCGGGGCATGATCTAAAGCAGTAACTTTTTTTCGCATTCTTAACCGGTTTTACGATGTAATCAGCCAGGGACAATCACCAACCTTACCCTTACTCAATAGTTGCAAATGCCATATTTGTCAAGAACCTAACCATAAAACACAGAAGATGAGTAAAGATGACAGTGTTTTTAAATACCGTTGCTCATGTTCAGTGCGTAAATTGCATTCATCTGCTTTATATGTAGTACTATTTACTTTATTCATATTGCCAACATTTTTGGTTAGAGATGTTCGTTTGTAAATAAAATACATGTTATGATTCTGCCTATGAATGAGCGCCACCATCTTAGCGATTTGGTTCATTCGAATCAGATTCGTACATAAAATGATAAATATTGCTACTAATTGATTTATGAATTATGTTATGCTGCGAACGAAATATCAATATACGATGTGGGAGCGATATCAATATACAATTGATGTTTACGTGAAAGAAAATATACTGCAATGTTTTACAAATGAATTTTAACCACGTGAAAAGCAGATACCAGTATTATAAGTTTAATTACATTTTATTTTACAAATTTCACAAGGTATGGCTTATATAAAGTTAAATATGTAGCAACACCAAAGCCAGCCATATCATTTTCCGTTTAATTTCGAATTGCCTGTTACTAAATAATAAAAGTAAAATTAATAAAATAATTTTTTGGTTGCAAAAATAAAATTCTTTGTTTGTGCTCTGCAAGATAACCAAGTGTGGTAATTTCCATGATGATTAAATCATTTGGGTTTATGAAATGATTTGGTTGAACTGTGGCTAATTTTAACTGACACGGATTTTGGGTTTATCAGCAATGTATCTGTATCATTATCAATATCAGTCCAGCCCTACTAACATGTTTATATAAATGTAATTTTGAAAATATACGTCTTACCCTCTCAAAGTTCATTAGTTTACATGGCCTGCCATAGTACTACTGGATTGCCAAATTTGGTAGAAATTGTTTTTTCAGAGATATCACATAATTTCAATTTGTCGGTAATACTATTTTACAAAATGGCAGACAAAAGAGATTTTGTGTGGATGCACTTGACGGTTGTAATATATACAGCCGGCATACAAAGTTTGATGGAATTAATTACACAGTGTTCATTATATAACATACAAAAGTAGAATACCTATATGGCTGCAATTTTGATAGTAAGTGTCCCAACATACCTAAAACATATCAGTTACCTGCTGCAGTACTATTTGTTTGCCATATTTGGTAAGAATTGGACAATTATTTTCCGAGATGTGACATAAAAACTTTATTTATTTGTGTGGCACTATCTTGCAAAATGGAAAGCGAAAGAGGCTCCACGTGGGGGGATAATATATAATATATATATATATATATATATATATATATATATATATATATATATATATATATATATATATATATATATATATATATATATATATATATATATATATATATATATAATATATATACACACACACACACACACACACACACACACACACACACACACACACACACACACACACACACACACACACACACACGCACACACACACGCACGCGCACACACACACACACACACACACACACACACACACACACACACACACAGAGCTAGCATACAAAGATAAGTTGGAATTTATTACATTGTTTAGAAGATATAGCATACTATGCCAAAAAAGCTAGATGGCCGCCATTTTAAAAATAAGTGTCTGGCATACAAAACATATTTGCACCTATCAATTGCTGCAGTATTTCTTGTCTTCCGAATCTCGTAGGAATCTGTCAATTGTTTACTGAGATATTACACAAAAATTTTATTAATTTTCACAGCACTATCTTACACAATGGCGGAAAAGTGGTTTTTTTTTTGGCATATATGTTGCTTGTAATAGATACTGTCAGTGTACAACATTTGGTTCAAACTGGTCAAACGGTGTGGTAGTTATGCCAAAGAAACCTAAAATATTTACAAGGGCTACCATTTTGAAAATATGTGCCTAATAAAGTTTAGTTACTTAGATTTACCTGGAACATCATAGTACTACTAATGTGCCAAATTTGGCAAAAATTAGTTGAGTAGTTTTAGAGATATAATATAAAAGCCTGATTTTTTTCATGTGGTACTATTTTCCAAAATGATGGATCTATAACAATATTCACCACTGAATTCAATGCCTACACTTTGCGCTGTCAGCATACAAAATTTGGTATAAATTGGTTGAATAGTTTCCAAGATATGATATATCACCCCAAATTTTATAATGGCCACCATTTTGAAACTAAGTGCCCGGCGTGGTCGAAAACTATAAAAGTGAAGTGTCCTTACATACTACTATATTTGTACCAAGTTGGGCTAAATTCAGTTCACACGTTCAAAAATATGATAATTAAGTTCTTAGGGTTGATGAAACGATTTGGTAGGACCATGGCCGATTGTAACAGATACCGATTTTGGGTAAATCGGTTGATATATCAGTATCAGTATCGGTATCTGTCGAGCCCTAGTTTTTTATATTTGTTTCTAAAAGTAACTTTTTAAACATATGTTTTGGTATAGGTAGACACTCTACCATTTAGCATTTTATTTGATCATCAGGTTAGGCATCACATTGCTGTGCACACTCAAAAACTGGTTGACAGTTCTTTGAGGGTTTTTTCTAGAAGCTATCTTCTGATTCACGTGTCTGCACAGAATTTGCTAATTTAAACTATAATTGTCTCAGAATCCTCTAGGGTATGTTGGTTTCACAATAGTCCAGCAATCAGTAAGAAACACCAAGAAATAAAAAAAATGATCATGGCCATACCAGTGGTACCCCTTATGATTTCAGAATTGATACATGTCTTTATTTACACTTGGTTAGGACATTTTTTTATACAGAGCATGGCTTTGTTTCCAGCTTGGCTATGATCCCCACCCCCACGTCCGAACGCCTGGTCTTGGTTCAAACGGCCTAGGAGGAATACCTGGCGGCAAGCCGTAAGTATGTGGTTACATGAACAACTAGCATGTTGCCTCCAAAGTCTTTGTTCATTATAACAATCCATGGTGGTGTTTATCTTATTCCAGAGCGTATTCGTTCCACATGAACGGAGAAGGCCAGCTTCAACCAGTCCCATTCCCGACGGACGCCCTGATAGGGCCGGGGATCCCTCGCCATGCACGGCAGATCAACACCTTGAACCACGGGGAGGTGGTGTGTGCCGTGACGATAAGCAACCCCACCAAGTACGTTTACACTGGAGGTAAGGGCTGCGTCAAGGTGTGGGATATCAGTCAGCCTGGCTCCAAGATCCCCGTCTCCCAGCTGGACTGTCTGGTGAGTGCTGCAAATTGACCATTGTGTATTATATTGTAGTGGTTCTGTATATGCATTTTGTTGACTGCAACAGATTGAGGCTTTGTTGCGGCCAATTGATATGTTAGCTTGAAGTATGCACTGTTTGATTACTTTATCTGAATCCTTTTCCCACTGAAGCTGTGTGTGGCTTTAGCCCCAATGGGAACAGTTCCCAGAAATGTAACACTTTGTGCATCTTGGGGAAGGTAATAAACCTGTATGCAGAAGTGGTAGGAAGTGTGCAAGTTAGAAAAAAACAATGTGGAACTATGGATGTTAAATGGGAAGGGGAAGTGAGTGAAGAGGTTTGGGGCGGCTCTTAACAGTGTGATGCATGATGGGCCAGGAATATGCTGAAGGTGATGTCATAGTCGGGAATGGTTTTTGGGTATGTAGGTCAGTCGCACGGAGTTATAACGGCTGTCCTCGCTTACTGGTAGGCTGGGGCCCGACCAGTATGTAAGGTGGGGTGTGTAGCTTGGTGGCTGGGGACAAAGTCTATTATTGGCTAGGCCGTCCTGTGGACTGTGTGACCTGTGGTCATGGAGTTACCTATTCCGGTGGAGGTCTGGACTGACTGCTGACCAGATCGAGTCTGTTGTTGGTCGCGGTGTTGCCGGAGGAGCTGGGTGCCCCGGTGCTGCGGCTGCCAAAGCTGGTATAGGCCCTGGCCAGGCTGGTGCTTCTGTAACCCTGGAGCCATGGGTTGGTGATTCCAAGTGGTACCTCTTCTCCTTGGTGGATGTCTGAGATGATGGGATGGGATGGCATCCCTGGTGTCTTCTGAGGGGCTGAAAACAGGAGGGGAAGAAGCCAGGAGGTGAGGCCTCTTCAGTTGGCGGGCGGTGTGAGCTTTTCCCTGAGGGTTATTGCAAAGTGCAGAAGAAACTGGGGTGCAGATCCACATAGATTTAGAAGCTGTAACAGCCTCTTCTCTCCTGCCACACTTTTCCGCTTCCCGGGGTGTAAGGCATGAAGAGGTACTAAGACCGGCCTTGCGAGAAGGAAGCAGACGACAATAGTCTCTACTAGAGTGTTCTACCACAGCTGAAGCAGAGCTGACACAGAGCTATTCCCTGTTCCCAACCGGTGACACAAATGGCTCTGTGGTTGGAGAGGTGGGTTTTCTCTGAGGCGTCTGACAACTGTGGGTGCGGGTCCAAAGGCAGTCAGACCTCCAGGACCAGTCAAATACTCCTTCCGGCGATACAGACGGCATGGTGGATGGAGTACAAACGGGGCTGGTTAACTAGCCTCCTTATGGATTGTCTTTCTAGTGGTTGGGGTACCTTTCTGTACACCAGAGTGCACAGAACAGGTTGCCATAGAGCGTGTGTTTTCTGATGTACGAACTTCCTTGAGGGGGCACCCACTGTCGTACACTAGGTTTGGAAAATATGGTATGAATACCTAAAGAAGGGTACTCAGAAGTAAGAGAGAACTGATATTTTATTCCCTAGAGGAATAGACACGGTCGCTCATACTTCCTACTAACTACCTCAAGCTGACCGGAAGTACTAACTACGCAAATGCCAGGAGAAGGGGACTTGGTTCTAGGCTGGCAAGACTGTTAGTCTAGGTAGCTATATGAACTGACCCTGACTGCTACTCTGTACTGTGTCCTGAGGGCCTCCTATCAGAAGGGCAACAGGGGTGTATTACCGTTACTGGAAGGGTAAGCCGGCAGGGGGGTGTGGGGGGTTGACGACTTCTTCGGAGTCTGCTGGCGGAGATCATCTGGAAGGTCTGGAGGGTATTGGTGATGTCATTGATGAGCTTCTGGAAGGTCTGGAAGACATTCAGGTCGGCAGAGAGCTCCAATGCACATGGTGGTGGAGCAAGCTGTCGGAGATGTGCTGCTCTCAGAAGAGTAGGCATACAACTGAGGTTTCTGGGCCGCTCGCACATATAAGTGTCTGCTGTCCCACCCTCGTCCAGGCTGTGGGGATGGAGGTGGTTAAGTCGTCTACTAGCGAGTCGAGTGAAGGGTTGTCTGCTAGCGGCATTTACTGGTCGCCGTAGCAGTAGTGGCCCCATCCCTCGGTGCGCTGTTGGACTACTTGACCGTAGAGGGCGGTTTCATCTGCTTGGCCACTGGTACACTCATCTTCGGGAAGGGGGTGAGGGTGGCGTGGCGTGGCTTTTTGACCACCGGCGAACAGTACAAAACTGACATGTCTGTATTAGTCCCCGCAACAAAGGATGTAACCTGTATGCCGTCTGGTACTTGCACTACTGGTTCGGACCCCGCCTGGTGGGCCAAGGAGATACGCATAGATGAGACTGTCCATTGTGTATATATCGGAAACGTGTTGTGTGTCAATTCGCCCCCACTCTGTTGCGATGGAGGCTCATCTAGGTGAAGGACAAAAAAAATTTCTCATAGTATCTACTGTGATATAGAACTGTTACTCCAAGAAGACGGGTTGTTGCTCTGTAGTTCTCACTCCTCTGTGTGTTGGCTCTAGGATACAGCGGTGTGTGCTGCATGAGTCACTTGGAGCGGGCGGCTGGGCTAGCACTCTCTCTTTCTCTAGCACTTGTAGCTGGAGGAGGCTGTCGGCCGGGCAACCCCTCCCTTACCCTTGGGGAGTGGAAATGTACTGTGAGATAATGTGTCCCGGTGTTGGGGGAAGTGTTGCGCCCTTATTTCTTTAAATGTGCCACTGTAAAAGAATCAGCTGAATGCTGTTGTTATGTAATACAGGAATCATTTTACAGATGATAACCTGCGGCAAAGAAAAAATAAAAACACAAGCGGCACATATAAAAAACTCAAACGCTTTGGGAGTTTGCAAGGCCTCACTTGTGAGAGGTGTGTTGGTAACTGGCCTGTACCTGCCATGGCGCTGATGGCGAGGAAAATTGGCTTTGCCTAATCCTTCATAGCATGTTGCACGGCAAGTAACAGATATGTGTGACAAGATAGCTAAGGGGAAATGCCGGCACTAGGCCTTCCGTCACCTAGGCCTGCACAAATGAAATAATATATACAACAATATGAGTACTCTATAAATAAGTTAATTAACACATTGTTGTATGGACCACCGACATTACAGAAAAAATACACTAAACCCTGAAAGACAGTTTGAGTACTGAAAATATTTACAACAATATTCCTTGGAAAATTATTTACAAAATTTCAAATTGGCTTGTTGGCGAGAGACATAGTTTAAATTTTAGAACAGTCCCGTTGACATCTTCTTCTCAGAATTGTCTCTTTACACGGGATTCTGGTGTGATGTCACTGCAGCTATTATTTTATGGTTGCACCGGCACTTAAAAAGTATCTTTGAGTGCTATTAACTGATTGGTGTAGCACAATGTCACTATGTAATTTGCTGCTAGGGTATATTCACGTGACGAGTTCGGTTTTCACTTTCACTTTTACTTGGCTCATAGTGGCAAATTACAGCTGCTAAGGGTACTGTCTTTTTTTCTCTAATGGCGCTATTTTATGACTGTCCTGAAACTTTGCTTTCTTTTATAGCAATTTACTGCTGTAAAATTGTTCATTGCATTCTTCTACTCACTGTTCTTTGGTTCAAATCTTCCTCATGGCCACATGCACGGGATATGGTCACATGAACCGGGATGTGGTCTTCCAGGGCAATTCACGATCTTGGCCAAGCTGGAAGGTGCCATGGCAGGCCCGGGCCGACTGCTCTCTCCGAGGCTGGCTGATGGGTGTGGTGTTCTCGTCCTCAGCAGTGGCCAACCTGGGGCCACCAGGTAGCAGGAGACGATCTGAGGTCCTCTCCTCCTGGAGCGGCGGCTGCTGGGTGGCCGACAGAGGCCGAGGTTCTTCGGACACTTCGACCTACTCAGCTCTGCTGGGCTCATCCTTCACCTTGGAAGGATGGGCCCTGGTTACAGAGGTGCAGTTGTCTCCTGACGCCTGAACCTGGAGTTGGGCTGCGCTGACTGGGCAGGATGCAGCCGTGGTTACAGGTGGAGGTAGGGACTCCTGGTGTCTGCTAACCTCGCTGGGACTGCTAGGCTCATCCTCTCCTTGCGTTGGTTGGGGCCCGGTGAACACGGTGCAATCCGACGTCGAGGTGGGGCGGACTGCGTCTTCTGGGCAGGAGCAGTCAGGGTGGCCGGTCGAGGCCGAGGCTCTTTGGCCACCTTGGCCTCATTAGCTGGGCTGCTGGGCTCATCTTCCCATTCGGGCTGCTGAACCAGTGGGTGGATTTTTGCGCCTCCTAGCGCAGACACTTAGTCGGTGGCCGTGTCGTCCGGGCTGGACGCGGCTGGTACTGCCAGCTGGGGTAGGAGCTGTGGTGTCCTCCTTATCTCGTTGGCACTGGTGGGTTCATCCTCCCTTCCAGAAGGACAGGTTGTAGTGTTGATCCCGGCATCAACCGACATTGGGATTGGGGTGGCCATCAGAGGCAGACACTCTTCTGGTTTCTCCGATCCCTCGGCACTACTGGTGGCGGCTTCCTCCTGATCAGGAGGCAAGGTGGCTGCAAGGGCTGCTGCATCGTTCAATGCTGCAGACTCCTGGTTGACCAGGCCCTTCAGGTCTGGCGTGAGATGGATGGCCGACTGAGGTAGAAGCTTTTGCTGCTCCCCTACCTCGCCAGCCTGTCATGGTTCTCTCCATCCCTGGGTCGGACTTGGTGGCGTGGATCGATCGCGAGGTTCTCGGTCCAGTGGACTTTGCTACAAAAGCTCCGTCATTGCTAGTGACATGTGGGCATGTCTGGCAGTGGCACGGCATAGAAAACTGGTTGGCTTTGAGGGCAGGGTTCTGATGGAGGCTGCTGCTCGATGCACTGGAAAATCTATCCATACTGGGGTTGCCTGCTGGCTCACCATGTCGGTGTCGAACCTGACCATCGGTTCCTGGGGTGGAGGCAGCCCGGCGGCGACAGGTATGGGTTTTGGGTCATCCTCCCTCTCTTCTTTGGCATCGACCTCAGATTATTGTGTGTGGGCTTCGTGTTCGGGTGCCTCTCCAGGGAAGGGGCATATCTGTCCACTGGTCACCTTCCGGATGCATTCCCTCAAATTTTCGGCCCAGTAAACGTTCTTTTGGTGGTCCACTATTTTGTACGGCACCTCCCACTTCTTGGCCAGGCCAGCACTGTACTGGCTGCTGGTTTTTTTCTGTGGGTGGCTGTGAAGGAGGACTGCATGCCTGTGCAGGGTTTTGGGTATTTCTTCTTAATGTAGTGGGCTTGGGCTTCTCAAGCCTTTGTCGTCCTGGCTAGGGTGACGAGGCCTATGTCTTTGGGCAGCGGCATTTCACTGGGCTCCTACTCCCACTGCCAGTCACCTGGGAAGTGGAGAGTTCTGCCCAGGATGGGCTTATGTTGACGGCCTTGTTCCTCCTTTCACCTAAGGGCAAAGAGGATTGTTGGGATGTGCTGGTCCCAGTGGTGTTGGTCGTCACCCATACTGAGTCGAACTCTTCTTCAGTTCATGATTCCTCCGCTTAGTGGGGTTCGTTTGCAGGTGGTATTAGGGGGTCGTCCACGTCTCAATCCCCCATCCGTTGCACGCTTGTTGCCAGTGGTGATTAGTGAACTGGGTGCAGTTATCCATCACGATCGACTGTGAGTATCCCCAGCGAGGATATATCTCTTTCTCGAACTTGCGGATGATGTTCAATGTCTCCTGGCTGGGGAGAGGGAATGCCTCCACCGAGCGCAAAAAGAGGTCAGTTATCACCAAGAGGTAGCAGTTGCCCTGGGTGCTTCTTGGGTAGGGTCCCATTAAGTCGGCTGCTAGCTGTATCCAGGCTGTCTGTGGTCAACGGTGTCGGTTGGGGCATGGGATAGACCTCGCCTTAGCAGAATGCCTCACAGTTGCTGATGTACTGTCAGATGTTGCAGCTCATCCCGTCCCAAATTTAGCAGGTCCCAATATATTGCAGGGTCTCCTTGATACCAGGATGTCTGGCTTGCGGGTGATAGTGATAATGGCGGCAGAGGTCTGCCCTTAGTTTCTCCATATCCAGATCTGCCATGGAACCAGACAATGTCATCTCGGAGTTCATATCTCTGGGGTGCTGCTGGAGTAGTCTCTAGATGTAGGGGTCTTTCTGCTGAAGATAAGTGATTTGGTACTTGCTTAACTGCAGCTGTAGCAATCGGAGCTGCTCTTTGGGGCTTCAGTTGGGTGCTGGAGGGTGTCATTCTCTCCCACTCCTCTTCCTCCTTATCATCCCTGTCGAGGTCCCGCTGGTGCGACAGGCATTAGGAAAGTCGTTGGTTTTACCCGGGCAGTGCTGCACTACAAAATTAAACTCGGTGAGGAACATCTCCTATCGCCCAAGCTTGGCCTTGGAATTCTGCGACTTACATAGCAACTGGAGGGCCTTAATGTCGGTCCGCAGAATTAAGCACTTGCCTTTGAGGTGCTACGTGTACTTCCTCACCGCCCAGACTACGGCGAGGCACTCTTGTTCATTGATATGGTACCGCTTATCAGTGACATTCAGTCTGGTGCTTGCGTAGGCAATCACTAGGGGTCGGTTGTTGGCGTCTTCCTGGTGTAAGACGGCCCCTAAGACAGTTGTGGCAGGCATCGATTTGCAGTATGAGGGGGCTGTCCCCTTGTAGTCTGTGTAACAGCGAGATGTTTTTAAATCTCCTCTTGAGGTTTTGGAAGGCGTTGCGGTGTTCGGGTCCTCACCGCCATTGTATCTCCTTTTCCAGCAGGGGGTGAAGGGGGGCCATCTGGCTGGCGATGTCGGGTATGAAGTCGCGCAGCCAATTGCACAGGCCTAAAAAGTGGCACTGCTGCCTCTTCATAGTGGGTTCTTCAGTTTCTTCATTAGCATGTATTGATGAAGCTTGAGAGTAGTTGATACCTCATGTCCTAGATAGTCTATTGACGTCTTGTCGAAGAGGGTCTTCGATAGCTTGCAGGTGAGGCCATGGAGTTATAATCATTCCATGACTCTTTGGAGATGCCCACAATATTCTTCCCATGTCTTTGAGTAGATGATGTCATCTAAGTATGCAAAAAAACTGCCCGATCTAGCCTGTGAGCACTTTGGCTGGCATGAGCCTCTGGAAGATGGCTGGCATGTTCTTCAGCCCGAACAGCATGACTCGGAACTGAAGAGTTTTGTCTTCTGGTGTGGTGAATGCTGTGTACTTGCGACTGTCTAGATGGACCACGATCTGCCAGTACCCAGACTGCATGTCGAGGGTCCTGAATACTAGCTTTCCCTGTGTCTCTCATGGTGTAAATTAAGTTGATTGTGGGCAGTGTGATGGGATGGGTCACGTCATGTAAGTCCTTATATAATTCATGCAGAAATGCAGCTGACTGTCCTTCTTTGGTACCAATACCACAAGTTAATTATACAGAGAGTCTGTGGCTCCGCTATTCCTTGCTCTTTCATCTCTTGAACGTGGGTCATTATTAAATGTCACCTCCTGGTGGACACTCTGTGTGGGCAGTTATACACAGGAGCATCAGTAGTGGTCCAAATATTCTGCTGTACGCTCTGGGTTGGGCATAATTGTCGTAATTGTTCAAATGTGCCAGCGAGTTCATACAAGATCTGCTTCAGCTCTGTGAATTCAGGCTCCACTAACTGGTGGTTGATCTTGTTTTGTGGTCAGAATGATGCCCTTGGTTGTGGTGTTAGAACCTCACTCCACACAAAATATCCAGTTGCAGTGGAGTCTAGTAAAGCAATTTTTTTCCCCCATTTATATCTACCTCATTTATGGCGCTTGTGGAGGTTCGCTCTCTTCAGTCAGTCTTTGAAGGACGGGCCCTTGGTTCCCGGTGGTGGAAGCCCGTTTCTCACCCGGTTGCGGCATTTCCTGCCTGGTGAGTCTGTTTGTTTTCCACTTTCTGTGGTAGGGGGTGCCGTATATCTGTACTTTCCGGCGGATGAAAATCTCGGCTTCCTCGGCGTGCTGGGTTCAACCATAGAACTCAGTAGTAAGGTGGGCCAAAACCTCCTCTCTGGAAAACTGCATGGATAGACGCGAACATAATTGCCACCACTCAGTGACGAACTCCCCATTCTTGTTACAAGATTCCTTAGCTTTCCCTCGGAGATGTTTCTGGGTCCGCGTCACCCATTGTTTGTTTGGGACATCAGGTTCCTGGAACTATTTCTCGCATTCTTGCATAAACACGATTGGGCCTTCGTGAGGTCGCCCAGCGAATTTGGGCAGCAGTAGTATGCTGGGACCTTGAGTGCTTGCTGGGCTATATCTATGGCCCGGATTAATGGGTAATTACTGGACTGCTCTCTGGCACATCTTGCAGCAGTATATTAGTTCTGGTAGTGTCACACATTCCTCAGGCCATCCTATGCAAGCATGATATAATGTGCAGTATTGATTCCTCTTCTGGTGCAGGTGATCCAGGTGCAGAAGGCAGACTGGCGGCTGCGGCAGTCGTTACATCTGAACTCAAAACCGCCAGCGTAGTGCACTTTGTCTGTCCATCCCAAACACTGGTAATGGAAAATGTTCTGACAGTGTGCACATATAGAGTGTACCCCTGTGCCAGGGCATGTGGCTATATGACACCTATTCAGTATGGCTTCGGCCATGGTGGCGTCTTGGGGTTCGTTTTGGCTAATTCAGTGTCTGACATGATCACTGGGGTACTTGGGTGCCACTGGGTTATTTCTGACTCCCAAAGCCCGGTAGGCTTAGGCTTGGTGTCCGGTTAGTCTCTGTTAATTGTGGGGTCGTGCTGGTCACCAGTAAGAATTCATGGGCCCTACGTTGGGTGCGACGAAAAACTCTCTCTGGATGGGTGATGGGCCGGAAATAGCTGAAGGCGACGTCACCGCTTGGGACAGTTTTTGGGTGTGCAGGTCAGGTACACGGGGTGTAACGGCTGTCCTCACTTAATGTTAGGCTGGGGCCCGACCAGTTTTTAACATGTGGCATGTAGCTTGGTGGCTGGGGACAAAGTCTATTATTCTTTATTACGATTAAATACTATTGTAACCATATTACAGTCAGCAGGAATTTATGTCCAAATTCTTCTCACCTGGAGGATACGCAACCCGGCAGGCACGCCAGCCCCCTTACCCTGCACTGAGAGCCTGCAAGCTTCCCAGACCTCGGGTAAGGCCAAGCGCCACCGACGAGGCACGAAGCAGAAATGCTGACCAGAGTATTCTCACGCCAACCAGGGCAGAAGGACAAGCACGCTTTCCCCACACCCTGTGCCGGCAGCCTGCAAGCTTCCACTATATAAGTCAGGATGCTGCAGAGCTCATGAGTCATTCTTGTTATTCTTTCGCGACATCCCACAGCACTGCTCAGTGCTGGGACCTTCAAAGAACTTCGAAGCATTGAGTACGCCACCTGCGGCTACTTCACCATTGACGACCCGTCAAACCAGCGAACACGCTCACTACCACGTTAAATTCGCTTTGTCTCCTCAAGACACCTTTCTTAGAACTGTTTAGAAGTAGTATATCTTTTTCTCGTTTAGATATTTCTTTCCCGCTTTTCCATTAGAACCAGGTTGCCTACACCTGGCCAGCGTAGTAACTTTCAGCACTCAATTGCCTGGTAGGAGGTAGCACATGTCGCATGTTTATTGAACCATTTATAAACATACTTTTGTTTTCTATCTTATAGCTTTTATTTCGTAGAGTATCTGTCTGTTTGGCTGCTAGACACGGGTTGCTACGTACACCCTTGACAAGAACCGGGTTCTTGATATACCGAATTAATTTCTACATCGGGCAACCTTTCATGGGTCCATCATATTTCTACGCACCCATTAGATGGCCATCTGTTGCTTTCCAACTGCCACAGCACTGTACCAGTGCCGGCGGAGAGGACCAGAGGAGTCACAACCACTAGCAACACCTTCACTCAGGGAGAAGCGACAGTCTCAAGTTTTTACCTTATCCCACAGCATTGTTAGTGCTGGGATATCTTGTAGCTTGAGACCTGCTGCCCATTCCTGTGTGGACGCACATCCAGTGGCGGCATTGGTGACCCAAACAGCTCTCCATCTCTGATCAGCCCGCATAGCACGGGGGATCAGTGGAGACTTAACAGAGTCTGGTCAGCAAGCCAAAACCGGACTGACACTGTATACTGTGATTAGTTTGTTCACGTCAAGGTGTACCTAGTATACTGTGAGCAGAGACTCTATGCCTTACGACCATAGGTACAGCTGTAAACGTAGGGAATGAAACACAGTGTTCCTTGCTGCCAGACAGTTGAGTACACTTCCTCAACCTACACCGGAGCGACAGGCGGAATGGGACCACGCCGCCCAACTCAGGCACGAGTCAGTATTGACTGCTCCGGTAACTATATTATTCGTATCTCCGTGTCTACGAATTCATTCCTCGTGGTATCCTGTGGTCAAAGGATTGTTAACCGGTACTGCTACAGTATTCGGTAGGATAACATACTTCTGGACCAACGAAGCTCACCTGTGGAACCGCCAGTTCGGTGTGGGCCAAGCTCGCTACGTCTGGGTAAAACCCACCACGACCTCGGCGCCCAAAAAGCGGTAGTAAATACTCTCTAACTAACACCCCTTGTCTCCTGCCGTCTATTTAATCTAAACCACCCCGCTTTTGATCTAGCAGACAAAATCCTTGACGATCGTGCCTAGTAGCCTATCTGGGCACACGTCAATATATATAGTATACTTGTGATATATGTACTGTAGTATATTTGCAATATATGTTGGAAACTGCGAGAGATATTGCAATTCTCATGATAATTATCGCACAAATGTGTAGTTTGGCCTAATCGATTCTATTAATATACTGATTATTTAGAGAAATACATTATTTTCATGATTATTATCGGATTTACTAGAATTAGTCAATTTTGTGGAGAAAATGGATTTCGGCAAAAATTTCGTGATTTTGCACGCTTTGAAAAAGAGGTGTCTCTAGTTATGCCTTGTAAGAATGCATCCTAATTCTTTAATCATTATACTTGTTTCTTTAAGAATTATTTATATATTCTGTTTTAATTAACTTTTACCTATTTATGTTGTGCTGTTTTTTTGTGTATGATGGTTGTTCCTGCATCAATCATTAGGGTAGTTGGAATGTTTAGTCTTATTTTGTTATAATTTTTAGCTGATTTTCGAGAACTGAGTTATTTGTCTGGAGACCACAACTGCTACAGGTCTGGAAAATCTGAAAAACCTAAGAAGTCAGGGAGTTAAAAAAAGATTACGGTAAACCCAAAATGTCACAAATAGTTGATTGAAGCTAGAAATTAAAACCTGCAGTACATTTCCAACATAACAGATTTTCTGTTCGGCCAAACATTATTAGTAGCACCTTGAGAAATATGATTTAAATCTATTTGTTAGGCGGCTGAAAAATAATTTGTTATGGGACCCTTGCAACTACAAAATTATATACCTTCTGTTAGGCTATTTTCAGAAACTGTATATTCTGAGAGTTTAATTTTAATACAGCCTAAGAAATTCTTAGGCAGTGGAGTGCATTGGAAGTGATATTGTCCATGGAAGATAGAATAGGAATACACACCATGAAAGCTGTATGTACCATTTGCAGATGGTGTGGGGTGAAAAAGAAAGGGACGTACAGGTACAACTGGATGCATGGACTGGTGAATGAAGTGTGGGATAAAGTTCCGTAGCAGTAAGAGTGAGATAATGGGGATAAGTAGAGAAAGTCACACAATCAGGAAGGGAATACAGTTAGTACCTAGTGAAATTGGATCAGGTAGAAAACTTCAAATACCTGGGTAGCATCTGTAAAGACAAGGGGGAAACAAGAAAGGAAGAGAGTGCAGCAGGGAGATACTTTTTGTGTTTGTGTGAGGGACATATAACGGAAAAGAGAAGTACCACTAAGATGCAAGCAGATATTGTACAGGATGTATTTTGTACCCATCATGACATATGGATCACAATCATGGATAATGGACAAGCAGATGGAAAGAAAGATAGAGGTAATTAGCATGAAATTTGTAATAAGCATAGTGGCGGTAACAAAGAGGGAAAGAATTTGGAATGAAGTGTTACAAGAGAAAGTACATATACAGGGTCTGGCAGAGATCATACAAGAGAATGAGGTGGTATGGACATGACAAGAGGATGGGAAGTGAGAAGTCAACAATAAGTTTGTTGGAACTGAAGTACGATGGCAAAAGACTGCAAGAAAGGCCATAGAAGAGATGGGGAGAGGCAAAGACTGGGAAACAGAGGAGGAGAATGGTGGAGAGGCACGGGAAGATAGAGGCTGACCCAGCCGCAGGCTGGAAAAAGCTAACAATAATGATGTCTTTTTAGAAGGTCGGTATCATAGGGTTTTTTTATTGTATGCTAAAAATACTGGAAATCTCTCTACTTATATGGGATGTCTATAATAGTTGAGGGATTATGATCCTGATATCCTATAGCAACCATACTTGGGAAAGTTAACAAAATAATCTAACTGATTAAAGTTAGAGTAAGAAAGAGTTTTATTTTAGCATTTTTGATTTATAATTTTCTTATATTGGTTAAAAACATTTTCTCCTCTTTTAAAATTGTTCAATTGTTATGTGTCATTAACAATGACAGTAGGGAAATTTTACTTAAATTTGGAAGGTAATTCATTTATACCATTGCTATTTAAATTTATAAATAAATATCTTGTAAAAATGGTAAAATTATGAGAGTAAATTAGGAGGTTGCCTAGGGATAATTACCGTATTTACTAGATTCCAAGTTGCGATAAATTTTAATCTGCACCTAGATTTGTGGGGAAAATCCGGGGCAAAAAATGATTGGTATTCATAAGAGGCCACAGGTTGAAGCACCATTTAAGTAGGAAATTTAATTTCTGTAGGAAGTTTGAGTTTATCTTCAATAGAAAAGGTTTTCTATTGAAAAACTGTTTTCACTCTGCCAGAAGAGAATGTTGTGCTTTTGGAAGCAAATAATTGCATTGCGTGCTTTTCTCCAGTGGTCCAAGTTTGATTCATCAATTTCTAGTAGTTTTCCAGGTACTGTATTTCCATTATATTGACGCGTGCCTGGTTATAGACTGCTTGGCACGATCATTGTGGTTTTATTTCGCTAGACCAAGTGCAATTTATGAGGGATTTTCAGACCTTTAGCAATGTTTACGACTAGAGATTTCGATGGGTCGTGTTGGTTTACGGGTTGGTATGAAGTCTTGGATTGCTACCTTATTCCCCTTGGAGGGTCGCTGTATTGGTAGCTGATGGGAGGTGTTATTTTTGTCTGACTTACTCTTATGTTCTTCGGCCAGTTGGTGAAATTTGGGTTGGTGGCTGAGCGAAGCTGGTGCTGCAGTCCTTGGGTTTCGGGTCGATAGTACTGTGCAGACTCACAGTAAAGTAGGTTCCAGGCCTCTGACTCTTGGCTCAAAAACCTGGTGTTGGCGTTCCGTACCTGGTCTCAATTCTATACACTACACCCCTCAGGACAGGATGGTAGTCTACGTTTGTATGGGTGTGCGGTGGAAAAGATATATAATGAAACACAGAAGCAGTCGGTGTTGCTCGTAGCCTTAGTGAGACGGCGTGGTCTCATTCTGCCTGTCTTTCCTTCATAGGAGGAGCTAGGGTAGACTGCTGCTTGGCAGCAAGGTATGCTGTCTTTTGCTCTTTACGCCGTCGGTCATGCCTTACCTTAAAAGGCATTGAGCATGGTAGTGCACGTAGTGCACCATGGACGAGAAACTATTTCCTATAAAAGTGTATTTCCAGTAGTCGCTGGTAGCACGAGATCAGTGCTTCAGAAGGCCCGCAGATGGGCAGACCAGAAACCTTGAGCCGTGTGGCCCACCACTGCTTCTACTGGCTGTGGTATCCAGACAAGGCCAGGCCGCAACACCCAAGCAAATACCCCCTCCAGCACCTAGGTGCTCCGGTAGCGGATACAACTCAGGCTTGCTGTCTCTCCTTGGTTGGAATGTGTTACTAGTGGTTGTGGCTCCTCTGTACACTCCCTCCAGCACCTAGATGCTCTGGTAGGAAGAGAACAGGTGGCCTTTTAATGTGTATGTTCTGGACTGGTGGACTCCAGAAGGGGGTCCCCAGTCAAAACTAGTTCTGATTGAAAAGTACCCAGTTTCGGTCAGCAGTTCACAGTGTGAATCATTGCTAGCTGGCGAAGTGGATATTACTCTAGGAATAAAAACTTGTGGCTAAAGTACAAAGCTATATTTATCGAGAACTTGATAAATACAATGACATGTGCTATCTCCTACCAAGCGGATGGTATACTGAAAGTAACCTACGTTAGCCAAGTTTAGGCGACCTAGTTCTAGGCTAGAGGGTGAAGTTGAACTAGTAAACTGAATAATCAATACTGAACTAAAAATTGTCTAAATAACGGGTGTCTGGAAGAGACAAAAGAAGTTAAATTTCCCTTGCTCTAATAGCAAGGTGTATTCGTGTTAACTACTGTTACAAATGAAGCTTGTGGTAGCTGATCGCTGTTGCCGTCACTGAAGCCTCAGGTGACGACAATGGTAGAAGCTACTTGTGGTTGTCGAAGACTGTTGTCATCGCAGGGAGCAGCCGAAGGTGCCGGCTGAAGACTTGAGGTTCGCTGGAGGCCCCAGCACTAGGAGTGATGGAACGAGCTTAAGAAACTGCAAGAAATAACTCTGGAGCCTAGCTGTGCACGGACTTATATAGTCGGAACTGTAGGATGCGATGGCGGGTTGCGGGGAGGGCGTGTGATGTCCCTCTGCTGTGAGGTCGGCGTGGGAGGTAAGAACCCTCTCGTCAGCACTCGGCTTCGTGAATGTTTGGCGGCACTCGGCTGTGCCCCGAGGTGACTGACAGCTTGTTCGCACTCAGCACAGGGGGAGGGGGAGGCGGCGTGCTCGCTGGTTACGCAACCTTGAAAGCCACGCGCTCGGGGCGCCCTCCAGGATTGTGGCGGCCCGCAATGTCCGTGTACAGGTTTGTGGATTAACTCTCATGTAGGTTGAAATAGGAATACTTGATGTGATTAGTGATGAGTCGTAATCGTGTTGTGGTATAAGCGGCATGCATCAATATTCTACAAAAATAATCACATTTGTTTTAAAGAAACAAAAACAATGCACGTGATTTTTCTGTCTGTGAATGAAGCATTGCATTTTTATCACATTGTTCTACAAATACGGAATGGCCGATGTATGCACAATCATTTGAAGTGTCAATCGCAGCCATCGTTTTTATATTGAAAAAAATCACACTGTAAATGACTGCGATTTATTTTACCATTTCATTGACTGAAATTTTTAAACAATATTGCAATAACAATTTTGAGCTGTACCATTAATGGATTGCTTCTGTTTAAGGCCACCGCCTACTTGGATGTTTTAGCACATCTGAGGAAGGGAAGCGCGGGACCGATAAGAATGACATTGACACGTGCGGCCGATGCCCTTTCGCTCCTACGCACTAGACCCTGAACTGGTGTGCAGTGTTTCCGTTGTGCTGCGTGTACCTATGGGACTTCAAGCAGTGACTGTATAATTTTATTGGTGGAAACCAGTATATTAATAGCTACAGCAGTGTGAAAGTCATTTTTAGCTATGTTGGAGAGCTCGGGAATAGCATTTATAATATTCATGATATATTGAGAGTATTATACGTACCTCGCCCAAAATGTGTTTTCTTTTCGTACATTGGCAACGTGGGTACACATTTAATGGTTTCGTAAAAAATTGTATTTCAAACACACTGCAATGTGTTTCTACCACAAGGATAGGCAGCGCCCTTAGATATAATCTGTAAACTATTTTCAAGAAGCCATTTTTGTTGAGGCCAAAAATTGATGATACTTGATTCCACGTAACATCCTTATTCAAAAATATTTTTGCGATAAATGTGCTGGTTAGAACTGAGTAAATATGGTACTTCATATAAATCATAAATATTTTATTTTCCTGTGGGTATTAATGGTATTATAGGTAATTCGTGATAAAGTAAGCCTTTTCGAAAGCAACTTTTAAAAAAATGCCACTGATTGTTAACTGCATATAGCTACAGTGCTCATAAGTTTGCAGGCTCCTAGTTGGCAGGCAAGGCCTATGGTAGTGTAAGTAGTACACAAGGTGGGAGGATATAAAATTATGTGAAAAGTATGTTTTAAGCAGCCTTTCAAAGCCTCTGATGCCTAAATACTAAAATAGTTTTGAGTTTTAATTTCATGTAAACTACTTCAAAATGTATGTATTGTCATGACTCCTTGTGTGTAACAACTTGCTGGAAAGGGTGGTTGCATGTTGCAGCAAAGGGACAACTACATCCGGTCTGTGAAGCTGCTGCCAGATGGACGGACTCTGATTGTGGGTGGAGAGGCCAGCAACCTGAGTATCTGGGACCTAGTTTCACCAACACCACGCATCAAGGCTGAGCTCACGTCCAATGCTCCTGCCTGCTATGCGTTGGCCATCAGCCCAGACACTAAGGTGACGAGACTTGTCTCCCATGTTGCACAACTGTTCTAGCTCTCATGGTCTCTATTCGATTACCTGTACAATGCACAGTAGGTAGGGAAAGAGTGTTGATACATGCTTATTGATGTACATTCTACATAATTTCACTTTCCACCAAGCCTTTTGATCAATTGCACAAGGTCTGTATCACAAATACTTTAATATGTGTACAATGGTGTGGCCAGAATTTCCTTAGTAGGAGAAGTACTGGGGGAAGAATTACTTTGACGCGTGTCAAATTAGACTGACTGGACACGGTAGTTACAGATTTTACTCGCTAGACTAAAAGTGACTTAGGTAGCGGGGATGAGGCAGGAGTGTCGGCTAGTTCAGATACACTCTCACCTCTAGTTCAGTAGTTGAGGTAAGTTTAGGATTAAGCGGGTTGAATGCCTGCACAAATATTCCAAAGTCGTGCTTCTTTCGTCCAGAAGATCACGCTGTCCCAAATTAGGCGGACTTCTGCTCCGGTTAAGAAGCTAGACAACAGGGTGATAATTGTAGCTGGTAAGAACACAAGGTAGAAACTTAATATTTCAGGTGCAGGCGCGACTGCTTGATGTCTCAGTTCGGTGGCACGAACCCATTCCGCCTGTCTATCCTGCGTAGGATAGGGTGATATTATCCTTGACCAGACAGCAGGGTGAGCCAGGTGTTGCTCTTTGTGTCTCCTACCACTCCTTTTCTCATGAGGCATACGGAAACAGTTCTATAAATCACGCAGTGCACTGAAACAGAATTTCTAACAGTGTTCCCCAATAGTGAATTGTCAGCGAACTTGATAAGAGTCCCCACTGATCCCCCACCGTAGGCGGACTGATCAAGGACATTGAGCCGGAGTCGCGCCAAGCGTATACTGCTTGTGCATCCACCCAGAATACCCAGCAGCACTTCAGGTAATCGTCACCATGCACTAATAGTGCGAGTGGTGCGACGCAACCCGAGTGTGTCATATCTCCTGGTGTGAAGGTGTTACTACTAGTAGTTGGGGCGTTACTGTTTCTTCCTCACGAGCACTAATAGTGCTGTGTGTTTGATGGGAAGAAACAGGTAGCCATCTAATGAGTATGTCTTAGTTTGGTTTAATAACTTCCCAGATTCCGTTAGCAGTGCACAGCGTAATCTACCTTCAACTCTGAGTACAGATATATACTCTGGAAATAAAAGTAGCAAAGTAGAAAGCAACATATGTTTATTGAAAGTTCAATAGACACGTCAACTGTACTACCTCCTACCAAGTCGAGGATAGCTGAAGGTAACTGTGGTTCCAGGTGTAGGTGATCTGGTTCTGAATAAATGGAAAAGCCAATTTTAGACGAAAAATAAAAGTTACAGTTTAACTACTAATTAAAGGTGTTTAGAGGAGACAAAGGAAGTGAAAAGAAGAAAGTTTGTGTTGGTATGTTGCCGAGTTGACTTGTCGTCGGTGTACGTAGTTGGTTACCATGAAGGCATACTTGTAGGCTTCAAACTTCTCTAGAGCTTCTGAGCACTAAGAGTACTGTGGGTAGTGCAAGAGATGCAAAAGAATGACTTCAGAACTCGGCTGCGGCCTGATTTATATAGTGGTAGCTTGTAGACTGTTGGCGCGGGGTGCGGGGGAGGCGTGACGTCCTCCGGCTCTGGATGGCGTGAGAATTATCTCGTCAGTGGTTCTGGGTTTGTGCCTCGTCGGGTCTGTTCGGCCGTGTCCGAGATCTGGGCAGCTTGTTGGCGTCTAGTGCTGTGGGGCGGAGGGGTGGCATGGCTGCCGGGATGTGTGCCTTCGAAGTGAGAAAGAAAAACACATAAGTTTCCATTGCCTGTAGGGGTAGGCAACGTGTTGTTCACGCCTGTAGAGATGGATATAGTACTCCTAGGCGATGAGTCGGAGTCATATATAATAGGTGTAGAAGCTACACACGTCAATTGCCCCCTCCCCTCCCATCTTCCGTTGCGATGAAGACTCATAGTTTAAAAGGTGGTGGAGAAAGGCGTAGACCCCCTCTCTGGAAGGTCTAGACGGTCTCTAGAAGGTCGGGGTAGACGTGTGAAGACGTGCTGAGGTAGGCAGCACAAAAAATTATTTTTCGTTAAGGTAGGCGTGACCTTTAATGTAGGGGGTTCAACCGCTGTAGCGGCACGTGTTCTGTGTGCTCAGGGTGACCAGCCGGCACGAGGCGAATCGTGGAGACGTGAAGTGGTGTTGGCCGGCTGGCGACCTTGTAGCTCTCTCTCTCTCTCTCCCTTGTGCGGGTGGCGGGCGGTTGTCCTCTGCCCCTCGCTCTGGTTGTGGGTCTTTGCCGATACGGTGAGAATGTGTATTCCCCCGTGTGCAAAGATTACTAGGGTAGGAAGCCGCGTGTGTTGGGTGTCCTCACCAGCCTACTTTTCATAATGCGTACCATTCACGAGAACCAGCATAGCGCTGGTGGATATTACAAGTAAATAAATCATACATAAACCCTAAAAGAAAAATTATTAACAAAAGCATGACACAACAAAATGAGGGGAATGAAAGTAAGAATATTTATAATATGTACAAGCCTTACTTCCGGGAGGCTGGGAAATGCCTCTACTATCCTGGTGCTTGCTGCAGTGATATAAGAAAGAAAAAGGAAAAATCTTTCCAGGGAACCTTTGTGTCTTACAGCAAGCTAAATAGTTACGTATGACAATTTACGAAGTGGTTAAACACAGGCCCTTCAACATCTGGGTTAACCGGCTAAACGAATACAAAGCGAGTACACCACATGCATGAACAACACGGCAAGTTATGCACACATTGGTTACAGGTTACATACATATACTCGTATAAACAAAACATGGTAGTTAAAATATCTTGCGCCAAATTAAAAGAGGTTTAACACTCAGACTGTGAATTTTACAAGTTGCCCAAGATATTGCAAACAAAAGCACTGATAAAATGTACACATGTGAAGTGTAATGTACAAAAACCCTCCAATGAAATGGTATTCTTTCTTGCAGGTGAACTTCACAACACTTAAAAAAAAATCGTGAGCATATTTAAATGTCTACCTACACATTAAAGCATTATAAAAAAAATCTAAAATTAGCAGAGAGTCCTGTGAATGAAGGCTAATTCTAACATGTAAACTATTGAAGTCTCTGTCTTCACATATCACGCACACTGTGGTGAGTGTCCATACGTGATACTAATTATCGTAGCTATTACTGTCACTGTGGGGAATGTCTGTTCATAATGCTACTTTTTACGTGGGCTGTCGGCCATTGAAACACTTGAACTATGAGGTGTAAAACGTCTGTTCAAAAGTTATTGCTGTACAACTTTTTACGGTTGTACATAAAAAGTGAATCATCACGTAGCCGAGCGATTAATTACTTGTTCATTTACCTCATTGGTTCTTTATACTGGAACTGTACTGCTTCTTTTAATTTAGCCTAAATGTGAATGTTCTGCTTACATCACTGTCTTTTGGCTTTCGGCTAAATAAAATGCAGTGCACGTGACCGGTCTATGACGAGTCCTTTTGTCACGTGAACATAGTAGTGGTTTACGACTACTACACAGTTTTTAAAGTGCGCGCATTATTGGCAATCTTCGTCTTCCCCTCATTATCACTAATCTGCGATGAAGGGCAGCATGCTGAGGGTACTGCCACATGTACCTGGTTGTAGGTCTCCATGGCGATTCTCTGTACTGGCCAGGTGTGTGGGCGGCCTTGGCAGTACATGGGGGCATCAGGCTTCATGGAGTAGCCTGGGGCGTCGTGGCTTCTGCTTCTGCTGCAACAAAGTGAGAGGGCACTCGTTCAAGGGACATTGATTCAGTGCAAGGGAGGGTCAGCCCTTCCACCCCAATTGCACGGGTTCCTACCCGTAGGGCAGGATGTTTCTTTGACGGGGCAGTGGGGAGAAAGGTCTCCACCGTGACTGCAGGCAGCACAGCATGTCGTGGTTCCAGGTCGTGAGCGACATCGATGATCTCGGTGGTCTGGTCCTGGGGTGAGGCAGTCGAGGGGAAATTTACGTCAGCCTCCACTGTGTGTGAAGTGCCTGTTGAGGGGTCGTGGGTGGCATCGATGGTCTCAACAGGTGCAGTTTCTCGCGTAGCAAGATGGCAGGGTGGAGCACTTCCAATTTGGCAGCTCGACGTCTGGGTCTGCGAGTATTCCTGCGTCGCAGGACCTGGAGACAGAGCACGTCTGTTGCAGCTCGACAGCCCGGGTAGCAGAGTTTCCTGTGTAACAGAAGGCTGGGACGAAGCACTCTTGTCCGAGCTCAACATCCTAGCTGGTGGGAGATCCTGCTTGGCAGGTTCTGTAGGCGGAGCACTTCCAGCGTGGAAGCTCGACATCATGGTAGGTGGAAGATCCTGCATGGTAGGTGGTTGAGGCAGAGAAGCTCAACGTCCCTGGTTGCGGGAGAT
The DNA here is from genome assembly GCA_029891345.1 of Dryococelus australis. Taxonomy (NCBI): domain Eukaryota; kingdom Metazoa; phylum Arthropoda; class Insecta; order Phasmatodea; family Phasmatidae; genus Dryococelus; species Dryococelus australis. The sequence continues at coordinate 98,005,155 of CM056995.1, read as the reverse complement.
CCTGTGTGGCAGGTTCTTGAGGCTGATCACTATCGCCGGAGCTCAACGTCCCGGGCTGTGGAAGTTCATCGCTGTTGGGTGCAGTGTTCGACTTCGTGGAAGCTGGTATGACCTTGACCACTGCCCCTGGCGTTTCCTCTTCTTCCGGAGTAGGTCTGTTCTTGCTGAGCATAATTTCCGTTGGCGACATGTACTTTGTCGTCTGTGGGCGAACTCTCTGAAGTTGGGACAGCCGTGACTTCCGGTACCGTAGTTGTACTAGGTGGGGAGGTAGGCACCTGGGTGATTCCTAACCCCCTCACCGAAGGTACTTCCGATCGCTCACTGATGCGGCTTGATCGACAGGGTGTTTGACGGGGTTCTCTGTTGCGGGGACTCCGCCAGGATAATTCAGAACAGCTGGATCTCGCTGCTGCTATTTTATCAGTGTAGATGCGTGGTCTCGAGGGCATTGATCTTATGGAAAATGCTCCTTGATGTTGTTCAACATCTGGTTTCCACAGTGCGATGTAACTAGGCGCCCGTTCAACCATGATGGGCATTGGTTCAGGTCTCGTTGAAGGTCCTGGCTCGGTTTCAGGATCTATCCTTTTGAGTGGAGGTTCATCTTCATCTTCCGATTGGCCATACGTGTCCCCTTCAGTGTCGCCATTCCCAAGCATTGGCATGTCCCCTGGTTAGAGTCGTATCTGACCTCTGGTGGCCTTACGAATTCGCCAGTGTATATCCTCTGCTCAGTAAACATTATCACGTTTGCCTACTATACGGTATGGCCCATCCCATTTGCCAGTGAGGCCAGCACTGAATTAATTGCTGGCTTTGCTGAGTGGGTGACTTCGTAGGAGGACTGCTTCCCCTAGGTTGAACTCTCTTGCCCCTGTCTATGGTTGGGGATATTTATTCGAAATATAAGTATTTTGAGCTCTCTGGCGTGGTTCGTGCTAGGGCTGCTAGGCGGATGTCCTCAGGCTGAGGCATCTCAGTGGGCTCGCTTTCCCACTGCCAGTCGCCTGGTCGGCGCAAGGGTTGTCCCAGGAGTAGGCCGCTCGGGCTGGTGTTGACGGCCTCGTTAGTACGGCGTCGAAGGGCAAACAGTATGGTGGGGATGCATTTATCCTAGTGTTTGTGGTCATTCCCCACACTGATACAGAGACACTTCTTGATCTCCGGGTTCATCTGTTCAGTGGGGTTGGCTTGTTGTTGGGGGGGTGGGGGGGGTGGTAATCCAGGTTTCTACTCCCCACTATTGACAGACGGTTTGCCATTGACGGCTAGTAATCTGGATGCCATTGTCTGTCAATATGACTTTCGGGTATCCCCATTGTGCAAAAATCTCCGCTTCCATTTTCCGCATGATGGGGGGTGGTTTCTTGGCTGGGTTGATGGAATGCCTCTATCCACTGGAAGAATTGGTCGGTTACCACTAAGAGATAACGGTTTCCCTTAGTACTTCGAGAATATGGGCCCATCAGATCTGCAGCGATGTGGGTCCAGGCTGTCTTGGGTCTCCGTGGTTTTGCAGTGGGAGAGGGAACCGGGTATGCTTTGCCGCGGCAGCACGTGACGCAGTTGCTAACGTACTGCCAGACATTGCAGCTTATTCCGTCCCAGTTGTAGCAGGTTTTGTTGTCCAACAGGGTCTCCCTCATACCCGGGTGACCAGCTTGGGGATGGTCGTGATGATGTATGCATATATCCGCTCATAGTTGCGATGGCAACAAGATCTTCCACGGTGTATTGGGTTGCCCTTTGCATATCCATACAACGTCATCCTGTAGGGCGTAATGTTGGGGTTGTTCCAGTATGAGACGTCGGATATCGGGATCCTCCTGTTGGCTTAGAGTAACTTGGTGACAGGTTATTTGTAGTTGAAGGAGTCGGATTTGCTCTTCCAGACTTCTTTTGATCTGGGGGAGGGAGACATTTTCTCTTCTTCCTCCTTCTTAGCTTGTCCGAAAGCACGGGCATGCTCGTCTAGGTTGGCTTTTAATCGCATGAACTCTGGTCCGAGTTGATGATCAATGCTCATTGGATCGATGGGCATTGGCGGTATGTCGTCTGGGTTTTTTACCCAATTGACAGTAATGCGGTTGGTTTCTCCCAAGTATGCTCTTGGTTGACCGTGATTGAGAATACATTGATGGCGGATAATCCATGGAAATCCTAGTATCACGGATTTGAACATGGTCTGTGAAACAATAAGTTCTGTTGGGGTGATAATATTCTGGATTTTTATATCTAAGGTAATCCGGCCAGTTACTTCCAGAGATGTATTGGGCTGCGCCATTCTTACCACTTTGTTCTGTGGATGGAGTTCTGCGAGCTGGTTTGCTGTTAATAGATTCCGTCTAATGAAATTTCCCTTTAACCGCAGAGTCGAGTACGGCGAGTACTCTGTTATTTAATTCCACCTTTATGTGTGGGGCTACAGGAACCGGTGCTTCCTCACTTAGTCCTTGGAGGATGGACCCTTGTAAGCCGGGGTTGGCGGCCAGCTTTGTACCCCGGCGTCGGCTTTTCCCGGCTCGGTTTCGGGAGTTGGTTTGCTAGCTGGTTGCTGCGGGATATTTGCTGACATATTGTCCGCTCGGTTGGGTGGCTCCCTTTGGTTTCCGTGGACAGTCTTTGTTCCAGTGATTATCCGGGCAGAATCAGCGCTTGGGTACAATGGCCACGCGTGGGGTTGTGGTTGTTAAGCCTTTAGGAGGGGCCACAGATGGCAGTCGCACATCGGGGGCCCTGATGGAGACAGGTTACTCAAGGCTCGCCTGAGCGGCGAAATTCTGCTCAGCTTCTCAAGCTCGTTTGACCAAGTCATCCGCAGTTGTACGGTTTGCTGTTAAAGAGTACGTTGCGGAGACTTGGCAGTAATATGCGCCTGATTGAGCGAACTGCAGTAGCCTCATTGACACCTGGAAATACTCGTCAGAACATTTCCCCTTTTTTTCGTATGAAGATTTCTGCTTCCTCGTTGAGTACCTGGGTTTAGCTGTAGAACTGGGCGGTTAGTCTAGGCAACACTTCCTCGTCCATAAATTCAGTTGCTATGCGGTCGCAGAACTGTTTCCAATTGGTTAAGAATTCCTAGTAATGCTCCCACCAGGTGAGGGCGATGCCCTTTAAATGTAGTTTTGCCCAGTCAACTCATAGTTTTGGCAGAAGATTTGTTTCCTTAAATTCCTTCTCGCACTCCTGAGTGAATATAATGGGGTCTTCATGCGGGTGGCCTGCAAAGTCCGTTATTTGTATATCGTCTCTACCCATAGCTGGATGGCCAGGTGCCATTCCTGGTTGGATGTATATTCGGGAAAGCCTGGATTGGTGGGAGAAAGGGATGTGTTCCCTCCGACATCTTTCGCACTGGTAAGCCAACCCGGGCATGAAGACGCGTTTGTCGGGCCACCCTATACACAGGTGGTGGTAGGGCTCAGTACACGTGGTGCACTTGATGCGTTTTATGCCCCGCCCAGGGTACGTTACCTCATTACAGAAGTTCGTGGGCTGTACAGCGGTACTCTAAGCCGTCAGTAACCCTGTTATCTTTGGGCCAGCCAATACACGTACAATGGAAGGGTTTTCTGCAGCTGGTGCACTCGACTCTTAGGATGCCATTGACTGTGCAGTCGGCATGGTTACATGGTACGTTAGATACATCGTTTACATTGTTAGGTTGTTTGCCAGTGACGGCGTTGGCCTTGGCGTCAGACATGGTCATCGTTAAGGGCGCCACAGGATGTTTCAAGGACTCCCTGAAGTCCGCTTGTTTAATCGTATTGACCCTAAGCTATCGGGGTGTTCCTTTCACTGCGCACAGTTATTTGTCTGACGCCCCATGCTAGGAGCCAGAAAATCTTTTGATGCATGTCCAATTGGACTGACTGGACATGGTAGTTACAGATTTTGTTCACTAGACCAAAAGCGACTTAGGTAGCGGGGATGAGGAGTGTCTGCTAGTTCTGATACACTCTCACCTCTAGTTCGGTAGTTGAGGTAAGTTAAGGCTTATGCGGGGTGAATGCCTGCACAAATATTCCAAAGTCGTGCTTCTTTCGTCCAGAAGATCACGCTGTCCCAAATTAGGCGGACTTCTGCTCCGGTTAAGAAGCTAGACAACAGGGTGATAATTGTAGCTGGTAAGAACACAAGGTGGAAACTTAATATTTCAGGTGCAGGCGCGACTGCTTGATGTCTCAGTTCGGTGGCACGAACCCATTCCGCCTGTCTATCCTGCGTAGGATAGGGTGATATTATCCTTGACCAGACAGCAGGGTGAGCCAGGTGTTGCTCTTTGTGTCTCCTACCACTCCTTTTCTCATGAGGCATACGGAAACAGTTCTATAAATCACGCAGTGCACTGAAACAGAATTTCTAACAGTGTTCCCCAATAGTGAATTGTCAGCGAACTTGATAAGAGTCCCCACTGATCCCCCACCGTAGGCGGACTGATCAAGGACATTGAGCCGGAGTCGCGCCAAGCGTATACTGCTTGTGCATCCACCCAGAATACCCAGCAGCACTTCAGGTAATCGTCACCATGCACTAATAGTGCGAGTGGTGCGACGCAACCCGAGTGTGTCATATCTCCTGGTGTGAAGGTGTTACTACTAGTAGTTGGGGCGTTACTGTTTCTTCCTCACGAGCACTAATAGTGCTGTGTGTTTGATGGGAAGAAACAGGTAGCCATCTAATGAGTATGTCTTAGTTTGGTTTAATAACTTCCCAGATTCCGTTAGCAGTGCACAGCGTAATCTACCTTCAACTCTGAGTACAGATATATACTCTGGAAATAAAAGTAGCAAAGTAGAAAGCAACATATGTTTATTGAAAGTTCAATAGACACGTCAACTGTACTACCTCCTACCAAGTCGAGGATAGCTGAAGGTAACTGTGTGGTTCCAGGTGTAGGTGATCTGGTTCTGAATAAACGGAAAAGCCAATTTTAGACGAAAAATAATAGTTACAGTTGAACTACTAATTAAAGGTGTTTAGAGGAGACAAAGGAAGTGAAAAGAAGAAAGTTTGTGTTGGTATGTTGCCGAGTTGACTTGTCGTCGGTGTACGTAGTTGGTTACCACGAAGGCATACTTTTAGGCTTTGAACTTCTCTAGAGCTCTCGAGCACTAAGAGTGCTGTGGGCTGAATGACTCCAGAACTCGGCTGTTGCCTCACTTATATAGTGGTAGCTTGTAGACTGCTGGTGCGGGGGTGGCGTGATATCCTCCGGCCCTGGTTGGCGTGAGAATTATCTCGTCAGCTGTTCTGGGTTCATGCCTCATTGGGTCTGCTCGGCCGTGCTCGAGGTCTGGGCAGCTTGTTGGCATCTAGTGCGGTGGGGTAGGGGGTGGCATGGCTGTTGGGATGTGTGTCTTCCAGGTGAGAAGGAAAAACACATAAGTTTCCATTGCCTGTAGGGGTAGGCAAGGTGTTTGCTCACGTTTGTAGAGATGGAAGCAGTACTCCGAGGCGATCAGTCAACTTTAAAATATAATAAAATGTCATACTGTTGCAATTTTCCAGTGAGGTATCAGAGTTTGAGAGGGATGGAGGTCTTGATATAAATGAATGAGTCACTTAATCATCACTTATTATTTACACGTGTTGACGCACGACCGCCTTAGGCTGAGAGGAGGTCTCCGCGGTAACTTACAGTTTTGTTCGTGTCGTGAGTAACACAAAATTATGACTTCAAATAATTGTTGTGATGAACCGGAGAATGATCTTTGTAGGGAGAATGGTGCCTGGTCTGTCTACTAGGCATAAAGTCAAATGCTGCTTTTATGGTTCGGCGTATTGGTGGGCATACTGCCACAGGTTTATGTGACTGGATGGCGGTGGGGTGGCCTGGCTGCTCTCCCAGCTGCGGTGTCTGTGGCTGGCTGCTGCTGGGACCTGGTGATGAGGCGGTGTTGCTGTTGATTGAGTTGGTCGGGTCTGGGCTGGGCTAATGACCTGATGGTGTCCCCCGAACTAAGGATTGGCGATGCTGAATGGTATTTTCTCGCCCCTGTGGAAAGCGACTACTATCAGGGGAGGATATCTGGAGGTCTTGACAAGTGTTGGAAATAAGTGTTGGGAGGGAGTTCGGAGGCTAGGTCTCTCCAGCTGGCGGGCGGCGTGAGCTCTGAGGTAGGCTGCAAAGTGCAGTTCGAGCTGGGTTACAACTCAGGTTAACTTTGGAGACGTTAGCTGCCCTTCTTATCTCCGCTGATCACCTCTCTTCCAAGTGTATGGCATAAGGAAAGTAAAACAACTAGCCACGCTAGAGTGAAACTGGCAACGATGATCCCTAGCTTTGTGTACTTCCAAGGCCGCATCCACACAGGTAAGAGTCGTACCCTGTGCTCCTTCGTCAGCTCCAGTTCAGAGTGGTTGACTGAGTATAGGTTGACCTGACTGACTAGCCGCCATGTGGATGTCTTTTGAGTGGTGATGGCTCTATCTTACTGTACACGTGGTGCACAGTACGGGTGGCCTAATGGGTGTGTGGTTGACATATGTGCGTCCCGGTGAAGAGAGCCCACAGTCCTACACTATGGTTCATACTTTGGTTGAGCGTGGCCCCCAGCTTGACTCTGGTGGGTGTGGTTTCTACGTAGAGCTAACACAGTACACTAAGAAATAAACAGTTGAAGTAGACGAGAATTTGTATATATTCTAAGAAGAATATACACCATGGCCCATATTACTTCCTAAACTATCCCCGAGTTGAATGGAAGTTAGAGTACGTAAATCTATGTGACGGAGACCTGGTCCTAACTGAAGAAAACAATCCGGCTAGGCAGCTATGAAAATAACCATTGTCTAGAAGGGGCTTTGAAGACCACTACCAAAAGGGTAGTGGAGTTGTGATTGCCGTTACTATCAGTTAAGGCGAGCATGAGTTGTCCAGAAGAGACCATTGAAAACCACTACTAAATGTGGTAGTATTGGCACAATTGCGGTTACCAGCAGGTAAGGCAAGAGGGTTGATGTTGTCTTATAGAGCTAGGGGTGAAGACCTTCTGGAAGGTCTTGAAGGCATTGTTGAAGGCGCTGAAGAGCTTCTGGTGGGTCGCGAGTACCTGATGATCAGCAGAGAGCTCTAGCACCAAGAGTGTAGAGCAAGCTGCTGGAGTAGGCTTCTTCCAGCCCAGTTCAGAGCAGTGGAAGAAGTTAGGTGTACTGATGTCTTCCAGTGGTGCACAGACTTAGGGTTTTCTTGTCCGCAGGCCCTCTGAAGCATAGTGGTGCGGAGGGTGTAGTGGCAAGCCCCGCCCTCAAGCTGTCTGCTGGTGTCATCCTCTAGAGTTGTCTGCTGATGCAGCGAGTGTCATCATCCGTTGGTACTGGTGGTGCCATCCCTTGGCATGCCGTAGAACTACATGACCTTGAACGGCAGGCTCGGCTGCTCAGCCAATAGTACAGTCTCTCTTCAGGGAGGTTCACGTGATGTCTGACTTAGAGTGAAAAGTGAACAGTACAAGTTGGACGGACGTGTTTGTAATAATGCTCCTTGTTGCAAGGGCATATCCTGTAGGCACGTGACTAACCTTTAGTACTGTTGTAAACTCTCCTTGTTGAAGTGAAGGCATGTTCAGATGAGGCAAAGTTGAGTGTTTAGTAAAGTCAGAAAATGCATCATGCATCAACCCCCCTCCCCCCACACCTATGTTGTGGGTGAAATAGACCTATCACCACACAAGAGAATGAGTTTGGCTTCTGTAGCGCTTCCTATTCTGTGTGAGCTTTCTGTGATAATGGCCTGTGGCACGTTTATCAGCTGCCGGTGTTGTCACATTCGCCAGGCAGCTGTGTGGAGTGTAGTGCTGTCCCAGTCTAGCACTGGCAGGCTGGCTTGTTGAGCAACCGTCTGGCTTATAGGATATTGCTCCTCGGTGAGAAACTGTCTTATGCTATAGTTTCTTCTGTTGAGTGATGCACGCGTTCCTTCGTTTGTTATAACGATCGCTCACAAGCTCAGCTGAGGGCTCTGGTTATTTATATACATTGTAATTGTTTACAGAATATTTCTGCAAGAGACTAATTAGATGCGAGCACAAAATTGAGCACTTTGAGTATGTACAAACCCCACTCATGAAGGGTGTGTATCATCTACTATGTATTATCTGCCGTGGCGCTGAGGGTGTGTTATAAGCGGCCTCACCTTGGAGTCTCCTACGTGTAGCACGGTGGGTAAATTTATTTGTGACATTATGCTAAGGGGACTGCAGTCACCTAGTGACCTCTATCTACCTAAATATTTACAACAAGCACGAGTACCCTTTAAATATTAAAATTACCGTATTTTAGTGTTGTTAAGGCCGCGTGCGTGTATTTTTTTGATGAAAAATTAGGGATATTTAATATTTCAAGTATAGGCAGCACTGAATTTTTTTATTTTCCTGCAAATATTGTGAAGTCACAATTCAGTACAAGCATAATAATAATTTTCCACTTAATTTCTCCCCTACAAAATATTTGTGGCAGTAAATTTTAACTGCAAGAGTTAAGTGTGTGTTATATATATATATATATATATATATATATGTGTGTGTGTGTGTGTGTATATATATATATATAAACACACACACATATACATACATACATACATACATACATACATACATACATATATATATCTGCCGAATGTGTACCAATAGGAGATACAGTAAAATGAAACAACGGGAACAAATAAACAAAATACAATTGTTCCGAATATATTTTGGGTTTCGGACAGAATATCTAATTGAAGGATGCAGTAAATTAATGCTTAGCAAGCTGTAGCATGCCGGTTTATTAACATTGTGTTAAATAAAGTAGTGTTACTAATGGGTGAATAATAATCTGCAAATAATGTTCAGATGCCGCCGATGCTTTTTGTATGGGCCGGTTAATCGGTATTGGTATCGGCCCATCCCTACAGAATATTTAAAAAAATGTGCCCTTCTAAAGATAAATAGACATATTATGTATAACCCTTAAAAACGTAACACTGTTAATTCAAATTGAAAATACGTAAAAACATACAAAATCGCTTCCTTGAAATTATTTACAACAATCACATTTTGGAATAAACACTAAGACACGGAAAATGTTTACAACATTGTTTGTGGAATTTTCTATCTTCCTTGAGAAAGTCGGTTTTACCGTATGCACGGGTGTGTACGTGTCTTCTTCCGATCAGGAAGTCTTTTTCACTTGTTTCACACTTGATGTCCAAAGTATCGGGTATAATACTCATTGTTTTTCTTCTCATTTCAGCACTATTTAAACAATGTCCGAAACTTTATGTCCTGGTTTATTACTGATGCTTGCCACACTGCTGCGCAGTGCGACTGCGCGCACTACTGATCGACTTTGCCCCTTCTGTGAGCGCTGAGAGCCTTGGGACAAGTCTAAAGCTGCGTACATTTATTCTAGTGGCTACAGGGTTGATTCCATTTGTTGGACAACTATAGACACAAAAATTCAAATTAATTCACACGTTTAATTATGCAAATTGTAATGCACGCCCAGAATTCGATGTGCGGTCGCCACCACTTCGACCAGAGATTGTTTTACCCGATGATCCATGGACCAGCCGACACCGATAAGGAAGTGGAAAAAGTCACTATAGGATCACAGCATCCCTGCCACCAGTGACGACACAGCCGCAGAGCCTTGAGAAGAGGTGGTAAACTTGTCATCAGCCTCCACCCAGGGTGATAAGAAATGTATGGTACTGCCAGCTACCCTGAGATAATCTATCCCTGCGGTGGAAGGCTAACAACCCCCGCACCCCTCTGAGAGTCAAGAAGCTAAGATTTAGGCTGTGTAAGGAATCCTGAAAATTAAAAATGCTCTTGCCAGAGTTCGTCGGCCTGGCAAAGGCTCACCCACCAGCTTGCAAAGGCTCTCCAGCTCTGGCAGCTTGTGAAGGTTCTCTGGAGGTATCTTCATCGTCCGCAACCCTGCACCTCTTACCACATTCATTCCTTGAGTCCCGCGGTAGCAGGCTTTCGCGACGTCCCCTCTGGACAACCACCTCTCCGATAACTAAATTGATGTTAATTGCGACATTTAGTATTCTTGGAGTTTGTTTGTAGAGAATTCATCCAGGTTCATTTTCACCTGGTGTATAATTAAGTAATTAATTATTCTTATCGGTTTTAGATTATAAAAGAACCGGATCTTCAGTGTTTTCTCAAGTGTCAATAAAATGCTATGACAAACTCTAACCTTCGTGAGTTAGTCATTTACACATCCTTAATCATTTAAATTTTAATTAAGTCAATTTGGGGCTCAACAGAAAACCTAACCTTTTTAATGCGGAATAAGTGTGAGTGGGCTGGACACCTCAGGATCACAATGCCTGTAAAGGCTATTGTCTGCAAAGACATACTGGGATTTCGCGCTTGCCTGCGGTTCCATTCCACCTCTAGCCTGTAATTTCTTCCTGTCAGTGCCTCGGGAGTGACTGAATAAGATACTTCCACGAGGGCTGTACTTCGGCAGCTAGGGGGAAGTGTGAGACCAACCAGTACATTAATGAAAAGAGTCTCAGCTAGAGGGAAAGAAACCTTGCAATAATACATTAGTTTGGTAAAGTTAAATCTTATAAATTTAGATGACTAGAAAGGGAGGAGGGCTGCTTAGTGGAAATCATCGTCAAGCTCGACGGGCCCTACAGAGGGACCTATCTCAGTCTGGTGGTGCACCGCCAGTCGACTCCCTTACGACACTGCACCCCCTCCCCCTTACCAGAAGTCACTACTCCCACACCACGTTCGATTTTGCTCAATATAGCTTGCGAATACAAATCCAAAATAGATTCTGAACTAGATATCTGTTGGCTGTGGCCAAGTTATGAATAAGTTAGCATTTTCAGCCCGTCTAACCTCGCACCGATTGTGAAGCCACCCGCCCCATCCCAAGTTAGCGACACTGTACCACCAAAGACGTGTACGATCCGAATGGCAGCATGTAAGATAATTAAACTTGCCATACCTCCCAAAGCTACTTTGTTCAGACGCGTGCCGATTATAAAACTAATCTAATACGATTATGACTCATCGCCGAAGTACCTACTTCCATTGCTACAGATGTGAAGAGACATTGCCTACCCTACAGGCAACATGAACTTATGAGCAAATTCTCTTCACCTGAAGGATATGCAACCTGGCAGGCACGCCCTCCTGTGCCCCAAGGTGAGTGCTAACAAACTGGTGACACCTCTGGCAAGGCAGAGCGCTACCGACGAGGCACGAAGCAGAAACACTGACCAGAGTGTTCCCACGCCAACCAGGGCGTTAGCAGCCTACAATCTTCCACTATATAAGTCAGGGCGCTGCCAAGCTCAGGAGTCTTTCTAACGCATCCTTTCTCGCGACATCCAGCACTGACTCAGTGCTGCGACCTCCAGAGATATTGGAAACTTAAAGTAAGCCCCAGCGCCTATGGTAGCTCAGGTCACGTGTTTATTGAACATTCAATAAACACGCATTGTTATCTTACTTTCTGTTTTTCATTTCCAGGGTATCTGTTTATATTAACGGCTGGAGACAAATTACCCTGTGCACTGGCGACAGGAACCGGGAAGTTTGTTTAAACTGAGTTAGCCTGACTGTGGAACCCTTTCAGGTGTCTGCATGTCAGAAGAAATGCATATTATATGACTACCTGTTTCTTCCCTGTCACACATTAGCACTAAGTCAGTGCTCATAGAGGAGGAACAGTGACACCACAACCACTATAAACACCTTCACATCGGGCGGGACGACAGACTCAGGTTATTTCTCACCATTCACACTAAATCAGTACGCAGTAACCATAGCCTAAAGTTTTGCTGCTCAACCTAGTGCAAATGCACAACCAGTAGAGACTTGGTGGTCCCCACGGCTCCACGTCCCTGATCAGCCCGCATAGTGTGCGGAATCAGTGCGGACTCTTATCGAGCTCGTGCCATCAAGTCACTATTCGGTTACACTATCAAACCTTCCTGTCTAAGTGCATCACATCACGTAGGCTGTCAAACTGTTTGTCCTATGTCTCACAAGAAGAGGAGTGGTAGAAAACGTAGGGAACAATTCCTGGCTCACTCTGCTCAGGAATTGTGGATCGCACTGCCACGTTCTACGCAGGAGAGGCAGGTGGAACGAGACTGTGCCGCCGAACATAGATGTCAGGCTGTCACACTGCTCCGGTTCTTGTATGTGACTTCTGTGTTTGTATCCGCATACATCCTACGTGTCACCCTGTGGTAAAAGGTTTCTGATTGATACCGAAGTGCAACTAGGTTGGGACAACCTCAACTTTTGGACCAACGAAGCACACCTGTGGAATCTCCGGTCCGGCCTAGACCGAATTCGCAGCATCTAGGTGAAACCTACCTCGACTACAACACCCAAGAAGAAGGAGTTAGTAAGCACTAACCAACACCCCTCGCTTCATTCAGACTATCTAAACCAAACTACCCCGCTTTTGGTCTAGTGGACAAAATCCTCGACCAATCTGCTAAGTCAGTCTAATCGGGCATGCGTCAGTTCCTTCTCATAAGTCTAAGAGGCCTTTCAGACATCCTAGAAGTGAACGAGACCCCGAGTAGGAACTATTCAATGAAAATCACTCATTTTGATTCCATTATCGTATTTAACTCTGCTCACAATGTTTCATTCTTTTGGACACTTGCCGTCCCATATTTTGGCAACCTTCATGGTGAGTAAGTTCACACTCCCTGGAAGGGAGTCATTTTTTAACTAAGCTCACTCTGGGGTTTGATTTCCCTCCCTTCAAACACAACCTTCCACTTGGTGGTATTCCAGTAAGGACCCCAATGTGGGACCAACCTCAACCCACCAGGCAAAGGCACACTCGTTTTAGAAACCTTTACGCTGCCGAAGGACCTCCTTATGACAACCCGGAGGGAAATCAGCTCTCCTATCGATCCACCCCAACAATAGGTGCACCACCAGTGAGGCACTCCCATAACAAGGTGGGAGACTCAGTGCCAATAGGGAGTATCAAGGTATAGGCCTGGTACCTCCTACCGCCACCGACAGGGTGCGTCAGTTTGCGTCAGTTGGTGCCCAACGTGAGGCGTATGGCTCCATATAGCTCAGCCTTGGGAACTGGGACTGAGCTAGTCTCCCCCCCCCCCCCCCCACTTCAAACCATTTTGTCAGTGTAGAGGAGCACTTTGTTTGACTTCGGGTAATCAATGTAAACACCCCATGTGCTCAACTTTTCTAAGACCATGTATAGTTCCAAGGAGAGTTTGCAGGACCCACAGGTCAAATTAGCAGAAGTAATCTTAAAGAAACCCGAAGCATTGTGTCCCATACAGACATGAGTTGGAGCGGGCATAAACATCATACAGTGCACGTATTGTTGCCAGAGAGAGAAAGAACTAGCACTCCTATCCTGGTTGGCACTGCGTTTCTCGGAGAGGCCCCAGCACACAGAAGGACTGCAAATACAAATGCAAACTGACCCAGAGTTACGGGGTCTGCCTACTTAACTTGAAAATTATTTTTCAAGGCACTCACATGATTAGGCATTCCAGACCTTCCAGTGAGGGGGGATTAGTTCTGCTGTCCTCTACTCCACCTTTACCGACGACGGATGAGCCTCCGTCGCACCTACAGGGGGTGGGGGTGAATTGACGCGTGCAGCTTATGAGTTATACTAAACACGACTATGACTCATCCTAACATGTTATATTCTACCAGGAACCACTAACATAGATGTCCACAGGATTGTTTCCCATGGAGTGACAGTTACAGACACGTGGTATTTCCTGATGTTCCAAACCCAACTTCTTCTCATTACTCACATAGCTTCTATGTATCCTGAGGAAGGGTCAAACACAACACATTATTCAGGAGTCCGCACAGGATCGCTCCAGCGTAGCAGAGTACGTGAAATAAGCATTGTTTCCAAGCGGCCGCAGAACACATCAGCCTCCCCGAAGCACCTGCTAGACAGAATGTCGCCAAGCTTTCCGAAGATGGTCGAGCGCCGCTGAGTGCCGGAGGCCATTAGCCGAGCGCAAGGGTAGATTCTCCCACCCCACTCACTCCAAAGAGATGTCACAGAGCAAAATCACACCTCCCACTCTAGCTCAGGCATGGGCCGGCCGAGCGCACAATATAAGGTAGTGCATGCCCGAAGACGCGAGTTATCATCTCCAGTAGCTTGCCTCAACATTTCTGTGCTGTGGCTCTCTAATGCACCTTAGGCCCTCACGGTCCTCTCCAAGAACTCCAAGAGATCTTCGCCAGCCGCCAACAATGACCAGAAGTTCCAGAGACTTCTACCTCTTATTACCAGAAGCTCTAGAGGCTTCAACCACCACCAGCTACCAGAATCTCTTTAACACTAGAAGCCTGCGCGACTTCATTCCACACTTCCGCTGTTGATCCTCCTGGTTCAACAGCTGCCACTACTTGCTGGTAAGTGGCAACTATACCCACTGCCCTTTTGGCAGTGGACCTGTTTATAAAGTCTTGTCTAGACAACGCCAGGGTAGAGTAACTGCGTCAGAGTTGTTTTCATAGCAGTTAAAGTCATTCTTTACTTGTGTAGTCTAGGAGCAAGTCACCTTCACCTATTAAGCATAGCTTACTTCCATTCGCACTCTGCTTAGTAGAAAGTGTACGTGTTACCAGTATTTATTATTCACAGTAAACACATCTTTATCCTATTCCAAGAGTAAATTTATTTAGAAGTAAATCCTGTCCCATACTAGGAACTCGACTCTTAGACGGAGCAAGCAAGCGACTGGGTGTGACAACAGTACGAACAATAATGTAGAACTACGGACCCCCCTTCAGGACTCTGTTCATCGGCAACACACCACTTTCAATGGCAACCCGTTCTATGCACCCAGGTGTACAGAAAGGTAGAGCCCCAACCACTAGGTACTCATCCAACAGGAGTAAGACAGCCACCTCAGGTTGTATCGTTGACCGGAGTGCCGTGGGTGTTGGCAGGGATATTTTACATAGGCCTGGAGGCCTGACTGTTGCTGGACCACACCCCAACAGTAGTAGGAAGATGGTCCATATGACCCACCGGTCTAGGTTTGTGCGCCAAGGTGCAGAACCGTAGGAGCACAGGGTTCGCACCATCAACTGCTGTTGGGCTCTACACTTGGGGTACCTCCAATTCTTGCAGCGACTGAAAGTAAGTTAAGTGTCAATACTTCCTCTAAGCCCTTTGGGAAGAGGCACAATGCTTGAAGGGAGGAGAAAAAGGAGGAGTTCTTTCTGCTAAGCGAGTGTGCACCGATAACCCCTCCACACTTGGTGGAAACACCCCACGGGAACAAGCTCAGACTGCCTGTCAAACATGGCAGTCCTCTTCAGATATCACTCTCGTTTATTTCCCCCTCACACACTAGGCTTGGCATCGAGACACATCCTGCAGTTCATGCCCTAGTCACTGGATGTGACACTAGGTTGGGTATTGCCAACTCATTTTGTGGAAGTAATGCAGCCATCAACTGGAGCCAGAGATACCTGACCTCTCCGTATGGCAACCTGTCAATTAGCACCACCCAGGCGACTGCTGGTCCCAGTCGACCTAACTCTACACCAGAGCCCAGGAGATCAGTGAGCGAGTACGGTAAGTCAGCCCTACCTCAATGGGTTAAGGTAGTAGCGAGAAATATTGCGTTACTGCCCACAGCAGATTTCCTACCAAGCCGCCAGCCTACCCGACCAGTACTAGCCTCTAGTAGAAAGTCGACTCAGTCTCAGTAATTGTGTATCATAGTGCACATGACTTAGCGCTCACTAAAAGTAACATTGTATAGTGTAAGTGACATGTGTCAAGTAATTTATATAAACCATGTTTTTCTTTTCATTGAGTACTTTATAACTCTGACGCGTGTCGCCGAGTGACAGGGGATGATGTCACGGTCAAGGTTATTCTGAAAAGTTTGTTCTCACTGGCACAGGATTCTGAAAAGTTTGTTCTCACTGGCTGACAGGTGCCCGACCACTGAATAGCACAGGGCACATTGCTTGGCAGCAAGGAACAAAGTCTAACACTGGTTTTGCTGTCTGGTGGGCTGGTTGGCTTGCGACTTTGTGGTTACCTGGGTAGACGGAGTTCCGGACGCGCTGCTGAACCCAGTGGAAACTTCTGTTGGCAGCTGCTGGTGCTGCTGATGGAGGTGGGTGCAGCGGAGGTGCTGTGGCTGCCGTAGCTGGCGTAGGTCCAGGTTGGACTGGTGCTTAGTTGTCCTCGAACCATGGGTTGGCTATTCCTATTGGCACGTGTTCCTCTCGGCGAAAGGTGGCGACCATCGGGTGTGGTGATCCCAGAGTCTTTGTAGGAGCTGAAAACAAGAATGGCTAGAGAGCTTGTAGGTGAGGCCTCTCCAGCTGACGGATGGCTTGAGCTTGTTCCCAGTGATTGTTATTGAAGAGTGCAGAAGGGTCTGGGTGCAGCTCCTGTTAGATTTAGAGGTGATAATGTCCTTTCTCTCCTGCCACTTTGTCCCGCTTCTCTGGGTGTAAGACTCATCTGGGCTAAGATAAGAAATTTAGTCTTCTAGGCAGTGATCTAGAACTGTCACCTCACAGGAAGGCTGGTTGCATTTCTGTAGCACTTGCTCCTCTGTGTGCTGGGCTCTGCCATGCGGTAATGCGCGCCGTGTGAGTCACTTGGAGTGGTGGCTGGAGTAGTGCTCTCTCTCTCTCTAGCGTGCACTGCTGGTGGCAGGTCAGCAGGGCGGACGATCGGTTAGTGGCTCCCCCGTCTCCAAGAAGGGGTGATGTGTTAAGAAATAATGTCTCGGTGTCAGGTGTGGTGCATGCGCCCTTCTTTCGTAAATGTGCCGCTGTACAAGTCAGCTGAAGGCTGTAGTTACATAATACAGGAAACATTTTACAGATTGCAACCTGTAGGGAAAGAAAAGAAGACACAAGTGGCATACTATATTTAAAAAAAATAGAACACTTTGGAATATTTGAAAGTCCCCACTCGTGAGCGGCATGTTGGTTTCTGGCTTCTACCTGCCATGGTGCTGAGGACGAGGAAAAAGTGGCTCTGCCTTGTAGCCTTCCTTAACATGATGCATGGAAGGTAGCAGTTAAATGTGACAAACAGCTAAGGGGTCGCGGCGCTAGGCCTTCTGTTACCTGAGCCGGCGGTAACTACTTAATATATGCAACACGAGTACACTAAAATAAATCAATGTAACACCATGTCATACGGACCACCTACATCACATAAAAAAAGCATGTAAACCCTCAAAGAAAATTAAGCACTGTAAATATTTACAACAATATTCTTTTGAGAATTATTTACATACTTTCATTTGGCTTTTTGGCGTAGAGCCCTTGGTTTAATTCATGCACGGATCTGGTCACATCTGCTTCTCAGAAAAGGGACGTCTCTTAGCACTGCATTCTGCAAGATGTCTCTGCATCTAATTATAAACACTATCATTCTGGCTCTGATATCGTCCTTGGTTGCCATAACTTTGGGTTAGATGTAGCACAGTTTACTGATTTACTACTTGGGTTTATTTAGATCACTTATTCTGTCTATTTTCACTTCATGTAGCAGCTATTTACGGTTGCTGATAAGAACTGTCTTTACGTTAGTTATCAGTGCTATTTTACATGCTCTTTGAAAACTTAAACGGTTACGTAAACCTGGCGTATTTGCATAGTCTGTCTGTCACTGGTTTTCCTATACTAATCGCAGCAATTTACGGCTGTGTAAACCTGTTCTTCCTTTACAATTTTTTTCACTAAACAGCAATTGTACAGCTGTTTTATTACAGTGTTCCACAGTTCATTGAGCACTTTGCTAGTCACTGTGTTTGCGGTCTTATCTTCGTTGGCCAGCCCCACTTTCTTGTGGCTGCATGCAGGGGGTACAGCCACGGGAATCGGGATGTGGGTCTCCAGGGCTACTCTGTACCGACCAAGCTGTGGTAGGCTGCGGCAGGCGCAGGCAGGTTACACTCTGGTTGGCTGGCTGGCAGGTGCTGGGTTCTCGTCCCTGGCAGTGGTCAGCTAGGGGCCACCAGGCACTAGGGGATGATCATCAGCCCTCTTTTCCTGGAGGGGCGGCGGTTGGTTGGCCTTCAGAGGCCTAGGCTCTTCAGGCTCCTTTGCTTCCTTGGTGCAGCTGCTGGGCTCATCCTCCCATTTGGAAGGGTGTGTCAGGGTTTTGGCCCTATCATCACCTGACGCCTGGACCTGTTGAGGGGCCACGTCATCCAGGCAGGATGCAGCCGTGGTTGTCGCCTGAAGCCGGAACTCCTAGTGTTTGCTGACCACGCAGGCACTGCTGGGCTCATCCTCCTGTTCAGGCTGCTGAGTCCTGGTGATGGTCCTGACGTCTCCTGATGCTTGAACTTGGTGATGGGCTGTGTTGTCAGGTCAGGACGTAGCCGGGGTTTCCGTTCGAGGCAGGAACTCCTGGTTTCTGCTGACCTTGCCAGCACTGGTAGGCTCATCCTCCAATTCAGATGGGTGAGTCCGGGTGATGGTGGTAGTCCCAGCACCATCCGGTTTCGGAACCAAGGTGACCGCATCTCCCATAGTAGGAGCGGTCAGGGTGGCCGGTTGAGGTTGAGGCTCTTCGGACTCCTCAACCTCTCCGGCGTGGTTGCTAGGCTCAACCTCCCATTCAGACTGGTGAATCCGTGGTTGGGTCTTGGTGCCTCCTGGCACAGAGACCTGGTAGGTGGCCATTCAGTCTGGGCTGGACATGGCCGGTTCTGCCGTCTGGGGTAGGGACTGTGGGATCCCCTTGACCTCATCAGCACTGGTGAGCTTGTCTTCCCTTTTGGAAGGGTGGGTTCTGGCATCAATCCCAGCATCGTCCAATGTCGGAACCGGGGTGGTCGTCAGAGGCAGAGGCTCTTCGGACTCCTCTGCCTCCTCGGCTTGGCTCCACCATGGTGGGGTGGCGACATAGCTGTCTCTGGGTTGACCAGGCCCTCCAGGACTGGCGTGAACTCCTCTACCTCATCAGCGTGGTGTGGTTCAGCCTGTTCAAGGATCGGGCTCGGCGGTGGAGGTTGACGGCAGGGTTTGCTATCCAGCGGACTTCACCAAGAAATCTCCGTCATGGCAAGTGACATATGGCCGTGCCTGGTGGTGGCTTGGCATTGAGGGTAGGGATCTGACGGAGGCTGCTCCTTGGCATGTTGGGAAGTGCACCCTTACCAGGGTAGCTCACTCTGCTGGCATCTACCCAGACCTCCAGTTCCTGGTGTGGGGTGGTTCGGTGGAGGCAGGAGCTGTGGATTCTGGGTCATCTTCTCTCCTCCGGCTTCAATCTCAGATTTCTGGGTGTAGGTTTTATGTTCTGGAGCTTCTCTGGGGAAGGGACATATATGTTCACTGGTCGCCTTCCGGATGCGCCTCCTCACATCCGCCTTCCGGATGCATCTCTTCACGTCTTCGGCCCAATACACATTTTCTTGGCGGCCCATTATTTTTATACGGTCTCTCGCATTTCTCGACCAGGCCGGCACTGTATTGCCTCAGGCTTTGCTCAATGGGTGGCTGCGGAGGACGGCTTCCCACATGTTAAAACTCTGCACGCCGGTTTGGGGTTGTGGGTTGTGGGTATTTCTTTCAATAAAGTAGGCCTGTGCTTCATGGGCTCCGGTTGTCCTGGATAGGGTGGCAAGGCGTTTGTCTTTGGGCTGCGTCATCTCACTTGGCTCTTGCTCCCACTGCCAGTCACCTGGGCATCAGAGCATTCTGCCCATGATCAGCTGGCTGGGGCTGCTGTTGACAGCATTGTTTTACCTTCGCTTGAGGGCAAAGGAGATTGTCGGGATGTGCCGTTCCCAGTGGTGGTGGTTGTCACCCATACTGAGTCAGAGTTTTTTCTTCATTTCCTGGTTCCTCTGCTCAGTGGGGTTTGCTTGCGGGGGGTGTGGGGGGTCGTCCAGGTCTCTATTTCCCATCCATTACACGCAGTCTTCCAAAGTTGCTGGTAAATTCTGTGTCGTCAGTCAGGATTGACTGCGAATATCTTCAGCGGGGAAATATTTATGTTTTGAACTTGCAGATTGTTAGACATTTTCTGGCTGGGTAGAGAGAACTCCTTCACCCAACAAGAAAATAGATCTGTGGTCACCAAAATGTAGTGGCTACCTCAGGTGCTTCTTGGATTTGGCCCCATCAAGTCGGCCACTAGCTGTATCCAGGCCGTTTGCTGTCTACGTGGCTTTGGGCACAGGGTAGGCCTTGCCCCGGCAGCACGCCTCACAGCTGTTGGCGTACTGGATGACATGGTTCATCCTGTCCCAGATATAGTATGTCCCAATATCTTGCAGGGTGTCCTTTATACCGGGGTGTGCGGCTTGTGGGTGGTCGTGATGATGGCGGCAGAGATCTGTCCTCAGGTTCTTTGGTATCCAGATCCACCATGGTGTCCCAGGTTGACCGCTCCAGTACTAGATGACGTCTTGGATTTCGAACTGCTGGGGGTGCTACTGGAGGAGTCTCTGGATTTCTGGGTATTGCTGCAGGTGACAGGTCATCTGGTATGTACTTAGTTGAAGTTGCAGCAGTCTGAGGTGCTCCTTAGGGCTTTGGTTTTAGTACTTTAGGGGGGGAGTCATTCTCTCCCACTCTTCTTCCTCTTTGTCTCCCCTGTCAAGATCCTGCTGGTGTGATAGGGCATCTGGCAAGTCATTCATCTTGCCCATGCGGTGCTGTACTTCATTAGCAACTATGCCAAGGCATTTGATTACACTGTGGTGGCACATACCTCGGCATATTGTTTACTGCGGCTGCCATCTGGAGACGGCCGGGCTGAACATATCAGCATCTGGATTTAGCTGGGCTATAGGCGGCATGCCAGCAGGCACAGTTGGCGGTGGTGTACTCAAAGGCATCCCAAGCAATGTGCTGTCTTCTTCCTTCTCAGCAGAGCTAGAGCTGGATCTGGCCCAGTTAGGGTGCAGGTCTGGTCCATAGTTGTTTGGTGGTCAGCCATCCATTGCCCTGGTGCTGGCTCTATGGCATCCAGTGGCATCGAGCTGTGTGCTGGCTCTAGAGTTAGCGTGATGCGTTCGGTTGACTCTGCTACTGGTCGTGTCATGGGCAGGGTCTCTGTGCTTTGCTCCACCTGGAGAGGCAGGTTTGGTGTAGGCAGCACCTCCTGGCACTTGTGCTCTGCTTGGAGTAACAGCAGGTGTGGTGTGGGTGGCACCTCCTGGGGCTCGCACTCTGCCTGGAGTGATGCCAGGTCTAGTGTGGGCGGCGTCCCCTGGCGCTCGCGTTGCTCTGGCGGGTTCTGCTCGCTGCCGCTGGGCTGCGCTGTTCTCTTACTGGGTCAGTGTCCCCATTGGGTTGCATAAGAGCTGTCAGCTGTTCCACTGGCTGGCTTGCAGGTGCATCTTATGTGTATTCAGGTGGTCTGTATTATCTTTTCACATGCATGATGTACACGTTCCGATATTAGCCCATACATCCCCAAACCACAGGATGTTTTCACAATGTTCAACAATGGTGTGTGGGCCTTCACAATTTGGATAGAACACGGTGTGAAATTTTGCTGCCTTGTTGCCCAGGAAGTGGCTGTGTAATAAGACAGTGTTGCAGGTTTGCAGGTTGGACAGTTTTTGGCTTTCCTGCATGCTGTATTTCTGGGTGACATACTGCTGCTGTGTCTTGTAGGCTTTTTCTACCCTCTTTAGGAATTTTCTGCATATTTGTTCTGCTTCTGGCATTTCGGAAGGTTCCGCATTCCATTGGGTGTCTCCAACGAGCAGTTCGCTAGGCGAGGCACCTGTTGTTTCATTCTGCCATCTCCTTAGCATGGATAAAATGTCAGGAATGTAGCAATCACAATTCTGGTGATCTTCCCCCATTCTTACCCTGATGTATGAGGGACCAAGTTTGCCGAAATATTGATAGAAGTTCAGGGTGAGAGGAATCCCGGTACACCTACACCTGATGTGGACGAGGCACGTGGCCAACACTCAAGGCAAAAGAAGGCTCTGTGATAAGAGCTTCTGCCTAGTGTGTTAAGAAACACAAGTTCTGACAATAGTAATGTTATGCACCTGGTCTAAGTGTTACTCCTGAAGGCAAGTGGTACTGTAAGTATGGCAAGATATGGTACTGTAAGTATGGCAAGATAGCGAGTGTTGCAGAATATTCTCCAGTTCCGAACTGCTCGCGAACTGCCCTGCCTGGAGGGCGTACATAGGGATAAATACCCTCGAGAGACGTGGGGAGCGAGGGGTAGCTGGAGCAGGCGACATGGAAGAGGAAGCCTCACCTGATACACATTGAGCATGCACGTTCTGTGCCTTCCGGACAGGGAAAGGCAAATGAGGGGTAGGTCCACCCACTCAGTCTGGAGTGCGGCATCGTGCAGATTGCCAGTCTCTCAGGTAGCAAGGGGTTTACTCGCTTGTGAATAGGAGCAGTACAGAGGCGAAATGACCGGTGGCATTCAGCGCTACTTATACTAGGGGACCACGAGAGGCTGAGGCTGAGACTTGGATATGTATCACTTGTGGTGCATCAGCCTCTACATGTATAATCCCATTACGAGAGTTTAGATCTTGTTGACCCAGGCTTCCATACTCCAGGGCCCATTGACATTGTGCTGTGTGCCGATGTTTGGCCTGAGGTTTTTGAAGATATGCGGTATCCAGGCCTTGCTGGTTATCCAGGAGCACTTCACAGTAAATTTGGAGGGATCTTAATGGGAAGGTTGAGTAATGAAGCCACTAGTATCCCAAATGGCCTTGTTTCACTATTATTTACTTCACCAAACCTCTTAGATGTGCTGCAGCAATTCTGGGAATATGAAGAGTTGCCAACAACCAAACATACTGATCCTAAAGGGGACTTCTGTGGAGCTCATTTCAAAGACACCTACACACGTAGTTCAAATGGAGGATACATGGTAAGATTACCCTTCAAAGATGTGGAACCCAACCTGGGTGAACTACGCCTGCAAGCACTTATAATCATCATTGAGATGGCTATGGGATCAGTTGTACCTTGGGTATCGGTTTGTGCATAGACGTTAAATTTATGACAGCATAATGTGGGGTTGTAAGGTACCCTGTTTCTCTCTACAGTTAGTGAATGTTAGATATGAGTGAAGCTTCGAAAATTTGAATTCAAATTAAATATTTGTAATATTCTGGTTCGTATTCAAAATCAAATTTTTTACTTCGAACTTCGAAACAAAAATGCTTTTGGGCAACTTAAATTATTTATTATTATTGGAGCAAAAAGCATAAGAAGACACTGTGGGCTTAATATCATTAACGTTTTTATTCAATGTATGCCATACACGTGGCTAGTGAATCATGAAAATATAACCTCAACTCAACAGAATGGCCACAAATTAGTCCAACCTGCATTTCTGTGTAAAATATTCGTCAGTATCTAATTTTACTCATAAGATAGCAAAATGGAATTATCTGGAAAAAAAAACAGTTTTATGTTATGAAACACGTTATTATCTTCCCAAACTTCATTCGGCACCATAGATTTTAATTGGTAATATATATTTATATCCCTCATGTTCAACAGCACCTTAATTCATTACAATGTGATAAATAGGAGATTAAATGTCAAGTTTTACAAACTTAACTGCTGTGAAATTGCACCCACTGTGATTCAAATCTCAGTAATGTAATTTAAAAACTGGAAATTCTTAATAACCACGCTTTACTTAATGCCATTTTGAGTGGCTTTGGAATTTCCATATAGCCAACAATGTTCTTTTGACCAAACCATAGAACAAGTAATAAAGGAATGGAACAGTTACTGTGCCTATTTGTAGAAGACTAAGTTTGAGATCAAACAAAATTTAAATAAACTTGACACTCCACGACATTAACTTATGTAATTTCATAATGTATACGTATGCAAAGTAATAGAACCATATTAGATTTCATCACACTGTTTAGATACACAATTAGAATAAAAAATACAAAAAATATCTACCAGGATGTAAAAACATGAGCACTGCTTATTCTGTTTTGTATTTCCACCCTTAGCAAAAATAATTTCTAGTTTCTTATTTAGTTATTATTTTGTATTTAAGTCAAGAAATATGCTGTCATGAAAAAATATTTTTAAGTCTTTTGTAATAGGTATGCTACCTACTTATAAATATTCCTTATGCCTGGATCAATTTTCAGTTTGTTATTTAGATTTGTTTAGCATGAAAGACAATATGTGTACTTACGTGGTATAAAAATTATAATGATTTTATTTGTAAATCAGTGGAAATATTTCTTTTTTATGTGCCATTTACCTAGCTTGTAAAAACTGATTTGATATTCAATTCAATATTTTATTAGAATTTGTGAATATTTTTAAAAATTTGCTTTGAATTTGCTTCGAAATGAAATTTCAAACATACCCCACCCCTAGTGATAGTAAATCTGCAGTAAATGAAAAGGGAAATTAATATTTGTGTGTGTTGGTTCTGTGCAGTATATTTTCTGACAGCGTCATGTGGTGTGCATTGCAGGTGTGCTTCAGTTGCTGCTCGGATGGCAATATTGCGGTGTGGGACTTGCACAACCAGACGCTGGTGAGGCAGTTCCAGGGCCACACAGATGGAGCGTCATGCATAGACATCTCTGCCGATGGCACCAAGCTGTGGACGGGAGGCCTCGACAGCACCGTCAGATCCTGGGACCTGCGGGAGGGTCGCCAGCTTCAGCAGCATGACTTTTCCTCGCAGATATTTTCACTGGGTTACTGTCCCACCGGCGAGTGGCTAGCTGTCGGCATGGAGAACTCTAACGTTGAGGTGAGCCCATCTCATGCCCTCACATGTTCAAGAGTATTTGTGCATAGGCTGAGGCTACTCTACATGGCTATGTAGCAGCTAACACCTTGACTGATAATTAGGGCCTGGAAATTTTTGCGAACTGGGAAATAACACGAAATAATGCTAAATACTGTGAAATTATGCTCATTCCTGAAATTCTGTAATAATTCTCGTATTCGCAAAACATAGATGAAATTGCTTATTTAAGTCTATCTAAAACCAAAGTGAGAGCTTCTTTTATTGTGAAAACTCTTAAAAACTTTAAGGTTTACAATTTTTATTTGTAATACAGCATTATCTCGTATTTATTTCGCATACGTGCAGATAACAAAACTATCTGCGTAGTGATCATGTTGTTTATATGACGAAACAAAAATTTTGTTACAAAATATTACGCCACGAGAACGATTAATAAATTTATTGGTAGCGAGGTCGAAAGGTTATCGTATGTATGATTCAATATATATAGAGCCGAACTGCTATGGCGCTTGTTCACGGGCAGAATCACATCTACGAGTATTTTGTTATAAACTAACATCTCTAACCAAAAATGTTGGTGATGACACAAAAATAAATTGCACGTATATATAACACAAATGAATATATATTTTTTGGAATATAATAATTATGCAGTATTTGTAAACACTGCAGATTTACTAATTTTCTGTGCTTTGTGGTTAGGTTCTTCACAACTAGCAAATACGGTAAATACTGATGAGCGAGAGTGGTTATTGTAGTTGCTTACGTCACAAAACCGATTAAGAATGCCAAAAATAACTGTTTTAGATGGTATCTGAGTTTGGAAGTGAAGGCTATTTTTGGTTTTATAAACTGACCGAAGTGAGAAAACTGCGATGTAAACATTGACTAGGCGGGAAAATACATGTGCTTAAACACTGCTGTGCTGTATGTTCATGATAGTGAAGAACATAAAAACGTTTTTGCCACTTCATAGTAAAAACATTTTTACTATGTAAGGAGTATTTTAATTTTATCAACAATAAAATATTTACCAGTATTTTGTTGTTGGGTTGTAGATTTGTTGATTTAATTAAAATAGTGCTATCTACAAATTAACAAAAGCTGTATGTGCATGATGTAAATATCTTGTAACTTAAAACTCAAATGCTAGTGAATGCTCTTGGGCAGTTATAAATGTCTCGATAAAGTACAAAATTTATCGCACAAAAAATTACTGTGACGTGACAGTGTGTGTTACAAGACAAGTGTGCTCTCATAAGATTGTTCTTTCACCCTTATCTATAGTATTTTTTAAAATATTTCCACTTAAATATGTACAGATTTAAAGAATAAATTAGCAAATTCAGTTTAGTTTAAGTGAAATCATTACAAAAACAACAGATTCATGTTCTAATAATAATACACGCATCTTTTTGCTATAAAATTTATTTGACGAAATCAGCTCGTTTTATTTACCATTAAAGTGGGGCCGTATTGATAATACATGTGTTGCTACATATGTCAAAAGGATAGGGCATTTGGTTCTAGCATACATTTGTTAGCATGATGCATGCTGGTGCTTTACAGCATATTTTCCTTCATTGTCTCTTAGGCTCAGGTCTTCAAGTAAACATTTATGAAGTGGCTTGCTCCATTGCACTTTGACAGTCCGTGATTGTTGTAGTGACAAAGTATATTATGGAGTCTATGCTGGCACTTTTGTGGTTGTAGGTATTTACAGCCCTGTATAGCCAGGCCCTTATTTTTCCCCAAAATAAAGAAAAAATACATAAATTGTCCTACGTAATGACATCCTGTCATGCCACAAACCACTGCTGCCATGTTTTAAGGCCCCCCTCCCTCTGTAATAACACCCAGATGTTGCCAGTCGATAATTCTGCCATCCCTCTTTGTTTCTGTGGCAGAGAATAGAGAACCTATGTCTGAGGGCTGGAAATTGGTCAATTCGTCGGGGGAGGGGTGGGGCGAGGAGAAGGAACAAGGAGATAATTTTTTTTCTAAGAGAAGGGTATTGTGAGATTCTAGCACTGCAAATAAAATACAGCCATGGTTGAAAGGAGAAAAAAGAAAAAACGAAGCCGGAAGTGTTGAGTAGTATGAGCGGGAGGGTTCGAATTTTTTTTTTGTTTTGGCTTTTTCCACCCAAGTTATTTAATTAAAGTATTTTCCATATATATCGCAATCACCACACATTAATGTAAAAATGAATAATTTGTTTCATACTTACGAACAGGATGCCACAAATTTTTGGTGCAATTTTATTTTTAAAAAATTTTTTTCCTGGAACTTGTAAAAATCATGGTGCACGTTATACACAAGTAAATATGGTATATACCTTCCTACAGGTACTAACTAGCACTCTCGTGCATGCTGTTGGCAGTGGTGGTGTTACCGAAATGTATTTAATGAAAGACACTCAAACACTCATTACTCATTGTGAGATGTAGCGTTAGGGCATGAGTATGACATCAGGCTTTGGCAGGTTGCTTGGTGACTAAATCTTGTTGCCCTTGGTGTTCTGCCCTTCTTCTTAGTTTCTAGTACAGTAAGTGTGCAAGGTATGCCATACTTATTTCTTTTTTATTTTTGTTGTAAAAACACATTGGGATGTGAAGTTATTAAAAAAGGTCCATGCAGTAGGGAGTTTTGGATTGCCAATATGACAATATCGGAGGAGCGCCAGGAATGGAATCCCTCTTGTCATTGGTCTAAGTTAATCCAGTCGGCAGGCTGAACCGGCTAATCTTTCAGTCCCTGTGGGATATGTAACATAATGCCTTCCTGACAAAAGAAGTTATTTAATGGCCATCATAAGTTGTACTTGATAATTGGCAGAAGGGAGACTAGCATAATTCTGCCACTGGTAACCTAAAATGAATTAATTAACATGTCTTTCAGTTTGGTTAATCAGAGATGGATGATCCAACTATAAAAGTTTTGTTTGAGCAAAGAATCACTCAGCAACAGTCAGTAGGCAGGGTGCCACAGACTTGCTAGCAGAAAGCTACTTAGAAATGGATGGTGGTGTCCCTTAGAGTGATACCTGTATCATGCATTTTTTGTTTCCCTTCCTCTTATTCTGTCATTCCTCAAATTGGGGAGGTAAAAGTGTACAGTAAATGTCCCAAATATCAGTACTGACATTTGGAGGCAATGTTGTTTCCTCTCCCAAGTGGCAACAAGTTAGTCTCACAACTGTTTTTGATCACTCCCATGCACTTAGGCCTATAAAGGTCAAGACGATAGATGGACAATTTTACTGCATTTTAGCATGGGGTCATGAACAAGACCAATTCATGTTACATTCTGTACAAAAATAGACTCTGAAAGATGACCATGAACCCTCAGTGAAATGAAATGTCTGCAGTGGAGAAGCAATTATTGTGACTGCATATGTTAGGGGAACATGAATACTTGAGAAACCTCACTATGTATTTAGTAGCAGTGACTTCCACTTCCTTCTTAAAATGTAAATTTCAGTGGTGCAGCTTCATATGACATCTCACCGATTCTGGTAGTGACATGTATCAACCTCAATACTTTTTTCCCCTAGTGCTGTGGAACGTGGAACCCAGCAACTGGGTTACTTGGCAGCTTTTATGTGGTAAACGGCCCTGATTTAGCAGGTAGATGTACTACTTGGCAGATGGCCTTAGGAGGTGCAGGCTCAATTGATGGGCGAATAGTTGTGCAGGCTAAAGCAAATTTGGACTGTGCATTCTGCACCTGGTAAAACTGTAATTTTCTCACAGTAGAGGGTCGAGCAGCTGGATGTGGAACAGTTATTTTCTGCCTTGGAGGGGTTGGTAGCAGTAGCGATGTAGCTCTTGGTGTGGTGAAACACCCTGGCAGATATCAGGTGGTAAAACCTGGTCCAACCTGGCGTCTATGGTCAGGAGTCATGCTAACAGTTGTTTCCCTCTCTCGAGCTGTGTGCCTTGTCGTAATATACATGAAGGCTTTCCCAAGCCCTAACTCCTGACTACCGGAATCGAGGAAGGTTCTCTGGGCTGCCTTCTGCTCCCCCCTCCCCCCACCAATGAAAGTTTTGGCATTAGGTAGTTCAGTTAGAGGAGATAGTGTGTATCCATGAAGAAAGGTAAGTCATGCTGGATCACAGTAATGTGGGTTAAAGTTTGGTGGTAGACCTAAGTGTGCCTTCTGAAGAGTATCTTCCTGAGGGTTCTGGTGAAGCGGAATGGCACTACACATCATAGTTCCCACAAAGGTTCACAAACTTGTGGCCTTGTAAATTCTGCTTCAGTCCCTCTTACTAAGGTTCACCCAGTAAGTGTGAGATGGTCGAGCAGTAAAATGAAATGCCAGCAGAGTAGACCGAAGTTCTTTCACCCCGTCATCGGTAGCAACTGACAAGATAGGATGTGCTTGTAATTCATTGGAATGGAATGCAGGTATAACAAAAACAGTGTAAAGGGCAGAGGGAGGTAGGCTCTGATAAATACATGCCTGTAAGAAAGAATAGCTAGCCTTGAAGCTCTCGTGGAAGATGCCAATGCATGATACTAAAGCAGTCATACATCATGGTACAGCAGACACATACATTGTGACTGGACTAGTAGGAAAGTTGAGGTGTGGCCAGGAGACTGGTCAGTCACAGATAAATGTAAAGAGATGGCCTGTACGGTCTGACTGAGGGCGAGAGAGGGTTGCGAAGTGTGGAGGAGGAGAGAGCCTGTTACCCTCTGTATGGCCAGACTGCATGGTCGCCTTGTTCAGTGGCTTGGCGAGAGCGGCGGAGAGATGCACTTACAGGTATATTACAAGTATAGTGCGCATGCCTACTGTGCAATGTGAATGTCGGTGGATACTACTCAAGATGTGAACACCAGCATAGTAGTGACATGAAAGTTATTCCTTGGGGGAAATGGGAGGCCATGGCTGTGGCGGAGGCTCGATGGAACACAATGTCGCCCATTGCGTGTCAAGGCCCCTCTCCCCCCAACTGTTAGCTGGAGTCATGGTGTGGAGTAGATGAAGATGAAGATTTCTGGGCTCTGTGGAGGTGACTGAATGAAATGCTCTCTCTCAGGAAAGTGTCCCATTATGCCCCCAACTCACTGGACAAGACAAGGGTAGACAAGTAAACATTGGCAAGAGCTACGTATGTGAAGGATTCTGTGCCTACCTCTGGGAATGATGCTTTAGTACTGATGCGCATCCCTATCTTCGGGATAGTGGTTAGAGCGCTGACTGCCCTCCCAAGTTCAGTAGGTGGTCCTACCGCGGCGTGTTTGTTGCTGCTCTAGCCCGGTGGTTTGTGGTAGGTTCTATGGGGGCTGCTTAGTGGGAGGATACTGTCTGAGGGGAGGGGAATCAAACCCCAGAGTGAGTCGAACCGTGATCGTTTCCCATCCGGGGTGAACAATCTTCCTTACTGCAAGAGCTGCCAAAATGAGGGGGTATGTATCGTGGTATGGATTACTCGAGGGTGATGGTGGGTCCTCAGGCCAGAGGGGTTGATGTTATGCGCAGTGGTCGCGTAGGCCGGTGTGTGGGGGTGTAGATTATGGAGGAAGGCGTGGGATTTTGGGGTGACCTTCGGTGGTAGTCGAACCCTGATTACCTTGCAGTAAGCTAAGCAAATTTCACAAGAGTTCCGTATCTCCTTTTCCTGGTCTAGCTTAGGTGGTGTTTTAGTTACGGTAGGCAGGGGGAGTCTCTGGCTAGAGGTAACATATGAGTTCCTGATCGGGCCACAGCCAACAAATAACCAAGTAGGCATCTGACTCAGACTCATGGTCAAGTGGAATGAGCGGAGAAATGGTTCGAGGTGTAAAGTCAGGGTCCGCAGATGGGAGCGTGTCTTCACTCATAACTTCTGTGTGTACCTTTGAGTTAAATAACCTCTGTAAAACTTGTCGTTTTCTGCGCCGGTTATAGCACTTGATACCACCCTTCTTACTGTGCATCTGACCAGCCTTCTGTCCTTCCTGCAGATATGCAGTCCTGGGGGTGTGTCTTATTCAGTCGCATCCCCGGCACTGACGGAGAGATGTGCAGTCCGGAATTAGGACATCACCGAGGGTAGACGAGGGAGCATCGGAAACCCAGGAGAGCGGTATGTCTTTTCAGACTCAGAGATTTATTCAAGTTCCGTCTCCTGTTGATTTTGACACGTCTCACGTCTGTTCCTTAGTGGGGTTTTATTGCACTCAACTAAAATGTTTCACTGACAGAATATTAATAAAATAAGTGAACAAGGAGCTAATATTAAAATTACGGTAGTCAACGAATTCAGTTTCACGTTATATTTATTATTACGATTTTCGAAATGGGAAATCACGGTAGGATTATACAGTCTAGCTAAGAATTACGTAAATTAATTCAAGCGAAGGTGAGCCTGGAAAAAAATAAAGCAAAATTATTCTGATTACAATTTACAATTTACTTTAGTTTATGCTCCGTACAGCATATCCTCTCAAGGGGAATTTGTGCAGAAGGGAAAACATCGTGACGACCTGCTACCGCGGAGTCAAGGGAGTGACTGGGGTAAAAGGGATGCAGGGTTTGGATGTCGGGTTTACCTCTGGTGTGATGTACAGTCTACAATTGCAGGAAGCGCCTTCTTTAAGCTGCTGGAGAGGATGAAGCCTTCTGCAAGCTGTTGGAGAGGATGGAGCCCTCTGCAAGCTGTTGGAGAGGTTGGAGACGTTTGCAGGCTGTAGGAGAGGAGAGGTCTTGGTCAGACCCTGGGGGAGTGCTCACTGACCTATGTGGCCGGCGAGCCCGGCGACTCTGGCGAGAGGTGTGCTCGTGCCTCCCTATATACAGTAGTTGAAAATCCCTGGATCAGCGATCTTCCAGGGGTGCGTGAGAGTTTAGCCTTTCATCGCAGGGGTTACTTTATGAGGGTTGCGGCATGTGCCGCTCATTTCTTATCTCCCTGCGCTGAGGCGATGACAAGTTTACCACCTCGGACCGAGGCTTGGCAGGTGTGATGTCACGGGGCAGCAGAGGTGCTGCGATCCTATGGTGTCGGTTTAAACTTCCTTCATAACTCTCGTGAGATTGTGGCTCTTGGGTAAAACAGTCTTTAGTCAAGGGGGTGGGCGACTGCATGTCGGAATCTGGGCGGCAGTACAATCCATAATTAAATGCGTTACTTATTTTTACTTTCGAGACTGTCCAACGTGTGGAGTCTATTCTATCGGCATTGAAAAGTACCCTGCCACTGTTTGTGACTTGCCCTGAGCTCTTGCTTGCTTGTTTGTGGGGCGAAGTTGCATGTGACAGTACAAACTTGCTGAAGGCTTACTGATGCGTGATGGTTGTGTTGATATGTAACACGGTCGCACTAGAATAAGGTCCCAGTGGGTGTCAGGTCATTTTCATCCTCAATTAGTGAAGCTCTTACTATGGAGGCATTTATACTATTTGGCATCAAGCTTTTATTGGTCCCTTTAGAAGGGCTAGTCTGGTGTTTCACTTGCAAGGGATGAAGTCTGGTTCAGTTGAGGTGAAGACTCTTGATGAGTGGGGTAGTGGTGGTAGAGTTCTTACCTTAACTTTGCCGTACCAAAGGTTTGCTGGCAGAAGAGGTCCTTTGGCTTAGGGTCACTGTTTAGGTTGGAGGGGTAGTGATCGGTCGAGGGCCACGGCTGTAGTCCACTGGCGTTGGCTGTCCTCGGGCTGGATTGGAGGCTGTGTGCCGGCTCTGGCAGCTGGAGGTGTGGTGTTGGCTGAGTGTGTAGCCTAGCCTAGTTATCCCCGGTATCACTTGCAGTCCCAGTCGGAGCCAGGTAATGGTTGATTTGTCTTCTTCAGGGGTTTTGATTAAAGGACCAAATAGTTCTGTGGGGTAAACTGGGAGGTTAGGCCTCTCCAATTTCCTGGTTACTTGTGCTTGCTCTTTGGGAGTCATGAAAGTCGAGTTTGTCTTGAGCCAGTTACCCAGCAGCTGGCCAACAGAGAGGACAGATGTAACCTTGCATTCTGTGGGTGATAGGCATGAGCGGGTAGGTTCTGAGGTTTACTTCCCCCCAGGAGACAATCTCCTAGCTAGTTAGTGCCCAGAGGTGGTTAGATCATGCTTTGTCGGGCCTATTACTCTGTCTGGCAGATTTATATGCAGTGGATGGAGTGGGTTAACTGACATGGCTTAGCTGCGTCATCGTGTAATGTTCCTACACGCCCGGTACCGTGCCGCACCTCACTTACAGTATAGATGGCCTACGAAAGTGTGTGTTTCATTGACGTATGGGCTGTCCTCAGTTATGGGATGGTCCGTGCTCCTACTCTTCAATCTGAAAGTTTTTAAATGCCACAGTCTCCTACTGTACCCTTGAAGGGGTGATGCGAACCAGGATTGTAGGGGAGGGATACAGCGTTCACCCTAAGACTTTATACTCAGTGGTTAGCTTGTGACGTACTATATTTGTTCATGCATAGCGTACCCTTTTCCCCCAAAATAAATGAAAAAATTTCTGGGGTGCACGTTATACACGAAAAAATAAGAAGGGGTAGTGGTAGCCATGAATTGTCCGGAAGATGTTGTCTCATCTGTTGCTCTTACATCACTCCTCTCCCTTCCTTCTCTTCCTCTCTCAGCTACCCTTCAGTTATGTATAGGTTACAACACCGCTCCCCCCTCCCCCAATTGTCATCCTGTCACGCCGCAAACTAGAGTTGCCACGTGTGTATAGCCCCCCTCCCCTGCAAATAACACCACCAAGCCCTCTTTATTTCCGTGGCAGACGCTAGCAAACTTAGATCAGGGGACGGATAAGGGTTGAGGTGAGGAGAAGGGACGAGGTGACACTTTTTTTTTTAGAGAAGGGTAGTGTGACATTCTAGCATGGCAAAAAAAAGAGAGCCTGTCTCTGCTAACGGGAGAGTTAAGTAGTAGGAGGTTGAGGTTTTTTTTTATTTTGGCTTTTTGCACCCAAGTTATTTAATTAAAGTGTTTTCCGAACATATCACAATCACCACACATTAATGTAAGAAAGAATAATTTGTTCCATACTTACTAATTGGGAGCCACAAATTTTTGGTGCAATTTTATTAAAAAAATGTTTTCCCTGGAACTTTTTGCAAAAGTCATGGTGCACGCTATACACGAGTGTGTGCTATACATGAGTGTGTGCTATACACGAGTGTGTGCTATACATGAGTGTGCTATACACGAGTGTGTGCTATATACGAGTGTGTGCTATACACGAGTGCATGCTATACATTAATGTGTGCTATACATGAGTAAATACATTTATTCTCAAGAGAATAAACATGGTAGCTTCTACTGTCTCCTAAGTTTGTCAGTCATTTAGCAACTGACGAACCTATGGAAGTTAACTTAGCAAAAGACAGGTGAAGGTGCCTGTTGAAATGTAAGGGCAAATTGTCTAGAATGAATATAGTTAGATAAAGTTTTTGCTTAGGGCACTCTGTATGTCCTGAAAGGACTCAAGGTACCACTTAGCAGTAATGAGGTTATGTGTGTTATTTGCTGATGCCGAAGGTCAAGGGTCCTCATAGCTCTTCTGTGTTGGTACTGGTTGGTGGTATGGGTCAGGTACTGCGGTGGCTGATCGCTGGAAGGCGACTGGTCACTTCTTAAGTGGAGGTTTGTCAATGAGAGGAATAGGCAGAGTGCTTCAGCATTAGTTGTGCTGAGGTGAGCTGCTTGAGATGAACTTGTGTTTGCTGGGGTGCATGGCCCTATATTCACCTGGCTGAGGGTGCTTCTGCTGGGGAGACGTTGGTCATCCTCTCTCTTCCTCAGCGAGGCGACCTAACTGCACGCAAGTCTGGCGATTGCGAAAGGCTGGGGGTAGTTTTCCCTGTTCGGTAGGCAAGTAATGATGCTCGCTTAGTAGCAATATTGTTACATTACTGCATTTAGTATATTCCATTCTCAGGTAATTTAAACACGTGTGCACTCGTGCTAATCATAACGGAGTGTTCCCCCCCTCTCTCTCTACCCCTCTCTATTTTTCTCTTTTCCTTCATTTCTCATGTGTCCTTCCTGGGAGTCTTGCCAAGTTATAGGCATGTGTTACCGTGTCTAGCACATACATGGTTGCTTCAAATACAGCATTGATGCACATGGTTCACGCCTCTCGTTATGCCAGCCTCTCTCTCATACCTCGTGACATCACATGTGATGATGTGAAGTCTAAAAATATAATCTAGCCCTTGCACGTGGTGCGTCAATACAATTCCATCATGAAAGAAAAATTAAAAGTTCACTAGCGTGGGATGTTCTGGAAATTCACAGTCCATAGCAAAGCTATGCCAAAAGGTAGAACATGGTGGTTGGTTGGTTACAAAAGTTGTAGCCTTAAGGGATGAAATGAGCTAAGGTTTGCTAAATGTAAAGTGTGCCATGTAGACTGTTTATAATATATGAAAATATTGCATTGTGTTTTCCCACTTTTAAGTAATAGTTTTCTTATGAAACATTAATGTGATTATATGTAGTTGAGTAACTAAGTGTGCCAAATTTTTTTGTCTGTATTGGTAGAAAATGTGAAAGGAAACACTAGTTTCCATGTTGTAAATAATTGGCCCTCAGGAAAGTGTAAATTAAAGTGAAGAAATTTTCTGGATGTAATGAAATGTAATTCAAATTGTCTTGATGTTGTAGGTCCTCCATGCAGCAAAACCAGACAAATATCAGCTGCACCTTCACGAGTCCTGCGTTCTGTCGCTCAGGTTTGCCACCTGTGGCAAATGGTTTGTTTCTACGGGCAAGGACAACCTGCTGAATGCTTGGCGCACTCCATATGGTGCCTCCATATTCCAGGTAAGCTCTTGCAAGTCTTCATGTGAGATATGGGTAATTGTGTTGTTACAAAGAAAGTACAATCAAATATCAACAAAATGATCCTTGTAATAATGATTCCATCTAAGTATAGACCATTTTTTGGGAACCGTAAAAAATGTGGTCAAAAATGGAAAAATTTGAAGGAAATAGTTTGAAAAGTTTGTTGCATTTATTTTGGTCACTTTCCATGATTCTCATTATCACTGCTGTATGACTTTGAGACTGACATATAAAAATAGCCACCACTCATTAACTTATGACTGTCTTCCCCTTCCATGTGTGCCTACCTGCACCTGCTGCCCAGCCTGCCATAATGCACCAAGGTTCAATAGCCCAGAGACCCCTTAATAATAAAAGCACTCCGCTGAACTGTTGAAAGAATGAATAAAGACAATCTTTCTTTGGCTTTGCTGTGCACAAACAGAATCATAAAATACATTCATATCCTAGTACAGTTTTTTTCCTACATGAATGTTATTAGGGCATTAGGTGAGGCAGAAACTCAGGGGTATTACAGAGAAAGATGGACTTTTGTGGCTTGAGTTGGTTGTTTCTGGTAATGCCATCACTGGTTTCACTTTTTTTTTTTTGCAATGGCATAGAGCAATAAATTATGTACTGCTGACCAGAGGCTCAACAGGAGTGAGTGTCGAGTGTTGAGTGAGTGTGAGAGTGTGAGAAGAGATTTGGTCAGCTCTTAACATCAAGGTCTTGAGAGCCAATGGGTAGGTGTAGTCATGGGTCAGTGTGCACTCTCATCTCCCCATCTCCCTTTCCATATATAACTTTTGGACTCTCATCCTTTCTTGACTTTCAAAACAAGTGATTTGAAGCTAATTTTTAACTTGCAGACACAGTTATTTTATTCACAGTAGATGTCTCATCTGCTTGGAGATTGTATATACAAGGCAATCTTTTATTTAGCAAATGTCTGCCTTTTAAAGTGATAAACAAATATATAAGGTTATTAGATTAGTTTATTTATTACCTTCGATAATTAATAATTCAAAATCACATCCTTGTACTTGTAGTGATTTACATGGCACTTAGTTCGGCATTTATGCATTATTTGGCAACAACTGGTTATCTTATATGGCCTTCAAGGATATCATTTATTGAGGAAACTTTTATCTATTGAAATTAATTAATATATCACTAACACAATCTCTGATTTTCCCACAAGAAGCTATTGAATATGGACTCACATTTGGTAAAACATATGTGTGGCTCAATGTTAAATTATGTTTGGTGACAAGGGGAGGTGAAATGTACACACTTCTGTAGTATAATATTATTGAGAAGACATCTGGCTGTTGAATTAAATTTAATTAATATATATCATATGAAAATCAAGTCGGTATTACTGTAGAGATGATTGAACACAAACTTGGCAGGGAAAAATCTTACTTTATACACAATCACTCAATACAGTCGAATCTCGTTAGTACAAACGCGGTTAATATGTAGTTCTCGTTTGTACAAAACAATTTTGTGGTCCCTGAAATGTACTAGGCATTTTAATGCTACGTAATTAGTTTTGTACAAAATGCAGTTAATATGTAATACAAAATTGGTTTATGTCCTGCAGAAAACAATTGATAGTTTTTCTATTCAGCTCTATTGTAAAGGGGGTGGAGCTGAGGAATATCAGGAAGGAAATTACATATAAAGCAGCGTTTGGGGGGGCAAATACCAGGGATTTGGAGGAAAGGGTTAGTGGTATGAGAGGTAGCAGGTAGCAGGGTGGCAAAGGTTGTTCTCATTCATGTAGGGGGAAATGACCTGGCTCATAGGGAGGTGGGGCAGGAGGTTGAGCGGGACCTCAGGGGATTGCTGAGGAAAGTGCGGGAGAAGTTCCCTGGAGCTAGGGCAGTAGTCAGTGGCATGCTGGTTAGGCAAGGAGTATCCTATAGGTAGACAGTGGCTGCGAGCGAGGTATATGAGAGGGTGTGTAGGGATTTGGGGGCTACATTTATAGATAGTAGGAAATGGGTAGGCTGGGAAAGTGTAGGGAGGGACCAGGTTCACCTGACAGAACAGGGAAAGAGGATTCTTGGTGATCTGCTAGGTAGAGAAGTAGCTGGCTGCATGGAGAGGGTCAGGGCAGAGCAGCAGTTGTTGAAATAGCAATCAGTTAGAAGCAAAGAAACGGAAGGGGAGAGAAATGGAGAGGATAGCATTGATGAGGCCGCAGGGGTGGAGATAGGAGGTAAGCAATGTAGGATGGTAAAGCAGAGTCCTAGTATAAAGATAATGGTGGTGAACTGTAGGAGTGAGTACAACAAGTTGGAGGGCTTCTGGGGAAAGGTTGAAGGATATGGGGCGGATATAGTGGTAGCTGTGGAGACTTGGTTGACTGAGGAAGTACTGGACATTGAGTGTAGGCAGGATAAGTTCACCATCTTCAGAAGAGACAGAGATGGGGGAGGAGAAGGAATAATGGTGTGTGTAAGGAAAGGGCTAAAAGGGGCGGTAGAGTGGGTTAGTGAGGATGTTGAGGTAATTGAAATTAAATTGAGTGGTTGTAGTAATAGGGGAGTATTACTTTGCTGGTAACGTATAGACCACCAGGACAGGGATGGCAGGCAATTGAGATGATCAAGGAGAGGGTCGATAGACTAAAGGACAGACAGTGGGTTGTTGTAGCAGGGGATTTGAATATGCCAGGGGTGAAATGGGTAGAGGGCGCAGAAGGAATGGGTAGCATGATGCAGAGAATGGCAGCACAGTTAGTCAACAGAGGATTAGTCCAGGTAGTAGAAACACCTACGAGATGGAATGAGGAGGGTGTTGGGTCAGTGCTGGATGTGGTGTTGGTCAGACCTAGGAATGCTGTAGTTGGTGCAATAGTATTGAATGGTATAAGCGACCATCATATCCCGGTTGTGGAAATTGGGATTGGCAGGATGAGGGAAGTGCAAATAGCAGAAAGGTTGGTGTGGCAGTATGGGAGAGGAGACAAGAAGGGGGCAGAAATATTCCTGAGAGACAGGTTTAAAAAATGGTCTATGGAGGAGGGTGTAGAAGGGTTGTGGAGGGAGTTTAGAGAATTAATGGAGGTTATGTTGGAGAAATTTGTGCCAATGAAAAGGTTACGGACTGGGGGAGATCCCCCATATTATGGACAGGAGATTTTGAAAATGAAGAGGACGTGCAGAAAATTACATGCCAAGTGGAGAAATGAAGGGATGATAAGATCTAAAGAAATGATGAAACAAATGGGTAGGGAGCTTGAAAGGAAGATGAAACAGGCAAAGAATGTATTTCTGAGGAACATGGTGGAAGAAGGAAAAGGCAAGGAATGGGGGAAATTGTTTAGGTATGTTAGGAGGTTAAGGAGAGGAGAGGAAGGGATCCCTCTGCTAACAGGAAGGGATGGTAGGCATGTGACAAATGACCAAGAAAAATTGGAGATGCTGCAAGGACAGTACTTTTCAGTCTTGGCGGCAAAGGAGGATTGGAATAGGGGGGCAAACAGGGTTCGGGGGGTGTTTAGTAAGTTTAAGATGAGGGAGTGGGAGATAGAAATGGTAATTAGGGGTTTGGAGAGCAGTAAGGCAGGGGGTCCAGATGGGATAAGAAACGCAGCACTAAAGTTTGGTGGCAGGGAGTTGGCGAAATATTTAGAGGTGCTGTTTAAAAAGTCGTTAGGAGAGGGTAAGTTACCACAAGATTGGAAGGATGCTATCGTGGTACATATGCACAAGCATGGAGAGGATAGGGAGAGGCCTGGCAGCTACAGACCGGTGAGTCTCACAAGTACAGGAAAAGTAATGGAGAGACTGGTAGTGTAGTATGTGGTGAGGGTTATGAACAATAGGAATTGGTTGGAGGAGTCCCAGCATGGTTTCAGGAGGGGTTACTCATGTGAGACTCAGCTCGCTGGGTTATTAGAGGATCTGATGCAGGTAGTTGATGAGGGGAAGCAGGTGGATGCCTGCTTCATAGATTTTGAGAAGGCATTTGATAAGGTGCCCCATGGGACATTGATGAGGAAAGTGGAGGCGCTGATACCAGACAGGAGGGTAGTGGAATGGATAGGGAACTTTCTCAGGGGGCGAAGGCAGAGGGTGAAAGTGGAGACAATATCGGAGGAAGAGGAGGTTATGTCAGGTGTACCACAGGGAAGCATGCTGGGTCCTTTTTTATTTACCATAATGGTAAATGACATGGGTTTGGGGATTAGGGGAAAAATCAGATTGTTTGCAGATGATTGTGTTGTATATGCTGAGGTGGGAGAGGGGGGCAGAAATTTGCAGGCGGACATTGATAAGATATGGTTGTGGACCAGAAAAAATGAAATGAAGACAAATGTAAGAAAAACTAATGTAGTGAGGTTCACAAGGAAGAAGATGATAAGCAGGGACATGCACAGATGGGAGGGACAAGAGATAGAAGAAGCAGCAGAATATAAGTATCTCGGGATTGTACTGCAGGGAGACCTTAGGTGAAAAACAGGTAGGTTGCAAAGGGAAGAAGGGCTCTGGGTATGCTGAGAAGGGTGCTGAATGGAGTCAGCTGTGAGGTGAAGGAGAAGGCATATGACCCAATGGTACGGCCAATGTTAGAATGTGCTGCAGCAGTATGGGACCCGTATGTGGTGGTGGAGGTGTGAGAACTGGAAAAGATGCAGAGAAAGGCAGCAAGATGGGTGAAGGGTAGGTGGAGAAGGCAAGGGCAAGATGGTGAGGAAGAAGGGAACTATAGGCCATCAGTGATGATGAAATAAATGGGGTGGAGCTCATTGATGGACAGGGGGAAAGTTAAACGGTTAGTCAGAATGTACAGCGTGGTGAATGAAGAGGGAGGATGGGGAGGGCTACACTGCAAGCTAAGTAAGGGGGTGTTTAGAGGAAGAGGAAACAACATTGAGAAGCTTCAGAGGGTGTGGAGGAGAACGGAGCGTGGTAGGCAGTCCATGCTTGTGAGGTCTGTGAGGGAGTGGAATGTGTTGAGGGAGGAATTGGTGTCTGTGAGAGGGGTTGGTAAATTCAGGAAGGGAGTGGAAAAGGAGTTGGTTGGGTGAAGGAGAGGTGAGAGAACTCACAATCGGGCGGTAGCCTAATTGCGAGTGTATGTATGTATGTATGATATTTAATTTGGTTGGTTAATACAGATATAAAACCTAACTGCTAAAATTAATGTAAACAATCATTGTACCATAGTTGTATACAATATGCAACGTGAAAAAATTCTGCGCCTCTAACATCAAAATCTGTAACTAATGATGCTGCCTGCATGTATTTAGTGCGCGTACACCTTCCGTAACCTCTTCTGTGCACATGGTGTGCAAAGAAAGTGAATTTGTAATTGTGTTCTAGTGCATTAATGCGAGTAACAAAGTAACAAACCAAAGTTCCATAGTATAGATTAGTCGAACGGGTACATTTTTCTATGTGGTGACACTTGCTCCCCTTTGTGGATAAGTGGTTAGGGTGCTGACTGCCGTTACTGACCTTCTGTGGTAGAGGGGAGTCAAACTCCAGAGTAATTCGGAGTGCTAGGCTATCCCTTCCGGGCAGCCTTACTTTTCGTACCACAAGGAATGTCAATAGCGGGATGCCAGGTGTCCCAATTGGGGGGTGAATGAGCTCAATCTGTTACGAGTTATGAGTGATTGTTGGGGTGAGCGATCTTGCTTATACTGTTAGGATTCAACCATCGCAGCCTCGTAGGTTGTCGAGCGGGGATGAAATTGGCTATGGATAGTTCCGGCTGGGTGTTGGGAACTGCTTTAGGAGGTATTTGAACCCTGATCGCCCGTCCTGAAGCCAACGTGATTGTGCAAAAGTTGGGAAGTACTTCTGTTTTTGGGTGTTGAACGCGAAGTATCCTGCCAGATTGTAGTCTCACTAGACTAGATCCACTAGAGGGGCTCTGTGATTTGGTGTTCGTGGGTGGTGCGTGTATTGGGATGGGCTGAAGAGGGGCTTCCTCATAATCTGATTCCTTGTCCAGCTCGCACCAACCTAACAAATGTTTTAATGGGGTCTCGTGGTCAGGATGTAACACTATATTACATAAAATCAATCTGGTTGCTCACAAATTCACTACTATTCAGAGTACTCAAGTGTGAGTCATTAACTATCTGGTTCAACAAAGCTTGCTGTGGTAAGGCACGCCTCTCGCGTCGCCTCTGATGGCTTCCAATACCACTGTGTTGCTTGCGCATTGATAAATGAAATATAGCAAAAATAATAAAGGTTTTCAATTAGGGTTGCGTACAAGCAGTCCTGGGCAGGGTGAAATCTACAATAACTCCCGCGGTCCTATTGTTCACAATGGCAATCCAAGTAACGGAACCTTGTGCCTGTTATCGGCAACGGGTGCACTGGAGTCTCAGGAATTAGGTCCAATGTCAGGCCCTGCCTCCTGATGGATTCAGTACACTCCACGGCCTGATAAAGATGTGAAGTTAGTTAGAATAAACTGCGCACTGAATGGAAACACAACACTGAATTAATAAAGAAATAATAATAAAAATAGTACAGTATCTAATAGTAAAATGATGGTAAGCAACACACAAGATATTATGTTCGATACGTAATATTTTATTACTTTTAAAACAATAAATTAGCAGCGACCTGGCAAAATAATTACACACTATAAGCTAAGAAAGGAATGATATTAAATACTGAGTTAAAATCAACAGGAGAGCCTGGAAATAATTAATAAAATGAAATAA
Source organism: Dryococelus australis (assembly GCA_029891345.1). Classification (NCBI taxonomy): domain Eukaryota; kingdom Metazoa; phylum Arthropoda; class Insecta; order Phasmatodea; family Phasmatidae; genus Dryococelus; species Dryococelus australis. The sequence goes on along the minus strand of CM056995.1, from coordinate 97,962,946 downwards.
TTAATTTCCTATGAATATTCCTAACTAATAAACTAATTTAAAGTATACGCTATTTACAGCGTGATCGTTATAAGGGACTCTATCCAGGGGGACGTAACTCGTGCAACAACCTGTTACCGTGGAGTCGAGGGAAGTTGACTGAGGTAAGGGTAAGTAGGTACAGGTGTGGGATTTACCAGATGTGTAGAGCTGTCCTTGAAATGTCAGCTGAAGGAAACTGTGGCTGGAGTGCTGGCGGCTTTCTGCAAGCTGCCGGCCTTCTGCAAGCTGCCGGCTGGAGGTGCTGGTTAGAGTCCTGCCTCTGGCTGCTAAAGTGAAGAAGGCTGAACCCTGGGCGGGCTACAGAGGAGAGGAGAGAGTCTTCGCAGATCGTAGGTGAGCTCGCGAACCTTACGGCCGGCAAGCTCTGGCATCTCTGCTGGACGATGGAGCCTTCCTTCTATTTAGACGAAAATCGCCCTGTGTCAGCGATTCTTCGGGGGCGTGAGGCAGCGTAGCCTTCCAACACAGGGGCTGATTTATCTGCTGCTGGAGCGCAGCTCAAATTCTTATCTCCCATGGTGGAGGTAATGACATTTTCTTGCACCCCAGACTGAGGCAGGCGGGCCATGACGTCAGGAGGTCACAGGGGTGCTGCTATCTTGAGGTTTGTGTGGAACTTCTTGGCCAGGCAGGGTAGTGTAGTATAATGCAAATAAATTTTATTATATCTTTGTCATGTTTGCTCGGGTGCGCATTCCTTCTCGATTGGATGTGGAAGAATATAAATTCAGATGTGGTTCAGTTACTTAGTTAACTCATTAAAGCTTGACGTAATTTCAATGTATTATTTTCAAGTCTCAGCGGCCAATGAATGTGAATTTGTCACGCGCTTGGCGTACTCAGATGGGGCGAAGTCGGCCGTAGAGTGCACATCTCAGTAGCGCAGAATGCTGGCATGCGTCAATGGAGTCTGCTTCAGTGAATACATATGATGTTGCCACCATTTCTCTTGCTACTGAATGTTATTTGTTTTTATCTGAAAGCGTGCAAAGTTAGTAAAATAGTGATTTTAGTTTTTGATATTTCATACTGCAGTGCAATGACGACGAAGTGCGAACGACACAAGTTTACATCGGAAGAAAAACTCAATCATAAATGAAGTAGATGGCAGGAAGATAAATAAAATGGAAATAGCAAAGCCTAAAGCAGTTCAATTTTCTTTATTGTCACTGTCTGTAATAATTAAGGCTGTTTCTAAATTACAACTTGTGTATTTGCAGCCTTGCATTCTTTACTTACCCTTGGCACGAAACTTGATGAATTCAGAGAGGCAGTCTTGTTGGCTTCGACAGCATCTATTAGCCAGCTGATCACATTTAATGACTATGTATTCCTACAAATAACTTGATAACTGCTGAATGTTATAGGGTTAGGATTAAGTAATATTTCAATTTAATTTTCATAACATTTGTTGTTTTGCTGACTGTGAGTTTCCAATTTCGAGTGCTTGTTTAACCTTAGTTTTCGAACATACTCGTAGTGCAAAGTTTTTGTTTACACCTTTCTTTAAGGTGCACCTTCATAATTATTTACTCAGTTCAAAATTCTAAGCTACCAAGTTGTAATGTTGTCCCACCAAAGTTTAAATGAAATAATTACTTTGAATATCAATTGTGACCTACAAATGGCTTCTCAAAATGGCGGCACATATACTGCAAATATGCGAGAAGTATACATCTTCGTATACTTATGTACTTGCATACTTCACTTGCAATTTGGACAGCACTTGTGATGTCACTTTCAGAAACAGGTACGCACAAGTATGTACTTCAGGCGAATTGGACACAACTTAAAATCATGAAAAAAAAATCTTAATAATGTAATTTTTTGCCAAAAATTTACTTTGCAGTGTACTAAAACATGTTAAGCCTATTCAGTGATTTTTTTGTTTTTTTTCCATTTCTGTCTTGTTTGTTTAATAAAAACTTTGTTATTACAAAGTGCTGAATTTTTAGGCCCCCACAGGTTTGTAATAAGGAGTTCTGAATGTACTATGTTTTGTAATAAAGTTTGATGTCTTATTAGCATGATGCACCACGAGGCGACATCCTTTGCTCATAGTAGCCTGCGCCTCTATAACTGCCCCTGTTCTGTGCCATTACACGTCGTCACTAACGTGTCCGCCTCATCCTCTTTACACCTCAATGCTGGAAGTGTGCTGCACTGCTTGCCAGTAGGCAGCCCGCAAATCACCATTGCTCACCACTTCGGTGGGTAGGCCACTCCCTGCCCAAGGCTGTGCTGGGCATGCTGGTATCGCATACACATCCTCGACGTGCAGGAGGGTTGGTTACCCCACTCTCTCATCACTCCATGTGCCCCTCACTCACTGCAGCCCTCGGAGCAGTATATAGGCTGCAGACTGACAATTTTCATGGCAGTTCACTAGGAGTAGGTCCCCAGCCTGAACTCTGTAACACTTGTCCTATTTTTGTCCACACGTACATGAGTAACCACATTCTCTGAGAGCTCACTGAGAGTAAGTCCCAGCCGGAGCACCATGTTGTTTGCTACCCAGTTATCTCGTAAGGAACGGAGTTCAGTATGTACAGTCGGCCAGAGTTCACAGTGCACCCGTGCCGTTAGACTGTATCACCTACTTACGTTACACTTAGTTCTCGCTTGTCAGGCTTTTATGGGCATAGGTCAAGAGTCTGTGTTTGGCATTTTGCCATTAAAGACACTTGTTATCAAGTTAGCCTTCTACTTTCACTCTACCCTACCTACCACTACTCTGCATTTGACTCTTGCACTGCTTTGCTGCAATGTGAACCTCCATACATTGGGCCCAGAAGGAAGCTCCTTGTTCTTGCCAGAGTTGGGTGCTTGGCTGCCAGCAGGTCACGCCACTCTTCGGGGCGCTCCCATGGTAAGGCCTGAGAGGGAAAGTTGCAAGGCTCCAGCCTGACTCAAGTGATCGGCTGCCTGTCAGATGTTACTGGAGAGTCGGAGGAAGACTTGATGTTCTTCTTGAGGAAGTCAGTACCTCAACCTGATGGTGAAACTTAAGCAATCATGTCACCCCCCCTCACTGCAGACTGACAGTGGATGGGCCCATGACAGCACTACCCTCTGAGACTCTGTGTAGTTATCAACCCTCAATCCAACAGTAAGACTTGAGCAGTTTTGTCGCCCACCCTTACTGTTTGCTGACGGGAAGGTATATGGGGACGAACCCCTATGGCATCGGCAGCAGGAGGCATTGCTGGCTCACTGGGAAGACCATGCCATATTAGAGTTCCCTTTGATGACCGAGTACATTAAACATTACCCAGTTGTGCCTGAGCCTACAGGTTTCAGACAGACCCATCTGCATTTGTACCGCAGTACATATCACTATCCCCTTGCCTGGTCACCGTGCTGGGAGGAAGAAGGCGGCTAAGATCACACTTACCCACCAGACAAAACATGCTGTCAGTCAGGGACCAGCTCGAACCAAATCCTAGCTTCTAAGGGGAGAATTGATGAGTCCACTAAAGAATCACGAAGTGGCAACAAGCTCTTTTTTGGTACCCAACATGCGTTCGTAATTTCTTAGAGTATTATGAGACTAGCTAGCACCTTAGAGACCGTCTGAGCTACATGGGCCCACCCCTAGTTAATGAAACAACTTCAGGGAGTATTGATAAACACCCTGTGGTGCCCACCTCCTAATATATCAATAATGGCTGGGGAAAACAACCGTTAAGAAATACCAGTGGCGAGCAAAGTCACTGGCAACCCCTGCGCCATACTAGACTGCACCGGAACCGGGATACGGTAGAGTGCGCTCATTGCGGTGGCACCTTCCACTTTATCTGCCTAAGTTGAGAGGAGACCAACCGAAGCCTAGACTGGTTGGAGTGCAGATGCACATATTGCTATGAGCTGCAAGAAACGTGTGATCACCCCAGGTGCAATTACCACCACCTATGTTTAGGGAGGGCAGACCGTGTACGGGACATAACTGGCCTAACCTACATTTGCCATTCCCTGAGTCAACTGGTGATCGGAAGCACCCACATGACCCTACATACCCTACTACAAAGCCTGGATTACTACCCGAGTATGCAGGAATGCCACAAGATGACCTTATGCAATTCCTAACCACCTGCAAAAAGGAGTTTGCATGGACCCTATGGGTGACACAGCCTAAAGCTCAACTTCTTGGAGAAGCTAACAAATGGTGGCAAAAGTATGGAGGCTTCATAGTCACGTGGGAACAGTTAGAAGAGCATCTACTAGAGCATTTTGTGGGGAAAAGTAGTAGCCAGATCGTCCAAGTAGTTATACACATACTAGAATTTGATGTCATGAAATATTTGATTTAAAGTCTGGTAAGGACTTGGGCACCATTAGCAAACCCAAAAGGAATGCAGGTGAATTGGTAAAGGTTCCAAGGAACGTAAATATTAGTGATAGGTTTTGAATCTTTTGCCAAAGGTATCTGATGATGAGCCACATAGAGATCAATGGCTGTAAAAAATTTTGACTTACTGAACCAATGAACAGCAGTATAATGGTCAGGCAATGGTACTGATCCAATTTCAGTTTTTTGATTAAGCTTTTTTTAGTCAACTACCATTCTTTGTTTTCCATTAGGCTTTGGGACCAAAAAGGCTGGGCTTGCATATTGAGATGTGGACTATAATACCTTTGTTAATGAGAGCCCGAACTTGGAGTCTCAAAAGCTCAATTTGTGGAGGCGCTAATCGAGGCAAGGGTGGGAGGTCACCTCGAAGACTCATTGACTGTGAGCTGCTAGGACTTTATAGTGTGCTACTGACTTCAGGTGCTGAAATATTGGGATTGCATAACCAGGGGTTGGCAATAACAATAAGAGGTTCCTCACCTCGTCAGAAAGGCTCTAGAATAGGGTGAGGTGGGCCTTCCAGCTTAATTAGTAGAGGGAATAATGCTGTTGACTGTGAGGATGAGTGAAGCTCCGGGTAGGAAGTGCAGAGTGAAAATTCACACTGAACATCACCAAGAGGTCTTGTTTCAGAGGTACAAGTGTATGTTTTCACCTTTTCTTCTTACCTCCCTTCCGGGCGTAAGTCACAGGGGGATCAAGGTACAAACGAGACCATAGAGCTAGTGCTTTATGATGACTTAGCTTGTATTTCTAGGTACCCAGTCTTGTAATGATGAGACAACACCTCATGTTCCTTTCATCTGGTCCTTGCGAGCAGTGGACACAATGTTGGATAACTCAAGAAACTTCCTTGCTGGCATACTCAGGTGTGGTGTCCGCAGGAGGTCAGTTTGTTATCTGTTCCAGCTCCTTTCTGGCCTAATCTGAGTGGTGGAAGAGTATGGAATAATCTAATTCACTGAGTCGCACCTGAGTACACTAACCGGCGACACTTCAGCACTGTGGTTAGAGTGGTGGGTTTACCCCAGGAGTCTGACAATGGCATGGGTGTGAACTAAAGAGACCAGACCTACATACCCAGTCTCTCACTCTTTCCGGCAACAGTTCATTTTGGTGGATGAGTGAATGGAATGGACTGACTGACTAACCGCCTTGTGGTTGTGATCTAATTACTGGAGCTCTGCCATACTGCACACCAGGACCACAGTATAGGTGGCCGCCTAATGTGTATTGTTTTGATGTACGTGCGCCCAGTTAAGGGAGCCCACAATCCTACATTAAGTTTGAAAAATAGGTTGGGAATGGCGTGGTCTCTTGCTTTTCCCTGGTGGTCTGACGTCTACAGAAGTTGGGAAGTTGGAGTAACAGTTACCTTTAACAATGAGTACTGGGAAGTTAATAGAAGACGTGTTTATTCCGAGAGGAATAGCACAGTGGCCTTTTAACTCCTCATTTACCAAGAACTGTCACCGAAGTTAACCTATGCAAACCAGGTGAAGGGGACCTGGGTCTGAACGAACAACGCAAATGTGGCTAGTTTGCTATGATACTGGCTAACCCTAACTAACTCGATGCTTGTTGTCCGTAGGCTGCTCACCATTCTAGCCTGTGCACTAGAGACATACAGCGCTATGCAGCCGCCCGATAAGAGACTCACCGTGTGCTGCAACCAAGCGAGCGCGCACAGAAGAGGAGTGCTACTGAAGCCAACCCGGCTTTCTTGCGAGTGACAGTTCTACATCACACTGACCAAATTTTTTCTCGCCCAGATGAGTATTCGTCGCAACGTAAGATAGCCAGGGGGAGGGGGGAGGAATTGACGTATGATGCTCTTTGATAAGTAAATATAAACATGACTTCACCTCATCTGCACATGTAATCACGCGTAACCCAGGCAGGGTGTGAATACCAAATAACTTACATCCAGAGTCTACCAACACACCCCTAGACACGGGGGTACTCACATACAAAGGCAGCCAAGTTAGTTTTAATTATTATCAGATGTCATGCCAACCCCTCTCATGTTATGGAAGCCAGCCTAGCACTCCAGCTAAGTGCTTAAGCTCATACCACCAGTGTAACCCTGCATGACAGAGCCCCTTGCTTTCACCAAGGACCGAGAGTTGGCAACAGAGAGCGCAGCTCCACCCACGGGAAGAGGAGCTAAATCCTCCATCCCTGTACCTGAGGGAGCCTGTAGGCAGGTGAAATATATGTCCATGGACAGCCGCAGAACTGCAGTTCATTCTCAGCAGCTCGCTCCACCATTTCCAGCGCTGGAACTCTCTGCTAACACCAACATCTTCATGACCTACCAGATAGTCCTGAATACCTTCACCAGAAGCCCCCGAAGAAGTTGACACCAGAGCCAGGAGCTACCCCGGGTGACGCCGGTCAAATGCTGACCCTTGACGCATTTTGGCACTTCTGGAAGTGCCTTCTACATCACCGACATTGCCCCATATTGAATAGGTATAACAAATGGGCAAACCAACTCCTAAGCCAAACAGTAATAGAGGCGGGACACGTGAACCCACTAATGTTGACAGAGACTCAACACACCTATTAACCACGTGATCCACGCTTTTACTATACTCCAAGAATCCCCAAGAAGCCGTCATGTCAGTGCCCCTCCTTGAACAAGCGGCCATTTCCACTCAGCCGCACCCACAAAGAGAGTCTGCAAGATTTGAACATCGCTGCTGAAGGGATGCATTCTGCCCAGCAGTCGCGGCCTCCACAAGCGCATGAGGGCAAGATATGTCATTGTCTCATGCCATTCGAGATAAGGCTCCAGGAACTCATGTGTGACGAAATAAGCTGCACCATTGTGAGACGGGCTTAGTTCCTCCACATCTCTCAGAGTTCCAATGAATAGGGAAATTCAGTATAAAAGGAATCCCAGAGCAGGCCTCAGGAGTGACTTCTGCTACATCATCTGAATGTGAAAGTCGTTGGTGGCAGCACAGAGCAGAGTCCTTCACCAGCGCCAGTGACAATGCCATCCAGCTCCGGAGGATCCACATGTACCAGAAGGACCTCAAGCTCTTTGGCTACCTCCAGCAACCCTCGGAGGGTCATCACCATCCAGAGGCCTTCCACCTCTTCGGCCTTCGCCAGCAGATACCGGAGTCGTCAACAACTACCAGAAGTCCCAGCAAGATGCTGTCCCTACCCATACCTCCTTTTCTTCCTTCCTCTGTTCCACCCAGGTATTGATGGTCACGGCGATGGTGTCCGCTCTGGACCACCCTTAACGCCCAAGCCTGACCACGTCTTCACCGCTTAGGTGCAGCACTGTCAATTCCTATCTCTAGGTCCCTTCCAGACAAACCCATTTCTTTCAATTAGGGTATTATTATTGGGCTATTTTTGATTAAAAACTTTTTCATGTCATTCAATTATGTCATAATACTTTACTTTATCCAGGTTACCTCCACCTGGCTGATAACATAATTGACTTCCGCATTTTCAATATAAATAATTACAGTAGTTAAGAGAGTGTGACTCCACATGTGTGATGTATAATATTTATTTTTTAAATACATCTTTATTAAACAAATTCTGATCCAGTCAATATTAGTATTTTCACGCTTAGATTTTGTGAGTTCTCTTTATATGCCTTTAAGTGTTTGGAATACTGACTTTAATTATTTTATTAATTGTTTTACTATCATTTTATTTTAGTACATGTAAGGTAAAGCCAGCTATGTGAACTACGTCAAACGGGAAATACACAAACAACTTAGCAGCAACCTGAGTTCTGCCAAGGTAATGCAAACTGTATTGCAGTGGGCCGATCTTTGGGGGCGCCTTTCACTAGGAACACAAGTCAACTGGGATTCATGACTGTCTACGTGGGAATCCTTGCTGTATAGTTCCATCTTGGCTAGGGAACGGCTGGACTGGAACTATACTGTGGATCACACTGGACCAAGACTTGCTCCTAGAAGTACACTGTATGACTGCTATTTTACTCGGTTTCATCTTACATGGTACTAATTCTTTTACCAGTTTATTAATTTGGCCTTATGCCATGATCACACAGAAGTGGTCGAAAATACAAGTTGAAAAGAGCTTTAAAGGAACTTTAGATCCAATTATTACAATCAACCACTCTAGAGAATACCGACCAGAACACACTACTTCCGCCTCCTATCAGACTAGCAGGTACAATACCTTTGGAGCAACTGATAGTGTAACATTTCAACCTTGACGTCCTGGGATTTGATCTTGAATTCCTGCCCGAATCCCACACTGCTATTCCTCCACTTATACCCCAGGGATCTACAAGCAACACCAGCACCACTCCACAGCCAACGGCGGCCACTGTTGAGCAGCTCGTCACTCAGCAGAGCCAGTCGGAGAAGAGGAGGGTTCCGCCACCGTGCGAACAGCAGGTAAAGAGGCTATACACATACGTCCTGCAGACACGTGAGTAGACATCTCTAGGATATGATCTCCGTGATACTCATTTTGCACCATTTCAAGGCTACCACGATTACAAAAGCATGTTCCTTGTACCGCAGAAATTTAAACTCTCACAAGGATCATACTCCTGAACCTCGTTCCACCAAAGTGGGGAACCTACCCCCGTATGAGAGCTAGTTAAGGGTTTGTGAGTGTTCTTTGAGATCGGAGCTGTTACTGTGACTCATGGTTTAAAGTTTTGTCCCCCTCTTATTACCATGGGTATTGAGTTTCAAAGCCTCTACATCCACTCACTCTGGAGTGAACGTTGTACTTAACTCTTTTCGTACGTGATAGGGCAACACTGTATGAGGTGGCTTAAAGTGCTTCAAGGTAAACTAGTTGCGGTGTGCAGGCCGGTAGTACGTGAGGTCATTCGGCACACTTCAGACTTTGTGCCAAGCCCCCATACCACGTGACCCAGGTTGTAAACCAGCTGGGCTCCAGTAAACAAACTGTAAGTCAATCTTGACAGCCAGACATTTCTCTGACTGACACACCTAAAACTAACCCTACTGCTGATGTCTCCGTCAATCACAAACATCACATGGCAGGAGAACAGTTCTTCAGAACAGTTCATTTTGGTAAGTATGTCATTGACTGTCTCTCAATATAAAAAAATTAATCTGAAAACATGGTGGGGTATTTTTTTAAATTTACAGTGGCCTTCAGTTACTTGTATTGATGAAATGCAGTGAGACCATTTTGGTACATTGTTATGCCCATAGACAAAATTTGGTTTTGTCAGATTCAGTCTGTCACATTAAACAGTCCCAAACCTTTTCATATGACACTTGCACAATTCGGAACTTTCTTCTTTTAGTCCACGAAGAGAACTTGTGCTTCAGATAAAGAAGTTAAGAAGCATTTTCATAGTGCATCTCCACTCGTTGGTATTTCAACATTTCTTGATGGTATACTCCTGTCAGAGTAACCTGGCCGTTGACCTTAAGGGTCTGGTTGAGTTGTGCTATGTGCACCAACTGGTTTTGTGGGCAAAGTGAAGCGTGTTGTGCAGGGGTGAGCAAGTCACTTCTTATAAAGTTCCCCGTAGCAGCGTAATATAGTAGGGCGAGTGTCTTATGTTCATTGATTTCTACCTCTATGTGTGGGGCTTTGGGTGGGTCACTTTCTTCAGCTAGTGTTTGGAGGAAGATGGGCCTGTGGTTCCTGGTGGTGATGGCCTGCTTTGCACCCAGGTTGCGGCGATTCCCGCCTGGTTGGGTCCTTTTTACCTCTGTTCGTCTCTGGGGGGGGGGGGGGTGTCAGGCACCTTTATTGTTCCCCCTTCACCCCCCCCCCCCCCGGACTGTCTGCTTGACTGGACAATCTCGGTTAAAGTGCAGTTCTGGACATAACCAGCACTTAATGAGCGTCGAGTTGGGATGAAGGGAAGGGGGAGGGTTCCCCCTTCACTCGAGCTGCTAATTGATCTGGCATGTGTCTTGTCTAACATGGCTTGTGCCTTGTAATTTATTTCTGTTTCACATGCTCTTTCCACTAGCTCATAAACTGTTTGCAGTTTCGGAATTTATAGTAAATTCTGCAATCTGGGAAGTAGCATGCGTGTAATGTGGCGCAAGCAGCTTTCCTCATTTCCATCAGGGACAAATTATTTTATACATCTGGACTTTTCGCCTGATAAAAATTTCAGCCTCTTCTTCTGCGGCCTGTGTTCGGCTATGAAGTTCTTTGTTAAGTGGGCTATTAACTCTTCCCTTGAAATCTACGTGGCAAGGTGTGAACACAGCTGCCCCCACTCAATGATAAATTCACTGTATTTGTGCCACCATTCTAGGGCTTTTCCCTTAATTGCTTCTATGTTCTCCCAACCCATTTCTTCATTGGAACCTCGTTATCGCTTAGTTCCTTTTTACTGTCTAGGGTAAACGTTATCGGGTCTTAGCGTGGTCTTCCTACGAACTCCGGAAGTTGCGGTCCGTTGCTACCCCAGGAGGTTGTTATGTTATGGCGAATGCCAGGACTATCAGGTCGGTATTCCTCCGCACATTGGCAAACCTCAAACCTATACACGAGGCAGTGTCTCGTGATTCACTTATCTGGCCAGCCTTTGCATGTGTGATAAGTCTGTGCACAGACAATGCATCGTATTGTATTAATTCCTTGCCCAGCGCAAGTAGGCCAGTTGCAATATGCCATCTGGCACATTCTGCATTCATTACATCTAAACTTCTAGCCTGTCTGTGTACTTGGGCTCGCCTGTCCATCCCAAACAGAGGTAATGGAAGCTGTGTTGGCAGTGTGCGCATATCATAATTTTTATCCTCGTGGCAGGACAAGTGGCTATATGGCACCTTTCGGGTTCTGTAGTGGCTAATGCCATGGTGTTTGTTGTGTCTCCTTGATCAGCTGTGCTAGCTTCCACATCTGACATTTTGACAGGGTGTTTTCAGACTCTCCGAAGTCTGGCTGGTTTTCAGTTAGACGCCCTGCTAGTTTAACTGGATCTCTGGGTCATACTGGCCTAGTTCAGCTTGATTACACTAGTTAAGCACTATGGCCCCACGTTGGGCGCCACTAAAACTCTTGACGCGTGATGTCTGTGATTGACGGGGTTGTCACGGTAGGGCTAGTTTTAGGTGTGTCGGTCAGAGACACGGCTGGCTGTCAAGATTGACTTGTGGTTTGTTCACTGGAGCCCGGCTGATATATAACCTGGGCCACGTGGCTTGGTACAAAGTCTGGAGTGTGCGGAATGATGTTACGTATTACTGGCCTGCACACCGCAACTTGTTTACCTTTAACGGGCGTAACCCGAAGGTAGCTCCTGTGTCTGCTTCAGCTGGGGTTGGCTTTTGCGGAAGTTCGTGACCAGACCCTGGTCAAAGGTGGTGCTGCGGCGGGTGATGCAGGAAGAGGCCCAAGGAGGGCTGCTGGCTCAGATGATGTGGCACCACAGGTTTGCGAGACCCTGTGGTGTGTTGAGTCCTTGACGGAGGGTGACCACGGCAGGATGTTCTCCGGTGATTTTGAATGGTGGCTTTAATAAGGAGGGGGAGGGAGCTGGGCGGTGGGGCCTTTCCAACTATTGGGCGACTTGAGCTCGTTCCTAGGGGGTAATTCAGCAAAGTGCAGTTGGGGCAAGTTAGGCTTGGAGTTAGTAGCTGCCTTTCTAATATGCAACCTGGTACCACTCCTACAGGTGTATGTTCTATGGACGGCCATTCAAGAGAGAAGTAGGGGACAAAGTACCCTTGCTAAGTGTTGATCCAAGCTAAGGCTGAGTCAACCAGACTCGTACCTGAGTACTCTAACCGGCGACACTTCAGCACTGTGGTTAGAGCAGTGGGTTTACCCTGGGAGTCTGACAATGACGTGGGTGTGGACCAAAGAGACCAGCCCTACATTCCCAGTCTCTCACTCTTTCCGGAAACAGTTCAGCTTGGTGGATGAGTGAATGGACTGGACTGGACTGGACTGGACTGACTGACTAACCGCCTTGTGGTTGTGATCTAGTGGCTGGAGCTCTACCATACTGCACACCAGGACCACAGTATAGGTGGCCATTTAATGTGTTTTGTTTTGATGTACGTGCGCCCAGTTAAGGGAGCCTGCAGACCTACACTCGGTTTTGATAATAGTTTGGGAATGATGTGGTCTCATGCTCTTCCCTGGTGGTCTGACGTCTACAGAAGTTGGGAAGTTGGAGTAACAGTTACCTTTAGCAATGAGTACTGGGAAGTTAATAGAAGACGTGTTTATTCCGAGAGGAATAGCACAGTGGCCTTTTAACTCCTCATTTACCAAGAACTGTCACCGAAGTTAACCTATGCAAACCAGGTGAAGGGGACCTGGGTCTGAACGAACAACGCAAATGTGGCTAGATTGCTATTATACTGGCTAACCCTAACTAACTCGATGTTTGTTGTCCAGAGGGACTCATGTTCCACTACTAGAATGGTAGTGGGTGTAGAAAAGTGTGTGAACTTCTTCGGGGGCTTCTGGTGAAGGTATTGAAGACTATCTTGTAGGTCGTGAAGACATTGGTGTTAGCAGAGAGCTCCAGTGCTGGAAGTGGTGGAGCCACCTGCTGAGAATGAACTGCAGTTCTGTGACTGTGCATGGACATATATTCAACCTGCCCGCGGGCTCTCTCAGGTGCAGGGATGGCGGATTTAGCTTCTCTTCCCATGGGTGGAGCTGAACTCTGTGTTGCCATCTCTCAGTCCGTGGTGAAAGCAGGTGTCTCTGTCATGCGGGGTTGCATATGCGACTTTAGCGTAGGCACTTAGGTGACATGATAGGCTGTCTTCTTTCACATGAGAGAGGTTGGAGTGACGTCTGATAATGAGACGAACTTGGTTGCCTTTGTCCATGAGTGCCCCCGTGTTTAGGGGCGTGTTGGTAGACACTGGATGCAAGTTGTTTGAGGTTCAAACCCCGCTTGGGTTATGCGTAATTACATGTGCAGATGAGGCAAAGTTGTGTTTATATTTATTTATGAAAGAGTATCACACAACAAAACTGTATGATTTTTTCTACCACAATAAAGTACAACCAACAAGGTTTTAGGTACAGACACAATTAGTTCTTAATGTCCTAACAAAATTCAAAATAAATTCTTTTTACTATGCCATGGGTTTGAGGAATCATCTTTTGTTTTTGTTTTGTATCCTGACTATCTATCCTATATTTGGAGCAGTCATCCTTTGATACTTTTGTCGTATGAGTACAATATCGAACTACAATTTCTTTAATTAATGGACAAGCACACAATGCAGTTACCTTAAATATATTCCTGTTAAAATAAAACTAGGCATTTCTTAACTTGTTGATGTATAACACTGATAGTTGCACGTTGCAGTCATGCATATATTCCCATTAATATCTACTCTTAAATTGAGTTGTATCACAACTCAACTACATTTTAAATAACAAGAAACAAAATCAGTTTACTATTTCACAGAAAGTTCACCGGTCATGCATTAGTACACACAAATCTTACATATAAGTAACCGATATGCATGCAAAAACCAATGTTGTTGGTTATCTGTAAACCAGACAAGATTTGGACAGTATTAAGATTGCCACACTGGCCTTGAACAATCATAACACTATAAGCACACAATACAATTGCTTCTATTCTAAGCAAAGAACGCCATGAGACACAATCAGCGGGATACCGCGCAGCCATTAGAATTTATCTAGTACTCTATGGTGAACCACCCGTCTTGCGCAATGAAAAACGGAAGCTATTCGGCTGCAAATTTTCAGAGTAATTGTTATTTGACAGACCAAACTGAATATGGAAATAATGCTTCCATTGTTTCCAAATACACATTGCCCTTGTTTCCATCTGTTTCTAGTGGCACAGGTTAAACTCTTGTGTATGTGTGGTGTATGATTAAAGTAAAACACATACATAGCAGGAAAATTCAAGTGCTTATGTTTCTTTGAATGCTGAAGTCCATTGCAAGTAAGGCTGCCGTATGTAAGGATTGTACAGCCCTGAGAGAGAGGAATCATGCATTGGAATTGCACATAGCTACAGGTTGTGTTATTGTATTATTAAGGAATATAATGCTGTAGATACAATTTTTTTTATTGAAAATGTGTTGGTAGTTATTCAAGGGCTACATTGTGTTGGTGTTTTTGTTCCAGTCAAAAGAGTCGTCGTCTGTCTTGAGCTGCGACATATCAGCAGATGACAAGTATATAGTGACTGGGTCAGGGGACAAGAAGGCAACAGTGTATGAAGTCATCTATTGACAACTGTGGTTTACGGATGTGGTTTAAGAGAAGAAACTCTTCTTAAAATTTATAATTGTGTCTGTCGTGGGGGGTCGTGTCGTCGCGACGAACTGTACACGTGTCTAGTCGTCTGGACGAAACGCTTGCATTAGTGTAAAAGAATTGTGGGAAAAACAGACAAAATGAAGCTGCAGGCATTTCTTTAAGATAGTGTCATTACAATTTTTACAGCACTTTGAGAATTGTGGAAGGATTATTGTGTGTTACTGCACTGATAGTGTAACCATACCTGTAACTTTCTTTTAAACAATTTTAGCATTGTAACTGCAGACTGGAGTTGAAATTTTATTTACTTATCGGCAAGAGTATTTTCACTGTGTGATGGAGTACTATACTGCAAATGTTTAAATTTGAACAGTGATGGATCTCTTTAATTACTGGATAGGCTGCATGATTGTTTTTTGTTACAGTAAACACAGTGCTTGTGAAATTTTTAATTTATCTACTTTGGGAAAGATTGCGCTGCTGTTAATATTTATGAAGATAATAAATACTACCAACAGGAAAAGTATATTTGAAATTGAATTGCATAATCAAAATAGATATAAATAATTTTTTGTAGTAACCATCATGTTTATAAGTTGTTTTACTTGTGATGTACAGGCCCATAAAATTGTAATGGTGTAATTGTTGGCCTTATGAATGAAAGCGGTAATGGAACAGATTAGCAGATATGATGGTACTAAACTTATAATTTTATGTTAACTTCTGAACTCTCAATAATTTGAGCACACTTGTGTAATTAGCTGTCTGCTTAGTTGTATTCTATTTCTTGACTGCATCCAGTTTTCCTGAAACCATGTGTGTGTGTGCTTTAAGTGGCCAGTAATTATGGGTGCACCATATGGTGTGGATACCCCCTTCTTTTTTTTTACATTATATTGGTGGTTTGTGAAATTGTTTCAAATGTTATGAATTATTATAAATAAGCTACATGGAAACGTAAACATAGTATACTACTTGTGATCACGTAGGTTACATGTAAACATTTTTTCATAAATAATGAATTTTTATTTTTCCAAATGAAATATAAATGTTGGATAATAATGAGTAGTTTTCTCCTCCATCCTGCCAAGAAAAATTTATATTGTGTAATTGCAAAGTATTCTTTAATAATTTGTACTTTATTGCCACTTCTTGTTTGCTGCAACATGTAACCTGTTCAGCAGAAATGTAAAAGTAGTGAGTAAATTTACAACTAAGAACTGGTAAAATATTGAAGTGGGATCGTATGAAAAGTGACTTATTAGTTGATAAACCTCCTCTGCCTTTCTATTCTAGTTGCCACGAGCATCACCATTAAAGTTTCCCTTCATTGGTTAATTGGTTGTATTTAATCTCTGGTAGCAAAAATGCCAACCTTTGGAAATCTAGGAAGGGGACAAGCCGATAGCAGCTATTACAAATATTACAGCAGTGTTGTTAGAGTGCATATGTATCCAAAGTATGAAGTCTGTTGCAATGTGTTTGAAATACATTTTAACAGAAGCTACCACATGTCTGCCGTCTCTTTCCATATGAATCATACCCAAGACTAGTCCAGAATACAACTTTTAACACACCAGTCATTTCGCAAACATTTTGAAGCCATTCAGCATAGCTGAAAATTGCATATTCTAGTGCTACATATTAAAATATTATGTGTGAGTATCTGTCAAACTTGTATAGTGTTCTGCATTGAACTTTACTTCAGATTTTTCACCAGTAAAATTATATGGTCACAGCTTCAATCCTGTAGTAAATGCAGCATAATGAAAATCTTGCTTGCTAGTTCAAGGCTTGATGCATCAAGATGGAGTGCTTGATGCACATACAGTGTGCCACTTAGAAATTTTACTAAGAGAGAGGCAAGATACTTTTTCAGGATGCTCCATTGGTATGATCAAGACAATAAAAAATGCAATAACTCTTTGACAACACCGAAGAAATTCACTGCTTCAATACTAGATGAAGAATCATTCATTATTAAATTCAGTGAATGACAACCAGATGGCACAAACAGTGCTCAAAGCTTGTTAAAGCAGTCTGAAAATACAAATCACAACAATTTTGATGAAAAAAATTAGATTACAAAATTTTATAATAAATCACTACATGTGCCAAAAGAATTAAAACATTTCATATTTACAGGTTGTTGAGCACGAACAAACACAAACCTTCACCGCCACCATGTCTTACTCACTGAGTAAGCCAAAACGATGGCACCAGTATGGCCAACCAAACAAATAAGTCACACACACAAACAGTATTATTCACTATACACATCACAAACATACCGCTCACCAAAAATGATTATTTTCAAGTTCACAAGAAAACTGTACAATATAAACATGGAATGAGTAGGTCTAATATCACACTGTGATGTTAATTCACAAGAAAGAGGACAAATATTGTTGACAGGTCGTACGAACTCCCCCCGTGGTGTTCTTAAGGTTACCACAAACTACACCATCTTGACCTTGATGTACTGCTGATGCTCTGGCAGTCTTCCACTTTAGTGGTGGCAACATGGAGTCTTTCAGCAGCACTAACTGATTGATGCACGTGACAAAAACTGATTGTGTTCATTTTCCCCTTTGCTGGAGATTGTGTAGGTACTCCGCTCTCCATGTCTTCCATATTTGTTGGTGAAAATTTGTGATCATTTGCCAGCGATCAAGATGGTTCATAGGAATATCACACAGATTGTGTTCAGGCAAAGCTACCAATGGCTCACCTACAAGGAAGTGGCCTGGTGCCAGGACATCATACTCTAGAGGGTCTCTTGAGACAAGACATATAGGTCTCAAATTCAACACTGCAGAGACCTGCGCAAACAGTGTTGAAAGTTCTTCAAAGGTCAGCAACTGAGTACCTTCAACTCTATCCTCCAAAGTTTGGACTTGCTGCAGGGTTTAAGTGCCACTTCAACCCTCCCAGGTTCAACTTAGCTGCAATATCTTCCTCACTATCTGTTGAAAACAATGTCGCATAGACCTCCTTGAGTTGTTTATGTGCTCCTACAAAGTTGGTGCCATTATCAGAGTACACATCAGTGGGGATTCTTCTTATTGACACAAATCGCTTGAATGCAACCAGAATAGCTGCAGTTGACAAATCTGTGACCAGCTCCAAGTGCACCACCTTGGTGGCCATACAAACAAACAGACACATGTATACCTTGAAAGTTGCCTTCTTTCTCATTCGCACAGGTGTGGCATGGAAAGGTCCTACAAAATCCATCCCAACGAACCAGAATGCTCTAACCTGAGCGAAACGTGCTTACGGTAGTGTGCTTATTACTGGATTGTGAGCGACTGGTCTGGCCTGAAAGCACCGTATGCTTTTGTGAATCACATTTTGTACCACAGAGCACGCAGAGATTATCCAGTACTCCCTGTGGACTAGATACAAAGTTGTGGATGGCCCTGGGTACAAATTGATGGTATGACAATGGGTGTGGACAACTGGCTTTGCTTTGACAGCAAAATGGGATGTTTTGCAGTCTCTGGTAGTGATGAATGGTGCAGCCGTCCGCCCACCCTGATAACTCCATTTGAGTCAAGAAATGGCATCAGTGGCTGCGTAACTTTGGGGCACCTACTCCCTTTTAGAAGAGCAGATAATTCTTTCTTGAAGCTACATAACTGTACGTGTTTGACCAATGTCACTGTAGCATTTCTCAACTCCTCCATTTTCAGGAAGTTACTTTTCACATGGCTAATTTTCTTGAATGCTGCTTTTGCACGCAATACCCATGCTGTGATGCGTATCAATTTGATCAGCAAAGATTACTTGTGTATTAGACCTAACGGATCTTTAGGGCTGCTAGACTCAGTCTGGTTTGCCACCAGGACCACAGCAGCAGTTGGCTTCAATTCTGGCACAGACTCTTGGGTATAATTGCTTGTATCTGGCCAGTTTTCCTGTGAAAGTTGTAGCCATGGTGGACCTGTAAACCACTACGAATGCCTCAGAAGTTCCTCAGGAAGAGCACCACGTGATGCCATGTCTGCTGGGTTCTCCTCAGATGGGACGTGCTTCCATGTACTGGGGGGTACGATGGCCTGGATCTCTGCTACCCTGTTAGCCACAAATGTCTTCAACTGGTGTGTGGACAGATGTAACCATGCCAATACAACACTTGAATCTGTCCAAGTATGAACCTCAAATTCTTTGACCTTGTCAAAATACAGCCTGTTGATGTGTTGCCACAGCCTTCAGTGATGCACACTACTCAAGTTTGGGAATAGTGATTGTCTTCAATGGGGCCACCTTTGACTTTGAACAGAGAAGATTGACTTGAACATTCCCGTCCCTCGTCACACAATGGACATAGATAACTGCAGCATAGACTTTCTCGCTGGCATCGCAGAATCAATGGAACTGCACCTTTGCTCCCTGCAGTGGAATAAACCTAGGAATATTAACCTCACAAAGGCTAGGAAGTGACTTCTTAAACTCCTCCCACTGGTTAAGTATATCCTGTCCAACAGGTTTATCCCAGCCAAGACCTTGGGTCCATAATAACAGAAGCAAGATCTTGCTAGTTGCGATCACTGGGGCCAACGATCCACAAGGGTCGTACAAGTGGGCAATGGTTGAGAGAATGCCTCACTTGGTGTTTTGTGCATCATATACCTGCACCCTGTA
This sequence comes from Dryococelus australis, assembly GCA_029891345.1. Lineage (NCBI taxonomy): Eukaryota > Metazoa > Arthropoda > Insecta > Phasmatodea > Phasmatidae > Dryococelus > Dryococelus australis. The sequence goes on along the minus strand of CM056995.1, from coordinate 97,943,676 downwards.
GACGAAGTAGTCATGGCATGGATTCCAGCGCAGCTCCAATACCTTGATAGATTCACTGCAGTCCAGGGTTCTAGACGTAGATGATACACTTCCATCATTCATCAACTTCTTACTATTCAAACATTGTTTATGTAATCGAAACCCTCCAGCATCCAATAATCTAATGAGCTGTTCTTTTAACTCTTGAGCTTCAGTGATGGTAGATGTTCCTATGATGATGTCGACAAAGACGTCCTGCGATAAAATATGTGCTGCTAAGGGGTACTAGGCTCCTTCCATCAGTTACCAACTGCTGAATTGCAATGCTTGGTAGGTTGAGGATAGTAACTCATATTAGTCACTGAATTTTATTCATAGAGTTTGACCGGCGAATCTGGGGTTGGTCGCCACAATACACATTGATACTTCCGGTCTTGGGGTTCAATACCTATCTGCGTGTACATCTTATGCACATCAGCTGTAAGTGCTACATTTGATGTTCTAAAGTTCAGTACAATATCACAAATATCCTTCTGGAGTTAAGGACCACACAAGAGTACGTCATTAAGGGATGATCCATTGACAGTTGGTACCGAGGCATCGAACACAACTCTAACCTTTGTGGACACACTATTCTCCCTCACAACTATTTGATGGGTGATGATGTAAGCAAGTTTTTCATGTGATAAAGATGTCAGCTCCAACTCACCCTCTTCATCACATTTCAGGGTACCTATATATGTCATATGCTCTAATTGCTCGTATTTCTCCATGAAGTGTTTATATTCATAGTGCAAACATGATGACCTTCGTAATTTCTGCTCCTGACCACGGAGTTGTCTGAGTGCCATGCCACATGAATTCTCCAATAAAGTATCACAGTCATCACTCTTAAACAGAAGACGTAATACATACCTCCCTGTATCATCTCGAGAGTGCGTACTTACAAAGTGCTATTCACACTTCTGGTCGTCCTTGGAAGGAATTAAGTTGTTTCCTGGGACCTCCTCAGTGTGTCGGAACCTCTGCAGTGCACTGTCAAGACTGCTATTTTTGCACAAGTAATGAAGTTGATGACTCTGGACTATTGTGTTCACATAGTGCTTTTCCAGCCAACACCCAACAAAATTCTGTTTGGAAGGCATGTGGCTATCCTACAATTTTGGCACCTGTCATTACCTCTGCAATGACCTCTGCAGAGAGAAGCATGTCGATTGCCCCAAGTGTCGCAAACTGTGGGTCTGTCAATGGTAGATCCTTTAGGTGAGTGAGGCATGATATGTCTACCTGCACCGATGGCATGTCCCTTGTTATTCTGTTAACTATCAATATTTTAGTAACAATGTGAAACTTCTCCGAGTGCAACAAAGCAATTTTGCACACCACCTCTCCCTTTGCTTCAGCTGCAGGTACCTGCCCAATCCCAGATACGCTGACTTTTTTGAACTGTAATGCTTCAGTCCTAAGCGCTTCACGTGAGCATCTGTGATGAAGGATGATTGTGATGCTCCATCTAGTAGGGCTCTCACTGTTTGAAATTTTTCTACCCCATCTGCGACCTTGACCAATGCTGTGGTTAGCAACATGGTTGATGTTTGCCTTCCCTGGACACCTTGAGCTGAGCACATCACCACTGTACTATCTTGACAATCAGCTGCATCGTCTTGACAACCAGCTGCACCAACATTATCTGTATGTGGTATTGGATCCACTTCACCTCCATTATCTGTTGTGTGAAGCAAAGTGTGGTGTAATTTCCCACAACGTTGACATTAAAATCTTGATCCACACTGCACTGCTTTATGACCACCTCTGAAGCAATTAAAGCACAAATGTTTCTCTAGAACATGTCTCCTTTTTTCGTCAGGTTTCAACAGGAATGACTAGCATTGTATCAGTGTATGTGATCCGTCACACACATCACACTTTTGTTTTTTAGATGACTTATCACCTACTGATACTAGCGTGGTCTTTGAAGGGTTGACCGAACCAGGCTGCATACCTGTACTTAATTACCTTATCTTGAGGCCATGTACTTGGCATTCTATTACTCAGAGCAGTCTTAAATAAATTAGGCTTTGGTTCAGAGGGAGTCAATAATTGTGCATGTTCCGCAGTAAGTGACTTGCATTGCAAAAACCGCAACAGGCGACATTTCAAATGCTTGTCTCAAGGCTTCATCAAGTTTCTCCAGCAATATATTCAGTAACAAAAAAACCCACTTTTGAACTGGAAAATCTCGAGCTTTTAACACATTAAGATTTCATTCAACTGTGCACAGAAAAGCTGAATATGAGCATCATTCTTACTATTTATCAGTTATAATTCTTATCAATAACTTGGGATGTTGCTTACCAGGTCCCGTGGTTCTTTCAAACAGCTCAATAAGTAGGGGAGTTTCTGCACTTTATTTATGCTAGGAATTTGCCCAACCATGGAGTTAAATACAGTGAAATCCTGTTAAGGCGTTTCCGAAAAATACTGAGATATGTGTGCTTATTAAGCAGGAAAACTTCTTAAAAGAGTAAAATTATGTATTTGTAACAGACCAATTGCAAACTTTTTAGGCTGGTTAAGCAGAAAAACTTCTTAAGAGTGTTTTACTGTAGTTCAGAAAACCCTATCCACTCTGCTCGATTTCCTGTAAACACAGGCAAAGGTAAAGTTGGCAGGACGGCCAACTGTGGCGCACCCTCTATAGTTGCATTACTCTCTCTACCCGACGAGTTTGAAGTTTGTCGTTTGATTCTGTTGTTTACTTTAAGTAATTCCTGAAACACTAGTCCATATGCATCAAATTGCTGTTTCACTTCTTCTCTATCGATACTTTCGTTGGGGGCATTTGTACACAAAGCACAGAAATAGGCCACCACGTCATTTCTCTTGCTTATAACCTCTTCAACCACAATCTCAAAGTCCTCAATTTTTGAGGCATCTTCTTGTAGGGCTTCAGATATTTCCCGTGCACCGTCCGCTTGTGAATAGAGGAAATTAAACATCACATGTTGTAATGTCGGTGTTGTTGCCACCGCCATTTTGTGAGACATTGTTAACCTTTACAATTCTGAAAATGGACTGTATTTATAATAAAAGTACTTGCGCTCCCGTGGTTTTCCAAACCGCACAGTCTAGCTTAGAAATAACCAATGTAAGTAAGTATACACTGCACTCATGTCCCGTACGCGTAGTCTACTTCCACCTTTCACTGTACATATATCCTGTTGGCCGATTTTACCTGTACAAGTGTTAAAAGCCACCAGGGGTGTCCCACATCATTATGTAACTTGCGTCACGTGCACTTATGCATACTACACGTACCAGTTACACTAATCCAGGCCGTTAGGACCAAAAATGTTGAGCACGAACGAACACGAACCATCACCCGCTGCCATGACAGTTCGCACTGAGTCAACCAAAACAATGGCACCAGTATGGCCAACCAAACACAGGTTATAATGAACTTGCAGATTTTATATGGTTTCTTAGTGGAAGTTAGACTCTTCTCCAGCAAGTGAAAATTCTCGTGGTTTTAAACTGAATCTACAGGCTTCACCCCACTCTTATCTGCCAGTGTTGGTTGCTACAAAATAATTGTGCTACTTTGGCACCCACCACGGCCTGGGTTTTACTGTGTGTAGTAGGACATACTAAGATTTTAAGTCAGTGATAACACTATTTGACTTACCTTAATGCTAAAAAAGAAATTTTCTTGCAAAAGCTCATCTAGAAGCTTTCTTGGTTTAAAACCAATGTCGCTGCAATCATAAACCTAAAATGTCTAAGTAATCCAATACAGCTGTATAAGAGTTTAGAACACCTGATAAGGATGCTTTTCACACATTCCAGCAACTTGGACATAATGGGCATGGGCCAGAACCAGTCAAATTGTACTCTGTAGCGATTTGGGAAAGCATTGGGAGAGCTGATCGGTTCTCACATTTTTAGTTCAGTTTTGGGATTAAAATGTCCGTTCTCGGTTCAGGTCGGTCATGGCTACACACTTTTACGAGTGCAACAAAGATTTAAAAAATATTTATGCACACACAAAGTCTGTTGTCAATTGGCTTTCGTATCAAGTAAATGTATGAGTTTTGTTTCACTATATCTAAGGACATCAATCAACCTGTAAAAGTAATATTGTTACCAGTCAAGTGTCACTTTCTTAGCATCATGATAGTTCTGCTCAATAACAGTGTCACACTTTATTTGCATTGTTATAAATATCTGCAGTTGAAAACATTCTTTTGATTACAAAGGAACATAAAAATTCACAATAAAAACATTTATGCACATAAAAATTCTGGTGTCAACTTCACTTTCATTTTAGGCATACACATCAATTATTCTATGAGGTAAGTTAATACATTTGCACCCACACGTGTTTCTACAATATTAACCAGCTGCTATAAAAACTTCTTTTCGCTAAAAGTTTGAGAAAAATGAAATTTCACTCAACTCGTTTCAGCTGAAAGAACATAAACAAATATCTGCTACAAGTAATGCAAGCTACATAAAACCTCACTGAAGCTGTATTTGAAATTCAATAAAAACCATTACTTTTATACTCCCATGAACTATACAACCATTTTCTGTTTGCCTTTAGAATTTACTGCAAAGTTTCAGATTGCTGCAGCAATTAATATAAAAATATTCATTTATTTAAATTATTTAAAATATTTTTTAATACATTACAATTGTTCACAATTAGCAGTATTTTCAACCGCTTGAAGAATAATATTCAAGAAACCTGCAGAACCCTGCTTTTCCCCTTGACTCAGTGGCTGTTTTTTCCCTCTACTCAGTAACTGTTTTCGACTATATGTATTACTAATTGGAGATTGGATTCTTTGTCCCCACACCCCTTATAAGAAACTTAAAAAATTCAGATCAGTGTGCAGGCCTGTACATCCATTGTTGCTGTTAATTCTGAGAGCAAGTGTTAGCATTTGCAAAGATGTCTTGATGATGAATACTGGTATGCTGTGTACATCATTCATGTCTTATACTAACTGGTATGGCTCCTGCTTTGTATTTGTGTGTGTAAATTATTTAGAAAATCTGTAATCATGAACTTTACTGTCCGAATTGTTTGCACTTTCCAAATTAGATCCATTAGGAGTGTAAAGTTTTGGAAGGTGGATTCACTTCGGGTTTGTACTACTATATCACCAGTTCAAAAAATATTGTTCATCCACTTTTGTAAATGATTATCGCAAACTAAAACAAATTGTGCACAAGTACATGTTTTTTTTATTCACACGGAACCCAACTGATGTTTCATTTCTTTTACTATTTTGTGTGAGACCTATAGAGTTACTATTTGCAATCAGCATAAATTTGTAATTACATTTTTGAGAAAGTTTATTATAATGTGAGATGGCAAATACCTGCACTTGAAGACTCAACCTTCATAGAAGGTTGCTGGTTGTCTTGTTGTCTGTGTTAAATATTACAATTTTGATTTATATTTTGGTGTACAGGTTACTTTATCTGGTTTGAAATAAAAAGTAAAACTATCTGATTCAGTTAATAATTTTGAGATTATTAATTGCTTGCGTGTCATCAGTTAGTCTATTTCCTTCTTTGTGTAAAGGACTGCTTACCAGTAATCTCTTGTACCAAGCAGCTAAAGAGATTGATAATAAGTTTTTAAACATTTCCCATCAACATTCCTTCAGGCATACAAGTCATACACATGGCCAACATCCTGTATTTTAATTTATTATATTGTGTATATAGTAATAAATTCAGACTTGATTTCTTGCAAAAAGACTACAGTTGACTCTCAATCTATTGTTATTCAGGAGACTGCCAAAAATTGTCCATACATGCAGGATTTCAGTAGATGCAGTTTCTGACAAGTGCATCAATAAAATACAACTTCTAAGCTTATAAAACTTTATGTTAAGTATATTAATAGCTGTACAGTATCTGTGAATACAGTTTACCTAATAAACACAATAAAAATGGGAATTTTAGAAAAAATATTAGTGTAAGTAAATATATTAAAAAACATTTCACCTAAACTCGTTTAACTTAAGAGAATAACGTCTCAAAATACAGTATATAATTGATTGTAATCTGACACCAAATGCAAGCTGACCTAAAACTTTCAAACCCTTTAAAAATGAAAATAATATGACATCAAATGGAAGTCAAATTTTGAATGTCCCGCATGCACTCGTTCAGCTAAGAGGGCATGGAGAAGTTATTGATCAGGCAGTGAGTACATGGCTGCGTATTGCAGAGGGGAGTTGGCGGTGGGAGGATAACTGCTCCACGCCGCTACTTGTTGCCAAGTGCTGACACCTTGCGCCCGTGGCAAATGTGTCTCTTTTAGTGTAATTAATTATATTTTACTGCAAAGAAAACTTGGAATTTTGACACAGAAATGAGTCAATAAGGTGATTATAATTGATTTCTTCACTGCCTTTAATAATTAATCATTAAAACCCACGTCCTCTGATTTTCCCTGTTGTGAGTTACACTGCACTCGGCTCGGTGCTTACCTACCCATTATTAGAAGGCAAAAGATGTTAAATAAACCTTTACATTTTTTTAGTTTATTTAAAAGATGAGTGTCTATTGAAATAAATTAATATAAATCCTCCGATTTCCCTGCAAGAATTACTGAAAATGAACTTGACACCTATATTACAAGTCGCTCAACGATAAAACAATTTTTGGTGACAAGGGAAGGTCAAGTATACGCTTCTGGGCATATCATTTTATTTGCGAAGATGCTGCCCTTGAGTTAAATAAATATTACGTTTTAAAATCATGTCGATTTTACGCTAGATACAATGAAACACCAATCTTACCGTAAAAAACAACCTTTAATCATAAAAGAAAACATCTTTGCAAATAATGATTCATCGTTAAAATGCTTTGTGTAACATTTTCACGTGAAACCATTTGCTTTGAAATACAGTGATGACAGCAACTATTTTTAGCGACGCATAACCTTGATACATTTATGTTCGCCAGACGCACTTTATTTGCTCTGTTGCTGGCGGATGGCATGTGGAAGGCAAGCAAAGCGGGCATGGCCGAGAGAGAGAGAGAAAGAAAGATAAAGAGAGAGGATGTGCTTTATCATTTGCTAGACACCACCTTCCCCACTCACGGGCTTGTGAGGGGAGGAAGGAAGGTGTGTTGCTGAGAGAGAGAGAAAGAAGGGACAGAGAGAGGATGCTAGATCATCTTGCTCATTGCTATAGGTAACCACTTCTCCTCTCGTCAGGCATGTAGGGGAAGTAGCAAGCCAGACTTGCATGCCGCAGTGTCGACAGATGTGTTGGGAAGACAAGACACTAGACAGTGCGCCACAAGCAGTCATAAACGGCAGCGCATGTGACGTATTTCACATCCAGTTCCTAGACGTTTGCATGAACAATTGGCTTAAAAACAATAGTTGCTGGAAATATTAGGTGAAGGGATCCAAAATATACTTTGATTGACGCACCATGCAATATACAATACAAGCGGTTTATGTTAACATTATTTACATAGGGATTTTGCCGGGACCACCAAAAATTGTTAGTGGATGCAGTTTATCGATAGATGCGATAACGATACATCAAGAGTAAGACTGTATTAGTATACAGAAAACACGTACAGATTGCCTTTTTATTTATCATAGCACTCGCACACAGGTTACAACACATACAGCCCCCCCCCCCCCCCCAAAAAAAAGACATGTAGACAGAATAATCAATTTGTAATGATGACACAATCACAATACATTAACACTCCCTCTCGATTTCAAGTCTATTGAATTCTATTCTGCAATAGCCTATGTCTTATGATAACCTAAATAGTCCAATTCACAGCTATTGATCCATAAAACATAAAATTGTTAATTTCATACATGCAGCACTCCCCACTAACAAAGATTATCATTTGCCCTCCAGGCACAATTTATCCCTGATCTTGCAAAACTTGGCTGAGCCCAGTGGCTTGGTAAACATATCTGCAATATTCAAATTTGACTCTACATATTCGACATTTATAAGCCATTTAGCTACAATGTCCTTAAAAAAATTAAACTTGATATCAATATGTTTAGAAGTGTTGTGTTCTCATAATTCCTCATCATAACCCTTACGATCTAAAAACTCGGACAAGAGACCCCTCAAGTAGAGGAGTTCAGTTGCTGCTAAATGATCTGTTCTTTTTTCGAACCCCATGACACTATGTTGGAATGATGCCATCCCGCTCATGCTCTTGTGATCTGACCTATCACCTCCACAGTCTGCATCTGCATAGACGATGAATTTGTTGTACTCTTTTGGCGTTTTTCATAGATCAGGTTGCTGTCCATTGTTCCCTTCAAGTAGCGAAGTACCCTCTTTGCTGCATTCCATACAGAATGTGTCAGGTGGTCCAGAAACCAGCTTAGGTATGACTTTGGGAAGGTTATGTCTGGCCTGCTAATTTGAGATATGTAGATCAAGCTGCCTACCAGTTCTCGAAATGGAACATCCACAACTGCATCTGTGTCTCTGAATTCGATTCTGTCTTCCATTGGTGTAGGGCAGGTTTCACATTCTTCAACATTAAACTGCTCTAGCATTTTCTCAATAAGTTTATGCCACTCTTTTCACCTCTGTCTCAACAAAACACTGTATGTCTCCCATGTCTTTTGTACCAAACTCGTCTCTGAGCCGTTTAGCCAGTTCCTCTGTCTTTGACTTCTCGCCGATCAGTAAAATGTCGTCCACCCATATTACTAACCAAATGTCAGTTCCGATGTATAAATATATGTCATCTCTGGATCTCCTTAATCTATTCTCTTCCGCAAATTGGTTAAATGTCTTGTTTCAACGGCACTGGGCATCTCTTAGTCCATACAGGGCACGTTGGAGTTTTAGTACTTATTTTATCTTCTACTCCCTCTGGTTGAGATGCATAAACATCCTTTTCAAGTGTTCAATTTAGGAATGCTGTAAGTATATCCATTTGCTTGACAGTCCAATTCTTTTGTAGAGAGTATGATATAGCAAGCGTAATTGTGGAGATCTTTGCTTTTGGTGCATACGCAAGCCCTTTGTTGTATTCTGGAGTGTTCTTCTGAAACCCCTTCGCCATTAATCAAGTCTTGTTGGTTCCATCTGGTTTAGTACTGAAGACCAATATTATCTCAATTGGTTCTACTTCTTTGGATGAGTCTACTTTGACACAAGTTTTGAACTTCTTATGTGCGTCCAGTTCCCTTTCTATGGCAATTCTCCACTCTTCACTCTTACTGACTGCTTTCTGATCATCAAATGTCACATCCCTTGATATGTGTATTTTGTCCAACACGGAGTCCCACGCCCTCGATCCATTTGGTGCATATCCCACCATTCTGATTGTGGTAGCTATTGTGTCCAATTTGTCTCTCTTGGGTAGTTTGACCATCCAAGCTTTGGCTCCAAATATCTTCAGTTTTGATGTATCCATATTACCCAAATATATATTTGTCAGGATATCTCTTCCTAGTGCAGCTGTGGGGGACCGCTTCAATTGATACCCAGCTGGCCAGATTGCTTCACCCCATAAGTGTTTCAGTAGGCCTGTCTATGCAAACATAGTCCTGACCTTATCCAGCATGATTCTGTTCATCCTCTCACCGGTGTCATTCATTTGAGGTGAATAGGTTGCTGTGTACACTTAACGTGACACCCTTCTCAACACAGAATGCCTTGAGTTTCCCCGACAAAAATTCTCCTCCATTGTCACACCTCACCCTCGCAGTGCAGTTTGTTCCAAAGCGGGACTCAAGGTGTCTAATGTATTTTCCCATATTTTCTGCTGCTTCAGCCTTTGTCTTGAGTAAATATACTACATAGAAGTGTGAGAAATCGTCAGTTATGAATTTATAATATTTCTCACCATTAGTAGTTTCTATGGAAATTGGTCCTTGAATATCCGTGTGCAGTAACTCTCCTTACCGGAAGGATTTTGGAAAAACACTGCGTTGAAAAGATTGTCTAATTGCCTTTCCCTGTCGACATGCATCACATACCTTACTTGATGTAGGTAATCCCATTTGTTTCACACCTTTGTGGTTCAAATGTCAAAGTCTTTTGTGCCACAGGTCCTCTCCCTCTGGTAGTGAACACTCTTTCTCTGTAGGCTTACACAATGAAAAATTAGCAACGTACAATTTTCCCGATGTTCCACACACCACTCTCAGTCTGCTATCATCCACTATCCTTGCCCTATTAGCCTTGAAAATCACTTCCTTCCCTGAACTCGCCACCTTCATGACAGACATTTAGTTTGAGGTTAGTTACTATGAGTGTTTTTAGTTTTATTTTTAGTTCATCTTTCTGGAACTTTACTGTTCCTCTTTGGCTTGCCATTAACTCTTCATCATTAGCCACTCTTATCTTGATGGGTATCTCCAGATCTTCAACATCTGTCATACTGTCTTTTTTAAATTTGTCATGACCAGGTGATCAGTACAGTCCTTGGACTGTGTCTGTGTACCTTCCCTTCTTGACCAACAAACATTGATTCTTCTTTGCCTATAGTAGCAATGAATGTAACCTCACTTTCTTCATTGCAAGTGTAACTTGTGTTGTAGCTGTTAGAACGATGGTTGCTTCTACCTTGCCCTCTCAAATTTCTGTTCGTCCAGTTGCTATACCCTCCTCTACCTGAGTGATTATATCCTGGCTTGGAGCAATCAGCAATCAGATGTTGAGGGTCACCACATGCATATCATTTTCTTGTGGGTTTGTTTCCTGTCACAAATTAAGTAGTTTCCACATATTCAACATCTGTTTGTGTGTAATTTTGATTCAATTCTGTATCCAAAAGTCTAGACTTAACAAAGTAGTCCAAGGGTATATCTGTATCTATTGTTTCTAGCACAGTTATGATGGTGTCATAGCATTCTAATAAGGTTAGCAGCAGGTGGCAGACTGTATCATTCTGGTCCATTTTTGATCCCATTCTCTCCAGGTCGTATACTAGGTATTCAAACGTATTAAAATGTTCCTATGAAGTTGTTATGCACTTCAGAGTTGTAGCTTCTTTCACACCAATAATTTTGAAATGGCACTCTTTCTCTCAAAAACCTTGCTCAAAGCCTAGAGTATGTCCCTTGCAGACCCTGCTTCCCTCACATATTCTATGTGGCACTCCATTACACAGTAAATAATAACATTCCTTGCTTTCTTATCTTCTAATTTCCCTTCTTTAATTCTTCTCCCGTTAACTCTTCTAACTTCTTGTCACCATCTACGATCCACCGCACCTCTTTTTCATTTATCAATAACAACACACGGAATTTACCATTTTTAAGTTAGTATCAGTTAGCTGCGGATATTTTATCGATGAACTAGCAGCCATTATTACAAGAAATGATCTCACTAGCTTCCTCACAGTGTATTACACTACTTCACTTTCATTATTCTATCCGACGTGACATAGGTTTATCAACCACAGTGATGCTCTTCTTGGCCCATAAATAACCTAATAAATTCAGACTTTATTTGTCGCAAAAAGACTACCAGTATGCAGAAAACATGCACATCTTGCATTTTTTATTTATCATAGCATTCACACACACGTTACAGCACAGACAGCCCCCACCCCAAAAAAAAAAATGTAGGCAGTATAGCCAACTTGTAGTGATGAGACCGTCACAATACCTTAACATTATCAGTGTATTCAGAGCAGAAATGTATTTACTGTATTTGCTGATAAAAGGGGAAAATCTGTGTAGCTTCTTGACTGCCTGCAGACGAAACTTACCAAGGCAATGCAGTTAGTTGCAAAGTCAACAGTTTGGTTTAAAAATTAAAACCTACTTTTTGTGTGCTATGAGATGAGATACTATGGGCAAAATGATTCTTCCTAGAAATTGCTGCAACAATTTACAATAGGTGTAATATTTAGATATGGTTGCATGGAATGTACTTTACGTTTTATACAATATTTCTGATACTTAATCGTTAACCCATTTTAAAATCAGAACTGTTATTAGTTATTTCATGAACTTCAGTTTATGAAGAAATGCTTATTAGCGGTCTTGCACTCACACTACATTTTGTTATACAATCAGGAATAAAGACCGACCCAATACCTGCAATTTTGTGACATAATAAATTACATCTGTACTAGATACTTGTCATTAGGAGATTATTGATTGGCCCATGCCTACTTATTTCCAGTGAGCTACTGCACTGACAGTGTTCATGAAATTGACAAACAGTTTGTACTAACATTACCAACATTAAGCAATGATAAAGTTTTGGACATAATCTATGCTATATCATATTTTTGACAGATTCTAAATTATGGCAAAATTGTCAGATTGCTATAGTGTTAATAGTCTTAGAATCAGAATACTTGTGGTATCTTAATTACACATAGTCAAATTACAGGGTTATGTATTTCACCAGTATGTTGGCCTATAAATGAATAGCTATTGATTTTGTGAAGCTGCGGGAAATTTAAAATGCAAAAATATGTTTTTCCATTCTTGAAAATTCTCTTGCCATTGTTTTCTATTTCTTTATTCACACCTGTTTCAGTTGTATGTTGTAGTTCTGTAATTAAATGTTATAGTGTGTATCACACAGTGAGACTTGATCCAACAAATGTGATAAAAACATTTTTGCAGTTTTTCTCCAAGTAGTATTACTCTTGGCCAAATGCACAACAGTTTTCATGCATTCAATGTGAAAATATTTTATTACAAGAAGATAATGATAGCTGTTGAAAATAAATCGGGATAGTTTATTTTTCTGGTCATTATTAATTCTTTAATACAATACAAGTTATAATAGCTTTACAGTGTCATAACAGTAATACTTTAACAGTGGTGGTTATTGTACAATATACTGTAGTTGTGTTGCAAACTACACTTTTAATAACATGAGTTTTTTTAAAATTATCTGTAAATAAATTTATTGTTGTCACATTGAAAATGTCACACATGTGAAAATACAGTGCTGCTTGTACATATAGACAGTTTGTGTGAAGTATACCATCAGTTAACTGTCACAGAATAACTGAATTTTAAAACTGTATGTGTGTATTTCAAAATTTTTCGGTAGCTTCAGTTAAAAGTATCATCCGTGTTACCAGTTCACCTTGCTAAAATTCAGGAGTGATACAAGATGACAAATGTGTTGCTTTCACTTGAACTTGTATTTTTTATTGGAATTGTAAGCGTACAGTACAAGTTTTTCCAACTAAAATCATAGACAACTGTACATTGAACTGTAAGGAATAAAATATATATTTTGTTATACATTTGTCCTTATAAGAATTCTAAAGTTATCCTTTGTCCTTAATATTTGCACATATTTGTTTGGAGGCAAGTTTTTACACAAGTCGGGCAAATTGCTTACCAGACTCGTTTTTCTGGAGTCTTGATTTCTATGTTTACACAATAAGTAATAAGAATGTTGGTGAAACTTTATATCAGTGTTCAAAATTCATATTACACATCTGATTGGAATCCAAGCAATATGGTTAAAGTCACTTATGGACATATCTACCACAGCCATTAAAATAGAAAGTATATGTTTTATTTCAAACACTGATATTGGCACATATATACTAAAAAGGCAGAAAAAAACAATAGAGGCACACAGCCACAATACTACTTAGATATTTTCTATTGCGGTTATAATTAAACTTCTATAAAACTTGGAAAATAATTAATTTTCAGAATATTACACTTTGATAAATAATAAGTAATGATTTTGTCGGTTGTCAGGAGTAACATGGATGTAATAGTTCTTTGATTATACATAGATAAAATCTTTTAAAGAGTTAATTTTTTTTCAAACTTCTTGTGAATAGTTTTTTTAAAATTATTTATGTAGTAGCAGTGGCTATTAAAATTCTTTTTGAAGAATATGTACCACTTAAAAAAAATTTCTTTTTGAAGAATATGTACCACTTAAAAATTTATTGCTCAGAAACAGAGGAAATATATTTTATGCTCACGCTATTGGGTTTGGAGTGTTTTTATAAAGGTATATTGGTCACAAGTGTGGTTAATTGCAGTTGCTGGTTTTGTGCCACAGTATCGTTAGCTCTGCTGTGTTTATTTTAATGATCATAAATTTCATATGTAACAGTCATAAACTACAATCAGTTGTTCAGGCTTATCAGTGATGGTTGTCTTACAAAGTGTATTAATTTATTTAATTTTTATTTAATTTTTTCTGTGTTCAAGGTTGCAATGTGACAGTTTTGTAGAGTATTGAATTAATATTGTAGAATTTAATATTGTAAAAGTTGGCTTTCAGTTTTTAAAAATGAAAATTTGCTTTTGATGTACAAATAGAATATAATAGTGTACAAATTCTTTACTGTCTAGGGAAAATGAATAAATATTTGTGTATTGTAATAATTTTCAAAGTTAAGGAGGCTATAAAGAAAAAATTATAGTATGTTCAGTTATGTTAAATTTGTATGAAGTGTTTGAGTGCAGTTGTTGATTGGCTGTTCTAAGCAGTATAGGTACAGTATTTGTGACAGACTTCTCTACTCAGGGTCCACCTCTGAAGCTACTTATTTTACAGGTGTAATGCAAAGTTAGTTCTTTCCAACAACATGTTTGTTTGCGACTGTGATATATGTTTTTCAGCAACCCAGTACACTATGTTCTAACATTTATTAATGTGCTAAGTCATGTATTACAACAGCAGAAGGACTGTCGTTACATATAAATGTAGTCACCTACTTTTGTACATAACACATCTTGATGAACAAAATTTGAAGGTGTAATGTATGAAGTTTGAACAGAAGACTAGGCCTGATTTTATAAATGGGCACACTGGCCATGGGCCCAGGGGTGCAAGAGGTTTGGAGTACTACATTTGAGTAAGGGAAAAATGACCAAAAGAAAAAAGAAAATTTTAATAAAAAATCATAAATAAATTCATCTTTATATATCAAATCCATTGTGCATGACTAAACTGCATCATCACTGACAAACCACTGGACCAATTGAGACCATATTCACACCATATGTTATTGAGGTGGTGAGTAAGGTTTTTAGCTATGTTTCATTCCGATAGGTGGCGCTGGAGTCTAACTTCTATATTTATGGGTTGATTTTGCTTATACTTGCAGGAAATGTTTGTTGATCTAGAAGAGAAAAATACCGGATATACAACGGTCAACATCGGTCGACGTACCAGACGTAATAGAGAGGACACATTGAGAAAGTAGAAAAGAACGTGAACACGTGCTGCACAAACTGAAGAGGCATGAACACAAAATCAAGAAGCACGTGCACACCAAACAGATTCTAATAGACAATTATGTGCAGAAACAGCACAGTTCAAACCATACAAGACACACATTGATCATACGACACTTTACAATATACACTTATATTCTGGGTAGGAGAGGAATGGATATAATTTCAATTATAAACAAAGTAAAAAAAAAAAAAGTGCTGAAACTGAAAAAAAAAGTTAGTGCTATGAACTTCTATGCGTATAGAATAATTACACATGAGTTTTGTCATTGTGCAACAAAATTGTGTATGAAAAATCATTTAATAAGCTGTGTTGAATGTTTAATTACAGATTTACTATGTGAATTAAATGTAATTATAGCATTAAAAATATAATACTTGTATATGTAAAAAAAATTATCTTTACGAAACACAATACACAACATTTGCGCTTAATTTACTATGACACAAAATGCACATGACTTTACACTTCATATTTTAAATTTGGCATTTACAATTTAAATACAACAGGTGGCATTGTATGCATATTAATTATGGATTTTAAATAAAAAAGAGAGGCAAAACGTTTGCCGGGATCAGCTAGTATTGTAATAAATTAAAGCTGCAAGATACACCTGTGATTTGTATTTGCGCGTAATATTTATAATAGAAGTGAGAGTGGAGGGTGGTAGATCTGAACTCTATATGTAGAGGAGGGAGCATTTACTCATGGAATACTCAGGACGTAGTTGACGTCAAAATTGGGTCTGCTGAAGACTAAGTAAAAATGTAGTACAACTTTGGTTATCATTTTCACACTTATCTGACTTTGTAAAATAAGTGACAGGACAATTTGGTTGTTACAATACATATTGTTTGTATCTGGGAAATTTTGATTTTTTTTAGTGTATAACATACATTAGTAATACATGAATAGTCTCACCTATGTGGTAGTATGATTTTTAAATATTGATGGGGAGCAAGCCATTCCTGAATTTTAAATCATTACATATAGCTGTTGCCTAAGATAAGATAAATAAGAGATTTTTACGCTGTAGTAAAATGGCTTCCATATCGTGAACTTCTTGTGCATCTTGGTACAATTACAATCGTATGCCAATGTAGCTATCAACATGTACCAGATTGGTGAGAGATCTGCCACCTTCAAGCAATAGTTTAGAAATCAGATGTTGGGAACCTACTCACAATTTCTTTACTAAATTCAGATAACCTTCAGTACTCATTATCAGGTAATCCCAGTGAACAGTTACTTACACCTTCCATATCAACACTAAACCATCACAACTGTACCTGCATAATTCCAATTTCCCCGCTGCACCCTAGTTTGCTGTGTATGGCTTCTAGATTCACAATTAAGAATCCTCAACCTACCAGATTGCAATGTGTCATAACTCACCGCATAAAAAAACTGGCCCAGCCAGTAAAATGTCACAACCATACATCCATGCAAAATATGTGTCCTCTCTCTGCACAGTATGTGTTACTGTCGACAAGTACCTCTGTAGGAACATCTACGTCTGTCTCCATAGAGAATATTGGTAATCTAGTGGCTCTTTTTTCTCCATTTCTTTGTTATAAATTTCTAGTTAAGTTATCTGCCAAAAATTGAACTTGGCATTGTTTGCTTTTCAGAATTGAATCTGAATATTTCTTTGTTGTTAATATATAGATGATGTTTTTGTGTGAAGTTCAACATTTTACAAAGAAGCATCCACCAGATAAACGACTTTGCCAGGAGAATTTGCAGATTTTATACACACACTTTCAAAGAAATAATGAATGAGCTAGAAGGGCAAAAATAGTTTTTACATTATAATTCATCTGTACATCATACATTCAGAATTTATAAGTAACTCTATTTACTCTAATTATGCCCGAGGAATGTTTGGAAATTTTATGTTATTGGAAATCTAGGGGATCAGCTTGAGAGCCATAAACAGATGGTTGCAAAGTGCTGTCTAGGTAGCTTGGTCTGCAGGAATTAACTGTTATCAGTATGGATTATTGCAAATTAAAGTTTTTTAAAAATTATTTTGTTATTAAAACAAATTATAATTCAAAAATTGTTTGCCAGTGGTTACATTTAGTTTTAGCAGTTTTAACTTCATTGTAATTTATATTACAGTTTACAGAGTTCTATTTTAATATTGAGTCACATTAAAATAGAATATTAAAACACAGATTATTATAACAATTAAATGTCTATTTTCATACCTTGATAAAGCTTCTTCGATTGTTGTAATTGTTTCCTTTACATGTGAAAGCTAGCCAGTCTTACGAACCATTACTGCATCTTCCCAAATTCATGATACTGTTGTATAGCTGAATATTTAGAAGAATTTAGTACCTGGCAACTCTAACCAAAAGTAACCAAGTGAAAATAATATAAATAAGAATTCGAGAGATGCTAGAGGCTTGTATAGCCTTTACCAAAAGTTAAAAGTGGAAAAATAGGTCTCTGAAAACATAAAAGCGACTCAACAAAAGGGAAGCCTCCACCATGTGCTTCATTAACATAAAAAACAAAAGAGGGCCAGCATGAAGCCCCAATAAATCTGGATACACACACTTTTTAAGATAAACATCATTATCACACTTAACGACAAAAAAAGAAAATTAGGTAAAGATGGTAAAGAAAAAAAAGGAGAAAAATAAAAGGGGGTTAATACTTGCTCCTAGCAAGAGATTATGGGAATCGCTTCGCAGTGCTGGTACCCTCGAGGGACAGTCAGGTGTGTTGTAAGTCTCAATGCTTATTCTTATATATAACCTCTAATACAAATACCACTTTATGGGTTACAGAGCCTGAGACAGTAAAATCGCTAGTTTAATAAATCTAAAAAAAGAAAGGAGAAGACACCTCTTATAAACAAAAAATGATTATTTATTAGCAAAGTAAAGCGAAACAACAGGCTAAATTCATAAGGAACAATCACCATTCATACATAAACTTTGATAAACTCTGAATAACAATTAACAAGAAAAAAATAAAAATTTAAAAGAGACTATCAAAAGAAATTTAAATTATGTTTAGATGAATAATTTTTTTTTGTTTATCTCCTTGTTCAACAGTTTTCTAAAATTTTTGTAGTTTATATTTCAGGTAGCAAATTCATAATACACAATTAAAGAAATAAATACTTTTGTCCTTGAAAAATATATAATTTG
The DNA here is from genome assembly GCA_029891345.1 of Dryococelus australis. Classification (NCBI taxonomy): domain Eukaryota; kingdom Metazoa; phylum Arthropoda; class Insecta; order Phasmatodea; family Phasmatidae; genus Dryococelus; species Dryococelus australis. Next base: position 97,925,309 of record CM056995.1, on the reverse strand, counting down.
GGTATCTGGTATTAACACCTCTCTAGCCTATAGACGGTATTCCACAATCACCAATGAATCCAAATTGATAAAAGAAATTAATTAGAGACTTACAGGTCTCTTTAAAAGAGTTGAATAATTCTTGGTGTTACAAAAGACAAAAATAAAAGGTGAAAATGACCAAAAAACTCCGATTATTTATGTAGGATCTTTGCGTCAGAGGTTAGGTCAATTCAATCGTCCTATAAAACATCAACATAAAAATTTATCATGGGAAGTCAGCAGGAATTAGTTTCCTACAAATACTACTCAGTTGATTTAAAATATGATTGGCCAGAATTATAGGAAAGAAAAAGTGAAGAAAAATGAAACAACATAAAAATATGTGAGTCAGAACATTAATAAAACACAACCGCAACTCACCTGTGGTACTGTGCACTGCGACAACAAAAGTAAGCAGTGTCTAGTACTAACCTTTAAGACCAAAGCCAAAAGCAAAAATGAAAACTAAACTTTTATTATTGTATACAATTATTGGCTAAGTATGGCAGAAATGACATCTTGAAACTTCACAACTTATTTGTGACTGAAAATAAACCTGACTAAAGCGACTACAACTGACAACTAGAAATTCATACCATTACCTCTGTACTTGCATCTTAAGTTCTCGCGGCCATTTATCGTCAAGCTGCTCTCTAAGCTTCTCTTCCCTGGCTAACACCCTTAGCTATCTCAGAAACTATGACTTAACAGATTGATCGGGGCCATGTTTCCTGAAATCGGGAAAAAAATGAGCCAATCAATCAAAACAAACAACAATACTAAAACAATACTCATCCCACCTTTGCAGCTGAGGCTGTCTCCTCCGGACCGATTCTCCATCTGTCCACTCCGCCTCCAGCCAATCAGCGTGCACCACGCACCCTTAGCAACAGCCTGTAGGCATGCACTCAATACTGCCTCACCCCCCTTACTCATTAGCAGCCTACCCTACCTCTACTGCCTTCAGTATGAAACCCTCTCCTTTCCCCTGACAGTATTTACAAACTCACAGCTGCCGCAGCAAAACATCCCCACCGGTAAAAACTCCAGAACTTATGAAGTAAAACATGCGGCACAAAAAATCACAAACATTTTATTTAAAAAGGTAAATGCAATGGTGAGAGAAAATGTGCAACAACAGTAAACAGTTAAATAGCAAAACAAATAAAAGGCTGAAGCTAACCTCAGCTCGGAAAATGCTAAGGACACCACCAAACACAAAGCTTCTCGAACTATCCATTGCACACCAAAGTTAAAAGAAATATTGCTGGGACGAAAAAAAAAAAAAAAAAAAAAAAGTTTAACTCCTCATAACAAAAAAAAAAATCGAAAAGATAATGGCATCTGAACAAAAAATTTAAATGTTTAAAATATGTAAAATAAATTTTAATAGGCAATCTTTAGTTTTGTCACAATACTGTATGTAGATCTGTGCTATACCAGATGAGGATGATGTAGTTGGGTGATCATTACTGTGAACCAAGACCGACCCAACCACAACAACAGTGTCCAGTTAAGCCTGGTCAACATGAACAACATGATAATCAGACAGCATTGTGGGAGTATGCTTATATTCTGCTAGCCAACTGATAAGCACCTCATATGTACACATGGTGCAGTGATGCTAATGCCAACATGACAGTCCCTTTTTTTTTTTGTTGTATTTAATTTCTTTCAAATTACGTAGATATGGAAATGTTAGGTTCTTTATAATGCATTTGTATTTCCTGCAATCTGTAGTCTTAACCTTTTCTTTACATAAGTAGGTCGATTATATTTGTGTATTTGCAGTGGATTTTTAGCAGATAGAGGAGAAATAAAACAAATATTGCCATTATTTTTTACATGTGCAATGCAATTGGTCAAAATGGCAATGTGTAACAGTTTTTTTTATAAGTAAGGTAGGTGTTATGGCTTGGTAAAGGTTACTTAAAATTATTTGTAGTTTTTAGGGATTTAAGAAATTACTCACCAAATTTAAGCAAATTATTTTTCAAAATAGTAACACAACAAATTGCCGCCTTTAATATTCCAGCACACTGGACATGCCTCAGAATATCCTCAGATTGCAGCACCGGCAAGCCCGAAGCATTGCTTTCAATGTATTGGAATAGGTAGATGCAGAGTAGGGAGCTCTCTGAACCGACATGACATGACGTGGCATGGCATGGCATCTGCTGACGGCATTCCTGCAGAGGGCAATCTGGCCAGAAATAGGGTACAGCACTGGAGGGGAAGTAACACCCACCACCGCTCCCAGTCCTCACAGTGGTCACTTCTGATTCATCCTCTTACAGTTACTGGATATGGCAAATATTATAACAACTTAACGTAATAATATTTTTATTGCTCCATATATTTTTTTAATTTTCTCCTTCCTGACTATGCTCCTATTTTCCTTATAGCAACAATAATAATAAATTAAGTAATATATTCAACAAAATATATTAAACATTTTTTGTGTTTGGCAGTTTGTAAATTTACAAACACACAGGCCTACATATAAATGAGATTTTATATAGGTAATTTATAATATTTAAGGGATCTATTGACAAAGAGATATTTTCCATAGTACGAATTGCAAGATTATGGAATGATATACAGCACAACCTTTATATAAAACATTTTAAAAATACATAATGCAAATATTACTTTCAAAATGCAAGAAAACAGAAATCATATATAAAACTTGAGCTCAGTACTAGAATTTTCCAAATAAATAGTTAATTCTTTGTTCCATTTCAAAAATTTGTACTTGTACACCTCCCCTCAACAGTCAATGAGTACTATTTTCAAGTGTCAGCAAGTTCTGTAATTTTAAAAATAGTGGACTTAGGTTGTACGTGAAGTATTCTGCATCTTCGGTATCAAACTAACATTTTAGATGCTGTGCAGAATAACAAAATTATAAAATTTTGTAGAATATTTTTTTTCCTATAGGTGTGAATTTCACATAATTTATCTTATATAGCTCCATAAACATTGCTGTATCCAATATGTTACATATATTATGCCTGTATGTTGATAATAGGATATTTTGGATGTAGACCCTTACTTTTTTTATTATTCATTACTAGTAAAATGATCTGAGGTCTTCATTTATTAGTTTCAGCTAAGCTTAGAAGCATGCAGAAAGGGATAGCTCTAGCCAGTCTAGCAGTTATGCTCATAACCACATTAATTGATTAGGATGATATTTTGTAACACCAAACTATGGGAAGTTGCATTTCATAATATTATCAGTTAATCTGTGAATAAGTTGGTGTTTACAGATGTTATGTAAATGAAGTACAAACTTAGCCACTATATATTCTACGAAAATAATAAAATTTCATTAAACAAGAATTGGGGCATAAAATAAGATTACGCTACTCAATTAACGGGATGTGAATTAAATTGACTTTGCACAAGAATTTGGAAGGAAAATAAAGTTCATTACACGAGTAGCTTTCACATCAACAGAAAAGTCTGAGTTTGAACTGTCACTGTTCCCTTCAGAAGATTTAACTGTTGGTTCATTGGCCGCAATCGTTCACATAGCCAAGGTTGGGCTAAGTTACATGTTTTGAGAGGGGTAGGGGTGCATACCTCACATGTTGGTGATTGTACTCAAATCAAAGTGCATCTTAGATATGCATGTAAACTTTTTTTAGATATTTTAAGCACCACAACCGGGGTGTCTTAGACTCGAGTAAATATAGTAGTCAAAATGTAGAAATATTTAATAAGTTTCTATGGAAAAAATTGTTTAAAGCTGTAATAGTACAAAATGGTCAGTACAGTAATTAAAAATAACATGTGCAGCATGAAGTTTGTCTGAAAATTATAATAGTTTTAAAATTATTTTTATTGATCAAATAGTGTTTTGAAATTGTTTTTTTTTCTTCTGTCATTGAAGCATTTCAGCTTATGTAAAATTGGTTTTCAATTGACCTATCCGGACTCATAAAAGTTAAAAGTGATATTTAATACATGCAGTCACAACAAAAAAATACAACATTTGAACTGTCCCATCACTACTTGAGACAAGTCTTGAAAAACTTGCTTTGTTTTGAGATGTTGTGAAATTCACATATGATAAAAATTTATACATGTTTAATTTCAGTGCCTTCTTCTTACTCAGCTGTTGTGGAAATGATGGGCTGCTGATATTGGAATGGTGTTATTTTGCAAGTTATACCTCGTCAAATATTTTCTCTGCAATAAAGGTTGTAACATTTTTTTTTAGGAATAGTGCCTAATAAGTTGAGAGCAAATTGGCATGGTGCATCACAAGAAAATTCTATTTTATCTTGCAGGTAGTGGGAGAGTGTAGATTCAACATGCCCCCATATTTTATGGAAATCATGGGTTGATGCGTACTTCTCAGAAAGAACAAAAAGTTGTTTGGAAAGTGCTAATTTTGCATCTATCAAAGAGTTGAACAGTATTTCAGAGAAACAAGCTTATTTACATGTCATCTGTGATGATTAAACTTTCTTGTGATTTGTTACAGAATATAAACATGTACTTTGTTGTAATGTTTACCATCTTCACTGAAGAAGAAACAGCAACATAAAATAAAAGTTATTACAAAAAAGTGTTCATTATTCAACCAAAGCTACATATTGCAACAGTGATATTGTAAACTAATAAGTTAGTTGTCAAAACACTTTATAAAATTTTTTAGGTGCATGTAATTGTTCAATGGGTAGGTTTTCTAAGCCACTGATTTGTCTGATATATTCATGAGTGACCATTTTATGGTTCCGAGGGCTAAATGTTAGCAGTTGGCAGATGAAATGACTGGTGTGGTATGAATGGATGTGCCCTGGGTGATAGTCATGCTAACCCTTTGAACAGAGTGGCAGTTTTAAAGATTTCTGCGCTAATGAATCTTGAAAATTTAACGAGATTTAATGTAACAATTTACCTACTGTGTGTAAAATTTTTGCCTCTTTTTCTTGAATGAATTAGTGGTTGATTGATCAATCAATCAAAGTAGTGGTTGGATATAGATAGTTTATGGTCAATTGAGCACTTTTTAATTTGCCCTGAGAAAAAACTGTGTGTAACTGCACATATTTTATCATTTTACACTGACTGGAGTACTGTACTTGAAATAAACTTGGGCTAAATAGAAAAAAAAAATACAAACACTGCGTAATTTCTTCTTGGAAGTGTGGTTTTTTAAATACTTGATTTTGTTTTGATAAAAATTTGATTTACTCTCTATCCATTGTTTGTTCAATAATTCATTAAAGAACAAGTTAATTTTTTCCCTTGTTGATTCTGTAAATATACTGTTGTTAGGATTGATGTAAACATGCTAGAAGGGGGGGGGGGGGGGGGCAGAGTTTTTTTCTTCTGGAATACAATAACTCATGTCACTTGAAAGCATTGAAACATGCAAAATAATTCACCTTGACATGACTCATAAATGTTAGTTATAAAGCAATTTTCTTTCATAGGGCGGTGATTAAGATTATATCTGCTATATGACAGGGTAATTACTTCATGATCTCTTTGAGCAGACATTAGTTTTGATTCCTTTGGCAAAAATCCACTCTCATGTTACAAGGTAAAGTATCTAACCAACTGTATTTTGTCCTTATGAAAGTAGTAAATGAGAACAATGTTCAACCCTTATTTTACATTGTCAGTTGACTAACTAAAAGCAATGGGGGTAACAACATATGTATTTATTATATGTGGGGGCAAGATGAATTTTGGTACCCTCTTGATTTTCAATGCACCCGTTTAACCTTTCCCGTTAAAGCTCCTTCAGTCTCTCTCTTCTCTCCATACACACATACATGTATACACATGGAGAGAGAGTGAAAGAAAGAATGGAAGGGGAGAGAAATAGAGGGCGAGAGGGAGAAAAGAAAGGAGAGAGGAGGGCAGAAATAAAGAGATAGAGGGAGAAGTGAAGTAAGTGAAGAGGTTTGTGTAGCTCTGGGCATCAAGATCTTGAGAGCCGATGAGGGTGACGTGAGGTCAGAATGATGCAGTATTGGAATGAAGGTGTGGAAGAAATGGGAGATCCCCGAGAAAATGTGCAATCTGTGGCATTATCCAGCATGATTCTTACTTGTGAAAATCTGGGAGCAATCCCATGGGAATAAAATGAAAGAAAAGGCGAGGGGGAGAGAAAAAAGAGGAAGAGAAAAAAAGTGAGGGCGAGGGGAAAAAAAAGAAAGAGATAAAAAATGAGAGAGTGAGTGAGGGGAAAGAACGGGGGGAGGGAGGAAAATGCAATATGTTGTACATTTATGAAATAATGTTTTAAAAGTAAAGGGATATTCCTGTTATTACTCAGAACTGTAGATATGATCACACACACAACCATCAAAACACAAATATGATCTTGATTTTAAAACGTAAGTATCACAGCTAACGGCCATGTATTTTTCTGCTACAGGTGTTACACTAATGAAAAAATTGTTAACGAATGCTATAAATCCAATGCTCACATTTTTCTCACCTTATAACGCGTTGGAAGTTCATAGTACCTTAGCTTACGTCAGTCCAGTACTCATGTAGGTTATTATAACTGGGGCTCTGTTTCAGTTTGTCTAATGGGAAAAAATAAAGGGGTGGGGGATTTTAGTTTACCATCTTTCACAAGACTACGTTGCTTTTTGGTTCTTCTCTTACGAGGCACGAGATGGCATAGATTTTTGGTTTTTGTTACAATGCAATTATCAATTTAAGTTACTTATTGCTTTAATGGAGCTGTATAACATTTCCACAAATGGAAATAGCATTAAAATTATAAAAACTTGAAAGTTCTAACTTTGCTGAAAAAATAAAATGTGAGTAATATGTTGCTGTTCATACAGATGCAAATTAACTTGGTAGGTAAAACATTTTAGTGAAATTAGTCTCACATTTGACATTCGTATTTTCTGTAAAATAAAATGTTATTCTTACACTACAATGAGAGCTGAAATGGTTTTATAAAATGTATTCCAAAACAGTTACGGATATAAAATATTTCATATGTGTGTGTCCAAAAATACACCATTTCATGGACAGAGGCCTAACTTGGCACAGTCATGTTGTTGGATAAACGTCGTCTTGCGCAGCTATGCCCAGCTTTCAATCCACACTCAGGGTTGCTTACCAAAAATGGAATTACCATTTACAAATCCCTCATCCACCCTATTCTGATTTACGCAGCACCAGCATGGGCCTACTGTGTACAGGCTAACCTGGCTATGCTACGAGGAGTGCAAAACAAATGCTTCAAGCTACTAGTTCATGCCCCAAAATAATATTCTTACCCGGGAATTACACAATGAGCTACAACAGACCCTGTTATTTCACATTATTAAAAAAATTTCACAGTCATTTTACGATCGCTCCTAGCATAATACAAACCCATTAATCTCCGCACTAGGAGATTATGATCCCGAGGTCACACAACGATACAAGAGGCCAAATTCGTTGCTGACACATAGGCTTTCATAGTGATACCTACAAGCCCAAACATAAACACCACTAACTGCTAACACTACCCCACACATTCAGTTAACCATCCCTTAATCATAATATGCACCCTAGGCTGTCTCAAAAGCTGCGCATGTACAGCCATCAGGCTCTCTGCCAGCATGTATGGCCATTGGCTGAGATGACAGCCAATAAGGGTTCAGTTTCCCCTCACAGCAAGGACCAAGATTGTGACTGCATCTCTAGCCTTCAAGAAATAGCACCTTGAAGACTAAGAAGGCACTTTAGGATGAAGAAGTTAAAGTTTCTCGTGCAACACATGGCAATCGTGCTGCAGGGGGTGTGGTGCACCATGTAAAGACAGACTGCAGATAACACTACCTGGTTCTGTGAAAGCGATCTCTGGTGCACCGGTATGCTCCTGCATCTATGGCAGGTTGTGATCCAAGGGAGTCTCCATTTCCCCATCTCTTTTCTTTCCTAATTTTTGTTTTAGGTATCTACTGGGGACATGGGAGGGGGCGTGCACAGTCCACTCTCCATCAGAGTTGTGGTACCTTCCACAGCATTGGTTACATTCAAGAACAACACCAGCAGTGACCAAACGAAAGAAAGCGCCCCCTACCAATCTTTATTGTGTGTTTCAAACATCCTTTAATGAAGACTATCCCATCTCCTCCTTTATTCGAGTAGAAATCTCTTTCTAAATCGTAAATTGCATGCAATTTTGCAATTCTTTTCTGTCAAGGGTTTTTTTTATGGTGTCTGACGGTTTTCCCCTCCTTCATTTGTAGTTCAGGTTAAGTTAGCATGGGAAGTAAGCATGACCTCAATTGTGGCCATGTTTTACCAAATCCCGGTCAAACTGTGAGCATGTAGTTAGAATCTTTCCCTGCATGCCTAGGCATATGGGGCTCAACTCTGTGATGCACATACATCGTATCCCTAGTCAGGACTTCCAACTCTCTTAGATTTGAGGTAGGTTTGAGTGACTCAGTAGTAAGAAGTTACTCTGTCCAACCATGCACTGACTTCTTTAGTCAATGCTACCACTAGCTGATTGTCATTCATCAGACTAGATCACTATGCTGCCTGTCAGCTCACCGAAGCTTTCTGTGATTCTTAGCCACCCAGTAGTTCTGCACTTAGAATCACAAGTCAGAGTACTGTACGACTGGGGTCACTCCCATCCCCTGCGCTTACGGAGTCTAGGCAATACTCTTGGTTGGCATCCTAGTATCTGCCCTTCAGGGCTATAGTCAGGGTACAAGCTGGTTTATGTGTGTGTACTGTACAATCTAGTGAATTGAGTCTCCGGCTTGCCTTTTGCGAGGCTGTATTTGTCCGTATCACCTATGCCGTACTCTCGGAAGAGGGAGATGGAGAGAAAGTTTAAAAAGTTGAGAAAGGCAGCTTACGCCACCGAAGGTAATCTGACTTGCAAACCCATTCCCTCTACTGCAGCAGTACTTTACGTGAACAGGACAGAGTTCATACCACCCATACCACTGAGAGGCCTCACCCCTTAGAATTACCGACCCCCTTATTTCCGCCCTTAATTAAGATCAACGGCACCTCTCACCCTTTGGTTGAGGCGTTCCTAAGAGGTGAAGAACACTGTTAGGGATTGCCAATCCATGGTTCGGCTGTTACCTAACCTACAGTCTTCCTCCAGTCACCCGCCAAGCAAGAGCACTTCACATCCTGAGAACATCCACGGCGACCACCAGCCCTCACCATGCCAGGAAAAGTGTCTCCACCCAAGGCAGCATCTTCAGCAGACCATTTTGCAACCAGGTAAAGCTGTGAATAAAGATCAGCCCGTTCACAGGGCCATGACAGTGTGCAACTTTGTGCCCCTCTGACAGGCCATTTGACCTGCCTTGTACACTACCCATGCGCCAGTCAAGCATTAAGGCATCCCATGTATGTACAGTGTGATTCTGGCACCACAAACAAAATCTGTAAAAGTGACTAAGCGTTGATGCATGCCAGCAGCTGTGCTACTGAGAGGCACACTCTATGGCCGACTTCGCCCCATCTGAGCGCGTCAAGTGCGGGGTGAAACCAAATTCATTGGCTGCTAAGACTTGGAAATAATAATATTAAAAAGACTTCATACATTAGTGAGTCAACTACGTAACTGAACTTCACGTCTGAAATTATGATCTTCCACATCCAATCAAGAAGGAACGTACCAGAGAAACCCTGATGAAGAAATAATATTATGTAAGGTAATGTACGTTGCACCGAGTATATTCATGTTATGAGGCACCGAGTATAGTGTGCCCGATGCCAGGAAGTGCAACATGATGCACCGTGTCAGCGTTCTCGCGGCACAGCAGAAGGTAGGTACACCACATCGCCCCCCCCCCCCCCCGGGCGAGCCGCTAGTCAGATGTTTTGTATAGTTGAAGTGGGACAGTCATGTCTTTGTACGTTACGTGTGCCGGCCCGCTGACACGAGTTCAGGGGTTCGATATCCCAGTGTTGTACGGTGCCCAGCGACGCTCAGTTTAGTCAAATTATGTGTACTTGTGTGGGCAAATAAGATTAAATGGTGTAGCACTGACACACGCATTGTTACTGTATCGTAAGTTTGTTCCTTGAGTTCCTATGGCCATCTGGACTTTGGTGATCACTAGGTGGCAGCACTTCGTTCATTTGTGGACGTGGTGACAATCCCGAACTATAATGAAGAACCCTTACAAGCTTTCTGGTGTCAGAAGTGGGATGCGGCCTAACTGTTTGCCGGCAATTACATATCGTTATTGCGCGTGTGTTTTGCGCCGTGATCTATCACAATGGAATCTGCAGTTCGAAGGCTGATATTTCGCAGTTAACGTTGACGTGCGTTACGCAGAATGATTGTGGCACAGGATTTGTGTGAACTATGTGCATCGACATGTCGGGACTTCCAATGATGTGATTCGTACTCATGAACATTTTGCATGTCTATTCGTGCTTCTGAACTTCTGCAGTGCGTCCCTGTGAAAGGTATGCTGCAAGCATCCATACAGCGAGAAGAGCAGCTAATGCCTCCTCGCTGTTGTGTACCGTTCAGCTGTCGTCAGCCGAGCGTCGTTGCCGTGTCGCCTTTCGCAGAGTGCTGATAACGGAGTTATTGTGCCGACGCGCCACTGAGAGTAGTACGTCCGCTATCCTCATGTCCACCTGGAGTTGCTCTGCAGTCTGTTGCACCGCATTGCTGAAGTTAAGGTGAGATGTTCAACCATATTTTATTTCTTTGTATGGCACTTGTCGCGATGGCCTATACAAGTCAAGAAGCATTAAATCACGTAGCATATAGATTGGAAGGTTTAGAGCATGAAAATTCAGACCTCAAGAGACAAGTGTCGAGTACACCAGTAAATTTAAATCGGGACAGGTCAGGTTTGTAGGGTAATGCACCAATGCATGTTAGAAATTTCACGTTGCTACCCACCATCCCAGTATTTAGTGGCAAACCAGAAGAAAATGTTGGAGTATTTTTTATTAAGATCGAACAGGCTGCTAATGTTTGTAATTGGTCAGAAAGTGAACAATTAGCCTTTGTAAAGCTCAGACTTGCAGGTAAAGCACTAGATCTTGTTCTTGCTGACAGTGCTTGCCAAGAGACCAAAAATTATGAGGAGCTTAAAAAGCATCTGTTAGAACATTTTGGCAGGAAACACACCACTGTTTTTATTAGGAACAGCCGAGTCACCTTAAGATCTTGGACAATGAGTCTGTGGGGGAATTTACGGACAGGGTACGCAAAATTAATGCTAACACATATGAATTAGGTACCAACAATGAACGAAATGAGGCGATCAAGCATGAGGCTTACCAACGGGCTCTCCATGCTTTCTTGAATAGTTTGAAGGGTGAAGTAGGCAAGTTTACACGTATTGCTTGCCCACAAACTTTTAAAGAGGCCCCAGAATCTGCGATAAATGTAGTCGAAGCTGACAAGCGTCCTGTTAAGGAGCAAGACACCTTGGTTAAGTCTTCTGGTAAGTCAGTGTTCGCAGTTGAGCGTAATGGAGACATATGTTTCTTTTGCCCCAAGGTAGGTCACAAGATAAGGGATTGCCGCAAGAGGGCAAAAGCATGTTTTGGTTGTGGCCAGATTGGGCATTTCGTACGAGTGTGTCCAGAAAAGGGTAAACAGAGCAAGGTGTCAGATGCTCCTGTTGACAAGAATGTTAAGTTAAACAGCTCCGGGACTGGACTAGTCACAGTCCCATGTAAAGTGTGATGTGTGCTGCTTAAACATCTAATCTAATACGATTATGACTCATCGTCAAGAGTACAACTTCCATCACTACAGATGTGAAGGACACGTTGCCTACCCTACAGGCAATGGAAACTTATGAGCGTATGCTCTTCAACTGGAGGATACCCAACCTGGTAGGCATGCCGCCCCATTTCCCCGCCCTGAGAGCCTACCAGCTGCCCAGACTTCGGGCAAGGCTGAGTGCCACAGATGAAGCACGAAGCAGAAACGCTGACCACAGTATTCTCACACCAACCAGGGCAGGAGAACGTCACGCCTACTGTGTATTCCAAGCCAGCAGCTTACAAGCTTCCACTATATAAGTCAGGATGCTGCCGAGCTCGAGAGTAATTTTTACGCATTCTTCTCTAGCAACCTCCCACAGCACTAAGTCAGTGCTCGGGATCTTCGAAGAATCTTGTTACATTCAAGTACGCCCCAGTGGCTACTTACTACGTACGTCGACGACCAGTCAACCCGATGACCAGCGAACATGATCACATATTTATTTAACTTCACTTTGTTTCCTCTAGACACCTTTTACTTAGCAGTTTAACTTGAACTAATGTGTATTCGTCTAGAACCAGCTTTTCCCTTTTTACTTAGAACCAGATCACCTACACCTGAAACCGCAGTTACCTTCAGCTCTCCACGACTTGGTAGGAGGTAGCACAGGTCACATGTTTATTGAACTTTCAATAAACACTCATTGTTCTCTACCTTTCTGTTTTTCAATTCCAGGGTATATGTTTGTATTAACAGTTGGAGACAAATATGCCATGCACTGCCGACAGGAACCGGGAGTTTTGTTAAAACAAGTTAGCCTGACGGTGGATCTCTTTCAGGTATCTGCACGTCAGAAGACATACATATTAGACGGTTACCAGTTTTTTCCCAGTCACACATCAGCACTAAGTCAGTACTCATGGGAGAGAAACAGCAACGCTACAACCACTAGAAACACCTTCACACCGGGACGCACGACAGACTGAGGTTGCTTCTCACCATTCGCACTAAGCCAGTGCATGGTGAGTGTAGTCTGAAGTTTTGCCGTTCATCCTAGTGCGAACGCACTACCAGTAGAGGCTTGGCGGCCCCCAACAGCTTCACGTCCCTGATCAGCTCGCATACTGTGGGGGATCAGTGGGGACTCTTATCAAGCTCGTGCCGGCAAGTCCTTATTGGGTTACACTGCCGACCTTCCTGTCTAAGTGCATCGCATAGACTATAGAACTGTTTGCCCTATGCCTCACGAGAAGAGGAGTGATAGAATACGTAGGGAACAATATCTGGCACACTCTACTCTCAAGACATGGATCGCATTACCACGTCCTACACAGGAGAGGCAGGTGGAACGGGACCACGCCTCCGAACTTAGACGTAAAGCAGTTGCGCCTGCTCTGGTTCTAGTAATTGACTTCCCACCGTGTATCTGCATACATCCTACGTGTCATCCTGTTGTCAAAGGACTCCTGACCGGTACTGAAGTGCGCCTAGGCTGGGATAACCTGATCTTCTGGTCTAACGAAGCACACCTGTGGAACCTCAGCTCCGGCATAGACCGAATTCGTTGCGCCTAGGCAAAGTCTACCCGACTACAGCACCCAGAAGCAGGAGTGAGTAAGTTCTAACAAACACCCCTCACCTTTCATTAACTATTTAAACCAAACTACCCCGCTTTTGGTCTAGCGGACAAAATCCTCGACCAACGTGCTAAGTCAGTCTAATCGAGCAGGCGTCAAGTGCATACCTGCGACAGTGTCACACGATGACTTAAATGATTTGACAGTAAGTGTTACTTACAGAGGTAGACCACTCAAGTTGTTAATAGATACTGGCGCTCGAGTATCACTGATGTGGCAACTTTGTTGTTGGAGACTTAGATTTACAGTGTCTCTAAGAGCCAAAATTTGTTGTGTCTGGTCTTTCGGGCCACAAGTTAAAGAATTTGGGAGAAATTGTTGTAAGTATACAATTAGGTAACACTGCCTATGAAATGTGTGTACAGGTCGTAAAGAATGACTGCACCTGTTACGATGGAATAATCAGGCTAGATTTTCTAAAAAACAATACCAAGCACGTGCAAATGTAGCAAAACAGAGCCTGCAACTGGGAAATAAATTGTACTCCCTAGGCCAGTGCACTGATGGGTCGACATCACAAGTAAAGGGCTGCTGTATGGGATCACGTGACCCAGCCTCTCCAGTTAAGATTACTCTGTCCCCAGTACATTTAGTAGTTGCCTAGAAAATACAGCCAGGTACAGAGAAAAATTCTCCGCATTATGGTTTCTCTCTCAAGTGTTCATGTGGAAAATAACTGCACTATACTAGAAGAACCTCCTCGCGAATGTGATGTGTTGAATAATCAGCACTGCTATGTTGCTAGAAGTGTCACTACAGTTATGCCTCATGAAGGAAAAGTAGAAGCGCGTGTGAATATTGTAAACATGAGTCAAGCTGAGGTAGAAATTCCTCGGGGCACTCAGATAGCAGTGTTGTAGCTGCTGGAGAAAGGAGATGTCCTTTCTTGTCCTTGTGATGTAGACAAGTCTGTCATTAGTGAAAACATGAATCAGTCAGGAAGCTTGAAAGAAATGAAGTTATGTGGTTGAGTTGTTACAGATGATTCTGGGCTAGATTTAACAGGTAAATTAAGTAATTTGTCAGGAGAAGATAAGCAGTTACTAGTGTCACTGTTGCAGGAGTAGCAGCATATTTTTAGAGAGGAAAAATTTGCCAGTCACACCTTTGGTCTAACACAGGATATATAAAGGGGATCACAAGCCTTTCTCGATGAAACCGTATCGTGTTCCCTTTTATCAGCAAAAGCTAGTACATTACATGGTAGAAGAACAGCTTCAGTCAGGATTCATTGTGCCACAAGAGCCAAGTGACCCTCCTTGGGCTTTTCCTGTTGTTATTGTAAGAAAGAAATCTGAAACTGGAGATATCCAACATCATTTTTGTGTGGACTACCGCCCTTTAAATGAAGTTACTACTCCTGACATCTATCCATTGTCTAATATAGTAGAGTCTATAGATAATTTGGGTCAGCACAAAATTTTCTCAGTTGTTGATCTTACCAGTGGGTATCATCAGATAGGAGTTCATCCTGATGATCAAGCTAAAACTTCATTCATCAGTACTACAGGTGTGTACAAGTATGTTTGTCTTCCTTATGGTCTGATTAACGGTCCTGCCACTTTTCAGAAGCTCATGGACGGTGTGTTAAGAGGCTTGACTCCTACTCAATGCATTGTTTACATTGATGATGTCACAATATTCAGTAAAGACATGAAATAGCATGTTGAACATCTTAGATCAGTTTTTGACAGTTTGGAGAAGGCTAATTTGTCCTTATCCCTAGAGAAATGCCATTTTGCCATAAGTGAAGTCCATTATCTTGGGCATGTCATTGGTTCTTCAGGAGTAAGTCCAGACCCAAAATTGATTGAAACAGTTTAGCTTTTTACCAGTCCCACAAATGTGAAAGAATTACAAAGTTTTCTTGGCTCATGCAATTATTACGGTAGTTTCATAAATAGTTATGCTACAATTGCACGACCAATGACCAGTTTATTTAAAAAGGGTATGAAATTTGTATGGGCAGATAAGGGTGAACAGTCTTTTATTGCCTTGAAAAAAGCACTAACGACCTCTCCAGTTATTGCTTACCCAGATTTCAGTAAGCCTTTCGTATTAGCTATTGATGCAAGTCAGTTCGCTATTGGTAGTTTCTTGTCGAAAGTTGTGAATGGTGAAGAGCATCCAGTTGCTTATGCCTCAAGACAGTTGAACAAAGTTGAAACAAACTATTCAGTAACTGAAAAAGAGCTCTTAGCAGTTGTGTGGAGCGTAAAACATTTTGGCTGTTATTTGGTTGGTAATGAATTTACAATAGTGACAGATCACATTGCACTGAAGTGGATGTTAGGTCTGAAGGATCCTAGTGGTAGATTAATGTGTTGGTTCTTACAGCTGAGCGAGTATGTTTACAAGATTCAGCATCGCCCCGGTAGAAAGCACGGGAATGCAGACTGCATGAGTAGACGAGTACGTTTGATAGAAGCTAGTGCAGAGGAAAATATGGGTGCCGAGCAACAAAATGATGAGGAGTGTCAGCTTTTCCAACAGCAGTCTAGGTTCACTGAACAAGATGGTCTTCTGTTTAGGCAAACTCGTTTGGGCCTAAGACTAGTTGTCTATAGGTCTGAGCAGGATGAAATTTTAAAGGAATGCTATGACTCTGTGTATGCTGGTCACCGACGTGAAAAGGCTACAAATCGTAAGGTGAGATATTGGTGGAAAAATCGTAAACAGTCAGTAGACCACAATGTGCAAACTTGTGTGTCTTGTAACCTCCGAACTACCCACGGAAAATTTGAGCTACTCTTGTCGAGCTACCAGAAACCGAACGACCTTATTAGAGATTAAGTCTAGACATTGTATGGCCTATGCCGAAAACAGCAAGTGGTAACAGATATATCTTGACATTTATTGATCGCTTCTCCAGATATCTGGTTATGAAGCCTCTCCCTGACGAAACAGCTGAAACCATAGCTCGAACTTTTGTATTTGACTGGATATTGAAATTTGGCATGCCAGATTCAATTATCACAGATCAGGGAACAAATTTTGTGTCAGAGCTCATGACACAGTTGTGTCAACTGTTGCGTGTAAAAAAGTTGGGAACAACTCCAGGACATCCACAAGGAAATGGGAGAACCAAGTGTGCGCATCATACAATTGCAAAGATGATAAACCATTATGTAAGCAGCCGACATGATGATTGGGATGTGTATTTACTCTACGTTTGTGCAGCATACAATAGCCAAGTTCATACCAGTACCCAACTGAGTCCCTATGAAGTTGTGCATGGCATGAAGATGTCCACTCCTTATAACACATGACTGTAGCTCCCGCAGTTGGCAACAGCCATGTTGTCGAGCTAGTAAGAAAACTGCGTGATGTGTGGAAATCGGTGAAGCAACGCAACCACTCCGCATTCTTGCAGCAAGCAGTACAGTACAGTAAGAAGGCAGTCAACAGGCAGTATAAAGTTGGTAATATTGTGTACCTTAGCAATCCAGTGTTGAAGAAGAATCAAGTTAAGAAGTTCCAAAAAGCCTGGAAAAGATCGTATCCAGTCATAGAGGTGTGTTCTCCAGTCATCCTTAAGCTTCAGCTGCCCTTCCGCTTAGTTATCATTCATGTGAATAGAGTGAAGCCGTACACAGGTCCAGCTACACTACCTACCTATGCAACTGGCGATCAAGATCATCCTTGTGGGAGACCATGTAAGCTGCCTCCAGCCTCGCCTCCAGTCAAGAAGAAGCCAGGACCTTCAGCTACGACAATTCCAGATCCTGCCTCAGCACACACCTATAGAAAAGCAGCAAGTTTCCCCTCCCAATTCCCCATCGACACCGGTGAGACCACCTATTCACTACAACCTGCGCCGCCGTCATCAGTGTAAATGCAACATGTTTGTGTTTTTGTGTTGTGTAATATATTGTTTTGTGTACTAGCTGCAGAAATAAGAATGAAGCCATCGAATGTAGGTATTGTGTTTGAGCGTCAAAGTGATGTTGTGTCCAACAGTGAGTAAATAGTTGTAGTTAATTTTAATATTTCTGCTTTGTCTGAAGAACGTCACTTGCTAGGAAATATGTTAGATTTAGTGTACAATGCACATAAAAATTAATCTTACCTTCATGAAGATAATAGTACTCATGATAGTAATTCTGATCTTGCATTAAAGTAAATGAGTAGTGCATACAACAATTTTAAAATGGAAGTAGAGAGCTTTACGTACTTGTTACCTGATCATGAAGTTAATGTTAGACGTAAACGAGGGCTATTTGATATAGGTGCTCAAGTCATTAAAGCAATGTTTGGTACTGCAACTTCTGCAGATTTAGAAGTCCTAAATCAGGGTCTTGAAAATGTTGATTCAAAGTCAAAGAGTATAGCTTTAGATGTAGCAAACAATGTAATCTTGCTGAGAAATCTAGAAAATAGAATTGTAGATAATACTAAGCTAGTTCGCAAGATTGCTACTGATTATGTTAGCCATTATGAAGTCTGGTATAAAAAGTTAGTCAAAATTTAGACCAACTAATGCAACATGTGTTTCTAAGTAACTTACGGATAGATATGCACGGAATTTTGCTGCGAACTAGTGAAGCTCTTACGAATGCTCATTTTGAATCTAGTAATCTCCATCAGGGAATTGAAAGCAGTGTTAATCATAAGTTCAGCAGTGTGCTCATCAAACCCAGTATATTTTTAAATATTTTAAAGATGAAAAGCGATAGTATCAGTTTACCAACTCAGATGATAGTACAAGTTGAAGCTGGATAATTTATAACACATGACTTTTTGTTGTTAAGTTCTGACAGAAGTTATTATAGTTTTCTAGACAGTAATGACTTGGAAAATTGCAAATCACATGGTATAACAGTATGCAAAACATAGTTTACATTATATGATAGGAGAGAACCATAATATGAAACCTCTTTGTTTCTTGGAAAAAATGTGAGCAATTTGTGTTCCTCAAATATTGTCAAGCTGACAAAACAATTTTTTAAGAGAACGCACCATACCTGGTTGTTTTCAGTAATGAATCCCATAGATGATACTTTTGTGTGTCGAAGTACAAAACTTACCTTGCCTCCTGTAACCAAAACAATTTCTGGTAATGGTATGATTGAAAATGCTTCATTGTGATCTGATTTCGAATTGTTTCCAAGCTCTTGCCACATGAACCGATGTAATGTATCTGAATGTAAGTTATCCTGTTTTGCACATTCCTAAATTTCAGTTGAATTTCAATCCTGAGCAAATATTTGGTTGGTTGCAGACTAATCTAACTTTAGATAAACCCATGTTGTCAGAAATTGATGAGTACCTACAGAAACATGAGTACAGTGTAACATATAATCAAATCATGTACCTCGTAGATAAGCCAGATATTAGTTCTATTCCTGTTATTAGCATTGTTAACTCTTGCGTATTGTGTATTTGTATTAGTGTTGGTGTGATACTTGTAGTTACGAAGTGCTACTTTGCCAAACCCGTGAAAAACAATACAACAGACTCTAAGAGAGTACCAGCCTCTAATGTTAAGGTTGTATGGCCTGGTACAATCGAGCCGAGCTCATCTGAGATGTAATTGTCCTGTATCTGTTCTGTTTCACTTATATTTTTCTTGTATTCGTCTTAAGTTCCATGTGTTTTGTGAGTGTTGCTGCGGTGCTCCACTCTTCAAAGAGGAAGGTGTTTGTAAGGTAATGTATGTTGCACCGAGTATATTCATGTTATGAAACACAGAGTATGGCGTGCCTTGGGCCAGGAAGTGCAACCTGATGCACCATGTCAGCGTTCTCGCGGCATAGCGGCAGGCAGGCATGCTGCATCACCGCCCCCCCCCCCCCCCGGCGAGCCGCTAGTCAGTTGTTTTGTAGAGTTGAAGCGGGACAGTCGTGTCTTCGTACGTTGTGTGTGCCAGCCCGCTGGCGCGAGTTCAGGGGTTCGATACCCCAGTGCTGGACGGTGCCCAGCGACACTCAGTTTAGTAGAATAATATGTACTTGCATTGGCAAATAAGATTAAATGGTGTAGCACTGACACGTGTGTTGTTACTGTATCATAAATTTGTTCCTTGAGTCCCTATGGCCATCTGGACTTTGGCGATCACTAGGTGGCAGCACCTCGTTCGCATGTGGACATGGTGACAATCCCGAACCAAAATGAAGAACCCTGACAATTAATGATTTAAAATATACTACGTTAACTTGCCTGGCCAAGAAATTCCAAACAACCCTCACGATAGTAGCACTCCCGTGACTTTCTGACGTCACGGCCCACCTGCCTCAGTCCAGGGTGCATGAAAATGTCATTGCCTCCACCAGGGGAGATAAGAAATTGAGTGGTGCTCCTACAGCAGATAAACCAGCTCGTGTGTTGGAAGACTATGTAACCCGCCCCCAGAGAATCACTGAGACAGTGTGATTTTTGTATAAACAGAAGTACAGCCCCGTGGTCCAGTAGAGACGCCTGGCTTGCCGGCTGCATAGGTTCACGAGCTCTCTTACAGTCTGCAGAAGACTCTCTAATTATCCTCTGCAGCTCACTAGGGCTCAACCTCCTTTACCACAGCAGTCCGAAGCAGGGCTCGAACCTCTACTTCCAGCCAGCTGCTTGAAGAAGGCCACCAGCATGCCAGCCCCAGCTTGGACACGGCTTCCTTCAGCTGACGGTCCAGGGACAGCTCTCCACGAGTGGTAATTCCCACACCTGTATCCACTGAACCTTACCTCAGTCAACTTCCCTTGACTCCTGCGGTAATAGGTCATTGAGCGACTTACGTCCCCTTTGATAGAGCCCCCTTGTTACACTCGTGCTGTAAGTAGTGTATATTGGTTTTATTATTAATTAGGCATTTTCGTAGGAATTAATTTTATTAGATTAATTTTTCCCAGGCTTGCTTTCGCCTGTTGATTGAGATCCATCAATATAATTGTCAGTGTTTTAATATTTCTTTACCTAGCTTTTAGTATGTACTCACATAGCCGGGTCACTGCTAAAGTGTTGATTTAAATGTGATAAAATATTACATTACAAACTTAACCCCATTGTGTGTTGACTACCGTAATTTTAATTTTAGATCCTGTGTCATTATTTTTGTGTTTTATTAATTTTGTCTATAATTGCAGTGCTGTGTGTTCAACCAGTTGCACAATAATTCAAATTAAAATCATGTCTCTGTCTGGCTGTGTAGTGTGCTGTATCTCTCCGGAGATAGGGGTTGATACAGGACCAATCCCTGAGATTCCAGGGCACCCGCCGCTGATACGAGACACAAGGTCTAGTTACTTGGTTGCCCTTGTGAACAGCAGGTCCGCAGGAGTGACTGCAGATTTCGCCCCACCCAAGACTCTTGTCTGCAACCCCTTGCAACTCTTGTCTTGTCTGCAACCCCTGTTGATAGCCCTATTTTATTTGTTGTATTGCACTACTAAATTCGCAAACAGCACGGAGGTGCTAGAAGCCATCAGACGCGACGTGAGAGGTGCACCATTCTAAGACAGGCACTAACAAATCAGCTCATTAACGATTCAAATCCGAGTACACTGGTATCTAGTGAACCAGAGAGTGAACATATTGATTATAGCATCATTACACCTCCTGACCATGAAACCCCGTTAAAGCACTTACTAGGTTGGTGTAAACCGGACAACGAATTCAACTTGGAGGAAACCCTCATCCAACCAACCCCTACATAGGCATCAAACTCTAATACGGAAGCACCGGATTCCTCTAGCCGATCAAGAATAGTAAAATTAAAATCTGGCAGGCTTCTTTGGGTTAGACACCCGAGAACGGAAGAACTCTCCAACTTCTGCATGATAACGTTGGCTTCCGGAAGGACGATCAGAGTTCGAATCCCTCCCAAGGTAGTTCCCCAAACAGACGGAACAGTCCATAGCCAACTTCATCCCCACTCGACAGCCAATGAGGCCGTGGCGGATAAACCTTGTCAGTGTAAGCCAGATCACTCACTAACACGCTCATTCACCTCTCGTAACCGATTGAGCTTTTCCACCCTTATTGGGATAGCTGGCGTCCCGTTTATTGACGTCCCTTGTGGCACGGAGAATAAGACTCTGCCTGGAAGGGATAGCTTAACGTTCCGACTCACCTTAGGGTTTGACTCCCCTCCACCTTGTAAGGTCCGAGAAGGCAGTCAGCACCCTAATCACTATTTACCCAAGAGGAGCGCGCAATAGAATCCACATCCTATCTCAAACATTACGTGACCAGAGTCTGCGTAACCCTCAACCTTAGTTGTCTAGAATCATTGTTTGGCGTGACTAGTCCCAATAAATAATTTTCACTCACTTGAGCATATGCCAAATTGGTTGTCTTGGCACCCAACATGGGACGTGATTGCAATAGTTTAAACTAGGCAATCCAACCAAGCCAGTAGACCCTCTCTTTAGTACATTAGCCGGACAGCCAAGTCCACTAACCACTACATGCAGTCAGTGGTTAACCCAGTTATGCTAGTGCCAGCCCTGCCTACGTAACTACTTTTACCCCAGTAGAACCCGTCGACTAGTACCCACTAGCTGTGAGTCGAAGCCTCCAAGGACTTCAGGGAGTCTGGAAACACCTTATGATGCTCAACATCGCTATTCCGCATCATGTCAGACTGTGGATGGAGCCTTCCTGATGACCCAGAGGCTGTAATGGCTGAAAACCTTTTGAAGCACTTGACAGGTGCCATATAGAAACATGCCCTGGCACGGGGGTACATGCAATCTCGTGTGTGCACTGCTTCCGCCACTACCTCTATCAATGTTTGGGGTGGGCGGATGAACCCAGATATACAGACGGTCTGGAGTACTGCTGTTTACTATGCCAAAATCACCGAGCTGCACGCTGTGGTTTTCTCAATTTTACTGGACAAGGGACCGTTACGGTACGGTGTATTGTTTGTGCAAAGGACTTCCCCATCATGTATGCATTGGATGGCCCGACAAATGCATCATGCATCCTGGCTTGGTGTATCATTGTGAAGTGTGTAAGCGTGCCCAAGACTACCTGTCACCGAACCCTGGTCCGCCCACGCCAGAGCTCTGTCACGGCCCTGGTTGCCACCGAACCTTAGCTGCCTGAATTCGGAGGTCGACCACATGAAGATCCTATCTCGTTCACAGAAGAATGTGACCGTGAGTTTAGAGAACACATCAAATACCTCCAAAACAATGGCTCAGTCGTACCCATAAACAATTCCAATGACAAGCTCGAGAATGGTGCGCTAAGTATGGGGCGTTTGTGACTGAGTGGGGACAGCTGTGTTATTGCATCACCTGCCAATTCACAGGCGAGAGAAGTAATAGCTAGACTAACCTCTGAATTCCACAGCCAAGTCCAGATCAGGTAAGAGGAGGCATAGATTTATATCTGCCATTGTAGTGGTAGAAATAAAACAATGTAATTTTTTGTACAATTTCTAGATATTCCTCTACGCAGTACTATTTTATTTTCAGTCCAGATTTTGCTATGTGTAATTTGGAACGTTCATTTACAAACATTTAAGCTTGTTTAAAAATGTTAATTTGATATTCGGAATCTAAGTATTTTGGTAGAGTGCTATTCTAGCTGCACCTTTAACATGAGCTAGGGTATTTGTTTACCTAACACACATTGTTGCTTGTACTAGGAGGAAAGGATTTTAATGTAATTTCACATTGTAAAATACTATTTATTGTTAGCTTCTATGAATTTTTGAGCAAAAAGGAGGGCTTACAGGATGTCTGGAGCTGAATACTGTTATGTCATTGGCGATATCCTCTGAAAGGGCTGTTGAAGATCTAGCAGTAGTAGTAGGCTCCAGCACCCAGGTGCTCTCGGAGAAGACTGCAGGAACAACTCGTGAGGTCCACCGCGCATGTCCTTATACAACGGGTTAGCGCTTGCCGTGGCGACTGCGGGGGAGGGCGTGCGACATCCTTCAGGTGCGAAGCCGGGTGGGGGTAGCATCTTCTGGTCATCTCTCGGCCTTCGTGTATCCTCGGTGGTGCCTGTGCATGGCTAGAGGTGGCTGATGGCTTGTAGGCTCTCAGCGTGGGAGTGATGCGCCGCTGTCTTTCGTGACACCTCGTATCCACGTGTCCAGCTGCCCTCCAGGATTGTGGCAGACTGTTACATTCGTGTACAAGATGGCGCTGTGTTTGAATATCACGTGTGTAGAAGTAGTACACTAGGGTTACAGTGACACGATTCGAAATTGTTTGTAGATAAATGGTATAAGCGGCATGTGTGAACCTTTAATTACTGAGGCTCATTATACACAAATTGATTTATTTTTAGAAAGGCACATATCACAGTAAAATGCACCACTTGTGTCATTGCTAGACTTTACTGTGCAATTAATACAAATATATAATACTGATTCATAACAGCTTTCTGGTTAATACTTTTATTTAAGCAAAATTATCTGACCAATACATATATTTTTTTAAAAATACAACCTTGAGAGTAGTATGTTTCAATAGACTAAAATTCAAACAACGAATTCTGAACACTCACAGTACGTGAGAAAATTTTCTGCCTTTAAAGTTTATACTCAAAGTATTAGGAATCTTTACACAATAATTCATAGAGCACCAATAAAACCTCACTTCATTTACACAAACTCTATTATCTAACACCATAATAATTACTCTGTACTCTCTCTATCACACAAGCTGAAGGCATTAGACTTATCCACGCTTACTCAAAAGAAATATTTCAATATTAAAAATGTGTGGACCAAACACAGTAAAATATTCGTGAACATAATACATTTCATTTTTGCATCCGAACATTAAAAGGTAATGACAATTCGGGCTACACACACTGTGTGTCCAACAAAGCCAACTCTCATAAAACATGACAGGATTAAAATTTATTATTAAAACAATGAAAAAATGCCCAAGGCGACTGAAGCCCTTTCAAAGCACGGGCATTCATAAAACCAACAGACAATTTAAAATGCGTAACCTCCACTACCAATCTGCAGTGACTCGTGGCCCCATCCGACCAACTACCTTGACAAACTGTGGGCAAATTCCAAGAAATTGAATACTGCTCAAAATAAACTTATTAATACTGAAATATGCTACAGTCCCCAGCAGCTACTAATGAACAAACTTAGTTTAAACTCACACAAGCAACTGTTATGAAAATTACCCTGGGCATGCAAAATCACACTAAATCAAAATAAAGTCCAACTTATATTCAAAGCCATCACTCAATTGCAAAATTGACAAATTACGGTCACCGGCGGCAACAACACACCTAAAATTCTCTCATCTGCATCGGCTCGTTAAACCACAAAAGCAGATTTTCCATTTCTGCAGTATTATACAACTGACAATTTATAAGTTGTGAAATTCATGGTAGCAGGCATATCATTTCTACGACATTAACCTAACCACAGACTGGAGCAGAAGAAGGGGCACTGAGGGGAAACACCTATATATATAGATGTAACCCCAGCTAAAGAAGGGGAATGAGAGTGGGAAGAGAGGGGATAACAAGGGAGCGGATCGAGCCTCGCCAAAGAGTTCACCGAATCTTCAGAGCGCCTTAACGATGATAATTTGCGACACTAGCACAGTCACACTAGTATTTTTCCTTGAGTTGCCTGCCCTTCAATTTTCTTTTTCTTTCTTTTCAGTTTCTCTCCTCACTCTATTTCAATACTCCTGTGGTGGTCTGGAATACACTTGATTTGGAAATGGTGTTTATTCTCTTTGAATAATTACTATTGGTTGTGTGTTATTTTGTGTTCTGTTACCTCTAATATTTCCAACTGTCATGTAGTTATGTCTGTATTGATTTACTACACTACAACTTCTAAAATTTCTTGTACAGTCAACTCTTGATGTATCGTTATCGCATGTACTGATAAACTGCATTCACCAACAATTTTTTGTGGTCCCTGCAAAATTTATATGTAAATAATGTTAACATAAACAGATTGTATCGTTTATCACATAGTGCGTTGATCATTAAAGTATATTTCGGGTCCCATCACCTCATATTTCCCGCAAATATAAATTCTAAGCTGTTTGTGTACGTAAACGTCTATTATCTGGAGGTGAAATATGTCATGCTCGCCATTGTTTATCTCGTTTATCACTGCTCTGCGGTGTGCTGTCTGCCTTCCCAACGCGTCTGTCTGACACTGCGGCATGGTGCGATATGAGAGACTGGCTTGCTATTTCCCCTTACACGCTGATGAGAGGTGAAGTGGTTACCTAGCAACCAGCATGGCGACCTAGCATTCTCTTTTTCAGCCTTCTTTCTGTCTCTCTTATCTGCACACCTTCCTTCCTCCCCTTACATGCACACGAGAGGAGAAGCTGGTGTCTAGTAAAAGAATAAACAAGTCTCTCGTTTGCACACACTTGCCTTCACATGCCAGCCTAGAGCAAATGTGTGCCTGGCGAATATAGAAATTATATCAAGATTATGCGTCTCTTAAAATAGTTGCGCCTCTCACCACTTGTATTTCAAAGCAAATGGTTTCACCTGAAAATGTTACGTAAAACATTTTAACGAGGAATTATTATTTGCAAAGATGTTTTGTTTTGTGATTAAAGGTCTTTTTTCGCTGTAAGGTTGGTGTTTCATTGTATTTGGCATAAAATTAATATGATTTTAAAACGTAACATTTATTTAACTTAAGAGGCAGCATGTTCGCGAATAAAATGATATACTCAGAAGCATATACTTGAACTCCCCTTGTCACCAAAAATTGTTTGAACATTGAGTGACTTGTATTATAAGTTTAAAGTTCTTTTTCAGTAACTTCTTGCAGGGAAATCGGAGGATTTATATTAATTTATTTCAATATACACATCTTTTGAAACTGTAAAATGTAAGGGCCTATTTAACACCTTTTGTCATCTAATAATGAGTAGGTAAGCACCGAGCCAAGTGCAGTGTAACTCACAACACGGAAAATCAGAGGACGTGGTTTTGAACGACTAATTATTAAAGGCAGTGAAGAAATCAATAATAATCGCCTTATTTGTTCATTTCTGTCTCAAAATTACAAATTTTCTTTGCAGTAAAATATAATTAATTACTACGGCGGCGGCTAACAGCCAGCGGCGCTAGAGCCCATGACGGTGCTCATGTGTCACGTGTACAGCGCGTGCGCAAAGAGGCAGACAATTTTGAACTTTCCTATAAATGTTAATTTCGGGGTAAAATGTGTTATATTGTCTTTACAGTGTTTAATATGTCTTAAAATGTTTTAAAGTGCTTGTACTAATTTTAATTGTTTGGTTATGAATATTCAAAGTGCCTGTGGTGCCGAGATTAAAAACACTTAATATTTTGGCATGAACGCAATCACAAAGAGACATTAAAATAGTATTGAAATTCGTAACAAAATTATAGAAATGTAAAACAATATCTAATTTAATTTGTGCCATTTTATTTTCACTTTAAAATATTTCACTCAGTGTGCATAGCACTTCTGCTTATGTGAACCCCGTAGGCAGCCAAGATAGGTCCGTGCGACGCTGGTATCTGGACAGTCTGTCGAGGAGAGCTGGCGAGATAAGACACTGTCACGTGCGCACTACAACTTTTGTTCACTGATGTAGGTTTCCATAGTCCATGTAGTTTACAGGTTAATCTTAGCTTGTGTACGTTTTTGCCGGACATTTTCCCCAGCATTATGCTCCCGCTTTACTAATTTCTTATGCTCTTTTGGCATTTTGAATCAGATGCCATCTGCCTATGTTTATGGCATTTCAGTGTAACTTCTGCATAATTGCTACACACAATTTCAAGAGCATTATTTTTCTGTATGTATTTAAGGGGAATTTTCGTGTCTGAATATTTTACCGCAACATCACGTTTAACAATGTGGCAGACTGAAGCCAAGTCTTTATATATGCCATCATTGCGTTTTAAGAGCTTATTTATATAACACTGTATGTGCAATATTTTATTTCAGGGTTCTATGTATTTTTCACGTAAATTGATACTTTTGTACTTGACTACGCGGTCACAGTAATGTTTGATTTAAACCCCATCAGGCATGTTAGAAGCCTGTAACAATGCTAATTGTAAAGAGAACCACTTGCCAAACATGAATAATATTTTATCTGAATTTAGTTTGCCGTTTCCACGCAGAAATATTGCAATTTCACCTGCACCACGTGGTCCGCTACGAACTTCATCCAGTCATCCAGCAGCATCCGCGCCACCTAAGCTTGTTTTCACACATGTGTGTGTTTATTGTGAATATTCATCGCGTGTCTCATCTTATTTCACGTATCATTCAAGGGTCTATGTAATTGTGTTATTAGTGTACGGTGCAATTACTCCCATCCTAGCCGGTTCTGTGTATAGGCCATCAGCAAACTAACAACGTGCTGGAGGGTGAGCCCCGACGAGTTTCCGTTAGTGATGTCGAGTAATCACTCGTGTTAATGTGTACTAAGGGTATTCATTTGTAATTCACCATGTTCTGTCTTCAGGGAAAACCCGCCAATCCACCCTAGCGACTCTCAGCCCTCTTCCCTTGTGAAGGGTGTGTTTTCACGCACCTCGACGAGATCATCCATTTAGACGTGTGCTAGATTAATTACCGGTTAGGGAGCACCCAAGAGGAATTGGCTAGTCATGACCGAGATAACCATTTCATTGGCACGTTGATGTGTTTAAACGATATCAATAAAAAGAGGTCTACAATGAACGCAATTTTTGTATTCAGTAGTGAGTGTCCTAGCCACATATGTTTTATCTATTGTTTATTTCAGTAATTTTATTAAAAGTTTAGTATTGCCAACGTGTTTGTAAGTATGCACGGGTGAGACAGGCACAAAGAACCCACAACATCCCTGAGAACCCTGAGTCTCAATAGTGCGGTGATTGGGAAACACCGCTAGCGCCCAAATTACCAGTAAGTATTTGTGTCATACTTCGTCTCGTGTCTCACCTGACGGCGTCAACTATAAAAGACAGACATTTGCCATGGGCGTCAACATGTAGCGGTGTGGTGGGGTAATCCTCCTGCCACCACCCCTCCTGCACCAGCTGCCGTGAACACACTGCCCAATCGATAACTTCTCTGCTGCACTCTCAGCTGGTCTAGTGCACATGGGACATTCAAAATTTGACTTGGATTCTGTGTCAGATTACAATCAATTATATACAGTATTTTGAGACGTTATTTTATTTATTTAAATGAGTTTAGATTAAATGTTTTTTTAATGTATTATTTACATTAATACTTTTCTAAAATTTATATTTTTATAGTGTTTAATAGCTAAACTTTATTCACAGAAAATGTACAGCTCTTACTATATTCAACAAAAGTTTTGTAAGGTTAGAAGTTGTATTTTATTGATGCACATATCAGAAACTGCATCTACTGAAATCCTGCATGTATGGAAATTTTTGGCAGTCCCCTGAATAAGATAGAGCGAGAGTCAACTGTACGCTAGTTTTTGTTTGTCCATTTGATTTATTTTGCATGTTTTTTCTGTTAGCATAGTATTTCCTCCTTCAGTTTTGTTATTTCTGTGTGCAGTTTTTCTGTTTCGTGACTCTGTACTGTGTTGACAATGGTGTCATTGTTTTCTTTTAATCCTAGTTCTACTCTTTTTTTGTTATTAATTAGATGCTCAACTGGGTCGTTTGCAGTCCCATCATCCTATCTGATATAGATGGTAGTAGAGACCTCTATACTATTGCTATGAATTCTGCTTCTGAGAGGTGTGGATTGTTTTTTCTCGTATAATGTAAGAGATCTTCAGTGTGGGATTGGCAACTTTCCCCTATGCACTGTTTTTTTTTTTGTAAATAACAGTTGTCTGTATTTATCTATGTTGCCTGTAGGTGTAAATGTGTTACACAACTTAGTCTATTTCATTCCATGTTAACTCATCTTCTATCTTGTTCTGGATTGTATTGTCATAAGCCCTCTTTGCAGTACCTACAATTTGTTTTCTTACCAATTATTGACTTCACTTGCTGTAATGTAGGGTTCTAGAAATCTCTCTACATCTTGTCCATTTTCTTCTGAAAATGTAGGGATTTTTTGTGATTGTTCCAGTATGACTTTCATTGGCTATATATCTACCATTTTGTTTTGTTTTGTGTTTTCTATTTGTGTATTAATGTATGTTGCCATGGGTGACAATGTTATGCTGGCTGTTTGTAATAGTGCTATATTAAATAATGGAATTATTTATGTTGTCGTAGATTTCTTGACTCTCTACATCTATTTGATATGGCACCAACCTTTTGTTGACAATTTTTGCCATTAAACCCCTTGTTAATCTTTTTGATCTACTATCTAGTTCTGAAAAAAGATTGAATTTTATTGTATTAATCAATCTGCTGTTTCTATAAATGAATTAAATTTCATCATAGTGTCTAACTCTGTGTGCTCTAAAGCTTGCCTAGCCTCAGATAAATCTATAATTGCAGTTTGGAATACATTTTCGCTGATGACAGGAGAGGTTTGTTCTTTTAGGAACTCATAAACTGTACTGTAATGTGAATTGTGTTTTGATTAATATCTAGAGTCTGGTGGTGATCCCTATTTCGCTTACTCTCTTGTGGCAGAATGAATTTATGTAGTGTAATTACATGAACATAATGTGTGCAAAACGTGTCTTGTGTTTGCCCATGCACTGTGTTTTGCTGACACTTTATTATGTGTTTGCGGCACTACTCACTACTAAACCTAATGTCCACACACACATGCGCATGTGCGCACGCATGCCCATGCACCCACGCCCCCACACACATACACACAGGGGAGAGAGAGAGAGAGAGAGAGAGAGTGGTGGAGAGGGAGAGGGGAAGAGAGAGAGTGGTGGAGAGGGAGAGGGGAAGAGAGAGAGGAAGAGAGAGGGGGAGAGGGAGTGGGAGAGGGGCAAAGTGTGGGGGGGGAAGAGGGAGAGTAGAGAGGGGGAGAGGAGATATATAGGGAGAGAGATGGGGAAATGGGGCGAGTGGTGAGAGAGAGGGGGGAGAGGATAGAGAGAGGGGGTTAGTGAGAGGGGCGGGAGGGGAAGAGGAGAGAGGAGAGGGTGTAGAGAGAGAGAGAGTAGGGAGGGGAGAGAGTGAGTGGGAGAGGGAGTGAGACAAATAGGGAGAGTGGGTGGAAGAGTAAGGGGGGAGAAAGGAGGGAGAGAGGGAGGAAGAGAGAGGGTGAGAGAGAGGGGGACAGAGAGAGGGAGGGGTGAGGAAGGGAGATACTTTCTAAGGAGTAAGTGGTAAACAGCTTTTGCTACTAGAAATGGAAACGAAAAGCACTCCCAGTAATATTGCAAGCACAAAGCACTCTAATAAGCAAAACATTATCTACTTTTAATTACCAGAGGTCACACGCAAAATGCACTAAAGCAAAATCGTAATTTGGTTATGTAAGCAAGGTGGTTCGCTTGTAACATGATGACAGCATGTTGTACTTTTAAAACAGTTTTTCTTCACTTGCGCATAATGTAGAAAATCGTTGTATCTTCTATATTTACGACTAACAGAATTTTATTACTATAGTCCACAAACAGAGAGTTTCTGTTAACCTTCGACAATACAACTTTTTATCTTTACTTAGCCCAAGTAGTTATTTCAAACGATGACTACACCAATTTAAAACATTTCGGGAAACTTTATTATTTTGGTCGGCTTGCAAGAGTTTGAATCAAACCAGCGCCTCAACCAATGTTACCACCCTTAGTTTTACCTGACCTAAGGGGGTACAATAAGCAGTAAGCTAGTGATTTAATTTAATGACAAGGGCTTTAACTAGAACAAACACTAGTCGTTCAATATATAAGACACTTTAATTATCTCTTCTTTAATAAGACATACAAGTCAACAGTATTTTTTCATTTGACTCTATAAGCAATGCAATTTACAGAATTCCAATACTGTGACTCTACAATATTAACAGCAGCGTGAATGATTCTAATACTGACTGTGACCTCCGTGTCGTAAGCCCCTTCTCATGTTTAATTAGGTGTTTCACTCACCACTGAGACTTCTGTAATGCAGCTTGACTGATGCACGTGGGCGCTGGCGGACTTGCTTGCAGACACGTGGCTCGCCGGCTCTGATGACCTAGTGCAATATTAGGAGGGGGGAGGAGCAACCTTGTGGTTGCCTGCCTTACATATCCTCCTGCTGACTTAGTTCACTTCATGACGGCTCTACTGTTTATTTTGTCTCTCTCATACACTGCACCCCGGCTGCTTCCCTCGGTTTCTGCAGCGTCTTGTAACAATACACATGGTTACAGTTTTCAGACTCCTTAATAACTTCATGGCAGATCAAAATTATCTGTTTCCAAGGACTGAAGATAGTTTACAAATACTACAGAAGACTAAGTATATTACTAGTTTAGACACGTTTTCAGAATTTTTTGCAATACCATTTAAATCAGAAGACAGGTACAAAGTGGCATTTGCAATAGATTAAATAGGTTAATTTCAATATTGTAGAATGTCATTGGGTTTAAAGAGCAACACAAAATTTTTCCAGGAATTTGTAGATACATTATTAGGTGACCTCAGATTGGCAGTTCGTAGTATGTTATGCTGATTAAATTTCTGTAATAGGTAGTGATTTTGGGAACACATAAGACATTTAGAAAATTTATTTAAATGCATGAGAGAATTCAGAATATAACTGAATACATACCAAGAAATTTGAATATTAGGTCACAAACTAACACCGAAGGATTTATACCGGACCCAGTAAAAATATTAATATAATAACCGATACACCACCACCAATAAATAAAAACAATTAAGATAATTTTTGTAAATAAACAAAATTTTACTGGAATATACAACAACAATCAGCATTTATACAATTAAAAGAAGCCATTACTTCAGCCCCCATATTACCACCTTTTAAAGATGAAAGAAAAACAATATTAGTATGCGATGCATCAAAAACAGCTATAGGTGGAGCTTTATTACAAGAAAACTTACAAGGCCAAAGATTTATCATGTTGTAACAGGCTACAAGCCTGTTCTCTCGTAATCTCAGTAAACACCAATGGACTAGCTCAGCGTGAGTTGGAGACTTCGACTATGTAATAATGAAAGTTTGTTGATACCAAGAAGAAGTTAAATGTTTACTGGAGATTTATTGTTGTCTTGGCAAAACAATTGACACACAGCTGACAAAAAAAAAAAAAAAAAAAAAAACAGAATTTCAGCATTTACAAAACAAAACTTCTCACTTCGAGAGTTATGAAGACATGAGAGAATCGTTACTTTTCTCTCACGGTGCCCTATTGACTCCTCGCATTCACAGAAAATAAATTTAATAGATAATTGAAATGTCCGAAATAAAAAAGAAGGTTAAAGTCACGGGCACTGGTCGGTGCGAGTCACGTGATCACACACTGCAGGCTGTCAAACTGACAGCTGACAAACGATCGTGCTGTGACGAACTGTTGTGATACTCGAGAATGGTCTATATATTGGTAGACAGGTTCCTCATTGAAAACATATTGTTTTTGAGCAGTCGGTCACGTCAGCCAAAGGTGACCACTGTTATTTTCTTTGTTTCACCATGTTGTGCCTTGCGGTAGCGGACGTCTGTTGTTGATGTCTGTTACTACTAATGAAATGAGGAAAGAAAAATAATAAATTTGGAAAAACGAAAATAGATGAAATACAAACAAGTTGTCATTGCCACAACCTTTCAAATATGACATGAATTACTATCCCTGACTGAAATATAGAGAATTGAAAAACTTCCTGAATATACCAATTATATATATATCTAGCTGCAGTGCTACAATGTATGCTTCAAAATCACTTGCAAAGAATGAAAGAAATTGGTCTATATATTGATCTTATTTCCGACAGTACATCTTTGGGTGTACATTTCCTGTTGAAACGGACCATGCATTTTAAATATTTGACATTGATGGCAGAGCATAATAGCCGTATCCAAAAATTTTCAACAACACACTGTGACTTTTATTTCGAAACTAAAACATTTTAAGTTAAGCATAAAACAATACATGCAGAAAACAATAAATGTAACAGAGTACACATTACTCAATCTCTCTCCACACGCAGATAGTATATTTCAAGACTTACCAGTTGTAATATTCTATAACACAGAGAAAACAGACAAAGATAAGAACATAATTATCACACACATTATGCAAAACTGGGAAGACTATAATGATACTCTTAATGTTCAGGACAAGGCTGCATTAAATAAAATAAAAAGTAAGCTTCTAAGTGAATTGCATACTCTTCCAATTAAAACCATATTACAAGCAGCGTCAAATTAATATAAAATTAAAATCAGCATAGTGACAAATGAAAATACACTAATCAAACCATTTCAGTGTGATAGGTCCATCGCTAGTGTTTCACTATATATGAATAAAACAAATAATATATTACATTTTACCTCTATATTCACAAATGTAACACAGCTGATTGAAGCTGATAAACAGCTATGCCTGTTTGAACTACAGCACCTTCCTCTACTACCCTTTCGAGGCAAATACGACAAGGACCCTTTTATTGCAAAACTAAAACAAGTCCTTGTAGAACCTAATACTGCACCACCAGTTATTCGCCACCTAGCTAGTCGATAAAGAATAACAGCAAACTGGGAAATATTTTACAAAATAAACACAGCAACAGGGGAACATCATTTAACAGTGGTATCAAAACACTATGTCCCGGAAATTATTATGGCACATCACAATGAATTAGTCAGGGGTACACATTTTGGCATCCGGGAAACAATTGATAAAATTAAACAAGCGTACATTTGGGATTCAATTGATAAAGATGTGAAGCAATACATCAAAACATGTGAAACTTGACAACGTGCAAAAAGAGCGCACAGTAAACCTGAAGGAGAACTCCAACCCAATATTCTCAATGTGGTCGATAGATGCAAAACGCCCACTCCCAACAAAAACTGGAAATAAATACATTCTAGTGATGACAAAAGGTTCTACCTGATACACAATGGCTAAGTATACCAGTATACCAGATGCTAAAACCTGCGCACAGTGCATTAAAGCTGTCATACTTAGATTTGGCTGTCCAAAATATTTACCATCTGACTGAATCACATCTTATCAAAATGAGGTAATTTCACAATTGCTAGCAGAGTTAAAAATAAATAAGCTATTTACTACTGCCTATAACCCCCAAGCTAATGGCCAAACAGAATCAATAAACAAAGTCATAGGACAACAGTTAACTATGTATGCAAAATCAGACTATCAAAAATGGGACAAATATGTGGAATACACAGTATGTAACTATAACACGACTGTTAATATGCCAATAAGATTCTCTCTATTTTGTCTAATAAACGGAGTTAATATGACACAACCTTCACACATCGTTGTCAATAAACCTGGCATACATACAACTCAGTGGCTACAGGCACTACAAAAAGTGAGAAAAAAAGCAGCGGAGAATATATCAAAAGGGGAAAGAAAACAGACTAAATATTTTAATAAGCATTTCAAAGCAAGTAATTAATAAAGAAAATGACTGGATGTGGTTGAAATGTTATCTGCGACGAAAAGGATTGTTGTTCAAATTTAAGGGCCGCTATAGAATTATATAGATTTTAACAAAAAAAACGGTACTCATGGAAATTAAGAAAAGTGACAAGAAATATACCAACACTGTCAACACCCGCAACCTCAACAGGCCTACCTAAAGACATGACCAAAGACCACTCATACAGCACAAAACACTCAAGACAGCCATACACAAAACAGCAACATACAAACAACTCCGTCCACATCTCAGTCTGCAACTACACAGGAAAAGACGGTAGCCAATGTCACACCACTACATACACTAACTTCACAGCACAGACAACAGGAACACTCAACTAAAACTATTCAAATTAAAAGTAAACTATAACTAATATAAAATAATGAGAATCAATTGTAATATTGTTTTCAGATGACCATCATGAGAATTTTTGTGTTGTGTTGTGTAATCCTTCTTCTATGTGTCCATCAATCCTGTCCTGAAAATTCCAAGAACTACACATAATTTGAAATTCACTTGGGAATTTAATGGTATCAAAATACACAAGCCATCGTCTACAAGGAATACGTGCCACTAATTTATAACATTCCATTGCAGATGGCACAACCAACTTTCGTTACACACACATAAGAGCAACACATGTGTCAGGTGAACATTATGTACTTATGCATTAATGTGAAAACAATATCACGCACTAACAGAATTTCAGGCCAAAACAGAACCACGGACACATGAAAGTAGAGGCATCCAATTTGTACGCAAATTGTTTACATGGTGTTGTAACACGTTATCAAATAGACATTTTGTTAAGTTGATTTAAAATGAAGAAATTCACATTAAGAATCTATATAATCTTCGCAGTTCAGTGCATACAAACAACCAGGCGATCAAAGACGTTGTAAGTAATTTCCAAAAACCAACATCACAGAATGATGACAGACAAAATTTAATACAAGCAACTATTAATAATATTACACTGTCAAGGTGCCAACATGAAACATCAGTCCATACAGACTTATTAGCACTCACACAGCAGCTAACACTTTCTATTGTACTCCACATACTAAACACATTGCTATAAGAACAAGAAATATTAACGTACATTACACAATGAAAAACAATCCACTTTCCAGCAAGACTTATTCTGGAAAAGCCATTTCTAAAAGATATTAATGAGTTACACAAAAAGTTGCAAACAACACAGTTAAAATTAGCAATTTCACTGGCACAACACACAAAATATTACCACCTTACGCTAACAGAGTGTAGCATAAGTTCTTCAAGATTTCTCATTAAAATTCAAATATCACTCTTGTAGAAAAATTCAGACTGGCACATTTATCACATAATACCAACCCTTTTTCAGTTGCAAAACAGGTCTTGTTGTTTACACACCACAGAGAAAAATTAAGCACTTGAATTTCAGTTACAACAAACTGCCGAACTTTCGGCAACAGAATGTTGTGACCACATTTACCGCAGCTCATACGCAAAATCAATAACAAATACCATAGCATATTTTAAAGAAGTATTCTTTGCCCAGCAACGTCCATTAAATATGAATACATCTCAATTTCTATGCTATGACTATCACCAAAATTCCAGAAATTCTGCAGCAGCAATTATATGTAAATTGTCTGATTGGAATAATTAAAAAATTACACCATGATTCAATTGGCACAATCAAACTACATATTCCTTGTCACTGCGAGTTACAAAGACAGCATAACGTAATTATTCAGAGTAGACAAATTGCGCGCACATGCACATGACACATCCCAAGTAAATATCACTATTCCAGTTCAATGGCTACAAAACACTTATTTTCAGACTTAAAAGATCATATCAATCAAATTCCAGAAGTTTATATAACTATATGTTTACGCCAATAATAACACTTCCACATTACTCTTACTTTATAAAGACGGTTATTGCACTTTTAATTGGAGTCTGCGTGTTCCTTTATTTTCGAATCTGTCAGATGGCACAAATTTTACAACAAACGCACCACGCACACACACAAAGTTGTATAGTACAATTATATTTTGGAATGTACACTCCCATCCATAGTCAAAAAATCCAACTACAAAAACCTGTTAATTTTTTCCCTTCATATTGACAAAACACAATGCCACAACTGCACGCCGGAAGCAGTCCAACAAGAATCCGACGAGCATCGAACCCGGGTATAGCAGAAACGGACAGTTGACAAAAACTTCTTCCCATTTCGTTACACACAACCAGTCACATCCAAACCGCGCAGGGCATAAATTAACAGCTACATGAACCAGGAAGTAGACTTAGTACATATCTCAGACACGTGTAGGTGACGTGATACTCAGGCCTCCCAACTGAATAACTTATACATTGTTGCCTCAGGACGAATGACAAAGAATTCTTTTACATTACTAATATAAAAATAGAAAGTTGCAATAATTATAGACAGAAAGATATCTTAAATTTTAATATAATTAATTTAAGTACATAAATTTCTACATGCACATTACCTGCACCCATCCAAAAACTTAATCCTTTCAGTTAAATGGGCCTATATTACTGCCAGCAGAACTTTGATAATTTAACGAAAAATATATTTAAATTCAGATAAAATTCAAATACTAGGTTCATTCAACATGCTTCCCGCATAATCTATGTGTGAGAGAGAGAGAGAGAGAGAGAGAGAGAGAGAGAGAGAGAGAGAGCGCCATTAGCATACCTATGATAACAGCAATGCATTACAATTCCATGGAATTCAAAATCAAATTGCAATACAAAAGAGGACAGCCTAAAAAATAAAAAATTATATCATAAGTAGGGTTAAGAATGAATTTATAATATTGTAAATTAATATATTTGATACAGACGTGTGACAGACACTGGTGGTTAGTCCCTCACTGGCCCAACAAAATGACTAGTCAGACGCTAGGCTAGGTGCATCCAGGTGGTCGTACGACTCATTCTTTGTGCAGGACAGGTGTCTTACCTGTATACAATGTTGGCCTTATTGCTTGCGACTGGGTATGAAATCCGGATGGGTTATGACCACTCGGCGGGTGACAGTGTTGGTTCGTGTGGGTATACCTGGGCAATGTGCCCCCTGGGGCGGAGCAGGTGTTGACCCATTGGGTGACGTGCGAAGGGTGGTTTCTGTGGTCCAGTTGCTCTCAATTAGTGTGGCGTCTGTTGTGGGGGAGTATGAGGTGCTGGACTGGTCGGCTGCCCCACTGACTGAGGGGGACTTCCATCTGCAAGAGCCGTTGGTGCCAAAGAGAATGGCATGACTCACAGGATGGTATCCTTCAGCTATCCTGGTTGGCAGGCTCAAAGATTGCTGGTATGGCAGCGAGCTGAGCTGGAACGGTGAGTCGATGGAGTACTGCATCTTGCTCTCGTGGACTTAGTAGCTTTAACCCATCAGGAAGGAACTTAAATCCCCAGGGATATCTAAAGGCAGTCCTTGCCTGTTTTACCCTCTTTTGAATATGACCACTGTAGGTAAATGGCATTAGGACTAATACCTATGATCAGACCTGGTTGTAGTGGGGCAGTGGACATGTAACGTGTCGACAGTGTAGGTGCCGAGGCCACTGATCACGCCGTATTCTCACTTCCAAGCTCTCACACCGGGGTGGGGAGTCAGTTGAGCTGCATAACATCAATAGTGGTTCCAACACGGTGAGGTCCCGGCACGGTGGTCTCCCCAGACCCAGATAGCTACCTCTCTTGGCACCACTAATGTGCGTTGAGAAAGGCTACCTCTAAGTTGACACGCCAATCCCACCAAGTACGCGTTAAATCTGGTGCAGTGAGTGTCCCAGAAGTCCTGGTCTCCCCCAGACCAGAGGAGGCACCCATCTCGGCACCACTAGTGTGCGGTGAGGACAAACCCCAGACTGGCAGTCCAACCCCTATGGAACGGTATTCTAGTGCAAGGCTCTACCGTTCACCACAATAGTACGGTGAAAGGGTGGCCGCCCAAGGTGTCGTTACGGGAAGAATAAAACCCCGAACTCCTGCCATCCCCCATTTAGGTCTGTGATCTAAGGGGGAATGGTTACTAGGATATGGTAGTGATATTCAAAAGTGAGATAACCAGTGTTTATTCCTTTTACGGGAATAAACAAAGATGGTGAAGGTACTACCGCCTATCCCGGAAGGTTGACACTTTTCGAAAAGCATGTGGAGGCAACCTGCGCAAAGCTACACGAAAGGAAGTGACAAGTAGTGCTGAGTGACCGGTATGGGTGTCAGATGTTATCTTCGTTTAGAAGGCCCTTTCCTGGAGATATATATGCGCGTGTGTGTGTCTGGAGTCAAGAGTTCAGGAGTTTGGTAGGCCTTCGGCACCACTAGGATTAGATGACAGACTGAGGTAGGAGACTGCCACCAATTGTTTGAAGACTGATCATGAGCCTTGGTGCGGCCCACTATTTATACTCCTCTGGCGGTTTGCTCCATCTGGCATAGGGGATTGTTCTGGAGAGGTGGTAGTAGGTACGAGGTACGGGCCATAGATCCTTGGTGAAAGTGACGTCAGTGGTTGTCGCAGGATCAAGGTTGATGTCTCGACGCTCGTACTAGTGGAATCTGGTGACGGGCTGCTGTACTCAGTAAACCTCATCGCATGGCTTCTGTGGTTCGGCTGGTGAATAATTGTTTCAGGCATGGAGCGTCTGTCCTCTGCCTTAGTAGGTAAAACAAACTCTGATGTCTCGCTGGTGGTGGCTGCAAA
The DNA here is from genome assembly GCA_029891345.1 of Dryococelus australis. Lineage (NCBI taxonomy): Eukaryota > Metazoa > Arthropoda > Insecta > Phasmatodea > Phasmatidae > Dryococelus > Dryococelus australis. The sequence continues at coordinate 97,885,766 of CM056995.1, read as the reverse complement.
TCAAACTCCATTGCAAGTGCTCCATGTTCATTTGTACTGATGAGTAGAAGGTGATTAATAATAATTGAAAGAAACATCATGCGTCAATTCGTCCCCTCTCCTCTTGTGGCATAGACTCATCTGGTACAAAGGAAGGAGTCTCTCTCCACTAACTTCTGTAGATGTCCGTGGTCTGTGCTAGAATTGCCATCTTCCCACTACTTCAACAGTGTGCTGGCAGGCTGCTCTCCGTAGGTGGTGACTGTGATTTATTCAAGACGTGACGGAGTCTGCTAAACAACACTGATGCTCTTGGTTTCATGGCGCATTCTCATCTTCCCTCTCTCTCTTTCGTTATCAGCTGGCCGGTGACGTAAGTATACCGGGTATCTTCATTTTTTATAACGTGAGTGGCGTGAGGGGTTTCCGGTGTCGGTGATACACGAGGTCTCCTTGATTATAGTGTACCGACTTACGTCGACAGCTGTAAGGCTTGGTTACCTACAATATGGTTTGAGATAAACCTGTGGAAAGAAGCAAGACATATTGGCCGGCACACGGAATAAAATGTGACACTTGAGTAATGATTGCATATTTATATAAGATACTAGCTAACCCCTGTGACTTCGTTCGCATGATATTTTTGTAAAGTTATTCAAATAAAGCCCACCATAGTTTCATTAAGGTTTTACGTTTAAGATAATAATATTTCTTCTTTCAGGTTTAATGGAGTTATTAAATTACACCCTGCCATCGCTTCATACATATTTTATGTTAGCATCATATTTAGGACTTTGAATTGATCTAACCACTTTTTTTTTATTGAGTTCTCTAGCCACTGAGCTACTGCGGCCCCCTTTTTGGGTGCTCTAGTCACTGACATACTGCGACCCCACTATTGGGTGCTCTAGCCCCTGACCAGCTGCGGCCCCACTATTGGGTCTCTAGCCAATGAGCTACTGCGGCCCCAGTATTGGGTGCTCTAGCCCCTGACCAGCTGTGGTACCACTATTGGGTACTCTACACACTAAGCTACTGCGGCCCCACTATTGGGTTCTCGAGCCAATGAGCTAATGTGGCCCCACTATTGGGTGCTCTTGCCACTGGGTTACTGTGGCCCCAATATTGGGTTCTCTACCCACCGAGTTTTTGCAGCCCCACTATTATGTTCTCTACTCACCGAGTTTCTGCTACCCCACTATTAGATTATCTACCCACTGAGCTACTGCGGCCCCAATATCAGGTGCTCTAACCCCTGACCAGCTGCGGCCCCACTATTGGGTGCTCTACCCACTGAGCCACTGCAGCCCCATAATTGGCTGCTCTAGCCCCTAACCAGCTGCGGCCTCACTATTGGGTTCTCTAGCCCCTGAGTTTCTGTGGCACCCTTATTGGGTTCTCTACCCACTGAGCTACTGCGGCCCCACTATTGGGTGCTCAAGCCCCTGAAATTTTTCCTCTAGTTATTGTATATAAAATAAGGAAATTATAATTAATTCTTTTATTTGATTAAGACCTCTATCCCTTAACGAACTTGGTATAGCTTACTTAATTTATAGAGAGAGAAATTATAACACTGGTATCAGATGTGGGATGGAGGCATTTTATAAAAATTAAAATCATATAATAATTGTAATTCATATTTGCAAATATCACAATATTTGAGCACACTTAGTCGAGGAATTGTTTTTAAATTTTTGAATGCTAACTAGAAAAATGTCGGCAGACATGGAAGCATTTCGATCTTTAATAGAAGCACTAAGCGGCCAAATTAGTAATGTAAATGAAAATGTAAATAGTAAAATAGGTAATGTTAGTTGTAAATAGTCAAATTAGTAGTGTAAATAGTAAAATTAGTAATGTTAGTGAATTTGTAAATAGCCAAATTATTAGTGTTGGTGAACTAGTAGACAAGAAAATAGGCAGTGTAAATGAAAATGAAGGTAGAAAAATAGACAGTGTAGATAGGAAAATAGACAGTGTGAATGAGAATGTGGACAGAAAGATAGAAGGTGTAAGCGAGTTGGTGAACAATAAAATAGACTGTGTGGACAAGATGATTGACAGTGTGAGCGAGAGAATATACAGTGTGAATGATAGGATGGACAGTGTTGAGCAAGAATTGAAACATGAAGTAAGCACCCTCAAGAAGGAGTGGTAGGAGTTCTTGCAGAAGCAGGAGAGAAGACATGCAGGGGCGGAAAAGGAAATAAAATTGGTCACCACCGAGACGAGTGCGGGCAGCGAGAAGAATGTAGAGGTCACCGTCAGTGGAGCTATCACAGAGGAGGCGCAGCCATTCTGCAGTGTGGGAAAGCCCCAGTCTGGGGTGGGTAAAGGCATCACAATTAAGCCCGCCCCCTACGATGGACAGACACCTTGGCGCGAGTACCGGCACCAATTTGAGATCGTAGCCACCCTGAATAGCTGGACAGAAGAGCAGCGGGCATACTACCTGGCGGCTGTACTGAGGGGCCCAGTGTTGAGCACACAGCAGTTGCTGCCGGAACATCATCTAGAATACTCCACACTGGTGTCTGCTTTGGAGCTTTGATTCGGCGACCAGTACCTGCGGCACGCCCACCATGCCAAACTATGAAGCCGCATCCAGCGACCAGGTGAACCACTACAGGAGCTGTGGCAAGACATTGTGAGACTGACACACCTGTCTCCGAAGGGGTGCTCCGAGGAGGCACGAGACATAATTGCAGTTGACTTTTTCATAGATGTTATTACCGATATGGATGTGAGCCGAGCTGTACACCTGGCATCACCACACAACATGCAGGATGCCCTGGCCCAACCATTGGAGGTAGAATCAACAAAGCACAAGCCGAAGTTCCGACATGTAGTACAGGCAGCTACCCTGTTCAATGACGATGATGGAGATAGCATCCTGGACATCTTGAGAAAGTTGGAGACCACAATAAAGGACATTGCTACCAGAGTCTGTGCTAAGAAACCTAGTTTTTATCTACCTAAGCATCGGGAATGTTGGGTATGTAGACAGACAGGACCTTGAGTACCTAATGCTTGCAAAGGAACTGCAGGACCCGGCAGCCAGACGTGAGTACGACTGACAGTTTGTTGAGAAGACTAGAGATGGTGGTATAGTAACTTTTGAAATCTGTAGAGGCGGCGACACCTGTACCACGTCGACTGAGGCGCCGAGAATGTTGGAAATGTGGAAAGGAGGGATACTTACGAGCCTGCTGTCCAGAGGTCCTAAACAAGAGTAGACATCGAGGAACCAGTCAAGGGACAGCTGCATGAACAAATAGAACTGACAGCAGCAGAAATAACCATCCAAACCACGGGCCCATTGAAACAATTGGTAACATCCTATCTGACGAAATGAAGAAAGATCGCCAATTGGTGGTAAGACCAACAAAGATATTGCAGTCGAACCATGTAAGAAGTCACCCAGCAGTTAATGCAGGCGAAGAAATGAGAGAAGTCCAGTTTTCAAATGGAGCTGCACATATGCATCTTCAGAAGAAGGAAGATGGCCAGGGGACAGGGTATGAACATATCGCAGTGTCTAGTGGCATCAAGAGGAACGCTCAATGTTATACAAGAGTTGCAGATAATGCATTCAAGGAAGAACGATTAGTGTGGCTGTATGAAAGAAAACGCCTTCAAGGGAATCCATATCAATGCCACAGATGTTGGGAAGGACCTTACAAAATTTTGAAGCAAGTAAGTGACACTTCCTTCTAGATCTGTCGCAGTGACTTCTGGAAAGAAAATCCTAAGGTTGTCCACATCGACCGACTGGCACTGTAAGAAGGTCCTGATTCTGTAGAGTCTGTTCGGGACGAACAGACTTAAGGAGGGGGCAGTGTTACGTGCTGCAGCTGGCGCCGACTCAGCTGCCCTGCGCCATAATCGGAGACCCACCTCGCCTTCCCTTCTTCCTGAAATGATGTGCTTGCGGCCTCCTGACCTCCCCTTCCGCCGACAGCGGCAAGACTTGCTGGTGTCACAGACCTCCTCTCACCTGTTAGAGTTTCAAATACGTTTAGCGACGACACAAGAATGTTCTGGTGAGATTAGCTGGCACCTCAGCCCTCCGCAACACATCATGCGAGTTGGGGAAGATTCTAGGTGGCGGCCTAAGACACTATATATAATGCCGTAACCCAGTGGCTGGTAGTCTTTGATGGAGGCCACCTGGCTGTGTGTGCACGAGCGAAGATAAGTGTGGACGACGACTGGAGATTGCGGGACTACAGTGTGTGAGGTGTTCGTGGCTTGAATGGATGAGTGGGTGTGAAACAGATGAGTGAAGCCTACTGTGTGTGAGGGCGCTTGGAGGACCCTAGAACATTGCGACTGGCAGGACATGGACTGAACTGAGGTGGGACTGAATGGAAGTGTAATATTGATTTTATTGTAAATATTCAAACTGTCAAATATGGATGCATAAATTGTAAAATAATTTAATCGGTTGATACACTGTCTATTGGAACTGATCTTTAATTATTTAATCTAATTGATTTCTTTGTCGTAATTATAAATTCTATTAATTGGTGTCAATTGTGAACAGTAAGTGATTTCAATTTACTGTGAGAATTTGAGTTCAGAGAATTTTGCTCTAGTTATTGTATGTAAGGAAATTATAATTATCTCTTTTATTTGATTAAAACCTCCATCCCTATCGAACTTGGCATAGCCCACTCAATTTCTAGAGAGAGAAATTGTAACAATATGTTTTAGACTCCTTACTAAAAATATTAAATTCCCCATTTCTTTTCAAACTAGCAGTGGCTTAGGACGAAACACTCACTATTCTTCTTTATGACTGTAATGACTTCCTGTGTACATTGACGGTACGCCCACACTGAATGATAGCCTCCCCCCTTTTTTTTAAGTGATTATGCGTAGCATATGACTCATTCATTTTGACGTCTGGGCATCTTTGGTGGCCTCCCCTGCTTCCTCAGGACAGCGTCTTGCAGGTAAGGCCAGGTGAACCTGACGGTCGGCCTCCACGGGGCTATGTGATAACGGCCGGGTGCTGAGCTGGCCTGGCAGGCTCGAGGAGGCCTGACGGTAGGCTGTATCTGTGTGTTGTCTAGGTACTTTGCAGCTGAGGGTACCTGCTCGATTACTGCTTTCAGAAGTGCCTGGCCTGCCCTGGAACTTCTGGTTTGTCCCCCTCCCCCTTGCGGATGGTGGTGTTTCCGGGTCACATTATCTGCCGTTGCAGATTTCTCTCAGATTTGCAGGGCTGGGGCCGGCGGAACTAGATTTGCAGTTTGTGAATCGAGCTTGTGGGTGTTATCGGCATGGTGACCGCTGATTCTTCACCTCTTTCTGTTACTGGGCTTAGAGGGGCCCACATCGGTCGTCTTTGCTGATATAACGGTCTGCGCTAGGATATCTCACTGGCGTTAGGAGTCCATCCCCATTTTCAGGTTACTATTTTCTGCCTGAATTCCATGGGGGTGGACGGCAATGACTGGGTCACAGATTGGGCTGTTTACTGTGGTTTCCTTGTCCATACAGAAGCACAATAGCTTGCCCTTTGACTGGAGTGATTGGCACATTTGGTTACTTGGCTGGAGAAAGCAGCGCTTGCGGGGCAGCCATTGTATGAGTTTCAAACGCATAGTTCGGCGCTTCTGAAGTGGTTGGAGCACGGGCGTGTATTTCAGGGTCTGGGGCTTCCCGAAGCGGAAGCCGAACGTGACATCGTCAAGCTTTTTGGGTCTGGCTTCTGGCCTTCCTCAGTGGGCATGGGGTTAGTCAATCCATTACTACTTGCAGCTGTAGGTGTCATTCCAGTCCATGTGGTGGGGCTGGAAGTTGGAAGGTCACGTCACTGCTTGATTCCCAAGGAATTACTCAACACTTTTCTTTCCCTCTGATGTGCAGCTGGCTTTGTTCACAGTCCACCATGCACCTTCATTTTTGGAGCCAGGGCTGCCCCAAAATAACAACTACTCCCATTTTGGGTACCACTAAAAACGACACATGGGTGTTCTTCTCGTCTATGTGTACGGGTAGTATTATTCTGCCTTTGACCGGTAAGAAGAGGCGATCAGGCTGTGCCATCTGTACTCGGCCATCAGGGGGCATCAGGTGGGCTCTTTGTTTTGGCGTACGCAGGTCGCTCAGGATAAAATTCTCTGTGGCTGCGGTGTCAATAACTGCTGCCTGTTTTACACTCTTTCGAATACCAGCACTTTATGTAAATGACATTAGGACTAATACCTATGATCAGACCTGGGTGCTTATTCCATGTTTCGTCTGTAACTGCCCACACCGTCAGAACCTACTGTCTCACAGCCGACCAAAATATTCGTCGGATCCAAAACAGTATTTAGAGTTATCAGTCTTTAGCATGGGGGCGCAATCAGGTATCTTCGGCTTACAGACTTTTCCCACTCCAAGCTTGACGAGCATTTGTCTCTCTGCGCACGGTGGACAACGTACCAACAAAATATTACTAGAACTGCTGGTTTTATAATTTCACAAATCTGTTGAAAAAGCATTACTTAAAGACACAAATAGTAAGCTTTATATTTTTTAACTCACGAAATATAGTATATAAATACAAATATGTGTTTTATAAGAAAATAATAGTGTACAGTTTTCGTTGATTTTGTGGAGAGTTTGAGAAACTCTGGTTGGTGGCCACGTTGAACAGTATTTTTTCCTTACGTGGGATATAAATGTTTACGTGTTACGGACGATGCCTAGGTGATTAGTAAACTATTTGTGTATGTGGGAAAGAAAACATTTGGCCAAGGCTAAGTAGAGGAATGTTAGCAGATAATTATAGAGTTCACGATAAACTGTCCTGAATAACTAAGAAAGGTACACATCTTAAATTGACGACATTCATATTTATAACTTTGGTTTCCACAAAAGTGCACTGGAGAGCCATGCAAAAATATGTGTTCAAGAGGTTGAAAATTTTACAAACATTAAGTTTGGGTGTTTTGTAAATGTATATGTAAACTGATAATATAATTATTGAAACGAACGTGGCCTGACAAAGCAGCACTTTCCATATTTATGTAGTGAGTGAATAATATGTTTATTTGTCTATATCGTAAATTCAACGATTGTAAGGTTAACTGCAGTCAAAGTGTGTGTGTGTGTATTGCTGCATCTGTACGAATATGAACAGCAATGTATATGTATCGTGTTTTGTTATTTCATCAAAGTTAAGATTTTCAAACTTAAATAAATTGAATGGTATTGCCATACGAGCAAAATTTTCCACACCACCTCACTGTTTTCTTTTTCCCTCGAAATAAAACAAATTTAACTTGGTTATTACAAAAAAAAAAAAAAAAAAAAATACAATTTGGAATGCCAACCTAGCTATGATATCCTACATTAATTACTGGACGGAAGTTAGATAACGTTAGTCTTTCAGTGCCTGTCACAACAGGAAATACGAGGAAAGAGGAAAATGCAAGTGTGCATTGGATTCAAACATTTCTTTACAAATGTCTTTTTCTTCACTGACAAAAAATGTGTAGTGGTGGAGGGATAAATTGAGGCCGTGCTACTTACATGAAATATACTACCAAACATTCCAAACTGTAGGCTATTAGGGGCCAAAATACAAATGTACACAGCTTATTAGGTTGCTTCTTTATAAAATGTTATTGTCCATTTCATATAAGGGGGCGAAAAATCTGACAGACAATGTGACCAACCTACATACTATGTAAACAGTGAATGCTCTCGTTCGTAAAGTAATGTATAAGCTGATGAGCTTCTGCGGGATCAGTGTTATTACGTTGGTTATTTTGATGATGGCTTTGGAAGAAAATAGTACTCAGAACTAAAAGTTGTAATTTAAATTACAAAGTTAATTGTTTAAATTGTGTTTTTAAAACAATATTAAATTAAATTATCTATTAGTGACTGGACTTTAAAAACATTCCCAGCCAATGGCAAGCATTGTTTATGTTACCAGTTTCCAGACCGGTGAAGGCCGTTGTGTTTTTTTTTTTCATTGTGTTTATTATACAAATATCTTGTTGATGTTGTTGAAATATTTAATCGGTCGTTAATTATTTTTTTTTTTCAAGCGTAGTTGGTTGTAGGTACCGCTGTAATGAGTTTTCTTGAGTGAAATGTATTATTAATCGGCTCGTGTTTACCACTTCGTTAAAACTGCTCGTGCCGCCATTTTACTTACTGCTGCCCACAATGAAGTGAAGTGACACAAATATAATTTACGTATGTAAGTTTAAGTTTGTTGGTTTCAGGAAATGTGCGCAGTGTTGATTTTGCTGAACGATTCTGGAAACAAATTATTTAATGCTAGTGATGAACAAACGTGATTTTAGTGAAGTAAACTTGTAAGGATTGCCATAGAAAAACATGTGTTCAAGAGGTTGCGAATTTTACAAGCAGTAAGTTTGCATGTTTTGTAAATATATTTGTAAACCATTAATATAATTATTGAATGCATGGGGCCTGAAAAAGCCGTACTTTCCACACTTTTGTAGTGAGTGAATAATATTCGTTTATTTGTCTATATCGTAAATTCGAGTGTAAGGTTACTTCTATCAAAGTGAATTATATATTGCTGCATCTGTACAAATACGAATAGCGACGTATGTACATATAGTGCATTGTTTTTTCATTAAAGTTAAAATTTCCGAAGTTAAATAGTTTAAAATATTATTTCATATGAGCAAAATTTTCCACTGCTCCATCAAAAAAATATGCAACTCAAAATGCCACACTCTCGTAAGAACATCAGAATAATGCAGTCTCACGAAAGATGTTAAACTAAAGCACCCCACCCCGCACCCCACCATTTGTTTCCTTTTCCCATCAAAATAAAATAAACAGAAACCCAACAAATTTAACTCTGTAATTAAAAAATATAACAGGTTGGAATGCCAACGTAGCTGTAATATCCTATATCAATTACTGGATGTAAGTTAGCTAAATGTCAGACTTTCAATGCCTACAATGACAGGGAATAGGAGGAAGGAGGAAAATGCAAGTGTGCATTGGAGAAAAATATTTGTTTACAAACATCTTTTTCTTCAGTGACAAAACAGCTGTGGTGGAAGGATACATTGTGGCCATGCTACTTTTCGAGAACTGTCAAAATTTACCCATTTACATGAAATGGACAATACTGCATATCATCACATAACTGTATTTCACATATTTAAACAAAGTAAAAATTAAGTGGGAAGGTAGTTTCAATCTTAAGCCATGGAGATACTTGTGTTACGAAACACGTAACTTAACCACGTAATAGTAGTTTATTGAATATATATTTACAATTGAGCATTTGTACATTTACGCACTTGTAATAACATCCCACACGTAAAATAGTCTGTATCAGGTTGTGGACTATGTTTAAGAATGACAGACATGTGTGATGCATGTTTGTAATAGTTATAACCAACTTTTCATGTTTATTCGTATCGTACATGTATGTATGTGTAGGAAAATTACAACTCCATGCAACACAAAAACATGGCCACATTTAATTCCGATGCCCGCCATATTGGTTTAACAATGAAATTCTATCCTGCTAACTGCTCGTGAGCAGTTGAGATGTTCCGACTCCACTTGTATCACTCGACCTTTGTTTCAGTTTTAAAATACCGAACAGTGGTCTGAGCCGACATTTGCAAAGAATCTGTTGTTTTTCGTCAGAAGGTGAGACTTAGATTAACCCCCCTGGTTGGATTGACAAAGTGGGAGCGTAACGTGTCGACAGTGTAGGTGCCGAGGCTACTGATCAAGCCGTACTCTCACTCTCAAGCTCCCAAACTGGGGTGGGGAGTCAGTCAAGCTGCGTAACGCCAACAGTGGTCCCAACGCAGTGAGGTCCCGGCAGGGCAGTCTCCCCAGACCCAGCGAGCTACCTCACTCTGCACCACTAGTGTCATTTGAGAAAGTCAACCTCCAAGTTGACAAGCCAATCCCACCAAGAAAGTGTTAAATCTGGTGCGATGAGTGTCCCAGAGGTGCTGATCCTCCCAGACCCGAGGAGGTACCCCTCTAGCCACAACTAGTGTACGATGAGAAGGGCAAACCCCAAACTGGTAGTCCAATCCCTAGGCAACGGTATCCTAGAGCAAGACTCTACCGTTCACCACACAAGTGTGGTGAAAAGGTGGCTGTCCAAGGTTTTTCATGAGCCTTGGTGCAGCCCGCTATTTATACTCCTCCGGCGGCTTGCCCCTTCATCATCTGGCATAGGGGGTTGTTCTGGGTAGGGGGTAGCAGGTGCGAGGTGCGAGCCATAGATCCTCGGTGAGAGTGATGTCAGTGGCCGGCGCAGGACCAGGTTCATGTCTCTGCGCTTGTACTAGTAGTGACATCTTGTAGCGCGCTGCTGTACTAGGTGAACCTCATTGCATGACAGATCTTTTACAAGGCAATAAATTTCAAACCGAACAGAACATAACCTTAAAGTTTGGGTTCGGTTTGAAATTCGAATGTTCCACCCATCTCTACACAGAGGTCGTCATAGCCCTAATTGTCAGCCATGGCTGCCCAATCCCTCTTGCCGAGAATGCATGCCTCCTTGCATGAATTCCCATCCTTTTAGGCATATGGGGCACAGCCCTAAGATGCATTTAGCTCCTGTCCTACTGTGGTCGCATACTTAATACTTAGCAATAGGGTAGGTTTAGAAAAAAGAATTGCCTCGGGATTAGTGTTCAAACAATTGACGTCTATCTTGTTCCTTCACGCTTCACGGTGCCATGGTAACCATCAGCTCCTACCTTGGTCTTCATCGCACACTAGAGGTGCCGAAAACATTTCGTCTCCTGAAGACTTCACCGCACCTTCGGGGGCTGAAGATCCTTCTCTTCACCAGTCATGTTACAGCATTCACTGAGACACATATCGGTCCCTTCTGGACAGTAGCCATATTGTAGTTTAAAGTCAGAGTTGTTTTCATAGCCACTTTACTGCCTACCCTCTGTTAGTCCAGAAGCAGGTCGCCTTCACCTGTGTTCACGTAGGGTGTTCGACTTCCGTAAACTCACGTGGATAGGAAGTAGTACTTCAACATTATTGTTTATTTCCACCAAAAGATATAAACACTGTTTAACCAACTTACAAATATCACTCCTGTAGTTATAGTACCTCTCCTCGTAAATAATGGGCCTGTACGAGTGACAGCAGGTGACCGGGACTTCATTATCTGTTCAGACACGTCACACCAAACCACAATAGAAACTTGGAAATCCACCCATTCACTGCACTCGTGAACAGTAGGGGCACGACATTAGGATACCACTCCCTTATGGATTGGACTGCCAGTCTAGGATTTGCTCTTCTTATTGCGCTCTATCGGTACCGAGAAGAGTACTTCCTTGGGCCTGGGAGGATCAGTTCCTCTGGGACACTCACCACACCAAAGTTGGAAGGCCACCCATTCTCTGCACCTAATCTAGTGAACATAGAGCCATGTCACACGGTACACGATCCTCTTAGAGTCGGCTTGTCAACTTGGAGGTTTCTATTTTCAACACACACTAGCGGTGCAGAGAGGCATATTTCTCCGGGTCTGAGAAGACCAACTCTAGCAGGACATCACCTCCGTACTGGAACGGTCCACAGTGCTATGCCGTCACCCAACCCCATACATCTGGCACTGGGGAGCGAGTTATGATATTGGCTGGCAGTCACTATGCGCACATGTATTACATACCTCCACTATCAATTGCTCCACATCTACGAAGTCCAATCGTTGGATTCTCTTTTCCTCATGCCATTTAATCATAGTGGCAGTTGACGCGTGCCGCTCATACAATTAATCTAATATGATTACAACTCATCCCAAGAGTACCTCTTCCACCACTACAGATGTGAAGGCACATCGCCTACCCTACAGGAAACAGGAACCTTTGGGCGCATTCTCTTCACCTAAAGGATACGCATCCCGGCTGGCACGCCTCTCCCCCCCCCGTCGACCCCACTGAAAGCCAACAAGCTGCCCAGATCTCGGGCAAGGTCAAGCGCCACCGACCAGACACAAAGCAGAAACGCAGTTCAGAGTATTCCCATGCCAACCAGGGCATAAGGACATCACGCCTTCCCCACACCCTACGCCGGCAGCCTACAAGCTTCCACTATATAAGTTATGACACTGCCGGGCTCAAGAGTCATTCTTTCGCATCCTCTCTCACGACATCCAGCACAACCTCAGTGTTGCGACCTCCGGAGATCTTGGAAACTTTAAGTAAGCCACAGCGGCTACTTACTATGTCTCGACGACCAACAAACACGAATATATGAATTCAATTTCACTTTGCATCCTCTAGACACCTTTTACTTATAACTTCAACTAATTTGTATTCGTCTAGAACCAACTTTTCCCCTTTTCATTTAGAACCAGGCCACCTACACCTGGAACCGCAGTTACCTTCAGCTCTCCACTGCTTGGTAGAAGATAGCACAGGTCATGTGTTTAATGAACCTTCAATAAACACTCATTGTTCTCTACCTTTCTGTTTTTCATTTCCAAGATATTTGTTTGTATTAACAGTTGGAGATAGAATACACAGTGCACTACCAACAGGAACAGAGAGATTTGTGACTGAGACTGAGTGTCAGCTCGTCACCATGATGTCATCATGGAGCAGATCAACGACATTAAGGACCAGGGTATTGTGGAGTCATCAAATTACCCATATAACTCACATGTGGTCCTCGTACCTAAGAAAGACGGGAAATTACGATTTTGAGTAAATTACAAATTGCTAAATGAAGTCGCCCACCCAATTGCTCCCCCAGATAAAGATTTGTCTCATACCCTACGGGATATTGGAAAGGCGAAAATATTCAGTACTCTCGACATGGAGTCTGGATAATGGCAGATTGTGGTCCACCCGGACAGCCGCAAATATACAGTCTTTACAACACCCAAGGGTGAAACTCTTCAATTTCGAGTCATGCCCTTTGGCTTGAAAAACACCACCGCAACATTCAAACAGTTAATGTCAGAGGAAGTATTAACAGACTACATCGACGAATTCTGTTTTGCATATCTCGAAAATGAAATAATATATTCTAATAGCGGGGAGGACCATCTAGGCCATCTGCAAACGCGTATTGGAAAGACTCGAGTTACACGGAATGACTTGCAAGCTGTCAAAAAGCTTCTTCGGCAAGTCATCAATAGATTATCTGGGACATGTCATATCACCAGAGGGAAACTTCCCGCAACACAGTTCAAAACGAGCAATAGAAGAAGCAGAAGAACCTTCAAATGAACGACAGCTACGACAGTACCTGGGTCTGTGTAATTGGCTACAAGACTTTGTTCCAAATATTGCGGAATACATGACACCGCTACATCCACTCCTTGAGAAAGACACCTGTTGGTGATGGGGCATGGAAGGAGTGTTTTCCGACTTGAAGAACAGCTTCAAGAATATCTACCGACTCCATCGATCACAAGGAGACAAACCCTTAATACTACAAACAGACATGTGTCAGAATGACCTAGGTGCAGTATTATACCAGCAAGACATAGGACAGCCCCATACTATAGCGTACGCATCCACTTCCTTAAACAAGACCGAGCAGTGTTACCACATCAATGAGCAGGAGTGTCTGGCCTTTATCTGGGCTGTGAAAAAATACAGGTATTATCTCGAAGGGAAACACTTCATTCTACGGACAGACTCTAAAGCCCTACAATGGCTACACGAGTCCCAGAATTCGAAGGTCAAGCTCGCCCGGTGGGACATGTTCTTTACTGAGTTCGACTTCGAGGTCCAGCATTTCCCAGGTAAGGAGAACGACCTACCAGATGCCCTGTCTCGTTCTCCGACCTTGGAGGAGAAAGCCGAGGAAGAAGAGGAGGAGAAAATGCCTCCTCCTCCTCAGGTCGAAAGAAGCCCGGAAGAACAAATCCGACTTCAACTTCAAATAAACCACCAAAAAATAACTTTGACCCAGCATAAGGACCCCGACATCCAACACCTACTACGGGAACAGCCCCAACAGTTTGCGCTATGTGAGGACGTCCTCTGGACGAGTAGCGGGCAGCCCAATATGCAGTCGAAGATCTGGTTCCACCGCAACTATACGCTGATATATGCCGGCACCATCATGACACAGCACAAAAGGAAACCACTACCTACTCGTGGTAACAGACCAATTTTCAAGATGGGTAGTGGTATTTCCTCTACGCAGCCAAGAAACCACCCCAATCGAGCAGAAAATAGAGACTGAGATTTTCGCACGATGAGGCAATCGGAAAGCCATACTGACAGACAATGGCACACAGTTTACGAGCCTTCATTGGCAAACCGCCAGTCAAGAGTGGGAGGTAGAGACCTGGACTACCCCTCCCTACCATCACCATGCCAACCCCACTGAACGGAGGGATCAGGAGATCAAGAAGTGCATCCATATAAGTGTGGGAAATGATCACAAGCATTGGGATAAGAACATCTCTACCATACTGTTTGCCCTTCGACGTTGTACCGAGGTCGTCGACACCAGTCTGAGCGTTCTACTCCTGGGACAGACATTATGCCGACCAGGCGACTGGCAGTGGGAAAGCGAGCCCACTGATATGCCTCCACCCCGAGGACATCCAGCAAGCTGCCCTGGCCCACACCACGCATGTCCAGAAAGCCCAGGCTGCCTACATTTCTAAGAAATACCCCCAACCGAAAACAGGGGTAAGAGAGTTTAACTTAGGGGAAGCCGTCCTTCTGCGAAGTCACCCTCTCAGCAAAGCCAACAATCAATTCAGCGCTGGCCTTGCTGACAAATGGGATGGACCATACCGCATCGTAGGCAAGCGAGACGTCTACTGGGCCGAAGATGTACACGGATGGATCTGAAAGACAACCCGAGGCCAGATACAAGCATACCTAGGGGACATGCCGACACTTGGGGATGATGCCGCCGAAGGAGACACACCTAGCCAATCAGGGGATGAAGACGAACCCCCACCCAAAAGGGGAACATCCGATACAGAGACAGGACCATAGACGAGACCCAAGCCGATGCCTATCATTATTGACAAGGCTCCTAGCTAAGTCGCGCCATGGAAGCCTGATGTAGAACAACGCCAAGGGGCATTTTCCGTCAGATCACTGCCCTCGACGCCACGCAGCTATGCCGAGAAGATCGCAACCAAAACAAAATCTAACTGCTCCGACTTATCCTGGCGGAGTCCCCATGACAGAGAACCACGTCAAACACCCCATCGAATGAGCCGCATTAGCGAGCAATCGGAAGGACCTTCTGTGAGAGGGGTAGGAATCACCCAAGCCCCTACCTCTCCACCTAGTACAACTTCGCAGCCAGAAGTCAAGGCTACTCCAACTTTGAGGAAGTCGACATCTGGCTCCGACGAAGAAGTACAAGGAGCAACTGGACCACCGGAACCCGGGATGTTGAGCTCTGGTGAGTGTGCTCCGCCCCAACTACCTGCCACACAGCAACTTCTGCCATCCTGGATGTCGAGCTCGGACAAAAGTGCTTTGTCCCATGAACAACCTGCTACGCAGGACAACCTGCACACCAGGACGTCGAACTCAGACAAGAGTGCTCCGTCACAGGAACAACCTGCCACGCAAGACAACCAGTCTACCAGGACGTCGAGCTGCCATCCCATAAGTGCTCCGCCTCAAGAACCTGCCACGCAGCAACTTCTGCCATCCTGGACGTCAAGCTCGGACAAGAATGTTCCATCCCAGGAACAACCTGCCACGCAGGACAACCTGCCTACTAGGACATCAAGCTCGGACAAGAGTGCTCCGTCCCAACTGCCTGTCACACAGGATACTCTGCCACCCGGGGTTGAGCTGCAACAGACGTGCTCCGTACCCAGGTTCTGCGACGCAGGAATACCTGCAGGCCCTGACGTAGAGCTACCATATTGGAAGTGCTCCGCTCCGCCATCTTGCTACATGAGAGGTGAAACTTACTTCCACTGCCTCGCCCCAGTACCTGGCCACCGAGATCGCCGATACCGCCCACGACCTGGTACCACGATGAGCAGTGCTGCCAGCAGTTGGGGTTGATATCTTTCTCCCCCGCACTACCCCATCAGAGAAACATCATTGTCACTCACCCACACTGCCTCAACGTCCCTTGAATGAGTGCTCTCTCAAATTGTTGCGGCAAAAGCAGATGCCACGCCACAGGCTGCTTCACGATGCCTGATACCTCCACGTTCTCCTACGACCGCTCATACGCCTGGCTGGTACCGGGAATCGCCATGGAGACCCACAAACAGGTACATGTGGCCGTACCCTCTATACACTGCCCTTGGTCCGAGGCGGAAGCACCGATAAAGGTGAGACCGAAGATCGCCAATAGGTGTGCAAATATTAAAGACAGTGCAGTAGCCGTAAACTGCTACCATGCGCATGTTGCAAGACTCATTAAAGACCGGTCACATGCACCACAGTTAATTTAGCTGCAAGCCAAAGACAGGTAAGTAAGCAGTACAATCACTTTTAGGCTAACTTAAAAAGTATCCAGTACAAATACCAGTATAAAGAAGCCAAGAGGTAAATGCACCAGTAATTAGTCACTCGACTATGTGATAATTAACTTTTTAATGCAGCCCTAAACACCTGTACGTCAGTAACTTTTTATAGACATTTTACACCCCAAAGTTCCAGTATTTTTAGTGGCAGACAGCCACTTAAGTAGATAGCATTACAAATAGATGCTCACCACCGTGCCAGTGATTAAGTTGAAGACAGAGACTTCGGCATAACAGTCATCTTAGCTTGTTATTTTTTAATTACTTAAATCTGACTTGATGTGTACGTAAACCTATAAAGGTCACCATACGTTTTGAAAGTTTTTATGTGAAGATCGCTTACATGAAGAATGCCATGTAAGAGTGTGTTTTCAGCACTTACAAAAGTGAACATTCCTGAAGAACTAACCTTGAACATCCCAACAAAGATACACAGCGTACATATTAGCTGTTAAACCTACGAGGTATGATGGACTCCTGCAAGGGATGGTTAGGTTAATTTCTTTATGCTTTTCAGCAGTAAATTTGATTTGATATGTAGGCACACAATTAAATATTTTGATATGTTTTGAAAGGGTATAATATAATTGCCATGGTCGTCATATTAGACATCAGTTGATTTTTATTTGTGCTCATTTATTATATACAATATTTTATTTTTTAGTTTTCAAATTTTTTAAGCCACTTTTTTTTTGCGGTTGTGCTCAACCGCAACTTTTTACGCGTATTTTTGCAGATACACTCAAACGCTAAGTTTAACGCAACTTTATTTCTAAAGACTACGCTCTAACCAAACACAACTTTTTAATCCACTTTTTTTGCAACTGCTCCCAAACGCAACTTTTTTGCAACTGCTATGAAACGCAACTTTTTGAGCCACTTTTTTGTGATTGTGCCAAAATCGACATTTCTATACTACTCACGCCACCCTCCCTTCCCCGCGCTGATAGCTGACAAGCTGCCAAGACCTCGGGCAAGCCAGAGCACCACCGACCAGAGTATTTCCATGCCAACCAGGGCAGCAGGATGTCACGCCTACCCCCTGCACCCTGCGCTGGCAGCCTACAAGCTTCCACTATATGAGTCAGGATTCTGCCGGGCTCGAGTCATTCTTTCGCATCCTTTCTCGCGACATCCAGCACTACTGCAGTGTTGCGACCTCAGGAGATCTTGGAAACTTCAAGTACGCCCCAGTGGCTACTTACTACGTCTCGACGACCAACGAACACGAATATACAAATTCAATTTCACTTTGTCTTCTCTAGACACCTTTTACTTATAACTTCAACTAATTTGTATTCGTCTAGAACCAACTTTTCCCCTTTTCATTTAGAACCTGGACCGCAGTTACCTTCAGCTCTCCACTGCTTGGTAGAAGATAGCACAGGTCATGTGTTTAATGAACCTTCAATAAACACTCATTGTTCTCTACCTTTCTGTTTTTCATTTCCAAGGTATTTGTTTGTATTAACAGTTGGAGACAGAATATGCAGTGCACTACCAAGAGGGACCGGGAGATTTGTCTAAACCGAGATAGCCAGACTGTGGATCCCTTTGAGTATCTGCACGTCAGAAGACATACATATTGGACGGCTACCTGTTTCTTCCCAGTCACACATCAGCACTAAGTCAGTGCTCGTGGGGAAGAAACAGCAACGCCACAACCACTAGAAACACCTTCACACTGGGAGGCACAACAGACTCAGGTTGCTTCTCACCATTCGCACTAAGTCAATGCGCGGTGACCGTAGCCTGAAGTTTTGCTGTTCTCCTAGTGTGAACGCACAACCAGTAGAAACTTGGAGGCCCCCATGGCTCCACATCCCTGATCAGCCCGCATACTGTGGGTGATCAGTGGGGACTCTTATTGAGCTCGTGCCGGCAAGTCACTATTGGGTTACACTGTCAACCTTCCTGTGTAAGTACACCAAGTAGACTATGGAACTATTTGGACTATGGCTCATGAGAAGAGGCGTGGTACAGTCATTTAAAACCTTCACATACAGGGCGTGGTTTCTGTTTGCTTTGAAATGTATAATACTACGTACTGCGTTTTATCATGATTTTCGGAGCAAATAGCACTGTTCCATTAACAGTAAAAATTATTAAATTCAATTATCCGTGTTTTTTAATACACACTTGCTTATTCGTGTTTTCCTTGGTCACAATTAACATGGTTAATCTGGAGTTTACTGTAGTTATAGCTTTGATTAAGATTGCAAATAGGCAGCTAGACTACTAAAAATAAATAAAAGACAGGAATCCAAGTACTTACAGTCTAGTACTTGTCAATAGGCACACAACAAAGTAGGACGAGACAGTGTTTTCACGTGGTTGCGATCGTGACGTTTCGCTGGCTAAGTCAGCTTCATCAGGTGGCAAGTTGTAGGACACTGCAGTATGGTGGAAGGGCACTGTTAGTAGTAAACCTAGCGTCCGGGCACCTCGTCCACAAACTGATTCAGCAAGCCATCTCAAATACTGTAACACCAACCAAGGTCACCCACCCTGATATTCCCCTGGTGGTCTCATATCACGAAGGCTTAAATAAACTCAGAAAAATTCTTCCTTACGGATAAAAAATTCTAGCTTCTTCACCGCAAACACAAGACCTGCTCTCCAAACCACCCAGATTGGTCTTCACAAAAAGCCACCTAACCTCTGCAACAAACTGGTTCATCCTAAGCTGCAGCCCACCACAAATGCCAATCAAACAATCACTCCCAAAGGATCCCACCCTTGCAATAGCTCTTGCTGTGGCACCTGCATCATTCACCAACCCTCAACTTCTTTCAACAGCACACTCACTAACCACACATACCCCATCCAATGCAATTACAACTGTGCAACACAAAATCTGATTTATCAGCTACAGTGCCAACACTGTAATGCAGAATACATCAGCCTCACCACCAACACACTCAGGCAAAGTATGAATGGCCACAGAGCAGACACCAAACAAGCCATAGCTGGCAACATCAATAACCTACAGGACAAACCAGTTGCAAGCATACACAGCATCACACAACAAAGATTTTGATTCCTGCAACAGTACCAGAGTTGTGAGAGCCCTACCACCTTCAAGCAATAGCTCAGAACTCAAGACGCTGGGAATTAGCTCACCAATTTATAACTAAATCCAGGCAGCCACCAGGTCTCAATATAAGATAATCACAGCTTCTTACTATACTTATTATACTTACTTATATTAATTATACTTAATTATTACTTATTATATATTAATTATTACTTATATTAATTATACTTACTATACTATACTATTTTCCTTGCCCCACCCTAGTTCGCCACCTAGCCCCTAGGTTTACTACTAAACGTGCCCTTCTACCATACTCACCGCCTGATGAAGCTGGCATAGCCAGCGAAACATCGCGATCACGCAACAGCGTGAAAAAACTTTCGTCGTCCTACTTTGTGTATGTGCCTATTGACAAGCACTAGACTGCGAGTAGTTACAGCTTTGGTAACATAGAAGTGTTTAATTTATCAACTTTAGATTTTTTGTATCATAATAGTTTTATTTAAGTTATAACCTCACTTCAAAAATTTTGTTTCCGATGCCCACACACATTTATGCACCCCAAACTTTGAACTTAAAAAAAATTGCGTAAAATATGCAGAAATATACGGTAAGCGGCAGAGACTAGCGGGGTGTGTGCGAGAGGGAAGTGGGGTGAGTGGGAGAGGGTGGGTGAAGGGGTCAGAATCTATTTGTGACGTCGCTTATCGTGCCATGGGGTGCGCTCATTTAAAAACACCACTCCACATTTTCAAAAACAGATTTTCTGTATTTTTAAAAAATGTTACTACATACAAATTAAGAGGCAATATTAAAACCAATATATTTTATCACTGTGGACTGGCAAACATAGTTTTAATCAGTTTTCAAAGTGATTTTTAAAGTTTTCTTTCAGAATTTTTCCATTTTTAATTAATTTTTGAAATTTTTTGACGGTGAATGAGAATGACCTTGTAAAATCACTGCCTCGTTAAATCCGGTACTCGTAAAATTGGGATCCGACTGTACCTATTCCTGTTTGGTAACTAAAACCACTTAAAATAAAAGGAAAACCTGAAGCTGTTACAAAATGTTATCTTTCATTAATACTTAGTTTATGCGTGGTGCACACTGTCCAAAGCAAGTACAACTTTTTTTCCCTTGTGTGTAATTTCCCTGGCACTGCAAGGGGTCCGAACTAGTGTAATATCTACCATAATACCTACAGGTTACGTCCCTAGTAGCGGTGAGTAATATAGATGCGACAGTATTATACTGTTCATCATCCACGGTCAGTAAGCTATGCCACGTCACCCCCACAGAATATGAAGTATAAGTGAGCCAGCGGACCCAAGCCACATCAGCCCCGGCAGCTTGCTCCAACGCCTCGTGCGCTGGAGCTCTCAGACTGCTCTTCAACGTCTAAACAACCCAAAAGCTCTACAGCAACCCCGCCAGTATCTACGAGACCTTTCAGAGGATCTCCCCCTGCAGACCTTAGAGACGTCATCAACCCCCATGTCGATTACTCCTGCTAAAGGCAACCCCACTACTCTTCAGGAAGTGGGTCCCAAAGTCCCTTCAGGACACAGCATAGAGTAGATAGGATAAGTTAATAGCTACCTAGTTGAATATGCCACCTTAGCTTAGAACCAAGAACCCTTCACCAGGAATCTGGGTAGTTTATACTTTGACAGTTGAATGTAGTTAGGAGGTAGTATGGGGCCATGTTTATTCCTCCCCAGAATAAAACACATGTTCTCACCTACACTGACTTTCATTTCCTTAGGTGACTGTGAGATCCCAAGTAGACGCCATGTCCGCCAGAGTGGGGCAGGAAGACCGTACACCACCTGATTTTACCATCTAGTGTTGAACTGCAGGTTCCCCTTCAGGGACTTGTACGTCAGAACCATACACACACACTTGACGGCCACTCATTCGGTGCACCTCTGTGTAACCAACGGCAGAGCCCCAACCACTAGTAATACAATCCCTAAGGAGGCTACGTAGCCAGGCCAGTTTGCAATCTGTCCACCGCACCATTTGAATGGCCGGAGGTAGTGTTTGACCGGTTCTGGAGGCCTGACAACCTTAGGGCCTATACCTGCAGTTGTTGTCAGACGACGCAGAGAAAACCAGCTCACCAAACACTGCACTGCTTGTGTTGCTGGTTGGGGTAAAGGTACGGCTCTGCATCTGCCTGGCAGTAGCTGCGGCAGAACATACCTAACTAGGGACTAAAAGTCACCTGCTCCTCTCTTGCATGGCCGGCCGCAGCACCATTCCATGTCTTACACTAAAAGGGGTGATACGGATTGGCAGGAGAGAGGCCATGGCCACTTACAAAGCTACCTGGGGCTGCACCCCGTCTGATAAGGCATTCAGCCAAGATAACCCACGGGACTGAGCTCAAGCCGCCCGTAAGTGGTGGAGCTTCACACCCCAGCTCCCTCCTCTTCTCTCTTTTCAGCCTCTAGGAAGACACCAGGGACACCGCACCCCGTGGTTGCTGTGTTTCTGAATGGAGAATAGGTTCTGCTGGGCATCACCTCCCCTGGTTCCGCGGGAACAGCAGCACCAGCACCTGGGGACCTTCCAGCTCTGCAAACGCTTCCAGAGCCACTACCAGCCTACTTGACCAACTCCAGAGCCGAGTTGATTGAGTACCAGTGCAGGTATACAGGTGACCTCTAGTCGCACCACCTGGCATGTAGCCAAGCCCAGACTCTATTTCGTACCTAGCCGCCAGGCGACTCGACCCACTCTGTACACTGGTAAGGCCCTTGCCGGCAAGTGAGTTGAACCAGCCAGTATTAACCCCATGTGTGACAGGCCTGTACACTAAAAACAAGCTCTAGCCTGACGTAGTTTCAAACTGTTCTCGCTCGAGAGCATCACGCGTCCAATTATCAGGAAAAATAATGGAACCAACACATCCCTAAAATATAGCTAGTTTGTCTAAAATTTTCTATCATGGATAGTTTATGAAACATATATATATATATAAAAACAGCAAAAATTTAAGATTAATCTTGAGTTACTACTAGGTAAAAAAGACAACATATTTCAACATATAAGTATGTAAATATATACATGTTTATTTACAATATCAGGTGAGATGGGAACCTTTCAAAACAACAAAAGACTATGCTGATAACAGCATCAAGTTGAAAGTGTTTGGTTAAGGCTGTTTGGTTGGTTCAGCCTGTACTTTACATAACCAATACAAAATATCTGTACAATTATAAAACAGGCATAAAGTACATACATATATAATAATATAATCCACAATATAATATGATACAAATCAGACTCACACAACTAATATTACAATTTGGCTGTCTTCCCAATGTGGGAGAAAACCATTGTGTATAATAACATAAATAAGAAAAAAACAGCACTGTACACATGATTCAGAAAAATATGTCCATCAATCAACATGTTCAAAATTATAAAATGTTGTAGCAAACATATTCAGTAAAGTTGTCATTCAGATGTAACAGCATGCGTTCCGTGTATAACAAGCACCACATCCTCGCAAATTAATAACGTTCAATATGCACAAATATGCTTACATTCAGTCAGAAATGTTGTTACACATCACGTCGCTTCCTTGCCATGATACACTTATCACAGAACAACAGTTTTCTTGCCTCTGGTATGTACAGGTTTTGTTCTCGTTTAAGGACTTTAATAAAAGAGGCTTCTGCACACACACACACACGCGTACTGGCACACATCCGCATAAAACGTTGTAAAAACATACAGTTCAACAATTTGTTCATGGAGATGTCAATCACTGTCCGAGCCAACAAGAATCACTTTTTTCCTCTTCTTTGCATGTTTTGGCTTCACTATTTCTTCTTCCTGCAAACATTCACATTCATGATTGATGAATATATTTCTAAGACTATGTTTTAACACATCTCTAGGTTATTCATCCATAAAGTTAGAATGACTGTATTTTGGCATGTATTGGCGGCACGCATGTTCAAGCCACACCATGATTTTGAGCCTCTAAAAGTGAAAAATTAAAAATCTCATGTACCAGTTCTAGAAGCTGATTTTAAAGCTTGAGGTTTATTTACATACATTAACAATTAATGTTTGGTAACTATGCACTCCCATTAAGCGATCACAGGCATCCTTGACAACAGCGCAGTTGTGGATATGCACGACAGATGTGACCTTGCATTGATTGCTTCAGATTTTTCACATTGTCTCACGCACCCTTCCCAGATACATATACATAAGTGATAATGGAAAAGGAATGAACACATTATTTTGCAAAATTTAAAATGACAGTTGTGGTATGTGCACGTGAACAAGAAAAAAGGGCAGATGGTCGACAATTTGGCATTAATGAAAAAAGCGTACAGCATCGGTACTGGGTAAAAATACATTGAAAAAATTGTCTAAAAAAACGTTTCACAGGAATGGGGGAATTATTTCCTGTAAATGTACATATTTATGTATTAGAATTGGAAAAATTTAATTTTTAATTCTTTTGCTAAAATTCACATAATTTCAAGATTGACTATTCTTGTTGTAAATAGCTACAATGAGTGCATTTCTTGTTTGGAAAAACTGGTGAAATTGAAATGGTTTGACTTAATACATTATTTTATTTTCAAGGTTTCCGTTTGTAATTGCATACAGGTGGGAAAACATGGAGATAGTGCAACCAGCATGCAGAAGTTTGCAGACGAGTCAAGTAGCAACTTTCAATGCAATGATAGCACACACAAATAATTTATTTGAACTCTTGATGATGCATGACTTTTGGCGTCATTTCATTGTGGTCAGAAACATTTTCACACTTTATCCATTTTATTTTCCGGAACGATTCATGGTCACACCCCGAGTTTTCACATGAAAATAACTATAATATGTGCAGCCTATACATGCCAAAATATGGTAATAAGACTGTGCATAAAATTGTTAAAATACATTTGTTTTCTATAAATTTAATTTTGTTTGCATTAACTCATATGTACAATCAGAAAATGTATAGATGCTCTGATGTTACATGAAAAAGAGGAGCAGCCGGCATGATCCCTACAATTCTGAATTATTTCCAGGAAAAAGTGTGCAGGTGATGTATGGATTAAATACTGCAGTCTGCAAGTACAAGTAATTAATATGTACCTCAATGTCAATCAGCAAACACTAATTTTTTTAAGGAAATGTACTATGGTAAAATTGAAGAAGAATAAAACTGTTAAAATATTAGTTTAAAAATCTAAGATTTAACAAGGGAGCATTACAACGGAAACCTCTACATAGGGAACAGCACCTTACCTCACTGCTCTCCTCTGAGCTGTCAGACACCTCCTTGGCAGCAGCTCGTCCTTTGCCTTTGCTGGTGGCGGAGGTAACTCCCTTTCTACCCCCTCCGCCACGCCCTGGGCTCTTCTTGACGACTGCTGTTTCCACCTCATCCACTTCGGCGAGGGCAAACAGGTCGCTGAAGCGCTTCCTCTGTGCATCGCTGCAGCTGGCTTGGGCCTGCTGCAGGGCTCGCTGCATGGAGTCCAGGTTGTAGAGGTGGCACTGGTTCTGCCTGCAGCCCTGCCGTAGCTGGTCTAGGTGTCCCAGCACCTGCACGCATCACACATCCCACAGTGCATTATCACCGCCAATCCCGTCTGCATACATTAACAACACAGCCACGTAGCAAGATGTGTTTATCAAGTCACTACAGTAAACCTCTATTTCACATTTTTCTACAGCTGAATGCAAAATGGCATAAATTGAGGTAAAGTGTAAATGAAGGTAATTATTTCAAACTTTAAGACTATCTTTAGTACACAGTTCATTATAATGTAGATTAATAGGCAATATAGATATTAGTTTCATATTTAAGCTGAAAAAGTGTATATAGCTAGTGATACGTGACATCTTTTTCAAACTACTAACACGACTTAGCTTCATCAGTACGAACATTCATATCACTACCAACAGGGTCCAATTAACAGTATAAGTCTTCCAGAAGTGTCTACAGGATATGCCTCTTGTTGCAGGGGCAGATGCTGAGTAGTTGTACTGTTCACCCCATGGTAAAATAGCACACTCATTTCCACAAGTATAAATGAGCTATCGACCTAGTTGCAGAAATGATGTTTCAAGGCCACGTAGTACCATAGTGCGCCAAGGGATAGCACCATAAGAAAAAGCGCTGACTCGTGCCGCCTTAGCGGCACTCCAGCTGGCTGGCGACATCACATGCCCTGAGAGCATCAAACCACCCTCCTCCCACCACGGTCAAGGACAAGCCGGCTAGTATAAATACAGATGCATGGCCCGTTAATACCGATGCAGGGTCCTTTAACGCCAGTCTGTTCCTTCACCACACACTTGGTGCTGAAGGAACCACCCAAGTCTTCCAGATCTGCCAGAGGCTCAACAACGCCTTCGTCCAGATATCCTCCGGAGTGGTATTCAAAAGAAGGTTAAAAAGGTAACTACTACCTCCACGTACAAACAAAGGCTTAACCCAACCCCAACTGCACTTAGCAGTCCTAGTCACAGGGAACGAGCTCAGGCCACCATTTGCTTGGAGAAGCTTCTCTTCTCAGATCCCTTACTGTATTTATTTGAAGCTCCAGTCAAAACTGCAGGTGAAACTCACCCTATTATTAAAGCTTTCCTGAGGGATGAGAAAGTCCAATTTGACATAGCTAACCTCTGGATCAAGGGTGACCAGCCAGACAGCCCACCTAGGGTTACCAGCAGTGACAACTGCAACTGACAGTCAGCGCACCACGTCCCCGTGCCAGCAACAGCCAGCCACCACCAGTGCCGCAGCAGGGTAAG
This sequence comes from Dryococelus australis, assembly GCA_029891345.1. Taxonomy (NCBI): domain Eukaryota; kingdom Metazoa; phylum Arthropoda; class Insecta; order Phasmatodea; family Phasmatidae; genus Dryococelus; species Dryococelus australis. The sequence continues at coordinate 97,859,475 of CM056995.1, read as the reverse complement.
TAGCCTCCAGAGGCCACCAGCTGCCCAGGTGTAAAGGTAACAGTAAGTCTGATCAAACGTAAGGCTACAATCGCCATCCCCGACTTTGTACCAAGTCAGAAAGTCACATGGCCAGACAAACAGAGGCAGAGAGACACCAAATAAAACAACCCCGACTGTGACAATCCACCATTTCTAAAAGGACATCACACGTCAATAGTGAATTTAAAGTGCTCTACTATTTAAGTCAGTTTTTTTTTTTTTTTACTATTTGAGTGGACTGGTTTGGGTGGCACAGGAATGAAAGAATCACGGAAATGGGAGATCCCCGAGTGAGTGAAGAGATTTGGGCGGCTTTTAACACTGAGGTCTTGAGAACCAATGAGGATGAAGCAAGGTGAGTATGGAGCAGCACTGGAATGAAAGGGCAGGGGAAAAAGGAGATCCCAGAGAAAACCCATTGACCAGCAGCGTCAGGCAGGCATCACACATGCAAAAATGCAGGAGCGACCTACCGAGAATGGAACCCGGCTCGCTTTGGTAGAAGGTGAGCACTCTTAGCCGCTGCATCACCATGACTATGTAATGTAAACATAACAGTATGTTTACATTACATAGTCTGGTTCCTACCTATAGGACAGGACGTTTCTCTGCTGTTGTGGTGCAAGGGAGTTGCGGTAGGAGACCGCTCCCTACCTTACCGACATAAGCATCCCTTCGTGGGGCCAGGTAGTTGAAGGTAAGAATGTTCTCGACATCCAGATCCCACGACGAAGTAGTGGGAGGGAGAGGGCTCTCTATCTCCACTGCAGGCGTTGCTCCAGCTGAAGAGTAGTGGGAGGCGTCGACTGTCTCGGCGCCTGTATGTGGTAACACCTGGGAGCTGCAGATCAATGCGCTCAACCTTAATTACGGGTGGTGCTTCTCGTCGTAGGGCTGGGCAGTTGGAGGCGTCGACGATCTCGACATCCAGGTCCATGGGCGAGGCAGTACGAGGGAGAGGGCTCTCGACCTTGACTTCGGGTGGTGAACCAGGCGGTGGGTAGTAGGAGACATCGCTGTTCTCGTTGCCTTCTGTGGCAGCGCAAGGGAGCTGCGGGACCCCGTGCTCAGCCTCGACTGCGGATGGTGTGTATTGTCGTAGGGCCGGGTAGTTGGAGGCGTCGACGGTCTCAGCGTCCAGGTCCTGTAGCGAGACAGTGTGAGGGAGAGGTCTCTCGACATCAACTGCGGGTGTTACACCAGGTGTCGGATAGCTGGAGGCATCAACGGTCTCTGTGGCCGATTGAGCGAGAGACAGATCGGGTCTCTTGTCCTCAACGGCGCCGATGGGTAGTGGAGCTCATTGCAAATTCGTTGTCAGGTGGTTTAGTGGCGTGTGTTGGCACTTCCACGTCAGGGTTCGAGATCGCCTTCGTAGAAGGTGGAATTACCTTGATCTCAGGCTGGAGAGCTGTACCAGGTGAGGGAGTAGGCATCCGGGATGGTTCTACCCCACTCACCATAAGTGCTTCTGACCTTTCACTGATGCGACTAGATTGATGGGGGGTCTGGCGGCCTTCTCAGTCTCGTGGGCTCCACCACGACACTTGGGAGCAGCCCAGGATCGTTCTGTCGCGTCCTCCTGCGACTGTCCGCGTAGCTGAGTGGCGTTGAGGGCAGTGATCTTACGCTAACTGTTCCTCTGTGTGTTTCTCCATCCGGCCTCCATGGTGACACGTAGCTGGGTGCTCATTCGATGCCAAAGGGTCTTGCTTCAGGCGCTCTCATGAGTCGTGGGTCGAGTTCTGGAGCTGCCCTTCACAGTTGGGGTTCATCCCCACTGTCGGCCCCCTGGTGTTTCCCCTACGTCATCTGTGTGCTCTACTTGTGGCATGTCCCCTGGATAGGGACGTATTTGGCCTTGGGTGGCCTTATGTATCCTTCCTCTGACGTCTTCGGCCCATTAAAAGTTATCCCGTTTGCAGACTATTCGCTAAGGCCCGTCCCATTTGTCAGCGAAGCCAGCACTGAACTGATTGCTGGCCTTACTGAGTGGATGTGTTCGGAGCAACACAGGTACTCCAAGGTTGAATTAGCGTACCCCTGTCTTGGGTTGTGGGTACTTTTTACGAATATACTACTCCTGGCCTTTTGGAAAGTGTTAGTGCATGCTAGCATGGCTAGGTGGATGTCCTCGGGCTGAAGCATGTTGATGGGTTCGCTATCCCACTGCCAGTCACCTGGTTGGCGTAGGGTCTGTCTCAAGAGAAGTGTACTGGGGCTGGTGTCTACTGGTACGTTCGTGCGATGGCGTAGGGCAACCAAGATGGTGGGGATATGTTTATACCAATGTCGGTGGTCATTCCCCACAGTGATACAAAAGTATTTCTTGATTTCTTGATTCCTCCCTTTAGTGGGTGGCCTGGGGGTGGTATGGTGGAGTCGTCTATGTCTCAACTCCCCATCCCTGGCATGCTGACTGCCATTGGCGACTCGTGAACTGAGTGCCATTGCCAGTCAGTATCACCTTGGGTATCCCCAACATGCAAGTATTTCCGCCTCCATCTTTTGCACTATGGGGGCTGTTTCCTGGCTGGGTAGAGGGAAGGCCTCCACCCACCTGGAAAATTGATCGGTAACAACTAGGGGAGAGCGGTTTCCCTAGGTGCTCTTTGGTTATGGTCCCCTTAGATCGGCGGCTATATACGACCACGCCGTCTTGGGTCTTCTTGGTCGCGCAAGGGGAGTATTTTTGAGCAGTTTTTGCTTGAATGCTGGTGCTCCCCTTTATCATGCCACATTTGTTTCCCTCCCATTAGTGCTGTCAAGTCCAGTGTTGCAGATAAAAAAGAAAAGATACTGAAACGAAGGGTCTAAATGTTTCCCGAGTAATGGCACTGCGGTAAATATCAACACTTGTGCCGTGTTTAACAGATAGATGCCACACCTAATTAGAACACTGGAAGGCTTTCTTTGCTATACCCGATGCCCTCTCCTGTCAACCCGATAGCTAAGCAGGTACTAAAGAGAAAGAACAATGGGAGCTAATGATACCTCCCCCAGGTCCTCTGCTCAGTCCGGAAGACAGTATGAGGCTGCAATAACTCCAGGTCAGCTGTCACCGTCTGTGTACCTACAAGCAGCAGGACCTAGAAATCCAGTGGCTACTGCAGGAGCACCTGCAGAGATACAAACTGAGGGGCGAGATAGTGTAAGCAAGAAATGTAAACTCTGAAGCAAATTGGAAGATATGGGTGCTGGACACGCTCCGTGCCGATAGCTGCCAATACCACCACAACCACCGTCAAGCCGGCCACCCAGGTGTGAAGGAAACCCTGCGTGACATCGGGGAACATTACATTTGGGATGGTATGAGCAGAGACATCCGGCAATACGTCACAGACTGTGAAGTGTAGTGCCACCACAAAGCATATTCAAAGCCAAGACAAATAAGATGTCTATGTTGCCCCCAAACCCTGTGGACACACGTAACCGCAGAGCTAATGGGGCCGTACCCTAGGAGCATCAAGGGCAACTGCTACCTCCTGATGGTTACTGACCTATTTTCAAGGTCGGTGGAAGCCTTCTTTCTTCCCAGCCAAGAAGCAAGAGAAGTTGTCCGCAAGTTTGAGACTGAGATTTTTCCCCACTGGGGATAGCTGCAGGCGATCTTGAAGGACAACGGGACACAGTTCACCGGCAAACTGTGGCAAAAGTCACGTATCCAGTAGGGGATTGAGACCTGGACAACACCGCCATATCACCCCCAGGCCAATCTCATGGAGAGATTCTCCAAGAGTTGAAGAAAAACCTCTCCAGTTTCGAGTGGGAGAGGATCACAGCCACTGGGATACCCACATTCCAAACATCCTATTCACCCTGCCGCACAGGAATAATGAGGTGATTGATGCCTTCCCTAATCAGGTGATCCTTCGACAAACTATAAGGCACCCAGGCGACTGGCAGTGGGAGGGTGAGCCCACCACCCTCCCACAGCCCGAAACCATCCAACTGAAGGCTTTAGTCCACCAATGGTGAGCCCAGGAGGCACAAGAATGATACATCGACCAGAAGTACCCGAAACCCAAGACTGGAGTAAGGACCTTCAACGTCGGAGAGAAGGTCTTACTAAAGAACTACCCTCTCAGCCGCAGCGGCAGCAAGTTCTGCGCCAGGCTGGCTCAAAAGTGGGTAGACAGGAGAATATCTACAGGGTAGAAGACGAGTGAGGGCGAATACAGAAAGCAACCAGGGGGCAGCTGTGGCCTTGCAACCTGGGACTGAGAGACCCGCCAAACATAAATCCAGTGATTGGGAAGGAGAAGAAAAAGATGAGGAGACCGGATACAGCCCAATCCAAACTCCTTCAGAGAGCCCAAAGCCCGACCTCCCCCGAACCCAAGACTTTTAAGCCAGAAACCTCGAGGAAGAGACTGATGTGGAGCAGCTATCACAGAGGGAGCGTCCCACCCACTCGAACCTACCCCCCAGTCACGTGGTTTGGTTCGCACAGATAACTCCCCTCCACTCTTTCCGGGTACACACTAAGGAGGAGCACCTAAGGCCAAAGCAGCACGTCCAAGTTGTCCTGGCTGTCCCCAAAACATATTTATTCATGTATAGTGCACACCACGATTTTTGCAACAATTTGTAGCACCTTGTCAGTAAGTATGTAATAAATAATTCTATCTTTACATTAATGTGTGGTGGTGATTGTGATATGTTTAGAAAATACTTTACTAATTAAATAATTCGCTGTGCAAAAAGCCAAAACTCTGTAACATGCTGTACAATCAGGTAAACTATGGTCGTTGAAAAATGTCAACTGCGGTGGGCTTCCTTTTTTTCTTTTTGCTTCTTTTACACAGTGACAAGCTATCTATTTTTTGCTGTGCTGGAATGTGACACAACAGGGATGTGGATTAACCAAAAAAAGGGGAAGTGTTAGCAGCAATGGTCACGGGGGAGGGCTGGAGGAGCGAACTGAAGGAGGCAATGAGATAGAAAGAGAGTGATGATGTACGAGCAAAAGATAAGATAACAGACTGTTCTGCTACCCTCTAAATTAGGAATGGGTCGATACTACATTTTCTCGATACTCGATACAGATACTTTCTCGAAACCAAATTTATATTGTCATGTACACAAAACAACTTGGTCAAGAAAATTGCTCATATTACTATTGTCGTTGACACACACTGAAACTATATAAAAATCCATATTACACTGGAAAGAAATAGTGGATGGCCTGTAACCCAAATCTCCTTAACTAATGATAAACCAACACTGTCTTCTTCGATTATACAGAATCATGTTTCCATAGTAAAGGCTGTAATCAAACTTTGAGGAAAATGATAGCTCAGTACACACTAATTTGCGATTTCACAGTATTTTTAATTTTATTTTGTGACTTCAAGGTAACGTGAAATAAATATCGTAAATATCTGATACACCTGTCTAGACATAGCCTGGATATTCTACGGGCAAGGCCACGACAGGTGCATCAGATAATTATTGTATTTATTTTTGTGAATATTTAATAATGCAGTTGCATCAGATAAATATGGTATGTGTGGAATGTTCAATAACTACTCCATTTGCTCCCGCGTGCCTATCAGCGCTCGCTCACAACTATACACACTCGCTCGCAACTATCGGCGCTTGTCACAACTTTCGTCCTGTTTTTATTGTACCTCAATTATGTACCATAAAAGTAAATGTCAAAAATCATAATTGTGGTATGTATGGGTTGCCAAAAATATCTCAAGGTGCTCGCAGCTGTGTGAATATTATACTATGAATAGAATATGATATATTATGGTACACTTGTAAAAATTTAATAACTTGTAAACCGCTCGTCTGGTCTCGACCCGCGAAGGCTTTTTGGAATGCTTGCGGGAAGCTTTGGAATGCTCGCTTCCTGCAGATATAATTATGGTACACAATTCAAAGTTGCTGTTAATATCTTGCAAACCATTGGACCTAGGTCAAATTTTAAGGGTGCGTTGGAACGCACGAAGGATGCAGATTTGATTTTGGTACATCTTTAGAAATTATTGTACACATTCCGATCATTAGTGTATGCTTTTCAAAATTATCGTGCACACACTGAAAATTATAGTACACTTGTATCATAACTATGGCACAAGAAAATGTGTGCTAAAATTTAATACTTTTGGATATTCTCATGTGATACTTGATACTATAAAATATTGAGGGTATCGAGGATCCCATCCCTACTCTAAACATCTCCGAATAGTTGACGACTACCACTCTCCCCCATTATTTTTTTTGTGAATAGCATGCACCCCAGAAAATTTTTCCTTTATTTTGGGAAAAAAGAGTGCGTTATACATGAGCAAATACGGTAGGTCAGTATGACCAAGTACTCCAATAGAAAATATGCCTATCTGCTGAACAACAACCCTGAACTCATGGCGTATCGCCGACCTGTCTCCAAGCGGAAAATATGCACGGACTACATAAAAAGGAAGGACTAGGAACAGGTGGAAGCCTGCCTAAGAGAGACAGCCCAGAATGAGAAATTATTGTTGTGTAAATAATTTGCAAGCACTATTATGTGTCTCTCGAGTACCATGTTTTTTTTTTTTAAGCGTAGGTGACAAGTACATATTTTTAGTAGTTGAGTGAGTATAAAGTAGCGGAACTCACATTAGATTAGATTAAGTAACAAATCCTGGGGACATAAGGTTCGGAAGGCCTTATGCACCCTTCCAAGAGTCGAACCTGTCACACGTAAAGTGTACCTGCCCTGCGACCCATAGGAAGCTACACAGCAAGCCACTTTTACTATGCCTTCAGTGCCAGGGCAGGTAGAAAGACAGATTCACCACACCCCATGTGAAATTGGGCTTGTAAATACCCTACTTCCCCAGTGATGAAGTTTTGCGTGCACACCTGTTAATTAAAATTTTTATGTTCAAACTGTAAACCTCTGTGTACGCAACCCAACCAGAGCCCTCAGCTGTTTCTTGTCAGCATCACATATTTTCGCTTTCCTTGTTCAGCTAGGCCTAGTTTCCAGTCCTGCAGCCTCCCTGGCCAGAGAAATAGCTCTTTGACTGCCTTCCACCTTCCAACCTGATGGCAAGGCATACAGGAGATACAGAAAGAGAGTTGGGCTGAAGTAGGTGTTCGGTTAGGTGCAGGCACAACTCAGTATAGCCATGAGGGATAGTGGGAGAGGAGGGGAATTTCTAGGCTGCCTTCCGGAGAGCTTGGACCTCTCTCATGGTGCAGTACCCTTAGCTTCATGTTGTTTCCTTCCTAGATCATCAGGTAGGGCAATATTATCCTCCAGCATGCCAAGTTCCCGCAGGAAGGTTTATGAGTTGCGTCCCCAAAGTCCACCTTCACTGTCTAACAAGGAGCACCAAGGGCAGGCCGGCAGGATATTACCAGTAACCAAGTGCTCCATCTCTAGGTTTAGTGAAGGTTTACACACTCCTTCCCGACAGTGACCAGCAAGGTGGGATTACTGCCATACCCATTTCTCGGAAGAAGGAATATTGTCCTATATTCCGGTCAGAGGGAATAAGGTGTTTGTTGTGTCGTACCAGGACCTGGAAGTATCGTTGTGGATATGTGAGCAAAATGGGATAAAAGAGGGAATCAGGCTAGTAGGAAGTGTGAGGTGATTGCATAAGAACATGCCATGATTAAAATGGTTGTTTATTGGGTTAGCCATCAACAATCACACCCAGTGTGTACCGTGACCTGGGCCTGGACATATGTTGCCAATAGTACAGGGAGCGTATTTTCAATGATTAAATGGTTGGGGCGAGGATGACTCAAAAGGTAGGTAGAGAATACGCTGAACTGAGTGACAGGGCGTAGCATAGTGCTAGTAGTTGGTGACAGCGCGAGATGACAAGAGTGGTTACCAGCAGTGTGACACTGTAGCTGTTTGAAACAGCTGTAGTTAAAATGGCAACGAGAATGCTGGAGACATAGCTGGAAAACCAGCTGAAGAGTGACTGGCATGTAGTGGCAGCAAGACTGCTGGTATGATGTTAACAATGACAGCAAGAACACTGGAGTTGTGGCCGAGACACCACCTGAAATTAAGGGTGGTGCGGCTTTATAGACTCAACTGTATACTTATGTTTGGAATCTCCTTTATAACATTTAAAAAATGAAACTTTGAAAAAGTAAATTTTTTTTTTCATGAACTTGAATGTTAACTATGGTTCCTATTTTTAAAGACAAACTTTGAATAGGAAATATTTCCCATTAACCAGTACATGTATGTATAAATCAGTGAACTTACCTGCTCTGCAGTGGGAGGCCCAACGGCTGCAGCTACCTTCCCCCCTCCTCCGCTCCCTCGTTTCCTCTTGTTGGGGAAGGTGTTGGGGTAACGACTGGTTAGAAGAGCAGCTATCAGCTCCCCGAGTTTCTCCTGGTGTTCCCGGCACCAGTACTGCAGTGTCGACAGCACAAAGATGTCGTTAGGTGGCCGCACTTCCCGTGACAAAAGGTGTTTAAGCAAGTCTGCTGTCGGCCTGAACACACACATATTCATCAGGATTCATGTCTAATTCTGTAATTGAGCCCTGAACAGGAAGTCAGTCCACTTCCTTCTTTGCGAGCTCATGTAAGAGGCTACATCCACAAACATTTGATTGATTAATTATTCACCACAATTGATTGATTAATTATTCACCATTTGGGAACAACATATGCTATTGCCGGGATGCCACCAGCCCTGAAGCTGAAATACTGGTTCCTGTATAAAAAAATCATGTAAAATCCTGGAATCATTGGGTCAAATCCTGTAGAATCCTTGTAATTAAAAAAAATTGCAAATTACAGAAAAAAAGTGGATATGAAAGATGTTTGCATATTTAATGTAGTTGTTTTGGTTTGGAATGTACAAACCATGATAATAATTATTTTCTGCACTCTCACTTAAACTTTCGTTTATACAACCACGTATCAGCGATAGTTGTAGTTTCTTCAACATTGTGATATCAATGCCAAATGCAAAACAGTTACCAAATTTCGATTGCATGCATAAAAATGGCAATTTGTGGCAAAGAATCGTTTTAATAATGGCCTTGGTCTTTGCATGTGACCATACAGACAGGAACAGAAATATGTAGAGAACTGTCTACCTGCACCAGTGAATAATTAAGAAAAATATTTTGGGCGTACACTAGTGAAGCAATGGTGTAAAAAAACAAACCCACACACACACCACTCACATGCACACACACACACACACACACAAAAATATGCATGTACACATGCACAAAAACACACAAAAAAAATACATGCACATACACACACACACACACTCACACACACACACATTCTCTCTCTCTCTCTCTACAGTTTGGTTTTGGATTTTTCTAGTGTTAAAAATCTGTAAAAATTGATAAAATCCGTTAATACAGCAGACCTGTGGCTAATGTGCAAAGAACTATACAATATCTAAAACGTAACAGTCACTTGGCAAAGTATCACATTAAGATGCAAACCGCTGAATAGTTACCTCTATTGTTCAGCCAAACATTAAAGACCATGGATGGCCTAGAATTGGTACTAAGTGTCTCAAAAGGTATTCCCAATTCCTTTCTTTTATCTCTATTCAATAGGGAAGTGTCCTTGATACAGTGTACACTCTACCAAAGCATTCTTCCAGATCAACTTCTGGGTAGCTCACTCTGGTGTGCCCCATGTAGGGGTTCTGTTGAGGATTACAATTTAGACAGATAAAAGTCCTAATTACTTCAGTTCTTGCCCCATCTCCCCTTCTGAGGGCAGATGGAGCCATCTCCCTAAAGTAAAAACTCCCTAAAGAACTGTCCCAAAGTATTTGTGTCTGGGAATGGGATGCACAAGAACTATGTATTTACTGCAGCTTTCTTCCCCATTTATTTTGTCATCCCATCAATAAAACTCCAGGACATGAGTCATGAGATGCTAGACTGTTCCCACAGTGTACAACAATGTAATAGCATTACAATAGCAGGTCCATAATCCACTGTTCTATGCCTGTCTGGAGCAGATTAGAGCATCTGAATTAAGTATGGTGGGAATCAGCTATGCACAAGATACCCAGCTGGCTAATGAGTATATACAGAAGGGGCAATTAACTGAAAGTGCTAGCCCCCTGTGTGAATCATGAGAGAAACAGGAGAGAAAGAAAAGAGTCAGACAGAAATATCAACACTGCATGCATGGCATTTGGCCTTCACATCTCTAGCTCAGTGTGACTCCAAATCAGTGGTTTAGGGAGGGAAAAATTGCTATATCCTCAGCTCAGGAAGAATTATAAAGGTGTGTCCAGAGGTGTGAACAGGTTCATGTGCCAGCATGTGAACCAGCTTTTAGTCAGCTTGCTAGCAAAATGGATGTACTCGCGAGCCACCCATGCATGAGGATGCTCTGTTGAGTGGTAGATTAAAGAAAAGACAGAGTGGACAGCTCTGACTGGAGCAGAGGGCTTACAGTGCGACACTTGTAGTTCAAAATGGTGTCCACATTTCCTTGTATGTAGTCCAAGAAATGTATGACTGATGAGACAGTCTTTGTTACCAGTTGATTGAGCATAATTGAAGAGACACAATATGGAAAATTCAAACCATGACATTAAAAAATATTAGGCAAACAAATTAAATTAAAAAATACAATCCTCTTAATGGACACTTAATTCAGTGAGATAAAGAGAAAAGTTTCTTTTTAATTAGAATTTATTTGAATACTATTCAGGGAAGGTGGAAGAATGAAAATTAAGTGAAAGAGGCTAAGTAATTGAGGCAACAGGGTTTTTCTTAAAAGGGTTACCTAGTAAAAATTTTTAAATGCATTAATTTCATTCCAGCTGTAAGGAAATACTGTGCATACTGCGATGGTGGTAGAAAGTAGTGTAAACAAGCTTTGTGAATATTCTGTTTCCTCAAAACTTTAAGTAGTGACTAAAAGGTTTTAGTACAGCAATCTCTTAAAAAAATATATAGCATTGTCACTATATTTTTTAATAATTTTCTTAAAGAAGAATAAATATTATAAAAGGAAGGCTAATTACACGAATTTTTGTTAACTTTCATATGTTTCAAAGACCACATTTATGTTTCAATAACCAAATGTATGAACCGGCAACAAAATATCAACTTTCATTTCTGTCCCCTGGAGAAAGATTTACACTGAAATATTCAACAGTTCTATAATAGACACAACAGATTACAACAAGACCCACTACACGACAGCTAGAGAAGCTCCTTAAGTTTTTTATTTAAAAGCAAGTACATTTTTTAAAAGCTCCCAAGCCAAACATGCTACCTCACAAGCCAGCTTATGAGTAGGACTGCACGCCAGCTTGCTCACCACTTGTGCACCGCAAGCTCACACACACGTGTCTGGTTACTCTTTTACTTATGGCACCCATTCACGCACTCTTGAAATTGTGAGTATGAGATTAAAACACACAATGTCAACTCACCAGCTCTGAAATACTTTCAAGGGGAATAAAGGTAAAAGAAAGTTTGTCTGGCTGCACAGATAATCACAGTTCTCAATCTCTCAAATACAATCATCGTACCCTCTCCGTACTAACTGCCCATACCAGGCAGCAGAGGCGTAGAAACAGGCTGTTGGCTGGCGAAAAAAAATTTTGGAACTCGACCGTACTATTAGACGTGCCACCTAGCTTGGGTCCAGATCCCATCAAATGCTGACAACAACTAAGATAGTGGAGGAACACAGCCCACTACTAACAGCAAAATTGTGGTTCTGATGTGATTACGCAAAAGTTATGGAATCCAATAGTCTTTATTTTCACGTAATTATATCAGACATCAAACAGACTTGTGTATCCATGTTGATGCATGCCAACATGCTGCACAGCACAGATACTCATCCTATGGGCGACTTCGCTCCATTTACGAGTGACCTGAACTCAGAGCAAGTCATGGCAGGTGTAATTTCACGTATCGAGAAAGGAGACACCACGCGCTGGACAGCTGACTATGTAAAAGTAATTAATGTGTTTAATTATGAAATCTACAGCCTGTCCAATATCCTGCATACAAGCGCCCCTCCCATGAATAAATTAAATAGTTTTGACAATCCACTACCATACTGTTAGCTGTGGAAGAAGCTCCTGCAGACCCAAGTGATGCTAGCAGTATCTTGTAATCTAAGTAAAATTTTAAATGTTTAGTATTCTCTTGCCAGGTATGTTGAACTAATTAGTTTTACTTACAAATATACAAAATATGCAGAATACCTACTGATATATTCCTGCCAAACAGGTTGAACTTTAACCACTAATACGTATAGTATGTTGAAAATTTACTTTTAGATACCTGTACAATGTTTAGTACTGGATTCATAACTTCATTAATATAAATATTTGCTATAAAATTATGGCGAGTATATTTCCATAGATTCCTGCCATACTGTTAGCTGCGGAAGAAGTTCCCGCAGACCCAAGTGATGGTAGCATCCCTGTGACCTTGTGACGTTACAACTCGCCAGCCTCAGGAAGAGCCAGCCTCACAAAGAGGGGTTTAAATTTGACGTCGCCTCCAAGCGGGGAGATAAGAAATGAACGGCGTCCCTGTAACCCCCAATAATCCAACCCTGTGTTGGAAGGCTACTCTAAACACCGCTCCCCCGCAAGATCACTGATCAGAAGATTTTTTGTATATAAGGAAGCCAGGAACCACGCTCCAACAGAGATGCTAGGCTCGCCGGCCGTGTAGATCAGAGAGCACTCCTTGGTCTGCACAAGACTATCTCCTCTCCCCTCAGCCTCAGAAACGGCTGCACCTCTAGAAGCCTGCAAAAGACTTCACACTCCACCGCAGACTGCAAAGATTGCGACATCCTGCAGCTTCGATAAGGTTTGTCCACCACTGCACCCGCTGGCCGTGAGGGCAACATCCACGTCAGAGGTAATCCTACTCCCGCAACTTGCACCCCTTATCACAGTCGCTGTCGCCGTGTTAGTTAGCCTACTGGATAAACTCTAGTGAATCAGGTTACCCTGTGAACTGCGTACCTTACCGTAGATTTATTTATTCTCCATTTTCCCATATTAATTATTTACCAGGCTTGCCTTTGCCTATTGAGCGCATTAAATAATTTAAATTAACGTGTTAGCTAGTCAATTATTTATCTGTAATTGATTAGTCAGGGTTTTTCCATTTTAATTTTCCCATAATAAAGTTACGTCTTTAATTTTGCCCATTTAGCATTATTTCTAGATTAGTCCCTGTGTCGTTACAATTTTTAATTTTCGATGTGGCAGTACAACTTGTGTCAGACTCAGTAATGAAATGCCACTGGAGACTAGCAGTGCGGTGCACCAAACTCTACAAGAGAACTGAGCTTGCAGAAAGCATTAGTCTGAAGAAGACACGCCCAAACTCCTGGGTTTCCGATGTTCCCACGTCTACTTCCAGTGACGTCCCAATACCGGACTGCACATCTGCACGCCAGGGCCTTGGGTTTGCCCGCATAAGCCACGCCCCCAGGACTGCATGTGGGCAGAAAGGATCACGGGACTAGACAGATGTACAATAAAAAGGGTGGCATACAGTGCTGTAATAGATGCAGAGAGAATCGCACTTTAGAAAGAGCTTCGAGCACAAACCACTATTGAAACCACAAATCAGGTAGAATCTCAGACATCCGAATCCAAGAGTTTGCCCCTGGATTACTCATTTATTCTACTGCCTACCCAAGTATCCCCATACAATCACTTATTAGGTGTTTGCTAGTCACAAAGCGAGTCGGATCCAACACGCCCTCATCAGCTGGAGGTGCCCACACAGGTAGTAAGTATAACTACTCCCCAGGTTGCAGATAAGGCCTTAACAAACACCTGCCTAATAAAGTTGATATCCGGGAAACTCATACGGTTTCGATAGCCGCCGGAGATAGATCTACCCAACTCTTGTGTAATCAAACCAGCATCGGGGAAAACGGTATGGGTTCGACTCCCGTTCAAAGTAGCCGCCAAACCACGTGGGGTATAACTCCACGCGAATTATATTTCCACACGTCAACCCACTCGGCCCATTCGAGTAGCTCCGATTCCCCCAGCCAGGCCATCCACCTCGACCCCCACGATCACTTAAATTGCATCACCACCTCATACTACCAGGGACAACTGGCATCCCGATTATTGGCAACACGAGTAGTGAGGAAGATGGAACTTCCTGGTCGGGAAACTATCTCATTCCCCCTCACTCTGGGGTTTGACTCCCCTCGATTCAGACAGTACCCTGCCATTAAGCAGCCACCCACTGAATCCAAACCCTCTACGACCTGTCAGGCCAATAACACTAGCCAATCATGACGCAGTAGGCTTACCGAAGATCTTGCAAGGACAGTCAGCGTCCTAACCACTTACCCGTCAAGGTAGGGCATGTGTCTATGTAAAACATAATGTTATGCATTTGCTGCTTCGCACTCCGTGCGAGCGGGCGGAAGAGAAGGGCAGAGTAGTGATAAGCGGGTGGCAAGTCAATGAGATGTTTGAATAACAGTCGAGCGAAAATTCTACCATCATATTGAGTTATGAAGGCATTCTACAGCGATAACCCTTTGTCAGCTAGCCACTCCTGACGTTCGGCGGATAGGATTTCTGTGTTTATCTGAAGAATGCTCTGGATTACTGACCTCGTTCTCTCAGTGTGACTCGGGGTGTGTTGAACCTTCCTGATGGTCAGGACGAAATATATAAAAATGTGAAAGGCCTCCAGGCCGAGAGTTGCAGTTTTTGTTGATAGGATGAGTGGCTGAGTTCCGAGTGATAGAAGACAACGGTTGAAAGAAGTGACCAGTGGAAGAGAAATCTGCTACTGCAAATATCAAGCAGTGAAGTGTGCAACTGGCAGGCTGGACTATTGGACTAGATGCGTGAGCAAAATACATAGATGATGAAAACAGATAGGCTGAACATGTGTTAATGATGAGTATGAGTTAACTGACTGTAAGTAAACAGAGAAATTAAGGACAACGTTAATTAGAGTTGAAATTGCCATTAAATATTGTGCTCACTGTTAAATAAAGAGTAATATTGGAGACAGATAAATAAATACTGTAAATAATAGTTATGTGAATAAAATAGAAATCAAAAATTAGTTCTTTTATTTTTATTAAGACCTACACCCTTCACAAATTCGGATAAACCCCTCAGGCGTCTCATGTAACACAGGTGTCAGAAGTGGGATGGGGGCGTTTCATTGCAGATTAACTTAGGCAATAGGCAAGTAAAAAGTGACATTAAAAGAAATAATTGTAATAGCTGTAGGTGAAAATAATTAAGACAGTTTGTACAACTGTCGTAATGAATGTTAACTAGAAAAATGTCTGCAGGACTGGAAACATTGCGTGCATTAATTGAAGGGCTAGGTAGCCAGATGATTAGTGTGAGTACAAGTGTAAAAAGCTTGAAAGAACATTTAAATAACCAAGTTGGTAGTGTGAAAGATACGTGTACATGACATTGCAAATACCCAAATTAGTAGTGTGAAAGAAAGCACGATTGAAACTGTAAATAGTGTAAATGAGAATGTAGACAGGAAAATTTACTCCGTTAATGAAAATGTAGACAGGAAAATACCTAGACTATGTAAATGAAAACATAGAGAGGGAAATAGAGGACATTAGCAAGTTTGTGAATACGAGAGTTGACTCTGTGGACAAGACAATTGGCAGTGTAAATGAAAAAGCGGACAGTGTAACTGAAGTAGTGGACAGTATCTGTGAAAGGATGGACAACGTAGAGAGTGAAGTGAAACAGGAAATAAGGGAGATGAAGAAGGAATGGCAGGAACTTCTTTGGCAGCACAGTTCTACTCTCACCGCATCTGTAGCCGAGAAAAGTGGGGAAACATGCACATGTAAGCCATAACCAACAAAGCATCTTCGGAGGATAATCAGCAGCTCCACAGCATCGGTGTCGCACAGCCAGGAGTGAGAAAGGGGTTTCAATTAAGCCCACCTCTTACGATGCCAGACATCTTGGCGGGAGTACCAACACTAGTTTGAAATAGTCCCTATCCTAAATGACTAACAACCAAACAGCAGGCTTACTAACTCGTGGCTGTACTGGGAGGTCCCACACTGAGCACATTACAATCTCTGGAGTACCCCACACTAATGTCGGCCTTGGAGCTACATTTTGGCGACTGGTACCTTTGACACACCTACCATGCACAGGTGCAAAGCCGCACCCAGCGACCAGCGGAGCCAATGCAGGAGCTATGGCAAGACATTGTGCGGCTCTCCCACCTATCTCTGAAAGGATGTCCCCCAAGGAGGCACGTGACATCATTGCAGTCAGCTTTTTCATTGATGCATCACCGACACAGTGGTACGGCAAGTGGTACGTCTGGCTGCACCCCACCACATGCAGGAGACCCTGGCCTGAACACTGGATGTGAAGTCAGCGGGATAACGAAGACACTGAAGGAGTTACAGTTGGCTTTGAGGGACTTTGCTTCCCAGATTCATGCTACAGTGATTCGCCGCCCTCCGCACAAATGAAGGTACTGTTGGTCATGTGATCAGCTGGGGCATCTGAGAGCTTATTGCCCACAACAGAAGTAGCAGCCAGTAAAGAGTACAGAGACAGCGAGGTGAAAAACAAATGGCCTCGATGGGCGCATGCAAGCACTTGCATGTAGAAATTTGTGAGTTTCGTGCACATGCCCCACAACTGAGACACCACATCGACGAGCTGATGCTGCAAGTTTCACACCTCACAAAGCAGTTGGAAAATGCGCATGATGACCTGTGAGTACTGTCGACATGCCCTGTGTACACTGTGCCACATAGCAGTGAAAACGGCCCATGGCATGGAGCGAATTATGTGATGGTATCCCTCAGTAATGGCTCTGAGGATAATAGTCCCATGAAGTAAGTCGTTCAGAGGGCAAAGAACCAGTTGCGTGAACTCGAGAAAGGGAGTGAGGCAATCTTTATGTTCCTTTCACATATTTAAGGTAGTTTTAAGGTTTCTTGACATAGTTTTTTACATGTATGTCAAATAAGCATCTATCTGGAAGAGCTGTGGCATGTTAAAAATTCATAAAATTTTAGTAATTTTACAAATTATTAACAACTTCTCAACACATTCCAACCAAGGTAATAAGCATTTGTTTAAAATCTGGTACAGGTTAAAAACATACATGCTTAATAAAAAAATTTGCTTAGATTTGGGGGAAAAAATCCAATAAAGTTAAACCAACAAAAATTAATGCTTCAAACACAACCTAGAAGCAGAGGAAAACGCCCTGCAACAACAGATTTCTTTTTCAAAGTTATATTTTGTATAGTGTACTTAAAATCTAAAAATGGGACCGTACATTTAGTGCTAATGCAGTATTATATTACAATATTTTCATTCGGATTTGAATTTAGCATAAACACATTAAAAATAGATCCCTTCAATCCTATCACAAAGAAGTTTTCCTTTGTATTTTTAATTGCAGCATTTTTGAATAATAAGTGAGTTTTTTTAAAAATCAACATTACTTGTAAGCCAAGAGAGTTCCCTTCCAATAAGTTTTGACGCGTGACAGACCCGGCTGATTGGTTGCCTATGTCCTTGGGAGACTTATTCGACGCTAGGCGAGTCCCGTCTTTGGTGGCTAGTCGCCTCTCGGCACTGGTCCCGATCGGAATACAATACTGGCCTAGTAGGCCGCCGGCTTAGTACAAAGTCCGGCTTTGGCAATAAAACCCTGCGTGGTGCAGGCTTAGGGTGCGGGACGGAGTTCAAGCAAGTGGTACGGTGTGCCTGGCCTGCGGGAGGTTTCGATAGTGTTGGTCCCTCAGCACTGGTTGCGCTTGACAGGAACGTGAGGTGTGCATTGGAGGTACTGGAGTTTTCCACTGACGTGGAGATGCAAGGTAATGCCAGAGTGTAGGTGGGCCCCTCGCGAACAGGATCTTCTGCGCCACTGGATGGTATCCTTCTGCTATACAGGTAGGTGGCTCGAACAATGTTGTAGGAGTGACGGATGGTGAGTTGTAGCAGCAAAGTAGCTTGTGCATATGGACTCAGTAGACTGAACCCGTTGGGAAGGATGCTAAGCCCTTGCGGATTTTTAGCGATAGCCCTTAACTTCTTTGCTTTCTCCTGAACATCACGCCTATGGGTGTAAGGCATCTGACTCTAAACCAGGATCGCGACTGCAGGAGTTAGGCAGTCGACGTGTTGGAGTGCAAGCGCAGGTGCTGATTGCTACCTCCAACACCGCACATAACTCTTGACTTATCCACCGGAGATGTGAAAGTCACGAGTTGCAAAGTGTTGGTTGTAGAAACTGCACAGTGTTGTCCCAATCGGATTGGTCTCCCCTGCACCGGAATGTAACCCCATTTGGCACCGCAAAGTATGCGATGAGAGGAGTTCACCATAGTCGGCAAGCTGATCCCACCAGGAGCGTACCTAGTATCGTGGCTCTACTGTTCCTCCCACCTGGGTGCAAGATACGGGTAGCTTTCCAATAGTGGCAAGGTGAGTGTCCTGAGGTTACTGGTCTCCCCGGGCCTGAAGAAGTCCCCTTCTTTGGCACCACTAAGCGAGTGGTGAGGCAGGGGAGACTTCAGACTGGCAAGTCACGTTCCAGGGGGCGGTATCCTAGTGTCGTAACTTTACAGTTCACTGCACTGGGCAGAGAATGGGTGGCCTTCAAACGATGTTTTCATCTGTTGTGAGTGTGGATTCGGAAAGAGAAAATACGGTCTCCTGCTGTCCCCGTCTAATTCGATGATGATGATGATGATGATGATGATGAGGGGTAGGAGGTCAGAGTGATACTTGAGAAGTTAGGCAAAAACCCAATGTTTATTTTGCAGTAAAGGAAACTAAATAAAGATGGTGCAAAAACTACCTCCTATCCACTCAGGTTTGGCGAAAGAAAAAAAAAAAAACCCTAGCGTAAAACAGGGGAAGGCGCCCTGTACAAAGCTAAGAGAGTTGGCAGTTACTGGTGCATGTGAACTTCAGTTTACTCCTCTGGGTTAGCTCTATTCTTGGTTTTTCATACGGAACTGAACATGTATCAGAGTGCTGCGCTGATGACGCTGCTGGTTCTTCCTTAGTAGGTGGCTGAAGAGGATCTTCGGCCCCACGAGGTAACGGTGAAGTTTTCTGAATTGGTGCGGGCCTCTGCACCGATTGCTTGTGCGATGAGAGCCCAGGAGAGGAGTCTGAAGACTGATCAAGTACTGAAGCAGAACTAACGGCAGAGCTGGAGGCCAGGACGAATCACCTTATATAATCCCCTGCCATCCCTTCCTTCACTGGCATAGGGCATCTCCAGAGAGGGGGTTAGTAGGTGCAAGCTCAGCACCTAGATCCTCGGTGCGAGCGGCGTAGTGGAGAGATATGGGATCTAGGCATCACTCTTGTGGCGGCATCCTGCGGCACACTGCTGCACTAGACCCAGACCTCTTGCATGGTCTTGGTGGCTCATCGGGTAAATATAAAAATTTTGTAGTTGGTGGCGGTAACTCAACTCCGTTGACAGCTGCAAGTGGTATAGTTGCACTGATAAGTAGTAGTCGATTATTAATAAGGATAAGACGTCATGCGTCAGTTTAGACACAAAACTATTTATGATTCAAAACCAATAACATCACTATACTTGTAATTTACAAAAAGTAAATGATATTGTGTGATTTTTTTTCAGTGTTATATCGCAAATGCTAATTTTAATAATCAAAATACTCAGAATAAAACTTTGATTGGAATTGGGAAAATGCATACTCGACCCATTTCGTGCTTGGAGAAAAAACCTAAATGACTGACTTCGCCCCATCCAAAAGTTGCAACAAACACCGGGCAAGTCAAATCCAATAAAAACACGGTAATGGAAGCAGAACACATGGTACTACCAAGTTGACAGAGCTTCAACACAACCTTCAACCACATTCTCTCTGCTTCTATCATCGTCTAAACTCTAACAGAAGCAGTCACGTCATTGCCGCTCCTGCTAGAAGAACAGCACACAATTGAAACCTCATGCCGCTGTAGGGAAGCGAGCTACCCGACAGAAAGTCACGGCCTCCATGAGTGCATAAGCCTCGTACCGCTCCAGATGAGCATCTAGGGACCAATGTGTGACGACAACATCAGCTCCACCCCTGAGAGGCGGGCCTAATTCACCCGCACCCCTTTCAGTGCCCAGAAGTGGGAAAAAATAGTATAAAAGGCACCCCAGCCTAGGCCTCAGGAGTGACTTCTCCTGCACCTTCCTGGTTTAGAAAGCCATCGGTACTAGCATTGGGCAGTCACTCTCACCAGCGCTGGTGACCGCTGCAGTACTATTGGTCAACAACACCACCATCCAGCACCGGAGGACCAGCATCAACCAGAGTGCCTTCAACCTCTTTGGCCGCCTCCAGCAACTTTGGAGCGACACCGCTATCCAGAAGACCTCAACCTCTTCGGCCTCCGCCAACAGCTACCAGTGTTGTCAACAACTATCACAGGGTCCCACAAAGAGTCGTCCTTACCAGTTCCTCCACTTCTTCCTTCCTCTCTACCACGTATTGGAGGTTATGGCAAACGATGTCCCCTCTGGACAACACTTAAGGCCACCCATGCCTTCACCACTTGGATGAAGCCGATCTACTTACCAAGTCATAGGTCCCTTCTGGAAAAACACAATTAATTCATTAGAAATTAATTATTGGGCTAATTTTGTTCTCGTAATATTCTCTCAGTCAATCACCATATATCATACCAGTTTAATTGGATCCAGGTTGCCTCCACCTGGTTGTTACATAACTGAATTCCGCTTAAATAATTTTGAAATAATTATTTATTTCTATTTCTTTTATTGAGAAGTATGTGACTCCAAGTGAATGTATGCATATTTTTTTTTTCTTCCAATACATTCAATTAAAAGCATATTCCCCAGTGCATATTAATACTTTCATTTGGTATCTTTGAATACTCCTCACATGCCTGTAAGTAATTTGAATACTGAATTTTATTATTGGTTGGTTGCTTTAATTCTTTGCTAATTAAATTCAAGTTCGTTCTTTTAATGCATGTAAGCCGGCCCTCGTGCATTGGCCAAACCGCAAATATACCAAACAACTTAGCAGTACCCGAGTTCTGCATGGTAATGCAAATTGTATTGCAGTGATTGATCTCCGAGGGCGTTGTTCGCTAGGAATACTGAACACCTGGGAATCACGACTGTTTATGTGGGAATCCTCGCCCTATAGTCCCATCTTGGCTAGTGAACAGCTGGACTGGACTATACGGTGGATCATACTGGACAAGCCATGCTCCTAGAAGTACAATGTACGATCACTACCATACCCGCAGTTTTGCCAGTTTAGTAATTCTGCAATATAAATTGAAATGAGCCCTTACGAAACTCGAGGCACAGATACAGTAACCACAGAATTTTGATAATACCGAAGAGAATCCTTTATTAGAACCTCCTACACGATTACCAGGCAGAGTGCCTTTAGAAAACCTGTTACTCATACTTTTCAAACAAGATATAGTGGGACTTGATCCCGAGTTACTACCTGAATTTTACACAGCCATTCCTCCATGCCCATCCTAGACACCCACTAGCAGTAATAGTACCACTCCGCTGCAGCCAGTGTTGGCTGGTGTTCAGCCACCGGCCGCACCCCAGCCGCAGACAGCTAAGAGGAGGGTGCATGCGCAGAATGGACAGCAGGTAAAAAGTCGGTGGATCGTTATGCCTTAGTCTTTTGATTTTGTCCCTACTTGTAAGCTCACGAGACCCACATTGTACACCAGAATATTGTACACCAGAATATTGCCCAAGCGAGAGTAAAGCCTCCTTGGAGCATGCCCCCTGTGATACAGGCATCAACTATGTATTTGAAGGCCACCACCTCCATGAAACTCTAGACTGTGTACCGCAGATCTCTGGAAGTGAAGTTCACCGTACGGATTATAATCCTCAAGCTTCTAACACACCAGAGCGCTCGGTTCCTTAATAAATACTCCAGCATGGGGATCCACCTCTCCAACGAGCTAACGCAGGACTTGTGTGCAAAACCTGTCAAACTACAAGGGTCCCATTTCCACTTCCTCTTTACTTTCGTACCTCCTGTTTAGAATGGGTACCAAGGTTTTAATCCTCACTAGCCCCCCATTCAGGGACAGGCCGGCTTCAACCTCTTCCTAGGTACATTTGGCTTTCCGTCAGCATACCAGGTGGCTTAAACGCTTCAATACAAATAAAATTTATATTTTGGGTATCTTTTTAGCAAATATAATTTTACACTAAACACTCCAATACAAGTCAACAGTATGTAGTGTACACATGAGGGAAAGAAGGAGTAACTGAGTTTTACCTCTCTTGTTTGAGCATGAGGAGGATGGCGGTGAGGGCCTCAGCATGGCCGTCAAACTGCAGGTTGGGCAAGATGGGTAGCACATAGTCTATGGGGATGCCGTGGGCGGCAACCAGCTGCCACAAGCAGTACTGTTCGAAGGTCTCCCAGCAAAGGCTGGCAGAGAGCAGCGCACGGAATGAGTCGGGCCGGAACATGAGCAGGCGGCCTTGCAGAATGTAGCAGACGAGGTTCTGAAGGCGAGCAGGACACACAGTGGACACCACCAGGTGCAGCAGCTGTACGTGTCCGATAGCCACTTGAGAGAACTGGGAGTATACATCAGGCAGCAGCCAGCAGAAAAGGTTCATGTCCTCCTCGTTGCACAGCTAAAACAACCACATTCTTAATTTGCAATACAATGTTACCTACAACTCAGTCATACACCATTAGTACATTGACAAGCACATACTGCTGAAGTCAACAACTGTAGGCTATTTATGGTAAATTGAGCACTTTTGAAAATAATACTTCAGATTTACTTGCATAACTATTTATTCTTTCACAATACGTAAAATTAACACTGCCAAGGGCCTGATTACTTTACAAATTAGCTAATTCTTAGACTTAAATGCATTACAAAAAACCAGACATTGAATAAGTAATTTCAACTTTTATCTTATGTTTAACAAAAAATTTTAATTCAATGTTAACACAGGATACTACTTGCCCTCCACTGTTACCAACTTTACTGGATGCATGGTAGTCAGCATGCTCATTAAAATATATGCAGATACGGGTAGTTGCAGTTTTCAAAGATTGATTTCAAAAGCACTCAATTAACCGTATGAACAGACTATGTGAAAATTATACAATTAAATAAGGTCCTAACTAGCTGGAATGTAGTGGTTGTGTACAGCTTAAAAAAATACACTAAATATTTTAAGAATGTAATGTTAGCAAGATGATTTTATAGCTGCAGTTTAAGGTAAAGCGTATTTCAGCAGGAAACATCTTAATACTGCAAATAAATACATACCTGCCAACTTTTCAAAATTTTTATCAGTAAAATATTATAAAATACAGTAATTAAATTTGGCATTAATCATATGCAGCAATTTTCAAATAATCAATACACTTTTCTAAACTTAAAATAGTTCGCAGGCTTTCACGTCCATCATCATCAATTTCTAGGCATCTGGGTTTAAGCCGCGTCATGGATTTCCACGACGCAGCTCAAACCCAGAAGCATATAAATCTTCTCAAATTATTTCCTAGCCTTATTTCTGAATTAATAAAACTTTTTAGGGGGAAAAAACACACACACACTTTTAGCATATTTTTCAGAAATTAAGATGTTTTGAAACAATAAAATGTGCAACAAATATTTAAACTCACCCTACCAAACTGCAGACTATAAAACAAAATCAGGTTACCATACTTTGGAAAATATATTAGTATGGGTGGATGCACTTCAATTACTACTGCAGAAAATTTCATCCTGCGGCATCACCCTCCAAGTTAGGTACGGACAAAACTGTATTCTCAATTTAAACCAGCTTATTGTCAAAAAAAATGTGACAATTATAGGATACAATTATTCATCTGAGTCCTTACTTCCATCTGTTGAAAGAGAGAATGGCCCAGTCTGGAAATGCTGAACAACTTTGGACATTGCATCAGCTGCCATTTTATTAATTTAAAATAAGTATTTTTTGCATGGGCATAAGATAATTTTTTTGCAACACTCGAGCCTGGGAACATTTTTCAGAACATGGTACTAGCATAATCTGCTGTGTTAAGTTGAATACTATGCCCAACTAAGATAGAAATCCAAAGATATTCTGCTTCAGTGACTTCCAAGTCGCCATTTGTAGTGTTAAAAAAAATTGGACATGATCTTGTTTTCGTCTGGCATTTACATGCCCCAAGTGTTTCAAGCACTTCACATGATTGGTTGTTTCATTTCCACCCCTGTGTGCTCATACCTACACATGGTGTAAAAGACAAATTTATCGCCCTCTTGAGACTTCTGTAAATATGGAAAATCGGCACTGTACGGAATCTCTGTATGTTTTGGCGCTTGACGCGTACTGGCATAATTATTATCTACGACTCTGCCTCATCTTTACATGACGTGACCCCGAGCAGAGTGTGAACCTAGGAAGACTTGCACACCCCTAAGCAAGGGGCACTCAAGGACACTGCAGCCAAACCCGTCTATGCTATTGTTACAGTGTGAATTTTAGGGTTAAAATTAATTTTTGTGATTGTGAGTTAAACTAAGCTTTTTTGTTAAGCGTGATCTCTGTAGTGGTATTTTTGCTGGTTACCTCTTTTTCTGTTCGGATGCCTTAGACTTTATGCCAGCAGGAAGTTCCCTACCCCTTCGTCTTTTTTTTGATAAGATGCGAGAGGCGGACTTAATTGATTTTTCGTTTAGTAGTTTTCATATGGCGATCCCATCCTTGGAAGTTAGGTTAGGGAATTAGGCTGTTTTGGGATGGGTTAGGCCCTCCTTATTACTTGTGCCTTTTGTTTGTTAAGAAATACATGTTTTCTTTATCTTCTTTAATAAGTAAGGTGGTGATAGATACTTTATTGATTTTTTTTAAATTTCAAAATGTGATTTTAGGGAAGTCAGTTTCAACAGTTGTGACCTTAAGCTAGATTCTAAAGTTTTGGTGGGAAAGTTAACTGACAGTCACTCTTTTAGAGTTCTTCCTATAATTTATTAAAAATCCTTTTACTTTTTGAAAGCTACAGAGGGTTATTTATTTGCCGATTCTATTTACTTAGTTCGTGTTTCCTTTTTTATTTTAAGGTTAGATCATTTAAGCTATGGTCGGATAGAATTAGGAATCAGTTATTTTACCGTGTTATTTTTAGGTTTTGTAAGAATAAAGGGTTGCTACTTTTTTTTTACTGCAGAGTTCCTAAGGAACTGAGGTCGCTAGTTATTGTTAATCTTGAAAGCATTTCGTCACCACTTAAATCAGCAGGCTTCTCTTGAAGTGGCGGCGGCGGCAGGCCATATTTTTCTCGGCCAGGTGTGAGCTATTATCTCTCTTTCAGCAGTCTGGAAGAAATGTTATCTTCTGCTCGTTCGAAGCAACGAGCGCTGCTGCAAGCTGTGTAAGTGATTTCCCTGGTAATAGCCAAATTTTTTGTGGTGACAGGTTCTCTTTGCCGATAGGCAGTAAGAACGATACTGGGAATCAGGATATTGGCTGCGAGGAATCAATGTAACGATCACGGTGGTGGTAGGCTCTGATTGGCCCGTCATGACGTCAGCCTTGCTCGTGATGTCAGGGGAGGCAGCTGTTATTATTGGCTGTGTGTGATGAGGTCACAGTGGTCAACAACGACGGATGGGCTGATGAGAAGAGGCAGGAGTGGGACAGTGGCAGTCGAGGCCAAGCAGCTGGTATGAGTAGTCGCAGGTGGTGCGGCTGGTGGGCGGCCTGGCAGACGGCCGCGACAGCACGTGGTTGTGTAAGTATGGGGTAAACCTGTGGTGTGGTGAGAGGTTGGGTCCTGGAGATCACACCTCCCTATTTCCCACTACTACCCCTTCCCACCCCTCCTCGTAACACTATTATGTCACACGTCACGTGTCCGGTAATCACCCCTGCATGCAGCCCAGCACTGCCCCTAAGCTCAGGGGAGCAATGCAACTTGTACACAAGGTAAACTGTAATTTCAGCTTCCCCCGAGAGAATGTGGCCTGCACTGCTAAGGGAGGAGCTCTAGCCCGAAGATACCCGACCAGTCGAAGGAAGCAGAAGGACCCGCAGCTAGCCATCTATATACTTGAGCGCGCAGCCCTGATAATGTGAGTTGTAAACTCAGCAGCTCGCTCCTTCACCTCATGTGCTGGAGCTTTCTGCCTAGTGCCTTCCTCACCAAGGACCACCGCTACCTTCCAGACCAGCATCCAGCAACCTCGAGTCCCTTCTAGACAACTGTGTAGATTAGTTAGGGTCAGTTGTTATAATAGCTACCTAACCTATTTCTGCATTTGTTTAGTTTTTCCTCAGGTCCCCTTCACCTGGTTTACCGTAGTCTACTTCCGCCGATCTCAGTTCAATTGATAACAAGGATACAGTACTAGCCACAGTGTGTATTCCTCTGGGGAATAAACATCAACAAAATATATATTTTTTTTCTGGTTTGTAACTCCTACCGTCATGTGGTACCCCTTCGGACCGATAGCGCACGCACATGTGCCACCCCTCCACACACACACACAAAGTGCATCAACTCGTGAGTCTGAAAGGTAGCCAGGTGGTCGACCGTTAGTGTAGGTAGCTGAAGACCACAGCCACCATCTTGGACCAGAACTTCCTGCTGACAATCTGGTCTGCCATCTTGGAAGTCCACTGTCTAGCAGAATGGTGGCTTGTGATGGGAGGCTAGTGCTCCGACATCTATTTGCAAAATGGCGGTTGGCCACGGTGGTAGCTAGCACACCGACGACTGTCATTGTGTGTTGTTATAAGGACAAAGTCTAAATGCTGAATCTTGGAAGTCGCACTGTCTAACAAAATGACGGCTGGTGGCTGGCGACAATGATGATGGCCAGTGCGCCGGCAATGGCCATTTGTAAAATGGTGGGCAGTGCTAGGCGGTGGTGGGCGGCTAGTATGCCGACGATGACCATTTTTGGAAATGTCTGGGGCCATCTTGGAACAGAACTTCCTGTTCTGTCAATCCGGTCCATCACTTTGGAAGTCGAACTGTCTAGCAAAACGACGGCTGGTGGCCAGCGATCATATAGGTTGCCAGTAAAGCAACAACGGCCATTTGCACACATGGCGGCCGCCAGACGTCTGAATGCGGACACCCATGTTGGTGGCCAACACCCATTCGCCAAATGGTGGCTGCCAGTGGTGGGTGGCCAGAAAGGCTGGCGACCAGTACAATTACGACATCCATTTGCACAATAGCAGCCGCCAGTGGTGGTGGGCAACCATGACTGGTGGCAGGCGCGACCTTGACCAGCATACGGCCTTCCATGTCCGTAATTTTACACAGAGTCATACTTTACCCGAGCACCGAGCCTTCGTAGCCATACTCTGTCCCCACCACCACCACCACCGAGTGTCCGGGGTCCAAGACCACAGTAGCGTGTTTAGGCATGACATGCACTCGTGGTTCATCGTGTACCGAGACATTAATGTACATAATGAAGGGTAGTCATATACTCTCTGTACATAGCATACATCTCTGCTTTGATGATTACTCAGCCATCGCCTCTGTTCCGATGATGCCAGCCTCCTCCAACATAAAAGGTGAGTACATCATGTATTGTATCATATTCAACCTTACCATCACTCAAATTAGGAAGGAACCACATCACACATATAGTATAACATTCAATAAGCCTTGTAATTGCATTAGTAATACAGATTTTCAGGTTGGCAGAGAGGTCTAAGGTGCTGGGTTTAAGCTCCGGTTCCCTGTGTGGGGACCATAGGTTCAAATCCTACACCTGACAAATATTTTTCCCGCTTCCTTGTAGGTGTGTTACCCATGTTACATAAGGATTTTGTATGTGCATAAAATGAGGGTATATATGGAGTCACACGAGCTCTCTGGCTCGTTCGAGCTCTGACAGACGTGAGAGTGTATCATTTTTTTTTAGGTCAGCAGCAGTTTGTATCATAGTTATGCCAAATACTTGCCATGGAACACAGTATAAATTATGATGATATAATGTTCCAGCGGTCCGAAGGGCTACCACATAGTAGTAGGTTCATTTCTTAGATGGTAGGCATTAAAATAAAAAAAATAAATAAATATATTGTTGATGTTTATATTTATTGCACGCACACGCGCGCACACACACACACGCGCGCGCAGACACACACACACACACAGATATATATATATATATATATATATATATATATAAATTTCAATAAAGCCTCCAGCTCTGAGTTCATCAATAATAGAATTTATCTCTCCCATTACAGCTAGGTAACCACCTCTCAGCCATGAAACCAACCATCGTAGTTGGTCAACTAGGTCACACGGGTCTTCTGAGTAATCAGCCTTTGTGTCACTCTCTGCAGAAGGTTTACGATACATGATTGCATTTATGTTCTTCTTCCACATTAAGTAGGTCTCAGAATAATACTTTCGCTTTGCAGATGTCGGCATATCATCACCAGCAGACTTGGGGGTCACATTGTCATTCTCAACATCCTGAGTAGCATCTTCATCATTTTCCACTCTACATGTTAGCTGTGCAGGGGTGTTGATCAAAACTTCTGATGATCTGTATGTTTCATGCTCTGCAACACTCATAGTTCCTTCTTCACACACCGGTTTGGAGCACCATGCAGGTCCATATAATGACATGGGTGTACATGTCGAATCAGCAGGAAGACTGGACTCCTGGACTTGTCGTGCCTTCTCGTGTCAAGGAAAGGTACGGTACCTTTATACATATAAGTATGTCTCTTTAGATTATCACCTCTACCAAATGGTGCACCACATATATCACATGTGTGTATTCTAGAGGTCGGTGCCTTTGTACAGTCGCTCTGTTTTATGACATAGAGCACTGCAAATTTGTCACAGTAACTGCATTGTTTACCATGTAATTGATGATCGACCGCGGAAGTTTCACGTGTAGTTGTACTCAATTGCATCCTCTTCAAGCTGTGTGTGAATACAAACACACACGTACTACTATTACGCAGTGCTGACTCCTCACGAATGACTCCTCACGGATGATTCCTTGCAGTATCGATGTCATACAAGTTAGTTTAGCAACTGTGTGTGAATTACTGTTAATGGAGTAATTTATACCTCTCCTTCAAACGGCTGAAGATGTTGTCATCTTCTTCTCCGTAGTGTGAGAACATCGGTATGCATCTATTTGCAAATTGGACTGTACCCACTAGTTCTCAACTCTAGAGCATTTACCGAAGACAGGGTCTAACCAGAACTCTTGGCCACCATTTCTTCTTCCTCTTGATATATATTGCGTATACTATCAACAATCGCGTCTTCTGCTGCAGATGAATGCAACACAGCTGCGAAGTCTTGAAGGTTCTTGTACAATATTCATCGTGGTGAGGTTCTGGTTTTGTATAGCTACAGTCCAGCCACATATTATATTTGACATGACCATTTTGTACTACCTCATCAATGAGTTGGTTTATTATATTAGAGCTCATACTTGTCAGGAAAGAGCAAACATTGTGTGGTGTAGTCAACATATTTGGCGCAATAGATTGTGAATAATCTTTAGGATGTTTATCAGTGCCCTCTCCTTTTAAAGTTTCAAATGACTACTTAAATCCTCGTCATGTACATACCTTCTTTGACACTTATCACATTGATTCGCTCTGGGAATGGCATTACTCACACAGGTACTGTCTTTGTGTTTCCTAGCATCATACGCACTTATAAATGTCTTGTCACAATAGTTACATGGATGTCTTGGTGGGAGCAAAGAACTAGCTTTGACATTTGTAGATGAACCTGCATGTTTGTTTGCTAATCTTCGCCTGGCAGGCGGTGCAGGGTGACTCTTACAGGTTGCAAGATGATGTCTCAAGTTGCCATGTTGGACAAACTGCAATTTACACTGTTCACACGCGAACATAGTACAGTCTGGATTCTGATGTTGACAACCGGTTTCATGTTCTCTGCAGCTGGTTATTGTAGAAAATGTCTTCTTACAGTAGCAGCACCAATAACTTTCCTGTTCCATCATTGAATACGAACAGGTTACCCGCAGCCGATGTTCTCTCTTCGAGGTCTGAACAGCGACTGAGCTGACTGGCCTATTCAAACCTGTTTTATACCACATTGTCATGAAAACCTCATGAGGGTACTATTAGTATCAGCTTGAGAGCAAGTGTTTTTTGTAAGTTACAAAGTTTTCAATGCAGTGCCGTTGCAGTACTACATACCTACTTAAATTGATGGTTGTGACTTACACAGTTTCGAATGTCTTTGTAAAATACGCACATACATTCTTCGAAAGTTATCACATTGATTTGACATACGAATTATAATCTTATTACATGAACATTGTGCATGTCTCTTTGCATTGTATGCATATGTAAATGTCTTATTATAATATTTGCATGGATGTCGTGGTGGTACCAAAGAACTGCTCTCCTATGAACCCTTACATTGGACTGGTAATATCATCAGAAACTGCTTGACAGGTGGTGCAGCGGGACCCTTACATGATGCCTTTTCAAGTGACTTCGACGACCAAATTGAAATTTTCACTTTTCACATCCGAACATAATACGACCTACATTCTGGTAACAACAAGCTTCAGATTGTCAGTAGATGTTTTTGTTAGAAAATACCTTTTTACAGTATCGACACAAATAAATTTCCTGTTCCATCGATGAATAAGAGCACGTTATTCACAGCCGATGTTCACTCTTCGACGTCTGGATGACAACTGAGTTGGCCAACCCTATACTAAAACCATCATATTGGTAGTTTTTTTTCTGCTACTGAGAGATTCATGTCTATCGCCAACCACAACCAGGAGGAGGAACTGCGAGAGCGTACCCTGCCAGAACGTCTCTACCACTACACTACACCAAGGGCTCTCAGGGTCAGAACTAAAGCTTGATGGTGACTGTCAGCTGAACCTGCGTTGGAATGACGACGACAACCTCATCAGCTGCTCCAGGTACACGTAACTTGTAGATGGGGTGGAGTTGTCCGTAGAGAGCGCAGATGTGCTGCACCACATTCTGGTATGCGTCAGTGTCTAGTCTATGGTCATTCTATTTCTGTCTGAAAGTGTTGGTAGCAAGACCAATGTACTCTACACTTTAGCTGGTAGATGAGACTTTCTGTAGCACAGCTATAGCTGCCCTGAGGCATAATTTCAGACAATATTTGTTGATGAACGAGTTAGCGTTATATTGTTATGCAAGTCAAATATGCCAAATGCAGTATATAGTCGTTTAAATGAAAATATTGGATTCAGTAAAATGTATTTCTATGCTAAATAACATTTAATGTCATTCTAAATAAACTAACACTTTTATAATAGCTGAAAATAGTAATAATTAGAAAATAGAAAATAAATATATGTTTAAAAGTACATCATGATGTGGCATTGTTGTGTATAGTCTACATTTTATTATGAACCTGACCCCATAACTAGGGGGATATACTTTGTGTGTTTATTTGTATACAGAATTCAAGGTTATTATTCTTAAAAATCTGTGTTATTTTTTATGAAAGTGGTGTTATTTTTGATTAACAGTTAACTATAAAAATACAAACAAAATCACATGAAAATAACAGTAACAGTTTGATAAATTAGACATAAAGACTATAAACTTTAACTTTTCAGCTATTTTTTTCTTTTTATTTCTTTCTTTCTTTCACTTTCAATGTGCTTTACATAAAAGTTTTGAAAATTCTGTAGTGCGTTGCTTTGCATTAATGGTGGGTTTCTGCAATTTAAAAGAAAAATACGCCATACAAACTTCACCCTCACACCAGACCTAAGGGAAGGAATCAATGTTGGATGCTCCTTCAACACTCTTCGACGGGCATTACCCCAACCCCTGGAATGTGGTGTGTGTGTCCATAAAAGTAGTACATCCTTGCAAACATTCTGTACACGGGAGACAGTCGTGTATGTCTTTGTCCGTAAACAATTCATCACAGTTATCATAGTAGAATGGCTGAACATGTAATGCTGGATGGGAAATTGTCTAAGTGCATGCATTAAAGGTTCGGGAAGGGTCGACTGCTTGTAATTTCAAAGGCTTGTTATATTATGTAAGTACATACATTGAAGGTTCGGGCAGGGTCGGCAGAGTATGACTGCTTGTAATTGCAAAGGCTTGATACATGCATTGAAGGTTCGGGCAGGGCTAGCTGAGTATGGCTTCCTGTGAGTGTAAAAAGGCTTGGTCAGTACAAGAGTGCAGGTAAGGTTGTCAGAGTATGACTGTCTGTAATTGCAACGGTTCAGTACAAGTGCGCAGGTCAGGGACAGAGTATGACTGTCATGGCCGCAACATGTTTGTCTTCATGACCGGTGGAACAGACGACGAACAATTGTTTGCAGACGTGTCAGCATACACTCCCAACAGGAATCGAGGAACCTTCGATACCTTATTTTTTCAAGGATCATACACCATCGTCATCAGGCTACATGCAATAGTTTACTTCCAAGTATTAGCATATTACCTGGCTGCAAGCTGTGGATCCCAGGACCGAGAATTTCCCTTTTTTCCAGTTTTCTATCCAGAACGGTCAATTTTGCATACAAGTGTGTGTGTGTGTAGCTCGTATTACAGGGCAGGGTGAACCCTCCCTGTTATTATTATTACCTGCTTCGGTACACAAGTGTAGGTCTGAGATACTGGTAAGTGAGTAGGCTCATGTTATGATTTTCGCTATTTGCATCTCAAACGGTTCGGAAATTACAGCGAACTATGTGACGCATTAGTGTCTGTAATTGCAAAAGGGTCGGTACATGAGTGCAGGTCGGAGAATCAGAGTATGACTGTCATGCTAGTCTCCTCATAGGCAGTTGGACTACCAATTGTCTGCATGTGCACTCAACTGGAATCAAACCTACGATACCATATTAAAAAAAAAAAAAAAAGTCGGGTTTGAGGATTCACCCATGTTCCCCTTTTACTGGAACCAGAGCTTATATCAGGCGCCTTAGACCGCTCGGCCTACCTGACAATTTATATTAGTGATGCTCTTACATGGCTTTCGTCGAATGCCATTCGATGTATGGTCTTGTATAGCTGTTGCTTGTGCAATACGCACGTAGGGTTGGGAGTATTTTTTTCCCTTTTGTGCACTTTAGCGGACGACTTGGGAAAGCACACAGAGCGATGCATTTTTATGAGAATCAATTCTGCGAGGATGGTTCAGGGTACATGCATTGGTTCCTTTCAATAGTATATTGGTAAGTACAATGTCAAGGGAGGAGGTGGTGGTGATGTAGTACTTGGTCGCTATCTATTGTGCACAGAAAGGCAGGACCGGTCATTGTGGTCTCCGCTTCCAGCGAGGTCACATCGACAATGACGAGATGCGCTCGTGGCCTACGGATATTCACTGCTACACCAGTTAAGGTAGGGGATACTTCATTCTAGCAAGAGTTGTTGTATGTGTGGGGACTCTGCTGTCTAGCGATGACTGTGTATTCATTGTGAGTGACATCTCATTACATACATACATTCATATATCAATGTTTTGGTACACGGCTCACGAGTACACTGCCGGTAGTACTGACCGACTGTGTGGAAGTAAGTAACATTGAAGGTCCATGTATGTTTGGCGGTCAGTGGGACTGCAAGATGGTGGCCGCCTGGGATGACTTGTAGTAGTAGCATGCTAGTAAGGAGAAAAAAACCTAGGTGATGCCTATCTATGCATTTGACAACTGTATCTTATGTAGTTCGGAACTTACAGCCAACTATGATTATATGGCATACTTGCTCCTGCAACCACTCTCCTTGTTGGGGATGATAATGTTATGCATTTGAGAGCCAAGATAGTTGCCTGGCAGTGGGGTGGCTTCGTGGTGCGGACCCTAGCGGATGGTCAGTGGTGATGTGGCCTTTGTCACATTTGGATGCCGAGGATATCGGTGAGTGGGAGGCAGTTTGGCAGTCTGTCACAACATGGACGCCAGTGACATGATGTGTGAGTAGAATTTGTATTTTATGTCTAAAGGCTGCTGGAGGAGGCAGTGTGCTTGTATACCAAATAGGACATAGCCATAGGTTGTACTTGATCACATGTGGATGGTAATCCTGAGCGCGAGGGTCGGAAAGGGCGTTTGCTCTCTGTTACACGAGTGCTCGGGGGTCAGCGTACAGCGAGTCGCTGGCTGGGCAGTGATGAGTGCTCGAGGATGTATGTTCAGGGGTGATATAGGCAGATGGAGGGGGGAGGACAAAGGACAGAGAGAGAGAGTATGAGGATGAGTGGAAGGTCACAGGTCAAGGTGCCGAGGGGGAGAGCGTGAAGAAGTGTGTGTGTGTGTGTGGCCAGGCAATGGCACTGAGGGGACAGAAGCGACAGAGGTGAGTAAGAACAGGGAGACATGCAGGCCGACATATGTCCGCACATCCCTTCTCGTCACCGGGGGATCATGCATGTACTATGATTTTTTTATAGTTGTATCTCAATCGTTTCGTAACTTACAGCTATTTATCTTACTCGTGGTTGATGTATATGTTATGAATTTGGCGACTATAACTCAAACGGTTCGAAAATTACAGCTACCTATGCTTATACATTGGCATGGGGTATACTTGTCCCTGCAACATCTCTCCTAGTCGTGGTGGATGTCTATGTTATGAATTTGCCAACTATAACTCAAATGGTTCGGAAATTACATCCACCTATGCTTATACACAAACATATGGCATACTTGACCCCATGACCCTTCTACTAGTTGGGGTGGATGCCTATGTTATGAATTTAACAACTATAAAATAAATGTTTCAGAAATTACAGCCAACTACGTTTATAAACTGACCCTGCAATCTTCCTTGTTGTGGTTGATACCTATTTTTATGAATTTGGCAATTATAACTTAAATGGCCAACTATGCTTATAAGTACTATGCACACACATACAGACTTTAGGAGGCAGTGTTACACGAGATCTGACATTGATCGTTCACAATGCGTTGATGGCCCACCATCCCTGCCGGCGAGGCGCTGGCCGCCAAAATGATTGACATTGGCAGCTGGTCGACAATTGTCCTGGGTAGACATAGGTCGGCGATACCAAGATGGCCGCCGAGGAATGAGAAGCTCCGAATTTGAGAGAAGCTCCTACCGTTTCCGTCACATTGGGTAAACCTCCACCGCAAAGGGCAAACTGCCAGCCGGATTGTGCAAAGACATTTTCTGGCACTGGCTGCCAAGATGGGCGCCGGGAATGATAATAATTTGAGAGAAGCTCCGACCGATTCAGCCACATTGAGCTAACCTCCACCACAAAGGGAACCTGCCAGCCGGATTGTGCAAAGGCAACCAGAGGAGCCTAATGTGTGGCCACCATTTTGGCGACCAGGCAGTGTATTACGCATAGTAGTATTCACACACCTGACCTCTGGTGGAGGTTTATAATTAGCATATTAAGACCCCTGCCCATAATATTTTTACTAGCTGCCAAAATGGCCGCCAGTGGTTGCGGGGAACTTTTCCATGGCTGCCAAGATGGATACTGTCGACAAATGTGCTCATTTGGGGTAATATGGTAATCTTTTACTGGCTGCCATCGGTTGTGGGGATCTTTGTCCTAGCTGTCAACATGGCCACCGGCCACATACGTGCTCATTTGGGGTAGTAGGAAATCGATTGAGGGAATTTTTTCCACTGGCTGGAAAACTGGCTACCATCGACGTATACGCTCATTTGGAATAATAGGAAAGAAATAGATTACAGGGTAATTTTTTATTGGCTGACAAAATGGCTTCAGTCGGGATGGAATGCTATGTTCAAGAATTTTCTACAGGAAGAGAGGTTAATTATAAAAAAATTATGGGAAGGGGCCTTGATATGCTAATTGTGTCCACTTTGTTCACAGCCAGCAGCCAGGTGTCCCAGAACCGGCATTTTTATACTACTCACACTCCTACTACTCAATGCTTCCGGCTTTGTTTTTCTTTCTTCTCCTTTCTCATTTCTCCTTTTAGCAGTAACAGGCTCTCTATTCCATTGCCATGCTAGAATGACACACTACCCTTTTCTATAAAAAAAATCTCGCCTCGTCCCTTCTCCGCCCCTTGAACTAGTTCGCTAGCCTCTGCCATGGAAACAAAGAGGGCTTCGCAGAATTATCGACCAGCAACATCTGGGTGTTATGTGCTTGGGGGAAGGGGCCATAAACATGGGGCAACTCTGTTTTTTTGTGGTGTGACAGAATGCCATTTAACTAGGAGGGGGGGGCGAGCGGGGTTGCGACCTACACAACTGAAGAAGGGTCACTGAGAGAGAATGAGCGAAAGATGAGACAACAGACAGTAGACAGTTCTGCCACTTCCCTCAACATCACGGGACAATTAATGGTTACCATTCCCCCCCCCCCCCCCCTCGTATATAGCGGACGCCCCAGAAATTTTTTCCTTTACTTTGGGGAAAAAGGGGCATGCTAAACAAAAGTCAGCATTCCTTCTTATTTTCCTTTTTTTTTAATGTGCGACATATACACACTGTAATAGGTCACTTTTGTGTCTAAAGAAAGTAATACCTTGACTTCATTGTCTACAACCGATACTAAAGTATCGGTACAATACCATACCCGATACAGATACATTGGGAAAAAGCGAAGTATCTGCCAATACCGATACTTAGTATTGGTATCGGAACAACTCTTTCTAATAATAAAACTAATACAAAATACTTTCTAAATTGTGTCTCCTCTTTCAAAATGCCATTTTACGAGGTAATATAACCACACAGCCTTTCATTCCATTTTTATGTTATTCATTTTGTTTTCCTGTAATATCATTACAGCGCTCTCTTTGAAGGTTTAAACCGCATATAATGTGGTGAAGAGAGTGCACTCATATATACTGTTCGTTTTACAATCCTAACGGTACCCATAAAATAAAAAACCAAAAGTAAGGGCACGCAATTTAAATCTTCACGATTCTGTGGCAAAATAATAAGTTATATAGGCCGCCTTCTGTTACTCACTGATTTCACTGGTTAGTAATTTCAGTAACATCAGCTATTGTTCCGATACTTCTGGAGACAGTGATTGTCACCGATGGTCGCATTTGAGAGGTACCCTATGCGAGGCTACAACCGTTACCGAGATCGTGGATTTTACTGGCGAAATATCAGTGCTGTCAGGTAAATCCTAGGTTTGGCATGTACATACAGGTGCTAAGGCAATCACATATAATATTGTGGTGCCTTCGGATGATGCCCAAAAAGCAGTACATAGAAGGTAACATTTTTACTGTTTTAGTCCAAATGATGTATGAAAATTAGTGAGGTTAGTGTAATCAATTTACTGACGAAGAGAAGTATTTGCTGCGAACACTGATAAATACATTAGTGATTTCAGTACTCGTCAGCAGTAACGGAAGCAGCCATATTTTCCTCCCATTATTTCAACTTGGTTTGGTAGTGCAGATGGTAAGGTCTTGGCCTAGAGTCGAAGGTGTGCGAGTTCAATCCTGGCCCCCCAAAATTTTTTTTTTTTACTTTTAAATTACGGTAAATTGCACAATATAAATAGTAAACTATCATAGATGTGTTTATTTCATGTAATTATTTGGCTACATTCAATAACAACAATATTTAATTCACCACTGTGATCAACTTATAGGTTTTTGGTTTTAGAGTTCAAAGCACCGTCATGTTATTTTATGTGATACATTATTGTGGTTTATAATTTATGTTATTGTCAGAAAATGTTTATTTCTTGAATTTCTCTGTATAAAAGCAATAATACACAAGTATCTACACAGTGCAATCGGCTACCTGTGGTTTGGTTGATTTAGCTTTGGTTTGTATTATTGCTTAAGATAGTCTAGAAATAAGTGTTTTCTGTCAATAACTTAAATTATAAAGAGCAATAATGTATCACATAAAATTTAAAAAAAAAATTTATGTTACACGGGGATTTGAACTCTAAAACCTAAAATTACGCCGTGGGAATCTGCACACCAATCCACTGAGCCACACACGTAACTTTGTAAGTATGGCGTGTAAAAAATGTAATTAAATGGTAAAAATCAATTGGTATCTTGTATGTTTTAAGTTGTGTTTGTTTTATTATGACTGTGGGTGTAAATTGAAATGTTTCCCATTACTTAGGTGTACATTAAGTTTCAATTTGTACATAAATACGTTTTACAGAACCCGTATTTTTTTTGTAAACAGGCATATACAGTTTGAGGTTATTACTCAGGCGTCAGACATCTTGTCTGTCGCAGCTCCGTGGGTACAGCATGCTACTGTCATAACAGCTAGTATACAGCAACACAAGAATAATGGGTGCGTCATTGTTATGATGCCAGATGATGCACTTAAATTTGTTCCATGCTCGCTTTTTCACATGAAGCGTCACAACAATGACATGTCGAGCATATGACGAGCCAAAATTACAACAATGCTTGCCCTGCTGGTGTATGGTTTTGTTGTGGTGAAGGGGGGAGGAAAGGGGTGGAAGTGGCGAAAAGGTGTGACAGCTAGTATCATGCTGTGCGAATGTAGGGAGAGAAGAGAAGGACAAAGAAAATTCAGCGGCATGTTGTGGCAGATGAGACAAAAGGGGCGTGGAGATGTTAGAAGCAAGAGGGTGAGATTGCTGACATCGAAAAAGAGGTGATGCGCCATGAAATAGAGGGGGGGGGGGGGGGGGGGGGGGGGGGGGGGGGGGGGGGGGGGGGGGGGGGTTGAAAGAAGAAAGAGACATGAAAAAAGCGAGGGTGTAGAAGGGAGCAGAGGTATGGATGGAGGGGTGGATAGAGGAAGTGAGCAGAGTGCCGCGGGCATGGCTAATGAAGAGTGTGAAGAGATACGAGCGCCTCTTAACAGCGAGGTCTTGAGAGCCGATCACGGTGATTGAGGTGAGTATGGAGCACCGCTGAAATGAAGGGGCGGGGGAAATGGTAGATCTCTGAAAAAACCAGTGGCGTGGCTAAGGGTGGGAGGACGGGCAGATGTGGAGTAGGAGGATGGGCTGGCAGGGGGAAGGCAGCAAGGAGGAAGTAGAAGGGAGCAGCCAGCGGCATAGCAGACTATACTCCACAACTGCCGCAGTGACCATGTTAGAGGTCAGACCCAGTCACGTGATAAGGGGGTGTACTTTCCACAAATACCATGCATTTTCATGAACTGGGACAACTTTATTACATTAATATTAGGCCTGCAAAGGTGCTGATAAATACACACTGTCCATTATATCAGCTTGTTTTATATACATGTACTTGGTCAGAACTGTATGTAATACTGCCTGTCCCAATTCTAACATGAGACGTGATTTTGGAAGATTCTAATTGATAAAAAAAGGTTGGTTTATAATGCGGTAAATACTGCGGTAAATACGGTAACTAAGATGGCGAAGCAATCTCAACACTAAGGGCTGAAGGGGCAAAGGTGGGACTTGGTAATGCATGCTGTTATTGGCCGATCTTATTGCTATGCGGGCGATAGTGGACCATTGCTGTTGCCCCGAGAGATAAGCAGGACAGGACTATAGCGGGGTGTGGTCCAGAGGGAAGAGCATGAGTGATTGAGGGGGAAGAGGGGTGAGTGGGAGAGGGTGGGTAAAGGACAGAATCCGATTATATAACATCACGTGTAACACAGTACAGGGAAGGCTAACCTTCAGGTGCCACGCAATGCACTCTTTTCAAAACACCACTACCACATTTTTTAAAGGGTTTTCTTGTTTTTGTTCTTTTTCATATTGCAGCGGACATATTAAGAGTAGCAATATTAAAACTAGAGATGGGACATTCAATACTTTGATACCCCGATACACCTAGAAACTGGGCTGTACCAAAAGTATAGAGTATCGTGATACTCATATTGATACTTTTATTCAATACTTTTTATTGACATGTGTATATGGCTCAGTCTGCCATTTTCCCTATTGTCACAAAGCAGCACCATTTATTTTTGTTCTGCATTCTGCAGGTTACTAGTTTCGGAAAGCTAGTGAAGTGTCTTATATATTAAATGATTCAGATAATTATTTAGTGTGTATTCAGGAGTTGCAAATAGGAATTGCAAACAGTAAGTCAATGTGTATTGTAAATAAAGTATTTTGAAACGGTTATTAGAATATTTTAAATGTACATGGCCTGAAAAACAACCATTTCAACTCTGTTTTGCAATGTAAAAATAATACATTTATTGTATGGAAAATGAACATCAAAAATATTTACGTCACAAATGTTTTTAGTATTCAAATTGGTATGAACTACATATTTATAGAGTTTCCTTTCCATGAGGTTGAAACATGACAGGTTATCTAATAATTTGAATATTTCTTTCATACAAGCAAATTTTACTCTCGTCCATTAAAACAATACGTAATTAAAAATGATAAGTCTCATAAGAGCGAAGTAAAACAACGCCATCTCAAAAAAAGACGTTAAACTGGTAACCTACGTTGATCATAGCATTTGTTTACACTATTATTTTGTTCATAGACAGAGCAGCTGTGGCACATGGACACATTGTGGCTATGCTATGCTTCTATAAGGCTGTGTCTACATTCGGCCGTTCCTGTGAACGTGGACGTGTCCGTACTTGGTGTCAAGTGACGTCACATTGACATGGTCCGAATATGGTCTACAAATGCGTTGTCTGAAGTAAGCTTTCAGAATCTGACATTAGATCGCACTAAGAGTGGCAAATTATTAGTTGTTACTCAGTGACGTTTAAATTTGTTGTATTATTGATTATTTAATGTTTACAAAATGGTAGATTTCAATATCTATTTATAATAAATGCCTTAACGGTTTTAGTTTAAATAAGTTTTAGCCATCAAATAAAATTGTTCAGACTGAACGAAGACATCCCTAATTATTTCGTACCATTTCATCATATTTGTTTTGAGAAAGCCCACTTTGCATCTCCATTGTTTACATTAATAATATAAACATTTAACAAATGCACGCAAAAGTATTTGGAGTCTTGACACAACTTCGGACATAAGTTCAGTTTTCCAAGTGCTTCACCTTGGGACACAGGTTGACTTTGGACAGCGCCATGACATCAGAGGGTCACATGCACTAATCAGCACATCTTTGTCCTAAGACACAGGTTGGGATAGCCCAAATGTGGACAGGCCCTAACTGTCAAAATTTGGTGAACTTATGTTCAGTATTCTGAATGCAAATACATATTTCAATTTTTTACGTGCCACTTATGTTTACAACTGGTATTTCATATTTATTTTATGTGTTTTGTATCTGCACAATCTGTGAAAACGACCAATGCAAAACAAACAGAATAATAAATTTATCTTACTTCCGGTAGCGGGAAAATTGTTTTTTTTATCCGGTGATAACAATTCCCATATTTCCTCTAGCTGACTTAATACAGAAAAAATGTAATGCTTGTTTTTCTAAATAAAATTTCTTAAGCTTTCTTAGGTCGAAAATTGACATGCCTGATGTGATTTTTACTACATTGGTACATATATCTTTATAATTTTCAACACTTGACAGGCCTACCATATATGCTAAGTTACATCAATTTCAAATTTGTTTCCATATTCTGTAATATTATCATGCATGACTTTTCCTTGGAATTTAAATTTATCATAAATTTGGTCGAGAACAATGAAAATTTTGACATTTGGTATGTCTGACCAGGGGTGGTGGGTGGTCTGCGTTTTTTACTTAATAGTATCGAGTATCAAAAGTATTGAGGGTATAGAACTGAAAAATGTATCGAGTATCAAAAACATGGTATTGTCCCATTTCTAATTAAAACCCATATATTTTATCACTGTTTACTGACAAATGTATTTTTTATCTATTTTAATTGCTCTTTTTTACATTCTTTCCAAGATGTTTCCATTTTTTGTCAATTAGTGATTTTTTTATGGTTCCTGAGGATGGCCTCGTCAAATCACTGCCTCCTTAAATCCGGTACTCATACAATTGGGGTCCGACTGTATTTTGGGGCACATGTTGGGAATCCACCATTGGTGGAACAAATATATGTTAAAATATGTACAATAGCTTCGTGATTACACACACACAAACTACATTCTTTACAAATCATCTGCAGCAGGCAGTAGTGAGGCAGCCGAAAGGCAGTCAGGCTCAGGCTGTGTTGCAACACAGGCATTCCTACAACACCCCCTCCCTGTAGCAATAAACCAACCCCTGCCATCCTCATCTTTCACAGCATGGGACTCTGCAGACATCCTTTTATTAGTTCCTTCTTTCTCTCTACATGAATTTGAGACAATTAATGGTAACATTTTGTAGTATTCAGACTTTAAAAGGCATGGAAGTTCTTCACCAATACGTTCCTTCAGTGCCATTCCTTAACGGGACTTCAGAGTAAAATTTTTCAGGGCAGTGCTCTGCCATGCACGTGCCCAAGGGGTCCAGTGGGCAGAGCCAAAACGGAGCGTTCTCGGAAAGGAGGTGGTAAGGGGGGAAAGAAAGTGCGCAGTCTTGAATGAGCGCTGAATCATTCCACCTGCTGCGTCCAGAGGGGACGGTTCACCGTTAGTATAGGCTATTCACGTTAATGTGAGCACTTTTGAAAGCCCTCTTATCTTATTTGGAATAATAGTAAATAAATATATTTTATTTTAGCCTTAGACGTTAACTTCCGAGTGCAGTGGAATACACACACTATGCTTATTACTTACACAGCAATTTTTACTTAAAATGTTGGTTAAAGGACAAGAAATTGCTGAAAGGGAAAAGTAAATAAGGTTAATTAAAAAACTTTCAAATCTAACTCCACCATTCCTCAAACACTATAAAGTCAAATTTTTTTTCAAAATGTTAATGGCAATTGATCAAGACTAGGGACAATGCTGCCGTACAATTTTTTTTTATAGTGTGAAATATTATAATGCCCGAAAATTAAATGACAATATGGTGATAACAGACTGGGGAAAGAAGAAGAAAAAAAAAAAGAAAGAGAGAGAGAGAGAGAGAGAGAGAGAGAGAGAGAGTGTGTGTGTGTGTGTGTGTACGTGTGTGTTGCATTGTTACACTTTGGCTTTATATAAAAGGCATGTATTATTTGCGGGAAATATTTTTGCCTACAAGACCAGTAATAATTTCAAACATAATGTTAGTCTTACTAAGCACCGGTTTCATTGATTATAGTTTGCTTTATTTTATACCCATACCAATTTTTCTTCACAACAGATATTGCTAATTATAAGTTATCCAGAAGTTAATTGTACATCACACATTAAAATATATTGCAATAATCACAAGGGCCCTT
Source organism: Dryococelus australis (assembly GCA_029891345.1). Classification (NCBI taxonomy): domain Eukaryota; kingdom Metazoa; phylum Arthropoda; class Insecta; order Phasmatodea; family Phasmatidae; genus Dryococelus; species Dryococelus australis. Next base: position 97,816,249 of record CM056995.1, on the reverse strand, counting down.
CCCTCCTACCGATGCTGAAATGCTGGCGTCTGTGGCATAGGATTTAGCATTCTTGCCTGTAAATCTACAGATAGTAAGTTCGAGTCTCGGTTAGAACATTGGTAATGTTAGGTTTAGTTAGTTTATAGGTCACCTCTCAATAATCCTGCCAGCAGAATACCATGTACATTCAAAAATGTTATGAATAAATATTGCCCAAATTTTCACATTTATTTCGATGTTATATTACACTTACCCAATCAGGATAATGGTTGAATCTTCTGAGTTTTCACTAATGATAGTTTTATGAAAATTCTTACATTCAAAAATAACTTATATACAGTAAGTCTTGCCTAATTTAAAAAATGCTTATTAATACAGCTGTGTAAATTAGAAGGTTATCTAATGGATGAGTAAAAAAATTACAATTTTAAAATTTAAACAAAATGCTTACTGGTAATATGGAAAAATGATCAATTTACACATTGTATTGTACTGACATACGTTTGTAACATAGCAGAATGAAAATTATTACAGCTTTTAGTAGTCTGTTCAATTATTTATATTGTTTAGCTATCTGAGATTTAGTGGAATAAAAGTAGTATCTGTAGGTGGTTGGATTCTTCTCGATATTTGATTTTATGAGCAATACTTATACTATTAGAATAAATTTTTTACGTTACGCAGCTACTACATACGAACATTTGAAGATGCCTAATTTGGTGATATTCTGCACATTTCACCACATTTCTTATGCGCCGGAACACTAAGTCAAAATTTTCCTGTATTGTGGTTTACTCTTAAATGTTACCTAAAATTTGTCATAAATAGTTTGTATTTATTTTTATATTGTAGAAAATTATGATGAAAATTCCAAACCCTTATTATTGCTACTTAATTAGGTAGATAATAAACCTATTTTGGTGATAGAAGTCCCTTATTTATCTGTGAACTAATTTATACACAACTCTTTAAAGTAATTCAATGAAAAGGAAATCCATCAAATCATTAATAAAATTTTTTTAAAACATAACGAAACATAATGCATAAAAATGCACATTTCACTACCCTATAACAATGAATACAAGTAAATAAAATTAAATACTTTTTTATACAAAAAATATATAACTTAAAGAGAAGGTAAGTTATGATTGAATCGTTGGTTGCTCATTTATGACATCGTGGCAACAGTTACATCAGCACTTGAAAATAATTTAACAACAATAATCAATATTAATCTTCTAGATATTTAATTGCTGTTTAAACTACACAACGAACATTGTACAAATAATTGATATAGTCAGCCTTTAGTTAGGGAAGTTGGCAAGAATAACCAGCAATGGAAATTTACTTATTCAGTTGAACAACTGGATGTTCCGTATTTGAGAGTGTAAAACTCTTCTATCGAAGATTTGAAAACTATCAACTAGGCCACATTTTTAAAGCATTATTCACAAAAAATTTAACACTAAATATTTCAATATAAGTATACACTATTGACCAAAAAGTAATTGGGCACCTGTCCACAATGTTTGCTCGTGGTTTTCACCCTGTTACAATCTCGTATGGCCACCTCTTGCGGCTATAACAACAGCCACCCTGTTTGGCATGCTCTCTGCGAGTGTTTGCAGGACATCCAAGGGGATTCGTTGCCATTCCTCTTGCAACCATTCCATGAGTTGAACAACAGATTTTGGCAGCGCCTGACAAGCCCTCCCCAGCCATCCAATTCATCCCAAATATGTTCTACAGCGTTGAGGTCGGGGCTCTGAGCGGGTCAGTCCAATCGGCGAACATTGTTGTCGGTGTACCACTGCATACTAGCCCTTGAAACATGGCACCTGGCATTGTCATCCTGGAAGTAACACGGGTCCATTCCATAAAAACGCCACAATGCTGGGTGCATTTCATTATCCAGAATGTTTCAATAGGCCTCTGTGTTCATGCTACCACAGACAAACACCAGAGGTCCTACGTCGAATGCTGGGAAACAGCCCCACACCATCACTCCACCAACACAGAATTTCCTAGTTGGCACTATACACTCCGGCAGAAGCCGTTCCCCGGGTAGACGTCACATCCATACACGTCCATCGGACTGAAATAATGTAAACCTCGACTCATCACTCCACAGAACCGATTTCCACTGTTCCAGTGTCAGTTGCGACGGTCCAAACACCACCTGAGTCGCTGTGCTTTATTGTTTGTCGTGATACGGGGTTTATGTGCAGCTGCTCTTCCGAAATAACCAAGTTGATGGGCCTCTGTATGCAATGTTCCAATAGAAACCGATACTCCTGTTGCTGCATGAAACTCCTGTCGGATGGTAGCCATGGGTTGTGTCCTATTTTTGACCATTTCCCGTTTCAGGGTTCTGCGATTTCTGTCGGTCAAGATTGGAGATCACCAAGAACGTGCGGCATTGGCACAATGTCCATCGACCTTCCACTTACGCAGGACGAATGCGACCATTGATTTGGACCTGTTTACCTTCCGTGCAATTGCCTGGCTAGACAGCCCACTGAGATGGCAGCCCACAATCACGCCTTTATCGAAGTCCGATAGCTCTGTACCTCACACTATTTGCTTGTCAACTAGTTCTACACCGGTCTGCAGCCTATGGCGGCCACACAAGTCTACTGACGTACTGAATTACCTATCTTCATGGATATGCAATTACTTTTTCGTCAATAGTGTACTACAATGATAAAAATTGTTGACCATTATTATATCTACATCCAAAGACCAGGTAAATGTAATAGAATGTTAAAAACATTTAGGTCCAAACAATAAATATTAGGTTAATTTGTATGCATTATAACATGTTACTTAAAGTAACAAATATTAGATAATTTAATGCTTGCACTCCCGTACCATCAGAATAACAAAAATTATGTTACAAAAATAATGGTTTAAGTTTTTTATAATGGTGATCATTTCCTATGTATTTACGCTACATAATTTCCATTTTGATACGACTCGTCACCCACCCTCTTTTTACAAACTTATCCCTTTATCTGTTATTACATTTATATAATACAGTTTTTTATATATGCATAATTAAAAAAAGCAAGGCTTAAACACAGTATGATAAATATACTTTACAAAGACTGAAGTATAATTTGTTCACATTTGTAACGATATGAAGACACTTTGATGAAACAGCGGTTACATTGTATCTGTGTAATCCATGAACAATATTTAAAAAATAAACTGTACTATAACAATTTATGAAATATAACACTATAACACATTCTCAACCATTGTAGTACGAAAAAAAAAAAACCCACATGCTCCCCCCCCCTCCCCCCGCACACACACACACTTAAGTTACATTACACAACTCTCTTCACAATATAATTTTCGTAGTTTCAACAGTAGCTCTGATTTCAGATTTTTCTTCTCACGTTTAGCCTCTTGTGCAGATTTTATATGCGGACGTTCCCTTATAGGCATATTTCTAGGATGTCTAGGGTCAATAATTTCTGGTAGAAGGGAGTCATAGAAGAAAGTTAGAAGCTTAGTAACCATTTTATTTTCCCAAAACTCCGTATCATGTTGAATTTTCAGAGATACCATGCCTTCTGGAGTCCATACAACGAAATTGCACGTTTTCCGCTGTGAAATATGAAGGACTCCCTGTATTTGGTACATGTAGTTATGGCTCAGTTTTAACTGTGGCTTTCCATCTTTAATTTCTAGGTACTTTATTTTACATTTTGCAGTGCATCTAACGGTGGTATAGATATAGGAGAGGATGGGCCCTTTATTTCAATTATTAGGTCAGCGCCTATGAGTAGAGACCTGAAGAACGGATTTATTTTGGGACAAGCTAGAATTCCAAACACATGTGTTTATATAACTTTATCCATTGGTCTACATGGTGTTTGACACCTTCTGGATAATGCTGGCCCAATCGTTGCCTTCCACTGTGACAGCAGACAACCAATGTACAGTTGACATCGGCATATTTGCACATAAGACTGTAGAGTCTACCCTGCAGATCATTAAACTCGCAAATTTTTCAGGTCTCTACCTATGAGGCCATCTGGCGGTGCTCCTAAAAAAGAATGTTATTCGTCCACAATTAAACCACCTTTTTTAACTACTATGCCTGGATTTTTTTCTCTTTCAAACTGAGCAATCATCACAGACTCTCTTTCGATGACACAATACATTCATGTTACTTGTACTTACTACAGCACGTAACATTTGACCATACCCTACATCCTCACGACCTACGCTAAGAAATTTAGGGGTTGTTTTCTTCTGGGTGTATAGAGATGATTTTGATAAAGTACAATTGAAATTAGGAAAAGACAATTTTTGTTTTGTTTTGGAATGCTGAAACTGTATGAACAATTTGTTTCGTCTGAAGCGAAATCTAATTTGAATAAAATACGCCATGTGGTTAGTGTGCATATTTTTCCCCAGGCTTTTAATTTTTATGCTTGAAAAATTATCATTATATGTGCAATTATTAAAATTTTGACATTAAATACAAATTCTGCACACATTTCACATAATAAATTAAATTAATAAAATTTATCATGATACCGTTTTCTCATTATCAAATGCCACTAGACGAAAGCATTCTATCTATGCAACTTCCTATTATTTTTCTAAATACTGTCCATTGTGCTACCTGAATTCACATGAAAACATCACATCACCCGTACGGCGAGAACACTAGCTCAAATACTATCTGATACAGATCTTTCACCATTTCATCTTCCAGTTATCAGCAATACAGTTTTCTCCCTTCCAAAGTGTCTACCCTCTCCCCTCTCCTGCCTTTTGGAAAACTCCCACCCTGTCTCAACTGACCTAACAGTGACAACTGCACAGTAATACCATACAAAGGGCTGGTGCACAGAAACAATACTCAGCAAAAATTACACAAAAATTAATAGAAAAACTAGATTTTTTTAAATATTTTAATACAGTATAAAGAAATTAATTTTCTTGTTAAAGAGTAATCCATTTTTAAAAATTCGGTGGAAAGAAAGTGGCAAAATATAGCACCAATATTTAATTTTTGAAATATGAGAATTACTCCATATTTTTTTCTATTTTGTGGCTGCATGAAAATTTATCTTAGCACTGTAAACTAACGTTTTTATTAAGGTGAAAAAAACAAAACTTCCCATACAGTTTGGCAACATCACAGTGTGGTCAGTCCTAAGACTGGTTGGATATCGCTATCCTCGTTTTGCTGGGAAATTATGTAATGAAAACTGGATTCATACGGCATAAAGTTATAGCTGGTTTTGAAATAAAACTTTTAGAATAAAATGTCTTCAACTGCAAATTTATCAGCGTGTTGCATTCCAGCCCAAGAGAGCACCTTGTATACATCACGGTCTTGAAAATGATGAGATATTACTTTGGTCATGTGCACATTATTTCGCCAACAGTCATATCGATCATGAATTGCAAATACGACACAGATGTTTTAACATTTTAGATACTTTTATTTTTCCTTCATAGAATTTTACGAGAAAAAATATGTTCAAATACGGACGTTAATATTAAATATTTGTTAAAGGCGGACCAAGGGGTTGGTTTTGTGAATATCTCATTACACATGATCATTTAGTCACAAAACTCTTCATAAGATGTTGAGACAGAAAACTTTTCTTCTACTCTTGTAAACTTATTTCGGTGCATTTCTGCATGGTAGACATTCACTTACTTGCGGTAAAAACCAATTAGTCAACTCAAAGTTACATTTTAAAAAGCGTTAAATGTGAGCGCGACTGCACTGTAGCATTGTGTTCCTTACTATGTGTATTGCCCATTTCCAGCTAAATGAATGCATTTAAAGTTATTGATAGTTTACTCTTTCAGGACTCCTGTAAAAAGGATATTTGAAAAGTTTTATGTTATTTTGAAAAGTTTTATATATACTATATTTTTAACTTAAGCTGTTATCGGTCTTCATACTTTATAAAATATTTATTTTAAGGGTTTTCAGATTTTACATAATGCATAATTATTTGAAAATAATGCAAATAATTTGACATGTTACAGCATTTGTACAGAATTTCATTATAAATATACAAATATTCTTTTACAATACATTTCAATTAATTTTTCAGCTTATCGTACCATCGACAACAACGTTATTGCGAAAATTATCTGAAATTCAACAGATAAAGGAACGAGGAAGAAATTGGCCATTGTCTTCATTTGGGATTCATTCCAGTATTTGGCCCGCCGAGATATCGTGAAACATGAAAAACCCGAATCATGGTGACCATTCCGGGATTCTAACTGAACTCCTTTTATTGCGAGCTCCAAGCTTTACTTTGTGCTACTTCATTTTAATGGTTGTAATATTCCCACCTTCATTGCTGCCAGTTTGAACATTTATTCTGTCTTTCTACGTGTCTACATTCAAAAAATTATGTGTTGATGGACAACAAGAAAAACCAAAAGGGCCAATCCGTTCCCTGACCTTTATGTGTGTACCGACTACCAACACTACATGGGATGTGGAAAAGGATGCGCCTGCTGCCCTCTGCCCGCAGATTTCTGCTTGACGATTTGTTTCCGTCCTGTCCCTTGACAACTCCTCTTCCCTTCCCCCTCCATGCATTGTTTCCCTCTTCCACTGGTATGTCACCTGCTTTGTCCCCAGCGGCAGGAGGGAAGGGGCATAGAGCGCGGCACTCACCAGCCTCCAAGGAAGAGCTGGCAAGCAAAAATAAAGTTTTACGTAAATTCACGCCATTTAAAATTTTAAGCAATAACACTATGTTTTTATTTAATGATTTTTTTCATCAAGCTTTTATCTATGCTCAAATAGTCTCCTAACCATAAAAAACCTACAAAACGAAGTGTGCGAAAGTTGTGGATTTTCTGCCTTTTTGTCACTTAATTTTGATATCATTTTCTGCTTGTTTTATAAAAACTTGACTATGGAGTCATAGGCACGTCTTTCAATTACATTATTAAAAAAAAAAGACAGAAAACAATTATAGTGCGGGAATGGCATGTATTTGTGTAGACACTTACATCACTGCCACAATTTTTACTAGGAAGTCCCCTTAAGTTCTAATGGAAATTTTCAGCAATTCAGAAAAATTCCTGTATATTTCCCAATATTTTCTGCAGCATTTCATATCCAGTACATTTCCAGCTTTTTCTACATTTCCCAATCACTGGACACCATTTTAATTTTCCTGCATTTTACAGTTTTTTACTTTCTTTTCTTGAAAAGTGTACAAAATGGATTTTGTTGTATTTCTGGAAGTCATTCTGCTTGATGTGTGACATATTCCTGCACAGTGCACATGCACACTCAACTTGAGACTTCACGCCATCATTGAGCACCAGCGCTCTAATGGGCAAGTCCTACAAGTAGCAGTACAATAAATCACGTGCATATAGGGTACAGTCATGCGACTACAGACACGTGGTTACAAAAAAAAAATTGTACTGTTCACTCTCAAAGTCATCATATGGTCGCCTAGTACCCACTGTGAGACGTCTGCTTCATCACCTTCAGCAGCACCCCGAAGACGCTGCCACTGCTGATCGCCAACATCCAGAGGTATCCACGACGTCCTCTTCATGTCACCCAACTTCATTCAACTTCCTGTCATCCCGTGGTTCCAGGGCACGCCGACGTCACTTCTGGACTGCCCCCCCCCACCCCCCCGGAATACCGTAATTGATTTACGAAACGTTCTTTTGTGATCATATCTAGAATCATTAGCTTTGCGCAGGTTACGTTATTCTGCAATAAAATTGTAGCTTCAATTACTTAATTTAGGAGTGAGCTATGCATTCCCTTGTATTTCTTAGCATATTAATAAATACATAATTTTGCTAGAATCTTGTGTATCCTCTTTTTTTTAAATATTGGATCACGTTTACTATAATTAACTTGGTTTAATTTAGCAAGCACTATGTTTTTGTTTATTAACCTGCCTCTTGAAGGTGAATCTGGTATCCGCGTAAAACAACTTACCTGTAGTTACTTACAACTTAAAAGGGAAGATCGAGGTATGCCACTCGGCAGATTGTCTGTAGACCCCAAGGCACTACGAACACAGGGCCCCCTAAGAGATATGGCCAGCCCAGGTACTGGTTCAAATCCCAGCCTGAACAAGGCCAGAGGAGGACCAGAAATGCTTTGGCCTGATCGGTCTCTTGAGGGACACTCAACCTGTATTTAGGTATCCGTATCATTCTTCCGCAGTCCCAGCCTGAATTAAGGTTGCATGGTGGCCATGAAGAGTGACACCCCTGAAGTACACTGGTTAGGGACGTATTAAAGTACCCAATTCTCATTCCGCAATACCTACTGCAAGGTATGAGTGAGGCGGGTGTCCTAGGATTATTCCCGACCTGAATAAGGCCGGAATATCCTTTGTACATCCAGAGTCACCTAACTTTCAGCGGGATTCACACCCAGGACCCCAGGCCATTCCATTATCCCCCATCTCAGTCCCAGCTTGTATCAAGGTTGGACAAAGGGAGAGACTGGATTAATGCCTGGTGCTCTAGAGGTGCACTATAGGCAAAGACTTCTGTTAACAGCCTTCAGCTGAGATGGTTTATTCTACGAAAGGCCAATTAAGTAAAATAAGGACTTTACCCTGATGGGCATTACAAAGATAGCTGGAATCATTAATTAACACAGACACACCTCTTGTCAATAACGATAATGTATAGACTAGTGTAGATACTGTGACTTTATTTGCCCGTATATAAAAGTAGCTGGCCTCCATGGGGCTACCGGGTATCGGCTTGGCAGGCTCGTGGTGACTGCAATCTCCGGGGCAGTTGGGGCTGCGTCGTGCGTTCACCGTCGGCCCTGGTCTGAGGTAGACCGACAGGCACCCGAGGATGATCGGCAACCTCCATTGTCCAGAAGTGTTGCCAGCTGGATAGCTGCCAGTGGCAAGGGTTCCAATGGTACTACTGCCCCCCTGTCTGGCTGGGTTGAGTTTATAGGCTTGGCAGGCTCCTCCCCACTTGTTGGTGCGGTGTTGGACATCCTCTCATTCTGCATGTTGGCCCCGGGTGTCGGCCTCGGCAGCAGGCGACACTGGGACTTTGGCTACCATCTGGGGCAGGCTCTGCAGCAGGTTTTCTTCTGCTGCCCCTCTGGCTAAAGGCGGGTCCTCTTCCGTTCATTCAGGTAGGCGCTCTGCGACTTTGTCCGCCCTTCAGTATCATGGGCCCTGGTGGTCCCATGGGAAGGTCTGACGGCTTCCGCACGCTGTTCAGGTATTTCGCTATCGAGCGTAACAGCTCGTTTAAGACCTTCAGAAGGGTCTGGTCTGGACTGATACTTCTGGTTCAACCTCCCATTGAGAATGGCGGCATTTCTGAGGCGGTCATGACGTGTCCATCATTGCCTGCTTTTCCCCAGTTTGGTGGGTTGGGGCGTATTTGACCTCGTGTCACCTTACGGATACGCCCATGAAGATCTTCCACACCCAATACACATTCTCTTGATGCCCAACCACTTTATAGGGGCATCCACATTTACCCACTAGGCCCACTCTGAACTGGCTACTTGTCTTGCTTAGAGGGTGGGTGGGGAGCAGCACAGTCTCTCCCATAGCAAAAACTCTGGTGTCTGTTTGAGGTTGCGAATACTTTCGCTGGATGTAGGCCTCCTGTGATTCTCTTACTGTGTCTGTTCGAGCCATGGTAGCAAGGCAGACATCTTCTAGCCGAGGTAGTTGGGTTGGCGGGCTCTCCCATTGCCAATCCTCTGGGCAGCGGAGGATGTGTCCCAGGAGGAGTTGGCTAGGGTTTGTGTTCGTGGCTGAAGTTGTTGGGTTGGCAGGCTCTCCTATTACCAATCCACTGGGCAGTGGATGGTGTGTCCCAGGAGGAGTTGGCTGGGGTTTGTGTTCGTAGTTCACCAAGTTCAAACTTCAGTTTCTTACGAGAAAACATGGTAGCGTTACTAAACACGCTAATAACAGCACTATTATCGATCTTTCCTTCATGAACTGGAATGAACAAGTTACATCCAGCACATGACTATAGATAACATAAAAGATAAAGATACAGAGCATGGAAAAACACCAAACGACCCGACGCGCTATTAATAGCCGGCGACCTTGACAGCTGAGTGCTTGGCAGCAGGCTGGCTGTTCTTATCTCCCATACTGGCAGTGCGCCAACCAACGTTAAACTCCCTAGGTTAAATCTTTAAGCGCGACAGCTCATAGTAATACTAGTGATCTAGTCGCGCGCTTGAGTTCGGAATTTTTTTGGTTTGGCAGTGGGCGGAGGTACTGGGTATGCATTGCCCTGACAGCATTTCTCACAACTGCTAACGTATTGCCGGACGTCCTGGCTCATTTCATCCCAGATATAGTGACCGGCTATTTTGCCCAGGGTTTCCCTTGTCCCTGGTACTGCTTAAAGATGTTGGCCCACAGGTCTTCAGGCACCCATATCCTCCACTTGGACTCGGGTCTGCTGTTACAGGACCAAACTATCTCTTCCCTGATCTCGAAGAGGTGGGGTTCTTACTTCAAGCGATCCTGGATTTCCTGATCCCGCTGTTGGTAGTTGTTATTTGGTGGTGGCTGATCTGCAGTTGTAGCAGCCGTATTTGTTCTTCAGGTGTAGGGTTCGCGGTCCCAATCCTCATCTGCATTCTTGCCGTCGTCCAGGTTGGGCTGGCATAATAAGGCATCCGGTAAGTCATTAGTTTTTCCTGGACAATGCTACACTTTGAAGTCAAACTCCGCAAGGAACATATCCCATTTTCCGATATTGGCCTTGGTATTCTTTGACTCCTCAGCTACTGGAGGGCTTTGCTGTTGATTCGGAGGATGAAATGCACCCCTTCCAGGTAGTACTGGTACTTTCTGACAGCCAAAATGAAGGCAAGGCACTCTTGCTCATTGATGCGATACCTCTATTCCGTGGCGTTGAGCCGTGCACTGGCGTAGGCTATCACCATGGGGTGGCAGTCCACGTCCTCCTGGTACACGACTGCATCAAGACCACTTTGGTAGGTGTCTGTTTGTAAGATGAGGGGCCCCCTTCCCCTGGGGTCAGTGGAGCTGCTTTATGTTTTGGAAGCTGACTTCAGCGATTTAAAGGTGGTGTGGTGTTCGAACTCCCACAGACACCTGGCTTCTTTCCCTAGTAGAGGGTGTAAAAGAGCCATTAGTTAGGCAGAGGAAGCAGTGTAACTGCTTCTTCGTGACGAGCTCCTGTGCCTCTTGGATGGCATGTATTGAATTAGCCTGGGGAAATTTGCCACTAGTTGAGACTACATGCCCCACGTAATCGATGGATGACTTCCCGAAATGGCTCTTGGAGAGCTTAGCAGTCATGCCATGGATTTCTAGGTGTTCAAGCACCCTCTGGAGGTGGGTGAGGTGTTCCTCCCCAGTTTTTGAGTAGACTATTATGTAGTTGAGATACACAAAGCAGAACTGCCCGACATATCCCGTCACGACCTTGGATGACATAAGCCGTTGGAATGTGGCCGGTGCATTCTTCAGCACCAAGGGCATAACTCTAAACTGGAGGGTTTCTCCCTTAGGACTCATAAAGACAGTGTGCCTTTCTGCTGTCGGGATGTACTGCGATCTGCCAGTACCCTGACTGCATGTCAAGGGTACTGAAAATTCGAGCCTCCCCAATGTCCTGCAAAATGTTGGCTACAAGGCCGGCGGGGCAATTGGATGTGTGACGTCATTCTACTCCTTATAGTTGACGTAAAAACGTAGTTATCCGTCTTTCTTGGGTACCAGAACCACTTGCGAGTTATACAGGAAATCGGATGGCTGAACAATGCAGTTGTTTCATCTCGTTCAGCTGTTCTATAATAAGGCAGTGACGTCAAGCTGACACCCTATATGGTCTGGAGTACACGGGTGTGGTGGTGGTTGGCCATATATTGTGCTGTATAGTTCGGGTTTGTCGAAGGATTCCCCAGTCCCGAATGCTCGTGCGTGGTTATCCAGCACTTGCATCAGTTGTCAAAATTCTTCTGCACTTAACTCGTGGTTAATGTCCTCTGTCCACAGCGAGGTTGGTACCACAGTGTTGAGGCTGTGTTCCCAATTGACAGTAATTCAATTCTTGTTGCCCAGGTATACCTTTAGCTAACCATGGTCCGTAACACATTACTGTTGGTATAGCCATGGATATTCAAGTATGAGTGCTTCTTGGAGGTCGGGCGATACAACGAATTCTGCTGGTCCGGAAATGTGGTTCAATACCACGTCCAAGGTAATTTGCACGTCGACTGCCTGGGTGCAATCGGGCTTGGCCATGCACACGATTCTGGTCTGTGGGTGTAGCGTGGCACTTCAGTCATTTGTTAAGACATTGCTGTGCACGAAATTGCCGGTTGTGGCCAAGTCCAACAAGGCAAGGATGCTTCTGCCATTTATGCTAACTTCGATGTGAGGTGCTTCAGGAGGATCAGCTTATTCGTCAAGGAGGTGGATTACTGGCTTTTTTGTTGTCCTGGCGGGGTCTGCCTTTCGATCCGCTGGGATTTGCATTTCCTGCCTGGGAGGATCTCTTTTTTTGCACGAGTGTGGTGAATGGGTGGCCACCCAAGATTGTTCTATGAGTGGTGTGAGGAGTTGTTACGAGAAGAATAAAACTTCTGTCCCCTGCCAGCCCCCCCCCCCCCCCCCCAGCAATTAGGTCTTATGTCTATGGTATGGGTACTACGATGCGGAAGTGATATTCGAAAGTAAGATAGTCAACGTTTATTTCTTTTGACGGAAATTATCAAGGATGGTGAAGTTACTACCTCCTAGCCTGTAAAACACAGTATGTGAAGCAGGTGGAGGCGACCTGCGCAAAGCTAAAGGAAAGGCAGTATTGCAAGTAGCTGTTTAACTAAATAACTTTCCCTAGCTCTACTCTGCTTGTCCAGAAGGGTCCGGTATGTGTCGAGATCTTACAGGAGATGTAAGCTGACGACGTAGGTTCTTATGTAGACTGGTGAGAGAGAGAGAGGAATCTTTGGCCCTTGAGGCACACTGAAGAGTTCAGGAGAGAGGTTACACCTTCGGCACCACTAGTATGCAATGAAGGACCAAGGTAGAAGACAAATGTCAAATACTTGAAGACTGGTCACGAGCTCTGAAGTGTCCCATTATTCATACTGCCTGGCGGCCACCCCCCTTCTTCTTCTGGCATAGGGGGTTTGTCTTGGACAGGGGATAGCAGGTGCTGGATCTAGGCTCATGCTCTGGTGCAGGTACAAGTAGTGGCATCTGGTGGCACGTTGCTGTAATCGGCGAATCTTTATGCATGGCTTTAATGGCTCAGCCGGTGAAAAAATGTCTCACGTGTGGAGCGTCTGTCCTCTTCCTTAGTAGGTACAACAATCTCCGTCTCGCTGGTGGTGGCAGCAAATCAAACTCTGTTGCAAGTGTCCCATGTTTGTTTGCACTGATGAGTATAAGTCAATTAACAATAGTTAAAAAGACGTCATGCGTTAACAATATGGAGAATTTATGACCAAATGAGTCCAGTTGAAAACTCGCCTAGCTTCCTACTTTACAGAGAAAGAGGTGATTGCCAACCTAGTCGCAGTTTTCTATACTTGAAACCAGCACCCTCAGGAGGTCAAAACCTATATTCGTCGGAAAGCGCAAATACACTGACAGATATACCCCGTGGAAAGAGCACAAAGGTAAATGCAAAGTGTCACGAGCATCCTCCTACTATCCCACCATAAACCTCCCGATGATTCAGAGACTGCAAACAGTTGACAAATTGGAATACACTGACGGATATACCCTGGGGAAGAGAAAAAGGTATGTGTGAAGTATCACACACATGCTCCTCCCCTCCCGCTATAACCTCCTGATGATTCAGAGACCGCAAACGGTTGACTCTTTGGTAGAAAGGGCGATGGATGTGGAAGAAATCAACAGAGTGCAGATTGCTAGAGGGTTAGGCACGTGGCCCCAAGGTTGTGGCCTTGGCCCCTTCCCTCATGGTGCCAGCAGTGTGTGGTCTGTCTCCTCCTCTCGCCACCACTCTTTCACCTTGCTGGGACTGCCTGTGGAGGCATTCCAGCAGGGATCGCATGACCTAGCAGGGTCGAAAAAGGGAGGTAAATCTGCAGACACCAAATGCGCCTCCATTACATTAAGGGACCGGCCCAGCTGAACAAGGTCATGGCGGGGCTCCAGATGTTGGAAACTGAGCATTCTTCCCTGGATGAGCCCCATTTGGGAGTCCTCCTAAATAATGAAATTGCCGTGGCTGTACTGGACACAGCTGCCGCCCGCAATTTTATTAGGAATGACCAGCTTATGCAGCAGTAAAGAGCCAGTCTGACTACTACATATCAGACTCTCAGAATGGCTCAGGATAATCTTCACATTACATTGTCTGGGGAAATAACTAGGGGTGGGCCGATACCACATTTTGCAGATACCAACAATACCGATTCTCAACTGCCGATGGCTATGATTATACCGATGCAGATACCAGTTTTGATGAGCACAACAATTCCTAATTCCCAATATTTGGAAATAATTTTAGTTACTTAAATTTAAGTATTCAGTTTCCTGTACAATATAAGCAGTTTGTATTAGGTGTTTAGAGCATAGAAATAAAATAAAACACTAATTTTAATAATAAATGATAAAATATATAATTTAATTGCAAAAATAAGTATCTTAACAGTCATGGAACAAGTGTTACCACACAATACAGCATTAATTACAAACATGTTCATTACAGTCAACCTTCAAAACTTCAGGCAATCTGATGCGGACTTGGATATTAGATCTGAAAAATAATAAATACATAACCTCAACATGCATGTTTGTTTAAAACAAAACAGTCTAAAGATATCATTGAGAAGAATTATTTGAAAGTAATTTAATATTAAATATTTACTTGAAATTAAGCAAATTTTTTATATTTATATTATTTTCGCTTAGTATTCCTTCATCGGCCGAGCCATACTCAATCTCTTGGTTAATATGACAACTGATATATTTGCGAAAATTATTGCCAATTATTACTTTCCGAGTTTTATTCAGACATTTAACACACTAACCAAAACTGCAGATGACAGTTTCCAATAAGAACTACGGCTGTCAAAATCTTGTATGTTAGCTTTCACTCATCACTGTCAATAACAACAGTGTTTTCACTGCCGCCAACCTACGAGTGCAATAAACGCTTAAGAAAAATACGAATACAGGTTGCTTTCTCATTGTCGCCAACATACGAATTCAGTAAAAATAGTAAAAATTTAAGAAGAAAATAAAACAAAAACTCTTGCGGGGTGTAAACAATACTATCGATAGCACCAGTTGTCGATTAATTGAGTTGTTTTGCATTCAGGTAGTGTCCAAAAACAAATGATGTAAATAATTTTTGGCGAATGTACCAACAGAAAATACAGTAAAATGTAAACAACGGGAACAAATCATCGGAAAACAATTGTTCCGAATATATTTTGGCTTTCGGACAGAATATCTGATTGATGGATGTGGTAATGATTTATGAGATGTAACATGCTACTAATCAGTGAATAATAATCTGCAAATAATGTTAAGATACAGCAGATGCTGATGGTTGTGGCATCGACCAGTTAATTGGTATCAGTATCGGCCTATCCCTAGAAATAACCCCGACCATAAGGGTCCAATCTCACACCATCTGGCCCCTTCCTAATTACTCCCACCCTTGGGGAACAATTGATTTTAGGGCGACCTTGGCTGCTGTCCCAGAACTGCCTGATAGACTGTGGGCAACGACGTGCCATCCAGGGGAAAAAAAAAGGAATTTTGTCGTCGATTGGGCAGGTAACCTGGTCAAGGCTACCCCTCCCCCTGCCACAATCTGTCTTTTACATCTCCAGGTAAGCACCCCCAGCTGTCCAAAAAACCCCTTAAGAAATCTCGTAGTCAGGCCTGACGAGCCAGACGGCAACAGAGGAACTCCTCACATGCTCCACAAAATGACCCGAGATTTGATCATCCCAGCTAAAGGGAACCCGAACCTCAGACAGGCATATACAGAGGAACTACTCCCTTGCCCTTGGCAGGGACAGCCCAGTGTAGGAGTGCTAGAGAGGCATGTGCACCCGGAGACTGCCCACGATACCCGGCACTGAAATCTGGCTGATGTCAGTCAGACACAGCAAGAAACTTATCGTTTACGAGGTGGTACTGGGAAGCCCTCCAGATGGAAATGTCCTGTCAGTGGCTCCCATGACCATTAAAACCAACAAAAATGTAGAGGCAGAGAGTCTACGCAGACCCTCCTCCCTACCCACAGGTCCTCCTTGGCATACCCCTCCTCAAGGGGGAGAGACGGGGAACAGCCTAATTGTCGAGGCAAAAGACCTCGGTACACTACCAAAGTGGAGAGCGCACTGGACACCTTTGCCCACGACACAGGTTACAAGAACAAACACCTAGTTCCATCACTGAAGCCCGTGAACCCCAGGTGACCTATGCGACCAAAGTTTTACTTCAGTTTCTGCCCTTGGTCCCTTTCCTTGCCAGCATCTTGGCCAATAAAGGCCAAGATAACCCAGAGAAAATCTCACTATGGCGAAACAGTCTCCTTTGCCCTCTCTCCCACAATGAAAGAAGTGCAAATGCCAATACCAGAAATTTATGTGGTGCAGTACCCACTACCGGATGGTTAAGTTCCTTCCATGTCACCTCCTGAGTCCGTAGAAATCACTGAGGAACAGGAGGAATGGTCACACAACATGCTACCACTCCTTTCGCCACTTCAACTCCCTGCAAACCATGGTGCCACAGCTTCATCAGGAGTGCCCTCCGAGACTTCAGAAGTCGCCACTCCTGACCCCAGGGCGCTTACTACAACAGAAAGTGAAATGCACACCACCAGCATGTTGACCGAGCCAGCAGCAGTACCTCCGGCACACAAGGCATCTGTCAGCATGCTCTGCCCAGAGAGCATGATCAGAAAGAGTAGCAGAGAGATTCCTTCCCCACGAGACAACCCAAGACACTCCAGATGGGGATTGCTATACTCGGATGCTGCATAGCATCAGTGCTGTAGAAACAGCCCCTCCGCAGCCAGGAGTAGAATGACACGCAGAGAGTCATCCAGAGGATTCCCGAGAGCCCCTCAACCAGCATAGCCAGACAATGATGTCATCGCAAGATAACACCCATTCCCGAAGTTCACCAGAGAACGGCTGCCCTACCCAGGCCCCCGTCCAGGGTTCGAGCAACGCCCCAGTGGATCAACGACAGGACCTACCAGCACGTGCAAGATGCATGCTTTACCTACCAGGCCGCTACCATGAGGCTCCGTGGCAGCCGACACCAAAGTTCCAGGGACCACTATAACACCTTCACGGCCGAAGTAAAGTGGACATTCCCAGAAATGAAGGTGGACCAAAAGACATCGCAGTCGGTAAACTGGTCCAAAGTGAGTACCTCTGAATCTATACTATTCACCAAGGTTACTCGAGTGTCTCAAGTGATGTAGCCTAACGTAGAATTACCTTCAATTCGGCTTGCTCAGAGCCAACTGAATTAATCCACGTTGTTATATCACCTCAGTAACATCAAGGAATGAAAGTGTGGCGGATCATTCCCAGTAAGCGAGAGCGATCACAATCAATAATGCCAAGTGTTAACGTAATTGAAAAGGGTTAACAATGATCGAAACAGACAATCCTCATTCAGCACTAAGCCAAGCAGATCATTTTGAATGGGACTAAGAGAATTGGCAGAAACCTAAGTAACGTTCAATGAAAGTCTATGTTCTCTTATAAAACCTTTCAACCATAATTAAGAATAAGGGTTCATATTATGTCTTAGTGTTTTCTATTATTTCTTAAAAGTGTTATGTTGTTTGCACACAAGTTTATGACATATTACTCAAACTTGAGGTTATATAATCAATTGAAAGGGTATGGACATGTTATTGACAGTACCTTTGTCTTCTATCTCCATTCTCGTGTACGGGATGATAGCGATATTGCTATAGATTAGAAAAACACAGTGTTTTAAGTGTAATTAAATAAACACACATTAAAATAGGGCGAGAGTACGTAGTAATTGCTGATTAAAGCAAATGGGAAAAACACATAGGAACTAATTTATTGTGCAACAGCACCGGCCTAGTAAGATGCAGTTAACTTACCTTCCAATCCGGGTCATGGCAAATCCACACCCCCCCCCCCCTCCTCATCATGGTCGGACCACTTGTGAGTGGGACTTTAGTAAACTCAAAGTTAGATTCCGAGGCCAGACTCTTAAATTCTTTTCTTTTAAATCCAAGTTGTATTAACAAACTAAAACCTTTGCTGCTGTTGTGAGTTGGCACTCTTAAAAGAAGGTCGGCGTCATACCTCCATTAAGAAAGAATTTTGTCACATGTGCGGCATGATTCCTAGACATGCAATTTTGGGTTTATTGTAGAGCAAAATTCGTTGTTACTTATCCTTAAAAGTGGTGTTAAGCAATTTAAGCATCAGAAATACAAAAGTTAAGCTAAACGTACCTTGAAATTTGCAATACATTCCTTGTGTTTTACAGATGCACTCTCAGCTAATATTTAAATTCTGTGACACATATTTTATGATTAAATTCTCAAAATATCTACTTGTATAGCTGGTTAACATAAATATTTAGTTTATAATATAAGTTAATAGTGACTATAATGAATGTCTACAGTTGCAGCATGAATGGGAGGAACAAAATGTCTCAAAATTTAGTTTTCAAAATCAAAAGTAGCCATGATACACACATTAATTTCACTTAAATTTGTTCTGCGGTCTGTAAGGACTTTATATGATGATAAAAATCTTTCACATCAACATTAGCACATGGCGTCCAAGTGCGCTTCAAGGCACCTTGAAGTAAATGATGGTTGCAATAACTTCATTACATTCAACACCATCACTATGTCCACTTAACTGCCAGATGCTACTTGCTGTTTTACAATGTCCTGAAGTTGACAAAAACCAGCTGTTGATTTTTCAGTGCTTAGAGAACGAAGACTAGAGATAATTTACAGTTTTTGCAAGACGTCTTGGTTCATTTCAGTCAGCAATAAACTTTCTTGAGTGAAAATTTTAATTCCTTCAAATCTCTTTTTGCTTGGGTCAGTGGCTATGAAAGAGTTCAACTTGCAAAGATCTTGTGATAGAAACTTTAGCCTCTGCAACATTGGCAGCACTCACTTCTTTCAAGGCACTACTGGTTTCCTCCAAATATATACCATGTGTGAGGTTTTCCAATTTTCTTTCCTGCTGTTGTAAATCTCTGTGGAGTGTGTGTGTGCAGTAGGATAGTTTGAACCTTCCAGTTTCTTTATGAGATCAACCTGACCCTTAGCATTCACTTTAACAAAAACAGCTTGGCAGTGAATTACAGCAATGTCATTTTCAGTGAGAGTACAGAAATGCAACACCTGCATTTTGTGTAGCCTTTCATTCATCTGTTTTGCAGAACTCAACAATGTCTTGTATGTAGTCTGTTACATAGAAGACACTGTTGAACCAGGAATTCCATCTGGTAACAACTGGAAGCGGAAACAAAGGACAGTTCTGTCCACACTTTTCTTCCTTCCAGAAAGCTTGCATACAAATGCCTTCCTTTTCTTGTGTTGTTGAACACATTTTTAATCTTGCTCATAGCACTGTTCTATTCAGGCAACTCCTCCACCCAGACGTTGCCAACAAGATTCAATTAATGTGCCCAGCACTGTATGTGTGTTAACTGGTATCCACGGATAACCTCGAGAGTATCAACAGCCTTGGTCATGTAGAGAGCAGCAACAGTTACTGCAGAGAGCACATCACCATACTGCACATAATACATTTTCTGGGAATCTAAAATTGCCCTCACACAGTATGTGGCATTAGCAGGTTCAAGAAAATGAACTCCTGCTACAAAAATATCTGGTTTGTCCTGCTGAAGATTCAGAATGTGAAACAAAACAACAAACACACACACCTTCCCATTTATTTGTTGTTTCGTTGCACAATATATCAATTTTTTTTTGTCATTTAACACAGATTTGACATCTAGAACTCTACGTTTTACTAAATCTCCCGCATACTTCTCATGAACAATTCTGGCTTGCGGTACGTCACCAGCACCTTAAAAATACACAGACAGACTTTTGAAAAACCTACTTACCAAACATCACACGTAAAGTAGAACTAAAATTAAATCTACGATACCCTTGCTAAATATGCCAAGAATTAGTTATTTTCAAGTTAAGAGTAGGCTCTACAATGCTGCGTTAAGGCTGAATACATTATTAGCCTACTTTTTAAACAATGTAAGTGGGGTAAATTTTGACAGTTCTAGAAAAGTATCACGGCCACAATGTATCCTTCCACCACAGCTATTTTGTCACTGAAGAAAACGATGTTTGCAAACAAATGTTTGAGTCCAATGCACACTTGCATTTTCCTCTTTCTTTATGTTTTCTCTCATGGCAGGCACTGAAACGAATATACGTAATACATTTGTAAACTTCCGTGCAGTAATTAATGTAGGCTATTATAACTATATTTACTTTCCAACCTGTTTTATTTTTGTAATTGTCAAGCTAAGTTTGTTGGGGTTCTGTAAAGAAATCAATTAATTGGGGGGGGGGGGGGTAGCTTTACTTTAACGTATTTCGTGAGACAACATTATTTTGATGTTCTTACGAGTGTGTGGCATTTTGTGTTGCACATTGTTTTCATGGAGCAGTGGAAAATTTTGCATATATTGAAATAACATTTAAATTATTGTAACTTCAATATATATATATATATATATATATATATATATATATATATATATATATATATATATATATATATATATATATATATATATATATATATTAATTATATATATAACACACACACACATACACACACACACACATGTGCGCTCGCGCGGGCGCGCGCACACACACACACACATTTGCTTTAAAAACATAATTTAAACCATAAATGTTGTAGGCTTAAGTATAATTAAAATTTTAAGTTATAAAACTTTTAGTTCTGAGTATTATTTTCTTCCAAAGCAATCATCAAAATTGCCAACTTATCAACATGATTTCCTCAGCAATTCGTCAGCTGATACAATACTTTACAAATGAGAGCATTTACTGTTTACAGAGTGTGTATGTTGGTCACATTGTCTGTCAGATTTTAACCCACTTATAAAAAATCGACTATATCAAAGTGAACTATCTATTTTCATGAACACAAAACATTTACTGTAAGTATATTTCAAAGTAGAAACAGACAATTTTCTTCAAAACAGTCACAAAGAATACCACTTTACCTTCAACATACAGTAAAATTCTGTTAAGAAGTTATCGAAGGGACTGAAAAAATAACACTTATTAACCAGGAAATCTTCTTAAAAGGGTCAAATTACACATGTGATTATAGACAAGGTGCAAAATTATTCAACTTATTAAGCAGGAACTTCTTAACAGGGTTTCACTGTATTTGTTCAGCCATGACATAATATTAGGGTCATCAAGTTTCTCAATAGGTACATTTGCCTTTATGAATGTCTTTGTAGTATCCCTAATCAATTCTAACCTCTTGTCTTTTTTCTTATTTTCCGCCTGAAATGCAGAAGATATTGAATGGAGTTCACGTGCACTAGTACGTTGCAATGACGACACATTTCTTATGTTTCTCACTACCTACATGTTTCTGGCAAGAGTCCTTTCTTTTCCAAGAAATGGAAACACTACAGTGGCTGCAAAAAATTGTGGTTGAGTCAGCAGTATAAAGTCCGTTGTGAGAAAATTGTGTGGCTCTTTGTTTTGCTCTCACTGCCACTTTAGGCATGATTATGACAATGTTCGAATCACAAAGTTGCATACACAATATAAAAAACCTTTCAGAAGCGACCAAAACAGAAGTACTGTATATAAATTTATTCAAATTTAAACATAAGTACGAAAGCAGTGTCCAAAACAGCTACAAGACCATTATTTGGGTTACTAAATTGACCACGTGACCAATTTTAGGCCCTAAATATTTGGGGATTTAGTGTTGAATTTTATTGAGGTCAAGTAGCAAACTAAATCAGGAAATAGGTCTGTAAAATTGTCTGCTGTTGTTTATTTATGTTTTATTTCCCACGTTGTGGTGGAAATGTCGGTTTTTACTGTTCTTGAAACGCTGTACAATACATGCACATGAAAAATGGAAAATCAGGGATCTACATAAAATTATTTTAAAATAAAGTTTGTTTGTTGTATTAAAATTGCTAAAAGAAAGGTGTTTGGATGTTATTTGAAATGGAATGTTAATTGCAGGGAGCGAAGAAATATCGAGAAGAATGATATCAGCTAGAAAGAAATATAATCAGTTATTTACAAGACAAGGGGTAACGTGGAATGCTCGAGAGCAGGAGAAAGTTATTTATTGATAAACAAAATAACGTTGAAATTCCAAAAGCCTGTAGTTTCCAACTTTATCACATGTAGCACTGTTACAAGCAGTTCAAAACCATCCACCCTAAATTCGTAAATCCTAATTCCATTTCGGACACGGCCTATGTACTACAACAAAAGTACACTTACAACCTTACAAGAGATTGTGTTGTTAACAAAACATCAGCATGGATTTCACTATTAACGTTGAATCTGGGTACTTCTGTGCAAAGAAACTGCAAGCAACGTAAATAGTTGAAACCAAGACATAAGCTCACGAGCGTGACCATTTCTAGAGATCACAAGTTAAGTGATCCAAGCTTTGGTACCAACTAACTCTGAGTACTACGCATGTTAGGTGTGACATGCTTGCTTGCAGTTCTGCCATACATTGTGTCTTTATTAATCTATGGCGTCTGATACGTTTTTGTTGATACGTTGAAACTTAAAAACAATGCTTTTTTACCTCAAAAGGTGGGAAATTCACATTGTTATTACAAATGTGGAAAATGCGTGTTATTTTTCAAAATGTATTCAAATTCGTGTCAAATTTTTTTATCACAACTGCAAATTATTCATGTCTGTAATGATTTCGAATCCCTGCCTCATTTCCTTCTCCCTTGGAAGCGAAGAGCAAGCCAGCCAGCTGACACGAGCCGACACCCCGCCACAGAGGAGAAGAGATTAAGACAGAAGAAGGGAGAGGGAGAAAAGCAGTTACCCCAGGGAGACACAAGCCAGATGTCGCTCGCACAGCTGGTTGAGAGAAAAAGCGCCAGGCATGCTAACCCAAGCAGCAAGCGCACAGTAGAGGTGCCTCGCTAGAGCTCTAATCCATTATCCCATCAAGAAGCCAGACCCAGATTGAATCATCCAACACAAATTGAAGAAAGAATTTCTTTACATTCGAGATGGGTCTTCGTCGATCCAGAGGGAGGGCGATTGACACGTGAAACGTTCCTATGCATTGCACATACACACTCAACATGCAAATTCATCCCATCATCGAGCACCAGGGCTCACATGGGCAAGTCCTACACGCAGCAATATAATAAATCATGTGCCTACCGGGTCCAGTCATGCGACTACAAACACGTGGTTACGAAAAAAATGGTACTGTGTTCACCCTAAAAGCAGCCATGCCGTCGCCTACTCCCCATCGTGGGATTTTACTATTCGGCGAGCCGTCGACAACCTGCACGCAGATAAGCAAGTTCCACGTGTTGCTGCAGGATGAAAACACACAGCCAACAAGATGATCACAGCCTCCAGCACCTTGTGCCGAGGCGATAGATATATCAACTACCTCCAACGAGGGAGATAAGAAAAAGGTGGCAAGGCCAACAAGCCCACATAATCTACCCCTGTGGAGAGATACTAGCCACCCCAGTACCCATATGACAGCCTACAAGCTGGAAAATTTTGTATGTAAGGAAGAGCCAATTCGTGGCTCAAGGTAGTTGCTGGACCCTCCGAGTAAAACTGAGGGCATTAGAAGGGGAAGTGGCAGCCACTCTGATCTCCCAGTCTTCGAAGACTGGAGTTCATCTGACCCAGGGTTCTGACCATTAGGCCACTCACACCAAAGTCATTTAAGTAAGTCTCTGGGGTAAGCTGTTCGACTCCCATTCCTCTCAGTCTGTGAAGACTAGAGACTATCTCAAGGGACTCAATCACTAGGCATTTCGCAATGGATTACAATCTCCGAAGACGTCTGCTTCATCTCTCTGAAGACGTCTGCTTCATCACTGTTAGCAGCACCCAGAGATGCTGCCCCTGCTGACCGCCAACATCAAGAGGTATCCACGACATTCCCCTCATGTCACGCACCTGACGTCAACTTCCCGTCACCTCCATGGTAGCAGGTTGTGTCAACATCCCTTCTTCTGAAAATGATCTTATTGCAATCATATCTAGAATCATTGGCTTTGCATAGGTTATCTTTTCCTGCAATAACCCTAGCTTTGATCCATTAATTTAGGAATGAGCTATGCATCCCCTTGTATTTCTTAGTGCATTAATAAATACATAATTTTGGTAGAATCTTGTGTACCCACTTTTTAAACCTTGGATCACATTTATTATACGTAATTAACTTAGTTTAATTTAGCAAGCTCTCCATTTTCATTCAATAATCTGCCTCTTAAAGGTGAATCTGGTATCAGCGTAAAATACCTTAATGGTAGTTACCCACAACTTAAAAGGGAAGATTGAAGTCTGCCACTGGGTAGATTGTCGGTAGACCCCAAGGGACTAGGAACACAGTACGCCCTAAGAGACACCACCAGCCCAGGCACTGGTTTAAATCCCAACCTGAACAAGGCTAGAGGAGGACCAGAATTGCTCTGGCCTGATCGGCTTCTTGAGGGTCACTCACCCTGTATTCAGATATCTGTACCATTCTTTGGCAGTCCCAGCCTGAATTAAGGTCGGACTGTGGGTACAAATAGTAACACCTCTGAAGTACAGGAAGTACACTGGTTAGGGATGCATTAAAGTACCAGATGATCCTTCCGCAATACTTACTGCAAGGTATGAGTGAGATGGATATCCTATTCCCAGTTATACTCCCAGTTTGAATAATGCCGGAATATCATTCACACATCCTGAGTCGTCCGAACTTCAGTGAAATTCATATATAGGACCCCAGGCCGTTTCCATCATCCGCTGTCTCAGTCCCAGCTTGCATTAAAGCAGGACAAAGGGAGAGACCGGATATTGCCTGGTGCTCTGGAGGTGCACTCTAGGCAAAGGCTAAGTTCTGTTAACAGCCTTCAACTGAGATGCCTTATGCTACGAAAGGCCAATTAAGTGAAATAAGGAGTTTAGCTCGATGGGCTTTACAAAGAGAGCTAGAATAATGAATTTCCACACACACATCTCTTCCTGCCAATAATGATAATTTACAGACTAGTGTAGATACTGTGGCTTTATTCGGCCCGTAGATAGAAGCAGATGGCACAGAACATCCAGAGTTCAAAGCCATAAGACAGGGAGGAGACGCAGTTCTCTGCATAGACTGGTCCTTGCATGGCTGAACTGCGCTAGAACCAGCCTCCTCCTCTCAACCTGCCCTGCAAGCACGAGTCTCATTACCCAAGTGCAAGGTGAGTATGGCAATGGGAAAAGTCATCATGCTTTGCATCCAACCCAAGGTATCAAATCGCCGGAAATTAGTGTCTGTATCCTCTGACTTTGTGCCGACCCGCCAGCCGACTAGGCCGGCTCCATATAGGGGAAGGCCAAGACCTGACACTAAAAACCCTTCTGCGTAGGTCCAGAGTCACATACACCTCTAATTTCCCCTTACTCTCTTCTGAAAGCTGGTATCATGTATTTTGGCAATGGTAAGCAAGATCAAAGTTTCCAGGAGGGAGACCTATTTGATTAAACTTGCCCTGGGGCTTGACTCCCCTTCTCCTACTAAGTTCGCCTAGTCAAATGAGCTCAAATCCAATGCCCCCAACGTAGGAAAATCCCCATACCTGACCCAGCCTGGGAATCGAGTTTCACGTCCTTTTGATGTACCAGATGACTAGAGACTACTTATTATTAAGGAAGGGAGTCAGCATCCTAAAACCTTATTTCAAATTAATTAGGAACGAGGATATAGCGACGCATTAAGCTTCACAAGATAAATACCAACACACATGTAAAAACTCACCTTGAGATCACTCAGAAGACAGCTATCAAGTTCCTTCTCCATTGATTGGCAGAAGTCCATGTACACTGAGGGCTTAGCTTCCGACAATTTGCTGCAAATTTTTAAACTTGAATTTCAATTTTGTTGACAACCATAACAAAAAAATGTCCACATTAAAATGAAAGAAAAGAAAAAAATGCTACAATGTTGGTAATAATTTTGCAGACACACATTTAAATTATTCTTACCTAAACACTCCGAAGACTGCTAAATTTACAACAGATTGACAGCATCAATGGCCTAGCTGGTACCATGACAATAAGCACTAATAATATATAAACATTTCTTACACATGCAGGATGCATTCGAGGTAATACTACAATCTTCCAGGGATGATGAAGATGGGCACCAGCATCCATTTGAAATAGTGAACCCAGATCCGAAAACGCCTCTGTTGAACATTACAACCAAAACAGTGTTTGGATGCCTATTACAGTGGAATATGACAACTTACAGGGATTTTGTAAACTAATTTTATGTATTAATGAACTATGCACATGAGAGAAAAGCTATTAACATCACAGTCCAAAACAGGTGTTCAATGTACAACGAAGCTCTGTTGCATCTGGCACAACATCCTATGCCAACTACCGTGCAATAGTGGAGCATATATTCTCCACCCCTTGTGCTGTACTATGCCTACAGAACATGTTACCAGACTCGTTGCATTGATGTAAGCACGCTTAACTGTCACCATCCAAGCACCAAATTCAATTCCGAATGGGGGCAAGGATTACACCCTGGTTTGCAGGCTTGAAGGTAATGTTATTACTTTACCTTATGACAATAAATGTAACACATTCTTTCACAATGCCCCGGCCATTGTCGTATTTAACTGAAATAGGCATCACAACATTGTTTTTGTTGCAATGTTTGGCAGAGTCATTTCAGGACCAGAGTTCCCTATCTCAAATGAATGTTGGTGCACTTCTCCACCATCCCTGAAAGTTTGTAACATCACCCCACATACATCCTGTATATGTATTTTGCATATTTCAGTAACATCACATAGCTCATTCAGACAATTTATTATCAGTTTACTGTACAAGAGTTTTGAAAGATGAAAACCAATTGTTTATGTCAGTTAAGTCTGCAAGTGAACAGGCAAAAGATTCTATAAATTGAGTAGTTTGACAATAAATTACAGTGCAATGTTTGCCAACGTAACAAATAGTTGGTCTTGATTTTGCTACAGCAATTGTGAGAAAAGTAGCAGAATTCGCCACTAGAAAGTTGTGGTTGAAATCATCACTATAATTATTCCCACTTGGAATAACTTGTGTATTGACTGATATCTGTTAAATAAAGAAAACCTGTACATGAAAAAAAAAGGGGGGGTGGGGGGGGTGGGAAGAGAATGGAAATTAGCAAAAAAAAATTTTCCTTTTCAAAAACAACTTTAATGGTTGCTTGATATGCCTGCTACCAGTTCAACTGCCAAAATAAGTTTAACATTTATTGACAGCAGTTGACAGTTAAGTGAGTAAACACAAACACTAATAAATATGGCCACTAGCACATCAAAATGAGTTACATGAACTTTTGTTTTAAATAAAGAATGCAATGATATAAATAAGATGTTTAATATTTACAAGTGGGTTGTTAGTGATAAATAAGGTTCTGTGTTGCAAATTAAATATTGGATGATTTGGATCAACTAAATAAATTTAAAAAATTTTTCATTTGGGGTAAGCACTTAATGGTTTTACACATGAATAAAAATTCTGTGTTTATAAATGAGTACTGTTTGTATTTACTTAATATTACTATAAATGCTTGAGGATTAACAGTCTGTGTATTGTATTGTATTGTACATGCAAGTCCATTTTGATGTGTGATGACCAGGGAATGGGATGTCACGTCAAGTATGTTTTTGTTTCTGCACATCAGTTGCACAGGGAGCAGGCAGACTCTACTGTAGAGGCGTCTGGATTATTGTTTGTCGGCCTCGCACTGGTTCCCATACATTCACTTCAGAGCAAGGAAAACGGAAGCTAGCTGGAATACATGTTTTACTCTCACGAGAATAGAACACAGTGACCCATACTACCTCCTACCTCTACACACACTACGTGTTCAACAGACTTTGTACAAGAGCACGACAGGTGAATGGGCCTGTCGGCTTGAAGAGCCTGTTTTGAAGTCTGGAAGAAAGAAACAATTAGATAGCCGTTAAAACAACTCGACCCTAACTCAGGCTGTTAGTCATGAACAAACTCAAGGCACCATGTGTGGTGTACATGTCGGGTGCAGTGATCTTGACGGCAAGTGTCAGGGGTAGCAAGAACTCTTTAGCTGCAATGGTAGAGAAGGTGTCGGAGGTAGCAAGTATTTGTAGAACTCTCGAGGAACTCAGGAGAGTCCTCAGGAAGACTGTGGCTGTAGTAGAGAGCCATAACTCAAATAATGCTAAGGTTTGCTACTGGAACAACTGGTGGTGTTGGCTCCTCAAGAAAAAGGGGTTGGTAAAGAGTCTTAGCACACTGGATGGTGCTGGGACGAGCTGCCTCACCTCAACTGATGTTTCCGCCAGGCGCACATCATTATATTTTGCTGATCAGCGTGTCTTTCGAGTCTCTTCAGTTATCTTTGGCCGTCACCGTTGGGTTGGGTTGGGATGCGACTCTGCTGTCATTTCTCAGAAGGATGGTGGCAGGATGGTTTGGCAGGTGTGCATGCGGTATCCACTGCTCGTTTAGCGCAAACTCTTACATGCCGGCAGCTACTTCTAAGCGGGATTG
This sequence comes from Dryococelus australis, assembly GCA_029891345.1. Lineage (NCBI taxonomy): Eukaryota > Metazoa > Arthropoda > Insecta > Phasmatodea > Phasmatidae > Dryococelus > Dryococelus australis. The sequence continues at coordinate 97,787,443 of CM056995.1, read as the reverse complement.
CAAATGGCAGGGTGATGACCTGACTCCTTTTTACTGTGTTGGTGCTGGCCTTGGAGGCGGCCAGTTGGGTTTTATCTATCTCGGGGCACATGGCACGCACGTAATGATGCAAAGTCAAAAAGAATAGTTGATAGGAAGTGCCACGTGTCAATTTTAACACTCCAGAATAATACAGATACTTCTATATAAGTAGGGATGGGCTAATTCCGATTCTATGATACTGCTGTTATTGAGAGATATCATTGATACAGATTCTCCCCACTGAAAAAATTAGATTCTTTGGTTTAAATACTGCTGTAGGGTATGGTGGGGGTGGCACTTTTTGTGCCCCTGGTTGGCCAGTGCGGGATCAGACGACATTGTCCTTGAGTTCATACTGTTGGGGTAGTTTCTGGAGGAAGTGCTGGATATCTGGGTCCTGGTGTTGGTGGAGTGTTATTTGTTCCCTACTAAGTTGCAGCTGTAACAGTCGGATGTAGTTTTTGAGGCTTCAGGCAGAAGCTGAAGGAGGGACCAACTTTTCACACTCGTCTACTCTCGGATCCCGGCCGAGATCCAGCTGACGGGACAGTGCGTCTGGTAAATCATCGGTTTTGCCTGGACAGTGGCGTACCTCTAAATCAAATTCCTTGAGGAAGATTTCCTACCACACGAGCTTAGCCTTGGTGGTGTCATGGGATTCGCACAGCCATTGGAGGGCTTTACTATCCATATGGTGTTTGAAGTGCTTGCAGTCCAGGTGATAGTTGAACTTGCGTACTGCCCAGATCATGGCAAGGCATTCCTGTTCATTGATGCAATATCTGCACTCTGTTTTGTTTAGCCGCATACTGGCGTAAGCTATTACCTGCGGCTTACCAGAGCCGTCTTATTGGCCCGGCCTGTCCTGGCATACGTCCGTCTATAAAATGAGTGGGTTCTGCCCGTGTGGTCAGTGGAGTTGTGTTATGCTGCTGAAGCCTGTTATGAGCACTAGGAAGGCATCGTGATATTCATCTGTCCATCTCTAATGGGTATCCTTCTCTAGGAGGTGGTGCCATTTGGGGAGTGATGTTCGGCACAAAATCGCATAACCAGTTTCATAGGTCGAGGAAGTGATGCAATTGTTTTTTATTGATGGGTTCCTCAGACTCTTGGATAGACCATATCTAGTTAGTTTGTGGGTAATTACCCTCAGGCATGACGTGGCCGAGGTAATTTATTGAAGTATTGCAGAAGTGACTCTTGGACAATTTGTTACTCGAGCCTCTCTAAGACTCGCTGGAGGTGGCCGCAGTATTCCTCCCATGTTTTGGAGTACATATGTGATGATATCCAAATAAGCAAAACAAAACTACCTTACAAATCCAGTCAGTACCTTGGCTAACATGAGCCTCCAGAAAATAGCAGGGGCATTCTTCAGCCCGATTAGAATCATTCTGAACTGAAGTGTTTCGCCTTCTGGAGATGTAAATGCTATATACTTCCGGCTGTCGGGATGAACTGTGATCTGCCAGTACCCTGACTGCATGACGGGAATTCCGAAGATTGCAGCTTCTCTTATATCTTGGAGAGTACTACTCAGATTAATTGCAGGATAGGCAATAGGGAGTGTGGCATCGCTAAGGTCCTTGTAATTGATACAAAACCGTGACACTGTCCATCCTTTATCGGAACGAACACGACTCTGAGTTGTAGAGTAAGTTGGACGGCTCCACTATCCCGTTTCTTCATCTCTTGCACTTGTGACAAGATTAAGTGTCGCCTCCTGGCGGACACTCTCTAGGGTCTATTGTACATGGGAATATCTATGTTCGGCCCAATTTCATGCTGGATGCTACGTGTCTGGTTTAGCGATCCTGCTTGGCTAAAGATGCCCACATGGTCATCAAGTATTTGCCTGAGCTCGGCAAATTCATATGGATCCAGGTGGTGGTGTATATCGTCTGGAATTTTGGGAGCTGGAATATCCATTTCAGGGCTATGTTCCCAGTTGATGGAGATCCTGTTCTTATCCCAGATATACACTCACCGATTTCCATGGTCCATCACACATTGTTGTTGGCTTACCCAGGGTTGCCTCAGAATAACTGCTTCTGCGATATCTGGTGACACCACAAAAACCAGCCGGGTGTGTGTTATGGTAAATGCTCATGGTTAGAGTTGTATGCCCGTCGACCTTCAGGCTCTGATCAGGTTGTGCCATTGCTACAAGGTGAGTCTGTGGGTGGAGTGATGCCCTTTGGTCTATAGTTAACACATCACTTTGAACAAAGTTGCCTGTAGCTGAGCAGTCAAGAAGGGTGAGATATTCGCTCCCGTTGATTACCACGTCGATGTATGGAGCTCCAGGTGGATCACTCTCCTTGTAATATTCAGTTAGTCTCTGGAGGTAAATGGACCCTTGGTTACGGATGGTGGATGCCCTGCATGGACCCCGGTTGCAGTGTTTCCTGCCTGGTTGTGTCCCTTAATCTCCGTCTGGTGCTACGGCGCATCTAGTGTTTGCGTGTCTTTCCCTTCCCCTGCTCTTCCCTGACCAGTCTGCCAGCATGGGCAGTTCTTGAGAAAGTCAGCACTGCGGTACCACAGTGGTGCGGGGAAGGTGTGTGTAGGTATTGACCTTGCGCTTGGGTGGCTTATTGTTCTCGACTGTCTTACCATAACGCTGCTTGTCTAGCATGGCCTACATCTTATAATTCTACTTTATTTCTTTCGCCCGGTCCACAAACTCATCGATTGTTTGCAGTTTCATAAAATGTAATAAGTTTCTGAGTTTAGGTAGAAGCATGCGTGTCATGTTGCGCACACAGATCTTCTCGCTTACCGTTGGGAAAATGCATTTATACATCTGCACTTTGCGACATATTTCTATTTCCTCTTCACTGGCTTGGGTTCGGCAGTGAAGTTCTGTGGTCAGGCGAGCTACGACTTCCTCATTGGTGAAATGTGAGGTGAGGCAAGTACACAGCTGCCCCCACTCTGTGACAAATTCCCCATACCTAGCCCACCATTCGAGCGCTTTCCCCTTGAGTTGTTGATGGGCCCTCCTGACCCACTGTTTGAGTGGTATATAGTGTTCTCTGATTCTCATTCACATTCTCTCATAAATGCTGTTGGGTCTTCCTGAGATCTTCCTCCAACTCTGGCGGTTGGAGTTCCGTGCTGCCTCTGGTACAGACAGGGCTCAGGCGATGGTCAGAATAAGTTTTGGGCACAGACCACACAACACACTGTATAAATCCCCTGCACAGTGCATGTTATCCAGTTGCAGAAAGAAGTCTGGAGAGTTCGGCACTTGTAACAGCGGTATTCCAACCCATCTGTGTAACGAGGCTTACCCACTCACCACAAGCATGGGTAGTGGAAACCACCCACCACAAGCATGGGTAGTGGAAATGGTTGTGGCAGTGTGAACATATAATCACATGAGCCCCCATGCCAGGGAATGTAGCTATATGGCAATGGTAGAGAGTAACATCAGCCATGTTTTCTTCAAGACTGCCAGCGAGACTCTGTTCTGAGCCAGACATTTAGGCTAGATTGGTTGAGCATCACAGGGTGTTTTCGGACTCCCCAAAGTTCATTTTAGTTGGGATTTTAAGACTCCAGGCTAGGTCACTAGATCTCAGGGTTGGCTGGCATTATTCTGCTCCCTAGTCTAAACTATTGAAGCTGTGGCACCACGAAAACCCTTCATGCACAACTGCCTTTGGCTGAGAAGGTTGCCATGGTGAATTACATTTTTGTTCAAGTTACCAGTTATATGAGATTTCTGTTGTCACTGACTTAGTACATCTGGACCAGCACACGACCTGTGTAGAGAGTAAGGCGCGTGGCCTGTCTACTCGGCACAAAGTATGGTATCACTATCATGATCCGGCAGATAGGGCGGCACACTGCTAAGGGTTTACCTGTCTGGACGGTGGCCCAGGGTGGCTGCTAACCCAGCTCCGGTGTTGGCGAGTGTAGCCACTGGCTCCGGGACATGGCGAACCAGTGACGCTGGTGGTATCCCGGGGTGGGCTGTAGCTCAAGATGGTCTGGTAGCCCCCCAACTATGGGTTGGTTATTCCAAAAGGGATGTCCTTGCCCCGGCGGATGGCCGTGACTATTGGATGAGGGTTCCTGGCAGTCTTGATGAGTGCTGGAAACAAGTGTTGGGACGGAGCTGGGAGGTGAGGCCTCTCCAGGTTGCGGGCGGCAAGAGCTTGTTGCCCTTAGTCTAGGAGTTAGTAACTGCCATTCTCACTTTCCGTCAAGCACCTCTCCTCCGAGTGTATGGTATGTAGGAGAGACACTACTACTGGCCTGAAAAAGTGAAGCAGGTGGCGAAGTCCCGAGGAATGTGTATGACCAAGACCGAAGCAGAACAGGCAAGAGTTGTACCAGGTGATCCTTCCTACAGCACTGTTAAGAGCAGTGGATACACAGGTTGGGTTTCCTCAAGCTGCTTGTCAATGATACTTGGGTATGGTATCCAAAACGGGTCAGTTTTCCAAAACCAAATGTTTACTCCCTCCAGCACAGTTCAGCACAGTGGACTGAGTATAGGCTGGTCTGGCTGGCCAGCTGCCTAAGGGAGGTCTTTTTTGGTGGTGGAGGCTCTATTGTACTATACCCCCTGGAGTATAGCATGGGGGGCCGTCTAATGGGAATGTGCTTGCAAAAATTCAGGCCTCGTTCTGCTTCACTCTGAAGATCTCAATGTCTAAGCAGGATTAACAAAGTAACTCAATGAAATAACTGCCCAGTAGTAAGTACAAAAAATGTATATATTCAAGGAAGAATATACAAGGTGCCCTGTACTACCTTATAACAATTCCAGAGTTGAATGGAAGTTATCCTACATGAATCCCGGTGATGGAGACCTGCTCCTGAATTCAATAAGGCGATTCAGCTAGGTAGCTATTAAAAAGTGTCCCTAACTAACGCTGTCCATTGTCTAGAAGGGACTGTCAATGACCACTACCAGAGGGGTATAGTGTTGGTGCAATTGTAGTTACCAGCAGGAAAGGCAAGAGGGTTGACGGCATCTTCGGGAGCTGTTGGTGAAGAATCTCCAGAAAGTCTGGAATGCATTGTTGCGGCAGCTAAAGAACTTCTGGTAGGTCGTGAAGACCTGGTGACTCCTTCTGGCACAGTTCAGCATGGTGGAAGCAGCAAGATGGGTAGTTTCCTTCCGGCACAGTTCAGCGCGGTGGAAGGAACAAGGCATACTGATGTCTTCAGATGGCACACTGACTTATTTTCTCCTTGTCCGCAGGTCCTTTGTGAAAGGGGTGTGGGGGGAAGCCATCCCTTGAGCTGTCTGCTGGAGTAGTTTGCTAGCATCGTCTGCTGGTTGTGTTCTGCTGACGCGGTGAATGTCAGCCCTTGATACTGGTGGTGCCATCCCCCATCCCTTGGTGTGCCATAGAAGTATGTGACCTAGTGTGGCAGGCTCGGCTGATAACACAACCTCACTTCAGGGAGGCTGACGTGACGTCTGATTTAAAGTGTGGAGCGAACAGTAAAAGCTGGACGGGCGTATCTGTAATAACGCTCCACTATGCAACGGCTTATCCTGTAAGCACGTAACCAATCTCTAGTACTGTTCTAACTCCGCCTTTTTGAAGTGGACGTACATTCATATGAGGCAAAGTCGAGTGTGTAGTAGTATAAGACAATACGTCACGCGTCAATTGTTTCTTAGAATGTTTTTCCAGCCATAAGCCACATTTAGCACCTTGTCCAGTGTATCTATGTGATTGTAATTATCAAGTTAACGTTTCACTTAAGACTTATCAGACACAACTTAACCACAACCTTTGCTGTTCTTACCTTTGTGCTTAATCAACTTACCAGTGTTTTCAAAGCCTAAGGGCTTAGAACCATGTTATTAAATATAATTTTTCCTTCAGCAGTGTGCATTGGTTTGACGCGTGCCACTTATACATCTAATCAAATACAATTATGACTCATCGCCTAGAGTACCTCTTCCACCACTACATATGTGAGTGATACGTTGCCTACCTTACAGGCAACTGGAACTTTGAGCAAATCCTTCTCACTTGGAGGATACACAACCCGGCAGGCACGCCCCCCCCGCCCAGGATGAAAGCCCACAAACTGCCCAGCCCTCGGGCAAGGCCGAGCGCATCCGACGAGGCAGAAACGCTGACTAGAGTATTCCCAAGCCAACCAGGGCCGGCGGACATCATGACTCCCCCACACCCCGCGCCGGCTACCTACAAGATTCCACTATATAAGTCCGGACGCTGCAGAGCTCGAGAGTCATTCTTTCACATCTTTAGCAACCTTCTACAGCACTTAGTCAGTGCTTCGGATCTTCGGAGAATCTTGTTACTTTCAAGTACGCCCCAGCGGCTACTTACAACGTATCGACGACCAGTCAACCCGACGACAGTGAATACAATCACATATATATTTAACTTCACTTTGTCTCCTCTGGACACCTTTTACTTAGCAGTTTAAATTTAACTAACCAGTATTTGTCTAGAACTAGCTTTTCTCTTTTTACTTAGAACCAGGTCACCTACACCTGAAACAGTAGTTACCTTCAGCTCTCCACGACTTGGTAGGAGGTAGTACAGGTCACATGTTTATTGAAACTTCAATAAACACTCATTGTTCTCTACCTTTCTGTTTTCCATTCCCAGGGTATTTATTTGTATTAAAAGTTGGAGACAGAATACGCCATGCACTGCCGACAGGAACCAGAAGTTTTGTTAAATCGAGTTAACCTGACTATGGATCTCTGTCAAGTATCTGCACATCAGAAGACATACATATTAGACGGCTACTTGTTTCTTCCCAGTCACACATCAGCATTACGTCAGTGCTCGTGGGAGAGAAAACAGAGAAAACAGGAACGCCACAACCACTAGAAACACCTTCACACCAGGAGGCACGACAGACTCAGGTTGCTTCTCACCACCCGCATTAAGTCAGTGTGCGGTGACCGTAACCTGAAGTTTTACCGTTCATCCTAGTGTGAATGCACAACCAGCAGAGACTTGGTGGCCCCCACGGCTCCACGTCCCTGATCAACCCGCATACTGTGGGAGATCAGTGGGGACTCATATTGAGCTCGTGTCGGCAAGTCACTATTGGGTTACACTGTCAAACCTTCCTGTCTAATTGCATCACGTTGGCTGTCGTACTGTTTTCCTTATGTCTCATGAGAAGAGGAGTGGTAGAAAATGTGGGGAACAATTCCTGGTTCACTCTACTCTTAAACCGTGAAGCACATCATCCCATCCTACGCAGGAAAGTCTGATGGAACCGGACCACGCCGCCAAACTCAGTCAACAAAGCAATCACGCCTGCTTCGGTTGTAATCCCGAACAGCATATCCAGCAGTAACCAGGATGACTGTGTTCTTCAATCACCAACACCCCTCGCTTAATACCGCCTATCTAAAATAAACCACCCCGCTTTTGGTCTAGCGGACAAAATCATCGACCATCGTGCCTGTTAGTTTAACCGGGCACGTGTCAATAGATTTTCTGGCGCCCAATGTCGGGTGTCAGCAGACGAATAGCTGTGCGCAGTAAAAAGCACAAACTAGACCAACCATACCCGGAGAACTAAGAGTCAAAACAATTAATCAAGAGGACTTCGAGGAGTCCTTGAAACACCCCATGGTGCCCTTAACCACTACCATGTCAGACACCGAGGTCAATGCAGTCGCCGGCGAGAACTCTGACTACGAACCCGATGTATCCAATGTACAGTGCAGCCAGGCCGACTGCCTAGGCTATGGCACACTAAGGGTAGAATGCACCTACTGCACGAAACACTTCCATTATGCCTGCATAGACTGGCCTGAAGAGACCTGAGTTACAGAGGGGTTAGAGTACTGCTATACAGCATACCGTCAACAGCCAACGAGTTTCTGTAACGAAGTTATGTGCCCTGGGCGAGGCATAAACTGCATCAGGTGCACAACGTGCAGTGAACTCTATCACCACCTATGCATCGGGTGGTCCGACGAACGCGTGTCTATGCCTGGGATGGCCTACCAGTGCGAGAGATGTCGAAGAAAACACATCTCTCACTCCCGTTGAACCAAGCCTTCCCAGCTACTGGTAGAGACAGCGATATTCAAATAACCGACTTTGCAGGTCGCCAACACAAAGACCCAGTCACATTCATGCAGGAATGCGAAAAAGAATTCAAAGAAACGGACCTGCCACCGGAACAATGGGTTGACCGGGCCCAACTGAATTTGAAGGGCCTCGCCCCCACCAGGTGGGAAAGATAAGGAGAATTTTTAACAGACTGGAAGCAGTTCAGTAACCGGATAGCGGCGGAATTCATGGGCAAGGAGGTGTTGGCTAGGCTAACGACGTAGTTTTATAGCCAGACCCAGGACATGGATGAAGAGACCGAATTGTTTATATGAAGCAAGGTACGGATTTACCACTGCCGCTTTCCGGCAGAGAACGACGAAGAAAATTGCGTACACTTCATAGCTTGAATGCTATTACCAAAGCTGAATAATTTTCTACAAGCCCCAAAACCGCAGTCAATAGCAGAGCAAGCAAAGCTAGACCGAAGGCAGGCAGAAAAGAGGAAGGAGCGGAAAACACTGACAGGCCACGTGCACGCCCCTACGCTGCCTGAAACCCAAACCATGACTTCCCCTCCCCTCTATTAGATGTTGCCAAAGTGTCTGGATCGCGCTGGCCGAGATCACAACAGAGACTGCCCCACAAAGAAAGAGCGGGCGAATTCGGAACCAGAATAAGGGGGAGAAGAACTCCCAATCTCACTTCAAAATTTAACAAAGGAGTTTGATTTTCCTAGAATGTCCCATGTAAAGGTCCGCCTTAAAGGAAACACCATGGCAGTGCTAGACTAGGCCGCCACTAGAAATTTTATAAGGAGCGATCTATTCACGCCTCGCCAACGAGTCAAACTGACCCCCGTTTAAAGTAAGGTCAGACTCGCACAACCGGATCACTTCCTTCAGGTCGAAGGAGGCATAAAGTTAACAATCGGGATACAGAATAAGACATCCCAAGTTAATTTTATAGCTACGCCCCATATTGGGGAATCCAATATTCTGGGGCAACGATGGGTACTTCAACAGCACTGCGTCCTTGACTACGGACAACGTTGCCTTCAACTGGGAAGAGACGGAGAGAATCCTCATTACCTAGATACACAGCCAGCCGAATGCTGCCCCTCTCAGTACTCCGATCTGCCTCCAACAGTTACTGATAGACATGAACCAGCCAGCCCACGTAAATCACACGACTAGAAGTCAGGCCTGAAGAACTCATCAACGTCATAAGTGGCCTCAGTCCAAAGAAGTCCCAGACCAAGAGCTTACGAGGCCCCCGACTTACAAGACAGCTCCAGAAGTCGAACCTAGGCCAATGAAGCAACACGAGACCCGAACCCCGGAATGCAACAGCGAGCCATTCTCTTCTCCACCCGGGAGAATAGAGATGCAACCACGCTGAGGAGTAGTCCCCATTAGATCCCTGCCCTCAACGCCGACCAGTTATGAACACAGAGTCATTGTCACACCTGTCCGGGCCACCCTTAGCTGCACCAAAATGTCTGGGCGAAGTCCCAGAGATAGGGAAGACAGCCGAACACCTCTCTGGTCAAGTCAGATTGACAGAGAGAGAGAGAGACGAACCGCCAACGGTGAAGGAGATGGGAGCAATCTGAGCACGTTCCTTCCCACCTGGTACAACTCCCAAGTCAGAAATCCAGGACGTCTGAGAATTCTCGAAGCCGGGAGGTTACCGTACACTTCACTACGCCGCCAACAGTCGAGCACGCTGCGGACCCAGAACGAGCACCTATCACTCCACCTGATAGGACTCCGAAGCCAGAGACCAAGGTCATTCTTACTTCAACAAAGTTGACCTCTGGCTCCGAAGATGAAGTACGAGATACCACTAGACCACCAGAACTCGAGACGTAGAGCTCCTACGAGAGTGCTCTGCCTCAACCCCCTACCATGCAGGAAGAACCGCCCGGCGGGATGTCGAGCTCAGACAAGAGTGCTCCACCCCAACCACCTGCCACACAGCAAGACCCGTTTATCAGGATGTCGAGCTGCCATGCCGGAAGTGCTCCGCCTCAACCACCTGCCATGCAGGAACTCTCGCCAGCTTGGACGTCGAGCTCGGACAAGAGTGCTCTGTCCAAGTCAGGAAACTCTGCTAGCCGGGCCGTCGAGCTGCAACAGACATGCTCCATCCCCAGGTCCTGCGACACAGAAATACCAGCAGACCCGGACGTTGAGCTGCCACATTGGAAGTGCTATGTCCTGCCATCTTACTACACGAGAGGCTGCCTCCATCGAGAACATTGATGCCACCCACTACCCCTCAACAGGCACATCACCCCCAGTGGAGGTCGATGCAAATCTCACTTCCACTGCCTCGCCCCAGGAACTGGCCACCGAGACCGTCGATGATGCCCACAACCTGGTACCACAACGAGCTGTGCTGCTGGGAGTCGGGGTGGAGATCTTTCTCCCCCGCACTGCCTCATCAGAGAAACATCCTGTCCTACGGATAGGAACACATGCAGTCGGGGTGGAAGGCTTGACACTCCCCTGCAATGCTTCAACGACCCTTGAATGAGTGCCCTCCCACTTTGTTACGGCAGAAGCAGACGCCACGACGCCCCAGGCTGCTCCACGATGCCTGATGCCCCCACGTACCGCCAAGGTCACCCACATGCCTGGCTGGTACCGGTAATTGCCATGGAGATCCACAACCAGGTATATGTGGCCATACCCTCTGCACACTGCCCTTCGTCCAAAGGGGAGGCCCGTTGAAAATGAAAGCAAAGATCGCCAGTAAGTGCGCGAAGTTTAAAAACAATGTAGTAGCCGTAAACCACTAATACGTGCACAAGATAAAAGGACTCATTATAGACCAGTCACGTGCACCACAGTTAATTTAGCCGTAAACCAAAGACAGTGATGTAAGCAGAACAATCACATCTAGGCTAATTTAAATTCAAAACCATCCAGTAGAGTTCAAGTATAAAGTACAAAAGAGGTAAATGAACCAGTAATTAGTCACCCGACTATGTGCTAATGAACTTTTTATACAGTCGTAAAAAGCTGTAAGTCAGTAACTTCTGATAGACATTTTACACCACACGGTTAAAGTGTTTCAGTGGCTGACAGCTAACTTAAATAAGTAGCATTACGAATAGACGCTCTCCACAATGACAGTAATAGCTACCATAAATGAATCACTTAAAGAAGCTCACCACAGTGCCAGAGATTAAGTTGAAGACAGAGACTTCGACATTACAATAACATTTTAGCTTTTTAAATTTTTGTAATGATCATCCATAAATCTTACTTGAAGTGTAAGTAAACCAAATATAAATATCGCCATACGTTTTGAAAGGGTATATGTGAAGATTGCTTACACGAAGAATGCTATAGTGTAAGAATGTGTTTTCAGCACTGACAAAAATAAACATTCCTTAAGAACTTACCTTGAACATTCCAACGAAGATACACAGTGTACATACTACCTGTTAGACCTACGATATAAGATGGACTCCCGCAAGGGATAGTTAAGTTAGTTTTTTTATGCTGTCAGCATTAAATATGAACTGATGTGTAGGCACGCAATTAAATATCATAATACGTTTTGAAAGGGTATATATAAAGATCGTCTACAAGAAAGAATGCCATTTTGTAGGAGGGTATTTTTATGTATATGCTTATAGTTGTATGTGCTTTTGTTTTCAATATCTTGTGCACCTACTCAGTTAACACTCTGAGCATTAAATCTTCCCAAATATGGTGCAAGATACTATAACTTCTATTTTGAGTGTATATGTATTGTATCCAGTGACCCACATGCATACAATTTGCTGCATTAATCATGTAAGTAGTGCACTCGCTTTGTATTTGTTTAGCCGGTCAACTCAGGTATTGAAGGGCATGTGGTTGGCAACTTTGCAAACCGTCACATGTAACTATTTAGCTTGCTGACAGCCACAAAGGTTCCCTGGAAAGATTTTCCTTTTTCTTTCTTAACTCACTGCAGCAAGCTCCAGTATAGTAGTGGCGTTTCCCTGCCTTCCGTGAGTAAGGTTTACACATATTATATTTATTCCTACTTTAATCCCCTCTTTTTGACATGCCATTATTTTAAATAACTTTTTTTTTCAGGTTTTATGTACGATTCCCTTGTAATATCCACCAGCGCTATGTTGATTTTAGTCAATGGCACGTATATGAAATGTAGGCCAGTGGGGCATCCGACACATGCGAGTTTGTAACCCAGTAATCTTAGAACATGGGGGGAATAAACACTACCGCCGCATTAGCAAAGCCAGATAACCAGGCGAGGGGCAGAGAATGACGCCCGCCCGCAACAGAGAGAAAGAATCAAGGTCGCCAGCCGGCTGACACCACTCCACGTCTCACACGTTTCGCTTCACCGGCTGGCCACCCAGAAGCGTAGAGAACACGAGCTGCTACAGCAGACAAGCACCCCAACCTATCTGCCTAAGAAATTTTTTTTTCATGCCACCTACCTCAGCACGTCTACCAACATCTACCCAGACCTTCTAGAATTTCCAGAGAGGGGGCCTATGCCTTTCTCCACCACCTTTTCCATGATGAGTCTTCATTGCAACGGAGGAGGCGCGTATTGATGAGTGCCGCTTATACATCTAATCTAATACGATTATAACTCATCGCCTAAAGTACCTCTTCCACCACTACAGACGTGGGTGATACGTTACCTACCCTACGGGCAACGGGAACTTTGAGCAAATCCTTCTCACCTGGAGGATACACAACCCGGCAGGCACGCCGGCCCCTCTGCACCCGTTGAGGGCCAACAAGCTGCCCAGACCTCGGGCAAGGCCAAGCGCATCCGACGAGGCAGAATCGCTGACTAGAGTATTCCCACCCCAACCAGAGCTGGAGGACGTCACACTTCCCCTGCACCCCGCACTGCCAGCCTACAAGCTTCCACTACATAAGTCCTGACACTGCCGAGCTCGAGAGTCATTCTTTCGCATCTCTTGCAACCTCCCACAGCACTACGTCAGCACTTGGGATCTTCGGAGAATCTTGTTACTTTCAAGTATGCCCCAGCGGCTACTTACTACGTACATCGACGACCAGCAAACACAATCACATATATATTTAACTTCACTATGTCTCCTCTAGACACCTTTTACTTATCAGTTTAACTTTAACTAACCAGTATTCGTCTATAACTAGCTTTTCTCTTTTTACTTAAAACCAGGTCACCTACACCTGGAACCGTAGTTACCTTCAGCTCTCCACGACTTGATAGGAGGTAGTACAGGTCACGTGTTTACTGAACCTTCAATAAACACTCATTGCTTCGGTTGTAATCCCGAACAGCATCTCCAGCAGTAACTGGGATGACGGTGTTCTTCAATTGCCAACACCTCTCGCCTAATATCGCCTATCTAAACCAAACCACCGCGCTTCTGGTCTAGCGGACAAAATCCTCGACCATTGTGCCTGTTAGTCTAACCGGGCACGCATCAAGTTTTTAATTGCATAAATTAGGTTTTCGGCCTGTGAGCCACCCTCAATAACAGATTTTCATTGGAGAAATACCATTTTCTCTGAGCCAATAACCACAAAGACTGTTTATCAACAATAGGCTCAAACATAACTTTGAAGTGTCTTGTGTATTTTTTTTTTAGAAGTGACTCCGACCGACTTTGTGTTGACACGTGTTGCTTCTACACCTATTATAATACGACTCCGACTCATCGCCTAGGAGTACTGCTTCCATCTCTACAGACATGAGCAACAAGTTGCCTACCACTACAGGCAACGGGAACTTGTGTGTTTTCTTCTCACCTGGAAGACACGCAACCCGGTAGGCACCCCCCCACTCCCTTCCACACGGGCTCGACGCCAACAAACTGTTTAGACCTCGGGCACGGCCGAGCAAACCCGATGAGGCACAAAGCCAGAACCGCTGACGAGATAATTCTCATGCCACCCTGGGCCAGAAGATGTTATGCCTCCCCCGCTCCCCACGCCGGCAGCCTACAAGCTACCACTATATAAGTCCGGCCGCAGCCGAGCTCTGGAGTCATTCTTTCACATCTCTTGCACCGCCCACAGCACTCTTAGTGCTAGGAAGCTCTAGAGAAGTTTGAAGCCTACAAGTACGTCTTCGTGGCAACCAACTACGTACGCCGACGACCAGTCAACCCGGCACAGGAGCCTTACGGGTTCTACCAAGTTTGAGCCCTGCATAATCAACCCCTGTCCTCGAGAAGGGCTTTACCTGCTGCATTCTCATGGCTGGCAGGTCACCCATAACTGACGTACACGAGGATGGTATCACCTTCCAACACTGTAAGCAATGATGTAAAAACTGGCTAATGGTAGGTCGGAGTTATGGAGTCTCCCACCCACCCTAAGCAGACCCGCCTTGTCAATGAAGGGGGAATGTTTACGGATTCAAGGAGAAGAATACTGACTAGTGGTGTGCGGAAATGGAATTTTGCCATCGCAAAAATTAGGGTGGGAAACTTAAATTTCCCGCGGGTATTCGGGAAAAACCGGGAAAAAATATTTTAAATTAGGTAAAGATGTTTGTGGGATTCTAGACATAGTAAATAACATTCTATCAGGACTTATTCCATTAAAACCAAACATAAACATAGAATAATGACTGAATGTGCTAAAAATTAGATTTGAGCTAGAAAAGTCTTATTGTTCTATATTTTTATACACTTAGTGGCACAACAAATTAATCCACTGGGTTTGGAACACTTCTTTACAAAATACTTGCTTCAATTTTAATAGGAAAATCCCTTACAATAATTTTTAAATAACAAAAAGAATTGGTCTTACGACATGAAAAACAAAAATTTCACTTCAAATTTGTTTGAAAACACTGCCTTTATGTTTTCAGTTCGCTGCTATTTTCTTTGTAATTTCATGACGTCTACTAAGGAACGTTTGCATTATTCGTTCCATTTTTGGTAGTAAAATGTGTGTACATTGACACAAATGTACTCAAATTAACTTTCAGTGGAAGTTTTAATGCCCGTAAACACAGTTCCGCTTCTAATCACGTAGTGCAACTGCAATCAAAACCAAGTTGAATCGGGCAGGTTAGGAATTCATCATACAGAATCTGTATGCTAACAAAGCTAACCCTCTATCAATGACGAAATTAAAAGTAGGTAAGTAAATTAATTATATTTCTCTCATAGAAAATTTGCTACGTTTGGAGTTTGTCAACGTCTCGGTGATAACAAGCAGCACAGCACACAATTAAAAACAAACACACTCCGAACAAAAAACATAGACAATTAGTTGGCGTGTTACGAATAGTTTTAACCACACCCATATTAAAAAAAAAAAACCCCCATTTTAGATCTCAGTCAAATAGTTAAACATTTGGAGTGAAATTAAACATTCATTGTGCACTAGTTCGATTTTATATATATATATATGTTTAGGTTATGTATATCAAAATTCACGTACCACATCAACCAGCAATTGATACTTGCAATGTATCAATGTCCCTCGCATATAAGAAAAATGCAGTGCGCACGGTTCACCATAACTTTACAATAGTGCAAGTTAATAAGTTTTACTTAATTTCTCAATAGACACATCGTTTTAATGTTACATAATATATGACATACAAAAATTATTTTAGCTTATGTAACAAACTTTGAAATCTGTGAATAAGCGGAAAAAGAAATTTTCTTGACAAGATTTGAGTCATCAAATCATAATCGCATACGTAAGAGTCAATATAAAGCTTATTGTACGAAATCCGACTTGTAATTTAGTTGGAACAACCTACAAACGTGAACATATATTTACCCC
The DNA here is from genome assembly GCA_029891345.1 of Dryococelus australis. Lineage (NCBI taxonomy): Eukaryota > Metazoa > Arthropoda > Insecta > Phasmatodea > Phasmatidae > Dryococelus > Dryococelus australis. Next base: position 97,771,608 of record CM056995.1, on the reverse strand, counting down.
GAAAATATCCACAAAAAATTATACCCCGCCCGACGAGAAAATCGTTATGTATGCCCAAAATTTTTCCCGAAGTTCAGTATTCCGCACATCACTAGTACCGACCCTTTCTCAAAGCAAGCAAGTTCATCCTGGAAGTCAATAAACTGCACATGCAACAACAGAACCTACAAAGCATTCTCCAACTCCTGAGGACTGAGATTCCCAATTACATGTGACCCAGTGACACAACAATTATGGACAAACTGTAGTACAAAGGACATGACTGAAGTAACTTGGTCAGGCTGCTGAAGAGCACAATCAGCATCTACACATTATCCAATGGCACAAAAGTACCCACAGATTTCACTTTGTGTTTGAGAACACTAAGAGTCCACAATCATGCTGGTAAGATTTACAGGGCACTGATAAGGTTCCCGCAACCATCACGGACCTGTCCACCTAAAGGATGATTTATCAGCTGTGCAGATAGGTGACCATGAGATGCGCAGTCAACTGGGTTGCACTCAGAACGTACAAGCCACCACCAAGATGCTCTAGTAAGCTCCTGTATTTCACTCACCCTATTTGAGACAAATGTCTTCAGCAGATGAGTTCATGAGTCAATTCATGACAAAACCACCAGTGAGTCTGTCTACAAATGGATGGATAAGAAGGTAAAGACAGTGACATTCATTCCCTAAAAATGATGGATCAATCTAGCTAACAACAGGGCACCGCAGAGCTTTAGACGATGCAACGACAGTCTTGACTAGTGCAACTTTTAATTTACCATCCAACACAACTTTTCTACCATATAAGGTGGTGGCTCATCATAGCAGTCAAGATATCTTAACCAAAGAAGTGAAGTTAAGAGATTTGGGCAACTCTTAACAGTGAGGTCTTGAGAGCCGATGAGGGTGATTGAAGTGAAAATGGAGTGGTGCCGGAAAGAAGGGGTGGGGGAAATAGGAGATCCCAGAGAAAACCCGCCGACCAACGGCATCGTCCGGCATGATTCCCACTTGCGAAAATTTGGTGACCCAGCCGGGGATTGAACCTGGTTTACATTGGTGGGACCAAAGAAGTTGAATCAGATGTTTTGAAAACATAGAAAGAGGAAATAGCCACCCAAGGGAATCAAAGTTTCTTGCTACATCTGACAAGATATTCCTCTTTGTGAACCTTCTGGAATTTGTTTGGATCTTGTAAGAAAAAGACATCAGCACTGGCATCCCACTGCTGTCCCAAAACCCTCACAACATGGCTTTCCTGGTCCAAGGAGTGTGCCCCTGGGATTTCAAAATCGTCTGTGGGCAGCGAGTCAAGGAGAGCTCGATGGGTACTCACAAACTTTCACAGTTTAAACCCCCCTGCAGCAAGTAGCGCAATAAATTTTTGTAGCAGGGCTAAGGCCGACTCGATAGAAGAAGACACTGTGACCACATCATCAACATAAATATCAGTCTGAAGGACATTAGCCGCTACAGGAAATCTACCCCTTTCATCCTGAGCTAATTGCTGCACGGTTCGAATAGCTAGGTATGGGGACGAAGAAACCCTATACGTCACTGTCTTTAGCCAGCAGTCATCCACTGGACTACTATCATCAAACCACCAAATAATAGGCTGAAAATTCTGATGGTTAGGACATATAACAATCTGGTGATAAATTTGTTTGATATCAGCAGTAAAAATCACTTCATGAAGGCTAACCTTCAGAAGTACCTCAACAATATACTGTTGCAAACTGGGTCCCGTTAGCAATGTGTCATTTAGTGATACACAAGTTACCACTCTTGGATGATGCATCAAATACAACACATAATTTAGTGGTTGAGTTTTCTGGCTTAATCATGCAGTGGTATGGAATGTAGTAGGATGGCAAGGAAGACACTAGAGATTTTGGAATGTTTTCCATATGCCAGAGGGCTAGGTAATGCAGCATAAACTCATTGTACATCTGTTTCAGTGGTGAGTCCCCAATAAGATGCTTTTCCAAACAAAACAACCGGTTCAGTGCTTGTGGTCTTCATGACCCCAACTCAGGCTCTGGGGTGCGAAATGACAATGAGACAACATATCTGCCAGCCTTGTTCCGGCTATAAGTTTCCACGAACAAGTCCTCACATTTCACCTCATCAGCAATCTACGCTTTGTTGAAGGGAACTCCTCATTATTAGTAGGGATATCAAATTTGATTCCTTGATAATGTTGATTCTTACGCGATTAAAGGTATCGAGAATCAAATCATATCGATTCCGGTACATGCTGATTCTCTGGAGATTTTTTTATTTTTATTAACAACAAATCAACAGGGATGAGAACAGTGAATTCTCTAAAATACATTTTGGGAAAAAAAAAAAAAAAAAAAAAAAAAAAAAAAAAAAAAAAAAAAAAAAAAAAAAAAAAAAAAAAAAAACCCACACACACACAGAGAGAGAGAGAGAGAGAGAGAGAGAGATAGTTGCATACGGGAAAATAATGGATGCATACATGTTTTACATAACCCCAAAATGCATGTGAACCTAATGAATTAAAAAGAAACTTATTTATTTACGACGATTTTCGCTAACAATTACTTGTCGAGCCGTTTTGAAACCCATACACTAACCAAACACGCAAGTGATAGTTACGATATTAAATTACGGCTTAATTTCACCCATAAAAAAACCCATGTGACAGAAAAATCGTATTAACTTGTAATCTTTACAGAAATATACAAGACACGATCAATTACTATTTCACAGATGGTATGGTGACTTGAGAAAGCAAAACCACATCAACATGTTTCACAAAATTATGTCAATCATTGTGCACTTGTTGCGCACGGCGGGTGTGTGAAATACATAAGATATACCTCAAGTACAGTTGCAAAAATATTTTCTAATGTACAATTTGAATATTGCGATTGATAAAGTGCAGTGAATAGGGTTTCCTTAATTTAGCTTTGCCTTTTTCTAACTTTCCGGGCATATTTATTAGTGTTACATTTAAACATAATCCATTCATAATTTTCGTGAAAAAATATTCACAGGTAAACTTGCTAGTGTTAGTTACGTCGCATCGCAAATCAATATCTCGGAAATATGGCACTGCTATTGTCGCTCTTTCGTTACCAACATGGCTGCCGTCGTAAACAAAATAGTTTGCTGAACATCTAATAAAACTCTACAGAACATATTTCATATAAATATGTACTGTATTTCCATGTTTTATGTTTTATTTTTGTATTTTGTGGTCTCTAAACACACAATTTGTAGTCTGAGATGTCTATTATTATTTTTTATTACAAAGTATGAAATCACGACTAAATTAACAACAGGCTATTTCCGAAGTCATAAATTACACAAAGAGGACTAAATGCAGGGCAGTGAGACGTAAGCAAAAACATTGTTTGTTGAAAATTTATTTATTTGTGTTATCTATTAGTATTACTTCTGCACATGTACATAATGTACTGTTTATGGACTTTGTATGGCTTTATATGTTCAGTTAATACTATACATTTTTGTTAGTACTTCGTTGTTTAGTGATTGAATCATGTATTTTCCGGCGATGCTACGATCATTTATTTTCTGGCGAAGCAACAGGAATTTTTGTTCATTTGATGCAGTAAAAATCAGGCCTAAATTTTGAGTTTGACATAAACAGACATTTGTAGAATTATTTACATAGGAATTTTGTCGGGATCACAGAAAATGCTTGTTTGACACAGACTTTCGGTTCAAGCGGGTTCGGTGATTCGAGTTTCGAACCGTCATGTAAAGGATAAAAATTTTGTGGAAAACAGTTCATAAATATAAAATATATTGTTTGAATTCAGTGTAAATGAAATATTATTAATTTATTTCGTTGCGGAATTGAGAATCGGAATTGAGCCAAGAATCGAGGCAGGAATCAAAGTAGGAATCAGAATTGAGGATTTTTTGGTATTTTGACATCCCTAATTATTAGACTGCAAAAGGTGTTGAATAGGTCCTCACATTTTTTCAGTTTATTCAAAAGACGTATGTCTATTAAAATAAATTAATATAAATCCTCCAATTTCTCCCCAGAAAGTATTGAAAATGAATTTTACCCTTATAATACAAGTCGCTCCATGTTCAAACAATTTTTGGTGACAAGGGGAGTTCAAGTATATGCTTCTGGGCATATAATTTTATTCACGAAGATGCTGTCCCTTGAGTTAAATTAGTATTAAGTTTTAAAATCATGTTAATTTTATGCCAGATACAATAAAACACCAACCTTATGGGAAAAAAAGACCTTTAATTAAAAAAGAAAACATCTTGGCAAATAATTCTTTGTTAAAATGTTTTGCGTAATATTTCCAGATGAAACCATTCACTTTGAAATACAAGTGATGATAGGTGCAACTATTTTGAGTGACGCATAATCTTGATAAAATTACGTTCGCCAGGTGCATTTATTTTTATTAGCTCTGCTCTGGTGGGCAGCGTGTGGAAGGCAAGCGAAGTGTGTGTGTGTGTGCGCGATATATATATATATGTACTTTATCTTTTGCTGGACAACAACTTCCCCTCTCCAAGGCTTGTGAAGGGTGGAAGGAAGGTGCATGACTGAGAAAGGCAGAAAGAAGTGTGAGAGAGAGGATGCTAGGTCGACACGTTCGTTGCTATAGGTAGCCACTTTCCCTCTCGTCAGGCGTGTAGGGGAAGTAGCAAGCCAGTCTTGCACCACGCAGCATGGCCACAATGTTGACAGACATTTTGGGAAGTCAAGACACTAAACAGCATGCCACAGAGCAGTTATAAACAGCGCACATAATGTACTTCACATCCAGTTACTAAAAGTTTGCATAAACAACCAGCTTAAAAACGATAGTTGCGGGAAATATTAGGTGAAGGAACCCAAAATATACTTAGATCGATGCTCCATGTGATAAATGATACAAGTGGTTTATGTTAACATTATTTACATAGGGATTTCGCAGGGACCAAAAATTTTTTTTTGGTGGATGTGATTTATCAATACATGCAATAACGATACATCGAGAGTATATAAAGTAATCTCTCGCCAAATCGGTATATTCAAATGTGGTTTCAGGTATGTGCGGATTTGTTTTCGTAGACCTTTTCTCCAACTGCAGTACAAGTTTCTATTATCCACTGTTTTCAGTCTATGGAAAACGACGGCGACCGTACTGATTTCCCAGTTAATGGTTACGCAGTGTTTGTAGCCCAGGTATATTCGGAGCTGCCTGTGGTCCATCACGTAATGTGGCTGACTGAGCCTGAGCCAGGGGTGTCCAAGGAGGACGGCTTCTTGAATGTCGAGGGTAACGACAAATTCCGTAGGTTGTGAAATCTTGTGCAGCTCTACTGTAAGAATGGCCCAGCCGTCGACCTTGAGAGTGGCATATCTTTTTGCCATCCTTACACTGTGGGTATGAGGGCACATGGTGCCCTTTGTTATGTGCTCAGCAAGTCGTTGTGTATGAAGTTGCCGGTAGCGGCAGAGTCCAATAAAGGGAGAACTTTATTTCTGTTAATGCCCACGCCTATGTGGGGTGCTTCTGGTGTATCTATACCCTCCTCTAAGAGCTGGAAGTTGGGCTCTTCTTGCACAGTGGGGTCGGCCCGTTTTTCCCTTCAGGTGAAGCATTTCCCGACTGCGATCGTGTTTTCTTTTCGGCTGTCTGCCGGGTGGCATCAGTTTTATGGGTTGCGACCCCTTCCCTTACTATGTGCCGTGGTGTCTGCCACTGCGGGCAATCCCTGTGAAAGTGATACTTTGGGCAGTACCAACATTTCGAAAGGCTAGCAGCAGGGGCACAGGAGGTGAAGGGACTCGTTTTTGTTCAGGAGGCTTATCAGAATCAGCTGGCTTGTTGTACTACGGGCAGTGCAATATTGCCTGTGTTTTGAAGTTGCATTCAGTTTTCCACGCTCGTTCTACTAGTTCATCCACAGCAAGCTGCTTCTGTATCACCAGGAGATTACTTAACTTGGGTAAAAGCAGACATGTTACATGGCGTACGCAACTCTCCACGTTCCCGTCTGGGAGTATTTGATGCTACATTTGTACTTTACGTCTGATAAATATTTCTGACTTTTCTTCGGGCATTTGTGTTCGGCCATAGAATTCCATAGTGAGCCACACCAGTACCTCCTCAATGGTAAACTGTGTGGAGAGACAGCTACTAAGTTGGCTCCACTCCTAAATATATTAGCAGTATTTCTGCCACCGTACGAGGGCCTTGTCCTTGAATTTTGCTTGTGCCCTGCTCAAACACTGCTTCTCCGGAATTTCATTGGCATGAAACTCCTTTCACAATTGGCCATGAACACAATTGGGTCCTCATGTGGGCGCCCCATAAATTCTGGGAGTTGTGGCTCTCCCATGCACCATATGGTGCTGGCGTGTGTAGCTGGCCCTGGGTTGTGTGCTAGATATTCAGCGGTGCAGCGACATATTTAAAACTGGTAGACCATGTCTGGTCTGATGACCCTTTCATCTGGCCATCCTATGCAGCCGTGGTAATATTGTTCCCCACCTAGTATGCACTGCACTATGCAGGCACCATGTCTCGGGGATGTGATCGAGTTACAGAAAGAGGTCTGACTGGTGTGACAGTCTTCACACCGGAATTCAAGCCCATCTGTGCTGTGAACCTGGCCTTGTCTGCCCAGCCCAAGTAAATGTAACGAAAACTGTCTCTGGCAGTGGGCGGTGGTTCACGGTGCTGGGGCAGTTTCGCTTAGAACAGCTGTCTGGTTTGGTTGTTACATTGTCGGCTGGCTCGTGCTCATCCATGACCATGTCCGACATATTTCCAGGTTTCGTGGCACACACGGGGTATTTACAGACTAACCTGAAGTCTATGTGGTAGTTGGTTCAAAGCCTGGCTAGGTCTGCTGTAGCAGAGTCATGCTGGCCTGGCTACGCTTAATCAAATGCATCAATTACAGCATGGTCCCACGTTGGGTGCCAGAAAACAGCTTTTGTTGCACGACGCCCAGTGCAAGAGTGAGGTACGTCAAAGCTTCTAAGTGCTTTGGTGGGTACTAGGACAGACTCACCCGAGGGATGAGGCTTAGAACTCTAGTCCTTATGTGGTAACAGAGCGCGTCCGGCATATAATACAGGCCTGATAGCTTTACGACAGGGCACCAAGTCGCTTCGGCAGGTTTGCACTGGCAGGAATACCTGGGCGACGCATAACCTGTGTAGGTTGCCTGACCTGTGGTGAACCTGAACTGTGTGTGTGTGTGTTGGAACTTGGTAGGCTGGTGAGCAGGTGCTGGTAGGGTCAAAGGTCGCTGAGGTCGGCTCTGCAATATGAATTCCCTAAAAGCGTGGCTTGGCGATCCCGAGGAATTTGTTCTGACCACTCAGATACACTGTGAGCATGGGATGTGTTTCCTTGCTGAGATGGACAGGTACTGCAAAGAGGTCTGTGGGAATCTCCGGCATGGTAGGTCTCTCCAAGTAGCGGATTGCTACTCCCTCATTGGAAGGAGCGCGAGTGCGGCGAGGACAGAGTTAAGTTCCTGTTGGTGCACAGAGGCAGCGTTTGTCCAATTAACTCGCTCTCGGATACCACTCCGATGGGAGTAGGGTATCGAGATCAGAGTATTTCAAATAGGAGATGTGTGGTCCTATATGAGTGTACAACCACATACTGTGTCTGTCAACAGAGTGCGGTATCCCTATCTTAGTATTTGGCGAATGAAGCGCGGTGAATACTGAGGGTCAGGTCTCACTGGCAGACAGTCCCAACACAGGGATGAGTGCCTCGGGGGGACCAGTCTTCCCAACTTGGGGAATATTCCTTCTGGCACAAACAGCGCGGTGGAGAGAGTAAGCACCAAGCCAACAACCTGACCTCACGAGGCAGAGCATCGAGCTCTTCCATACACCGTAGTGCACTGAAACAGTGGACGTCCAGAATGCGTGTGGGTACTCTACTAGTGTCTCGCAGTTCTGAGTAAAACTCCCAGTCACCTGCTATCCCTTAGATGGGCCTGATGTCTACAAGGAGAGGTACAAAGACTTCGAGGATACCCTCGAGTCGATTAAAGACTTGTTTATTCATCTAAGGGAAATAAAGAGGGCGGTGTTGCACTACCTCCTAATATTAATGGGAGCTTAACGGAAGCAGCTACACATTGACCGGTGAATGCGATCTGTTCCTAGACTAACGGGTTAGGTGGATGAAGTGCTATTAAAATAACTTTAACTTGATTGCGCTACATGTGGCTCTGAAGGAGCCGGAAGTGTCTACGTGTTTTACAACAAACGACAACGGAAGGAATTTTCAGCAACAGAGTGCGGTGAAGACAGGCGAGGTGCAGGTAGAAATCTTCGGTACCTAGATGCGGTGAAGAAAAGGTAATTAGGAGATAATCTTTCGCACAAGGAGTGCAATGAAGAGCAGGGAGCCGACTGTTACTTCAGCACAAGTGTTTTATGAAGGAACAGAACAGACTGGCGTTTAAGGGTCCAGGTCCGGGGTCTGGTATTTAAACTCATATTGGGCTCTTCCTTGGTATGTTGTGGAGAGGGTGACAGCTCAGAAGTGGAGCTTGATCCGAGGGTGTGTGACATTGCCGGCCGGTGCTGGCTCCAAGTTGCATGTGCTGATCGTACTAGTGGTACCATCTAGAAGTGCGCAGAAGTACTTGGATGATCTCGATGTGTAGTCTCAGTGGCTCGGCCGGATGAACAGTACAAGTCTGGCATGTAGCATCCGTCTTTTGCCTTGGGTAGACAGTACAATCTTGGCATCTCGTAGTGTGTAGTATCAAACAACTCCACGGAAATGTGTGGCTGGGAGATGTGCACTGATGAGTTGAAGTTGTTTTAATAATAATAAAAAGATGTCGTGCATCAAGCTCTTATTCCTTTCCGACCCCGTAGAGAGCGGAGGCAGAGTATAGGTTAGCTTGATTGGCTATACACCCGGTGGAGGTATTCCTGATGGTCGGGGTTCTACCGTACTATACCCTGAGGCATAGCATGGATGGCCATTTAATGGCTGTGTATTTAGCTTTGGTGAGCGTGGTCTTCTAGCTTTACTTTAACTGGCTGGTTTTTACACGAGATTTACCACAATGACACTCAGAAATCAGTACTTAGAAGTCAGTTTAGATCACATGTATATTCAATGAGAATGGACACGGTGGCCAGTACTACCTCCTAAAACTAACCTAAATTGACACTGAAGTTAAGCAATGCTCAGCCAGGCGAAGGAGACCTGGTTTTAATCTGATTGAGGTGATAATATTATCTACTAGCTAGTTTATTATAACTGGCCCTAACTATCTAACTTGCCTGAAGGGACAGGCGGTGGTTACTACCCGAAGTAGTGGTAAGGTTTGCCATTACCGTCCGGTAAGGTAGAAGAGGTTCTTGAAGAAGAAAGTCAATAACCATTACCAAGTTGTTGGTGGAGTCTTTCAGGAGTTTCTAAGGACTGTTGCTCCAGGTGCAGAAGAAGCTTCTGGAGAGGTTGACATCAATAGTAGGCTTCATCCGGCCGTGAAAAGAGTGGTGAAATCAGCACAGTGAAAGCAGGCGTACTAGAGAGTGAACATTCGTGGCTTCCTCCAGCCTTATCCCGAGCAGTGGAGGAAACATGGACTGAAGATTTTGGGCAGCGCACAGCCTTATATACTGGTTGACCTCTGGACCGGTTGTTAGCAAGGGGTGAAGAGTGAGATAAGCTCCTCCCTTCGTGTCGTCTGCTGGCATCGTCTACTAGCATCTTCTAATGCGGCAGAAATCGCTAATGTGGTAGGCTTCATCCCTTCTCTATTTGCAGGATGCGTGATGCCCTCCCTTGGTGCGTCACAGAGTTACATGACCTTGGTGGCGGGCTCTGTGGCTTGGCAGATAATACAGTCTCACTTTGAAGCTTCGCATGACGTCTGCTTGGAGTAGATGGTGAACAGAACAGGCTAGACTAATGTGTCTGCAATATCATACATCATTGCGAGGAGTATCCTGTAGGCATAGCTATGTTCCCACAGCTATTATTTCCTAAATGCCCCATCACCAAACAGACCGGAAAATGCTGACAAGATCGCAAGTGCCCAGACTACACAATCTGGTGATCCAGAGCCTAATGCCATCAGGGGTGTATACTTAGGACCGAGAAAAGGCAGCCATATTGCGATGGGTCATGTGTGTTCCTGCACACTCCTGGAACTCAATGCCTCCAACCCAAGCATCTAGAGACACCTGGTATACCATACACCAACCACTGTGTCGCATCTTCCCCCTAAACCCCCGAAATGGGCCTTACCATCCATTGCGCAGCCCACTGGAGCACCCGTAGTAAGGCAGCTCTCACTAAACACCACTCGTCCGGCTTCCATGGAAAACGTCCCCGCCAGAATCCCATTCGAGGACAGTAATCTCCTCAGTTCCACCTGCCGCGGTCAGCAAAGTTATTGAGCTGCCAACCTTGACCACTGGACCCCGCAAATAAGAAGGTAAAATCCTCCTTAAGAATACTCTATTTCCCTGGTCTCTAGAGGGATACTGGGATTGCACACCTTTGTTCAGTTTTCCACATTGAGTTTATTAGTCATCAAAATACAGTAGAACCCCTCTTTTCACCCCTCCCCCCTTTTTCTCAACCACTGAATTTACACTCTAACACATTTCAAACTTACTTTTTTCAGTTCCAATTACTATTTTTACACCATAAAATGTTCCCTATTTTTACACTTTCTTAAATTTTGTAACATTTTTATGTTTAATGAACCACCTAAAGCATTTGAGCAAATATAAAAAACTTACTCTATTGCAATATTTTTGGGGAAGACATGTTAGTAGGGGTGGGCAAAGCTGGACATTTCATTTTGAAGCTAATTTCTTAAAATATTTGCGAATTCAAATTGAATATCTAATCAAAGGGATTTGCTGACAAGTACACATTGCAACTATTATTATTTTTTTGAAATTTAATATGCATATATTTTTACAAGCTAGATAAAAGGCAGATAAAAAAGACATGTTCTCCACTGGTTTACAAAAAAAAAAATTGTTATAGTTTTTTACCATGAAGTACACATATTGCCTTTCATGATGAACAAATCTAAATACCAAACTGAAAATTAATCAGTTTAAGGGATATTTAAAAGAAACATACTTATTTTAAAGACTTCAAAATCATTTTTCATCACATCAGCAAATTTCTTGACTTAATTGCAAAATAATACTAAATACGAAACTAAAAATTCTTTCAGCTAAGTGTGTAACATACAAAACAGAATAATTAATTGCAGTGCCCATGTTTTACATCCCAGTTGTTATTTTATGTAATCTTTATTGAAATTGTGTATCTAAATAATATGATTCAATATTAATATGGTTCTATTACTCTGTATATGTATACATTATTTAATTAAGGGAGCTAATGTTGTGGAGTGTCAAGTTTACCGTATTTTGGAGTGTATAAGCCGCACATTTTGACAAAAAATGACTACAAAAAGTGGCGTATGGCCTAATATAGAGATATTGCATAAAAAATAATTTAACCCCCAAAAATCCGTAATACGTGATATTTATAACCACCTACAGTGTAAACTTGAACCATCTACCTCGGTTTGACCGAAAGTACGTGCCCACAGAGTATTATCTGTGGCCCCAAGACATAATCCTGGTGTAAACAATGCTAAAAACGTCAGTTTTTGCCAAACTAAAAATTTAATTTTTACAGCATTGATCAAACAAAAATTTCAGTAGCATCGCCGAAAATTACATGCTCTGATCATTAAACAATGAACTATTAACAAAAAAGTAAAAGTATGAACTATACTCGACAATGTATACAAAGTCGGAATACAGTACATAGTACATTATGTACTGCCATAAAATACATCTTTAACATACATATTTTTACTTACGCCTCACTGCACTGCATTTAGTTCTATTTCTGTAATTTACCACTTCCGAAATAACCTCTTGTTGATTATTTAAACCCAAACTCGTTGTTTGAAGCAAAAACAAATAGGTAATAACAATAGATGTCTCGGACAACACATTGTGTATTTACAGAGCACGGAAAAAAAAAAAAAGTGTGAATACAGTACATATGTATATTAGAAATGTAATGTACAATTTTATTAATGTTTAGCAAACAATATAGCAATGTTTTTGGTGGCAGCCATGTTGATATCTATGAGCTAGAAGCAGCAGTGCCATATTTTCAAGATATTGATTTGCGATGCAACGTTGCCAACACCACTCACTAATTTTTATTTGATTATTTTCTCATGAAAATTACGAATGGAATATATATAAAAAAGTAACTATAATAAATATTCCCGGAAAGTCATAAAAAGGCAGCGCAAAATTATGGTAACCCTATTCACTGCACTTTATCAACAACAATATTCAAGGCATACATGAGAAAATAAATTTGCTGCTGTACAAGAGAAAGATAGTATCTTATGTAGTTCACAAGCCCGCCACACTGCCGCAAGTGCAGAAAGACACCATTTTGTGTAAAATGTTGCCATAATTTTACTTTCTCAAGTCATGTTACCATCTGTGGAATAGTACCTGCGCGATGTACATAATAAACATTGTAACAAAATACAAATTTTCTGTCACAAATGTTTTGTTGGGGAAAAATTAAGTTGAAATTTATTATGTTTGTATGCAATAGTAATTAACAATATTTACAGGAATACAAAAATTCGGTGCGGCCTTTACTTGAAATATTAATTATCCCTAATTTATCATTAAAAATTTCTGATGTGGCCAATACACACACACGGCCTATTCACGTTAAAATACGGTATTTAAATTTTGTTTGATCTCTATCTTTGTCTTTTACAAATATGCACGGTAACTGTTCCATTTCTTTATTATTGACACTGTCTATTTCATGTAAGTGGGGTAAATTTTGACAGTTCTATAAAATTAACGCGGCCACAATATATCGTTCCACCAAAACAAAACATTAGTAAACAAATGTTTGAGTCCAATGCACACTTGGATTTCCCTCTTTCCTAGTGTTTCCAGTCATGGCAGACACTGAAAGACCGACGTTTCCTTACTTCCGTCCAGTAATTAATGTAGGATACTATAGTCAGATTGGCATTCAGACCTGTTTTATTTTTGTAATTGCCAAGTTTACTTTGTTGGGGTGCTGTTTATTTTATTTTGAGGGCAAAATGAAATAGTGAGGGGCGGGGGACTTTAGTGTAACATCTTTCGTGAGATGGCATTGTTTTGATGTTCATACGAGTGTGTTGCATTTTGAGTTGCATATTGTTTTCATCGAGCAGTGGGAAATTTTGCTCGTATGGAAATAACATTAATATTATTGTAACTTCTAAAATTTTAACTTCAATGAAAAAACAAAACGTGATATGTCGCAGTTTGTATTTGTACAGATGCAGCAATATGTACACACATGCACTATGACTGAAGTTAACCTTATATTTATTGAATTTACAATATAGATTAAAAAACAAATATTCACACACTACAAAAGTGTTGAAAGTGCGGCTTTTTCAGGCCAGGAGCATTTAAATAATTATAACAATGGCTTACAAATACATTATTTACAAAACACGTAAACTTACTGTTCATAAAATTTGCAACCTCTTGAACACATGGTTTTCAATGGTAATCCTTGCAAGTTTACTAAACTAAAATCACGTTTGTTAATCACTAGTTCGTAGTTATTTGTAAAATCATTCAGTAAAATCAACACTGTGCATGTTTCCTGAAACCAACAAACTTAAACTTAGATACGTAAATTATATTAGTGTCCCTTCATTGCGGACGGTGAAGGAAAATAGTGGAACAAAGCTGTTGTAAACACGTGCCCATTAATATTACATTTCACTCATGAAAACGCACTACAACGGTACCTACAATTAACTATGCTTAAAGAAAGCGAATTAAAAAATAATTAACTACCGACAAAATATTCAGACAACACCAATAAAATACTCGTTAAACACAATGAATTAAAAAGTACAGGCACAACGGCGCTCACAGGGCAGGCTGGAACCATAAACATCGCTAGCCATTGGCTGGAAACGTTTACTGTTCATATGTGCCAACAGCTCTTTCAATTGCTAAATATATTTTTTAAGTCTATTGTCCATTCACTAAGTGCCAAAAACAATTAATATTGCTTTAAAAACCTTATATAAAACATAAATGCTGTAAGTATAATTAAAATTTTTAATTACAACATTTAGTTCTGAGTACTAATCAAAATCGAAAACTTAACAACATGCATCCCATAGCAAATCATTAGCTGATACAATACTTTACAAATGAGAGCATTTACTGTTTACATAGTGTGTAGGTTGGTCACATTGTCAGCGTTTACCCCATTTATATAAAATGCACAAAATTTGTTCTATGATTAAGTCTACAGAACACTATTGGCTATATGGGTAATCTGAGGCAACCCAAAATGGTGTGAAATTAAGTGTAGTTGTTAACAATTTCCCATTTTTTAAATTTCATTACTGATATTTGAATCCCAATGGGTGCAATTTCACAGCAGTTAAGTTTGTAAAACTTGCAGATAATCAAGTGTTTCGTAATATACAACTGTATTTTTTCAATAATTCAGTTTTGCTACCTTGCGAGTAAAATTAGATGCTGACAATTATTATACACTAAAATGCAGTTTGGACTAATTTGTGGGCATTCTGTTTAGTTGAGGTTGTGTGTTCATGATTCACTAGCCAACCATGTGTGTGGTATAAGTCGATTAAAAACTTAGATGTTATTAAGCCCAAGTTGTCTTCTTTTGGTTTGCTTTTTTGGCCAATAATAATAAATAATTTAAGTTGCCCAAAAACCCTTTTTTGTTTCGAAGTTCAAAGTAAAAACTTTGATTTAGAATACAAAGTGAAATATTTAAAAAAATTATATTCAAATTTGAATTTTCAAAGCTTTGCTCACCCCTAATGCTTAGTTATACTTTATGATCAGTGAGGTAAAGACAGTTTCTACAGTAACACACAACACCTAGCACCAGACAAATTAAGGTTTTCCAAAGACTTTGACACTTTTTTTTTAAACTGCTAAAGAATTACTGTATCATTGAAAATTCCTATACACTAACCAAGCTTTGAGAAAGTAGAGTAGCAGGTAGCCAATGCTTGGCTGATGGTACATCATCTCCACCAGCAGACTGAACAGAACCACCCTCCGTGAGTCCTCTGGCAGCTGGACCACATTGCGGAACATCACAAAGAGCGGTCGTCCTATGCTGTCCTCTATGGCCCTGCAACACCACCACTTAGATCAGATTTGGTGATCTCCAAATAAGTAGGATTGTCTGAATATTCCGTATACTGAAACTATAACGAAAAATCAGTACTTTCATTTTAGATTTCGTAGAGAAAACTGGTTGCTGACTGCCTACATGAAAAGAAAACTTTCCATGTCAAGGAAAATTTGAGTACTTATCAAATGTTCATTTACTTGAATAAAAATGAAAATTGGTACCTGTGTGTCCATTTGTCCATTATAACACTACTAAAATAATTACATACAAATAATCTTGAATAGATCAAAGTTCTCTAAATATATTACTACAGCATTTATTTCTCCATTATGTAATCTACTTGAAGTCACTAATTATTTTATCAGCTGACGCATGTCACAATCCTGTGCATTGCACATGCACTCTCTACTTTTTGACCTCGCCCCATCACCACGTGTTGATAATAATTATGGGGAAGTTACACGCCGACAGGCAATAAATCTCGTGCATACAGGGTTGGTCAGAGCATTACAGACAATTACAGATACAGACATGCTGATAAAATATCGAAATTGTAATGCCCACTCAAAAGCGAACATGCAGTTGCTACCCTCAAGGAAGAAATTGTGTTACCCACTGAGCCACCGACACGGCCGAGCAAAAGAAGCTAGTTCACAGGAATGGGAGGGCAGCATCCTGCGGCCAATGTCGTCACTGCTGCCTCGACCTCATGGAGAGGCGGTAAATATGTCATAAACCTCCAGCTCCCCTCGGGCAGCCACCAAACAGAAATTTTCTGTATATAAGGAGATGCGAAATCGCAGCTTGAGAGTTCTTGTCAGCCCGCCAACCTGAGTAAAGTCAAAGGGCTCTCTCCAGTCTGTACGAGACTCCCCAATTCTGCATAAGGCTCTCCAGTCTGCAAAAATTCTCCAAGTCTGCATAAGGCTCTCCTTGTCTGAGTAAGGCTCTCCTTATCTGCAAAAGGCTCTCCTGATGAAAAGCAACCGTTTTCAGATTAATGCTTTCTGCAAGCTCACGTCTCCTGTATAGTTCGGTGCAACGCACTGCTATTCTCCAGTGGGATTTAAACACCAAACCTGGCACACACTGTCTTAATATACAGAGAACTAAAAAAGGCTAATGACAAACGGTATAAAGTTAAATAACGGTAAACAGACAAAGTAAGTTCTACGTAAATTTTATTTCAATATATATGAAAATGGAAAGCCCTGGCTAATCAATTACAGACAATAACTACCTAACAAACAATAATTAAAATTATTAATGCACGAAAACAGGTGAAGGCAAGCCTGCGAAAAAAAAAAAAAAAAAAACTATGCAGGTAAAATATATATATACGCAATTTCACAACGTATTCTAATTGATAGGAATTTATCCAGGGGTAAACTAAGGCCCGACGACCTGTTACTGTGGAGTCACGGAAGTTGAATGGGGTAAAGGGTGTAGGGTGCTGGAGTGGGTTTACCTCTGGAGGTGGTGCTGCCCTCACAGTCAGCTGGTGCAGTGGTGGACGAGCCTTATCGAAGCTGCAGGGATGTTGCAATCTTTGCAGTCTGGAGAGGAGCATCAAAGTATTCTTGCAGGCTTCTGGAGGTTGAGCTGTCACAAGCTATGGAGCTAAGCCGTGTTGCAGGCTGAGGAGAGGAGAGAGGTCTTCCAGCAGACCAGGGAGTGCTCACTGACATACGCGGGCGGTGAGCCCGGCATCTCTGCTATAGCGTGGTTCTGGACTTCCTTATATACAAAAAAAAAATCCAGTGATCAGCAATCTTCTGGGGTGTGGGGGATAGAGTAGCCTTCCAAGGGGGTAGGTTTATCACGGGTTGCGGGAGCGCCGCTCATTACTTATCTCCCCGCTTGGAGGCGACGACAAATTAAAACAACTCTTTCTGAGGCTGGCAGGATGTGACGTCACAAGGTCACGGGGTGCTGCCAGCTCTTGGGTTTGCTGGAACTTCCTCCAAAGCTAAATAGTAGGGTAGTGGTTCGTCAAAAATATTTAAATTAATTGTAGGGGTGGCGCTTGCAGGCGGGATTTTGGGCGAGCTGTACATTTCATAATTAAAAGCATCAATTACTTTTATGTACGCAGCTGTCCAACGCGTGGAGTCTCCTTATTCGATACGTGAAATTACATTTGTCACTGTTACTGACTTACCCCGAGTTCAGGTCACTCGTAGATGAGGCGAAATCAACCATAGAGTATGTATCTGCCCTGCGCACTATGTTGGCATGCGTCATCAGCCACCCTTTGAAGCGACGAATACCCATCTCTGACTATCGCTTCAGATGTGGAAGGCGGTTGCCTCAAAGAGTGTACTTCTGTTGCCGTTCTAGGCTAGCACCTCTTCTGTGTTCTAGCGCTGCCTTGGTTGAGTTAAGTGCACCCGTATCTGGGTTGCGCAGCATCTGGTTACTATCAGTGGCTAATGGTTGTTCCCCTTCTTCCTGTTCGCCTCTCTCCTTCTCGCTTGGATGCGTAGCAGACCGGGTATCGGTGCGTGATGCCATCTGCTTCTCAGTGCTGCCTTCCCGTTGCTTTTCTCTTGCAGCGGAGGAGGAGAGTTTGGAAAGGAAATATGCTGTAACCAGTCATTTGTTTTGTCGAACCTAGACCTTCTTAGTTCGAGGCAGTTCACATACCAGTGAACAGGAAAAAAGTTCTTTTAAACATTGGGTTGTACAGTTAGCATTTTGCACAAAACATTTTTTATGTAATTACGTTTTTACTTCTGTCCTCGAGAAATAAAAGTGTAGCTAACAGATGCAAAAGTGTTAAATCCCACTAGCAGAGGATTAATGGTGGGGACGGTTTACTGTGGCCCCTGTAGGACGAAATTAACTGGTCTGTTATTCAGCCAATGCTGTCGCACAGTAACCACTTTACGTTTGAAAAAGTGTGAGCTTTTAAAAAAAATATTCTGACACATCCTACACTATTCCGGGGAGCTCTCCTACAAGAAAAGAGGATAGAAAATAAGAGATATGCTTTCAAAACAAACACAGGTTATGACACAAGACACTCAAGTTAATTTGGTACATACTATTTGTACGCGACAGCTTAAAATTAGAACTGAAGCAATTTGCTGCACATTGGCACTCTTAAGCTAGTTTATATGGTGTAATTTTACTTAACAGGGCTAACGTAAGTTACTACTTCTTACAAGCTAGGTTCACACATTTCAGTTACTTGGCTTACATTGGTTAACCTAAGTGTAAGAAATCTTATATTCTAGGGTACATGTTCCCTTGGATTGCAGGATATGATTAGGGAATAACAAGACTCCTTATCATACTACTTACAAGCTAGGGTACAAGCACATAATTATAAAATTCTTAGGATCTGCGCTTACGGCAGGGGTTACATAACATGGGTAGGCGCTTAACTCCTTGCATGATTACATAAAAGTTTTCGCTCATGCTGCGTGAGCTTGACATAGGGTTACGTAATACTTTTGGCACTGGCCTCAATTACTAAATAGGGGGTTTCACTAGAGTGAAAATCATTTCTACATGCTTATTTCTCGTTAGATATATGTTACGTTACATGGTTAGAGGTTTTCTCTACCTCAATTTACTAGACCTAACTACTACACAAATTTCCCCTTTTGAAGTTACGTTTAGGATTACAAAAGAAATATTCTTACATTATAATACTTAGCCTTAACAGGTACAATATGCGAGTTTACTCGCTCTATTAATTATTACAGGGTATGCCTAACTATCACAGTTAATTTACGCACTTTAGCAGCCTTTCTGGCTGGAGGGCGAGAATAAACGTCTCGTGACTGTAGCGTACGGGGTATATGACTCATGCAGAGCAGATAAGATTATCTCCGCCATACTGACAGCGGTACACATTACACATGACGAGAATAGATTTCTCAGGGCTTGCATAATTCTCACAACACAAAATCTAACTTAATACAGGGTTTACGCTAGAGATATATTTTTACCTTTCAACTCACAGCTAGTCTAAGGATTATAGGGGTTTTCCTAGTTAAGGAAAATACTACTAGGCCTACATTTCTACTTTCCGGATTACATATTTTCGGTGCCAATGCTAATTTCAACACCTACAAAACATCTATCTCATGGGGTTGTGTTACTGTTACCCATGGGGTTTTCACTGTAATGGAAATTTAAATTAAGTTAGTAGACATAACGAGAAAACACAAAAAAGGGAGGTCTTATGAGGTATGCAAAATCTACACAAACACACTTCGTAATTCTCTGAGATCACACAAGTTTCAGAGTTAGCAAAAACTTAGCGCTACTGACGTTTGAAAATTAAGATTTTAAGAAGGTTGGGAATTCCCTAGGTGGCAGTTACGGCGTGCTCACAACGAGTTCTCGCCTTATGCTCTTACTCAAGTTACAGGGGGATTCATTAAACAATGTCACCCAGTTGCATCGCGAGGAATGGAGAGGGTTACGTCATGGTCGTGTTCACGGGCCTACTGATAGGCTTTGCTTTTACGATCACACTTGCTAACAGTGCTCACAGAATTCAGTGGCGTTACGTTAAATGTGCCGTACTAATTTTAAAAATAGTAATAGCAAAATTTTCTCACTTTCTTATTAATGCTTACGTTACGCAAGTACTTGGGGATTTTCGGGGAAATACAAACATAAACTTTTCAGTCTGCTCAAGGGTTTGATGCTACGTTAATATTACTCTGGCAAACAAAACTTTATGATTAGCAAACTAGGGAACAATTTCAAAATATAAATTCTGTTAATTTTACTTTACTGGTGTCCATTGATAGGAGGTCGACTACGGTAATTGGGGCACTCTTTCATGTGTGGGACCTTGGTTCCTATCAAATTGATTATTGATATGAATTCTCAACCTTACAAGCAAGCACAAGATTACAGGGTACACAAACATTATTTACTCTTGAGTTATGATGCAGGTTCTTCTCGTCGCACTGCCTATCCTAACTGGCTAGAATTTTGGTTATGAGGTGCGCATTGACACCTAGCCTTCCCGCCTACTACATTATCTAACGAGATCTTGCACTCTCATGTAGATCAGGCTCAGGCATTCCTATCAACTATCACTCCCTACTAGTTCGTTATTTATGGGGGGTTACTGCGAGGGAGGCGTGATAGTCCAAATTGACATCAGCCTGGTACTCACGCTGATGCTGACACTGGTGTTGGGCGCTGGCACTTGGTGACTCATCATTTTAGCGGATGCCCTCATTTGCGTGGCACTGCAGGGGGGCAGCAGGCCACCCGAATGCTGTAGGCATCCTCCATGGCACCTTTTGGTAGCGTCCTGGGATGTGGTACGTGAAGTGAGTCTGGTGGTAGCAGACTACATGGAGCCAGCATCCTGGGTACTGGCGGCTTCTGCTTCAACGGAAGCTGTTGAGCTGCTGGTAACATCTGCTTCATCTGCAGCCCTCATGGCAGTGGACCGCTGCTGTTTCCCTGCAGCGGCGAAAGTGACTGGTGCGCAGTACTGACTTTCATTGTTTGCTCCCGACGGTGGAGGGATATCACAGATGGCCGTAGTGCACAAGGGCGACCGGCATATCGCGTTTACGGGTATTGCGGCCTGGACGTTGTGACTCTTCTCTTCTCCACCTTTTCCGATGAGCTGCCCGTGCCGGTCGCCAAGTTGACCGACTGTTCCACCGTTGTTAACAAGGGCAGCGGTAGACTTTCTCCCTTGGCTCGTCCACTTTCTCCTTTCATCGTTTCATGGGAAGTGTTGGTGGGACCGATCCTGGATGGAGTGGGAATGCTGCCACGTCGAGGTCGTCGTCCGGGGTGGGGACTTCTTCAAACACAGAGAAGGCTGGTGAGACTCTCGCATCACGTTTGGTCATTATCTCGGGTGTTCCCTGGCTATTTACAGCCAGGGGTGGGGCAAGAGGGGGGTTCGTGGCCGAATCGACGTGTTCTCCGGGGTAACCGAAGGAGTGCGTACCTTCGATAACTCAGCTCTAACGGGTTGGCTCTCGGGTGTCAAGTGATCATCTGGATCGCACCACGATGGCTCTGGTTGTACACGAAGTAGTGTCCGGCGAGATCTGGACTGCGAGCTGTCACTATAGGTATACAAATACTGGGTTCTAGTGGGGTAAAAATTCCTGTGGAAATTTTCCTGAGGGTACGAGTGGTAGGACGGGGGAGAGGGGGTGCCTATTCTCCCAGAGTCCTGTGAGGGCGATGTAATGTCGCGGGGTGGAGGAAGGGATTCCGTCCTTACTTGGGAATTTACCACCTTATTCCAATAGTCTAGGGTATTCCCAAGGGCTGATGTGGTCAAATTAGCGGCAGGACGTGCCGTGGGTGAAGGGTTTACATTGCGGTGTTGTCGGGCCTGAGTAGGGGTTATAAACCTCGCTGTGCAGGGGAGTGGTGCGGGATCGGCCCGGATGATTAACAGCCAGAATGGGGCCGGGGAAGGTGTAGCCGGAATCTGGTTACCTTCCCAGTCGACAACCATGCGCTTGTTTTTGCCTAGGGTGGTATGATTGTTGCCCGGAATCGATTACATATTGTTGTTCCCGTAGCCAGGGCCGTCCCAGTATCTGGGATCTCCCAGATATAGGGCCACTAGGAAGGGGACCTCAATGTGATGACCCTGTACCCTTAAGTTGAGCGTAATTTCCCCAGATAATCAAGAAGGGTCTTGTTGTAAGCCATTTTTGCCTTAGGTTGATAGGCGTCACACTGGCACTTTGGCACTGTGTGAGTAATGTATCATTAATAAAGTTGCGGTCGGTGGCTGTGTCTAATACCGCTGTAACAGGAGTACTGTCCAACTGAACTCGTAAATGGGGCTCATCCGTGTAAGAAGGGCGGGGTATTCAACACTTGTAAATGGGATGCGGCTTACTTAGGCCAGGCCGGCGTTTGAGAAGGGCAGAATGCGGTAATGTGCTCGGCGTCCGGTTATCTGTTTCCCCTTTCCCCCTCTCTTGCTGGGAGGGGCAAGCTCCATAGGGGTGCCGTCCTAGGCCATCCAGATAAGAGGAGAAAGCGATGAAGGGAGGTGGAGATGGGGCGTGGCATTTGGGCGCCCGGAGGGGTCTCCTTTCCAGAGCGTGCTGGGCTGTGTAGTCCCTGTGGTAGTGTTCAGGCCTTGGTATTGACGGTCCTGGATTTGATGTTACCCGCGGACTGGGAGGTACGTAAATTGGGTGGAGGTTTAAGTGCCTCCCATTGGTCGGGTTATGGTTTATCTCCACGTTACTGTTCCCACGGAGGGAAAAACATGTTTCGGGTTGCGCGGCTGTGCATCTGGAGGACAACTGCGTGTCTCCTGGGTCCACTGCTTCGGGTAGTTCTGGTTAAAGTGCCGCTCCGGGCAATAACAACAGTATGGCAAGGGGGCAGCGGGGTTTGGCAAGGTTGCGTTGTGCCCTGCAGTTGGTCTGGGGAAAGGGGCCTTGGCGCGTATCTCACCTGTTCCTTTCCGGAGAGGGGGTGCTCATTCATTTCTAGCTCCCTTGCTCTGTCTGCCAGCTCCTCGACCATCTGGGGCCGGGGCATGACTAATAGGTTCCTGAACTGAGACAGCAGGGTGCGAGTGATGCATTTCACCCTTTGTCGCTCGGTCTGGAAAGGAATAAACCCTTTTATGGATTTACTCTTTTGCCAGATAAATAGCTCTACATCCTCATCGCTGCATTGAGCGCGGGAGTGTAGGTCAGTAATCAAATCAGAAAAGATTTCGGCCCCAGAAAAATTGTGACACTGGGATTTAAACTGGAGCCATCCTTCTACAAATTCCCCATATTTTCCCCACAATTTTCTGGCGGACCCACTGAGTTGGTGGTGCAATCAGCTCAGCCATTGTTTACGTGGGATGAGGTGTTCCTACAGTTCCCGTTCGCACTGTATTAACTTTTCCGGGTCTTCGTACGGTTTCCCATGAAAATCTGGCAAGGTTAATTCGCAGGGCAGCCTGGAATTACTGGGCTGTGCCGGTGGATTGGGTTGTGAGGTTTATATGTCTGTTCCCTACGACAGACTTTGCACTGGTATACCTGGCCTGGTTTCCGGACTCGCTCATCCGTCCAGCCTATGCAAGCATGGTGAAATTCCTAGTTACAAAGCAAGCTATGGACAATGTACCTTCCTCAGCCCTCACACTAGGGTCACTAGCAAACCTGGGGGTTTTCGTGCCTACACACTCGGCAACGGTACTATAAACCGTCTGTGTAACGTCATGCATCTTCCCATCCTATATACATGTGTAATGGTATTCCAGGTGGCAGTAACAGCATCTGATGAGGTTAATGACAGTGCCTGTGCACGGGGGGATGGAGCAGGGCATATTGCTTATCACGGCTGCATTAATCTCGGCTAGAGTACTGCGCACTTCTGGTTGACTCGTTTCCGAGTCTGACATCACTAATATCTGGGCACCACGGGCCGACTCCTCTGCAAGGAGTTGTCGAGGAGGGGTGGCAGGCTAAATTATTGCTCCCAAGTCTAAGCTAGATGGAGCGTTTGGACCCACGTTGGGTGCCAATTGACGTGCGCTTCTCCTCCGTTTTCTGGGGGTACAGGTTAGGGTGTTGACCACCCTCCTTGGTGTACCAGAAGAGAGGGGAGTCAAACTCCAGAGTGAGGCGGATGGCGATCATTTCCCATCCAGGGAGATAGATCTTTCTCACAACTGGAGTTGCCAACACGTGTATGAACGTAAAAATAATGATAATTAAATGGAGGTGACAATGGCGATGGGCGATCTGGCTGGCGATACAGGAGCAATCTGTAGAGGCCTTATAGGTTGGCATGCAGGAATATAGTTGGTAAGGGAAGGGTTCGCTCAAGATTTGGGGGCGACCTTTGGTGGGAGTCGAACCCGAGTTTTCCCGATGTCAACTTTATTAGACAGGAGTTTGATAGGTCCTTATCGGGGGCTACCTGGGAAGCAGTTACACTTGCTACTGGTGGGGGAGTCTTTAACTGATTAGGATGTGGTGGTTCAGATACACTTTGCGACCAACAAGCACCTAATAAGTGATCATATGAAGACTCTTGTGTGAGAGGTAGAATAGATTAGTATTTCAGGAGTAAACTCTCTGGTTCCATGGTCAGAGGTTCTACCTTACTCGTGGTTTCGATAGTGGTTTGGGCTTTAAGCTCTCTTTCTAAAGCAAGACGTTCTCTACCACTCCTACGACACTGTCTACCATCCTTCTTAGTATACATCTGTCTAGTACCGTGACCTTTCTACCAATGTGCAATCCTGGGGACATGACTTATTTCAGGCACACTATAGGCCCTGACGTGCAGTCTGGTATTGGGTCGTCACTGGAGGTAGATGCAGGAATACAGGAAACCCAGGAGCTTTGGCGTGTCGTTTTCAGACTAATGCTTACTGCAAGTTTACTTCTTCTGTAGAGTTTAGTGAACCACACGGCTAGTCTCCAGCGGGATTTAAACACTAAACCTGGCACACACTGTGTTAATATACAGAGAACTTAAAAGGCTAATGACACAATTACTAAGTTAAAACAATGGTAAATGAACAAAGTACGTTATACGTAAATTTTATTACGATATGTATGAAAATGGCAATCCTCTGTGAAACAATTACTAGAGACCTGAAAATGTAGGAGTTATTAAAAAAAAAATACGTGTTATTTTTTTGAAAGAAAGGTGGTATTTTTGTCAAAAATAGCTGTTATTTTCTTGCTACAAAACGGAGGTTTCTGCATGAGAATCGCTCCAATTTTTAATGTGCTCTTTATAAAGACATACATAATTTGGGATATGTCACTATATTTATAAAACCTGAAATTGGGAATGTTATTCCTATAGATAAGCGGTGTTTTCATTCCTATAGATAAGCTGTGTTTTCTATCTATTGTTATTTCCGTGCAAAAATTCCTAACTCCCAGAGAAATATACAGTTATGGTTTTAATAGACAACGGTTTATTAATAGACAACATTGAAAACAAGTTCAGATTTTAGTTAAGATTTTGTATTCTGGCTATCACCTGGAAAAACAAACGGTCACAATGCACTGGCAAGGGCATAATGTTTCATGAAAAGAGTAATGTAAACAACTTATACAAATCTATAAAAGAACTATTAAAAAAATGAATAAAAAGTGCCTTGTACGACCCCCCCCCCCCCCACCACAATTTGCCTATACGTTTCATTTTTCCATTAAGCCCGCTGACAAAACTTTTGTTTCTTCAAAACGTCTCATTTTTAAACCGCATATATTTAGACAGAATGTGTATGATAAAAATACAGTTTATTGGACTAATACAAGTTTACAATATGTGATAAACTGAATTACAAATATATTCTACATACGCGAATGTATATAAACACATATCAATGCTCGCTTTGTAAAAAAATTAAGAACTGTTGATTAAAACACAAGGATGATGCGATACGAATGTAAACATCATGTGGATTCCATAGATAACATGGTGCTTGGTGGATGTGAACACTACAATGGCATTTTTCCTAATGAACAAAGTTTTGCAGGGCTGCAAGTAAAATGTCCAATTAAAGTGAAGCATCATCACTTGCGCTCATGATATCTATGGTTGTAAATACACGTGATGGAAAGTAAACATGTTTTCGTTCAGAGTGATAAATCGAAGAAATCTACTGGCCAACTTATGCATGCATTCGTATTCGAATATCCAAAAACACATTAAATACGTCTTAAGAAGCAACTATGTGACGTAAAACAATAACAATACGCCAAAATACTATAGGATTTTGTACAATTCGTGAATTACAGCTGAAATTCTCAAAAATCGCAATTTTTCGTTATTTATGTCAAAATTCGCAAAAATGTCAAAAATGTGAAATAACCATTATAAAATCTGAAAAGTTGCACTATTCACTATAAAACGCTAAATTGTTACGATTTAGAGATAAATGAGAAAAATTTCCGTAAATGCACCAAATTCTTCACAAATGTCCTTCACTGCATTAGTTTTCAACGTAAATAAAAGATTGATCTTTTTTGAATTAAAAATACTTTTGGACGGTATTTGTATTGACCGAAAACTTAATGTAAACAATTGCTTTTTTCGGACGTCAAAAATATGAGACATGCAAACAGCACTCAACCCAAAATGGCCTACCACATAGCTACGGCCCTTGCGCTAGCAGTGTCGCTTTTGATGAAAAATGTGTCCGTAATGAACGTGTGCATAGCGAAACAGTTCAAAGTCATCATGTAATGTGTCTTGTAGGAACATCTTTGGCATGAAGATGTGTATAAAATGGCGTGATTTTGACGTGTAGAGATATAGCCAATAGAGCGTTTTTATTTTGTGTCATGTACGTAAAGCCTTCAGCCAATAGAATTAATGGAGCGCAGAAAAATTAGTGTTTGTTTGAAAACATAATTACCAAAAGTAGTAGAATTAAACAAATAACCTTAGTTGTGTATAATATGTTAAAAGAAATCAATATGCCTATGTAAAGTAAAAAAAGAAATGTATTTTATTGTTCATTTGAGCAATATTACAATGCTGTTTGAATTGAATGATTAATTTCCCCACTGTAATTTTTTCTCATAGGATTTATTATTAGACAGTGGGCTTACATGTTATTACAGTAAAATATTAGATTTTAAAATTTGATATGGGAATAATTTAATGGGCACTTTATAATATGGTTCAGGTATTTCATTAAATTGTAATGTTGAATACTCTTAATTAATAAGAAAATGCTGTAATTGTTTCATGTCCATTTGTGTGAAGTAGGCTGCTAGTAGTTTCATACTGATAGATTTATTAATAATATTGTAGAAACTCGCATGAATTTGACTCGAAAGATCAAAACTTATTTTATTACTCAGCTTGAGCTCGACTCAAACAAAATTTCAGTGTTCGCACAGGCCCTACTTTCCACCCAGGGAGAGACAGTACCTGAGTTGTACCCCTACCAGAGCACCTGGGTGCTGGAGGGGGTATTTACTTAGGTGTTATGGCCTGGCCTTGGTTTGGAAACTCACATCCAGTAGAAACAGTGGTAGCCCACATGGTTTCAATGCTTCTGGTTCGCCCGCTAAGGTGAGGAGGGCCTTCTGAGGCACCGTGCTTGTGATACCAGCTGCTACTGGGCAACAATATTCTAGGGTCACTCGTGTCCACGGTGCTCAACCCACAGTTCTCAGCAGGTAAACCCACTCTATGCCATTTAAGGTGAGACACGGCATAAGAAGGGCAGAGCAAACAGTTGCTTGCCTCGCTGCCAAGCAGCCAGGTGGTTTAGCTTCCCCTACAGCAGGCCGACAGCTAGAATGAGACTGCCTCAGCATCAACCATCTGTGGCCAACCACCACTCGTCATCACGACGTCAGTAATTAAACCCTAAAAGAACAACTGGCCTAAGTGCAACCAAAGCCACACGATCGTGATCTAGCCTTAGCTAATCGGACACGCGTCATAACAAAAGATAATTAAAATTATTAACGCATGAAAACTGGCGAAGTCAAGCCTGGAAAAATTAATAAAAAGACTATGAAGGTAGAAAATATATACACAAATTTTACAGTGTATCCTAATTGATAGGAATTTATCCAGGGGATGAACTAAGGCACGATGACCTGCTACCGTGGAGTCACGGAAGTTGACGGGTATAGGGTGCATGGTGCAAAAGTGGGTTTACCTCTGGAGGTGGTGGTTATTGCCGAGCCGATACAGGTTTTTTCCGATACTGGTACATATTGATACTTCCTACAGATACAACCGATATCCGATACCGATACAATGGACATATGAGTAATGAACTGAAAGACTTCTACTAGCACTAAAAGTATTTTGGGAATCTGATGAAAATCTGTGTTAAAATCAGTGTCACACAATATACTATTAGATGCTTTAAGTAAACATACAAAAATTAGGAAAATTAATTTCACATTAATTCTTCACAATCGGAGATTAAAAGCAGTACTCAAAATATACTTTAGTAATTTATTATTAAATTACGGTAATGGCAATTTAAGCAATTTAGGTTTAAAACAAATGAAATTAAAAACATTAAATCCACAAAGTAGTGTATCACATTTCTCAGCATAATTCAATTTTGTCTATATTTAGAAAATTTTGAAATTACTAATATGTTTAGTTTTTAAATTCACCACTGCTTTATTTTACTGAGAGTAATATTGAAGCACTGCCAGTTCCTGGGTTATAAATGTCAGAATCTTTTCCTTTAAAAGATTTTAAATACTGATATGACAAGGTGTAGATGCAAAGCTGGTAATTCGGTGACCTGCAATATAAACTGTAGATGATTATCTCCTAAAGTGCCTGTCACAGCAGGCAGCCACAGTGGAGTGGGAGTGGCATTTCTCTCATTTTTCCTCTCTCTTTCCTCTTTCTATAGATGATTATCTCACAGCAGGGAGGGGACATGTCCCTTCCTCCTTTTGCCATCCTGGAGTGACAATCTGTCAGTTTAGTGCTTGGAATAACAACAGAAACTGGGAAATAAATATGGTAGCAGTTGAGTCCCTCTTACTCAAACATTGCCACTCTTATAATCCACTGATTTAATGGAAAATATCTCCTTGGGTCTCAATTTCGGGTAAAAATAAAATTGGTTCGGGCCGGCAGATATTACTAATATCAGCAGATATTTGACATTGGGTATCAGTATCGGCTCAGCACTAGTGGTGCTGCCCTCACTGTCAGCTGGTGCAATGGTGGACAAGCCTTATCCAAGCTGCAGGGATGTTGCAGTCTTTGCAGTCTGTGGCGGAGATCAAAGTTTTCTTGCAAGCTTCTGAAGGTTGAGCTATGTCACAAGCTCTGGAGCTAAGCCATGTTGCAGGCTGAGAGGAGAGAGGTCTTCTTGCAGACCAGGGAGTGCTCACTAACCTACGTAGCAGGTGAGCACTGCATCTCTGCTGCAGTGTTGTTCTGGACTTCCTTATATACGAAAAAAATCAGCGATCTTCCAGGGTGCAGGGGTAGAGTAGCCTTCCAAAGCGGGGGTAGGTTTATCACGGGTTGCAGGAACGCCACTAATTTCTTATCTCTCCGCTTGGAGGCGACGACAAATTAAAACACCTCTTTCTGAGGCTGGCAGGATGTGATGCCACAAGGTCACAGGGTGCTGCCATCGATTGGGTTTGCTGGAACTTCTTCCACAGGTAAATAATAGAGTAGTGATTCATCAAATATTTATAATTTTATTGTATGGGTGGCGCTTGCATGCGGGATTTTGGGCGGGCTGTACATTTCATATTGAAACGCATCAATTACTTTTACGTATGCGGATGTTCAACGCGTGGAGTCTCCTTGCTCGATACGTGAAATTTAATATGCCACCGTTACTGACTTGCCCCAAGTTCAGGTCATTTGTAGATGGGACGAAGTCGCCCGTTGAGCGTGTATCAGCAGTGCGCAACATGTTGGCATGCGTCAAGTTTTTGCCTATTTTGTTTTAAAAATGGCATTGCGAAATCATCTACAATGGTAACCAGAATACATATAATAATAGCTTGGCTATTTTTTTTGTGTGAAGTTGCATGGCCTACCAGTTTTACATACCAGTTTTTGTGAGGTCAGTACCAGAATTTCGGAGTTGCCATCTAACTCCCTGCATGTTGCGCGCAGTAGCAACGCTTGTCCACACTTGTACCAGAGCTTTCAAAGGACGGCACAGACTTGTTTAATTCGGCACAGACTTGTTTAATTCGTCAATTATAAATATGAATGTAAGACAGAAACACTGTTCATTTGTTTTTTGAATTTTGAGAAGAAAAGTGTAAACGAAGTATTTTCAAAAATATAATTAGGTCGTTAGTGAAGTGAATCAATGTCATCTTGTTTGAGAGTGCCCGAGAAAAGTAAGTAAATAAAATTTTCTTTTTGTAGTTCCTCCAATTGTGTGGAGACACTGTTCAGGACTAAATTTTTGCCTACAGATTTGAAATACTTTCAAACACTGAAAGAAAAAATTCAGAAGATACCAACGGTGGACAGTATATTCGCTTCAACGTCAAAAAGAGACGGTGGTTTGTGGGCATCTTACAATATCTCACTACTCATAGTAAAATCAGGAAAGCCATATACTACGGGCAATAGCTAATATTTCCAGCCATTTAAGAGGTTTTAAAATTTGTTCTACACAAACCTACATATGATATACTCAAAAGAATTACTTTGAGCAACAACACAGTTCAAAGACGTATTGCTGAAATGAGTTATGATGTTGAAAGCTTCTTGTGTAATTATCTGCAAACAACTCATTTCTTCATACAAATCGATGAGTCAACTTTACCTGGTAATTAAGTACTATTATTGCATGTGTTCATTTTGTTATGTACGAAGAAATCCATGAAGAACTGCTTTTTGCGAGAACTTCAACAACAGACACTCTCTTTGTGTACACACAGGAATCCCTTGAAGCTGCTTTGATCTGCTGTGCTAATATTACCCTTAACATCAAAGCC
Source organism: Dryococelus australis (assembly GCA_029891345.1). Taxonomy (NCBI): domain Eukaryota; kingdom Metazoa; phylum Arthropoda; class Insecta; order Phasmatodea; family Phasmatidae; genus Dryococelus; species Dryococelus australis. The sequence continues at coordinate 97,740,969 of CM056995.1, read as the reverse complement.
CGGGAAATTGTGAGTCACTACTACTCACTTCCCCTACTCATGTGTGAGCGTTCTCATCATCTACTTCCTCACTGTTCGGCGTGGGGTATTCCGACAGTATAAAAACCCCTAAATGAAATTTTGTTTCTTGGTCAATTGTTCCCATGTTAGTGTTGTTTACATTGATGCACGTGTTGATATTTCCCTGTGTACTCCCTGGTATACTGCGCTGCACTTGCCGAGGTACTAGGTGTAACGGCGTCTCCTTGCCTCTCTTCCCTGCAGGTGGCCGGGCTATACGCAGGTCGTCACGATGCCGTGTTGACACACATCTTGGTCCCAACTTCATTAAGAACATAGAATTTACCAGTTTTTATATCACTCTTACTTGCCCTGTCCATCTAGGTGCCAGCCCAGCACAGTACTACTTCATCCCGGCCAATAGCGGGTTTTCCCTCATGTACACGTACATCCGAGGCTGTAATTCTGGTGGAATTCTCCTACTTTCCGATACCCACGTGGTACAGTACATTTCCTGATTTTCCCTTGCCTGGGGATGAATTTGTTGTTGGTGTACTACCACTTCCTCGGGTGGTATCGTATTGGGTGTGTGTGTGTGTTTCTCTTGAGTCTCCCGCACACGTAACTCACGGCCCTGAACAATCTCTGCGGGGTTTTCCCTGTGCCTGCATTTACCCGGTTTCTGATGCAAAACATTACTTCTGGAATTAGCTCTACCCACCTGGTGAAGTCTCCGCCTAGCCTAATTCTCAACTGAACCTTTATGCCTTGGTCCGGCGCTTGGTTGGATTTGCACAGGGGTGGTACGGTGTTCTGTTCTCTACCTCGCGCAGTACTCTTTCCACTTTCTTCCTACAAACTTGGTCCCGCTATCAGTCAACAAGAATTCCGGATAACCCCATCTATGAAAAAATTCAGTTTACATGATCTGGGCGACCATGTGTGTACGTATGTTGCGTACGGAAAATGCTTTGGTCCATCTGGTAAACCGGTCATTGATAACAATCAAAAATCTATTTCCACTGGTGGTGCAGGGATACGGGCCCATAATATCTAGCGCTATGGTTTTAAACGACTCCGTTGGCAGCCTCGGTTGTTGTGGAGCATTGCCCTAGTGTACTACTGCCACACATGTGAGATTCAAACCCCGCGCCATTTCGTACAAGGAAGTAACGATCAACTACAATCCTGGAGGGCGGCCGGACACGTGGATACAAGGGGTTGTGAAAGACAGTGTCACGTCACCCCCCCCCCCCCCCCAATCTACACATTGAGAGCATACAAGCTATTAGCCACCTTGGGCCATGTATGAGCACCACCGAGGATATGCGAATGCCGAGATGACCAGAGGGTGATATCCACACTCCGGCCTCAAATCTGAGGGACGTCACAGGCCCTCCCCTGCGGCCGCCACGACACGAGCTGCCACACTATATAAGGCAGTGTGCTGCGGTCCTTGCAAGTTGTTCCTGCAGTCTTCTCCGAGCACCTGGGTGCTGGAATCTAGACTACTACAAAGAAGACCTTCAACAGCCCCTCGAGAGACTGTTGCCAACGACGTAATAGTCTTCAGCAGTCACCAGAGGCTGCCACCATTGATGTAGCCATAAGAGCTCTGCAGCCCTGCTACCGGATACTCCAACAGCACCAATAGCTACCAGAAGTAATTCTTCTTTGTCTCCTGCAGACACTCCCATTTAGAGTTAGGTTTGCATCTAGATAATCTTTGACATTTTTCACTTAACTTCACCACTTAGATTAGGACCAGGTCACCTACACTTGGATACCATAGGATTAATTCCAACCACCGGTCTGCCTGGCAGGAGAGCACGTGTCACCGTGTGTAATAAGTTTTTAATAAACACGGCTTTGTTTCCCTTACCCTCGAGTTTCATTCATAAGGTAATCTGTCACCAATTACAGGGAGAACCTCAAGCTGAGTACCGCCGACCGGAACAGGGAAATTATTCTTATTTCAAAATTAGCTACTACTGGAGACTCCCCCTAGGCAGCTCCAAGTTGACTACACACCCATTAGATGGCCAGCTATTTTATTCCTACCAAGTATACAGGTACTGGAGGAATAGAATAAACGAGCCATGACCACTAGCAACACTTCTCAATCAAGGAGAGACAGTACATCTGAGTTATATCCCTACCGGAGCACCTGGGTGCTGGTGGGGGTATTTGCTTAGGTGATACAGCCTGGCCTTGGTTGGGATCGCACATCCAGTGATAGTTTTGGCAACCCACATGGCTCCAACGCTTCTGATCAGCCCGCAACAGTTGGGGCCTTCTGAATCACCGGAGCTTGCGTTGGCAAGACTGTTGCCAGGCAACACTAAGTTAGGGCTATCCACATCGGTGGTGCTCCTTTTGAGGTTCTCCATAGACACACCTGCTCTATGCTATTCAAGGTGAGGCACGGCGTCAGGAGAGAGGAACGAAGATTTGCGCACAATGCTGCCAGACAACTGGCTGGCCTAACCCCACTTACAGCTCGCCGACGAGCCGAACAAGATCGTGCCGCCTTACTTCGGTCAGTGGTACCACGTACGATGACTGCCGTTAACCCAGCTACTTTCCCGTCAGCACCGCTACGTACACACATTTCCAATCTGAACAAAACACAGAACCAGCTATGCGTCTTTAATAGTAACTTCTGGAGCAGGGCATCAATTGACTGAAACGGTGAGTTCTGTGTTATGTCACATCGTGCCCTTGCTACTGCCTGAGCCAAAGACAAGTGATGCTATCAACTATATCCCACTATCCCTCACCCGCAAATAGAAAAGGCACCAACCCCGAGAACCTCCCGCCCGTCATCGACTACGACTAGCTCCGAAACGAGTCGCAAGCCACATCTATCCAAGGGACTAGTAGACCATAAAGTTGAGAACGTTGTACCAACTCGTAAGGCCACACGCCCGACTGCTTTATTCAGGCATAAGTCAACCCGCACGCACAACTGACCTAAGTGCAACCAAAGCCACACAACCATGATCCAGCCTTAACTAATTGAATACGCGTCAACTTTGTACATATTTACATACATTCCTTCGAATTCCCGGCCAATGAAATAATTCCTGCACGCTTCTGCGTGTCTGTTCTGTACCTGGGTGCCCATGTTCTAGACTGTTATGTGCGTACGTGAGTAAAAGATCCCGTTTTTCCTTCGGTACGTAGGTTCGGGGGGTTTCACCTGAATCTCATGATCTACCACTCTTCAATGCTCGAAATACTGCGTGGCACAGTGTTGCCGACGTTGTGCAGCATCCGGGGAATTATCCTGCGCGGTGTGGACTTCTCTGTCTATGTCACGGACATTCAATGAAACAAGTTCACCGGGTTGTGTGGCAAAAATGTTTTGTAAACCAAGAGCTTGGGTGTCTGTTGTTTGTGTAGCACGGCAAGGTAGTAGTACCTCTTCCCATTCCGCATCATCGGTTACCGTTAGGTTCGGACAGGGATTCCTGGACAAAGCGTCCACGAGTTCATTGGTTTTCCCCACCACGTGTTCTATCTTGAAGTCAAACTCCTGGAGAAATAAAGCCCAGCGGGCAAGTTTACTTTTCCCGTTGTGCATCCCTTCAAAACCAAACTATATAGTGGTTGTCAGTTTACAAGGTTAACTGTCTCCCTAACAGGTACGGCCGGTATTTTATCAGTGCGTGTCCAATCGCCAAACACCATTGCTCGTTTACATGGTACTTGCATTCTGTCTCACCAAACTTTGCATTGTAGTAGTTTACTATGTGCTTTCCCCTATGTGTTTCCACCTGGTATAACACGGCTCCAATGCCTTCCTGACTGGCACCTGTCTGCACTACAATACGTAACTCTGGGTTGAACCTGACTAGCGGATTACAATTTTTGAAAGCAAGTTTGATCTCTTTAAATTCTTGATTGGCTTGAGGTGTTCATACAGATTTACGTTTTTCGCATAGCAATGCGGTCAGTGGTGCGATTATCAGAGAAAAATTTGGGACGAACTCCCTTAACCAATTTATTAACAAAAAAAAATTTCTGACTTGTTTACATGACCTGGGTGTGGGCTTGTTTTGAATTTATTGTATGTGGTGTTGTTCTGGTTCATGTCCATCCCCTGTTACATACTGTCTCAAAAACTCCATCTTACTCATACCCCACTTACACTTGTCAACTTTGCACGTAAGCTTGTTATGTTCGAGCCGTTCAAACACGTGGCTCAAATGGTGCAGATGATCTTCCCAGCTGTTTCACCAAACAACTACATCATCTAATCACGGTGTCGGTCAGGAACTTGATCTCTTCGCTCTGCCTGCTTATCTCGTTTGTAGGCACATGCCTCCCGTGTAAACAGTTTCACGCTCTCCCGGCTGACTCAGCACAACAGCGGCCTAACGTCTGGTTTTGACAAAGCGACGATTATCTCTAGTACTCCACATATCGGCTGCCCTGGGTTCAGACGTTTGAACGAGCTTAACTTACGCTGTATGAACTCTTCTGCCCCTTCGTGTTCCCGTTGCTGTTCATTGTATAACCGCGCTTGGGCTTGGATGGCGTCTCCATCTATGTCAAACCTGCCCAATAGCCGATCACAAAACTTCTCCCATATCACACTATAGTCTTTGACTAAATTCCACCATGTGTGCATTTCCCCACAGTCGGTTGGCAGTGACATCAGTCCAATCTTCGCCACGTACGCGGTGTCTGTTCAACTTTTCCTTGCATACGGCTATAAACATACCCAGGTCCTTTGAGTCATAGCCCGTAAAAGTTGGCAACAGTAGATTTCAGTCAGGCCAGGTTAAGCCCTGTGGTGTGTAAGTAATGACTACTGGCGGTGGCATGGGTTTCACCTTTGGTGTTTGCAGTGGCACGATCTCAGCACAGTTCGTCTTATGGCACTCGTCACAGTTCATTAAACCATCATGGAAGGTGATAAATTACACAGGCCCTACGCATCGTAAATGCAAGTCCTTTTTACACTGTTGGCACTGCGTGCACTTCACTCCCATCCTGTCACATCTGGTGCACGCGTACAGGCGTTGTTCAAATGGCGTAGATGTGGTATCTGATATACACTGGCATAATGATTGGTCCCATGAATTTTCTGCAAACAAATTTACCTCACTTAGTCTGCCACAATGTACGTAGTGTTCAACCGGCATGTCCAAGTGGTTCGCGTTCGCAATCGTGGTTGCCAACGCGGAAGTCTTGAGGCCATCTGCGGATGATCTAGCGTGGTGTCCGCCATTTTTTCGCGGTTGACGCAGATGAACACACTGGCCCCATTTGGGAACACCAATTGACACCGTCGGGTGAGATACGAAACAAACTATGACACAAATTACGGCAAGTGCTGACTAAAACGGCAGCAGTTGAGCCCTTCTTACTCCAACATTGCAACCCTATCATCCTCTGGTTTAACAGAAAATATCCAGTCTCAATATCAGCTAAAGATAAAATCGGTTCGAGCGGGCCGATATTACTAATATCGGCCGATATTTGACAGTGGATAACGGTATCTGCTCAGCACTAGTCTTAAGCACAGGACATGAAATTCTAAGAAAAGAGCAGTGAACTGGAAATATCAAAGAAATATTTTTAACTAATTTTGAGTGATAACTTTGTTTTGTTCAAGTCATAAGCTCTATTATTTTTTTGAACATGCTATTTCAAGTGATTTTGTAACAGAAAATAGCAGCTGGAAGTTTAAAAGTACTCCATACCCAAAAGATTAATTTGTAGTGCTACAGCTAAATGTATAAGAATACAAAACAATATGTTTCTAGCTCCAAAGCTTATTTATTTTATAGTCATTATTCTCTTCTATTTTTTTTTTGTTTTCACTGAAATAAGTTATGTATTCGCTAAGCCTAAAACCTCACAACCTTTCGTAATTTCAAGATTTTTCCACAATTATCGCAGGAAATTTGATTTTCCCACTCAAATTTTTCCTGATGCTTAATTTCCTTTCCTGTTTATACTTTAATGTATAAGTATTGTTGCACTGAATGACCATTGAAAGTACTATGCAAGTTAGATTTCATATTTCAAATATACCAGTATGTGTTTGACAATACAAAGAGAAAAACTTGAAAAAATATGGTAAAATTGTCATATGTTCTACAAGGCTGAGCTTTCATGAAATTATTTTTCATTTAAATTCAGTTTCCTCAATTTTAAGCACATATATTTCATTTTTGTTTTGTGAAACAAAAACTCACATTCACGAGACTGAATATTGGTCAAACATTATTAGAGGGAGTGCACTAACTCGTCATTTGGCTCCTTGGGGAACACTGGCATGCCAAATTGCTCCTCCAGGACAGAACACAGACAAGACCCGAGTGTGGAAATCAGATCTGTGTCCATCTCCTCTTCCTGAATCACCTGCTGAACGAGTTGTTCCATCGCTTGGCATCTGCACAAAAAATACATTGGCACTCCAAACTGCACACACAAATACATTGTCACTCCACAATAATAAAGCATCAAAGACTGTTGTACACTAATTTATCCTATGCCGACACATTCGTAATAGTATGCTACTGAAATAAGTTATCTCCATATACATATGTAAGAATAGACCAAGGTTACTTTTCAATAAAACCATTTACTTTATGACGCATGATGCTCTGCGCAACTTAAACATGAACTCGACTTTGCCCCATGTTGCGTCGAACATCGTGATAAGACTGTATTACACGAATGTTTGTTGATATGAGAACTGGCAGGCAATACCAAACACCATTTCTCCCGAACGAATTGCGAACAACTGACTGTCTAAATATACTGTGCAGACAGTGGCTACTCTAGGCACTTTATCACGACCCGGGTGTTGCTCAACGATGCATCCTAAGCGCCACAGCAGCGGAGGAAGCCTGCCCTATTTTATTAATACAAGCTGCTGAGGGTGAAGAGGTTGATTTTCTTCCTGCCACTTTGGATGATGCTGCAAGGTGTGAAGATAGTCCTGATGCCAGCATTTCCAGAAATCTTGCTGAAGCTTCTCCACGAGCTGCCAGCGCTGTAAATGATTCAGCTGGACGTCTTCCAAGTTCGGCTCTGGAAATGTGACAAGTGGCTCAAGAGTAAAAAAAATAACCAGGAGTAAGAAAGGACAAGTGATTCGAGTCCGAGCTCAGTGCACAAAAAGGCCTGGAGTTGAGGATGGCTTCGATCTGCACTAGAACAGTATTAACTTCCTTCTCGTAAGTGAGAATAAGTTCTCCAATAACACGCCTCATATGGGACATGACCGACTTAATTTAGGCTTCCCATAATCCACCGAAGTGAGGTGCAGTGGGGGGATTAAAATGCCAAGTTACCCCAAGGGTGGCCAAGGAGCTTGCCATGGTCTGTTAGTGGTTGGAAGAAGCAAGCAGCTGTCGCAGCTCATTCAGATGGCTATTAGAACCCACAAAGTTGGTTCCACAGTCACTATATAGGTCAGATGACCTGCCACGACAGGCAAGAAAGCGTTTGTATGCACCTAGAAATACTCTGTAGAAAGGCCAGATGCCAACACAAGGTGCCCTGCTTTAGTTACACAACAAACAATTATGCAAAGATAAGCTCTTAACACTGGGTGATGAACTCGGGCCAGCTTAATAGTAAACGGACCAGCATAGTCCACTCCGGCCTTTGCAAAGGGTTTCACCTGCTGAATCCTCATAGCAGGAAGGTTCCCATTAATGATGCCGAAGAGACAGGTCTTGTCTTAAAGCACTTGTGGCAGTAACGAAGACAGCGATGAATGAAACACCTGTATCCAAGTATCCAAAATTGTGTCCTGAGGATACTCTGAAGAGTTTGAACATCTGGATGCTGACTGACTTCATGATAATGACTGATTACAGTGGCAGATTTGATATTTTATAATCCAATACCCTTCACTTAGCCAGGGAAGAAGTTCCAACAAACCCCCAAGATGCCAGCACCTCCAAACGGGTAGATAAGAAATGGACGGTGCTCCAGCAACAGTGAAAAACCAACCCCTGTACTAGAAGGCTACTCTCTACCCCCGCACCCCGAAGGATCACTAATCAGGGGATTTTTCAGTATATAAGGAGGTCCAGCACCATGCTTCACCAGAGATGCAGAGCTTGCCGGCCGAGAGATTGGCAAGTCTGCAAAGACTCTCTCGCCTCTCCTCAGCCTGCAACACGGCTCAAACTCCTGCCTGCTGCTTGTGAAGACAGCACCCTCTCCAGCCAGCAGCGTGTGAAGGCCGCCAGCTCACCAGCTTTCAAAGGCTCGTCTACAACAGCTGACCGCAAAGTTTCAGCTCTCTCTTCAGAGGTAATCTGACCTCCTGTACCCACTACCCCTTTACCTCAGTCAACTTCCCTTGACTCCCATGGTAGCAGGTCGTCACGATCTTAACGTTCCCCCAGACAGACTCCTTTCTAAAGTACCACGCTGTGAATAGCGTACTTAGAATTTCACATTTTCACTATAATATTTTATCATGCTCGCCTTCGCATGTTTTAGGCATGTTTTTAATGTAATTTATATTTTAGCTAATTTAGATTGTATCAGTCAGCCAGGACTTTCCACATTTCTAGTTTGCCGTAGTAAATATTATGTGAATTTAAAACTTCGTTTTGCCTACTGTAATTTTAGTAATAGATCCCCTTCCATTCATTTTGTGATATGAGTGTGCATAATTAAATTGTGCAATTAATTATCACATCGGTAACCAGTTGTGAGGTGCACTGAACTCCACAGAAGACAGGGCTTGAAAATTGGTTTTAAGTCCGCAGGCGCACGCCTCTGCTTCTGGGTTTCCAGTGTCCCCTCCGCTGTTATTAGACGTAGTCCTACATACCCGACTGCACATTATACTACAGGGCCTTGGGTGACTGCCAAAGTCGTACCCCTAAGACCATACGTCCGCAGAGGTAGAAGGCTGCTTCCAGATGCACAAAAAACACGGCGGTATTCAGAGCCGTATATATGCCGAGAGTGACGCAGTTTACTCAGGCAAGCTACTAAATAAATTATTAATGTAAACACCAGTCAAGTAGAGCCGCCGCACAGTGAACCAAAGTGTGCACCACTGCCCTATGAGTCTATTGTACGGCCCACATGAGTCAACACTAGACCACTTGTTAGGCTGGTGTGCGCCGAAGCACAATCCTGAAGAGACAGATTCCCTGCAAACAGAGACTCTATTACCCATTGCCACCACTGACCACCAGGTATAGTCCATTCACGTTTTCTTCGGCCGTTTGGAATTGAACCTTTGAAAAATCACCCTAGGTGTATTATGTCAACCTGTTTTTTCCAATAACTTGTATTCAACAAATATTTAACACTGTGATTAACTTTAAAGTACTGTATTATTGAATAAATGAAACTTTATCTTAGTATCTTTAGTAACTTGTACTATTTATTTCGTATTAAATACGAATTAACAATAGTGAGAGCAGCGACGTGTTGGCAATCACCGGTAAGAAATAGTTCACAGTTACAATATTTTTTAACCTCGTTTTATGTATACTATTTGTAAGTTAAACGTTGCCAATTGATATATTTGTATTGTTAGGTAGCACTGACGGAAACACATTTCATTGCTGCAGTTTAAAATATCCACGCAAATTCCCGTGTAGGCTGGTGTTTTTTTCCCCATCCGGAATAAAGGTTCAATAAGCAAAGCATAGCGTGTCTCTCTCATTCTCTCTTCTCTTTCTCGGGAAGATTGTACCACCTGTATAGGAAAGATATACATTTTATTTATAATTTCAGCACATCTTATACTAATTACAGTAACAGCAATGATGTATGAGATTTTAATTTACAACTGAAATGAGATTTTACTGTTTAAATACCTATTATATGTTATTTAGATGCAACATCATATTTTAGATGCGATAGCGTGACACAGCTTGTTGCATGACACTTACAAATCCAGCAGGTTGGCAGACGTGGTGTGGAAAGAATTCCCAATATGGCGGCGGCGGGCGACATACAATGACACGGCGTGTTACTCAATGAAGCATCAAGTTCATACTCATGTTTTTGAAACATCCTACGGAAGTTACAATGTTGTGATAAATATGAGTTTCCACGGCAGAGTGAAATGTGTTTTGATCGTTGCGTATGAAAGGGCATGGTGGCTGAGTTGTAATCGTTACACAGGCCAGGTGTGTGTTGATTTCAAATATGTGCAAAATTTATACTTTTCAACCATGAACTGATGTTATGACAAAATTAATTATTTACCTTTATGTCGGTTTATCACAACGTTATACCTTTGCACTAGGTGTCTGGAAAACAGTTGTGTAACGAGCTTACGTTTCTGTGATTTGAATGTCTGCAACAATTCCAACGAAATACTAAGCCCGCCCAGATAAATTTAAATAAAATAAATCTACAAACCAGTAAATACCAATGCATGTAAATATTAGCAGAATAAATGTTACGGTAGGCCTATGTGTTTGCGTGTTCACCAATATCTTTTATGTTTGTCGATCTACAATAAATAAGTGACACGAGTTGTGTGCTTGAATTTACTGCATTGTTTCGTTCAACTAGTTGTCTCTTCCTTTTAATTTTTATTCCAAACACATATTAATAACAACAGGTTAGATACTACTGTTGTTTACGCCACAGTTGTAACAAACACCGTTGTGGCAAAATATTAATGTGTATTATGTGTAACGTGCTATATCGTGTGTAACAAATAGTTATAAAGCGGACTTAAATATTGTTATAGGCCTAAATTGTAAACATTTGTAGGAAATGGTTTCAGCAATATTAAATAATTCTTTGAACAGCTGTAAACAGCAACCATTGCATTTGACAGTTATAATAGTAGAAGTCACATGGCAGTGTTTATGTTTACGTGTAGCGGAAAGATACGTAATCAGTATCCAAAAGTAGAAATTTGGCAGGGCTTTAGAAAAGGCAGAAGTTATCGTGAATCAACTACACCCCTTATTCCAGCGGATCCATCCAGCTGAAGTATAATAAAGCTAGCCTAAGGTAAATTAGTAAGGGTTCGACACCCGCCAAATTGCTGTGTAATAAAGTTGGCATCCGTGAAAACCAGCAGGGTTCGATTACCATCAAAGATCGTTCGTAAACCATGTGGAAACCAAACCCCGGCCAACTGTATTCCCGCGAGCCGACTGATGAGGCAGCTGCAGATAGCCCCCATAGCTCCGACCAAATCATCCAACGCCATCATCACCCTCGTGTAATCACGGACTTTGCTACCATTCACACCCCTGGGTCTGCTGGCATCCCTTGGCAGCCCTGGTTGTGAGGAAGGTGAACCTCCCTGGGAGGGAATCCATATCAATCGGCCTCACCCTGGGGTTTGATTCCCCTCTCTGTCGCCAAAACCGAGAGGGTGGACAGCGTAGTAACCACTTATCCAATAAGACCCAAGACACATTATTACAAAATAACAATCACTAATAGTGTCAGACAGCATATCATATGTTTTGTCACTTCTTGTGTAATGTGTAAACTTGTAGGTCAAACTTACCACAGTGATAATTGTTTCTTAATAGGGATGGTCCTATACCGATACCGTTCAACTGGCCGACAGCACAACCATTGGCATCGGCAGCGTGTGAACATTATTTGCAGATTATAATTCACCCAAAATATTAGCACTAATTTATATAACACAATGTTAAATAACCCGCCATGCTACATCTTGTAAAGCTTTAATTTACTGCATCCATCAATCATATATTCTGTCTAAAACCCAAATTATATTCGGGATAATTGTTTTTCGATGATTTGTTCCAGTTGTATATATTTTACTGTATTTCCTGTTCGTATATTCAGCAAAGAGTGTGTGCAGCATTCGTTTTTGGAACTACGCAAATGCAAAACATTGCAGTTAATTGACAACAGGTCCTATTGATAATATTAATTACATCATGGAAGATTTTTTTTTCCTTCTACGATTTTACTGCATTCGTAGGTTCACGACAATGAGAAAGCAACCTGTATTCTTATTCTTCTTAAGCGTTTACTGCACTCATAGGTTGGCGGCAATGAAAAAAACATTCTATGAGACAGTTGTTATTGAAAATGTAAAGTGAAAACAAATACATAAGATTTCGATGGGCATAGTTCTTATTGGAAACTGTCTGCTGCAGTTATCGTTAGAGTGTTAAAGGTCTAAATAAGACTCGGTAAGTAATAATTGCCAAAAACTTTTCGTAAATATCAGTTGTCATTTAAACCAAGGAATTGAGTATGGCTCGGCCAATGAAGGAATACAAAACTAAAATATTAGTATAAATATAAAAATTTTGCTAAATTTCAAGTGATTATTTAATATTAAATTAATTTTGATAAGTTCTTTTCAATGACATCTTTCGGCTGTTTGTTTAAACAAACTTGCATTTTGAGATTATGTATGGTATTTCTCAGCTCTAAAATCCAAGTTCGCATCAGATTGCCTGAAGTTTTGAAGGTTGTCTTTTATGAACTCAGTTTGTAATGAATGCTGTATTGTCTCATAACAGTTTTTGCTTGTACTATTAAGTCACTTATTTGCCCAGGTAATTGGTCTATCTTATCATTTATTATTAAAAATTGTGTTGTATTTCATTTTATATTGTAATATTGAATTGGGAATTATGATTGTGCTTATCAAAACTGGTACTGACGTCGGCAGTTGAGAACTGGTATAGTTGGTAATGGCAAAATGTGGTATAAGCTGTTGATGATAAAGTGAGCACTTTTTAAGGCCCTCCCAACAGGCATTAACCGCTAATAAATGTATCTTATTGCAGCCTCAGGTATTAAATTTTGATGGTTGTGAAATATATACACTGTGTTTATTGGTCACATTGCAATGTTTATATTAAAAAGCAGCAGGAAGTTGGAAATTGAACGAAAGGAAAATTTTATAAGGGCCTTAAAAAGTGCTCACTTTACAGTGAACAGCCTTTATCAGCCCATCCCTAATTAATTATTAAAGCTGTGTTCCCACGAAATGCACCTATGTGTAATACAGTAGTGTCTTGCTAATCCGAACACGTGCTGTTGGAAAAAATTACATTTTCAAAAACTCTCAAGTTTTTTTGTCCATTTAATTGGTAAAGAAACTGCATTTGTCCAAACTCAAAAAGTTGGTAAGCTTCTTTTGGCGAAGTAAAGAGAATCTACTCGACGATGCCTTATTGTGCCACTTTCTCATGTACATAATGTCTGCAGACGTAACGCAGTCCTGTTCAACATACTGAAGAGCGAGGTCAAGGGCTGCTGCGGCATCTGCATGTGACACAAGCTGCTCCGTATCACCCTCGGGCTCGTCATCACTTCCGACTTCAGGCGGCTCGGTTTCATGATGAACGGCTGCGATAACGTATTCATCAGTCAGATTATCGTGACTAGCACCATCTGCTGCCATCCACTCATTGACGTCGGCATTGATTGCATCCTCGCATCCTGGAATCCCCTTTAACAGTTCTAGGAATTCTGCTTCATTTTGAGCTTCCGGGCTTTCAAAGAATTTGAGGGAAGGCCAGAATTTTCTCCATGACTTTTTTAAGGTTTGCTCGGTCACAGACTCCCACGACTCAGCAGCCCAGTAAACAACATCATTATTGTTAACATTTTTAATTTTTTGTAACAATGTCACTGAACTTTCATTTTCTTCGATCAGGGTTCGTAGAAACATTTTTCTGTAAGTGAGCTTGCAAGCTTGCAACACTCCCTGGTCCATTGACTGTAGCAAGGGCGTTACATTGGGAGGTAAAAATACAGCTTTAATGTCACCATTGATAAGTTGCTCCATGTCTGGGTGAGATGGCATGTTGTCAATGAGAAGAATAGCACGAGATGGTAAGTGCAGTCATTTTCTATGCTGAACCATTTAACCACAGATACAAACTGCTTGTGAAACCACTCACTGAACAACGTTCCGTCCATCCAAACTTTTTTTTGGTTCCTATAATACACAGGAAGAGACTTCATGTTGAAATTTTTAAATGCTCGAGGATTTGCAGATTTTCCTATCATCATCATTAAATGTAGCTTGTGATTACCCATGGCATTACTGTAAGCCATTAAAGTGATGCGCTCCTTGCTCATTTTGAAGCCTGGAGCTTGGGATTCTTGTTTGTCCACTAAACTTTTTGTTGACAGTGCCTTGAAGTTCAAGTCAGTTTCATCGGCATTACAAACTTGTTGGGGAGAATATTCCCCCTCAGATACTAGAGCAGCAAACTCACCAAGGTAGAATTCAGCAGCTGGGTGATCAGCAGAAAGCTGCTCTCCGCTGATAGTTATCTGGCGAATCCTGTGGCAAAATTTCTTCCATCTATCCAACCACCTGATGCTCCCAAGAAAAGAATCATAACCATACATTAATTTGTTGAGATGAATGGCCTTTATTGGATAAGATGTCCACTTAGAGGCATTCCCCATTCTCTTTCCCGAGTAAACCAAAGAAAAAGGGCTTCATCAACTTTTTCAAACTGCGAAAGTTTTGATGTTTTCTGAACTTCAAGAGTTATTTTAGTCGAAGTGGTACAGAACTGTTTGATCTTGGTACTGTTTTTCTTCCAATCAGTTATTGTGGCCTTGCCCAAGCCGAACTCTATGAAAAATTTACTTGCACTCTCACCTTTATCTAAATGATTTAAAACTTCTAACTTATCACAATGTGTACATGTATTTACATTTGCTAGCCATTTCACTACCCGCCTACAAAAACACCTGATCCACATGACAGAACTATGCATGTGCCAAATGCGACAAAAACAACAGGCAACTGACTCCCCCGCCACCCTTCTCACGAGTAAACGCGGTAAACAATAGCGCAGGCGCCGGTAAAGATGATTCACTAGCGAAAGGGGGGTGGGAAGTGTCGTGACCTCCAGTGCCCTTGAGAGCTTCCTCAAGTACAGTGCACTCGTTTCATATTACAATAGACATTATTTGCCTATTTACATTAAAATAATTAAATAAATTTACATTTAGGTTATTTCGGTTAATCCGAAAATTTGCTAATCTGAACTGGGTTCTGTCCCCAATTAGTTCGAATTAGCAAAACCCTACTGTTCTATTCAAAATATATGATTTCATACATCTCTGGTATTTTATAATTAGTATATTTTTTAAGAAGCTTATTTGTAATGTGGATATTATATATGTAAATCACAAATTATTCGAAACACTTATTTTTCGAGAGGTGCGAAACCATACAATTCACAGATTGTTATGAAAATCCTACGAAAAAACATGTTGAATACAAGATGTACATTTAACCTAAGTGAACCCAAAGGGCAGTACACATTTTTGATTTTACTCTAATTGTCTACTTGGAGGCCCATCATGGCTTAAGTAGTCTTAAGATGGCAAAACCACCCTGCTTCCACTGCGCCGAGAGATGGCAGCAGAGTCACCGCCTGACTCGAACCCGAGGGGTGATGGGTGAAGATAACCAAAGCGCGCGACACACAAAGGAACCCCCAGTCAGCAGAATACAACACTGTGTGCCTGGCAGAAATGCCAGTTGTTCCAGTAGCTATCCTTAGAGCATCAGTCATGCAAGGCTCTCCACTACAGCCACAGTCCTCCTGAGGACTCTCCCAAGAGCTTCCAGAGTTCTACCAGCACCTGCTATGCCTGACTCCTCCTCTACCAGTGCAGTCCAATAATCGTCGCTACCCCTGAAACTTGCAGTCAAGTTCAACACACACCACACGTGGTGCCCTGGTTCTCTTCAGGACTATCAGCAGCAATAAGGGTTTAGATGTTTTCATTGCTACTTAATTGTTCCTCTTGTTCATTCTTCAAGCTGACAGATCCCATCATCTGTCTTAACCTTGTACACAGTCCGTAGAGCACCTAGTGTGTGTAAAGGTAGGAGATAGAATGTGTCACCTTGTTCTATTCTCATGAGAGTAAAATACATATTCCAGCTAAGTTCTGTTTTCCTTGCTCTTGAACGTGTGCCTTTCCCCCAACCTGGTAAGCCCCACCCTAGAAGTGAGCAGCAGGGGACCGTGGATTGGTAATTGTTTACCAACGTAGGATAGGACTGCGAGCAGCCCCTAACCTCGACTGCACGTCATATGCATTACATAGTCAATGGCCATCCTTAATGTGTATCAGGTACGTGAAGGTACCTGGTGTGCTTGTACGGTAGAGCCCCAACTACTAGAAAGACATACAACGAAGCAACTATGCCAACTAGGTCAGTTAACCCATTCCATCCAGAGCGTATAAACTCGCAGATGGGGGTGCCAGGCCTGACGAGGATTGACCCAGGAACTTCTGGCTCACATTCTAGCCATGGAATTGTTGCTTGCTGCCCCCTCCAGGATGTACCCTAATAACTTACCTTCTCATGATGTTCACCACTGACAAGGAAAAAGGAGAAACACTGCTGTTCTTGCATCTCGTCAGCCCCTTAGTGATTAATCAACCCATACCAGCCTTCAGCTGCTTAATCCCTCAAGAAAGAGCACGAGCCACCTGACTCCTAGTGAAGCCTCACTTTACTACCCTCCCAGTCAACCTCTTTGGACTCCCAAATAGGGTTCCTGGAATTGACCACCCAGTGGTATAGCTTCTACATTGTGGGGTCACTCTCCCTTTTGGAGTGGTACCGCTTGCACAGCAGGCCATCAAGACGTCACCAGGCGTGGCATCAGCACTGGCCACCCACCTGCCTGCCAGCCTGACAAAAGCCCAAGGACACCAAGGACAGCCTTCCCAGCCCCAGTTCCAGCTGAAGCCGATGTCAGAGCCATCGGCTGCCCTAAAGTGCCAACGCCAGTGGTAAGCCAGCCATCCGTCATGTTCCAGACGCCTGGAGGAATCACCTTGATCTTAATGACTTGACTGCTTGCAACCAACACACCTGATGCTATTTAAGGGACCAGTGCGAGGCTGTTGCCTATTAATACAGATGCCTCCTTAGTAGTCTGCCCAGAACCTGCGCTCCTGACTAGCGCAAAACAAAAACCTACTTGATGTGACGTACCATTCCTGGCTGTCGCACTTCAGTCTGTTCAAAATAGGCAGTACATTCACCCACGATTGCGCACCTCAATTATTTTTGAACACTACGTGAATGCAAAACAACATGGATAGTCGACAACTGGTAATATAGATAGTATTGTTTACATCCCACAACACTTTTTTGTGTTCTATTGACTACGCTTATTGTTCTTCTTACATGTTTACTGCACTTGTAGGTTGGCGAAAGTGAGGAAGCTACTTTTATTCAGAGTCTTCTTATGTTATTACTGCACTTGTAGGTTGGCGACAATAAGACGAATTATAAGATCTCTGATACTATCGAACAATCTATGATCTTGTTATTGTAAAATGAATTTGGGATAAGGTTATAGAGACTGTATTTTAACAGCGTGATCATTTTCTGAAACTATTGGTTGCTGGTTAAAAAAAAGTTCAGCAAGTAATGGTTGACAAATCGTCAGAAATAAGTTTAGGCTATTTTAACCTAGGGAGTGAGCATGACTTGGCCAATGAATGAGGAAAAAAAAAAAAAAAAAAAAAAAAAAAAAAAAAAAAAAAAAAAAAAAAAAAAAAAAAAAAAAAAATTCAATTTCAAGAATGGAAGAGTTTAATTTAAACCGAATATTTTTTTTTCATAAATTTACTTGAGTAAGTTGTTTTTTATGACACCTTTAAGCTGTTGGTTTAAACCGACGTGCATTTTGATGTTTACGTTATTTCTCAGGTCTAAAATACAAGTCCGCATTCATTATTTTTCTTTGTTGGTCACTTAAAAATGAATTATCGAGAATCCACTTTATATTCTACACAGATACATAAACAATTAAACATGTATATCAATAGAATTGTGGAGTGAAAATTAAAACAACAGATTATTTGTGTTACTATAACTATACTGTACTTTTTCTTAAATTTTTCTCTAACATAGAAATTTTCTTTTCTATCTTTTCTTCCACTTCTTCAAGCTCCATTCTCTTGAGATCTTTTGGACAATGAGTGACTTTCCATGTACATTTTTCTACTACCTGTGATTTATTTATTGAAAATCCTCTTTCAACAGATTCAATGCCACGAGAAAGGATAAGACAAAGTTTAACAACCTCCCACAGATGTTCATACAGTCAACTCTCGATTCTAGGACCTTTCGCGGTTCCCTGGAAAAGGGTTGTTATTTTGAAGGGGTCGTTATTAGAATTTTGACAGGTTTTGACCAACCCCCAAACCTTTTTCTCAAAAACTATGCCTAAGTCATACTCATGCCACTTTCGAATGACTCTCGCAGAAAAATTACACGTTATAGTAAATGCTATCAAATCTCAATTGTACGAGTTCTCACGATACTTGGGAATGGTCTTATATGCTCAATGTGCTTGTAAGATTGACTTAATTTAAACTTTAATTGTTTTAATCTGCAAACACAAAAATTGCATCTTTTGCGTTAAGTCCATGTTCAGTCATCTCTAGCACGAAAAAAAAAGTTTTTAAATATTATTAATTATTTCTGTTGGATAGGCAGCTACAAGCAAAAATAATACCCTTAAAAAGCATATAGGACCTCTCCATGTCGCCACAATAATTAAGTCTAAACACAGCACACCACACAACTATTTATGATTGCAAAATCCATTTTGAATGGCTTCATAACAAAAGAAAATTGATGTATTAACAAAACATTAATTAATTTTAATTAAATCTTAAAAAAAAAAAAAAAAAAGTACCTTGGACACTTATACAAGACCTACTCTATCGACAAAAATTATGTAAACATTGTAATAAAACATTAATTAATTTTAATTAAATTTAAAAAAAAGTACCTTGGACACTTATAGAAGACCTACCCTACCGACAAAAATTACGTAAACATTGTACTCAGTGTAGCTTTTAACAACTCATATTACATTTTCAATGGTTTTTGCAGGAAATGTAAAAGATTCATTTAGGAAACAATTACTTGTTAACAAAAAATTACTTAATATTAAAGTTGCATTATATGGTTCCTGCAACATTGGAGTGGAAGAAGGGTGAATGATGCAACATGGTAAGTATTGCTTCTCTCAGAGACATTGTGCAGTGTGCAAGGATGAAAAATGGCAGGCTGTGTGTATGTGTGACGTGTGTGAGAGAGGCAGGTTGCATGCACATCCTGTAATTGATACCACACGCACTTGCTCGTCTACGGCTAGTTTTCTTTTGTTCGGGGGTTCGGCGGCAGCTGCTATGTTTGTTGACTGGCACCCGACGTATCATATGGCAAGCACAAAGACAATATTTAATATTGCACTAAAGGAAAGGTTTTTTTACCCCAATTTTGTTGTACTGGTAGACACATTGCCTTTAAAAAGAATCTTTGTAAGTGCGGACTAACTTAAATAATTGAGATGGCCTAAAAATACTTGCAAGTATATAAAAATGTTTTAAGAATTTACCATATAAACGGACAGGTTGATTTTTACTTCTAGACCTAGTTGGAAGGAGGGAAGAACATCCCTACTTCTTTTTTGGGATTGTCATAATCCAGCATGCCACTCCATAAAGGAGAAAGAAAAAATAGAAAGTAGCCCAGCAAACCGCAGCAGTTACCATAAATGAGAAGGCAAATAAAAATAGGGAAGCCGTTGGCATTCTTTTAATGACCTTCATGTTACCCCAGTACAGTGCACCACATGCAAAATGTAATGAAAGAAAAATCTCACATAGTTAACAGGACACCACAAATTGTTGATGCAGTTTCATTCAAGAAGTAAATTTTGTCTCAAAAGTATACACACAAGTATATACACTATTTAAAATTTTTCTGAAATAGTCTTTGCATTGTAATTTTGCTTACTTCCACTCATATTATTTCAAATGTAAAAAAAAACAATGAAAACCAATTCGTCTTTTGAAAATTTATTTTTGACACAAACTTATGTACCCCTCATTCTTCTATTTTTCCTGCCAACATCATGATAGTGAAGGGGAGGGAGGGTTTGAGAAAAGGAGTTCTTTGTCTGCAGACTAGCAGAGGGAGGAGTAATTGCTATTATTCAACGAAGCCGCTGCCTGGCCGCCGGTACACACAAGGCAGCCGGAGGCGGCCTGATGCACGCAGGACAGCCGCCACTGCTTAGTTTCTTACACAGCAAGAATATAATCAATGCATAAATTATCTGAATTTTACATCCACTTTGAGGAAATTTTACTTTGAATTACATATTGTGCAGGATTTCAAATTAACCAAACTCCAAAACATGTAAAATCCTATTATTATGTTAGGGGGCTAACAACAAATTCAATTTCATATAATTTTGAAGCAACAGAGTTCAAACTTACAAGGTTTCAATGTAGTACAGTGCTCACGAAGAGAATTGCAACCATTTGTGGCCATAATGAATGCAACAAACTTATTTTTCTACCCATTCCCCTGAATTTTCTATTTTTTTCGAACAATTTCTCAGTTTCTGAGAAAAGGGTTGTTACTTTGAGAGGGTCGCTACTCCCAGGTTTGCAAAATTGAGAGTTGACTGTGGTTGGCATCACCACTAATAATCTGAGAGAAAAACTCATCAAAGCCAACATCTGCGTTACTTCAAATTTGTCAAAATCACTATATAAATTGCCTCTTACATCACTGCACAAACGTCTATATTGATGTTTTACCTTTTCAGAAACATCACCAATGAGGTAATTTGCTGCATTTAAAGCTTCTATCAATTTATTCATAGAATGTTATAGTCACAGGTTGGTTCATGTACAATAATTTTTGGATCTAAGCTGAGTTCGTGAGAGATTGAGGTATTCATAAATATAAAAGAACTAAATAAAATTTAATTTTTTCACACAGCTATTATTTACAACATTAAACTATCTGTTTTCACCATTCATCTTTATTAATGTCAGTGAACAAGTTTATTGCGGCGGCACTAAACAGCTTGCCTTTATAAATCAGGTAACCACCCTGCAATCTGCATATTAATTTGCTCACTTAAGCAGGATAGGGAAAGGAAAGTGATGCAAGGTGGCAAACACGTAACAATATTCTCTAAACAACAAAAATTCAATTCAACCATAAAAATCATTTAATCACATGCAGTTATTACGCAAAGTAAACATACCTTGCCTCATTGTCCTTCTCATGATAAAGTGCTTGAACAGCTTTACGGAGTTCCCCATCCAACTGTTCCGCCACATTGACAGCAAATTCAGAGGTAGACTTATCCTTAAGGCGCACCTTAGCTGCAACATTATTACAATTCCCTCGGCATCGCACGTTCTTGCTTTACAACCCTAAAGGAGACTATTGTAGTATAGAGGAAAAGTTGCTGTACCAGCAACATTGCAAAGACAAAATTTTTTTTATTATTAGTGAATTAAAGACAAGATAAATTAAATCAACAAAAAATCAGGAAAGCTATGTATGAAACTTTTGACACCAGAATAACGAAAACAAGTACTATAAGAAGGATAAAAAGGGCAAAATTAAGACAGCTTAGCAGCCTGAAAGAACAGTCACTGCCACTGTAGAATACCAAACTTATCCTCTTGGCATGCATGAAATTCATGAATGAAATAGTAAGGCAAAGTAGGAAATAGGAAACAAATAACAAATATACAGTGCTTCTTAAACAGTGTGGAAAATGATTGCATTACTATGATACAGGTTTAATGGGACACAGAATATAAACAGAACCAAAGCCTACACCAGCATTTCACATATCCCAGGGGTGTTAATGCACTGAAAATAATAGTAGGAAAGTTTTAATTTTAAGTGTGAAAAAAAATAAATAAATAGTTTGTACATGTATGTGTTTTATAAATACTCCCAGGGACACAAAGAAACACCCACACAAACAAGATCAACGCACAAAATATTTTAAGCAACACTAATGGAACCCTATGTACATAACTACATATTAAGGTTATAAGCATACTGATATAACTACATACTGACGCATGATGTTTACCGGGTATTTAAATGACTTCGCTTCTTCTACACACTTAATCTACAAGCAAAAATGAATCGGGTTTGGAAGCATATATTTCCTATCGGAGCACCTACAGAATTTTCCCTGGACCGGGGATAGTTACAGACGTGTCAGAATAATTTGTATCAAACAATACCGCCGGCCAGTAAACAATGCATAGCCCAGCCTCCCCTCGAGAAGATGCCAACAATCAATTGTCAGCGATAGAGTATTTGCTACAACCTCAAGGAAGTTCAAGGGCGCACCACGAGATGTCGCATGCTTACAATGGCTGCCCTTAGCTCCACCCAAGATACGTGCGCATAGCACCCCCCACCACCAGGGCTGGCAAGCCCTCAGCCGAGCAGAATATATTCCCGTGCAAAGGCTGGAATTGTCAATTGATCATAGACTCTTCTGAGACATACACCAGCTGGACAGTCTGCTCCAGTGTGCTCGTTTGCTGGAGCTTTCTGACCACCACTGACTACGCTGCCTAGAGATCTTCAGCTCACCGCCATTTACTGCAGAACTTCAGAAGCCCTCTCCCTGGGGACACCTTCCAGAAGTCCTCTGCCAGCCTAGCCCCTTGCTCCTGGCAACGTCTACCCCACGCGCCCTTCAGGACATGGGCATCGTAAGTCCCTTAAGGACATGTGACATAGTTAGACAGGGAAAGTTGTCATTAGCTACCTAGTCAAAACTGCCCCCAGCTAGTCTAGAACCAGGTCCCCTTCACCTGGACAGCCTAGTTTACTACTTCCGGTCAACTCTCGGTTGACAGGAGATAGTACGGGCCGTGTCTTATTCCTCAGGGAATACACACATTCTGATCATATCAAATATCTCATTTTCCCTCGAGTACATCCAAAACTCCTTAGTAAACATTTCCGTCCTGAAAGAGTGGAGCAAGAGACCGGATTTTAAATAAACTAGTTTACCGCCTAGGGTAGGACTGCGAGCTCCCCTCAGGGATTTGTCCGTCATAAGTACATACACCATTTGACGGCCACCCATTCGGGGCACCACATGTGTTGAACGGTAGAGCCACAATCATTAGTCAAACCACTGCTTGGGAGGATAGGTCGCTAGACCAACTTGCACTCGTCCACTGTACCGTTTGTGATGATGGAGGGAGTGTGTGGTTGGCTTTGGGTCGGACCTGTCCACTCAAGAGGCTCACCCGTTGAAGCTATTCAACTGCTCTTCAACCACTGCACAGTTTGTGTTGCCAGTTGAAAAATATGGTTGTTCAGCGCTGGTCCAGTGTGCCTAGAAGGCAAAACACTTTAGATAGGGAACGCACGTTGCCTGCTCTTATCTCATGAGGTAAGATTCTAGCACATAATGCCCTTCACCAAGAAAGGTGGAAAGGACTTTAAGGAGAGGAAGGCAACTACTGCCTACCAGTCTACCTGGGGCTGCAACCAGCCCATAACTGCACTTTGCCAAGAATCACCCCGGAAATGAGCTCAAGCCACTCACAAGTAGGTCGGGCTTAACCTCACGACTCCCTGCTCTCTGTTTCAGCTTCCCCTGAAGGTTCCCGATAGCTGGAACCTGCATTCAGTGATAGTGGCCATTCGTCATGGAGAGAAAAGGATACCAATTGGTCTTGCGTACCCTTGGTTTGCTGCTATCCCAGCCCTCAGAGAACCTCCTTCAATCCGTGGAGAAGCAGCCGGACCAAACGCAGCAGCAGTTCTTGGAGCAACAGCAGTCACTCCAGTAATCATAACCAAACCAGTATACCAGCCCGTCTATCAGCCAACCAAGTGTCATTGAACGTAAGCCGCAGGCCCCTAAGCCAGCACCCCGACCAGTAGCCAAGGCCGCTGTAGACTTCGTACCCAGCCACCAACCGACACGGCATGTGTTATATTCAGGACGGCCTGTAGTAAGCAAGTAGAACCAGCCAAACCACCCATAGTAAGTGCTTGTGGCCAGCACTAACAAAGTTCCCTGTTTCTGACTGAGTATAATAGCCCTGACCCAGATAGCATCACACCTCATTATGTATTATCAATCACCAAACAGAAACCCCAGACACAATTATTTTTTACAACACAATACTACTAGGATAATTAAATTAAATAAGACTTAGTTTTGAGTTTTATTTCATGCCTGTAATAAGTACATAAATTTATATTATCACTTGCTTGTATCCTTATAGAAATAATCAAAATTTTTTTTTATATACAAAACGAATCAAATTATTATTTGTATAATTTTTTAACACATTTACATGCATCTTACATTAACATAATTGCCAGTT
Source organism: Dryococelus australis (assembly GCA_029891345.1). Lineage (NCBI taxonomy): Eukaryota > Metazoa > Arthropoda > Insecta > Phasmatodea > Phasmatidae > Dryococelus > Dryococelus australis. The sequence goes on along the minus strand of CM056995.1, from coordinate 97,716,795 downwards.
GCATAACCTCCAGACCAACTAATTCCATTGGCTCTCAAGACCTCGATGTAAAGAGCTACCCAGATATATTCACTCCACCTAATTCCCAGCAGCCATGATGGGAAGAAAGCAGAAGTAATGAGATATGCTATTACTGTGAAAGTTGGGAAGTTTTTGCATGATAATCGTATTTTTTATTAAATGTATCAAAAGCTAATAACGTCTAATGGTTCAGTATACTGGTGCAGTTACAAATATTGCGATTGGTGAAAGTGGTTGTATATGTGTGTGGTGTGTGAAAAATAGACGAGAGCAATACTTGTCTGGCTGGATTGTTGATGAAATTTGTGGTAGAGTGAAGTGTGTTGGTTAAAGAGGGAAATTTTTGTGGAAATTCCTGGTAAATTTTGGGGACTCTCCTCTCTCCTGTGACCACCTAGGTTCGGCACACTATTTTGTAATTTTTAAGTGTGTTAAAGGTACAAATTAATTCCTTTAATAATTCTTTTGTGGAAATGGTTAAAGTGAATTGTGAGTTTAATACTTCATCATGGAATTAAAGAACTGCTCGTATGTATTATGTTTGAAGGTTGTTTTTATGGGAGTTCTTTTGTAATTTTGCGTGTTTTAAATTAAGTCAAGAACATATTTGTGAAAACTGAGTTGTGTTGTGTGTAGACAGTTGATACCCATCCACTCTGGATAGAATAGCAGGCCTCAAAATGGTTGAGTGCTAGGTAAAAAGTGAGAAAAATGACTTTTAAGACATAAAAAGTGACCAAAAGTGACTTCCTTATAATAAGTAATCAGTAAGTGAATAAATATATTAATAGAAAAATATTTACTTACTCTTACGTCATGTGTCCAACTCCGTCATATGTCGACTTTCCTCGATGTGATATTTTAAAATTTAGTTCTAATAATAACACAATAATGCTAAAACTATTAATAAGTACAATACAAATTATATAAAACACTTTTGTAATTTCCAGAGGTTCAATTGATTCAGTCAGAAGTTACCCTGAACACTTCCCCCAAACACCTTCTATTGAAAATTTCAAACATAATCTGAGATAATTTTAGACTTTTTCTGGTGCACTGAGTGCTAAACATGTTAAAACTCTTCTGCTTCTCTGAAGATTTTTAAAAATCTTATTTACACCTTCCAACACAGTCTAGGCCAAGCCGATTTCTGCCATGTCTTTCTTCTCCACAGCCTTCTTTACACTTTTATTTGCCTCTTCAAAAAGTCCATCTGCAGTCTTTCTCTTCTGTTTTTCTTCACTCTGCAATACCTTAAAACTTGTACCTTAAACTACGTTTTGGTCCATTTCCTGACAATATATCCATTAACATCATGTATTTCTAGCCACTCACTTCGGAAATGGCCCTTCCCCATTATTGAACATAATATTGATGCTTTCATTTCACAAATCACACAAAACTGTTGTTTAATTCCATCAATTTTGTAATTACAAATGACGTGGGAACAAATATAAGAAATTCATCACTATTAAACTGGGGTAACAATTTAAAAAATTATACGTTTATTATGCAGTAATTGTGGTTCTCACACACATAACGTCTTCTGGATTTACGATTACCAATTCACTGATAATTCTCAAATCCAACCAAACATGCAACAAGCCTGTCTTGTTTACTTTAGTTCCTAACCTATTATGGAATAACAGACATATTTAAGCAGATCATAAATCAAAGCAGACATTTTCTAGTAAAAAAGCTTATTTTTGTGCAAACATGTGGAAATACACACCTTTTTAATAATTTTTATGCTCACCTTATTGTAATTAGTAGTTTCCCACCAACAACACAGACTGCTTTCCTATGATTGGTTACCAACACACAAGTTTTACTCAAGATATAAAATATAACAATTTCTATTAACACTTAAGAAAATCCCAACACCGCACGACCTGCTAAGTTCTACTGTAAACCAACAAACAAGATAACACATTTTCAGTTTTTCTGTATACCACATGAAGCCCTCTTCACAATAGCGCGACGCGAAGCAATGTCGCACCGAACCAGCCAATCATAATTCATATCGCTCATGATGAGAGCGCTTGCGAAAAGCCTTACGTGCTGTAGAGGCGACACCACTGACGAGTTAGAGAAAACTGCCAATTAGTGTTGAAAAGAAGTAAATAGTGTAATGTTTGTAAACAAGGGGAATGAAAGCCAGATAGTAATGTATGTATAAATGTGTATATATATTAATAAATATAAATGTTTTTTCATCACGACATAATGTATGCGTGATATATGCAAATTGAAAAATATAGTATTCCTTACAAATACATTAAAACATGGTGAACAAAGCGATGTTAATGTGATGAAAAATAACAATTGCTTTTCTCGCTTACGAAAATGCTGCGGACCAGTGTACAATGAGATTGTAAAGAAAATTGTATGTATGAGTAATGTGGTTTGTTTACGCGAACAGGCAAAAAATAACTCGACACACTAACAAGAGCATCATTTTTGACATTAAATGATCAAATTATCATGTAAGGCCAACACATTTTATATAACATTTTAATTAAAAATTTTCAGTGTACACTATATTTATATTTACATTTATTTTCAACTTAACACACAGTATCATTGAAAATACTTAGTTTCTTGTTACATTTTTGTATGCTTATTGTAAATTACTGCTACATTTGAAAAGAAACAACATTTTTGTGTAAATAAGTTGTATTGAAGGGAGCGCTATCTACTTACTACTTTGTATTTAGTGGAACTTAAATGCTACTATACGAATTACATAACAAATTTTATGGTATCTATAGAATTATAGTTCTGTAATGAATTTCTCGTAGCAGAACAAATTAGAGTTTCGTCCAAATGCGTAGTTAAATAATTATTCTCAATCTCTTTATATATAACAGTGTTTATTTATGTGTTGTCAAATATCACTTGGCAGATGGAAGGCTACTCCAATTTCTTTTCCTACACCCGCTGTGTTGCTTCGTGTCGTGCTATTGTGAAGGGCAATGCTAACAATACTTTGTGCCATCGCTGCCTTTTGGTAAATCGCATCGTGTTGCGCTATTGTGAAGAGGGCTTAATGCATAATTTAACATTTCATATTTCTATTGTAAACACAGCTCACAAGAAAAGTCACAGATATCATGGTGTTGGAACCCAGAAACGCCGCAATGGTGGAGAAACTGAGAAATGGCACTCAATGAAAGTCAAAGTATGGCAGATATATTTTGGTAATAAGTTTTTGATGCTATGAAATTGCAGATAACACCAGCCAGCAGACAACGCATCAGCTTAACCTTACCCAATTTCTAAAAAAGTGACATAAGTAACTTTTTAAAATAAAAGTGACAAATAAGTGACTTGTATAAAATAAGTGACAATACGTGAGATAAGTGACTATTTTCGACCCCTGGAATAGTAATACAAAAACAATACCTATCTCTGCTGATGATCTTTGATACTTTGGGTGTGTTGAGCGTCATGTTCTTCTTTTCCTTCCCTTTCCTTGTGATGACAGGCTTAGGCGGAGGGTTAGGATGGAGGTTGTGCCGGTGATGAGTCACTGGGCATAATTTTCTGCACAACTCTGCTGTTTGTTTTGTTCAGTTGCTTTTCTGATCGAGATTTAAATGTGTTTGGTAATTTCAGTGGTATGAAGGTATTGTGTTTTATTGTGATTCTAATAATTGTCAATATGTCTACAGGGGTAAGAACCACATGGGTGCAGAAGCTGTGCAAGGAAAGCCTGCAGGGTATGTTAAAGGATGCAGGGATTGAGTATGAAGATTCAAGATACCATAGATGATTTGAAGAAGCTTGCCAGGAATTTGGTGTATAGTTATTGAACCAGAGACCTCAGGGGGAATTTCTTCAGTTCAGATGGGCGAGTCTGCTCCTTTATTCAAGTTATTGTGCTATTTTCCAACCGATCTATAACACAGATTGCCATATTTAAAGGCCCTTAATTTGTCTTCAGTTATTGATTTCTTAATTGAAGTAGGTAAAATAATAAGGTTGAATGTTTGTTCAAGGCGGATAGTGTATGTGGCACTGTTGTTTAGAGTGCTAGAGACACTGCAGGGTAGTTGGGGTAAGGAAATTTAAGAAAATTGGGAACTTTCTGCTATAAATTAGTATTATTGTCCCGAGTTGGATCAGAGGTTGCTACTATGCAAAGCCGTTTTTTAAGATCTTAGATAGAGAGCAGAAAAGAGGGGAGTCAATTGTGAGATTTCATAATAGACACAATAAGACTTGTGGAAATTTTAGGCAGCCCTTGTAATGAAGGTTATCTTACGGAGGTGATGTTTTACAACATCTCCCCAGTACAGTAGATATTTTGTATTTTCTAAGAAGCCTAGCTCTCTTAATGAGCTGCTAGAAAAAGTCGCAAAAGTGGAGGTTACTTTGGGGGATGTAAGGCAAGCCAAAACAATTTGTGAAATATGTGGTAAAACAAACCACAAAATGGAGAAATGTTTTAGAAGAAAGAAAAATAAAGAAGTAGTTGCGGTAATTGAAATGGAAGACAAGGGAACTAGGGAATTAGTAAAGGTAGTGTGGGAAAAGGAAAAAAGTTAGTTATGAAGGAGATTAAATGGGGAAGTACAAAGGATGGTGGTTTGTTTTAATTGTAATCAAGATGGACATGTTAAGCGGTTGCGTCCAAAATTAAAACCAGAAGTGCTTAGGAATGTAATCTGTTTTAATTGTAAGAAGGGAGGCCATATTCGGCAGGATTGTCCTGAGTTAATAGATTAGGAGATGAAAGAGAACAAAAAGTTTGTTTTTGGTGTAAGGAAGAAGGGCACATTCAATTATATTGCCCCTCTTTACACAAACCTGAAGGAATAAATTGTGTTAACTATGTGAAAAATAACAAAAGGGATGGATTATTGTTTGTGTCTGTGTTGGTAGGGACCAGTGTAGTAAAAGCTATACTTGATTCAGAAGCATCTACCTCAATTAGTTTTGAGTGTTATAACAGGTTAATGAAAGAAAATCAGGTAGGAATAATCACTTTAACTACTGGAGAAAACTGGGTGTTCTTGGTAGCTGATGGTGGAACTATTCTTACAAAAGGAGTAGCTGTGATGAAAATTAAAATTGAAGGATTTTCTTGGAAGATAGCACTTCATTTAAAACAGCATCTTTCAGATAATATGATACTAGGATTAGATAATTTGGGGAAAACTCAAACTTTTGTGGAAATTTCTGAGAGGTGTTTAAAATTGGCTTTTGCTACTGGGGTAAATATTTCATTGGATGGGAAGTCTGTGTTTGAACATAATTTTCAGGTGCAAATTCTGGATGAAAATAAAAATAATGAAATTGAGAAAATAAAGGAAGAGTACCAGGGTGTGATTACGTATAATTTATATCATTGTACACAGTATCCTATAAAGTTGAAATTAAAAGATTCAGAACTGGTGGTGTCACTTCCTTATCGCGTTACTCCTCCCAAGGTAAAGATTTTAAAGGATCATATTGTTGAGTTAAAACACCATGGTGTTAAGATTCTCATAGTATGTACACTAGTCCGGTGTTTTTGTTTCCAAACAAAGTCCAGGAAAGTACAGATTGATATGTGAATATCGTAAAGTCAATAAGAACATTTATTTGGATCATTGCCGCATTTCACAAATAGACACTATGTTTCAACATGTAGGGCAGGCTTATTTTACAACCTTAGACAGTGCGAACTGGATGCAGATTCTCGTGAAACTCTTTCTTTTGTGACCTCTTGAGGGTTGTATCAATGGACCCATTTACCTATAAGGGTGAATTGCGCACCCGAGGCTATGTCTAAAATTTTATTTAAAGAATTTTATTTAATGTTTTGGGGAAACTTTGTATGATTTTGTTCTGGGTGTGTGTGTGTATATATATATAAATAAAATTTGTGAGCAGTTACGTACGTTAGGTATCTGGGATTTGTGATTTCTGAAAGGACACTAACAAAAGATCCAGGTAAAGTGCAGCCTATTGTTTCATTCCCTGTTCCCAAAATTTAAAAGGAGTGAGAAGGTTTTTGAGAATGGTAGGTTTTTACGCGAAATTTATTCCAGATTATGCTATCATTGCTGAACCTTTAAATTATTTAAAGAGGTAAAATGTAGAATTTTTGTGGGGTCCGGAACAACAAAAGGCCTTTTGTGTCTTGAAAGAGAAATTGTCATCACTGCCAGTTCTTGCTTTGCCAAATTTTTCTAAGAAATTTACCTTACATGTAGATGCTACTTCTGTAGCAATTGGGACTGTGCTCAGTCAGAAAGTAAATGGAAGATTGGCTCCTGTAGCCTCTGCTAGTTGTTTGTTAACAATTGCTAAATTGAAGTATTCTACTTATGTGGAGTGTCTGGTGTGTTTATTTGCTGAGTATATTGAAACATCTACCTTTGATATTTTTACAAATAATACGGCACTGAGTAGGCTATTAAAATCCAACAAGCTGGTGGGGCGTTTAGCCAGACGGTTGGTACGGTTGACGTGGTTTAAATTTAAAAGTCCATCACATTAAAGGCACTGAAAATGTTGTAGCGGACTGTTTATCTAGAATCTTTAATACAGAAGAATTTGAACATAGGGACAGAGAGAAGGAAAATAAGGAGTTGGTTCCAGTTGATACATGTGGGGTAAGGAATATGGATGTTGGGGAAAAAAATAGAAGGACCTGAGAATAGGGTTAAGATAGAGGATGAAAAGGTAGAGGAAACAGTAGAGGAAATAAATGAAATTAATTTTGTAAATGTCTTATAGCTTTTCCAAAAACTTTTTAAGAATTTGACAGAATATCAGCGGAATGACTCTGAGTATAAGGAAATTATGAAGGAAATAGCATTAGGAAAGAGTGATTATTGTCTATTCCAAGATTTGTTGGGTAAAAGAACAAAAAAAGGGAAGTTCGTCATATTTATTCCTGTTGAATTAAGGAAAATAATATTAGCTTACTATCATGAGTCAATGATACAGGTTCATATGGGGAGTGACAAGATCATAGCCAGAATTCAGGAAACCCTTTTTGTATAGCCTGGAATGAGAAGTGGGTTTGAAGAGTGGGTTAAATTTGTAAAGATTATCAACAGGCAAAGCCAAGAAATACTAAAGAGGACGGAAAATTATCCGCGACAGTTGCTGGTTTTCCTTGCGAGCTTTTTTTATACATTAATGTGGTAGGGCCCTTATCTCGGAGAGTTTCAGGGTTTGCTTATATTCTAGTAGAAGTCAATAGTTTCACCAAGTTTGTGTTCTGTTTCCCCACGAGGTCCACAAAATATGTTGAAATATGTAAGATTTTGAGGTTAAGGCTATTTGCTGTGTTTGGGTCTCCAATATATTTAGTGTGTGATAATCATTTGTATTTTGTTTCATTAGAAATGAAGGACTTAATGTTTCACTGGGGCATCAAGCTCGTATTTAACTAACCATATCATCTGCAGGCAAATCTTGTGGAAAGGTATAACAGAAACTTAAAGGTAGCTCTTAAGAGTTTTCCAAAAATGTAACCATAGAAAATGGCATGAAGTTTTGTGTCATATTTGATTATGTTTCAATGATGTTATGAGTAGTGCAAGCAAATATATACACGCCGAGTTGGTTTTTGGGAGAAGGCTTCTGCATCCATTGGTTAGTGCTTTGTCACTAAATGGACCTTTGTAGAAGCCTGCAGATCAAAAGAAATTAGAGGAGGTATGGGAAGAAGTTACTCAAAATTTGCAGGAATATCATAAAAATATTGAGAAAAGGTAGCATTTGACAAAAGGCGAGGTGTTGTTATGTTTTGGGGATCTAGTAATCTAAGGTAGACTATCTTGTCCTGAAGTTAGCACCAAAGTGGCTGGGTCCATGTAGAATTGTGTCCTTTTTAGCTCCAGTCACTTAGTTGTTGGAGGATTCACAGAATCCTCATAAAAGACAAACGGTGCATGTTAGTAATTTAAAGCAATATTTTGAGCGATGTCAAAGAATTGTATTGTATGGTGTGGGTGTTATGATATGTGTTGTTTTTTTACGAGGGGAGGATGTAACTAAGGCTGCCTTCAGTTACTCATGGATTTCACTGGTCAGTAATTTCAGTAATGTCAGCTTATGTTCAGATACTGCTAAAGGCACTGATGACCACTAATGGTTGCATCTGAGAAGTACGCTGTGCAAAGCTACAACCGTTACTGAGATAGCGAATTTTACTGGCGCTAAAAACCTCAGTGTTGTCAGGTAAACCGTAGGATTGGCGGGAAGTTCAAGTCATGCTCGAGGAAATTATACTCATGGAAGGTACAGGTACTGAGGCAATCACTTATAATAAAGTGGTGCCCTCAGAAGATGCCCAAAAAGCAGTAGTAGGTGAGTAACATTTTTACTGTTTTTGTCCAAATGCTGTATGAAAATTAGTGAGGTTAGTGTGTCCGCCATACTTATTTATATTTTCCTGCACGTGGGAATACTACTGCCAGACGCTCCAAAACAATCAATTTACTGACGACTGTTCTCTTATTGCTGGCAAACACTGACAAACTATCAGTGATTTTAATTGATGCATGCCACTCTTTCTACTAATCAACTATGAGTACGACTCATCACTAAGTGTTCCTACTTCCACTACTACAGACGTGAGACAAGTAGAGAGAAATTTCCATATGTATTCTCGGTTGCCTACTCAACCAGACAACAGGAATTTATATGCAAATTTTCGTCACTTGAAGGTTACGCAACCCGGCATGTGCGCTGCTCCCCTTCCCCATGTTGAGAGCCAACAAGCTGCCCGGACCTATGCTAAGGCTATGCGCCACCGAAAAGGCACGAAGTAAAAAAGTTGACTACTGCTGAAACAAGTTTTTTGTATCCCACACCAACCAGGGCAGGATACTCGGCCTACCCACAGCCCATGCCGGCAGCCTACAAGCTCCGCCTATATGTCAGGACGCTGTCGGGCTCGGGCAGTTATTCTTTTTTCTTCTCTCGCGATATCCCAGATCACTGCTCAGTGCTGAGACCTCCGGAGAAACTTCTAAGCTTTAAGTACGCCCCCAGCGGCTACTTCGAACGTGGACGACCAGTGAACCCGACAACCAGCGAATACGCTCACATACTTAATAAATTCACTTTGTCTCCTCTAGACACTTTAACTACAACAGTTTAATAGTAATATATATTTTACCGTCTAGATTTATATTTCCCGCTTCCAACCTAGATCGCCTACACCTGGCCAAAGTAGTTACCTTCTGCAATCTGATGCTTGGTAGGAAGTAGCAGATGCCACATGTTTATTGAGTAGTCAATAAACATACTTTGTTCTCTATATTTCAGCTTCTTTTCTTTCACAGAATATTATTCTATTCACCTGCTAGAAAGCAGTTACGACATCCACTACTGACAGGAACTGGGACTTTTTATGCAACCGAATTAGTTTTGACTGCGGGCGCCCCTCAGGGGTCCGTCAGTCCTTATACACACCCATTAGATGGCCATCTGTTGCTTTCCAACCGCCAGAGCACTGATTAGTGTGGGAGGGGAGGAACAGAGGAACCACACCCACTAGTAACACCTTCATTCAAGGAGGGGCGGCAATCCCAGGTTATTCCCTTGCTCCAGAGCACTGTCTAGTACTGGCGTGACTGTGGCCTGAGACCTGCCGTTCGACCTGCGTGAACGCACATCCAGTAAAGGCATTGGTGGTCCACACAGCTCCATGTCTCTGATCAGCCAGCAAAGCGTGGAGGATCAGTGGAGACTCTTACCGAGCCTGTGTCAGCAAGCCAATACTGGACATACACTGTGAAGTTGTTTCCTCGTCAGGGTGCACTCCGTATCTCGTTAAGCAGTTACTCTAAGCCTTACCAGTTAAGAAATGGCAAAAAGCGTAGGGAGCAAAACATAGCATTCCTTGCTGTCCAGCAGTTGAGTGTTCTGCACCTCCCACGAGGGAAAGGCAGGCGGAATGGGACCGTGCCGCCGAGCTCAGACGCCAAGCAGTAACACCTGCTACGGTTATAATTGTATATTTTTCCCCGTCACTTCGTACCAGCCCATAGTACCAACTCGTGGTGAGAGGGTTGGTGTACAAGACTGAGGCTCGGCATGGCTAGTCAAACCCGCACTTTTGGAGCTGTGAGTCAGCCATCTGGAATCGCCGCTTCAGAGTGGGGTGAGCCCGCTGCCATTAAATGAAACCCGGACAGCATCACCAGCATCAACCAGGACAATGGTGTAATTCAATAACCAACACCCTTCGTCTAACACTGTCATTAAAACCATGCTATTGGTCTAACATTAAAATCCTAGACAAAAGTGCCATACAGACTTAAGCGGGTACACACCAAGTGATTTTCTTACGCCCAACGTGGGGCGTCAGACTATTAACTGTACACAGCTAACATCCGAACTAGATCAACCAGGATTCAGAGAGCTCAGGGTCAAGCCGGTGAAACCAAACGGACTTCGGGGAGTCCACGAAACATCCCGAGGCACCCATAACCATTAAAATGTCGGTCTCAGAGGTTAATGCCCCCATAGGCGAAAACCACTACAATAAGCATGACATACATGATGTACAGTGTAGGCATGCCAACTGTCCGGGCAGTGGCACACTGCAAATAGAATGTACATACTGTGCTAAGATATTCCTTTATGCCTGCCTAGGCTGGCCAGAAGAGGCATTTGACACAGAAGGATTAGAATACCGCTGTTCCGCTAGCAACTCACGAGCTTCTGCAATGAAATCACTTGTCCCGGCCGAGGCATTAATTGTATCAGGTGCACGACATGTAGCGAACCCTTTCACCACTTATGTATAGGGTGGCCCGACGAACGTGTCTTTATGTTCAGGATGGCCTACCAGGGCAAGAGGTGCCGACGAAAGCATACCTCTCACTCCCGCAGATCCAAGCAGTCCCGTATCTATATACAACTGGGGACAGCACCTGGCCATACAGCAACCGGTACAGACGACATTCAGATTGCCAACCCCATGAGGACCCGGTGGTATTCACGCAGGAATGCCAAAAAGGGTTAAGAGAAATGGACCTGCCAGCAAAACAGTAGGTCCACCAAGCCCAATTACATTTGAAAGTCCTCGCCCTCACATGGTGAGAACAATATAGTGAATTCCTAACGAACTGGAAGCAGTTCAGTAACAGGCTCACAGCGGAATTTACTGGCAAGCAGGTGTTGGCTAGACTAACAACTAAATTTTATAGTCAGACTCAGGTACCCAACGACGAAGCTGAAATCTTCATACAAAGGAAGGTACAGATGTTTCGACGTATGTTCCCGGAGCTGATGAAGCTACCACAGTTCGTTCCATCAGCCAGATGTTACTACCTAGTCTCAGGAAGGTCCTCCTTATGGCTAAGCATACCACCTTGGATGAACTATTTGACCGAGCCCGAGAAGCAGAACAAAACTTTGCAGCACAGACTAGTCTCAAAAAACACGTATCGATCAAGGCCCCTAAAGTTTGAGTTCCACTGGTTGCACCTCTTAAAAGTGCACCAGCTCCAACCACTTGCATGGCATTCGTACCCAAATGCTGGTTCTGCCCAGAGAACCACTGGAATAAGGACTACCCCTGGAAACCAGAGAGGTCTGCCTTTCCACCCAACAAGGTTAATTGAACGCCAGCAACTATCCCTACAAAACCAACCCTTGATAGAAAGCCGGGAAATGCCGCAGCCTGGGTGTGAAACGAGCCACCACTACCGGACACCAAGGACCCATCATCATCCAGGGTTTAAATGAGGAACCATCAGTCTCCATAGCCCCTCATATAGAAGTAGAAATAAACAGGAACACAGTGCTGGCGCTACTTGACTCGGCAGCAACAGGGAACTTTATCCTAAGAAACCTCCTAACTGCCGAACAAATAGCACACATGCGCCCCCAACAAAATATCGTGTGAATGGCCCAGCATGATACAACGATCCAGGTTGACAGCCGAATTACCTTACAGGTAAATCTGCATCGCCTCTCGGCATCTACCAAATTTATAGTATCACCAGCAATTACAGAAGCAGTGATATTAGGTTCCCCATGGTTACTGCAACAACAGTGCATAATAGACCCTAGGCAACGCCATGTATACATGAGCGAGATGGATAGGATCACTGTAAACTGGGACTACAGTCCAGACAACTTTGTACCTACGCTTATCAAACCTAACAGAATCAATCATGAGCTTGGTGAAATGGAATTTGGCCCGCTACACCAAGTATTATATGAACATACTAGCGCCTTCGGACAAGGGAGTTGTTACGCCAGACTAGGTAAATCCAACACCAGATCTGGACGACAACCGACGTCTCCGTGTACAACCGACCCTACAGGATGTCAGCACGCCGCAGTGACTTAATCACGGAACAAGTAAACAACATGAAGGACCAGGGAATACTGGAACCCTCTAATTCACCGTACAATTCCCACATAGTCCTCGCCCCAAAGAAAGATGGAAAACTTAGATTCTGTGTCAATTTTAAGGGTCTAAACGAAATAACACACCCTATTGCCCCCCCCCCCCCAGCTATCAACCTAACACATACCCTGCATGACATTGGCAAGGCAAAAATCTTTAGTACCCTGGACATGGAGTCAGGATATTGGCAGATTGCAGTAAACCTGGATAGCCGCAAGTACACTGCGTTCACTACATCAGAGGGCGAAACTCTTCAATTCCGAGTAATGCAGTTTGGGATGAAGAATGCCCCTGCCATATTCCAATGCCTCACGTCCACAGAGGTATTAACTGGTTACATCGGAGAGTTCTGTTCTGCATACCTCAATGATGTAATCATTTATTCCAATAGCTGGGAAGAGCATCTTGAACACATACAGTGAGTTCTTGAATGACTAGAACTCCAAGGGATGACTTGCAAGCTGTCAAAAAGCTATTTCGGCAAGTCATCCATAGATTACTTGGAACATGTTGTGTCACCGGAAGGGAACTTCCCACAACAAATTCAATTCAAGCTATTGAAGAAGCTGACGAACCAACAAACAAACGACAACTACGTCAGTACCTGGGTCTCTGCAACTGGCTACGAGATTTCATACTAAACATTGCGCAACACATGGCACCACTTCACCCACTTCTCGAGACTCATTGGCGATGGGGATTAGAGCAACGACAAGCTTTTAATAATCTGAAAGCTAGCTTCGCGAACATCAGGTAACTCCACCGTCCGCAAGGAGACCAACCATTAATACTGCAAAAAGATGCGTGTCAAAACGGTATGGGCGCAGTATTATATTAAACACTTAACACTTTAACCCGAGTTATCTTGGGTTGAATAAAGTGGTTAATAAATGCTAACCCGAGTATACTTGTGACACACATTACTTTCATGTCCGCTGTCTTTTATCCCCATTATACTCGTTAATCTTCCAGTTTCAAATGTTCACTTTAGATAGCAGCAGTTGTCGACTGTGTGTGTGTAGTTGATGTGCTGAAAATTAGATGGCAGCACTAGTTGCTGGCTGACTCATGTGATGATAACAAGTTTACTTTGTTGGGGACAGAGTGCAGCATTTACATGAAATGTTTTAGTTTTTCACATTCACGAAAGAGTACAGCATTTACACAGCTCTATTTTTCAATATTCCTGGCCACTTCGCACATTCATATCATCCAGCGGCCAGAATAATAACTACATGAGTTGTACAGTGATATAATTTTTACTACAAATTTCACTATACTTTATACGGCACACAAAGTAAGCAGTTTCGTTTCATTTTCGGGTGCAACAGACATATTTATGTAACGAAACATAAACTGTAATTTTTAATCTCTCTATTTTATTTTGATAGTGTTTTATGGCGAATGTTGCGAAACAGTTTACAAGTGACAAAATAGACAGTTTCATTTAGTTTTTGTGCGTGACTAGCATAAAATACAATAAAACATCAAATGTAATTTGTGCACGCGCTTAGTTATTTAATTTTATCTTGTGATGGAAACTGAGGACGAGTTTGTGGTAAGTGGAGGGTCGGATTTGGAAGACACTTTGGCAGAAAGTAGAAGTGATTTATCGAACACGAGTTTTGATTCTAATCTTGACAGTTTGGATTCAGAAAGTGAGAATGTGCTTAAGTCAGCGTGCATCTGGTGCAAAATCAATCCAGTACTTGTATCACCAGCACCTCCAAACTACGCATTTAAAGGTATGCCGGATGTGAATTTCAATGTAAGTGACAATGCTGATATATTTTATTATTTCCACCAGTTTTTTGACGATAATATAGTGAAGCTTATAACTGATGAGACAAATATATACGCAACTCAGTGTCAAACGAACTCACCTGTTACTTCAAATAGGGTATGGCAACCTGAAACATATGATGAGATGTGTATCTTTTTGGCTCTACATATTTTGCAAAGCATCGTTAGGAAACCTAAAATGACACAGTACTGGTCAAAAAATCCACTGATCTCTCAACTCCATTTTTCTCAAAGTGTATGTTTCAGTACATTTCCTTGAAAAGGGCCAGGTATGGTATAAAAACGTACCTGCTGTGAGAGTCCAAGTTGGGATGTATGTGGAACTTCATAATTCACACAGGAAAAAGCACCGTGCTTGGGAATGAGTTCAGGGAATTCCAGTTTCCTCCAAGTTGTGATGAATCTCACAGAGCTCCTACTCAACAAAGGTCATTGCCTAACTACAGAAAATTTTTGCAATTCTTCACAGTTAGCAGACTTGCTGATTTCCCATAAAACAGATGTTTATGGGACATTAAGAGCAACTAGAAAGGATGTCCCCAAGGCTTTGCAAGAGACAAAGTTGTGTAAGGGGGAGATAATCGGGTACCAGAAGGGAAAGGTGTGTATGTAATGAAATGGAGGGACAAGAAAGATATCTGCTTGATTTCAATAGTACACAACACCGAAATGATAACTGTCAGGAAGAAAGGTGAAGAGAAAGTAAAACCTAAGGTAGTAATTGATTATAACGATACTATGGGAGGAGTTGGTCGTGTGGATCAACATCTAGCAGGCTATACTGTTCCAAGGAAGAGAAGCGAGAAGTATTACAGAAAAATATTTTTCCACTTGTTAGATCTGTCACTGTGGAATTCTTTCATACTGCACAGGAAATATGGTGGAAGTAAGATAGCTTTGCAGTACCGGATGGAGTTAGTGAAGCTCACCAAGAAGAAATACCACCATCCTGAGTTTGCAGTCAAACATGGACGTCCAGGAAAAATACCTACACCAATGAGGCTTACTGGACATCATTTCCCAGAAACATTGCCTCCAACTGAGAAAAAGTCAAATCCAACCAGACAGTGTGCAATGTGCAGCAGAGTGCATGATGCCAAGGGAAAAAGGATAAGAAGAGAAACAAGATTCTACTGCCCTGACTGCAATGTTCCTTTGTGTGTTGCACCTTGTTTCAGAGTGTAACACACTGTATCAGTGATATAGGACCCTGAGTCACTGATATTTAGGGTCTATCTAAAAAAAATAGCATTTTGAAAAATTTGACATACTTTAGATTAAAAATTGAGTTTTATTATTTCTGTGTGTGTGTGTTTATTATAATGTTTTGTCAATACTACTGGACATATTTTTGGAATGTAATAATTTTCTGAAGTTTTCTTTGGTTAGGGTGTGCATGAACAATACTGTTTATTGTGTAAAAATTGCATTGCTCTATGGGAATATTTGTGGACATTTTTAATGCAAATATTGTTTGTCTGTGTGTTCTGACACAAGTAGTATTTTTAATTTCACGCAATTTCTCTATGCGTATACATGCTCTGTAGTAAAAATAATATAAGTAGCGTAACTGATTTTTTTGACAAAATAGGTTAAAAATATGTCCTTATTTGCATCCACACTGATTTGTTCAGTTTTTTATACAGAAGTATTAACTGCCCGAGTTAACTCTGGACAAAAAAATGGACACTATTAAAAAAATTAATATTTCGTAAACGATTACATTAAATTTTTTTTAGAATTTTTCTTTAGTTACATTTCTAGTGTACTTTCCGATAATGCAATAAAAAAAAAGTGATTCTGTTGGCACAACTTTTGGAAATGTAAAGGGATGTTAATTGGTTAACAAGACGAGATAGGCCAACCTAATGTGATAGCGTATACTCCAACCCGGCACATAAACTCAACATTATTGTAAATATGAGGGGGAAAAGAACTTCAAGAGCTCAACATTGCTGTTGCAAACATCCAGCACAATTTTATAAACACAAGGAAACTAAAGCATTTGTTCCACAGTTTCCTAGAAAAGAAGCATGAAAAACCACATGCACTTTTTCCTTTGCCTGTTGTTACACGGTGAAATGCAGGGTTAAAGAGTGTTTTTTCTTTGGTTGATAATTTTCATGACATTCTTGATATTGTTAGGACAGAAGACTTAAAATTGACGCAAAATGCAGGTGTGGTGTATTTAGTATTACTGTCTTCAAAAGACAAAGAATTAATTTACTGCCAAGCAACATTTGTGAAGGATCACGGCAAACCCCTTGTTGATTCAATCAAGAATTTGGAGGGGACTTCATACCCAATTGCCCACACATTATACAGGATATTAAATTATTTGAAAGAAGGATTTGAAAATGTTATGCAGGGCATTTATTTTGATGCAACTGCAAAACTTCTTTCAAAAATGAGTGTAGCTACTAGCTCTTCAGTGAACTGACACTCAAGAAAACTATGGCAATGTCTCGTGATAAACTTTCTTCTCTGATGGCAGCTGATCCAGGCAAGCTACATTTTGACTGTATTAAAGTTCTTGATCCAAAGTGTATCTTGTCAGAAGAGGTAGACCCCAACACATTGTTAAAGTTATGGCGTGTAAAGAACATGCAAACTGCAAGTACAGAAGAACTTGTCAATGTTTTCAGGGACTTGCAGAATAACCTAAAGAAACAAGTTACGGAAAGTGGTGGATGTGACATTGTCAAGGGACTGGCCATTTTGAAAAAGTCTCATCCCAATTTTGCTAAAAAAAAGTGCTTTGAAGCCATATGTCTTCCTTCCTCAAATGTTGATTCTGAAAGGTTTCTCTCAGCTTACAGCAGTAATCTGTCTGACAGAAAAACAAATTTAAGCCAGACTAATCTCGAATCTACGTCAATATTTTATTTTGAACATCACTAGTGTTCATGAACAGAACTTGGACCATATCAAAATTCAAGAAAATGTACAGTATTTGCAGATGATTACTTTCCATTTTCAAAGCGTACTGTGAAGTGAAGTAATTTGTGGAATATATTTTTATAGAGGGAGCTCAACAGGTAAGCAATTTTTAAGTATACTTACCAAATGAATTTTGTATGATCATTATTTACAATTTTCGTTAAACTTGCAAATGTCAAAAAACTATTGGTAAGCTGTTTCACTGATATGTCTGGATACTTTTAGTAGGTTTAGTGTTTGTTTAATGCCAAACTTTACATTTACTCTACATTATATGGCAAGAAAAAGGTTTTTTTCTTTTTTACATAAATATAATAATTTATGGGGGAGCAATTCCTTTGAAGTTGATAAATAACGCCACTTTTGTCTAAAAATAACACCACTTTGTAGCATAAATAAAACCTCAAATGCATGTCTCTACTCATCACCTACATCTACTTAGACCTTCTAGAGAGGGGGGCCTACGCCTCATTCCACCACCTTTTCACAATGAATCTTCATCGCAACAGTGGGATGAGAGGGCAGGGGGACATTGACACGTGCCTCTCCTACTACTAATCAACTACGATTACAACTCATCGCTAAGTGTTCCTACTTCCACTATTACAGACGTGAGACACGTACAGAAAATTTTCCAGATGAATACTCGGTTGCCTACTCTACCAGACCACAGGAACTTATACGCAAATTCTCGTTGCTTGAAGGTTACGCAACCTGGCTAGTACGCTGCCCCCCCCCTTTTCTCCTCGCTGAGAGCCTACAGGCTGCCTGGACCTCAGGCAAGGCCGAGCGCCTCCGAAGAGGCACGAAGCAAAAATGCTGACTACTGATGACAAAAGTTTTTTGTCTCCCACGCCAACCAGGGCAGGATACTCGCCCTCCCCGCAGCCCGCGCCGGCAGCCTACAAGCTCCGCCTATAAAGGTCAGGATGCTGCTGGGTTCAGACAGTTATTCTTGTTTCTTCTCTCGCAACATCCCAGAGCACTGCTCAGTGCTGGGACCTCTGGAGAAACTTCTAAGCTTTAAGTACGCCCCCAGCAGCTACTTCGAACGTGGACCAGCGAACAAGCTCAAATACTTATTAAATTCACTATGTCTCCTCTAGACACCCTTTACTACAACAGTTTAATAATAATATATATTTTACCATCTAGATTTATCTTTCCCGCTTACAACCTAGAACCAGGTCGCCTATACCTGGCCAGCGTAGTTACCTTCTGCACTCTAATGCTTGGTAGGAGGTAGCACATGTCACATGCTTATTGGGTCCTCAATAAACATAATTTGTTCTCTATACTTCAGCTATTAGCTCGCTAGAAACCAGTTACGACGTGCAATACTGACAGGAACTGGGACTTTTTATACCACCGAATTAGCTTTGACTACGGGCACCCCTCAGGGGTCCGTCAGTCCTTATGCACACCCATTAGACGGCTATCTGTTGCTTTCCAACCGCCAGAGCACTGATTAGTGTGGGAGGGGAGGAACATACGAGCCACAACCACTAGTAACACCTTCGTTCAAGGAGGGGCGGCAATCCCATGTTATTCCCTTGCTCCAGAGCACTGTCTAGTGCTGGGGTAACCGTGGCCTGAGACCTGCCGTTCGACCTTGCGTGAACACACATCCAGTAAAGGCATTGGTGACCCACACAGCTCCATGTCTCTGATCAGCCCGCAACGCATGGGGGATCAAAGGAGACTTACCGAGCCTGTGTCAGCAAGCCGATACTGGACATACACTGTGAAGTTGTTTCCTCGTCAGGGTGCACTCCGTATTTGTTAAGCAATGACTCTATGCCTTACCAGGTAAGGAACGGCAAAAAGCGTAGGGAGCAAAACATAGCATTCCTTGCTGTCCAGCAGTTGAGTGTTCTCGCACCTCTCACGAGAGAAAGGCAGGCGGAACAGGACCACGCCACTGAACTCAAGATGCCAAGCAGTCACACCTGCTCCTGTTATAACTGTATATTTTTCCTCGTCACTTCGTACCAGTCCAGAGTACCACCCCATGGTGAGAGGGTTGGTGTACAAGACTGAGGCTAGGCACGGCTGGTCAAACCCGCACTTTTGGAGCAGTGAGTAAGCCGCCTAGAATCGCTACTTCAGAGTGGGGCGA
Source organism: Dryococelus australis (assembly GCA_029891345.1). NCBI lineage: Eukaryota > Metazoa > Arthropoda > Insecta > Phasmatodea > Phasmatidae > Dryococelus > Dryococelus australis. The sequence goes on along the minus strand of CM056995.1, from coordinate 97,697,536 downwards.
GCCCGCCGCCATTGATTTAGACCCAGACAGTATCACCAGCATCAACCAGGATGACGGTGTAAGTTAATAACGAACACCCCTCACCAAACACAGTCAAGCCTGATTAAAACCACGCTATTGGTCTAGCATTAAAATCGTAGACAAACGTGCCATACAAACTTAACCGGGCATGCGTCATAGTGTTCGTCAACAGTAACAGAAGGCGGTCTGAGTGTAGTCATCACTACAGTGGAAGTGTATTTGGTTTGAAGATTTTTTAATATTTTTTCAGCGAGTTTGTTTGTCTTGTGTGGTCCACCCCTTATGTTGCTCCAGTACTACAGTGTTTCGGTGTTAAGTGGGTTGCTTTGAGCATTCTCAAGGGGCTCGCATTCTCTGCTCTACGCTTATTGGATGGCTTTGATGTTTAATAACGAAATCATGTTGGAAATGAGTGTGCTAGAGATGATGACGGGTGGTCTCTGCATAGGGGGCAACACCTAGTGGGGATTTTATCATGTTTAAATATTGGTGCTAAGCACTGTTTCTGGAGAAGCGTCACCAGGGCTGAGGCCCCGGTAGGAGCCTGGAGGCTTCCACCGAACCAAGATGGGACAGAAGCTTCGTCGGCGAGTACCGGGAATCAGCAAAGGGATTGTCGCTGCGGGCTGTTGCCGGACCAGGAGATGATGCGAGGATGTCTGCAGAGAGTGAAAAGTTAATTATCGAGTCTATGGACTTTGATTAATTTGCGAGCAGGTTTGAACTGATTATTTTTCAAGCAATTCAGGGCTTATAAAAAATTTGCTCCAAAAAGAACTTAGAATTTTTTCGTGCCTGGAATGAGTCTTACAGAGATTTTTCTGCTCATGAGAGGACACAGAGAAAAGTAACCAGTTGTTTATGCTCGGACTTTGACAAATTCTTGTGGGTTGCAGACTTTGGATGGTTGTGCACTGTGCGCGGACTTGGTATGAATTTTACCTATGTGGCAATTTGTTCGACTCTTGGGGTGCATGTGCAGGACTGGTTGGTAAGTGTTAGTGTGTTAAAGGTACAAATTAATTCCTGTAATAAGTGAGTTTAATACTTCATCAGGGAATTAAAGAACTGCTTGTGTGTATAATGATTTAAGGTTGTTTTTATGGGAATTCTTTTGTAAACCTGAATGTTTTAAATGACGTAAGTAACGTACCTACATATGTGTGAAAACTGCGTTGTGTTGTGCGTGCAGACAGATGACACCCATCCACTCTGGACAGAATAGTAATACAAGAACAATACCTATCTTTGCTGATGATGTTTGATACTTTGGGTATGTTGAGGGTCAAGTTCTTCCTTTCCTTCCCTTGTTGTGACAGACTTAGGTGGAGGTTTAGGAAGGAGGTTGTGTCAGTGATGAGTTACCGGGCACACTGTTATGCAAGTTTAGTCATTTTAAAATGATGACCATTTGTTCAATCATGAGAGTTTCTCTTTGTTTAGCCATTTCATGAATAACATGGTCAAAATTAAATATCCGTGAAAGAATACCTATTTGGGGGGGGGGGGGGGGGGCGGACCCACCTATTTCTTTCTATAACAAAACGTGTACCAAACTAAGGAAAAAACTGAAGTTAAACCATAGATGTGTCAATACATAGATGTGCACAACAATGAGAATGGATAGTCAGGCAACGTGGCAGAAAACTAGATATGTTCTGTAACAAAAGGGGAAACTTAATACACAAAGTTAAATATAACCACAAAATTTCGTAAACATGCTCAGAAAGTGGAGAAGAAAAATCTGGATGTAAAAGGTTAACACAAAAAACACTTTGACGAGTGCTCTACCTTGGTAGGTAGGTGGTTGAGGCGTTGACTGCCCTCTTGAAATTGTTAGGTAAGCCTACAGCGATGTGATTGACAAATGTTATTGGCCTGATGGGTCGTGGTGGTTTTAGATTCCGTGGGTTGCCGCTTAATGGAAGGGTACCATCGGAAACAAGGGGAGTCAAACCCCAGAGTGAGGCGGAATGAGATAGTTACCCGCTCAGGGAGTTCTATCTTCCTCAATAATACAGTTGTCAATAGGCGGGATGCCAGTTGTCCCAGGGTGTATGAGATAGCGATGCAAGTTAAGTGATCGTGGGGGTGGATGGTCTGGCTGGAGAGATTGAGGCTATTCGTACGGGCCGAGTGGGTCGGCAGGTAGGCACGTAATCCGTGTGAGATGGTACTGCATGGGGTTTGGGGACTACCTTTGGCAGGAGTCGAACTCGGACCATTTTCCCCGAAGCAAATGTAATGATGCGCGTTAGATCCATCCTTTGGAGGGTCTACTGTATCTGTGGTAACCATGGCTGCCGGGGTAAGGGCTCCGACTGAGCAGGGTGATCTCCCTCCGGGTCAAACTCTGACCAACAGGCATCTAAATATTTGTGTAAGGGTGTCCAGTGATCTAGAGGAATAAAAGGGGATATCGGCCTAGGTACTACTTCAGTTTCCGAAGGCGGGGGTTCGACCTCGCTCATGTCATCATTAGTGGGGTTGGTTTTGAGAGGAGAGCTCTTTCTAAGGCACGGCGTTCTCTACGTCAATGTCGACATTGAACTCCACCTATTTTAATATGCATTTTTTCAGTCACTTGACATTCCTGCAAACGTGCAGTACTGGGGGCATGACTTATGCAGTCACACCCAAGGCCCTGACGTGTAGAAGTGCAGTCCAGTATTGGGACGTCACTGAAGGTAGGTGCGGATACACTGAAAACCCAGGAGCTGTGGCGTCTTGCGCAGACTAAGATTTTCTGCAAGTTCCATCTCCTGTAGAGTTTGGTGCACCACACGGCTAGTCTTCAGCAGGAATTAATTACTGAACCTGGTACAAGCTGTACAATTACACTGAAAACCAAACTGTTAAACGACACAAGGACTAACTTTAAAATAATGGTAAACGGACAAGTTAAGTTTCACGTGAATTTTATTACATCATTTATGAAAAGTGGAAAGTCCTGGCTAATCAATTACAAGGAATAAATAACTAGCTAAAAAATGTATGAAAAATATATAACACACTGAAACAGGTGAAGGTGAGCCTGAAAAAAAATTAAAAATAAGCAGAAATAATTTATGGTAAAGAAGACAATTTTACAGTGTATTTTAATTGCAGGAAATTATCCAGGAGGTAAACTAAGGCACAACAACCTGCTACCGCAGAGTCACGGAAGTAGACTGGGGTGCAGGGTGCAGGAATGGGATTACCTTTGGAGGTGTTGCTGCCCTCACGGTCAGCGGGTGCAGTGGTGGACGAGCCTTTTCCAAGCGGCAGGGGTGGTGCAGCCTTCACAGTCTGCATAGGTAGCGTGAAGTCTTCTTGCAGGCTCCTGGATGCTGAGCGGTGTCGCAAACTGAGGAGAGGAGAGAGAGGTCTTGCGCAGACCTGGGAGTGCTCACTGACCTACGTGGCCGGTAAGCCCGGCGTCTCTGCTGGAATGTGGTACGACTTCCTTATACATGAAAAAATCCTGTGATCAACGATCTTCCGGGGGTGCGGGGGTAGAGTAGCCTTCCAAAGCGGAGGTAGGTTTATCAGAGTAACGGTGCCGCAGCTCATTTCTTATCTCCCCGCTTGGAGGCAACTACAAATTAAAACACCTCTTTCTGAGGCTGGCAGGTGGTGATGTCACAAGGTCGCAGGGGTGCTGCCATCTCGTAGATTTGCTGAAACTTCTTCCACAGCTAAATAGTAGGGTAGATTGTGTATTGTGCGGGAATGCTGTATTTATGTCAGTATTCAAGGCGGGAATGTAAAGCAATGGTTTAAAAATGTTTAAGAAAATAACAACGTTTTATCTGTGTGTCTTGTGACACGAAAAAGTTCAGTCCAGAGGAACATTGTTATATAAAAATAAACAACATAAATGTACATGAACCAATATTTAAAAAAAGATGTCACTTGCAGGTATTTATAAAACATGTACTCAAATTTACTTATCACTCATGCATTTATTGGGTAAATATAGTAGATTATAACTTTTCAAGCAATTAAATGTAAACATAGTGTGTGAAAAGTGAAGCAAATGGCGACGTTTACATTTGTGTGTGGTGGAAAGATACAAACTGGCGGAAAATAGAAATTAAGTACAGGTTCAAAACCGTCCCAAAGAATTAGCATTCACACTCCCCTCACAATTCCTTGCACGCTCATGTGAAATGCATCCACACTTGTGCTTGCCCTCTCTAGTAAAGAAAATGGGGATTGTCGTTCTTCAGCTGTTTTGTTGATCAACAATAATTAATTATTTAAAATTGTAATTGATTTCGCAGCTAGTTACTATATGAGAGCAGATGATACGACTTTGATGATGTTACTGCATAGGAATGGAGAGAGGAGTTTGCGATGTTACAGAATGTTGGCATTTTAGGACAAAAATTAGAAAATGTTAACTGCTGTGAAGAATAGTGTGGACTTTTACAGCTTGATCATCCAATATTAATTGCTTCACTGAGTGTAAACTAATAAGTTTAATTTGACGCATTATGTCTTTGCAACAATGTTATAAAACAGACTTCAGCACATCAGCGGGCAAGCTTTGCACCTGGTATCAATGGAAATTTATTGTTGACACGCAATGAGCCGTTATGATCTTGTACTGCCTACCATGGCAGGAATGGATCTTCCAGTCAAAGATTTTATTATTTACAGACTGATACTATGCATCATTGAAGGCACCGGGTTCCACTGCACGCAGCTAGATGGCTACACCAATATTACTCCACCATCTCCTCATCTCCAAGCTGGCCAGTGATGTCACAGTATCCAAGAAGCTATACTATTGCCACCCCTCACTCCAGCAAACTACCCTAATAAATGACAGAAGAGGAAGGACCCAGTGGAGTATAAATAGTGGGTTACGACGCTCGCTCAGGACTAGTCTTCATTTCTCCACCCGCACTCATTGCCGGGGTTCTGAACAGCATGCTTGCCTTCAAGCTAACCTAGCTCACTTTGTTCCTAGCTGTTACCTTCCCTTCTTTCACTGCACTTTTAGTGCTGAAGGGAACACCTCTCTTTACTCTCCACAGCACCTCGTCGCCGGAGACATCCATCTCGACCTGATTAGTCTTCACCGAATACTCATGCCAAATGTCATCTACACATCTAGACTCTGCGGCCTCTTAACGGCAAACACATGCACAGGAAGTTAACACCAGTTTAATTATTTTAATAGTGCTCGTCTACCCCCACACCATTGTTAACTCAGGACCAGGTCACCTCTACATGGATAACGTAGGTTTAAAGCTTCCATAAGCTCTTGCCAGCGTTACGGGATAGTGCGACACCACTTGTTTATTTCCCGTAACAAGGAATAAACAAAGTTTAACTGACTCGTGGGTATCACCTTCCTGTAAACACTGCACCTTTCCTAGTGTACCTCACACTGCTGAGGGAGCCACAGGTGAACCACGAAAGTACTCACTTGAGCCAATAAACTACTAGTTTACCCACACGCAATTGCATCTGCCAAACTTTCTGCATACCACGGTAGGCAGAATGGTAGTGCCCACACACAGGTATTCTGTCCCTCAAATTCAGCTTGTCGACTTGGTGCTCACCCTCTTCACCACGTTTAGGCGCTGGAGGGGTCGTTCCCTAAGTTGGGAAGACTTGGCTTTTGAGCATACACCCAAGTGTTGGGACTGTTGATGGCGAAGCTGTGATTCTCAGTACTCACCGCCTTTAGGCGCCAAGCATTGCGAGAAGGTGACCATTAAGTCAGCAGATGTTCCATGTGGTCTTACACCTAGTAGGGATACACATAATCTGCAAACCCTCACGGACACGGGAGTGTGTTTTGATCCAAATGCCTTCTTCCCACCGGAATGGTCTCCGCAAGAAGGTGAAAAAGGTGCTAACTACCTCTAGGCGCTTACAGGAGTTAACTCCCTCCCCTCCCTAGTTGCCGCACTCAGGCAACTTACACCTAAGGATCAAGCACAGGCACTGTGCCACCTATTAGTACCCGTCACTCCAGAGATAACCTAGGACATCTTTGAGGCGGTGACACGTCTGAGCGAGGAAATTAACACCTGGATTGCCAAATACCTCAGTCAACTGGATCAGCTCTCAGTAGTTTCCATTGTGTAATTGAGATTCGAACCTCTGCACCGTCCTCACAAGCAGCATGGTCAAATGTCAGAAACTAGATCACTTACAAGCCTGCGGCTCACGTACGCCCTACAGAGTCAAACCAAGCCAAGGCTCTGATTAAGGTTAAGCATCAACCAGGTATCCCACCAGCAGCATGAGTCTGAAACATATAGTCACATTGCCTGAACCCGATTATGTGCCCTGCTACAAATCTACCAGGCCTGTTCTGTATATGGGACGTGTACCCGTACCTCATAGAGGTTAAGAAAGAAACCTGTATAAAATCACTAGAGAATGCGGTGCGCCTGACCTAGCGCCCCACAAAACCAACTTCTCCCTGACGTAGTGATCATTCAGTCAACCAAGGCATCACACGTCAATATGTGTGTGTGTGTGTGTGTGTGAGTGTGAGTACATATATAACAATTTTTTGTGTTAAGTATGATGACATGAGATATAAAGTGTGACGAAAGTATGATAAATGTGCGTGCATTATCGCCGTAGGGAAGAATAGATACATTTTGGTCATCAGAAAATATTTCCTTGGTGCTGCAAATTTATTTTCAGCAGTCCTTGTTTGTGACCTGCATGAAGCCATAAGTTTAATTCTAAGTGTTTGTCATACAGAGCCATGTGGTCTGCAAATAAAATAAATACAAATACGTTTTTGTTTTGGTAGTGCACATCCGCAATAACATAACCTTTACATGCATATTTATTTGGGTGCAAACAATAAAAAAGAAGAAAAACGTCCTATTTCCGTAAACGCTGCAGTGAAAAAAATGTGTGTTTAATGGTTCTCTTTATAATTATGGTTTCATCATGTATCAAAATGAGTTATTCAATAACATACTAGGGTAAAAAATCTCCCTGGGATCTAATGACTGTAAAAACTACTAGTTACCATGATCAGTTATGGTACGGCTCTAATAACAATAGAATAAAATTTTAAATGAATGTCTTCAAATGAGTAGGCATAAAAAGTCTAGCAAATAACCACTTGAAATGGGAATGTGAATTATTAGCAATATTTGCATAAGGTATTCAAAGTTTGAATGCAGATAATTCGTAAATTACAATTTGCAACTATTCAAATTTTTGAATATTCGCACTTGCCTACATATAATGCAGGAGTATGACAACAGTGTTAGCTGAAATGCTTTTAAACAAATGTACTTTGTGTCAGACTGTTAATGCGATGTTGCTCTAACCACTACATCCACTTGTGAAAGCTGTGAATTTGGCACACACATTCTTGCATGTAATAGTAAAACAGTGTGTTTCATTAGTAATGTGATGGCAGAAACAAAATTTACTATTATGTATTTTGTAAAGGTCATTAGCAACTTCTTTCACCACTGTTCCACTGTTGTTCCTCAATCTTGAGTTTACCACACTTTTTAGAATGATGGGAGAAGAAGAAAAGGAATAAGAAAAGAGAACAATGAAAACAGGGGAAAAAGTTTCTTCGCCCTATATTATGGTACGGAACTGTAAAAGGTTCATTCTACTCTATCTATGAATTATGATACTATTTAAAATAATAGTTTTTTATATGAAAACAAGTTACTGAAAAACCCAAGAATCAATTTTGTTTTTGAATTTTAAAAAAGAATTTATACATTATAAATGCTTCAGTTGTGAAATTTATTTCTAAACATTCATATTAAAGAGTAATGAATGCTCATTTCAGCTGTACACTGCCTACACTACTACTTTCTATTTGACAAAATACTACAATGCCTCCAACCAAGCAATTTAGAGATAACCAAGTTAACTACTTTTTTTATATTAAGTAAAGAGTCAACTCAATAATGTAACTGGTTGTTAGTTGCATACTTAATTTATTGATTCTGCACTATGGTAAGAAATTATGAGGCTCATTTTGCAAAGAAAATGTATCAGCTTTCATATCTGCTTACTGTCACCTATGCAGTTTTATCATAAGCCACTGTAATTTTACAGCCATCATTTAGCAGTTCTTATTGCATTTATGGCTTAATGAAATAAAATTTGGAGAAATAATGACCTTGTCAGAATAATGTAATGCTTAAAGCAACTCAAAATATAAGTTGAGCAATAAACATATTTTTTACTCGATTTCTGAGCAGTCATTTCCTAATAGCTTGATTTGGTTTGATTTGCTGATATTATACCATCCCCAAAGCAGCTGACTTCTACAAATCACTAAAAACTACTGATACTTTTGTTAGTGGGCAAGTACAGTAGATAATATGTGCAATAAACAAATACTGTACAACAAACTACAGCTTAGTTTTGCGAAAGCATGCAATTACAACACACATGCACACAAAACAAGTGTTAAGAAAATATGTACACAAGGTTACGAACTGACTTGTTCTATCACCTAGAGGAATGTCATCATCGTCTTCATCATCAGCATTATTGTCTTCATTCATAATGTGACGCTCCTCCTCCTCATCACTGAATGCTGGCTCAGACTCCACAACAGGAGTGTGGTTAGTAGCAATGCTGTGATTTTCCACCACCACATCCTCCTTAATACTAGCCACAGGCAGAGGACTTGATGAGAAATCGTCCACTTTGCCTGAAATACAGCGTACAATCCTGAGGATGTTGTAAAATATGCCCTGTACACAGTTATATTACAACAGAAATTTTTTTGTAGTCATAAAAAGCAATTATCTATAAGAGTGTAAATATTTTCTAAACTGTATGTTTGACAGCAGTTCTTTGTTGTATTGCAAAAGTTCACAAATAGAACTGTAACTATTTCATTTTAAGCACACAACAAAAACTATTTTAAAAACATCACACCAAAAAATGATAAATTGTTTTGTTACAGTCAACTCTTGTTTCTAAGACACCTGGAATAGTAACCATCTCGAAATAACAACCCTTTTCCTGGGAAAAATGAGATGTCTTAGAAACGAGAGTTTACTGTGACACGTTTCTGCACATTGGGCACACGCACTCTACTTTAAAACTTTGCATCATCATCGAGCACCGACGCACATATAAGGGCAAGAGCTGTCATGCGGTCGCACTACCCCATCGTGGGATCTTACTGTTCAATGAACCGTCAACACCTTCCAGAAAGGCAAGTTACTTCCTATAGTTTGCCACAGGAGGGCAGCACCCATTCCACTGGTGCATCACAACCTCCACCGCCTCGCACCAAGGCGATAAGATATGTCAACACCTCAGACACGAGAAATAAGAAAAGGGTGATGCTGCCACCAAGCAAGAATAGACTACCCCTGCGGAGAGAAGTAAGCCACTCCCAAACCCCTCGGAGAGCCTACAAGCTTGGAGAATTCGTATACAAGGACAAGCCATTCCTTGGCTCCGAGCAGTCGCTATGCCCTCCAGCTTGCATAGGCCGCAGAATTGTTGTAAGGGCTAAAACCTCTAGACCACTTTGCAAGCACGCCTCACGAAATCCAGCACATCAATCTGTCTCCAGGGTAAGTGGTCCGCCTCCCTTCTCTCACCTTCTCTCACAGCCTACGAAGGCCCGAGAACAATCTAAAACGGTGCTGATCACGAGACTTTGCTTGAGTCACCATCTCTGAAAACTCTCCACCCCAGACACCAGCCGCCACACCGAGGATGCTACCACTGATGGCTGACCTCAACTAGAAGCTTCAGAAGACGCCCCCCTGACTTCCACTTGGTAATTACTCCAGCTCTGCCTGTGGTAGAAGGTCATGCCTGCATCCCTTCTGGATGCATATTATTGAGTCAATTTTATAACCTGCGTAGTAATTTAAACTGGTTCCTTCAGAACTAGGCATTCATAATTTACAATAAAATCAATTACCTAATCACAATTAGCTTTTTTCGCAGGCTGCCTTCACCTGCAATAACGTAGAGCTTCCATACTAATGTATTAGAAGATAACGCATTGCGCTGCTTTCTATATGTATTAATAAATGTGTATTTTAATTATATTTGTAAGTCTCATTTCTAAAGTAATTTGTGTTTACATTTGCATCCTTGTACAAATTTGTTTGTAAATTTAATTGATCTCAGCTCTCATTCAGATTTAGTAATCTACGGCCATAAAGGTAAAACTCGTACATATTCATGTGAAAACTCTAATGGTAGAAAACACACACAGGAAGAGGAAACTTGAGATACTGCAAACAGGTAGATCTTCGGCTGCGCCCAAAGCACTAGAAACACGAGTAGACTGGGTACTCAGTTTGACTTCCAGCCTGATTGGCCTCTTGAAGGTTGCTCACCCAGGCCCCAGTTGTCTATCCCACTCTTAGTTCAGTTCCAGCTCGAAAAGGCTGGACGTTGGGAACGGAGGGTGAATTCACTGAGATCTGGAAGAACACTGGGTTAGGACCCCTTACCAAATACCAGATTTCCTTCGGTTGAACTTGCTACGAGGTATGACCAGGCAGGGTGTTCGGACCTACTCCCAGCTGGCGAAGGCAGGAGTATAATTCGCAACATTCCAAGTTATCCGACCTCCAGTGGGTATCACTCCCAGAACATCAGGCTTCCCAACTACCCAACGTTCCAGTCCCTAGCTTGCGAAGGCCGACCAGGTATCTCCCTGTGTTCTGGAAGTTATTTTTCACAGCAGAATTACTTTTATTAACGAGCCTTCAGCTCAAATTTTAATGCCTTACGCAATGAAAGGTAGTTGAGTAAACTATGGAGAACAGCCCTACCGGCTACTATTACAGAGCTATTAACCCTAGAACCAGTGAAACCCACCACTACAGTCACTGATACTCCACAAATTAGTACTGAAAAGGTATCTCTATTCTGCCCATTAATAAAAGTCGCCCCTGGTGGACACATGGCAATTGAGGGGATACAACAGGGCAGAAAGACTATATTAGGACTAGATTGGCCATGGCACAGGTTTGATTTGCTCTAACCTCCTACTCCCATTGCAATTGCAGACTTACCACCAATCTCACCTCATCCTGCCCAGCAAGCAGCTGTGTCCCAGCCCATGTGCGGAGTAAGAACGACGGCTGGCAAGTGAAGTAGCAAGGATGAACATTTACTGGTAAATTAAAATTGAAATTATATTCAGATGACAACTTTTATAGTTTTGCTAACTCCCATGTTCATTTATTAATAAGATTCTCTTTATATATATATATATATATATAAAAAAATTAAAAAAAACCTCATGGTACAACAACCTATTTCAACATTATTTCTCCTGTCCTTTTTTAAAATTGTTTTCTATCTTTTGTCTCTTTTAGGATGCTATTTTCGTATAGGGATCCGTTGTTTCAAGTTACATTTACTGAAATTGAAAATTTTTCTTTTCTATTTCATCTTAAATAGCAGTTCTCATGCTAATCTAACTTTGGTTTGATACATTTTACAACTTTTGTTACATTTGCAAATGGTCTCGTGACCTTGATAAAAAAAAATTATTTTATCTTTTAATCTGTGATAATACAGTTCCCAAAATTAATATTTCGTAGCAAATATTAGTATAGTGACTTTTCTGGGGAAGAAAAAAAAAAAAAAAAAATATATATATATATATATATATAATATTAGTACAGTTCATTGTCTGCAATTGTTAGTTGTTTTATGCACATGCTAAAATTAAAAAAATTCATAGCGTGATGTCACATGATGTCGGAACAAAGCCTATCCTGGGCCGACAGCAATTAGATAATGAAAACACAAGCTGAATTACAAAAAAGTGTCACCATGCATCAACACTAAGTTCGGACAAAAAGGGTTTAAGGCCTCATCGAGTCTGGCAGGTGGACCGCAGTACAAAGATATTATACATGAAATAAGTACGATGGCCACCAAAAATATGAACAAAAGGCAACGAAAAATATAAAACCATAAAATTCACCCACCAGTTGCGGAAAAAGGGAAGTATTTAGACCATAAAATCACGAAAAAGCCAAAGCCAAAAAATAAGCAGTCACGGCATGAAGGCTGGGTGAAGAAGATCGAAGTAGGCACACTTGAAAAATACATACAGCTGGCGCGGGTCATTTTAGAAAATCACTGACACAATCAAAATGCTGAATTTTACACTTAAAATTGAAGTAACTTATTATAAATGTCAGTTTGGTTAATATAATACCAGATGAGCAATAAGGACGTTAATAATTTTAAATAGTAGATTACAAATAAATATAAAATAACAAAATTTTACAGATACATTTTAATTGCTGACAATGACGCATGCCGCTTATACCAATTAACTACAAACGATTACGACTCATCTCACTGTAACCTTAGTGTACTACTTCTACATACGTGAGCTTAAAACTCTGCGCCATTTCGTACACAGAAATAACGGTTTGCCACCATCCTGGAGGGCGGCCGGACACGTGGATACGAAGGGTTGCGAAAGACAGTGGCGCGCCACACCCCTTCCCAGCTCTAAGAGCCTACAAGCCATCAGCCGCCTCGACCCATGCCCGAACGCCACCGAGGATACGTGAAGGCAGAGAGATGACCTGAGGGATGTCACACGCCCTCCCCCACGGCCGCCACAACACGCACTGCACTGCTATATAAGTCCATGCGCTGCGGTCCTTGCCAGTTGTTCCTGCAGTCTTCTCCGAGACCTGGGTGCTGGAGTCTAGACTACTATGAGACTTTCAACAGCACTTCCAAAGGTTGTCGCCAATGACCTAACAGTCTTCAGCAGACTCCAGAGGCTGCCATCTTTGTCACCGTGAGAGCTCTGCAGCCCTGCTACCGGATGCTCCAGTGACGCCAATAGCTACCAAAAGCTTTCTGTAGCTACAGTACATACCACAAGTAATTATTCTTTGTCTCCTACAGACACCCCCATTTAGAGTTAAGTTTATATCTAAGTAATTTTCAACAGTTTTCACTTAATTTCCCCAACTAGCTTAGGACCAGGTCACCTCTACCTGGCTACCTTAGGATTACTTCCAACCACCAGTTTGCCTGGCAGAAGAGCACGTGTCACCGTGTTTAATAAGTTTTTAATAAACACTGCTTTGTTTCTCTTACCCTCAATTCTCATTCATAAGGTAATCTGACGCCAATTACTGGGAGAACCTCGAGCTGAGTACCGCCGACCGGAAACTTGAAATTATTCTTATTATGAAATTAGCTACAACTGGAGACTCCCCCTCAAGCGGCTTCAAGTTGAATACACATACATTAGACGGCCAGCTATTTTATTCCTACTAAGTTTACAGGTACTGGAGGAATACAATAGACGAGCCACAACCACTAGCAACACTTCTCAATCAAGGAAAGATCGTACATCTGAGTTGTATCCCTACCGGAGCACCTGGGTGCTGGCGGGGGTATTTGGTTAGGTGCTATGGCCTGGCCTTGGTTGGGATCGCACATCCAGTGATAGGCTTGGCAACCCACATGGCTTTAACGCTTCTGATCAGCCACAACAGTGGGGGATCTTCTGAAGCACCGGAGCTCGCATTGGCAAGACTGTTGCCAGGCAACACTAATCTAGGGCTATCTGCGTCCGTGGTGTTTCATTCAAGGTTATCAGTAGTTAAACCTGCTCTATGCCATTTAAGGTCAGGTACGGCACCAGGAGAGAGGAGCAAAGAGTTGCGCGCCTTGCTGCCAGACAGCTACGTGGTCTAACTCCACTCACAGCTAGTCGATGAGCCGAATGAGATCGTGCCACAATACTCTGGTCACTGGCACCACCTACGTCGACTGAAATTAACCCAGTTACTTTCCCGTCAGCACCGCTGTGTACACACCCGACCTGCCATCCAGTGGTACGAGAGTTACTGAATAAGACCGAGAACTGGCTAGGCGTCTCCAACAGTAACTTCTGGAGCAGTGCATCTGAGGACTGGAACGGTGAGTTCTGTGTTGTGTCATGTCATGCCCTCGCTACCACCCAAGCCAAAGACTAGCGACTTAATCAGCTATATCCCGCTACCCTCATCCGCAAACCAACAAGGCACCAACCCCTAGCACCTCCCGCCCATCGTTGACTATGACTAGCTCCGAAACGAGTCGCAAGCCAGAACAATCCAAGGGACTCGTAATCCGTAAAGTCGAGAACTTAGTACCAACCCATAAGGCCACATGCCCGACCAATATATCCAGCTGTAAGTAAGCATAAGCCAACCCGCACGCACAACCAACCAAAGTGCAACCAAAGCCACACGACTGTGTCCAGCCTTAGCTAATCTGACTCACGTCAACATATCAACTGGCAACAGCAGTAACAAAAATAGTTTTGTCAGGATAATAGTTTAAGAAATATCAGAATAATTGGTCACCAACAAATTATGCAAGATATGCAAAATTAGTGAAACCACAGAATATTAATAACTTATATAAAATCATAAATAAATGAGTCACAGTAATAACGACCCAAAAAATTACAACAAACAAGAAAACAAGAAAATTATTGCAAAAAAATATGGGTGTTGGGACAGAACACAAGGGTTTTGCCATAAAATAAACCAAATTAATCACAGAAAGGGAATACCAAATTACGAAACACAGTTAACAGATAAACAAGTGCCAAAAGGGGCCAACGTGACTTACTTAACGGAATGGTACAAATATATGCCCGAAGGCTGGTTACTACAATGGAAAAACCACAAACACATATTTACACTCCGCACCTAGTACATAAATAAATAGCTAAGAGAAAGACTACTGCGCAAGTATATTACCTACCTAAGCTTGGCACTAAGGGGTAATTAACAGGCATGCTACTTAGGTGAGCCACTATGGGGAAAAGAAAAAGAAAGAAAGAACAGCATACAGGACACCTCAAAGTTGCGTTGGAGCCTGTTCTAGGTAAAGTCTTTCTTGTGATTGACTCAGAGAAAAATGGTATTTCTCCAATGAAAATTAGTTATTAAGGATGGCTCGCAGGCCGAAAAACACAACTTATACAATGCAAACCTATCACACTGAAAGCAAGATTATATAAATAACATGAATATGAGGCTCTTAGGCCATAAAAACACTGGTAAGTTGATTAGGAACAAAGGTTAGAATAGCAAAAGCGATGGAAAAGTTTGGCTCGTAAGCCTTAAGTTAAATATTAACTGGTTAAATGAAACACATACGGTAGTTACACTAGGCCTGGTGCTTAATGTAGCTTATGACATAAAAACATTTTAGGTAGCACTAAATTATTATTTACAGATGCAACTGGCCAAGACTGGTAAGCAGGCAAAAATACATTAGTTGAACACAAAGGGCTTTGTCAATAAGGCTGACCTTCTAAGGCTGGTGAAACAAATAAACAACACATTTAGGCAAAGAATATAGAGAATACCCAGAGATACAATGTATGAGCTTAACCCCGCTGAGGGAGCGTATTACTTGACTTGTTAATCATGATTGGCCTTGGAAAACTCCTACTCTTAAAAACATGTATGAGTACTTGAATTTTGAAGCTTTTCTGGAGAGCCCAAATATACATAACACACATTACTGGAAATGCATGCTACTGAACAGTGGGTAAATTACAAAAGATCTGAGATACACACATGTGGGAATATGTAACACGTTAAGTTAATACATGTATACAAATATATATATTTTTTACACTTAGTATTTTATTCGTAGTGACACACTTGGGGAGAATTAAAGAAAAATACTCTGCTTTTGGGGGGTTCACAACTACACTGGCAAACAAAATAACTAAGCTAAATTACATTACACACCAATTACAATAAACTAAGCTATGGGCTAATCACATGACTGCACTGAGGCAGAGTGTCTTGCACATGGAGATTTCTCTTAGCGGGCGATAGAGGCAAATGGGCCCCTACACACAGAGTCTGTGCTCAAAGCGGGCTGTAGGAGTGGCCTGCCCCTAAGCTCCGAGTCTCTAAGGCTATCTGTAGGAGGGGGAAGGGATGCCAAGACGCTCCTTGTACCTCTTTCTTTGCTGTTGTGGGTCGCCTCGGCAACTATGCCAAGGTATTTGGCGACACTGTTGTGGCATGTACCTCTGCATGTTGTTTACTGCGGCTGCCATCTTCTGGGTGGAGAAGGCCGGGCTGAACATATCTGCATCTGGATTTAGCTGGGCTACAGGCGGCATGCCAGTAGGCACAGTTGGTGGCAGGGTGCTGGAAAGCACTTTGAGCGACATGCTGTCTTCCATCCTTCTCAGCTGGGCAGGACCTGGATCTGGCCTGGCAAGGGCACAGGACTGGTCCATAGTTGGCGGGTGGCAAGCCATCCATCACCCAGCTGCTGGCTCTGCGGTAGTGGCGAACTGTGTGCCAGCCCAAGAGTGGGTGTGGCACGATCGGCTGACTCCACTGCTAGTCGTGAGTGGGACCTTTGAGCTGCATTCTGCCTGGAGTGGTGGAAGGGTCTGGTGTGGGCAGCACCTCCTGGTGCTCGCGCTCTGCCTGGAGTGGTGGCAGGTTTGGTGTGGGTGGCGCCCCCTGGAGTTCGTGCTGCTGACAGGTTCCACTTGCTGCCACTGGGCTACGCTGCTCTCTTACTGGGTGTGTCCCCGTCGGGTTGGGTAAGCACTGTCAGCTGTTCAACAGGTTAGCTTGTGGGCACATCTTGTGGTCTTCGAGCTGTTCAACAATGGTATGTGGGTTTTCCCACTTTGTATAAAATCCGGCATGAAACTTTGCTGTCTTGTTGCTTAAGGTGTGGCTGCCTAACAACACAGTGTCACCAGCTTGCAGGTTGGATGTTTTGTGGCTATCCTTCATGCCGTATTACTAGGTGACATACTGCTGCTGCACCTTGTAGGCTTTCTCTACTCTTTTTAGGCAGTTTCAGCATATCTGTTCTGTTCCCAGCATTTCTGCCAGTTCAGTCCTTAGGGCATGGTCGGGTGCGTCCAAGAAGTAGGTTGTTAGGTGAGGCACCTGCTGCCTCTTTTCGCTGTCTCCTAGCGTGAATAAAATGTCCGAGATGTCTTCCTCCATTCTCACCCTGATGCATTTTTTTTTTTTTTTACTTCTTGGTTTTTGCAGTCAGTAGGGTTACCCTATGGGTGATAGCTTCAGGGTCGTCCAGAGTCAACTCCCCAGCGGTGGCAAGAGACTTCTCATTTGTTCCTTGTAACTGGTGTCCATTATCCATTAGGATGCTTTTTGGAAAACTCCAGTATGGGAAAAATTCTTCTTCTAGCTTGTGTATAATGCTTGTGTAGGTAAGTCTACTGATGTGGCGTAATGATATTTGATATGTATTTTAGATTATTATTATTTTATTTTGCTCTGACTGTTTTGTAAACAAGGACATTATGGCACGCTTATCGTAATTTCGGTACGTGTACCATAATTTGTTGTCTCATCATACTGAAATACTCAGATTTTAGAACCATGTAGTCTCGTAAAGTGTAGAGACCTAGTAATTAAGTTCTACGTTAAGTAGTAGCCGTTATTTTAAAGAGCAGTGCATCATGCTGAACTGAGTAGTTTTGTTGTTTATTTGTTGGTTACTTGATTAACTGGGTTTGAATTTTTTTTTCTTGGCAATTAAAGCCATAGTTTGGTAGACGGCATGTATTGTGGACAGGCTTGTTTTGGTCCAGCCTGGGAGCTAGTAATGCAGACAGACGTTAGTTTTTTTCGTATTTGGTATTAAATGATTAGCTGATTTGAGGCCGAATAATTGTTTGATTGTGATATTGGAGTTTGAATTTTATTGGTAATTGACAGCAGCGAGAACAGTAATGTTTAACTTAATGGAAATTGTTGATGTTTAAAGTTCACGCCTTATAGAATTTTTGAAGGCTATAATAAAGGCAACTCCAAGTTCATAGCCATTTAGGTTGTTTTCAGCCGATATGAAGTGTTTAATGGTAGTTTTTTAAAAATACGTTGCGTTTAACATAATTTTTGGTTGTTTTCCCAGTCAATAATACAGTACGATAATCATGGTTACATCACGGTGCTCGTAGTGGCCCACGCTGTAACAGTAGCTGTTATGAGTTCCAGAGTTAGCCACTAGGTGGCTCTGGATGCTTTTTTTATGCGAGTCCCATACTTATATAGGTGATTGATTTTGTTGTTGGTGGTGGATAAAGGTGTAGCTTGGAAATGAGCCGTTAGTAAATTATTTTTGTTCAAAAGTAATTACACGTAAGATGTACTACTTCTAAGAACGGACGCAGAGAAATAAATTTTGTTTGAGAGAACAGACGTTTAAATGTTGTATGCCGAATTGTTAACAGTCGATGCCAGTCAATATAGCGCAGTCGATTCAAAAGGCAAATGACACAGACAGAGAGAGATGACGACTGCACTCTGCAGAATCAAGATGTTGAGCCACTGTAGACGTAGACAGCGGGACACAACAGAAGTTGCAGTTTATTGCAGACTACAAAAATTTGAAAAAGGTAAATGTAATTTTTCCTAAACTAATTTTTTTAAGGGACTCTTATTTGTTTTTGGCGGACGGATCATCAAGTGAGTGTCAACACAATGTTTTTTATTTGTTTTAAATTTTATTGTAAACAAAAAAAAGTGAGGGAAACATGAAAATGTATGAAGCAAATTCTAAAAAATGTAAGAGAAGATGAACATTGGGGTTTCATTTGATTTAAGTGCTAGTTAATGTGAAGTTGGGTTGAAACCCCAGTTATAAGTAATTTCTATTTTTTTTTTTTTTGGTTGTTACTGAAAATTTAAAAAAAGAAACAATTGTAGTAAAAGTATATCATTCCTGGTAAACATAATTAATTTCCTTTTTGAAGCGTTAAATAGTTGAAATTAGGGTTTTCTGTCAGGTTGGGCGTAAAGGGTGATGTCTGCTACCAGAAGTTTTCAGGAAAGCTGGTATGACCTATGCTTCGAATTTTCCTCATTTTTCCACTGTTTTAGTGCTGTCTTTCACCTGTCATGCATTCATGGGAGACACACAGCGACCCCCTCTCTTCGTTGTACAAGGGGAACCACTCACAAACATCTACCCTGCCGTCTGTTTCGTTACTTGTATCTGTCCTAAAATTTCTTTCGTTTACCTTCTCCGCCACCAAAATCTTAAGGCAACTTGTTAGGAGTTAGTCCTACCCCGCACTATTAAGGTTGGATTTTGGACTAAATGATTTGCTGAGTAGTTTAACAAAACTTCTAGTCAGAGCACTGTTGACGCAATCAGTTTCTTTTGTGTGACTTTTCTCTGTAGTTGTTAGGAAAGTTTCCGGTAATTTCACCCATGAACTCCTTCACGTTCTGTTTCCTTTTTGGATGATTTATGATTTTGTTACTATCCCAGAGTTAATGCGTATTGACAGCCGATTTAAAATGTGTATAGTTTTATCTTATTTTCGTTTAGGGATTCTTTAATCCCTTCCCATAGATGTAATGGGATTTAATTTTTTTTTGTGTCATGTGGGTTGCGTTTGCTTTTGTTTTGTTGGAAGCTATTTAGCACAGGAAGAGCAGTGTAAATGCAGGTTACCTACCATGTAGGAGAGTTGGACAACAGGAGTGTAGGTCGTGGATCCCCACATTCCATAGCAGGAAGGGATCATTTCCGAGAGTGAGAACAGACAGTGATGATGGCCTGCCCAGGATGAGGTGGACACGTCCACCTAGCCTGCCACGAGATGACAGAGTGTAGTGGTGAATAAGCGACCACCCCTTCTGCCAGTTCCCTTCTGTTGGTTGTAGATCATTAGGGTGTTAATAGCTGCAGTGTAGAAGTTAGGTTGTGTCGTGATTTTCCCTTCAGCTGTCAAAAGATATTTTGGGTGGTTAAAGCTAATTTTTTAATACTCAGTTACTGGCTGATATAATTTGATTAATTTTGTAATTTAATTTTTTATTTATTGTGCATTTTTGCTTGTTGGGTTGTTAAAATTTGTCATGAACACTGTAACGGCTGTAAAACGCCCATATGAACATATATCTGAGTGACATTTATAGCATGCAAATACTACATTAAATGCTAATTTGAATGCATAATAATAATAATAATTTATTTATGTATTTTGTTTGACACTTACTTTGTTTGCAATGTGCTTTGTTAATTTACATTTCACACGAGATATTTGATTTATTTTTATACTTACACTAATGCTGTTGTTTTTCACTTTATATTTAATTATGGATGATTCCAGATATGAATTTATTTACGTTTATTGAAGGCTAGGGTCCCCCATCAATGGCAACAAAAGTTTGTTGATTATTTTATAAAGTAGCACCTTGTGATCAGGCAGGTCAAGGCATCTTAAGGTTAGGGCTTACCCAGTTAGCCATGTTGCTTTTTTCTTTGTAACTTTAGGCGGAGCATAATGTGTGTCACGCGTCTGGCAGGAATTTTTAATGTAGTATAATTAGAGTAGTAACGCGGGTGACAATTTTAATCACAGACCAGCGGGAGAAGACCACTACCATTTGAGAAGAAAATAAGAGGTTCTGTGTGTGGTCGTTTGTATTAAAATTATTTGAGATTAGCTAGTCTTCTGCAAATTGCATGTGGTACATGTTATAGACTGTAATACTGCGTACGCTGGTCCAATGACCTAAAGCTAGGGAAGACAGCCTCCATTGAGCGGAGAGCGAGAGGTTGCATTCGCCCATACCACATACCCTACTACATTCTGCAGACAGCGAAGGTTATGCGACTAGATTTCTGCAGTCGACAACGATTTATGTAAGATGAGTTTAAAGACGTATACAAATTAAACTTGACTTTAGTATTGCATCTGATGCCATCTTATCACCTTTAATACATGTGCAATTTAAATATTTTAACCTACAGAACCCGAGAGTGCCCAAATTAGATTGGTGTGAGCAATAAATTACGAATTTTGAGAAAAATTTTTTCAAATCATTTTTGACACGGACCATAATGACTTAAGTTCTTTATCATTTTTTTTTGCAATCACAAGGTGACATAACAATTATTGCGGCCACTTATGTGAAATTATTAAAGAGTAAGAATTACATTAATTCACACAGTATTGCAAATAATTATTAATAATAAGATTATACGATGGAAAAAATATGTATTTTTTTGTTTCCACAAATTATTTGCAATAAAATTAAATAAATGAAGTTTATGCTAGCCATACCATTCCTAACCGGTAGGTTTCCTGCTATTTCAGATTTCTCTAGTAAAATTGCAACAATGTTTCCTGTTTTGCTTTTTCCTCAGTATACTATTGTGGCATGCCCATGTGTTAGGTAAGTGTTCTGAAATATCCTAAGGTGAGATTGAGTGTGATGTTTCAAGTAATTAAATCTGGTATAATTTTGGGTTTTTTCCTCACACTATCAAGGAACCTTCATTTCATTTAATCTTCCACACACACACCGCTAATTTTTTTTTTTACTACCGACATATGCTTAAAAGTAACTTGGTCTCAGTCTGCCACTTCTCTGACAAAGCAGGAGTCTCACACCAATCTTATTTTAATAAATTTTGGCAACCCAGAATTTATGTGGTGTAACCTCACACGTTACAAGTACACAAAAATTTACATTATTATGTGTAGGAGCACTACAACACTGAAATTAACTATTGTCGTTCCATAAATTTTGGCGTCCTGAATGTAATACTCCTTGATCAGATGTTTATCTATAAGATGATAATTTTATTTATGTCAATAATCCTAGGACATGAGAAACAAGAAGTGTTGAACCGAGATGATTAGTTGTTTGCTTTGAAAGTGGAGCGGAAGGATCAATGAGATTAGTTGAAATAGAAGTTGTAGTTAAATGTTACTCATGCAGGGTCACGAGTTTTCTTGTGAGTTTGTTGTTTACTTCTGCTCAGAAAACAGAAAGATGTTTTAATGTTTTTAGAGAGAGAGAAAATATAAGGGTCTTCACTATTGGAGTTGTTAAATATAAGTTAGGGTGTAACAATAAGTTTAGGGTTTTAAGGTGGTAAGGTTGAAACAGGGCTTAGAAAGCCAAAGTTAGGATATGTTGTTACTGCGCTGCCAATAAGCCACAAATAGTAGAAAAGGTCTCAGAGTTCTATATGAATATGTTAGACGAAAAAAGATGAAAGATGTAATTTGTTGATGCTATTCAAGTTGTTATGTAGTTAGCCGCCAAAGCCGAACCCCGTCTAGTCCTTACATAAAAGGATAAGAAGCTGAAGAAGATATGATGTAGGTAATAATTGTTCTAAAAATAAAATGTGATTTGATAGGCTACCTAGATGCTAATGTTGAAGAAACCTCAAGATGATATAGCCGCAAAAAGACGATAGATGCAAGATGTTAAAATTGCCCTAGATGTAAGATGTTAATTATAAATTTTAAGGTATAGTTTATTAAGTCGCTAACAATTTTTTTTGCTACGGGAATTCCCCCCCCCCCCCCCCCCTCACAAAATTCCCAAAGTGACACTAAAGTGGTTGAGACACTGTACTGAGTTGTTTGATGTAAGATTTTAATTTAGCCCTTGTGTTTAGTTGCTGTTTTTTAAAGGGGTTTAGAGTAGCTGCAGTTAGATGGGTGAGTTAGGAGCAGGCAAACATCTCTCTTCTCTTCCTACCCCTACCTTAGCCGCAGAAGAGGGTCGCCGTGGGTCCTTCGTGCGTGCAGTGCTGTGTGGAGAGACTGTAGACTCTCTTTAATTTGACAAGTGTTTGGGACACTTTTTTTTTAGTGCCATTTTGTGTTGTTATGGACACTCCACAGTGTGGTTGACAATGTGGTTCGGACTTGGAAGACAATGGGTCCAGCCGGTGTCCACGATGCAGATGGGAATGGCTCCTGGCTACGTTAGGGGAGAGCTGTGCCTTTTCCCTCCCTCTGAGCTCAACAATGTGTAACCAGTTGAGCACCGGAAAGGACGACCCATTTACCAATCAAGAGATGTAGACCATGAGGCTGTAATCCT
Source organism: Dryococelus australis (assembly GCA_029891345.1). Lineage (NCBI taxonomy): Eukaryota > Metazoa > Arthropoda > Insecta > Phasmatodea > Phasmatidae > Dryococelus > Dryococelus australis. The sequence continues at coordinate 97,674,662 of CM056995.1, read as the reverse complement.
GGCCTTCCCAGTAAGGGGTCATTCTTAGGCGCCTGCCCTGACAATTTTGGCCAGTGGAGTCCGTCACCAGCAGGTCGACTGAAGACGAAGGAGCGTTGGTTGCGCTTCCCGTCCCCAGAAAAAAAATAAGGCATATATTCACAGACACACTCACGCATGTGGATGAACTGTCGTTTTCGAGGGTTGGTTGCCCACAACACCCTTGAATGGACACTATCCCCTCTCTCTTCCTTAGATCCTTTTTTCTAGCGGTTATTAAACCTTAACTTGAAATTTGTTTTCGTAGTTTTAAGGCCAGCTGTTTAGGATAATGTTTTGCTTGGGAGGTGTGTAGGTGCGTGTGTGTGAGAACTTGTTGTTTACTTGAAGTCTCGTGGTACTGTCTCTCACACCCTTTAATTCATTCAATTTGCCTTTAAGGCCTATTTGCAAAATCATTATTTTGGTTATTGAATCGTGGTACATTTTTTCATTTTTATTCGTAAAGACAATTTTCTGATTTGAAGTTAGACACTTACTGTTAACTGAGAAATATAGAAAAAGAAGTCAAAGTCTTTTAGTGAATATTGTTTGTTGTTCACTGCTTGTGTTACTGCTAGCTCTGATATGTCCTTGGTGTTAAATCATTTGTGAGGGCAGCAGTGGCGCAGTGGCTAGGGTGCTTGCCTCCCACCACAGCGATCCGGGTTTGATACCCAGTGAGTTCACTCCTAGATTTTTGCATGTGGGAATCGTGCTGGATGATACTGCTCGTCGGTGGATTTTCTCAGGGTAATCAAATTTCCCCTGCCCTTGAATTCCCGTGCCGCTCCATTCTAGGGTCTAAATTCATGTCTGGGGATGACAGGCATATTGGGTCCCAGCTGGAAAGACAGTCACTCAGTGAGTGTTGCTTCGCCTTGGGTTCACACCCCACCCTGGTTTTTTTAAAAACAATCTGTAAGGAGAAGTCCTGGGCTGACTTGTTGCTGAGTGCAGTTGACGTTGTTTGCTGCTCAGGGGTCCGATCGAGGTGGTGATGGTTGGAAGACAGCTCAGCTGTGATGGGGACGACTCCCTCAACCTCAGCGTGCTTCAGGGCAAAGTTACCCACAAGGCTCCAAGACCAACTCCATTCCACATTGCACAGATCAGCAGACATCATAAAATTTTGTTTCAATGGACTTAAAGAAAATAATTTTTTTTTGTTGTTGTGATGTAAATTGAAGGATCTATCAAAGTGAAAAGGAAGTGAAAAGTGTCTGGCGCCAGATGTGGTTCACGTGCTTGGCAGCTGTCCGGGCGAGCCACTGCAAGGATGGTGGGGAGCGTTAGTGTGACCTTGAAGTTGTAGAGTTGTGGATGGTTGAAGGACAGCCATGCATAACTCCCAGATACCCGAGAGGTAGGCGGCAGTGGTGTTTTCGCAGATGACTGCCTAGCAACCGTAAGGTAGCAGCATGGGTCACACGTCAAGTCGTTTAGGGGACGTGGCCACACCAGAGAGTCGTAGTTGTCAACTGAGGAGAGCAGACATGCAAAAGAGTAGCGGTTGAGAGATCAGAAGTTAGGCCTGGAGGAGCCTAAGGAAGTTCACTACAATGTAGTCAAAGCAAACTTTTTTTATCTAGTAGTACTAGTAGTATAATTTAATTTGGTTCTTGGTGTTTCTCAGTATGACAACATAAATAAAATCTTTATTTTTTAGCAGTATGAAGACAGATAGCAAGAAGTATTTCAGTACGTCGCACACTGATGTTGATGTAGTAATTTTAGGTGATAACTGTTGCTAGTTAAAAGTTGAGGTGCTCTATATATATATATATATATATATATATATTATATAGGGGAGAAGAGAGAGAGAGAGAGAGAGAGAGAGAGAGAGAGAGAGGAGAGAGAGAGAGAGAGGAGAGAGAGAGAGAGAGAGAGAGAGAAGGGGAGAGAGAGAGAGAGAGGAGAGAGAGGGAGAGAGAGAGGAGAGAGAGAGAGGAGAAGAGAGAGAGGAGGGGAGAGAGAGAGAGGAGAGAGAGAGAAAATTTCTTTTAAACAGCTATTGTGGAGGATTTTGACCTGACTTCAGAAAGCTTGCAGAGGTTTTGAGGCAGTTTGTGTTTGTTGCCTATTATTGTGGAGTCGAATTTTCAATGATATGTAGTAGTCATTTAAAGTTTTATTTTTGTAATGAGAATTAAGGCAGTTTTCTTCTAGAGGTAGAACATTTCTAGTTGACCATTTATCGCAGTTAAGTCCTTTGGAAAGGTGTTCAAAGCCTTTGAAAGTTTGTCTAAGAGTTCTAGATTTTTTTTTGGATATGAAGTTTGACCTTTTAAAGTAACATTTCCTGCAACTTGTAAAGTTGTGCACCCGCCTCAAAACATGAAGTTTGTAACACACAAGTTTTTTTGGCCGTTTCAGTTTGGAATAGTTTTTCTAAAGATTTTAGAAACTTCTTTGTTTTAGCATGGATTGTAAAGAATAATTTGATGTTTTGTGAAAAGCCAAAATGATTTTGTAAGCAGATGAAGCAAAAAGCTTTACGTGCCGTTTACCAATGTTGATAATAAAGTACATACTTATCACAGAAAAGATAATCATTTACAGGTTGTTCCAAAAATTTTTAGTGTCCTAAATTTGAAAGAAACATATTTTTTTATATTAATTGTTATTTCCATTTAAAAAAAATGATATTTCTTTTACCTGGTGATACTCAAATTTATACAATTTTATTGTTTATGTTATGTTTTCTTTAAAAAGATTATTTATTAAATTTAAAGTTTTTCCAAATTTCTCTTCTTTTAATTCTAGACGATAGATTATCCCCCTCCACCATATTTATGAATCAGGTAGTTTTTAGAAATCCTAAGTGCACTTTAGTAACTTTGAAACCGTTACAATTATTATGGACGATGCTATTCTAATTTTGAGAATGGTATTTGCGTTATTTAATTATTTATTTTCTTTTAGTTATTTATTTTTTTATTTTGTCAGTAACTTGTATAAAGTGACGCAGGACGTCTTTCATAAATACTATATTAGTAAATGACTACTACTCATCAGTGCAACTACATCCCTGGCAGTTGTCTACAGTTAAGTTACTACCGCCACCGCCTACAAGATTGTTTCATCTACCGGGCAGGGACAGACGTCCCAATAATAAAATATAATTTCGCCCAATGAGCCACCGGGACCATGCAAGAGGTCTGGGGCTAGTACAGCGGGGTGCCACGGGATACCGCCACAAGTAAGATGCCTAGAAACCACCGCTCTTCACTACGCCGCTCGCACCAAGGATCTAGGCGCTGGGCTTGCACCTGCCAACCCCTTCTCGAGATGCCCTATGCTAATGAAGGAAGAGATGGCCGAGGTGTATAAAAGGAAATGTGCCTACACCTTCGGATTATCAGCTCTGCTTCAGTTCTCGATCAAGTCTTTCGACTCCTCTCCTGGGCTCTTATTGGTCAACCAATTGGTGCAGAGGCCCGCACCTCTCCAGTAAACTTCACTGCTTCCTCGCGGGGCCGATGATCCTCTCCTACTTGCACCTAAGGAAGAACTAGCGGCATCAACAGCAGCACACTGAGACATGTTTGGTCCCTTACCGACAACAGAGAGTAGAACTCGCCCCAAGGAATTAATACGTTATACGCACCAGCTACTGCCTACTCCCGTAGCTTTGCACAGGGCGCCTTCCCCTGTTAACGCTAAGGTGTTTACTTTCCGCCAAGTCCGTGTGGATTAGGAGGTAGTACTTCCCAGTATCTTTGTTTATTTCCTTCTCTGTACATTAACACTGATCTTACCCGACCTTTTGAGTATCACTCCGACCTCAGTCCTCTTATCATCGGAGCTGATGGAGCCAGCAGGAGACCGGGTTTACTTGTACTGAACCTACACTTACAATAGGTCCTTGGAAGGCCACCCATTCTCTGCCCCGTGCAGTGAAAAGTAGAGCCACGACACTAGGATACTGCCCCCTGGAAGTTGGCTTGCCAGCTTGAAGTCGCACCCACCTCACCGCTCACTTAGTGGTACAGAGAAGGGGAACTTAGAGTCTGGGGAGATCAGTGACCACTGGACACTCACCTCATCAATATTGGAAGGTCACCTATTCCTTACACTCAGGTGGGAGGAATAGTAGAGCCACGACACTAGGTACGCTCCTGGTGGGATCGGCTTGCCGGCTACGATGAACTTCTCTCACCATTCCCTTAGTGGTGCCAAGAGGGTGAGACTCTGATGCAGGGGAGACCAACCCCATTGGGACAACACCATGCGGTTCCTACAACAAACATTTTGCAGCACGAGTTTCCCCCACCTCTGGTGGGGAAGTAAAGAGTGAGGTGCGGTGTTGGCAGTAGCAATTGGCACCCACACTTGGACACTCTCACATGAACTGCCTACCTTCTGCAGACCCTACCTTAGGTTAGCGCCAAATGCCTTACACCCATAGGGGTGGTGTTGAGAGGAAGGTTAAGAAGGCGAGGGCTATCTCTTAAGAATCCATACAGGGGCTTCGCATCCTTCCCAGCGAATTCGGGCTACTGAGTCTGAGTGAACAGGCTGCTTTGCTCCAACGGCTCACCGTACCAGAACCCACCTTTACGCCTGTCAACTTGTTTGAGCCGTCAACCCCTGTTGCGAACGGATACCACCCAATTGTGCAGGAAGTACTGTTTAGTGAAGGGTCCACCAGCATACCAACTGTAATTAGTATCTCCAGGCAAGAAACAAATCCAAGCACCTCGCATGCATACCCCAACCCCCAGTTGAGTGCCACCAGGGCCGTGGGAACAGAAGAAGGAAAACTACTCGCAAGACCATCGGGCCATCCTGCTGCACCACCACCTAAGCCTGCACCACGCAGGGTGAAACTATCCGAACCAGACTTTGTGCCACGCCAACAGCCTAGCAGGCTGGTACTGTACTCCGGTCTGGCACCAGTACCCCGAGATGAGTAACCACCCAAAGATGCGACTCGCCTAGCGTCAAGTAAGTAACCCAGAGACAAGGGCAGCCAATCAGCTGGGTGTACCACGCATCAAAAGTTTGCCGTATTACCTCTTGCATATAGAAATTATAGAAATGCTGAGTGTTTTTTGCTCTACCATTTTAAATAATGAGTTAAAGATTTTGTTTTCAAAATATTGGGCTTCAAGACTGCCCTCGTAAATGCCTTGTGGTGGAATGTTTTTGTTTTATGTAGTTTTCTTAAAATTTTTTTGCCTCTAAAGATGTGTTGACGTTTACTGTTGTTGATGTGGAGTTGAGAGAGAGTGTCTCTACATTGAAAATGTTTGTCCCAAGATAAGGTGTTTTGGGGAATAATCACCCAGTGTTTCCCTACATCTCCCTCCCCTATGAGTCGTTGAGATTTAGTTGACAGTCGTGTTGTATGTTTTTCAGTTACTACCCTTCCTCTTCCTTTTCCTGATACGTTACAGTTGGTTTTTGGCCCCAGGTAAACTAAGATGGTTTATTTTTCTTTTACCTTCCCCCCTCCCAGCATTACAATATAGTTAGTCCATGGTTATTTCTATCTTTTCTGAAACCCTGGTGAAGTTCTACTTTCAGGTTATTAACCCATCTAATGCAGAAAGCTAAACCAAGTCTATAAAATTACATAAAAGGAACATGCACTAAATTTGTCCACACTCAATATTTTGGATAAGAACCATTTCTGACTAGGTATTACAAACACACCTGTTTTCTCTCTGTTTTTATTCCTATTCATAAATACAACTATCTGTGATTTTCGAATTTTCCATTTTTAATTACTTTTGTCATATAGTCTAATTGATTACTAAGCCATATCTAATGTTAATTCTTTTTCGTATCTGTCTGTCCGACTGGATTTAACTCAAAAACCACTGAACGCATTGACATCAAATTTACACTCTGTATGTGTGTGTATACACATATATATGTATATAATAACCCTAGGACCAACTTAGTCTTTATTTCATCGAGATATATCAAACTATTCCAAAAAATATGATGATCAGGGATGTACATAGGTAATGGATTAAGCTTTTCTTAGGATTACTGCATAAAAAAAAGCATTGTTAAAAAAAAGTTCCATCATTTCTCCTTTCCTTTTTTGTCTATGGATGTCCTCCTTTCCTTCCCAAGAGCAATTCCAAGTCCTAAATGTCATGCATACAAAGGCATACAAAATAGCAGGAAACCTAGAAATAAATAAAATATTATAATTTATAGATAAAACATAATTATAAGTTCAGTTTAACCTAAAAAAGATACTTTTATGTTAACACAAGTGTAAAATGCTGACACATTTAAGAAATAACAAAACGTGTCACACATGGGGTGATTTTTTAAAGGTACAATTAAAAAAATATGAAGATACTGTGAACAGACTACATAAAAACAGTACATGCATTTACACATAATATATTTTTCCTTTGAGAGAGCTGTGCCTGGGAACACTTTCAGAGAAACTTCACTTTCAAGAGGAATAATAACAATTTATTTTTATTCACAAAACTTATTCAGTTTTACCTTGTATATGAACATCAGAATAATATGTCATGCAATTCTTACTATGTACTGAAAAGGAAATATATGTAAGAGGTTACATTATCCTGCAAATAATGAAATTACAGTAAGATGAATAAATGTGAAAATACAGTATTAATTTACACTAACCTTCAAACGAAGATGAGATGCAAAACTGTTTGAAGACCTCTCTAACATTAGCACGGAGATCCCGGTCCAGCGTCTTACTGTCAAACAGTGGACTGAGAGAGGCCAGAACTCGCTTCTCCAAGATCTGGTTGAGGGAAGTGAAGATACCTGCCCGCACACTATCCGCTAGGGGCGGGCAGAAGTTTGGAATGATCTGGACATATACATATAAATCATATAATAATTCACCACATACAGGTTAGTAAAAGCTACATAATCTACATAAGTACTAACACCCATAAAGAAACTGGCTCTCCACTCATGAATGTGATGGACGAATAGTGAAAAAATTCATATGGTCTAAAATTGGATGCTGTTTTTGTCAACTGATGGCTTGAACTGGACAAAGAGAAGTTATTTTTGTGGGAGCATTTTTCTGCCAACACACGTTTGGTATGCCACAGCATCTTTGTAAGAAGGTAGGTTTGGCTTAATGTCTCGCTGATAGAAAGGTAATTAAAACAGAGCAAGTTGCACACAGAAGTAGGAACGGGAAAGGAATTTTTCAGGGCCTGTTAGTAAGGAACAATCGCAGCAGTCACTTGGAGTGATTTTGGAAAACCATATAAAACTGAAATCCGGATGACCAGAACAGGAATAAAACTCAAATCCTCCCAAATTCAAGTCCAATGTGTTACCACTCTGAAGTCTTGCTTGCTGGCATCTTTGTTACTCACCAAGCCTTACTAAGATGCAAAAACTCTATAAAGTGAGCATATTTTGAGCATGAACTGTGTTGAAAAATCTACTTCAGCACAACAACTTAATGCTACATGAACAATGAAAAATAACAGCACACTTGTAGTTGCAATGGCCTGAAAATCATTTGCAAATGTTTGACATTTGCAGACCAAGTAGAGTACTTATATGATATAAGAAGTGAAGGCACTTTGCAGCAACATGCCAAACACTCCCACATATTAGATATTATTTTGCGATGATTGCAGCACAACTTAGACAAAGTACTGAGAACCCCTCCTTATTTGACTGCAGTCAACACTTCAAACATCTAAAAAATTTCGAGAACACATACTTATAGACAATTGCCATGGCTGGATTCTATAGCACAGCTCTCACCATTCTTTGTGCTGCAGAGGTCCAATTAAGTCCTATTCACATTGTTTTCTAGATTGCAACATTGCCTCCCTTTACTAGCGGCTTAAATTTACTGTAGTAATACTCACTTTGACAATGAAAACCTTAACATGGAATGTCTCATTTATCTGAAAATCACAACAGTACACAAAACACTTATCCCTAATGCAACCTCTTCCTGCAACCACAGAAACTGTGACCTGGTTTCTATGGCTTATTAAATAAATGATTTGTTACAGGTCCACGAGGTTACACAACGGCCCAGTCTCTTAAGTTTGTTATAGAACATGGTTGTTGAAAAGGCACTGAATTCAATAGAAGCAATATGGGATATAATTCTGTTGCATTTATTTGAGAAGCACACTATCAAATTCTTATGAAGCAACAGGAATCGACAGATCATGATCGTGAACCTAACTCCCTTGGATACCATGAGATGGAGGGAGCGAGGATGCCACACTAGTTGCTAGGCAACTACCTCCTATGGCGAATTCCAACTGCATTGGACTGCACTCAGTGCACACTGGCAGCACTTTGCATGTTCAGTTCATTTGCACTCACTGTTCCAATTGTCGATTACACTGAAAATGTGCACAATGAGTACTTTTTCTGCATTGTCTCCAGTGCCAGCACAACAGTTTAAGAGTAAATATGGCTAACAAAAAAGTAGGTACTCACTTCAGGCAACAATGTGATACATGCACTTTTCTAGTTTTCACAATGTATAGAGTGCACACTCGGTGCAGGAAATTGGAGTATGCCACCACTCGCCAACCCCGTAAGGGGAAGAAGTGAGGTCATGCTTGGCCGTTTCAAGTTCACCTGAGGACAGATGAAGCTTATCCTTCCAAGCCAGATTCACATTCATTCTGCACTTTATGGATGCCGTGAACTGAAGATTGAGCATGCATGACAATTTTATTTTGTAGACATATACTATACTTTATGATGTGACTAATAAGATATAATTTAAAAAAATTAATTTTTGACACAGAAGTAAAAAAATTTAAAATTAAATTTAAATTAAAAAAAAATATGGTTATGAAAATTAATTTTTTATGCTTGATGCTTATGCATTATTTTGCAACAATGTGGTGTTACATATTCTCTTCCAGGATATAAGCACATTCAGAAGGCGCGTCTCTATTGAAATTAATACTGTATTTCAAAAACAAACCCTGAAACTGAAAATAGCCAACCCTTGATAAAAATTAGTCAGTCAGCGCACCAAATGCATCAAGACATGGAATAGTCGAGAATAGTCTGAAACATAATGCAAGAAGAGTAACACCATGCAAACAGAAGGGATTTTAGAAACTGCCACACATAAGTCTGAATCATGATGCCGACATCAGTGCTTGAAAAGACATGACTTGATTTATTTATTTCTCTGCATTATGCACTGTAGTAGACAGTAGTAGGAATTTGGAAGGAACAGAGGAAGTAAACATTAAACTAGTGCATACGGTCAAAAAGTTTCCAGTGATTTGCAATTATTTTTTGGAGTGTTAATCAAACAAAACAAAAATGAAGACAAAGAATGGTGAGTAATTTCTAATGACATGAACTGCATTAGAAAGTAAAAAATTTGTTTGTTATAAAAACCTATGTTTCATTTTATTACATACAAAAAAAAAAGTTTTAACGTAAAGATAATATAATTTCTGAAGATAATCTGTATTCATATCTGCAATTCCAAATGTTAACCACAACACAACTACCACAATTCTGAGACAGTTGACAGTTGATTTCAATCTCTCTCTCTAAGTCTAGTAGATTATGCCAAGACAAATTAAAAACAATTTAAAAAAGCACTTAACATGTTTGATTAACCTCTGTGGTTTTGTTGTCTGAGCATTCTAAAGTGTAAATTTTGGTTGTGTGCTGTTTCTAATATTTGTAGTTTGACTCATAGATTTGCAATCAAATTTTTACAAGGTCTGTAGTGAACTGACCCGTTGAAATTAATGCCACAAGATAACCAGAGCCTGTGTCTGGAAATACTTGGCCTCTGTTGCACGTTCTTGATATTACATTACGTACAGTTAAAACATTATTCAGTCAATCAATCGCAGGCACATCATTCTGGTACAGCTGAGCAGCACTGAAATCACTCATGGTTTATCAGTGTCAGTGGATTGATAATACTGGTACACTTGGCAGTGTTTTACATTCGAGGAAAAGAAATAAGGAATTAATTATGAATTTTGCTCTTAAATTTTATTTCTTTCTTTATCTAAAAACTAACCGGCATGTAGAAGAAAATTTTAATTGCTTAAAATTGCTTGATCGTATGCATTAAGTAAATAAAATACAAATACAAAGTGGATATTCAGAGCTATTAAATGTTTACATTTTTCTTGCTCCAAATGATATTAGAAAACACTTTCTTCACAAACATAAAACAAATCTGCTACTAATTCAAAATAAAATTTTTCAAAGAGTTCTCTAATTTTTGACCATTGTTACTACGTATTCATAATTTGTTTTAAACACAAGAGTGCCTTCACGAGCATTTAATTTTAAAATAGTATCCAAACATGTATGAAAACTAATTGGGAATTTTATTTTCCTTATAAGCTAAGTGCAACCAGCAAGATGAGTTTTTATTCTGGCTTAAGTGGCTGAACAGGAAAACACTCAACTAGCACTATAAAATTCCCAGTTTTTCCCTCAGGTTTCCAAATTATATCAAATTCTACAAAACTAAATATAAAATTTTGTTTTTGCGATACCACATAACCATTAACATATTTCTTGCTATAAAGCATTGAAATATTTTATGCCCGTCTACAATAAATTTTGCAAGGTTAAAAGCCCAATATGTACCAAATGTTTCTAAAACACGGGAACAAACTTTGACAGGCAATTCCTTACGAAATTATAACACAAAATATATTTATAACACAAAAATATATGTACAGTACAACTTATTCCTGACTGAGATTATTAAGAGAGCTATGTGCCTCCAAAATTTGAGTCTTAAAATGGGTTTAGTGAAAAATATCAGAAACCACTTGTGACTAAGCAACAAATCTGTGAATGGTGTGTTGTATAAAGTAGATCTTACACCTCTAAAAACGTGGTCTGTAATAAGATCCCACTTCCTTTTGGTAATGGCTGTCAGCACCCTATGTTTGCATCAAACTTTGCAACACTACGTTCTAAGAAATTTTTGAAGACAACCTGTGAATCAGAATGTCTAAATTTAAAAAAGATTGTATTGTCAGAGCACTCTCAGGTGAAGCGTTCGTGAGCTATTTCATGTTGAACATTCAAAACAGAATTTGTGATGCATATCAGGTGTGCAAACCACAATACAGTACAGAGTACGACAATTTAAATGAGAATTTTTCAAAGGTGCACATCTCTCTTAGTAATACTTGATGAGAAAAATTATACCTACATTTATACTTTCGTCAGGAATACACTGCCAAAGTTTTTCCCCAGGTTTTAGAAACACGTATATATACCCCGAACCACATCACACTACTATCATAAACAATGTAAAGGCTGTTTATGACAAAGTGAGCACTTTTGAAAAAAGCCCTGCTAAGTTTCTAGTTTCACCTCATTGGTTGCATATCTTTCCACGCAACTATCAAAATAAACACTGCCATGTGTTTATATCACCTGGCTCATATATACACCGCACACTCACAAATAAACAACAAAAGGTAATAAACACTGCAATCAGCAGAACTATGAACATATACATGTTAATTTCAGTACATATTGGTTTCTGAGTGACTGATGTCCACGTTTTAGTCTTTCATATAGAAGACAACGTGCCCTAAACAGTCATTAAATAACCTAAGAATTATGTCTCGCAACATTTATGAGTAGAATTACAACACATAAATACCTCACAAAGCAATATCTTAATACAAAACTATTCACAAGCAAATGGCAGGCATTGCTATGAAAACAAATGTCATGCTGTAACTGTATTCCATGAAAGTACATCCACACAATGCAAAATCTACATTTGTCCCACATTAGTTACATTACTTATATTGAAATTTAATCATGGAAGCCAGTACTTACTGTTTTATATATTGGCTCATACAAATTAAACCGTTCACACAAATATTATAATACTGTTCTGGAATGTTTCACGTAGAGTACCAAACATTTTCATGGTATTGTTGTTTAAAATCAAGTGACATACGTGATATTAACTTGAAACTAGGAATCACATAATAATAAATAACACACAAAAATCAATTTAAGTTGTGAGAATTTCAACAAAGATCGCAAATACGTATAACAAAACACACTTCCAAAGTTTCTTCAAGTTATTTGAAGTTATTCTAGGTTAGTATGTTATATGAATTTCCAAGAATTTCTGGGACAAGAAACTACATGGAGATACAGCAGAAAGCAATAACCTATAATGAAACCTCACTCAGAAAATGTAAAAAATTACTTATTACATTAATGAATAGTTTATTTCAGGAGTTACAAACAGACACAGAAAATCACGTAGGTGGCCAAAACACTTGTTTCGTAGACACACAAACATGGACTGAATAAAAACTAAACAAAACAAACAATGAACCAGCTGACTTTAATGTTGCATCAGCCAGGTGATCATTTGAAAGAGTTAAATACATAAATGTATTACAATCATGCCAAATTTTATTCTTATATGTATACAACAAAAACAAACTACATTGCAGATGACAAAGATTTTAAACTTTAGGACTGATAAGACGTCGAAACATGGAATTACTTCTCAAAGTTCGCTTCCAACTTAACAGTAAATATTGCAGTCATTGCTTACATTAAAATATGTGGGAGTTATAGGCAGTGATATTTTTCATAGGTTGATTTTAATAGTGCTCACATTATCATGAACCACCTGTAACACAACCACGGGCAGAAAAAAACAAAAAAATAAGTACTGTACTCACCACATAGAATTCTTTCACCAACTGATCTGGAGATGGTATATTGTAGTATTGCACCATATAATAATGTACATATTCGGGAACTATTTTAATTTTATAAATTTCTGTAAAGGATAGTAATTAATTTAATATTTACAAAATGTGGCAATAATAATTTGTTTGTATTCAGTGTATTTCCCAATTTTCCAAATTAACTATTTTATTTAATTGTTTCATCAGTAGTAACAGATGTCATAGGATGACATCACACTTTTTCACTGGGTTAGCAAGTGAGACATGTAGCTGCCGTATTGCACTACTAACGAGGGTACAGAGGTCACATTTGACTGACGTGACCGGTCGCTCGCATGCAATACTTTGATTTCTAGAGCCACACCCGAGTTTGCATGCCATTTCTAGACATAACCGAATTGAGAGATGCCACAATTGGACCACGTGTACATGATGAAACTTTCTATCAATAAATATAGTAGGTGCAAACTTTTCTCATGCCGCATTTGTTTATAGTTTAGTCGCATCAGTTCAGCAATGTAGTGTTCGTGGAGGGGCAACGAGTGACTATGCTGCATTCTCTCTCTTATTTTTTTCCCTGCTATAAGTGTCAATTGTTTGTTCTTACTGACAATTTTGAAGAGACTGTAATAACATTTCAGTGAAGAGTATAAATCATAATTTATTTCACGAACCTTTTAATTTTTTTTGTCGAGTTTCATACTTTCATTAAGCTAGTTGATGCAGCTGACTTCACTTGAGCCTTCTACAGTGAACATTACAATATTACAAAAAAACACTTAGGCTTGCACTCCATTTTGTAAACAATTCACTGTATATTTTTACCAATCTTAATTATAAAATGAAATAAAATAAACAACAAAAATTCCCTTGCTGAACAGCAAATTCAAATATGTTTTAAGATAGCTTTAATAATACTCTTACTTCCAACTGGCCATCAAGTCTTCTGAAATGGTCTCGGTGTCAGAGACTGAGGAAAGTGAAAAGGAGTTAAGAGGAATTTGACAGCTTATTATTGAATACAGGAGATCCTTTGCAAATTTTCTTTGAATCAGCGTGAGAATTCACCCCAGAATCAAACTGTTAATGTTGGAAAGGGAGGTAACGTGAGGCTCCCAAAACTGAACTCCTGACCTTTAAGGGGTCGGTGACAGAATAGACCACCTTTTATGACTTGTTTAACTCTCTGGTCCATAACAAGTTTCTTTTGGCTGTTGAAAGGTATCAGTACCTACTTACATCTTTGTCAGGGGAGCAACTTAGTTTTATCCAAGCCCTCCCATTGTCAGAGGACAATTACAAATTGCATGTAAAACATTAATTGACAGATACTAGGATGTATGTGCAATTGCAACCCACCATCTAGAAAATATGATGTATCTGCCACAAATGTTGTGCATGTCTTCAGAGAAGTTGAGGCATATGATTGATTTGATACGAGAGAATCTGGGTGCTCTGCGAATAATGAAATTTCTAGTACAGCAGTGGAGTATTATATTATTGAATATCATATTGCCAAAGCTTGATCAGGAAACTGGAAACCAGTTTGAATTGGCCCACAAGCATGTTCAGTTGCCTACTTTTGACCAACTTGTACACTTCTTAAACTAAAAGAGCAGGTCCATCTGGCCAGGGTGTAAAATCTACATTTTTTGTGGCACCAAGTGAGGGTGATTGTATTGTTTGTCAGAAACAGCACAAAATCCACACATATCTGGCATTCTTGGGTCAATCACCTGATGAGAGAAGGAAGTTTATGGTTCAAAATAACTTGTGCTTTAATTGTCTGTACCACCACAAAGTACATAACTGCCCTTCCAAGAGAACATTTATGAAGTGCCACAACATCATTCACTGCTCCATCTCACCTTTGGGTATCAGAATAAGCACTAAAATCCAATAAAATAACAACTGAAAATTAACATACATCAAACTTAAAAAAATCTATTGAACTAAGTTGCTACACAATTCCTATAAAAATGGGAATCATAAATTTCACTTTGAGAAGGATCACATGAAAGTAATCAATATTTAAGTATTATCCTTATTAGTGCCACATTTAACTGCACCCCTCAGTATCATTTACTAAAACACTTTTTTTACAGGATTAATCATGCAAATATTTAGCCAAAAAACTTTCCCTGAGAGATAAATAAACCCACCTTAAAACCCATAGAAAATAAAAATATTATTTCATTACAATTAAAATCATGGAAAAATCGTCTCAACAGTATACGTTAATTATTGTCAACTCACTCTGCACAAAAAGTCGAGCAATGTGGCTGTCACAGACGGGTGGGACCTCATTGAGTTGTACATTACAAGAATCGCTGGCTCTGAAAACAAAGGAGAATTTCTTTTGGCTAATCTATGTAATCATTATGTTAATACATGAGACAGAAAATAAATTGGTGAAAACTAAAAATGGCAAGAGAAAGAGTCGAGAATGATCATTATCATTTTCAAGAAGCAATTGTTCATATGGGTTATACACCTTTTTTGCAGTCAAAATTTACTGCAATATTTTTAATATTTAACAAAAAAAAACCCTCTCCGGATAATGTCACCCTACCTATTAATTACAAGAACATTTTTATTTGTCAGTAAAACAGAGAAAGTGATGGATACAACAAGATAGAAAATTGATTGCATATTGTGTTATTAAAATCACTTACATCACTTAACATGTTAAATGTTTATGAAATACAGAACTTAATAATGGCATAAACTCATTTATTCCACAAGAGAATGGACTACTTTTGAGGGAATATCAAAGGAAATATTAAACTATATATTCTAAATTTAAAACATATCCACATAACTTTTTACATCACACACACAACTTTATTTTATGCAATCACGTTCTGGTGAAGACCCTCCAAAGTTTTATTCCCTGTTGTTAGCTGACCGCACAATTTTAATTTAGAGCAATCACGTATATATTTTAACACTGTTATTTCAAATTATTTCGGTTAGAAGAATTAGAAACATTTACAAATAATATCCACAAATGCTCTTTACTGTCCCGTAGGTCTGAATGTAAACCCTAACTGTCATGTTGCTATGAATGTTAGAATATTATCACATTAATTTGTAAAACATTACATTCTCACAAAAAATACTTAAGTATAAAAAAACTTTAATCCATTGTAGCCATCTAAGTTAGGTTAGTAGCCTACAAACCTTGATTCACCTAAAAGTAAATGCACATCAACTAGTATGTATGTTGGGATACATTTTAAAATTAACAGCATGCAAAGTGGCATTCTGATAAAACTTGCTACAAGTCATTATTGTCTGCCATTCCCTAATAGCTGGTCAGACTGTACTGTGTTTGTATATTCTCTGCCACTTGCAGCAGCCAACACATTCTGGGCACAAAGCCTTGTTTGTTCTGTTAGTCATGTAACTGTTGTTATTCTATGTATCCTGTTATGAGCATGTAAAACGATTCTGTTATTTCTGTCCTGCAAGCAAATTTTGACAAGGCATATAACATATTTGTATGTTCTAATGGTTACTGAAAAATAAATAAATATATAAATTATATGTTACATGGTTTGTTTACTTCAGGCAACAACGTAAAATAATCTATTTTATTGACAATATTATTTTTTCCATGTGAGAAATAATTTTTGACACTGTGATTAATATGTGAATTTTAATTATTTTTTTTCAGTAACATGAAAAATCAGCTCATTAGTAGAAGCATATAAAACACTTTCAATTCACTTGTTGATATATTTTATTTAACTTAATAACAACATTCCCTTCTTATCCTGATGCAACAAATAACAGAGACATGCTAGTTAAACATCCTTTTATTTGTCGACCCAAAGAAGTTAAATGGTACTAATAATTCAAATTAATTTTTTTAATTTGATACAAAACATTCTAATAATTATACTATTAGTTTTAATGGTGAAGTTAATTTTCTTGTACTCACCTATGTTCATAATGTTGTCCTTTTCTGCATCAAAGAACAAGAAGTCATAGAACAAGGCCAATTTGGCATTTGCGCCAGCGGCAACAGAGGTGCACGTTGTGAGCAGCCAGCCAATCACAGCCCATCGTGGTGTGATATCCGAACCTAGCTGCTCGTTCGTTGGATGGATTACCCCAACAATGTATCGGATCAGGTCGCACCGCAAGGATTGCGACTCTGGGGTTGCCAGGTACTGCATCAAAAAAAAAAAATTGTTTGAAAAACTTAATTACTATAACAGCAGCTATAACACTTTGTCCCACCTCAATCAATAGAGTTTCAAGATACTGACATTTTGCAACTTTAATACTTTCTTTATAGAGAGAACTATACTGAACTAATTTAAATAATATACCAAAAGATGTAATCCAAAACACACTAGATATAGAAGATATTGATAAAGCTGTGGTTGGAGCAGCAAAAGATAGAAAAAAGAACAACATGGCTTCAGGTCCACAACAGATATAATTTTTGAATATAGGCACAAACAGAATTGAAAATATCCAAAATTTTTGATAATATCTTTATTGTTGTGGAAACAGCACCTAAGCGGTGTGGGTATAGAGAAAATGTCACGATGCATCACAAATTGTCAAATAAACTAAGACGTCTCTATAATTTTCATTCATGAAAATCTCCAATAAAGGAAAAACCAGCAATACACAATTTACAAACAGTGTATTACTGGTATAATATGTTTCCTCTTGCCAGTTATACAGTGAAGAGCGACTACCAAAAAGTAACTACTCTAATGCCTCATTCAAAGTCTCCCTCGGTGCTATGCATGTCTGCTTGGATGTACAGACCAAATAACAACATGTGAAACTCAACAGAAGCCCATCAATTTCAAATTTGATGTCTTTTATTCAGGTGTTTGAAAAATATAACAGATAGTGAAGCAATATTGGCTAGTGAATATAGAGCATCCAAAAGAATGTATTACAAAAAATACTGTTATAAGTCACCAGGGATATATTAGAGTTTGTAACGGATGGAGGTTTTAATAAAAAACTAGATTTATTTATTTTTTAAATATATTTATAATGTAATAAAATAGATACATCACTTTTTTTACAACACTAAAATAAAGTACCTATCTTCACTATTAACCCTTCATATTCTCAATAAGCACAATATTTAATATTGATTTCAATTCTAATTTAAATTCTTGCAGCTGTCTTTATGTACGTTACAACCACTTGGTAATACACACTTATTATTTACACACATTCAATCTGTCTTTGCCCTCATTCCAAATGTCTGTCACTCACACATCCAGTTTAATAGTCCTGCTCTTCAGCCTCACTCTCCACTGTACTGATGCTCCTAATACTCAGATCTCACTCTTGCTGGTCACTGTCGTCTCCATCGCTTGTCACTTTGCTGGCTCTGCACACCTGGAGCTTATGGCTTTACGACTCTTCTCGGAGGCCTGTCGTCACTCTTATTAACCAGAAGGTCTCTCACCCCAAGTCTTGCTGAAGGAGGTGAATATGATAACAAGAACATTCTTGAAATGATAAACTCAGATATTTTATCCTCAAAGAGTCTTTGTAAATCTCAGCGCACTTCTTGTGTTACTAATGTTGTCCTCGACACAATGTGCTTCACAAGCTCAAGCGGGACGGGTCAAGTGAAGCAATGCAGCATAGCAACATGTAACAATACTTACCTAAAAATTACATGAACCACCAATAAATCAGGTACTTTATTAATACTACTATTTCTCCAAGATTTTTGTTGACAAGAATCTTTACATAAATGTATTTGAGGAAAAACCTGCAATACTTAATTTACGAACAGTTTTGAAAATATTTATGTGCTGTAATTATTTATTCATGGAACATTAATTCAATAACACTAGGGTTTGATAAAGGTTATAAACTTATATCACTCACCACAAGTACAGTGACAGGGAACTGCCAACAGGGGCAGACTATCAAAGAAATTGCTACACATTGCGAAAAATGTATTTAAAAAATTCAAATAAAAATTTAAAAATTATAGACACGTACCTCTAAAATAGTTTTAAACCTGCTACGCAACCATTTAACATTTAAGTCTACACGAGAGGGGGCACGTAACTTTACTAGTGTTCCATTCAAAGCCTCCCTTAATGCTATACACATTAAAAAAGAGCTCAACAATCAATGAAAATACTAAAGGGCCCTAATTACAAGTGCAACTGTAGCAAATCCCCTTAAAGTGTAAAGTCTTACTGACATTATTAGTAAATACAACTTTGCCTCATCTTCATGTGATACATAACATTGAGTGGGGTTTGAACCCAGGATAACTCAACAACAGAGCCCACCAGCATGTCCCTAGGCAAGGGGCACCCAAGGACACGGCAGTCAAGGCCATATACACCAGTATGTCAGACATGGGAGCGATGCAACCCACCTACGAGGAAAACAGCATTCCAGTGCCCCCCCCCCCCAGGATATTGCTGCATTCACTACTATGGGAGGACCTCCAGCCCGAAGATACCCGACCAGCTGAAGGGAGCCAAGTGGCTGCAGCCGGCCATCCATAAGGGCGAGCACAGAGCTCCAAAATACTAGTCGATACTCAGCAACTCGCTCCACCGCCTTGGGTGCTGGAGCTCTCTGCTTATACCACCTTCCTCAAGAAGGACCACCACTACCTTCAAGACATCTTCCAGACCTTCGCCTAGCAACCCCCAAGGAAGTCTTGAGCCCCCTCCTCCCCACCTCCTTTTTTGCACTCACTACCACTTTGGTAGTGACACCCGAGTCGCATCTGGACAACAGCATAGAATTAGTTAAGATCAGTTGTTATCATAGCTACCAAGCTGTATCTGCTCTTGTTTAGATTAGACCCAGGTCCGCTTAACTCGGATTGCCGTAGTTTACTTTCGTTACGGTTCATTGATAGTTAGGAGTTAGTATGGGCCACAGTGTCTATTCCTCACTGGAATAAACATGTGATCTTACCTAACCTCTGAGTAATTATTTCTTGGGTGACTGTGATTCACATCCCAGTAGACGTCGACCTACTAGAGAAAAGCAGGAGACCATGTCTTGGAAACTTCTTTACTGAAATTAGTGTAGGACTGCGGGCTTCCTTAACTGGGTGCACGTACGTCTCACAATGCACACATTAGACTGCAACCCATACTGTGGACCACATACACAAAGTTACCTGGTGCGCATGTACGGCAGAACCCCAACCACTAGTAACACAATCCACGAAGCGGCTAGACACCCAGATCAGTCAATTCACTCCATCCACCATATTGTTATTTTCACCGGATAGAGTGATAGGATTGATACTGGACCACACACCACGATAAGGCTAGACATCCCAGACTGAGTCTGGGTGGACTAACCCCAACTGACTACACACATAGGTAGGGAATTCGTCACCTGCTTTTCCTTAGGTGGTAGACCTTTGTCCCTACCCATCTGCTCTTCACCAATAGGAGCAGAGCAAAGTGGAGAGCAAAGAGGGCAGCTACTGCCTCTGAATATAGCCAACTGAACTGCAACCCAATGCCAACTGTCTTCTGTAGTCTATCCCCATGGGAACGAGCTCAAGCTGCCCAACAACTGGAGAGGCCTCCCTTCCCAGTCCCCCCACGCTCCCTTTTTCAGCCACCCCACAAGACCGCCGGCGAGCCACACCCGATCATAGCGAACATTCGCCTGGGACTTCCAGTGCCTCCAGGGAATTACCAACCTATGCTTCAGAACCACAAGGACCAGCAGCCCACCGCGGACACCAACTAGCCCCGCCAGTTTCAGCACCACCACCGCCCAAGGACTGGGCCTTATTTCCAACCAGCAGCAGCAGCATCAGTGGCTGAGTCATGAGTTACTCTGAGTCACAGTCCCTGCTGGGAAATTAGTGTCTGTGTCTACACCAACAGTACAGAAAACCGCCAAACCCACACCTGACTTTGTACCATGCCACAGGGTCATGTGACCCCACCTATAGAGCAGCCAATAGGTAAAACCTCACTACAGTTAGATAACCTATGCCTCTGACCGGAATAATAGAACCTTGTCTGACAGTAACGTCACAGTCTAGTCAAACCAACGTCATGCATCAGTCTAAATACCTGACTGAGTCTTGAAATGTCGTACTGTGGGTTTTCTAGCATGACCAGAAATAAATAAATAATGCATAGTAAATATCAGTGCGCAAAAATAACGCTACAAATAGTTAATCATTCTAAGTGATTTGATATTTCATAAACTGCAAGCAAACAAAACACGTAAGAAAATTCCACACAGAGTAAGGAGGCGGCCTACAAGTTATATCAAATGTAATTTTGACTGGCAGCAAAAACAATGATTTTGAATGCAAACTACCACATCGCAACAAAACAGTTACATGGACACCAGGCATTTTTCACAATCAACTCAAAATTATCAACCATACTAAAAAAACTAGACACACAGCATTAGGAGATACACAGTTGACACACCCAGGTTCCTGACAATGAAAAGGGGGGGGGGGGGGGGGGGGGAGGGAGGGGGGGGGAGAGAGAGAGAGAGAGAGAGAGAGAGAGAGAGAGAGAGAGAGAGAGAGAGAGAGAGAGTGAGTGTGTGTGTGTGTAGTACAGAACTTGCTTTTTTTTTTGTTAATTACTCTTACCACTGTACTGGGGGAAAAAATAAAATTAAAAATTAAGTTATACTCTAAATATCTAGTAATTTCAACACATGTAATCTACCAACGTTGATGCATGACATCTTTTCAACTTATTAAAATCACCTTCCTACCGCACCGCAATGGAGTTTGACTGACAGTACAATCTTCCAGACACCAAGAAAACGTATGATTTACCCAACGGTAACTGGCTGAGCTGCCGAGATGACAATTCAAGGTCACTTAGTGTTATGAAATGCCGAGGGATGGCCCTGGTAGTATGAATTGCAGAACTATGCAGCCGCTGGAACTTCGGCTGGCCGGTAACGTCACACGCTCATAGGATGTCACGCTACCACGCCCCTCCACTTGAAGAAGGGCGAGCCAGGAGAGTATACATTAGAGTTGTTCCAATACCATGTTTTCCGATACCAATGCCCTTCGCACTAAATTTTAGACAAAGTATTACTATTAATACTAAATTGAAAAACATTTTTCCTAGACTCGTTCAAATACAGAAAATAACGTCTTGAGAAATGCACATTTTCGCTTTCCAAAGTAAACACAACTATGGGCCTGGGAATAACTATCCTCTCGAAGTCACAACTCTGTTTTGGGGAAACACAAAATTTTTGGTTGAAAAAAGGCAAAAAGTTGAAGGAAATAGCCTAAAAAATAAGTTTATTACATTTATCTTGTTCATTAATTATATGTAAACGTGCAGTAAAATATATGTTGTAATTAATGAATTTAGGCCTAATTGCTATGTCAATATATATAAAGGTAAAGTTTGGATTAAAACTGCAGTTGTGGTACTACCCAGAATCCTCTGACTCCCTCTCCTATGAATAAATATCTGGGCGAATGTTGTCTTAATCCTACTCTACATGGCCCACGTTTTTGTGTAAAGCAGCCCCTCACTAAGCTGGGTCTGGCCTCTGAAAAGGTTGCTCGCTCCCTTCTCTTCTTTGCCCCCCCCCCCTGCCCCCTCCTTTAAAAGTACCATCCACCTGGCTGTCTGTCATCCCGCCCATTAGCCACGCTGGCCACATTGTTTCTCTTCCTTCCTCCTTCCATCCTCCAGCCATGCCCACAATGCTACACTCCTTTTCTCTCACCATCACCAAGCCACACCCACACTGCACCAAGCTTCCTTCCTCACTCCAACTGTCACAACAGTCAGCCCGAAATGTTTTTTTCCCTACTCTCCCAAAATTCACGCAACCGCATGTGTGGCATTTTCACATCTTTTCACCTCTTCAGCGGATGGTACAGGAGACGAAAACCACTCAACAGACGTGAAAACTCTACTCTGGCAAGATCATATAACATCCTATTCTTCCATTTGGGGGCGAATATACACTTCAAATTATATATGATTTTGAATTAATCTACTTAGAATTAACGAGGTTTTACTGTATACACACCGAAATACTGTAATTTTTGTATCTAAAGAGAGTAATAACCTGACTTATTGTCTACAACCGATACATTGAAAAAGGTGATGTATCGGCAGATACAGATACTTAGTATCGGTATCAGAATAATTCTTAGTATAAATACTGGTGCACAGCCCTTGGAACACCAGTCTATCCACCTCCTTTGCCACACTCCTCGTGCAGAAAGAACCATCAGTAGTAAGCTCGCTCCACCACCTTGGGTGCTAGGGCTCTCTTCTGCCTCCCAGATCTTCCAAATCTTCGCCCTAGCCTTGGTAGATGTCTCTGCACCTAGCACACATCCTTTAGAAGCTTCCTACGTTTAAGTTGTAAAACTAACACTTCCGTTCCCTTCAGGAAATTCAGGTCCCTTCAGGACAACACGTAGAGTAGATGAGTTGTTTTAGTAGCCAATCTGCCTACCTACCTTGCCAAATTAGAAACAGGTCACCTTCACCTGTCTACCATATCCAGCTTTCGTTCAACCATAGTTTGATATGAGGTAGTACAAACCACCATGTTTATTTCCGTACAGAAATAAACATGTTTTACCTGACGTTAGAAAATTATTCCCCACAGTGCTTGTACCTTTCCTAGTAGACATCAGGTCCGCCAAGGGACAGAAGGAGACTATGGAATATTTTCAAAACCCAGTTTCTGAACCTAGTGAAGGACTGCAAGTTTCCCTTCAAGAAGTTCAGAAACACACAAATTAGAAGACCACCCGTTATGCGCGTGCGCACACACATGCACGCGCGCACGCACACACGCATGCACACGCACGCACTCTCTCTCTCTCTCTCTACAGTTTGGGTTTGGATTTTTCTAGAGTTAAAAATCTGTAAAAATGGATCAATTCCATTAAAACAGCAGGCCTGACCCAAACTGACACTGTTTGTGTGGCAATCTTATTTTCTAGCCAACAAATATAGAGAATCATCATGTTGCCACATGCTTTCATGACCTAGACCTTTAAATTTACTGCGTAAAAGGAAAACTAAAATAAAACCTTCAACATTGTGGGAAAAAATAGCATAATAAAAAACAAAACTTGTAATAAGGCAGAAGCATTAGGCCCAAAATTGCAGTTCTCAGATTATTTTTTTGCCATTTTCTAAACAGTTTTGATTCTTTATAATTCCCAATCTTCATATGCCTCTGCCAATTAAACAGTATTTTTTAATATCCTCTGATTAAGAATGACATAGGTACTATACTTAGTGTATAGCTTTGTTAGTTTCATTTTCACTTCGCTAAACAATGTCGCACTTCATCTAATGTGATCTTAATAATTTCCAAACATTCTACAAATGAGCATATAGAATTGTCAACATAAACCATTAATTCACGCAATTCAACTAAGTTCAAACATTTATGTTTCTCATCCAAATATATATGTAAACAAACACAACATTCATCTTTCACTGGAACATTCAATGAAATTGTCATATTGTTATACCCTTTATACCTGCCATTTTCATCTGGAGGCATCAAAAATGTGAATATGTAAAATTTATAACAGGAAGTTATTAAACTTATATTCAGCCACAGCCAAAAATGGTTTCACATACCTATCTATTTGAGCACACCACAAAATTAATTGGTGTGTACTGGATTAGAACAGAATAATTAAACAATTAAGTAAGGCCGTACAGAAATAATTTATACAAATAATAGGAGTTTTTAGTATTATTTATTGTATTATTTGATGATGGTAGTAAAGAGCAAAATCCCGTGGTGTTAGTAAACATTTTTGCAAAACACTTTGCAAAGGAATATGTATCCATCCCGTCCAAACTTCAGGAACATGACAATGCTCATACAAGTTATTCCATTATTAATATTCCAATCATTAGTCAGGGATTTGTCCTCTGGGCTATAAAAGCACTCACAAGTAGTAAATCTACAGGATGGGATAATATCCCAAATTTTATTATTAAAGGCTGTACTATTGCTCTTACTCCAACATTAACACATATTTTTAATTTTAGTCTCGTTAGTGGTCTGTATCCAAACCTCTGGAAGCGTACTGTTGTGGTGCCTATTTTTAAAAAGGTAATAAAAAAGAGGTGAATAACTATAGGCCTATATCCCTTTTGCGTGGCTTATCAAAAGTTTTCAAGAAAGTCATCTAAAAGCATCTTTCCTTTACGACCAAAAATCTAATTTCAGAAAGTCAACATGGCTTCCAAATAGGCAAAACAACAGACACCAATCTCTTTAATATGGTAAATAATCTTTATTCTAAAACCTCTAAAAGGCAACAAGTAGATGCCATTTATTTTGACATTCAGAATGCTTTCGACACATGTCAGCATCACATTATAACACATAAATTACAACTTTTAGGCTTAAGTAATGTTTATATAAACTGGTTTTCTAACTATCTTGCAAATAGAGCTTTTATAGTCTAACTAGATAACTGCTTCTCAACATCTCACCATGTCTCGCCTAGGGTGCCCCAAGGAAGTACTCTTGCACTGCTGCTCTTCAATATACTTGTGAATGATATCGGTGTAATAGGTCACTCTATGTATTGCGGACATTGGTGACTGTTCAAAGTTATAAGAGGACATCTTAGCAATATATAACTGGTGCACTAATAATGCTACGTGTCTAAACAGTAAGAAAACTGTATGCATTTCTTTTTCTCTAAAGACGAATTCCGTACTTCATAAGTACTATGTTAATAACTCGTTAATTCAGACACTTGATCATGTTAGAGATTTAGGTGCAATATTAGACTCCAAACTATTCTTTCATGTTCTGGTTTCATGTTTCATGTAGCTGGTTAAGTAATATTAATCGCACATTAGGTCTTGTAAAATTTATTACCTTTTCTGCAACTTCATCTGACTCTCTGTTGTGTTTGTATAATGCTTTAATTAGTCTCAACTACGATATTGTTGTGCAAATGTGTTTAAATTATTATTTAACAGTTAGACAAGTTTCAACTAAACTTCGTATGCTGTCAGTACTTATTACGAGCAACATATATACCAAAAACAACTTTAGCTTGCCATTTTGTAAAATAACACTACATATAATAACGTTTTTGTGTAATATCTCAGTAAACAATTGACAGATTCCTACCAAATATGGCAAATAAATAGTACTGCAGCAGTTAATATGTACAAATGTTTCAAGTATGACATACACTTCTTATCAAAATGGCGGTCATATAGCTATTCTAGTTTTGTATGTTATATAATCAACACAGTGTAATTAATTCCAATAAAATTTTGTATGCTGGCTGTATATATTACAACCATCAAATGTGTCCACACAAAACGTGATATCTATGAAAACAACAGATTTCCACCAAATTTGGCAATCAAGTAGCACTATGGTAGGCCATGTAAACTTATAAACTTTGAGAGGGTCAGACATATATTTTAAAAATGGTGGCCATATAGAATTTTAACCCAGAATTTATTATCTATGAAATTACAAAACAAATTTCAATGCATCTTTGCATGCTGACAGTATCAATTATATCCATAAAGATTGTCTATACAAAGCCTTGTTTACGGACTAATACAGTTTTTATGCCGTATCTAGAGAAACAATCAATCAATTTATTTCAAATTTGGCTAAAATGTTGTACTATGATAGGCCATATTAATTTACCTATATGTTTTGTGTGTGCAAGTCTCTTATTTTTTAATGGTGCCTATACGAAAATCTTGTGCTATATCTGCAAAAATATGTAAAAGATGTACATTTAACTCTGTATATTGTATCTATGATAATCATTGCATGTGTTAATACATAGACTTTTTGTCCTCCATTTATGAAGATCGTCACATTAACAACGAAGGTTTTATGCCATATCTTAAGTACCAATCAACTGAATCATACCAAAATTACACGCAACTATTGCTACAGCAGGGAATTTCAATTAACATAATTGCCATCAGGTGAGACACGAGACGAAAAATGACACAAATTACTTACGGTAGGTGGGTGCCAGCAGTGTTTCCCAGTCACTGCAGTGTGAGACTCGGGGTTCTCAGCGATAATGTGGGTTCTGTGTGCCCGTCTCCCCGAGTGTCTTTACAGAACACTGATCAATATTAAACAACTTTATCACTTAAAAACAGGCGGAGATTTGCTGTTCCGACACTACACGTAAACACACAGATTTGCACTGAATACATACCATTTTATTGCTCTTCCATTACAAAATTGTGCCAAAATGAATTAGTGATTTATAACTCGGACGTATCTAGCAAATTCCGTTGGGCTCTTACACCCAGCTCACAATTACTATAGTGCATTCCTAGAAGG
Organism: Dryococelus australis; assembly: GCA_029891345.1. Taxonomy (NCBI): domain Eukaryota; kingdom Metazoa; phylum Arthropoda; class Insecta; order Phasmatodea; family Phasmatidae; genus Dryococelus; species Dryococelus australis. The sequence continues at coordinate 97,647,630 of CM056995.1, read as the reverse complement.
ATGATTTCTCCAGGGTGTTTGTAAACACAGCCCCCACAAGGAAAGAGATCGACAGCCGCTAGGGTGGACTGCAGGTTTTTCCTGGAGACAGGACACGGAGAATTATGAAATGAGCAGTGGACACGTGTGGTTATTTGGTATCGCTAACGTGGACTCGTCGTGGCGCGTCTCCCAGCATATGGTAAGTGAGGTGATGGCATTTACACATAGCCGGCCAGGACAGAAATAATGTCACCATACAAATTACACAAATGACACTAATAAAGATGAGAGAGTATGGGACACAACATGAATGATCACAATAAACACGAAGATGTGTGAAAGTATATTTAGCTGGTGTGGATGCCGCTGGATTCAATGCGTAGCAGACAACGTGGTGCAGGTGTAGTTGCAATAGTTTTCATAAAATTCAGCAAATTGTTATCGGACAAAGTGGTAGCGGTATTGGGAAAATTATTCCCCTGAAGATTGAGGCATTAAGAGACTTGTAGCACGCCTGATGGCGGGAAAATAAAACATGAAAAATACTGCGTGGTCATACATACAAAGCATCAATTACATGAAAATACATGGAACCCTGAATAAAACATTACATAGAACCCTGAAATTAATTATGGCACACATGATATTACACAAACAAACTCTCAAAGCGCATGGACGGCACAGATATTGATTTGACGGCTGTTAACAACATGGTAGCAAATTATGTGGCTGTAAAACAATTTGAAATGACAAAACCCTAAAATACGTACATAGAAATAAAGCCCTCAATATTGAACGCAGCAATTCAACAGAAATTACACTGAAACACCTTTTACATAGGCGGATGGCACCTCATTGAAAGCTGCGTGGGCCGCGTGGCCTCTCCGATATATTTCCTCCTTCTTTCTCGATTAAGTTTAAAAAGCCACAAAGGTGCAAATTACTAGGTTAAGCAGAATTGTAATGCTGGCGAATGTCTGGCAAAACGTACGCAAGGGAAAGGCTAACCAGTATACTAAAAGTGTGCTATGGTAATCTACATCAGTGCAAAAGTTTGAAGTGCATACGTGACAGCATCTTACCTCGCCAGTTATCCTCAATGGACTGCCCAGAGGCAGGGGTCGCACGGACCTACCATGGCTGCCTACGGGGTTCACACAAGCAGAAGTAGAAAGTGCTTTGCATGCCATGTAAAACTTTTAAATATCAAAAAGAAATGGCACATAAATAATTTGCAAACGTAATCACATTAGACTCTAAAATTGTGGATTTTCTGTGTTTGTTGATTTTTTTTTATGGAGACGTTTACGCCGGAATAATAATGTCCTTAATTCTTCGCAAGGTGCACATTTAGAATTCTTAACCAAACGTTTTACAACATTTTGGAATATACATTTTTTTAACACTTGAAAACACTGGGACCCTGAAGTAGAACAAAACACATAGTTTACACTTTAAATAAATATCCCATAATGGGAAAGTCAGGTTATGGCCTATTTGCGGACGTGTGTACCCACGTGTCATGTGAGTGGTGAGCGCCGTCATGGTTTTAACGCTGCTGGCTGTTAGCTGGCATCAAACAACACCTTCCTTGAAGGCCAAGACTGTGCGAGCAACTCAACTTTGTCCTGACAGGCTCTGCCCGGCTCTGAAACGGTACCACTGGTCGAGGACATAAGAAGCATGGCCTCGGGACTTACTCTGTGGCGTTTGCAGGGGGTGGGGGTGTAGGCTGGAACCATATTGTTGGGACGTAGTGGTGACTCGCCTCGCCTCTTACGAATGCCTTGATGTGGTTTGTTGGCATTTGGCGTTACATTCAATGTCTTACTAGTTCCCCCGAACCCTTTGGAATTCTCTTGCCCTACTAGGCTATCCCCTGTGGGTGCCAAAAACCTCTGAAAGGTGGTATGATTGTTTACGTTTTCACTTATGTCACAACCATGTTGACTGGTACCATGGGAAAACCCTTCCCCCTTAAAACCTGTATCCATGGCACTGGTATCCATGGCGTTGCAATTTACATGTACACTGTTGTTACCACTTCCTCCCTCATCTACACACGTAAAACCTTTAAAAGTGCTTTGGTTTACTAAAATGTTGCTTGCCTCTACAGGAAAGCCCTGAAACAGTGATTCACTACTACTTGTTTCGCTCACTTGTGTGTACACTTTCGTCGCCTTCTACCTCCCTGCTTGACGTGGAGTGTTTGGATAGTGCGAAGCCCATAAATGACATAATGTTTACAGTGGTGGTGTTTACATTTTCCGGGCGCATGGTCACGAGACTGGTGTTGATGTTTTGACACATGCTGCTATCATTCCTCGTACCACCTGGTATGCAACGTCGTGCTCGCTGAGGTAATGGGCTTTCCGGGTTCTCCTTGCACCTCTTCCCTACAGGTGTGCGGGCTATATGCAGGTTGTTGCGGTGACGTTTCGTGACTCGTTGTGGACCCAGCTTCACGAGAAATGTGGAATTCCCCATCTTTGCCATTACTCTTACCGGCCCAATCCACTTGGTTGCCAGTCCTGCACAATGGTTCTTGACTCCCGCTGATAATGGGTTCTCACTTACATAGATGTACATGCTGGGCACTAACTCTGGCTGCGGCCATCTGCTTTCCGGTACCCAAGTATTACAGTAATTTCCCTGATTATCCCTGGCCTGTTTGTGGATCCGCAGTTGGTGGGCAACAATTTCTTCAGGGCGTATTGGCGGGTTTTCGCAGGGCTCTCCGGGCGTACACAGTTCGCGGCCCTGCGCCATCTCAGCGGGTGTTTTTCCCGTGGCGGCATTGACTCGATTCCGTACACAAAATATGACTTCTGGAATCAATTCCGCCCATCTTGTGTGATTTGCTCCTAGCCGGACTCGTAACTGGATTTTCATGTCCTGGTTACGACGTTCGGTCAGGTTTGACCTGGGGTGGTAGACTGGGTTGGTACGGTGATCTGTTCCTCACACGGTGCAATAATCCCTCCACTTCCTTCCTACAAACTGTGTACCATTATCAGTCAGTAAGTATTCAGGATAACCCCATCTTGGAAAAAAATTCAGCTTGCATTACATGTGCAACTGTGTGCGCACGGACATTACTGACTGGAAAGGCCTAGGTCCATCTGCTAAACATATCAGTGGTGACAATGAGGAATTGTTTACTGCCTTTGGTGAACACTACTCTCCAATGTTCCGAATACCTTGCGGCACAGTGTTGCCGGTGTTGTGCATCATCCGAGGAATTTTCTTGCGCTGTGTGTACCTCTCTTAACACGTCATGGACATTTAACGAGATAAGTTCACCGGGTGATGTGGCAACAATGTTCTGCAAAACAAATGATGGTGTGTCTGTTGCTTGTGTGGCACTGCAAGTTGGTAGCACCTTGTTCCAATTAAAGCATCATCTCTTACCGTTATGTTCAGACAGGGGTTTCTGGAGGTGCATTGGCGAGTTCGTTGGTTTTCCCCGCCACGTGTTCTACCTTGAAGTCGAACTCTTGTAACAGTAAATCCCAGTGGGCAAGTTTACTCTTTACATTATGCATGCCTTCCAACCAAACTAAACAACGGTTATCAGTTTTCAGTGTAAACTGTCTTCCTAACAGATACGGCCAGTACTTCCTCAATGCGTGTACAATTGCTACTAAACACTCCTGCTTGTTCACATGATATTTACGTTCTACATCGCCGAACTGCGCACTGTGGTAGTTGACGATGTGTTTTTAACCTTGTTTTCCCACCTGGTACAACACTACTCCACTGCCTTCTTGGCTTGCATCGGTCTGAACTACAACAGGCGGCTCCGGCTAAACCTGGCTAGCGGTTTACAGTTTTGAAAAGCAAGTTTGATTTCTTTAAATGCTTGATCGACTTGAGGTGACCAAAAAATTTACGCTTTTCACATAGCAATTCCGTCAATAGTGCAGTAATTACAGAAAAATTTGGAACGAATTCCCTCAACCAATTTATCACTCCAAAAAATTTTCGAACCTGTTTACGTGACCTAGGTGAGGGTTTTTCTTGTATATTCTGTACATGGTATTGTTCCGGTTTGTGTCCATTCCCTGTTTCATAGTGTCGCAAAAACTCCATCTTACTCATCCCCAACTTACACTTGTCAACCTTACATGTGAGTTTGTTGCATTCGAGCCTCTCGAACACAAGGCTCAGGTGGAGTAGATGTTCTTCCAATCCGTTTGACCATACAAATACATTGTCAAACTAGGCCGTCGCAAAGTCTTCTATGTAACCATCTAACACATTTACCATTAGGTTTTGAAAAGCGGCAGGGGCAAATTTTAAGCAGAATGGCATTGCAATAAACTGAAATGTACGCCCATCTGGGGTGGTAAAGACAGTCTTTTTATGATCTTGTGGGCGGATAGGTACCTGCCAATACCCCGACTTAAGGTCGAGTTAAGTCAACACAGTAACTGGCCCTGGTGATGACAAAGTGTCCTTGATGTTAATTACTGGAGGTAGCATGTTTACAGTTACTTTGTTTAGAGGACGAAAGTCTACACACCTCCATTCACCATCCTTTTTAGGGGCTAGTGTAATGCCTATATTATAGAGATTCTGTTCAGGTTCAATTACATTATCATTGAGCATCTCACATACCTACTGAATGATAATGTGCCGGAAGAAAATACCTAAGTCTCGTGGCTTGGAGTACACCGGGACGTCATGCATCATGATGATGGCATGCTCGGTGATGTCACTACACTGAAGCTTTCCGTCAGTGTGGAACACACTGACATACTGGTCTAGCAGATGTAGCCATTGATGTTGTTTGGGCACCTCGTGCGCGAACTTGGCGAGTGGCACGGAAGCTGTTCTCGCCGACGGCGTTGCTCCAACTGCATACAGCATCCACCTTCCACATGTCCCTACGTGAAGAAGGTCGGGATGTGACTCAATCACTACTTGGCTGTCGATCAACCACGGTAACCCCAAAATCATTTTTTCACACAGGTCCGGAACTATGTAAACATCGCATTTCATACGGAGTTCACGTATTCCCACTGTCACGTGCATTACGCTTCTTGCCTCACCTTGTTGATTGGTGGTGGCGAACTGTAGACGACGTAGCGGAACTCCAGTTGTTATTGGCTGTATTAACCCCTCACGTACGAAATTGTGGCTTGCGGCAGTGTCTATCACAGCTATCACTTCTTCTCTTCACGTTCTACATTAACCCTTAAAGCACGTACAGTACTGTTACTGACCTCGAGCACTTTGGCCCCTTCATTAGGCGGATTCTTACGACCTGGCGGTGAGATTGGTGCAGATGCTATTTCGTCAACATCCCAACTCAAGTTTCCCGACCGATTAACCTGATAATAATTTTCCCGGTGGTTGTGGTGAAAGTTTTTCTGTCCGCGGTTTGGCCTCACTGGCATGAACTGCGGTGGTAGTCGCATTAACATCTGGCATCATGGTGGTTGTTGACGTGTGATAATTCTGCCTTGGGGATTGGTATTCCTGTCCCGCATGTACATCTTGCTCATAAAGGCACGCCTCCTGCGTGAAGTGTTCTACACTCACTCGCGTTGCTCATCGCAGGTGTAGCCTAATGTCCGGTGTTTACAGGGCTACAATTTTCTCCAACACTCCATGGGTAGGTTGACCTGGGTTTAGGCATTTATACAGACCTAGTTTGCACTGAACGAACTCTTCAATCCCTTCGCGTTCCCGCTGCTGCTCATGGAACAATCGCGCTTGAGCCTGGATGGCGTCTCCATCCGTATCAAACCTGTCCAGTAACAGGTCACAAAACTCTTCCCATGTTATACGATAGTTTCTGACCAAGTTCCACCATGTGGTGGCGGTTTCCCATAGTCGGTTGGCAGGGAACTCTGTCCAATCTTCCCTACGCACGCGGTGGCTGTTCAATTTTCTTCACAGACCGTGAGAAAAGTACCAGGGTCTTCTGAATCGTGCCCTGTAAAAGTTGGCAAAAGTACATTATGGTCCAGCCCTGTTAGGCCAGTGGTGTGTATGTAACGACTACTGGCGGCGGCGTCGACTTCACCTCTGGTGTTGTCTGTGGTGCGATCTCTGCACAGTTCGTCTTACGGCACTCGTCACAATTTATAATACCATCGTGGAAGGTTACATATTCATTAAGCCCTATGCATCACAAATATGAGTCCCATTTGCACTGCTGGCACTACCGCCCACTTTGTTCCGCCCCGCCACATCCGGTGTGTGAGCACAGGCGAGGATCTGACGACGTTGACACTGTGTCGGACGTGCATTGGCATAGCTGTTGATCCCATATATTTTCACTGAACAAGTTGACTTCACTTACCCTTCAATGATACACGCATCGTTCGATAAGCATGCAAAGGTAGTTTGTGTGTGTCGCGGATGCCTTGAGACCTTCTCGCAGATGATCAGACGTGGTATCCGCCATTTAAACATGGTTGATGCGATACAGATGAACACACTGGACCCACTTGGGAACACCAATTGACTCCGTCAGGTGAGACACGAGACAAACAATGACACAAATTACTTACGGTAGGTGGGCGCCAGCTATGTTTCCCAGTCAACGCACTGTGATACTCAGGGTTCTCAGTGATAATGTGGGTTGTGTGTGTCCATCTCACCTGAGCATCTTTAAAAAACACTGGTTAACAGTAAACAACTTTATCACAGAAAAACAGGCGGAGATTTGCTGTACTGACACTACAAGTAAACACACAGATTTGCACTGAATACATACCATTTTATTGCTCTTCCATTACAAAATTGTGCCAAAAAGAATTAGTGATTTATAACTCGGACATGTCTAGCGAATTCCGTTGGGCTCTTACCCCCAGCTTGCAATTACTCTAGCGAATTCTTAGATGGATGATTTATCCGGGGTGTTTGAAAACACAGCCCCCACAAGGAAAGAGATCTACAGCCGCTAGAGTGAACTGCAGGTTTTTCCTGGACACAAGACACTGAGAATGACTAAATGAGCAGTGGACACATGTGATTATTTGGCATCGCTAATGCAGATTCATCGAAGCACGCCTCCTAGCACATGGTGAGTGTGGTGACTGCCTTTACACATAGCCAGCTAGGACGGAAATAATGTCACCATACAAATTACACAAATGACACTAATAAAGATGAGAGAGTATGGGACACAACATGAATGGTCACAATAAACACGAAGATGCGTGAAAGTATGATTAGCTGGTGCGGATGCCGCTGGATTCAATGCGTAGCAGACAACGTGGTGCAGGTGTAGTTGCAATAGTTTTCATAAAATTCAGCAAATTGTTATCGGACAAAGTGGTAGCGGTATTGGGAAAATTATTCCCCTGAAGATTGAGGCATTAAGAGACTTGTAGCACGCCTGATGGCGGGAAAATAAAACATGAAAAATACTGCGTGGTCATACATACAAAGCATCAATTACATGAAAATACACGGAACCCTGAATAAAACATTACATAGAACCCTGAAATTAATTATGGCACACATGATATTACACAAACAAACTCTCAAAGTGCATGGATGGCACAGATATTGATTTGACGGCTGTTAACAACATGGTAGCACAACATGGTAGCAAATTATGTGGTTGTAAAACAATTTGAAATGACAAAACCCTAAAATACGTACATAGAAATAAAGCCCTCAATATTGAACGCAGCAATTCAAAAGAAATTACACTGAAACACCTTTTACATAGGCGGATGGCACCTCATTGAAAGCTGCGTGGGCCGCGTGGCCTCTCCGATATATTTCCTCCTCCTTTCTCGATTAAGTTTAAAAAGCCACAAAGGTGCAAATTACTAGGTTAAGCAGAATTGTAATGCTGGGGAATGTCTGGCAAAACGTACACAAGGGAAAGGCTAACCAGCATACTAAAAGTGTGCTATGGTAATCTACATCAGTGCAAAAGTTTGAATTGCGTACGTGACAGCATCTTACCTCGCCAGCTATCCTCAACAGACTGTCGAGAGGCAGGGACCGCATGGACCTAGCATGGCTGACTACAGGGTCACAAAGAAAGAGCACATCACATAAGACATTTAAATTGTGGATTTTCTGTGTTCACTGATTGTTATTTATAGAGGCGTTTACGCTGAATTAATAATGTCATTCTTTGCGCGGTGCTCATTTTGAATTCTTAACCGAACGTTTTAAAACATATTGGAACATACCCTTTTTAACATTTGAAAACACTGGGACCCTGAAATAGAAAAAAACACATAGTATACACTTTAAATTAATATCCCGTTACAGGAAAGTCCAGGTTATGGCCCCTTTGTGGATGTGCGTACCCATGTGTCATGTGAGTGGTCTTAACGCTGCTGGCTGTTAGTCGGCATCAACACGTGTTATGTCCGGCAGGCACATTGTAATGGGATTTATATAAATAATTTAGATTAATTTGTTATATACATATATGAAATGTTTCAGCATAATTCAACCTAATTTTGTAGCTGACAGTATTCATTAGAAGCATCATTTATGCATACAGTGATCCTCTTTTGCCAGATGAGTAAATTGAACATTTTTCAGTATAATTAAACTAATTTCCACCTAATTTTGCACACTTACAGAAGGTAATGTAAAGTTACGTGGTTTAAATGGGGCCAATGATTTTCAAAATGGAGGCCATATAATTATCTTGCAAATATATTTATTAATTTCAATTAAACTTTTTATGCTGGCAGTATCTATTAGAAACATAATGTAAAGAGCCTCTGTTTAAGAAATTTTGTAAAATAGCCCCATTTTTGAGACCTCTCCACTGAATTTCACCAAAATTTTCACACAAGTAGCATTATGGTAGGCCATGTAAAACTGAAGTTATTTAGTGGCTCAGACACTTATTTAATGTTTTAACTTATTTAATTAGAATGGTTGATTCGAAAATGATCAAGTTTAATAATGTTTTTCATAAATATGTCATTAGAATAAAATAATAGTTAATATATGCTATTTAATTTTTTCATACAAATAGTAACGTTACGTTAATGGTCTTTAATGCAATTTTTATCACTTAACTGTATGCTGTTATTAATTCACTAAAATATATTTAACCATTAGATGTCAATGTTCTAAGTTTTATAAAAATAAATAAATTAATTTTATATTATTTTCACTTTTTATCTAACTTAAAATTCAAAACAACTGCAAGTAAAAATAAACCATTATGATCTATGATATTCAAGTACATGTTAACAATCATAGAAAAATAGTAATGTATAGATACAACGTATATTATTTTCGACTATGAATTTACACACTGCGAAAATTTTATCAGATATGTCAAGATGGCTAAGCATGTTTGACTGATATGAATTGGCAATTTTTTGTAAGTGTAAGCTGTAGGTCTATAGTTGTTATTTATTTTATTATGACGAAAATGTAATTTATTAAGGGTAGTATATACCATTTGCTGGAAGCAAGACAAGAAATATTCACTGTGAACGACATATTTCTGTTGTCAAACTCGTACATGTTATATGGGAACATCAAACACTATGTTTTTCACCTTCGAACAAAATATTACTAGTGAATGATCATCAAAGCAACTGAGCTCACGTAGCACAAAATACATGCTCACTATTGAAGTCACAGTGCCATCTTGATCATATTGGTGCCCTAAAATTCCATAGTTTTCTACACTGTAATGGGTTGGCACTATTGCAGGATGTTCCAAAGTGACGATTTTAGACAGTCTGTAAACAACTTTTATTATGTTTAGCTCACCGATACGATCTGAATACACAATTAAAGAAATTAAAAATCCAGTTTCCTTTTTTAACTTACCGGTGGTTACTGGAACAAGACAGATTGTTTTATTTATAAGACTGATGCATGTCAACATGCTGCGCAGTGCAGATATGCGCTCTACGGGCAACTTCACCCCATCTTGAGCCAATGAGAGCTCAGGGCAAGTCAGTAACAGTGGCAAGGTAATTTCACGTATAGAGCAAGGAGACTCCATGTGTTGGACAGCCGCATACGTAAAAGTAATTGACGCATTTAATTATGAAATTTACGGCCAGCTCAAAATCCCGCATGCAAGCGCCACCCCCCCTCCCAATAAAATAAAATATTTTTGACGAACCACTACCCTACAGTTAGCTACAGAAGAAGTTCCAGTAAACCCACAAGATGGCAGCACCCCTGTGACATTGTGATGTCATAACTTGCCAACCTCAGAAAGAGGTGTTTTAATTTGTTGTCGCCTCCAGGTGGGGAGATAAGAAATGAGCGTGCTGCCACAACCCCTAATAAACCTACCCCTGCGTTGGAAGGCTACTCTACCTTGCATCTCCGGAAGATCGCTGATCATGGGATTTTTTCAGTATGTAAGGAAGTCCAGAATCACACTCCAGCAGACGCCGGCTCACCAGCCGCGTATGTCAGTGAACAATCCCTGGTCTGTGGAAGACCTCTCTCCTCTCCTCAGCCTGTGACACGGCTCAGCATCAAGAAGCCTGCAAGAAGACTTTAATCCACCTCTGCAGACTGTGAAGGCAGCACCATTCCCTGCAGCTTGGATAAGGCTCATCCACTACTGCACCAGCTGACTGTGAGGGCAGCAACACCTACAGAGGCAATCCTGCTCCTGCACCCTTTACCCCAGTCAAATTCTGTGACTCCGCAGTAGCAGGTCATCACACATTAGTTTACCCCCTGGATAAATTCCTGTACATTTGGATAGGCTGTAAAATTGCGTAATTTACCGTAGATCATTTCAGCATTTTATTAATCATTTTACCAGGCTTACCTTCGCCTGTTTCAGTACGTAAAATATTTTTCGTATATTTTTAGCTAGTTAGTTATCTCTCGTAATTGATTAACCGGGACTTTCCACTTTCATAAATTGCGTGAAATTTAACTTGTCTGTTTACCATAATTTTTACATTAGTCTTTTAGTTTTCAGAATATTTGTACAGCTTGTGCCAGAGTCAGTAACAAAAACCCGCTGGAGAATAGCAGTGTAGTGCAGTGTGTGTCTGCATAAGTCACGCCCCCAGGACTGCACGTTTGCAGGAAGGTCAGTGTACAGAACAAATGCATAATAATAAGGGTGGAGTTCAGTGTTATAAACGACGTAGAGCACGCAGTGTCTTAAAAAGAGCTCTCAAAGTCAACCCCACTATCAAGGACACGAGCAAGGTAGAACTTCTGCTTTCAGAAACTGAAGTAACACCTAGGCCAATATCACCTTTCATTCCCTTAGATCACTGGACACCCTTGTACAAATATTTAGGCGCCTGTTGGCCAAAATACGACCCAGAGGGAGACACCCTGCTCAGTCAAAGCCCTCACACCCGGTAGCCTTAGTTACCGGAGCCAAGGTAGACCCTCCCGAGGACGAACCTAACACACGGCTCATTAAGCTACCTTTGGGGAAAACGGTACGGGTTCGACTCCCACCAAAGGTAGTCCCCAAACCCAGTGTGGTATCATCCAAACAAATTACATTCCTGCACGCCGACCCACTCGGCCCATTAAAATTACCCAGATCTCTCCAGCTAGGCCATTCACCCCCACCCCCATGATCGCTAAAAACTGCATCGCCATCTGATACACCCCGGGACAACTGGCGTCCCACCTATTGGCAACCTTAGTAGTGAGGAGGGTAGAACTCCCTTGGCGGGAAACTATCTCATTCCGCATTACTCTGGGGTTTGACTCCCCTCATTTCCGACTGTACCCTTCCATTAAGCAGCCACCGATATAATCTAAAACTATTGCAACCCACCGAACCAAAATCATCAACCAATCATGCTGCGGTAGGCTTACCTGATGATCTCGAGAGGGCAGTCAGCATCTTAACTACCTACCCACCGAGGCAGAGTGCGCGTCAAGACAAAAAAAAATCTCTTGGGCATAATTAAAATCTTTTACATGGTCGTTCATAATAGTTAGGCATACAAATGTTTATTGCATTGTAGTAAAAATACCAGGAAAACGTGTTTATTCATTTATTCAATTCATAGTTTTCCATGAACCCTAATCTATGAGCACAAAGTCTCCAGGATGTGAAATAACATGTCAATAAATACAAAAAAAAATGTTACATACAATTCCGTATACAATATATACATTATAATATTAAAATGCTTAAAACTCTCAATACTCATATGTCTATTTTAAAAACTGTAAAAGTGCAAACGTGTTAATAAAAACTCTATAATTGCATATACTACCTGTGAAAAAATGCATCACAATTTCTCTGTGTGTTTAGTACAAATAGTGGATGCGTGAACTTGAGTTGGTCCTGGTGGCCAATTATGAAAAAATGAACCTGTAAGTCTGCATACTTATTTGTAGGCTATTTTTAATCCAATGTGGAAGGAAACAGAAGAAGTGAAGTTTGGGAGTATTTTAATGTTAAGATGGCTCCCCAAAAAGTAATTTTCAAAATTCGTAAAGTGCATAGTACCCGATGTGATAAAAGTCTTTTGTTGCTCTTGGGCACCGTATAAAAAAATTACAAATAAAATTATTTGTATCAGTACTATCTGTAGGATCTGTCACGAAGTATCTGTATCGGTAATATCTGCAAAATGAAGTTTGGACCTGCCTCTATTTATGAGTTATTTGCAATTCCAACTCCATCAATCCTCAGGATTTTTTTTTTTTACTTTCTAAACCATTCTTTATCAGAACTGCGTAAAAAGTTTGCATGAGTTATCACAGCTATAGAAAATTTATACCCATATTAACAAAAGTTTACAGCTCATAGGGTTGAGGTTAAATTAAACAATTTACATCACACAGCTATTAGAATAAATAAATTATTGTAGCAACTCTGTAGCAAGAAATGGCATATGAAGTAACGTAAGTTAAAAGAAAATATTGATATACATTGGCAGATGGCAAAATTGAAATAATTTTACTAGTGTTTTGTTTCAAACTGATACTGCGGAGAGCGTGACACATGTTACATCATCAGAACTGTCAGGCTTCCCATTCCCAGCCCGCGATGAGTGGAGCTGCAGCAAAAAGGTTTGGCAACACAGCTTTTTGAAACTGTCACCAAAAACCATTTCTGGTGGCACTTCCGCCGTCCCTTACTCTGGCCACACTGTCAACCTTCCTCATCCCTCCAACCTTGTTTCGAAAAAACAATCCAAATACTTCCAAATATTTTCCCCCCACACTTTCGTCGTCTTCACTCACAACTCAGTTCTGCTAGTGATTCCACTAGTGATCACCAGATAGCAGCACATGACAAAGAGAAATTACCAATAGAGTTTAATTGGTGAACTAATTGTTTTGAGCCAAAATTACTACTAATGTAAGCACATTTTAGAGTAAAAGTTTTGATTTTTCAACTCTGGTACATTTTCTTTGTATTATTTGTATTACAGTGAAACAATGTAACAAATTTCCCACTTACAAAGTTTTCCTGCTTAATAAGTAGAATAATATTTCCCCTTGTCTATGCAAGAGACTCTCAATGTATCATTATCGCATGTACTGATGCATTGCATCCACTAACAATTATTTTGTGGTCCTGGCGAAATTCCTATTTAAATATCGTTAATATATCCCGCTTTTATAGTTTATCGCATGTTGCATTGATCAAAGTATATTTTGGGTCCCGTCACATAAGATTTCCTGTAACTATCATTTTTAAGCTGGTTGTTTATGCAAATGTCTAGTAACTGGATATGAAAACTTCATGCGTGCTGCCATTTATCACAACTCCGCGATACGTTGTCTGTCATCCCAACATGATTTGTCTGACACTGCAGCATGGTGCAATGTGCGAGACTGACTTGTTACTTCCCCTTATACGCCTACGAGAGAGTAAGTGGTTACCTGACAACCATAATGGCCACCTAGAATCCTCTCTCTTCCCCTCTTTCTGTCTCTCTCAACCGTGTACTTTCCTTCCTACCCTTACATGCCACTGAGAGGGGAAGCTGTTGTCTAGTAAAAGAAAAAGCACATCTCTTGGCTGCACACGCTTGCCCTCACATTCTGGCCACACAGAAAATAAGTGTCTGGCAAATGTATAAATTTTACCAAGATTATATGTCGCTCAAAATAGTGGCATTTATCATCACTTGTATTTCAGAGCAAATGGTTTCACCTGAAAATGATACGCAAAACATTCTAACAAGAAACTATAATTTGCAAAGATGTTATCTTTTGTGATTAATGGTTGGTGTTTCATTTTATCTGGTGTACAATTAATATGATTTTAAAAGTGTAATATTTATTTAGCTCAAGGGGCAGCATCTCCATGAATAAAATTATATGCCCAGAAGCATATACTTGACCTCACCTTGTCACTAAAAATTGTTTGAAAATCGAGCGATTTGTATTACAAGTGTAAAGTTAATTTTCAGTAACTTCGTTCGGGGAAATAGGAGGAGATGTATTGATTTATTTCACTAGAGATGCATCTTTTGAATAAACTGATAAAATGTACGGGCCTATTAAACACCTTTTGCCATCTAATAATGGTTAGGTAAGCACCGAGCCGAGTGCAGTTTAACTACAAGAGAGACAATGTGGTTTAGGAATAATTAATTATTAAAGACAGTGAAGAAATCAATTATAATCACCTCAATCATTTCTGCCTCAAATTTACAAGTTTTCTTTGCAGTACAATATAATTAATTACTTCAAATGACAGACATTTGCCACGGGTGCAAGGTATCAGCAACATGTAGCGGCGTGGTGGGGTAATCCTCCCACCACCACCACTAGCCGCAGTGAACACACTGCCCGATCAATAACTTTTCAGTGCGCTCTCAGCTGATTGAGTGCGCGTGGGACATTTAAAATTTCAATTGCATTCTGTGTCGTGTTATTTTAGTTTTCAGATGATTTGAATGTTTTAGGTCAGCTTGTATTTGATGTCCGATTACAATAGTATTTTAAGACATTATTCTCTTTATTCAAATGAGTTTAGGTGATATATTTTTTTACTGTATTATTTACAGTAATATTTTTTCTAAAATTCCCATTTTATTGTGTTTACTAACTAAACTTTATTCATAGATAAAGTACAGCTTTTACTATACTCAACATAAATATTTATAAGGTTAGGAGTTGTATTTTATTGAAGTAAATGTCAGAAACCTCATTTAATAAAATCTTGCGTATACAGAAATTTTTTGGCAGTCCCCAAAATAACGATACATCGAGAGTCGACTGTATGCACATGTGTAATTTTTCCCTTTTAAGAAGATTTCCTGGTAAGTAAGTATTATTTTTTCAGTCCCTTCAAAAACATCTTAACAGAGTTTTACTGTATTTGAAATGCAGTTACCGCAATTTAAACATCTCGCTGATTAGAAAGTTTATTGCTACATTAATATCTACATTTTTTATAGAACTTATGTCTCTGAGTTAGTTATATAAGTATATAATATAGAATATTTTTAGGGCATAATTGAGTACTTCAAATTAAGGTGAAAATGTCCTTCAAATTGCCTCTTGTTCACCCACCATTTGCCTCACCACAACTGTGAACAAAGGTATCAACTGTCGTGCAAATTTTTCAATTGGCAACACACCGTAAGTGACTACGTAGTGACCCTTTATTTTTATGGTGCTTTAATGATAATAAAAGTCTAAAGTTTCAGTGTAGAAAATTTAACAGCTAAAACAGATTCTGGAAATGCCAGTTTTAGCAGTTTTCTTGGTAAAAAAAAATAATCCTTTGAGTTGAAACATGTCTTTGAGTACAAAATGTTTCCTAAATGTTTTACTTGTTCAGACACCACTAAACAATATCCAACAGTTTTTGAATCACATGTATTCTACCAAACCTCTGCAATACACTTCATGTACTAGCAGAGCAGAACACTTATTAGATTCATCATTTATACCTGTTAACTGAGATCTGAACTACAACTCAGTCTGCCCTAAAACTGAGGACTACAGCTTCTATAAATGAAATCTGAAAGTTACTACAAAAATACAATAAAAATCATCAAACTTGTTCACTACCATTAACTTATCAATATCATACCTGTCTCTGGAACCACTCCTGGTAACGTTTATGGTATCCAAACCTAACATTAGCAGTTAAAAATGCCAGTTTCTTCTCCATGTCAGGAGTAAGACGTGAATGGAGGAATCGTCGCGAAGTACGAGTTTGGAGGATCTGCAGCACACCTAAAAATCACAAACTCAACACTAACATTCTTTTGACACTTATCAAATCAATATCCACTATGTGATCAAAAGTATTCCGACACCCTGAGAATGATGTGTTTAACACGGCGAGTGACACAGTATTGCCATCTACCACGTGGAACACATGATCAGTGATCACAGTTGTCAGCAGAGAGAATCAGATAGCAGGATGGGACGGTCTGAGGACTCACAGACTTTCAAGGTGATCAGGTGAGTGGGTGCTACTTGTGTAAGAAGTCTGTGTGTAAGATTTACACCCTCCTGAATATTTCTAGGACCACTGTTTCTGATGTTATAGTGAAGCAGAAACAAAAAGGGACATGTACAACCCAAAAGCGTCCAGGCCAACATCCCATGTTGACCGCCAGAGACCGTAGGGTTTTGAAGAGGGTTGCACAGCGTAATCATCAATCATCCATCGCCATCAAACAGAAATTTCCAACCTGCATCAGGATCTACTCCAAGCACCATGAACGTTTGGCATGAGGTGTGGAAACTTGGTTTCCATGGCCAAGCAGTCGCCATAAGCCACACATCACACATGCAAATACCAAATGCCACCTCACATGTAAGGAGATCAAAACTGGGGAACAGTGGAAAACCATTGTGTGGAGTGATGAATCACAATAAGAACTGTGGTACTCAGATGAAAGGGTGTGGGTGTGGCAAATGCCTGGTGTACAATATTTACCAGTCTGTATATTGCAGACTGTGAAATTCAGGGGTGGTGGGGTTACAGTGGTGGGGTTACAGTGCGGTCATGTTTCTTCCGGGAACGGATGATGCACGATGTTTCCTATACACTATTATTTTCGACATTGTATGAACACGCGCGCATCACTTGTCACAAAGGAGTCAAACTCAGACTGGCTGCCTCCAAGGCCAGCAGACCAGCACCAACGTAGTGAAAGGAAGTCACATCAACCCCCCCGCCGCTTATAAACATGTTAAGAAGCAGCAGACGATATGCACAAATTTGCCCCAAAATGAGCAACAGATACCACCTGCACAATTGCCAAACCACCCTCCCCCAACCCTACAAAGATATAGCAGCAGTGTCGCTGCACAACCCAAATGCAAGGGAATTACAACCGAAGATAACTGATGCGCCCGAAACACAAAGGAACACCCAGCCGGCAGGATATAACACAGTGCACCTGGCAGAAATGCCAGTTGTTCGCGTAGCTCGCCTTAGCATGAGTCGTGCTAATGCGCTCTAATAAAAGCCACAGTCCTCCTGACGACTCTCCCGAGAGCTTCCAACATTTCTACCAGCCTTCTTAACTGATGCCTTCTCTACCAGTGCAGTTGAAGAGTCATCGCTACCCGATACTTGCCATCAAGAATAACCACACCCAACATTTACACCACCAGTGGTGCCCTGGGTCCCTTCAAAACTACAAGCCACAATTAGGATTCAGTTTAATTTCACACCTACGTTATTGTTCACTTTCACCCACTCCTCAAGCCAGGCTCCTCGAACCGAAAGACTTCTTCGTCTGTCTTGCTCTAATATAAAGTCCATTGAACACACAGTGTATGTAGGGGTAGAAAGTAGTACGGGTTACCATGTTCTATTCTTGAGAGAGTAAAACACGTATTCTAACTAACTTCTATTGTTCCTTGCTCTGAAGTGAATGCGTGCCTTTTCCCCAATCTAGTAAGCATCACCCTAGAAGGGAGCAGCAGGGGACCACGAATTGGCAACAGTTTTCAACACAGAGTAGGACTGCGGGCAGCCCCTAACCAGGACTACACGTGTGTTGCACACACCACAAAATAGGCAGCCACCTATACTGTGGACCAGGTACGTGGAGGTACCTGATGCACACGTACGGTAGAGTCCCAAACTAGAACTGAGCCAACACCAATGCCCAGGCCGAACCAATTTTATTTTTATTTGATATTGAGGCAGATATTTTCATTTATACTTGACCGTAACACCTGAGGGTAATAGGGTGGCAACTTTGGAGTAAGACAGGTTCAACTGCTGCTGTTTTGAGGCAGCAGTTGCCGTTCTTAATCTAAGAACTAAAATGACAGACTGTCACTCAACGAAGTGGAAGGGCGGGCGGGAGAAGTTACCCTGCTGTGAGGTAATCATCTACAGGAAGTGTGAGGGAGAGAACGAGATGCCAATCCCACCCCACTGTAGCCTGCTGTGACAGGCGCTGTAAGAGATAAATCATCTGCAAACTGGATTGTGGATTGCCCAATTACCAGCTTTGCAGACATCACACTGCAGCTCCACCTTGTCATTTGAGTATTTAAAATTTTCAAAAGCAATATGAAATCTGACATTCATTACTTGGCCACTGGCAGTGTTTCAATTTTACTCTCAGTAAAATAAGGGTGTGCTGAATTTAAAAACTATACATATCAATAATTTCAAATTTTCTGAATATAAACATAGTTGAATTATGCTTAGAAATGTGATGCAAGCCCTTGTAGATTTAATATTTTTTATTTGATGAGTTTAAAACATAAATTGTTTAAGTTGTCCTGACTTAAGATAAAAATATATTACTAAAGTATTTTTGAGTGTTACTTTTATTCTCTGATTTTGAAGAATTTATGTGAAATTAATTTACCAACTGTTTTGTATGTTTACTTAAAGCATCAAATAGTACATAGTGTGACACTGACTTCAACACAGATTTCCATCAGCTTTTCAAAATACTTTTAGTGCTAGTAGAAGTCTTTCTTTTCATTACTCATACGTCCACTGTATTGGTATCGGATATTGGTTGTATCGGTAAGCAAGTACTGGTTCGTTCCAGTATTGGTACAAATTCGTATCAGCTCAGCACTAGCCCAAATCACTAGAAAGAGGCATGACAAAGCATTTGGGCCAGCTAAGACAGCTATCCCATTCCCCTCATAGCGTATAAACTCACCGGAGGGGGTGCCATGTCTGATGAAGCTTGACCCAGGAACTTCTGGAGTACACTCTAGCTAGAGGTTTGTTGCCTGCCGTCCTCTACAGGATGAACCGTAGCACCCCTCCTGCTCATGACATTCGCCCACCAACGAGGGAACAGGAGAAACACATGGAGGGCAGCTGCTGTTCTTGTATCTCCCTCCCCTAAGTAATCACCCGGAGGCATCATCACGCTCTTATTGACTTCATCCTTAGCTGGCAACCAACACGTCCAACTTTATATAAGGGACCTGTGTGAGGCCGATGAGCAATAATCCACACGCCTCCACAGTAGAGTCCACAATCTACCTGCACAACTGACTTGTGCAGAAACAAAACCACCCTACTTCAAAATAACATCCCATTCTCTAGGCCGTCACACATCAAGGGTTTGACCCCCTTGTTGCTTTACATGGCACTGTCAAGGCACAAGTTCTTGTTGACATTTTAACCACTTTTGTGTTGCCTACCACCTAAGACCAGTTAAGGATAACCATTGTCTCTTTCAACAAACAATATCCATTAATGGACTGGCTTGCGCAGAGTCCTGTTTTGAATCCAACAGAACATTTCTGGAATGTTTTGGAATGCTGACTTCATGTTAGACCACACCGACTGACATTGATACACATTCTCATTTTAGCGCTCTATGAGGAATGGGGTGCCATTCCCTAGGAGACCTTCCACCACCTAACCGAAAGTACGCCTGCAAGACTACAGGCTGCCCCATCAATGCTAAGGGTGGGCCAACACTACATTGAATGCCAATGTTCCCATGGAGGACGGCCCAAACTTGTTCATCATTTTCATGTGGGTGTCCGGATACTTTTGAGTAAATAGTGAATTTTTCTTAATCTATGTCAATCTCAAATTCAAATGATATCACATTTATCATTAGACACGTGCATAAATATATTTAGACTAAACAAGACAAAAAAACTAATTTCACTAGTATTATCACTATTTTAGTTTTCACCAGACTCACTCAACAAAGCACGAAATCCATCAGCCTTCAAAAAATGTAAGCAATTCTTTACAATTCATTACAAATCCTGTATTTCAGGAAACTTTTTACTGTGAACTCCTCAGTAAACCATAAGCAATGAGCTTTCACTCAAGTTTACATGCTTCTCAATGTCCATAAATGAAAATTTCAGAGCTCATAAAAATATTTTAAATAATGATATTAAACCTGAAGGTGACCAATTGTGACTTTTCTTCTATATTACCCGAAATTACTAAATTTTCCTTTCTGAATGATCCAATAATGAAAACATATTGCAGTTAAAATCAGAAAGGAAAGACTGTAGCAAATGTATTTACTTTTTTCCTTCATAAAAATATATTTACAATTTTTTTTTTGTGATTTTAAATCAATGGCAAACCACAAATACATTCATTAAGCAATCTCACTGAAATGGAAATTATATTCATGTATTTATAAACTGTAAACTAAAATATTCTCTTACAACACAATACATACACAAGCAGTGTGCCATTAAAAAATTATTTAATTCATTCAACCTGTATAATTAACAATTAAGTTTAGTATTACATACTGCTGTTCTTCAATTTGCAGAACGCTTGCTAATATTTTAAAAATAAAAAACTATAAATTTAAAACATTGTTTAATAACTTAATGTTTTATCAGCAAATCATTAAATAAATACACCATACTTATTTTCCCCTTATTCGCAGATTCATCTTAATGTTCTAAAAGACAAAATGCCAAATGCAAATTATACACACTATCTGATCAAAAATATCTGGACACCCATCTGTAAAAAATATATGGATGCCTAGATGTCACTATGGCCACAGGTGTTTCTACCAAAAGAGGCAGAGGGCAACGCGCTACCAGCAGATTGGTTGAAGCAGAGGAACTCTGTGACTTCAAACGTGGTGTAATTATTGGTTGTCACATCAGTAAGCAATCTGTCAGAGCCATCTCCACCATTCTCAAGTCGACAGCCAAAAATGCAATTGTGAAGTTGAAACGAGAAGGCACAAACAACTCCAACTAAACCATGGCCGGGAAAACCACGAGTTGACCGACAGAGACAGTTGAGCATTGAAGAACGTGGTACAGGAACATTTCATGTCACTGTGTAATACAATCATTAATGAATTCCACAGAGCTACTAACTGTGCAGCTAGCACCATGATTGTGCACCAGGAGTTACGATGACTGGGGTTCAAAGCTTAGGCACCTGCCCACAAACTGCACATTTTGCCCATAAACATAAATTGCAGTATTAAGTGATATAAAGAGCAATGCTACTGGAATGTGGACAATTGGAGATGCATGATTTCGAGTAATGAATCATGATATAACATGTAGCAGTCCCATGGGAAGGTTTGGGTGTGACAAATGCCCGGAGGAACACTACATGGCAGCCTGTATAGTGCCCACTATGAAATTTGGCAGAGGTGGGGTGACAGTGCGGGGGTGTGTTTCATGAAAGGAACTTAGTCATGTCGTAATACTATGGGAAATGTTAAAAGACGAAAGGCTATAAGAGTATAAGGGTATTTTGACTGACTATGTGTTGTCTACAGTGGAAGACCAGTTTGGAGATGATAACTGTGTTTCAGCATGACAATGCTCACTGCCATAAAGCAGTCTGTTCATGAGTGGTCTGTGAACAATAAGATTCTGGAAATGGACTATATGACCGAGAGTCCCAACCTCAAGCCCATTGAACACCTCTGGGATGAACTGAAATAGCAACTGCACACCAGACCCCAACGACCCACATTATTTACCACACTTGCTACAACACTGCAGAAAGAATGGCCAGCCCTTCCTCTGGAGACATTCTGACACCTGGTTAACAGTCTCACCTGCAGGGTTAGTCCTATAACTAAGGCCAAGGATGGGGTGGGGTGGGATGAGCCCACCCCGTATTAAGGTCTGTTACTGGGCAGTATATCCAAGGTAGAGTTTCACATATGTTTCCGGATACTTTTGATCAGATAGTGTAGGTACCTTATAAAGAAAGAAGAGAAAATAATTAAACATAAAATATGTTGCTTGCGTACGTGCACATGCAAACAGCCCACCCGTTTCCTCTCTTTCAGTACAACCCCAAATGTAAGAATGTGATGTAACTTCCAACCCCCAAAAATTAAAGGCAGTATTATTTTTGCATACTAATCATTTTGAAGTCACTGTTTTCACTTGAGTAGCAGCAAGGGATGTTCAATTACTATGTTTAGAGTAAAACTTTGGACTGGACTGAATTCGGACTGGAGTCAAAATGTAACGAACATGACCAACAATACTTGAAAAATAAACAGACAATTGTTTACCTGTTTGTTTTTGTTCCAGAGTTCTTTTGAATTTTATTTCTTTCTCTTACAAAATAGAAAATCTCCCCTCTCCTATCATTTTTACCATATTATTATTTTAATATTTGTGTCTCCAACATTACACTTTAAAAAAGGTTACATCTGTTTTGGTCTTAACACATTTTTTGGACATTATTGCCTTTGAAACTCAGATTTTGCTCAAAAGAAATTTTTAAACTCAGTATGTACAAATATGTGAACCAAACAAATCCAAAAGGGCAGCATCTGTTTTCCTCTCACTTACACTATTTGTTATGTTTAGAGTAAATTTTCAATCCAGATTCTACAGCCATTCCACCTTGCTGGCTGAAGTGGATTACTCAATTCAACCCTACTTCAGCCCAGTTTGTGTGTTTACGGTAAAGTTTCAGTAAGGATTCTTCAGTTCACTCCAAGTTCAATCTGGATTGAAATGTTACTTTAAACATACTATATGTTTTTTTTACTACACTAATATTTAGATAGTTTACAAGCCACTTAACCAAATCTTAAAAACTAGTGATGGAACAATTCTAGGTTTTTGTCGATGCCGATTCTCAATTCAATTCTAAAATTTTTGTTTTGATTCTCAATTCTGGACTCTTATTAGATTATCAACTAATGTTAAATAAATTGTAACATTTTTTATACAGTTGTAGAGTGCTACATTTCACACAACTTACAGTGGGAACTACAAGAGGGAGAGAAAATAATTTATTTTTGTTTATTTAGCTAATTTAGTGGCGTTAACTATTTCATGCAGTATTCTGTTGAAGAGATGTATAGTTTTGCTATGTAGAAATAGCCCTGCTAGGTAAAACAAGCGTCAACAGCGTGTGATTTCAAGAATACTGCACACTTCCCAAAACAATATAATTTCAAGGATATATGTTAAATATTATGGCAAGTCGTACATATTGATATGGTCCCTTACGGGGGCCATACAATTATAATGGAGAAGCATGCTCAGATTAACTGGTAATAGTCTACTCTACTTGGAAGGGCTGATCAAGTAAGCAAAAGAATTAATTAACTGACAATCCGTCCCTTTTTAATGACACAAAAATTTCTCCTAGTCAAGATTCATACATCAACAAAATGTGTTTGCTTAATATGACATGCAAAGCAAAAATATACTTATTCCTTGCCTTGGCTGAAATATACATTAATTTAAGATAACTTCCATGCCATAAAAGTATTGGGAATTCACTTTGTAATACACAAACTCCCTGTTCTGCAATGATTTAAATTTTAAAATGAAATTTGAAACAACCTTGTACATAAAAAATGTGCATATATTCACATGTCAATTTTCTAACTAAGAAAGATTGGAAATTTTTATTTAGAAAAACCAGCATTTCTTTTTTCTTTTCTGGATTAAGTCAAATAGAGGAAATGTGGAAATTATTTATTGCCAAATGAAAAACAATGGCAATTCTACCACTACCTGAAGTAAGATTTATTATTTTGTTTGTGGTTTTGTGTTTGTAGTTTTCACATATTGTACACACACAAAACATGTAAAATAAATATGAAATACTGGCTGTGAACACAAATGGCACGAAAAAAAATTCAAATATGTACTTGCATTCAGAATACCGAACACAAGATCAGACAGTTTTAGAAACGTAGCACGGCCGCAATGTATCCTTGTTAAACAGCTGCTCTATCTATGAAGAAAGCAATGAGTGTAAACAAATGCTGTGATCAATGTAGGTTACCATTGCAACCTACCTTGTTTCTGTTATGGCTAAGTCATACTGCTGGGCCTCCATTAATTTTATTGCCAGTGGATCGGGTGGGGTTGGGAGATACTTTAATTTAACATCGTTCATGAGATGTCGTCATTTTGCACCTCTTCTTATGAAACTATCATTTTTAATTACACATTGTTTGAATGGAAGAGTCAAAAATTTGTGTTATTTTGTAAATTTGATTTGGCCGGCATCAACTGTGACCTTGTTGACAGTGACTTGTTTAGCACTCGCGACAATGCATTATTACATTAACAGTGAAATATATTTTTATCTATATTTAACGCTTAAAACAGGACGCAATATTTTTACAATTACCACTGTAACGCTACGAACAAGTTAATAAATAAGAAAATAAAAATAATGCAATAACGACTTTTTAAAAATGTAGTTGCGGAATATATAAACAAAGCACAACACTTACTTGCTTTTTAAAACATGCCTCGTGTATTTTATGTACAGTTAGGCATAGGCCAATTTGTTTTTTAAAAATAATTTTATTTACGTATTCACATGTTTTTGAAGTAAAAACAAACATGACACTGATTTTGCCATATTGTATTTTTGCTCACATCCGCTGAATACAAAATACGAAATATGAAATTACCAAATACGTCACGGCTTCAAATTATTATATAACCTGACAAGTTTTAACCTTACCGAAAGAAAACATTATAAATATATAGTTACATTTTGAATATTAATCACGCTTAAGACGTAAATATTTTTGGCGAAGTTAGTTTTCCATACAATAAACGTGCTAGGCCTACTTTTACACTGCAAAATAGAGCTGAAATAATGGTTTTCTAGGCCATGTACATTTCAAACATTTTAATAACTGTTTCAAAATACATTATTTACAATACACACTGACTTACTGTTTGTAATTCCTATTTGTATCTCCTGAATACATTTTGTTGTTACAATTCTTATTACACGTTTCTCTGCCTTCGATGCAACTTAATTAGCTGATTCATTAAATTAATACAACATTTCACCAGCTTTCCGGAACTAGTAAACTCAACTGCAGAATGAAAACACTGTTTCTTCCAGACAATTGGGAAACAGGTGGACAAAGCCATTCCCGTGTCGATAATATATCATTTCACACATCGAACAAATGTATCGATAAGCACAAAACAATACTCAATATTTTCTATACTTCCCAATACCGAGGCAACGAAGAATCGAATGTCCTGTCTCTAGTAAATATTCATTAAAAAAATTTTTTCTGTGTCGGAATTCGGAAAAAAATCAGGGCTTTTTCGTAAAATGGGTATGATTTCCGTACATTTTACGGAAAAATCTTAAAAGTTGGCAAGTCTGTATATTTCTGCTTGTTAGAAAGTATAATGGTCAGATTGCTCGTGAACTTCTTGCAAGTCGCCATTGGTAGCAGTTGCCCGGTGAACACGGACCCCAGCAGCACAGCAGGTGGCGGTGATATAGATGTTCGCCACACTCTCGCCCATGCCTTATATACGAGGCGCTGTCCTCGATTCCCGGCAAGGCAGCTCTATTTACCCGCCTCTCTCAAAACACGCCACTGGGCCCCTCTCTGGCTAGCTTCCCCTTGCTAACACCATCGCTTGCACCAATACCCTCTCCCTTGAAAAAAGTGGCTGTCCCCAGCACGCATAATTGGGGAAGGGCACTGATCAATGTGAGAAAGATTTGGCGAAGTTACAGAGCTGCCAGGACTCCAAGGTGGCCGTGGTGATGAATGCGAGTGCCTATTCTTCTACGTGTACGTGGGTGTCTTGGAATTAGGGTGCAGTGGCATTTTTTTCTCAAATGTCTTTTTGTTTTATTTATTAGTGTATTTTAGCACTTGTTTTTGTCATTTCACGAGAGTGTGAGATGGGGTTATAAGGTTTAAATTAAATTGTTTCTTAACCTAACATAAAATGTTTTTACGTTATTACTAGAGCCAAGATTTTATGGTGTTATTCAAATGAAAATTTAGTCATTAAAATTGTAGATTTTGTCTTTTTATCATCATAAAAGATTTACTACGTGTGCGTCAATGCATATTTGCCAAATTCAGTCGCGATGACTTCGGGTTAGTACAGTAAGTGATTATCAGAAAAATATTTTACCTCAGATTGATCTAAAAAATTTAATATTTCTGTGTAATTGCTATTGTTTCTACATATTCTGGGTATAGTTGACAATAGTGTATACTAACAAACATGTTCAAGTAAACACTTGTAATACTTAACATTTATACAACTAATTCAAGAGTGAGCATCTCTGTATTTCAACTAAAGGAAAGTATCATATTTTACGGATTATTTTTTTATGGCACAGATGATAAATTTTCCAGAGAATGTGGATTTTATTTGTTTACTACAGAAAACTATTTTACATATTAACAGAAAAAAAATCTGTCATTGAAACCACATTAAAGTTATTTAATTTTTCATTTTTGCCAGCCTGGTTTAATAGAATATAATTTCAACACTACACAGCTTGCAATTCACTCATTCTACATGTTAACAACCCAAAATATACACATATTCTTTCGCAATCCTCCCAATGCGAAAAAAAATTTGAATTAAAATTTGCAATATTTTGATTAGTAGATAGCTCATAAATTTAGTTGTAAATTGTTAAAATAGTTTTTTAATGATAAAAACTGTTTTCTGGCAATACTTGATAATATTTACGATACAAGGTAGTATTCTCATTTTGCATACCTTATATCAATTCTCAACTGCATTTAAATAACCTATGTTCTAATGCATGGCACACCTCCAGTATTTAATATTCAGACGCCCATAGCTCCATCCCGATGTTAGCATTGCTGAAATAGAAATAAAATTTTACTGTTTTTCCCCCACATGAGCTGAATTTTTCTGTCTACTCCCTCCCCAGATTGTTTTATTCACTGGCCCATCGTAACTACCCATGCAGGACGAGTTCCTTTTCTCACAGCTAGATAACATTAGTTATATTATTGTTCATCTTTGCTTCCCATCCTCCAGCCGGGCGGTAATGTCACAGCTGTATGCCATGCGTACACTACCACCGCCCTCATGACGGCGGTCAATCCAGCATTCGTTGCTCAAACTTCCTTGCTCAGCTTGAATTTGTCTCTAGCACTACTGCTCAGAGCAAGTTTTTGTCTATTCCAGCACCTGTTGCTTGGAACCAGTTAAGCCCTCCAGTCACAGTGGTCTGCCCACTCAGAGACGTTAGTCAGGCGACTCTCCGAGTAGCTCCCTGCTAACTACCACCCCCCTCCTCAGCATGGACGTGTTCGAGACAGGGAAACATCTCAGCCCTTCTCAGGGTTATTCCCTCCTCACCTTTGCTTAGTCTCCCTGCGTTGTACACAGAACCACATACTGTCATCAGCATAGGGAACTTCAGCAACAATAGACAAGAGTTTGCAAGCCAGGTCATGCCGCGCTTCGCTCACTACACACCTTAACCCAATACCAGTCGCCTCTACTGACCCCCACCATCGTATTCCAGCTTTCCGGCCGATTAATTTTACTAGAGTACAGTTGCGAGTATGTCACCACGTTCTTTCAGTTATTTGAATAAAATGTGAACTGAGCTTTAAACCTCGAGACTTACCATTCCTGTAGACATAGTACCTAGCTCCCAGTTGTCTCTTCTAAGGGAAAGGAATGCAGGTAATCCCGGGAAGTTTTCTCAAGCGCTTTACAGACTAACTTTTTACCCACATACAAATAGATTGGCTAACCTTTCCTTCTAGCGAGTGGAATGGGGATGCCACACAGGTACGACTTCGGAACAGCTTACCACTCTGGTGTAGTAAGCCTCTCTATCACGGCTCCACCAAGAGAGACAGACGTTCTCACAAAGTCGGGAAGACTGAACCGGAGCAATACCCACGTGACCGACTTTAACCAGTGTGACCCTACCTCCAGCAACCACTTCGGTCTTCACCGCGTGCCTGAAGTGGGGTGTCCACTATATTATCACATGTTCGTGGCTCGACATGTACTTTGGGGGGGAAGCAACAAGGAGCCTGCTTTCCATTCCTCTACAGAGGTGGTGTAT
This sequence comes from Dryococelus australis, assembly GCA_029891345.1. Taxonomy (NCBI): domain Eukaryota; kingdom Metazoa; phylum Arthropoda; class Insecta; order Phasmatodea; family Phasmatidae; genus Dryococelus; species Dryococelus australis. Next base: position 97,619,471 of record CM056995.1, on the reverse strand, counting down.
TGTGTGAGTTCTCATGCCCTATTCCAAGAGACGGGGTCTCAAGGAAACGGTAAAGTTAACCCTACTTGCTTCTGGGCATCAGCACGAAATCCTCCCGGCTTTGGTGGCATTTATAGTCAGTTTCCAGCTCAGAGAACAAGCACAGGCACGACACTTACAGGATCCAGTGATACGGAGATACCCAAACACCTCTTCAGCAATCCCATATGTACAGGACCATCAGAGTTGCCCCATTGGATTACGGAACTGGTCCGCCTTTCATCAGCACTACAGTCTCCTGTCGTAGCCTTCATGGTTCCGATGAGCTGCGACCCGGCTCTACATCTCAACCTCCTAGGAACCCGAAGACGCCAAAATACTACCTATTGTTGCACGGTCATTCCCAGTGGTCAGTCGCCCAGGTATACAAAAGCCAGTGGTAACTCCAAAATGCCCCATAGTGTTGAAAGCTGCGGACTTCGTGCCCTGCCAACAGCCAACCTGGCCAATTCTGTACAATGAGAAGATCCCAGCAGCCCGACAATCTGAACCCACCATCCACGCAGGAGCGTTCGGCTTAGCTCTTGAACAAAAAGACTCCCTTTTGGCGCAGTAAGTAGGAGCCTACTTGTAGACTAGTCTCAGTTCTTAACAGAAACCTTAAAGAATTTTACAAAATAACATTCTAGTCCATCAGCTATTCTAAATCTGCTAAACATATAATTTAACATTGGGTCTGAAGGCACAATATTGAATCAATATTTACATTTTACTATGTACACAAATGCAACAAATGCACTCTCATTGTAAAAACGCACTCACGCAACTTTTTTCATGAAACGACAAATGTAAAAAAAGTGTTCAATAATTAATTCTCAGATAATTCTCAGACATAATTAAATAATTTTTCTGCTACTCAGCATACTAACAACATGAATTTTTGATACTCAACATTTTTTTTACATATTTATATAGTGCTTTGTGTCGTAACTGGGTTGGCAGAAATGAGATCAGTGCTATCTTTCCATAAATTCAATTGTAGTTGCCAATCTCTAGGAACATGAAAATGTAGGATAGCATGTGCTTGTTGGTTACGATAGTCCGCTCCTTTTCTTTGACTAAGTTGATTTAAAGTTAACTCTAATTTAAGGCTAAATATTTTTAACATTACTAATACAATAGATTTTATATATACAATATTTGAAATTTTTGTTTATCATCCTTTTTATGTTTATAATTATCTTTATTATGAAGGAAAAATATTTTCTACCATAGCAATATATTATATTTTATATACATGTTAAGTTAATATTCATCATGATTTTTGCAATTTATTTGCCTTTTGCCAATAGTCTATGTTGCCCCAGGGTTTCTCACTTGACTTAGAGCTACATATCAGTTTCATAAGCTGGTGGGAGCTGCACTCTAATGCACTAAAAACTAAGCACCGTAGCGAAGAAGGTAAACTCAGCAATTTTATACTGCCATGTACCAGTACATAGGCAACGGTTTACCATTGCTCACACGTTTGAATTCCATGCTAAATCTCTCTTTGTCGCATGCGACAGTTTATTTAATTTATACCAATTTCTGCACATTTAACATGTGTGTTTTACATACTCACGGTACCGGTTTTTGTGTTGCATGAATTTATGTGTGTTTTACATGATGTATGCGAGAAGTAATTTTTGCCAGTTGGCGATGTGCAAGATGTGAAGTGATTAGGCACGTGGGCTGGATTATAGTGTACCGCTAATGGAGAGATGTATGGATCTTCAGTTATACTTAATTGTTACTATCCTTAAGTAGTTTATTTAATTTGATATTTAGTTATAGTATTATAATGTATAGGATAATAGATAGTAATATTAGCAAAATTATTTTGCTGGTGTTGGCATAATTATAATTCGCCTGAGTGATGAAAGGAATGCCATAGGCTGTTTGCATGATTACTGGTTCCGTAATCTCAGAATATGTTGGCAAATAAGTGATGCAGCGATAAATATTTCTTTCCTGGCCATCAAAGTGCACCCACACGGCAATTGGAGCTCAGTGCTGCCAATAGCTGCGGCTGGAATGTCTCTATACATAGAACTGTTCAAACAAATGTGACACATTTTGCTTGGTGCATTTATCACATAACGATGTGGAGAAATTGTAGTAATAGTTTTCTTCACATGTAAATGTACACTTATTAATCAGATGTTGAAAATGATCTAGCCTTATAGCTGCCCTAATGCAGTCAAGGTTTTGAGATTTAGTTACTTCTTTAGGGATGCGGTATATATTATGTTTGTTCTCTTTTGAACTACTTGACTCTTTTATTACACCTGATGGGATTTCAATCACAATTTTAGAATCTACTGTCTGTATGGTTGCACATATCATTCCCATAATTGTAGTGTGTGCTAATTACGTAAAAATTTTCCATTGCGTTTTACTAGATTTGAGGGGAATTTGGACTATGACTAGAATTTGTGTTCGCAAGAATGTGCACTGTGTAAAATGGGTTAGAATAATAATGCATAATGCTAGTATGCGGGAAAACTAAGCATTAATTGAAACTGCTTTATTTTATTTTCGAAGTTGGCAAGATCTGTTGATAACTGGGCTTGGTTAAGTAATTTATGTGGCAGATAAATTAATTAACAGTAAGCTATGTACATTAGAATCTCTTGTTTTATAACCACAGTGTTGATAATATGCAAAATAGTGGACATTGCAAGCTGTTGTAATATTATTGCCAGTTCCCCAAGTTAGAATCTCTTGTTCCATAACCCCCATGTTAATAATACGCACAATAATGGACATCGCAAGCTGTTGTAATATTATTGTTGGTTCCACGTTATTTACTCCTGAGTGCCCTCTCGAGAGCTTAGGTAAGCTTACCGCGGTGTGATTGGCTAATATCATTGGCCCAATGGCGCGTGGTGATTTTGGATTCCGTGGGTGGCCACTTTACGGAAGGGTACCGTTTGAAACGAGGTGAGTCAACCCCCAGATTGAGGTGAACAATATAGTTTCCCACCCAGGGAGTTCTATCTTCCTCACTACAATTGCCAATAATCGAGACGCCAGTTGTCCCGGGGTGTATAAGATGGCGATGTAATTTAAGCAATCGTGGAGGTGGATGGCCTGACTGGGGAAATTGAGGCTACTAGAATGGGCCGAGTGGGTTGACGTGCGGGAATGTAATTCGGGTGAAGAGGTGCCACACGTAGTTTGGGGACTACCTTTGGTAGGAGTCGAAAACAGACCATTTTCCCCAAAGCACGCTTAATGAGGTGCGAGTTGGATTCGTTCTTTGGAGGGTAGACCTTGTCTATGGTAACAGGGGCTACTGGGGGTGACGAGTCCATCTGGGTAAGCTTATCTCCTTCAGGGCCATATTCTGGCCAAGAGGCCCCTAAATATTTATTCAAGGGGGTCCAATAGTCATGGGGAATAAAAGGAGAGATTGGCAGTGGTACCACTTCAGTTACAGAAGATTGGGATTCGACCTTGCTTGTGTCCCCGTTAGGTGTGTCGACTTTGAGAGCCCTTTCTAGAGCACGGCGCTCCCTACGTCGATGTCGACAGTGGACTCCACTCTTCTTGCTATGCATTGGTTCAGTCCCGTGACCTTGCAAACGTGCAGTCCTGGGGGCGTGGATTATGCAGGCACACCCAAGGCCCTGACGTGCAAAAGAGCAGTCTGGTATTGAACGTTACTGAAGGTAGGTGCGAATCCACCATAAACCTAGGAGCTCAGCATGGTTTGCAGACTAAGGCTTTTTGCAAACTCCGGGTCCTATAGAGTTTGGTGTACCACACAGCTAGTCTCCAGCAGAAACTAATTACAATACCCGATACAAGCTTTACTAGCACACTGGTAAAGACTGTTCACGATAAAGTGAGCACTTTTAAATTCAACCTTATAAAAGAGCCACTACCCCTACCTACATATGTTTTAACGGGCGCACTGAGTGACATGCACCCAGTAAAGTTGGTAACAATGGATGGGAAGTAGTTCCGTATCTTAACGTTGAATAAAAGGTGTTAGGCAACTATTTCTGATAACTTAAATTATTTATTTCGCTTTCTGTTTTTCAATACATCAAAGTAAAACAATGAGCTGATTTCTTAAATATTTACTTTACTAATAATTTCACAGTATTAATTGACAGATGCATGAATAAAGTGATGAAACTATGGCAATGTTAATCTTACATAAGGCGGTAGAATACACAATGTTCATACAAGTAGATCTTAAGCAGGATTTTCAAATGGAAAGCCCTGGCTAATTAATGACATGCAAAATAACTAACTAGCTAAAAATGTGTAAATCTTTAACGTACTTAAACAGGCGAAGGTGAGCCTGGAAAAATATGCAGAAAAATTATCTACCGTAAAGTAAACAATTCACAGTATGACCTGATTTACAAGAGTTTATCCAGGAGGTAAACTAAGGCGCGATGACCTGCTACCACGGAGTCACGGAAGTTGACTGGGGTAAAGGGTGCAGGAGTAGGAGTACCTCTGGTGTGGTTACTGACCTCACGGTCTGCAGGTGCAGTGGTGGACAGGACTTATGCAAGTTGCAGGGTGATGCAGCCTTCATAGTCTGCGGAGGCAGAGTAAAGTCTTCTTGCAGGCTTCTAGGTGCTGAGTCGTGTTGCCGGCTGGGAGAGGAGAGAGGTCTTCTTACAGACCAGGGAGTGCTCACTGACCTACGCGGCCGGTAAGCCAGATGTCTCTGCTGGAGCCTAGTTCCAGACTTCCGTATATACAAAAAATCCAGTGATCAGAGATCTTCCGGGAGTGCGGAGGTGTATACCTTCCAGCGAAGGGGTAGGTTATTACGGGTTGCGGGAGCACCGCTCATTTTTTATCTCCCTGCTTGGAGGCGACAACAAATTAAAACACCCCTTTCTGAGGCTGGCGGGATGTGACATCACAAGGTCACAGGGGTGCGCCCCATCTCTCTAATTTGCTGGAACTTCTTCCACAGTTAAATATGCGGGTAGTGGTTTGTCGAAAATAATTTATTTAATTGTTGGGGTGGCGCTTGCATGCAGGATTTCGGGTGGGCTGTAGATTTCATAATTAAGTGTCAATTACTTTGTATTTTGCTATCCAGCGCGTGGAGTCTCCTTGCTCGATACTTGAAATTACATTTTCCACTGTTAATGACTTGCCCAGAGTTCAGGTTATTTGTAGATGGGGCGAAGTAACCCGTAGAGCACGTATCTGCGCTGCACAACAAGTTGGCATGCGTCAAATTACAGATGTGAAATGCTTTTCCAGTACATACAAACTTTTTTCTACTTGAAATCAATTGGTGTTGGGTGGTCGTTTGCACATACCATGCTTCTTATATAAAATATACATTTTCAAGTGTGTCTTGGTTTGATTTATCAGTTGGCATATAAGTAATTCCATAGTTTCCCTTCAAATAATGAAAGAAATTCTTTAAAGAGTTGTTTGTGATGCAAATTCCTAGCTGAAATGTCATTTCATTACTGTGGCCCATCACTCGTACTAAGCATATACGTTCATCCATTTCTGACAAAATGTTGTCTTGTTCTAGTTTGTATAATCCGTATACAAGCTTGTTTTTGTTGTGTTAAAAGGGTATCAGCTGTTCAGAACATTGAACCAATGGTTAAAAATGTCCTGTAGCTTTCCAAGGTTCTTTAGTAATTGCTTTCTACCACGAAATTCTAATGCTATACGTAATACCTTTAGTTGACAGAAGCTACGCAGCTCTCTTTACTTTCTGTCTTTGTGTTCTTGAAACATTTAAATGCTGTTGGGAAAATTTGAAAGTAAACTTAAGAGCTTGAAGGCACATATCCAGAAGTTTTTGAACGCAAAATTTTTGTATTTCTTCGCTGTTAGAAGATTCAAAACAGTCATTTAGAAAGTGACTTATGGTAAATTTAAGTACGCAAGGAGTGTCTGCCAATATAAAAACCTCTACTGACTCATCACAGGGTTAAGGATAGGATGAATGTGTTGTATTAAGCACTACATACCTTGAAAGATCCGCAATTTGATATGCGCACGTCATTACCCTGTGAGAAGGAATACTACTAGGTACACAGCTGTGAACCTGGTGACATTAAGTGCTGCCAGCGGTATGGGGGAAGGGGGTTACGATGCACGTTGAGTTCACCTCCTAATTCTTTCCACCATGGTGGGAGGGCTAGGGTTATACCCAGACATATCGCAGTGCCGACTGTAGCTGACTTTGTGACTAATCGACAGCCAACCCGACCAGTATTAGTCTTCAGTAGGAAAACCACTCAACCTAAGTAACTGTGTACCCAAGCACATCTGACCAACTCTCAAAAAAATAACTGTGATTAGTCTTAGCAACACGTGTCAAGTTTTTTGTAATAGTGTTTATTACTTCTGCAAATCCATTAATTCTGGTTTCAGTTTGTGATTTAGTATTTAATATTGACACAATCATGATGTTGAGAACAGTGTTTGATGTGGTAACCATGTTTTTCAGATCGTTAAATTGTAATGCACGACTTTTATTATTACAAATGAGCGCATCAAAATGATTTTCATTAAGAATGTTGCAACTCCATGATGCTATTTCTCCTAATATTTGTATACCTCTTTTCCCTCTAGTGGGAACTGATATCTCAATTGAAAATTGAGCCATCAAACTGACATGCATTGACTCTAGGTATTTTATTGTTGTTTTCAAATATCGAAGTTATATTTAGTGAGCAAGCTTTGTGAAGCCAAACGTCAACTGCTTGTGGTAGGCTTGGTTTAAGCAATGGACAGGCATGAGGGGAATAGTTTCCTAGTAATACAAGTTTATTGCTACGTCTCTCCAATATATGTCAGCGTGTGTGCAAATTGATGATTGCATTGTTGTTCCTAAACATAACAAGATAAACAGGAGTCTTCTTCTATACACTCTTGTCATGGCTCCCTTCTTGGCTCCTCCTTTTCACCTGAAATAAAACAAATTTATGTTTTTTTACATGGGCAATCTTAATATTACGGGTGTTTATAGTGCCGGTCTTAAAGTTTCTTACTCTTACCATTCTGATTTGTATCATTAATGGTCTCATCACTTTTATGACCAGATAAGGCCGTTTATATTTAAATTATAATGCATTGTGGTGTGACCTATTTCGAACCCAGACCCAATCTCCTGCTTTAATTATGTTAGGGCAGTGCATTTTATCAAAGTTACATTTTTGATTTTGTTGCATTTGCAGTAAATTTATCTCCGCTTGTTCCCTATTTTTCACTAGTGCTTCACACCAGTCCTGATCACTTTGTGATTATATATCTACTAATACATGTGATGGTTGCATTGCATCAACGCCATGCATTAACTAAAATGATGTGAATTTTGTGCGACTGTTTACAGTGGTAATATAATTAAAAATAATAAATTCCACGTACTTGTCCCAGACCGCCGGGTCCTCATGCACACAGGTTGTTAACTGCTGACTTAATACTTTATTCATGGCTTAAACCAATCCATTACAAGAAGAGTTATAACTAACAGTTTCGAGGCCCTTAATATATAGTTTATTTAACAATGTTTTCATTTCTCATCATTAATTGATGTTCCTCTGTCAGTTAGAATTTATCGAGGACAACTGTATCTTAAAATAACCTCTTTAATGAATTGTGCACAAGTCTCTGAATCTATTGCTTTTACGGGTTTTGCTACAACAAATCAGCTGAAAAATTCAGTCATTACTAAAATGTATAGATTTCCTTTTTGCGATGTTTGCAATGGCCCTTTTGTATCCACAGCCCACGATTTCAGTAATGGCGGTGGCGGGATTGGTTGAAGCTGCCCCTTAGGTTTTTTCTTCATAGGCTTGGTTTTCTGGCATGTGGGACAATGTTTTATATCATGTTTCACATCCTTGTTCATGGAATCCCAGTAATAGGCTTGTTTGATTTTCTATACTGTATTGAACACACAAAAATGACTGCCTCCTACAGTGAATCGTGATGTGCTGTTATTATTTCATCCACATAATATTTTGGGACTAATATTAATTTTTTCTCTCCTACTGGCATATGAATTTTGAAATACATTTTGCCATTTCCTGATATGCCATAACGTTCTGACTGCTAAATTGGACTATATTTACTCTTGTAGTACAAAGGGTCTTTGATGTGTGATTGACAGCTTTCTCCTAATTTTTGCTTCTTTGTATACAATAACTGCCTGTATTTTTCGACTTTGTTAATAGGTGAGAAGGTGTTGTGTAGCTTATTTAATATCTCCAACCACATGATTGGATGTCCTACTCTATTCTGTACTACGTTTTCGTATGTGCTTTTTGCTGTTCCTGCTAAATAAAATTGAATGCGCCTGCACTTTTCTGCCTCATACCAATTGTTTATGTCATATACTGCGCTGTAATGATCTACAAACTCGTCAATGCGTTGCCCTATATCTCCTGAATATGTAGGGATCTTTTCAGACTTTTGAATGATTACTTTCAGTGGTTACGGTTCTGCCATGTTTGTTTGTTGCAAACATTCCGTACTCAAGTTAATGTAGGATGCAAGTCGTGATTGAGTGTTACTAGGCCGGCAGTCTACATAATATTTTCATATTGGCTGATAGGGCTATCTTATATCATTGTATGTCTGTTAATGTTCCTGGGGAGGAATTAAACCATTTTCTATTATTTTAGCTACTAGTCCCCTTGTTAGCCGTGTAGAATGACTGTATAATTCTAAAAATAAATTTAGATTTGCTTCTATGAGTTTATCTACTTTTTGAATTAATGAGCTAAATTTTGTTGGTGTATCAATTCTTTCTCATTGCACTATCGCGTGCGTTATTTTTGATAAGTCTAACGTGACAGTCTTAAAAAATTTCTTTGCTGAATTTAAAAACGGTTTGCTTTTATCTGAACATATAAAGATTTTTATACAAAACATGGCCATATAAATATGCTATATTAATGTCTACTACGCACAATGGTTTACTTTCTAATACTATTCTGCATGCTACTGTCGTCTACACCGACTTGCTACACACTGGTTAACAAAATGGTTTACAAGGTGACGTGTGTTGTGTAGTTGGTAACACTGTTAGTAACACACCACTGCACACATTAGAATCCCCATTTCAACATGTCATCAAACATGTATGAGCATATTACAAAGCAAACCAAAGCAAAGCAAAGCAAGACATGCAAAATTTTCTGATTCTTAATACTAGAAGAGAGTGGAATTGTTAGACGCCTCCACCACTGATATGGTCTCTTAAGGCGGCCATACAATTACAAGGGAGAAGCATGCTCAGATTAACTGGTAATAGTCTACTCTACTTGGAAGGGCTGATCAAGTAAGCAAAAGAATTAATTAACTGACACTCTGTCCCTGTTTAATGACACAATCTCTGTTAAATTTATTTCTATTGTGCTTTCATCAGTATTTATATTTTAATCTCTCTTTATTATTTATTTAAATATTCAATCTAAAGCATTTAACAGATACTGGCAAGCAAATACAGCTCTAAAAAGCTCTGCACTTATCGATCCCAAATTAACACCCTGACGGTTTTACACTTACCACTGATATATTCTCTGCTTGTCATAAGGTATAGTGGTCGGATTGCTCATGGGCTTCTCGCAAATCGAAACTGGGAGTAGCGGCCCGGTGAACACGGACCCCAGTAGCACTGCAGGCGGCGGTAACGTAAAAGATGCTTGCTCCACTCTCGTCAGTGCCATATATATGAGGCACTGTCCTTGATTCCCGGTGCGGCAGCTCTGTTCACCGACCTCTCTCAAAACACACCGCTGGACCCCTCTCTGGCTAACTTCATCTGGCTAGCACCATCACTCGCAACAATATGTAAATTCTTTTCGTAAATAAATCAGTATGATGTTTTTAACTTTTGATTTTGTTGCGGCTAGCGGCGTTTAATAATACAACTGAGTGTAAGCAGAACAAATCGATTCCCATGTAAAACCCATATAAATTAATTTTGTGGGTCTACTACCTGCTATTCTTAACAATTACCATATTAATTTCTTGCACACTTTACACTCTTTGCCCTTTGCTTTTAGATAAATTGTCTAAATGATAGACAGTTTACTGTCTTTTACATCGGCTACAGCATCTTCCATAATTTATGAGACTAGATACTTTATGAAAACAGCCAGTTTAATATATCAATTCAGATATCGCAATTTCGTTTCTACCAATTTTACGCACAACTGTCAATGTAAACAAACATTGCGGTGCTGCGGCCATAGATTAATGCACACATTCTAGTTGTGAGTGTTCACTTCGTACTATTATTACTAGCGCTTGGAGGTGGTTTGTTGTCAAACTACTGTAGCTTATTCCAAAGTGCATATTTACTGGTTGGGTTATCTTTGTAATGTGTTTGTTTAAATACTCTTACGAAAGAAAAAATACTTAACATATTTACGTGCATGTGTTGCATATAGAATTATGATTTCCAAGCTTTAAAAAAATGTTGAGATGAAATAAAGAATTTTTTCATCTCTAGTATTTCTCAATATTGCAGACTTACACGCCTATAGATTTTTTTATAGTTCCGAATTAAATGTGTATATAACATGGAAGAAGAGTTCAATTCTTGAGGAGGAAGCAAATTTTTTGAGATATCACACATATGTTTGTATTTTGTGTAATTTCACATTTTAACTTGTATTTCAGTATTACTTTATTTTACTGCGATTTACCACACAATCGTTCTTCTAATTATGCCTGATTAAATACAACTGATGATGGACTAAATCATTTTAGGCTGAAAACTTTTGAGTTCACCCGAAAATTATTTTCTAAGGCGAAGCCGAAATCGAAGAAACAAAATTCTTCAGTTCAACTTAGAATTTGTGAAGCTTTGCACACCCCTGCAATCTCATATGTTCACTGCATTTTGGGTTATCTACAATGTGGTTATGGCTTTTAGAATAATTTTTTAACCAGTTATAAAATGTTATTGCTGTAATGTACCTAGTGGCTTAGATAGCAAAGAAACTGCAAATGCACACAAACTATTTGCTTTGCGTTTGCAAGCACCACCAGGTTAGCAGAATATGCCACCCAGTAAGAAAATTTTAGAAAATTGAATCAAACTTGTGAATGCTGGAAATTGGAACACATTGATTCTTCCATTGAGGCAAGAATATGTAGAATAGAGAAATCTATAATAGAATTGTCTCATCACTATTAAAAGCACTTAACAGACTGTGCTTTATAATTATAATAATATAGGGATGAACAACGAAAGTGTGACTTCCTTACATATCAATGCATTTGAGGTGTAGTATATTTTATATTATAAGGAGCAAATAATTTGGCAATGTTAGACTTTTATTTAAGTACCTAGATAAAAATAATACTATGCATGCTTAAATAATTTGAGGAGAAATTAATTTTATTGTGGGCCAAAGTAAAAAGGTGGTGTTGTGTTATATTTGAGGCCATTCTTTACTCCGTTAAAGTGAATGGGTGAAGAGATTAGGGTGACTCTTAACATTGAGGTCTTGAGAGCCAATGTGGGTGATTGAGGTGAGTATGGAGGATCACCGGAATGAAAGGGAGAGGGAAACGGGAGATCCCAGAGAAAAAACCCGCCGACCAACGGCATTGTCTGGCACAATTCCCACATGCGAAAATTCAGAGTTATTCGGTCAGGGATTGAACCAGGATCGCCCTGGTGGAAGGCAAGCATGCTAACCGCTTAGCCACTGTGGCCCCTTTATTCTGGTAAGTAAAATCTGTTTTTATAACAGCTGTATAAACTATTTAATGTCTAGCCTAGCATTTTCACAATACATTACACTAGCCTAAAGGGGAAAAGATACTGTAACATAATACCAAATAGCAAATCAAGCAGGCTACAATGAAAATGGAAACCACTTCCACTTACCTATAAAATTTGGACAAATTGATTTGGGCCTTTGTAGAATATCCCTCCACAACTTATCAAACTCAGGTATACGTGCCACATTTTGCAGGAGGCGGGCAAAATCCCTGCCAATGGCCAGGCACTCAGGAAAGCGCTCTCTAATAAGAGTTGAAACAAATGAAACCTCCTTCTGTCTCAATACAGCAAACAGGGGACTCATGTGGTCTTCTATCAGCCTTAGGTATGTATACACCACCATTGATATCATGACTGGATGCTTGTCCAACCATAACCTGGAAAAAACTATTTCATTATACCTCATTTATCAAGAAATTTATGCAGTTTTTAACCAAACCACATTGACATTGCCCAACAACTTATGTGCAAGTAAGCAATACCAGGTACTTCTAAGTATAAGAGTGCAAAACTTTGAAATTTGTTTACTAATATAAAGTAATAAGGTTCACCTTACCTAATAATAAGTCATGCTTTACAACACACTTACAAAGCATTACTGGCAAGTATGTAATACTCATGTGACCAAGTGATATTGATAAAAAGTAGCATAACTTAATGCTTCAAACTTTACATAGTGAATCTATATCTTCAGTAACATTAATTTCTGCATTCTCTAATGTTTATTCAACATCCCACCTTACTGGATTTCCTTGCAATATTTCCTTTTTCTCTGATGCTTAGCTCTAAAAGCAATGTATCCTTTATTTATTTCATGTAATTATAATGAGGAATGCTCAAAATTAAGTTCTTTCATTTTCCTTACAAAGGTAGCTCAAGGAAAAAATACTCTGTGCAAATTGTGCATAGCATTAACAAAAAAGACATGTTTAATGACAAAACATCTGTGTATTTTATTTTTAAATTGCAATCTTATATGTTCCATGTTAGTTAAAATCATCAAAGATGTAACAGGTAACAATAAAACTATGTAGAACCCTGTAATAAAATCCCCTATAATAATATTTTCCTGTTTAATAAGCTGCCCTCTCTTGGTCCACAAACATGTTTTTCAATAAAAGATTACTCTCATGTAAAGCTTTCCTTTGTATAAAGCTGAGATTTATTGTGACCCTTGAGAAATGTTATAACATGATTCTACTGTATACTAAACCAAGTCACAGCATTGTAACACAGTCACATTACCTGTCTCTTGAAAAGTCTAAAGAAACCAGTTGTGTTTTAACATGATAAGTACATGTGCTGAAGGCACCAAACAAAAATTTGCCAGAGACCTATTCCAGGTTGCTGTATTAATGAAAATGTCATTTGCTAGTAACAAAGTATTCCAAATAATTGTAGGTTTTCCCACATTTTCATTTCAAGAGTGCAAAAAATTCTATCCAGCAACAGTTTTAACACTTGCTAAGATGCAAAAAGGAGTAAACACTTGAATAATTGAACCAAGACTGCAGTTTGAAAGATTTGCACAATGGCAAGAAATCTATAATGTTTTCAACAGGTTCGACAATAAAATTTTGGAAGTGTGTTATCCAAATGCAACTTAAAATATTGAAATATGCTTGTTCAATAATAGATTTAATTATTCACTGCACTAATAAGACAATATATTAATTTTAATTAAATTATGTAACACCAGTTACATAAGCTGACTCCTTACACATGAAAAAAGAAATGGAGGATGGATGGGATGGGGAAACAGTATCCTTAGCACATCTCTCCTGATTTTCAGATTCCGAACACCCCCAAAACGCAAAATATGTTCTCTATGTTTCTGCACCAAGCAAATAAACAACATAAATTTTGTAAGCACAGGTCCCGGCAATTATAAATTATTTTTTAAATTCAAATTAAGCACGACGCTTTATTTAACAATGGTGATTCAACGACTTCAAATCCATCCTATGCTTAGATTTGCTTGGGAGTTTGATGTAACATTATAGTTTGTCCCTACTGGAGATTGTTTTATCTACCATGTGGATTGTTTTATTCACCAGCTGACTGTAATTATGCATATAGGCACGGAGTTCTTTCATTCTTCGCTAGATAGTGTTAATAGTAGGATTTTCGTTTGTCTTTACTTCCCATCCTCCAGCCAGCTGGTGACGTCACATTTTCAGTCATGCATTCGCTAACCCTGTTCAGCGACCACCCCCTGCCCTCATGATGCCAGCCAATAAGCATTGGGAAGTTGCCCAAAGGAGTATAAAAAAAGCTACAGTTTTTGCATCAAGGCCAGTTCTCAGTCGTCCAACACTCGTTGCTTGGACACTGATCAGCCTGCCACTTAAGCCTTCGCTTTGCCAGTTCTCTTATACCCACTGCGCTAGCCGCCGGGAAAAGATTAAACTACCAGCCTAGCACTCATTGCTCAGACAACACCCTGCTTAAAATTTGCTAGGCTGCAGTCTCCAGCACCCGCTACTCAACGCTGTTTGCCAGTTAAAGCCCCTTCGCTATGAGTAGTCTCACCACTCAACCTCTACGTTAATCAGATGTGTCTTTTCGCGAATAATGCGGCTAACCTACCTCCCTACTCTGCACGGACGTGCCAGAGCAAGGGATACCCATCTTTACAGTCCTCCATAGGACTATTCCTGCACAATCCTAGCTTAGTTATCCTAGCGACGTGTGTGTATCTAAGTGTTACCTCAGGACACACGGGCAACCATAGGAGAGGGAATCAGCATAGTTTCCAATGCTACACACCCACATACCTTAGTCAGTTCAACCGGTCGCCTCTACCACAGTATAGTGCTTTAGCTTCCCGGCAATGGCCTGTGCTGACACAGGAGTTAAGATTACATCATCATGTGCTATTTCCAGTTGAAAAGAAATAAACGTGCGCTAGCTCAATCCTTTGATACCATATTTCCTGTAGACGTAGTACCTTGCTTCCAGTTGATTATCCATGGGAAGGGGACGCAGGTAATCCCAGGAAAGGTATTAATACGATTTTACCCACAAGCACTTAGTACTGCTATCTTTTCTATCTATCAGAAGGTAGAACGGTGGTGCCAACACAGTTACACTGACCTTGCTCCAGCTTATTGACTCCCGTGTTTGCCAATCCCTTGAGTTGGGAAGACTCGGCCATGCCAACACCAATATGTGTGTCCTGAGACAGTGCGGCCTGACTTCCAGTGCGTACCACGCATTCATGTCAGGTACTGGAATAGGGTGTCCACTCAGTCGACAGCCCTCTTGTGTTATTACACGTAAATTGCTATACAAGAAGCCTGCCTTCCTTCTCTCGGACGGAGAGGATGTTTGTTTATCCCAATGCCCTATTCCCGAAGGCGGGGATTGAAGGAAAGGGTGAAGCAGACCTTACATGCTTCTGGACGCCTGTACAAGCTATCCCCTGTACTTGTAACTTTGATAGCTAAGCTTAACCTTCGGGAACAGGCCCAGGCATTAAGGCACCTACAGGATCCTGTAACACCAGAGGTACTGAAGGATTTGTTCGCCAACCCTGTATGTACCGGCTCGGAAGAGTACTTGTGGTGGGTCATGTCACGCATCACAGAGACGGTAGAATCTCACCTTTTTCTGGTGTCCAATGTGGGGCGCTTGACTGCCATAGTGCTGACCAGACAGCCACAAACAGATTGGCCACGCACCCTATCACTGCAGGAACAAGGCCCGCCAAACATTGAGGACTTTGGAGAGTCCCAGAAAAACACCCCGTGGCGCCCAAGACAACAGCCAAGATGTTGAATAGAGACCCAAGTGAACACGGGCTTGGAGAAGCCAACTCTGCCGCAACCGAACACAACCTATGTTCGCGGTCAGAATGCCCAGGAACAGGAGTATATAGAATCCAACGTGCGTATTGCCAGCTCTGGCATTACTACATATGCCTCGGCTGAGCCGATAAACCTTGATACACCTACTGCCTTGAACACTGGTGCGATGACTGCCAAACCAGACAGACTGCATATTGTAGTTGGCTCACGTGTGCTGGATATCGGATCCACTATCAGGTGCATCCTATGCAGTGAACCATTCCACCATGCCGGCATTGGCTGGCCAGACGAACCCCTTAATAGACTAGGCCTTGCATACCAGTGCAAGGTATGCAAGCAAGCAGCAGAATACAGACCTTCTAATCCAGGCCCTACGTCACTTCGGAGCCAAACACTCTGCCTAGGAGAGCTGCAATAACCCGAATTTGCCGGGAGGCCACATGAAGATCCCATTACCTTCACGGAAGAATGAGAGAAAGAATTCTGAGCTCATGAGGTATCGGAGAAACAGTGGATTTCATGAGCCCAGCTGACGCTCAAAGGAAACGTACATGGAACGTACATAGAGAATTTATATCAGACTGGGAATTACTCAACACCCATTTAGCCCAACAGTTCATAGGGGAAGAAGTGATGGTGCACTTGACAATCGAATTCTATGGGCATACGCAAAAACCTGGAGATGAAGTTGAGATATTCGCATGGCGAAACGTACAAATGTACCAGCTGTGACAAAGATGGATGTATTTGTAAGATCACCTGCTTACTACAGCCTCGTCTCCGGAACATTTTGTTACTACCCAAACCATCATCCATGGACGGACTTATTGAGAGAGGCCGAGAGGCGGAACTGAATTTTCAGGCGCAGGCTTTCCTCAACCAACCTAAACAGCAAAAACCAGCTGAGACAGCAAGAACAGTGGAGCATCAAGCCAAACTGCCACAGCTTTTGCCTACTCCGGAAGCCCCACGCTTATCAAAGTGTTGGTACTGTCCCGAGTACCATTTTAATAAGGACTGTCCGCAAGAGCCATGTCTGAACACACGGAGTTAGGCAACGCAACCCGTGCACCACGACCCACTCAGGCAGGGTCCGGCTCACAGAACAAGACTCAGAATGGAAACATCAACGCTGGCGGATCAAACGGAGCAATCCCGTCGGCCAGAAAGAGCAAACAGTCAAGCTCCTAGACGGGGAAGCAGAAATGCCGGAAGTTACCTATATTGAGATTCACGTGAAAGGCAGGAATGTCTTAACCCTGCTCGACTCAGCCACATCTGGAAATTTTATTCACCGCAATTTGCTCCAACACGACCAGTTCGAGGACATGCAACCTCAAACCAAAGCCACGAGAATGGCTAAACCCGACTGCACTCTTAGTCAACTGTCGCATAACGCTTCCTTTCAAGATCCAATGCATCACCACACAAACTGACTTCATCGTAACTCCGGATATAGGAGACGATGGCATCCTAGGGCACCCATGGCTATGCCAACAACAGTGTATCATGGACCACGGGAAACACAAAATATACCTGGGCGAAGAGAGACAGATTACGCTGCATTGGGAGTATGTCATGGAATGGCAAGCCACCACTATCCTCGATGTGCAGGAAATTCAACATGACCTCATGGAAACACAATTCCAACAGCTGAAGGAGGTACTTGATGAACACGCAGATTCCTTCGGAACTGGAGGAAACCTACGCCAAACCAGCACAGTGCAAAACAAAATTCTGCTGAATACTTCTACTCCCATCTACAAACGACCTTATAAGGTCTCTGCCAAGAGGCACCAGCTGATTATGGAGCAATTAGAGGAAATGAAATGGCAAAGGATTATTGAACCTTCGAACTCCCCATATAACTCACATGTGGTGTTAGTTCCAAAGGACGGACAGTTACACTTCTGCGTGGACTACAAGGCACTGAATGACGCCACCTTGCCCACCTCTCCACAGATTCTTGAACTCCCACACACCTTACGCAACATAGGCGATGCCCAGATTTTCAGCACCCTCAACATGCAATCAGGATATTGGCAAATCGCTGTCCATCCCGATAGCCAGCCTTATACTGCCTTTACGTCACCAGAAGGAAAAACACTCCAGTTTAGGGTTATGTTCTTTGGCCTCAAGAACGCCCCATCCACGTTGTAATGACTGATGTCTGCAGACATCTTGACAGGGTAAATTCAAGAGTTTTGCTTCACATATATGGACATCATCATATACTTAAAGACGTGGGATGAGCACCTTACTCATTTACATGCGCTTATTAGAACAGCTAGAGCTGCATGGACTTACCGCAAAACTCTCAAAGAGCCACTTTGGGAGAACATCCATAGAATATTTGGGCCATTTTGTCTCTATGGCAGACAACTACCCTCAGGGCCATTCAATAAGCCAAAGAACCCCACACTCCTTCCCTCAGTATTCAATTTTGAGGTGCAGCATTGCCCTGGCAAGGAAAACGACCTACCCAACACCATATCCAGACAATCCTGAATGCTCGAAGACGCTAAGATCGACGAGGATATGGATAGCATCCTACCTCCCGAACCACCCAAACCTCAGCCTGAGGACCAACTACGTCTTCTTTAACTACAGTTAAGTTGCTGCCAAATTGAACGTTAGCAGCAACTGAACCTCCAGATTAAAGATCTTCTGAAGAAAGACCTGCAATGGTACAAATTACACGACAGTGTCGTGTGATCCCCAAACTGCCAACCACACACCAAGTGGAAGATCTGGGTACCTCTGGTTTGTGAGAGGACGTCTACCGGCACTTTCATGACCAACCAGATGCAGGACACCTAAGAACTCAGGAAACTCTAGCGGACATCAGTGTCAGGTACATCTGTGATGGCATGAGCTGCAATGTACGCCGACGTGTCAGCAAATGTCCCAAATGCTGCCAACACAGGGCCTATCCCGCCAGACGGGCAATAGCCAAGCCACGGAAACCCGCCTCGCCTTAGAACCAGGCCGCAGCAGATCCGATGGGACTACTATATTTTCCGCATTGTAAGCCTACCTTTTTTTAATCGACTTGAATGTTCCAAAATCACGCCTCGGATTAGAATTGGGACAAGCAATATTAAGTACAGTTCCGACCAAGTATATATAAAACAAGCTGATAAAACGAACAGTCTATATTTACCAGTACTGTTGCAGCTCTAAGTCTAATATAATAAAGTGGCCTCAGCTCTTAAAAATGCACGTTTTTGTGTAAAGCGCACCACTTTATTGCTTTGCTGGGTTTGACCTCTATCAAAGTCACGGCGGGCGGCAGCAGTCACCGCTGGCTGCAACACTTCTCCTCCTCGCTCCCTTCCTCGAGTCAGGGCATCATCCCTCCCCAGGCCAGCCACATGCCTCTCTGCCCCCTTCCACAATCTGTATGCCTCATCTCTCTCTTAATCCCCTTTACTCTCAACACACTATGTGCCATAACACACTTGCTCCCTCCCGTCACCCGGTACCTCTCTTCACTCTTAACACTGGGCATCCATCATCCCTCAGCCCCATGTAGCCATGCCCACACCTCTGCTCCGTTACCATCTCTGGGCTGTCACCATCTCCACCATCTCTGGGCTGTCACCATCTCCAGGCTGTTGGGCTGTCTAGCCACGTCCATGCCCCTCTTCACCCTTCTTCTCTCAAGCGCCTGCCCATCTAGCCACACCCACACAACTCATAGCACTCTTCCTCAACCTCTCTCTCTTTCATTATTCTTTCTTCCTCCCCCCAACTACACCTTATTCATCATCAGCATTCTAGCCCTCTTGCCCCTAACACCCCCACCCTCTGTGGCTACATCAGCCACAAGCAGCCCCTTTTTCTTTGTCCTACTCTCCCTCCCTCCACCCCCCTCGGGGAGCATTGTACTAGCTGTCTCATCTTTTCACTACTTCTATCTCTTTCCACCCACTCGACAAAATGATACACAGACAGTGAAAATCTCGCCCCAATTCGGCCTGCATTTCGTATTGTGATATTTTCTTTTTCGGTTTAAACGTGTAAGGGGTCAGCTTGCATGGTGTCGGCTTACAATGCGGTAAATACGGTATAACCCCTAAGCATAAGAGGGAACTGATACCTGCTGTCAATCACTGATCTCTTGTCACGGTGGATAGAGGCGTACCTCTACCCAGTCAGGAGAAGCACCAAATTGTCTCAAAGATCAATCAGGAAGTCTTTTCACGTTGGGGATACCCCTAGAGCATCCTTATGAATAATGGCACCCAATTTACCAGTAAGCAGTGGCAGATAGCATGCTAAGGATGGGGAGTTGAAACTGGGACGATGCTACCCTACCATCTTCAAGGTAATCCAACTGAACGGCGAAACCAAGAACTTAATAAGTGTCTAGGTCTCAGCTTAGAGGAAGATCAACGCCATCGGAACAGCCAGAGATACCCAGGATACTTTTCGCTCTGCACCAGAGAACCAACGAGGCGATCGACTCCAGCCCCAGTCAACTGTTGGTAGGGCACACTCTTCAATATCCGGGAGAATGGCAGTAGGAACACCCATCTACTGAACTGCCACAATCTGAAGCCTCCCAAAGGTGCATAGAGACAGCAAGAGAAAGTCAGAAGGAATACATCAACCGGAAGTACCCTCCGCAACACACTGGAGTCAGTGCTTTTGACATGGGAGAGACAGTCCTACTCCGAAGCTATCCCCCGAGTCGAGGGAACACACAGTTCAGTGCTGGACTGGCCAAGAAGTGGGAAGGCCCCTACGAAGTATCAGGACGACAGGAAAATGTCTACTGGACAGAAGACAGTCGCGGGAGAATACGGAAAGCAACCCAAGACCAGATGCGCCACCTACCCAGACTCCGCCCTGACACCTTTTCAGGACATCCCCACATCACTGCACTCCGATCCATTGGACAACGAAGAGAAAATCACCAAACCATATAACTGCGAGAAAGCACGGATGTCGTCACCTCCAAAGGAAGATGCAATGGCACCACCAGTGACAGCTAGTTTTTACTCCTACCGTCTACCCCATCAACGTTGTCGGAAGTTCACTGGACGCCCAGGAAGGGGGACATTGAACACAACAGAAGTCTCCTGCAGAATTCCAGTGGACAGGGAATCGAGCTGTCGACGCTCTGTAACCATGGCAACTGAGGAACTTCATCAACTTGCACCGTCACATCAGTAGCGCCACCAGAGCTGCCACAATGACGGGCAACCC
Organism: Dryococelus australis; assembly: GCA_029891345.1. NCBI lineage: Eukaryota > Metazoa > Arthropoda > Insecta > Phasmatodea > Phasmatidae > Dryococelus > Dryococelus australis. The sequence goes on along the minus strand of CM056995.1, from coordinate 97,598,672 downwards.
CAAGACAGCTCAGCAGAGGACCTACAATGACAGACACAGTAGCAGCCCAACATAAAGAAATATTTGGCACCCAAAGTAAAGAAACATTTGATGCACCATCGAGGAGGACCATGACGGCAGTTTTAAAAGCTTATATTATTTTCATGAGTAATGAGCAATAGTCCGGCTAGAGGGAAGTATTTTTTATTTGGTTCTCTACACACAATGAGTGACACCGAGCATGATAAGGCAGATGATGAATCAACACAGAGCGCACCTGGTACGCCCAGCTCGATTATTGATTCCAATACGATGGCAACTGAAAACATAACTGAGATTGTCAATGATATGTTTTCTTTTGGGGATAACAGTACAGAAGCAAACATCAGTATTGCAGATAACATTACAAATGCTGTAAATAGTTCTTTAAGCACAATCACACAGCTAACATTTGAAACAGTAATGCAAGCTATACAGGCACAATTTCAGATGTTTCAGACAGTTAAATCAGGATTTTCCAATTTTAAAAATTAGTTACAATCTAGTGTAGCTACATTGCAAACGGATGTTCGTCAGGCGCAAACCACACTAGTTAATCTACAGTCAAGCACATAAAATATTGTAACTAGCAACACAGAGCAAGCAACTCAAATTAAACAATTCAGTGATGATTTTAACAGGCTAAAAATTCACGTAGACAAGAGTATTATTTCCACAGCAGACATCATTGATGCACAGTTAAGCCTAATTAGAAATTATTTATGTGAAGACATATCTAGTGTTGAGGATACTTCACGTAAACTTCACTCTGAATTAGGAACCACTTGTGAAGTATTAGAGGTACAAATAACGGGCTTTGAAACATGCACAAAAAAAAAACCTAATTAAAAAATACCCATTTCAGACACTGTTTTGTCAACAGTCGATCATCCACTCACTAATTTTGAAAGGAATGTTAAGAACAGGTTAAGCCAGTCCGAGTCAGCTTATCATAATGCTAAGCTTAATTTTGAAAAGCAAACTAAAGAAATCAGAGAGAAGCTAACACATATTGACAGACAAGTACAAGATTTGGCAAATCACAACACTGTTGCACAGAACAGAAACACTGCTGAAAAAATTTCCATACCTAATGCAAGTACACAGAGTGATCAAGCAACAGCCACACAAATTTCAAACCCTACAGCTGTTCTGCTTCACGACTCTGTCAAGCAGTGGGCAGAAGGAATACCAACTTTCTCAGGCTGTTCGTATGAAAATGCAATGACATATTTGCATAAAATTGAGGAATATGCAAACTGTTTAACTTATCAGATGAGTTATTACTTTTCCTTGGGCTAAGCCTCAAATAAACAGTTTTATTTTGGTGGGAGATAACCAAAGAAAGAGTACAATCTTTCTCTGATTTTTGAAAATTGTTTGTAGAACAGTACTGGAATCCTAAAATACACGGGAACATAAGGGCTAGGTTGCACCTACAAAAATTTAACTGTAAAAGAGGATACCCTCATAGCAACACGTCTGCGAAATGTTTGAGCGTACTCGCCATCCGAATGCTCGAATGTGTGACGAGGAGTTCGCGGAAGTTATACCATCGCAATTGCCTCAGAGGCATAAAGACTGATGGGCTGATCATCCTTTTTCCACACTCACAGATTTTAGACAACAGATCTAGAAATTTGAACAATACGATACGCAGAGGTGACAAACTGCTCGTGAAGCTGACAGGCAACCTCCAGTCAGGCAGCCACCTCTTTACAAAAGCCCACACAACAGGCAAGTGCAAGATGCTAACCACCAAGATAGTTTTCTTCGTTACTAACCCCAGGTACATATATTACAGTATCACATTGATACTGACATGGCAAATGAAGTCACCAGTCAGTCACATCAGTTTTCTTATAATAAACATCATATAAAGAAAAAAAAATTAAGGCAAGAGGTCTTCCTCTGATTATCAAAAGGAAAAGGAAAAAATGAGTTAACAGGAGACTGTAGTCCGAAACCCAATGCCTATGTTCATGCAGACGGTACAATATAAATGCTAGGCAACCACAAGGAAAATACCAGGAGAACCACTAGTCCCACTTTAGCAGCAATACCTGCAAAACAAAGTGTTTGGCAGTTATCTTTGAACCAGTCGCCATAAAGTTATCTCGTACATACGGTTAACGTACACTCACACAATTGTAACAAACCTCCTAGGCAACCAAATACACGGCAGCATACGAACACAGCTACTGTATTACACTTGCCAAATAATGTACAAGAAAATCAGACTCAAGTTCATCACGGTTATTTCCAAAGGAATGAGCCTTTGAACCCTTTCGTACCGCCATTCCCACCCCCTAACATAGGTCAAGGAATATCTAACCTACATTATGTAAATGCTAGGACTATGCAAGAAAAGTCAAACTAGCAAGCGCTCGGAGACTGTGGGTGAGAGTAAACTACCTAACCTTGAAGTGTCTACAACGGAGAACAATCCTGAGGAAATTAGAAAGGAGATAGACAATTTGGTTCCGACATGTATTTATGCCACTGCAGAGAGCCGTAAACAACATTGCAAGATAAGTAAGAAGGCTAGTTTTGAAGTAGGAGAGTTGTAGTATTCACATATTATAATTTATATGTTCGGGAATTATTTTAATTTTTCTATATCTCTATGTAGAGGAAAGTAACTAATTTAATATTTAGTAGATTGTGAAAATAATAATTTGTTTGTATTTTGCTTATGTTCATTTGTCCAAATTTATTATTTTATTTGAGACATTGCTTCAGTAGTAACATCATCATAAGATGACAATGCAACTTTTTGAGGGGTTCGCAAGCGAGGCACATAGCCATCGTATTGCACCATCTGATGCAATGATAGTACTGAGGTCACAGTTGGCCGACGTGACAACTCGCGTACAAGTAATCCTATTGTTTCGAGAGTCACATTAGGTTTCACCTGCTATTTTTAGACATTACCACATTTTGCGAAGCCATAATTGGACCACGTTTACCTAATGAAACATTGGGTCATTATAAAACGGGTGAACGCGACTTTCTTGTTGTTACAGATTCTTAGTCATCATAGTTCATTAATCAGTTGTCAGCCGAATAGCTTTCGGCGAATGATCATTTCACTCGCACCAGCAAGCGCCAGCGACTTCAACATTCTGTCTTTATTTCAAACATTTTTCTAGTCCATTAAATTAATTTTCTTATGCCGGTGCAAGAAGTCATTAGTGCACCGGGAGAGAAAAGTAGTGATTCTCTACCGTCTTCGTAATTATTGAGTCTCATAATGAGAAGTTTTGTTTTGTGAAGGTGGCCATTCTGTCTCGAGTTTGTTTATCTGCTGCAAATGTAATTTGTTTGTTTTGCTGATAATTTTGAAGAGACGGCAATAAACTTTCATTGAACATTATAAATAATTTTTATTTATTTTCAGTTAGTCAATGAACTTTACAACTTTTTATTTATTCAGAATTTCAACATTTCACTGAGCTAGTTTCACGCTAGTGTGTGCTGCAGACTCCAACGAGCACGTACAGCGAACACTATAATTAGTGCCTGGCGTGTAGGTTTGAATTCCTACTTGCCCTATGACGTGAAGATTGCCAGCATGCAGTTCTCATTAATTATCCAAGCATCTGAAGATCAACAGTCTAGCAGTCGCCGGTATGCTGGGATTCATTCATAATTTTTATTCCTGCGGAGTGTAACTACGCCATTGTCAAAAAATACCATCCAACAGCTGACATACCAACAGTGTCCAGTCAGCGAATAAAATTGCATCGAGGTAAATATAAATTTCTTCACCAAAGAAATCACAGGTATGAACATGTAAAATTTTAATGTAATTTTTCTCTCTCTCCCCTTTGTTAATAATTGAATGGTATATGTGAAGCCCTGCTTTAAGTCTGACACGCGCATCAATTATTATACTCAAGCAATTTTGTCAGTACTTCATCCTGCCTGAATGATTTTTTTTCATCCCGCCAGCTGGTGAAATGTGTGATACCTACAATTTTCTGGAGTATAATTAAATGCTGCTACTATGGGGTTGGTGTGTTTACAGAACTACATGACGTTAATGAACTTGGTTAGCAAGTCTGCTTGGCTATTTGCCACGTCTGTATTTGGTAGCCCAGATTAATAAACTGTTATTTTGTTTGAAGAGGGATTACTATTTGAAGAGGCAATATTTTTGCTGCAGAAAAAAGGTACTTTGTTGTTATTGTCCCCCGTTCCCCCACCCCCCTCGGGGTGGCGCACGTCTGAATGCTTCCAAGCACTGAGCTATACTGAAGAGAGGTGCGCGGCACTCCTGGTGCGGCCGAGTGCTGTCTGGTGGCTACTACTGGCAACCAGTTCAGTCTCGCATACTATGGCACCTTCCATACACCTCTCCTCTATTCCCGACGCATCCTTAACATTCCCGAGCTGCATTTTCGCATATAACTGTTCGTCCCCAGCCCAAGCAAGTGTGCAGTGTTCTTCTTCGAGTTGCGCGGGCTGGACGACGAAAGATCATGTCTACACCACTTCGTACTTCTGGGCTTCAGCATACTATATGCATTTTCGCGTAATATGATTACTACTCAAGTTAAGTATTGCAATGAACGTAGTTGTTGTTATGCTGGAGGTAGAGTTTCCTTTTTAGTAGTGTTTTTTAAAGCAATTTTTGTATATATGGATTTTTGTTGGGAAGTGTTTCTTCACTGTTTTGCTTGTGTGAATTTTCAATATGGTATTTTAAAGGAATGTTTGTAAGAGGTGGATTCTTCTTTTTTTTTTTGGCGTGCTGTAGGAATGGACTACGATTTGCCAAAAGAACTTTAATGCCAAGGAGTTTAGTGGATATTTTATGGCGTGCCGTTATGCTCACGGTTATGTGTAATGAGGGTTTTTGCTACTTCCCAATGGTATTCTTGAAATCAGTATTCCATGTTGTACTTTTTTTGTGAATCATCACGTGTACTTTTACTTTTAAAGTTGTAATGGTGCTTGCTTTACTCAGGGAGTCATTTTACCTTTTTTAATGGGTTTTCACAAGTGTTTATTCAGGTTGGGTGATGTCTCAGGATATATTAACATTGTTATTCTTCCAATTGTTCCAGTGCATGTGTGTTCTCTCCTTCCCCTAGTTCACTGATTGGTAGCAAGCAACAGAAATTTACAGATGCAATTTATATTTTTCATATCAAGTTGCAAAGTTGTTGTTTTTGGTGACAATGTATAAATGGGCTTCAATATATTTGTATTAGAGATGGGTCCAACATTTGAATTTTGTAAGGGAACCTGAACTTTAAGGTTACACTCGGGGCTGTTAGAAATTTATTGCCATGACAAAGATCCTTTGTTCTAGTTCCATTCGAAAAATGTACTGGAGTTCCTGTTCCCTTCGAAAATGTGCTAGAAAGGAACATCATTAACGAACTTTGAAATGAACTTAAGTATTTACTCATGTACAGTGTGCCCTTTTTCACCCAAAATAAAGGAAAACATTTCTGAGGAGTGGTAGAGTGGAAGTCGTAAATTATCCACTCCTAAACTGTCCAGGAGTTGTTGAAAGGGAAGTGTATGGGAAGAGTCTAGTGGATTGCTACCCTGAGGGGTGAAGGGAAGAGGCAACACATTTTTTTTTTTAGAGAAGGGTAGTGTCTCACATTACATGAAAAAAAAAAAAAAAAGACTGGCACAGCAAAAAAAAAAAGACAATCATGCCACTGCTTTAAAAAAAAAAAAAAAAAAAAAAAAAAAAAAAAAAAAAAAAAAAAAAAAAACCCAGCTGCCCACCTCAGTTGTTGACATTCTTCTTTTAACAACCATAAGGTTACTGTGACCCTACAGAATGCCACAATAGTTTGGCTTTTAGCCCCATGATTTATTTAATTAAAATATTTTCCACAGTGGTGATCACCACTAATAGTTCCAAAATGTAATGGCCAAAATTTTTCTAGAGTGGAAAAAAGATACAAAACTACCATAATATTAACTTTTGGTTTTTATAGATTTGGTTGATATAATTTATCATAACACTGTGATATATATATAACATGTGTGTGTGTGTTTAAACAATTAGACATGAAATTATGAATGTGTTTTATACTTGAACAAATAGCAAATAGGGGCTGAACTATGAAGGTTGTTGTTTTCACTTTGCACCTTGTAGCCAAGTCCAGAGGACCAGTAGCAAAACTATCATTACTTGAGTGGGCAACACTGCTAAAATGATCCATGGGACCACTGTAATCACTGTTCAGCATCCATAATCCACTGTATTCTTAAGGTGGTTTTATATATATATATATATATATATATATATATATATATATATATATATATATATATATAGATAGACACACACCAAGAAGGCATATGTTCAAGAATAAGACATTTTTTTAAAGTTCCGTTCGAGTTCAGTTCGACGAACTATACCATAGTTTGTTTCGAGTTTGGTTTGTGTACAAATTTAAAGGTTTGGATCGATAAAAATACTCTGGGTTAAGTTCTAGTTCGGTTCGGTTCCAAAATCTGGGTTCGTTCCATCTCTAATTTGTATTGATTGTGGAATTTTTGTGTCCATGCTTTCTTGATTTTTTTTTAATGGTGTGCATCCTTTTCCTTGCCTTCCTTTATCCCTGCTACGCCCTAAAGGGGCGTAACATAAGCCAGTCATGTGGTACTAGAATAATACGAGTTAGATATAACTATGCCATAATGGATAGTCAGGGGGAGGCACATGTAGGTGAAGGAGAGGACTTTCTGGGTTTTGATAATAATAGGCCAACTCAGGAAACAAAATTTAACGTGTCCAGTGTGGTAATGAGCCTTTCAGGTTCAACTTTTGGAAATATAAATGATTCAGATATTGAAAATATAAATAGGGAAGCTGGGAGAAAAGAGAAGTCACAAATGAGTAACCGATAAGACTGCTAGTAAAGTTTACAACATATCAAAAACATTCAATTAACGAACAAAAACATTCAATCAACAAAGTGCAGTAGATAATAATACAAAGGGTTTTGTCAACTTAAGATTAGAATTAAATGTCAAACTGATGGAGGTTAGGGAGGAAAAGATAAACCTGTGTAAAAACAGGGTTGTAGAAAGTCTATTTCAGTGCATGAAAGTCAACATGTCAAATTTCAAAACAAATTATAAACCATAGCACAAAATTACAAGGTTTTGGAAACAAATGTAAATCAATTTCTGATACCACAGCAACAGATAACGGAACAAGACAGGAAATAGAAAGGGTGTAGGTACAAGTTAATGAACAAAAAAGAGAGGTACAGCAGAATGAAATACATATACAGTAGGTGGAAGAGACTTTAATAGAAAATGTTGAAAAGAAACTTTCAGGGAAGCTCGGCAATAGGCCAACATTTAGAAACATTAAGGAGCAAGTAAAAAATAGTAGTCACTGTGAGGAGAAAATTAATCAACTGCGGAGGCGAGAAATCACTGTACCTAAAGGGAGTAAATTTGTTTTGTCTGTTGATGTGACAACTGCTTTTGAAAGGGCAGTAACTAAATTTAATGGAGACAATAGGGGACCAAATCCCAAACAGTTCATACATAAATGCGAAACAATATTTCATTCCTTGGGCAGATCAGATGAACAAAAAGTACAACTTTTTGTGAATAGATTTGAAGCAAGAGTTTCACAGAGGGCACTGTGGAAAGAATCAGAATGGACAAGTTTCAGAGAATCTAAAATGCCTTTTCTAAAAAAAAAATTGGGGAATTCATTTGCAGGATAACTTTTTAGTAGTTATTTACAGGCAAATTTGGGGATAAAGATAGTTCCATGGCAAATTATGCAAAAAGATCATAGTTGCAGTCAAAATACTTGTGATAATAAGATGACAGAGGAAAATTTATCTCTCACATCATTCATCATTTTAATTGGCACATACAAGACTGTATAAGGGATGAGAGCTAAATTTGTCGAGGAAGTGGTAACCCTATTGGAAACCCTCCACAGGAGGAAGGAACATGAAGAAGATTTAAGGGGTAGGAGGAAGGGCCAGCAGAAGCATTTGAATGCTTAGGGAGGGAGGATCAGTCCTTGGATGCCTCCCTCGCAGAATATGTGAATGATGACTAAGAATCCTGAAAAGAAATTACAACAAAAATTTTGGCAGGGAAAATCCAGTACAAAATTCAGAAGTGCAGTCAGAGAGGGAAATATTGTTCAAAGAAAATCCAACCAAAGGTTTATACAAGGGAAAAGGAGAGTATGTTCGCACATTTGGGGATTCATTACCGACACTGGGTTGAACTAAACATGTTAGTAGACTCAGAAAGCGAGGTCACAGCTATAAAACATGTTAGTAGACTCAGAAAGCGAGGTCACAGCTATAAAACATGTTAGTAGACTCAGAAAGCGAGGTCACAGCTATAGCGGAAGAATTGCTAAATAACCTAAATAAAAGTAATGTGCACATTGTAGCAACTTCGCCAGTACGAAATGTTACCATTTTGGGTGCCACAGGGGTAAAAATTGAAATGTTAAAAAACAGATTATTATGGAAATAAACATAGCTCTCCAGAACATGTGAATTACCATGTTAGTAGTGAAAGAGCTTAGTGTAAATGTAGTATTGGGAGCAGACTGGTTCCAAGAACATGACGCTATTATAAATTGTGTAGAGATAATGGAAAACAAACTTCCTTTCGGAAAAGAGAAACTTTTGGAGAACTCTCATCAAATGCAAATTGTTTTGAAGGATGAGGATACAACAGGGGTTGACATGTGTTGCAATTTTATTGAACAATATTATATCACGAAAGACGAGGTAGAGAAAATTGTTTTGCAGGGAAGAACAATTGAGTAAAAGGAAAGAATAATATAAATTTTAGGAGATGAACATGAAGCATTTGCGAATTATCCAGGGTTGAATAATAAATACGAATGCCACCCAGAAATCAATGAATACAAACCTTTCATACAGAAACCATATCCAATTGCGTTTTTTTTTAAAGACCAGCTGTAGAACAAGAAGTGCAGAACATGATGGAAACAGAAATTATCGAGAGGCGTAGTTCAGAGTATTTGAATCCAATAGTAGTTGTCAAAACTAAACCCAGGAAGAGTCAGGTTATGTTTGGATGCAAGGAAGTTAAATCAAATCATAGTACTAGATAGAGAATCACCAGGACCAACGGACAAATTATTAAGGAAATTTGGAGGGTGAAAATATATATAAAAAAAAAAAATTGACTTGGTAGCTTCATATTGGCAGATACCTTTAGCACAGCATTACACTGACTTTCCTCTTCAAGGAAAGAGATACGATTTCAAAAGGCTACCTTTTGGTTTAAATGTTTCTGTTATTCAGTTTATTAGGGGACTCGAAGAAGTTCTAGGGCCTGAAGTTTTGGAGTTAGTTACCATCTGAGTTGATGATATTCTGATTTCTATGAGAACTTTTAAGGAACACTGCCAAATAATACAGTTAGTACTTAGAAAATTGAAACAGGGCCAAATGACTTCCACCCTTAAAAGTCAGAATTTCTGAAAAAAGAGATAAGTTTCCTAGGTAATGTAGTTAGTGCTCAAGGTATTTGTGTGGATACAAATAAGGTTAAAGCTATTTGAGACTACCCATAGCCAATCAATCGTAAACAATTAGAGAGACTGGTAGGATTTTTCAACTATTTCAGGAAGTATATTCAAAATTTCAGTCATATTTGTACACCCCTGAGAAAATTATTACAAAAGGGACAGATTTACAAATGGGAGGTCGAGCAGAAAGAAGCTGTAGATAGACTGAAATTAGAGAAAGACATGATGCTATTATCATTCCAGGTTAGACAGGAAATTTTTCATAGCTTGTGATGCTTTGGATGGGGCTGTAGGTGCCATGTTATTTCAGGTTAATGATCAAGGGGAACATGTCCCTATTAATTTTGCAAGTAGGGTACTGAATACTGCAGAAATAAATTATACGGTCACAGAAAAGGAATAGCTTAATATCATATTTGCATGTTCAAATTCCGTACATATATCTATGGCAGGGACATAGCAGTATTGACAGATCATAAGGCCTTATACCATCTAAATACTTCAAACTGCTACATGGTAGGATCACGCAGTGGATTTTAGATTTACAAAAATAAAATTTTTAACTGCTACATGGTAGGATCACACAATGGATTTTAGATTTACAAAATAAAATTTAAGTATTGAACATGTCCCTGGCAAGGTACAGGTAGTAGCAGATGCACTCTCAATCAAGGGGTAGGATAATATACAGGCTGCTCAGGCTAAACAATTACAAATCCTGTCTTTTAGGGATCAAATGAAACAAGTAGGTACAGAGTTATGGGAAATTGCAATATAGTTGAAAACAGAGCTATCAGAGGATTCTTGGCTCCAAAGGGTAGTACAGGAATTTGAGATAAATAATTGTAGAGATCGAGGATGGGTATTTATTTCAAAATATAGACACCAGTGGCGCAAAATGGGTTATATGAATACCTGATCAACTCAGGAACGAAGTTAGTGAATACATGCATAGTGAGTGTGGACATTACGGTGTTATCAAAACAGTAAAGTATATACAACATTTTTGTGTATTTATGGACAAGTATCGAACAGTAGCCAAGATAATAGGGTCGTGTTTAATATGTGCACAGGCAAAGGCACCAAATAGGAAATGTAAAGGAATGATGGGTCATGTACTGGCTACAGAGCCATTGGAAATAGCTTGTGTAGATTTATTTGGCCCTCTGCCAAAGGGACTGATGGTCCGAGGGGGATAGAATGTATGTTTGTAATTCTTGATATGTTTATTAAATTTGTGAAACTATATCCAATCAAGAAGGCTACAGACCAAGTAATCACTGAAAAATTAATGGATTATTATGTACTAGAGGTCAGTCAACCAAGGAAAATTATTTCAGACAATGGGTCTCAATTCTGTAGTGATAAGTGGAAAACACTAACAACCATTTTGGGAATTGAGTTAGATATACTGCAGTGTACCATCCAGCTGCAAATCCAGTTAAGAGGATTACGAGAGCATTAGGGAGATTGTTTCGAACATACTGTAATGAACACCATAGCAAATAGGCTATGATAGTATGTGATGCAGAACAATTAATAAACAACTGTTGGCATGAAGGTACAGATGCTACCACCATAGAACTTATGAATATGGGCTAAACCCAACACTGCATTGCAAAATTTTGCAAGTTTTCCAAAAAGTGAGGCTGGAAACATAGAGAATATGAGGACTGTAGCCTCGTAAAGGGTGGAGTTGAAAGCCAAGAATCAACCAAAAAGGTGGGATAAGAACATCCAACCAATAGTGTTTAATGATGGTGAAGAGGTACTTGTGGCCACACATCATTTGTCGTCATTGGTAAATTTTTTAAATTTTTGAAGGGCCACATAAAACTGAAGGAGTAGTAGGTCACAATGCATACAAAGTACGCAATGCCAACTGACATACCTCATTGTTACGGCCCTGGAGTTTAAGAGCAAAATTAAATGGTAGAATATAATATGATCTTAACCTGATGTTTAAGTTATGGTGTATAAAAAAGAGCAAAAATTATCCTAGTTATACAATAATGGTAAAACATGTAAAGGTATAAACTAAATACATGTTATTGTAATTTTCATGTAAGAGCATACTAAAAGATGTAATAAACCTTGATGCACTTTTCTTTTGTGAGTTTCTTTTTCTTCTTTTACTTGGAGCTGTTCGCTTCACGTTGGGCGTAGAGTTGATGCACACTCGCCTTTCGCAGGTTTTGTCTTGGTACCACCTCTCTACTGTTTTTCTTTCTCAAGTACAGATTCCCTCCGATTGGACGTTATAAACCCTTCTGCGGTGATTTATGTTTGATGGAAGTGCCTGGCGGGTTGGGGTGTGGCTCACGTCGGAGTACTTGGTAGGGTCCCACCTAACTGAAGGGTGCTGGGAGGGCAGAGGGGAATCGAACCCCAGGGTGAGCTTAATAGTGTGTGCCTCTCTCCCAGCAAGCACAATCCTGCTCACGGTGAAGGTTGCCAAGATTCAGGACGTCAGTTGTCCACAGTTTAAATAAGATAGTTAAGTTGCAATGTTGATGAATTATGAATGAATGATTAGTAATTCAATGTACTTGGACTAGGTTGTGGTGATCCTCCCTTGGATGTCCCTACTCAGTGTCTCCCAAGCGGGGATGGTTTTGTGGGTTTACGTGCGGGGATGTATGTGTGAGATGGGGAAACAATCCTATGTTTGTGAGTCGGGGTGGAATCACAACTTTTATTACCTTCCCAGCAGCTGTGCACGTCTTTACAGGTGAGTGGTCGTCGGTAGGGGGCGGAGTAAGTGGCTTAGATATCGACGTGGATAACAATGTGCACAAATACCTAATGTCGTTGTAACAGGGCCACGGCAACACATACCAAACACAGAATCTAGTTCGGACTTGTGAGTGGAAATTATCATAGGCGAATTGGGACGTGTTCCTAGTGTGACGACTTCTGGTATGGGTGATGGGTACGCTACCCTGAGCTGCGTCCTGTCTGAGGGGGTTGAACTTAGCTAATTCGTGTTGTAGTGCACGTCGAGCCTTGCGACGCAGATGACTAGGGCGTTCACCTCCCTTCTTCGTCACCTAAATACTAATACACAATAGTATTACACTCTTGTACAAAATACTCTCAAATTCTCTAGGCTCTCAAATATAGCACAATATCCAATCTCGCGCCTTCCCTAGCCACCAAGCAGTAGTCATCGGCGAATGGTTTCTCAATCACTCAGAGGCCCTACCGATGAGAACAACGGGCTAGAGTTGGAATGCGTCTGCAGGGAACCATGGGTGTTCCGGACTCACCCAGATACCAGTATGTGTATTTTTGGACTAGATATCCTTGTCAGACCCAGTGATACTGGTGAGTTTGGTCCACTCGCCCTTATCCTGCAGAGAAACCTATAATGTTAATTTGAGCCAAAACTTTTCTTTTATTTTAAAAAATTTACAAAAGGTAAAATAAACAAAGTTACCCAAAATTTACCAATTTTTTTACCACACGTTTATTGATGCTTTAGTAAAGCAATGGGGAAGACCGATACTTACAAAGAAACTAAGTAATTGTTTAATACGTTAAATTAGGTGAAGGCAAATCTGGATGTAACTCTCACATCAAACTAAGCTTCCAGAACTCTTTTGCATTTACAGCGAGTAATTACTCAGGGGGACCTGGACGTTGCGACGGCCTGCAACTGCGAAGTCAAAGATGACTAGGGTAGTGGATGCAGGGTGCGGACGTAAAGGTTACCCCTGGAAGACGAGCTTTTCCAAGCTGGTGCTGGTGTTGGAAGAGCTTTTTTGCAAGCTGCTGGAGCAGGAGGGGGGGGGGGGGGGGAAGATTTCGCAAGCTGTAGGCTAGGAGAGGTGGTGGTCCTTTCAGATCCAGGAGAGCTCGCTGACCATTGCGGTCAGTGTATATATTTGTTTATGAAATCATTAAAGAATCATGTTTTGAGGAATAAAAATGTTCAGAATTGGCTGTATATGTGCATCCCATATGGGACGGATTTTGTGAATGGCATTGTTTTAAAATATTATTATAATTGAAAGTGATTTTGTATTGTAATTTGTTTTGTTGTTGGGATCGGAACACATTAAGTTTTATGTATTAATGAAGTTAAATTATGCAAAAGCATATTTTGTAATTGTATTGTGTAGTCATTCTCAGGAAACGTGGCTTATATGTTGATGTGAATTGCATGTTGATTTTGAAAAGATTTGATGTATGTTGCAGATTAATTTTGTAAACCCATTAAAACATAGGTTGAACTTGTACACGAGTGTAATAATGAAGTGTATTATGGGTATACAATGTTTATGCTCCCTTTATGATGTCCATGCTTTAAGTACTAGTCGAAAGACTTAAGTTTTTGGTTAGGACAGGTCTAAAGCCTCTCAAGTTAAATTTGGCAATGACCTACAAAGAAAGGCAGTATCTCTCTTGTATTTTAGCCATTGGACACCCTTTTTACATGTCGAGTAATGTTTCAAAACCTCCCTCATTGACACCAAGTAGGTATTCAAAATAAAGAAAGACGGTGTGAAGAAGGTGAGACTTGTAGCAAAGGGTTTCCAGGAAGTATCGAATAATGTGTATGCACTTTATAACAACCTGCCTACCTAACACTGTGACTACTTCTATAATTATACTGTTCACTCTTACTACTCTCTCCTAGTCATGATATCTCCAGTTAGGTAGAGGTGTATTATGACTATACAAAGACTGTAGCCTTGGGGCTTTGATATTGGGATTGCCGCCCTACCGCCTAGCCAGATTTATGCTCACCAATGAAGATGTAGCGTATCTCGTAGATGGGCTGGAGCTCCTCGGACACTAGTGCTCTTCCGTGTCGCTCCGACACTGACGTGGTCACTTCACTCTCCGCAGACAGTCTGGAGGGCAGGAGGGCTCTCGCTCGATCCTTAAATAATCCCGGCATGAGTAGGTCGGCAAGGCGTGTTATTAAACCAGGGGCCCCACTTTGGCATCTATAATTCATGCAAGTTTATTGCGTGAGGGCCCCCTGGAGCCCGCTACAACCTGTAGCCAGACTGCCTACAGTATGTTTATTTTTATCCTTCGCTCTTTCAACAAATTGGGAAATTTGTCAGTGAGAGATCCCTACAGCACTATTGAATAGCACTTTGGATACTGATGGCTACATAAAAACACCTGAAGGTGTGAGCAATGAGCCAGGGAAAGTGTTGAAAATTGTAAAGAGCCTTTATGGATTGAAGTTCGCTCCACGCTAGTGGAATGAAAGGTTCCATAATTTATGGAGACCATTGATATGAAGCAATGAAACTGTGATTTCCGCCTTTACATAGGTGAGAATGTTTGGTTAGTTGTCTGGGTTGATGTTCTGTTAATAACAGGGAAATCAGTGGAGTGCAGAAAGTTAATTCAGTCATTACAAGCAGAGTTTAATGCTAAAGACCTGGGGGAACTAAAGGACTTTCAGGGAAACAAATGTAATGAAGGAAGAAAATCAAATAAAAATTTCTCAACATAAACTAATTTATAAAATGTTGGTTCACTATGAAGGACTGTAATGGCGCTAACACTCCAATGGAGAACAATTTTCAGGTAAATTCAGATGAACCTGTGAATGAAAATCTTCCATTCAGAGAACTTGTAGGCTTACTCATGTATGTAGCTATTGTTAGCAGACCAGAAATAGCTTTTGTCAAATCATTTTTGAGCAGACATTTCAACAAACCTACTTTGGAATGCTGGTAAGAGAAGTCTCAGGTACCTTAAAAATATTTGAGAAGTGTGTTTGACCTTTGAACCAAGCACTGACAAAACACAGTCCAGCTACTCCGATGCAGACCGGGCTGGAGAGACAACGGACCCCAAGAGTACAAGTGGTTCAGTAATTTTTTATGGCCACAATCTTATCCTTTCAACAAAGAAGCAGTCATCTGTAGCACTATCAACAGCAGGAGCTGAGTATACAGCAAGGTGTACTCCAAGATCTAGAAAACTAGACAGTGCTTCCTCTTCTGT
The DNA here is from genome assembly GCA_029891345.1 of Dryococelus australis. NCBI lineage: Eukaryota > Metazoa > Arthropoda > Insecta > Phasmatodea > Phasmatidae > Dryococelus > Dryococelus australis. The sequence continues at coordinate 97,583,149 of CM056995.1, read as the reverse complement.
ATAGTGACAACCCGAGTGCCATAAACATGGCAGAAAGCTTAAAAAATAGCAAGAGATCACATCATATTGATATCAAGATGCATTTTATAAAGAATGTATTTACTAAGAAATTGCTCATCCTCAAGTATGTCAGTACAGGAGACAATGTTGATGATATTTTCACAAAGGCATTAGGACAGAACAAATTTGGCAATTCTAGAGACTCTTTTAAACTAACATTTAGGACTACTTTGTTTAAATTGTTGTATTGTAAATTGTTTGATTGATTATTTCTTTGTTGCATAGTGTGAAGTTCTTATTTTAACATTTTTAACACAGACACTTTTGATAGACACTTAGTAATTTCACTGTGGCAAATTAAAATTGTTTGGAATTGTCTTGGTTATCACAATGTTTAACTTGAGAGAGGATGTTAAATATTATCATCACATGAGTTAATGTCCATCACACTGTTTGTATAACCAAGTGTAGTACGCTTCGTTCATCTGTTGGTAATACTGTTGATGTATATTCTTTGCCCAGTTGATCATAAGCAAGTAAAGAGAGCTGTACTAGTCGCAATGTGTGCGCGTAAATGACTCCCTTGCACTAATTAATTTAAAACATAAAGGGCATTTTCTAAATTTCTGAGTGGGATATTAGTATAAAATCTTCAGTTCTTTTAAGTAATTTGTGTAAAGATTGTACTGTATTGTGTTTATCTTATTTGTATTTATAAATCATAAACACAAGCAAATAGTAAAAAATATTTATTAAAAAAGGAGACAATATGTGTTTTGTATTAGAATTAATTTTAATTTACCATTACTTCCATTTTCCTTACTGCAAGGATATCTCACATCCTTGCTGTTTTACGTCATACACAAGTTTGTATACCTATTATATAATCTAGTGCCTGTTTTAATGCACTTCAAACTTCCTCTCGCTTCCCCACGACTTCTCAATTTAATGCTAGTGTTAACATTGTTCTATTGCATTTCTGAAACAACCTGCCACACACAAACTTGTAAACAACCCAACATATACTATACACCTTCCAAGCAAAAATTGCTATGTAGTCATGTGCACAAACAAACCAGGTGATAGGAAAAAAGGTAATGAAATTTGTGGTTATGAGCTGGGTGGAGTAAGTGGTACAAGGCTCATCCTTATGATATATTAATTATGATGAAAGAGTAAATAATTGAATACTCTCAAAAACTTTTCTATGGCAACACACTGTCTTTGAATGTAGTGTTGACAAAATGTTACAATATACCTGAAACACATTTAAAAAGTTATAATAATTTTGTTTTATAAAAGTCCTATACTGGTAAACCAAATAGTTTACTACTGTACAAATAAGTGGACGATTGCTGCAAAAAAGATACAGTGTCAGTGCTTCTAATTTTACAAAGGTTTCCTGATAAAAGAAATTCTACAATACAAATCCCTGATGAAAGTGCTTCTATTCAAATATCTAAAAAAAATTATTACATCACAAAATTTACTTATTTACTGCATTAATAATCAAACTCTCCAAAATCTTTCAGTAATGTTTATTAATCTAGAGTATTTAAGTTCACCATACTTGCCTGTTCTCCACGAATATGTCGAGCAAGGACTCTACCAGAAACATATTGCGTGCAGACACATCACCTCCTGCAGCGTGCCGCAACAGGACGAAACACAACCCATCCACTCCAGGCACTGCATTGTGGACAAGTTCTCTCACCAGCCACATAAGCTGGTTCCTTGCCACTTCAGTGAGCCGCAAGTAGCGGTCCCCCACAAGGTGCGACAAGTTTGTCAGTACTCCACTAAGGCCATCACGCGTGATCAGTGTCAGATCCCGATACGTCTGTTGGCCACACACATATACACACTCACGTCTATAATGATGCAATGCCAGCCTATATTCCTTACTCTATCTGCTGCCAATATTCTTTCCCAAATTTAATGTCAGTAAAAAATATGTTAATATGAAAGAAACATCTTATAGGCTGATCACAGTAAAGTGAGAACTTTTGAAAAAATCTCAACTCATAACTACGTACATATATACATTACACCATAGTATACAGGCTCCTAGCTAAATTGGCCACAAATTAATACAAAATAGTTTTTAACACTTGATGGGCACAGAAGCCAAGAGGCGTCTGGACTACCTACAGGACTGTTATGAACCCCACTGCAATTATGACCCCCCTTCCCGAACCCAGAATCATATTTATACTGGAACTCATTGTTCACTGTAACATTTGTATCATCTCTTAAAACAGCATCAAGTTAAGCTATCTTTTAAATTTTTGTTGCTTCTACTTCAATATTGAACATATTTGAAGATATGCATTCAGAATGAGGTGAGCATCATGATAGAGTACAGTGTATGACTACAGTACTATGGTTAAAATTGATTTTCCCCGTTTGTCAACATACAATAATTGATTGTATCTCCGGAAGGTGTTCAATATTAATAGTAACGTTTCTTAAATTATATTTTGCAAAAAATTATGCAGTATTTAAGTAACTTTCAAGTAATCAGGCATGTGGTAACAATTTTAGACGTGGCAGAGAGATCCGAACGAGGAGGGAGAGTAGATCTTAAGAAAAGCTTCCAAAAGTGCTCAGTTAACCATGAACAGCCTATGTAATCAATATTCATTAAGTGTAACAAAAAAGGGCATGTCAAAAAATGTCAAGAAAACCCATGTGAAGTTGGATACTTACAATCTAAAAAACACACTGATATAAACAATATCTATAAAATAGAAAATGCATAGCACAAGCTCATGCACAGAATCAAACACTGCTGGACAACAAAAATAGTGCACACAGAAGAATGTATCAAATGGAACCGAAATTCTGCTTTGACCTGGCACAACTGCAAGAGTCGATGTTGTGGCCGAGTCAATGGCACATAGTGGCAACTTAATTTCTGTTTCAAAATTCTCTGACTTTTCCAGATTTTTCAGACCAAATTTAAATTTTTCCCTGACTGCTCAATTTAGCTAATCTTTGCTTATGTCAAAATGTATCATTTAAATTATATAATGCATAGCGAATAGTAAAAGCATTACCTTTGTGCATCAGCCATAACAAATTGTGAAGTGAGCAACCCAATTTTCATGAAATAAAACTGTACTGCTGCTTGACAAACAATCCCTTAAGTCGGTATCACATACATCCATTATGTTGAACAATAGACAAGGTGCAGAGAGTTGGCGTGAGAGTTTTCTTCCAAATATTGTGTAAACATGTTGTCAGGGGGCGGTGAATTCATGATTAGGAATTCTTAGGATAAGTTGATATTACCCGACGAGATGCCAGATACCACCGGAGGTGGCATCAATGTTGCTGAAGCTGGAGAGACTAGATGTTCTCAGGGTGCTGCGGGCCGTATGCCCGGAAGTACATTTACTATCGGTGAAAGTTGCCCCTATTCTGAACTAATTACTGCGTTTCCTAAATGGCACACCTACATGCCTTAAACTATATTACCCAACGAATTACACTCACAACTGGTTTGAATAAAGGTAATGAGGAATTTTGGCAGACTTTTAAGGAACCCATTCCCCGATAAACCTGACGACTCTGCGAAGAATAACACAAGTGGTTCTTACCAAACATATAATTGACTTGCAGAAAACCACATTTCACTCTAGGCAAATACTTTACACTTGATTCCGGGCTTGGCCCGCCGGCTGGACAATGCTGTGAAAAGGGCACAAAGCCAATAAACTTAGTTTAAAATTTACGGTTCCCTAGGCCATTCAAGCACTGGGGAAGTAGGGATGGTGTCTCGGGGCTGCTGAATAAACAAGGTTTTGATCAATTAAAACTATTGGTATGCTAAATAACTGATTGTGTGATGAAAACAAAACAATAAAACTGTTGCAATAAAAATTAAATGGAATGTGGATGAGCTAATGACACGAACATTCCACTTTACACAAAACATTATTATGAACACAATTAAGCACTCCAATTAAGGCTAGGGGCATCTCTGAGAGTCCCCATGCTAGATGGGTCCTCGCAATTTCCTTTAAAGCCCTTTAGGGGTGCCCTTCCTGGAACTCGCTTCCACTTTTACTATAATTGCTGCACCTGTCGCAATATTTGTACTCACTGCACTGACGGGACAAAACGCTGCAGTGTGTGTGAGTGCCTGTTGCGGCGGTGCAGAGTGTGCGACCGTGCAAATGGTCTGGAGGTGAGAGCACACATTAAACGCCCCACCCTCCTCTGGAGACTGTTTGCTGGTCATGCACCACCAGACACAGCAGGGGAACTCCTTTCCCTGCTGCTGGTACCACAGGGCATATGGACCTCCTGGCTGACATGCATGCCATTGGAGCACTGCCGCTGTCATTGCTGTGAGCAGCCTGCCTCGATGTGGGACGCTGTGGCTCCCCAGTACGTCAGGCATGCCCGGAGTGGCTGTGGCCATTGACGTGACCGACGGAGGCGGAACGAGCCAGCCGACTCGCTGCCGCCATCACTACTCATACTGCTACTGGTGCACCGTCGTCCCTGTTGATGGTGGGAGCGACCCGAGGGGTGGTGCTCACCTGGTGGTGTACCCGGGCCGATGACGGTACTCTTACTACTGGCCTGCTGCGGACGGCCACTCCCGGAAATCACCTCGACACCATAGACATTGCAGCAGGGGATTGAGGGGTGTCACCTGATGCTTGTGACATCGTGGAGATAAACGGCTCGGATGTTGGTGGCACCACAACGTCTGGCGTTGAGACGTCTGCAGGCGGTGTTGTCACTCGAAGTGCTGGTAAGCATAGCACCATCAGTGGCACCTGAACGAGATCGTCAGATGTGCCCCGCAGGGCGCCAGTGTGCAGGGCAATGTCAGGTTTGCTGTCCCTGCTGGTGGCTCATCCAGTGGAGGTGCTGGTGCACTTTCTTCCGCTGTACCCCTCTGGGGATCCTCAACAGTGATGTCACTGTCATGGATCACACAGGTTTGAACCTCTGCCTCCTCGCGCTGTTGCTTCTGGGTTGCTGCTGGCATCTGGATGACGACACCTGGTAGTGATGCACTGTCCCTAACATCCGGACCGGTGTCACGACTCCTGGTGGGCACTGCAGTGTCAGGCGTCGACATGACAGCCTCAGGTGAAAACCCCTATGAGGGAGGTGCGGAAGCACCTTCCTCTGCTGTGACTACCTGGGGGAGCTTGGCAGTGGTGTCGCCGTCATGGGGTCTCAGAGTACTCGGCGCAACCTCACCAATGACATCCCCTGGCGACAGCCGGATGTAGTCCCAATGTACCCTGAAACCTCTCCACCCATGCCGGACCAAGTAGGCGATGGGTCCGAAGCTTTTGGTTATTCTATGCAGCTCACTCCACTTCGCCGCGAAGCCCGCATAGATGACTGTGCATGTGGTGGACTGCAGGTGCGCACGAACGTAAACTATTTGTCCTATTTGCATAATTGGAGGCGGCAGCCGTGTGATGGTTGGCAGCCACTTCGCGGCGTAGTCTTACTGGTGTTGGCGAAACTCGCGATGATGATCTAGGCAGTGCTCGCATAGACCGTCCCTGCTGGCTGGGTTACTGCTTTCCACACCTGTGGGCAGTTGGCCGGCTGAGGTTATGACCCAGCAGCATGTTGTCTGTTATCTTGCCAGTGGTGGCGTAGATGTGCCAACGGAATGTAAAGTGGGCGGCGAGCAGGTATTCAACCCATGTGCTATGGTGTTCGCCTACATGGAGCTGCAGTTGTACCTTAAATTCTTGATTGCAGCGCTCCGTGGGTGCTATACCGCCGTCTTGAGATGTGTCACCTCCCACCGGGTACACAACTCACCACCTTTTCCCAGTAAACTGAATCCGGTTATCCATTAATAGGTTTTCGGGGTATCTTCACCTAGGGAGTGCTATATTGGCTGTGTGTGCACTGCTGTACGGGTACACCTCCACCCATTTTAAAAAATTGTCTGTGGCAATTATAATGAAGCACTTACTCCCTATTGGTCAGGGATAATGCCCAATTAAGGTTCACACAAACTGTCTCAAAGAGTTTTTGCGGTAGGCGTGCCTGGTGGTGTTGTACTCTTGTCTGCTCACCACCTTGCTTTGAACTGATTGCACTTATGACACTTTTACATGTGTTGATACACCTGCCTGGTAAGGCCTGGCCAATAAAAATGTTCCCTTACATTTAGGATTGTCTGGTCAGTTCCCGGGTTCCCTGCCACACTGCTGCTGTGCACGCACACTAATACCATCTCTCGTGCACACTGGGGAACACATAACCTCTATTTTTGTTGATCAGTAAGAGAATACGTTTGAAGGCTGTCGTTAATCACTCGCCAATACTCTATACATTCTGTTGCGCACATATGTCCTTTTTTGACTGGGTGAGTGCACATCCTAGATGCACCCATTCTACCTCACAGTACAGTTTGTTCACAGAGATGTCATTGTTTAAAATGTCTAGCTGTTGCACACTCACCTCCTGCAGTGGTTCCCATTCTACCTCACAGTACAGTTTGTTCACAGAGATGTCATTGTTTAAAATGTCTAGCTGTTGCACACTCACCTCCTGCAGTGGTTCCCATTCTACCTCACAGTACAGTTTGTTCACAGAGATGTCATTGTTTAAAATGTCTAGCTGTTGCACATTCACCTCCTGCAGTGGTTCCTGTTGTATTGGCGTCATTATTTCTACCAACTCGGCATCATCTTGCACCACAACGTCGGCTACGAGATCTCGACAGTGCATCTGCTAATTGATTCTCACTGCCAGTAACGTGCTCGACAACAAATCATGGTCGGCTGACCTACACGCCTTAATATGTATTACCCAGTGAATTACATTCACAATTGATTTGAATATAGGTAATGAGACATTTTGGCAGGGTAAGGGCCCTGTTCCCTGACACACCCGAAGGTTCTGCGAAGAATAACACAAGTGGTTCTTACGAGATGTATATTTGACTTGCAGAAAAAACACATTTCATGCTAGGTGAAAACCTTACACTTGATGGCGGGCTTAGCCCGCCCACTGGACAATGCTGTGAAAAAGGCCCGAAGCCAATACTTAGTTGAACATTTAAACTACCCCAGGTGAGTCAAGCACCGGGGAAGAAGGGGTGGTGTCTCCAGGTGGCTGAATAAATGAGGTTTTGATAAATTTAAACTATCGATATGCTAAAGGACCGGTGATGCAAAAGTTGAGTGCTGTCCAGAGTGCGACCCAACGGACACGGATTGACCCCTGTGAGCTCTCGAAGAGTACTCAATGCCTCTGCGGGCACACGTTGCCGGCTTGGCGGGTCAGCGTGGCACGCTGGAACTATTTTCTGCACACACTTGCATAAAACTTGAACATGACATAAAACTTACAGATTAACATTTCATAAATTCGCTTGTGTGATGAAAACAAGATAATAAAACCCTTGCAATAAAAATGAAACGGAATGAGGACGACCAAATGAGATAAACATTACGCTTTGCAATAAAACAATTATCATAAACACAATTAAGCACTGCAATTAAGGCTAGGGGCGTCTCTGATAGTCCCCATGCTAGATGGGTCCTTACAATTTGTTCTAAAGCCCTTTTGGTGCGCTCTGCCTGGAACTCACACTTTATTACACTTGCTGCACTTGTCATACTATTTGCAGTCAATGCACTGATGAGGACAAAACGCTGCAGTGTGTGCATGCCTGTTGTGGCGGTGTGGAGCTTGCGGCTACGCAAATGGTCTGGAGGCAAGAGGCGTGAGCACACGTCATAACCCAGAATTTCCCTGAGCTTCATAGCCCTCCCCACTATCGCATTTGGTAGAACGTACTGCGAATATCACGATGCCCCTAGTAAATTCATATTCTCTGTAATTAGTAATGTCGATTTATACCATTTTCCGTGAGAACTTACTTTGTTTTAGAAAGCGTCTCTATTCTATATAATTACCAAAAAATAAATGATAGCAGATGGCTACATTTTGTTAGTAAAAAGTTTGCAGCTATCGGTATTTTTTTTTTACAAATTGCCAACTAGCTCTAGATAAGTGAATTCTGCCACTGTGCTTTCCAAAGCATGAGCTACAGTGAGAATTCCAATTTACCTGCTTTATACATCACATGAAGCAGGTAAAGGCATATAAAGTAGGTAAATCAGCATGCCCTATACGCTCACTATAGCTCAGAGTCTCGGAGGCTGTGATGCAGATTTTGCACAAATTTGTTTTCTGGAACCATTTTCTGACATGTTTATACATGTCTAGTAATTAACAGGTTAATTTTAAATATGAGATATACAACTTGATTGGACTAATTTCTAACATAGGTAAATAAGCAACATAACTCAGGTAGTGTTACAACTGAACAATCATTGCAAACTTCTGTAAATAACTACTATGACTCCTGGATCAGCTGATCGTTCCGTGGCTGCCCTCAACATGAAAAAGACTCAAGTTGAAACAAACCAAAAATTTGTTTAAACACAAAAAAAAAAAAAACCCAAAAGTTAACACGAGCAATAATTCTGGGGCATTGAAACACCACAGCTTTGTTTTGGTACTAGCTGATGTAGACTGAATTTAATCTGAGAATTTTGACATGAATGGCATCAAACTTCTTTTGTGTTTTTGTATAGCTGCCATCTCAATGTAGTTCATTGTATTAGAAGATATATTTTCTACATTGTAAGGTACTTGTATTCATTATGACAACAGTTATGAGATTTATTTGACAAGTTCTTTAAAAATTAATTTTCCAAAATGGTCCATCTGCATAGTATTTAATATTATTGAGCGCTTAAATGTTTTCGCCACAAGGTTCTCTTCCACACTGCAACCAGTCCAAATGAACTTCTTTTCAAAAAATAATATGGGAAAATGTCCCTGAACAAAAGTAAAATTTTATATTTATACAGTATTGTTTAAGTTGACCATTTTTGTTACATACTTTTGTAAGTATGTGTTCAGTGTTGCAACACAGTGTAACTTCTGCACAGTTGGTAATTGGTAGCCATCTGGTGACAGAGTGCATCATGTACTCTTTATTGCAATCTAAGAGACATCCAGTGGTAGACAGCAACCAGAAATGAAATCTGGTAATTCCAAAATAAATGCTCTGTGGTGAAAATTGAATTCTAAATATACAGTCTACAGACTAAAAGTCTGGGTGTTTCATATTATTTGTACATTCTTATACTCTATTCTTTTTGTGGTCAAGTTATAGTTTTGTTGTTCATAATATTCCCACTTCAACAGTTTCAAATGTTTGTCCGTTTTTCATCTGTTATTAATTACATTTATTTTACAAATGCAACTTCCATATGGATACAAAGAGTAACAAAATAAATATTTCGGTTTAAAATATGTAGAAGAATTTTACAGTGTTTTTATTTTTGTTAATTGTTGTGGAGTGGGGTATATTTGTTCAGAAAAAATTTTTTGTGTGCTTTGGGTATTAATTAGCACTTCATTTCTCTGTGGAATAACTCTATCTGCACCCAAGAAAGAGAGAACAATAACAGTCATACTCCTTTACATGTAGTATACAACACTTAATATTCAATATGAACAAAAACATCAAATTCCAATAAGGTAACTGCAGGAATTTTGTAACTTACTTTGGTTGCAGAAATCCACCAAAATGGGTTAAACAAAAGAACATACATCTTTACTGAACCCTTAAAAGAATAATATGTTGCAACACTACTGAACCATTTAAACATGTGTAACTTTGTAAATGCATTTATTTAAATGGAAATAAGTGCTGAAAGAAACATTATTATCAACATCATCAGACATGATATAATCACTTCCCTTGAAATACTTAATATTGGTTTTAGTTTGTGAATCTCAGAGCTTAAAATATGCTTATTACTTATCCCTCCAAGCAATGAACACAAATTAACTGTACGACATTTCGTAACAAAATTAATTGAAAGCATTTTTCAAAAGTTCTTCGGTGGCACATTATGCTTCATAGCTTACATGCTTTTACTGATGATTTCATTAGAGGAATTATCCCTTTAGCTAGCAGTAGAACACTGAGTCTCAACTCAGGACCTCTGAGTAAAATCCTTTCCAGGCAGAAAAATCATTACTGGAGAGTTTCGAGTGCCCTGAAGCCTGGTCTTGCAGTTTTAGAAAACACCAAAAATTATTAAACTACCATTTGTAGGTGTCTTATCACCAGCGTACATTTACATACAAGTGATGCCTCTCTTACATCACCCTGCATTATTATGGGCGGTCACAAATCAAATAAAAAAGAAATTTAACAACAGAGCTTGAAACAGTGAACTGACCGCTTACATGGCTGGTTAGCAGGGGTATAACCAGAAAATTTTGGCAAGGCATGGAACGTGAAACTTACTTTGGCACTTCGCTTTGCACAGAGGAATTAAATATTAATAATAACAAAGTGAAAATAAAAGGTTGCTCGAAATAACTTTAAGTTCCTTAGTAGGTACCCTTTTCTTCTCACTCTTACCTTCATCTGGGTAGCATTGAAACACAAGATAATCACCAACGTTAAAATATGTGCATACAAAACTCAAAATCTTCTCCAGATTTAGATAATACCCTCACGTAGGTGTATGTGAAGTGTACGAGATCTGTACAATGTCAATTCTGAAGAAAATTGATGTACTGAGGTAATACAAAAATATTCAAATCACTCCACTCAAATACCTCCACACATATCACTGAACATAACTAAAACCGAAATAAAATCATAACTGTCGCATTAAGTTAAGAAAAATAATAAACAAGACACTTCAGCATATAAGACGAAGGGGGAAAAAACTTAATTCCTAGGGTAACATGTAGTGTTAAGCACTAATTTAACAAAAGTCTTGTAGCCAATTTTTAAAGAAAACCAATTTAATGTTCCAAATGAGAGAAAGGAAAAACAAATAGCAAGATTCACCGGTCAAATCAAATAATTTTCAATTTAAAGTTGAAAATTTTAAAATTCATTTAAACACCCACAATTCACAAAACACTTAAATCACTTAAAATTACGGCTAAGGCAACGTTACATTTATTCTTATTAACAAAGAATAATTTTTAATCTGTTAAAAATGTCAATATTTGGCTGTCTAAAAACGTAATTTAAAAGTAAAATTACTTCTGAATGTTCACAAAACATAATTTGCTTTTCAGTTTTACATTTTCAAGAATTACTTCCATTGTAACATTTACCATTTCTTTACTAGAAACCTTTCATAAATTTTTGTAAAGGTCAGGACTAAATGTTCGTACAAGTTTCTGACTTTGTTCTCCGTCTTTAAATTGTTGAGAGAGGGTGTATGTCTCCCATTTTAACATGTTCTAATTCCTCACTAAATAAGCATAACTGAAACAAATTATTAAATAAACTTATTACAGTGTCACTTTTACAGTCATCATTCATCTTGCGAAACTACTGTTTAAAATACTAACTGAAATGTAACAGTAGGACACACAACGAATGATTCACTAAAAATTGAATATAAAGATATATAAACTTGCTCACTAGCACATTCAATGCAATGTCTCCTTCTGCATGCATTTGCCATATTTCGCGCAAGCTTGCTGTGACGTTACACAAGCTGAACGAGTGTTGAGAATACCACAGTGCTATACCTCGACATTTTACAGACCGATTACGATTGATAATCTAAGCACGCACCTCCCCTCAGCACCTTGCCACAATTTTTAAGTAACTATTAGCCTGAGGTGTTCATTCCAGTCCCATGTGTAGCGGAGAAACAAACATTTATTTTTAATTAAAAGAAAAATGGGAAGTATATGATTCAGAAATACGTTCTCATTTGAATTTTATTAAAGCATGCACTGCATGCATTGCATTCATGGAAAATACGCCCCTGCTGGTTAGTGTGTCCTTGAGCTTGGCTCTCAGAAACCTCCTTTTTCAATATATTACACCAAAAATAATCTCCTGATAAGCAACACTTATCAGTAAAAATAAGTTACAGTTACATGTCTATTAGGTCCAATCTACAATGCACGGATCCGTACGAAAATGGATTAGGAAACGCAAGCTGAACAAGCCGACGACTCTGGACGAATTTGAACAATTCTACAATACCAATAAACGTACGGTCTTGCAACTTACAAAATCAAAAATATTCAACTGTTGCAAATTACTGATACAGGTTTACAAAATATACACATTTCATTTTGTATAGTTTTTTTTTTAAATACATAAATACTACTGCCGAACCATTAGCATTAAATAATTAAAAATAAAATGATTATCACTATGGCACATCAAAGCACTTGTTGCTGTGTATATCACAATGGCCACGAAAACGAGTATCAACAAACCAAATACTGTATTTACCCGAAAGGAAACTGACTATGTATCTAAGACGACCCCTTCTTAATAAAATATCTTTGAGGAAAAAATATTTAAACCTGAATTCAAGAATAACCATGTGAAGTGCTGAAAAAATTATTCAGATTAAAAGTATTTTCGCATGAATTTATGACAAACCCTTCAAGAAGAACTGATATTATAAGAATAATATGATATATATTTTATTTACTTTTAAAGAAAAGCTAATCACAATGAATTAGGTATGTCTAACCTGGCTGTATGGTAGCAGCATCATTCTTACACTGTAAAACTTTTGTGGGTGTTATGTATTCGTGACTTGAGCCATTTTGCTTCCCAGCAAAGCGCTTCATCTACAGGAAGACATCAGATAAAGGGACTCTTTTCAAAGTTGACAGGTACAGTATCAGCACTACAAAATATGTACAACTATAGGACACACTGCATTTAAGCATGAAAAGCTTTGTCAAAATCCTCTGTCTCATGGCACGCCAATTTTGGACTAACTGCTAGCTGAGTAAAAATTATGAATAGAAGCCCGTAGTAATTTTGTGCATGTAACACAAACTTAAATACTGAACCAACAGTGTCGCACATTTATGGTATTTGAGCCTAGGTTTTGAATTGAAGACGACCCCGAATTGTAGAAGACCTCTTAATTCTTTCTATTCCTTTTCTGTGAAAAACCTTGGTTTCCTTTCAGGTAAATACGGTACTCAATTCCTATTGGCTACATGGATTTACGGGACATACAAGAGTTAGGAGTTGCTGAACTTTCTTGTGTGTATCTGTATGCTATCCACGTCAGAATGTGTCACATTGTAGATTGTGTTACGCGTCTGCTTCCGTGATCAGTATCAGCGCGTGTGTCATTGTAGAACACGTCTTAGCCCTATACAAAAATTACATTAGGTAAGGCACCATTCAAACAAAGAAAAATAAAATACAGGTAAACTACATCAAAAACTCAACCGTAGACTATAACATATGCAATTGCTTAATTTCCAATAAATTTTATGTACCTATCTAAATATAAATAAAATTATGTTCAAATTTCTATAATCCTGCTAAAGTAAACAAACATAAGATTATGTGTTGTCAAAAGCTAAACATTAAAGATAATCAAAATGTTTAACAGTAGCTATGTCAGTGTATAATGTAAACAAAGTGAATTTAATTTATACTCTCACACTGCAGTATTGGCTGCATATCTGCAGTCACTACTTCAAATTAACTACATTAGTGTACATCAGTTCAGATACAGCAAATGAAAGTAACAAACCATAATAACCAAAAAATATATAATACTAGCGAGTACCCGGCATGCATTGCAATGCCATGCAAAGAAAGAAAGTGTTTGTGTTTTAAATCTTTTATTGAAGTGCTTTTGGACACACAATATTTTTTTGTTTTTTTGCCTGGTGCGTACACAAATAAGTCAGAAGGTTTTCAGACGTGTGAGCAGGCCACACACAGCTGTCCATGTGAGAAGCATGGATTTTTCCAAATTTAGTCCACACACTTGTAGCGATTGTCCCTGTGCCTTGTTGATGGTCATTGCAAATGCGAGTCGCACAGGAAACAGCAAACGTTTGAACTTGAATGGCATATCTATCGGAATCATTGGGATGCGTGGCAAAAGTACATTTTCTCCTTTAAATTTTCCTTTTAAAATTGTAGCTTCAATGATATTGTTCATCATCTTTTTCACTGAAAGCCTGGTACCGTTGCAAAGTCGTGGTGGATTGATGTTTCGAAGAAGAATGATAGGCACGCCTGGCAAATCAAGTGAATTCAAGAATTCAGTTGGATAATTGACAACTTCATCTTGATTCATTACAGTATCAATGGACTTAATACGTTGTCGCTTCGCCTGGTATTTCGTTTTGAATGCTGAAATTGATGGCATTGACGTTGTTTTTGGCTGCTAATATAGCACGTTCACTGAGCCACTTGTTTATAAAAGTAATATTAAACAATGTTTGTTTAAATTAAATGTCAATCAATAATCAAATCCCTGATATGTTCCCGTAGATTGTAGACTTGAAACAGAACAAATTGTCATATTTAGATTACGTACGTCTTCATTCATCATGTCTTTTGTCAAACAATAGCTAGAATAAACTCATTTGTTAAAACAACTCATGCCTATTGTAAAATGGTTGTACTAATTGCAATTGGATGAATGGTATATATACATAGATATATTCATTTGTTGAAACAATTTGCACGCCATCTATTATAAAATGGTTTTACCAACTCAGAAACCTTCACGGGCGTGCGCACAACAACTTACCAAAGTTTCATTGCAATCAGATGAATGGTACAGGAATGCATACAAGGCAAACAAAGAAACACTCATTTATATATGTATTTAAATTTAAGAAATATATTTTATACACTAAAAAGGTAATTACTACAATTGTGATCCTCTGCAATACTGAAATAGCTTGAATTAATTTTCTTATAATTCCTAGGTTGTATCGAATTTACTAAATAATTAATTCTCCAACCACTTTCAGAATTTCTTTAAAAATTGTACATTACAAAGTATTTCTTTATATACATCTTTATCCTGATAAAAGGGATATCACCAGGCAAATTCCTTTTGGTGGGTTCAATTATTGTATTGCTACAAATTTTCAGGTATACGCTATTCAAGGTAGCCTAAAGTGAACATTTTAGAAAGACCTCTCATTTGGAAAAATAGTCAATAAATATATTTTATTTCAGCCTTAGATGTTAACTTCCAAGTGCGGTGGAATATGAACACTGTGTTTATTACTTACACTGCTATATTTATTTAAAAAGGTGATTAAAATGATAAATTGTGGCTGAATGGATAAAGTAACTAGCACCTCAAAAGTGCTCACTTTACCATGAATAGCCTACCTGTAAATAAAGTTATTTCACATGTTCATGAAGTGATTATATGTAATTTGCTAAAATGTTCTTACATGCTGAATCAAGACAAGTCTACTGTTGCATAACTGCTGAATGAATAGCTGACTATATTCTATTTGCAGTTTCTTCAAACTTTTTGAATCAAACCTTTGAAAAATCACACCATGTATTAGGTGTTCGGTTGTTTCCTAAATATGTTGTGTATCACAAGCTTGTGTTAACGTAAAAGTACCTTATTTTTGGTTACTTTTCACTTATATTTTATCTATAAATTATAATATTTAATTTTTAATTACACTTAATACAACTTTGATGTATTTTCTAGACATGGCTAAACTTTATTTACATGAAGCAGAGGAATATCCTGGAAGTAGAACTTCATCAGGGCTCCAGGGAAATGTAAAGTAACTGTGAATGACATATAAAGAAGCTATCTTGTACTGCTGGGAAATGCAGAGTTCTCTTAATATAACCTCAAAAAGTTTCTTTTTTACTTTGCTCTATGTAGTACAAAGCTTCAGTGAGGAGGGCTAGAAATGACCAGGGAAATTGTGCAGAAAATCATACATGAAAAGTACTTGAAATATAAAATAGTTCCAAGTGTTACCTACACATGGTTATATTTACATACTATTTTTGCCTTTCATTCTATTCCAGACAAAATTATTTTTTTTTTTGCAAGGCATAACTATGCTTGTACATATGAGTGCAAAGAGAGGGGATAGATACTGCAATTTAGTGATGTATAATATAATAAATTAGGTTATTATTATTAGTATTCTGGTGTTGTTACATTACATTGGTGCAGATATTTATTTTTATTACAAGACTGTTAGGTAAACTTAAAAAAAAAAGTATAGGTAGCCTACTATTTAGCATGAAGATTGAACAACAGAGATCCATGTTCGTTTTAAGTACTTAACCCTTAACCACAAATTTTGCACCCATACCATTCTAATAATTTACTCTAAATAAATATAGTGTTTCAACAAATGCCTTATTATAAACTAAGTGTATGTGTAACACAACATGGGCTATCTTATAAAGTCATTGTATTTGCACACCTGCCCCCCAAAATACACTTGACTCACTTTCATTTGATGTCCAAAAATGTGTAATTTACAGGTCAATACACTGCCTTTTTTAAAATATTCAGAGCTGTGAACAATGTAGACTAATCACAGAATAATGAAATTAACGAACATTTATACAGAAAATGAAATAATTCCTGATGTATAAGATTCAAAAAGAATTTTGATTGTGCTGTGTGTCAACATCCATAAAGCAATTATTTACACCTCTCTCAGAATGACAAAACCACAGAGTATTTTATCACAAAATGTTATATTAACTCACCTTAGCAGCACTGGGCGGTATTGTTAAAATTGTATACAGAAGGCCTAGAGATAATTCATCATGTGCTTTATCTTTGCAAACTGCATTGTTTAAGGCATTCTGTGCTTCTTTCTCTGATAATCCTGAAATTAGATTCTGCAGAGCAATATAGCCCTTCTCGTATTTCTGAAACATTAATACATGTTGATAAGATCATTTTTATATTTTTACAAAAGAAAACACACACCAAAAGTAAGTGGGTAAGGTAGGCACGATGAATGTTTTGAATATCGCGCTCCACGAACGAAGCCAGCGCTCCACGTATAGAAACGTAGAAGCTTTAGCAAAGTAATTGATGATGGCTACCATCCTACCTTTCAATACGAATAACATGTATTATTTATTTTACCTCTTCAAATTCATCCTTATATTCCACAATAGATGTAACGATTAGCTTCTGTTGTGCTGATCTACTCTGATCCATGCCTTTGCAATCAAAACCCTGTGTCTTACAATCTACGAATATTTATTTTGGATTCCCAACATCTTGCCATTCCCCTCCTTTCAAAATGCTTTTCTGAGGCGTGCGCATGAATACATTCTGAAACAAAGATAGGATTATGCAGTAAATAGGCAAAAGTAAGTAGTTCGTCTGAATACACATTATTTACTAATTTCATACGAATAGAAGCGATATAAACAAACGTTTCTCGTTTTCTCCAACTCCGCTGTTACTTTTCAAAACGGTTTGAACATCACCTAAAAATAGAACTGTATACATTTGTTATGATGACTTACTTTTGATGTCGTTGCAAAAGTAGTCATCATTAATTTGTTTGGTACCTAATTTTACCATAAATTGTGTTAATGATTGATTTAAAACTAAGCACGTGCAAAAAAATTAAACTGTAACACAATCACTTACACCGAACCTAAATACATCTACTTGTATTTAGTGTTAATCACACCGACACACAACTCAAATATCCCTTCGTAGTAGGCTCGGCTGTGCTGTGTTCGTTAATGCCAACCAAAAATACAAACTATGCTAAGCGCAAGTTTCACTAGTATACTGTACAAAATGCTTATTTAGTGACTGTTAATACAGTTAAAACTGATTAAAATTTTTAGTAACTATCACTTGGTGGTGATATGCTACATACTTAAGTTGGTAGTATCCATTAATGCAACAGCAGGCGACCAGCTGCACGCAAGCAAAACTAATCTGCGTCAAGCTGTGTGAAACTGATGTACTGTTGGATGTTATTGAAGTGGCGAAGTGCTGGTGACACGTAGTCTGAGAATTTCGTAACTTTCCGAGTATGCTGTTTGTTCGCAGTGAACGGGCTTAAAACATTTTTTATTATATGCCACGGATTTTGAGCTTTTTTTTTTTTCTGCTACCCGGTAGATACAGCTGAAAGATCGTTTTTGTAAATATCACATCTGCGACTTATTGCATCATATTTATCCTTGTACATTTACTACAATTTTGTTAAGATGTTTGAAGTTGAACAAAGTTCCGAGTGCCCCGAAGGTAAAGTAGTCACAGTTTTAGTTCTTGTCATTCCGTATGAATTGTATATTATTTTGGGATAGTCGTAGACTATTGTTTGTTGTACAAAAAATTGTAACTCTATTTAGTACCGATGTTATTGTAGGGTAGTTTTAGAGAAAATTTTTTTCTTTTTTTCTAGAAGTAAAAATATTTTTTAAGGCACAACGTTTTATTTGCTATAGCCTACGTAATATGAATTGCACTAGTGGGGAAGAATGTGAAGATCCAGAGAAATTTTGGGGTAATATTGTAAGAAATAATGGGCAAAATAACTTCGTAAGGGACTCCAGAAAACTGAATCCATACAAAATTTCCATCACACTATTTTCCAAAGTACAAACTAGCAAATATTAAGGACATGCCAGTTTATAATGCTTCAAACTATGTTGCCAGGTTGATGGCAGATGGTGGAGCAAAAGATGGTCGATTTAAGGTTGGGAGTTTGGGTAGGATATTTACCATGAAAACTCTTCAAATCTCTTCTGTAGCACTTGGGCGCCAGACATTGCATGGGGTGCTCTTCAAATCTCTTCTGTAGCACTTGGGCGCCAGACATTGCATGGGGTGCAATGTTAACTTGTGTAGGGCTTGACTGTTTCCTCAGGGTCGTGATACGCGGTAGATTCTTAGGGCGAACCATTCACCCATACATTACATGGTGAATAAACACTGAAAAAGTACATGTAAAACACTTTGCAAATACTCACAAAATTGCAGGAAAGGTGGGGGGCCACGCCCTTATGACCTGAAGGCAACTTGAATGAAGGTGCACACAATTACTTGGCGTAAATCAATGGGTTTTTATTAAGACACTTCCTGGCTTAAACCCGCCGGTAAAGTAGCACTGAACAAATAGGCGTGAGGCCACAAAACAATTAAGTGAAAGTTATGCCTTCCCAGGCGATGCAATCCATGGGAAGGAAAGGGGTGGAGTGTCTTGGGTGGCGATAAACAAACTGTTCCGGTTAATTAAAGTCTATTGTAATGGAATGATTAGTGACAAAAGTTGAAGTGCCGCCCGAGCACGTGAAATGTGACCCCGTCATTCCACATGTCCACACCCTTGAGACACAGAGATATAACTAACTTCCCTCATGCGGCGTGCTGGTCGGTGTTGGCGGACAAGCAGGCAGCGCAGACTACTTTCTTATTACACCAAGAAATTACAATACTAACACTCACGTTGCTTACATTCTCGCAACTACTACATGTTTACAAAGACAAGACATAAAACCCTTTAATACATGAAAAGCACTGAATGAAACGAAGTGAGGATGAAACATGTGAAGAATGAAAAGTACAAAAAATTACACTTGAGGCCCGCGGGGGCACTTAAAACACACAGGGCTTTATTGAATCTCTTTGCGTGACAAGGCATCCCTGCTGAGTGTCTTTTATTCTAGGCTTTCTAGCTTACTCCCTGTTTCACCAGATCTACTTATTATACACGTGTTCATGGGCGTACGTGTTTGCTCTGCTTCAACACTTTCTGCATTGCACCTGTGCTCACAACACCAGCGCTGCACTCTGCTCAACTAACCGCACTCATGAAGTGGCTGTACTGGCGTAACCGATGCGGTGCACTGCTCAATCAGTGCGTACGAGCGCCCGGTAGAGTGTTTATCCCTGCCGCGGACGCCGGTGATGGCGGGCAAACAGGCTTGGGGAGAGTGGATGGCGTCAAGGTACATAGTGTACAAAATAGTAAACACTAGCATTGTTAACATTAGGCACTGGTGGAACAAATAGTCTTCTAATTGCTTCCAATTGATTGTAAAGAGTGTATATCGAGAGCGCTCCAAAAACTAGGAAAGCTCAATTATGTGACTGCACAAAGCAAGTGTTGTGTGTTGTTTAACTGGCAATTGGAAGTCACTGCATTTTAAGTGGAAACAGTTTTGCTGACGTAGTAAATATGAGCAATGAAACTAACCTCATCTTCCTAATACTGATCAACCACGTCATCTATATATAGGTATCACTATTTTGGATTTCTTTTTTACTAAAATTTCTGTTTGCAAAAGACACTTGTCATTTATTTCACTAAAGTGTCATATGACGATTCTAAATTATCCAAACTCTCAAGTAATTTGTCTAGTTTATAACATCAGATGCTGCCATATTGCACTGAAACAACAGCACTAACTTCTGAGCCAGTGCAGAAGATATTGCACTCAGTTCGCACCCGTTTGGTACAAAACAGTTATTGGAAGATGAAAACCGACTGCATTCTGTGGAAGTTCCAGTTATTGGAAGACGCAGCACTCTGCCATGGCGCACCGAGTGCAATCCAGTGGAGTAATTCGAAGATGCTAAAAGTTGTCCTATTTTTGTTGATGTCCTGGAAAATTCAGGTTACACACAACTACGTTAATTTAGTTCAGCAGAGTGCCAACTCAACAGTTAACTCTGGTGAGTTTGCTTCTCAGTAGTTGTGGACCGAACAACCATATGTCATGCCCTCTACATACATGGTAAAGGCACAGTTGTCACTGGAGTACTCAGGCTTCCAATGGTACGCCTTTGCGGTCTAGATAAAGGATGTTCACAATAATGCAAGTAATATAGAAACGGACCTTAGAAAAAGTCTGTGGTGAACCACAATTTGTGAAAATACAAAAAAATTAAAAGCTGAAAGATTCAAAAAGTTTCCAATTAACTTAAAAATACTTTTATGAAGAAAAATCACTGAATAAGGTTTCAAAATCCAAGAATTAATTAAATGAACATAACACCAGATTCTAAACAAGAGTCTCGATTTATTTAAATTTGGCGCAAAGTATGTTGGTATCATCACAATTCAAAATTAGACCATTTTACAATACCAAATTGAATTACCATAACACTATGCCTGGGCACCTCATTAATTCCGAAAACATAAGTTTCCTTGTATGAATATCATTTACACAAATTTCAATGAATATAAAAATATTTGTTATTGTGAAATAACTTGACCAATAAACAACTACCATAAAAATTAGTGAAGTATGAAACAACACCTCTCTAAATTGATATAATTGCAATACAGATAATTATAATAAGGGAGGGACAAACCCTATTGAAGTTACTTCTAAGTTATGTCCGTATAGCAGCTTAAATATCCTAAAAATGTGTGTAAAATATCACACTGCATAAACAATCTTTCTTGTTACATTTGTGTACAAAAGCCTTATCCATGAAAATCACAATGAAGAATTTGTTACGGTAGGTCATTTCCTGCTGTGCCAAGATCGAAGTTAACATTTTACACAGTAAAGAGGCGCCCGGCCAAGTTTTTTATCGTACTGCTCACACTACCAAGCTGTTCAATATTAACACGGGTAACATAAATGGTCTGTTAAAAATATTGTTACCAGAATGTGCGTGTATACACTTCTTAAAGCTTGACGCATGCCACACTGCTGCGCACCGCACTTGTGCACCCTACGGGCAACTTCGCTGCGCCAACGAGCAAGCAAGAAATTGGTGCATGTCATAAACCAGTGGCAGACTATTTTTTACGTGTCAATTGAATCAACTCCACGTGTTGGACAGCCTTGGGCACGAAAATAATTAACACCTATAATTATGAATTGTACTGCCCGCCCAGATTCCGCCGCCACCCTCTTGAGTCAAGATTGTTTTACCCAGGGAGACACTATCCCAAGATAACGGAGAAGGAAGTTCAACAGACACCATAGGATTGCAGCACCTCTGCTGCCCCGTGACTTCACACCAGCAAGCCTCGAACAGAGGTGGTAAACTTGTTGTCGCCTCAGCACAGTGCCCACCCACCGCAACCCTGTGGTAACCAACCCCAGCGGAGAAAGGTTACCATCCCCGCACTTCCGGAATATAGCTGATAAAGGGGCCGGGTTTGCCGGCTGCATAAGTCAGTGAGCTCTCTCCCTGGTCTCTGAACAAGACCTCCCTTCTCTCCTACAGCTTGCTAAGGCTTGCAAAGCTTTTGAAGGCTCCACCACTCCTGCAGCTAGTGAAGGCTCGTCCTCTTCTGCACCAGCCGACCGCAAGGCCAGCCCATCTCTCCAGATGTAATCCACAGCATTCACTTCCTGCACACCCTACCCCAGTCACTCCCTTCACTCCGCGGTAACAGGTCATTGCGATGCTCCTTCTGGAAAACCACTCCTCTGAGATTTTGCTGTGAATTGCGTAAAGTAAAGTAAAGTAGAGAGGTTTTACTTGGATTTATTACAGATTGACCTTCACCTGCGTAAAAATGTCAACCCCTCTTTTGGGTCCCCCCCCCACCCCCTTCCATTAACATCATTGACTAAACGGTACTTCGCAACACATATCCCCGGGGCAACTGGCACCCCGCATTTTGGCAGTGAGAAAGATTGTGCTCCCAGGACAGGAAACAATCATGGTTCAGCTCACTCTGGAGTTTGATTCCCTTCCCCTCAGACAGTATCACACCCCTAAGCAGCTCCCTATAGAACTTACCATGACACTACGAGCAAAACAAGTAATTAACATGCCGCTGTAAGCTCACAGACTGTACTCGGGAGGGCAGTCAGCGCTCTATCCTTCAACTCAAGAGAGAGATGCATGTCAATTGGCACCTAATGTGGGTCCAAGCAGCTCTAAGTAATTTAGGCTTGAGAGCTGGGACTATGCTCTACACCCCCCCCCCCCCCATCCCCTTCAAGAGGAACTCATACCCAACTTTGGGGAGTCGATTGAACACCCAGTGGCACCTATACAGCTATTACAATGTCAGAATCCAAAGAGGGTCTCCCAGCAACATGAGGCGTGTTAGTAGAGGCTATTACGACCAGTAACATGCTGTGCCCTATCCTGACCTGTACAGGAACAGGAATGAATGTGATTTAGTGCTACCATTGCAATCAGCAGTTCCACTAGGTGTTCGTATGATGGGAGGAGACACCATGCTACACAGACGGCCTTGAGTACAGATGCCACTCATGTAGACAGAATAAAACAAGGGTCTTAATATACAGGATACGTGCTACAGATACATATTATGCTACAGAGATTTCCACCACCAGTGTATCGGCTGGACGGATGAACACATCCGAAATCCTGGTCAAGTATACCAATGTGAGGTATGTAGGAGGGAATATGCCTATAAACCTCCCAACCCAGTAAATCATAGCAGCCTGGTAAACTCAGGGATATCCTGCGAACTCACTTTGCGTGAGTTCCATGGGAAACCATACAAGGACTGCAAGGGGTTTATAAATAAGTGTGAGTAAGAACTGGTGGAACACCTCATTCCCTGAAAACAATGGTTGAGCAGAGCGCGCCACCAGCTAGGTGGACCCGCCAGAAAATTGTGGGAGAAATAAGGGCAATTTATAGAGGGACATAATTCCGGTCCCAGGTCATTTCACACTTCACCGGGAACGAAATTCTTTCGGGTTTGATTACTGATTTACACTCTCGCGTGCAACGACCAGACAAAGATGTAGAGCTCTTCGTTAGGCAGAAAGAACGCCTACACAAGAGTGTACCCCGAGTAGACAGAAGGGAAGAGAGCCATACACATTGCCTGCAACCTCTTGCCTTCATTCAGAAATCTGCTGTTACTCCCACGGCCGCAACCAGTGGAAGGTTTGACAGAGAGGGCAGGGGAACTTGAGATAAAAAACAGCCACCTGCCTGAAAACGTCCCTGTGTTACGTGCCGTCAGAGATACTGAGCCCACCCCCTTCCCCAGACCGCCTGCAGAGTGAAACATGACCTTGTCCCCCGCCGCCCCCTTGACCCGCTGTTGGCATTGCCCGGGCCAGCACTTTAACCGAGACTGCCCGATGCAGCAGCCCCAGTTGACACACAACTAACCTGCCCGCTCACAAAACATGCAGTCGTGTAACCTTGAATCTCACTTCCCCAACCGAGGAAAGAGGAACTCCGATTTAACCAAAAGTGCGACGAATGGGAGGCCACTCAACCTCCGGCAAATCTATGTGTTGCCCTAGTACACATCCAGACTTGAACCCAGGACCGTCCATGCCGTGGCCTGAACGCGAACCAAGTAGGGATGAAATCCCCCAAAGGAACCAAACCCCAGACACCCCAGAGGCTGATGAAGCGTCCCCCTCATGCTAGAGACAGTAGGTCACTATCGCTGGACTCTGGAAGTGTAGATACGCCCCCTCCCCCATCCTATCGCATGTAACAGAGGGAGAACTTCCAAAGAAGGTCCTCTATGCGACCCCGGTTCATACCCAGTCCGAATGACCCTTCTTCATTAGAACCCCGCTGGACACCGCCAAGTGTCCACACCGAGCAATTTTGGCATATCCTCACTGACCGATCGGAAATGAGGATACAACCCGCCAGTAACGCGTTATAGGAGGCACATGATCCTCCGGTCACCCCCGAAAGTATGGCAGAATGGCCCAGACTCCCCTCATTCCCCCTTCTTGCCCCATCCCTAGCTGTCAATCGCCAGGAGACTCACGAGATATCACCGCCACGCCACAAACGCATCCCCCTAGTATTCCTTCTCGCAGCGGATTAATTGCCCACCCCGGACGATAACCTCTCGTCAGAATTAGTCCTGGCAACCTCACCCGTAAAGATGGTGGAACCCTTCCAGGATAGGGACATTAGGTCAAGCACACTGCTACCCTACCTATCCTACCCATTCTCTGGTAAGAATGGAGAAAGTGGATGAGCAATGAATGAAAGCCTGCCACAACCTGCAGCCGCAACATATACGTTGGTCAACATGGCGACTGACATAATTGAGTGGAAGAAGTTGGCTGGAGAGGAGGTGAAATAAGTGTGTGGGTCGAACAAAGAGTAGATACAATTTACTGGATCAGTATTGAGGCTGTTACTGCAGCCCCTGCACCACCTGGAGCAGACAGTGTACACGAGTACCGTGTACCGGTAACCTGTGCAGCTGCCGCGAGGAAACGTCATCCCACTATCTTGAGAGCCACAATGTCAGCAGACCCCGCCAGCACCCAGGCCACTATTCCTGAGCAGCCACCTGGCACAGTCACCACGTTACGAACGATTCCACTGTGTGCGAGACGCACACACTAAGTTCCTGGAAGCTACATAGAAATACCCTGGACGGTGCCAACCAAGCACCACTGGCCTGACATCCGCAGCAGCTCAGCAAAAGAGAGGACGCCCGCCGAAGCGACGCCTCACCAAGTGCCAATGTCCAGCTCCACCGTCATCAGAGTGAGTACATGACAGGTGCCAGCCCTTAAACTACCACGCCTTCGTCAAGAATTTTTAGGTAAAACCAATTTAGTAGGGAGTGTAGAGTAGTGACACAGAGTCATTAAAAACGAGAGTGCAAGAACTAGTTAGTTAACCTAGTAGGGAAGGTTAGGTGACGAAAGACGTCCCAAATAAAAAATCCTAACCCGGATAGAGTAGGCAATGCGACAAAAGTACTTGGCCGTGCCCCCCCCCTTCCAAAGATTATTTCATAAACATCATGTATGCCTATAATTGTTAGTTAAGATTTTTTCTCGAGGTTGAGAATTCAGGAATCACATTGGTAGGAACCGAAGTCCCACACATTAATAAGTACCTTAGTTAATGTATCAATGGGCAGAATAAACGTAAAAATAACATAATTTATTCTATTGTTGTGTTATATGAATTGGTCCCTAGTTTGACAATGTAACTGAGGAAATTAACGTAGAATCAAATCGCTAAAGCAAACTGGAAAGTTTATGTTTGCATTACCCCAAAATCCCCCAAGTGCTCATGTAACATAAGCATAAAATAAGAAACTGAAAAATTCTTTTGTTGTCTTGAGAAATCTAACATGACGAGCTTAACATAATGTCACAGAATCCCGTGAGCACTGATAGGAAGTGAGAACGCGAAACGGCTATCAGCATGCCCGAAGTGTGAAGGTACTAATAGCGTCAGAGCGACGCTACCCAGAAACGCGTGTACTGTATAAATAAATGCCATGTGTAATGGTGTGTAGAGAACGTGTACCTAGCAAACCCGCTTTTAATGTAGGAAAACGTAGACGTAAATTCCCTAAAGAGAAAACCATGTGAAAATGTTAGCCTTGGAAGTATAAAATTGAAAATGTAATGTATACCGCAGTGTAACGCAAAACAAATAGTATCTACTCAGACGAATCAGATAACCCCAGTGTCTTAAAATCAAGGGTAAGTGGTCCCCCCTCCCCCCAACCAAGTTGACAAAGAGTAGCCAGAGAGTGGAATTGTTAAAATTATTACACTTACACATAATGAGAAATGAGAGTAAACTCTCCCCAAATGTACCTGTCTAGGAAATGTGTAAGCCTAGTAGGAAATAAGATTTGTAAACCCATGTAAACTCTAAAAAATGTTGTTGGTTAGGTATATTTAACCAGAGGTCGAAAAAACCCTCATACCCAGTGTTTAACGTAAGGTTAGGAAACTTGTACTAAATGTTGTATCTTTGTTGAAGTAAAGTAACCTTAAGTACCCATAAATGCGTACACTTTCATACTTTCGAAAGCCTCCGTATGTAGCAGAGTAATTGAGGCAAGTGCCTAAAAAAAGTTAAGCAACCCATGTTGGAAGCTTAGAAAATGCAGAGAGAGAATAAGATTACATGTATGTGCCTTAGAATGTAAGAATGGTAAGAAGGAGAAATGTGGAAAGAGAAAGAAAGATTGTAACCTATCTTAAGAGTGTTATGGTCAGCAAAGAGCTAACTATCTTAGATGTAAGGATTCACGTACAAATGGTACTCTAAAATAAGTGCTTACCTTGAGTGTTACGTTTAATCCATGTATGTGCCTTGAAAGAGTATGCTTTCTTATGTCTATCCCTTCAAACTTTTATGGGAAACCCCCGGTAACATATAGGGCATAAAACTATTTTTTTTGTAATGAGCTCGCACTTTTTAACACGTAAATGGTTTACTGTACAACAGCGCTTCCTGGATACCAGACCCATTAAAATTGTCCTGCAGGGGCCACTGTAAACATTCCCCTTTTGCTAATTCTCTGCGAGTGGGATTAATTTTTTTGAAATTCGTTAGCTACATTTTTTCTCGAGGATAGAGATAAAGATTTAAATAACATAAAAATCTTGTGCAGACAAATATTGTACTACCTGCTGTTTCAAATATTTTAATTAAGTTCTTGGTATGTGAACTGCCCTCGAACTAGGAAGGTCAGGGTTCCAAAAATGACCTATTCCTGTACGCTTCCTTTCCTCAAACTCTTCTCCCTGCTGCAAGAACGAAGAAAGGATGGCAGTAGAGCAGACCAGTTAACCCACCGTATGCACTCCTCGCCAACGAAGAGGGAGCGTGAGAGGGGGTATAAGAGACAGAGGGAAAGATGCAGTTAACCCGCTGATAACTAACAGATGCCGCTCAACCCAGATACAGGATGTGCTCCTCAACTCCATCTGTCCGTGCAAGACACAGAAAAGGTGCGCGCCCAGAGATGCAACCACAATGCTAAGGTTAGAGTAGTCACCCCTCACTTGAAGCAAAAGTGGTCTCTTTTAAGATGGGTCTCCATCGCTTCAGGGGGTGGACGATTGACGCATGCCACACTGCTGTGTTGTGCGCCTGCACACCCTACAGGCGACTTTGCCACACAAACGAGCAAGCAAGAGATTGGGCCAAGTCATAAACAATGGCAGACTACTTTTCATGTGTCAATTGAATCAACTACACACGTTGGGCAGGCTCGGACACGAAAATAATTTACGTGTATAATTATGAATTGTACTGCCTATCCAGATTCCTACATGCGGTCACCACCCCGTTGAGTCAAGATTGTTTTACCCAACGAGCCACTATCTCGAGATAACCAAGAAGGAAGTCAAACAGACACCATAGGATCGCAGCACCTCTGCTGTTCCCCCATGAGGTCACACCCGTCAAGCCAGAACAGTTGCGGTGAACTTGTCGTCGCCTCAGTGCATGGTGACATGCCTCTTGCCAGAGGTCGCCAGTCTTGCCGGCTGCATATGTCAGCGAACTCTCTCCCTGGTCTGATCAAGACCTACCTCCCACTTCTGCAGCTTGCAAAGGCTCAATCCTCCAACAGCTTGTGAAGGCTCGTCCACGTCTGCACCAACCGACCGCAAGGCCGGCCCATTTTTCCAGAGGTAATCTACAACATACACTTCCTGCACCCCCTACCCCAGTTATACCCTGACTCTGCTGTAACAGGTCGTCTGCGATGCGCCTTCTGGAAAACCACCCCTCGGATGTTTCGCTGTGAATTGCATAAAGTATATGAAAGTTTTACTCGGGTTTATTACAGGCAGACATTTGCCTGCATAATTTAAATAATAATAATTGTTAATAAAATTTATGTAGAGTGTAAAATCCAACTGGGATTCTCCCATTGTTTTCCCAAACGTAATAATTAAAAACTACGTCAAACTTGAAACTTGTTACCTACTCTTCTTTTAGAAATAGTTCCTAGTTCATTATTATTGTGATTCTAGATTGGTCTTAATGCCCAGTAGGACAGGTGGGACTCAGAGCCGTAAGCGGCCACAAGGGCAGCGGGCTAGGCAGAGGTTAATTAACTCCCAAGCAGTGGTAGAAACCAAGAATGAGGGCACAGTCCCACCAACAAGGCTAGAACCTCGCCCCATTTTGCCTAGCATCCCCCGTAGAACACGAGTCCGAACTCAATGTGTATCTAGGTACGTGTTGGCCACGGTCAGACCTAGAATATATAAGTTACTGCCAGCTAGAATCACCATTGCCACCCACTAGCGTAGCACCAACTAAAACCGATGAGAGAAATGCAGTTCAAAATATGTGTACAATACGTTTAGCTTCTGGGAGGGTTATCTGAGTTCGACTAAATCTGAAGGTCATTCCAAGACCCCGCGTATCACCTTTTTCCCTTGAATCACATCCCCACTCGCCGGCCTACCCGACACTACGGACAACGTCAACACCCTCAACTATCGTCATTTACTAAACAGTACTTCACAACATGTATCCCTGGGTCAACTGGCATCCTGAATTTTGGCAACCTTTGCAGTGAGAAAGATTGTGCTCCCTGGTTGGGAAACAATCATGGTTCAGCTCACTCTGGGGTTTGATTCCCCTCACCTCAGATGGTAGCCCCCACTAAGCGGCCTCCTATGGAACCTACCACGACCCCGCGGGTAAAACAAGTAACTCTGGAGGGCAGTCAGCACTCTAACCACCAACTCGAGAGAGAGAGAGAGAGAGAGAGAGAGAGAGAGAGAGAGAGAGACTACTACGAACCCAGAAAAATTAGCAACTCTCTACTTAGCTATCAACTTAAAATTTTAACATGCGGGCCTAAAGTTCCAAATCAAAATTACGCCACACCCCAAAACTACGTTAGCACTTCAAACAATTCAAATTCAAACTATGGCTAAATTAAAAACACAACTCACTTATTTGGTCACCATCTTGATTGCACCTTCTTTACAAACAATTAATACTGCAAATATTGGGTATAGCCCTCAATAATTACCACAGTTAAGTGAGTTATAAATACTTGTTGCTCATTTTAAGTATTGATTAAATCCCTCTTAGGTTGATTGTCGAAAGCTGTCATGATTGAACATGTGATCCGATATTAAGCTAAGGCAGAAGTAGTAGGCCCGTGAAGTCCACAATGGTCCTCTCCAGGTGCCGGCCAACAAGCAAGTATACTAAACGATTGAGTGCACTCAACAGACAAGGAGAAATGACGGAGGGGGGAGTAGGAAGAGGAGAGAGGCAACCGAACGACACCAAATATATGACAGTGCACCCAGGTGAGCGGTGAATCCAAAGACTAGCGTGATGGGAACTTCAAAATAGTCGTGCAACCCCCCCACCCCATCCCAAAATCTTGCTAACTCAGTCAAAAAATCCTGAAGGTGTCCCTCTCTGACTACCCTAACAAACACTGATGAAAACACAGTACAAACACATTTCAAAGTAAACCATTACTGAAGAGTACAGAAAGTGAATTCGAAAGAAGAAAAAGTTCTATAGCAGGTAACTGTATCAGTACAAGTGACAATAAATACTGAACCATAAACAATGCACACCTTCATGTCTTCCAGACACATCCGACAAAGCAGTTCAACATCCCCGGGGATGAAATCACAAGTAAGGCTGCCAGCCGAAAGTCCAAATGCTGTAGGGTTCTTCTCGTGGGGCAGCAATAACCGAGAGGGGTGCACCACAGCGGCAAAGTCCAGTGCCCACTCCAGCCAGACGACGATCACAAGACACCACCGCAGCTCAGCGCCAAATTTGGGTTGAATCAGGGAAGACAGGACAAAACACAATCTGGATTACAGTAAATCAGGGAAAAAATTAAAGAAACCAAAAGGATGGGAAAAAGGCAAGTGGAAAACAAAACGCTAACACACACATTTAAAACAATGTTGTTACCAATAAAACTAATAAAAAAATACGAGGAGCAATGCAATCAAGTTCTCACCACATACGGTTTCAAGCGACTGATGTGTGATTTGCGAAAGATGTGGCCAGACTGTAAGGAAACAAACCGTACTGTATTTGTTCCCAGAAACTTGTGTATCCTGAAGGGACCCACAAATTTGGGGATAAACTTACTACCTATATCGCTAGTGAGATCTGCGAGGCTTAAATTCCTGCATAACATCATGTCTCCTACAGCAAATTTCGTGGTCCTGCGATTTTGATAGAGAAGGGAATTAACAGTCTCTTTGGCCTCACCAAGGTGATGAATCATCTCAACAAACAATCCGTCGCATTCTGAGTCTGTGAGAGGAGAGGCAAAGGGTGGAAGGCCCCAGAGATTAAGCAAAGGGTGACCCAGAGAACACCCAAGAAAAGGAAAGCGGGAGTAACATTAGTGAAACCATTCAACACGCTATTAAACCAGATGTTGACAAATTCGAACTCCTGGTCCCAGGAAGTATGGCCACGATTGTGGAATATCGTAAGACATGCTTTCAAGTTCTTATTGAACCTCTCAAATTGATTTCCTTTAGGGAAATATGGGCTGGAAGTAAAATGCTTCACAGCCCATTTAAAACACATGCCCCTAAATACTGAGGAGGTAAAATACCTAGCGTTGTCAGTAAGAATGTCGGCCGCCGCACTAAAAATTTTCCACTTGCTCAATAAGCACCCTGACTATAGTGGAGGCCTTCATTTTTCAAAGAAGTAAAATTACAAACTTTGTAAAGGTGTCCCAAAACGATCAATATACAAGTATTTCCCTTCTGGACCGAACCAAGGGTCCGAAGATATCTAGATGAACAGTTTGCCAAGGAGCATCGGGAATCTGAATAACAGCTTGGTCAACATTAGTTTGCCAAGCCTATCTACAGCGTTGACATCACAATATCTTACATAATCACTCACCTCCTTCTTAAAGGTAGCTAAGCGAAATGGTTCAAAATTTTCTGAAATGTTTTGCTCACTTCCTGGTGCCCTTAAAACACAGAGTAATGGAAGTGGAGAGCACTATCGGACGCAAAGACATGGGGACCAGAACTTTACGAGCATGACCAGTTTTTCCAATAAAATATACTACACCATTTTCCACCACATAGGGTAGATTAACACCTGATTTTAAATCCTTGGCAATCTTAGAACAAAAGAGATCACTCGATTGAGCCTCTCGGAGCTGAATAGAAAACCCAGAGAACCCATGAATTAAATTGACAGAAACAACTCGGTTCTCCTCCTGTTGGACCTCGAACTGCTCTGGTACCTACCTCATTGTCAGATCCATTGACATGATGATCCCAAAAGCGAAAGCGGGATAACCGCAAAACCCATCTTCCCAATTTACCCAGTTGTTGGGGATGTTTCCGCATCCAGCTGAGAGCCTGATTGTCGGTATGTAAGTCACATTTCTCATGTTCCACATAGGAGGCAAACTTCTCCGATTCAAATATGCAAGCCAATGTCGCTTTCTCGTAAAGGACTAGATGTCGTTCGGCTTCGGTAAGACTATGACTGGCAAAAGCGATCTGTGCCAGCCCACCATCATGTGCTTGCTAACCACCACACCTAATGCCAGCAAAGAGGCATCGACTTGAACGACAAACTGCTTAGTAAAGTCTGGTAAGTGCAGGACAGGAGGCGACGACAAGATGTCCTTCAAAGTTACAGCAGCAGCTTCATTGTCTTCACCCCACTTAAACTCAACACCTTTCTTCTTCAATGCATTAAGGGGAGCTGCGAGTTCAGAACAATGATCTATAAATCTCGCATAATATCCCATGACTCCTAACAATTTCTGAACCCCTTGAATGTTTTACAGACGCGGGAAACACAAAATGGGAGCCACACGATCAAGATCAATGAAGAACCTCCTCTCGCAAAGCAGTTAACCAAGAAATTTAACCTTGTTATATCCCAGCGTGACCTCAGGGTTCACGGTGAGCCCAACCTCTCTCATACGGTTGAAAACCTGCCTCAGACACTCTAAATGGGAAACAAGGTCCCCACTATAAATATCATCAATATCATCAATACAAATCGGTACTTCAATTCTGACAATACATGGTCCAATATGCAGGAAATAGCTTGGCTCCTAAAGTTTAAATCCATTGGTATCCTTGTGAAGTCAAACTGACTCCAGGGAGTACTGAAAGCAGTAAACTTTCTACATGAGGGGTCGAGCAGACACTGGTGAAAACTGTTATTAAGGTCGAGTACCTAGAACATCGTGGCCTTACCCAGATGTTGCAAGGTGCAATCGGTAGCAGGTAGCGGAAATGGATCTATATGAGTGTTCTTATTTATCAACTAATGGTTGATCATGAGATGTATTTGTCGCTATCGTTTTTTCTTACAAGAAAGCCTGGTGAACATTATTCAGACCTTGATGGAACTATAACCCCAGCCGCTAACAATTTATGTATGATTTCCCAGAAACTTTTTTAGTTTCGGCATAGGGCACTTAAAGTGGCGGTCACGGATAGGTATGTTGTCTGTAAGGATAAACTTATAGGGGAGGATGTCACATTTGCCAATCCTCGGGGTAATAACATTACTGAACTCATGACATAATTGGTCAAGGTTACCCCGAAAACCACTTTCGTCACATAGGCTAACCTCCAATGGTGACGAGGAAGCAAACGAATCCCAAACCTGAAGCCTCACATGTATGTTGGGAGTAAACCTAAACGAGAGATACAAAGAGTCAAGGGTAACCACTGCCCTAGTTTTCCCTAGAAAATCAAGTTCCAGAATCAGATCTTCCTTTAAACCGGGATGCACATTAAACCTGTAGGTCCAGAAAGACCTGCCTATTTTAAAGTGCATATCAGAGTCCTGACCAGATTTTAATAGGAGACGACTGAGAAAAAGGCTACTCATCACACTGTGGGTTGCTCCAGTGTCTAGAAGAGCTAAAAAATATTCCTGCCGCCACAAGTGATGGTGACTAAACACATATGAAATTGGAGTGTGATTCTATTGGAAAGAGAACTGGCTACCCCACACATTCGACCAGTTACCCGTTGTTTCCCCGACAGTTGAAAGCATGGATAAAAACAACGTTCATGGCCAAGCTCGCCGCAGCGAAAACACCGCCGCTCTTCAAAGCTCCGCTTAGTTGTTTTACAATTAGTAGCGACATGCCTAAAACATGCGCAATAAGTGCAATGCAAAGGCCTAGGCTGCTTTATGTTCTGCTTTAAATGCGTAATCTGATGCCCAGTAACCTCTCTCAAAACATCAAGGCTATGCCTAGGACCAGGCACAGACACCTAGGGGACTCTGAACTTCTATCGCCAAAGTACGCAATTCGATGAAGAGAAATTTGCCTTAACTAAAGGCAAAAAATTGTCCACTGTGACATTTTTCAACTGTGTCTCGGTGAGTGACAAAGTGCCTTGTGAAAACTTTGAATAGACTGTATAAAGTTGCTCAACAGCTCGTAGTCATGTTGCGCTCAATAATCCAGTTCTATTTCCATTTGCAGCTTTTCTCGTGGAGGAAAAAGCGCAAGTAATATGTGCTGCTTGAAACCTAAAAACGAGCCGCCCACAGCGGAAGATAACTCCTCCTGAAGTAATTGGAGGATAAACCTCTGCACTTTAACTGTCAAGGCCCTAAGTATATCCTTTTCAGAACACAGCTTAAGGCACACCACCTTACTGGCTAACTATGTGACAGAAAGGGAGCTCTCAGAGCCACTGACCCCCGCCAGTCTGTCTGGTGAGAGGTTGCATCACGCCGTTGTCTTACGTAAACAGCGCACAGTAAGCCGCAGAAGTTTGGCAACATTCAGGGTCTCGTCCACCGCGACACCGGCATCATGCAGGAATCCCAGTAACTCATCGTACTTCAGCAAGTACACAAAACCCACCGAAGAGCTTATTGTATTTGAGTACATGCAACAAAGAATATACCAATATTAGTAATATGCAAATTTAAGTAAATACAAAAATTCTGAAAAGCAGAAAAGTTTATGCTAATCAATGTAAACAGCTCTAGCAAAATATCTAAAAGGTTAGCGAATTTTTAGATGCACCAGCAGAATTGCATAGATCAACTGTGGTGAATCACAATTTGTGAAAATAAAAAAAGGCAAAAGCTGAAAGATTCACAAATTTCAAATAAATCAAATTTCATGAAAAAAAAATCACTGAATTTGGTTTCAAAATGCAAGAATTTATTAAATGAACGTTAAATGAACCAGATAATAAAAAAGTGTCTTGATTTATTTACATTTGGTACAAATTATGCTGGTATCATCACAATTCAAAATTAGACCATTTTACAATGCCAAATCAAAATACCATAGCAAAATGCCTGGACGCCTCACTAATTCCGAACACATGTTTCTTTGTATTACCATTCTTTGTATTCTTTGCTTTGTATTCACTAATTCCAATGAATATTAAAATATTTGTTACTGTGAAATAATATGACCAATACACAATCACCATAAAAATTAATAAAGTATGTATGAACACACCTCTAAAATGATGTAATTGCAATACAAACTATTATAAGGAAGGGGCAAACCCCATTAAAGTTACTTCCAATTAACATGCGTATAGCAGCTAACATTTCCTAGAAAGTGTGTGAAATATCACACTGCATGAACAATATTTCTTGTTAAATTTGTGTACAATAGCCTTAACCATGAAAAGCACAATGAAGAATTTGTTAGAGTAAGTCATTCCCTGCTGTGCCAAGATCAAGGTTAACATTTTGCACAGTAAAGAGGTGGCCGGCCAAGTTTTTAATCTCACTGCTCACACTACCAAGCTGGTTAATATTATTTTCACAAGCCACATAACTGTTGTGTTTAAAATATAGTTACCAGAACATGCGTGTATACACATCTTAAAGCTTAAGTATAATACTTGCCACATCCAACACAACTAAATAATAAGTGGCTCGAAACTCGTTTCACGTTCATTTACAGCAAAGGCTTTGGGTTTATTTCCCGAAACTATTACAATGATACTTCGAGACACTAATCCAATCACATACATCAAGCTCCCACAAATGTCATCAAAATGGGCCTCTTGGCCTGAAATAGC
This sequence comes from Dryococelus australis, assembly GCA_029891345.1. Lineage (NCBI taxonomy): Eukaryota > Metazoa > Arthropoda > Insecta > Phasmatodea > Phasmatidae > Dryococelus > Dryococelus australis. The sequence goes on along the minus strand of CM056995.1, from coordinate 97,547,592 downwards.
TTGCTTGCTTGCAAAATCACGCATCATGACGAGGCAAATTAAAAAATATATTTTAAGAAACAAAAAAAAAGTATACAAACTTGCCTGCATCAATTAAGCTCATCAAAGTGACCAGTTACTAAAATACATTGGCAAACCCCTTTAAAATCTTTGCCGGCATTGTGGACAGCGAGCACACAAAAAAGGAAAGGGCCATCAATGGGGGAAGTGACAACAAACTCTTAACATCACACTACTGCGAATCCAGAAAAATTAGCAGTTCTCTACTTAACTATCAATTTACAATTTTGAACGTGTGGGCCTAAAGTTCCAAACCAAATTACGTTCAACGGACAAGGAGAAATGGAGGGGGGAGGGTAGGAAGAGGAGAGAGGCAAATGAACAACATAATATATGGCAGCGCACCCAGGCGAGCGGCGAATCCAAACACAAGCACGGTGGGAACTTCAAAATAGTTATGCGAGTCACTGCTCCTGCATGCATAGGTATATTTTAATGGGTGCACTGAGCGTCATGAGCCCAGTAAAGTTGGTAACGATGAATAACGCAGAATAAAAAGTTTTTGGTAACCATTTGTGAACTTAAAATTAACTCTTTCACTTTTTTTTTTTTTTTTATGCATTGAAAAACACTAGCAGCTTTGTATAAAGTTTTTACTTTCTTATTAATTTCACAGTTTCATTTCATTTACACATGAATAAAGGAATGAGCTAGGTAATTTTGTAGAATAGGGGCTTTTTTTGAAAATAGGGAAAATAATACCTGGATTAGAGTTGAGACATAGAAAGGAAAACATCTATTTTGCCATCGGTGACAGCATCGGACAGTAAACAATGGCTTGAATCCATCTGTCGTGAACTATCAATGTTTTTTACCATCGATAGTATCGACAGTAAACATCTATATTTGTGTCCATCAATGATTACATCTGTTATCACTGTTTTAGAGCAAATAATAAGGCCAAATAAAAACCTTAAATACCATGTTATATCAACATATTTGTGCTTTGTGTTAAATTCTTAACAGTGGCTTTATTTTTACTTCTATGGTAATTATTTATTAAAGCATAAAAGGTATTTTCAAGAGACACTTAGTACCAGCTATATAAAACTTTACAGAAGAAGCTTAACAGTGCCAATTCACGTAAAATAATAATCTGATTATTTTCCTGCCTATAGTTGTTCTTGTATGTGAAGTGTTTGCATTTTGCCTTTTGTAAACATTTCCCTCGAGATGCTGGCTGGAAGGTGTCTGTTGCTAATGGTACCTACACGCCACCATCTTATGTTTGGTCTAATGGGTCTTCAAGGGGAGACGTGTGCCACTCCGCGTTGTGTGCCGCGGGAGCTTCAACAAGTGTATGTTAATCATTTAGGGTGTCAATAGTTTAAAGATCTTAATTTGCCGGAACATTTTGTCATCTTTTGCTCTCCCATGTGCCGACCCTCCTCTCTGCCGACTCGCGACCCCGGAGAGTTTCACTACAGTAATTTTGCATTGGCGTAGTTAAGCAGTTTTTGCTGCTTAGGCCCCTGGCAGGCCTTATGTGCCAGGCCCGCTTCAGACACTTCGAATTTATACGTTAACACGTGTAAGCTTTCTGGTAATATATTTCATTGTTTCAAACCTTGTGTTTAATTTCAAGTAATTTAATTTCCGCCTCTGGAACTGGCCCTATCCAGTGAGTGCAACGATGTAGTCGCCGACCATGTTCTAAATGTATAAAGTATAGCCATGACTTTTCTAACTAATTCGTAAGACGTGCGCTACGAGGGGATGCCGCCACAGGCTGTCGACCTGTAACAGCCCTGAGAAACAGGATCTCGTGCTCCTCCGAGCCTGTAGAGGAGCTGGCACCCTGGGAACTCTACCAACTGTATCTGCATCCATCGATGAGCTGGGACTTTTTTAACGTAATCTGGTATTGTATGCCTCTCGCAAGCCCCAAGCCATGTCAGCATGTAACAATTTTTAATTATTTTCTGTCGATGTGGTTTTTACTTTATCTAAGACGGTTTTTCCTCTTCTCTTCTTAGTTATATGTTAAAGTACACTAAGGGAGGTAGTCGTGGCCCAAGCAAATATATAAAATATTGTAACAAGGCAGGATATGGTGTGTTTGTACATAATTTCCGAAGGAAATAGTGTTATAAAAATGCTGTTAAAATGATGGTGTGAAGGATTATGGAAAACAAGGAAATATGGGGGTGGATATATGTAACAATAAAATAAAATTGAACTTCACTTAACTTCTGTTGGCAAAAATTCTCTATAGTAAACATGTAAAAAATTACAAAAATAAACTATCCCAGCGGACTAAAAAAAAAATTCTTACTCCATTAAAGTAGAAAAATGTATATCACATATTACAAACACGCACGTATGTAATGTTTCAACATTATTTTTAATTGTAGAAATGTAGTTCTCAGAAATATTGTACCATTTCTCGAAAATATGAATTTTTTATAATTACCAAGCTGCATAATGCATCAGGCAATGAAACTTAAATCTTTTAATATGCTTTTATGAATACTGACGTAACTATACTCAGTGCAGACCCATATTAATTTTATTTTTGCTTTGCTAAACAATGTCAGACTGGCATCAAATGTGAACATACGTTCAAACTTTCTACATATTAGCTAATAAAATTCCCAACATAAACACACACACACACACACAGATAGAGATATATATATATATATATATCTATCTGTGTGTGTGTGTGTGTGTTTATGTTGGGAATTTTATTAGCTAATATGTAGAAAGTTTGAACGTATGTTCACATTTGATGCCAGTCTGACATTGTTTAGCAAAGCAAAAATAAAATTAATATGGGTCTGCACTGAGTATAGTTACGTCAGTATTCATAAAAGCATATTAAAAGATTTAAGTTTCATTGCCTGATGCATTATGCAGCTTGGTAATTATATATATATATATATATACACACACGCACACAATCAATCACAACATTCAGGTTTTACTGAAACCTGAAACGTTCACTGTAATTATCATCTCATTATACCCTTTATAACTGCCATTTTCCAGGTTATGATGCTGCGCTCTCGATGCATCAAAAACAAGAATTGTTGAATGTCGTGCATTCAGGAATTTTGTTTTAATACACAATATACACTATCGACCAAAAAGTATTTGGGCACCTGCGAAGATAAGTAATTTAGTACGTGAGTTGACTTGTGTGGCCGCCATACAAGGTACAGAGCTATCGGACTTCAATAAGGATATGATTGTGGGCTGCCATCTTGGTGAGCTGTCTAGCCAGGCAATTGCACGGAATGTAAACAGGCCCAAATCAACGGTCACATTCATCCTGCGTAAGGGGAAGGTTGATGGGCAATGTGCCAATGCGGCATGTTCTGGGCGAACTCCAATCTTGACCGACAGAAATTGCAGAATCCTGAAATGTGAAATTGTAAAAAATAGGGCACAACCCATGACTACCATCTGACAGAAATTTCATGCAGCAACAGGAGTATCGGTTTCCATTGGAACATTGCATACAGGCCCACCGACTTGGATATTTCAGAAGAGCAGGTTAACATAAGCCCCATATCACGACAAACAATAAAGCTCGGCGACTCAGGTGGTGTTTGGACCGTTGCAACTGGACACTGGAGCAGTGGAAATCGGTTCTGTGGAGCCATTAGTCTAGGTTTACATTATTCCGGTCCAATGTTTGTTCATGTTAGCATGAACACAGAGGCCTATTGTAACCTTCTGGATAATGAAATGCTCCCAACATTGTGGCATTTTTATGGAATGGACCCGTGTTACTTCCAGAATGGCAGTGCCAGGTGCCATGTTTCAAGGTCTACTATGCAGTGGTACGTCGACGACAACGTTCGCTGATTGGACTGGCCCGCCCAGAGCCCCGACTTCAACCCTATAGAACATCTTTGGGACGAATTGGATGGCTGGGTGAGGGTTCGTCAGGCGCGGCCAAAATCCATTACTCAACTCATGGAATTGTTGCAAGAGGAATGGTGATGAATTCCAGTGGATGTCCTGCAAACACTCGTAGAGAGCATGCCAGATAGGGTGGCTGCTGTTATAGCTGCAAGAGGTGGCCCTACGAGATTCTAACGGGATGACAACCACTGAGCAAACACTGTGGACATGTGCCCAATTACTTTATGGTCGGTCGTGTAAATTAAAGTAATTTAAAAGTGTGTGTGTGTGTGTGTGCATGTGCGTGATGAAACTGTATTGATCTGCGTTTGACATTCGTGCAACAACAGCAAAATGTAAATAACAGAATGGAAAAATTACTTTTAGTGGGCATGTAAGTGCTCACCATATTGTGAACAACCTTTTTTCTACCACTGTCCTGCCAGGCAGAGCTTGGTGATCACAAGCTATCGATACATTGGTGTCAATACATTGTTTAGATACTATTGCATACATAACTATCTATGGCCGATAGTATTGTATAGTTCCCCATCAATAAAAAAAAAACATTTATTTTTCAATACTATCGACCATCGATGGCCATCCCTAACCTGGATATTGTTATAGGCAGAGGATGCCTGAGGGGAATATCTGAGTTCGTAAGGGATGGATGTCTTAATAGTAAAAAAATGTAAAATAAAGAAACTACATTTGATCTCTAATATAATCACTCTGCTACTATGTACAACATCAATTAGCTGTCTCCACTTTTACTCTTTCTATTCAACAGTGAATGCACTATTTTATGTTTATTTCCGGTTTAATTAATGTCCTTCTTTAAGTGTCTCGTGATTACAGTCAATTAACTCGTACCCATTATTAGCATGTGTTCAGTCTATCTGTTTCCATCAGTTATGTCTTTCACTCACTCACTTGATCCAATAGTTCAGGCTCCAACCACGCTCTTCAAAACGTTGACACTCGCAGCCGCCACCTTCCTTTTCTCACAACTGAGGATCCCGCTCACTAAGAACCCCGACAGTCATCCATTCAGCCACTCCAACTCAAAAACTCGTGGCCACGAGGCCCATCACACTTAAACAAATTCAGTCGGGGCGACTATCTGGAAGGTTCAACAAACCCCGAGCCATGCTGAGAGCCTAGGCCAGTAATCCAGGGCATTCTTCGATAAACAAAGAAAAACACCACAACCAGGGTCGCATAGCATCGTGCCACATAATATTATCTTGTAGGCCTGGCTTTGAAACTAGTGCGCCGCCGCCAATCGCATGCCGTTGTTATATCATAAGGACTCTGTCATCCTCGCTCTCACGTGCTGGGTGGGCGAAGGACAGCTGCGCAGACCTGCGACACATAACAGTATGTTAGATATGATGATTACTAATTATAATTACTAGGAATTTTGGAGGGGCTCCACCTAGTTTGCTGTTAATATTAATCAAACGTGATAGTGAGGAGTGTTATCCAGATTGTGGTGTTTATACAGTAAAAGACTTATAATTAACGCCCAATATATTTATACTGGGTCTCATAATTGTATTAAATGTGATAATACAGTTTGAAACAATTCATTAATGTTTAAAATGTAATTTACAGGGTATATTTTGCCTCTGAGATAGGGTTATGAAAGTATAAACAACACGGGTATAAAACGGTGTTGGAACAAATGTTTTAGACCAACAAAAAAATTTATATGGGTTGTGTATGTCTTACCTGTTCAATATTTACAGGGGCTTGATGATACATTAAGTAGAGTGTCGAAAATAAAAATAAAAATTAAATTTTTAGGGTTTGTTTACAACAGGCAACATTTTTAGGCATACCATTGTAATGGCACTAGTGTTTGGCGTTGTGTACTATGATGAAGTACTAATAGTAGGGTATCACAATGGTAGCTATCACAGAAGTGTGTGACAGTCACTGCCATGATAGGTCCTGTTTGCACACACAATCTGAACATGCTATGATAATTAACCTCAAAGGGACCATGTCCGATACCAATTGTGTAAATATTTTGATTGACCCTACATTTATATCCTTTTGTCAAGAGTTTGATATCTCTTGGGGTAGTTAAATATTGTGATAGGATATTAATGACATGTAAACATATATTGTTCCCATGTTTTATTATATGATAGTAAATATGCTGTCAATACTGTCATGTAATACCTATATGATAATATACATTCTGTCATAATGCCACATAGTGTAAGAACTGCGACCGATATTAACAGAATCAAAATAATTCTGCAATGTTACTATCACAGGGAACACGTGTACAAATTGGTGACCTGCATTATCACGATAGTGAAGCTATGTGATTTACACTATGATAGTTGCATTGTCTGTAATGACAGTTACTATCAACTATCTAGCTCAATCTGAAATTGCGATGGTGCAACTGTAACTATTATGCCGTTTACACAGTTATAGTAATGACAGAGTAGCTCTTGTGATAAGAACTATCGCAAAGTACTATTGCCGTGAAAATGTGCCCTTACCCCATAGTGTGACGATTTGTCAATTGTACATGTCAGTAACAGTTGCAATGCATTCTGGGACATTGCTGAACGGCAATTTGAAATTTTAACGGTCGTCACATTTGCAAAAGTGTGCTTAAAAGAATGTTTTATGCAATTAATTCAGTTAGGTATGTTAAATATAATAATTGTACGAAAATATGGATGTTGGTGTGGTAATATATGTATGCAGAAAGTAAAATTATAATATTTTTATAGCGATTTAAGTGTATGAAGAGTAAAATGGAATACTACGTTGTGTGGATGGCAGTGTACTTGGTGAGTTTGTAACAAAATTATATTTAACTTAGTGGGGAGGATTATGTACAACAGGGAAATTGTGGGGTAAAACGAGTGGAATATATGTACGTTTTCGTAATAAAATTGTACTTCGCAATGTCCTTCCATTTCATACCCCTTCCAGTATTTTAGTTGTAGCTTGTATTGGAAATATTCTTAATTTTTGTACTGTTCGGTTCCATATTTTTTGCAATAATGTGTGTTTTCATGACAAAATACTAAGATTATCATGAAAATATGTTAAATTGCGAAACAACCTAACCAAACAATGCCTAAATTCACATTATTGCCAATATACACACTCACCCTAAAGGTTACTGTGGTAATGTATGATATTCTAGTGTAGCCGACTTGCAATGACAAGTACTGTTAAATCGTAGCCAAACATTACACATTGAGCCAGACTCCCAGCGCCAGTAGGGTAGTAAATCCCCAAAACAGTGATTCAAGGTGCGCCTGTAATTTTTGTTTTGGTGGTGACGTGAAGCATCATACATAAGTGAATCTTGGAGTTTTCCCAAAAATGATTTTCAAGCGTAGCCTCCTCACTGGGGAAAAAAAAAATACAGTACAACGTAGCCAAACATTATGTACCAAGCCAGAGTCCCAGTGCCAGCAGGGGAATAAATCACCAAAACTATGATTAAACCTCGCCAGCAATTTTTTTTTTGTGGTAACACGAAGCTTCACGCATCAAAGAAGCTTAGAGTTCCCAGAGATTATTTTAATTTGCAGTTCATTTGCACTGAGAAATAATGTGTGTGTGTTGGTAATATTGGGAATTTAGGTATTGATTGGTTACATTATTTTGCAATGTAATGTATTTTTGTGATATTTGTGAAAGAATCATTATATTTTATCATGAAAACACTCATAATTGGAAATAGATGTAATTGAAAAATACCTAAATTAATAATGTTACAAATACAATAGCGGAGTGGGGTATGAACTGGCGGGAAAACTGCGGGGTAAAATTTTATCGTGTAAATGTACACATTTTTTATTTGTTTTACCCTTCATTTTCCTGGTGTTTATAGCCCTCCCCACTATCGTATTTGTAGCAAGTATTGGTAATGTTGTCAATTTATTTGTTTGGTTATATCTTTTTGCGATTTCACGTATTCTCATTAATAAATTTTACGATTATGTGGTGAGAGTGCGGAGGGATGCTGCAAATATTTAGGACAATACGAAGACAAAAGGTTTCTGTTATTTGCGTTACATGACTATTGCAGACAACATAAGAACAAACATTCTTCTGTGATGCGACATGTTTTTTTTATATTCAATAAAATTGTCATTTTAATTTGATGATATTGCCAACAAAATTATTTATTTTACAGATTTTAAGAATTGTTAACTGCATTTATGCAAGCTAACAAAAAAAATTTTTTTTGAGAAGAACTAAAATGTTACTTTTTCAAAACAATACAAAATTACATCTTCCGATAACAGTTTGAAACAGTGCTGATGTCTGTGAGTAGGACGAGCCGACAATGAATTGCACGTCCAATTACAGGCTTAAGTAGCTCTGAGTCCATTCTAACAAAGTTCTGTTGTATTACTAGCCTGTCGTAAAACCCAATCGAACACTTAGATGTGATGTAATAAGATATTCTGTATGTCAAAGCACATTTCAGGGCTAGACTATTATGTGCGCTTTCTTTTTCTTAAAATTTCTGGGGGTGCAAGAGAGTGGCAAAGTGGGAGAGGGGAGGGAGGGCAAAGGTCGCTGGCCCAGTGCGACCTCGAGAACACCTGACAGCAGGACTGTGTTGCTGGCAGTGTACAAGGTTGCCATGCCTCAACGTCCAGTTGCGTGCCCCCACAGCCAAGTTGAACCAAGCTAATCAGCAAGATGTTCTTGTCAGTTTGTTCCCTATTGTCAAGATAGCTGAGGTGGTTATAGGAGTTGCATATTTCTATCATTACTGTTCGCTGGCTACTGTTCCTGGCCACCTTCTGCAAATAACTTAAATGTTGGAAACTCAAAAACATGTAATTTACCATTTTGTTAGATTGCATAAGGAATTTCTTCAGATAAAGAATATAGATTCCACGTGTAAAATTTAGTTAGTTTTTTTCTAAAATTATTTACATTTACATTATGACAATGCAGCCCCCATTCTCTCTGCCATGATTTACTAAACTATTTTGGTTCTTGGGTTTCACTTGTATGTTTGACCAGTTGGTCCATTCTTGAAATTTACCCCAAAACATAAAAAAAAATTTGGAAACCATTCAAAATTTACTCTGGTTTCTGGCAGGGTCGTTTCTGGATTTTCATACGTGGGAATCATGGCAGATTTTCTCTGGGATCTCTCATTTCACTTGTCCTTGCAATACGGTAACTCCACACTCACTTTGCTTCACCTTCATCGGCTCTCAAGACCTTGCTGTTAAGATCCACCCAAACCACTCCACTTGCTTATTCAATATTTCCCCCTTTCTTAAATGTGAATGTTTCTTCGATATAACATTTTCAACTATGGCACCACACTCATCAACAATTTGTCACTTTTATTCTGTAACACCTGGTCAAAAATAAATGTATCCTTAATTTAGTGCCAAATAGAACAGTAAATGTATTCTAAACAGTAGTAGAGTGAATGATTGTTTTATATGTACCTAGGTATGGAATGTGTGTTGGTTGCACAGGTGGAATATTCACATCTGAGAAGACAGGAAGTGATGAACATGGAGATGGCACGAGCTCCAATCCTTTTAAAACTATCTTGAAAGCCATGCATCATGCAGGGAAAGAGCCTTTTCCAGTCATATACATGGATTCAAAGGATGAAGGACAAGTAAGGAACTATCTGCTTTTGGCCTATCATATTTGTATGTATATTAAAGTTCATTATTATGTTCACTTTCATCTCTCTCCTAATACTGTTCTCAACTGTGGTGTGTACTCATGTTTTATCAAAACATTTGATGATAGCAGCTATAATAATGTGGATTTATATTAAATACAATGTGTGTTGTGAAGTACAGGGACATATTTTTAAAGTACAAAACAAAATTTTGTCAACAGATTTTTAACCATTATTTGTAATGACTGTGCTAACACTGTATCTGTATGCCTGTGAATGTCATGTTAATTATATCTGTATTTTTATTCATTATTGCAGCTCTTTTGAGGAACTGCCACTTGCAAAAATTTGAGAGAAAAAGCTTGTTTTGTGATAACTTGCACTGACTTGACACAAATCTTTATTTTAATATTAGCAGTGGAACAAACATAATTTGTGTATTGTTTATGTTTGTGTGAGGATTGTTTGGCAACAATCTGTCATCAGACATTGTTCCTCGGCCAGCATAATCCCATTATGGGTCGCGCGTGTTCAAATGACAGAGCCATGTGATATATGTGATGCACATGATACGTGTGTCGAGTGCACCAAAGGTTGGCTACTGCCAAAGAGGATTAAGGGCGGTTCTTGTTAAGTTAAGGCCATGGGTATGACTTCTACAGCTCTTAACAAAATAATTTTTACCCACCATGACGTGTATATCGCAAAATTACTTTATAGGTGTAGTACAAACAGTTTTTACATTTTATCCTAATTTTTTAAGACCAGGGAATCTACAGTTTGTGGTTAAATTATACTTTAGAAAGTAAAAGTGATCCCAGAAATAATTTTGATATGGCACTAAGTCACTGGCAGATCAAATATATTTATTTAGCATTCAAATATTCATTAAATTGAAGAAATATTGCTATTTATTTCTATATAATGTAAGTTCATAAAGTTATGATTTTTTCTAAAGCATTGCATTAATGAGCTATGCGAGAATTTGCACTAAATATAGTTTTCCATACATTTTAATGACTAAATGATGGGACGCGTGCGTGTACAAGCTAGTCTAAGGAGTTCAAAAGTTTGCCAGCAGAACACATGCTCGTCTGTCAGTGAGTGCACAGTCGGCACACGGTATCTAGGGACTCAAGCATACAGAAGAGGGAAGATGCCTTGCTTTAAAAGAGGATTCCTCAGAAAAAGAAAAAAGTTGTCCTCCCCCTCCTACTTCCTCCTCGGGATACTGTAGGTCTGTTTGTACATTATCCACATGTTGTTGGGTACTAAAAGCAATTATTATTAGTGTGAATTATTTCTATAATTCTGGAGTCCACACACTGCGCTATTCACAAGTATCTAGAAGTAGTGTCAATACACTGGTTTATTTCAATTGATAAGTTCATTCATGTTTCACGATTCTCATAAATTAAAATATTACTTATAGTTCTTAAGCACCCACATCCAGGCCAGCACTATCGCCCACTTGCTGGAGTCAGAGTTCTTTCCCCATTGAGGATGTTCCCGGGTGCTCCTGACTGATGACAACACCCAGTTCCTGGGCTGCAAATTGCAGATGAACTGCGCCCATTGGTGCGTACGGCATAACACCACCCCTTTCTACCACCCACAGGGCAACTTAACTGAGCGCCAGAACCAGGAGGTGGAGTCCCAGTTCCAGGTGTGCATCGACGGAAATGTCACCAACCTGGGCACTGTTTTTCTTATGCAAGTGCACCAATGATGCAACTGGGTGCCACTCGCATAGTTGCTGCAATGGTGAGACCTGCATAGGGTATGCCAGTTAGAGATGTGGGGGAGAGCCCTGTTCACTGCACGCAGAGAATGCAGCATACCGCCCATCAGCCAGTCTACATTGTGAGTCACACACCCGTGGCTTCTTCCCCCCTCCTGCCTGAACTTCAACCTGATCAGCTCGTCATGCACACCCTTTATCGCAAGACAGAAACAGTTTTGCGTGGGGCAACACACACCCCCCCCCCCCCCTTCGTCATTGGCCATGCAGTTACTTAATTCTACTTAGTACAGCTCGGAGGTGGCAGACCATAGAAAATACACAGTGAAGACCTGCGTGCTGTAAATGACCCAGGCAATGATTGTGTTGTGTAAGGTACAGATGCCCCTCCAGAGCCACACAACCTGGAGGTCGAGGTGGACTTGTCTGCACCCCTATTTCACCTACGGGCTTCGTAGGGTTCACATACAGAGACCCCACACCTGGAGACAACAAAGTCGCCTTTGCCATGACAACAGGGTCGCCTTTGCCACGTACTCAAGATTGCTGTGGGGTAGAGACTGTCCCACGACCCTTTCACCGAATTTCTTGGGTTTTCTGTTGGAGGATTCTGGACTCTACGCAGGGCAGACATAGCGGATTACACGAGTTTTCTACCAGCAGACACAAAGCCTATCATCAAGCAGCTCCTGTCTTGACCAGTCACACCCCAGATGCCCTGGTGCTATTGGCTGGCGGACGTGTCCCTGGGTGGTCATCCTCCTTTACATAGTGGTCGAGGCAGATTATGGAATCCCTCCCTCCCTCCTTCCCTTCTCAGACAGGGTCATTGGGGTGTAGGGTGTCCACAATACTGACCTTTCTGTTGGTAGCGTTTCCAACGATTAAGGGGAACCTGGGCTGAGAATGCCAGTAGTGCTAGGAGGATTCACAAGTGCCATATGCAGCACAGGGAGAGCACCTCACCCCCTACCCCGTGGGACGCAATGCCAAGGTGTTACATCCTCAGCATTCACCACCGCAGGCAGACCCAATCCTGCTGTGACACACGCCACCTTGTGCAAGTCACCTACAAGCCAGCAGCACTGCACTATTCCCATGTGTAAGGATGCACGTGTCCTGGTCCCATGTGATTGCACCAATGACAGCAGGAGGGGGCGTTTGTCGTCAGACTTCGTCCATCTACCTGCTTAAGCCCATCGTGGGTTGCGTGTGCACAAGGTACAGGATAGTATGATGAGTGTGATTCATATGTCAAGTGCACAGAAGGTGGGCTATGGTCATCTTGGTTACCCTCATGCTCCATATCCATGCATGTGGCCCAACGGGGCCTGCACTTTTGGCATGGGCTAGTGTCCCCACTTCCAACAGCCATTCAGCAGTCTCTTCTCATTTGAGCTTAAGCTGGATGGACGCATGTTGCATTACCTACGGAGGCATCATGTTTGCAATGACCAATCCATAATTCTGACCGTTGTTAATTCATTTTAAAACCTTTTCTCTTTACTCTCTTAACTAATCAGTTTCTGCTATTGGCTTTTTGTTGTCAGTGCAACTTTGTGTAATTTCATCCTGGTTCAGAGGAGGTCTGGTTCCTGTGTTTTTATGCTGCTGTGTGAAATAATGTAATAGTCAATTTTCTTTTGAGTTCGTGTAACGCCCTGTGCGATTTAATGTTGTTTTATTTTGCAATAAATGCAGAATGGCTCTGGATGTTACGTTCACATGGTCATAATTATTCCTCAAGCATAAGTCGCCATGCTCCCATTTACTTGCATTTGGCGTACTCCGTAGCCATCAATGGAGCCGAAGAGGTGCGTGTCAATTAGATTGAAGCCACATGGCTGTGTTGCAACCTTAGATAGTCACTGCATGGCTGTGCGTGAAATCGCAGCCTGGTGCCCCGAGAACACTTGCTACCATCCACTGCCTCGCCAATTAACACAGATAGCAAATTTTTTGTGGATGAGTTATCAATCTTTTTCTGCTTCTCTGCAGTTTCTTATCATTTTCCATCTGACAATTTCCTAGCCTTGAAATATGCATGTCATTCACAAACAACAGTTCAGCCAAAGAAATATTAATAAAATGCCTCATGATACATTACAAGATTTTGGTAACAGATTTACCAAACTTCATACAAAACGTGTTTCAAAAACATTGCTTGGGTTTGCCATCAGTCATGGCATTCACAAATGGAACAAAACACTTTGTTGAAAAACATTTGCACTTGTTCCCAATGCAACACCATTTGTAGACTGATGCAGTAGGGTAATAGTAGGCCAACATGACCTTAGTTTCTCCACCTCTCTTCTTTTATCAAGCTACTCATAACAAACCCTTGGAATTTATTATTTGCACTTGGTAAATTTGGAATGTTTAGTGACAGCTTTTGCATCATGTGCATAACATATTCTTGCCACCAACAGTGTAAATATGCCACAAGTCCTACCATGCATTGATATTATTCTTCTTTCTGAAGTATGAATAGTAGTACTCTAGGGATGTGTAAAATGTCTGAATGTGCAAACAAACTTCAGGGGAAACTAAGATGGTACCAGGAAAATGTAGTTTCTTATTCAGCATAAATTTTAGCAACACTGGTCTTGCAAAAACTTTTTTATAAGCCATAAAATGTTTACAATGACGAGATTTTTTATTTGAATTATTTCCACGTGCATTATTTAAAGTAATATCTTGGTCTACTTTTGTGTTATTTTAAGTGATGTTTTCTATTCATACTCATGTAGTGGTTTTGGAAATTTAAACAAATTTACTTTATAACTTTGTAAAAGTAAATTGTGAGTGGCAAGGAAGATGTTAGGAACTCAGATCACATAGTTTAAGAGAACCTATAAGTTCCAAAAAAAAAAAAAAAAAAAAAAAAAAAAAACATTTTTTAGCCTTTTTTTTGTTTAATTTGATTCTTTATTTTATATAACGTAAAAAATAAATCAAGGAAATTCAACAATTGGCAGTGTGATACACTGATGTGCTGTCTAGAGTTATGGTGATTTTTCATCTGCTCAGTTGATTTGTGACCACCTTGCTTGAAATTGTCGTATCTCCCTCATTACTTGAACATGTTCCATGAGGAAGGTAGTATGGTGCACCCTGCGGTGTCTCCTTATGCTCCACCACACACGCCTGTTGCTTGTATAGTGTTGTGAAATTTTTACTGTACTGTTGTGCTAATAAGAGGTAAGGTATGGCAGCAGATTTCTCTGCAGTGTGACTGTTTTGCCCTTCTATGGTGATAATTATTCTAATGAGTATTTCGCCAGATGGGTCGAGGATTTGGCCACATTGGAGGTCCTAATGGGTCACCGTCGGGTAGAAGGGCTGAGGGTGGATGGAAGGGAATCAAACCCCGGGTTGAGCTTGATCATGAACGTCTCCCTCCGAGTGAGCTTGACCTTACTCACCGTAAAGGCCGCCAAGCAACATGACGCCAGCTGTCACTAATAAAGAAAATTAAAAATACTAAGAAATATGCTAATGGAGATGAGGATGAAAATATGGAGGGGGAGGGGGGTGAATTTATTGTGATGCTGGATAATGACCTAGTCGACTTCACGGATGCTACCAAGGCACTTGTAAGGGCTGGCCTGGTTGGTTTGCGTGTTGGAACAAAATCAGCTGCCGAAGTAACTACCTTGTTACATACTGTATTAATGACTTTACCTGCTGCGTTGCGAACTTGGCAAGTGGTAGGTGGAGTTTTCTTAATAGGTGTCTGTGGTGGTGTCAGTTTCACTACTGGCTCGGGCACTGGGGGAATTAAATAACTTACATGCTCCAAGTCCGGCCATGGCCAGCAGATACCTAACAGCGTGTCCAGGTAAAAGTGATAATTTTAGTTAATTGTGGGGACCTCCTTAATCTGCTTGACAGTACTCACCACAAGTTGAGGAGGAAGTAGCATATGATCACTGTAGGGTTTGACAGAGGTTATATTGTATGACTGAGCTAGTTCTCGTTGCAGTGTCCATTGGGCCAGTCATCTGATCCTGCTATTGTGTCCATCTCCTTTCTTATGCATCTGATCACTGAATGTAAATGTGCTAAACCAGTAAATTCTTTTAATGAGCTCTTAAACACTCTAATGTTTAGAAGAAAGGCGTGCTCGTGACCTAGTAGTTGGCACTCAAGCCCTCGTGGGTGTGTATTGTGTAGACACAGCCAAGGTAATGAGCATGATATATGACCAACTAGATGTGGAACATTTCTGTGGGCAGACTCGGTGTACCATACACGCCTCAGGAGTTCCCGGTCTTATTCAGACTAAAACCTTGTGCAGACTCCAGGAATCCTAAGTGGTTTGGCCCACTTGGTTCACAGGGGTCACTAGTTTAGAAATGAGCCACAATTTGCCAGTTATTAAAGCATAAATAAATTAACAAAATATGTGAGAGGGAATTAAATAACTACCTCACCAAAGGTTACGTTTAGCATAGCGTATGTATTGCTGCTTCGTGAAAACAAAGGGGATATGCAGCTCTGTATAAAAATAGCTAAAATAATTATATTAATTGTTTTACATTACTTTACATCAGGTGAAGGCAAACCTAAATATTAAAAACAAACCAAGAAAGACTCCAAAAAGCTATTCGCAATTTGCAGCGAAATAATGAGGCGTGGCTTTGTCCAGAAGGGACAACGTTACGGCCTGCTATCGTGGATTACAAGGATTGACTCTGGGTAGGGGGTGCAGGTGTAAGGACGTCGTGATACCTTTGGAGCTTGACCAAAGGTTTTCTCCGTGGACTGCGGGGTTGACGTTGGAGCTTTTGGAGGAGCTGTCTTCCGGCTGCTGGAGAAGAGAGCCTTTGCAAGCTTTGAGGGCCTTCTTCAGGCTGGAGAGTAAGTGACCTTCTTCAGGCTGGAGAGTCTTATGCAGACACTGGATAGCCATCTGACCTTATACAGGTCGGCGGACCGATGTAGGTTGGGGGGAGCTTTTTCCCTTCTCCCTTATATATCCAAAATCTCATCTTGGTGGCTGTCACAGGGGTGCGGGGGTGGCTAGCCTTCCACCGCAGGGGTTGGTTATTACAGGGCAGTGAGCTGTATCACACTTTTTTTATCACTCTGGCTAGAGGCTGGTGACATATTTACCGCCTCCTCACGAGGCTCAGCGGCGATGACGTCACTGGCCGCAGATGTGCTTCTCTCCTGCAATGTCTCTGTTAACTTTCTTATCTGATCTAGTGTGTCTGTGGCTCGGCGGGTAAAACAATCTTTGGCTTTGGGTGTGGCGACTGCATGCTAATTTATGGGTGGGCAGTACAATACCATTATATAATTTTTTTAATGATTCGCATGTCTGTAGTTGTCCAGCATGTGGAGTCAACCCTCTAGCGACAGGATTAATTGTCTGTCACATTTAACTTGCCCTTAATTGCTCTTAGCGCTTTAAGATGGGGTGCTACACAGTAGAGCAGCATGCATCATAATGAATATGAACTGAACGATTGCTATGTTCACTATATTGGGAAAACTTCATGTGAAATAATATACAAAACTGATATACCAGATGTACATATGCTGAGTACTTTGTTTAATAAATATTTAATATAATATAATAAACATACTATATTTAATAATATTTCTTAATTACCTGAGGGAAATCAACTTATAACTGAAAAACATAATAAAAAATGTTTAATATAAATGTAAGTCAAACTGAAATACATTGTAACCTGTTATGTATAATTTTTCAAGGGACCAAAATAAAATACTGGTCATGTATATTGACAAGCAATGCATTCAAACTTGAGCATCATCCAGACTTCTAACTTCTGGTTTGCTGGTGTGGCTGGGTGAAAATTGTGATGAAAATAATAGTATAAAGACCACATAGCCATGTCAAAATTAGAAAGGCAAAGAAACATGAATTTTTCAAGACAGAAAATCAACGTTGTGTTTGTGTTTTGTTATGGTTGGTCACCTTACTATTAAGCAGCTTTTCTCCTGGTGTATGTGACTTTGATCTCCAGAACACTGGTTAGGAAGATTGGCTTGACACCACTACACAAAAGTTTTCCACAGCCTGCTGTGTAAGGCACCCCAACTGGCATGACATCTTTCTCTAGCGAAAGAGAGGGAGAAAGAAAGACACAATGGAAAGGACTCCACTGTAAAAACAGTCCCTTCCTCCCTCTTTTTTTTCTACTGCTCCAATGGTCCCTTTGATAATGTCAAGATTGTATATTGTTATCTCAGCAGCGTGGAGCTTAGGATAAAAACTACAAACTTTGTTTGAAAACATTGTAAGTTGAGCATCTTTTCCACTGATGCTTTCATTCCCAGACAAGCCCAGACTCGCAATGGGAATGTAAATTATACACAATCTTCCAATAAAATATTCAAAGTTCGAATGTGAATAATTCGTCAATTACTCTTCGCAACTATTTTAATTTTTTTATATCTGCACACCCCTATTAATGATACTGGCTGCTGGTTTTGATACTAGTTTCAGTGGTAAAAACATTTAGTGAAAATCAACTTTTCACTCAAAGATTTTTTAATTTGATGATGAAATCAAAGGTACAAAAGTCTTTGATTCAACTTCAAAAATGCAGAACTTCGCACACCCCTAATAGAATCCCTATTACTCTCCCTCTTAGACTCCTTGAATCACTGCTGGCTTACCATGCTGACAAGTTTCATTAGTCAATCGATGGACAGGTTTACTATGTCCCAATGAAAGTGCCGTGGCATGTGTAATGATATACAGTCAATACACTCTGTTAATTCTGTAACTTAAAAAAATTAAAATTTTTGTTTAATAAGATTATAATCTATATAAGTTAGTGTTCGCGTAGAACAACATAGAAATTAGCAACACTTTAATAACATAAGAGTTCAAGTTTTGTCTTCCAGAACAGAGAAATAGTCCTGTTAATGGTGCCTGTTACACTGACAGACTTTAAAAGGCATCTACGAAAAGATGCTTGGTTAAGTCAGAGTAAAACAATTCCCCTCAGTTAAGTGGATCGTTACCTCAATCAATTCTAAGCCAAATGGGGATTATCAGACACAAGTGAAATGGTGTGAAGGTACGTTAATAACATAACCAAAGAAACAAGTAAGGCAATCATAAAATCGGCATTGAGAGGAGCATGGATGTGAATACCTATCAATTTTTTGTTAAATGAACAGATGAGAGACATTTATCAAGTAGACGGAAGACAGTTGTATACTAACCTCGTGCAGAAAACAGAGGTACTGTATTTGTGTAGTACTCCTTAATACATTCAGGTTGCAAGTTCTCTTTGGCCATAAAATAATTTAACAAATATTCTTCTTCATTATCATATAGCATAGCATTTAATAAATCTGCTAAAAATCAAAATAAGTGTTCTCACCATCCCAAAACCCTGTCTTGCTTTTGTGTGTTTCATAACAACGTCGTTAACCCCTAGTGTTAGTTGACTCCCTACCGGCACTGCGTCACTCACCTTTTCACAGGGGTGCCTTACTGGAGGTGCCCTTATCGTTGGGGTGGATCGTTATGAGTGCTTATTTCCCTCTGGGTGATTATAAGGGGGCCCTTCACAGCATATAGGTTTCTAACGAGTGTTCCTTTGATTGGTTGATCGGGGTTGATCCACGTTGGGGTCCTAGTGGGGATACCATCTAGTAGAAGGGTTGTGTTTGAAGGGAGGGGAATCAAACCCCAGGGTGAGCTTGATTAAAAAAGACTCCCGCCCAGGGAGCGCGACTTTGCTCACTGTGAAGTTTACCAAAATACGGGATGCCAGCTGTCCAAAAGAATGAAATACTATGAGTGGGGTTGGAGATGATAATGGAATGAGACAGACTTCCCTCGGATAGTTCCTACTCAGGGTCTCATTTACTTCCAGGACGTTTGAAAGGGGCCAGCCTTGTTGGCTTATGAGAAGGAACAAAGTTATGTGGAGGGGAAGCTATCCGGAGTTTTGATGTAATTTAGAGAGGTATGGCGAATTTAATTACCGTCACAGCTGCCGTTCGGATTGTACACGTCTTTGGTGGTGTAGTGTCGCTAACTGGGGATGGGGCAGGTGGCTTCGCATTCGGTGCGGGGTTAGACGAGCTGAAAATGCTAAAGTATTCATAGCTTGGCCATGGCCAACAGATGCCTGGTTGAGAATCTAGTTCGGATTCGTGTTTGCAAGCTATATAGGGTGAAATCGGACTTGGTGCGGGAGCAGTGACTTGTGGTAAGGGGGACAGGGGTGCAATGTCGTGAGTGGAGTCAACTGGTGGTGCACCACCAGACTGAGATAAGTACCTCCGTAGGGCCCGTAGAGTTTGATGACTATTTCTGCTAAACAGCCCTCCTCTCTTTCTAGTCATCTAAATTTATGAAAATTAACTTTACCAAACTAATGTTATATTGCAAGATTTCTTTCTCTCTAACTGAATCTCTTTTCTTTAATGTACTAGTTCGTCTCACTCTTTCCCATAGCCACTGTAGTACAGCTGTCGTGGGAGTATCTTATTCAGTCACTTTCGAGGCACTGACAAGGAGAAATGGCGGGCTAGAATCAGAATGGTGCCGCAGGCAAGTGCAGGCATACCGGACACTTTCAGGAATCCCAGTATGTCTTTGCAGACTATAACCTTTGCAGTCGCTGTGCTCCTGAGGGGTTTTGCCCACTCACACTTATTCCACAGTAAAAGGTTAGGTTTGCTGTTGTTCCAAATTAAATTAATTAAAATGAATAAGGAAGTGTAAATGACTACCTCACCAAGGTTTAAATTTTGTCATAGCGTTTTATTGACACTTGAGGAAACACTGTAAATCTGGTTCTTTTATAATCTAAAACCAGTGATAATTATTAATAATTTAATTTTACAACATATGAATGTGAACCTGGATGAATTCTCTCCAAACAAGCAAACTCCAAGAATACTGAATGTCGCAGTTGACTCTGAGTTAGTTATCGGAGGGGTGGTAGTCCAGAGGGGACGTCGCGACAACCTGCTACCACAGGAGTCAAGGAATGCCTATGGTAAGGGGTGCAGGGATGCAGACGACAGTTACTTCGGGAGAGCCTTAACTAGCTACTGGAGCTGGAGAGCCTTTGCAAGCTGGTGGATGAGTCTTCACAGGCTGCTGGTAGAGGAAGACTGGCCTTCTTCAAGCTGGGAGAGGTGAAGGTCTTGTCCAGACCCAGGAGAGCCTTCCAACCTTTGAGGTCGGCGGGCCGATGAACTCTGGCAAGACCGTTTTCAGGATTCCTTATATAGTTGAAATCTTAGATTTGTGGCTCTCATAGGGGTTGCTGGCCTTCCACTGCAGGGGTAGATTATCTTAGAATAGTGGGCAGCGCCACGCTTTTCTTATCACCATGGGTGGAGGCTGATGACAAGTTTACTGCCTCTTCTTGAGGTTCAGCGGCTGTGACATCAATGGGTTCAGGGGTGCTGCGATCCTATGGTGACTCTTTCAACTTCCTTATTGGTGTCGGCTAGTGTGTGGCTCATCGGGTAAAACAATCTGTGGTCGAGGGGGTGGTGACCACTTGTTGAATTCTGTGCGGGCAGTATAATTTGCAAAGGTAAACGTGTTGATTATTTTCCATGTCTGTAGTTGTCCAACACATGGAATCAGCCCTTTAGCCACTAGAATAAATTTATGCCGCTTTAGACTTGTCCCATGGCTCTTAGTGCTCGCTATTGGGGCGAAGTTGGCCAGTAGTGTGTGCAGTCGCGCTGTGCAGCTGTGTGGCATGCGTCAATCGCCCACCCCCTGAAGCGAAGTAGACCCCATCTGAAGTGAGGCCACTTTTGCTTCATGTGTGGAGTTGACTCCCCAATTGTATGACTCTGGTTGCAATTCTGGATTCGCGCCTCTTCTTTGGTTTGTGTTGTGGCGGCCCGGTATCTGGCCAGGTGGCATCTGTTCGGTGTCACTTATTTAAATTTCCTTTTCTTCCATTCCCTCTTCCTGCCCTCTTTCCCTCTTCTGCTGTGGTGGGGTGCTGGCGGCAGCGTGGTGTCTTGACTTTTCTGCCGACTGCCGTTCATTCTTTGCTTTCATAGCAGGGAGGAGAGTTTTGAGGAACTAGATTTTTACGGGAGCAGGTCGTTTTAGGCCTTCCTAGGTCGAGGGCAGTTCACAGAAATCGAAAACGATTTATTTTTTTTAAACAGGGTTACAATACTTTGTTGGCAAAATTATTTGTTCTTTTTAAAGGCTTTAAATATTTGTCTCCGTCATCAAGATAAAAGTGTAACCAACGAGTGAGTCCTACTCGCAAGGACTAGCAAAGTGAAAGCTTACTGTGGCCTCTGCGGGATAATTTTAACTGGTCTGTTTACTAGCTAGCACTGTCGCATGGTAAATGACTCACGTGTGAATAATGCAAGTTCGTTATTCTTTTAAAATAAAAAATGTTGTTATGCTTTACCTAGCACTGGGGTTCCCCATACATGTTAAAGACATTAGAGTAAAGAAGATATGAACACTTGCACACATAAAATACTGGTTCCATCGTACTTTATTTTTAGATTCAGTACTTGTTGTAGTCTTGGTAATTACTACATATAAAACATATTTGTATACAATGAACAAAATGCGTACAGTTTGTACGATGGTTACTTATATTCTAGGTAACCATCCGTCTGGTGTAACACCCCTATTAGCTACTTCACACACATCAACTTTACACTTTACACATTCCAAATACGTAACGTCTGACTCTGCACACGTAAATTTATTATAATTTCTAAGGCTGTTACATTTCTTAATGCTACTTATGTACAGTTTTGGCTATTGCTATGTTTTATGTCAGTACAATGCAATTACGTATGTACTCAGTAGGAAATTAGGTGAGCTTAATGGGACTGTTACTTCTACAGTTTCCACTTCCGCTCCTATACCTCACTTAATAATTTGTGTGCTCTCACTAGATGGTTAAGTGAAAATGTCTTAGTTCCTCTTGCACCCTTTTACTGGGTTCATTTACAACAGTGAAATCCTCTCATTCTACATTCACGTGTGGCATAGCTTACTTCAATATTTATTATTTACACACCACTTCTTTTCTTTCTATTTACTAGGGGAGAACAACTTGTCCCCTAACGTAGCTAAGGGACTCTATTTGAGTTGTAGTTTCTATATGCCGTACTACTGGCAGAAATAAGTTATATTTACATATTGTGCAAAACATCACTTATTAAGGGGGGGGGGGATGTGTTTACGTACACTTTATCTACCTTAGTAACAGAAATTTCTCTTAACTTACTTTCTAACATTTATGTACATTCAAGTTGTTGATCATTTTCACATTTTTCCTTTTTACCTGGGTAGCGCTACATGGGCTATTGGTACCTTTTGTGTTTTAGTAAGTTAGAGAATCTCCTGGGCAGCCGATACGGAATGCTCACAGAGTTTTCGAGTCATACTTTTACTACTGCAAATTTACATTGGTTACTAATGCAATGTTGCCCAGTGTCGCATAGTAAGGAATGATGAGGGTTAAATTAAGTGTGTTCACGGGCCTGCTGATAGGCTTCGTTTACACATATCTCACTTCCTAATAGTGCTCACAAAGTTTTCGTGACTCTACACTAAATGCATCATACACTATATTTCATCACAAAGTAATCTAACATTATATACTATTTACATGTTTTACATGAGCACTCTGGAGAATAGGGCCCATAAAATATCAACTTTTTAGTTGGTTTAGGGATTGCCACTATGTTAATTCCTCCGTTTTACCTTCAGCAAGCAAGGGATAAAAGTTGTATATTGAGTAAGACATTCAAAATTCTTTACATCTACGTTACGGGTGCCCATTGGCAGGAGGAAGTCTATAGTTAAAAATGCACTTATTAGTGTAGGACCTCTGTTCCTGGCAATGCAATCTGAATTCCTAACCTTAGAAATTCTTAAGCTAACATTTACATGTTTTTAAAAGTATGCAGTTTTGCACATTCGTTTCTTCAGGACAAACATTGCTCATGTTACACTGTCTAACTAGCCAGGTTAGGATTTCATTTTTGGGATGTTCTGCATCACCTAACCTTCCCTACTAAGCTAGCTGGTAGGAGTACTTGCACTCTCGTATTCGTTTGTTCGCTCTGTACTAACACTCCCTACTAATTTCATTTGTAAGTGTCCTGGTGAGGGGAGTAGTAATCAGAGATGGCTTCTCCCATGTATTCACTCAGATGATGGTGGTGCGGGTCGATGGTGCTTGTTGAGGTGTCGCTTTGGTGGTCGTCCTCTCTAAAGTTGCTGTGTCGCTGAAGTTGTTGGCCATCAGATGGTCATGGGTGCCCTCCGAGATGTATCCTTGTAGCGCCCCAGGATGTGACTCGTGCGCCTTGCACTTCACAGGCTGCTCAGTGGTTGAAGATAGCTGCAGGCAGCTGCTTTGGGACAGCTGCCTGGGTGAGGTGGCTGTCTGCAGACGGGGTGACACTCATGGTTGTGTGGGTCGTCAACGTAGGTAGGCTTGGTCTCTCTCAAGGTACACAGGTGATTGGTACGCTGTACTTGCTGGCACTTTCCGATCCAGGTTGTAGAGGGGCTGCTACGACAGCACAGATGCTCTAGGGCGTCTGGGAGACAGTTTTTGTATTATGTACTGTGTGCGTGACCCGTTTTGTTACCTCTACAGCCACGTCATTTGTCTGGTTGACCGATGTACCAGTTGTTTCCATGGTCTGCGGTGGGCTTCCTACAGTCTCTTGTTCATCTTCTTTCTTAATGGGGATTGGGAAAGATGGGATGGGTAGCAGGGCGCTTGACCTCGTATCCCTATCCTTGAACATATCCACACCCTCAAAGGGTGGAGTTGCCGCGACTGAACCGGGGGGGGGGGAGGAGGTAACAGGTAAACTTGCCTCCTCCAAGTCAGTCTGTCTCCTGGTGTAGTGCTTCTTCCAGAACAGGAACGAAGACTGGGGAGACGTGCTCACTGCTTAGCGGGGCATCTCACAAACTTCCTGGCTCTCATCATCCAGGGGTGCGGCAAGGTGTGGAATGATGGGAGGCAGTGGCCGACTGTCTGCAACCTTAGCTGCGGCTGGAGGTTCACTTACCTCCTCAATAATGCTTCCTACAGGTTGCCTTCCTATATTGATTCTATCGGCTTGGATGCTCCACGATCTTACAGTAACTGTACTACGCTTTGCTGTGCGGGGTCTAGGTGAGTATGGAATGTACAAAATATGGGTAGAAGGTAGTATCGTAGGGGATGCTCCTCTGAATGATTTTCTGGGGTATGTGCATTACGACAGGGGAGGGGGTGAGTCCACCCTTCCTGAATTCGGTGTTTCAAGTCTATTGAACTGGGGTCGGGGTGCGTACCTCAGCCGCCTCTTGGGAGGTCGGGGTTTGGTTCCCTCGCATAGTTCCATTCCTACAAGGCTCGTTTTTGGTATTTTGCACTGGAAGTCCTGGTGTGGACTTGGTCGCACTCGTAACTGTCTAACACTGAGTGGCCTTCCACTAGCAGTGGTTTGCTGTCTTTCCAGGTTCCTATTCTCTCAACGTGGGAAATGTGCTTCGCTATTTTGGAGCTGCACGTGCTGCGAGCGGGAAGGAGCGGATCCACAAAATTATTTACCCAGAACAAAATGAGGGACAGACAGTCAGAAGCAACGCCCGCACCCTTCTGCCCTCATACAGAAACTTCCTGCTACTCCCACGGCCATAGACCGTAGAAGAGTTGGCAGGCAGGACGAGGGAGATACAGATGAATAACTGCCCCTTACTAGGGAACACCCAGCTGGCAAGCACCTCCAAGGACGTCGGCCCAGCCCCCTTCCCCAGACCGCCTTCAGCAAGACATGACCTTTCCTCCACCCACTGCCCCCTTGCCATGTTGCTGGCATTAACTTTATGAGAGACTCTCACTGTCTGTCCCTCATTTTGTTCTGGGTAAATAATTTTGTGGATCCGCTCCTTTTTTGCGGATAAATAGTTCCACTTCTGCCTCAGGGATTTGTGTCATTGAATTAACGTTTGTAATTAATTTTGATAGGACTTCATTGCCGGATAAGTGTGTTGTGAGCTGGGCTCGAAACTGGGGCCATCCCTCAATGAATTCCCCATACTTTTCCCACCATTTCCAGGCTTGACCGCCCAGTTGGTGGTGTGCTTGGCCTACCCATTGCTTCACAGATATGAGGTGATCCCTCATTTCTCTCTCGCATTTACAAAGACCTCAGGGCCTTCGTATGGCCTACCATGGAACGCTCGCAAAATTAGTTCTGTGAGTATTCTGGAAGACACCGGACTGGTTCCCGCCACCGGGTTCGTGGGTTGTTGGGTGTGTTCCCATCTACACAATTCACATTGATATACCTGTCCTGGGTTTCTCACATATTCGTCTGCCCACCTGATACATCTATGGTGGTATTGTCTGTTACAGAGGATACAATGTACAATGGCCTTCGCACTCTGGCCATTGGCATTTCCTCACCTGGGCATGCCTACAAGTGTAGCACCTTAACTCTAGGCCGTCCATACACCTCGGCGTTTCCTCCCATCCTAAACAAGCATAATGATATTGTCTGTGACAATACATGCACTGTATGACGTTTATGCCCGTTCCAACACACGTCTGTACGGGACACTGGGTGCTTTGGATTTCTTTGAGATTAGCTTCCGCTAATTTGACTTGTGGATCCTGCAAACTCTCCTCGGAGCTATACATGGTCTTAGAAAAGTTGAGCACCATGGGGTGTGTACGTTTACTCCCTGAAGTCAAAGTGCTCCTTTGCAAGGAGGCTTGGAGAAAGGAGGTGGTGACTGACTCGGTCCCAGCTCCCAAGGCTGATCTATATGGAGCTGTATGCCCCACATTGGGAGCCAATTGACGCACTGTCAGTTGCGACCAACGTGGTTGCCTAAAGGAGGGTGGAGGTATGACTGGCTCTGTCCAAGATCCCAAGGTTGAGCTATATGGAGCTGTACGCCTCACATTGGGCGCCATTTGTAGCACCCTGTTGTGGTGGTAGGAGGTTCCCGGCCTATACCTTGATACTCCCTACTGGCACTGAGTCTCTCACCTTGTTACAGGGGCGCCTCACTGGAGGTGCACCTATCGTTAGGGTGGATCATTAGGAGAACTGATTTCCCTCCGGGTGGTTATAAGTAAAGTTGTTCCGATACCGATACTTAGTTTCAGTATCTGCCGATACTTAACCTTTTTCCGGTGTATCAGTATTGGGCCGATACATTAGTATCGGTTATAGACAGTGAAATTGGATTATTACAGTCGAAACTTAAACCATTGAACTCGCTTGAACCGAAAGTCCATGTCCAACTAGCATTTTGTGTGGTCCCGACTAAATTCCTATGTTAATAATAGTGCTGAACCAATACCTATACCGATTTTAAATATCTGCCGTTATTAGTAATATCTGCCCGCACGAACCAATTTTATTTTTAGCCGATATTGAGACACTATATTTTCCGTTAAACCAGAGGATGATAGGGTGGCAATGTTGAGTAGGAGGGGCTCAACTGCTGCAGTTTTTAGTCAGCAGTTGCCGTTGTTATTCCAAGCTGTTGTTACTCCAAGCACTAAACTGACAAATAAGTCATTCCAGGACCGCAAATGGAGGAAGAGACATGCCTCTCTGCTGTGAGATAATCATCTACAGAAAGAGGAAAGAGAGAGGAAGGGAGAGAGAAATGCCCCTCCCACTCCATTGTGGCCCCTTGCTGTGACAGGCACTGTAGGAGATAATCATCTAGAGCTTGCATTGTGGGTCACAGAATTACCAGCTTTGCAGGGCCACACTCAGCTACAATTTGTAATATCAGTATTTAAAATATTTTAAGAAGCAATGATTCTGGCATTCATAACCCAGGAACTTGCAGTGCTTCAATTTTACTGTAAAATAAGAGAGTGCTGAATTAAAAAACTAAACATATTAAACATTTTTTATTTTCTGAATATGAACAACGTTGAATTATGCTGAGAAATGTGATACACAAACTTGTATATTTAATAATTTTAATTTTATTTGTTTAAAACATATATTGCTTAAATTGCCATGACGTAACTTTGAAAATAAATTACTAAAGTATATTTTGAGTGCTGCTTATCTCTGATTTTGAAGAATTAATGTGAAATTAATTTTCCTAATGTTTTGTATGTTTACTTGAAGCATGTACAGTAGAACCCTGTTATAACATTTTCCTGCATATAACACCATTATTTCATGGTCCCACCATTTCTCCATAAGGCTTAATGGTTTCATTTCCTGCATATAACAGTGTTAAAATTTCCATTTTCTGCTTATAACATCAGTGTTTAATTCCTTGCAGCCTCTCAAATTAAATTTTTCTCTTAAGTAAAATTTCAGACATATTAAAAATGTAGTAGCTTACGAACAGATACAGAAAACAGGTTATACTTGAAATATTAATGATTTTAGAGACGATGGTCCTGAAAATTACTAAGATAACCAAGAGTAGATGAGTGAACAAGCATCCAGAATGCATGCCATTGTGCATTAATTGATGATGCTTTGGTCCATGGAACTCATATCACATATTTTTGCATCAAATGATTAAGATTATGATGACGAACTTGACAAGCTATTTATATACAAAAATTATTACATTATATATATATTTTTTTTGCTTGATGTGTCCCTGCAGGTGCAATACTGTATCCTGCTTATAACATTTTGTTATATTGACCTCTTGAGAAATGTTATAACAAAGCTCTACTGTAATTGTATATTGTGTGACACTAACTTTAACACACATTTTCATCAGATTCCCAAAATACTTTTACTGCTAGTATAAGTCTTTTAGTCCATTACTCATATGGCCATTGTATTTATATGCATTATGTATAAAAATGTAACTATTAAATATGTCCGGAAAGTTAGAAAAAGTCAACACAAAATTAAAGAAACCCTATTCACTGCACTTTATCAGCAACTATTCAAGTAGTACATGAGAAAAAGTTTAGCTGCTGTACAAGAGAAAGATATCTTGCGTAGTTCGCACAGCTGTTGCCACGTCACAAGTACACATTGATACACCATTTTGTGTAACGTGTTGTCGTGGAAGTCATGTTACCATCTGTGGGATAGTAATTGCACGACATTTATTTCTAAACATTGCAACATAATACAAGTTTTCTGTCACAAATGATTTGTTGTGAAGAAATTAATTTGGAATTTATTATGTTTTTACGGAATCATAACTTAATATTTACAGGAATAAAAAAATTTAGTGTGGCCTATACATGGAATATTAACTATCCCTAATTTTTCATCAAAATCTTCTGATGCTGCATATAGATGCCAAAATATATATATATCATGATTGCAAGTGGAGAATTTTTATCTCACTGTGCTATTGGTGACTATAATATTGGAAAATATATTTTAATTTTTAATACTTCTCATATTTCTGCATAATAATTGTGAGCTGTAACAACAAACAAATGGTAGAGCATTATTATCGAGGTATCGGCAACGGTATCGGGAAATCTGTATCGGTATCTGAAAATGTGGTATCGGAACAACTTTAGTTATAAGGGGCCCCTTCATCAGCATATAGGTTTTGAACGAGTGTTCCTTTGCCTGGCGGGTCGGGGTTGGTCCCACATTGGGGTCCTTACGGGTATACCACCTAGTGGAAGGGTTATGTTTGAAGGGAGGAAAATCAAATCCCAGGGTGAGCTTGGTTGAAAACAACTACCTCACAGGGAGCGCGACCTTGTTCACTGTGAAGGTTGCCAAAATACGGGACGCCAGCTGTCCGAAAGAATGAAATACTGCAGGTGGAGTTGGAGATGATAATGGAATGAGAATGAGATTGACTTCCCTCAGATAGTTCCTACTCGGGGTCTTGTTCACTTCCGGGACGTTTGAAAGGGGCCAGCCTCGTTGGCTTACGATAAGGAACTAAGATGTGCTGAGGGGAAGCTATCCAGAGTTTTGATGTAGATTTGGGAGGTATGGAGAGGTTAATTACTTTCTTTGCTGCAGTTTGGATCGTACACGTCTTTGGTGGTGCAGTGTCGCTAACTTGGGATGGGGCAGGTTGCTTCGCAATCAGTGCAGGGTTAGAAGGGCTGAAAATACTAATGTATCCGTAGTTGGCCACGGCCAACAGATGCTGAGTTCAGAATCTAGTTCGGATTTGTGTTCGCAAGCTATATAGGGTGAAATCGGATTTGGTGCGGGACCAGTGACTTCTGGTAAGGTGGACAGGGGTGCAGTGTTGTGAGTGGAGTCGACTGTCGGTGCGCCACCAGACTCCTGTAGGTCCCTCCGTAAGGCCCGTCCAGTTCAACTACGTTTTCTGCTAAGCAGTCCTACTCCCTTTCTAGTCATCTAAATTTATAAAAATTAAATTTACCAAACTAATCTTATATTACAAGGTTTCTATCTCTCTAACTGAGGCTCTTTTCATTAATGTACTGGTTGGTCTTACTCTACCCCTAGCCACCATAGTACAGCCCTCGTGGGAGTATCTTATTAAGTCACTCCTGAAGCACTGACAAGGAGAAATGACAGGCTGGAATCAAAATGGTACCACAGGCAAGCGGGGGCGTACTGGACACTCCCAGGAATCCCAGTATGTCTTTGCGGGCTATAGCCTTTGCAGGCCCTGTGATCCTGAGGGGTTCAGCCCACTCACACTTCACATTTATTCTGCAGTAAAAGGTTAGATTTGCTGTAGAGCCCCAAATGAAATTAATTAAAATTAAAATGATTAAGGATGCATAAATGACTACCTCACCAAGGTTAGGGTTTGTTGGAGCATTTTATTGACACATGAGGAAACATTGGGTTCCGGTTCTTTTATAATCTAAAACCAATATTAATTATAAATTATTTAAATTTACACCATGTGAAGGTGAACCTGGATAAATTCTCTCCAAACAAGTAAACTTCATGAATACTAAACGTCTCAATTAACAGTGAGTTAGTTATTGGAGGGGTGGTTGTCCGGACGGTGCGTCACGACGGCCTGCTACCATGGGAGTCAAGGAATGACTGAGGTAAGGCCTGCAGGGTTGGGGATAATGAAGTTACCTCCAGAGAGCCTTCAGAAGTTGCCAGAGATGGAGGTACTGAAGAGCCTTTGCAAGCTGGTGGATGAGCCTTCGCAGGCTGCTGTAGAGGAAAGCTGGCCTTCAGGGTGAAGGTCGTGTCCAGACCCAGGAGAGCCCTCAAACCTTTGAGGTTGGCGGGCAGACGAACTCTGACAAGACCATTTTCAGGATTCCTTATATAGTCAATATCTTAGATTCTTGTCTCTCACAGGGGTACAAGGGTTGCTAGCCTTCCACCGTAGAGGTAGATTATCTCAGGGTAGCAGGCAGCACCACACTTTTCTTATTACCATGGTAGATACTGATGACAAGTTTACCGCCTCTTCTTGAGGCTCAGCGGCTGTGACGTCACTGGGTTCAGGGGTGCTGTGATCCTGTGGTGACTCTTTCAACATCTTTATCGGTGTCAGCTGGTCCGTGGTTCATCGAGTCAAACAATCTCTGGTCAAGGGTGTGGCGACCGCATGTCCAATTCTGGGTGGGCAGTACAATTTCCATAATAAAACACGTAAATTATTTTTGGTGTGTCTAGTTGTCCAACACGTGGAATCAACCCTGTAGCCACTAGAATAAATGTACGCTGCTTTAGACGTGCCTTAAGACTCTCAGCGCTCGCTAATGGGGCAAAGTCAACCAGTAGTGTGTGCAGTCGCTTTGTGCAGCAGTGTGGCATGCGTCAGATTAAACCTAGTCACGTGATTCATCAACTGTCAAGTTACTTTTCATAAATGCCTAAAGTGTTAACATTGTGGTTGTAAGAACCTAACCACAACACAGAGTGCTTATTATACTTGATTCATTGCGAATGATTTGACTGTTAATGTGGTTTCATGATGGAAGATAATAGTTATGGTGGGCGAGTCACCACTCTAACTGCAAATTACCCGTTGGTTTAGTTAAACTGACTTCACACTATCAAAACATATCCATATTTATTACTAAAGAAAGTTATATTACTTTTCATTTTGCTGTAAACCAACCACTAAATTAAACAGGAAAGTTATGTTCATATAGTTTTACTTATACTGGTATACCTACCTGATGAAACAAAATTCAATACTCAAACTTATAGGGATGTTAGAAGAAACCAAAGCAGAGGTTTTATTGAATAACTATAGGTTGGAAATTGACAATTGCGGTACATTTTGATGTGAATGAGAACAAAACCATTACATTTCAATTTAATTACAATCCCGTACAAAAACAGTTTGAAATTGCAGCCTCTTGCTTCCATACCTGCTCTGCCATTGCTGGTCATACATGTTCCAATACCTCAGGCATGTGCTGTAGAGAGTAAGCAGCTGCAAGCTTTTAAGCAATGAGCTCTTGCTCAAGTTCAGTTGCGGTCTCCTACACCAGGCTCTTAAAGTTCTCCAACACAAAATATTTAAGAGGGGTGAGGTCAGGAGAATGAATAGGTCCTGCAGTGGTTCCACTGCAGCCAACCCATTGTACACCGTATCTGCGGTTGAAATGTTCTTAGATGTCTTGAGAGAAACGAGGATTTGTGCTGTCATGTTGAAACTACAACCAACTTTGAATATCAAGATGAATGTCTTCAAGAAACTAAGGCAGTGTGTTTTCAAAGAACCGCATGTCCAAGTTACCATTGAAATGTAAAGACGGCATGTACAGCCTAATCAAATTATCCCCAACAATACCTGTCCCCATGTTGACAGCAAACTTTGTTGGTGGGAACAGTTGAAGCTGTTGTAAGGGTTTTCATCTGTCCATAGGTGTGTGTTGTGTAAATTGACTATTCCATCTCAGGTAAAAAATACTTCATGTGTGAATAACACAAACTGCCCAGTACAATGTTCTTTGCTGACAAAACTCAACTCAATGTAGTCATTTGATTGTAGTCCATACACCCCTTGTGGATGAAGTGGATGTAGCTGTCGTTCATGCCATCCCCACCAAATAGCCATTTGGTCAACATGCAATTACTGTGCTACACGTTGCAAGCTTATTGATGGATTATTCTCGACCTTTTATAAAACCTCCTTCTCAAACTTGAGTGCGTTTGCTATGCACCGACAGCCAGCATTGGTTCTGTGGACCTAAAACTGACATTTGCTAAATTGATATTGTGCAGTAAAAAGGATTGTAATATGCCATCATCATAAGTAGTAAGCACCCATTTTGACAAACTTACCTGGGGACACATCTTACAATACACTTTTCTGATCTTGATTTAGGGTTTTCACATGTCATAATGCTGAAAATATATGTGAATGGGTATCCCTGTTGCAGCCAACATTAACACATTGTTGTTGCAGCTTAGCTCAGCTTATGGTGTAAGATATCTTCTTTGTACCTCAAGCTGAGACCTACTCTCTTACACGTAATTGCATTTTTGTTACATATATTATATTCAGTATATTTTGTACGCTTTATATTTTATTTACCAAAGTCACAACAAAATAATGAATGCTACACAGGGTAAACCCGAAGAAGTGTACTTACAGTACTTTCTTACACACTTGCATCTCTGACCATGGCAGTTTCACTATTACATCACAAAAATTTTTAATCAAATTTTTTTGTCGCCAATATTTGCACACAACAGCCAGCAACTGCTGCATCTTGAAGTGCAGACTCTGTAGATAATATATCACTAAACATAGCAGCCATGTTTGGATGGACATATTTCACAATCAGTATATTAGTTTGTGTTATCAGCTCGCAGCACATTATCAGCTCCCAGTTCCATTACCTTAGTAGGTGATCAAGTTCCTGAAATGTTCACTGTGAGTTTTGCAGTCGCTGAGGTATATTGTGTGCAGTACATGTTGAGCCATTTGATCTTTGTAGTTAACTTTTCGCATCCATGTGTCGCTTACCCTGCTGTGCATCAGCTGTATTGTTTTAAGTTTTAGCTAGTACAGTAGAACTAGTCATTCCTCTAACTCGGATCTTTGGATAACCCAAATTGATGTAGCGGTAACAAATAAAAAATAGTACTACTCCAAGAAGTAGACTTTACTGAACATGTGTTTGTAATCTGTAAATATGTTTATAACATGTTTTGTTCAATAATTATAATGGACATTTTCTGTATGTGCTGTATATATGTCTTTGATTGATTTTTCTCACATTATCTGGTTAACCTGGATTTTAGTTATCCTGGATTGACTCTGATCCCAGTTGATCTGAGTTAATGAGGTTCTACTGTATGTTATTTCTCACTGTTGTGTAATCATAGTGTCACGAATGAGAGGTGGAGGTTACTGAACTCGGTAGGTACTTTCCTTCCATGAGGGAAGACCACTCTAAAACATAGCTCAAACAGAAAAAGAGGTGGGGGATCGGTCATTAAGGGAGGCCAACAGTTCGCTTTTCAGCTATGCTTACATTTCCTTTCTGAAAAGTGTGTGTGCGTGCGTGTGTGTGTGCGTGAATGCGTGTGCGTGTGTGCGTATGCGTAAATTGTTCCTTGACAATCATTTAATGACAAACCAAGATTATAAAACACAGAAAGATAGTCATGACCAACGTGTAAACACAAATACAAAAATAGGATTGACTAACTTTCATGCAGTACTTATACAAGCTTTTACCCTAAATTCTGGTAAATTTACCATGATAATTTATACGTTCATTCAGTACCTATATAACAAATACTGGAGTCAGAACATAATTAGTATGTGAACAAGTAAGTGACATGAATATAGTATTTCTAAAGGACACCATTTACAACTGGTTGTGGTGGCCCCAGAACATTATCAGTTCATTAAACAGTAAAAGTTACTTATCTATGTGGCAGTAGACATCTCTCTGCCTCAGGCTTAGAACAAACCTCCTTCTCATAGCCGTATTCTCTCACACTGCCCGCTCTTCTCATTAATTGATTCACAGCACCTCACATAAGTTTTTATAAACTTGTGCACACTCACCACGGGAATAGAAAGAACTTTATCATAATTTTTTTCCCATCAGTATTGCTGACTTTTTGAGGAAAACCTGAACAAATATCACCTAATGCACACAGGTGCAAAGAAGGAAAGTATCTCGTCAACACACCCCATTCACGTGTGCAAATGTGGCACTTGGAAAATATCATAGACCATCTGTGACACACTTCAACATTAACCATATAGGCTACATGACACACACAATTTTCTAACTCGAAAAATTATTCTAACAATATTGTGGTATTAGAGCATTAATGTGTGCAAACAGTAAAATTAGTTAGTTCAGTTAGTAGTGAAGAAGAAAGTGAGGTGGGTAGTTTGGCTTAATATCTCGTTGACAGCAAGGTCATTAGAAACTGAGCAAGTTGCTCAGGGAAGAGGGTTTGGGTAAGGAATGGGAATTAATTGGCCATGGCCTTTGTTAAGGACCCTTCCCAACATTCGCCTGGAGTAATTTCGGCAAACCATGGAAAACCGAAATCAAAATGGCTGGACCGGAAATCAAACTCGAGTTTGAAGTGGAAAAAATTTGTGTATGTTTGTAGTGGATTAAAATTACAAAATTTCTTATAATGTGTATTTAAAAATCTGCTTATGCCCTATGGGTATAAAATTAGCCAATAAAATGTATTTATTCTTTGCCCAGCATGCTGTTTGTAAGTACAACCCTTGACTGAAATTAGCTTTGAAATAATTAATATTTGAAATAAACTTTCTTTTTTGTTTATAGAAATATGTAGAGGCAGCCAAGGCTCAGCTGAAGAAGGTTCTGAAAATATGGGTTCGCGAGATGTACAAAACTGCAGACAGATTAAAAAAAGAGGAAGAAGACTTGGAAAAACGTACAAAGAATCTTGAAGAAGCAAAGAAGATAATTATCAATGAAAATTCTAGCCTGCCAAAAGCCACACGTGTTAAAATATGTCAGTGTTCTGACTATCGTGGGAAGAGAGTGAAGATAAATGGCTGGGTTCACAGGTTACGCAGACAGGGTGAGCTTTGTCAATATGTGCCTTATGACATGTTGAAAATTAATAGTATTGTTTTGCTTGGCAGTATGAGAGTTGAAACCAATGCAAATATTCTATTTTCATTATTAACCTTGACACTGGCTAACAGCCAGCGATGCTAGAGCCCATAACGGTGCTCACGTGTCCCGCACGTACACAAAGAGGCCGATAATTTGAACTTTCCTATAAATGTTAATTTTAGGTTAAAATGTGTTATATTGTCTTTAGTGTGTTTAATATCTCTTAAAATGTTTTAAAGTGCTTGTACTAATTTTAATTGTTTGGTTATGAATATTCAAAGTGCCTGCGACACCGAGATTAAGAACACTTAATATTCTGGCATTAACGCCATCACAAAGGGACATTAAAATAATATTTAAATTCATAACAAAATTATAGAAATGTAAAACAATATCTAATTTAATTTGTGCCATTTTATTTTCAATATGAAATATTTTACTCAGCGTGCATAGCGCTTCCACTTATGTAAACCCCGTAGGCGGCCATGATAGGTCCGTGCGACGTGTGTATCTGGACAGTCTGTCGAGGAGAGCTGGCGAGGTAAGACACTGTCACGTACGCACTACAACTTTTGTTCACTGATTTAGGTTTCCATAGTCAATTTAGTTTACCGGTTAATATTTGCTTACGTACGTTTTTCCAGACAATTTCCCCAGCATTATGCCTCTGCTTTACTAATTTTTACGCCCTTGCGGCATTTTTAAATTAATCAAAGAAGCAGGAGAAAGATGTCAGAGGTCACGTGACCCACACATTTTGAATCGGACACCATCTGCCTATGTTTATGGCATTTCAGTGTAACTTCTGCATTATTACTACACACAATTTTAAGAGCTTTATTTTTATGTATGTATTTAAGGGTAATTTTCGTGTTTGAATATTTTACGGCAACATCACGTATAACCACGTGGCTGACTGAAGCCAAGCCATTGTATGCGCCATCATTGTATTTTAAGAGCTTATTTATATAACATTGTATGTACAATAATTTATTTCAGTGTTCTATGTCAGTTTTATTCAGAGTTCAATGTATTTTTCATGTAAATTGATGCTTTTTGTACTTGACCACGTGGTCACAGTAATGTTTGATTTCACCGCCATCAGGCATGTTACAAGCCTGTAACAACGCAATCGTAAAGAGAATAATTTCCTCAGCAAGAATATTTTATCTGAATTTAATTTACCGTTTCCACACAGAAATATTGCACTTTCACCTGCACCACGTGGTCTGCTACGAACTCCATCCAGCGGCCTCCACGCCACCTAAGCTTGTTTTTACACGAGTGTGTTTATTGTGAATATTCATCTCGTGTCCCATTTTATTTCCTGTATCATTCAAGTGTCTATGTAATTGTGTAATTAGTGTACGGTGCAAGTATTCCCGTCCTAGCCGGCTCTGTGTATAGGCAGTCACCACACTAACCACGTGCTGGAGGGCGAGCCCCAACAAGTTTGCGTTATTGATGCTGAGTAATCACTTGTGTTAACATTTACTCAAGGTATTCATTTGTAATTCACCGTGTCCTATCTTCAGGGAAAAATCGTCAGTCCACCCTAGCGGCTGTCGGCCCTCTTCCCTTGTGAAGGCTGTGCTTTCACGCACCTCGATGAGATCATCTATTTAGGTGTGCGCTAAGTTAATTTCTGGCTGGGGAGCACCCAAAAGGAATTGGCTAGTCATGAACAAGTTAACCATTTTATTTGCACGTTGATGTGTATAAACAATATCAATAAAAACAAGTCTACAGTGAACTCAATTTTTTATTCAGTAGTGACAGTGTCCTAGCCACATATGTTTTAGCTATTGTTTATTTGAGTGATTTTATTAAAAGTCTAGTATTGCCAACGTGATTGTAAGTACGCACGGGTGAGACAGATACACAGAACTCGCAGCATCCCAGAGAACCTTGAGTCTCAATAGTGCGGTGATTGGGAGCACTGCTGACACCCAAATTACCAGTAAGTATTTGTGTCATCGTTCGTCTTGTGTCTCACGACGGCGTCAACCTTTTCCATAGTTAAAGTGAAAGTTATAGTTCTGTATGTCACATGTTAACAGTAGCATGTGGCAAAAAGTAGTGAACCAACCTTACTTGTACAAGGTTGCTTCCAGCTGTGGCTTGAGAATCTTAGTTGAGTAAACCATAACTGTATGATGTCTAGACAAACTTCTACAAGCTGTAATGGTGTGTTGAAACTAAATTGCATAACTGCCTCCAGATGTATAGTATGGTGCTAGTTCCTTTGGTGGTGGTGTTGGAACATTCAAGAAGGGATGCCGAACAAGTAAAGATAATATGGATGTGGGGGACGCAGGATCGTATCCTGAATATTTTGGCAAGGCATGCAACACGAAACTTACTTTGGCACTTCGCTTTGTACAAAGGAAATAAATGTTAATAATACAAAAATAATAATTAGAGGTCGCTGGAGATGTCTTTTAAGTGCGTTAGTACCGTTTTCCTCTCACTCTTAATCCAGTTGGCAAATAACAAAATTTAGTGGTCAAATCAAATAATTTTAAATTTAATAGTTGAAAAGTTTAAAATTCATTAAACACCCAAAATTCACAAAAAACTTAAATTCGTTAGTAGTAAGTCACTTGAATTAGGGTAAGGTAAAGTTATACACTTGTTAACAAGAATAATTTGAAATCTGTTAAAAATTTTAATATTTGCCTGTCTTGATACGTAACTAAAAAGTATAATTACTTCTGAAAGTTTACAAAGCATGATATATTTTTTAATTTTAAGTTTTCGAAGTTTATTTCTACTGTAATATTTACCATTTGTTTCGTAAGTAATCATTCAAACAACAGACATGGCCAACAGAAGAGTTTAAACAATATTTCGCTATTGTATAACTGAACTGTTTCTTTTGTAAAAGTCAGGATTAAATGTTCGTAGAAAGTTTCTGAAGTAGTTCTCTGTCTTTAAATTGTTGAAAGCAGGCGTAGATTTCCCATTTTTAAGAAGTTCTAACATCTCACTAAACAAGCATAACTCGAAAGATTTATTAAATACACTTATTACAATGTCACTTTTACAGTCATCATTCATCTTGTGAAACTACTGCTTAAAATACTGATTCAAATATATCAGTAGTACACGCAGCCCATCAGTCACTAAAAGCTGAATACAGGTATATAAACTCACTCGCTAGCATTCTGAATGCAATGTCACCTTGTGCATGCATTGACCCACATTTTGCGTGTACTTGCTGTGATGTCACACCAGATGAACGAGTGTTAAGAATACCACAGCACTATGCCTCGATGTTTTAGAGAACTATTATAATCAATTATTATCGAAACATGCACAGCATGTGCCACCCCTAAACGCCTTGCAGCGACTTTTCGAGTAACTATTAGGAAAAGAGAGGCTTGCATTCCAGTCCCATGTGCCAACGTAAATTTATTTTTATTTCAAAGAAAAATAGGTAGTATATGGTTAGGAAATATGTTTACATTATATTAAAGCATGCACTGCAGTCATCACATTCATGGAGAATACGCCCCTGGGGGGGATGGCTTCCCTTAGCATCCCACTTGGCAGGCAGAGGCTAAGGGTGCTTTCATTCAAATGACAGCAAGCACTGGTTGCCAAGTAAAAGCTGAACCAGGCACCACTCCATAATTGTCACCATTCTTAGGACTGACCAGAACTATTGGGTAGCACCTCAGGCCTTTTAGTATTGTGCTTAGACTATTGGACATGTCTCGTAGCCATGCTAGTGGAAATTCAGAGGTGCTGTCCTAATGAGGGAACTTTTGCCTTCATTTCCCCCAACTAGGACTAATCACTCTTGAGGCCAATGGTCATGTAAGCTCCGACTTGAACCAGAGGCAGATAGGTGTGTCTCTTGAGGTGATGACTGTCTTTGCAAAGCTATGAGTTACCCCTTTATGTAACTATAAAGCATTAAATAGCAGCCAAGTATTGGTTTCCATTTCCAAATGACATAGGCGGAAGCGGATGCCAGACATCCTTTTGTTACAAATTACAATGTAAACCCTTCTAAGCTGAGAATCGCTTAATGCTACTACAAATTTTCCTGTTTACCTGGCATGGGTGCTGTCTTTAATGTTTCCATTAGTGGAGCTAAGAACAAGCACTAGCTCCAGTCCCACATAACTATGTTGG
The DNA here is from genome assembly GCA_029891345.1 of Dryococelus australis. Classification (NCBI taxonomy): domain Eukaryota; kingdom Metazoa; phylum Arthropoda; class Insecta; order Phasmatodea; family Phasmatidae; genus Dryococelus; species Dryococelus australis. Next base: position 97,508,153 of record CM056995.1, on the reverse strand, counting down.
AGAATGCAAACCACACAATTGTAGACTATATATGTACAATTGTACAGCCTCCATTGTTGGTCCATTTCTTGTATGTATTTCTGGGTGATGATTGAGAGGTATAGGGAGGGCATCCAGTAACTCAGTGGGTTCTCAGAGTCCTGGCCTCACTTGTACCGGAATGTTCCCATCCATCACACAGTGTCCACTGGCCAGTGGAGCCTATGCATAGACCAACTGCTGTCTGCTGACAGTGGTTGACTATTCGCCACATACTGGTTCAAATCCCATCATATGCCAGCTGCCAGTAGTGGCAGTGGCCATTGCTTTTACCACCCCCAAGTGTTACAAACCATATCACAAATCATTTAAACTTGCTACCTGTTCATACCGCTCTTGAAGTGAAGACATAACCTACCCTGAAGGAGCAAGCAAAATTAAAACTTAGAACAGTGTAGCAATGAAAGTTGAGACGTGAACAAGAACATTAAACATTGCCTTTCGCTGGCCACACACGAGCAAATCCAGACCCCTGTGTGTAGAACAAGAATAAATAGGTGAAGTTACCAGCAGTCATAAGTGGGCAAAATTATACGTAATGTTGAGAGGTATCACTGGTGGTGCTGTCTCTCTCATTTAGTAAAAAAACCTGTGAATGCTGTTTTACCATTTGTTTGACTTTAATTGTAATAGTATTTTATTAATTTTATAAAAATGCAGTTTATTTAATGATTTATGGATTAGAATTGTCAGTCTCATGTGTGACATCTCTTTTATTATTAGTTTTGCCATTTCACTTAAATGGTGTTTTTTTCTCTCCAAATATAAAATTGTATGCTCGAGTATAACGTGTGTTAAGTTTATGCTAAGATATTTTATGGTTTTTTTTAATTAGGTAAGCAGTTGATATTCATCACTCTAAGGGATGGCACTGGCTTTCTGCAGTGTGTGTTGAATGATATGCTCTGCCAAACATATGATGCACTTGTTCTATCTACTGAGTCTACTGTGCAGCTGTATGGCACCATCAAATCAGTGCCAGAAGGAAAAAGTGTTGGTGATATTTTTAATGCCCTATAATTAAGTACATTAATCTTTCAGTTTAAGGTCTTTTAGTTCAGCAACTCTTTCACTGTATAACAACTATTTTTGAGGTCCCAACAAAGTCCCGAACAATATAAAGACTTTTTCCCCAGTCCTCTGACAGTCTTTAAAGTGGAAGGTTACTATATAATTTTTATAATGGTAGTGTTATTAAAGAAACTGATGAGTTTTGACTAAGAGTCTCTTTAACATTGAGAAATTCACTGTGTACTGAGAGTCATTTAACTTTGGTAAATTTTAACAGACATTGTGACCAATCTACACTGCATGTAAACAATAAATGCCTCATTTGCAAAGTATTGCATCAGCTGATAGTTGTTGCGGGATGCATGATATGTAGGCATTCTTTTCAATGAATATGAAGAAAAATAGTACTCTGGATGAAAAATTATAATTTAATTAATTACATTTATAGTTTAAATTATGCTTTTAGAATACCATACTAATTTTTAGAGCTATAAAGCAAGGGCCTTAAAACATTTTGAAAAATTATGGTAAACCACGAGTACTTTACGGTTATGTGAAACATCTCCACTCTGTAAAAGCCATTATGTTCTCTTTCATCATGATTTATCTACATGCGAGAAATCCTTGCTGGTGGTATTAGAAAATTATATCTGCAGTTAATTATTTTTGTATTTATAAAGTAAACACACAAATTTCTAGAATATTGGCTAAGGGTTTAAAGATAGCAGATATATTATTCACTGTTAAAGAAAAAAGGGGTGGGGTGGATGTTTACTTTACATTGCCTGCTACTGTAGGCCTATACACGTAGGTTATGTATCCAAATAGTAGGTAATACACAATATACTTACCAAGTACATTTCGACAGCATTTTCTGCTTGAATCACAACAGTAAACATAATTTAAAGTTAAAAAATCCAGTCACATTAAGTAATAAGTTTCATAATTGACAAAAACAGGCAGTGCCAATATTAAAAACCTAACCTTACAATCTGTCACAGTCACATTATAAAATCGTCTGACAGCGACACAAGTAGCTAATAAGGCCCCAGGGGGTGAGGAAATATCTTAGAGCAAAAAATTCAACGACTCCATAATGTTTTCCTAACAGATGACTTAATTGTTCAGAAAAGTAATGGCAAAGTGATTGATGGAGGAGGGGGGGGGGGGGAGTTAAAATGAGAACGAAGACAAACAGCATGTAAATAAATTGATGCACACACTCACACAAAGTTATGCTGAGAGTTTCTTGACTACATGGAAATGGAATAAGATAGCCTCATTACTGACAAAGTGGTGCTACGAAGGATTCTTTTCTGTGTAACATTTCAAAAAGTTTTGGCTGAAGATTTAAATTTTTGTGGAATATTGAGTATTACTCATTTATTTGTTATCAGATGTGTTCACTTTTATAAACGTGTGTAAATCTAATACCCGAACAAAAAAATAACTGCATCACTTGACTTCTGCCTGGAAACTAAGGTTATCTTTGAGCAAGTGTAAACAGAGTGCACACATGGGTGGTTATTAATAGCAGTGAACTGGTAACTTCACGGTTAAGTCGCAACCCGTTTACTACATGCACCCATTCCCCTTCCCGGTAAAACAGGAGTTGAGTGTATTTTATTAAATGTAATTTGTTGTTGGGGCCTTTATACAACTGTGCCACCAGTGAAATGTCAACATGTGTCTGCCACTTCATAAGGTTGCTTGTGTGCTTTGGGCCACCATTTTCCTTAACTATCATGAAGTGTGACGTCAGTGACAACTTATTTATATTTTAAATATTCAATTTGTTCATTTGAAGAAACAGCTCAAGTGTTTTGTTAATATAATAAGTTAGTAAATAAATTATTTTGTATCAGTGGCTGACTACCACCTCCAATTATTGTGGAGTTCACCAGTTGACTAAAAAAGGAAGAAGTCATGAAGGCCAAGAGAAATTTCCCACAATTAACGACTGTCAGCCTTCATCTGAACAAAACAAATGGACCAAGCAGACCTGTTTACATTAATGAAAATCTCACACAGCATCAAAAAACACTGCTCAAAAATCTGAGAGATTTGCGAAGATATGGGGTGAAATTTATCTGGGTAAACAATGGTAACATATTTGCCAAGATCAATGAAACTTCAAGGTCACTTAAAATTAAAGAAGAGGATGACATCAACCAACTAAAAGGAATGCTTTTGGAGAATGGTAATAACACCAATTCCACTCCAAGTAAATGCTAAAAAATATCTGCAATTGAAGACAATGATGTACTATGTGTTGAAGAAAGAAGCTTTTCAAATTTGCTGGATTATTGTGCTTTCGCAAAATCTTCAGCATGTGATAACTCTAAGTTAAAAATAATGTATTGCCAGAAGCTAAGAAACAGAAGAGGAACACTGCTTACTGCATGTACAATTAGACAGTAGAGTGGTCACAAACTGTAGAATACACATGTTAATCTGCTATAACCTCAGCAAAGGCAACTGCCCAGTGTTCCTCCAAAAATTAGAAAATCTCTTGAATGTTCAAAGCAGATACACTATTGTAATAGGTGATTTTAACATTGTTGATCTAAGTAATTCTAAAGAAATGCAAGACTACAGTGATCTTATAACAATATATGGCTTCTACCAGGTTAATACAATTTTCCCCATCAGATGCTCTAAAACTACAAATTCGCTGATAGATCATGTTCTAATTAATAAAACTCAGTATGCATGTAGAATATGTAATATAGTATCCATAGATAGTTGTGTAAGTAATAATAATGTTATTGTTTCGGAAGTTACCACTGGAATAAATAAAAAGCTACTATCTAGAGGTCAGGATAATGAGAGTAAAACTGATCACAGAATAAAAATTAATTACTCTAATCTTAGTATTTATCTCAAAGGGAAACTATGCTCTGACACTCTTGGAAATGAGGAGGATAGTGACAGAATGTACAATGAATTAATACGACACATTAAGGCAGGGAATGCAGCCAATAGCACTGATTGTAACACTAAAAAGAGGAAAAGATACAATATCAATCCTATTAGAGAAACATGGGTTAGTCAGGAATTAATACAAATGATTCACAGCCGAGACACACTTCACTCAAAAGTGAAGGCCAACCCACACAATGAACAATTAAAAACAGAATACAAATTGTGTCGCAACAAAATAACATAGCTAAAGCGACAGCTAAAAAGAGACTTCAATGCCAAGAAATTTGAAAGCTGTAATAACAATGTCAAAAATACTTGGAATGTCATTGCGATAATATATAATAAAAGGGTAACAAGAACTATAAATATAGACTCACTTATAATAAATAATATGGTAACTACAAATAAACAGGACATTTGCAACTCATTAAATACATACTTTACAGAAATTGGTAAAGAACTAGCATCCAAATTCACATTAAAAACTTATAAACATCTTATAATAGTACCCAAACAAATTCGTTGTTTCTTAAACCTACTGATGAACTTGATATAATGAGCATCATTAAAACAATGAAAAATAAAAGTCGTGTAGGTTAACATTCCAAGCAGGACACTTAAGAAAATATCACGTTCTATATGCCCCACACTTGTATAAATTATTAACCAATCCATAGCTTCTGGAAAGTTTCCAGCTAACCTCAAAATTGCTGAAGTCATACCAGTTTTTAAGCAAGGAGAACAGTGTAATCCAAGTAATTACATACACATTTCATTATTACCAACAATCTCTAAAATATTTGAAAAAATTCTTAAGAAAAGATTTGATACAATATCTGGACAGCTTCAATTTCTTTGCCAGTGGACATTATGGGTTTCTAGAATATTCAAGTGCACAAATAGCAACGTTAGACCTTGTAAACATGCTGCAAGACAGTATAGATAGTAATAACATTGCTGCAGGAATGTTCATTGACTTAAAAAAGCTTTTGATACAGAAAATGTATCACTTAGGCATAATGGGAGTAGCATTTAAACTGTTTGAAAACTATCTAAAGGATAGGAAGCAATATGTCGCTTTGAATGGCTACACAAGTAATCTAGAAACAGTAACACATGGTGTACCACATGGCTCAGTACTGGGTCCTATATTATTTTTAATTTACATAAATTATATTGCAAACTGTAAACTAAAAGCACACATTACTCTATATGCAGATGACACAAATATTTTCCATACAGAAGATAAGGCTGAAGAACTTATTAATAACATGCAGGAAGATATAAACACACTGACAGAATGGCTAGAACAAAACAAATTAAGCATTAATGAAGAAAAAACTAACTACATGTTCATAACCAAATCAAACCAAACCAAACCATAAAATGTGATAGACTACTTAAAATTAATAACAAAGTACTACATAGAGTGGTGTCTGCAAAATTTTTAGGACTGCTAATTCATCAGAACCTTTCATGGAATATTCATGCAAATAATGTTAAGAATAAACTTAAACCAGCTGCAGGGGTCCTGTGGAGAATAAAAGATTATGTTACAGTACAGGCACTAAAGAATATCTACTATACCATTTTCCAATGTCATTTGTTATATATGTTAGGTATCTGGGAAGCATGTAATAAACAGCTGTTTCATAGTATAGACGTAATTCAAAACAGAGGAATCAGAAATGTTTCTGGCTACGATACTAGAAAATGTGTGAAGGATATGTATGTCGAACAAAGAATATTACCTCTAAAGATGATAGTAGAAGAAGAACAAACTAAATTAGCCCACAAAATATTCAAAAATCATACTAAAAGTAGTTTGCAATACAAGTTTAAGAAAGATGTTAATTCCTATAACACAAGAAATTTTTACTGCTTAGACATAAGTAGAATTAATACTACAAAGTTAGGAATTAAAAGTATTAAATATAAATTAACTAAATCGTACAATAATTTAGGAACAGAGTTAAGAAACAGAGTGAAACAATATTTAAACTGCAATTGAAAAAATTTGTTTGGGAAAAATTCTGTGATGACAATAGATGAACAAATGTACATTTATATACTAGCTACATGTAATGTTAATATACGTGACATGACTAAAGGTTATACACTCTTTATTTAAGTCATATTGCGTGAATTATGTAAATATACCCATATGGATATGTATTTATTCTTTCTTACAATTTTATTATTAATTTTATTTTCTACTCCTCTTTAATTCTTTAATCTCATGTAACTTGTCATTCACAAGAAAATGTAGTTAATATAATATTGAGTTTGCTGATCATCTGGCTTGGTTAATGTGTAGTGCATCTGTATTTTTATTTTATAGTGTGTAGGCTAAGTATAATTTGTTGAACGCTATCAGTGTTTCCATGTGCATAGAAGGCTGAGCAAATATTATACTATTTCAATTCTGTGTATCTTATCTCCAATAACTTGTGAATTTTCATACGATAGGAGATATAGGATTTGTAACTGTTGTTGTAAGTTGTGTTTATTTGTATCTGCCTTCCAAAAGTGTTTTCATTTAAATAGTAAAGGGCTGGTTTTATGTACCTAGACTGCCTATAGCAATATGCTTCTATGGACTTAATTTAATTATTGAAACATCTTTTAAGTGTATGTATACTCTGATTATTAACCATTATGCAATATTTATAATATGAGACTATCATGACTTGAACTTCTATTGTTTTCTGTTTGATTTTTTCAATGAGTATTTGAAATGTCACCAATATGTTTTGTACTGTTCCCAAGAAGGAGTCATACTGGACTCCTGGGAACCTGCAGTAAATAAATAAATATATATATATATATATATAAAAGATAAATCAGTAGTGTGTTTTGCAAATAATGCTAGAAATAATGTTTTTTTGAAACTGTTGTGAGAATATTTGACATGTGCATGGCCTATTGGCCTTATAACCAAATTGATTTTATTTAAATTCCAATTATTTTACACGTGATTTCAAATTTTGCTGAAAATATTTAAAATGTGCATTTTTCACTTTGATATGAATGGTGACACATTGATCACTTTTTTGTTCTTGCCTGAGGTTTTGAAAGGTATGTGGCCTAAATAAATTATTTTTACCGTAGTTCATTATACAAAGAATCCAATTTTTTTTTTGGGTCAAGTTTAACTTCACTGAACATGTTTATGTATTTCTCACACTTCTATGAACACACACACATTTATAGTTTTTTGTTCTTTCAATGAAATGACAACTTTTAGAGTTATTGGAATTTGAATGTTTTTCCTGTACGAGCAAAATATTCCACTTCATCATTATAACAATGGGCATTCAAATTTATATTCATGAGAAGAGCTGTAAAACAATCCTGTCTCACAAAATCAAACTAGAGATCCTGACCCCACCATAAAATTAAACAGAATCATAACTAATATATTACTTTGTCATAACAAACATAAAATAAGTGGGAATGGCAAACAGCTATAGTAGCTTTAGTACTGGACTGAAGTGTTCAGTGTATGCCATTAGATTAGTAATGTTAGTTTACATTTTTTTTTCTTCGCTGACAGAACACCTGTGTTTGAGGGATACATTGTGGTCGTACTACTATTCGAGAACTGTCAAAATACACTGAAGTTACATGAAACGTAGTATAATAGTTTTTGTGTGGTGTACTGGGTTGTGGTACAATATAGAAATTATATTTATTTATGTATGCACATAATTGATTGCAAGTGTAAGATTATTCAGTTTAAAAAGAATAAAAATAATGTGGCTGATGTGCATTGAGGTCATTTGGTGGTAATGTCTAATTGAGTCTGTTGCATACTACTAACGATTTTGCTGAACTTATATGTTGTGTTAAATTGTTCTCAGTTAGATGCATAGACACATCTTATTTCTTCAGATATATACTAATATTATAAATTGGTAAGAGCTGTTCATGGTAAAGTGAGTACTTTTGCAAGCTTTCTCATTTGTAATATTAGTCAGTATATATATTATATTGTACCATTAGACTTTAACTTCAGAGTGCGGCGGAATATACACACTGTGTTTATTACATACATGGAAATATTTATTTAAAAAGGGTAGCTAAAAGATAAAAAATGGCTGAAAGGGAAAAATAACTCGGGCCTCAAAAGTGCTCACTTTACCGTTAACAGCATATAATGTGAGTTTATTTGTTTATATGTGTCTGGTAATCTCAGAAACTACACTGCCGACTCTTATAATTCTTTTACTATTAGAAAGCAACATTCTTTCAGATGGTCATATGCTATGTTAAATTAAAAAAAGCCCTTGAGAAATTTCAAAATTTGTAAACCAAGTTGGAGAAAAATGAGCTACTTTGCTGCTTTCTAAGCATGCCCTGTCAAAACTACAGGACTGATTATTGTAATTCTTTCACTGTTAGAAAGCTACATTCTTCCAGAAGGACATAGGCATATATCAAGTGGGGAGACATAGACCCAGTGCATAGAGTAATGCCAAGCGGAGCCACAGTGGTCCAGTGGCTACAGCAATCCCAAGGTGGGGCCGCAGTGGCTCAGTGAATATAAATATATTGAGTAGAGATGAAGTGGCCCAGTGGCTGGAAACGTTCTCCACTCTGGTTACAAAATTCTGGCTTCCTCTCCACAAACACAACACCTGCTCTCCAAACCGCCTTGGTTGGTCTCCAAAAGGCCACCTAACCTCCGCAACAAACTGTTCGTCCAAAGCTGCCACCTACCATAAATGCCAAACAAACTATCACCCCCAAAGGATCCCACCCCTGCTATAGCTCACGCTGTGGCTTCTGTCTCATCCACCAACCTCAACTTCTTTCAATAGCAGACTCACTAACTTTACACTCCCCATCCAAGGTAACTAAAACTGTGCAACAGAAAATCTTATTTATCAGCTACAGTGCCAACACTGCAATGCAGAATACATCGGCCTCACCACTAACACACACAGGCAGAGAATAAATGGCCACAGAGCAGATACCAAACAAGCCATAGCTTGTCACAACAATAACCTACAGGACAAACAAGTTGCAGCACATGCAGCATCACACAACAAAGATTTTGATTCCTGCTACAGTACCAGAGTTGCGAGCCCTACCACCTTCAAGCAATAGCTCACAACTGGGAATTACCTCACCAATTTATAACAAAATCCAGGCAGCTGCCAGGCCTCAACATAAGATAATCACAGCTCCTAACCACACTCATCAGCTATACCAGCAATTTTTCAATTTTCCCCACCTACCCTAGTTAGCTACCCGGCTGCTAGGTTTACTACTAACAGCACCCTTCCACCATACTGCAGTGTCGTATAACTCACCGCCTGATGAGCTGGTGTAGCCAGCGAAACATCGTGATTGCGCAGCCGCATGGAAAATGTGTTGTTCTTTGTGTGGTGTGTGTGTTTGTATGTGCACGTGCGTGTGTGCGCCTGTTGACAGGTACTACACTGTAAGTACCTGAATTTATTATACACCATCTTGATTTATTTTATGAAATAGTAAATGTAGTTTAGCCATGTAAAACTGTATTAACTCACATTACTGTGTAAAAGAAATTTTACTTCTTTATGAGCTACGAAATCTTGGTGTGTTAGGATTTTACGGTGGCTTTGATTTCATTGGTTATTCAGCTGAATTACATGAGTATTGTTGGATCAGTGATTCTTGTATGGAATTGTTCCAGCCTTAGTAAGGATGTTCAACTTTCATATTGGGGACTTTTGTGGTTGTAGGCACCAGGTGGGCATGAGTTACAAGTAGATTACTGGGAGCTGATTGGCCTAGCTCCACCTGGTGGTGCTGACAGCATTCTCAATGAGGATGCCCTTCCTGACATACAGCTTGACAACAGGCACATCATGATTCGTGGTGAAAATGTGAGTGATCTTTCTAAACTTTTTTTTTTTTAATATTATTAAATTGTTGATTTTTTTTAAATTCAGAATACTTTGGTGATACAATGAAAACCAATGTTACTTTATAGATCAACATAAATGTTTTGGACCATGGTTAACTGTCACTGTCAAAACCATCATGACGCGTTTCTGATTAGACTGACTTGGCGCATTAGTCGAGGATTTTGACTGCTGGACCAAAAATAGATTAACTGGGTTTAGATAGCTGGGGTGAAACGAGGAGTGTTGGCTAGAACTTACTCACTTTTGCTCCTGGATGTTGTAGTCAAGGTAGTTATGGCTTTAGGCAGGACAAATTTGGTCGATGCCGGAAGGGATGTTCCACAGACAAACTTCTTCAGACCAGAAGATGAGATTGTCCCAGTCTAGGCGCACTTCAGTACCGGTCAGGAGTCCGTTGATAACTGAGCGACACGTAGTATAGATGCGGCCACACGGTGGAAAGTCAATTACTAGAACCGGAGTAGGCGCGACTGCTTGTCGTGTCAGTTCGGTTGTACTTTCACGTTCCGCCTGTCTATCTTGCATAGGATGGGGTAATGCAATCCTTGGCCTGAGAGCGGGGTGAGCCAGATGTTGTTCCCTGTGTTTTCTACCACTCCTCTCATGGGGCATAGGGTAACAGTTCTCTAGCTTACGTAGTGTACCTTAGACAGAAAGAATAACCGTGTAACCCAATAGTGACTTGCTGGCTCGAGCTTGATAAGAGTCCCCACTGGTCCCCCACCATAGGCGGGCTGATCAGAAACATGGATCCATGTGATCCGGCAAACCTTTACTGGTTGTGCATTCGCACTAGGATGCCCGACAAAACTACAAGCCACAGTCACCGCGCACTAACTAGTACGGATGGTGAGAAGCAACCGGTCACTTTCCTGCTTCCTGGTATAAAGGTAATTTTAGTGGTTGTAGCATCACTGTTTCTCCCCCACGAGCACTAAAAGTGCTGATGTTTAGGTGGGAAGAAATGTGTAGTCGTCTAACATGTATGTCTTAATTCGGTTTAATAAAATTCCCTGTTTCTGTTGACAGTGCACAGCAGAGTATACCTTCAACTGTGGATACAAATAAATACCCTGGAAATAAAAGCAGAAAGGTAGAGAGCAATGTGTGTTTATTGAAAGTTCAATAAACACGTGACCTGTGCTATCTCCTACCAAATCGAGGATAGCTGAAGGTAACTGCATGGTTTCAGGTGTAGGTGACCTGATTCTAAGTAAAAGGGAAAAGCTGGTTATAGACAAATATAAATGTGTTAGTGTTAAACTGCTAATAAAAGGTGTCTAGAGGAGACAAAGTGAAGTTATAAAAGAAAATGTTCATGTTCTTATGTCGTGTGGTTGACTGGTCGTCAATGTATGTAGTAAGTAGCAGCAGGGGCATACTTGTAAGGTAACAAATGTCTCCAAAGATCCCGATCGCTAGTTGTGCTGTGGGAGGTTGCTAAAGATGTGAAAGAATGACTCCCGAGGCTGTCAACATCCAAACTTATATAGTGGAAGTTTGTAGGCTGCTGGTGTGGGGGAGACGTGACGTCCTCCGGCCTTGGGTGGCGTTTGAATCCTCCTGCCAGCGATTCTGTTTCGTGCCTCATCGGAGACACTCAGCCTTGCCTGAGGTCTGGGCAGCTTGTTGGCTTGGAGCGCACGGAAGGGGGGCCTGCGTGCCTGCCGGGTTGCGTATCTTCCAGGTGAGAAGGAATTGCTTGTAACTTCCTGTTGCTTATATGGTAGGCAACAGGTTGCTCACGTCTGTAAAGATGGAAGAGGTGTTCAAGGCGATGAGTCGTAATTGTATTAAATTAGATGTAGAATCAGCACGTGTCAATGATAAATGGATATTAATCATGTGCATGAAAGTTATAGGTATAAGTATACTAAATCTGTTTGTGAGTCTTAAGTTTGTGAGACTTGCTGAGTCTGGGTACGGGGAATCAAATTTTATTCTTTTCCAAAATGTAAATAGAACAGACTTTCTTTATTTGAGTCCAGCAGTGCAACACAATTGACAAAAATTAAATAAATAAATATGTGTAATAGACACACAGGTGAGGAGAGAAACTGTGTGTGTCTACTTGTTTTTGTTTGTTTAATATTTTGTGAATATGTGAAACAGTGACATGTACACTGAACTGCCAGAAGTAAAGGCAGTTGACAGTAACGGAGAACAACTTAACTAAGTCTTGACTTAAGCCTGTGAAATATAATAAATATCTTGTTTTGCTTGATTCAATAATTTTTACATTAGTTGCAGGTGTATAATGTTCCATGTAAAGATTTCAGTCATTTTTAATATTCTAGTATGGTTGCTTGCACCTTTATTGATATTTTTCAAGTCTTTTAACTTCTCAGTTTTCTGCGTTTCTCAATGCAGCATTCTATCTTGCATTTTAATTATCAACATAATCATTGCAACCTTTTCATATTTTTTTAGCATTACTCGGTCCTGAAAATACCGCACGCCAGAAAATGTTACATTTTACTATTAACAAGTCAACCATTACAACCACACAAATTCAATGTAACACAAGAGATTAAAACAGTTAATGGGAACATGATAATACTGTTTCCTATATTTACAGATTGACGCGCGACTAATTTCCACGCTTTGGGCATGCACACTCTACTTTGCAACTTTGCCTTATCATTGAGCACCAGCGCTCATATGGGCAAGTCATACTCTCAATGGTACGATAATTCAGTTGCCTACGGGGTCCGTAGACTACACGTCATGAGCGACTCTAAATACGTGGTTGGAGAAATCGTACTGTTCTATCCAAAGCAGTCACATGGCTGCCCTAACCCCAGCGTGGGATTTTACTGTTCCACGAGCCGTCCACACCCTTCCAGAAGATAAGCTCTTTGTTCCCCCTCCATCACCCTCGTTCTTTGCCTCCCCCCCTGGTGCCCATGCAATTCATTCCACCCCCTCCATCACCCTCTCTCCCCCAACCCCGGGTCACTCATGCTCTTCGTTCCCTCTGTTGCCCTCACTCATCGTTTCCTCCATTGCCCTAGCTCTTTGTTCCCTCTGTTGCCCTCGCTCTTTGTTCCCCCCATTGCAATCATTCTCCCCCCCACTCCCTGTCACCCTCATTCTTCGTTCCACCCCCTCTTCCCCTCCATCCCCCTCACTCTTCATTCCACCCCTCTTCCCCTCCGTCGCCCTCACTCTTCATTCCACCCCCCTCCATCACCCTCACTCTTCATTCCACCCCCCTCCATCACCCTCACTCTTCATTCCACCCCCCTCCATCACCCTCACTCTTCCCCCCACCCCCCAATGCCATCACTCTTCATCTTCACCCCAATCACTCTTGTTCTTCGTTCCCTGTCGCGCTCTCTTTTCGTCCCACCCCCTCTGTCGCCCTTGCTCTTCATTCACCCCCCCCCCCTCCATCATCACTGTTAGCCCTCCCCCTCCCCCCAATTGCCCTTATTGCTCGTTCCCTGTCGCCCTCTCTCTTCGTTTCCCTATCGCCCTCCTTTATTCCCCCATCGTCCTCTCTCTTCATCCTGTCCCCATCGCCCTCCTTTGTTCCCCCATGCCCTCTCTTCGTTCCGTTGCCCCCTCTCTTCGTTCCCCTGTCGCTCTCATTCTTCGTCACCCCCATCGTCGTAGCTCTCCGTTCCACCCCATCCGTTGCCCTCGCTGTTCGTTACATCCCCATCCATAGCCCTCGCTCTTCGTTCCACCCCTTCAATTGCCTTTGCTCCCCCCTCCCCCCTTCACCAACACTCTTTGTTCCCTCCCCGCAACACCCTCACTCTTTGTTCTCCTCCATCGCCCTTTCCCATCCTTCCCTGTCCCTCACTCTTTCTTTGCGTACTCTCCCCCTCCAACCCCCTCTCTATTGTAACCCTATAACTGTTGGTTCTTAGGGTTGTGTGTTGTCTAATTATAAACATATGCCTTTGGGTTGCCATAACAGAACCATACACAGCAGTTTTTATTACAGTCAGTGGTTTTTACATATATGAGCAAAACAATTTGAAACTTGTTCTATACTTTTGCTCTAAATTGAGTAAATTTACAATATGTTTTGTGGACCCGTTCCATTAGAAAACCCTTTTATGTTGTGGTTTCCTAATCAGTTGTCAGTTTCTTTCATTGGATGCACTATGTGTTGAACATTGTCTGTAATAGGCTGAAAAACAGTGCATATTTCTTGATTAGATATATTTTTTTTTTGTGTGTTAATTTTCAGACTTCCCGCATTCTCAAGATGAGGTCAGTTGTCGTGCAAGCATTTAGGGAGCACTATTTTAGCCGTGGTTATTGTGAAGTCACTCCACCAACTTTAGTGCAGACACAGTGTGAGGGAGGATCCACACTTTTCAAACTAGACTTTTTTGGGTATGTTCTTCCACCACCATTATTTTATAGGTTGTCTATAACTAAAAAATGTTGTATTATATTTAATTTTAATTTGTTCATCAGGTATACATTAAGCAGTTATTTGATTTTTATTTTATTAATTTCAAATGATGATTGCATCTTCCTTGAGAAGGTATCTTAAGTATCTTTGTTATTTCCAAGCTGCTTGTTTGGCAGACTCCATTTGCAGTGCGAGAGCAGGCATAATATAATGGCTAATGGTTTGTGTCATGTACAACCTCTTAGTTTAGGCAATTTATTGTTTCAAAACTGGTAACAGTAGAGCCTGTCTCTGCCAGTACTCCCTGAAGGCCTTGATTTTGCACTTTTTTTTTTTTTCATCAGGAATGCTCATTGGTTCTCCTGAATTAATTTTTAAGAGTTCACATGCTTGGGATGCCTGTTCACTCTGTTGAAATGGAGTTTGTTCTAAACTGTCGTGATTAAAAAACTCACCTCATTGTTCACTGGTTCTTATACTACCGTACATACTGGACAACCGTGGAGCTGAACTGAACCTGTGACATTTTAGACAGTCTTATCACAGTTGTTCTTGGTTTCCACTTCCTTCTCATTGAATTTCAATTAGTACATTTAGAGTAAAATGTCAGACTGGACCGAACTCGGACTAATCAACATGAAACAACACTGTGAAGTAGAGAACAAATTTCTCTCAAAAAACTAAGCGTCCAATAATCTGTTTCCTACATCACATCTAGCAAAAACTCAACTTCTGTCTCTGACAAAATATTTCTTTGTTCCTTCTTAGCTATTTATTTTTCGCCTCACTTTACTTCCTAAACGAGTCTCACCTCTTATAAACAAACTAATGATTCAATGTGGCGACCACAGTTTTCATTTCACTCCAATGGGTGTTTAGAGTAAACTTTTCAATCCAGATTATACAGTCCAGTCCACCATGGTAACTAGACTGAATTATCTCGCTCCACTTCTACTTCATTTCACTTCGGATTTGTTTATACTAACGTTTCAATCGGGATTCTTCAGTCCACTCCAGGTTCAATCCGGATTGAAATTTTACTCTAAATACCCTAAATTTATGCTTACTGAGTTAACCAAGAGTTTAAAAAAAAGTTATTGAGATATGTGCAAAATATGTTTACTGATAATTGGAACTTCTAATGAAGTTTTGAATTATTTGGTGTCAAATACATACTAGCAAATCAACAAAATTCCATTAAAAATATGAAATTGTACTTGCATCATACCTTGAATGATTATAGAGTATAACAATACTAACAACTATTTACTTAGTTATGGAGAACATACATGTCGGGAATTTCAATGAAAACACAATAAATAATTAGAATATATTCTTAAAGTGTATGCTCAACACAGATATCCGAAACAATATATATATATATATATATATATATATATATATATATATATAAAATTTGAAAGTGTTTAATATTCTGAGGATTCCAAACGGACTGATTACACTCTGCGATTCGCTGGGGTCTTGTGATTTCACCTGGTGATATACACTTGGCAGGAATCAATTCTATGCCTTGTTTTGCTGTTCGCTGCGTCACAACAGTTTTTTAAAAGTTATTTTAAGGTGTCCATATTTTCGTCTGGCAAGTATAGAACAAATTTCAAACAGTTTATTTTAATAAATATTGAGCTTGGCTAGATCTTGATACTCTTGTAAACAGTGTATTCGTATAAGGCATTACAATACATGTTTTAACCTGTGTCACACTCGTAACATTGACTTCCTGAAGCTGTAGTCACTTCGTTCAGTGACGTTTATTATGAAATTATAACTTGAGGTTTTATAAAAACTATGTCGCAAAATCTCCCACTTGTGGTTGAAATAATGGTTGCAGAGTTTTTGAAAAGTGATGTGTATACAAGTGCCAAAATCCATGGCTCGAAAACATCTCATTGAGATCAGAAAAGAAAATGTGCATTGTTTTGTGTGTGGTTCATCTTTTACAACCATATTAATAATAACATACTATCGTGTAACTTTTGTAAAAGTACACCAATTCTTAAAATAAACATTCATTATTCCCTAAAGTTTTTCGTGGGCTTTTAAAATTAACGAAATGAAACCAGTGTGATGTAAAATTGTTTCTTAACAAAAAAATTTTATCAGAAGAAAATAACTGTTTCAAGAATATTTCAGCAACTTGCTATGTGAAATACATATTGTGAGTACAATACACATTTGTTTATTCCAATAACCTCGTCTAAGTGTATTTAAATGTTTCAAACAAGCAAAACTAATACAGCAGTGGTTTGGTAATTTGTATTTTGTAATTTGTCAGCTTCGATGCTGACAAAATGCAAATTACAAAATACGCCATAGATTTTGCAGGTAAAATGAGTTACACGACCAATTTGTTAACAAAAAAGTGTCAATTGGAACATGGCCATAGTTTCATAGCGTTCTGCCACCAAAATATATTTTGACAGTTTTTTTTTACTGCTTAACAAGTTAACTGTAATAAAATAAAGTTATAAATGAGTGCTGAAGTATGTTTTGTCAATAGAATAAAATGTTTTGCAAAAAAAATTATCAGTAGTCAGCATACACTTGAAGTAACTATTTTTCCGGGCATGTTGTGAAGATTATGGCGACAGTGCTGTTGGGTTTTTTTCATGTTAAAAAGAACTTGTCGCCGTTCGGGACAGGAACAAATCTTTTCCGGGTGATTTTATTGACATGTTCATACACATGACCTGAACTGCTTTCGTTTTGCTGTGAAGTCGAGCTGACCAATATTTTCAGACATTAATCGACTGGCTTGACAGCAAGCGACAGGCACGCAGTACTATCACCAGGTGACGTCACGGCGGTGGCCATGTTGAAGCATTACAATTGTGTGGGAAATTCAAAACTTAATTTTTTTGTCAAAAATACTTATACGGATGTATTAAAATTATATTTGAAGTGTTGATATTTATCAACAGTTTCCTGTAAAATTGAATGAGAACATAAAAAAGTTATGTATGTTCTCCATTGTAAGTTGTGCTATACAGGATTTATCTGGAGTGATGTTACAATCTTTCAGGGCTGATGGACACCAGTATCCATTTGAGATAGAGAACCCCGGTCCAAAATGTTTCAATCGAACATTACAAATAAAAGTGTATGGATGCCTACTACAGTGGAATACAACAATGACCGGGGTGTTATGAAATAATTACTATGTTTAATGCCATAAAGTAAAGTACAAATGTTACCTTGAAGGCTGCAAACCAAGATAAACATTCTTGTGTGAACCTGAATTGGAACTTGTGCCTGCAGGATGTCAGTTAAACATGCTAACCCCATTGCCATGAGTTTACAAACACATCCTTTAGGCATAGAACAGTATAATGACTGGGGAACGTACACTCCACTATTGCACGGTAGATGATATGCAGTGTATCAATGCCAGATGGGACAGAGCTTTGTGCAACGTTGTCATGCCTGCATCAAAGCTTAAAGGACGTACTTTTGAACACCTATTGTGAACTACGGTCTTCATAGCTGTCGGTCTATGAGTACAATAATACATTTAATTAGTTCAAAAAGTCTCTTAAGTTGTTATATTCCTATGTAATAGGCATCCTAACACTGTTTGGGTTGTATCTTTCAACAGACATTTCCAGACCAGGGTTCCCTATCTCAAATGGATGCTGGTGCCCTTCTCCATCATCCTTGAAAGTTAATAACATCACCCCACATACATCTTGTATATACTAGTCAGAAAAACCTATATAAAAACCATGATAACTGTTACAATTGGTAAAAATACTTAACTGGTATAGATAACATAAAAAATGCAAGGTTATAATATTATGCCGAGATTTCTAGGTTAGATAAGCATGTCTATTTCAAATTTATTGAAATTGTCAGTTTGTTATGTTTTGGTGCGGCATATAGGGTCTTTCAGTTTTTATGCTATTTTTTACCACAAATACATATAAACAAATATAGCTGAATTACATAATTAAACTTTTGTTTGCAATTTTTGTCAGATTACGTAAACAGGCTTCCTTATACTGTTCTTATTTATGCATTCAAATTTCAACTTGCACCAGAACTTTTTTACACTATATTAAAACCTAATTTCAGTTTTAACATAATTGTTATATGCATAGTTAAATTGTCTACCCTACCATTCAATGTTTACCAGTGTTATACATACTCAAAATACCTTTGTGCACAAAAAAGGTTGTTTTCTTTTCCCTCATTGTTTGTGGTGACCTAAAAATATGGCTTAATCGAAACTTTATAAATATAAAATGGATAGGTTATTTGCAAATTTATATGGAAATTAAGATATCACATTCATAATTTATTGCAGTTTTTCTATACACAGTAATATTTGAGTGCGCATGTGGGTTTTTTTTTTTTTTTTTTCCTTTATTTCTTTTCTTTTCTTTCCCTAACTTTAAATAAGCTGAGAATATTAAAACTTTGAATAGTGTTTTTATACATAAGCTGCTGCTGAAGGTACTAATAGTGTTTTGTAAACTTGCTCTTTTTTTTCCAGGGAGAAAGCTTACCTGACCCAAAGCTCCCAGCTATATCTGGAAACGTGTTTGCCAGCCATGGGGGATGTGTTCTGCATATCACAGAGCTACCGGGCTGAACAGAGTCGCACACGAAGACATTTGGCTGAGTGAGTGATTAGCAACCCATGTTGAAAGGTGTAAAATGTATTTTAGTGGTGTAACAGGATATACTGCAATTCCTGTTTGGCATAATAGTAACTCTCATTAACCACAGATTCAAAGCACTTTCATAACTGTAAGTGTTCATTGAAAGTCTAGTATAATTTTGAAGCGTGATGCATTCCCGCATCTAGGATGCGTACTCTACTTTTTGACTTTGCTCCATCTTTGAGCACAATGTTCATACCGAGGCAGGTTAATCTATTACAACAGTACTGAAGAGACGAGATCCGTGCTTACTGGGTACCACATGGCGTAGTCAGAAGATACTACTGATGCGTGCCCGCTTTTTCATCGTACTTAAACGATTACGACTCATTGCTATATCACGTCAAGTATTCCTACTTCAACCCAAGTGAGAGTCGGACCTGCAAACCTGTACACGGATGTTGCGGGCCACCACAATCCTGGAGGGCGCCCGAACTCGTGGATATCAAGGTTTGCGTAACCCAGTGAGCACGCTGCCTCCCCCTCCCCCATACTGAGTGCCTTACAAACTGTCAGCCACCTTGGGGCGCAGCCGAACATTCATGAAACCGAGTGCTGACGAGAGGGTTCTTACCTCCCACGCCGGCCTCACAGCAGAGGGACGTTACAACCCCCCCCCCCCCCCCCCCAGCTCTCTGCAGACCGCTGCTGCACCCTGCAGTTCTGGCTATATAAGTTAGTGCTATGTGTCTGGGCTTGTGAGTTATTTCTTCTAGTTCTTCGAGCTCGCTCCAGCACTTCCTGTGCTAGGGCCTCCTACGGCTGTGAACTCTTCAGCAACCTACCAGATGCTGCTCCCAGCGACTTCAACACTCTTCAGCAGCCACCAGCAGCTGCTACCATTTCTGTCACCAAAGACTTCTGCAGCAACAGCGACCAGAGGCTGTAGTGATGTCAATACCTACCAGTTACCAGAAGCTTCTTCTGCAGTAGCATTGAACATTCAACACACTCTGCTACTAGAGCAGTAGACTTTAACTTCTCTGTCTCGCATAGACATCCCGTTTTCTAGTTAGCTTTATATAGTATTTTCAATTACCGCCAGTTTGCATCATCTCCAGATTAGCCTAGGACCAGGTCACCTAGACCTGAATTGTGTAGGTTACTTTCAGAAACCATCTGCTTGGTAGGAGTTAGCACGAGTCACATGTGTTTATTACGACTTCAATAAACACATCTTTGTTCTTCAAGCCGCGAGTTTTATTACAGAGTAATCTTGAATACGCCTGCTAGGAACACTAAGAGTTGTGCACTGCCGACCGATACTGAGGATTTTCAACACGAAGTAGCTACGACTGTGGACCCCCTTCAGGAGGCCACTAGTCCTGAAACACACACATTCAATGGCCGCCTGTTCTCCACCGGGCATCTAGGTGCTGGTGGATAGAACAGACGAGCCCCAACCACTAGTAACTCCTCCAATCAGGTAGAGACAGTACGCTTGAGTCGTATCCCTACCGGAGCACCTAGGTGCTGGTGGGTGTATTTGCTTAGGTGTTACAGCCTGGCCTTGGTTGGATACCACACCCAGAAGGAGCAGTGGTGGCCCACACTGCTTCAACACTTCTGGTCTGCCAGCCATTGGTGGGGGGCCGTCTGAAGCACTGGGCTTATGCTACCAGCGACTACTGGAAGTACACTATTATAGGGTTCTATTTCACGTCCGTGGTGCATAACCTGTATGTTGACACTCTATGCCGTTCAAGGTAAGGTACGGCTCACAGAGGGAGTAAGTCTGGTAATCCCAACACCTCCCGCCAGTCATCTACCGTAACCCATAAACCCACAGTAAGCCAGAGGGTAGACAACCCTAAGGAGCTAGCCAACCGGGCTATTGAAAACTTTGTTCCGTCACGCAACGCAACATGCCCAACAAAGGTATCAAGCCGAAAGCGGCCATTGGAAAATCCCTAAACACACATGTTGACCTAAGGTAACCAAAGCCACGACGACTATGTCACATACTTAGCCACCCAGACACGCGCCACTACAGACACATGATCTTAGTTTGTACTGTTTGCCCAGATTCGCCAAGAAGCCGTCACGCAGAAGACTTCCCTCCCCGGCTGAAGATTGTACTGCCTGATAAGCCAGCGCTCCCTCTAACGAAGGTCATGCTAGAGTTAGTGCACCAGTGAAGAGCAGCACATATTTTACCAACGCCTATGGTTGAGATAAGGGATGATAGTGCTGCTTCAGCATCCTGGAATTCTCAACACCTGTAACCGAGGCTATCACTCTCCGCACCCCTGGCCCTCCGAGCTCTTATCTGAAATTAGGGAAAAAAGGGCTGGCATGGCCAGAATCCTTCAGTCTCTGCTCCTCCACCACTCGCAAGTAGCCATCGAGGTGTGTGACCACTGGGGATCCAGAGATCCCATCATTCACAAGGGTCTGGATCTCAACCCAGCTGAAAACATTGCTGACCAGAAACTCGACACTTCTTCAGCAGTTCCTGACCCTCTGAAGCTACCACAGATCCCGCAGCTTCTGGGAGACTGGACCCCCTCCAGATGCTCTTGAGGACATTGTTCCTTTTTTACCTCCCCTCCTGGTGTTGAACCCAGAACCTCCTGGTAGTAAGTAACATAGACGTCCCTTCAGTACCTCCCTTGCCCACCGGACAGTGTGGCATTCCGACTTTTTTCCAGGTTGCTTTCACCTGGCTGTTCACGTAAGGTATTATTAGCTTAGGAGATAGTTCAGAGCCACCATGTTTTATTATTACTCTTTTAATACAATACTTGTTTTTCAAGCTATTCTCTGTAGTCTAACTTCTTGATAGTACTAAGTTAACCTTCCATACACGCAACCCCCTGTGGAAAAGCCGGCAGACCATTCAGCACAAAGCTAAATACCCACACATTAAGAGGCCACTCGAGTTCTGCCAAATTGGTAGAGTTTGACGGAGTCTAAAGCACTAGATACTCCTCCATTAGTGGAATTAAGCAGACTAGGTTGTTCCATACTCTGCCACCACTTCTGCTGGGTCCGGAAAGGAGCTGGAATATCCTTAGGCTGATGGACCCCTTGTGGAAACCACACCTGGTTACCCTAGTCAGGAAGTGGCTTGAGTTGCCCAACACTCTGTCCACTGCTTGCAAGGGCTGACCGAAAGGAGCATGAGAGGTGTCTCATAGTCACAAGGCTGGGTATCCAGAAGTACACAGTAGGGAAGTAAGGCACCGGCTTATCTTTTACGGGTCAGTTTTGCTCCTTTCCTCATGCTGTACACTTGGAAGGGAGGCATGCAGAGAAAGTTGAAGGTATTGCATGCCTCAGAAGGTAATATAGCTGGCTCCTCCCAATCTAATACTGCCTTTAGCAAAATGTCAAATCAGCAGGGCAGAGTGCAAACTGCCTGCGACACTAAAGGGCCTCACCCCTCTCTTTTGCCGCAACAACAGTTTCCCCCATGAATTAAACTTGAAGGTCCTCCTCACCCAATTTAAACAATTCTTTAGAGGGAAAGAACCTCCTGTTGGTCTAGCTAACCCATGGTTGTGTAACCCTCAGTTTCCCCCTGAAACCATCAACAGCCCACAGCAGATCCAGAGATCTTCACAGCCAACAGGTCACCCAGATGACCAACCGCCTGCCAAGCTGCTGAACCAGCCGTAAATGAGGACCATTCGTCTCCCCAGAAAACCACAGGTAAATGGTTAGTTAATGCAAAGGATCGTGACAGTGGCTGTATATTTCGTTCAGACAAGACACCCACCAGGCCAGTCTTGTATACCGGCTGAGCACCTACGAGACATTAAAGTCCCTGTCTCACCCATGTTTCTCATGATACTGGCATTACGATATAAAACTGTTGAAGTGACCATGACTAAAACGTCTTTTATTAAAACATATTTTGCCAAGTTTGGTATTGTGTTTAACCTCCCCAGTCGCTGGTCCAAACCTGATGCTAACAAGCCCAACGTGTAGAACCCCATCCCTGTTGGGCATGCGTCAATTTAAATCAAAATATTTGGTCCCTAGTTAACATTCACTATATTGTTTCTGAGCATGAGGTGCTATAACCAGAAGCTCAGATAATTTGAATATTGTGTATAAACTCGATGTACTATGTTTTTCCATTGCTAGATAGGTGCAGTATGCTTTGTTAATGATTGTGCCAACATCTGTACAGCTGTGAGGTGTTGTTTTGTTCAGTGCAGTTTTGTGTTGTGTTTCAATGTAATACCTTACAATCACTAACTTGATCAAGTATTGGTATCTACCTCTCCCATATGGCAGTTTAATTAGGCAGTTTGGAGATGGTGAGATGGCTTGGCCAGATTCGCAACCACATGACGGTTGGCATTTAGTGGTGCTGGTCAAATTGCTGGATGTGTTGACTGTCTGAATAGGTGCAAATGTGGTAGGGGTTACTTCAGAACTAATCTATCATGATTGTTCATAGTGGGTCTAATAAAGCAAACTGGTTCTAGTTTGCTGGCTGGTCGAATAAAAGCGCTGACAGGAGTAGCAATAGTGTGGGAAACTGGTCCCTCGTGGAATGATAGCCTCCTGACAGAAACCATCTGGGTGAGCGGTTAGGTAGCTAGAGCCTTGGAGGGAAGTGGAGTTGATGGTATTGGTGAAATGGCTCTCGGTATGTAGGAACAGTTGGGCATGTAGCCAGGTGCGAACCCTGTACCCTCTTGATTACTTCTGTCGGGTGTTCTGCCAAGCATCCCTCTGGCCACGCTATCTCTGCCTCTAACTCATTATACACAAAAGCATTGCCTACCTAACTATTCCTCCTGACAACCTCCTTCCTGTTGCGCTATCTGGATATCCTTTCTGCTCCCAGTTAGCTGTTGGGGCATAGGGTGTGATAGTGAAAGACAACATGGAGAGAGAGGGTGTCATGTGAGGAATGACACTTTCAGCAATTATATAGTAAAAATTGGGAAATGTGTTGAGTGATTCTGGGTTGGCTTTCTGGAAAGCAGACCTCTTTCCAGTGACATTGTCCTACCAGGCTCACAGCCCATTCCCTGGGTGTTCTAGAGGAGCAGGATCAAGCTCACTCTGTAGTCCCCTTGAAGATTCACGAACATATTCCCTATTTGAGTCTCCTAAATCTCTCCATTGTTGTTTACTCTTAAAGAGCAGGATACAGACTCAGTCAGGTTTATACTGCCAGTGAAGCAGACCAAGACGCTTTCACCCTGTCCGCAGTGGGACTTACAAGGCAGAGGGGATGCATGCCAGTGTGCAGGACTAACATGCTTGAAGGATGTGGGGGAGGGTGTTGCCACCCGTCTTCCTTCAAAGAGATAAAGTGGATATTGGTCAGAATAAGGCTAATGGGATCCTGGTTTTAAAGTGGTCTGGAAGAAGGAAGACCTGACTCAAATTTGGTGTGCTTGTTTATTATGTTTCCGAAACATAAGTCACACTCCAGCCCATACCCAGAGTGGTTGCTTGAAGGGCGATTCTAAGTTAGCCGACGTGTATGGCTTAACATGATAATATTAGGGGCGAGGGTAACCCTTGCAAATACGGCATGAAACCCGTGCGGGTGATGCAACGCACTGCACAGCAACTGGCCATATGTCATAGAGAGCATTCTAAAGTTCACAACTGTCTAAAAACATATGGTTGGCCGGGAGACGGCCAGTGACAGACAAAGCTTAAGGCGAGAATTGAAGACTCTTTTCTATTGTCGACCAGTGGCGAGCCGGTGGTGCAAGGATAAGGCAAGAGAGAGTGAAAAGAGTAAGCAAAGCAGACAGTGCTCATTCTCTGAATGGTCGGATGTGCGCTGGCAATGCCACGTAAGGGGAAGCAGGCACAGCTCCGAGTGTGTGCATGCTTACTGCCCAAGCATGTATGGACCGGGGTCGAACTCTTCCTCATGCAGACTCAATGGCATAATGACAGTGCAACGATTATCCCTTGGAAGGGCCTAGCTATGTTTGAGCCTAAAATTAATTAAAGGAGAATGCGTGTGGCACATCAAGTGATCCTATGATTTTGTTTTTCAACAGATACAATGAAATTTTTAATAAACAAAGAACCTGAAAATAGTTGGGTTTCAAGCTTACAACAAAAACTGCTGTAATACTCCATTAAATGGTAAAGAAGCCTTAGGAGATACAGTAATTCCATGAGACAAAGCAAAATCTTTTGTAATACAAAAACTTCAAGGGCAGATGAAAATCTGTGAACAAGGAGTATTTTGGATGGCCATCAACAAGCACAACACCAGAAAACCATAGCAAAAGTTTTTGAAGCTGACACATGTTACTCTCCTGTGCATTGCACATGCACCCTCTACTTTTTGACTTTACCCCATCAAGCAAATAATTGCATATGGGCAAGTCACACGCCAGCAGGCAATGTTTCCTGTGCCTACAGGGTTGATCCCAACTCAGCGGACAATTAGACACGTGGATAAATGATAAAATTGTACTGCCCACCCAGAAGCAGACCTGCGGTTGTCCACCCACACCAGAGAAAATGTTTTATCCACCAAGCCACCAACACGCTAGAGCAAGAGAAGCTAGTTGGAAGGGATGCTGCAGGAGGGCAGCACCTTTTGCCCGATGTCGTCAGTGGTGCCAGAGCCTCGTGGAGAGGCGGTAAATATGTCATCAACCTCTAGACAGGGAGATAAGAATGGGTGTGTGGCCCACAATCCTAAGTTAAACATCCCCTGTGAAGCAAGGTTAGCTATTCCCGCACCCCTCGAGCAGCCTACAATCAGAACATTTCTTTATATAAGGAAATTCCAAAAGGCAGCTAGGCAGTTCCGTCGGCCCCCCGACCTCAACAAGGTCGAGAGACTCCATTCTGCATAAGAATCTCCAGTTGGTGCTCAGCGAAGAAGCAACAACAGGGAAGTGGCTGCAACCCCGTTCAAAGAGGCTGTACAAGTTTTCACCCTCACCGACCAGGAAGCACACTGAGAAAACCCAGCTGGAGAATTGAATGTCTCTCGCGACACCCAACTCAGTTAGCCGTCATCGACGACTCCAGCAGCCAGAGGTATCACAATGTCATCACCTGTTCCATTCATCCCGAGTTCAATCCTTCAAACTCTGCGGTAGCAGGTCGTACAGTTGTCCCGTCTGGAAGGCCACCCTTCCAATTGCAAATCAATTTGCAACTTAAAAATTTGAATTCCATTTTATGCTCACCCGCAGGTTTGCCTTCACCTGCCGTAAATTAAAAGTTTAGTATTACCAACATGTTTGTAAGTATGCACGGGTGAGATGGACACACAGAACCCACAACATCCCTGAGAACCCTGAGTCTCAATAGTGTGGTGATTGGGAAGCACCGCTGGCGCCCAAATTACCAGTAAATATTTGTGTCTTTGTTCGTCTCGTGTCTCACCCGATGGCGTCAGTACGTCCTCGACGAATTTCAAGTACCGGAATTTAGCGGGAGGCCACTCAAGGACCCTATCATGTTCTTACAGGAATGTGAGAGGGAACTAACAGAGTACAACGTTCCACGCAAGTAATGGTTCCAGAAAATCCAACGCCAGCTCTATGGTAAGGCGAAAGAATGGTGAATGAAATATGGACAGTTTGTTACCTAGTGGGAACAACTTCACTATCGAATGACTTCAAAGTTTACTGGGGAGGAAGTCTTGGTGCAACTCATTTCAGACTTCCATGCAAGAGTCCAGGGTTCCGAGGAAGAAGTTGAAATATTCATTCATAGAAAGGCACAAATGTATAAACACCTCTACCCGGCAGAGAACGAGGAGAGTTGCATTTGGAGCATAACACGCACTCTGCTGCCCTCTTTCCGGAGCCTCCTGATTACCCAAAAAAGTCAGACAATCGAGGACCTTGTCGAGCAGGCAGGAGAAATTGAGAAGAATAACATAGCGAGGCGCAGCTTGACACCCCAGCACTCGCTCACAAGGTCATCACCTCACCTCCTCCATCCAAGTGACAAGTGATCGGCAGTCTACCCTTCCCTCATCTACCCTTACCACTCTGTTGTTGGTACTGCCCGTGAAGGCATCTCAATAACGTTTGCCCAAACCAGCCGCGCTATGGAGAGGATGGAAATACCATGGTAACTCAAAGCCCCCAGTTGCGCTCACATATTAAGGACCTCGCCCAGATGGAAAACACCAGAACTGGGGTGCGTACAGGGCAGCCACCTCAGAACAAACCCGGCCGCTCAACATCACAAAATTATTTGCCGAGCATGAGAACAGTGCTTTTAATGAGGCTCCCCTTATTTCAGTGGGCATTAATATTTGTCCACATCTAGCTTTATTAAATTCGGAGGCAATGGGAAACTTTTAGGAGTGATCTGTTGACACCTCACTAACGAGCTAATTTACAACCACAGCCTTTGATTCCCCGAATGGCTCAGTGAAGTCAGGCCTTGAAGGTCAAAGGGAAAGTGAATCTTCTAATCAGGATTCTCCACTTATCACATACGACAGAATTCACGGTGTCCCGGACATTGTGGAGGAAGTAATCCTAGGACAGCCATGGCTGACCTACCAAAAGTGTGTGCTAAACTGCAGGCACAGAGTAGCACGCCTTGGAGCAGATCGGGAACTGACGTTACCCTGGGGCCAGCCCTAAATCCGCTTCCCAAACCCAAGCGTGCATCACATCGACAAGACTGTATTAAAGGTTTTATGGAAGACGCATCCGAACACATGACTGTGTTCAATAGTGGTGAGCAGGGAAATTGAGCCAGGTTGCCCCCTTGGTGTCACATGGTGACAATTGGGGGGTGGGGGGACTGACCCACGAGCCAACGGGAAGGTCTGATCGATTACCCTACTGCACCTGACTTCAACCAAGCACGAGTAGCTGCACCAGTAGCTCACTTAAGGCTCAAAGTGAAAGTCCTGACACAAGCCAGGGTGAACCTACCACTAATACTCCGTCAATTTCATCCAAACCACCCCGCTGTGGAGGACGAAGTTCCGTCCAGATTCGCCCCTCTGCTCCTAGATCCTATCTGTCAACAGCTGTAATAAGACCTGGCAGAAGAGCTAGCCTTACTGCTACCGATGTTTCTTGGTGGAGCCCTCTAGTCAGAGTGGGTTACCCAAAGCCTCACCCACCAAGTACTATAGATGAGGTCGACGAACCTCATCCACTAAATGGAACGGGGGTTGTGCACAAGTCCTTTTACCTAACAACCGTTTCTTCAGTTATGGATATCCGCAAGGGTCTGGCTGACGAGGGGTAAGCGACGTTAGACAGTGCTGTGGCTTTGTGCGCTTTACCTTGTTTGCAGGAAACGGACAGCCTACAGGGACAATGGATTGATGTAGCCGACCTTCCCGTACCTCCAGGATACGTCCCTGCTACGCCGCCACCAGGGGGCGTAGGAATCTTCGAGGGTCAAGAGGATGATGTTGCAGCCAAGGTGCGACCGCCCTCACCAGCAGCAGATGGCCCACCCTCAAGTGAAGTTGGGGCCACTGCCCCACTGGGGCCCCTTTCTGCAGCTTCATTTCCAAGGCCTTCCAGTCATCAGCCTCTCCGGTCAATGCAGACGGAGGACACACCTACAACCATGGTCGTCTACGGTGATGTACTTGTCATACCTTCTCCCTCAACCATTGTGTCCCCTCGCCGGGATGCAACTTATCCACTTCGAACCCAGGAAGGAGAAGAGCATGTCTCCAGAACGCTTTTTTCCTGAGGCCGAACTTGCTTTGTTACCCCCTAGGTACTGGGGCGTGCACCAGGTTCCACCAACCAGTGCGAGTCGACAGCATGGCAGAGGCCTCACCATCTATACTAGCGCCAGCCGCTTCAGCTTTGACGCCTCCACCTGAGGAGGGTGTCCCCAGCAGCTCCCATATGCATGCCAACTTTGTCTCGGTCCCTGTCGGGACTACCGCTGTAGAACTTCACCCAGAGACGAAAACTGCTAGTGCGCGCCAGCCACGTTCTCCACGTGCTGGGCTACTATCGAGAACCCCCGTGGAGGCCCTTGCCCTGATACCGGTGGCCAGTTTTGTAATGCCAACCACCCAGAAAAAGGGATTTTCCACAGAAAAGAGGGCAACAAAAGCGACACCGCAACCACGAAATGCCTAATGAGTGAACTTTCCATAAACTTTTCCAGTGCAGAGGTACCCAGGTTGCATGGGTGTCCCTATGCAGTGATACAATTAGACTGACAATTCTCCACCAGTGATATAATGGTGGAACACCAATTAGAAGTATTACTGCATAGCCCAGGGGAAGAACTGTGTGATACCATACCCCTGATAACGTGTGTGAGAAGTGAACAATCAGACGGAAGTGTGTAAGCCTCTACATTGACCTGCGAAAGCACCAGTGACTCAGATACTGTACATGCCCAGCCATCGATCCTCCGGGTATCAGTGGCTCATGTCTAAGAACTGAAACGTATGTCTGTAAACATGTCATAATTTAAAACAAAAAGTGTTTTAAATAATGTCTGTAGAATATTAGAAATTCAGGGTAATTTGTTAATCAGTAGATCCTCTTGTAAGCCAATTTTAAAGTAAATCCATTACTAGAATATAAATCAGGTTAAAATTAGGAATAAGTGAAACATAGGTTCTGCTACGTGGCTTGTAATCCTAGAATACTCTCTCCTTACATGGCACAGTAACAAAATGATTCTTGATTAATAAGGGTGCATGTGGCATACTTGACGAGGAACTGGAGTTAAAATTACACTTTGCTAAAGAGCGTGCTGTCAAGTTGACTCTCCCAGTGTGCCATATGTTAAGGTAATTGGATTGATCCTAAATTAGAATAGAACTGTGTGTTGATGTAGGGTTAAATATATTATTCAACTTGAGTGGAAGTGTGTGTAAACTAGGTTAAGAATAATTACTGCTTACATAGGAAGTGTAATTAATCACACCACATAAATAATATACATGCAGTTATAGTAGGATAGGATACGCCAAAACACCTACCAACCCTAAGACCTCGCTTACAAACTCCTGCATGATCTGGCTGGATGAGCATTTTCTTTGTAATAATTTCAAACGCTAATTTGTAACAGCCACTTCACTAGATACATCAGTAATACAAGGTTTTATCAATTGCTCAGTTTTCCAGTTTTCCTCACGAGCCTTACCAAATACTGGTTGCAAGACTTTAGGTACCCTAAAAGTAACTACCACGTAAATTACTTGCCTAGGGCAAAAATTCAATGCTATAGTAGAATTTAACTTCACCAAAATTGAACGACTGAAGCAAGTGTAGTTTTGGTTAAATGTAGGATTTTTGACGCAATCTCGGAAGGAACACATCTCATGGCTTTGAACAGTGGATGGAACTTGCAGCTCCTGCGCATTATCTTTCCCGTCATCACGCCGAACTAGGACCCGAGGCTTCACCTTAAGATCATCTATTCCTTCTGTCTCCAGGACCTCCTCCCCTACTTACTTTAAAAGTTATGGTTTGGTCAGTTTTGAATCAGCCTGTGGAAATGATTTCATTTAGTATCCACACAATTTTTTATTATCTGGACTGTCAAATTGTGCTCACTTTGTTACAGGTACACACATGTGGAGGCTGAATTTCCATTCATAAAGTTTGACGAACTGTTGGATCGAATTGAGGACACAATTTGTGATGTGGTTCAAAGGGTTCTAGACTCACCTCTCGGAAAACTGGTCACAGAATTGAACCCTGTAAGTGGAACATGAATAATGGTACTATTGTTTTTTTTTTTTTTTTTTTGCATGCTCTGAGTGATTTACACAAAGAAATGGTTAGTTTCCCTTAACCAATCTTCAACCCTTCCCAGAATATTGTGATGTGACGCAAGTGTAAGGGATATAAAATAATTATCTTATAAATATAGGTTATATTATTTCAGGCTTACAGTTTGGTGAACCCACAATAATTATGATCAAATCCAGACTCATTATTCAGCAAAAATTAATAAAAACAAAAAAGTCTAGATATTATTTACCATTCAAGGTAGCTGTAACAACATAAGACTAATAAACATAAAACAATTACACCAAAATTCAATTAATTCAAGGCTTATTTAACTCAACATGTAAATGATTTAGTGTTATTACAGAGACCCAAAACAGGTCAGGCATATTTGTACCATATAACCACCCTGGAAATGTATAAGAAAATCACAAGCAAATCACGAGGTGCCTCGTAAGCTAATTCATTAAAGCTACTCATCAGTCTAGCCACACTGGCAAAATAATTCCATTAAAACACACACTAAAAAGAAGAAACATCACAGTAAATATATTGAACTATAAACCTAAAACCCAGAGAATTAAATAACCTGGGCCTCAAACTTAAGTTTATCTTCCCCGGTAGGACTTTAGAGCCGCCTTAACACGACCCGACAACAGTTCTAATATTGAGCCAGGTCAGTTTCATACACTACACGTGTGTAATGAAGTCAAATTCAGGCATCTAATAAGGCACCTTGGTACAAATATTTATTACTTCCATCGACTAGATTTTATGCCGTTGTGCAATATACGAAAGACCAGCTAATTAAGTATGTACTTATGTAATGACTGTATTTCACGTCCCTCACTTGCCAAACAACTATACAATTATTAAGATGTGCAGTATCATAGGCATTTAATAAGTGATCTGGGGGCACTAAAAACTCTCACAATCATTAAGACACGTATTTACAATCCCACCTTTTATCCATAAAATTACCAGTTTTCAGACACATTCTTGCCAGTTAAAAATTGCAAACATCAGGCACTTATCAAGTGTATCATCAGATTCCACCATAGCGGATACAAATGCAATTAATGCAGGGTGGCGACATCTACACCCAGTGAAGCCCACAATTAAATAAAAGATAAAAAGAATACAGTTTTAAAAAGTTTACCTCGGAGAAGGCCCGTGGCACAATTGCCCATCAAGGTAGCCTCTCCTAAAATATTTCCTACAGAACAAAATAAACCTCTAATCCGGGGCATTGTGGAGATGAGTGCTGAAATGTTAATTGGGCTACTAGGGACGGCTTCAGAACAAGCAGCATTGGTTTCTCAAAATATTCTCTGCTGACAATTATGAATTAAAATTTTGATTGTGCAGGCCCAAAAATATAAAGCACTGATTTAAATTACTTGCCGTTGCCACGGATGTACTTTAGCACTGACATAAATTGAATCAATCTCACAAAAAATGCCCTACTACATTATTTCTCAATGCCACAACTCACCCATTTCTTCTATCTGGCCAACGCCTTCCCGTGCGTTAATAACCATGATTCTTTCGACTAGCAAAAGAGAGTGCCCTTACAATTTACGTGTGATTATAGAAAATATTGCAATGACTTGTCACACCATTTAACTGTCATGCGTTGCAGCAGTGAAGTATTCTAAGTCCCCAGCTGGCCAAATGTTGATCAATTGAATAGGGTCAAGAAATGGAAGCACCCCAATCGAAGCACATCCCTCCAGTAGCACCTCTGGAATCAGAATGACCCGAAGCGCTCACAGGAGAAGGGAAATGAAAGTGATGGAAGGGAAGATGAGAGGGAGGGGAAACACCTGAGCAATACTACAAGGCGCACAATCCACGAGCAAGTGGAAAACTGTAGCATTAATGCAGCCGGAATTACGAATGACCACACAACAGGGGCTGTGGTCATGAGCGGCTAGAGTGTTTACCTCCTGCGTAGGCAAACCAGGCAACATTGTTAGCTCTTCAGACCCCTATGTTAAGACATTCAAGCCTCTCCACTCCACTCCATTCCACTCCTAGGCTTGCACAGGTATACCTGACCGACCACTTTTGAAAGCCCTCCCATGTCCATTTTATCTGCTTCCATGGTATGTAAAATTAGCATTGTCATTGACCCTCTCAATTTATTCATGCACCAATTGTGATGCATGATGCTTTTACGCATCTGTAATGTGCACTCGACTTTGCCCCATCTTGGACGCAATGTTCAACCATTTGGGTAAACCATCACCAAACAGCTCTGAAGAGGCTGGACACGTAGTTACAGGATATGCCGGCACAATGTTGGAAGCTATTACAGATATGTCAGTCCAGCTTGTACTGGTCACCCAGATTCTCCAAGTAAATTTCACGTCAAACACTCCCCAAAGTGAGATTATACTACCGGACAGAGACATCGCTCCCTCCAACCACTGCCATGTAGTTCTACGCCGTGCCGATGGAGAGCAGCACACATTCTACTTCCTCCCTGCAGCCGAGATAAGGGTTGAAACCAACCGCATCAGCGATAATACTGCCCAGCAGATGACATCCACCAAGTCCAGGGGGAGGAGTATATTTTCTTCCTCACCCCACACCTACTCTGGTCCAGAATAAGAATTAGTATAAAACGGCTGGTGCGTTCAACAAAAGGCAGTCTCTGCTCCTCCACCGCTCACATTTGGGCTGGAGGAAGCCACTAGCAATTCGAGCTTGACTGGTATGCCCGCATATTCCACCACTCTTCTTGGGCCGGACATTTGACTACCAGTTGAAGACAACCTCTCCAGAAGCCATTTCTGCATGCGTTGTAGACCCCTCTGCTTCTGTAAGACTGGACCTTCAACTGCTCCTGAAGACCTCTGCTCCTTCCTTACCACTCCCCTGGAATCGCCCTCAGTGATAACAGTTCCCTTCAGAACCCTGCCTCACCAGACGGTGATGGCAATAGTTAACACTGCCCTTCTGGTAGTTTAACCATTGCTTTGATTCCTTCAGAACACCAGGTGATAGTTAGGCTAGAGTTGTCAGTTACTTTACTTAACAGCAATTATTGCCATTATTTCTCACCAGCCTTTTATCCAGGTTGTCTTCACCTGACCCTGTTTACATTAGAGAGAACTTCTGTGTCAAGTTGAATTAGTGTAGGAGGTAGTACGCCAGATCATACACACATTAGATGGCCATCCGAGCTCTGTCATTCTGTAGAATTTGGTAGAGCCTATATCACTGATAACTCCTCCACCAGGTGAATCGACCAACTAAGTTATTCCATACTCCACTACCACTCTTTATGGTGCCGGAACTAATTCCGATTGATTGACCTCCTGTGGATACCACACCGGAGTATCCTGTCAAGCAGCTGGAACATAACCTAATACTCTGTCCACTGCTCTCTATAGGGCCGGGCAAAAGGAGCAAGCTGTACAATTCTTGCCTGTGAGGCTGTGATTACTCAGAAGTACACGTTAGGGAAGTGTCACCGGCTCACTTTTTGTGATGTCGTCTTAGTCCCATTTCCCATGCCGTACTCTCGAAACGGAGGCATGCAGAGGAAGTTCAGAAAGGCATTATACACTTCCAAAGGTAATCCAGGTTGCAAACCAATTCTCACGACTGCCCTCAGTAGTACTTTACCCGAGCGGGGCAGAGTTCATATCACCCACACCACTGTGAGGCCTCACCCCACATCCCTTAGTCGAAGCACTGAGAAGAGGAGAGGTGATCCTGTACGGAGTCATTAATCAGTAGTTCACTGATCCCCTTACCTGCAGCCAGCCATCTCCAATCAGTAACCATCAAAGCAAGAACACTTTACAACCTGCGAGCTTCCAAGGCGACCACTCTCCCTCGCCCCACCAGGGAAATTGTGTCCAGCCCATGCAGCATCTTCCGCAGACCTTCGTACAACAAGGTAAAATTGTGAACAAGGGTCAGCCTGTTCATAGGGCTGTGACAGCGGTTCTTGACTTTGTGCCCATCTGAAAGGCTACCAGACCTGTCCTGTACACTGGTCGTGTGCTAGTAAAGCACTAAGGTGCTCCATGTACATTGTGATTCTGGCATCATGACTTAAACCTGCAAAAGTGACTAAGACGTTAACTTCCTCTCTCAAATGTTACATGACCAAAGTCATTGTAATTTTAAACCTCAAACGTCTGAAGTCATATTTTGACGTGACTAGCCTCTATAAATAATTTCTACTCCCATTTTGCACATGTGTAACTGTGAAATCTATGAAATTGTTGCAAATGTACGTAGGTATGTTAGCAGTCTGCAAATTCTTGCTCTAATCTGCATAAAGTAAACAAAATAATTTAGGTAAATTCAGTGGTTGCAGTGTAAAAGTTTCATTCTGTATACAATGTTAAGATTTGGGGCTACAGCAGAACCTCCGTATATCAACCTCATTTACAGTGACCATATTTTATAATGACTTGTTTTTGAAGAACCGTAAAAAATTTCTGTGAAAAAAGTAAAAAAAAAAAAAATTTATATTTCCAAAAAATTAGTTTTTGTACTTTTTAGGTTGCTACTGAGCACTATAAGGGCCATGCTAACTTGCCTAAAAATAGATACAGCTACCAGCACTAATCAATATCTATTAACTCCGCAGGCCAATATTTATTATTAACTCTGCCCACTCTTCACCCCACAGGCAGCCAAACGTTTTCGTGAGACTACCCTAAGTGTTAATCTTGTCATTGTGTTCTTGCTCCCTTGCCCTCTTACTTTCCTTGTGTTATTATTAGGGATGGGTCGATACTACATTTTCTCGATACTCAATACCAGTTTTGATACCAAAACATTCTCTCAATACCGATACTTTCCTCTATATCAAATTTAAATTGTCATAAACACAAAAAACTTGGCCAAGAAAATTGCTCATTTTACTAGTGTCGTTGACACACACTGAAACTATATATCCTTCAAGAAAATTGTAAGAAAATTTCTATATTGTTATAAATACATAATCTAACCTTTTTTAATTAATCATTCAGATTTTTACATTGTGTAGACTCCCTCAAGAAATCACAAACAAACCAAAGACATTCTCAAGCAAACCAAATGAAAGTTTGTGATAGAAATCTTCAGAATATTGTTATAAAATATTCAGTATCTTGCTCATGTTTAAGGGACTTTGTTATTCTGTCTTGCTTTTTGATGTAGGTGGATTCTGCACAATTTTGTTGTGTTGTTAAATTCATTTGCCTATTCACTAATTTTACAAAATTAGACAGTCAGCTGAGATGACGGAAGGTCTCAGTTTGACTACCCCTTAGCACTGTTTTTTCTGCTGTGCGTCACATAGTATGACTAAAGGTAGTGGTCATCTTATTTCCGCCTTATGCGACCACAGCAGGATAGATAGCTACCACACATGCCTTTGCAGGTGAGGCTTATGGAATTTATTCCCAAAGTGTCTGTTTTTTTGTGCTGTCCCCTTGTCTTGCCTATCTCTCCACAGGTTAAAATCTGTAAACTGCATATTGTATGTACCGACAGCCATCAGGTGCTAAATGTTGGGCGGCGCACTTAAAAACAAAGGTCGTGTATCACCAACACCGGACACGAAAAAGAAGACTGCATTATACATTTGTCCCGGCAAGCTACCCGGCACAGAGAGAGGTAGCATCTGCCTGCCGTGCACCAGAAAGAGACAGAATACACCTAGCCTGCCTGACCGTGCCAGGAGAGAGACAAGAGATACCGCCCGCTGCCTCCTGCCAGTGATTAATCCAGCATGCTGCTCTGAAGTCTAGAGCACCCAGCGCACAGACCACAGCCAGTTACAGAAGCTGATGAAGAGAGAGAAAAAAATTCTTCTTGCAGGGACGGTACTACATTCTCTTAAGATAATTATTTTCTCCTTCCTTCGCCCAGATGAGTCTATGTGAAAAAAAGAGGGGGGGGGAGGCAAATTGACACATGATGTCATTTCTACTAGTATAAATTGACTTATAATCATCAGTGTGTACCACTTAGCTGCACACTTCATCGGAGTTTGATAGGCAGTACAACCACTTGACATCAAAAACTTGTACTGTTTACCTTGCGGTAAAGGCTGCACGCTGCCACCCAAAAAATTGTACTGTTCACCGGCCAAGCCACCGATACTATGCATCAAAATCACCTAGTATTATAACATGCAGCAGGATTGCTCTATTAGTATAATTCACCAAGACATGCAGCACCTGGATCCATAGCCGGCCAATGAAGTCACACGCCCAGAGAATCAAGCACTGCACCTTCTCCATACCCAACCAAAGGCGAGCCAGGAAGAGTATAGATACTGGGGCCCAGCCCTTGGAACAGCAGTCGGTCCTGTTCCTTCACTGCACTCCTGGTGCCAAAGGAACCATCAGCTCTGCCTGGTCTTCACCATGCTCTTGGTGCCCAAGTCCAGGTCTTGAGAAACCCCTCTTCGCTTCGAAGGTCATTGCCACAGTTTGTCATCAACACTTAGACACTTTCCATTCCCTTCAGGATAACACCGTAGCATATTCAGGTTCAGTTATTTTCATAGCCGCTTTTCTACCTACCCCACTAGCCTAGAAACAGGTCGCCTTCACCTGTCTAACGTAGTAAACTTCCGTTTAACTCTCGTTGATAGGAAGTAGTGCAGATCCACCTTGTTTATTTCTGTACCGAAGTAAACATGTTTTATTCTACTTAATGATATAATTCCTGTAGCAATAGAACCCTCCTTCATAGATGTCAGGCATGTCGACGGACAGCAGGTGACCGAAAATTTTATTCTTACAGCCAACAGTGTCCAGTAGAAACCCACAACACCTTGGATGGCCACCCTTTCTATACACCCCAGTAGAGCCCCTACACTAGGTACTTATCATCTTGGGGTTAGCTTGTCAGTCTGGGGTGTGCTCTTTCCACCACACTTCTGGTGCCAGAAATAGTACTTCTCCGGGTTTGAGGACACTGATCCTTCAGGGGAATTCGCCCACGTATTGGGACCGTCAGCCAGTGATATGTGTCTCTCAGTATCCACCCCACTCCTGGTGCCAGGTTATGAGATTGGGAGAGAGCACTGGGTTGGCAGAGACACTACGTGGAAGTATACCTGAGTAGGACCACCACGTTAGCTGCTCCACCTCCGTGATGTCTGATTGTAGTTATTCTTTCGTCATGCCTATCTCCCGTCAGTGTTATCAGTAAGAGGGTAAAAAAGGCTGATACTATCTCTAAGTACCAATCGGAGCTTAGTCACATCCCAACCGGGCTCGAGCACCTCAGTCCCCGAGAGCAAGCGCAAGCCATCTGCTGCCTAGAGAGACCAGCCTCACCTGCCTATAAACCAGCTCTCTTCACACCAGCTACCAAACTTGACGGCGTTTCTCACCCAGTATTATTGGCCTATCTGAGTGGACGAGAGACACATCTCATGACCTATCTAGCCTGTGGTATTGGAGGACCCTGATCAGTGTCTACCTCGACATCAACCAGTCCTATGCACACCTGCCAATCAGCACACCAGAATCAGGGGCCAACCCCAGGGCACCACAGTCCGAACCCCAGCAGCTCCATCAGCCTCCGCAGGTCAAGCGTCACTCTGATATCCCTGTGAGAGTGATCCCACTGAAGCGTAAATCATACTATCTGGTGCAGATTTTGTGCCGTGTCGGAAAGCCACATGGCTGGTCTGATATTTTGGTCGGGCTCCAGTTCCGCACAAGGAATAGAGATCCAATCTCACCCCGGGTGTATCTGCCCTCACACCCACCAAAACACTTGGGGCTGTGACATACCTCCTGTGCTCATAGGAAGTCATGCATTTTCATTACTCAAAATGAAGTATAATGATATCAGAAATTGTATTTTATTGATGTACATGTCAGAACCCTCATCTACTGAAATCCAGCATGTGTCGAAATTTTTTGACAGTCCCTTGAAAAACTGTAGATAGGAAGTCGACTGTATTAATATGTTTAAGATTATGTTAAATTCCTTCCACTGTATAGAAGTACACTCATTACTAACCAATCAGAAATATTGATTGCAAAAACAAGACGTTTTCCTTCATGTGGAGGTTAAAAAAAATTGCAAGTAGCAATACACAAATTTTTTGAAAAATTTGTATCATTGCGGTTTTCCAGATATTATATTTATCTACTGTTGCAGGTTATTTGGTTATGTTGACAATGCATTTAATATAAATTTTCAAATTAAGCTTTGTTATCTGATTTAAACAAAGTGCAGTGTAATTTTTGTTTATCTTACTAGCTTGTTGACATAAATATCATTTAGAGGGTATATTTCATTGGTTATTAGAGGGTATAAATTATTGTTTATTTAATCCCTAGAGGATAGTAAGCATTGCATGTTATAAATTACATGAGGTTAAAGAAAAATATCCTGATTGACTCTCATCTCGCTATTGCTGGTTAGAGGAGAAATGTGGCATAGTTAGACGACAGCCAATCAGGGAGCATGTTACATAAGAGGTGATACTGAAGTTTTAAGTTGAACGTTTTTCTTTAGTATAAATAATACCATTACCGTCAATGATGGACGTGTGAGTATAGTATCTAGTAAAAAATTTAACGAAAAATGATATGATGAAGAAAAAAGGAATTTAATTGCTGCAACAAGTTTTGAATTGACGTCGAAAATGGAAACAAGTAAAAATTATTGTGTTTTTTTGTTTTGAGAAGATAAAAATTTTATTTGTTTGAGAAGACAAACCAGTTATTAAAAAGCTAACAGAGTTAAGTCTGTATGGTATCAATACATTTTTATAACTGCATATGTATTTCAACTGAAATGTTACAAATTCTTTAACAACACCCTACATTTTTTTTAAGTTAATAAACAACGTGTAACTAAAAATCATAGACAAACTTTGGGAGGTGATTCCTTATAAATAAATAGGTAGAAAATATACGTACGACATTTATATAACTTAAGGCCTTTCATTAAGTGTGTACACATACTTAAGTGGAGGTAAAATCCACGTTTACTGTAAATAAAATATGCAGTATCTGATATTAATCTCAGAGTTCTGGTGTAATACGTTATCAAACAAAGATGTGCAATCCATAGGGCCTATAAATTTTTGCGAACCTTGAAATAATGTGAAATACTGAGAGATTATGTTCATTCACGAAAATCTGTAATAATTTCCATATTCGTGAATCATTAATGAAATTGCTTCTTTAAGTGTATCCAAAACCACAGTGGGAGCTTTTCTACAGTGAAAACATTTGCAAACATAAGTTTTAGAATTTTCTGTTTATTATAGAGCATTATCTCTCATTTACTTCACATACGTGCAGATAAGAAAACTATTTGTGTGATCATGTGACTATAAAAACAGAACAAAATTTTACATCGTGAGATATTCATAAATCAATTGGTAGTAAGGTTGAGATATATATTATCGTTACACATACAATTCAATGTATAGAGAGTCGAATCACTCGGCAGTAGTGCTCGTTCACAGGCAGAATTGCACCTACGTGTATTTTATTTATAAAAGAACATCTCTAGCCAAATATGTTGGTAATATGACGAAAGTAAATGGTATGTATATGTAACACAGATTAATATAAATATGTATTTTTTGGAATGTAATAATTACACTGTAAACATTTACATGGTATTTGTAAAAAATCTGTCAACTTGACTCATCTTCTGTACTTTGTGGTTAGGTTCTTGATAACTAGCAAATCAGCATTTGCAACTATTGAGCGATGGTGGTGTTTATAGTCCGCTGCTTAAAAACAAAACTGCTTAAGAATGCCAAAAATAGTTTCTGTTTTAGATCATGCCCTGGTGTTTGAAAGTGGGATTTTTTTACTTAAAAAAAAAAAATCTCACCAAAGTGCAAAACTGTGATGTAAACATTGAGTGGGTGGGAAAAGACGCGTGCTTACACACTGCCATGCCATATGCACATTGATTTAGTGATAGTGGAAGACATAAAAATTAAAAAGATCACCGTATTGGAAGCAAATTTGTGTGGTTGTCATATTGCCAAAAAAAAAAAAAAAAAAAAAAAAGATTCTGCCACATCATTATAAAAGCATTTTTACTCTGTAAGGAGTATTTCAATTTTATCAATTAATAATATACGTACTAGTATTTTATAGTTAAGTTGCGGATCTGTGTTGGAGTGATATTGAATTGAACGTGATTGAATTTAATTAATATTATCTACAAATGAACAAATGCTGTATGTGGGTGATGTAAAAACTTGTAAAACTATAATTAAAATGCTAGTGAATGTTCTAGGGCAGTTTTAAACGTCATGATAAAGGACCAGATTTATCACCTAAAAATTACTTTGGTGTGACAATGTGTGTTTCATGACAAGTGTACTCTTGTAAAGTTGTCCTTCCTTATCGTTACATATTTTTGAATGTTTTTCACTCAAATATATATTGATTAAAAGAATTAATAATAAATTCCATTTAGTTTGAGTGAAATTGTTACAAAAACAACAAATTCGGGTTCTAATAATAATGTATGCATTTTGTTGCTACAACATTTGACAAAATGGTGTAATTTTAATGAAAAAATTAACTCATTCTATTTACCGTAAAAGTAGGGCTGTAGCAATCCATGATTTGATTTGCCGTTTTCAAACCCTTCCATGAGAAAATATACGAGTTCACACCCTTTTTGTGCATGAAACAATGTGACCCTTTGGAATATGTGATTAGTTATCTGCTGGCGTAAGCATGATGGTTAATTTATATAAAAAAAAAATTTCTTGTGTTCTTACGCTACACCTCATGGTTTTCGAGAAATTGATTTTGAATGTTCTAAACAGTGAATGTTTAAAGCATAACCAAGCATGTTGCCTATGTTGCAGGCATTCCCCATCCTTCAGTATGTTTATAAACACTTGAATAAAAAATTTACATCATTATTAGCACATAGCTTATAAATTTACGAGTTAAGTTGTTAAAATTACAGTAACACCTCGTTTATTCTAAATCAGTTAATTTAAAATCAAATATAATTCAAAGTGTTTATTTGCCCCCAAATGGAAGAATAGTATTTTATATGCTTTTAAGTTTGGTTAATTCGAAATTCACCTTTTATATCATTTGAAGTTGGATTTCATCCAAAGTGTATTTGAAGTTCAGATTAATTAATTAAAGCTATATTACTTATGATGATAAACATTCATTGCCTACACTGTCGGGGGTGCGCGCATGGTAAACCAGTAATGGGTGGTGGCGCAGCAATCAGCTGATGCAGTCACTGTCGCAGCCCACCACAGTGATGTCATTGATTGTGTCAGAGTTTTCACGTCTATTGACTGGTTTTCATAGCCTCTTCTGCCCCCTAAAGAGGTGAAAAGATGTGACAGCTAGTGCCACACACTGTGTGAAGTTAGGGGGAGTAAGACGAAGAAAATTCCGGTGGCTTGTTGTGACAGTTGTCCTTAAAGGGGAAGGGGTGTTTGGCGCTAGAGGATGAGAATGCAGATAGGAAGATGTACAAAGTAGGAAGGAAAGAAAAAGAGATGAGAAAGTGAGTAGGGGTGTGGAAGAGAGCTAAGAGCTGTGTTGGCCCTTGAAGAGGGAGGGAGGTAAGGAAGCAAGCTTGGTGAGATAGGGAAGCATGTGGGCGGTGTGGCTGATGGGAAGGATGACAGATAGCTGGTGGAGGGTAGACTATAGTCCAAGGGAGGGGAGCAAGACAAAGAAGGGAGTGGCCTTTTCGGAGGCCAGACCCTGCTAAGCACCCCCTTGCAACTTATTAGATTTTTGAGAGCCTACATTGTAGTTAACAAAATACTTAATAGGTGTATCGCATGAGTTTTTGCTGTGAATTCATAGG
Organism: Dryococelus australis; assembly: GCA_029891345.1. Lineage (NCBI taxonomy): Eukaryota > Metazoa > Arthropoda > Insecta > Phasmatodea > Phasmatidae > Dryococelus > Dryococelus australis. The sequence continues at coordinate 97,465,744 of CM056995.1, read as the reverse complement.
AGCGCTAAAGTTGTAGTGTACTATTTATTGAAACCTCAATTAATTATAATTTATCGACAAAGTAGTCTAAAGAATAATATATTGTGTAGTTAAAATTATGTTTTGAATTTCGTAGTCATTGCGTATAAATATTCTCTTAAAAGTAATTTTAACACACCGAAAGTTTTTGTTTTGACTCAACCATTTCTGTTTATTATTATTATTATTTTGCAGTTTTGTTACGCTGTAAAAAATTTTGATTATAATCATATAAATTGCATGGGTGATTTGGGCAATGTGAATATAATTTCATCTACGAATGTTAAGAATGCCGAAGATCACGCACAGATCCAGATGTCGTGTCTCATCGTGCAGGAACAAAAAGATAGGTAACATTGAAGCAAATGTCCCAACAAACAATAATAAAGACAAATATTTTAATTTAAACACATAACTTTATTTATGAAATTATGATTGTCCACGATGGTTGTGTTATCATATACTACAAATCCTTCTTGAAAATACGAATACACAGACACATTGCTCGGCATAATCTTTTCTGCACGTTTTCAAAGTGAAATAAAAAATATTAAATTTAATTCATAACTTTTATTTATAAAATTCTTTTTGTGTAATTGATGGATGTTACATCATCATCAAATTATTTCTAAAAATATGAATCCATAGACAGGTAGTTATTTTTGTATATACATCATTTAGATCTTTATTGAAACTTGTGTCTTGGTGGCTCAATCGGCTAGGGCGTCTGCCTACCAATCCAAGGAGGTCTGTCAGTTCGCCGCTTCTCAACTTCATAGTTTTTTGTACTGTATTAAACCTTACTACATCGAAGAGGCGAGTGTCTGCATACAGCACATGGAACATCGCCCTTACTCTCCATCCGAAACCAGCAAGCAGCCGATGATAAGATAGTGTAGATATCAATATATTGATTGATTTTGACTTTCGATACCTTGGATACATCATGAACTAATGTTTATGAATCAGTTCATTACAAGTTTTCAACCGAGTACACCAAGAGTTTCTGCTGTGAATTCATAGATAGCGGCTCTGTCGCCTGACGTACTCATCCGTCAACTGAAATACTAGTGTTTCCTGTCTTCTTTAGTTATATTGTCATTGCTGCTAAGTGAGGGGTGCTTCCTGACACAAAAAAAACACCTGGCACTGGGCTCCAGCACAGCCAGGCAGCGTAGGATTGAGAACTTGCAACAGCGCTGTCATCCCCAAACCCATAAAAAATATCCACCACCTTGCAGGGTTGCATAGCCGTCCCCCCTTTCCAGTCACCAAAAAAAATTCCATCAGGCACACAAGCATATGACATCCTGCTTTCAACTTTATTAACATTCGCCAGAAGTGTATTCATAGTTGTGGGAGCAAGAGGATGCTGGCTACCATGGCTGCAATTTTTAACCAAACTTTACCATTTTTTTTAAATATATATTTTGGCATAGCAATTAAGGACAACAATTACAAAACCTATATTTTACTGCATGTGAACATATAATGAATGAGCAAGATAAATGCAACAAACTTATTTTTGGGCTATTTCCATCAAATTTTTGCTTTTTTAAACCAAAAATTTTAAGGTTCCCCAAAACAGGGTTGTAACTTTGAGACAGTAGTTATTCCCAGGGGCCGTAGTTATGGTTTCTTTGAAAAGGGAATATGTGAATTTCTTTAATATATAGAAACAAACTTTTCTAAATTTGATAATTCAAAATTATGCAATTCAAAGTCAAAAAATTAGGTCCCAAGCACTTCGAATTAACAAGGTTTTACTGTGTGTGTGTTTTTAGATAAAATTGTTTTTTTCTGCCAATATTTTAATTTAATTTAATTTAATTTAGTGTTTGACTTAAATTTCTGTGTTATGTGGTGTATTAACTTGAATGTTGATGTTATTTTGCTGTAATTTTTATTCGCCATGTCGATGGATTAGAATGAAACCTTGTCTCACATTTTTTGTCAAATCATTTTTTGATGTTTTTGTTTGGAAACTTTGTATCTCACATTTTACAGTGCTTCAAATAAAAGAAAGTGCATATCTTTTATGTATTTGTAGGTCTGAAAAATGAGATATACGAGGTTTTTGTCAAAAAAATATTAAAAAATCATTTTTGCCCCAGATGTGAGATACAAGGTTTTCATTCTAAACCATCAATATAAACTTGCCTCTGTGTATCTCTTTTTGTGGGGAAAATGGAAAAAGTTAAACTATTTATTATAAACAAGAATTTTATCTTATTATAGGGTGAAATGTATTGAGGTTTTATTGCATTTAGTTTTGTGCATACATCTTCATCATTATACTTCTCTGGTGATTGAACAAGTGGGTGGTATTTTATAATTGCTAATACCGTAACTTATTTTTCTGAAATTTTGTTGATTTATTTAGTAAACAGTAAATGCACTGTTTGTGTTATAATTTTTGAGATTCATTATGTTCTGCTCTAATTGTAATGTTTCTTGTTATTTACAGGGGTTTCAGGCACCAAAGAAGCCATTTCTCCGCATGAACTATTCAGATGCTATTAAGTACCTAAAAGAAAATAACATCTCAAAGGAAGATGGTAGTTTCTATGAATTTGGTGAGGTAAGTGATTCTGTAATATTGAATATATTACAATGATTTAATTATTGTGGTACTTATCTGTGGTAATTTCTCCCTTGAAGGGTGTTTTACTTAAGAGTGGTTAGCAACATTATAACCAAAGAGTACAAATTAAGCCTGGATCTTGAAAGACCCCAGTTTAATCTTAGTAATGAGATGAGTGGCTTAAGTCCTCATGTTATCCTTCCCTTGCAGCTGTGAAAACCTTGTGGGTGTTAAGAACAAGGACAAAGGTGTAAAATTATCTGGTTGATGCTTTCCTTTGTGTTAGTCTTGTATAGTTCGACGCGTGACGGCCTAGGGAGAGGGACATCACATCAAGAGTATGGTGTTTTTATTTCTGCGCCAGGTCAGTTGCATAGGTAGGGGGTGGACTCTACTGCGGAGATGTTTGTAATATGACCCGTCAGCCTTGCACTGGTCCCTTATATAATGTAGGATGTGTCAGGTGCCTACTTGGTACAAAATCCGCGAGGGTGAGGTGATGATGCCTCCGGGCATTGGCCACACGGAAGGTGCCACTCCTGCCATCTCTTGGCAGGGTGACTGCAATGAGGTTTGGTTTGATTGCAGGCTGTATCCGCTGCTCGCTTAGGGGCAAACTCTTGCATACCAGTGTCTGCTTCTCAACGGGTTTACAAGTGGTGGAGGCGATGATGACGTTTTGTAGCATTACGTGGGTGTTGGCCTTGGAGGGGGCCAGTCGGTTTGACTCCCTCGGAGGCACGTGATGTGCTAGTGATGATGCGGAATTGACATTTATAATGTGTAGGAAGTGTCGATTTGACCTCCCTTCCTCTACGTTGTGATGGAGAACAATTTCGACAATTCTAGGCGAAGGGATGTAGTCAGACAGACCCCTTAACCCTTTGAGCAATAAAAACGTGTATGTATGGGCATTCCCATTGTACCATAAAGAGTATGGCCGTACATGTACGTTTTTTAACTTTTAAGAAGTTTGCAAAAGAGTGGCGATCGCGCTCCAGTGCAGTGCATGTGCTGCTGTTATCTAACTTTTCTACTATGTTATAAATTTTGTTTCCTATTTAATTTGCAAATTTACTGTGAGAAATATTCAATAATAATATTATATATAATAGCACACATTTTTACTGCAAGAAATATTTATTTTCAATATTTTATGGTCATCAAGTCTTGGTTGGCAGAACAATGTTCGCATTTCTTTGTGACTGCTTGGAAAGTACAGCTATCTTTTGTCTGTTGTTTGAACTAACTGAAAGCGAACAGAACAATTTTACTTTTCTTTGCAACCATAAATATTGATCCATCAGTTTCTGAGCATGGAAAGTGCTGCTATTTTTTGTTTTACATTTCAACTGATTGAAAGCACTTTTTTTTTTACGTTGTCTATTTTAGTGGCAGAAAATGTAGTTTTCCTTTACATGTTTTTACAATGGCTTCGACGAGAAAAAAATGTGCACTTTCCGAGCGTGACATAAGTAAAATAATTAGCAACTGGCAATTGGATAGTGATGTGAGTGGCTTTTCTAGCAGTGAAAGTGAAATTGATCAGTTGGATAATATGCAAAACAGCTGTCTGAACACTGTGTATCTAGCTGGGTACTGGTAATGCTGTAAGTAACAACAGTTTCAACTGGTCTTCAAATGTAAAATTTTTCCTAAAGAATTTTGTATTTTATTCTTCTGAATCAGGTATTACAGACAATATTGATCTGCCACCAAATCCTCCAGAGGCAGATATTTTCAAGCCACTACTACATTCGTATCTCGTATATCACATTACTTGTGAAACAAACAAATATTTTATGTATGTTTCTACACATATAACTGTAAAGGAAAACTCAAAGGTAAAAAAAAATGGTATCCGACTAGTGTGGCAGAATTATACAAATTTCTTGCTACCAATACGGTAGCTCACACGTAAAATAATATACTCGGGGACTATTGGTCTACTAGGCAATTAATTTCCATCCTCATGTTGAGAAAACTCTTTTTGGTGGATAGATTTTGTCTGTTCCTGCGGTAAGCTCATTTTTGTGACAACAAAGCCCAGATATAAAAATCAACTTTACAAAGTAAGTGTTATTGAGACACTGAGAATTCATTTCAAAACTCTTTTCAACCCATTCCTGAATAGCTGCATAGATGCAAGTATAGTGCCTTGGCAAGGACATCTGTCATTTGAGCAGTTTATCCCAAATAATTGGTATAGGTTTGAAGTAAAGCTCTTTGTACTTTGCGACTGCGAATCGGGCCATGTTCAAAATTTTATTGTGTATACTGGCAAAGACAGCAATATTAAACTAGACAAGAACTTAGGCTATTCAGGCTATTGAGTAAAGATATACACTAGAGCGGCCATGGGATAGGAAAAAGTCTGACAAATTTTATGTACTAAATCTTGTGATATCCATTAAAGTAATTACAAATTGTTTCGTAGTTGTTACTCTGTGGGAGCTTAAGTATATTATACATATCTAAAAAATTAAGCATTCTCACAGATTTTCGCAAAAAAATAATTTTGCTTTTTAATTTTTATTATGTTGCCTCACCATATTGTTGTTGATAACGAAACATCGTGAACAGAACATCGTGATCTTCTGATCCCACCCATAATTAATTTTATTCTACTGTTGAAGGTGGTCTATATGTGTTCAAATTTCCTAAAGATATTGAATGGTATGTGTGATTATAATAATATTTGTATTGCAGTTTTAAGAAGTTCAAGGTATATTGGCCAGAGCGCTGTAAGTACTCAGTAGCGCCAACATCGTAGTTTGAAGTGATGCAGTAGTTGTGCCGACTAAATTAATATGCGTGGAGAGGGTCAAAAAAATTAAGAGACAGCTCAATAACATTGCTGTTGCCACTCTGGTATACACCTTATTTACTCTATGGGCGAGCCTATCACACGCCAGTTACCAGCATTCGTTGCAGGTGTGAATACCCAACTCATGATGTAGTAGTGGTGATCATGCCATTTGTTTTGTTTCTGTCATAGAATTATGTGTTTGTGGAAATATGCAGTGATATCCAACTACTGTTTAGTTTTATTTACCTCTGCGAAAATAAATTTTCATAAATTTATAACTGTCATTGTTTTTAGTTATAATCTACTATTTTACTATAGTTTAGGTGTTCATGATAAAATACAAGTACTGTTAGCACTTACAATTACAGACGTCATATTAATCGTGAATGATGTCATATATAATAGTAAACTATTCGCTTAAGTGAAAGAAAATTGACAGGAAATAATTGTTAAATAATGGAGATACATATATTACACACAACGGTCTATAATTGAACACAATGTTTACAGTTTGGTGTTGTGATCGATCTACTACATAGGTGCTGTTCGTACAAATTATCAGTACATTCAATATGTCAATTCGAGTGTCATTGAGGCTGTGTCCGAACCTAGGAATGCACTTGTGTATATACGTAAGCTCTACTTGGTTCAATATGTGATGCATTCCGATAGACATACTTATTTGCATCCTTTATAGCAACTAGTTACCTGATAAAATTCTGAACAAGCATTTTGACAGAAAACACATACTGATTATGTGCTGGAACGTATGCACATAGCTTTAGAATTATCAATCCATTAGGAGCTGTAGCTGAAAAGCGCATGACAATGAAAGTGTTCCTATTAACCAATCGTAGACTTTTTACAAGAAAGGAATGAATATATATTTGAGTCAGTAAACACAGTTATCGATAATGTATCATTAAAACTGGTAAAATTTCCTTTTAACATTAATATTGGTATTAATAAAAATTAAATGTCAGATATTGATACTATGTTTTCACTCATGCATGCCGGGTCTTATAAATACATTGGCAGTGTTCTCACTATTCTGCATATTAACTATAAATTCAATGTCACGCCCGGTTTATAACAAATCACGACGAAAACTGATTATGTTTATCCCGGCTCTTCTAGATCATTAAATGTTAAAGAGTATGCGTTGTAGAGAACTTTCCTCCGTGGCGTTTCTCAAAAATTAATGCTTCCATTCCACTCTTTATAAAAATATTATGAATTACTATTATGAACTGCATATAAATTGCTTTTCAAAATAGTAGCTTATGGGCTATAAGGACGCGAGACATAGTCTACACATATTCGTTTCTCTGTGTATGTGCGTATGTCATTTCCCAAAGCATGTAAAACATTTATGTACGTAGACGAATACGAACACTGTATTAGCATGCATCTCATTAAGCAGAAAACCTTTTGCACACTGCTGGAAAAGGACATTAATGATAATGTTTAAGGCTCGACTCTAACAGACGTTTGTTTTAAAGCGACTATACAACTGTCGTCTCTGTAAGATCCACGTTTACAATAAATATGTGCATTAGTGGCTACTGTCTGAAAAGTTGGCAGCTATGTGTGTTTATATTTACACGAGTGTAATACAGCACACCATTGTATATTGTACACTGAAACCTCGGACTCATAACAATGCGAAAAATGTTGACACTGAAGTGTTTACCAGTAATGTTAACACTAACGAACGCATGAGAACTAGACATAACAGAGAGAGTCGCAGTATTGTACTTTAGACAGCATGCATTACAAAATATAACTATTTCTGTACGAAACATCGGTTGAATGCAATGACTGGGTGCCAATCACTAATAGTCAAGCTAAGGCTGTGTCCGTGAGGACAAATTCGTTATTTTGTTTTGTTATTTCAGAAGTTTCAATCAGGACGTTGTCGACAGTCACTTGTGTAGCACTCGCAGCAACACATTCTTACATTAACTGTGAAAATATGTTTTATATCAATTAAATGCTTAAAATGGACGTAATATTTCTATAATCATTACTGAAATGTGGCGAATATGTTAATAAACAAGAAAATAATATACATATCCAATAACAACATAAAATAAAACATGTGTTGTGAATTATATAAAGAAAGCACAACACTACTTGCTTTTTTAAAACATGTCTAGTATATTTTATGAATAGTTATTTGTTTTTAAAAAAATGTTTTAAGTATGCATTCGAGCATGTATTTTGAATGTCAAAACCAACATGGTGCTGATTGTGTCATTTTGTATTTTTGCTAATATCTGCTATATACAAGATACGAAATATCAATTTACTAAATATGTCATAATGTTTGTATAAAACATCGGGTCACATGATAATTTTGTCAACACAGTCTGCCATTTCGGGCACTGTCTATGTTTACAATACAGAAACTAATGCATTTTGAATTATGCAGTAGGCACTTATGTCGTACGGAAACACTTTTTCTGTATTTGCAGTTTTCCATTAATGTTTTAATTTAATTCCAGTTAATGTAAACAGGCAACATGCCTGTCGTGTTTACTTTTTTTTCCTAACACCACCTCGTAAAAAACAACCATAGTGAAGCAGATCATACTTCAAAGCCGACATTTATTAGAGAAGCATATTATTTGTGAGGAAATATAGTAGTCTACATGTGCACATACATGCCTTTGTCATATTGTTGTCTGCTTACATTACTGTAAATAACCCACTATATAACCCCCCCCCCCCCCCCTTCCCGGTTCGTCCCCGTTTTTAAATGTGTATCTTTAATGAGCATAATAGTCAATCTTATGCTTTCCATAATTGAACACTCTTTTACGGTTATACTGCCAAAAGAAGACAGAACTGTTACAATACTAAACTTATTGCTTTCATGTGTGCCTGTTAAAATTACTCACGCTATACAGCTTAAATTATCTACTTTAGCAAACAATAGATGTGATTAGCAAACAACCACTGTTTGTTGACTGTACTGTGCTGGTACTTACATATTATTACTTTTAGACAAAGATATTCTGGAAATAAACATTCTCTAACAATAAAATTTGTTATAAACAGCCATAATTGTCACATAAAAAATTCTATACCCGTCGGAGATTCAAACTTTATAACCTACAATTACGTGGCACAGACCTGTGCACTAACTCACTGAGCTACACAAACCACTTACAGTACACATGTGTGATAAGATATATATATATATATATATATATATATATATATATATATATATATATATATATATATATATATATATATATATATATAACATAAATCCACAGTTATCACGTATTTTATAAAGTGGTGTGTATTATTTTATTATGACCGTATTATTAATATGCTACATTTCCAGTTACTTATGCTTACATTATATTTCATTTTGTTCATTCATATGTTTTACAGAACTTGTCATCTTTTCATAAACGGATATATACGACGTAAGGAACTCGGGTGCCCTCCATCTTGTCTGTCCCAGCATGCGGGTATAGCAGACATTCAGAATACTTCCTACTGTTGCGGCTTTGGGACTGTAGGGACAGAGATGGCATATGGATGAGAGAGGGTCGAAGTCATTGTGGCAACGCTGCCGACATTCCCCAGGCACATGCCATGGTAATGGACTAGCGCAAAGTGGTGTTCATGCCTTGAACTACAGCTGGAGTGGTCAGAAAATTTAACCTGGGGAAGTCCACTCTAGGTATATCTTTACTCAATGGTACAACATACAAACACACTACTAGCTGTAAAATGGCACAATAAAAGAGATGTATGTTGTCCACGATTCACAAACATGAAATGAAAACAGCTTCCAAACTAAACCATTTGACTGGAAATTACAAAGAGAAACCAGCAAGTGTTATCGAATACAACAATAATATGGGTCTAGTTGACAAGGCAGACATGCAACTTAGTTTCAATGACAGCTGCCGCAAGTCAGTCAAATGGTACAGGAAGTTGTTCTTTCATTTAGTTGATTTGTGTGGGCTAAATTCATACATCATTTTTCAAGAAAAGACAGTGAAAAAAATTAAAGTTATTGGAATTCACAACTAACCAAAAAAGGCAACTGTTTCAAGAACTCTCCAGGTCACGAAAAATCACAAAAGCAGAGTGACTTTCTGCAATTCCCACACAAGATCCAATACGACTCTCGGCACGTCATTTTCCGACACCAGTCCCATCGATGAGCTCAAAAGAGAAAGCTCTTCATCAGTGTCATGTTTGCAAACACACCACTCAAAGTCCTAAACGAAGATGATATTCAAGATGGATGTACGCGGAATGTGATGTCGGCGTATGTATTCTCCCGAGTTTCATACATTGACCAATTTGTAGTTGTCAAAGAAAAAGTACAAATATGCCACAAATAACGCTGATCACCTCACAGAGTAAAATGTAAGTCATTCGTACTTTTCAAATATTGTATTTAATGCCGTATAATATTATTGTTGCAGCTGGTTTAGTGTTTTGTAAATTATTCCTCCATTTTTATTTATGCCACGTATATTATTTTTTGGAGCTCGTGTAGTGTTTTAGTTTATTCCACATATATTATTGTTGCTGCTGCATTCATGTTTTGTAAGTTAGTTTTGATTGCTTCATTCAAACAAAACATATAGCAATGTTATGTTTTTGTTAGAAATAAAACTATAAATATAAACTTTCAATTTTTTTTGTGCAATATAAGTGAGATGTTGGGCTCAGTTGGGTTCAGACCATGTGTAATTTATTATGAAAGGTATTATTTATTTTTAATATTATACTAATTTCCTGATTGTAAGATCTCATAAATATTAACTTTCAAGTTATTTAAAGAAACTTCCAAAAGTATTTGTTATGTGAATCAAGTAAGATGGAAAAAAAAAATCCTATTCCTAGAGTACCAACTACATAAATTAAATATATTACTCAAAGGGTTAATTTAGTTGGTTGGCATCTGGCACGGCACAGCTAGGCAGGGCAGCGGGCCCGGCACGCATCTTACCGGGTTGCGCTCTCTGACACTCTCTTGCAGGCGATGGGCTAGCAGCTCGTTATCACTACTTCTCCTTTGTGTGTGCATGTGTATGGGTGTGTGTGTGTGTCTGTGTCACGTAGCAGGGAGTCAGGTGAATAAACAGTCCCTTCAGTGTCGAGAAGAGAAAGTGTGTCATGCTGAACAGCTGATGGCTGTGGGGATTTACATAGAATTTTTTTATAGTTTAGATTCTGCAATAAAATACACCATTTTACGTTTGACGTGTATTGTTTAGCACTCGGGGAAATGAAGGAAGTTAGTTCAAACTCACATGGGCATGTTTTAACTGTGTACTGCCATGGCACTGAGGGCAAAATTGCAAGCAGGCTGCTCTCTATCCTCTCCTGTGTGTCGCACGGCAGGGACCTGTTATATGTGGCACTGGGTTATAATCTGAGGGGGTACTTTCCTCTTTCTACTAAGTCTACAGACCTGTTCAACAAGGTAAGTTACACTTCAAACAATTTAAAAAAAATTAAACCTACTTACAATTATGTACGTGTCACTTTTGTCACTGTCACTTTTGTCTCTCTGTGGTCACAGAGCTGCGTGTTTAGAGTAAGGCCACATGAATTTAAGGGTTGGCCTCCACTTGGTTTCCCTGTACCTGCAGCCTTGGTTTTGAAAGTTGGTGTGGCAGGCGCGTCTGGGTAGTTCTCACCTCTGGGGTTTGGCACTTTGGCCTGGCGTGTCGGCATGGTCCTGGTCGTGCTGAGGTAGGGGTATAATACCGGCCTGTACCTCACCTGCCGGAACGGGTTCCTTGGCTCTGAGCCTCGCCTGCACGGTCATTGACTCCTGCCCATTCTTGATGAGAGAGTTCATCACTGCCGTCGAGAACTGCTTCACTGCTGGGCTCAGCTGCATCTTTAGGTGCGGCGGCAGACAGAGGCATGTGCTGGACAGTGCCCTGGGCACCGCCATCTGGCACTGTGTCACTACTGGGCTTATCTGCTTCTTCATCAGAACCCGAGCGTATCAGCCTGAGCCGGTGCCCGTGGTCTAGGGGTGATCGCCACAAGAGCTGAAACAAGCTGGCTCAGGAACTACCCCATGGTGATCTGTGTGGCTGGTATCTTGAAGGTGTGTAGATAGTCTAGATGGACATTGCTACCTTGGGAGGCCTATAGATTTCTGCAGTGGTGGCTCCCATAGGTGTCTGCCCTCCAGCAGTGACTGGCGACGACGAGTCTTCGTCTACATTTTGAGGGTGATTGGAGTAGGCTGTGGGAGTACCTTTTGGACCTGGTTCTTTCTTTTATGGGTGGCTGGGTCCTGGTAGAGGCTCAGTTTCGTCTGGCTCATCTGACTAGCTTTTCTTACTCTATCGTGGAGGTCTTCCATCCAGTAGACATTTTCATGCCTCCCGACTACAATATTAAGGGCACTCCCACTTTTGTGCCAAGCTGACACCGAACTGGCCCTTGGCTCGGCTCAGCGGGTGGTTCTTGAGTAGCGCAGTTTCTTATATATATATATATATATATATGCGTCTTATCCCCGTTATAGGTTTGGGGTACTCGTGTTTGTGCTTCCATTCACACAGTTTCGGGCTGGGGGCATAGTGGCTGGTTTCATCTCCCATTGCCATTCACTAAGTCTGGGTAGAGGTCAGCCGAACAGCAGCTGGCTTGGTAAGGTGTCAATTGACTCGTTACTTTGTGATGCCAAGCGCCTCAAATGGCAATTTAAGTCTTCTGTTCCCAACCTAGTACACAATCCCGGAAAAATAAAAGTCTGTGCGTACTTTTGGAAGCACATAATTTTGGCAGCTCAGAGTCAAGAATTCTGCTAGCTACACTATAATTCTACTTTATGTTGGCACCAACCTGCAATATCTTGGAACAGTGGAAGATTTCGAACATAGCCAAATGTCTGCTACGTATTCTCAGTGTAGTTGTGTGTCGTGAATGTGCAGCATTGCCTCCGGCAAAGCTGTAACTGCACACCGCCGGCAATCCCAGCTATGGCCGCGGTGTGGCTGTTGCCTGTCACATAACCAATTAGTCAATTAGCGCCCTCACTCGCCGCTTCCTGGAATTTACCCCTGCATTGTTGCCCACTTGATTTTCGAGAATTTGCATCTGAATTGTGACGTCAGTAGCCAGTGCACACTTGCGCTCAGCTGTTGCTAAGCGGAAATAAATTTTCTTGGTGGACTGCGGTTGGCTGATTCAAATAACTGTATTACTGGGCAGAAGTATTGTAATAAAAAAAAATAAATTTCCCCCTTCCCCAGTAGTGTGGGGTTGGGAGTTCTGAGCCACCTGATTGGCCCTGGTTTTCACTCCCCTGGGAGGGTGTAATTTTTACTGTGTTTATATGCCTTGGAGGTTCCTGACTCGAGAGAGAAGGTGGCTCCAAGGTTCAGTAGACCCTCCCTGCCCAAGTTAAGTAAACTTGCCAAAAATGAAATTAAACCAGACATAATGTTCAGCCCTTCTGGCAGTCTCGAGGAAAGACTCGGTAATTTTAGTCTTTCTTTAAGGGTACTTTTGAAAGTAGTTTCTATGAGGAGAAATGCTAAAAGTTGAGCATAGTTTTCTCCAGTAACATTTATATATTTTTAGTAAATTTTAAAAAGTAAAGTTGTAAATGGCATTGGGCTTGTTAAGTGACCATAATAATGATTTTCAAAGATAGTTTCCATAATAATAATAATAATAATAACGATACTCAGAAGGACTTAGTAATGTTTCAAGTCATATAATAACTTACAAAATTCTTAATTGACTTTTGTAGTATTTTTCAAATGGTCAAAAATATTGTGAGTAAAGTTATCCAAGCCATTTCTTAATTGGCTTTTGTAGTGTTCATGAGTAAAGTAACAATTTTACATGGCAGTAAAATTTTCTTCAGTTGGCCCTAATATTTGGAATGGCCATGAATGTGGTAAGTAATACATTTTTGGCTTTGGTACGAGAGAACAGCCAGTAAAATATTCTCTTTTCATCTATTTCTATTTGTCAGTTATTTAGTCTGTTGGCCTTTGTGAATATGGCCATAAAATATGAAAACTATAAATAGTTGGCTTTATTTTCTTTTGTATGTGGCCAAGGCAAAGTTTTTTAGAGTGGTATATTGAAAACCACTGGTTTTATTAGAATGTTTTGTTCACCATCTTTAATAATTGTAATTGAGGCAATTTAGAGTTTATAGAAATGCCATGTGGGCATAATAATGTATATTTTAAAGTGCTGTCTTTTCCACGATATACAAAAAATAAAATGGGATTTTTGCTATAAACCAAAGAAAACAAAAAAAAAGAAAAAATAAGGAAAAATAAAGTGCAATCTCATGTGGTATAAATTGGGGAACGAGTGGGGTCAATATTGATGGTCAGCCCTCAGTTACTTGCAAGGAGGTTACTTTTGAATATTTTTGGAAGTTTGATGATTATCTTTTGGGTGGTGGTTCTACTCCCCCTTTGATGTGCTTTTGTGAGAAGGGCGTATCAACTTTGCCACCTCAGGGTGAATAGGATATCCGGCAGATGGGTTTCCCAATGTTTATGGTAGCTGTCCACACTTAGTCAGAGGCTCTTCTTCAGTTCTTGATTCCTCTGCTCAGTGGGGTTAGCTACAGGTGATATGGTGGATTTTTCTATGTCTCCACTCCCAATTTATTACAGGTCTTCTTCCAAGCCATACTGGTAAATTGGGTCCCATTATATGTCACGATCACTTAGGTTATCCCCAGTAGGGAAATATATCTGTATTGGACTTTTGAAGGATTCCCCGGGTCTCTTGGCTGCGTAGGGGAAAGGTTTCCACCCATCTAGAGAACTGGTCTGTGATCACCAGTAGATAGCTGTTCCCTCGGGTGCTTTGGTGGTAGGGGGCCCATCAAGGTCGCAGCTTAGTGAGTCCATGACGTTTGTGGGCGGCATGGTATGCCAGTGAGTTTGGGTATGGGGTAGGCCTTGTGGTGACCTCATGCCTTGCAGTTATTCAGATACTCCCAAATAACTCTGCTCCTTCTGTCACAAATATAACGCTGGTCTGGGTCTCAGAGTGTTTCTCTAATACCTGGGTGTCCCGCTTGTCGGTGATCGTGGTGGTGCTTGAATATCCCTGGTGGTTAGGCTGTGGGGACCTACAGCTTCAACTCAGCACGCTGGTTCCCGTTGCGAGGCCAGATAAACGTCTCACTTAGTTTGTACTGGTGGGGTATGTCAAGCAGGCGTTTCACCTCTGGGTGTTGCTGTAGATCGTAGCTCATGGTATACTTGCTTATCTGAAGTTGCTTCAGTCGGATCACCTCCTCGGAGTTACGCGGTGAGGCAGGAGGTGGGGTCAAGTTATCACAATTCTCCTCTTTTGCTTCTTCTTGTTTGGCGGGAGAGGGCATCTGTCAGGTCATTCATCCATCCGGGACAATTTTGTACTTCGAATTTTAATTCTTTTAGGAGCATTGTCCAATGACTGAGCTCACCTTAGTGTTCTTGGATTCATGTAGCCACTTGAGGGCTTTTCTATCCATCCTGAGGATAAATTGATGTCCCTTTAAGTGGTAACGGTATTTGCACATGGCCCAAATGATGGCCAGACACTCTTGCTCATTAATATGGTAGCATTTTTCGATGGTGTTAAGCTTCGTGCTAGCGTATGTGATCATTTGAGGTCTCTTGTCTTCGTCATCTTGGTATATAACTTGCGCGTAGTCCTGTTTAACATGCATCTGTTTGCAAAATCAGCTGCCTTCCTTCTTGTCGGTTGTGGAACACTCGTATACACTAAAAACTGTCTTTGAGTCTCAGGAATGCAGCTTATTGCTAGGTTCCCCACTTCCAGTAGCTGGTTTAGGAGGCCCATCAGTTGGGCAATGTTAGGTTCAAAGTCATATAACCAGTTGCACAGCCCGAGGAATCTGCTTAGCTGTTTCTTGGTTTGTGGTTGTTGCTGGTAATTCCCTTCTGGGGAGATGATGTGCCCGAGGTAGTGGATAATGGATATTGGTTTTTTTTTTCAAATGACTTTTTGATAGTTTGCACGTCAATCCCTGTATTTATAATCTTTTCAGTTGATGCGTGGCGCCCTGAGGCTAGAGAGAGGAACATCACCACGTCTAGTGCTTTGGTGGGTGCTAGGACAGGTGTGGACAGGTGTACCTGGGGGGCGAGTCTTGTACTCCAGTCCTTGCGTGCTACTGGAGCACGTCCAGTATATAATACGGGCCTGGTAGCTCTGCAACAGGGCACAAAGTCTGGTACTGCCAGAACCACTTTGCACTTTGGTGGGTTTGCTCTTGCAAGAATACCTGCATGATGCATAACCTGTGGAGGCTGCCTGACATGCGATGGTTCTGATGTGCATGAGCTATAACTTGGAGGGCTGGTATCTACAGGGAGAGGTACAAAGACTATGGGAAGGATACCCTCGAGTTGATTTAAAGACTTATTTATTCCTTTAAGTGGTGTTGCACCACCTCCTTACATCAATGGGAGCATAACGGAAGCGGCTACGTATTGACAGATGAAGGTGACCTGTTCCTAGGCTAACGGAGTAGGTAGATGGCTATGCTGCATGTTTGTCCTGAAGGGGCAAGAAGTGTGTATGTGTTTGACTACATAAACAATGGCAGGAGTCTTCGGTAATGGAGTGCGGTGAAGACAGGCAAAGTGCAAGTTCACATAGAACCTGAGTTGCCTGTCCTTTTTAGGAAGTAAGACCAATAGGGGGTTCCGAGGAGTTTGAGGGATCCACGATGCCTTCCTTCTTTGTCCGCACCTGCTCCATGATGATATCTCTACGCGTAGCTGATGCCCGGCATGGGTGGCAATTTATCAGATGGTCATGGGTCAGCCAGATCTCTTGCTAGATATTTATGGTCTGGCGTAGTTTCTCCCCGTGTCCAAAAGCTTGTGAGTAGTTCTTGAGTATATTAAACACATGGCAGAATTCAGAGGGTTCTAATTGGTTCTTAGTTGCCGATAAAAATACTCTTCTATCTGCAATCTATAATTCATTGTTGGTTCTATAGCCAAGGTGGTCCCAATATTAATTCCTACCCTATGTGAGGGGTTAGAAAGAATTTGGCTGGGTGGTCACAATTTCCAATCTTGAAATGAAGGTTCACAATGCCTTCTATTTTAAGGAGTTTGTCAAGTTGTGCCATGTGAACCCTTTCTTTGGTTCATAGCTCGGTGTGCTGGCCGGCAGTAAGTAAGTCACTGCACATGAAGTTATTGGTTGCCGCGGAGTCTAGCAGAGCTGCTGCAGTTTTTTCATTGACTGTCATTTTTAAGCGTCGAGCCTCAGGAGGGGACCTTCAGTTAATGTCCGAATGTTGGTACCAGATATACACACCTGTTGCTACCAGAAGTGGTGGTCTACCCGCTTTCTCTCTGCGAATTTCTTTCTGTCTGTTTTACTGGGCAATCCCGGTTGAAATGGAAACCCAGGCAGAACCAACATTTTGGTAGCTTGGGCATTGGTGCTAGGCTAGTTCGGCTCGTGGTGCTGGCATTTTGGGTTCCTCCTTACCTTGGAGAACTTCTGGAGATCTATGGCTACTTGAACTGTATTATTACATTCGGTTTCCCGGGCTGTCTGGGCTAATTTGTCCGCAGTTTATAGGTGCGGGATTTGAAGTATGTTCCAGACGTTAGGAAGTAGCTTTTGAGTGATTGCCCAAATTCATCCCTCCTCGGTTCCTTCGGGCCTTATATGCAGATACATCCAAACATTATGTCTTATAAAGATTTTGGCTTTGTTGTTGACTGTCTGGTATTTACTATGGAATTCAAAGGTTAACTAGGCGAGCACGTTTTCCCCTGAGAACTGGGCCGCTAGTCTGCTGTATAGTTCTCATTACGTGATGAATCCCCATAGCGATTCCACCATTCAAGGGCTTTTCCCAGCATCTGTTTGTGAGCCTGGGTTACGCATTGGTTCCTCGAACATGGCGAGGCCTTCTTGTGGGCAACCTGGCAAATTCTGGTAACTTTGGTTTGTTGGCATGTCTAGCGGTACTGGGAGCGTGGTGTTCTGGGATGCTAGATCTGTATACCTGTATCCGATGACACACTTCGCAATGGTAAACTAGCTCTGGTCGTGTAATTCTTTCTTCGAGCCTGCCTAGACAGGCATGGTGGAAGGTCTGGGCACATTGGGGGATTTATTTTGTGTGTTATGGAAAGAGATGAGAAAAGAAGACAGACTTACATATGCATATACAGTTCGACACACACTAGACATACCACACACTGGGGGCACACTTTGATAGTTAAATAAATAATTGTACTGTGTGTGCTGATAGTTTGTAATGGGTGTGAGGGGTTTCTGCATATATCACACAACATAGACTGTATTGTACCATGTGTAAGATGCCTCAGATACCCTCTCTGCACATCAATAATTCTGTCTCCTCTTTCCAACTTACCTCCACAAACAAAATAACTCACTGGTTCTTGTGGATAACTCTTGACTGGTTAAGTGAGGAAGCGAACTTGTCTGAGCAGTACCTAAAGTGAAGTAGGGTACTAGTATCTACCATTGCAAGTAAAACATTGAAGAAAAATATATCTTTCATTACTTTTAATAAAGTGAATGTTTATGCAAATTAAACTGTTCAACATTCAAAACACACTTGCAAATATTAAATTCTTTAATTCTGCCAAATACAATAGCACTTTTGAATCCACAAGATCAACATAAATTATTTCCAATATCCCTTGGTTTCGAGTGCCAGTCAGTGAGAATGAAATTCCTATACATCTCAGGGTACTCTTTGGGCAGAAAAATCATCTAATCATCTGTTGTTAAATTTAAACACAGTAAAACTTCTTTATAGTGAACTTCTTTATAACGAAAACCTCTCTATAACAAAATGTGTGTTTAATCCGGTCAAAACTGTATATGATATACAGTAGAACCTCTCTATTACGACCCCTCACAGTTTCCGAGAATAGGGTCATAATAAATAATTTGGAAAATTTTGGGCCGATTTTGACCCACCCCTAACCCGTATGCATACTTGCCAACTTGTACGATTTGCCCGTAAAATGTACAGAAATTCGGGGTCTTTTACGAGTGTACGGCAATGTGACTTTTTTATGGTTTTCAAAGTATCTGTTAAACAAAAGTGATTTTTTTTGGATCATGTACGAGTTTGCATATCCACCTTCAAACCATGTGCAGTACTTAAACATAAATTCAGTAGTCCACAAAATAATAACTTGTTCTCAATCCCCATTAAAATTATTATATTTTTGCATGTTGTATTTCATGCTGCCATACACAGACTGTATTTGTTTTTCACGAGTCTAGCAGTATGACCAGCGAAGATACACGAACGAACAGTCGGGTTCCTTCGGTCTTGTGGTTTGGCTTTGTTGTTCCCATGATGCAGTTAGATAAAATGGTGAGCGTGTTGTGGTTTGTTTGATCGTCTGCATCTATAAAAGTCTTCAAGCGACAATAACAAAAAGTGTACTCGGTTCCATGTGTCTGCGTGTTTTGTTTTTTAATTGTACATGAAATTGTAATACTGAAATGAGTTGTGCAGGAAAAAAAAACAGTATTGGCAGTCTTTTCGAGAAGATTATACCAAAGAATTTCCGTTCATTATTAAGTCTGAAAGGGGCAATAAGTTTGCATTCTTTAGCATTTGCAGATGTGACTTAAATATTTTAGTGACAAATTATTGAAGCGAGCAAAGCATGCCACTGCACAAGCTCTCAAGAAGAATTAAATAAATTCAAATGTTTTAAATAAAATCTGCAACTGTTTTTTCTAGTGTATGTACATATTTTTTTAGTGATAAGAGTTTTAAGTGTGAACAGACCTAAATGTTTCAGTTTTTAAGTGTGAACAGATGTCTTTCAGAGAGCTGAATTATGAAATTTTGAGGTAAGAGGAGAAAATATATTCTTTTTCCAATGTGTGACTGTGTTAGGTGTGCGTGTTTTGATATTTTACTGTAAACTAATTTTTAAACTTTATTTCATATCTTGATGTGATCATTTTTTAAGGAATCTAAAATTTAGGAAATCTCAGATTTCTTACAAAAATTAGAATTGCTGTGTGTAATTTCTCAGATTTCCTACAAATATTAGAATTGCAGCATGTAATTTACGCTAAAATTTGTGTTTTGAAAATGTTTTACTGATTTCCATTTTGAAAAGTTGGCAAGTATGCCTATGCCCCCCAAACTTGTCATTTTAGCATGAAGTTCATGTTCTAGCGTCTCTAGCGCATAAAATATCACTTTTTAAATTAAATATAAATATGTGTGTATATTTTAGTAGCTGGACGTCTCCTGATTAATTTGAGACCCAAGAAAGGGATATTGGATCACCCCTTGTCGTAAAAAAGAGGGCCTAAACACAGTATGACATGGCAATTGAAAGTGTGTGAAAAGATTAGACTATGTATTATTAAAATATAAAGTTATTATTAAAGACCTATTACGCAGGTCTCGTGGATCATACATTGCTATGAGGCATGTAGCGATCAAAACGTTTAGGTGGCGTTATGTAATACATGTGTGCATGCCGTACCTTCGCTTTGGTCTGATCGTGTACGTAGCTGGGCGAGTACCTAGATCCTCTGCAGCTCGGCTGGGCATGGGCATGGTGGTTTGCTGCTGAAGTTCGGCCCTAGCTCCTCGGCAGCTGTCGGTCGGTCGCTACAAGATGGGCGACGCCCACCCACTGCCACTGCCATCATTACAGGGCCAGTTCATTTCAGCTAACAGCAGCCCGGTGTTGGGAAAACGTGCTGATAGATGCGATTCACGTCAATGTGTTGAATTTATACAAAATGTAGGCGGTGTGTTGGCCTCTGCACTGGCATGATAAGCGCAGCAATGTTTACAGGAATATAAATATTTAGTGTGGTCTACTTGAAATATTAATTATCCCGAATTTTTCATCAAAAACTTTTGACATTGCCTATACACGCACATGGCCTCACTCACCATAATATGGTACCAGTAACATAAGAACACATTTTATTTTCACACACTTATCTTTATTCACTTTACACATAAAATAGACTTCACAAGAAAAAAAACAATTGCCCACCATAAAAAATTAACATGTGTCGGCGTGGGTGCACATAAACTTAATAATAATAATAATAGGGCATTGCATTAAATTTGAAGTTATCATACATACACTGATTAAGAAACTAGTCTGTGTAATGTGCCGCTGTTTTTACAACAAAAGAGGAGGAATAATGGAAGCAAAAAGAGACAGGGAGGGTATGGCAGAGGCGGCAGCATGTGACTAGGGCAAAGAAACCTTACTGACCCGGCCTGCAGCCCCCCCCCCCCCCCCCCCCCTTCTTCCATGGACAATACACCAGTGTCCCCTTCTGGCATTAAGTAATTTATTACTTCATGCTGCTTGGGACAACAAATTTCAAAGTCTATGATGGTAGCTTGAGAAATGTGCGACCACTAACATCAGTAAGGGCTAGTTTTTCGTAGACTGAAACCCCTGGATAATAGAAACTAGTACCGTGGTTGGAGAAAAGGTCTACAAAAGCTAATCCGTGCATAACTGAAACCGCGGGTTGGCGACGAGGGATTACTGTATTTATTTTTAGATGTGCCTCAAGTTTTCGTCTTTTTCGACCCAAACTTTTCATGGTTCCCCAGGATTGGGTCGTAATACAGAGATGATTGTAATAAATGGGTTTGTAATAGAAGGGTTTTACTGTAATACATTTTGTACTCTTTATAACTAATAATTTTTCTTTCGTCGGCACAAAAGCTCTTTGTAACGAAGACTGAAAAGTCTGTTATATTTACTTTCCTTTTATATTCCTCCTCCAAGTCGTCATAGAAATATTCAAAAAACACTTCATTGTACAAACAATATACCTTCAAACAAAAAAAAACACCACTCCACACACTTTATTATTCAAAATATGTACAACATTAGGTATACAACATGTAACGCTCTCAATAATTATTCCATTTCACTTTGAAATCTCCTGCTCATTTAAACTGTCTGTCTCCTCCTGCATGCTTCCTTACCATTGCACATCCACTCCTATGAAACTCCTGCTCCGTCATCTGCTGTGCCTTTTTGCTATATGGTGGGGCAGAAAATTTTAACTCCTTCGACATTACAAGCATAGCGTGCCTTGTGCTAGTCTAGCAGAGTCAGTTGGTGGAAACGGTGGTAAAACCCACCTCAATTGTAATTACTAGGCATGGGTCGATACTACATTTTCTCGATAATCAATACCAATACTTTTTTCGATATCAAATTAAATTTGTCATGAACACAAAACAACTTGGCCAAGAAAATTTACTCGTTTTACTAGTGTTGTTGACACACACACTGAAACTATATAAAAACCCACATTACACTGAAAACAAATTGTGGACGGCCTGTATCCCAAACGTCCATAACCAATGTCGAATGAACAGTTTCCTTCAATTTTATAGAATCATGTATTCACAGCAAAAGCTGTAATCAAACTTTGAGAAAAATTATAGCTCAGTACACACTTATTTTGCGATTTCACAGTTTTTTATTTTATTTTGCGACTTCAAGGAAATAACTTTAATGTTATATAAATATCGTAATTATTAGTTTTGTACAGGGATGGAATTTTTCCATTGGGAAAATTAAATTTCCCGTGGGAATTTGGGAAAAATCAGGAAAATTATTTTAGGTTTGATAAAGAAGTTTGTGCGTTCCTATACCTTGTGAATAACATTCTATCATGACTTATTCCGTTAAAACAAAAAATAAACATAGAATAATGACTGTATGTGCTAAAAATTAAATTTGAGCTAAAAAAGTTGTCTTGTTTTATATTTTTATACACTTAGTTGTTGCACTACAAAGTAATCCTATGGGTTTCGAGCCTTCTTTTAAAATACTTTCTTCAGTTTCAATAGGGAAATCTGTTATATTTTTAAAATCTGTAATAAAAAATTGGACTTACGGCGTGATAGAACAAAAAGTCACTTTAAATTTGTTTAATAACATTGCCTTGATGTTTTCAGTTCTCTGCTATTTTCTTTATAATTTCATGACATCTACTAAAGAACTTTAACAATTTTTGTTCCTTTTTTGGTAGAAAAATGTATGTATATTGACACAAATTTACTCAAATTAAATGTCAGTGATAGTTTTAACGTCCGTGAACACACATGCTTCGAATCACGTAGTGCAATCACAGACAGGTTGCATCAGGCAGGTTATGACTGCAACATACTGTATTTGTATGCTAAAAAAAAAGCTAATTTCTCTATTGATAGCACAATGAAAAGTAGTTAAGTAAATTAATTATGTTTTTCTCATAACAAATTTGCTGCATTTGAAGTTTGTCAATGTCTCTGCAACAAAGAGTGAGCACAACACACAATTAAAAACAAACACATTCCGAACGAAAAATAGACAATTTGCTGGCATGTTATGAATTGTTTTAACCAAACCCATAGAAAAATAAAACTTAATGTTAGATCTCAGTCAAATAGTTAAACATGTGGAGTCAAATTTAACATTCACCGTGCACTAGCTTATTTTTACGTGAATGTTTAGGTTATGTATCTTAAAACTCGCGTCTCACATCAACCAGCACTTGATACTTGCAACTATAGATGTCGTTCACATATAAGACATTCAGTGTGCACGGTTCACCGTAACTTTGACGCCGGCTAAGAGCCAGCGGTAGTCAGACCATGACGGTGCTCACCGCTAGCAGAACACGTGTTGGTAAACACGTGAGTGGTACCGCTGCACGGACTTTCCTAAAACAGGATAATTTCTTTCAGTGCTATGTATTTCTTTTCAGAGTCCAAAATTGTTTACAAATTGTAATATGTTGTTTTCCAGTGTTTATGTAATGTTTACTTTTCAAATTCAAAGTGTGAGCGGCGCCGAAGAGAGACTGTATTCTTCAAGCTAAGATGCCTTTTAAAAGACATGAAATAACAACATAAATTCAGTATTAACAGTCTGTTTGCAATTGTGTATTAAAATGCTTTGTGCAACCATGGTAGGTCCGCGTGACCCCTGCCTCTGGGTCAGTCATCCTGTGAGAGCTGGCGAGGTAAAACGCTGTCACGTACGTACTTCATACTTCACTGAGTTAAATTTCCGTAGTTTCACTTTAGTATACCAGTTAACCTTTACTTTGTGTATGCTTTGCCAGACATTCCTAGCATTACTATCAGCTAACTTAATAATTTGCGGCCCTTGTGGCTTTTTCAACTTTAACGAGGTGTGGAGAGATAATGTTAGAGAGGTGCCATCCGCCCGTGTTAAGGGTTTTTTATTGAAATTTCTGCTTAATTGTGTCTAGCAATCGTAAGGGTAATATCTGTATGTATGTATTTCAAGGGTTTTATCATGTTTAATTGTGTTACGGCCACATTGCCCATGACCACATGGTTAGCTACCCGCAAGTCCGTATCTGTGCCATCGCCGCTCTCAGAGGGGTAATCCTTGTGCTATCTTGTGCGCCCTAATTAATATCTCGGTAATGTGTGTTATTTTCATTCAGGGTTCGTGTATTTTTTATTTTGATGCTTTTTATGTATGACCTCGCTGTCATTTCACACGTTTTTGTACGATGTATTTATTTCCTGTCCTAACCCGCTATGTGAATTGACAGTCACCACACATCACGTTGGTTCGGGGGCATGTACCGACGAGCAGGCATCAGTGGCGAAGATAAGCGCACATGTTAGTGTTGTTCATACTCCGTGTCCTGTCTCCGGGTAAACTCTATAGTCCATCATAGTGGCTGTAGACCCCTTGCCCTGTGGAAGCTGTGGTCTCCTATACTGCGGAGGATCATCCATCTAGGAGTGTGCAAGTTGAGTAACGTGCTGGGGGAATCACCCACCAGAACTGGTTAAGTCATGTCAAAGTTAATCATAAAATTCATTTCTGGAACGAGATGTAACTTGTATTAATAAAAAAAATCTTACCAGTGAACAGTATATATTCTTGTAGCATCAGCGCCCAGCTTTCTCCCAGTGTTTTAAAGTGTGATGTTTAGTATTGGAAGTGTTTTGTAAGTACGCATGGTTGAGACGAACACTAAGAACCCACAGCATCCCTGAGATCCCTGAGCCTCAAAGTGTGGTGCATAGGAACCACCATTGGCACCAATCAACTACAGGTAAAGTGTACCGTAATTGTCTCATTTCTCACCCGACTGCGTTGTGGTGAACCACAAATAATTTACATACAAGCCCTAATAAAATATTAAGGATTGCAACTACAATTCCAAAACAAGATTAGTTACTAAAATTAATCACTACCTCTTTGATATCAATTTCCCATAATGGTACGTTCACCATGAAGGTGTTTATTGGAACAACTCTCCGAGTATATAATTTGTGAATCAACATTGAGCATTTCATCACCACATGAGTGCACTTAATATATAGCGAACTTTGCGCTGATTATAAAAAAAAAAAATTTAACTCTACATACATGGCACGCTCCTAGAAACTGAGTAGCCAGTAAAAGCTGGGAAATGGGACAAATACATACAAGTTAAACATCCCGAAATGCTTGCCGTGCATCACGACCTACCAAAGGCGTTTGAAGAGAACCTTTAAAACATTAATTAAAAAACAGAATAACATGACAATTGTTAGCTAAATGGCGGTAAACCCATGCTGCTTTTATTAATGCCTTGCGAAACCACTGTAACAGAGCTTCATTTCTTAAAACTCTGGCCTTTCATATCATTCAAATTAATACCAATATATTTTTAATAACATCTGAAAATATTCTGCGTGCCAATAATCACACTCAATGAAGGAAATAGTAACCAACAAATGTACAGTCATGCAATGCAAAGCTTGACTGTTAAAATACCTTAAGGTTCACACAGACATGCTATTCTGGGAACCACAGTACTCAACTTTCATAACAGGGTTCACACTAGCAATTCAAAACCAGGAACCATTCCACTTGCTCAAGATATTAACATTGAATAATACTAAGATTTCAAACAAATACAATTACATTAACCGGGAATGCAAACTGGAGAAATTCACGCATTCCCATGGCTCACACTGGCACTGCTAGACCAGGAACCTATTGCTCCAAACTGCCTTAACAAATTAAAAAGTGATAACCTTGCGTGACTTTTAATGAACTCGCTGACAGAATTCAAGAACTCGACTCAAATTCTCAGCTTAGGTCAGCTGCGGAACCCACCTTCCAACTTCAGGTACCATTTAACAGGGCACGTCCCCATCAGGCCACAGCTGACGACAACTTACACAAAGTGCACCCAAGTAATGCTAAAGGAGAAGTAGACTGATACCAAAGTTTAAAATAGTTGGGGAACTAACTTGAGGTAGGGGAGGACTGGCCATTGTGCACGTGCAGGGAGGAGGGTAAAGTAAGGCCATAAATCAAGGAAACAGGATAGGACACCAAGCACGGAAAAAAAAATGGAGTAGCGGAGGTCGGAGGAACTAAGGACGCTGTCCACATGCTGTGATCAGTGCAACGTCAACTTCATAATATTGCAAGTTTACAACCAGTTTCAGTTAATTTTCACAATAAATACCTAGTGTTAACGTTACATAATATATGATGAACAAAATTGATTTTAGCTTATGTAACGAACTTTGAAATCTTTGAAGTGAAAAAATCGAAATTTTCTCTGAAAAATTTGATTCGTCAAATCATAATCGCTTACAAAAAGAGTCAATACAAAGCTTCTCACTCAAAACTAGACTTTTATTTTAGTTGTGACAACCTACAAATGAATATAAATTATTGCATAAAATATCCGGAAAAAAATTATTTCCCGCCCGATGAGAAAACTATGTATTCCCGAAGGTCAGGAATGTGTATCAAATAACCATTTTTTTTTTTGTGAATATTTAATAATGCAGTAGTATCAGATAATTATTGTATGTGTGGGATGTACAATAACTACTCAATTTGCTTGCTCGTGCCTATCTGCGCTCATTTGTTTTTATTGTACCTGAAATATCTACAATAAAAGTGATTAATGGGATAAAAATGAATGAAATGAAAAATTTTTGTATAGCATCTAATTGGGGTATGTATTGGGGTGTAAAATAACTACTCAAGTTGCTCACTCGTGCATATCAGCACTTGTTCGCAATTCTCAACCTGTTTTATTATACCTCAATCATGTATCGTAAATCTAAATATCAAAAATTATAATTGTGATATGGATGGGTTGCCTAAAAACACCTCAAGGTGCAGCTGTGTGAATATTATGCTATGTATAAAATATGGTATATTATGGTACACTTGTACTTTTAAAATTCAATCACTTGTAAACCGTTTGTCTGATCTCGACCCACGAATGCTTTTTGGAATGCTTGCGATAAGCTTTAGAATGCTCTTGGTAAGCTTTGGAATGCTCGCTGCCAGCCAAGATAATTAAAAGTGCTAATCACCAAAATTACCTATTACGTTTGCACTCAATTACCAAATTTTGGTGTGTATTGGCATTTTTAAAAAAAATTTACAGTGTAAACATGTTTATAAATTTGTCTGTACAGTACAATTTTTATGTTTTAATTTAGTTTTAAGGAAGTAAAAAAAAAAAATAGCTTTTCAGTTGTGAATTTGTTCACTCAATGTTCATAAACAAAACCTTAATCCCGAACGTGTAAAATGTAAACATGTTGGAGCTCTGCCATAGGTGCCGCACATGAGAAAATAATTTTGCTGCTATACAAGAGAGACATTTTATGTAGTTTGCACGCCCACCACCGCACCACAAGTGCACATTGATAGACACCATTTTATGTAACATGTTGCCATGGTTTTGCTTTGTCACATTGCCATCTGTGGAATAGTAATCGCGTGACATATATTTATAAACATTGCAACATAATACAAATTTTCATTCACAAATGTTTTGTATTTTAGTAGGGGAGAAATTAAGTGGAATTTACTATGTTTGTACGGAATCGTACTTCATATTTACTGGAATACAAAGATTCAGTGCGGCCTATACTTGAAATTATCCTCCATTTTTCATCAAAAAACTCTGGTGTGGCCTATACACACACACTGCCTATACCCACTAAAATACAGTAGTTCACTGATCCGCTCCTATTTAGTGTTCACAGTAAAGTTTCTTACAACTGGGAATTTTCAAAATTCTATGTACTTATATTATTTAGTTCACTTTTAAATCAGTTTGAAAGTAAATAAAGTTCATTTTAAAGATCAGATTGAAGACCAGTGTTAACAAGTGTTAGAAAATTTATTACATTAACCATTTTAAAAAATATTCATTAGTTCAAAGTTTCTCGTTCCACCACTTGATGTTTCTTCTTTTATTCCATGAAGTTCACTTCTTCCTTAGCCTAAACTTCGTCGGATAGGACATTGCAACCTTTTGAAAAATATTAGAGTGGAAGACTCTTAAGGAGTGAGTCTGCACACTGTAATGATACAGTACCTTCGAGGTTTGCTTATAGTGGGCAAGAAAGGTCATGCCCTTCCGCACCAAGTCTATGACTGATTGACCAACTTACGGCTGGAGGCAGGTAGCACTATGTCTCCTTGTAGAGCCCTCTGCTGCTGGTGTGGGTCCCCTTGGCAACTCTGCCAAGGTACGTGGCGTATTTGGCAGCACATACCCTGGTGTAGTCAACTCCTATGTTGCAGTTCTCCGGCTTGGCTGGAATGGCTGGCGTGAACTCTGCAGCCTCACGTCTCTGCTGGGTGGTGGTGGTCGTGACTATGCTCGGCAGGTGTGGGAGATAGAATCCAGCATGGAATTCAGAGGTTTTGTTGCTGGGGCAGGGGCTTTATACAAAATTCATATCTCCAGCCTAAAGGGTTGACTGCTTCTGGGCTTTATTTCTCTGTATTTTTATTTGCTGTGTGTGTCCTGCTTTTTGTGTGCTTTCTCTAGGCGGGTTAAGTAGTAAACTAATCCCCTCGGCCAGACCATCTCTGCTGGTTTAACTAACCTCTCCTATCCCTTGGGCCATAATGGGGGTGCCCTAGGTGTAGTTCACTGGGGAAGATGTCAATTATGTGGTTATGTCAACACCTTAAGTTAAACAGGATGTCTAGCACAAACTTATCCCAATTCTGGTGGCCATCACCGATTCACATACGGAAGAACTTTTTGACCTCTTGGTTCCTTCTTTCAGTGGGGTTGCCCCATGGTAATACCTAGGGGTCGTCCAGAGATTGACTCCCCAGCAGTGATAGGCATTCTCCTATCTTTCCCCTGTAAATTGAGTCCTGTTGTTGCGAAGAACAGTCGTTGGGTAGACCAAAAAGGCAAAATTCCTCTTTTAGCTTCTGTATGACTGTGCCTGTTTCTGCGTTGGGCAGGTGGGTAAGCTTCTACCCATCTTGAAAATATGTCAGTCACCACAAGTAAATACCGCTTGACCCTGTGTGACCATGGATGTGGCCCCATGAGGTTGACTGTGATGGTATTCTAGGGCTGTCTCTGTCATCAGGGGATCCTGGTTGAACATTCGGCTCCTGTAGTACTTTGTGGTAGCACATGGGAGGCATTGTGTAACATACGCTCGTACATTCTGACTCATTCCTTCCGACGTAAATAATTTAGACATTTCCCTCAGCATTATGGCTGCTTCAGGGTGTCTGACATGGGGGTGCGTGTGGGAATAATAGTACAAGTCATCCCGTAGTTTAGGTGGAACCCACAACTTCCAATTGTCTGTCTTCATGTGGGGGCCGGCCCATGCATAGCCTTGCTCGACTTAGTCATTTGACCTCTGGCCCAGGATATTACAAATTTCTGAGCCTTGATGCTGGTACTTTGCAAACTTTTCCCTGCCTAATTGTGTCTATTTTTTGTCAGCAGAGCATGTGCCTGGAAGAGTGAATGTGAGGACACACCCAATGAATTAAGCAGGAAGAAAGTAGCAAAGTGAGAAATAAATTACTGGTAAAATTAAATTAAGTAAGTATGGTAGATAGCTGTTTATTCTGCATCTGACTGCAATGGCTGTAGTGAAGGTTAGAGCGAAGCTTGAGGCAGAGGGTCCATGAATGATAGTCAAGCATGGACATGCCACTTGGGATCGTAGTCAAAGACTCTGTTGATGGCTCGAAGCAAGAGCAGCGGTATACGTTAAAAACACAAGTTTAAACTGCAATGGGCAAGTTAGGCTAGAACTGGATGATGGTAAGTTTATACGAATAGCTTAGGAACAAATATCACATTAAGCATGAAGCTTAGGCTGGAGGACAAGTCTCCAGTGAACTGTCCAGATTCGGGCATGTGCAGTTGTATTGCTACAGTTTTGAGTAAGTGGTGAGCGAGGGGCTGGAGGGTAACTACCCCTATGTGCGGCCAAGATGTGCCTTCGATACCTGCCGGGCCATTTGCTCTCTACTGAGTGGTGGGTCCATTCACTTCTAGGCAGGATCAGCACAGCAGGTTGGTTGTTGGCCAGCAGGCTGCAAATTAACACATTGACTAGTGTAGATGTCCTTCCAGTAACAGGTGGTGTAGTATATGTAGGTGCTCAACGTAATGGTTGGCTAGGGGAGCGCTGGGGCATGGGCTACATACATATGGTCCAAAGAACACCTGCGTGGCACATCAATGTTTACACATAAAATGAACAATACATAAGGTCTTTTGGGTTGCATTACTATTGAAAACTGAGCATCATAAATTTGTAAACTCTTAGATTGAAAGTGTAAACATCATCGGTGAAACACAGTGTGTGGGTGAGCATAGTCAGTTGCTGTTTTACGGATTGTGTGTTCTGGATGTTTACGTATGGCAGTCATATTGGCACATTACGAGCACGTGCTTCTGTTACAATAATATACGAATCTCTGAAAAACTTTTACGTACTACAAAATAAAATATTTCATTTACACAACAATTTTACAGAAAGTAAGAAGCATATTTAATGACCTTATTTATTCACATAGCACCTACAATTAAATATGTATACAGGTGGCCAAAATCAACATTTGAGATAAGGAAGTATTGAACATATTTATTTATTTGTGATTTTCAATTAAATGCCTGTTAAAAATATCATGTTTATCAATTAAATGTAATATCTTTGTATCAAAGTTAATTTCTTTAATTTTCTTGTAACTTCAGAATAGAATTTCGGTTTTGTTCAGATTTTCAGCAACTAGTTTTCTTACCAAAATCGAAAATTAAATCTCTGATTTTTTGTTATTTTGGTATAACAAATATTTACATATCCCTATTGCTGCTGTTTCTACTTTTATGGCATACTGTTAAAATTAATGAAATTAACTTCATCATCCATTACTTGTTTCAGCGCAGATTATTTGCCATATTTGTAATTGCAGGATATCCCTGAGATGCCAGAAAGACAAATGACGGACAAAATTAACCAGCCCATCTTGCTGTGTCGCTTTCCAGTCCCCATCAAGTCATTCTATATGAGTAAATGCCCTGAGGACCCAACAGTCACGGAGTCTGTGGACGTGCTTTTGCCAGGGGTAGGAGAAATAGTCGGAGGCTCCATGCGTATCTGGGACTATGAGGAATTACTTGCTGGATACGAGCGCGAGAGCATCGATCCCACACCATACTATTGGTACACAGATCAGGTAAGCGGTTTTCATGTGTGGTGCATTTTCATTGTTGATACTTTATTGTGTACATGGCTACTGCTTTTCCTAGTTCTTGTATTGTTGTTGTTATTTAGTGATAGTAACCAGGAAAACATTATTGATAATGTAGAAATTATAAATTTGTACAAGATATACTATAAAGTATTAAGATAAATTTGTTTGGGAGTAAAGGTGTCCAACACATTTATAAATGATAATGCCTTGTGGAGAATTTACAAAGGTTTTGAGAAATTTATTGGAAAGTTATGAAGATGGATAAATTACAAAGCAACATTATAGAAAAGCTGGTGTGTATTCCTAGCATTGACAGTGTCAGTTATTTCAAAGAACATTAAATGCAACATGTGGTGGCAAGTCAGCATCATTTAATATTTCCTCTATAGGATTACAGAAAATGGTAATGATGGGAACTTCAAATTTATATGATATTTAAAAGTTTTGTTCAAGATTGGTTTTGCAGATTTAAATACCAGTAATTCTAAATTCATAATGCAATTGAAACTGACTGGTTACATGTCAAACCTAGATTTGATTTTACAGGCACTCAAGTTTCCCAAAAATTTGGCTGTAAGACCAAGTTGTTCGTATGAACTGAAACAGACAAATTCTGGCCCATGTGGACCACTTGCCCCACCCCCTCCTAAACATGAAAATTGTGTCCAAACAGCATATATTGCTAACTGGGTACGTGAAGTTATGTTCTCGCGTCTGTGATGGAAAATTGTATGTTGTTATTGATGAAATGTAAATTTATACATTGGGGTATTTTATTTTGAGTAAAGTGATACCCCAGTTATGCAGAAAAAAACTGCTAAGCGAGTTAAAATTAACTAAAAAAAAGTGCACAGCAGCGTCACACATATGCTTAATAAAAACTGCTGCAGTACAGCCCATGTTTACATTTCCTGCAAAGAAATGAGACTATATATTATTTTTATTGATTAATTGAAAATTAATTTAATTGGGTGATGTATATTGAGTAAAACAATACCCTGGTTAAAGCCATATTTCCAACTAGCAAGTCTGCATATTGCTCACTAACAATGTTTTAGGTGCGAGTGTACCACACTCTGCTGCCCTTCTTCCCCGCCGGCCCTATCTCCACACCAGACCTCCTGGTCCCTCTCCATTCCTCCCCAAGACTACCTACAGTGTGGGGCACGTGCGTACTGTCTTTTCAACACCTCATTTGAATTTTGTCTAAACTGAACAAGGATTGGGACTGTGATATTTATTTTCACCAAAAGCAATATACCAGAAATCTAATGCTTTCTCATTACAAACTCAACCATGTAAAAATTATAACAGTTCCAACAACTGTAACGATTATTTACTATTATCACATTACTAATGGAAAACAGTGCACACTTTTCTTACAACTTTACAAAGGTGCATTTTTTTAGTTGCACGTCCTGATTCAAATGCTGACGGACATCAAGGATGTTGTAAATAGTGGTTGGAAAATATGTGTGACTGCTGCAGTGCAAGCGAAAATGCAGTATTATTGAATTATGTTCCAAAATATTTTGAATTCAGATGACTCATTTCCAAGCCTACTTGTGCATTATTTTTTGGCTTTATGTTGCGAATATTCGTTCTTGGCAGAGTGTAATATGCTATGAATATTGACCATATTGTGGTTTTTGGAGAAGTATTATCTCAAAATATTTAGTATTACGAATCAAGTTTAAAAATGTGCCCATTACTATAAATGTGTTGCTTATTCATCTGTGTATATTTAAACCTCATATCGATTAACCAATGAATGGTTGATTTAATTGATGTTTTAGTGAAAAAATATTGCTCGAGACCCATGCTCACAGTATTGAGTTATATTTAGGAGACACTATATTTGCCATCAGCTTCATAGAAAAGGAAAAATTAAATAGGAAGTGGGGCTTCATACATTACACATCGCGAATGAAATGCACCATTACACCAGGACACTATAGAAGTGGCCAGTTAGTATTTGAGAGTAATGTAGACCCAAATATTATAAAAGTATCCAGCACTGAAAAGACTGGACAGATGTGTGGGATGTCAAACTATGAAGTTAGAAATACATTTTCACAAAACTATGATGATTATTTTACATTACCTTATAATGTATAAACAGTAGTGTAGGATGCTAAAATATTACTAGTTGTACATCCTGATTTGGGTTTATTATAGTTTTATGTCTAATGTGTTAAGTAAAAAATTCTCTCTTAACAGCCTCCTTAAAAAAGTGGACTTATTTGAACATGACTAACTTCAAAGAGATTTATATTTGTGGTTGTAAAATAGCTTAAATGTAACAGAGTCCATAATAGGCTGTTAAAAATTTCAATTATGAGTTTCCTTCAGTCTTAAAAAGTTTCAAACTGTAAAATTGCAGATGTACAGGAAAAGTTGTAGTAAGTACAAATACACTATCAACCAAAAATAAAATTTTTTTGTTTTGTGTGAATTAACACATACATTAAATTCCAAAAAAATTTCATGTGAACATTTGCCTTCCAAATAGTGTTTTCTCAGTCAAGACATTTATATGCTTGTCATCCCAAATGTTGGTGAAAAACTGTGTAGCATATTTATGTACAGTACAGTCAATTTAATATTTGTGCATTTGTCACATACACTATATCCTTCACAGGCATTTCCTATATAATTCCCTTCTAAGGGATGACTGCACCTAAAGAAAAGGTATAATTACAATGAAAAATACAAAACACTAGTTGCACACTGACAAAAGCATGATACAATCTCATACCGCAAAAGATTTACAGCAGTTCCAAATTTCTTCCTTGTAGCAATTATTTCTCTTGAAGAATTAGTGTTTGAAATATAATTTCAAACAATATGACGAATTCAAAATCGGGAAACATAAATTCCAACATATTGACGTCTAGATGGTGGACCATTGAGGAGAGAGGTTATGTGGACTGGGATGAAAAAGGTATTACCATGACGATTCCGGGTAGGTGCAAATGTTCTCAGTGGAGAGCACAATTATTGATGGGGTTGTGTGGCCGATGGCCTTAAGTGGCCTCCTCGATGTCCGACGTCTTAACTGAAGAATATCGTAGAATTGTAGAGAGCATGGAATCCATTCTTGTAATACCAGAAGACCCTGAGCTAGTGGAGGTTATCAGAGTTACCTCCATACGCTCATACTCACTCCCGGGACTATTATAGGCCGCCTTACACCTTAAATAGTTGTCTGTATTCTTACGTCGGTTAAACGACCGAGAGGTGGTCGAGTAAATAAAAGGCAGAATGCTTTATGACTTCATTTGTTTGTGTTATTCCCTTAACGGACACATACATTCTGCACTCACCGTTAAAGTGGGTGAACACTGATACTGAGCAAAAAGGCACTAGGCCTACATGGATTATGGTAAACTTACGTCCCGGTCATATACAACATGACCGGGTGCAGAGTGGTTCACTCCCCGGACAATGAAAGAAATAAGTTTCCAGTTACATTAATCTTAAACTATTGATATACTACATGATTATTACAAAGAAAGTTGAAGGCTCGGGGAGGACCTTACATGCACGTCCACTCCACTAGATCATGATGACTCTACTGAACTCTCTTGACGCGGAGCCCGCCAATTGGCCGGGTCTCCGCAACAAGTCACATGACGTGTTGTAGACAAGTAAGATATTTATTTTATAAAAATGAAATGAATTGTAATGTGAAGCTGATGAACAGGTGAGACAGAAAAACTTTTGCACTGATTTCTTAATAGCAGGTAAACATAAAATATATAAAAATAAATATCTGCTGGTGGCAATGTTGCCATACTTTTCCTAACCTTGCTTCTGTTCATGAAGGTTTTCGGGGCTGGAGCACCGCGAGAGCCTACCCGCATCAAACTGGTTACACATAATATAATTAAAAACCCTAACAAAACATATCGCCCTGTTAATACATTATAGACCAAAAGGTAATTGGGCAGCTGTCCACAATGTTTGCTCGGAGGTTGTCACCCTATTAGAATCTCGTATGGCCATCTCTTGCAGCTATAACAGCAGCCATTCTGTATAGCATGCTTTCTATGAGTGTTTGC
The DNA here is from genome assembly GCA_029891345.1 of Dryococelus australis. Taxonomy (NCBI): domain Eukaryota; kingdom Metazoa; phylum Arthropoda; class Insecta; order Phasmatodea; family Phasmatidae; genus Dryococelus; species Dryococelus australis. Next base: position 97,430,701 of record CM056995.1, on the reverse strand, counting down.
AGGACATCCACGGGGATTCGTCGCCATTCCTTTTGCAACCATTCCATGAGTTGAGCAATGGATTTTGCCACGCCTGACGAGCCCTCACCCGGCGATCCACTTTGTCCCAAAGATGTTCTAGGGTTGGGCTTGGGGCTCTGGGCGGGCCAGTCCAATCGGCAAACATTGTTGTCGGCGTACCACTACACAGTAGCCCTTGAAACATGGCACCTGACATTGTCATCCTGGAAGTAACACAACCCATTCCGTAAAAACGCCACAATGTTGGGAGTATTTCATTATCTAGAATGTTACAATAGTCATCTGTGTTCATGCTACCATGAACAAACCCCAGCGGTCCTACGCTGAAGGCTGTGAAACAGCCCCACACCATCACTCCACCACCACCGAATTTCCTAGTTGGCACTATATACTCTGGCAAAAGCCATTCCCCAGGTAGACACCACACCCATACACGTCCATCGGACCTAAATAATGTAAACCTCTACTCATCACTCCACAGAACCGATTTCCACTGCTCCAGTGTCCAGTTGCAACGGTCCAAACACCACCTGAGTCATCAAGCTTTATTGCTTGTCGTGATATGGGGCTTATGTGCAGCTGCTCTTCCAAAATATCCAAGTCGGTGGGCCTCTGTACGCAATGTTCCAATGGAAATAAATACTCCTGTTGCTGCATGAAACTCCTGTCGGATGGTAGCCATGGGTTGTGCCCTATTTTTGACAATTTCACTTTTCAGTGTTCTGCCATTTCTGCCGGTCAAGATTGAATGTCGCCCAGAAAGTGCCGCATAGGCACAATGCCCATTGACCTTCCACTTACGCAGGACGAATGCGACCATTGGTTTAGGCCTGTTTACCTTCCGTGCAATCGCCCGGCTAGACAGCCCACTGAGATGGCAGCCCACAATCACACCCTTATCTAAGTCCGATAGCTCTGTACCTTGTGCTATCTTCTTGTCAACTGGTTCTACACCGGTCTGCAGGGTATGGCGGTCACACGCACTTTAGTGCACAGCGGGAACACAAACATATTTATTACATGACACTTTAATAATATAATAATACACATTATAACACTCAAAGAAAAACATACGTGAACGTAAACAAACGCATGTGGTTGCATCCCTATGCTTGCTACGTTGCACTAGTGATTGAAAATAGCTACAGGTGAAATACACACGTGGCACTTCTACTGGATGCACGGGTGCACAAAGTGCACTAAGTAGAACACAGCATGAACTTACCCTACGACACTTGACAAATTATATAGAACAAACACTTCACTAAAGAAATTAAAAATGGCCATAAAAAACAAAACGCAATTACACTTTATACACTGGAGCACTGATCCTAACACTTGTAGCACGTGGCACTGCATGTTACTACTGCTCGACGATGCTGCTAAACAGGCGTGGTGAACAGGCTGACGTGTGCGGCACACGTCAATACAACATGCATAATTGAGTCACTATAAGGTACCGTACTTCCTATACAAAAACATTTTCTATATAATGCATTAATCCAATTAATGTAAAGCATCACAATAAGCTCAAATATAATGCAAAGCAGAAATACAAGTGGAAATAATGAGAGAAAAAATGCTTACATGTACACTTACAGTAAAACTTAATTTAATTAACAAACAAAATACCAATGCCACAATATTAACTTAACCTTCATGCCAAAAATGTCATATTGGTACAAAAACATAACAAATATACTTCTGGAATAATACCAGGCGCTTATGGCGAAAACTTTGTGCTTTAAAACAGTAGTTTATTTTCAACCAAACGAAAAAAGGATGGATCCAAATATTTAAGTTAGAGGAGTTCATTTCTCCATATATTATCTAATATATAGGTAAGGTATGTATTGTTAACATTATCTTGTAAAACAACACAATAATATTCACTTACAAGTCTTTTTTTTTTCTTGTGCTTTCAACACGCATTCTGAGTCGCTACATTATATATATATATATATATATATATATATATATATATATATATATATATATATAATATATATATAAAGCTGCTATCAATTATTTCTGGCAATATACATTCTAAGTAAAACCTTTTCAGTTTAGGGAGCATTGTGTTCTGCCAGAAATATTCATCTTTCAGAATTCTTTGAACAAAGAAGTCATTCCTGTTGTAGGCAACAAAATCACAGTATTTCTTTCCTGAAATATTCAGCTGTCCCTGAATTTGATAGTAGGAGTGATTTTTTTTTTTAGTTGCCTTGTACCATCCTTTGAAAGGAGAGAGAATCTAAACCATGCAGGGTCACGCAGGGAATGGACCTGGATGTGTGCAGCACTGGATTAACTCTGGTACATTCCAACATAAGAGTGTTGTAGGCAGGTTCAAAATGTTGAATGTAGAATTGAAGCGTGTAGTACTGCATTTGTGTTACAAGCTACAAAATGAACCAAAACAACTTTTCCTGTACAGTTTATGGTTTAAACTATTTATTAAATAAATATTAACAGTTTCGCTTCAATAAACAACAATATATTTATGAAAAGTCTGATACCTATTTTAAATGAAATTCAGAACACTAATACTCACGCACCTCTTTTAAATTGCACTCATGCTGAATCTGTATTTTTTGCACACCATATAGATTGTATTACATGTGATTTGACTGAAAAAAAAAATTAGGAGTAAACTCTTAGTATGCTGCAAAAGTCGGGAAATTATGACTTTTGAGTATTATATTTTGAAAACTATAATGATTTAACATCTAATAACGGCATTAATGTAGCACTTTTTGCTACCTCTTTCAGGTAACCAAATTTAAAAAATGTGAAATATTGCCTTAAGAAAAAAATCTTCTGACCGACCTAAAGTTAATGAGAAAGCAAATGGCATGTCATGCATAGGCCTAACACAACAGTGGCAATATGGCCCATGTTTACATTTTCCATGAGTAAATCAGATGTTATACATTAAGAAAATAATATTTTAACATTCCGACATATTCACTTTAAAACTGTATATACCAGATATGTGTATATATATATATATATATATATATATATATATATATATATATATATATATATATATATATATATATATATATATATATATATATATATATATACACACACACACACACACACACATGTATTTTGCGGGAAGGTAGTATGCACCAAAACAAGAAAGAAATGTTTAATAAACATGGGTTCTAAAACCCATACTGTACGAGCTATGAGACTTGCTTACCATCACTACCTCCTCGCAAAATATGGAATACTTTTGTCGGACACATTGAGCAACTCCTGTAGTGATAGTGAGCAATTGCTCCTAGAGCGTACAGTATGGGCTTTCAGACCCACATTTATTAGATCTTTCTTTCCTGTTTTGGTGCATACTACCTCCCTGCAAAATATGAAATCCTTTGTTTAACATCCCTTATGTGTACCTAGGAGATGCAAAAAAAAAAAATTTAATAGAATAAACCAAAACTGTTACAAGCTCAAATAAAACATTGTGTGGGTAGCAAATTACATTTTGCACCATATTATCACACAAAAATAAAAGATCCATACATTAATATCCAAGTTATTTTAATTGGCTAACATGTTGTGAATAAAATGTGATAAAACTGACGGAATCAAAAAAAACACACACACACACACTCTCTCTCTCTCTCTCTCTCTCTCTCTCTCTCTCTCTCTCTCTCTCTCTCTCTCCCCTCTCCTCTCCTCTCCCTCTCTTCCTCTCTCTTCCTCTCTCTTCCTCTCTCTTCCTCTCTCTTCCTCTCTCTCTCTTCCTCTCTCTCTCTCTCTTCCTCTCTCTCTCTCTCTTCCTCTCTCTCTCTCTCTTTCCTCTCTCTCTCTCTCTCTCTCTCTCATATTTTACAGTTTGATAAACAAACGTAATTCTTTAAAACTTATCTTCTTTGATTCCAATTAGTATTGTTCCTCATTTTATAATTGCACATTTTTATTTTACTTAGACGCTTAAAGCTAATTTAAAATCTACTAGCAAAGGAATAGCCAGTGCCCATGTATGTAACCAATCAGGCAAGCCTATACCTTCCACTAATGGAATTGAGTGACCAAGTATCTCCCTACTCCGCCTCCGCTGTAAAAGACCGGTTGAGAGAGAGAGGGGTGCCTTGACCACTGGACCCACTGTAAAACCTCATCTCGTCTCACCTGCATAAAACCACGGTGCCATCTACGCTCTGAGTATTCCACCCACCGCTGTGAGGCTGGGCCAGTAATGATAGTGTGTGTAAACCTGTTGTAAAACCTACGTGTCCAGCTGCACATGGCAGGCTCATGCCCTACCGAGAGAAAGGAGATATCAAGTACAAAAGAAGGTTGGAGATAAAGAATATCTTAAATGAATTACTGGAATTAATACCTCTCAAATGCGACAAACCTGTGCCTTTGTTTGAACTGCCAACTCAATTGCCCAAAGGATCGCACCAAATACACCTAACTATTATTAAATACAGGGAATGATTTCTTGGATTGAACCCGACTTTATTAAAATATCCTTCCAATCAATTACCCTCCTACAGCTACGAGGACTACTTCAACGCCATTCCACCACTGTCAACATCGGCCGCTGGCCGGCAGCCCACCCTCTCCAGTCAACCAGACTATGCAACGAGGAGCAGCACAGCCAGGAGTTAACAAGGTACAGTGTTGGAAACCCATAATACTTACCACCCCAGACTTAATGCCCATCAGGAAGCCTACGAGGCCAGTGTTACACAAAGGTAAAGCCCCAACACGTAGTTAAATCCTTTTAGTTTTGACATTTCTCAAATGTCCTTCACGATCCTGGCATCGCATTGGTCCTCCTCTTCTGTGGTTAAAACACATACCACTCACACACTCACCCATAGCTTCAGATTCTGTATGACATTGAAAGTCAGGTTCGAATCCCAGAGCAGACGTTAGCAAGCCCCTGCTACGAAACCCCTGTCTCAACATGGCAGATACCATGCCTAACCGGCGTATATGCCAACTTAAAATAGCCTTTGGGCTTGTGTCTCGACTCATACCTATATCATTACCTTGATTTATGAGTGTGAAGTGTTCTGTGTGTTATTTAATTTAATGAAAGACAACCACGACACCCTCATCTGTGGGTGAAAATGCCTTATTAGGTTGATTTTTCTAGTGGCAAATTCAGTTAATATTTCATGGTGATTTTGCGCTTCTAATACAGCATGACTATGACTGAAGGGACGAGTACGTATTTGCAGACCCCATTGAATGTGATAGTGATAAATGGTGTTCCACCATATATGTGCTTCTCCCCTTAACTGTCCCCCCCAACACAATTCGGCCATTTGGTCTCGCCCACTGCATACCTTTTCAGTTGCTCCTGGCAGTCATTCAGGAACCCTAGAGGATCTTCATTGGTATACCCAGCAAAAGTGGGCAGTGACTGGAATCAGGCTGGTGTCACGTCCGGTTCCGTTGTTGATGCTGGTGCTGCAGTTGTGGCTGCCACAAAAGTCCATTGTTGACATGCATGCTGGCTGTAGTGGTAGGCCCATGGAATGGGCCAACGGGCTGCTGTAATGATGCGCTGTGTTGTTGACAGTTGTGTGTGGCACTGTCACTTGTAGTGCGGGGTTACACGGTGCACATAGAAAATTTCCCGCCACTATATTAACTACGTAAAACCCTCTTAAGAAGTTTTCTGTTGAGAAATTTTCCTTCTTAATAATTTTAAAAAATTTGCACTTGTGTATTACAAATACAAAATTTTACCCTTTTAAGAATTTTTCCTGCTTATTTAACACACATTTTTCTGAAACGTATTAACAGTATTTCACTGTATATCCTTTTCAGGATATGTGCCATAAACAAGCACTAACAGCATGGCACGTAAACAAGAAAAATTGCTCTGGCACAACTCAACACTTCACAAATCTCGGAAGCATTAGTAGAAAAAACTGTATGCTACAATTGTGATTAGGAAATTTTTGCAGTCAGATTGCTGGGCTGATGCAAAATGTAGCACTTTCCAAAAAAAAATATTTTCATATGCAGAATAGTTCTTTTTATGGTTGTGTTTTTAAAAGTATATTTATAATCTCTGCAGGAACCATGCTGGTGATGGATGCCATTTGTAGCGGCCACTAAGGGCTACACAGTTAGCCGAGGGTGCTACAGGGTATAGCACCAAGAACGAAGCGCTTATTTATTAAACACAATCATCATGATCCACTGACAACAAAAGACTATATGTAGAATGTGCAACGGTCCCCCCCCCCCCCCCCAGGCGCACCAGTGTGATCAGAGTATTACGACTTATCGCTGTTGGAGCCGACAATGCTGAAGACGAAGGCAACATAACCATCCAGGCCTAGAGGAGCTCTTGGCCAGTTTACAGATCTTAATTTATGGTGAGCATAATCCGGATAGGCAATAGACACAAGGCTATTTATCGGGACCCCATTATCCAGAGAATCTTAAGCAATTAATCACTGGCAAAGTTAGGTAGGTAAATCTTAACTTGTAGCATATTGTTAATGAATGCAAACTTGTGTTTAGGAATCAGAAGAATAACGTTTTATCTATTCATTCATGTATATTCTGTAATTCACATCTATGTAATTAATGTTTTAATAAAGTGTTTTGTGTTCTTCTTGTTAATTAGTTTCTATTCAGTCAGTCTACGCCCCCATGAGCGTTACCCCTTCCTACAGTAATCACGTAACTTGCATCGAACCCAGTATTAGCAGAAAGCAACCAGCTATGAGAGATAAGAGGAAGGGAGTACGCTACACTGGTGGAGCCACCAATTATTCCACATCACGCTTATGTGAATAGGCTTAACTTGCATTTATTTCTTAGGTTGCGCTTCACTTTGTTTTATTGCACGTTACAGGAAACCACAACAGTAGGGGAGAAAAACGTGGCAGTGCTTCACGCAAACCACAGTGCGCTTCCGCAAAGTACTTTACCTATAGCTCAATTACTCACTCATCCTTTCTCTGCTCAAATATATTTAATTAACTTCATTGCAGTAGTGATTGTAACTTTCACAATTCTTTTAGCGTGCCATTATAAACGTTTCATTGTCTGTAAAAGTAATGAATTCACGCCAGCATACGTGACCGCTGTTTCCCTCCCACGCGGTCAGGGCGAGCGCAGGAAGTGATAGTGTGTAAGGTTAGTTCGCAACGTGCATAAGTCAGCAGCTCACACAGAAGACTTTGCCAGCCTAGCAGCTTGATGTCACCCGCCCAACAGTCTTAGAATAGCTTAATTCTACTTCTCTTGTGCATGATTACCGCTTGTTCATGCATGTGGGAACACCTGTTCCGTTGTAAGTCAGAAAATCTCCATTTTTTTTGTGTGTGTTTTGGAGATCTTTCTATTTCTTTTGTTCTTCTATTTATAAGTAACTTTGAGTCTCACAGTGCGCGTTTTCCTGCAACACCACTTACTCAGACTTCATACACCATATATGGAAACACGCAGCAAGAGTAAACCTTCCTCAGTCACTAAACTCATTAAATGTGCGCTTATTGACACAACTGAGTTAGAAAGAGCATTGAACGAGCGTGATAGACAACAATCATTGCAACAGAACACAGAACAAAGCACTTCCACCATGATACAGTATCAAAATTTAGACCTATCATTTAACACTAGTCCAGTACATTACCAGAACAACACACCACCACCCACACAACAACACAAACACACACACTCAAGATCGCTAAGCTCACATTCAGAGTTTCTTGGATTCCACACATACGACGAAGTAGCATTCGAAACACTAATATCAAACACATTTCCACCCCCACCCACCACTACATAAATACCACCACACAAACACCACCACAAACACAAGGCAATATGGCAAACCCTCAACCGCAATAACCCCTTCAAATAGTCATCAGTCAACTGGAAAAACTGCCATCTTTCTCTGGGGCACAAGATGAAAATATTGCAGAATTTCTTTAAAAAAAACGAGGCAGTAGCGAACATTAACCAATGGAATGACGCAGAAAAATGTCGCTGCTTAAAATTCCATTTCCTTGGAATAGCTAAACATGCAGTTGAGAATTTCATAAGAACCGACTCTCAGGAAATAACTTGTCATAACATACAAACAGTATTAAAAGACACATTCACAACCACTGCGGACACCGAAAGGTACAAACACTTACTATCCACAAAGATACAAGGGGTATGTGAGAACACAATGCGTCATATTGAGACCATGAAATATTACAGGAATAATTACAATACCCATATTTCTGATCAGGAATTTTTTTATGTGCTATGGAAATCACTGTTGCCGTCCATTGCTGACAAACTGAAGGGCTGTCAAATGAGACCTTGCAGCAGATGATCGAGAACCTTAAAAGAATTGAGATTGGCATGTACCGCTATCATCAAGCTCTCACACAAACACGCCCTAACCCTGAATCGGAACGCCTGGAATCACAGATCACTAAATTAAAAGAAGAGATTGCCCAACTCTCATTGCAAAATATGCACACCAGGCTTAACACTGGCAACAACACACACAAAACCAACAAAACAACTTCCAGTACAACTCACGGCGTGCACAAGGATCGCAACACCACAGTTATTTCAACTCCCACCCACCATATCAGGGAAATTAAATAAATGGGCAACCTATCATTATTATTAAGGAAAGCCCTGGTTCAAGTCAGTATTGCGGAAATCAACAATTTCAAAGAGGCATATTTAGCTTCCGCGGAGGGTCATACCTAGGTAACAGTTTGTAATGCACTAATTACAACACCTCACTGTTCACCCCAAACAGACAGTACAATACATGAGGAAGAGGTTACAGTAGTGTACAGTCAGGAAATAGCCAGCCAACAAAAAACTTCCATTGGAAGGGGTAAAGCGCTTCTCCTCCATAGACAAAAAGAACATCCAGATTTGTGATGCATGCAGGGTGATATTTAATAAGGTGGTACTCACAAGAACATACGCTGATATTGCTAAATACAACGCCTATAGCAACAAGACAGTATCAACTAAACCAGAACTATTAAAATCTAATGTAGGCTCAACAAATACAAATTGTTTGCACACTCCAGGTCCGCAATACATTTCACGCCGCAGGCGCAATAAGCTACCACAACTAGACTACATAAAATTTCTCCTCAGTGAATTGTGCGTGCGCCGCCGGCCGAGCACAAGAAACGCAAACCCATCATTCCGCTGCCCCAGGCGATCCAGGCCAGCACTGCCACCGCGCATCCCACATAGTGAGATTGCCAAGTCAGCGCAAAACGCCGTAAACACGCAAACAGTAGCCGGCCCCCGTAGCCTCGCCCAGGACACATGCGCCCTGTGTTTTTATGCGGGCCATAAAGGCCGTCAGTGTAGCTTATTTCCTAAACAAAATTTTGAACTCGCGACACACATAGATGATAGATTTAAACAGTTCAAAAACAAATTTGGTCTGACACAGAGAACTGTTTATCTAGAACACAATCCCAGAAAAAGCGCTGTTGCTACTAGTAATTTTTTTGAAAATACGAGGAGCTAGGCGCATGATAATGAACCAATGTTTAACAATATACTGAGCAGGCCTGCGTTTCTATCTAGTTCATGTCAACACACACGCCCCGCAACAGAAGTGGAATATCAGCACGCTGAACTTTGCACTGGGACACGTGCGTCCTTGTTACAATCAAGGAAAGAAAGTGTTATGCATTGCTTGACACCGGGTGCTTTCGTAGTAGCATAGCGAGTACATCAATTTCTAATCATCATCTTCAACATTTAAATGAACAAATTACTTTAGTTGGCGCTACATCTCTTCTGACTTCACCCACATTTAAAATTACAATTAACTTGTTCATAGCCGGTCGTATTTACCCTCAAGACTTTTTAATTGTAGATAACCTGAAGCAAGATTTAATATTAGGGGTAGACTTCATTAAGAAGTATGACGTCATTCCTATATTAAAACATAACTTTCTCTATTCTCACAACCCTGATAAGATAGTAGAGATACAGATACACTCGGCTACGATGGCTCAGGATAATTCTAATTCCATAGAACATTTCAATGCCTTAGATGGTTTTGAAGGTGAACAAAGCAAGCTACCGCATATTAACCAGAAATTAAATACCAAACAGAAAGCTGCGATTACCAGTATTATTAACAAATATCATGATAGATTTGCCAATTCTATATTGGATTTAATTGAGGTGAAAAACTTTGAAATTAAATTACAGTTGACCACCGAGAATCCAGTAGCAACAAGACTGTAGCATATTAGTCCAAAAATTTGTGAGAAGTTGTTAATACAAATTAATGAAATGGTTCAGGCAGGGATTATCTAGGAAACTGATTCACCTTATTCTGCGCCGAGTTTAGTAGTCTCAAAGAAAAAGGCAGGTTAAGGTTCTTAACTGATTTTAGGAAGTTAAATCAATATTTAACTAGAGTACAATACCCATTGCCCCGCACAGAAAACATTTTGAATGCTCTACAGAACTCCCACTATATTACAAGTTTAGATCTCTTTTCAGGCTTTTACAGTATTCCTGTTAGGCAACAAAACAGTTATAAATTAGCTTTCACCATCGGTGGAGTCGGGTTGTTCCTATATAAAAGAATGCTAATGGGGTTATGCACATTGCCTCAGTACTTTCAGATGTGTATAAATTCTCTATTAGGACCCCTACGATGGACTGCAGCCATTGCTTATATCAATGATGTCTGTATTTTAGATAATTAATTTGAGGAACATTTAACTAACATGAGAACATTTTTGAGAGACTGCTTATGTTTAATGTAAAAGTAAATACAAAAATATGTACATTCGCAGAACAGACTGTAAAGGTACTTGGTCACATAATTACCCCACATGATATAACTACTGATCCTGAAAAAGTTTGCACCATTGAACACATGGCTACATCAACTAACATTAAACAGCTACGTACCTTTTTAGGGATGACTTCTTACCTTAGGAGATACATCATGAATTACGCTACTATAGCTCAACCGCTCATTGAATTAACAAAAATGAATAGCGCATACAAATGGGAAGATACACACCAGCAGGCATTTGTTAATCTTAAAGCAATATTAGCGGCCCCTGTACTGTAAAAATTTGATGAGAAAAAAGTCATGTTAGCTTGCGACGCCACTAACGATGTGGTAGGCTTATGCAGGAGGACCCCCATACAAAGCAATGCAGTATCATCGCCTTTGTATCCAAAAAGTGATCACTGAACGAATCTAGATAGAATGCCATGGAGAGAAAGCTCGGTACGATACGTTATCTGTGTAACCATTTTCGTCAATATTTATATGGGCGCCACTTCAAAATCTATAGCGGAACACATCATCTGCATTCAGAAAATGGCAATTGTCCTTAGAGAGTGTGATATTGAACCCCATATTGTCAAAGGCAAATTAAACACCCTCCCAAATGTCTTAAGCTGTGTTACCACGGATACAGGGACAACACAAAAAATCCTAGTAAACAACATTAAATACGAGGTTAAACAACAAATGGTCAATTGCACATTATACACAGCTATTGCAGAATGTATTTTACAAAACCCTGCAAGGTTAGGCAGGTAAATCTTAACTTGTAGCATATTGTTAATGAATGTGAACTTGTGTCTAGAAATCAGAAGAGGAAATGTTTTATCTATCCATCCATGTATATTGTGTAATTCATGTCTATGTAATTAGTTTTAATAAAGTGTTTGTGTTTAGTGAACTTCCTGTTAATTAGTTTCTATTCAGTCAGTCTACGTCCCCATGAGCAGACCACTGGGTGGTCTGCTCATGGGGACCCCTTCCTACAGTAATCATGTAACTTGCATCAAACCCAGTATTAACAGAAAGGTAGAACTTGCAACCAGTTGTGAGAGATAGGAGGAAGGGAGTACACTACACATTGCTTTTATTTCTTACATTCACGTTAACTTTATCTTTTATATGCACACATACACATATGTAGTGTATACATTGACTGATAAGTATTTTTTACATTGAAATGGCAAATTTCACCCATTAATATAATATATTTACATAAAATGATTCACTTAAATTTAATATTTTGCTGAATGAAATTGATTTTACATGTGCTTTATTATTGTTTGTGATATTCTATTGAATTTTTAAAATCTCATCAATTTTTGACTAAATATAAAATTTAAAAAAAAAAAAAAAAAAAAAAAAAAGTACCTTAAAACATACTAAAATGATTTATGTAATTAAAACTGAAGAAATCATGGGAATATTTTCACAGAAAACAGACATGTGTCTATTTTTTTAAAAGTGGAACAATATTTTACAAAGTAGGTTTGTTCTATTAAAATGATACCTTATGGCCAAATAAGGGTCCTCTCTTTGTGATGTTATTCAAACTGCTGCTGCATCTGGGAAATAACAGAATGATGCACACTAAGCCATCTGGCCACATCTTCTTCACTCTGTCCAGCTTACATTCTTCCTATCACCTTCCACCACAGGCATTTTCTCTGGGCAATAGCTGAATTTGTACATAAGGAACGTTGCCATTGTGCTAATATGGCAGTAGACACTACCTACACCGTTTAATAGGGGCACTGATGTCATCACTTTCATGGTTGTAAGAGGACAGCAATGCCCTCTACTGTTCAGAATATGGGTGTATTTTCATTTGGTTCCATATTACTATCACCTGATACTATCTTGTGGCACGATCACGGCAGGGATGGACGTGGGACACCACTGTATATAGCATTCCTCTGTGGCACTATAGCCCATTGTAAATCTTGGCCTCATCACTATCACCATAAATTGCTTCCATGATGATTCTTAGAAATTAAACTAATTAAAATGATTACATTAAGAGCTTACATTTTTCTATGAAGTCGAACTAGCTTTTGTAATGTTCTTTGATTAATAAAATACTGTTTCTGTCACATAGGTTGGTAATTACATGATACAACATTAGACATAGATATGCATTATCCATCAGAAATTTTGCATGCCAAACTGGTGACCTGATGCTAATTTTCAGTGAGGATAGATTGTTAGATAAAAATTAAACCAGTTATATGAAGCACACAATCTTCAGGTACAAAAAAGACACAGTAGTTTTACCAAATGGTATGGAAGTACATAATATAACAGGAGAAATTCAGATAGATAGTCAAGTTGAATTTTTGCAAAACTGCAGCTGCGCATTCCATGTAATATTTGAGCCAATTTTTATGGTATAGACTGTTCTTGGTAAACTGAGCACTTTTGAAAACCCTGCTTTAGATTCACTTGTACACACATTGTGTATTCTTACACCACATGTAAAATTAACATTGCCATGGACTTGATCACTTTATTCATGTGTCTGTAAACTGAAACCATGGTATTATTGGAAAAGTAAATATTTTACAAATTTACTCATAATTACACTGCATTAATAAACAGAAAGCAAAATAAATCATTTGAGTATTCACAAATGTTTACCTAAAATTTATAATTCAATGTTAAGACATGAAACTACTTTCTCTTGTCATTACCAACTTTACTGGGAACAAAGTGTTCGTCCCTGCAGTGGCATCTGGTAGAATGCTCGGGAAAAGAGGAGAAAACAGCAGCAGGGTTAAGGGGCATCCCTAGCCATCATATGAGCAGGTAACAGCAGCAGGATTAAGGGGCCTGTTGAGCCATGCTACGGCATGATCTCTCCTAACCTAATTTTTTTTCCTATTGCTTTTCTAACAATACACGTTTTTGCAAAGCCCGTTTTATTTTCTTCTTTCTTTATGATCTTTCCTTGTTTTCAGTCGGAACACCACATTTGTGTTAGTATTTTAAAAATGTAATTTTTTTTATTATTTAATTGTGCAAAGCAAAAAAAAATTAATATGTGTTAATGTTATTGGCATTTATAACCTTTATCGCTGACGATAAAAATATTGTTTTCATTTCACTCTTGTTTGCCAAGTAGTAAAGCCATAATATACTATATTATGTATTTATTTATCTGCCACTTCTCACTTCAGAGGGCAGCACCTATAACATATAATGAATACTGTCATGTTCATTTTAGCAGTTTGTTCAAATTGCTCATTTTTACCACTGTATTAAGTGTGTACGTGGTATTTTACTGTATTTTCTTAATGTTATTCTACACTTTGTGTTAATTCTGAACCCTACTGGATAATATAGTTCATGTTAATTTGCCATAAACATCGGGGAAAAAAACTGTCAGTATCGTAACTCATTATTCTTTTATCAACTTTATTTTGTTTGTCTATGATTGTCTGTCCACTGCTGATAGGTGGCAGCACTAGTATCGTAATAACATAGAATTTTTGTATCAAACTTTTGATTTTCCTGGCTATAATATGTTACATTTGTTTGCTACCTTTATTGTAATTTATTTAATGTCAAGCCTTTTATTTGTTTTGTTGTTATGTTGATTATTTTTTAATGCAATGTGTAATTTTCTATTGTATTTAACTCTGCGATATGGCTTTTCAATAATTATTGACTGGTCATGTCACGAGTTTGGAACATCGTACAGTCACTGTCATACGTGAAGGAATGTGCTATGATTATTACTTCTACACAACGTGGTTGGTTTTGAAAATTTACTACCTGACTTTCAGCTTTTTTATGGCGCAAGTGCCATACTTCACCGCCTAGGTGAGTGATTTGTACTTACCTTTTGATAAATGGTTGCGGTAATTGTTTGTTCCATTACCGGTGCTCATTTTTTGTGTTTCCCTTGTAATTTTGTTCAGTGCGGTTCCCCGACTACACGACCTAGCCATTTTGGTGATGTGATCTCAGCCTCGTGCTTTTTAAGTGATGGGACCATGCCCCACGCTATGATTTAAGCAACAGTTTTGTATTGACTCCTCGGCCACCACCTTTTCATCCCTTGGTCAGAAATTATATTATTTCCGCATGAGATTTTTTGATTACTGCATGACACCACGACAGTGGCTGCCTTCAACTTACTGCACTATGTTTTATTCTGGACTAAAATATCCTTGAAAATAACATGTTAAAAATGTAATTCCTTGTTAGAGGTCTTGGCATGAAATGGTTTGGACAACCATAAGAATTTTCTATTTACAAGTTTTAAGTTTGTTGGTCCTAGAATAAAATAAAAGAGAAAGCGAGTAAGCTGTAGCTAAAATGGTAAATTTCGGGTGTACCCTAAGTTGTTTAAATAAAAAAATCAGAAAAGGAAAACAAAAAAAAAAGGAGGGTGGTCTGTTAACTGTATCTAGTTTGAAGCAACTGTAATACTCATAACACAAATTATTGTTTTGTTTAAAAATTATATATATTTTATCTCTTCTCATTGTGTGTGTGTGTGGTAAGAAGGAAAAAAGGGTCAACTAAAAACCCAAACTAGATAACAAATTTTATTTATTTTTTTATTTGTTAAAAAAAAAAAATTATTACTTACCTACTACCTTTTTTGTAAATGCACATTCATGTTTTAACTTATTTATTGACAAGAGCTCTAGTGTGTTGTTGTTTTTTGGTGGGTATTAAAAGAAACCTACAACAGTGTACCTGAATGGAGAACAAGGTAAGAGAGTGGAGTTTACTAATTATTTTTGGCTGGGTTTCCTTTCTCCATGATTATTTATTTATACACTGAAGGATTGCACATGGGAGTGGAGATACTTTGTTTTACGTCCTCCTCTGTGGCACCTTGGTGCTTATGTTGGGGGCCAGCAGCTGGGGTTTTTTCTTGTCCCCTGATGTGGAGCGCCAAGGGGTGGCTTACTCCCTAGTCATCATACGAGGATATAATAGCAGCAGGGTTAAGGCGCCTCCCTAGTTGTCATAAGGATCTCATTGTAAGCAGTTATATGTATTCTAATTTGTAAAAAGCTATAAAAGGACAGAACTGAAAGTCAATATTTTGTTGACAATTTATAAATGTGGTTTTTGTAGCATAAATACAGTAGTTGAAAAGTATCAAACTCAGTAACAATCACTGTAAGTACATTATTTATTATTCCGTAAAATAGAGTTTTAAACTATAGCGACGATGATGTATCTTTTCTGATGAGTGCCATCTTAAAATCCTATAGTCACCGCTTAAAATTTTGAGGAAACAGAACACATGTGAAACTTATACGTTCCATCGCTGTCGCAATGCTTCCTTACGACCAGACATAACCTTGATGTGCTTAGAATTTTTTTGCTGTGGAAGTTCCTTAAATGTCACTGGTGAAATGTGTCAAAGTAGAGTACTCTCCGCATGACTTATTAACTTGGCTAACAGTTTTTTTAATGTACTGTAAACTGAGCTTTTTATTTTGCTTACACTGTCGAGCTTTTGCTTTGCTCATAATATAGTTTATTAAAGTTTCTTCAGTCTCATTTTTTTTTCTTTTTTAGCATTTGCTCTGGAAGAGTTGGGTTACACATACTACTAACCTATTTTAAGTATGTGCAAAAATAAAAATTGTGCAAAATTATTTTTCCAAAAGAATATGTAGAGAAATTAACTTATTCTCTAAACCAAAGTAAAAGCATGACAGTGAAGGGAAGGGTAATATATATATTTTTTCCTATAATTTGGTAAATGTGATATATTAATTATGTAAATTGGAAGACCTTCTTGGCAATGCTGCCAGTTTTAAGTCACATTGTTTATCTTGAATATTACTCAACTTACAGGGTTATGAAATGGTATTGTTGGTTGTTTTTGTTATTAGGAAGAATTTGTGAAAGCTTTCTTAAATTCTACATGAAGTGATTTTAATGGACTTTGTCCTACTGGTTATCATTATGGTAAAAGTTATGTTCTCACTGTTTTTAGAAAGAGCTGGAAAATGTATCATTATTTTTCAAAGCAGTCTGTTTTGGTTTCTATTGTGCTCATTCATCACTTAATAAATGTTTCAAACCTGTGTGGTTGTTTCCAGCGCAAGTATGGCTCGTGTCCTCACGGAGGTTATGGTTTGGGGCTGGAACGCTTTCTGTGCTGGCTATTGAACCGCTACCACATACGAGAAGTTTGTCTCTACCCTAGGTTTCTGGAAAGGTGCACTCCATAACATGTTGGCATGCAAGACTTGCCATTCATTTCTTCAGTTGTATTTTAACTGAACTGCTTTGTTTCTGTGCATAATTGTTGGAATTTAATATTAATGCAATAGACAACCATGTATAATTATAGATAACTGGAGAATCAAGCTTTGTCAACATGTATATACGCTATTCACGGTAAAATGAGCACTTTTGAAAGCCCAGCTTAAGATCTACTTGCATGTAAGTTTGTGTATTCTTCCTCCTTATGTAAGATTAACATTGCCATGGGCCTCATCACTTTATTCATGCTTCGGTCAAGTAAAACTGTGAAATTATTAAAAAAGTAAATATTGTGCAAATCTGCTCATTTTTACACTTTGATGCATTAAAAAAAAAAAAACAGAAACCAGATAAGTTATCACAAATGGTTACCTTACACTTTTTATTCAATGTTAATATATGGAATTATTTTCCCTTCCATCGTTGTCAACTTTTCTGGGCACAAGTAACTCTTTGCACCCATTAAAATACAACTAGGTAGGGCAAGTGACTTTTTTCGAAGGTTGATTTCAAAAGTGCTCACTCTATCGTGAACAGCATTTAATAACTTTACTTTGATTATGTATTCTAAAAGTTTAAAACATAAATAAATTACTGTATATGCATTGCTGTGTAAGAATACATTTCCAGTATTACCAAGCCACTGCTATTTTAGTTGAGCAGTCTTAATAACAGCCTGTATGTTAATTGTATTTTACCTGATGTATCAGAATATGAAAATTGAATAGTTAAAATTAAAAATAGTTGGAAAAACAGTAAACACTACATTGGGATCCTTGATTATAATTTTCTTTTTTGGGACATTTTTATGTTTGAAAGACATGTTTGTTCTGCACATAGCAAATTTCACTTAGCAATAATGTAAACTTTTCAGTTACATGTTCTCGCTACAGTTAGTTACCAGATGTGTAGTACTCAAAAAGAGGACATGTTCAAGCAACTGGCATTAAAAAAGAGGACATTTGTGAGAAAATCGCACAAAGAAAGAGGACACACAATTTTACAATAGAAATATACCAAATCTGTATATATCACAGGTCAGTTAAAAATATATCACATGCAAAATTGTATTAAAAAAATTTTCCGTATAGCTTTTAAGTAAAACATAATTTTTTTTTGCAGCCAAATAGTGTAATAATCGTGCTCTCTCTAAATATATGAAAGTCAATTCCATTTCATTTGTAGGCACTACAGAATATTTTGCCACCAAATAAAATAGAAGTATTCACACAAAAAACAGCTGTAGATGAAATTACTGGATACAATTTTTTTTTTAATAACAGTTAATCACTCTTGCACAACTCAGGTTGAGATCAATTTTGATTGTATTTCTTTGATGATATTTGATCAAACGGATTTCTATTTCCTAGTAAATAATCATGAAATTCTGAATATATTAAGCACTTCTTAACTTAGAAATGTAAAAAAAAATGCAGCCAGGGGAAAAATATATATATATATATAAGTTATTCACAGTAAAATGAGCACTTTTGGAAGTCCTCTCATTTAGAATAACTGTCAATAAACATGTTTTATTTCAGCCTTAGACATTAACTTAAGAGTGCTGTGGAATATGCATACTGTGTTTAATACTTACATAGCAATATTTATTTAAAAATGTAATTTAAAAAAATATATGGCTGGAAGGAAAAAGTAACTACGGGTTTAAAAGTGCTCACTTCACCGTAAACATCCTATATGAGTATGGATAAAGACAAAATAATCATGTGATATTCTCCAAAAAGCTTGCGTTTTTTTGCAGGAAATTTGTTGGCACCGTTACTGAATGTTTAATGACATTTTTAAAAAACCATTAAAATGTAAAGCTTTGCTGTCTTACATTTTTATTGGAAAAGAGGACATTTTGATAACTCTGTAAAACCCAGCTGGGCAGTTTTCAAGACGTCAAAAAGAGGACGTGTCTGGGTAAAAAAGAACTTCTGGTAACCCTAGCTTCAGTCTTTGCTGCACAGTATCGATAGTTTACGTAAAAAGGGTTAAATTGACCCCAAAATATTTATTTACATAGTTAAACATATTGAAAGTTTTTTTAATTTTATATATATCTATGTGTGTGTGTACGTGCTTTTTTTATTTTCTTTTTTCTCATGCCTAATCACAGTAGGAATTTATATATGTAAAACACCAAAAAAGTTGCATAAAATTAATCACAGACATGGATGTGACAAATATTTATTTATATATTTCATTTCCAGACATTGCTATTTTGCTGAAGAAGTGGTCCTAAAGTACACATATGCATGTATAGGCTATTCTACAGTTACTTCACACCTTTCTGAAGCCCTGCTGAAATCCGATTTTCGGTTACCAATTATGTATCCTTGTGCTACATGTAAACATATACACTGCCATCTGACATACATTTTAACATTCAAATGCTTTGTTTACTGTTTTCAGCTGTTCAAAGAATTCTGTCATATTTCAAAAACCATTACGTACAAATGTTCACAATTCAGGCCTAACCACATTTAGGTTAGCTTTATGATGTTTTAACTATGTATTTATTGGTGGTAGTTTTATTGTTAACATATTTGTGTTATACACAATAGTACAGCACATTACACGTACCTTGTTACAACTGTAGAGAAAGAACTGTAGTATTTAACCTCTTGATATTGGCGTTTGTTGGGTTATTTAGTTAAAAGGACTGCCTGAGTTGGATTAAATATTAAAATTAAGGAGCAACCAATCAAATTAAATATGTACAGTAAATTCAAGCACGCAATTTGTCTGTCTTATTTTTTGTATGTAGCAGTGACAGACTTAAAAAATAGTGGTAAACATGCACACAAATAGGCATATCGTAACTTTTATTACTGTCATATTTCTTTGCACAGGTACTTAGTTTTACTGGGTTTATTTATTTATTTATTTATAATTTTCTTGATGGGCTTAATAATTTGTTGGGATTGTGCTAAACATTCAAATTGCAGAAACGTATGCATGTCACACACATGTTTCATAGACCTAGGGTGATAAATAAGTTGTGATAAATAAATGTGACTTTTAAGTCATTAATTTTTTGACAAAAACAGTTCATGTTTGAAATGTATAAATTTTGCACGTTCAGTACTTGCATCACACACATACTGATACAGCATAACTGAGACCAACAATACCCTTTCGCACGCAGCGGTCACGACACACGTTATAATATATTTGTTCCTGCCATGGAACTTTCTGCTGTAAACTGCAAGAAACTGTAGTAATAACTATGGAACCATTGCTATCTACCAACAGTAAGCTGAAATTTTGTTAAGTTTGAGTCAGTAGTTTTATTCATCAGCTATCAGTTCTTAAATTTGTTAACTTGAGTTACTTATCATGATATTTTTGCACTGAACTCTAGATTTGTTCAACATTGTGAAGTTACCCTGAGGTAGGGATTATATAGATTTTTGTGCTCCCCAATGACTAGTTGTATCTAGTACCAACTGCCATTTATTCCTCTTAAGGATGGATAGAGGACAGCTGCAAATAAAATTTGCAATTTTGCAATAATGTCTCTTCTCATGTTCATGCCTTACATGTAGTTTCAAAATGGTGTATTTATGTTAATTATATGTTTTGTCTTCCTTTTGTCAAGAGCATTTTGTTTCGTCGTCATCGTTGTTCCATAACACCTACATTTCATCAAGATTTTAAGAAATGGTTTTTCTTAAAAGTATTAATTATGTTAGAGTCCATTATTTTAGGTAATTTTATTTACTCACTGCATAAGAAATTTTATGCTCAAGGGTATTATGTTGAAGTAAAATAGAAAATAAGGGTAAATCTGGTATTGACATTCTCATAGTTCTTTAATATAGGCTGTTCATGGTAAAGTGAGCATTTTTTGAAGCCCTTTCATTTGGAATAATAATGAATAAATATATTTTATTGTTGCCGTAGACGTTAAGTTTTGAGTCCACACTGTGTTTATTACATACGTGGCAATATTTATATAAATAGGTGGTTAAAAGAATAAAATATAGCTCAAAGGAAAATGTAACTAGGGCTTCAAAAGTGCTCACTTACCATGAACGGCCTATAAGTGCTATATAAATAACTGGAGACCATATATTCAGTAAGCTATACACACTTATATTTGTGTGTTTTATGTGGTAAATACACAGTATGTAAACAATTCAGTTCTCAATACTATCAACTCGGTAGTAACATTTACACTGTTGGTTATTGGCACACCAATATGGAGGTAACTATCAAGTTTATGAGTGAGTTCACATTGGGTTTTGTAGTAATACTACAATTTACAGCAATACCACTCAACAACAGTTGTGTAAACTCACTCCACACATATCACACACACACACACCTCAGATATTGCCACATAGATACTTACAAGAGTCAAAAAAGAAATTCTTTTGTAGGTATGTGGAACTGTCGCCTCGACAATAATTTATTTTCCTCTCAGCTGATTTAAGACTCCTCTAATGTCAGGATAGGACGAGAAAGAAATTCCTTTTAGAGAATGTGGAACTGTCCTATCGACAGCAATTTTTAGTGTCCCAATTTGTTTTTGTAACTGCCACTGTTCTGTGTGTTTCTCTCTGCTGGGCGCTCCTGACCTTGAGCACATTTAGAAATCAGCTGGGCGTGGTGGTTGATGGCCGAGCAGGCGCAGATGCTGCGGCACTCTTTTAGTTAGTTTCTTTAAGCACTGTACTGGCTTGATGTTGCTGTCTCTCTCTATTGTGTGTGAATTGGTGTTCCTTTCTTCCTCGGTGCACAACTGTGCCAAGACTGCATGGAGTCTTGTATTTTTTCCCCCATGAGCTCTTGTGTAGGATTTTGTGTAAGGTCGTGTCGCGGAAGGGTACCCGAGACAGTTGTGACGCGAGCCTCTTTCATTAAAGCGTGCCGCCCTACCAAATAGTGTTGCGGCTTGGTTACTACAATACACAGTTAACCTGTAGAAAGAAAATGCAAACACATATTGGACGGCAAGCGAAATAGTAATCAATCCTTGGGAAATTAAAATATGATAGTTGACAAAATGCAATTAATATTAAATAATAAAAATTGCCCAAAGCCCCACTCGTTAGGCTGTGTCAGCTTTTCTTTCCTGCTATGGACACCTGTGCAGAAAGAAGAGTGACTTCTACCAGTGTCCTACGTGTCGCACAGCAGGTAAAAAGCTTGTGTAATAAGAAAAAGCTAAGGGGATTAGTCAAGACTGAGCACTTTTAGACTCAGCCGACTGCTAAGCTTGGAAAATGAGTGTTTTGGCAGTGAAGTTAACTATCAACAAAGACGTGCAAGCAGCATGTACATCAAAAGACATAGAGAGCAAGACGAAGGCACTTTCAAAACATTGAACACTAGCAAAATATTTACATTTTCATTCATTATCACAAATTTTTGTCATCTTTTAGACTATCTCTTAGGTTGTTTCTTGATGTTATGCTCTACACATTCAACATGTGATTAATAAAAAGCTTTGATTATATGTTACATAATCATTTGGCTTGAGGTTTCTTGAAAAGTTTCTACACAATGCAAGAATGTATTGTTAAAAATGCTATATTATTAAAATTAACTATCAATACTGCTTTTAAAAGAATTAAATATATAGATTGAAAGCTTGATTCTACACAGTACAAGGAAAATTGTTTACTGTTTTCGCGATGTGACTCTTTATAAAGCAAAGTATGTTGAAAGCTTTAAAGTAGGGCTGGGTCAATGCTGGTACTAATTAAGGCTTGGCTACAATCGCGTAGATGCTACAATAATGCATTACAGTAACACCTGAATCCTTGGAGAGTAATGGCAATGGCTACAATCGACGTAAAACATTACTGCAACGCTAAACGTCAAACGCAACATGTTAAAAGTTGGCCAACATAAAAGTCCTTGTGTGTAACTCCAGCCAATAAGAATCTAAGACATCACAAACATGTGAAAAAAATGGTACAGATGATTGGCTACAGATAGCACCACTATCGCTGTACGTTTTTACTCTGTTAATGTTATACAAGATCAATATACAAATAATGCAAAATGCGTTAAAAAATAATTGAGTGTAACAATTAAGTCTGCGGAATCTTTTTGTAGTGAAATTTGAATAAACGTCTTTCTCAGTCTGTCGCTAGACGCAGGGTCTGAGCTCCAAAGTGGGTGGGATGAAAACACGTTTCTCGGCGATGCCCATAGCTCAGTCAGTTCCCTATGCTCCAAAGTGACACATGTGCCATTCAAGGGCTTAAGAGGGAGATAAAGGGCATCATTTAGAGCTGTTTTAGAGGTCAATGTAACAGCAAATAGAGGTCAAACAAGTTTATGCAGGCGAATGAGATTTTTACATGCCATTAAGGAAAGATAAAATTAGGAATGCCTGTCTTTAAAATTTCGTTGAAATTCATATCAGTATACAATTTTAAATGATAAAAGGGGCTATATTAGAGCAAATTTCAGAAGTTTCAGAAAATAAAGTAATTGGAATATCGAAAAAGTAAAAACTAAAACAGTTACGTGTCATCTTCGTTCATAGTAGATGGTTTAGAGAGAGAATTATTTTTAAACACAGGCGATTTATATGCATATACGTAATGCACTGCAACATCATGTTTGAGCTGAAAATATCCCACCTCACTGCTTGGAGATAGGACACTTTTTTTCCTATCCCGTCAGCATGAAACGAACGGAGTAGATAATGCTGGCCATTGAGCTGCCGTGTTTCCTGCTGTGTACCTTCACCGTTGTTCATGGCATTGGTGACAGTTCAGGGGGGGGGGGGGGGGATAGAAAGGTCCAGCTCCTCAGGGGGGAGCAGGCAAGTTTACAAATGCAATCTCCCCCCCCCCCCCCCCCAACTCACGCATCTTGTAAATGCCATTTTGTATTTCAAAGACGTGTCGGAACAATGAAACTGCCGGTTAGATTCGTTCAACGAACTTCTAAATTACGTATGAGCAGTTTTGACATGTAATAAAACGATACACGAAAAGCAGCATTTCCTATTGTAAGAATCTTTACAGTGCCAGATATAACTATAGCAAAACCTTCACTCAATTATTGAGTACATGCGTGTTTGAAACATTTCGAACTGTTGTTAAATGTGAATGACCTGAGGCAGAATGAATGTGTACATTTGTGTAGTACTGCGTCACAAATAGTTACAGCAATAAATTATTTAGAGATTTATTTCCTTGAATTGTGACAACTTATGTCAAAATATTATTTACAACAGAAAGTAATATTTAAGTTGAGTTGCGATGTTTGGGCGGCTCTTAAAAATTTGTCTCGCTTCCCACCAAGGCAATCCAGGTTCGATTCCAGGGGGGGTAGGTTCACAGATTTTCGCATGTGGGAATTGTGCTGGGACGATGCTGCATGTCGGCGAGTTTTCTCGAGGATCTCCCGTTTCCTCCACCCTCCATTCTCGGTACTGCTCCATATACACATCATTCACCCCTCATCGGCTCTCAAGACCATAGAGAACCACCCAAACTTCTCAACTCAACCTGAGAAAAGCTGCCAAATAATGGCATTGTACAGGTATGATTCCCACATAAGCAAATCGGGGCGAGACCACCAAAGTATTTTTAAAAAAGCTATTTTTGAATACTGTGGATAGTGTATTAGATTCTGGCATTTATATTCTGGTTAAGTTTGTGAAAATATGTACAAAAATTATGTGGATTTTGAATTAAAAAAGACATGTCGTAACGTCTTTCTAGTTTATGGTTCAAATTATCTGGACATCTATGAAACGTATCTTGACACGATACAAATAATTTTTGTGAGCAATTCAATGAAATTTTGGAGACAATGTCCGGTTTAATTTTTTTTGTTAGCTGTAGCATTTCATATGAGCGGGAATCTAAACTGCATGTTGAAGCAAAATTTCATAGTCTGTTCTGGCACAAGAGTGTTCTCATTCCCATAAATCTGTGAATAAAAAAATTCTCTTATGTGGTGGTAATAGTTGTTTTTAGAGCTTGTTACCTGTACACTGTAAAAACTCATATTTACAAAAAATTATGTTTAAGATTTTTGTTGCCAAAAGAATTATTTTAAAAGCTGTATACTTTTTCATTGTAAGAAATACAATAGCTTGTCCAGTTACTGTATTTTATAAACATGGACTTTGAAATGGTAGTATTTTCTTTACAAAATATGTGATACCGGTAATTGATTCATACGGAGAATCAATCCTCTGAGTAAATTTTTTTTCACCAATGTGAAGTAGACCTATAGAACTCTCTTCAGAGATTTCACAGCACACACAACTACCAGTGTATGATAACTAGATGAATATAAATAAAACTATTGCATACTGCAAATTGTTTTCTTGTGTGGTATTTTAACATACATTACGTGCGGTAGCTACATTTGCAGTCCTTAGCAAATCTTGTGTGCGTATGGCAAACTGAAGTGCTCAAGTGGGAAATCTGGGCAAAGTGTAGTATCTATCCTAGGATGGATTATAGGATACCTTACTGATATTATAAGTTGCTGCAGTTCGTGAATATGAATATGTCCTATAGAAAATGTTACAAGAGAAATTCACATTACATGAGCGCCGCAGTGGTCGAGCGACTGCTGGGGCGCTCTCCTCCAACCAAATCATTCCGAGTTCGATCCCACTGCCAGATTTTCGCATGTGGGAATTGTGCATAGACGATTCAGTTGATCAACTGGTTTCCTCGGGAAACTCCCTACCCCCCCCCCCCCCCTCAAAAAAATTGCATTCATCAGCTCTGAAGCCCTCAGACGGCATTACTTGCAAGGTAACTTGGGACAGTTGTATTTTTTCCCCAATGCTTGTTAAACTACAGGAAACTTAACACAAATGACACGTATGTTATTTTGGAAGGACAGTTACAATTGGTTTTACATAAACATTTTCGCTAGCATGAAATTAAATATACCTTTAAATGCCCAAGTTACAGCATGAGACGTTATCGCAAGGAAAACAAATCCCGACTACCTCGCAGTGCCACCCCACCCCACGTCAATCCAATGCCTATCTCCTTTTTCAAGAACTGTGGATGAGCAAAACCGCAAAAGGTCTGCTTCCGCAGCTGGCTCTGCAAAATATTGGTCTAATGTACAATACCAGGCATACGCCCTTTCCAACAAGTATTTGAAAATTCCTCTAGCTATTTATCGCACTCTTATGGTTGTGCACTCTGGTGACTAAACCATTAGGATCTTTAAATAACACTTCCTGTGGTGACTCATTAAAATTAGTGATAAAAATTGTAATTCTGTGGCGGACCAGTGAATTAAAAAGTTAAGTAACACGTTTTTGTTGCAAATTCAGGTAAAACAAGTCTACTATCATGTAGCCCGATAAGTTCTCTATCTTTGATTACTTTATTCATATTATTTATTTCAGAAATTTGAAAGTAGCAGTGCCAAGAAGTTACAATACGTGTCGCCAAACAGAGACCAAACTGGAAAAAATCCATCAAGAAAGTTAAAAAGAGAAAGAGTCCAACCACTCAACAGCACGGAGAGGAGTCACCTGCATCGATTGAGGCAGAAAGAACAGCAGACCGAGGCTCTGGTGGGAGTCCAACCCGGCCCTATTGGGTCAGGAAGGAGCATCCTACCAAAGTGTCAGGCAATTCCAGCGCCTAGCACCTCGCGAGTTCATCCGAAACAGCAAGCAACGATTCTGTTGTGTCTGCAGAGGAGTGACGAGTCCAACCATACCACACATGAGGTACCCAGGATACTCTGGAAAGGTTCACCAGCTCAGCAAGTCCAAAGGCTTCGCGTATCCATCCAAACCAACTCACCTGCCTCCGCTGACTTAAGTTCTTACTGACTAGTGTTTGATTTCTGAACTCGATGCACATCAAATTTCACAGAATATCTAGCGGATTTACAATGCCTACCCACCTATTATTTTTTTACAAGTGGATCTTATTAGAAGTGTGGGGAAGTTTAACTTGCAAATATTATTTTATATCCTATGGCTTCTATACAGTGTAACCTCCACCGGTAGGTGCAAACCCAGTACATTGTGTAAAGTTGCTTCGACAGGAAGTGTGTGGCATATACAGAATAAATGCGAACTGAACCGCAAGGCATGTCGGGGTACGGGCCCTTACAATTTCCTGCCAATTTCTGCAAGTGTATTCTACATGTTCCAGTGTTTAATTATTATGTGTTCTTGTTCTGTATTGTATATGATTATTTGGGCATGTGGTCAGCCCGTAGAAGTCCACAACGTATTATGTATTTAAAGTTTCTTCATGTATTTCATTGTCTCATATAATGTACTATTACGAGATGGAAGGGAATGTCTATAATGATAATTGTTGTGTCTGTGTTGTGAATTTAGATTAAGTTGTAAACTTTTGTAGCTGCGTGGTTCGTACTTTTGCCCGGAATATAACTGACCTACAGCAAGTCAAGTAGCCGACTTTTCATCATAACATTGCATTCAGTTAAAATGTGGATTTTTTATTACTATGAGGAATATATAATTTGAGATACATACATGCCAAAGAGAAACACTTTGATTCCTTGTGGAATACTTGGGTCAACGTTCATTAATGATCAACTTGAAAATTTAAATTCAATATTAAGAGAGACAGTAGTAAATAGACACCTTGAAAAAAAACATCTTACAACTAACATACACATTGAAACGACATAATACCCTTAAATATAATTTTTAATGAAAAGAGCATTTAAGTTTTCTAACCCTTCAAAACTAATGAAATTCAAAGAAATTGAATAACACTCATAATTCATGCCATCAGATACCTATAAGGAATTTTGCCAAAGAAATAAGATTGAGAATTACTGCTTTGAAAACTTGAAAATTCAACATGGAGAGCACAACAAAATTAAATCTGATTTAATACTACTGCATGCCATTTTGCACACAATGTTCAGATAGTCTCTCCCTTTTCGTGTAATTTAAAATTTCTGTTTTCAGGGTAGAACACGAAACATGAAATGGCCACTGGGAATATTCACCAAAGGAAGACCATTCAAATTTTATAACAAAAATGATTTTCATACTGAAGCAACAAACTAAACTTGACTTCCTCATTAAAGCAGTTCGTCGGACAAATCTGACAGTTAAGCAATATTATCAAAAGACTTCACTACAATTGCTAAGTTGCAACTATACTTTTGGCTCGTGCCATGGATAGGTCTTACTTGACAGCTTCGGGAAGCGATGGCGTCTGCATTTTCAAAGCTGAATACGGCAAACATCAATGAAGATTCCACTCGAATGGAACATCTCCATCCTTCCTCCGCCTGGTTACATGATGCTGGCCATCCTCAACCCTCCGGCAGGGCACTCCTCAAATCTGTACCTTTGGGATATTGCGATGCAAAATCATATCCTCCCACAATCTTACTGTAACAATCGCATTAGCACATTCTTCCTTGCTTACTTAAATTTGTATATATTATTCCAGCTAAGAGTAATAAACGGAAAAAAAATTGTTTTAGATGCATTCCTAAAATTGTTGTATAGGAAACTTTAAGATCAGTCTAGTGGTCATTTTACATATGATTAATTAGGAAATTTTAATAAAACAAATTTTATTTATAAAATGAATGATTTCTTTTGTTCCAAAATACTCAATCTGGGGAAGTATTTACTATGATAAATACAAATATTAATTATGAATATAAATATTATGTTAATCATTTTGTAAACACAATATCAATTATGACTTTATACTACAGAAGCTCCCCCCGATGAGTCAAAATGTTTCACTGACTGTAAAATATGAGACACATCTGTAGAAAGTATGTATAAAGTTATATGAGACAACCTATCTATATCTGACAGCATTCAAATACATGTGCGTAATATTTATATTCTCAAATCAAAACAATTTCATTGGAACAGTAATGACAACTTCTACAAGGAACATATTAGCTTGACTACAAACAATAAAATCAACACTTCATCAAACAAGTTGCACAAATATTTCACTGGTAACTAAACACAACAAATCAACATGAATAGTTAACAAAACATAATCATTAACTTTCTGAAACATTAAACAAATATACATGACATTGAGAAGTAAAAATAAGAAAAAATGGTTATGTTCATCGTATCAAAGGGTTATGTTGGCAAGAAAATTTCTCGAGTTTCCCTCAGCAGCGACAGGTGCGTCTCGCAGATGGATGACTTGCAGTGTTCCGCGGATCAGCCATGTTTCGACCACCAAAGTCGTCAGTATGGGATTACTCCAGTGATACGTAGATAATCTCTCGACGTCCATTCTGAAGCTCTCTTAGAAATTAACCACTTGTTGCTCTGTCAACACACTTATATAACTTTCCAAAGTTAAGTATAGTTATCACAGTTTTTAGGTTCAGTGCAAAAATGCATGAAGTGATACAGTTTATGGGATACTTCAAGTAAGTAAACACTTATCACATGGTGGTATTTTCACCTTGCGTAATGTTTCTGTCATCAATTTATTATCTTAACTGCTCCAGTCTTTTTATTGTTGTTTATGTATTAATAAACTTTGGTTCACATTTCTTGAAGTGCAGTCTTAAAAGTTTAAAACAGATTTACGCAAAATATGCCCCCGTGTTAAACTCTCAGAGAGCAATATGTGTATTACGTAGAATTGTTTCCTTAGCACATGATCATATATATTTGTCACTCTAATTTAGTATATTCAGATGACCATATCTACATTAATTGGAGTAACTTCTGCAGACGAAAAATCTATCCTCACTCCCTAACGAAGTTAAATTAGAAACTTGCTAACATTTTAACAATATGTACCCTAAATTATATGACTTTCTCATAACGTCTTAGATGTCATTTAAAAATAATCATAATTGGAATAAATAAAATAACATTTGCAAAGAAGACAATAAACGCAGACAATATTCACTATTTTAACAATACACAACTACGATTACAATAACATAAAAGTAAACTTATTGTGTGTACAGAAGATCAAATTCACAGATGATGATTTTTAGAAAGAAGTCTTGTTTTCTAAAGAATCATTTTCCAAACTAAACAGAGATATATAAATAAATTAATATATATATATATATATATATATATATATATATATATATATATATATATAAAATCTCTTTCCTACTTGTTTATGGTGATATCAAACGTCAACAAGTGAATACCATGCCAAATGTATGTAGCAAGAACCCAACCATTATGTGTGCATGTTCTGTGTGTGTTTACGTGTAGTTTCCAATCATACCAAGTAGCATAGATCCATTGTATCTTTCTTCTAAATTAATCCGTAATGAGGGGCGTAGTTTATTATCTCAGGGACATCGTATACGATACGTGAGGTATTAAATTTTCCCTTCTGTCTTCTCCCTTAGTATTGTCATTCCAGACACTTAAGACAACAGTCAAATTGTTGATTTCTTGATAGCAGGCAGTTTACTTTCAGTGACAGGAATGGTCAGGCCGATGTCGTAGAATAGGATAATTATTTACCGGAGCGGGCGAACAAATGTACTGCTATGGCGAAAATACACAATTAAAACCCTCAAATTACATTGAAATATAGCATTAAATACAGAAACAATAACATAGTCCGTTTACTCAATACTCAAGGCTTGACTTCCTGCTTCTGACGGATCTACTATTTTGCATCTTAGCCTCAGTAATGCTACATTTTAGCATATTTCACATTGTCAGACCGAAAATAAATCGTAAGCTTTTAGCCACTTTTGACTTCTGTCCGTCATGTATCTTCACTTACTTGCGTGACCTTGGGAGCGTGATAGGGCTTTAATTGGGTTATATTGTATTTCCCAACGGAGTTGCCACTCATATCAGTTAACTCGTAACAATTGTGCCTTACGACATAAGCTATTTTTAATGGTCCATCAAAAATTAGGAAAAGTTTCTTTGTGACTTTTCCCAGTTACTAATAGTTGGATTCGTACAACGTAAAACTAGGTCTTGATATGAAATTGATTTAATTTACTCTGCTTGCAGTGACGTTTCCTTGATTGAGCTGACAAAAGTAAATTTTGTCTCACCATCTCTATTAATTCTGAACATATCTTCTCCAGATTCTCTTCTGATGCATATGTGTCAAGTTTCGGCAAAGGGTCTAAGCTGTTAATTAGATTCGCCATATGCTGACCTGTGAGGACTTTGTGGTTAATTACAAATTCAATTAGACTTCATTCATCCTTCCAGTTTTGCTGATTGTCATAACAATGTATACGTAGCATGGTTCCAATAGTATGCATGCTCCTTTTGACCGGGTTACTTTGGGGGTGTCGTATAGAGAGTGTGAAAGGAACCGTTTAATTTCTTGAAACCCTCTTGCCATAACTCACTGATGAATTTGCTGTCTTTGTCGGACAGAATGCATATCGGTTTTACCACTTCAGACCTGTAAGACTTCATCTTCTGCAATAAAGTTTTTGCATTGGCTTGGACTATAGGATAAAGGTTGATAAACATTGAAAATAAATCCAGGACTACGAAAACATATTTTACTCCTGCTTTACTCCTGGCCAGCAGTCCAAAAATATCTACTGATACCAGCGATAAAGGTTCCTGAGGTACAATAGGCTGAATTTTGCCCTGCAAGTTTTCATGTGGATTTTTTTATTTTTGGCAAAGGTCACGAGTTTTTGTGCACTCACGAATTGTTTTCAACATATCTGGCCAATACACTATGCGCTTCAAGCTGGCAGTGTGTTCCCTCAGCTGGTGCTGTGTAGCAGTAAGAATTCAATGGAGGTGGAACATTAATACCATGTGCAAATTGCCATAGAGGAACGGTCACTTGCAAGTTCGACATTAGTGTGAAATTTGATCTGAAAGTGGTGATAAGTTTGGCAGACCAAGTACTTTCTGACATGCGAACAGCTCTACCGCCGGTCGGAGAATTCGACTTACTCCCCCTGTTGCTGCGCTCGTTGGCTGGATAGGCGTACACGGTGCCGTCAGAATGTATATAAGCGTTGGGCTGTGGACAAACGCCATTATTCTCCCTTTCGCTATGTCTACCTGGATTACACCTGTGATATCCTGGAGAATATCATTTCCCACGCCTTCTGCTCATAAGTCCAAAATGTCTTTTCTGGTGCGTACTCACGCTGAAATGTGCACGTATTTCCATTTTCCTGTTTGAATCCTAGTACATTCACTCTCGGATTGTTATACCCCATTACCTGTTGTTGGTCGTTGTGCTGAAATTTCTGAGGTGGACCTGGATATAATGGTGGAGGTTTCGGTAAAGTAGTTTTATCGAAATTGCGTGACAGGTTAGCCTTTTGCCTTTCACTCTGATCAATCCGCAAAATTTGTGTTCAAAACTCATTCAGATTAGTGAATGTCCTATCTGCCTACCAATCTTGATATTTGGAAGGTAACTATGAAATTAATACTTCTGCGAATTCCTCGTCTTCCATGGGTGTACTGAGGTGCCTTGTCTGTTCATACATTTCCCCGAAATGTTGCTCTAACGACTTGGATTTCTTTGGGTTGTATTTGTCAATGAGTAACCTGGTCCTAAGTTACCCTGGTAGAAAATTTCACGGAACTGTTTGAAAGTCTGGGCATTCTCCTTCTCTATCTCCTACCAATAGAATACTGTAGACGTAAAGCTTAGGCCTAGGTAAACCAAAATTTCAGATTCATTTATGCCAAATAGTTGTGCATATTCTTCCAATTTTTTTTTAGGAAAATTACAGGATTCTCATTACTGCAACCCGAAAATGTTGGTAATCCCTCAGACCACTGCTTAGCTGGGTGGTGAAGTAAAGCGGCTGTGGGATAGCACAAAGTCAAAAGATCATTCAGCAAAACATTATTTCTTATACTTTTACTTAGTTCGTTACTTGTTGACGAACTTGGCTGAACTCGTGCGTTACTGCTGTTAACCGCGGTGTTACGGGCAATGGACTGAAACTTGCGGTGTTACGGGCAATGGACTGAAACTTGCGTAACCTGACATCTAGTTTGCTTAGTTTTACCTGTAATTCTTTATTTTTATCGTCAAAATTCTTTTTTGTACTCAACTAATCGGAAGAACCGTTCAAAAGTGACTAATTGGTGATCAACATTATCGAAAATACGTGGATCTGTTGTGTGTGAAACCACAGGTTCTTTGTCTTCCACAGCAGATATTCAATTTTTCAATCCGCACATTTGCCCTTCTAAGCTAGAACGTGTCAGTTCCATTTCTGTAGGTAGCTTGTGTTCTAGTGTGTGCACCTGCGAATGTACTGCATCCACTTTGTTTTGTAATATTATTAGATTTCCTTCAATAGCTTCGCTGAACTGAGTTAATCTTTCTTCAACCTACCCCTCTAATCTCCTCAAATCACCTTTGATAGCGTTTACCTGCATGGCCTTACTGTTCTGTTTTCAGCGAGTTCTGAAACTGTTTTTTGCAAGGTTAGCAAAGAATTACATGATTCAATTACACTTTCATTCAAAACTGCTAATTCTCGTTTTACACCTGAAATATGTGCCTCCTGCACATCAAAATGAGCATTTTGTTCAGCCCTGTGAACGTCAAGTTTAGCGTCTTGTCTATCAAACCTCACATTTTGTTCATCAAACCTTTTATTTAAACTTAAGTTGAAGTCTGCAAACAATCGTGTTATGTCTGTCAGCATAATGGCTGTGTTATCTGCATTTGGAGATGGACTTTCACATGCGTCTGAGACAGGCGCTGATACAACCGGCATTATGTTATCATTGATAAGCTCGCATACAGCGCTTTCCTTTTTAAATGTGGTGTCATCGACAAAGCTAGAATGTCCACTAACTAAAGAACTTTCCTCAATACTTAGGTGCCTGACGTGGAAACAGATGATTTCCTCATTGTATTTTCTCTGTGCGTGTGCAACGAGCTTATCAGAAAGTATGGTTCTCGGAAATAAATATTACTCATCGCACCTCCTTAGTGCTGGGCTTTAAAAGCTCTATGCGTTAGGCCATCACGTTGTTGCGCCAAAAATTTATAATGTACTAGTACAAGATTGGAAGGGAATGTTTATAATGATAATGGTTGTGTGGGTGTTGTGAATTTAGATGAAGTTGAAAACTTGTGTAGCTGCGTGGTTCGTACTTTTGCCTGGAATATAACTGACCTACAGCAAATCAAGTAGCCGACTTTGCATCATAACATTACATTCAATTAAAATGCAGATTTTTAATACGATGAGGAATATAGAATTTGAGATACTTACAGAAGGCTAGCTCACACATACCAAAGAGAAACACATGTATTCCTTGTGGAATACTTAGGTCAACATTCATTAATGATTAACTTGAAATATTTAAATTTAATATTATGACACGTTAGTAACTCAAGACACCTTGAAAAAAACATCTTACAACAAACGTACACATTAAAACGACAGAATGCCCTTAAATATAATTTTTAATGAAAAGAACATTTAAATTTACTAACCCTTCAAGACAAATTAAATTCAAAGAAATAGAATATAACTCAAAAATTCATGCTGTCAGATACCTATAAGGAATTTTGCCAAAGAAATAATATTGAGAATTACTGCTTTGAAAACGTCAAAATTCAACATGGAGAGCGCAATTAAATTAAATCTGATTTAATACTACTGCATGCCATTTTGCACACAATGTTCAGATAGTCACTCTCTCTTCATGCAATTTAAAATTACTGTACTCAGGGTAGAACACAAAACATGAAATGGCCATTGGGAATGTTTACCAAGGGAAGTCCGTTCAAACATTTATAACAAAAGCGATTTTCATACTGCAGTAACAAACTAAACATGACTGCCTTATTTACAGTTCGTCGGCCAGATTTGACAGTTAAGCAATATTATCAAAAGACTTCGCTACGATTGCTAAGTTGCAACTATACTTTTGCCATGGATAGGTCTTACTTGACAGCTTCGGGAAGCGATGGCGTCTGCATTTTCAAAGCCTAATATGGGAAGCATCACTGAAGATTCCAGAGTTGTCATGTTGCCAGACATACGGAAATTCCCGTATTTGTAAGAAAAGACATCTGATAGCTGCGCTAATACGAGTATAGCTACGACAGTAAAATTCAGAAAAACGCTCATTAATGTAAAGTTTTACCCACTCGCAATAAAGAAGTGAAAAACGTACGCGCGTGCGTGTGTTTTTGTTTGTTTGTTTGTTTGTTTTTCCACTTAATACTTCGGATATAGCGTTTGACGTTATTTGCATCATATTAAAATTAAGTAATTTTTGTAATTAAAGTTCTGTTAAAATGTTTCTAATACTGATACGAATAAATCCTTTGTGTCGGAACCATTTTTGTTGAGTTTGTAAACGCCTGACTTGGAAAAATTAACTTTACGCCTGTTTGTATATCGCAACACAGCTTATTATAATATTGTTGAGGTCATTACTATGTGTCAAAAGTAATTTGGTGTTATATTACACAACATAGGTGTGGATAACACAGTATAAATATATTTTCACTATTCATTTATCTTACTGCTATATAAAAAAAGTCATCTCATATACGCACACAATAAAGCACTAATTCTTTAGCAATTAATTTACAAACATCACTTATTTGCGTCTCTTTCCGTTTCACACTTGCTTAGATTCTTTTGAGGAGCGGAAACGGAACTGTGAAAGAGGAAACGGAGAAAGACCTATCTAGTTTTTGTTCGCCAGTACGAGTGATCATTCAACTGTGACCTATATGGTTCAAAAGAATGGTTCCCAATGAACTGCTCTCAAATGTGACTAGTTCTGAACGACCTAGTTCATTCTAGTGAACTATATTTCCCATCACTATCATGTACGCTGTCATCAAGGCGCAGACAGCGGGGCACTTAACTGAAACGTCTGGCCATGTTAGATGTCTAGCCCTAGACGGACTCCTCAAGCCCTATTTTGGGATATCACGATGCGAAATCACATCCTCCCGCAACTTTACTGTAACAATCGCCTTAGCACATTCTTCCTTGCTTACTTAAATTTGTATATGTTATTCCAGCTAAGAGTAATAAACGAAAATAAATTTTTTTTTAAGTTGCATTCCTGAAATTGTTGTAGGAAACTTAAAAATCAGTCTTAGTGGTAATTTTATATATGATTAATTAGGAAATTTTAAAACAAATTTTATATATAAAATAAATGAGCTGTTTTGTTCCAAATATTCAACTTGTGGAAGTCATATTTACTATGGTAAATATTAATATTAATTATAAATGTTAATATTAAATTAATCATTGTATAAACGCAATATCAGTTATAACTTTATACTACAGTTATTTTCACCGTGCATCAGTTTATGGCCGTGTGGTCAGCCTTAATAGACCACCATTCAGAAAACAGCTGGAATAATAAGCGTATTGCCTTGCCCCGAACGTGTGTAAGAATTCAAACCGCCTTCCCGACAATTGGCACTGCATCAATTTGTTTTTGAACAGCCATACTAATATCATTATGGTAAAACTCTTGTGAGTCTTGAACTGTCGTTTATGCGAATGATAGTTCTATCTGCCTTTTTGCTACTAAGTTTGGGATTGAAGTCACTTTTCTATTTTATTCTACTGATGTGTACATCATTTCGACCTTCTAGGACTTAAACCACGCCGCCCTCAAAACCGCCGTAGTTTACCACACCGCCACGAGAGAGCAGCAGCGTCCTGTCAACCATCGTCCATGTGTGCTTATTTCAGTACAGTGAATTGTGTATCGTCTTGATACCCTTTTTTATTTTTATTAATTACTATGCATGTGTAATGCTTCGTTCTTTACTATTTATATTTTTATAGTGTTGTGTTCCCTGTGTGTTCGTGAAGTGCAGTGTGCGATGTATGCCCGATTATTTTATTTATTTTTTTGTTATTAATTTTGTATCGCTAGGGTTCTTGCATGTAGCCTATATTAAAGTCCAGTGCCATGTTGTTTTTAATGGGTATGTGTGCAGCATGCCACGTGCATGTAATGTGTGTTATATCCTGTGGTTGCATCCTATCCATTTATGTAAATATTTTAATGCACTTGCATTCAAGATTAACATGTATTTATCAGGGTCAGGTTTTGTTGTGTGAATCAAAGGGGCGTGTCGGCTTATCGTGTATAATCATCAACTACATTGTTGCATCAGATGCTTTCAGTAACATTGCAGTGCAATATTAACTAGAATATTTTATGCAAAATTAATTAACGATTGCACTTGTACGTATCACATATTTCATTTAAAGAGCTACCATGCCAGTAAAATCAGTACAATCCAGTATCTGACTAGTAACAACTTATACAAGTTGCCGTGAGACAACACCCTAGCCACGTGATCCTTACTATTCTGTGTTCTATAATTAGTGTTTTTATTAATGTAGTATATACAATAAAATCTCATTTTTTTCAGTGCCTCGCTATAATAAATGTTATGAACGAGTTAATAGCAGCTACAGCTCTCATTGAAAATACGTGCCATTTTAGGTTAGGTCTCAAGTAAAATACACAAGTCCTCTGCAATTTTTATTTTTTTGTTAATTGAACACTATGATTAAAGTGGAAGTGTTTTGTGTCTCCCCATCTCATCAGTGTTACACCAGTTCACATTGTTTCATTCATTATCATAATTTGGAGAAAAAAATCATGTCGCACGACATACGCGGGAAGGCTCGGCCAACCAGCCAGTTATGCACCAAATAACTAATCTGTAGTGTCATCGTCATCTCATGTGGCGGACGTTCATGTTATGACAGCTCTGGGTCTTCATCTTTTGTCACTGATAATTTAGCTACAGTCATGTAATTTTTGTTTTCTGTTTGTAACACCTAGAACGAGTGTCACCC
The DNA here is from genome assembly GCA_029891345.1 of Dryococelus australis. Lineage (NCBI taxonomy): Eukaryota > Metazoa > Arthropoda > Insecta > Phasmatodea > Phasmatidae > Dryococelus > Dryococelus australis. The sequence goes on along the minus strand of CM056995.1, from coordinate 97,392,873 downwards.
CACAACCCAGGTTCAGTTCTTACACAGCCAGGGTGTTGATACTTCAACTTAATCATGTAGGCCTAGTGCCAAGTTTTCTGTGCAAGAGCTCGCCGAGCTGAGTGGCGAACAGTGTACATCAGTGCCCCATAGGGGGGAAATGTAAACAAATAATGTGACATCAGTATGTACTTATTTATTTACCGAGTTGCTACACGACTGCATCACCGCCATTTCTAATCTGTGCCGAAGCTCAGAGCGGGGGTGTGCTCGGGCCCTTATACCACCCAGGTGGTTGTAGCATTTGTATCTCTCTGCGGGCTGAGGAAGTTTCCCTCACTAGACCGCAAAGAACACATAGCCCAGAGGTCAGGATGCCATGTACGTCCCGGCGCAACACGGACAGCCCGCCAGTCAGACCAGCAAAGCCGCGGTTCCCTAACCCTGTCCTTCCCTGCCTGCGGGGGGAGGTGGGTGGCAAACATTTAACTGAGTGCCCAAGTTTGTATTTTATTAACAGTAACAATTTAGAAAATACAGATCTTGTGAAATTAAAGATTAGCAATGCTGGCATATGGTTTTGAAAATCCATATGCCTGCACTAGATTAAATATATTAGGTGGATTATTATAAAGTTATTAATTAAACCAAGAGTCCCGTGAAGTTAATTTCAAGGTTTGTGAGTTTTGCTTGCCATATTACGAAATGGTAGGGTGAAGCATGAGATGATATTTAGTGATTTTAATTTTTAGAAATTTCCATTATGGAGAATATTAATAAAGTTTAATTATAATAATCGGCGCGAAAATAGGCGCAATTTGCAGCATGAAGGAGAAAGAGCAAATGCTGGAGGCGTGTTGGACTGCGTCACCTTTCAGTGTGTAAGTATCTATATAATCGTTCCATAATAAAGGTGTGGAAATGACCTGGAACAATTTCTGTGGGAGTGAGATAAGCCAGGACTACCACCACTAAAAAAATCCATGTTTTAAAGGTAAAATATTCTGTAAAAAAAAAACCTCTGTTAAAAGAAAAACGAAAATATTGAATATGTATCAAAAATTTCTTACCCTTATGTACTTCAATATTTAAACTCTCCAAATAACAGAATCAATGTTATGGTTAAATTTACTGGAAACATCACATACTTCGAAACATACACACACACGTTGGAACTATTGATATACATTATTAACTTTAGAGCTATACCCAATAACATCCATCTTTAGGTTGCGTGCTCAACTGTCTGTTTATTGAAGTTACTGCACCCTAGTGGCACGAAGCCCAACTAGGTGTTATGTTTACAATCTCGTGACAAAAAATGTACACCCACACTTCTCTACGAGTAAAGTAAGTTTAAAAAAAAATCAACTTCAAAAGCTTTGCCCTTTCCTCATTTCGTCTGTTGGTTGGAACTTTGCCATATTCTTCCTAGAAGAGCTATGCAACAAAGGATTGAGCATTGGAGATACAAGACATGATCTCTGTGTGCCGTCTCGATAAGGTTGAGGTTGCTAAATATCCTTTCCACTCCTGTGTTGAAGAATCAGCATTGCCTTCACCAGTTTACCAACCACTGGTAGTCATGGTTTACCACTAATTTCACATACTGACACTTTATGCCAGTAGGTGTCAGGATCATGTCACATACCGATTCTCAGTTCTGCTGGTGTATCCCACAGTGAATATGCAACAAATTCTGAATTCAGTTCATCATATTCATTGTTTGCGATAACATTCGGAAATGTTTTGGCCAAATTTTGTACCTTAACCCATTCTCCAGACTGCTTTTGATTTGATCAAAAATGTCAATGTTCTTCAAAACGTAATTCTCAAGTGGGAGAAGACGATACATCTCTTTTGTCCCCATTTTGTAAAACTTGCGAACACTGCTGAAAAAAAAATTCATTTTCTTCCTGCGATTGTATTCGGTTATTCTCCAAATGTGTTCGTGTGGTACGGCCAATGAAAAGGCGTGCGTTTGGAAGCTGGTTTTGCCTTCCAAAGTCAGTAGATGTTACATCAGATGCTAGTTGAATTGCATTAAATCGGGATGACACTATGAATGGTTATGAAATCCTGTACTTGACAATTAGATATCCTTTAAAATCCTGTAATAACAAAAGTGTATTTTTCATTGTCAACAAAAGTTTCAGGTAAGTAAATATAGAAAATTATCAAGTGTGTCACTGTGAAAATATAGATTTTTCTTCTTGCACCGGGCTATGTTAAAATAATAATTTGTTATATTGTAAAAAAATTACATTTAAAAACCTGGCGTGCAGTGAGCTGGACCATAGGGGGGATGGTGGATAGGAAATGCTATTTGCCAGGGTTAAGGGCGCCAGCACGAAGTTATACTTGCTAAAGACTCCTCCTCGGGCTGTAATGGCAAACGACTGTTCGCCTGCCCCCCATGTCCACGTCTTAATGGATGTTATCAGTTGAAAATATATTTCCGCCAGCAGTAAACTAAACTCCAAAGCGCCTCGTCTAGTTCAGGATCCCCCCCCCCCCCCTCCCCGCTGATACGCCAGCTCACTCCCAAAGGGTTAGTTTGGCTACCCAATGCCATTATTAAAAAGTGATCAATGTAAAGTTACGAGAGAAGTTTAAGTGAATGATAAGCGGTTAATCACAGTAAAACGTTGGTATCTGACCAGTACGTATTTAATACAAGTTCTTCCCCATCGGGGCACTGAAGTTTACATGCCGCCTTTTAGCAAGGTGGGCTCTTATACAGACGAAATTGCCGTAGGGCCTATGAGCTTAAGCTGCATAGTTTGCCTCGGCTGTATAAAAGACGAGCAGATGGTGAGAGACCATGCACTCTGGGCGAACAAAAAACAAGAGGTTCTGGTAGACTAAAGTTAACTATGTTGTTTTTTTTGTTTACGGCTTTTCAAAGAATTCTCTCATATTAAAAAAAAAAAAACATTCCGTATGAATATTCACAGTTTAGGCCTCCGACGTTATTTAGGTCAGCTTTATGACTTTTAAAAAATGCCTGTGTTAACAATAATTCTTATGGTTACATTCCATTAAAGCATTTGTTTTCCACGACATAGCACATCACACATAATGTACGTTAATATATTTTCGCGTCTGTGTTAAACCCTCTTACGACGGGGAAATTAACTGCAGTATTTTACTTTTTTGTTAATGATATGTTTGCTTATTTCTGTAAAAGGATGGCCTCAGTTCGAATAACAAGGAATAGCCAGTCCAACAAAAAGTGACAAAATCAAGTACACAATCCGTGTCGCTCATTTTTTGTAATAGAAACTTAAAATATAGTGGTGAACATGCACACGAATACGCATACCATAACTTTTATTCCGCTCATATTTATATGTATTGCTACTTACTGTGTATTAGGTTTAATGAAATTTATTAGGACCGGGCTTGGTTATTTTGTTGGGATTGGTGGTAAAGCACATTATACAACCGTTTCAAACACCCAGGACAAGGGTACAACGTTGTGATAAATAAACAGGTGTGGATGTAAATAAATACCTTCGTCATAAAAACAGTTCACATTTTCAATGTATAAATAGCTCAAATCAAATATTAGAAATCATGCACACACACACACACCCACAGATCCCGCATAATGATTACACAGCCACGCCACACCACACCCAGCGGTTAACGAAACACACCGTAACAGTATATTTATTACTGCCATGGAAAAACAGATTTATCTCAACCTCGTAACTTTCCTAGGTAGGTTTAAAAAAAAAAAAACACGTCTATAAACATGATGAGGTAATTTGAAGTATTTTTCGAATTATAATTTATGCTTCATTTGGTAAAACAGCAACATGCCATATCATGGCTCGCCACGTCTGCCAAATTCACTTTGTTCCTGCCCTGCCATTATATCTAAATATATTAGAATAAGTATTCAAACACTAAAAGCTCTAATTACAAATTCAAATCATTTTGCTGTAATAAGTATGATATACGCTACAATTAAAAACTTGTACAATTTATTCCCCGTACTAGCGAAGTGAAACTTCCTGAGTGCGGACAAGACAAAGAGAGAGTGTGTCTCTCTCTCTCTCTCTCTCTCTCTCTCTCTCTCTCTCTCAGCAGACAGTTACTTCTAAGTTGCTCTCGCTCGATAAAAAACCACCATACCATTACGGCCTACTCAAGATATTTTCTGCTGTTATTTTAAACTGTAAAAATGAGATATGTTACCATCAGGGCTACCAAAATTTTTCAATGGGCACCATTTAATTTACAAATAGTATTTAAAAAACCATCTTAAAATAATATTTTAACTGAACTATTTCTTACCGGCCATTGTCAACGCGCATATGCTCTCGCTATTGTTAATTCATATTTAAAAATAAATACATATTACAAGTTATATAAGATATTAAGGCAAAAGTTAATTTATTCAATAATACAGTACTCTAGAGTTAAACACACTGTCAAATATTTGTGGAATACAGGTTAATGTGTTTTACCTAGCGGTTTCCCCCCCCCCCCCCCATCGCTTCCGATCGGGAATGAACTATAAGCAGAATTCAACTTTGTTTGTTAATTATAATTTAAGTGCTCAGAGCAACGCGGGAAGGTAGTACTCTCACGAGATCTAAGATGCTACTAGCATCTGTTATGTACGAAGGCCGCTCACTGACCGTGCTCCTGCACCAATATCACGTGACGTAATTTTACATAAAGTAAGCTATAATGAATGAAACGAAATGGGCTCTACAGAGCCGATGAGATTGGCATATCTAAACACTCTTAACAACAAAATGTATAAGCACATATTAATAATAATAAAAAATTAATACACGTTCAACCTGACCGTATTGCCGTGGCAACCTAACCTCAATATTTACACGTCCAAATAAACCATAATTTCTTAGTATGGTCTGTCCCCAGTCAACTTTATTGCGTCAATGATTTACGTTCGTGGAAAAATATGTGAGTGTCCTATAAATTTGCGTAAAAACACTTTAAAAATACTTTTAAGATTTTACAGTGGCTGTTTGCAACTTGGCCATGAGCACCCGTCCAGTTTGATGCGTTGTTTTGGAATGTGGTAGGAAAGTCCAAAATTTCTATACTGGCAGTACTGGTCGAACACGCTTTAAAATATAAAATATTAAAAATGATTTGAAATGCAATAAAATTTATGTTAATATTTATCATAAATACTATAGAGATGCGTACATGACACAAAAGCCTCGTCTGTCGCCATTCAAGAAAGTGCACAATATGGCACCTTTAGCTCACATGTTGTCGACAACATAATAATTACCCAAACACAGGATTGCACACAAATACACTAAAACAATAACGATAAAATATAGAGATACCATTTGTATCGTATTAACGTAACATGGGAAAATAAATCACTGGCATAGCATATGGCACTACATTACATTGACCCTCAAAATCTAAATGCTAAAATTAAACAAAAGCATGATCCCCTTGGCCTGACTTATAGACACTGACATTCGTAAAATTAGGTACCTGGTTGCATGGTAACCTATCTTCACATACTTGTGCACACTGATGCATGATACGGAACACTAACACTTACATAGCATAAGAACATTTTACACTTATACACTAACACTTGTGGCATGGTAGGATGATGACATACACATACAAAAATTAACATGCTCTGCACACTCCCTAACATCTGACATTGCCCTAATTACACCTTCTACACGTCATTGCACTTGGCACTGGTTCGCCGACCTAGGTGCTCCACTGTGATGATGTGTGCATTCTTGACTTCTCTGCTGGCATGACGTGTGAATGGCCTGAATTCTAGGCGCTTCATGAACTGGAAAAGTCTTGCAGCATATTTTATCATCTGTATCGATTTCACTAATTTTCTTAGGAGTAGGGTCCTTTTCATGCTACTGCTTTCTGAACAAGCACATTTCCAACAAACCACTATCAGCCTTAGTCTTCCTTGAAACCTAAACGGTGCGAAAATGACTACATAAAATGAGTTTCTTCTGCATCAACAATTTTAAAAGTCTGAGACCTACCGTCTTTATTGACATCATTTTAAAAGGACAAAATATTATGATATTCCTTCCTAGGGGGAATAAAGCGGACATGAATGCCTCCGCAACATTGTAATGTGACTTCTCTAATGGCACAGAACTAAGTGAATAAAACTATACCCGGAATTTGCTTATATACTAACCGAGACACACTTACATGGGTAAAAATTTAAAAAAATAAAATTATAAGAATCCAAACGTTCCCACTACTAACAATTATTGTCACTTTAAACATGGCAATGAGAGTTTGGCATTAACGCTCCATATTTCTGCGTTTGTGTGGATCTTGCATTGCCATGTTAAACGTGACGGATTAATTCTTAGTAGTGGGAGCATTTGGATCTTGGTAAATATATTTGATTCAGTGTTTGGTGATTTAATTATTCTCTGTTTCGAGTGTTTTTCCGTAGATCCGTTTTAGCATTAAAATATCCATGAAAACGGATAAAATTCGTGAAACAGTAAACCTGAGATGGTTGTTTGGAAGGGGCTTACCATTTCCACTGGCCTAGGCAATTTTCATGGAATATAGCTCATTGGAATATGCAAATTAGATGCTGGTCATCAGTGATGGCCATGTGGGCCAGCGAATCCATGACCCTCCATCATTTGTGCTCTGCATACTGAGCACTGGCGCCTGACTGGTAAAGAATAGGCAACTCCATTCCCATATAACCTATCCCATGTCCCTGCATGTACCAAAACTGTACGAAGTCAATTGGCACCCTTCTGTGTGGCGACACACACTCGCCAATCTAACCATCATTTTCGCAGCAAAATTTTTCCATTATTCTCCACTACCAGTGTTCTCCTTGTCACAAGTTTATGCTCCTTTGGACTCGGGTTCCCATATAGGTCTACTCGCTGCTGAGAAAATTCCGCATAATTCCTATCATCAAATCGTCATGTCAAGAAATTGAGAGCTAGAAACCAGCAGCACAACAAAGAAAGATTTCTTAGTGGCAGTTATCGCCATTGTCACCTGCGACACAGGAAGTCAGCCATTTTATAACTGTGCATCACTACATTGATAGCCATGGTTGGTGATATCAACCACCGCACCATTTTGGGACAGTCCAATGCTGAGGGTAGTACGCACCCCCACCACCCCTTAACACATGCAGTGCTGGCAGGATCACCCCTTCAGAGTCGCATGTGAGGGTAACAATCACAAGCTGCAGAACCACGTGATCTGGCAGAAGATAAACACGCTATGATTTCTCCACATCAACCGTGCTGCATTCGCGATCACAGCCATTTCGAATGGTGGATCACAAATGGCAAAACCGTATGATTGTGTGTAAGGTGCCTATGGCCCACACCATCACCAGAGCCATTTTCATTGGTCTTGCAGCAAGAGGATGCAATATCTACCACAGTTCCGTCGCCACTCACCACATGCAGTAGGAAATATAAAGAGCCAACATGGAAATTTGCAACCATCTCTTTGCGTCCATCAGTTTGGGAAAATTGGAAGATGTTTTAGGTGCTTCTTGAAACCCAGTGAATTGAAAGCCTTCATAAACCTGGGTTACCCACCAGTCCTTTGAACTTGCTCTGCGATTTCCCAGGACGAATACCAATCATCATAATGATGTGTGCAACGTGCCCTCACCCCTAAGACAGCTTGACCTATCTTGACCTGCGACGCCACCACAACAGGGGTGTGCTCTCTACCGACAGAGAGAGCATGCACCAGATTGCCAGTGAGTCATCAGGTCAGCACTGTGTATCAGGAGGGCATGCCAGTGCAGTTCAGCTGGTAGTTGCCATTAAAGAATGTCAATGAATATGGAAGGCGGTATTATGTGAAAGTAAATCTGGTAACAATTGGACTAGTGAGCTCAGGATTTATGCCAGATACTCATGTTGTGTTCTATTGAAGGGTTTATTTCTTGTTGTGTTTTGCTTGTTTCCCAGTGCACTGTTTACCATGTTATTATATGTCCTATTGCACTTTCCAGTGTTGTGTCGATTTAATTCACCAGTGTTTTGCATTGTAGGGTTATATACTTAATTTTTAATGTAGGTTTTGTTCAGTAGCTTGACACAGGGCAGAATACTGCAGGTTGAAACAGGAAGTAGTTCTGCATTGGCGGGTGGGTCAACCCCCCGCATGTCAGGCGTGAAGTCAGTCAGCAAGTAGCATCATACCAGGGGTGGGGGTGCATGTGTCGCGAGCTCTGGTCTTTCCCGTGCGTGCAGAGTGGCATTCATCATTTTTGGTAAGGACATGTATCTGCAGTAGACTCTAACTAATTCTGGAACCTTTTATAATTTATCCACCCAGTACACCACCTTCTCTTCCCATGGGAATAACATCGCCCTGGGAACTATAATTCTGCCATGGTTTCAATTTTGTCGTACGATGCTTTTATCAGTGTAGCCGCAGTGGCCGGTCTTGTTGGCCACTTTCTCTGCATGTAATTGTTCTCCTAGGGGAGGTTTAAAAATATTGAATATGTGCTACTGTGAAATGTACGGTACATAGTTTATAGTTAATATCGACTGCCTTGTGCATTTAAGGGGACAGGCCCTAACAATACCCGTTCGCATCATGTTTTACATTATTCGGTCTTTGCAAGTGTATATCTTTTAGCAAGTTGTTCCGTATCTTATGGGTGTGTCGTTGACTCTGACTATCCACATATGCAATTGTTAATGGCCAGTCATTTTTTCCACCAAGAGCTAGCATCATGGTACATAGTCGATCCACCGGCCACTGTATAGTAAACAACCACAGAACAATCCAGTCAGGAGTAATAATTGAAGGGGCAGAGGTCACTGGCAATAGCGGCGAGGAGATTTAGTCCGGATGAATGACCCACAACCTCAAGAACACCAGGGGCAACAGTCGTCTTGGTGTCGCCTTGATAACGTCTGACACCCATCCGGGTAAACCACATCCCAGACCTCACCTTCGCCACCCCAAAATTCATATCCAACCCTTTATCAATCCATTCACAGCCATCGAAATATCCCCTCCCCCCCCTTATGCTTGTGTGACCAAATCACACGCAAAAATCTTCCAAATTTTTCTTTAAGTTTTTCCTGGTAATTGAATATCCCTGCCTTTTTCTGCCTGCACCGACGAGAGGACGACAGGAAGGCACCAGCAAGGATTCCGGCAGCGTTGGGATGCCTGTGGGCTGCCATTAAGATGCTAGGAAGCATGTTATGTGTCAACAATTGGAAAAGTATGCCATGCTGCAAGCCACGCCATACCACTTGGGAAGATGAGAAGTGATGGGGTAGAGGCTCTCTCCCTAACCACCATACACTTCACCGTCGACAGCCAGCTGACCACTCGCGCACGCTGCACATCAGCTGAGTGGCAGTTCGATAACCGCTGCACCACAGTACATGCAGGTCAGCGCATCGTGCGATGGGAGGGCGCTCCCTCGTTTCCCAACCCGCCTGGCTGTGTCTGTACACCCGCATTTACCACACATATGGGTTTGTTGACAAACAAAGCATGACTGGCAGGATGACTGACAGCACATCGGTTCTGTGGTGTCCCGGCTCTTTGTGACCTCTGATAAGGCAGTTGCCAATCAGTAAATGAGTACAGTGATATTTGCCAATGCTGTTGCAAGACCAGCCTTGATGCCAACCATGTCGGTGACATCCAGGGAGCAATGAAAGACAGTGGAACATAGTAGAATATTCAGTACCCCGCAACACAAGTTAAAATTAAGGCTGAACAATTTCCAATTTATACGTTCCTCACATATTGTGACAATCTGTTATGTAATGACCAGGGTTCCATTGCACTAAAATGTGTGCAGTGTAATGTTAACTATCATCAGGAATATCTCAATGACACAGAACGTAAAACAGCCATGGGCCTTACATTCATTTGTTCATCATGTCGTGCGACATCAACACAGTCAATGCAGGGCGTAAACAGAATGCAATCTGCATCTGCGGACACCCGACTTGATCAGTTGTTGAAATTATTAGGACAATGGGATAATGACGTGGCAGTAAATGTTAAAAGCAAACATTCACATGTGATAGTGGCCAGGGACGGAAATAACATGTCGTACGCAGTGATGCAAGGCAGAGGAGGGGAGTAGAAACAGATATGGGGAGGGTTCCCACGTTCTCCCCCATGCACATAGCCAATGGCAACAAACCCATGCCACCTGAACCTACCCCAACAAAAGTACCATACCGATTACAACAACTCACACAATTATACCCGCCACTACCTCACATGTTTTCCACGCTTCTTTATCCATCAGTACTGCCAACATTAACAGAGAATTTTCCACCCATAACCACATAGAAAACAAAATGCATGGGAACTGTGGTACTAAAGCCAGCATGAACGTAAAGTGCGACACAGAGCAGAACCACAGAGTTCAATACTACTCAACATCTGCCAGGGCCGATCATGGCCAAAACACCATCGAAGTTTCAAACTTTGACGACATTCGCCGGGAAGTCGACGAAGGATCTGGCAGTTTAACTGGAAGATTGTGTTTCTCGCCTAAACAGGAATGGGGTGAGCCGTGATGAATAGGCCGACTTGTTGGAGCGTAACTCCACAGAGATGCGCACTCTTGCTATACAACTCTCAACCATTATAAGCTTCGGTAGGAGGAGTTCCGTCGCTCGTTCTAGTGCTAGTTTCGAGAGCTTTTTACCTCTTTACAAACCCAGAGCAGTCTGATGCTGGAAGGGCTACAATTGGGTGAGTCATTTGCAAGCCTTTATCATACGTAAAAATTACCTCAGTAAGCATTTTCACTCATATTTGCCAGAGCGAGAGGTGCTCGAAGTAATAGGTGAAACAACCAGACCTGAATTTAGAGGAGCTCTCATGCCTTTGCTTAATGACAGAAGACTTAATGCATGCAACATTTATTTTGGAACGAAGACATGAACAGCCATGCTGTGATGCAAGTGTATTTAAATGGCATCACGAGCAGTGGAAAGAGAATATAAACAAAAATCATAAGCCACCCAACTCACAAAATTTTTCACCACAATCATGTAGTTTTAGTGGGCAGTCGCATGAGAAAATGTACAGGCATGACCAGCAGTGGAGCGGAGCCATTGCATCGAGTGGTAAGAAACCACCAAGCAGGAGTCCAGCAGGTAATGACAACAATACACAGCGGGAATGGAACCCAGATTATCTGCCGCAATATTCGTGCAGGTACTGCCCCAATCAACAATACCACTGGCAAAACAAGTGTCCTAACAACCCGCATATGAACCACATTAAAGGGGCATCGGAACATGAGCAGCAAGAAAATGGGTAGCAGGGGTAAAGGGGCCAGATGATTCATACATCCTGCCCACTACAATTTGGACTCAGGTTTTTCAATTTAACCTTGCAAAAATCTTTGATACAGCAAATTATCAGAAGTCATGCAACATTCATCCGCATTCTAGTTTTCATAAATGGTCAGTTATGCCATGCCTTAATTGACTCTGAGGCCTCGCATAACTTCGTATGCCCCCACCTCGTACCCAAATAGGACATTATGCCCACAAGCCATGTAATTCAGCTGGTGACAAATGTGCATTGTAGTACAGCCATAGGACAAGCAGTAGTGATTGTTCAAGTCCGTGACTTAGTATCTAGTACCACAGTCAATTACACTGGATATCCGCGAGGAGGCTATTTTGGGAATTCAGTGGCTTACAGAACAAAAACGATTGTACAACCAGCAGTACTATGAATTAATTTTGGCATGAAAGAGAGACACACGGTGTATAACCTAGACTGTTGCCCGATGGGTAGCCTTGAGGGAGTTTGACAACCAGGTCCAACCCGAAAACCAGGCCGTATTCCAGCACGTCCCTGATAAATGCCATGACGTATTCGGCATGAGATGCATGATGAAGAGTTTATAGAACCCACAGACAGCCAGTTCAATTCGGCCATTACCTTGGCTAAAAAGAAAGATGGAACCTGGCGATTCTTTGTCGACTTCAGACCATTGAACCAGGTAACGTGCAGCATACTCCCACCGTACATTAGCTAAAAGATGCATTCAGCGCATTGGTGCAGGCTAAAGTCTTGATATCTGTGGCCCTTAAGAATGACTACTGGCAAGTACTGGTGGAGTTAGAGGAAAGGCCGAAAATCGCATTCACGGCCCCAGATGGCCGGCGATTTCAGTTCTACGCGATGCCGTTTAGATTGAAATGGACACCCGCAATGTTCCAAGCAATCATGGTAGGTGTACTGGATCACATTATTGGAGATTATAAGCTAGCTTATCTCGATGATGACATTATTTGACCAAACAGTTGGGAAGAACACATAAATCATTTAGCAGAAGTCCAGGAAAGGATAGCGATTAATGGCCTAACATGCTCAGTCGAAAAATGCAACGTGGGGAAAAACAGCATCAACTTCCTAGGTCACATGATTGACCAGGAGGGAAACAGGCCGAATCCTGAACAGGTAAAGCTTATTAACAACTATCCACAACCATGAACACGGAAGCAATTGCAGACGTTTTTCTATAAATTGGCTGCGAGAGCACATGTCGAAATTCACAATCATCTCAGCACCTCCGATGGACCTGTTCTCGACAGAGAAAATTTCCTAATTGACGGACGAGACAGAAAAAGCATTTGTGGACATTATGTGTGAGTTCCGAGCATGCCCGAACCTCGCACACTACGACTTGAGCAAATTTTTGTACCTCCAAACAGATGCAAAACCAACAAGTGATAGGTGCAGTATCGTACCAGGTTGGCGACAGAGGGGAGAAACACGTTATCGACTTTGCAATTGCGAAACTAGGGCAGATGGAGAGATGTTACGAGATGAATGAAAGGGAATGATTAGCAGCCATTTTGACAATGAAAAAATACTGCTTGTATTTTGAGTACTAGCAATTAATGCTAACATACACCAACATATGGTGCCTTGTATGGTTGCATAATATGTGGGAGGCAAGGAACAAGCTGACACGATGGCCTTTACACTGAGAGTTCCTGATGTCCACGTATCCTTTGTGCCGGTTTGTTCCATCGCAGATGCATCAACCGCACAGCAACACTCGACCGATCGACTTTAGGCTGCGGTCTCGATCAGTGCAGGTCGACAAGAACGGCATTACACTTTTCTTGCATCCTGTAACTCGTGGCCGCGGGTCATAATATTTAACTTTCATCACAAGAGGTAACACTCGTGATGAATGGGTATGTAACCTAAACGAGTGTGTCCTGTGAAGCCATGACCATTAGACGCAACAGCCATTGGAGGGAACACTGTGGTAAGCAGCGCCTCTTATTCACACGACTTTCCGATGTACGCGATGTCGACAGGCACCGAGGCTGAATCCAGAGTGCGTCGTGGCTCCGCGTGGTTTCAAAAGACGGGGAATCAAATTACCGCAGGAAGTGTGAAGTGGCGAGCGGTTCCCTGGCAGCATTAATTATTAGGAGCATTTGAAAACATAATTCACTGTGATTACACCATAACTCACTAGGGAAACCGGCCGCTCCAGCATAGAGAGGCTATAACATTCTATACTGAACAGGGTGTAGCTCCGCCCTTAGTTACGAAATCCATCTGTCGTCACATCCATACACAATCCTGAAATTAATTACATAACGACGCAAGCAGATTCTAAAATGTTAAATATAACATTGTACATGTAATCATCTATCGAGAATCAGTCACATGAGGCATAATTTCATTCAATATCACCCTTCAAGTGCAGTTGCATTCTCGTGACGTCACATTCTTAGTCATATCTGGGGCGTTGACATTCACAAGTATGTCACCCATGTCTTTTAGTTTAGCAATCATAAATATGTACATCAATTTCACTTATCACGTTATTCATTAAGTAAAGTTTTTTTCATGTTTTCATTTTGGCGCCGGATTCGCCGGACGTGCCCCGAAACCGACGCCATGTCGTAAGTCAGATTTCAGCACTCGAGACAACCAGCATGGCAGACGGTAAGCTCCATGTACCCCCCTTGGCAATTCAAAATAGGTTGTATTATTCCTCATGTCCATAGTTAACGTAATTCAAGAACCGTTTTAGTACTTTTATTTAGTCGAAGGGAGGTCTGCCTGCATCCGGACGTAACATACCAGGACTTCCTACGCGGGACGCGTTTCACGAAATTACAATCTAAGACATATTCCTTATTTTTCAGCATTAGCGACCAATGGCAGGTCCAGAGTGCTGGGTCCACTTAACTAAGGTATGCATTAACAAGTGAAGTAACATCCCATCGTACCTTAATGATAATAAAAGTCATACCAAAATTATGTGTGTTTTAAAGAATTTAATACTCCTGAGTTCATCGGGTACTGTGCCCTAATAGTAGCCTTCAAATTTACTAGTGTATTTCAGTGTATGTTTTGCAGTTACGGTACCTGCCTCCCTCAAGCAAGGTTAATTCCGTGGTAATATAGTTGTGCGAGGTGGCCGACAGATTCGCCCACAGGCAATATTTTACCTTTACGTAATATAACTGACAAATTCAATCATTTCTCCTTCATATTAACCGCGTATCCAGAGCCGCAATAATCCGCCCGCCATACGACCTCCATCAACAATCGTTATCTACACCGAATGTGGCGCAAGGGCACATCGTCAGTTCCTGTTCCCCACCTGCTCTCAGGAAGGACACTAACACGCCACCAGCACCTCTGGATGCGCAACACGTTAACACCTGCAAGCCTATAACTTCGCAGTAGAGTATGTGCCAAGTAGGGAGAAGGAACTAACCGATGCATTGTTACGTAACTCCAACAATAAAGTGATCGTCCGGGATGAAGCAGAATAGGAAGATGTTTTGCCACTAAGTTCACGGGACCTCGTATCCGAGGTTCATGTCAAGCATATAACAGTCGCCAACAATGGCGGCTTGATTGCATATTCACGCGAGCGAAGGTTAGGCAATACACCCAGCAAGAAGGGGAATATTGGTGTTCCGTGGATGGCAGGCTTTAGGCCTGCTCTAATCAACAACCCGGAAAATGGAGGGTGTATGTTCCCACGTGTGCGAGGGATCAAGTTTTCGCCTATTCAGACAGTGGCAGCGTTGCTGGACACCCAGGTGTTGAGCAGACAATTTGAAATTTAGGCGGTCATTTTTTTTGGCCAGTTCTGAACCACCACGAAAAGATAATTTGTGCACCAATGCCACAAGTGCAATGTATTCAAGCCGTGTTGCTCAGATTGAAAGCAGCAACAAAGGCTGCACATGCCGAGCAAACTGTTCGAGATGGTTTGCATAGATTTGATGGGATCCTTATCCATTGACAAGAGGAGGAAAACGCTTTCTTATTGTAGTATCCGACAATTTCTCATGTAGGACAGGTGTGTACCCCACCAATCGAGCAAGTGCAGGAAATGGAGCAAGGGTACTGGAAGAGCATTTTTTTTACTGTTGGGGATTATCGTGGAATCTACTGACTAATAATGGCACTCAATTTACCGGCTGGAAATGGAAGGGATTATGCATGAAGTGGAGCGTCAACCAAATCACAACTGCAGTGTACCACCCAAACCGAACTCCATAGAACACAGAAACCAAGAGCTCTAGGCACAATTACGGCTCTGCGTGGGCGAACAACACACCACTTTGGTGGATCACATACCTGGCATCTTGTACACACTCAGGATAAGAGTAAACATAGTGATGGGGAGATCACCTGCAGAGGAGTTACTAAGCCGCAACTTGCATCTACCTGGGGGAGCCAAATGCCCACAGCAAGAAGATAGCCATGAATTTGCGAGTATGGAAGCACAGAGATGGCATGTAAGAAATGCTTACGTGAAGTAAGAAAGCTGCATGATCGATACATGTCAAGATGGCTACCAGTCACTACCAGACCGCCACCTATACTGCATGAGGGGCAAGATGTATATGTGCAGACACATCACAAGTCAACAGCGAAGAATGATTTTTGTTCAGAGTTAGCAAAATGTATGAGTGGACCGCATTGTGTGCTACAGAGGCACTGACCCACCACCTACAACATCTGCCGGTGAGTGGTAAGGATCGTCGCAGCACAGAACAGTGCAAGGACATGCCGTTGCAGAGCACCTGGTGGTTGCCATGGTAACGTTAAAGACTCCATGAGGGGGAAGAATATGGAAATATACCTCCAATAATAAGACTTGTGAGCCCAGGATCTAAGCCACAGACTTTGTTGTTTTTTCTTATTATTGGTTTTATTGCTTCTTGTGTTTATTTGCTTTTTTTTTATTGTTATCGTATTATCATTTATCTCATCGTGTATCCAGTATTATGTCTACTTAATTCACCAGTGTTAACGTTGTAGGTTTATTTATGTTAATTTTAATATGGGTTTTATTTAATAGCATGATATAAGGTAGAATTATGCATATTGAACCATAAACTAATGCCGCTCTGGTATGTGGGTCTACCATGGCCTGAATGTGCATCAGATGGGAACGCTAGCCAGCGAGTGGCATTGGACGAAAATGGTGCATATTTCATGATCTCTGGCTTTTCCCGTGTGTGCCAGGCAGCATTCAACATTTTTGTATAGGTATTCCATTTGACGTGTGCCCCCTCTCTGGATCGATGTGTGTCGCCCTGCCTCGTACCGAACTAGATGATGTGTTGCCCGTTGTCAGCTCACTTGAGCAAATGTTGGGGTCATGGGCCGATGGCCACGGGGATACCTTGAGGTTGCCATCGTGTTGGTTGTGTTGTTCATCTGGCACTGGCTGTCACTGATGTTAAAATTGTGGTTTATACCTCTATACAATCATATGGTAAAGACTCCCTTACAAACCTGTTGATTAACACTGACTCTACTCTGCCTATGGAGGGCAGGACCCATAATACTCAACACAAAGCACTGAGGTTAAACTTCGCCATTAAGGATGCCGAGCCCTAAATTAACTAAGGTAAAAACAATCAAAGGCAGGAGTTAATCACACACACTTTTATTGCATCTAACTGAATACAACTGACCTTATACTCTACAAAAACTATTATGCGGGCTCGGCACTGTGGCCTGCCGATAGCCGATGGTGCTTTCGAAATGTGCATACTGCGCACTTAAGTTCTTATGGTAAGATTAATTGTCGGTCAGCTCCTTGGTATTAAAATCACTCCACTGTCAAATTTTTTCGTACAAAATGAAATCTGGTGTCTATATTTTTCTTTCACTGATGAGAGGCTGGATTTCCAGCCACATGAATAGCAGCCTGGTTGTCTTCATTGATGGTTATAATACAGTTCTTCACATCGACATTGTTAAGTACATTTTTGATATTGGTTGATATTGGTCTGCAATTCGAATATTTCAAGTATTTATTACAAATAGTCAACTTGAACAATTTCAATTTCTCCTTTCGAAAGATCTTAAACAATTTTTAGTCCCAAATAACTGACCTTATCTTTATAATCATTCATGTGGAAGGCAAATTTGAATTTTCCTTTTTAGGTTCCAACAATATTCAAATCCTGGCAAAAGATTAGGATATCGTCGACATAAACCAATATGTATCTTCCGAATTAAAAACAACTGCCTGAATTGTTTATTTGTGGTAAGAAAACAACTAAGGGCCTTATTATCGGTATGCAAAATAAATTCTTCATTCTCCAAATAGTCGCGGAACTTCCCCATCCCATAGATGGCTGCCAATGCCTCCTTCTCATAGGGAGAATATCATTGCTCTGCCGGACTTAAAAAGCCTACTAGCATAGGACACTGGAGATAAGCTACCTCCATGTTACTGGCACAAAACAGTCACTAGGGTTTTTGAACTCGCATCTACCTGGAGAATGAACTGTTGATAAAAACGTACAAGTTGGAGAACTGGGAGACTAGCTAATTTTTTTTTCAAAATACTGAAGTCATGATTGTGAGATTCCCCCCACACAACCTCAACCCTCTTCTTCTTAAGGGTATTTAAAGGTTCCACTATGTTAGCAAAATCTGGGATAAATTTGGAATAAAATCACACTAAACCGAAGAAATGCAGCACACCACATAGATTTTTTCAGTGCTGCGAAATTTACCACCGGCCGTATCTTTTCGGCATCCATCAGTAATTTCCCTTTTTAGATAATGAATCCAAGATATCTAACATATGTTTTTGCACAAGTTACCTTGTCGGGATTCACAAACCCAGGCGAGATTCTAATACTTCTAAAAGAGTGTTACTGGCGAAGAGGAGAAATATTTGTGGAATCTGAGATTCTCAAGGTATCTTATCCATCTCGAAATCATATGCTTGGAGGAGGAATGCCCAGTGTGATAATTTACTCCTGGCTTCTTTCATGGTGTGAAGCCAGAGTAAGAACTGGTTGTGCATTCGTAGTGTGAACCATTGGTACTCTAGGTATGCCCTGTACTGTTTCACGGCCCATACTACGGGCAGACACTCTTGCTATCTACCCTCAGTTGCCCCTAACTTTGCACTGCTGTATTCATTGATGCACTTATCTTGGTTATCTCCAATTTGATAAAGGACTGCTCCCAAGCCCTTCTCACTTGTGTCTGCCTAAAGATATCAATGGCGACTGGATCGATTCGAGCCAATGTCTTGCACTCCCTGAACTTGCTCTTTATCTCTTGAAAACTTGCTTCGTGTTCCACTGTCCACGAGTACTTTATGTTGGGTGGCAACGTGTCAGTGAGTGGTGCGGTTATAGTTGCAAAATTCTGTGTTTTCCCACAGTCAGTTCACCAACCCGAAGAATTTACTCAGTTACTTCATTGTGTGTCGCGCCTCATAGTCGTTAATGTTCCCAATGTATTGATGAGGCTGGTAACTTCTGGGGCCTGAGTATTTCGGCCAGTCATGTTCCAGTGGAATACAATGCTCAGCTATGGTCGTTCAACACACATTAACTACTCGCGGTTGTGCTTTGTCCTTCCAATTGAAATTAAAGCATGGTGGTATACCCCTTATCTACCTTCCCGGCCCAGTGCGCTTGGGCTGTGTTGGACTTAGATTTGGGGGGTGCCTGGTAGCCAGAAACATCCCCCGCCACCTCGCCTCCGTGCGCAATGGACTTTAGTCGAAACCAACTGCTCACTCTGATAAGGCACTCGTATACACACACGCGCACACACTCATTAATTACCTCTTTTATAGGCCGGAGGTCTCCATGCCTTGGCCCTGTAACATAAAACTCAAATATGTTCCATACCCTTGTCCAGTCTGGGTTCTAAGCATTGCACTTTGTCTGTCACATCAGAGTTGTATTTGCCGGGGTTTTATATCTCATCCGTGTTTGTTGTTTGATATGGTATTTCTGGCTGGACGGTTGGAGGCGTGGTGGGAAGGCGATTCGCCATTTTCTTCTGTTACTTGTTCTTTCTTCCGTCTAAAAGGGCTTATTGCTCCTTATTCGAGTCTACCTCCCCACGTACCTCCCTCCTTCCCAAACAGCCCCACCCCCAAAGGGGAAGCGAGTCACATTTGGTGTGGCAAATTCCAGGTCTTATGTTAGTCTGCCAACCATGATTGAAGGACTAGTACCTGACCACAGTGTACCCACTGAAGAGCATAAAACCAATAATAAGAAAACACAACAAAGTCTGTGGCATAGAGCCTGTGCTCGCACGTCCTATTATTGCATATTTCCACATTCTCCCCCCTCATGGAGTCTTTAATGTTACCATGGCAGCCACCAGCTGCTCTGCACCGGAATGTCCTTGCACTGTTCTGCACTTCGCCGATCCTTACCACCGGCAGATGGTGTAGATGGTGGGTCAGTGCCTCTGTAGCACACAATGTGGCCCACTCATACATTCTGCTAACCCTGAACAAAAATCATTCCTCACTGTTGACTGGTGATGTGCTGTGCGTATACATCCTGCCCCTCATGCTGTACAGGCGGCGGTATGGGTAGTGACTGGTAGCCATCTTTTCACATATCGATCTTGCTGCTATTTTACTTCATCCATTTTAATAGCAGAAGATAGTTTTAGTAATTTGTTTTCTTTTTTCCATTAAGAAGTATGAAATCAGGAGGATTTAGAAAATCCTTAGCCAGAGGATGTTTCCTGTTTTTGGATCATATATATCAATAGTTCCATACAATGGCACCTATTTTGTATCTGCGAAAATTTTGCATGGGGAATTAAGCTAATTCAAACTATGCCTTATTATCACAAAGTATACTTAGTGGAAATGTATAATAGAAGTCTTGAGGTGGCCTTGCGAACATTTCAGTTTGGGACACATAGGAAATGGGATTTTGCCCTTTATAGTGGTCTCCTGAATTCAATAACATCATTAGTGATGATACTCGTAAAGTTCCTGCAGAGTTATTCTTTGGAAGGAGTTTATTCCATCCCTTGTTCCATGCTTGGTGGTTGCACGATTTCTGTTGGGAGGCTGCCAGTAAACAAGAACTTGAAGAGGTAAGGTATGAAGCGACCCAGAACCTACATAAATAGCACTGCAAATTAGCATCTAGGAGGGTCTATAATAGTGGGAGACAGGGTTTTTGTGGAAACCCACTATTTATGTAACAAGGCTCCAAAATTCCATGGTCCATTTAGAGTAATGTGTTTTCTCACCCTAGTGACTGTGTTGCTCAAAGATGAGAGCCATCCAGGGGTGTTAATTAAATATCATGTAACTCAGTTGAAGGTGAGTACCACTTAGTGTTTATGGCGTGTCCCACTGTAACCACTGAAGGGTGCATTTTTTGTAATTTTGGAGTGCAATTATTATTTAGGGTTTTGATAATTCATGAGAAGTGTTATTGTCTTGTAAGCATGTATTTTAAAGGAATTGTTTTGGTTCTTCCTCGTGGTATGAGGCGGTGGTATGTCAAAGCTCTCTGGAGGATGGGGTCGTTGATTTCATGCTCGTTATACTTTTTTGTTCATGCTCGTTTTGGGTAGGTGTTCATTGTTCATATTAACATGTAAAATGTTTTTAGTAGTTGTTGTATTAGGATATTTTTCTTGTATGGGAAAAACAAAGCATTTTTTCCCCTTAAAGTTGCAGAATAGGAAATTCTCACGGCTGGTTATCTTGGGAAAAATGGACGTCCAAATGCTGAACCAAGCCAGAAATTGACATGGAATACTCATATTTTTTGTCCTGGAGTTGACTATTTATAACACTTGTGCAAGTTTCTTGGTTTGTTCTGGTTCCGGCTGAATTATGGAAATGATCCTGCAACTGGGGATTCCATCACCTCATGACTTTGCCCTGTTGAAGATGAAGGTCGGAGTCTCTATCTGAAGTCTTCTGGAACAACCACCTTTTTAGGAGGGGGGATGAGACGGCCTGCACGAAGTTTTGCTGTCTCCTTAGTCATGAACCATGTTTGACTACTGCAACTAACAACTAAAATACGATGCAACACGACTACGTAAATGAAAGAACATTTCCGGTTTTCGGTTTAAAATATCTTCTGCCTGGATTTGCAAACTATAACTACATTTTTACCAACTT
Source organism: Dryococelus australis (assembly GCA_029891345.1). Lineage (NCBI taxonomy): Eukaryota > Metazoa > Arthropoda > Insecta > Phasmatodea > Phasmatidae > Dryococelus > Dryococelus australis. The sequence goes on along the minus strand of CM056995.1, from coordinate 97,371,449 downwards.
AGTTTGTGAAAATTTGAAGAGCTGCGTAGAAGTTTGTTACGACAAACTTTGGCGTCCGACATGGAAGTTCACTACGACATCGGACATACCTTCGTCGCTTGGAACATGTTTTGTTACTGAACTTTGTTGATGTGGCAACGGATTTTCTGCTGTCTATATGTCGCTGCGATCTGCAGCCACTGCACATGAACTCCCAACCCTGTAACATAACCTTGGAGGTGGTGCAGAAGTACCAATATAATGTTCAATTGTTTGCTAAATTGGTAGATTATGGTGCTACTTTTTTTCTTGTAAGTGTTACATATTATTAAGCTATTGGCTGTTCCCCCTACGCCCCTTGAACATTTCCTTTTTTTTGGTAATAAATTCAATCATCAGATGATCCTTAATTAATACCCTCTATGGAGAATGAAACAAATTTCACTATATATGTATACTGGGAGCGGAGTTATTTCGACGTCAGACAGCAGCCTCGAAAGAGCTTCAGAATGCCAAGATTAGTATGCCACTTGTTGTCATAACGGCCCTTATGGCGAGACATGCTTTTATGTCCTAATAGACAGAACATAGAGGGCCATGATGACCTAAAACGACCTAGTTAAATCTCAACAAAAAGCTCTGTTTTATCCTCTGCAAATAAGAATGTAAATGTTAAATCTTTGTAAAAAATTTTGTTACGAGATGCCGAATTTTTAATTAAATATGAATCAACAAATAGCAAAATTATGGACAATCTGGGGGAATCCCATAAGTAATGTACTCGAGATAAACCAAGAACGTGGTCTAGAGTTTCCCCAGAATTATGGAGAATAATCCTTAGAATTGAATGCTAGAATTCAGGACAGAATACTAGTAATTTTGCCAGCTCCCCAGTTAGAATTTGTTGACTTTTTTTTCTGGACTTTTCCCAATAAAATAGATTAAATTTGGAAAAATTAAATGGAAATTTTTCCAATTATGCATAAGCCACAAATGCATGTTTTGAATAGAGAACTATATGATACATTACTCAGTGTTTTGGAGAAAGCATGTTAAACAATATTATTTTTCTTTTTTTATAATTCAATGGCATTTGGTCACAAGAATTTGGAAGGAGAATAATGTGTAGCCTTCAGTATAGACTATTATGATATGCCACAATATATACTTGAATTTTTCTATGGCTTTAGGTAAAATTGTAGATAGCCAGAAACTACATTCGAAGATTTAATATAAAAGAGAGAAATGTCAACTGTTAAGACTATAAAGCAAGAATTTTAAATGTTATAATTTGAAATGGTAAAATTCACATTTGTGAAAGATATTGGCGCAACAATAATTCACCTTGTGTATGAAAAATATGTTTGAGAAGAAATACATTTAATAAAATCAAAAACAGTATCAGAATTCATGTGTATTGCATTTCAGCTTATAGTATGTAGAATTTTAACTACTATAGTTTTCTTCCATGTTTTATTCATTTTGCCTTAATGAGGTATTTTTTCACCTATATGATTGTGTTTTTTTTTTTAATTGAATTTTCAAATAAGCTTTGCCACGTCCTAGGCTCTAGGGTCCTAGGCTCTAGGGCGTAGCAAAAATGTGAATAATAGTTTCCTCCCCCATTCTAAAGAAAATTAGTTCCTTGGCTTTGGAATCCTTTCCCTTCCAAATATCTTTTGACTTATCTTCTTCATTAGGCATATTAACCTTACCCATCATAATATCTAAAAGCCTTTTGCTTCCGCTGCTAACAAAATTTGAAATTTCCAGATTGTCCAATTGACTTCTCCCTTCAGATTTGTTACCTGAACATCTATTGTGTTCATTCTTTTTGTTCATTTCCGTTTGGTTTTTACAATTTCGTCTGGGTATTTATTACATCAAAAATCAAACACACATAAAAACCACTGTCCTCAAAATCCGAACATTACTGGGCCCATAACCTAATAAAATTAGTGCAATGGAAATAACAAAAACTCAAAGAACTTGATTTGAATACAATATATTTTAAGCATAAGCGTTTTTTTTTTGTTTAATTTTTCTTTTCAACAATAAACGCCTTTTGTTTTATCAAAGCATTACATAATTATTAGATTTTTATTGTTATTTTAACAGTAAAGCATAATAAAGCGGGAGTTACCCAAACACATCTTATTTATACCTAAACTAGGTACATGCATTGAGTGACTCTGCAAATCTATGAGGACTTGGTACAACATAGACTGGTTTCATAAAACAGCCAGTCTACAAGTTACAAGTGAAAAGACTTTTAACTTGTGAGTAGAAAAAAATCTGTTTTTCATAAACGCAAGAGCATGTTTTTTTGTATTGTATTTTTACAAGTTTGACATGTTCCTGAAATCCACATATCCCTTGTGCCCGTTTATTCCAACGCAGATGCATCAACCACACAGCAACACTCGGCCGATCGACATTAGGTCGCGGTTTCGATCAGTGCAGGTCGACAAGAATGACCTGTACACTTTTCTTTCCGCCCTGTAACTCGTGGCCATGGGTCATAATATTTAACATTTCTCACAAGAGGTAACTGATGCGATGAATGGATATGTGGGCTAAAGGAGTGTGTCCCGTGAAGTCACGACCGTTAGTCGCAACAGCAATTGGAGGGAACACTGGGATAAGCAGCGCCACTTATTCCCATAGCGTTCTGATGTCCGCGATGTCGACGGACCCTGTGGCTGAATTCGGAGTCCGACGTGGCTGCAAGTTGTATCAAAATATGGGGAATCACATTCCCAGAGCATGTGCAAAGTTGCGAGAGGCTCCCTAGCTGCAGTAATTAATTAGAGCCTCTTTAGTCATTTTTAGTAGTGATTGCACCACAAATAACTATGGAAACTGCCCACTCCAGTATAGAGAGTTGATAACATATCATAGTAGCTCTGCCCCTAATGGTGAAATCTGTGTGTCGTCACATCCATGCACATTCCTGTAATTATAGCCATTACAACACATGACCATATTAATATGTTAATTATAATATTGAATATGTAATCATCTGTTGAGAATCTGCCACCTGAGGCATTATTTAATTAAATATCACCCTTCAAGTTCAGTGACATTCTCATAACGTTACATTCTTAGCCATATCTGGGGCTCCGGCATTCACTAATATGTCGCGAATATGTTTTAGTTCAGTAATCATAATTATGTACAATGTCAGTTTCATTAATAATTATAATTAAAAAGTTCCATTTTTTCATGTTTTCATTTTCGCGCCAGATTCGCCGGACGTGTGGCGATGCTGACACTATGTTGTCAGTCAGATTTTAGCACTCCAGACAACTGGCAGGGCAAACAGTTATCTCCACATAACGCTCCTCGGCACTTCAATGGATGCTGTAACATTTCAATGCAATTGTTTACATTAATTCCAGAACATTTGATTACTTAGTTAGCCGAAGGGAGGTCTCTCTGCATCCTGTGGTAGTATTCCAGGTTTTCACATGTGAGATAAATATTTACTTAATTGTAACTTAAGGCATTCACCTTATTTTCAGTAGTAGCGACCAGCGGCAGGTCAAGAGTGCAGGGTCTGCTTAACCAAGAGGTTGCATTCATTTGCACAGCAACATTTTGTTGTACCTTTGCGGCAATAAAACAGTCATACCCTAATATGCTTGTTTTATTGCTTTAGCTCCCCTGTGTTCATCGGTCCTGCACCCTGATAGCGGCATCATTTTAAAGTGTATTTCAGTATTTATGTTTTGCATTTTTGTGCCTTGCCTTGTGCCTGCCTACCACAAGAAGAATACACACAGTGATAATATAGGTGTGCGAAGTGGCCGACAGCTTCACCCCAAAGGAAATACTTTATAATCAACATAATTTAACCGACAATTGAATTAAGTATCCTTCATATTGACCGCAAAACTATAGTCGCCGTAGGCTGTCGACCATACGACCCCATTCAACATTGTTTGCTCTCCGAACATGGCGCTCTGTGCCCATCACCAGTTCCTGTTCTCCACCTGCTCCTAAGTGGGACACAAATACATTACAACACCTCTGGAGGCACAGTGCGTCACGTTATAAGTAGTTAGGTTTCACGAATCTACAAGCCTGTTCTATACACTTGTAAAAAATTATCATTTTCTTATAAGAATGGAGAGATGAGCAGAAATGTCTGTATGATATTAATAATAGCTTGTTTGGCGTCTAATTCAATATAAATCGAATTTCTCATACATTGTTTTCAAGGATCATAAACACAAATGTTTATTACTAATTCAAAAGATTAAACAAGCATAGTGCAATTAGGTATCACAGACATCGAAGAACAATAATGTTAAGAGTGGATATAAAGTTTTTTTTTTTTTGTGTTATAACGGCATTGCCAACAGCTAATAAACCCTGGATACAATTATATTATGTTTTATATGTCCAGTTTATGTTAATGGTAAATACATCTCATTTTCGACAAACAAAAGTATCATGCAAGATAAAATAAAAATTTCTATGTAAATTTGTGTCTTACTCATTTCAGCTCAAATTATTGTAGTTATTTAATTTTTTGGTGCATGTAACAGAAAAGATGTCTAATATTGTAGCAAAATAATATTGCTTCAATTCTTATCAATGTAATGTTTTTTTTTCTTTCAAATTTTACTAAAATGTATTCTTTATTAAGTTACATCTCTTTCCCGAAATTTAAGGCCAAAAACCATTGCACTGTCTGGAATATGATCCCATGTATATAATTTTTCGTTCGTCATTAACTTATCTGATAAAAAATTACCAAACAAGGCACTTGTAGATAGCAGTGCTTGTAACATGTAACAACTTGTGAATTTGTAGTTTCGTGAAACGGGCCCCAGGGCCTACCTATAGCCCGATTATGTTAAGATGGCTGAAGCCAATAATGAATTAAGTTGCAAAGTTATGATGTGTGCCATGTGTGTCCTTACCCCTAACACAGTTTGTCCAGCCGCAACCTGCAATGCCACCACAGCAGGACTGTGCATTATATCGAAAGGCAGAATGTGCGCCCGGTCGCCAGAACAATCAGGATCGGCGCAGCGCAGGGCAGTGCAAGGACACGCCGGTGCAGAGCAGCCGGTGGTTGTCATGGCAACATAGAGCCTTATTCATAGTCAGTGCTTCGTGCAAGGATGATCCAGAGATAATCTTTCTTGGAGTTGGTCTGAGGTCACTCCGGACTTAGGGTGGTCTAAAACATGGCCGTTGAAGACAGGTCTGGACACACACCTATCTAACAATGTTAACGATTTGACCCCCTTATTGGCTGATCTAGTTCATGCATTAGCTACAGATCTCTGCAAGTAAACTAGTGTTGTTAGTATTGCTGGTATAGGGATAATGCCATAGAGATATAAACGTCATTCTCCCATATTAAGAAAACAAATTGCAATTCCTCTCCCTATGCTAGCCATGTAAAAAGCACTACTTCGGTAGCAGCGCTCTGCGGCTGGGTTCATGAACCAAATGTGTCGGTATGGGTGTAAACTTTTCAAACTAGTGTCCAGACCTGTCTTCTATAGATGTAGTTTAAATATATTGTATTAATAAACTCCGATTAGAGTGAGACTAACTTTAGTCAAAGGATCACATATGTACACTGTTGCCAGGTTTACTGCTTTGCACATTGTAGACTTTCGTCTCAAATAAAACCTTCAAGTTACACTGATGAAAAAGTATATTCCAGATAGTGCTAAATCAATATATCTTTTTTACAAAATAAAAGTCATTCCTTTCTAAATGAATACTAATTTACAATAAGCATTAATGTGCATGACAAAAAACAAATTATAATCAATTATACCATGTGTCAAACTGAAAATAAAAGTAGAAGTTCTGTAAGAATACATATTATATACAACGTAATTCTGGGAGCAAAAGTTCATATAAAAGGTCTCGGCATTCCTTTTCTGTGGGCACTGTACTGGTTGGGACCCGCCCTGGGAGCAATAAGAGTGGAAGTCAGCAGACAGACCAGCCACCCACACTAGATGGAGGACTAGGCGCCACTATAAACGACATCCTGGAACTTACGAACATTCTGTGCGACACACTCTTCACCGAACGCATAGCACACCCACGACCTTACTTCGGCCCCATCAGTGCAGCGAAAACCCATGCGGACAAGACAAGCAATTACTGTTGCTAACGCACTGGCAGCCCTCCCACAGCAATGGCTAATACTAGAGTAGAGCACATACTAAATCTATTAAACTTGAATGCCTGTTGGATCAGATCGCAAATATATGAACTACAATAGCAAATAATATTATATAGAATTGATATAGCTTTTATTACAGAAACTATACTGGTTAACCAAGTTAAACTTAAATTTGCAGTATATAATGTATATAGATCACACAGGAACCTGATAGGGGGTGGAACAGCTATAATAATTAAAAATAATATCCATCACCACCCAGTAAACATTACAGACTTACAGCAGATTGAAGTCACAGCTATAAAAATTATAAACAACCATACTCACATCCAAATGGCCGCTATATATTGTCCCCTGAAAACATAAATAAACGACGAAGACTTATATAAAATTATGGGCGAAACAGAACACTTCTTAATCGCAGGAGATTCTAACTGTAAAAATAAAGAATGGGACTTTTAAAATAATAATACAAAGGTAGATAATTAAGCAGACATGCAGATAATAATAATTATGTAATCTTTCTACCACCTAAACCGACACACTTTCCGAAAAATGGCCAGAAACAGGATAAATTAGACATTGTATTAACTAACATTACCGACTCAAACATAGAATCAGAAGTACTAAACGAATTAGATTCAGACCACCCCCCAGTCTTTGTAAAATTAACCCTAAACACAAACAGATCTAATAATAAACAAACTATAAAACATCCAGTAACAGACTGAGAAGGATTTCAGAAAGACCTTCTAGATAAAACGGAAACCCCACCTGATATTAATGATGAATTGGAACTAAATGTGCAAGTAAAACTATTCTCCGATACGATAGCAGAAACAATAAACAAAATACTAAATATTTGGAAAATGTCAGTACACAAGAGTAAATAACCCAGAATTAGACTTCTTAATAGACATTAAAAGAAAGGCGCGCACGACTAGCAAAGAAATAGAAATCCCGCAAGTAAAACAGAGTACAATAGGCTTAAAACACAAGTTAAAAGTAAGCTCCAAGAATTAAAAATTTATGACTGGAGCGGGGCCACCAAAAATGCGGCTAATATCCTAGAGAAATGTGGCGATTATATAAAGCACTTACAGGGAAACATAAAAAAATTAATAACAAATTAAAATAATGAATAAAAATAATCACGAAAAAATTATAAATTAAAAATTTTAAAAAAATATTAAAAAACACCAAAAATACTTATATTATCATGTATGCACAATGATGCACCGACTTGATAGTCTGTTTCAGGTCGGGGAGAAAGGTGACTACCAAGAAGGCACAAAGGGAGAGCCCTGCTTTTACCATGAATGGACTATGGAACCAAGGACCCCTATAATATGAACTAATAACGACCAGTTCTCTTTCAGGTTTGCATCCTCAGTGCTTACGAAATTTTGATTTGGGGTGGGGCGCAAGGAAAAAAACATCAAACTTTGCTTTTGCTCCCTCCACCATGTCCAATTCTCACTTAATTATAGCAAAAAAGAAAATATTTAACTTCTCAGGTAGCAGAATGAAAAAAAATGGTACACAATTAAAATTACAATTAGGTTTTAATTACATTTGGTGCTATAAGCACCAAAACATACGTGTGCCATAAGTATAAGTATAAGTAAATGTTAATAAGTATATCATATCTTTGAATAAGAGCCATCAGTTCAAACACATTTGAGTATGAATTTTTTAATTCTCTCCAGCATTACACATTGATACTATGAAACGTACCCTGTGGGCTGTCCCCGGGAGACAAAAATGTGAGTTTAGTTAGAACACTTGCAAACAACATCAATATATTAGACAGGCATCACGACACTAACATTCACTCCAGCCGTGAGACTGGAGGGGGATTCTCACTCACCCACCGAATACAACCACACGTAACTTAATTTAAAAATAGGCAGCAACTTAAACAGCCTTAATACGGGTCTGGTACCCAAGAAACCACAGCTACATGGTGACCCGCAGCCTTGCACGTTGATTTGAGTACGTATCGGGGTGCATTTTAGCTTTACAAACACCCTGTGAGTTATGGGAGTCTAGGCTCCTGGTCTCACACACACAGGCCATTCGGAGACGTATGAGGGTCCAGTGGCGGCGGTGGTATTTGTATTTACCTTGCAATCTTAGCTAAGCTGTTGTGGGTTGAACATCGCACTCGTGGCTGCTCGTTCGCTGGGAACTGCTGGTGAAGTGACGACCAGTGAAAGCGAGGGACATCTGCGAGTATGATGGAATCATTGCAGCTTGGCGACTATCCACAGCAACTCATCAACTCGTCGTGCACCCAGTTGGGGGATAGGAATTATCAAACACCAGCCCACCAGTACCATCGTCGTGAATGTCTGGAACTTGAGCAGCTCAATACTTGATAGCTAAGCACATCTGCTGGTGGCCCAATGATCAAAGTGGGGAGGGGGATCTCGAAGTGCTGAAAAATATGAAGTTTAGCAATAGTTACTGCTGGATTCTGCGTGCTGTCGACTTCAGGTACGTGATTAATGGATTGGAATGCATCGGACTTTCGAAGCACCCCAATGTCAGTCTTCAATCCTCGGCCAGTGTATTCGCAACCACCACTGGTATGCCCTGGATGTCTCGCGCTTCCACCCCGATTGGTTATATTGGTGGAAGGGGAGGGGTGGCTCCTCGAAGAACTCTCCCCACCTTCACCTATGGAGTGGAGACCCTGGCATCGGTGCACAAGGGCGAAGATGGAGTCGATGTCATGACTGAGCTATCCTGTTTTCCGATGCACTCGACAAGAAGCAAGGGTGCAGTGTATCCTCAATTGCTGTCGGTACTGCAGTGTTGGTTCGTCTGCATGGCAGTATTGACAGTAGCTCAACTTCAAGGGTGCTTGTGGCAACACAATGTCTGGTATCTGCACGGGGGTGCTCTGTCCTATCCCCCACAATACACACCAGCTGCGATCTCATTTCATTTCACCCCACATGAAACCAACAAAAGTCTTTATTCCCGAACTAACAAATACTCTACTTTATCGAGTCCTAATCCAGTTAAAAGGAATTACCATATCCTCCACGACTGTCTCATAGATTTCCCACGGCCCTCTTAACTTTGCCTGTAATATATTTTGTTTGTTTATAGTTTGAATGCCCTTTTCAAATCATAGGGAAGAGTTTCTGAGTACAACCATTGCGACAAGTTTTGTGCCACATGATTATTTTAGAGTAATGTTTAAGTTGATATGTTGTGTGAAATGTAAACAAAAGGGTTTGCATCTGAGGTTTCCCAAATATGTCACGTATTGTTATTGGAACAAAGTGTTATGTATGTGATTATTCTTGTGAGTGTAATAATTTATTAAATCTAATATAATATTTTTCCAATGTTCAAAATGAGACGTACCAATGTGCCACCAACTATAAAATGTATGGAACAGCTTTTATTTATTATCCAGTGTATTGTGTTTTGAATTTAAGAGTGTTTTATGTAATTTTGTATAGATGTGTTTTTATGCTGTAGGGAGCACAAAGCCAAAATGAGTTAACTATTGTTTTTCACACTTCAGCAGTGATGCAACACGGGATAAATTGCTACGTAATTTTCTACTTTGCTAATTACAAGCACAAGCCACTATTTATTAAATATTTGATTTTTAATAATAAGTCCAGAATTAGGTAGTATCAGGACCAGCATCGTGTTAATATTATGAGGTCAGCTTTGTTACCAACATCATAACCAATACGTAAACTTTGACCACGTGGATACCTAACCAATACGTAAACTTTGACCACGTGTTTAACTAACCAAACTTTTACTACAAACTTTGAAAGATGGAAGATTAACGATCTTTCAATACCAAGCAAGAAAGCTGTTATAAAAATTATCCTAGTAAGATAATAGGTTTATTAAGAGACAATTTATTTTGCTTTTAATCAAGTGTTGGAAGAGATGTGATGCAGATGCTGTAAGCACCTAAGTTTTAAGTTAAAGTGACTGCATATTGGCATAAGGGAATTATTATTGTTTTATAAAATAAAATTTGTCGAGTCCACTAAAACTGTTTTCACCCTGTCTAATGTCATTTGCAATCATAATAAACCATCATTCATATTACCACTTGACGTGTGCCACCTTTCCCAGCCCTTAGATATTTCACTATGTCTGAGAGAACCCGCCAGAAAATTTCGGCACCAACGTCTGCACCGTCATTACAGCTAATTTAGCGAGTGTGAGTTCCGAGTGTTATCCGAATAGGTGTGTTCTTAAGTATGTATACTAGTGTTACGTTTATCTTCCTTTTGTGGCCCTAAAATGTTTTACTTTTGTTTTTATTGTGTCTCAGTGTTAATAAGTGTATAATATTATTCTCGCCTAATTTTCCCTGCCCGTGCAGATTGCCATGTTATTGTGTACATTCATGACCACATGGTCTAGAACACGACGCACGGTGTGCACCAGTACGACTTCAATGGAATACGTCTCATTGCGTATCAGCTTGTGTATCGTCCAAGCGATTGAGTGCTATGTTTAGTAATATTATTTTGAGTGTTTGTTGTGTTTTATTTATGTTATAATATATTTTTGTATCACCAGAGTGTTAACATGCGCAGGGTGTAAAACGTAAACAAACCATGCAACCACGTGGTAAGACTCCATGTACATGGAATATTCAAGTGATAATTGTCTCTAGAGTTTTATTGACAGTATGATACTGGACAAAGACAGTATGCAACTGGACTAAGTCAGTATTACCATCACATAGATTACAAACCAAGGAAAATTTTGATGTAACTTATTGGCCACGTGCCAAAAAGCAGCCGAATAATACGAATAGGGCCGTGCATGGGAGGTGCCCGAAGTGAGGCTATGGTGTGTTATGGGTAAGTCTACATTTATGTCTTTATATTTTTTATTTTTCATGTAATATTGAATTGTACATTATAGTGTTGTGTTTGTAAGTCATCATATCCACCTTTCATTTCAATTTATTATATTATTAAAATAAGTTGTTGATCACGTGATATGGTGGCGATAGTTTGATCTGAGAAGGCAGCAGCCTGCCACCATGTTAGTCAGTCGCCTCTTGGTTACCGCATAGGATGTTTGTTCCCACGTACCCTCCCCGGGCACTTCACTGCTTTGACACGGATGATGTAGTTTGCAATAATTTTTCAGGTAATTACCTGGAACCTTTGTTTTGTTTAGCCCGGGGAGTGCACCGTTCCACAACCCAGTCCATTTTGTATATGGCTGGGATGTAATTACTTAAATTTTCATGTAGGCATTTTGCCGCCCTATCTTAGTGCTAATGTGTACCCTGCTATAACGGGGCAAATGTTTTTGTGCTCTTCGGAAGTCAATTGAAATAAATAAATATGTTCACCGGCTCGACTGCTTGTTTATTTCAATGGCCACTTCTTGACCGCTTAACTGGTTATTGTATGCGTATTTATCGTAAGGCCTATAACAGCCCCCAGGTGTGAGTAAGCGTATGAGATTAGCTCCGATAACTCTCACTAGACCAGGTACTTTTCAATATATCAAGGATGAATGGCGCAACTTACTACAACTTCTGCAACAAGATATCGGATATCGAGGGGGGGTCACATGTAGGCCATCGGCCACACACTAACCAACTATTCTTATGCTATCTGTTGTGAACGCTGGTGCCCCCCGGACAACTGTAGCAGTATTTCAAAATGCCTATCCACGTAACTCTTTTCTCCTAAATGGTCGAGCCTAGTAATGTCACACTTTACGCAAATTACAATTAAGAGTTTTTCACAAGTTACGCAGAATGAACTGGCCAGTGAGAAGGCAGCTCGCTTTCCACCAGAGGGAATAACACAGTCAAATCGGAGCTGTATGGATATACATTGTTGCGTCCTCCCCGTACCTTCACTGTATTATTTTCTTAATCATGTAGTGTATAAATATGTAATATATTTTATTTTGGAAAAATCAATTTATTGGTTATTTGTGGAGCATGCCACACAGTAACCCAATATGTATTTTACACGACTGGGACTTTTATATTACTTTTTAATTCTTTGAAGGCTTCACACCATTTATGCAGTTCTAGTGTACTCCGACTAAATAGGAGTGAAGTTTATGTAAGTGCCTCTCAGGAGGGAATGATTTGGGTAAAACTTCATTGTTTGAAAATCGGTGTCAGATATAATTAATATGGTTGCATCTCAACCACTTAACCTGCAAAAGTACATAATCAATGAAGGTGTGGGATGGCCTAAATAATCCTTGTCGATATTTAGCATAAGCATCTAGAGGGAGCTTGTATTATCCTCTTCTAGCCCGGGTATCGTGGGCATAGTTTGCAGCAACTTCAGAAAATCTACAGTGACGGTGGTACATCTGGGGGCCACGTTTAGGGCAAACGGCCCACGACTCAAATTAATATCATGCTCTACACTGAGAGGAGGACTGGCACCAGCCTTGTAACGTATCGCGGCCTCAAGAACATCACTGCGAGCTGACAATTATCTGTTTAGTTGCTCATAGTTAAGTGTGCAGGGAGTGTCACTGCACATGCACAATGAATTTTATATAAATATGCTGTGTTGAAGAGGCTGCTGTAAATAAATAACATGTACCTTAAAACACACATATGCCTTTTATAAAATAAAAATGGATTAGAGACAGGCTTAGAAAATCTGTAACTTCCATCTCTATACTCCGGACAAATATACTTCCTGTTTGCACTATAGCGAATATGACACTTTTGTGACATCACCTCACTATGTGGTACCCCAGGCATGGATAACAAGGAGCTATGTGCAACTTCCTTTTGCACCCCTAACAAAGGAATCACGTCTATAGTGCATTTTCGTCTGTACGAAGTTTTAACCTAAGCTGGGTACGTCTATTCCGTATTTGTATGCACTCCTCTTTTGGGGAGAAACACAGTAATTCGGCCAGCAGGCCCACTGGCATGTAGCAAACGGGAAGGACTTGCCAATCGGACTTGCACCTGGCAGTCATGACATCACAGGAACGCATCGTCAGATATCTTGCTAATTTCTCCCAAGAGTTGCCTCTTGGTAGAAATAAGCAAAAATGGCAGGTGTGAGATACATGATTCGAGTCACTGGGAAATCTACTGCTGTTCCTGGCTTCATGCATCAACTTACTCTGGGCTGTTCTTCTCGCCCCAGTGTGCACTAAATGTGATAAATGACTGTAGTGGTAAAGATGGTCAGCATGACACATGTGAATACTTTGTTCCCTTAAGGGAGTTAAAGCGTTTTCATCGTGGGAGCCTTCATCTTTGTTTGATCGTCATATAATTCTCAATAGTGTAAAATAGTATACTGCAACCTTTGAATTTTCTTAACCCACCTGGTTGACAAAATATGGCTGATTTAATTTATTCCTCGGTTGAGATCTGCTGCGCACTCAGCTAATTTGGTGTTGATTCATTGGGGACCTTCTACACAAAGTGTATAATTTGTCCATAAATATATGAAAATGATTCACAACCCCTACCTCATCAACAGACTTGGCTAATGCTAACTCTGGTCTGTGATTCATACAATGCCAAATTATTATATTTGGATTCTGGAAAGACATTTATGATATACTGTGGAGTGTTTTTAAGCTTAACATTAGCACCGCACTGTCACTTGTAAATCCTACCAAATGTTGTATGAGGCATTCACTATCAAATTTGTGTTTTTCAAGACAGCATATTAAACTCTGGAAAATTATCTTAGACCTTTCATAAAAAAGTTCAAAATATCTAAAAATAATGAAGTGGGTGGTTTTTCTTAGCTAATTTCGCATTTCAGATAATCTATTAACCCATATTCTTAACTTAGTCTGGTTGACTCATCAATTATAATTTATATTTTACCTGTAACAGCCTTTATTTGTTTAATAATCCGTTCCTTCATTTCTTTTGAAATATGTTATATAATTTCAACAGCACTATATAGAGAATGTAAACCAACACCAGCATTTACCCCATTTAGCTTCTGAAGCTCAATCAAACCGAAATGATCACTGTAAGTTCGGTCATTTTGCGCAATTTAATAAGCTGACCTTAATATCGCTTTTGTTGGTTCACGCTGAGCTTCACACATTGACTCACCAACATTATCAATTGATTGTTTCAGAGATATTTCAACAATTGTCTGTGCTATATTGCGAGCATTAGATTGCCCATGTTCGATTATTTTTTCTTATTGATTTAAGCTGATCTGATCTGCTAGATCAATAATAATTAAGTGATGATGAACGCTCTTCATTAGTAATAGAAATATTCTCTTTCTCGAATGCACCTAATTGAATTACCTAAGAACATACTTTGCAGCCTAACTTATCTTACCTGCAATCAATTCATGGAATGTATTTTTTTCTTGACCACATTTCTTCATTTCAATCATCTGGCCAGTTCTGTAGTGCCACACTTTCAACATTACTTGCAATCATACCGGAACTGTCTTCATCTTTCATAGCGAGTACGTCATGGTCTCTAGGCGAATCATTGAATTGATTAAACAGAACCGAGGTGCCTGAGATACACATATCAATATCAAGAGTGGACATTTTGAAGCACCAGCACTACTAGTACCAGGAACGACACGAGAAAAGAAAGAGGTTAACGTTTTTTGTTTAGTCTTTTGTTCCATTATTACAGTACGTAAATAGATAAAAATGTTCAATTTTCAAACAACTGCATTTCCTCATGCTGTGTAGGTAATTAGTTAAACGTCTAGAAACAACCACTTATTCACTAGTAGCATGGCCTTCAAAACTAGAAACCACATCACTGAACACAGTTTACAAATGTGCGAAAATTAATGGTATAGAAAACGATACTGAACTAGGAATGTAGCCAGTTTGCACAAGTGCAGTGTTTAGTTTCACCGGTGCCCTGTTACTAGAAATGATTTACATAGTGCTATGCGCACAATTGTTCCTACTCATTTCACTGCACATAATGTGCCAACCCACCTTCTTAAAAATTTGTAACTCATGCATAAATTTTGTGGTGGTGCAGTGCACTACTATTATACAATTGAAATAAAAGTTTTTAGCATGTTTTGAGTTTGCAGTAGTTTTGTTTCCAAAAAATGCCACGATGGGCTGCACTGGGGCCAGAAAAGCCGCGGTATCGCATTTCGAGAATAATAATACATCAAAAGAATAGGAAGTTTTAAGTCAATGATATAGTGCAACTGTGCATGCACAAGGAAAGGTATGCATCATTCAGCTTTACATATTCGTTTCGAAACACAGCAATCAAAGAAGCTATAGAGAGAGAGTTTAAGTTAAGAGCTCAGTGAGAAGTGATGATGCGATAAAAAACGACACTTAAACGTGCACATCAACAACCATTTGTAATGATGCCAGCTACTTCCCCCAAGGCTGTTTGCCCACTGTCTCCGGCAACCACTGGAGAGAGCAGCACTCTACTAGGCGCTTGTGCTTACCGGTTCAGCAGTGCACCGCATGACTCAACGGAAATCGCTACTTTATGAGTGCGACGAAAATTGGTCACTTAAGCGCTCGTGTTGGGCTTGCAAGTGCAGTGCATAGCAGTGCAAGTTGCAGTGCAACCATATGTGCCCGGTTGCACGTGTTTGGCTATTAAATCTTGCGAAGTCAGGATAAGTTAATTACTCATTAACTAAGAGTACTCAAGGAAAAAAGTCACACAGCATGTAAACTCAGCTCTAATGTGTTTCAAGTGTCCTTGTGAGCTTCAGTGTATAATTTATTATTTTTCTTTATTTTACATTTCTCACCTGTTCTATCCCCATTTCAGTTCATCTTGTGTTTTATATGCATTAACGAGTTTCTATGTCTCATGTAATCATTTATGCAAGATATATGAGTAATTAAGCCACGTGTGTATGTTTTTGTAGAGTTTTTGTGTGTATGAAACAGTCGGCATGGCCCGCTTACCCACCAACCTGGCCAGTACATCGTGGCAGAAAGTTTAGTCACTCTACCGTGTCTCGAAGAGTCGGATGTATGGACAGAGGGGGTAGTGTTTTGCGCGCTTGTGCAGCGCGTTAACATTTAGACCTAACCACTTTCACTGCAATAGTATTTAGATTACCAGAACCTCGTGTGTTTTGCCACTCTAGACTTCTCCGCTTTTCTCTTCCCATTGAATAACATTGGCTGAGGAGGCTTAACTTTTTCATCTTAATTTTTTATGGCCTTGTGGTTTTTATCAGTGTAACCCTACCGACTAGTTAACTACAGAAAGAGTTCTGTAAGTTGTTTCCTTGAGGAACATTTAAATAATACGCATAGAATTAATATATAGAGTATGCGGCTTCTTTCGGACTTGCTTATGGGCTTTAAGGGCGTGGGCCCACCTTCCCCACCAAGTATTGAGGGTACTATGCCAGTGCTTCTAATGAATTTCCACAATGTTCTTATGACTTTGTTTAATTAAATATGGGTGTGTGATTCGCCCTGAGACCCCACTATGTAGAAAGCATAGTACTGGTAAAAATTTTTTTCATTACGATGGATGGAGCACGAACGGAAGGATATCGTAGTGGCTGTCGACACTCGAGCCTGGAATTAAGTCTGCTCTACATCACCGATTTGGCGTTGCATCCCGCAATGTCTGGGGCCCACAATCAGCAATGTTTGGTGAGAATGTGCGGGAGAACTCCTACTCAAATCCCCAAACCTTGAAAGTTTTCAGTTTTGGTTCCCCAATCTTACCGGCTGTGTAAAATTTTCTTGCATATTAATTTTTTTACACAAAAAACAGGTAGAACGTCCGCACTTGCTTCATAAGCAGGGGCGAAGCGATGCGCTCCACCCCCAATTTAATATTCACTAACACAGGAGAAACAAAGTGAAAGACACGATGTTATAACCAAATCCGGTCTGATGTTCACGGTACTCCATTATATCTACGGTTTGACCTGCAATGTTTTGTTTGAATTTTTATCTTTGGTGTAGCTCGTGTTGATATTTTGCTCAGGCGTATATTAATTGAGATATTTAAATTTAATTTCCTTAAGTAGCATTTTGGCATTGCGGGGTGTCTTGCAGAATTTGTGTAAAATTAATTTAGTTGATTACTTGTATTCTGAAAAAATGTCGGACTGGGAGACAGTAACAATTTTAAGAAAAAAGCCGCCCAAAGCGTCTGCAATGAAATCAGAGCAGGTATGTCTACAATAATTTATTAGGATAAATCAAAACATTTTAAATTTTATTCCATGAATAGCTGCAAGGCTTTGTGTATATTTATTAAGAATGTTTTATATTTTTCAGGCTGTAAATGCTGCTCGTAGGCAAGGAGTCGCCGTTGATACGCAAACGAAGTGTAAGTTATGATTTTCGAGTTATGTTCGCAAACTTAGTAAGCTTGTGTGTTTCTTGTCTTAGTTTGTCTACCAGCTGGTGCAAATCCGAGCCGAGAGTAATTTGTACTTACCATACTTCCGTATGTGTTAAAATTGAAGATTTTAGTGTAGAATCCGATTGCACAGGTTTGGTTGTACATGTGACGTAGTTAATGAGGTAAGGACGTTAGCCGTATAGTAGAATAGATTGATAGTGGTTACAACGCGTAAAACTGTAATTTACACCAGTTAAGAAATTTAGTTAGAGTTGTACGACTGTATATTATTCGTATTGTAGAATAGTTGTTCATGTCTGTTCGTTCCGTACATAGAGCAAAAAAGTTAGTAGGCCTACCTAGTTTACTTGTTCACAGTCTTCAGAGTCAGTCTAATTATGCATCTGTGTGTCATAAAATTGATACATACCATATACAGTGATAAAATCGTATGCTTTATATCAAGTGAAGGTTTATAGAATAGTGTACGCAGTTATAAAAATATGTGGTGAATTATGTTGTTGTGTACGACATATAATTATATGCATACAATAGTGCAAACTATGTGAGTGTTGTTGAATAATGAGGAATAGAGTACATTATATGTTGGCAGAAAATGGATATGTTCGGTACAGGTAAGTGTTAAGATGTTAAATTACTAATCGGGTGCAACTAACAGCGTTGTAGGTATGTAATATTAGGTCAGGATTTTGTGGCAGGTACCTAGTCTTTACAGTTTGTAATTAATAATTGGATATGTTTGATCTTTCTATTGACATATAGAATCAGCTTGTAGTAGGTAGGTCTTATCAGGATGTACAAGTGGTTGAAATATGCACCTATTACAGTGACTCACAGACACAGGACCCTTTATAAACAAGATGTTGCTGAAGGATAGAAAATTGTGATTCATTGTTTACAAATCTCATATGTTAGTTTTGGCAGCAAAATAGTAAATTATTGACTATGATCCCGTTGTGGTATCGCATCGTACACCCACTACAGTGACTCACCACACACGACCCATGATAAACAAGTTCTGGCAGAATGAATGAAAATTGTGATTCGTCGTTTAGAAATATCATACGTTAGTTTAGGAGGCAAAATAGTAATTTATTGACTACGATACCTATGTGGTATCGCATTGTACACTAGAACGGATGGGTGCTAGTGTACTTTGCGATACCAACTCCTATAAATGCTGAAAATTCCCATATTCTTGTGGATTCCCCGTTAGATTGTCATAGTTGATGGGGCAATAGTAACACACATATGATGTCATCAACACCATGTTGGTGATGACATAACATGCGTGTTAACAACGTGATGTCAGGTTGTACACTAGTCTCGAAATTGACTATTGGGGACGTTATTAGGGATGTGGAATAATTCATGCAACAGTTCGAAAGAGCGGTTCCGGATAGAGGACCTGGAACTACAGTTCGAGCAAGCCAAATGAACGGTACTGTGGGAACGCCACACTATTCCACCACTTCTGTGCAGACGATACTCAACATTTGTTCATATTATTTTGTGTTTAACTTCAAGGCCTATTTAGTGAAAAAAAATTATACAATGCCTTGAAATTTGTATACCATGCGTATTTTGTAAGTATTACGCTAGATTACTGCAGCATTAAAATATTTCCAGTTTTTCAATACCTTGTATACCTATATCAGAATAATGGTTACATAATGAAATTGCTAAACGGGGGAGGATCTGGCTCTGAAATTTTGCCGAAAAGGCATTGTAAGGCCAGCAGAGATATAAATATTCTGGCGATTGGATGGAACTGTTCAGTCTCAACTTGTGAACGGTTCCGGCGATTGAACTGAACTACCTACGGTATTGGAAATATTGTGAACTGTTGAAAAAATGTATATACATACACTCACAATTAGGCTACAGCACGGTGGCGAGCTCTCTCACCTCTCCTTGACCCAACCAACTTCTTTTCCACTCCCTTCCTGAACTTACCAACCCCTTTCACAGATACCAATTCCTCCCTCAACACATTCCACTCCCTCACAGACCTCACAAGCATGGATTGCCTACCTCACTCCGTTCTCCTCCACTCCCTCTGAAGCTTCTCACTGTTGGTTCCTCTTCCTCTAAACACCCCCTTACTTACTCGCTGTGTAGTCTTCCCCATCCTCCCTCTTCATTCACCACACTGTACATCCTGACTAGCCGTTCAACTTTCCTCCTGTCCCTCAATGAGCTCCACCCCCATTTCTTTCATCATCACTGATGGCCTATAGTTCCCTTCTTCCTCTATCATCCTGCCTTCTCCACTTACCCTTTACCCATCTTAAACACAAATCTTAATGCCCGTAAATATTCCCTTATGTACATGAAAACCAACATTGTTTGTTGTTTACGAACCAGACAAAAGGCAGTCAGTATTTAGATAGCTCGGACAAGCTCGATCACCACTCTGCTAATGTTGTGCTGTATGCAAGTCATTTAGTTGCTTCCACAGCATACTGATCCCCCGCCTTGCAACTGCTGACTCATTATATTGCCGCTCTGGCCTTGTACAGTAGTAACACTAGAACCACATAACAAGATTGCTTCCAAGCAAAGAACTATGTGGGACATGAACTGCCACTTATCACACAGACATAAAAAATTACATAGTGCTCTATGGTGAACCATCCTACTGCTGCTCAATGAAAAAGTAAACCTATTCGGCTGCGTACTTAGAGTAACTATTATTTGATAGGTTGAGATTTAAAGCGGATGCAATGCTTCCATTACTTTAATGGATGCTTTGCTCTTGGTCAGATTGGACATTTGTTACACTTTCAATTTTTAACAGAACCTCCTAGTTTTGAAGGAAAACTAAAATTATAGTGTTATGTGGTGTACCTGAAACAAAATATATGTGTTAAAAATGGAGTAAAAATTTTGATTCCCAATTTAATTTAGGGTTTCATTTTTTTTTAGTTCCTCATATTCTTGAAATACCATAATGACCATGTGCATTTTTGTAACGTTATACTTTCACATGATTTTATCACATCTTTAATACCGCGAGCTAAGCAGTGGACTTCCTTGTGGTGTAAAAGCCTTCAGTACAATATTTGCATTTATGAGATGAAGCTGTTGATGGTGGATAGTATATTTTCATTTATATTTACCAGCTTCTAGTTTGTTTGGGCATTTGTAGTACTCTTTTCGCTTAACTGCTGTGCCAAATTATTGAGGGCATTTTAACGTTTCTATTGGATTATAAAGATGTTTGATAGGTTTGCTTGTTTACTAAGTTTTGAGTTTTAATTTCGCTCTGTTTTTTTTTTTTCTCTCTCTCTTTCACTAATCATTTGACACTTATGTGATGGTAGTATGAGAATTTTTTAAAATTTATTTCACCAAGCCTAGCTATAATGCAGGAGCAGGATTCAGTTAATTGAGTGTGTAAATAAAAGCACCAAGATTTTATTTTTCCATTTGCAGTTGCAGTACAATACATTGATGATGTTCTTTTATGAATACCTCACTCATGTATTCATAACAGTATACTTTACCCTAAATTTTACATGATGATACTTGCTGCTGAAATGCTTTTAATAAAGTTGTTAGTGTTATTTGAAACTACAATGATAAAAAAATGCCACACATTGCTGAATTTCCCAGCATTTTTGGAATGTTTTGATTTCTGATTTTTTTGTGTGCATTTGTGTTTTCAAAGAGCTAAATTTAAAGATAATTAAACATGATATATTATCAAGCTGCATTTCTTGTTATTGGCTAGGCATTGAATTAAGACTTCTGGTGCACTTATGTTGATAGTGTGAGAATGTATTTTCAAGGAAAACTATGTATTATTACAAGACTAGGTTCTCTGTAGTTTTTTTCGGCTCTCAAGACCTCAATGTTAAGAGCCGTTCATATCGCTTCACTCACTCAGTAGTTTTTGTTTCCTGGAAACTGTTTTGTATGCCTACCATTGAACTAGTAAATAAAACACTCGAAATTACATTGGATTTATTTACGAATCTTCTGTTTTGCGACAATCTTGATAAAAAGCTTTAATTTAAAGATTTTCTTGCCACTCTTCACAAACATGTGCTATAAAGTATATGTGATAAAATATTACTACACTATTAGAAACACATACATAGCACATGAAATTATTGAGTTCAAGCAAAAATATTCTATAGCCAAGCCATTATCTGCTATAATCATATAAGCAGATGGTTCAGTTTAGCCATAAATATTATCGTAGTAACTGCTATTACTTTTATGCTGTACACCTAGTGCATACATCAATAAATATTACAATCAGTAATGCAGTAACTGTGGTGAAGCCTTTGCTACTGGCATGTGGGATAAAACTAATGAAATCACAGTGTTATGCAATTCATACACAAACTTTGCCAGACAACCAACAATAGAGAAATTGTCACTACAAACAACTCACTCTGACGCCATCTTGAGTTCCAATGATCTTCAGGGGGTGGAGCGCACTACTTCCAGGACCAAGTATTCATGCGCCCAATCACAAAGTCCGCTGACACATATTTATATACTTGCTTATAAAAAAATACTGAACATTACCGCCTGCCGAAACTGGCTGAGGTCTCCAAATTTTAGTCACAATACACATTCATTATCTACAGTTAAGTCATTACTGGTGATGAAACATTACTGAACTGGCAGATGGTACAGCTTGTGTACAGGTCTGCACAGATGTCCCTTCTGCGTACTTAAATCCACCACTCGAGTAATGCCATCCTTTCCAGGGTGGAGCTTGACGACCCTCGCTAAACACCAGCCCAGGGGTGGTACACGCTCATTTTCAACCAGAACGAGCTCTCCCACAGTGAGTCCTTATTGCTGGATTAGCCACTTCCCCTGTGGTTGTAGTTGCTGTAAGTATTCCTTATACCAACGTATTCAGAACTGGTTGGCTAGTGCACATAGCATTTTCCGTCTTCTGGACAAACTCATATTGCCATCGTCAACTTCGTACGATTGGGATACAGCAACAAGAGGCCTACCAATGAGGAAGTGCCCAGGTGTAAGTGCTACCATGTCACATGGATCAGAAGAGGGGGCCGTTAATTTAGGACAGCCTCAACTCGAGTGGTAAGTGTCATCAGTTCCTCGAGTGTCAGAACTTGATTGCCGATTGTACACCTGAGATGGTATTTGGCTGATTTAACTGCAGCTTCCCACAATCCCTCCTGGTGAGGAACTGTAGGAGGTAAGAAGTGAAAACTGATGTCATGAGCCAAAGAAAAGTTTTCCATGAGCGGGGATTTGAGCAACTGTTTAAAAGACTGATAAGGTAGCCTTGAAGCATACAACTTCAATGTGGATAACTTTAGTGGAAAAAACGTATGAAGATAGGTAGGTATGCCTTCTGGGTAGCACACCGACGCAGCTTATTAAATCTGATGGAGATTGGTGCTATGTGACATATTCAACATTTGCATGCGACAAATGTCCGCCCGCCCTGAGAACACTGGCAATGACTGTTAAATGTTGAGTGAGGAAGGCATGACAATAGTGCATCAAATTTGCCAGCAAATGAGCACCACACAGCTCAAGTTAAGGAAGTGAAACATGAGATCATAAATGCGAGCTATCTGTGATAAAACAAAACGTTTGGTTGGGACACCATTGCAGATATTCAAATGGTAAAAGAAAACATCAGTGTCTGGACTCCACTTAAGACCCAGAATATTCACTACAGGCTCAGATGAGAAGTCAAGCACTTTGGGATTCTCACAATGAGATACAGGAACATCATCCAACAACTGTAGCTGGTTACTCGACCATTTCTTAAGTTCAAATCCACCCCTTTGTAAGAGTTTAATCAACTGATTCTTTAGCACAAATGCTTCCTCCACCGATGATGCACCAGTGACAATATCATCTACAGAAATGTGATTTCGAAGAGTATTTTGTGCCAGGGGACCCTCATCAATGGCCAACTGGTGTAAGTTACGAATCGCCAGAAATGGAGAAGGTGTGAGTCCATAGGTTACAGTATTAAGTTGGAACACTGCAAGTGGGGCAGAGGGGTCTTCACACCACAGAATAAGTTGATATGGTCGATCATCATCATGGACTATAATCTGCCGATACATTTGCTTTATGTGGCAAAAGAGAAAACCACACTATAGAGTCTGAACCGTAAGATGACATCACATATCTTGTTTTGAAGCTTGGGTCTAGAGAGAAGAGTATCGTTGAGGAATACACTATTTGAAGTCCTGGCACTACCATCAAAAACCACCCTCAATTTGGTGGTTGAACTAGCCAATTTATACACACCATGGTGAGGGATAAAACATTCAGAGGTTTCTCGACTTTCTACCTGTTGGGTGGAGTGGGCATAGGGCTCCATGTGACCTGAAGTAGCATAATCAGCCATGAAGTCTTTGTACATTGTTTTCATGTCCAGTTGAGATGCAAGTTTGCACTCCAGAGCATAGAATCTGTTTTCTGCATTTACGTATGAACTTCCGATACATTGTCCCTCATTTGAATGGGAGGTGAACCTTTTATCTACCCGATTCATCTCTAGAGTGTGTAGCCATAAAGTGAGTCTCACAGAAGTCAGCATCTGGTTGTTTTGCAACTACATGAGGAGGTTCCTCAGTTTCCCAAAACAGTTTGAGAATTGAGTCTAGTGAGTCCTCAGACCCCACAAATATGGAAATCAGCTCTTGATCAGAGCTAGCATTCAGTTCAGGGTATTCTCCCAGGAGCATCCAACCAAACTTAGACTCCAGCACACCAGGCATGTGCTGACCTAGTTCAAGTCGTCCACTCATACAAACTCGTGCATAGATGTCAGCACCCAGCAACATGTCAACAGGACCAGGTTTGTCAAACTGAGGATCAGTTAATGGAAGAGACCCCAATTGGTTACGAACACATGGATCCACAGTTGCTCGTGGTAAATTGCTGGTGATTTTAGACAAAAAGAGAGTGAGTAAAGGAACATTGAAATACAACAGAGGATTGGATTTTACAACTAACAGCTCCCTTCAAGTTGACTGTACCATGCGCGAGACTACAGACCCTTTCCTTTACCATTTGAACAGGTAAATACAGCACTTTTGCAGCTGCCTCTGTACAGCACTTTTGCAGCTGCCTCTGTCATGGAGGACGCCTGAGCCGCACTGTCCAGTAAGCGTCGAATCACGTGTGGTTTACTGTCAGCATCATACACAGTTACCAGGGTAGTAGATAACAACACTGAAGTACGACTATGAGCTGAAAAGACACCCACAAATTGTTCAGTCTCAACATCAGCACTTGGAAGTATCATTTTCAACATGTGTTATTGGATTATGCCTAGATTGACCATCAACATGAAGTAGAGTATGATGCCTCTGTTTGCATCGAAAACACGTATGAGCCAAGGAACATGACACTACAGTATGGGCTGTTCCCAGGCAGTTGAAGCAGAGTTTCTTACTGCGAGCTATTGACTGTCTTTCTGATGGTGAGGCATTAACAAATGCTGAACATTTATAAACAGAATGAGTGGTCTGATGACAGACAATACATGGCTTTAACTGATTGAGCTCAGAATTAGTTACAAATATTGATTTGGGTGGTTGTGTTACATGACTTAGTTTTTGAGTTGGCCCCCTGGGCTATTTGACTGGTGCTTGGTTTGACTCATATCAATGGCATAGTCCATAGTAGAAACCCTTTCAAGCAGAAACTCTACAAGTTCTGAGACCTTAGGCATATCATTAGTCTGCCCTGCATGTGAGCTTTCAAACTGAGTGGGCAGCTCCACGTCCAACTTTCTCATTAAGACTGTTACAAGAACAGGATTTTCCTCAGTTACATTACAGCCTAATCCCTCAGGGGCTTATGCATTTTCATTGAATGTGCTGACAAAATAGCAGATGGATTTGTGATTTGTGAAGTTGACAGAATGCAAATTGAGGATTCTATTTATATACAATGTTGTCAGCTTTCTCAAATTTTGGTACTGAGATGTAAGAAGTTCCCATGCCACAGGATAGTTCTCAGAAGAAATTGGAAGATTTTTGACTAATTGTAAGGTTTCTCATGTGAGACAACCCATTAAATATTGAAACTTTTCAACTGTTGTGAATGATGGCCTGATACAACTGCGAAAACATAGACCAGTCTTCCCACTGACCAGAAAAAGTAGACAAATTGATCTTGGGAAGCCTTACATTTGCAGATGAACCTGCAACAGGTGGCGTTGATTCACTCTGAACAACATGCTTATCCAAAAACGAAGCCCTAACACCGCAAGTGTCAGACAGTAAACTAAACAGCTCATTATGTTTAGAGAAAGTATTTTCATCCAAGTTATCAGGAAGTGGATCTGACTGCAGTAAGATGTCACATATTGAATTTACAGTACTATCAATTGCCTACAGTTGTACACCAAGTGCGTTTACCTAGTGCACAATTTCTACAGTAATAAGTGGAGCACTTGTTAATGCCTGAAGACGCTCACTGGTGTGCCGTAATTTAGATTCCTGAGGTTTCAATTTCAATAAAAAATGCCTTGAAACCCATGTGAAAAAATTACTACAATGAAGAAAGCGAAAAAAAAAATGGTAGGCCTACAGAGAAGACAAAGCCCTAACCTATTGTGTCATAGCACAAGTGAGGTTATGTACATCTGATTAGGTGCAAAAATTGAAAATACTCTGGCTAATTAAAAAATACACAAAGTAACAAACACAACTGAGATGAGAAAAAATGGGTAAAATTACTCACCCACATGGCGAACTAATTTGGGACTGAGTGGATAACATCACAAAAATTGACACTAATACAGCACAATCAACATTGCATAAGCTATCACAAACATGTCGAATCCCTTGTAAATGGTGAAATGAGGGCAGATATCTTGTTTCTTCACAGGATATCTGAACAGCTGGTGATTTTCGGTGGTAGCGTCGGTACTTGATTGATGAGTGTGGGAGATTACAATTACATATCACACGCAATCGAATGACAAAATAAACACATAATTGTTTAGCGGTATAACACGTGATGCTATCCGGCCCAGAAGGCCAAAAATGTTATGCAATTCATACACAAACTTTGCCGGACAACCAACGATAGAGAGATTGTCACTACAAACAACTCACCCCGATGCCATCTTGAGTTCACTGATCTTCAGGGGTTGGCACGCACTACTTCCAGGACCAAGTATTCATGCACCCAATCACAAAGTCCGCTGACACATATTTATACACTTGCTTATAAAAAAAATACTGAACACACAGTATACCTTATATCTTTCATTACCCAGTACAAACTTAGGGCCATCACTGTAGAACACTTCCATAGTGGATACACAGTACATTACTGCATTCCAGAACTCGCTGTCCAAATTTTTCCGGCAATGCCATATAATGAGTGCATTTTTTACTGTCCATTATCAGCAGACACGTCCACCAAAAGGTCCCAAACTCCATCAATGTTATAGCAAATTCAAAGTTTTTAATATTAAATTGCTACTTCTCCGCCTAATTATTCCGTGGATGGCCCATCACATGGTGCATGTATTTAGGGCACACTTCACAAGTCCTGTTACTGGTGACAGCCTGCAGTTGACACCTTGCAAAATCATGAGAAAATGTACATCCACCCAAGGGAGTGATTCTGCAACAGATATCATAGATATTATTATAGCGTCTTTGACCACTGCTGAAAACTACATACAGGTCTAGACAATGAAAGTGGTGATTTTGCTTGTCTTGTTCTGATGTTGATTTAACATTTGGGTTTTCATTTTTTTAAAGATATGCTGAATTGTAAACTTACATGGCTTTTACATATGCTTCCATCACCAATGTCAAGTGTGATGTACAGATTACATTAAGGGCTGGTAAACATAAAATATTCATGGATTGTTTGGAATTTGAGTAACTTTTATAAAGTTAGCACTTATGAAATCAACCTTAGAAAAAAATCAATACTCATAATCACATACATGTTACAGCATATGTGCTGCTATACAAACTTGCATTTAAGGTGAATGAATGAAAATTGTTATACACTTTGATGTATTGAGGGTGTAACTTTTAAATTTATTGTTACTGAAGTTCGTTACTTTCCTAAAAAGAATTCCATGGTTCACTTGCACAATGCATGACGTGATAGTCCTTGGCAATTTGAATACCATATGTGGTGGAATCATACAAAATGAGGATAAAAGTAGACCTTAGCCAGGGTTTTAAAAGTACTCAGTAAACCGTGAACAACCCGTAGGTGAAATGTCAACATGTATGTGCAGTGTTGGAGAGATTGTGTAACTCATGCTTCTGACTGTACCGTACTGTAGATCATGCTTGTGCCCGGCAGGGGGAGCAGCCACCAACAAGCAGCACTTGACAACCAAAAACACAGCAAAGCTGGACAGGGAGACAGAGGAACTGAAGCACGATAAGATACCTCTAGATCTGGGCAAGTTGATCCAGCAGGGGCGCCAGTCTAAGAACTGGAGCCAGAAGGACTTGGCCACTGTGAGTCTTAATAGTACTGTACTTTGAAATTTTTCTACCTAGTTTTAATACAGCTGATGCCCTTGGTGTTGGCACTCCTGGTAAAATTATGGTTCAGTATTTGCTTGTGCCAAACCAGTGAACTGAAGGAAATTTTATAGTTATGAAGTGCAGGGAACACTTTATCTTGTGGTGCCCTTATCCTGAGGACGTGGCAAAGGGACATAACCCTGCTCAAAATTCAAGCAAGAACAAAACTTTATATTTGAAAAATTTTCTCAATGCAAATTTCAAAGGAGTATAAACCTGCAATTTGTCCAGAATAATCTACAATTACTGAAAGAAGGGGGGAAAAAAGAAACATTTACTTTGTTCAAAAATATGTTCACAACAAAAATACAAAGCTTGTAAAATATATTTTGTACTACAATTACAAATTACGTGTTATTCCAAAATTACAATTGTAAAAACAGATATACATATGTGCCACGACATGTGGCTGAATGCACGTATTCGCCAATTTAAAGTGGACTATCTATGAATTACTGAAAGTTCTTATAAAGTACACATGGGTACAAGTTATAATAATAATTTTTTTTACAAGTACACATGACACGTGGCTAATTTTAAAAGCCTCATATTTTAACAGAGTTTATTTTGAAAAATCATATGTACACCAGGGTGCTATGCAACTTTTAAATCTTTTAAAGGTTTTATTGTAACCCAACTGGATAAACTCATGATCTTCATTTTTTATAACAATACACCTGAAATGTGGCTAATTTTAAAAGCCTCATATTTTAACAGAGATTATTTTGAAAATTTCTAAAGTCAAAAATCATATACATGCCAGGGTGCGATGCAACTTTCAAATATCTTTTAAAGGGCTCTATTTGAACCCAACTGGATAAACTCATGATCTTTTAAATTTAACTTCAACCAACCCATAGACAATAATACTTGACAAATTTTACTACGGGCGTAAAAACTTTAAAGATCATTTTCCCCTAAGTAACTGTACATTAATTTACCACAAAGTCCAATATGGACACAATGAACCATAATATGGTTAAAACTGAACCCAATGTAAAACCACTTGGGTAAAACCTTTTATACTTTGCATCATTATTTTCGGCAAATACTAAATATTAACAATTATTAAAAATGCTGATTTGTAGGCAATGCATAAATTTGCAGTACATCTGCGCCATGATCTAAAGCGCCTACAATTATTAAGTAAATGTTATTTTTCCGGCTGGATGGGCCATGACTGTGTTAATTACATTACTGATGCAAATACTTAGCTTCTAGTCGGGACCCCAGGCTGTCCATGTCTGGTCTGCCAAGGCCGGTTCCCAACTATTTATACAAATTACTCACAATAACCCCTAGTGGGGTACCGCTAATGTCTTGTCCAATTCGAATCCGTGGAAGGTTCCACGAGATTTTAATTTTTGAAATAAAACTGTCACTTATTGGAAATGGTGCCACCTGGCGCATGCTCTGTGCTTGCAAACTGCCATTCCGCGATGACAGTGCCACACCGCGACACCTGCGTAAAACACCAGAGTTACTCGTTTTCAGAGTTGGCCAGTCCACGAACCCAAGAAGTATGTGTGGCATCTATGCTAGCTGTGAATAGCCATATTGTGTTTTCCTGCAGTCAACAAGAAACGTTTTATACACGGAATTAACTATGGACATGGAGAATAGGTTAGTCATATTATAAATCCAGCTAATGTGTGTTTGTATAGATAAAGGAATATTTATTTGTACTATCGTATACATTTTTAATGTTCATAAACGTCACAAACTGTAAACTTATGCAGTCTTTATTGTAGGCATGTTGATCAAACAGGTACATCAAGTTGGGCGAATTTTGCAGTATATTGAGACATGTTTCTCAATCTGTCATGTTTAGTTTTACATATACTATTAATTTTTTCATTGGATTGGTTATGGTTGTCAGGTCATAATGTGGTGATTGTTTTTCTATTTATTACAAGACCTTAATGGTAAGAGTCTTCCAAATCTTTCTGCTCCACTCCCCTTAAGCCAAAGTTCTGTGATATTTTCATCAGTATTAACAGTATTACACCCTTTTGTACAAATTAATTTTAAGTACCTATGTTTTTTTAAAATGGTAGAAGCCTACCAATAGTTTTTTGTAAAGCAGTGCTCACATGAGGCTTTTCAAAACCAAATGTAGTACTGGTATAGCTTTTGATTTAGTACAAGAAATATTCAGACTTTTTAGGAGCCAGATCAGGAATTACTGAAGAAAAATATTGCATTAGATCAATGTTCTCTAGTTAGTCCAAACAACTTTCTTGGAACATTGAACCATTTTGATGCTGCTATACAGATAAGAAGAAAATAGATTTTGAAAAATAACCATAACTATTTAGTTAATCGTACTTTAAATCCAGTTACTTGGTGCATCATAATAAATTTACAGTTCTGTCAAGTATTTTGACAGATATGAAGTAAAGGTGTAATAAACACACCATACTACTCAAACAATTTACATTATGCATCCAAATTTGGAGGTGTAACTTACTGTAAACTGGGGTTACTTTGCACTTGCTGGGGTAACTTTGCACCACTCAAAATTTTTGTTTTCATGTCATTTGGTAAAGAATCGCAGAGTGAATTTTTATTTTATTTACCCAGATAATGTTTGCTATCTCATCACCTAATGGCTGCAAAACAAACATTTGTAGTTATGCAAAATTACCCTAGTAGGTGCAAAGTAACCCAAGTTTACTGTAATTGAATTAATTGTAGTGATGGTTTTAATTTTTAATGATGAACGTTGATATTTGGTTGGAGGAATGTAATTAGAATACAGTGGAATCACATTATAATGACAACCGATGATGGCAAGATAAATTAATCTGTATAGAAAAAACAAAAATTTACTGTGCAACATAATTTATAGTCTATTCGGGATTTCTCCACTTTCTCTAATTAAACCTTCGAAAAAATACACCACTTATGATGTGTTTGGTTTCTTTTCCTACATAGGTCATGTGCATTACAAGGGTGGGGCTCGGCGCTCCACTCCGTGTCGTCGAATGCAATTATGTGCGCGGAAACTTACATGTTGACCATGTAAAAAAAATTTTACGATTTTAAAAAATTATAATAAGTGATTGTAATTGGTTATTGAGAAAAAATATGTTTGCTTGCAATCCCTTATTTTTAAACACACATATTAGACACTAAAAATAAATAGTAATTACATATTATAGCTGTTTAAACTATTTGACTGATATGACCTCTAATCTGATCTGCAATGTGTACGTGTAGTAAGCATTTCTGTTTCCTAGAACAGCATATTTTGTTGAAGGGTGACGTATTTTCTGTCGATGGAGTGACTGATAAAGCATAGAATGCTCGTGCTCATCCCATGGCCATATATCTGTCTCTTTTGCTTGAGCACGCTTGTCTTTACCAATTTATAGATTGTAATATTCAATATTTAAATGTGTTTAACTTTTTTTTTGTGTGTTTTAAATTTGTTTGGTGTAATTGAGTACTTGTGGGAAAGAGAAGCCTTGCACACAAGATATCAATAAATTCTTCTGTGGAGTTGCTAGGCAACCAAGAATAATGTGGGACAAGAATTCTATTGCCAATTTGCCATAGTATGTGTGCTACAACATTAAACCCTTTGTGTAAAATCATGAATACCAAAAACTACTCCAACAGGTAAGAAATACAATTTTACTTTTTTTTTTTTTCCTTTCTTTCTTTCTTTCTTTCTCCTGGTGTAGAGCTTGAGCAACACTATTGATACCCTTTTAAATAGTATTCAAATTCCAACTCTCTCTCTTTGTCTCTCTTTCTCTCTCACACACACACACACACACACAGAGAGAGAGAGAGAGAGAGGGGGGGGGAGAGAGAGAGGGGAGAGGGGAGAGAGAAAAAAAAATACATTCCAAAAACAGCATTATGGAATTTTTAATAAGTTCACATTTATGCAATGGATTCTTGATGGTGTTCACTAAGCAAGTTCGTATTAACTTTGAATTAATTAGTTATACAAAATCTGGTTCAACTGGCTTGACTTAAGAGCAAATTCCATCTCAGGACCTCTGGGTAAATTAATTTTCAAAAGAAAACTGGTGCTTTTTAGGACAGATAATTAAAATATAACCATGATAACATTTCTGTTATCATTCTAAATGTAGACTAACTAGAAAATATTAAACTGACAGATGTAAACATTTGAATTTACTCATAATGTTTACCAATCAAAGTGTCATTGTGAAATATACAAAAAATGGCAATTTTATATGTTTACTCCCTCTTCCCTCCTTGCTGCTCTGCCTCTTCCAGCTGTTCTTGTGATCAATACTTTTCTCCACTCTTTGTGTTATGTTGAAAATAATCATGAACACCATGTTCAACGTACACAGTTTTTATTGTCAAACTTCGCCGGGTCATTCGCATGCTGGTATACACAAAGCACAGAAATTGACACAAACAAACACAACTAACATGGTGGCATAATTGCTGATCACTTCATTCCAGTAAGTGCTAACATAACACTACGTTCCCCTCTTTTTTTTTTTTTTTTCATACAAACATTTCTCGATATAATTACTGATTATGATTATGGTACTTCACATGACAAGATAGAACAATATCCTTTTTGATAACACCTATGATAATTACAATGGCTTACTCTCAACATACTTTGCTACATGTGTTACACATATCCAGCAAGCCCTCCATTACTAAAAATAAAACGGATGAAAAGCGTGCAGGAATGTTGATTTTACACCCTATCTTGAAACTCTAGATGTTCCTCCATCACCACCTGAAAAGCCACGAAATCTTTCCTCCTCTTCTCCTTCCGAGACCTGACCTGTGTAATTTGCAACACATTTTGCTTATCCTGACTTAGTTGAAGTATGGGGAATGGCATGGGGAAGCTCTCATACATGTCTGCCTTCTTACGGTTATTGACTTTCACCTGACATTGGTGAACCTTCCTGAATCTACCCTCACCTAGTTTGCCTATACAGTGGGCACCCTATCTACAGTATTTAGAGAGGGTTGTCAAAAAAATTTCCGTAAATGCAGGATTTCAGGAGATGAAATTTCTGACGTGTACATCAATGAAATACAGCTTCTAATATTATTATTTGACTTCATGTTGAATATAATGAGTATGTACATTAACTGTGACTAAAGTTTAACTAGTAAACACAATAAAAGTGGGAACTAAAAAAAAGTATTACTGTATTAGTACTACTGTAAATAATACACTAAAAAACATTTTACATCAGCTTGTTTAAATAAAGAATAACATTTTAGCCTGCATTCAGTGTCAGATGACAATACATTTATTGTCATCTGACACTGAATGCAGGCCAACCTAAAACTTTTAAACCCCATGAAAATAATATGGCGCCGAATGCAAGCCAAATTTTTAATGTCTTGCACGCACTCAGTCAACTAAGAGCAAGCGGGGAGATTATTGACTGGCAGTGTGTTCACTGCGGGCGAGATGGCGAAGGGGAAGTCTCGGTAGTGGAAGGAGTGAAACAATATACCTCTCCACGTTGCTATCTACACATGTTGGCGACACCTAGCGCACCTGGCAAATGTCTGTCTTTTAAAGTAATTATAATTATATTTCACTCCAAGAAAACGTGTAGCTTTGAGAGAGAAATGAGTATACAATCAATTAAAATGTAATTCTTCTCTGTCTTTAATAATTAATAATTGAAAACCATGTCCTCTGATTTTCCTCGACCTGTCGCGAGTTATGTTGCACACGGGCTCAGTGCTTATCCATTGTTAGACGACAAAAGGAGTTGAATAGGCCTTTGCAATATATCAGTTTATTTAAAAGCTGTGTGTCAAAGAAATGAATGAATATAAATCCTTAGATTTCCTAGCAGGAAGTTACTGTAAATGAACTTTACCCTTAGTAATGCAAGTCACTCTTATGTTCAAACAATTTTTGGCAACAAAGAGGGGTCAAGTATATGGTTCTGGGCATATAATTTTATTTGCGAAGATGCTGTCCATTGAGTTAAATTAATATTTTGTTTTCAAATCATGTTGATTTTATGCCATATACAAAAGAAAATATTTTTGCAAATAATAATTCCTCCTTAAGATGTATTGTATAATATTTTTAGGCGAAACCAATTGCTTTGAAATACTAGTGATGTTAGATGTAACTATTTTGAGTGACGGATAATCTTAAAATTTCTATCACCACCAGTAAGGTGCAAGTGTGTGGGAAGGAAAGCAAGCGCGTGGGGCCAAGTGAGAGGATACACAATTTTTTTTTTTTTTTTTTTTTGTTAGACAAAACAGCTTCCCCTCTCAAAGGCATGTAAGGGGAGGAAAAAAGGTCCATGGCTGAGAGAGAGAGAGAAGATACATGTATAAGAAGAGGGGGCAAGCCAGACTCTCACCGTGCCACAGAGCAGTGATAAATGGCTGTGCGCCTGACGTATTTTGTACCCAGTTATTTGACATTTGCATAAACAACCAGCTTAAAAAAATTGTTGCTGGAATTCTTAGGTGACAGGACAGATATATATTTTGGTTAACGTAATATCAGATAAATGAAATAAGGGGTGGCTTTATCATTATTTTTGTAGGAGTTTTGCTGGGACAACTGAAAATTAACTGTGGATATGGTTTATCGGTACATTCATTTTGGTACATCAAGAATCCACTATATATATATATATATATATATATATATATATATATATATATATATATATATATATATACACACACACACACACACACTCTCTCTCTCTCTCTCTCTCTCTCTCTCTCTCTCTCTCTCTCTCTCTCTCTCTCTCTCTCTCATATGCGACCTGGCACCCACTTTTTAAGGGCTTTGTAATTCTGTAAATTTACCCAAATCTTCTGGTTGATTTGATAAGTGTAAAGTTTAGTCACGGGTTCATTTTGAGTAAACTCAGGTTTGTCTTGCATGTCATATCCACTGGGAGCTAAGAGTGACGAAGGATGACACAGTAAATAGGAGAAGAGAGATGCCATTGGAGAAAGGCCAGTCACTGAGGAAGGTGTTAAATGATAAGCTAGCAAGGTGTCACTTAACCTTTGGTTCATAGATATGCTGTCAGTAGGTCAACATTTGTGGGTAGCAATTTTTTGAAAGCTTTGTATAGACCTTTCATTAAGCCCATTTATATGAGGTTATATGGTGGAGAAAACAACAGCTTTATTGAACTATACTTACAAAAGTGAGCTAGATTCTGTGCACAGATTTGGGGGGGGGGGGGGGGGGGGAAGGATTGTTACACACAATTTTATGTGGGAAGGCAAACCTTGAAAACACCTCCATCAGGTACTTGAGAATGGACTAAAAGCTAGTATTTACAAGCAACATAAAACATTCCACTCATTTAGAATACATATAGCATAATATAAAGTAATCCAAAGAGTTCAACTGGGCCTTATGGTGCAGGCCAGTTTTGCCAGGAACCTTGGTTACTAACATTTTGAGTTTGCTGACAAACTGAACAGCACTGAATTTTTTTACAGATGTGTCACTGTCCATTCCTTCCCAACTATGAGCGAGTCAATCTACAAGAACGTACTATACCTGCATAGCCATGATGTAAAATTAACACCACCTTCCGTTGAACTTCAGGAATTACTACCCTGTTTCCGTACAACTAAAACCCCCACTTTGACTAATAACCTATCCTGGTTCCTGAAGAATGGTTTAAGAACTTTGTCTGAACAATTGTTTGGCCATCCCACTTCACAATTATTTATTACCTTTTTTAAACATGTCCTTACTCGTTGCTTGGGTAACTTCAATTGGGGAGACAAAGTGTATGATGAGGTACAGAAAGTAGCATTTTTTTACACCAACATAATCAGAACTGGGCAATTGTGACATGGCATCTGCCTTGGAATTGTACTAACCCTTCTTGTTAACAATAGGCTTAGTGTAATTATATGCAGATAAAGTCACAGCCCAGCGTAATAGCAGCTATGAAGTCACATGTGGAAGTCTCTTGGCTCCTGAGAACAATGGTTCCAATGGCTGGTGATCACTGACAATAGTGAAAGAGTAACCGTATATGTACTTATGAAATTTCTTCACTCCAAATATTACAGTAAGTGCCTTTTTTATTTTCCCCAACTGACTAATTAGTTGGTTCAAACACTATCAACAATGCTTGTTCCAAAAGACTGGTTTTACTTTTGTTAAAAGCACTTACACATTGTGAGCATCCAACTGGGCAAGGACAGTATTCAAATTCCATGTACACTCCTGTTTATCTTTGCCCCTAATCAAGATGTAATCTAAGAATGCTGCTACATTATCTAATCCAAAGTGGCCTCAGTGACTGATTGAAAAATAGCTGGGGCAGAAGAAGCCGAGCTAAATACCATTTATTAAACCTATACAATCCATGTATGGTGTTAAAAATAAATAGCTTTCTCCTGGGTTTCTCAACTTCTAACTATAAATATGCCTGGGTGAGATCAAAGCGGCAGAACCTGTGACAACCTACAAATCAGTTGAAAATATCCTCTCCTTTATGCAACTGATACTGGTCCACTCTTAAATGATGGTTAACAGTAACCTTAAGATCTACGCACAGGTGAATTTAGCCCAAATTCTTTTGTACAATTACTATTGGACTTGCCCACTGGCTAGACTTAACACGTGAAATAATACCAGGCTTTTCTAATGTGCGAAGCTCATCTCTCACATTTTGAATTAGGATGTATAGTACATCATAAGTCCAATAAAACAATGGAGTGACACTTTTCTTTTACATTAATATTAACTTTAAACCTTGAAATAGGTTTGTCGTTGTTAGTAACAGAGAATGCATTAGCATATTGGTTTTTCAGTTCAACTAGCACTTCAAGTTTGCTAGTATCACCAGACTAACTGACTAAATGCTCGGACAACCTTTGCAGTAAGTTTTCCTGCCATCCTGGCCACAATGTTGGCAACCAGTTTTTACTCAATAGAGAAGGAGCAGTTAAGTCATTCATTTGCAACCAATAATGGAAGTGTGTGCATAGATCATTACACTTCACTTGTAACTGAAATTGAGTTAATTCATTCTGCCGAAACTTTTGCTCATAAAGGGCCAGACTACAAAGGGTACCAGCACTTCCTGTGTATACTACAAAAGGGATGTCAACACTGTTTACATTTAATTGTATTGAAGCTGATTCAACTGGCAAGTCTGAGGCATATGCTCGCATAACGCTTAAAACTGATCGCTCTTTTACCTTGGAGCTTTGGCACATCCTAGCAATTGACTCATACAGCCACAATTAAAACACACCTATAGTCCATTCCCCACTAGAAGAGAATTTCTCGGAGTCCTTCAAAATATCTCCTTGCAGGTCCATTTCATAGCGTTCCACCAAATGTAAACAAACATTGCCATGTGACTGCCATGTAGCATATGTCAAAATCAATGTTTACATTGAATTGTGTGTGTACGGTGTTCGTATACTTTTGCTACGTCTAAACATAAACATTGAAATGTGACTTTTACTTTTATACCTGTCAAATGGGTTGTTTATTGTTTACAGCTTTTCAAAGAATTAAGTCGTATAAAAAAAAACATTCTGTACGAATATTCACAGTTTAGACCTATAACATTATTTAGGTCAGCTTTATGACGTTTTAAAATTGCCTGAATTGACTGTACTTCATACGGTTATTTTACATTAATATATTTGTTTTCCACAACATAGCTCAATACGTGTAATGCACGTTAGTATTTTTCCGCAATTGTGTTTAACACTGTTATAACTGCGAGGTAAAGGGCTGTATTAATTATTATCCTTTTGTTATTGATATGTGTTGGGTCATTTCTTTAAAAGGACGGCCTCAGTTGGAATACATATTAAAATGAAGGAACAACCAGTCAAACGAAAAAGGCACATTGAGTTCAAGGACTCATTTGCGAGGACACACCCTCATTAGGAAGAAGGAGATAGTCCTGGTTTTAGACGATGCTGTAGAGAATGAAGAAGCAATGGGACCTGGTGAGATGAAAAGAAAAAGGATGACAAAAGAGAAGATGAAGAAAAAAGCATGAGGAGATGGTCCAAACAAATTTCAGATCCCGATCGCATCCCGATTAGTCACTTCTTACGACAAGCACAGGGTGGCTGTGGTGGTATTCTAAAACCCCACCACCACACGGTGGATTATTTTGAGGCTTCTATCATTAGGAACAACGCAAAACATGTAATAGGTGAACGACTATATCCAACATTTAGTCTAACCAAGCGTGTGCCTGGTAGGGTCTCAGACTACCATGCACTTGTTGCAGATTCAAATCCTGGTCATTGCAAAGTTTTTTGGGGTGTTAAAATTAACTAGAATATTCATATTATCACACGAAATCTGTTCATTAAAGTCTATTTATTTAAATAACCGTGCTAACTATTAAAATACTAAACGATGAATTGTTAACAGTAACAATAAAATGGCAGGTTTTGACAATAGGGCTTATTTATTGGTAATAAACACACATCTCAGAATTTGGTCAACAAAACCCATTATTCACTTTTGAATGTAATTTTGCATTTCTCCCTTTTTATTTGAAGACCTTACACTGCAAAAGAAAACAGTATATCATGTGTGCAAATGATATTTGTGAGCCCACCTTCTACCACGGTGAAACCATAACCTCAGTGACGGGACATGTTACAACTTACGTTTGCAAGTCTGATGACATGGCTTTTAATGTTGGCACTGGCTTTTAGGAATATATTTTGTCCAAGCAAAATTTGAAATTGTTGTGTTTTTAACTGTTTGCATGAGTTACAAAGCTGTGTTTGTAATGCTTCGACGTTTTCGTGGAGGCTTACAGTAGTTCGTGTCGTGTCGATTGCCAAAGTGATATGCATGCGCCTGTATTTATGAAAATGTTGTCAACATGTTTCATATGTGACAGCGGGAACTGGGTTGTTTTAACCATGAACAGTTGTTACAGACTATAGTTATGATGGTAGTTTCATCACCGAGTTTTGAATTAGCATATACTGCCTGTTTTGGTGTGCTCCTTGGCCAACTCTTCCCCTCCCTTGCTATCCCCTCCTTCCCCTCTCGCTGCTGCCACTCCTCTGCTGGCTTTTACCTGGCCAATATCATTCTGCTTCCTGACATATATCGCAACATATTGGTACTGTGTCACAATACCGATTTAGCCATTATGGAGAACAATTCATAGATTGACTGCAGAATATAGGTAAGTCGTGGCATTAGTCTGGGAACTTATTTCTAAATGGTTATAGGTATCTTGGGTATAATTGACCTGGTGTTTATCGGTGTAGTGAGTGGCTTTTGAGCACTAGCATGAGTTTTAACAAGATTTCTCGCTTACCAGATGGAATCCCAAAATACTTTAGGGTGATTCATTCTTTTGAAGTGTTCTGGCTTCGGCCGTCTTTTACTACTGTTTCATACGTACCCATATGATTGCCACGACTTGTTTGGTTTTATGCTGAAGGTATGGTGTTCATTTTGATGTGTACCGGAGTTGCAATTACTTCTATTCAAAAATAGATTTAATAGTTATTATGATTATTCATATTAATAAAAAGGTAGATAGAATATAAGTAATATTTTAATGCAGCTGAATCGCTGTACCTATAGGGTGGTTAGTAGAGACTAAGTTGAGTCATGTTAGATTATGAAGTTAAAATTAGTTTCGTTAAATAGCTGTGCTTCTTGAAAATGCATTTTGCATGATACATTTTGAGAGAGGTTATATATTCTCACACCACTTTTGTAAAAATAAACTTACGTGTTTTCTTGAGGTGTGTGATTCTTCATGCCTTTTAGTCCATGGGCCAGGCCCTAAAATATGGCTATTTGGTATGAAATGGAGGTACCAAGAATCCTTTACATCAGTGATTCCCTATATTCTAGGGATGCCACAAAGGAAACTGGACAGCCCGAGTTTGACAATTTTCTTAGAAGCCTTTCCACGAAGCAAAATTGATTTTAAAAGTTTCAAAACATTAGTTACAACATGTTTAAACTTTAAAATTTGAATTTATACAAAGCTAAGAGAATTTACTGGTTTTCTTAAAAGGACTCAATATAATCAAAGTATGTTGAGTTTAAAATCTCAAAAATAGCCTTCAACATAAATTTTTATGTTTTCTGTACATTTTCCTTTTCATAAGGATTTTGTCGGCTTCATATATTAACACACACTATTCTTCTTAGCACTGATTACTTTGCCTGGGCACGGCAGAGTGTCCCAGAATGTTTACGTAAATTATATTGATTAGATGGCACATGGCCATTAAACTTCGCCAATATATGTTACGTAATTGCACTGTTATCTTGTAAAGTCTATAACAGCTGATTGAAAGTTAGTTCATACTATATTGGATTGCGTAACTCCTGTCTGATTGATTTTAATTGCATACTGTTTGTAGGTACATGTTTACTAAGTGATAGCTTATTGACAACTATTTAATTACGTAAGTTTGTTCATGCATGGCTCTATCTACACTCACTCATTACATCGTCTCACCTTCTTCGATGACATAATTGCACTGTTTTTTTGTACAGTCTATTACAGCTGATTGAAAGTTAGTCCATACTGTATTGGATTATGTAATTCCTGTCTGATTTTAATTGTATACTGTTTGTAGGTACATGTTTACTAAGTGATAGCTTATTGACAACTATCTAATCACGTAAGTTTGTTCGGGCATGGCTCTACCTACACTCACTCATTACATTGTCTCACCTTCTTCGATGGCCTTCCCCTACATCTCAAATTGTCAGGGATGCTTTTGGGGGAGACCCTGGATTTCCTTGTCCTGTTGTTGTTAGAGCGCAATCTGATGTTGGCTGATCTGTAATTATAGCAGGTGGATTTGCTCTTCAGGGATGCGGTCCGGAGGTTGGGGTGGTGTCATCCGGTACCATTATTCGTCCGCTGTCTCGTCATTGTCCAGGTGTAGCTGGCGGAATAAGGTGTCCAGTTGGTAGTTTGTTTTCCCTGGGCAATGCTGCACCTTGAAATCAAACTTGGTAAGGAACATATCTCATCTACCGAGTTTGGCCTTGGCATTCCTGGACTTCCGCAGCCACTGGAGGGCTTTGCTATTTGTCCTTAGTATGAAGTGAGCATCTTCCAAGTAATACTGGTACTTTCTGATGGCCCAGATGACAGCGAGGCACTCTTGTTCGTTAATGTGATGCCTTTGTTCCACGACGTTGAGCTACATACTGGCGTAGACTATCACTAGGAGGTTGCCGTTGGCATCCTCTTGGTATAGGACGGTGCATAGGCCGTTTTGGCAGGCATCTGCCTGAAGGATGAGGGGTCCCTCCCTGTGGTCAATGCAGCTGCTTCATGTCTTTGAAGCTGTTTTTGAGAGAGTGGAAGGCAGTGCGTTGTTTTGTTTGGGCCCCCATTACCGCCGAGCTTCTTTCTCTAATAGTGGATGCCACGGTGCCATATGACTGGCGATATCTGGCATGAAGTCCCGCAGACAGTTGCAAAGGCCGAGGAAGCAGCGCAGTTGCTTCTTAATGGCAGGTTCTTCGGCTTTCTGTATAGCTCTGATGGAGTTTGCTTGAGGGTAGGTGCCTTTGGGTGAAACTATATGACCCAGACTTCCCGAAGTGGCTTTTTATGAGCTTCGCTGTCATGTTGTGGAGTTCCAGGCACTCTTAATACCCTGTGAAGGTGTTTGAGGTACTTCTCCCTGGTTTTCGAGTAGACTATTATGTTGTTGGAGTGCGCAAAACAGAACTACCCAATGTATCCCGTCAGGACCTCAGACATGAGTTTTTGGAAGGTGGCTAGTTGCATTCTTCAGCCCAAAGGACTTGAAACTAGAGGGTTGCTTCATTTTGTTCAACTGTTCCATGATAAAGTGATGACATCTTGTGGACATTCTATACAGTCTGGTGTAAACTGGGGTTGTGGTCGTCAGACATATTTAGTGCTGGATAGTACATGTCTGTTGAAGGGTCTCCTGTGTGGTCATCTAGGACTTTCTTAAATTGTTGGAATTCCTCTTCACGTAGCTTGTGATAAATTTCTCTCCTCTGAGAAGTGGTGGTGTCACAGCATTGGGACAGGGCTCCCAATTGACAGTACAGTAAACCTTCAGTTCAGCGGACTAATTGGGGGGAGGAATAGTCCAGTAAACCAGAATGAATGACAAAGTACCAAAATCATGTAAATCTACTTGTTTTAGAGTGGAATGTATACAGCATATATTTGTGTGGAACACTCAGTCAATGACGTAGAGACAAAATAACGTGCACGGGGATGGTCTTTCTCCTGTTTCATACCCGTAACCTGTCAAAGCCATTTTGGTGGTGCCAGGCCATCCCGCCCCTTGTACTCCCATACCCTACCTTTCCCGTGTTTTTTTTTTGTTGCCTTCCTCAAGCATAGATGATTATCTGAGGAGGGTCCCCATCCCCTTGCTCCGAGTATGACAGGCGACACTGCAGTCTGACTAGCCGGTGGTCGGGCCGCTGTTTCACTGCGAAGAATACAGGCACATGCAGTGATAAACTTACAATACAAGCAATATGCAGTTTTACCTGGAAAAAAATCATGGAGTATTTGGCAGAGAGGTAAAGTTTGGCATTCTGAATAACATACTAAATTTGCGACCTCAACGCCCCTGTGCTTGTTCCGACATATTGGAAATATGGTGCCCAAAATCAGTTTTCTGCCAATAACTCGTTTTCAGTCTACCCTAGACAAAAAGTAGTTATTACAAAAATTGTAGAGCATCAAATTCTCTACAAGTTTTGTATAGAAATTTTTTATAAAGTGAATAGTTTTTGAAGTAATCTCATTTTTATTACTGTATATATGTAAAAATAGCACAAATGCTAACTTATTTAGGTGACATTGTATTCGTTATCGAGTAACATTAAACCATTTACACTTTATACTCGTTTCCACACCACCAAGAGGTAGAGTACTTGGCACTTTTTTTATTGTGATTTCCCCATGAGGCCTAATCCACATTATTGATTTCTATTCTCTCCGTTTTGATGCTCAGGTTGGAACAGTTGATTCGCTGTTTACTTGTGTAGTACTTGACCGAGTTATTTTCTCTGCTATCTCCTTCTATATTACAATTATATGCAGACAGGTTGTTCATGTTAGTTTTGATTTCTCCCTCTTCCTCGGGAGTAATTCGAAATGTCAGAAACGTTCCCTCACGAGTGTCTGCTACAATACATGCAAATGACAGAACACTTTAAGCCCGTATTTCTGCAGCCACATCCTGAGTCACATCCTTTTTTGCACTTACAAGAGAGGAATGAAAGGAAAACTTCAGGAACAGGGTCTTTAGTTGTTCTGACTGGAATTAATCCAGTTTTACTTCTCTTCCATCCCCATTTTTCTGGATTTTTGTGAACCCCATACCATGTTTGAATTTGATGGTATGTTCGAAGTGAATGTTGTTGTGTTGCTGTTGGTGATAATTAAGCAAGATCCAATTTGCTTTTAAAAACAGATCTTGTGAAATGTTGGTACCGCAGGAAATTCAAAGATATGTTTTTTTTTAGGGTCTC
This sequence comes from Dryococelus australis, assembly GCA_029891345.1. Lineage (NCBI taxonomy): Eukaryota > Metazoa > Arthropoda > Insecta > Phasmatodea > Phasmatidae > Dryococelus > Dryococelus australis. The sequence continues at coordinate 97,327,935 of CM056995.1, read as the reverse complement.
CATACGGTGCAATTAAGAATTTTTCTCCTGCTGCAGCGATGGTGTCTGGATCTGCTCCTTCTTCCTTGAATACCTGTACAGTTTGACTTAGTTGTTCAGAATTTCAAGTATCTTCAAGAATTTCTTCTTTCCTTGACCAAAAATTGCAAATGTCGTGTCACAACCGCTGAAAGCATGTAGAAACAATATGTTATCTGCCAATGTTGGCTTAGCTTGCAAATATAGTTGAGAGTAAACTTGTTCTATAACTTTTCCTTTGCCTGGTTTTTTTAAATATACATTTCAATGACTGTTTGCCAGGGCTACTAATAGAACAAGAAGATCTATATCCTCTCCCACAATGAAAACAGTATTAAATGATGAGGCCATATTTGTTGCTGTCGTTACGATCAGTGTGTGAGCATTTTCAGTTGCCTGATGAACAATAAAATTTTATATTTCAAATCTATTTTTAACCATAGAAATAAGGCAACTTTTGATTTTTTCGTTCGCTAGAAATCTGGACTGTGTGAATGTCGTGTTCATTGTTTCTTCGAAAAATACATCAACTGATGATTCCTTGTTAGCTCAGAGAAGTTGTTCTGCACTCTTCGTGCTTTTGTTTGCTGCATCAGTCGGACATCCATCGTATACAATAATGGCATTTCGAACCATTATGTATTTCCACGTACTGTATGTATTTTGTGCAAATAGCTGAGAAAGATTCGTTGCGATGCCATTGGACTCTGTGTAACAGGAACCCACCATCTACAACATGAATGCTGCTTCTGCATTGCAGATTTCTTGAAATTGGTGTACAACTGTTGTAGAGATGATTTTGGGCCTTTACGCATCCCATCCTCAGTAAACAGCGACAAGGGAAATGGGGTAAGTTCAAATTGAAGGTACTGTTGTAACTCTTCATCTGACTTTTTTATGATGCACATTCTATGAAAAATAAACAATGGATCAGTAGGGACTGCAACATCTGCTATTCTTACAATGCTATTGGCAACTCGAAGAGGAATGACCCTATCCTTACGTTTAAATTTAACGGAGTCAGAAGTCCCTGCCAATTATGCTTGAGATCCCAACTATGCCAATCTCCAGAAACAAGTGGCAATTAATATGCTCATCTCCAACAACTCCAGTGCCAATAGACATTATATCACGAGTTTTTGGAAATGGATGGTACAGAGTTAACCAGTTGGTCAGTTTTTCGAGATCTTCATTGTCATGTAAATAGCATGAATTTCTCACGTCGACGTGCTGCTCTGTTGATTCCAGAGATATTCCACAAAATCTTTCAGTCTCATCACACACATTATGTAGAAAAACCATCCCTAGTGTCCACTTTGTCAGGACACTATCTGTTATCCCACGTCCATGAGTAAGTCCACCAACACATTTCATGGTCCTCATCAAAGTTTGTTCAATGGTCATGTCAGACCATATTCCTGACCAAAACTTTTCAGAGCATCTTATGGTGAAATATCCATTTCCTGTAAATAATTTGTATTCTTTAGGATCCATGGTTTCTTCTAAATTCAGCATATCCTGCAAATACAAATGACAAGACTTTGCATAGAAGTAGTGACCACTTGCATGAAAGAATGGCAGCATTTTTTGGACTGTATCAAGATGAAGTTTCTAATTACCCATTCATTCTTCTTCAATGAACTGCTTCATCAAAGTCATCATTCTGAAATACTGCACCCATAATTTTGCAGTGGATCCATAACTTTCTATTTTTTGAATTTTGTTCTTCAATTTTGTAGAAATCTTGCTCACCTGCTGTAAGAATTACAGCCTTATTGAGGTCTATCAGCACGTTTTCCATTGCAAGGTGATCCTCTTCACCAAAATCAATTGACTGCGAGATAATATTTGCGAAAGCAAGGTGGGACAGACTATGAGCTCTAACTGCACGAGCATATGCATGTTCTGTAAGCAATTTCTCCACAGAATTTTGATCATAGATAGTCTCAAGAAGATTCTTTAGTCTGCTTCCAGCCATTTTGTAACCTATACATCCTATAAAAGACATCAACAAGTGAAATCCTCCAAGTCTTACTATAACATTGCTTAAGTCTTCCTGATTGTAGTTGGACATAATGTCTCGAGCTTTCATATAAAGTGGCTGATCGAACTATACAAAACACGTACCCTGATTCAAAGATTCACATTTTTTGATGCGGAAATGAGAGCAGTAAGAATAGTGTCGTAGCCGCTAGGTGGAGCATTGATGAATGTAAGTCATAGTACTTGTGAGCTTGAAATAGGGTCGCGAGCGGTTGCTCGTTCCATGAAACCATTCCATCCAGGTATTGATGGAAACTTTGCCCATTTTCCATAAAGCCTAAATAAATCCGAAGCTGAAGGTACAATTTCGGTTGATAAAGGATTCATGTTTTCCAAGTTTGCTACTTATATTGCTTTTAGTCCTGAGTCTTTTTTTTCTTTTAAAAGCAGACAATGAAACAGATCCATGCTTCCCTACAACTGTCGTTGATGGCATTATGGAAAGACGTTCAGTAATCTTATCCGGAGTAATAGCAGTCTTAGGAGTGATGCGATTAATACCTCCCATTGCATGAAATGTGCCTAACCCATCTAAGGTATTAGTATTAAAATCAGCATTGTCATATACAAATTGTGAGAATGCATTCAGCTGTATCATGGTACCTGGGTGCATGATTGTCGAAACTTTAAAAAGAACAGCCTCACTGTATGATGCAGAAAACCCTAATTATGATGAAACATCTAGGAGCTGTCTTGATCTGAACTTCTTGTACAAGAATGTAGCCACTCCAATTTGTAATGGTGACAAAAATTACCAAGGCCGTACTGCAGAAGTGACTGCATGAAATAAAGCAGTGCAGCACTTGGTTTCCCACTTCTGTAGAGAACCTTGCTTATTCTTCAAAATAATTTCCTGAAAAAAAGTATGCAAGTTTTCCGGGAAAACTGTATTTGCATCTTGTAAGAAATTGTCAGAAGGTGGGTACTGATTTGTTTCGTACACCTGCGATAGAATATCCTCCAGGACAATCGATGTTGCAGCTCGAACAATGTGTAATCATTCTTCCTTGGGATCTAATTTCTTGTTATTGTGCCAAGTGTCAGCAATTTGTAACCTGTGTTCCGGAAACAGACGACCGGTGATTTGTTTACTGTAACAGCAATGAGAATATCCTCATCATATTTTCGAAACAATTTTGCTTTCACTGTTTTGACATCTGGGCGTATTCTCCTTCGATTTGATTCATTAAATCACTCAAAAAATTGACATTCGTCTGAGTTCTGTTCAAGATACAAGTAAATATTTTCCATTGCATCTTCAACACTCATGGCTGATGAGCTCCTCTTATTTTCTCCCACTGATGGTGGATTGTAGAACTTTTTCATATATGAACTGTGGTATTTACGATTGACTGCAACTAAATAAAAAATGGGGCGAAGGCGATGAATTACTGTTTGTCCCCAGTCATCCTTGCGAGTTTCAGCAAATTTCACAATGTTATCTTACACTGTTAAATTTGTGTACCTCGTCGTAAACAATTTCAGTCTGCTACACTTTTTTTTTTTCCAGAACTTCTTTTTTAATTTCTTTACCACAGAAAAAGCACCCATTCTTAAAATTAAAGATTGGAGTAGCTTATCGCAATAGTGATGCTGAACGAATTGAATTGCTTTCCCGACACAGTGCACATGCAATCAATTTTTTGTTGTTGTAATGCTTTCAGCATGCTTCGTGCACAGTCACAGACTCAAGGTTCTTAATAAACCTTTTGCTTTTGTTGTCTTTTAATTTAATATTTGACTGTCTAAAAGTATTCAAACATTTTTTTTTTTCACATTGCAAGTGTTGCCATATTTCAAGTCTTTTTCGTATATGAAACATATCTTGTCTGTAATAGACATGGCCATTGAACATAGAACATGCCTCTATATTGTCTGTATACAAAAGTTCAATAGTTCATCCATATTGCTAACTGCGGTCTTATAACAAATCACAGGCACGATGGCAGTTATCTAAAAAATACAAGAAATGTTAATATCTTGCAAATTAATAACGTTGAATCATTAAAGATTAACACAAGAAGAACATGATCGTAAGCTGTGGCCCTGATGTATCTCTCCCTGATCTATCGGTATTAAGATAAAGATTACTTGTGTTGACAAATTATTGGTTGATGTTCCTGGGCTACACCTCAAAGTTAGTGATGTTTACGTCTGTAATAATAACTTCTTCTTTGCTTAAACCTTGTAAATATTTACAGTACGTAAAATAAGAAAAAAATTGTGCAGAATTAAAAGTTATAGTTTCTCATTGACTGTACAAAAAACTTAAAACTATTAATAAATGCAAGTGCTCTAAATAAGCATAACCCTACATATACTTGTTTTTGGCAGTGATGTGATGTTTAGTTGTCCCGTCTCCAAGGTGGTGATCCAGGTAGTACACAGTGGCATGCAGCAGTAGTACTGCCAGAGTTCTCCGCCCTTGGTAGTTTCAGAGAAGTTGCAGGTCACTGGTTGCGTTGGTAGATCATAATCTCTGAACCTCTGACTCTCAACTGCCTGACTGAAGTCCTGAGCGCGTCTTGGGAGGGGGTAGTCATATTGTTGAAGGCGTTTGTGCCTCGCTTCTCACAGGTAGGCTTTCTGTCTCATGCTTGTCAGTCTGCTGGTTGTACAGTGCATGGAGAAAGTAATCAGCCACGAAACGCTTATGACGGATCTTTCTCAAAACATGGACATACAGGGGAATCTGATAGTGCACTATTGGCTGGTGGGTAATGTGTAATGTTAAAACTAATAAATAAATTTGTAAGATTTTATTTACAATTAAAAAAAAGTGCGTACACTCAGAATTATGTGAAAATGAGTAAAAGTGCTTTTGAATAGATAATTAGTTGATAAATACAATGTCGCCTAAATAAGTATGAATTTATGTAATTTCTACAAATATTCTGCAAAAAAAATTAAATTAATTAAAAAACTATTTACTTAAAAAAAACTATTTATACAAAACTTGTAGATAATTTGATGCTCTACAATTTTTGTAATAACTACTTTTTATCTAGGGTAGACTGAAATCGAGTTATTGTCAAAAAAACTGATTGTGGGCGTCATTTTTACAATATGGCGGAGCGAGCGGCAGCGCGCCGAGGTCGCAAATTTAGTATGTTATTCAGAATTCAATACTGTGCCTCTCTGGCAGTTTTCAAAATTCTGTGATTTTTTCTGGTAACTCCAATTTTAGCTCCCTGTTGCTTGGTCTACAAGGAGGCTGGAGGGGAAAGCTGTGGTGTTGAGAAATACAGCAAAGGGGTTGGAGTGATTTTTTTCATTAAGCTAGTTTATGTACAAGTTGGGGTGACGTCTCAGCTCTACACAAAAATGGCAGCAAGTAGGACTCTTTAAGTATATTAATATTTTCTGTTATCTTACAAGCAGTACTTAAAGTATGTTGCATAACATTTTAAAATGTTACAAATCACATTTAGTACATGCAATCTATGCACAACCCTTAACAAAAACTACGATGCGTGCTTACGTCAATTCTCATTTGACTTCTGTACAGTCTGTTCACCATACAATACTCAGCCCAGAAACATGTTACACATTACCTAACACAAAAATGGCAATAATGGTGGTAAGCTTAGTAAATTTCGGCAAGATACATTTATATACTGCAAATGTGTACAAAATAAAATCACTAACAGCGCATTGTTTGTCTGAAGTAAACATCTCAGTAAATTTTATTCAGTATCGGAAAGTGTATTGTCTTTGTAGTGATTTCTTGTTGATGGTTGTGCAGAAGAGGTACTTGCAGTGCTGTCACATGTAACTTGCTTTGGGATGGATTTGAAGAAAGATTTCAACTTTAGCTGGGTGTTTGAAGTGTGCTGTTTTTTATAATGATTTCCCTAAAGGCGTGAAAGTGAGAATAATATGGCTGGATGTCAGGATCCGAAGCATAATCAACGTAGGCAATGATATCGTCCGGATGACATCTTAGTACCTACATCTTGGTTTTTTGTATTGGCGGTTGCTCATTTTCTTCTCTATCACCATCAACCACCTCCCCGTTAAGACCTCTTTTGCTATCTCACTTTCGGATAATACCAGGAACCCGGGATCTCCTTTGTTATCTTTCAACCATTTCATAACATCGTCCTCTGTCGTCTTTTTTTCTCTAGCCACCTGTAGGGCCATGTGGTAGTTGGTTACTTCAAAACTCTGAAATTCAAAATCAACATCCATATTCTAAAGGAGTTTATTCCAACCATTTTTCAAGGTTGTTGATTTCACCGCCTTCTAAGCTGCAGCAAAGTTAAAAATTGCTGATTTGAGGTTGTAGTTTAGGAGGTTTTGCAATGTGTGTTTACCTCTCTTATCTTTGTCTTCATCACATTCTTCCTGTAAAACAACCAACACTTCCCCTAAAAATCTCTTTCAGTACAGCCTGTTGGTAGTAAGAGTAATTCCTTGATCTAATGGTTGGAGAATTGAAGTGGTATTATTAGGTAAAAACATGCATGTGAATTTACTCCCTTCTGCGTACAAAACTACTTTTGATGGATGGGCAGGAGCATTGTCTAATATAAGTAGAACCTTAACATTTTGTGATGAGATTTTCAATGCTTCTGTTTGATATCTTCGTGATTCCGGGACAAAACGTTTAAAGAACCGGTCTTTGAAAATATCGGGGGTAAACCAGGTCTTCCTGGAATTGTAATAAATAAGAGGAAGCTGATTCATACAGTCTTTCAACACTGGTGGTCGCCTTGACTTTCCAACCATAACCGCGGTCAAATGGAGTGGCCCATCTGCATTTGAACAGACAAGAGCAGAGATCCTTTCTTTACTTATTTTCCTTCCAGGAGTTAACGTCTCGTGTTGGAATGCCTGGGTATTCTCAGGTAATGGCCTCCAATACAGGCCTGTCTCATCCGCATTGTAAATCTTAGACAACAATAGGTCTTCACTGTCAATCAGCTGTTCTAGCTTTTTCTGAAATGGTTCGATTTATTCTGTTCTCACACTTAGTGCTTCTCCATATGTTCATTTGTTTGTTATTCCATGGCGATTACGGAAGTGCCAGAGCCATTTATCACTAACTTGTAAGTCAGTCATTTTTATGTGTTGTGCTTGTTTGTCTGCAGCAGCTCTTATTTCCACACCACAAACATTTACACTACATGAACATTGTTGAACATACCACTTAAAAACTTTTTCGTCATGCAATGATGCAGCTTGCAGGTTTCATGTGCTTCCTGGGTCCAACAATGCCACTCTCGTTTTCTTCCTTTTGGTTTGTCATCATTTTTCAACACATAATTCTTTAGTTTATCTTTTGCTTTACGAATATCTGACACAGTTTGTTTTTTAACGCTATAATCAACACATACCCTGGTCACTGAAATGCCTGCTTCTAGTTTTTCAATGACTTCTAGTTTCTGTTTAACTGTCAAATTCACATGTTTTCTTTTTTGTCCTGTGGCAGAAGCCATTTCTGCAAAAAAAAAACATGCATACCCGGCACTTCAGTCTATAAATAGCTCTCTCTCTCCCTTTGCCGTGTACAGCTGTCAACTCGCATTTTCGCTATTCACCAACGAACAATAATCATGTAGGTCCTGGACCCAATGCGTTGTTCTGTTCACGTGCACATACACACCAAAGAACAATAACTATGTAGGTCCTGCACTGCATGTAGTAAGTAGGCATAGTGGTGAAAATAATTTCACTTCAGATTTTATCAGTTAAAACCGAAGTCCGCCGAATGGAGTTCCGGTAAAAGAGAGTTTACTGTAATGTGGGATTTGTCGCCCAGGTATACCTTTCGCTGCCCATGGTCCATAACACATTGTTGCTGATGGAACAATGGATGTCCCATTATGAACGCCTCTTGGAGGTCTGGCGATACAACAAATTCTGCAGGTCCAGAAATTTGGTGAAGTGCAACTGTGTGAGAGCGGTCCGCCTGTTGACTGTGAGAGTGCAATCTGGCATAGTCATCCATACGATTCTGGTTTGAGGGCATAATGTGGCCCTTTGATCATAAGTTAGGAGATCACGGGGCACAAAATTGCCTGTTTCTGCAGAGTCTAATAAGGCGAGGACGCTTCTGCCATTCACATTGACTTCGATGTGGTGCTTCTGGAGGATCGGTTCCTTCATCTAGAAGTTGGATTTTGTGCCCTTGGGCTCTGGACAGGGTCAGCCATTTTTGCCCACTGGCCGCAGCGTTTCCCGCCTGTGGGGCTACTTGTTTGTTGGTTGCCTGTGGGGTGGTATGCGGCGCACCAGTTGTGCCCCCTTTCTCTGTGCGGTCGTGTCGAAACTGACATGTCGGGTGATCTTTGTAGAAATAGTACGCCTGGCAATATGCACATTTCGGGAGGCTTTGTGCAGGCAGCGCGAGGATGTAGATTTTGCTTTCTCTTCCAGTGTCTTTTCAGGTTCTACATGTTTACTGGTTTTCGGTCGGTCCAGGATTGTCTGTGCTTTAAAATTATGCTCTGTTTCTCTGGCCCTTTCCACCAGTTCATCCACTGTAAGCGGTTTAGGTATTATGAGGAGGTTTTGTAGCTTTGGCAGGAGCATTCACAGCTTTCTTCGTTTTCTTCGTGGAAAATATGACGAAACACTTGAACCATGTGGCGTATAATATTTCGACTTTGTCCAGGTTTTGTTTTCAACTCTAGAACTCTATGTTTAGGTTGATAAAACTTCTCCCATGAATTCGGTGACAAGCCAGTTATGTAACTGAGTCCAGTCAGTGATAAACTCACCGTACTTATTCCACCAATCCAGTGCCTTGCCTTTGAGCTTTGTCTGGGTTTGACTTACCCATTGTTTAGGCAGGATTTTTTTTTCTTGGAGTTCCTTCTTACATTCAGTCAGAAATATGATAGGATCCTCGTATGAGTGCCCCACAAACTTGGGCATTTAGGGGTCTCCTTCTTGCAGTTTGGTTCTCGTATGGGTGGCATGCCCCGGATTTGGTGGGCAGCATTCAGCGGCGCACTGACATACCTCACACCTGTAGACCATGCCAGGTCAGGTTAAACATTCGTCGGGCCAGCCAATGCCGCTGTGATGGTAAGTATCCACCACATGATACAGCATATCATGTGGGTTCCATTCCCCTGGCATGTTAACCAGCTACAACAGGCGGTTTGCCTAGTCTGGCATTCTTTACAATGATACTCAAGTCCGTCTGTATGGTGTACTATGCCTATCCAGCTCAGACAGACGTGAAATTGCCTCTGGCTGTGGCCATTGTGGCATCGGCTTGCTCTTTAGGTCAACATCAGTGACTGACATGATTGAGTGCCCCAAAGTCTGTTCTTAAAGGCTGTTCGGCTCCTGGCTAGTTAACTTGGATCGGGTTCATGCTAGCCTGGTTTTGCTCAATTATTCTTTCAAATTAAGATGTTACGGTCCACGTTGGATGCCAGACAAACTCCCCTTATATAGACGTGTGACGGTCTTCGACAGGTGACAAGTCACGGTGGAAAGGTGTTTTGTTGGGTGGTAGACTAGTCGCACCCAGGGTGGGTGCAGCACTCTTACTCTTTGCGCGGCACTGGCGCTTGGCTAGTATACAGTACTGGTTAAGTCGCTTTTCGATAAGGAACAACGTCTGGTTCTGCAAGCACTATTTTATGTTTTGGCAGGACCACTTATATTGGTATACCTGGGTGATGTAAGACCTGAGGCTGCTGCGGTGCTAGCTGAGGCTCGAGACACACCAGGGGCTGCTCCCGAGTTGGGTGTGCTGGTCGGCCTAGGTTTGCAAGCTTTGGCAGACGTAGAGGTATGTGGCTTACATGGAGTTCCCCAAAACTAGAGATTGTTAAGTCCAAACAACTAGTTTTGGCCACTGAGATAATCCTGAACTACTGGGTGGTGTCCCTTGGCGAGTTTGGTTGGTTGTTCATAAAAGGCAGGTACGTAAGTCGGTGAGTCAGGTCTTGACAGACGACAGAGTTCTGTGGCACATTCCCATGTACTTAAATGCTCCAGCCCGCTGGGGAGTGCGTTAAGCAACGGTGGATACTTAGAGGCAGTCTCTGCCTGTTTTACTCTCTTAAGAACACCACTATGTTTGGAAAAGGGCATGAGGAAAGGAGAAGTTTACATGTAGGTAGTGTTGTGTGCGTATTGTGGCTGTCAGCCGAGTGCCATATCTCACTCCCGAACTCCGGCACCAGGAGTGTGGGTTTTAATGAGAGCTCCATATGACTGGCGACTGTCCCAGCATGGGAGTGAGTTCTTTCTAGGCTTTTTCATGTGATTTATTTTTATCGCAAGTGTGTTAACAGATGCAGGTGCATATATTAGCTCGGCAATGTTTCATTTTGTAAAATTTAAAATCTTTTTGTTGCTAGACAGCAATGCTGTGTTGAATGTGAATGGATATTTAGTGTGGTTATAAGAATTGGAACTGAATTTAGGGCATCGGTGAACAGTAAGAAGTTCAGATTTCCTTTCTTAAGGTAATTTTTTCAAGTGTTTGCTACACCATATTATATTGTTAATAGTTTATTGAAAAGAATGAAAGTTGCAATTAGGCAGTATGTATTTGCTATGTAAGTTAAAAGTAAAGAATAATAATAGTTTCAGAAGTAAATTGTGTATAGTATAACAGTTATAGTTACTATAATGTGCATTGTCAGTATATGATAAGTATAACACATTGTAAAAGTATGCAAAATGCATGATAAACTAAGTAACATTAACAACAGCTGAAAAGTTTGACAGGTAGGCACCTAAGCACGTCTCAAATGTTTAGGTTGAGTATTGGCAGTATTTTGTTTTGGTACAACAGACTAAAGTAAAATCATTTTTAATAAATTTTCTGTTGAAATGTGTAGCATTTGAGTTTATACACATTTTAATAGCTCTTGTAATTGTTTATCAGTTTCACTTCTAGTTAAAATCCTCAGTGAGTGTAATTGACCAAATTTTTCTTTTCATGTCACATATAGAAGTAAGGGCTTTATCAGTTTTAATGTGAGGCTGTATTTCAAGTGTTATCTGTATTACATGGTACTTTTAAATTCTCAGAACGAGGTGATGCAACTTTTGAGATTAGGTTTTTTTTCATGTTTCCCAAGCCATCAGCAGTTTTGTGGTTTCAAGCCGCGTCGTGATGTAATGTTGGAGTGGGGGTAACAACGCATCTGGAGCTGAGGGACGCAGGCCCTGAGCTCGTACACATTCAATTGCAAACCGTAATGCTGAGATGTTATTGTGAGAACATTTGAAATAACCTTTGAAGAGATGTTTTGTTCATGTCAGTGAGACATTTTCATCCAGCATTATAGAACAACTACTGTAGATACATGTACTGAAGAGAGTAGTTTGGGAGGTATATAGGTGTTTAAGGAGGAAGGTTTCTTTTTCCTCCTCCATGCCTGCTTATTTTTCCTTGCTGGTCGAGATGTATTATTGAACTTTGTATAATCGCTATTGTGACTCTGTACCTGTGAGTGTTTTAATGAGAAGGAAGATGGGTCATGTGATGTCATGCTGACAAAAAATGTAACTGTTTTCCACCTTCAACAATAAATTGACTATACTTCTGACATGGATATCTCCTGTTATTATTTCTACAAAACCAGGTGCACCAACTTTTGTACTCTGTTCAGCTGAGGCTAGCTGAACCCAACGTAAGTGCTGAAGATCTATAACCTGCATTGTAGCATAGCAAGTTGATGCTATGCAGCAAAACGGGTGCCTGAACGTGTGGTGACTGGGTTTTCGACATCCCCGAGACACTGCAAAAATAGCGACAAAGTTGTATGAAGAATTTCGACAATCCTGAGAAGCTGCAACAGACTTCAGTAATGTGTGGCTGTGCGATACTGAAAGGATAAAATAATGTGTCACCATTGGGAAATTATTTCTACACACGTTGTGAGAAGCAGATGTCCGTCTGTTCCAGTGTTACATCAGTTCCTGATCCATCAGCAAGAGACAACACAAGTAGGTCAACATTTCTACGATCAACTATCAGCATCATCAGCAATGTATGTTATGCAATGACCAACACGTCACTTCCGTCAAGTTTGTATAAATATGTTATTGTATTTTTTCGTTGGTTTGTTTGTTTTGTGTAATTTATTTAAAGGATTCAGGTGAAAAATAATAAAATTCAATATGGCTAAGGTAAAACAGGAGCAAGTAAATGCAAACACGATCTACCAGTTTATGGAAAAACAATTTGCTAAACAGGACGTGAAATTTCAACAAATATCAGAAAATTTTGCTGTGTTATCGGTTAAAATCGATGAACAGCTAAATCCATCTCAGGAGTTATTAGGAAAATTTGATGAGCAGAAAACTGAAATAAAAGAAGGGTTTGATAAACAAATGAGATTAACTGATGAGGTCATAAGTGAGATTAGGATGCACGAGTTCTTCACAACCGAGGTGAATGAAATTGTAGAGGTAGGAGTGAGTGATTGGTAATGATGAATCTGTGGGCAAGAGTAGGATTGTAAAATGTAATGGAAGGAAGGCGGTCAGGTGAGAGAGAAGGAAAGCTTCATGGAGAAGGAAGGTTGCAACAAGGCAGACTGTCTGCAATATAGGTTAAGGTCAAAGGTCAGATAATTTTAGTGTATATGTTATGTTATATTTTAAGATATTTTTTCTGCCTGCGTTTAATTTTATTTACTACAGTGAAAGAATTGTTAGGACTTTGGAAGTGTATTTTGTGCAGGGACTCTATTAATATGAGAAAACCAAAAGTGAGGTTAAGATATTAGGGAAATCCATGAGATTGGAAAGTGAAAGTGGCATTTAAATATGAAGGAATGAGGAGTAGGTTTGGAAAACCAGGACATGGTTTCATATTATAATACAATAATTTTTTATATTTTCTTTTAATATACACACTTGTGTGTCAGATTTTACAGGTGAATAAACACCTTTGTCCAGGAAGTTTGTAGTTAAGGGTAATGCCTAGTGTGGATTATTGTCATGTAGTAATCAATACAGTGTTTTCATGGTTTTAGGTTAAAAGTGATCTTGTGAATTTTATTTTTTTTAGGGTACTTAAAGTGTAGCAGGTAGTATATAATTGTAAGTTATGCATTTTGGAAGGAAGAGGAGAGAACAAAAACAACAGTAATTGTAGGGAATTTAATTAATTATGTATGTCTAGTGTGATGTAAATAATTTCAAGGGTAATATATGCGATAAGGGTATGTTCATGACAAGTGTATAAAGTTCATTAATGTTTGTACTGTACTAGATTTAAGAACATGTGTTTATGAAGGGTATAATGTTATTGTTTTTCTCATCTTTAGGGCATATTGCTGGTGTACTTTGAAAATGTTTTGTTGATTTGTATGAAAGGTTATATGCAGAAGTGAATGTGTTACTGTGTTCATGTACTGGGTGCATGATAACAAAGGTAAGGTGTTCTGTTGGGTAATTAAAACAGTTGTTGCCTTGTATTTTACAAATATTGTATTTTGAAATTTATTATTTCTGCAAATATTTCAAATGTGACCAACACATTTCAAAGATGTCAAATGTTGTGTTGGGATAAATTTCGAATGTAATTACAAAAGTCATTTGAGAAATGGTTTTCAAAAGTAAATTTTAAAATTCAACCAATATAATTTAAATACTAGCTAAAACTTATGTTTTTTTTTTTTAATTTCTATTTGACAATGGTTGTAAGTTGCTCCAGTGTTTATGTTATTGGCTTTACTCTGAGAATGTGTGTTGGGATGGAAAAGGCCTGTGTCCTTTTTAGAGTGTACACTGACTAGGTTTTTTGTGTTAAATGTAAATGTGGCAGTGGTTTTGTGTAATTTTTGGGGCAGACTAGTGCCAATATGTTTGAGCATTGGTTATTTGTTTCTGTACGTTTGGTTTTCTTGTAGAAAGTGAATGAGAAACCCCAGGTCATCAATGACTATGAGGCGGGTCGTGGCATCCCAAACCAGGTTGTCATCAGCAAGATAGAAAAAGCAATAGGTAAGTTCTTGGTTTGCATGGAAAATAAACGACAGTTTGTCACCATTGATGTGCACTGGTGTGGGCTGATTAATTTTTGATTAAGGTTGGTTGGAAGTTTTACTGAATAGAAAATGAATCTAACATTAAAATATATAGGAAATTTTTTTTAGTATAGTATAATGTTACATTTAGCTTAGATAAAAGCCCTAAAAGTGTACTAATATGTAACTTGACCCTTCCGGTATTTATACTGCTGATACACAAGTAATAAAACAACACTTTAGCAGTTGTATTTTCATAGATTCTGGATGTGAATTCGATGAATTTAAGACTGGTTTAACTTTAATGCGTGACATCTTTCTACTTATTATTAAATAGACTTCTACTTATCAGTGCAGATGAACTTGGAGCACTTTGAACAGTGTTTGATTTGCTGCCACCGAGACGTCAGGAATTGTTTTATTTACCGAAGGCAAGGGACGGATGCTCCACCTCAGATATAATTATTCGCTGACTGAGCAACAGAAACTGTGCCTTGAGATCAACCGAGTGCAGCATCATGCAGCTAGATGCCACTACTAGTATGATCGCTGAGGAATGAGTCTGGATCCAGAGCCCGCAACTGATGTCGTTTACCGGGGATCTATGTCATGCCCTTCACAGCTGCTACCTCCTCTCCAGGACAACCCCTATGCCAGGAGAGCAAGGGGCATGCCGCAGAGGAGTATTAATAGCGGGTCACACCAAGGCTCCTGACCAGTCTTCAACCAACTGACATCTGTCCTGTACCTTCACCGCACCTCTGGTGCCGCGGGAACCATCAGCTTTCCTACCTTGGTCTTCATTGTGTCCTAGTGGTGCCAAAGACATATCTGCTCCTCAAGACTTTGCAGCACCTTCGAGTGCCGAAGATCCTACACTTCATGTTAGAGTGGTTTTCATAGCCACTTTACTGCCTACCCTGTTAGCCTAGGAGCAGGTCGCCTTCCTGTGTTCACTTAGGGTGTTAAACTTCCATAAGCTCACGTAAATAGGAGATACATTCACCATCAATGTTTATTTCCGTTTAAAGAAATAAACACAGTTTAACTCATGCATATCGCTCATGTAGTCATAGTACCTCTCATAAACATCAGGCCCCTACGAGGAACAGCAGGTGACTGAGATTTTATTCTTTCCGTCAAAACACCTAACTCCAATAACAATACAGTCTTGAATAACAATACAATCTTGGAAGGCCACCCATTAACTGCACCAATGTAGTGAACGGCAGAGCCACGACATTAGGTTATTGCATCCTTGGGGATTAGACTGCCAGTCTGAGGTTTGCTTTTCTTATCGCACACTAGTGCTACCGAGAGTATTATTTTCTTAGCCTGGGGGGACCATTTCATCTGGGAAACTCACCACACCAAAGTTGGAAGGTCACCCGTTCTTTGCACCTAGTGTAGTGAACGGTAGAGCCACGACACAAGGTACTCTTCCCTCTTAGGATCGGCTTGTCAACTTGGACGTTACTCTTCTCATTGTGCACTGGTGGTGCCAAGGGGAGTATTTTTTCGGGTCTGGGAAGACCAACCCTATCAGGACCTCACCCCTGTCTTGGGACTGTCACCATTGCTACGCAGTTATACTAACCCCACGCCGCTGTTGCTGGGTTTTGAGAGTGAGATACTGCATTGGCAGATGGCCGCATTACACACAGTAATTACACAACCTACATGTCAATTGTCCCACTTCTGCGAGGTCTGATTGTAGAATTATCTTTCCTCATGCACTTTAACCATAGTGGTGGTGTTCATAAGAGGGCAAAACTGGCAAAGGTTGCCTCTAAATATCCATTGGAGCTTAACCATGGGTTTGAGTATTTCAGTCCGCGAGAGCAGGCAGCAGAACATCGCAAACTCTCCATACCAGTTTTGCCAATTTACGAGCCTGCTACATTTGAACCACCTACCAAAATCATCAAGGGACTTGACCCAGTAGTTCAGACCTACCTAGAGTTACCTGCCGTCAGGGTGCACTTAGCCTAGCACCCACTAAAGTCACTTTGGCAATGTGACGTGACATCTGTCGAAGTCTGTCTCACGTAAAATAAGGGGATTTTTCTGCCAACGTGAGTCCAAACACCTTTATTTGAAAGACTAATTAAGCAGAATCAGATCAGCTCGACCCCGAGACAGGCTAACTGGTCGAGGAACCAAACAACCGTAAAGAACAGACTTCAGTGAGTCTGAAAAAACCCCGTTGTGCTCAATCAACTGCAACGATGTCAGTCACCCACACTGATATTAATGAGCAAGCCAATATTAATGAACAAGCCAAAACCACCATGGCCACAGCCAGTGTTGAACATTGTGCGAAGTCATACTGCCCTGGCGAGGGGATCCATTGTATTGGATGCACTCACTGCCAGCAGCAATTTTATTACGTCTGTTTGGGCTGGACAGACCTAGTATGTCATACAGATGGACTAGAGTTTCGCTGTGAAGAATGTCGGACCCAACAAACGGCCTATTGTAGCTGGGTAACTTGCACCCAGGGCATGTGACCCACACCATCTGATGTATTATGTGTGCATATACCTACATCCACAGCTGTATTGGCTGTCCCAACGAATGGGTAACCTCACCTGTCATGGTCTACAGGTATGAGATATATCGGCACGCTGCCGAATACTGTCCACAGAACTCGGGACATGCCACCTGAACCAGTACTGTACATATAATAGAGAGAATCCCCACAAGGACCCCCTCATATTTCTCACCTAATGCAAGACAGATGTCACTGAACAAGAAATCCCGCCTAAACAATGGGTAAGCCGAACCCAGGGCAAACTCAAAGGTAAGGCACTGTGTTGGTGGAACAGATACGGTGAGTTTATAACTGACTGGACTCAGTTAAGTAACGTACTTGCCACCAAATACACCAGAGAGGAGGTGTTAGCGAACCTCACCATCAAGTTCTACAACAGATCACAAAACCCAGGTGAGAAAGCAGAGATTTTTATACGACGAAAGGTTCAGATATTCCGCTGAATATTCCACGAGGAAAATGAAGAAAACTGTGTGCGACAAGTGACGTGAATGCTATTGCCACAGCCACAAAACTTTCTACAATACCCAAAACTCCGGACATTGGAAGAAATGATAGCACGAGCCAAAGAAATGGAATGTAATTTCTGTGAACAGGACGAGCTGGAACGCAGACTGAGGGACAGGGGGAAGGAAGAAGCAAGAATGATGGGCCGTGTGCCCTCTCCCACCTTCCCTGCAAAGCCATTCACAAACAACCCGTTACCACACTTCTATGCTATGCCAGCCAAGAGGGAATGGGGAGAAGGGGAAAAAGACAAGGTTATGGTCGCCCCCTCCCAGCGCCACCCTGCTGCTTCCAAAATGCTGGTTTTGTCCCGAGAGACATTTCCACCGCAACTGCCCCATAAAACTGGCTAGTTGGAAGGGGAAATGAGTAAACAGCCCACCCACCGTAGCATAATAAGGGCGTAAAGAAAGCTGAACACAGTGTCAAATTTCAAACATTAATCGAGGGACCCAGCCTCCCCACAACCTGCCCGGATCAAAGTGAGGATCAAGCTGCTAGCGACCACAGCCATGATCAACACCCATGGATAATTTTATCCTGAGTGACGTGCTCATGCCCCAACAAAGAGCCCACCTGATGCCCCATTATGGCACAGCCTGACCACCTCGTATCAGTCAAAAGCAGAATAAGACCTCCCTTACCATACATATAGACTAGATGACCACCCACGTGGAGTTTTTAGTGGCATCCAAAATAGGGGAAGCTGTTATTTTGGGACAGTCCTGGCTCAAAAAAAAATTGTGTGGTGGATTGCAAGCAACACCAGCTGAACATCAAATGGAGAGAAAAGTGTCTAGTGATCCCCTGGGAATTAAGCAGTGATGTGACCTTTCAGCCTCCAACCCCACCTCTTGGACTGGAGTGGACTGGAATGACTGCTACATTTGCAAGTAGTAATAGACCATCCGACCTCGAGTCCATGGAAGAAGACAAGAAGCCAGTCCCATAAAGCCAGACAATGTCACGTGCGGCTACCGCTTCAAGATACTCCAGACCAGGAACGAAACGCCGCCGTCTCAACCACTTCAGAAGCACCGTATGACATGGATGAACTCACCACAATAGCTGCCCCGCAAGCGCAGCCTGTCTTGTTGAAGGAACTCGAGATGAGGGCAGATGTCGGCCGAGGGGCAAGCTACTCCATTCCAATAAGGACAGGAGTGCTGCAGTAAATGGCAGAATCAGTGATTCAGACATTGAAATCCACCCTCACCAATTTCAAGTGCAAACTGGATGCATGGCAAGGAAGATGTATGCCAAGCACCAGCGAGCTAGCCTGGTGCAGTTCACTGGATTGGGAAACACGCCCTACATGGCCACCTCCAAGCCCGATAGTCGAGAGGGAAGAAGGACCAAGGGCCAACACGACGATTGCACAGTGGAGGCCTTCCCCTCAAGCGACAAACCCTGCAACACCAGCCCCAAACCATACCATAGAAAAGATTGCAACGCCGGATGACATCACAGTCATCTCCAAAACGCAGCCATTCTTGAGAGATGGCCATACCAGAACTACCAGCCATGACAACGCCATTCTGAAGGCCTTACTTGAACTGGTACTCTTGGCTGCAATATACATGGAGAGCGCAAAGACTCAGCCAGCCGCCAGGCCATCCAGCGCTGAGCCTGCCTGCACCACAGATATTCCAGCGTCAGCCGAACACGCGGTACAGCTCTGCGACTAAGAGGAAGATGAACCGCCTTCAGCCGGAGGGGTAGCAGAAGACAACCTGTCACCAAGCCTGCCCCAGACTGTAGCCTAAGTCCTGGTGTCGCCAACTGCTAAGGCCAACACTCAGGGCCACCTTCCTGAACTAGAAAAAGATGAAATGCCTTCAGCAAGAGGGGCAGCAGAAGATAACTTGTTGCAGAGCCTGCTCCAAATGGTAGCCGAAGTCCCGGTGTTGCCTACTGCTAAGGTCTACACCCGGGGCCAATGTTCTGAGCAAGAGATTAACCACCGTGCTGATGAGAGTATTTGGGGGGGGGGGGTGCTTGTCCAGCCCCCAAGTCCGATGCAGCCAGCCAGTGAGGGAGTAGTACCATTAGAACCACTGCCTCGTGACGGTCATTCAAATGGCAACATTCCCAGACAATGGGGCTGCTGATCGTCCCCAGCCGCCTATTGGTCTGCCCCAGACCAGGACTGAGGTTAATCATACAACGTGGACCCTACCACCCTGGAGAGCGTAGATACCACAAGCCTGCCAGGCCAGGGCGGACTGTCAGACTTACCTGGGCTTACCCAAAGCACGCTGCCCTGAGAAAGCGGGGGAGGCCACCGAAGATGATGAAACGAGTGAGTGACGTTCCATGCATGAACAGATTTATAATATAATGATTTGCCGTTATTTTAAGCTATCACGTGAGTACATACCAGTAAAATGTACGTAAATAAAACCAGTCAAGAGTTATATAATCTCAAATAATGTGCAATCAGTTGTTAGAGACTGTACAAGAAAACAGTGTAATTACGTACCCGTAATCAGTGGAGATATTGGCCACGTGCCATTCAGTCAGTTGTTGAAAAGAAAAGAGACAGAAAACATAAAATTTTCTAGAATGTTGAAGGATAATTTAAAGACATTAATAACTCAACATACTTAGCCCTATTGAGTGCTTTGTGAAAATCAAAAAGTCTCCTTAGCTACGTATAAATTCAAATTTTAAAGTTTAAACGTATTATTGAAAATATTGCCGTGAAACTTCTAAAATCCCTTTGCAATATATGCATTTTAAAGAAAGTTGTTGAAAATTTTCTGTTATATATAATCACATGCATTGTTTTTATTTTGTATTAGGTAAAAACATCAAGAAACTCGCAAACAAAAAGACAGTTTAGCAAGCCAAGCAAGAAAAGTTTTTGACATAAAATGTGTTCTGGGTATGTAATATTATTCCGAGTGCATTATGTATTTGAAGTGCCTTCTATGTTTCTTGTTCTATTTTTTGTATGATGTGATGTACGTAATTGTAAAATCAACTCCATTGGCCAATACACGCAAATTGTTAAACTTAGTTGCTCAGACGAGATGCTGGAAGGCTGCCAAATCCCCAGTAGCTCACTTGAATTTTCTGCTGTGCAACAAAATATGAAGGCCAAATGGAGTGGTCAATTTTTTTTTTATATTTCCCTGCACCAGGTAGTCACAGCAGATTAGCTAAAGAAAATGTGCCTTTGCGAGTGGGGCATAAGGCAAACCTTTGATGTTTTATCATTATAATTCAATTCTTCCCCAAGGGTCAATTTTATTCTGTGTGCCGCCCACCATGTCGTGCTTCTCTCCACAGATTAAAATTATAAACCATATTTTTCTCACCCAAGCCTTCCAGCTGATCTGTAGGGCGGCACTCTTACAAAAAGAAGGTTATGTGAAGGCGTGAGCCTGGATCCAGCACCCACCACTGACGTCACTCGCTGAGGATCTATGTCACGCACTTCACAGCTGCTACCGTCTCTACAGGACAAACCCCTATGCCAGGTGAGCAAGGGGCATGCCACCGCACCTAGGCTACTGACCAGTCTTCAAGCAAATTGACATATGTCCTGTTCCTTCACCGCACATCTGGTGTTGCGGGAACCATCAGTTCTCCTACCTTGATCTTTTTCGCATCCTAGTGGTGCCGAAGAGATATCCGCTCCTCAAGACTTCACAGCACCTTCAGGTGCCGAAGATCCTTCACTTCACGTCTTGCATCACAGGAAACACTGAGACACATACCAATCCCTCCTGGACAACAGTCGTAGCGTAGTTTAAAGTCAGGAGTTGTTTTTATAGCCACTTTACTGCCTACTGTGTTAGCCTAGGAGCAGGTTGCTTTCACCCGTTTACACATTGGGTGTTTTCCGTAAGCTCACATGGATAGGAACTAGTACATTCACCATCACTGTTTATTTCCATTAAATGAAATAAACACAGTTTAGTTCACTTAAGAGGATCGCTCCCATTGTCATAGTTCCTCTCGTAAACATCAGGCCCGTATGAGGAACAGGTGACTTCCGTTTTCTTTCCGTCAAAACACCTAACTCCAATAACAATACTATCTTGGAAGGCCACCCATTCACTGCGCCAGTTTGGTGAATGGTAGAGCTATGACATTAGGATTACCATTCCTGAGGGATTGGACTGCCAATCTGAGGTTTACTTTTCTCATCATGCACTGGTGGTGCCAAGGGGAGTATTTTTCCAGATCTGGGAAGACAAACCGTATCAGTACCTCACCCCCATGTATGGACTATAGCCATTGCTACACAGCTCAACTAACACCACACCCCTGGTGCTGGAGTTTGAGAGTGAGATACGGCATTGGCAGGCGCCGCATTACGCACACTAATTACACAACCCATGTGTCAACTGCCCCACTTCTGCGAGGTGTGATTGTAGAATTTTCTTTCTTCATGCCCTTTAACCGTAGTGGCTGTGTTCAAAAGAGGGCGAAACTGCCAAAGGCTGCCTCTAGATATCCAGTGGAGCTTCCTGGCAGGTTTGAGTATCTTAGTCCATGAGAGCAGGCAGCAGAACTTCGCAAACTCTCCACACCAGTTTTGCCAATCTACAAGCCTGCCACATTTGAACCACCTACTAAAACCGCACAGAGTTTTTACCTAGTAGTTCAGGCCTACCTAGACACACCTGCTGTTTTGGTGTGCCTAGCCTAGTTCAGCTCCCAATAGTCACTTTGGCAACGTGACGTGACACCTGCTGAAGTCCGTCATTAACAGAGATTATGTTTATCATTGTTCATTTAGATTCATTATATTTTGAAAATATTGATGTGTCCAAAATACTGTTGCATTTGTTCTCGGAGATTATCAGCAATAAATTTAAACAGTTCTTTCTTTCTAAATTAAAAAAAAAAACACTACTTGATCATATGTATGGTTTTTATTGTGTTTGTGGCAAACTTCACATGAAAAAGTGGCTGAATTGATTTGAGTATCAGAGGAAGATTTGTTTAACTTGCATTTTGATAAAAGCAAAGGTTTTTTTTTTTTTTTTTTTTTTTTACCAAGCATATGTGGTGATGCGCTTTCCTGTGAGAAAAAAAAATATATAGTCTCTATGGAAGATCTTTTGTCAACACACCACTTCTCTCATTGGTTTTCAATTCATGTTAATTATGAAATCTGTGTAAATTTATAGATATATTTAATCAAATATAATTTTATAAAGTGTCATACTTAATGTTAGTAAAAGTAGTAAATGTTTGGAGTATGTGTGTGATATATGTACATATTTAACGAGGCAAACATGTTAAACCTGGTATCAGTTTTTTTTTTTTTTGAAGGTGTGGGGTTAAAATGTGTGAAGATAGAGTGAATGGACTATAACTTGTGTGACAAAACAATGTCTATGGATAATAAATACGTATTGAAAATGTTTCAGGACTAAAGTTGAGAGGAAAGGATCGTGGCCAACCGCTGCAGCCCCCTGGGACGAAGAAGTAATTGGGTCCTTGGGGGCGAAAATCATTTCATTACTTTTTTTTATGAGAAGAAAAGTAGTTCAGCGTTTTATTGGGATCACATTAAATTTTCAATGAAAGTACCAATAATTAAAACATGCTATTATTTCTTCTTTTGCATCACTTCAAATTTTCAAAGGAAACTATCGGCAAGTTAAAAAAAAAAAACATGCTAACCTCTTCTTTTGTGGTGAAATTAAAGTTTTGAAAACATGAAAAACAGTTGCCATGAAATTTTTTTCCCTGCTGTGCAGTTTTGAAAACATTTGATATAAACTGCAGGACACTGGTGTGGGTTAAACTTTTTAAACAGTGGAATCAGCAGCTGGGATGGGCATTGTGGTGTGTTGTTATTATTTGAATTGTTTAATTGTTGAACACTCAAACTTATATATCTGCTTTTGATTTATACATAGATATTGTGTTACTGATTTATCTGTAAAGGTTAATTTATTAACAGGGTGAGCATTGTGACTCCTAGCATGGCGAGTTGATAACAATCAGAAATAAAAAAAGAAAGCCAAGCAATTTATGTATGTCGTCATTCCTATGTCCTGTATGTTTACTGTTTAAGATGGATTACTTGATGGGAGGCATAGAAGTATACAGTAGAGGAGACAAGTGTTCCAGTACGCAGTGTGGTTGCAAGTGCTAAGAATCAAGCATGTGTGTGAAGCTTGTAGCAGTTTTTTGCAGTGTCATCTCAAAATTGTTAAGCCCTGTTATAATGGTGCATGAGAACTAAGGGAATATGTGTAGAAAAAAAATGGTCTTACATGTTGGCAGAGGCTTCACATCTAGGGGGATGGGCGGGGGAATTGCTCCGCCCTAAATTCAGTAAGGGGTGCCAGAATTAGAGTAAATAGGCTTAATTAAGCACCCAAACTGGTTTTTTCTTTCAGATATACTTTGGTGTATTGTATAAAACCTCTAAATTGTTAGAATGTATTTTTGATACTTGTTTACATTTTGCTTTTGGGTTATGATCTTTGTCCCACTTTAATGCAGCATGTAATTCAGGTTGTGATTGGGTCAAAAAGACCTTTATTAAAGTAGCAAAAATGTTTTGAAGGAGTAAATGTATCATAAATTAACACTATGGTGTTTAATAATATTTTACACTTTAATGATAGCCAGTAGAGAACAAAAATTAAAGTAATTATACAGAATAATTGTTTTTACTAACTATTAAAGCAAGTATTTTATCAGAGTGATATATTTCTGATGCTGTAAATGTCCTACATATTATGGCAGTGTAAGATATGCAAAATAAATGCTCATGAGTTGTGGTGACAGTCCATACCAGAAAAGCGGTGGGTATGCAATTGATGGTAGAGACCTGAAAAATTAGTAAACATGATAAAGTAAAAATTACATGAATTTTGATGTAAAAAACCGAAAATTTGCGATTTTTTTTGTGAATTTCAACTGTAATTTACGAGTTGTACAAAATCCTATAGTATCTTCGCAAATTATTATTGTTTTACATAATATAGTTTGCTTCTTAAGATGTGTTTTTGGATATTCGAACATAAGATAGCCAGTAGATGTCCTTCATTTATCACCGTGAACAAAACCATGTTTACTTTCCATCAAGTGTATTTATGACCATAGATAACATGAGCGCAAGTGATGATGCATCACTTTGAGTGAACATTCTACCCACAGCTCTGCAAAAATTTGTTCATTAGGAAAATACACCGTTGTGACGTCCACCAGGCACCATGTTATCAATGGAATTTGCTTGTTTACATTCGTATTGTAGCATTGTCATGTTTTAACCAACAATTCTTTATTATTTACAAAAACGAGTGGTGTGGCAGCAAAAAATGTGTTTAATATGCATTTTCTTGCGTTATTTGTAAATCACTTTAATCACATATTTTAAACTTGTATTTGTCCAATAAACTGAATTTTTACCACACATTCTCTGTAAATATATGCAATAAAAAAATGCGACACTGGAGAGAAAAAAAAAAAAGTTTTGTCAGTGGGCCTAACGAAAAAATCGTTTTTGATAGTTCGAAACCATATAGTCAGGTTTTTCTGTTCGTACAAGGCAGTTTTATTATTTTTTTAACAGTGCTTTTATAGCAGTTTATAAATTGTTTAAATTATTCTTTTCATGAAACAGTATTGCTCTTGCCAGTGCATTGTGACCGTTTGTTGTTCCGAATGACAAGCAGAATTCAAAATTTAAGTAAAATCTGAACTTGTTTTCAATGCGGTCTGTATTAAAATCGTAACTGTATATTTCTCTGGGAGATAGGATTTTTGCACGGAAATAACAATTGTTTTTTTTAACACTGCTTATCTATAGGAATAAACTTGCCAATTTCAGGTTTTTACGAATAGTGACATCTCATATTATGTATGTCTTTATAAAGAGCACATTAAAAATTGGTGCAATTCTCGTGCAGAAACTTTCATTTTTGTAGCAAGAATATAACAGCTATTTTTGACAAAAATAACCCAATTTAAAAACAATAAAAAAAAAATGACCTTTTTCAGGTGTGTCTGTATGAGGTACTCTGACAGCTGAGTGAGAAGTACGCCAGTCAAGCCGTGGGTTAAATAGCATAATTTTATTAGGTGTAAAAAACACACACACTCCCTCCCTTTCCGAGTCTGCACCCAGCAAGTTAGGGGCCTTAAGGGCGGGGTTAAATACCAACATTACTAGATGCATTAACCCACTGAAAATCCTGATAGTTAAGGACTTTGGCATCGAGTACACAATTACTCAACACGTTCCTTGAGCGGCGAGCGCCGCCACTTACCTTTTGTGGCTCTTGCTGGGGTTGTTCTGGCGGCAGGTTGAGGTCAAGTCGGCTGGATTTCTTTGGCGCAGTGGTGGTCTTTGCTGGTGGCTTCTTTCGGGACTGGAGGAGCTCCAGTGGGCGACCTCTCCGTTGAGGTCACCAGCATCTACTGGCATTTGGACAGTGCGTGGCTGCGTATGCTTGCTTCGGGGCCAGCCGGCAATGCACCTTGCAGGTTTGCATTGCCGCCCACTCGGGTATGGAACATATGGACTCGTGTGCTATTGTAGGGAATGCTGCTTTAAGATAGTGGGGGTATGACATTGGCACTTTAGAATAAAAGCAGTATACAGTATGCATCAATTCCTCCTCGGTGCAATGCTGACACACCCATCATCATGTATGGTTTTCTCTGCACATGCTGCATGCTTGCTTCTAGCACAGTGCTGCTTTTGTGCATGCCACTCAACCAGCTGGGGCTATCACCTCTTCCCGTTCGGGCTAACTGTGGTCACGTGCCCCCAAACCAGTTTATTCAGCTCTGGGTAACAAACCCTATGTTGAAGGTGTGGTTACCGCAATGTACGTTCTTTTTCCTGGCAACATCACAGGTTGTACGTACACTTAGTAATAGAAGTCAAAACTTCAAAGTCTACTGGGCGATGTTAATTCACTCAGTCTGGGCCTAATCCTGCCATGGACAGCACATTGTTTGAGACGTATGAGTTGGGTAACAAAGTTGTCTCGTGCACACTTACATAATTATGTACATACTTAAAGCAGTGTCAATACTTGCCCTAAATTATCCATCCACAAAAACAGTAATAATAAACTTGTGGTGTCTTCTTTGTTCCTTCCAATTTTTACACGAGCAGTCTTATGATGAGCTGAAGGAAAACCACAAAGTTATACTAGGAAGAAATATATGTACAATTCGGCTGATGGCATAGAGTTTTTTAAACTTAAAAGGTAATAAAGTCATGAGCCTTGTGCAAAGCTAGGTGAGGTTTCTTTTTCTGGTCTGTGTTGCGCAGTGTAGCAGTCTCCAGGGGGCTCTGATAAGTTAAAATGATACTCACTATAGATCCCTCGATGGGTCTCCTGTTTAAATAACAAGACTGGCTAACCTAGCTAAAAAAAACTATTTTTACAAGAACCACGCTCCCCCCAGGCAATCTGCGGAGTGCGAAGTATCGGTGTCGGAGCAGCACAGAAGAACGCTAGGTTCCAGGGAGCTCTGGCCATCTACAAGATACTCTACGTCTTACTGGTGAGCATAAATCTGGCTAAGTGGTAGGGCTGTATTCCCTTTATCGAGATTCCATACTATAGGCCGTTCATGGTAAAGTGACCACGTTTGAGGTCCTAATTACTTTTTTCTTTCAGCTGTCATTTATTCTCTCACCACATTTTTAAAATAAATATTGCCTTGTAAGTAAGGAACAGTGTGTGTATATTCCACTGCACTCATAAGTTATTGTCTAAAGCTAAAATAAAACACATTTTTCTACCATTATTACAAATGGGAGGGCTTTCAAAAGTGCTCACTTCACTTTGAACAGCCTATGAGTAATTAATCACATGGCAAGGCTAGGGCACATCACGAAGCTACATTCTTGTAATCTGTTATTAACTTATTATTCATGTATATCAGTATTCTGTATGTCTGTAAAGCAGTTCACCGTTCTTGTATAATCTAACCTTTTATGTTCATATAATAGTATTGTCTGAAGGAGTAAAGTTAGTATTATGTAGAGAGAGATATTGCAGTTGCGCAAAGTATTGCAGCACACGTCAATTGAGGTAGGTCAGGGAGCCACGTGCGTACCACAATGTAACCGCGCAGCAGTCCTTGCTATGGCACAGCTACGTTTTGCCCTCAATAGCCCCCAGCAATGCTTTTGCTTTATATGTGTGACATTATAATGCATAATAACCTCTAAGTGCATGCCGGGACATCTGCTCCCTTTGACAACAGGCGACACTCCACATGTTTTTGTGTGATTATGGAGTGTGTCCGCAACATTTCCCTTCTCTTGTAAACTACGTTAGATATGTTTACACCTGTGCGCGACACCAGTCAACACACATATCACAATCACATTACACTGCCAGTTCACGGTACATGGAAACACCTACTCATAAGAAATTAACTATTACGAACTTCCTCAAAATTGTTTCTCTTGATACCAGCAACATTGAAAACCGATAAGATACACGGGACCAGCAGAATACGCCAACACATAGTACAGACACCTACAATATCACCGACATGCCCCCACCAACACAAGCCACTGAACACTATCATTCACCCTCAAATTCATTATCACCAGTATGTTAAGAATTTCCTGAATATATCAAATCTCCTCTAGTACATACCTCCACCTCAAAAACCCATCACACCACCAACACCTACTAAAACACACACAGAAGCACCCCTATCTATTATCCCAATCGTGGCAAACCTACTACAAGTACAACTCATCGTTCCCACTTTCACCGTCATACAACATGAAGACATTACAGAATTTCTGGAAGAATTTGAATCAGTCGCAGAAACAAATCAGTAGGATGCACTTGAAAATGTCGCAGACTTAAATATTGCCTTCCCGGCCACCTAAGCACACATTCGTCAACATACACCATAATCTACAGCAGCCTATCACATGGGACGAGTTGAAATGGTCACTCACAGACATCTTCACGTCCCCTGTGGACAAAGAACACACTTCAGCCCTCATCCAAACCATGCAATTTTATTGCATCAAATACCATCCCAACATGACAGATCATGAATTCCTTAGTGTCCTCTGGTGTTCCATCTTCCCCTCCATCGCCGATAAACTTATCGGCCACCAGACAGACACCCTCCAAGATATGATCACAGCCCTCTGACGTATCGATGTCGGAATATTCAAATATGCTGAAACCTTTAGACACGTAGTCAAACACACCCCAATTCAGCTAAACTAGAAACCGAAATCACAAAATTTAAGCAAGAAGTCGTGCAATTAACCCTTCAGCAACAGCAGACACCACATACAACTCCCCACCCCTTCCACAACTCAGTTCAAACCAACCACTAGCAACCACAACACAGGTACTCCACTGCACCGAGGGCTTACGGCACAAACTACACCCCTCGCCAGACGTATCCCCAACACAACAAATTCCATCCCCGACCAAATTACATGGCACCCCACAGCACACAACCCAGAGGTACATCCACAACAGACTCGTATTTTCCCTGCAGAATTCATATAACCCCAGAAACACTCGTTTCAACACACAGGGTCACCAATACTACCACTCATCAAAAAACTTCTAAGCAAGGGGGTAAACCACGCTGCCCCTGACATTGAGAAATAAAAAATTTGTGAAGCATGCAACACCCTTTTTAACATACGCTGAAATCACGAAATTCAATTCCCACAGCTATATTACATCACAAAAACCAACACCACCACAAAAGGAAAACAAATCACTAAACCCACACATGCCATTCGGGAATAACATGGAACAGCTGACGGAAACCATTGGTGTCTACAAGGACACGTAACATTCCGCAACCTCGGGGCACATACATGCCACTGGCAAGGCCAGTCAGTTGAAGCAATACCAGAAAAATTTCTAAACACCACGCCATGTGCGTAGCTGACCCTGCATGGCAATTGCCGACGTGACCCGCCCCCCATGCACTACCTGCCGATGTTGTCAAATCACCACTACCGCAGTGTGACCTTTACAACGCTGTTGCCACATGTACACCTCACTCCAAACACACCCAGGAAAATATTGGGCCACGCAGCCTTGAGCAAGCTACGTGTGCCCTCTGTATATCGGTCATAAAGTCAACTGCTGTCCCCTCTTCCCTAATCAACAATTTCAATTCACAACAAACATTGGGGCACGCTTTAATAATTAAAAACATAATTGAGGTCTTACACCACACATTGTAAAATTACCCTCACAGAAATAACATTGCATGACACACACTAATCACTCCCTTCATGACACACTGTGGTTGGATTGCAATGATGTATCACAGCATTTGTAGAAGCATAACACACTGAGAAAACCTTTGCGTTGCACCTCACCCAACACACATACCACTCCAACAGCATGCAACTAACACAGCCACAACACCCCGTGTTCTGGTCAAGATTAACGGCATAAATTATTACCCACTGCTTGATACAGAATGCTCCCGCAGTAGCATTGTGAGCACACTCATGTTCTCCCCCCCTACCCCCTCTTCGGGAAAAAAGTACCTTAGTTGGGGTGACAAGTGTGCTCACGTCCCCTAAATTTGAAACTTACATGCGGTTAAACATTTCAGGGCACACGTACAACCAACAATGTTTAGTAGTGGATAATTTACAACATAAATGTATATTAGGGGTGAATTTCATTAAACATTATGATGTTATACCCATTCTAAAATATGATACCATGCTCATACATGGACACAACCGTAAAAAACCGGCACAAGTTCCACTCCACATCCAACCACGCAACACAGAAGTCATTAAATCTCTTGAACACCACATAACATCAGAAACATTCGACAATGGTAATACTACACCCCCACACACAAACAAAAACCTTACAAATGAGCAGACATCAACCATCCAGAACATTATACACACTTATTAAGACAGATTTATCAATTCGATTTTGGAGCTCACAGAAGCCGCAAAATTCGAAATAAAATTAGATCTCATCACGGATAAACCTGTCTCCGCACACCCATATAGAATTAGTCCCATGGTGAGGGACGACTTCTTAAAGCAAATAAAAGCCATGGTAGATGTCGGAATAATAGAAGAAGATTCGCCTTATTCCGCACCCTCTCTTTATTGCTAAGAAGTCGAGATGACTACGGTTTTTAACTGACTTTAGGAAGTTACATCAATACCTGACTAGGGTACAATATCCGCTGCCGTGCACTGAAGACATTTAGAACACCCTTCAAAATTTGGCATACATAACTAGTTTAGATCTGTTTTCTGGATTTTACAGTATCCCTGTTAGGGCTGATGAAAGGCATAAATTAGCATTTACAATCGATGGCATAGGCCATTTCCAGTATTGAAGAATGCCAATGGGGTTGAGTACAAGTCCGCAATACTTCCAAATGTTTATTTATAAACTTCTAGGGCCCCTTCGATGGACCGTGGCTGTCGCATACATCGACGACATTTTTACTCTTGGTATAACACCTTCGAAGAACCTGTGCAGAACATAGTCAAGGTTTTTGAACGGCTCAGATTATTCAATGTCTAGTAAATACAAAGAAATGCACATTTGCGGAGCAGACAGTTAAAGTCCTGGGGCATATCATCATGCCTAACGGAATACCTACAGACACTAAGAAAGTAGCAGCCATTGTCCAAATGTCACCCCCCCCCCCAATAGAGTCAAACTACTAAGAACTTTCCTAGGCATGTCGTAATTATGTTGCTACATAACTACGCATCCATAGCTCAACCACTCATCGTCCTCACTAAACACAACACCCCCTTTAAATGGACGGAACAACATGATACTGCTTTCACTCGCTTGAAAATGGTGATTTCACAAGCCCCTATTCTTCATAAATTTCACGAGGACCGCGAAATCATCTTAGCATGTGACGCTAGTAACGAGGCTGCAGGCAGGGCGTTTATACAAATAGACTCACATGCTAAAGAATGTAATATCATAGCCTTTGCGTCCAAGAAATTTTCACCCCAGGAAGGCAGATGGAGTACCATGGGGCAATCCGATACTTATGTACACACTTTAGGCAATATTTATATGGTCACCATTTCACCATATAGACTGATAATGCAGTTAACATTGCCTCCGGTCCATGGCTGAGCACAAAGTATTAATACAAAAAATGGCTATTGCTCTTAGTGAGTACGATTTCAAAGCCCAAATTGTAAAAGGTAAATTGAACACCCTCCCGGATGCCCTTAGTCGCATGCCCACAGCACCACCAGTACCCATCCACCACATCGTCATTAATGAAGAAGTATAACAGGTTAAAGAGAGAATGCTTACCCATACTTTGTTATTTACTGCGCTCGCTGAGGCCATTTTACAAAATCCCAATAAAGCATATGAAATCAAAAATGCGGTGTTGAAATACGTAAAAACCGCTGGGACAAAATCAAATTAACTTTAGCAAACATGGCCCAAAAGAAAGGGGCAGAATCACCTATGAAATCGCACAAGAAAACATCTTCCCTATGGCCAACATTTCCAAGATCATTACCTCCTTCTATAAAGTCACTGTTCAAATCATTAAACACGATTGTCAAACCCCCATGTAGTTTTTCCACCTCCCAAACACCATTCCCGCCCCTATCACTTCCTCCATTCAGATTCCATACACAGTTGTCGTGATTGACCCCAACAAGGGCATCATTAAGGCATTAATGCCTTCCACAGACATCTTGCCTGATGTTGTAGCCATGCCGAAACAATCCCTCACATCCGAGAATGCACAATGTATTAAACTAGCCATTCTCTTGGCAGACCCGGCTGAAATCTTTTCTCAGTGTAAATTCCAACGTTCGTCTGTTAACACATTCACTGCTGGTCCTAGCAAAAACACGTCTTGAGTAAAATATATTTATTTAAAATAAAAAATAAACTCATTGAAAGCAAGATAATCAAACCAAAATGTGTATCATTAGTACAAATAAGCATAAGGGCATGTAAACACGTACATACAAATATACTTTGGCAAAACAAAGTTTGTTGTCACAAGTTATGTAGCAAACAATATATGCAACTTTTACTCAACAGTGTGTAATGGTACAACAGTTCAAACATATTCCTGGATTGTTAGGATAGTTTTTGCATTCATAAGTGGTATCAGTGCATTTACCTCATTCTGCACACCACTTACATCGCTTCCTCATGACCTGCTTCTTCCCTGTGGCTGTCTGTACGATGCTTTGTTCGCGCACTTCTCGGGATCTCCATCACCGGAAGCAGTCCCTTTGTCGCAGTTAGCCTGTAGTTAAACAAAGGTATTTTGCTTCCTGAAAGCTCACTATACAAATAATGTACATTGAACAATATCATTTCAATTATGTGGAAAAGTTGTTTTGTAGGCCAACAGATGGTCTTCCTTTCACATAAATAATATGAGAACATCTGGTCTTGCCTATCAGTCTTCACAATCGGCAGAGGTTTTGTTTTGACTTGTTTGCATTTGTTCTCTACTTCAACCATAGTATTCTCAAATTCCGTGGAAATGTAACTAACGTCTCGTCTGTCGTTCCACTTCCCAATCATTACACCTTCAGAATATCTAGCAATACTTTTGCTTTTCTCCAGTTTTGCCGATACAATGTCTTTTGGGGTGTTTTTCCTAATCAAACGTAGTGTCCCAGAGAAGTGCGTTTTTTGGTACAGTATAACTTTAGCCAATCCAAAACTATTATAATAGTTATCCATGTACACATGGTGGCCTGCATTCAGTTCATTCTGCAACAAATGCAAAACAACCTTTTCAAAATGTCCTTTTCCTCCCAAATCACCCAACATCCCTATGTACCCAGCACACTTATTTATAAATCCATCCGGACTGTTCAAAATGTACACTTTGATGCCATGTTCATGTCTTTTGTTCTTTATATATTGTCTGAATGACAATCTCCCCCTCCAGAGACAGTTCTCTTCCCGGATAATACACTTCTGATGTTGAAAATATTTGGCCCTGCCCATATATTGTAGTCGTTCATAAGGTTTTGGTTGCCCGGCCTCTGGATTTTTAGCCGCAATGCATGCATGATTAGCAAAAATCTGTCCCTGCTCGTGCTCATTGCAATACCTTTGTTTTCAAACAATGGATCCCTCTTCCAGTAATCTTGCAGTCTGCTTAGTTTTACATTTCCCATGTTTAGTAATAATATTTCCCAAGAAAACAAGTAGTGCATTTATGCTTATGGGTTTCCACCGACAAATTCTAGATCCTTCTTTTGTACTACCACTTTGTAATATCTTATCTGCATTGTCGTTTGTTTCATCAATAACAAGTTGAAGGAATTCATCTGTTAGCAGTAGCCAAATAATCCATAAGCGTTTTCTGTAGGGAAGATAAGCAAACTTTCCAGTTTTGTGAAAGCATGATGCTGCATATCACATGGTTGATCATGCCATGTTGCATTTCCTTTGTAGTTTCCGATGGTTTGTCATCATCTACATCATCATCGATAATGCCTATTTCTTCTGATTCAGCAATATCATGAAACATATTCGTCATATCCACTTCCACACCGTTGTCAATATCCAATGTATCTTGCATTCTTGGGATACCAGTCATCATCTGATGATTCACTAGCACTAAACTCATAATCACTATCTGTCAATGTACTGACCAAGTGATCATCAGTATATTTCTCTTTTAGTCCTCTATTTCACATTAGAAGGTCCTGCTGTTGCTTTGTTAGCAGCCATATTTTTGAACAGTCCCTCTACAGCAAACTGTGGTGCCTGCTCATTGGTTTCATCAACATGCTTTCCACCTCCAGCTACTCGATCTCACTACTTTTCCAACCTCTCCACTGCCCTCAACACTGATTGTAAAATTAATCACACCACCCTACCATCCCACATATAGCAGGTTTAGGAGCAATCGATTATTTCATGTTATAGACCCCATTGATTACGATCATGCTACCATGGCAATTATTGGACTGCTAGTGTTTTGCATTGTAACCATGTACCTTAAGTTACTTAAACTCATGATCATCCTTGGTCTCAACACAGGAAACTGAAAAATATTACTTGAACAGCCAAGGGCTGCCTACCAGTGTACCCATCTGTAAGTACAGAGTACGTGTTGCTTTGTACAATACAATTCTCAGAGATTCACAGGAATTTAAACTAGTCAATTTCATACTCTTATAGATGAGATATAAAAAATAATTGACCATAGCATTACTATTAACTGCCATAATTACTGGAAATTTGTTCATTCCTTTTTCAAATCCATCAGCTATTAAATGGCTAAATTACATTTAAAAAAAAAGGCAGTAAACAAGCATAAGTCCAGATGGTTTTTCAGAATTATATATATATATATATATATGTGGCCAAGAAATAATTTCAATGAAAGTCAAACATGGCGTAGGCTAGGCCACAAATTTAATTCATTATCTTTCTAGCATTATGACTGCAAAAACAGTACTATGAGAATGAACCTATTGATTAATTATTAAGGGGGCATTCCCTAGGAGCCATTATATATATATATATATATATATATATATATAATGGCTCCTAGGGAATATATATATATATATATATAAACACACACACAAAGTTTATTGAAGCCAATCAAAGTAATTCAGTTTTAATATTTCATATGAAAAGTAAGCAATTATACTATTTCAAACTAGTTCAATTATTGCTACCCAGGTGGTATTGGTATATATATCTTCAAAGTATTTAATTCTTACAAGTGAGGCCTAGGTCTAAGAGGATTAAGGAACGGGAATAGTTTTATTCAACAAAATCCTTGCAAAAGCATATATCAAATTACTGTTGGGGTCAAGTGAACAAGGGCAGGAATTTTCCTTAAACCAGTTCAAGTGTAACAAGGTGTTATTTCACAAAGAGTACAAACCCTCTTATTAATGTTTCATAATGCAAACATCATTTTTATAACCGCTCTTCATCCCGCCTGTGCTGTGGTTGTGTCTAATCAGTTACCTATCCTAATGTTTCACAACGGTCCACAGGACATATGTGTTTAATTGTTTTTAACCAAGTACATTATGAATGAAATAAAAGTTTTCAAAACTGTAATCTAGTAATACCGCCTGGTAGTGTACGTAACATGTCTTAGATGTAAGTATTATGTTTTCTCAAGTGTAATTTCAATTCTTATAACTTGCACAGTAATATAACTTAATGCCTATACAAAGTAATGCTGTTCTCTAAGCTACAACGAAAAGTGTAAGTGTGACAAAAGAGACATGGACACCCCATCGTAAATCTGTGCAAATCAACTCAAAGTTCACACAATATTAACTGAAAGTGAATCTTCCACTAATGCACAAAAACTGTATCCAGAAATATTTGCAAATACAAAATAACTCCAAGTGTATATTAACAGCTTACAACAGACACTTCTACATGAAACCTCTACCCATGTGGTACAATACAAATAACTTTTACCTGTGCAAGTAATTATTATTTGATTATAAATGTAATGACTAACTTCTAATATCTTTAAACTTTGTAATGTTCAACAACGTAAAACCAGTTCTTTTGTATTGTGTAATATTTCATATAGTAGCAGTGCATACGTTAATTTCCCTATGGGATTATACAGAAACATCACACAAGTCTTAATGTGTCAACATCATCTCATGAGTGTAATGTAGTATACTTAGGTGTAATCTTAGTAAGTACTCCCTTGATATATATAAAATATTCACTTCACAAAATTGTCGCGAGATAGTTAACCATAAAAATCAAAGGCACTTGTATTACGATGCTCACACCTGCAAGGTGCCGGTTCGCCAACTGTGGCATGTGAGAATTTCCCTTCACTCGGGAAAATAACACTAGATACAAACTTATTCGTTTATACCAAACTGTTTATATTAAATTTTATTTTTAATGTAAAACTCTTAATTTCAGCCAGACAGTTTTATACATGAATTAAGTGGTATCTTTATGTATTCTTTCAAATTAACTCCTGCCACGTAGTGTGTGAAAATACCACACGTGCACAAACTTCCCTGTTTCCGTTTACCCACATCCATTCGCCTAAAATTGGGAGGGTAGGGGGGGGGGGGGCTTTTAAACATTGAATGTGGCTATGGACGTACCTCCCTCCAGTCCGTGGTTTCACGACATCATGTGCTTATATATTGGCCAAAATTTTCTTACAACTTTGTAAATCTTTAAAATGTATTATTGATTCGTCTTCCTGCCTTGCCACCAAAAAATTACAAAATCCAATCATTAGTCTATGTTCAGTTTAAATGTCACAGGATCTCGAATTGGGTACTCCACCCTCAATACTGCCACAAAATAAAATATAAATTGTGAATGCCACCACCTGTCTACAGGATGTTGGTACCCTACATCCCCCATCAAGACTTGTACGAGCTCCCGAACCCCAACATGTTACTTAACCTCAATCTTTCGAACGTCTATACCTAACCTAGAGCAGCCGGGGCGGACTGCTTGTTTGGCCGAGGGGGTAAAGTAGCAGGCTCCAGGAGGCCCTCACACGAGTTAAATTAAAGTGATATGCACTATAGATTCATCGACGGGCCCCCTGTTTTAATAACAAGACTGGCTGACCCAGTGAAGAACTATTTAAGTGAGAGCCATGCTCCTCCTTCCCCCAGGCAATTGGCGGAGTGCGAAGCGCCAGTGTCAGAGCGACACGGAAGAACGCTAGGATCCAGGGAGCTCCGGCCATCTACAAGATACGCTATGTCTTACTGGCGAGCACAAATCCGACTAGGCAGTAGGGCGGCATTCCCTTTATCGAGATCCCGTACTAGAGAGTAATTAATCACGTGGCAAGGCTGGGGCAAATCGGTAAGCTATATTCTTGTAATCTCTTATTAACTTATTCGTGTATATCAGTATTCTGTACATCAGTAAAGCAGTTCACCATTCTTGTACAATTGTAACCTTTTATGTTCATATAATAATATTGCCTGAAAGCGTAAAGTTAGTATTGTCGGGAGAGAGAGGGCTGAAGGGGGGATACATGGATATATATATATTGTAGTTGCACCAAGTATTGTTTTATGTCTTTGTAATAAATGTGTGTAGTAGAATTCCCTTTCATTTAATAGCCATTAGCATTAACTATCCCCCACGTACACTCCTGCCTAACTGAAGTGTAAGAGACACAAGTATAAAAGAGTAGTGAATACTTAGTTATTAGCTGAAGTTTTAAGCAAGGATCGCATGATGCAAGATGTGTACCAATCTTGCACTAGAATTTCTTGTGCAAAGCACATCTTGCATGAGATGAGAAGATAGAGCAGATCCTATTTTTCTCATGCAAGTTGCGATCCTATTGGTCCTTGTATTCTGGTCATGTGACCTGTTGCAACATCAACTACAGAGATAAACAAAAATAGTGAGCTAAGGAGTGCAGAGAGGAATACAGAGAAAGACAACATTACTGGAAAATAACTTTTAAGAAATGGAGTGGAGTTCAGACAGCGTGTCGAGAATGCTAGACGAATACCAGAAATATTCTGTCCTGTTTAATACAAAGTCGCCTCTACCACAATTAAAATTTGCATTAAAATCCACTTGAATCAATTGCTGCAGCTGTATCTGAGGTCCGTCCAAATATGACTGCTGAAGATGTCAAAAACAAATTCAGGAATCTGATCGTATTTCACAGCTGAGAATTTGAAGAGGGAAAAACCTGCGAAGAGTGGAGTGGGAACTGATGATGTAAGTACGAATAGTTGTTAATGTTATTGTCATAGTACCTATCACTTCATATTGCATAGTGCCTTTGTATAATTAATTTGTAGACATTACATTTACTGCAGCTGCCAGACTAAAGTGACAGACAGTATGTTTAAAAGAAGATGGAGCCAATGTTCCAAAATATGTATTCACATAGTCAGAGCAGGTTGTTTCCGGTTGACAGCATGACAATGTATTTGGAAATGTGATTTTCATATGACAGAAGTTAGTTTTATGTTAAAAGCCGGATCGGCTTTAGGGACGATGTTTTGGTTCATGTTTTCACAATAACCTTAGGTTAGGTGCGAAACTATGCTAACAAATGTTCCACAGTACTTTGAGTTTTGCAATACCAGAGACAATACAAAACTGCTTGATCTACCAAAACACATCCTTTAAGTTCAATAACAACTTACATTGTTCATGTACATATGCCTTTAAATTGTTATAACATCTTCAGTCATTCTGATTGTAATATGTAGGTTTGTACTGTGCATATGCTGTTTCCTGTGCTAAATAAATTGTACCAGTATACTAGCTTCCATCTATAACACCATGAATATAAATGAAAACAAAACAATGAGCTGCCATTTGGGTAGTACTACTGAAGTTTTGTGTTACACCCAACTAAGACTGGCATGTTTTCTCAGTACAAAGGGAATGTTATTTTCACAATAAAAGTAAAGGTTATGTTGTTTGCAATGTATTGTGAAATAACACCAGATGAATACGTATTTATAATTAATGGGTGTTTTTTTGTTTGAAGATTTATCATCCTACCCTCTATTATTATAATAAAATGCTGTTCCTGTCTCCATTTGTTAGTCCACGGGCTAGTGTGTCAACACCACTGCATGAAAGCAATTACAACGAATCCCAGAGCCTACTGGACTATTATCCAGAGGGTACTTCACTCATTCCTAATAATGTGAATGTGGTACCAAATGCTGTGGAAAGTAGATCACCTACTGCATTGCAGCCATAGTCCAGCCAACAGACATTGTTGACAGTCACAGAGAGAACTAAATTATTCCCATCTCCAGCCAATAGACAGAGGCACACTTAGCCAGCCAGTTAATGTAATGGAGTGTAGCTTTGGGGAGCAGATTGTCAGTGTCTTAAGTGGAAAAATTGGTGCTGTAGCCAATAAGCTCCAACCTCACATGTTCTAACAAATTGAAAGTAATAATGTTCTTCCTCATATGTTACAGTATATTGAATGCACAATATCTCCTGCAACTGGGGAAGTGATAGCAAACAGCAATGGTGTTGAAGAGGAGACATCATCACTACCACAAGATTATGAGCTAACACACGCAAAAGTAAACAAGAGTAGGAAGAGCGCCAATACATCTACATTTAATAATACCTCCATGCCTGAGCAGTCACAGAAAGATAAAGTGTACAAAATGATTGCTGAAATTATTCAGGCCCCTCCCATCATATCTGCTACTTACACAATAAACCAGCAGTTTGGGCTTGTTATATAAGATATATTAGATGAAATTAAAATTCAGGAACTTTAGGTTACAGTGAAAAGGTAAATCATGAATGCAGCTTTAGATGGACAGGTTAAAAGCCTTAAAGAGCAACAATGAAAGAGAACTATGTAACAGCGATGTTTATTTATTTGTTCTGGGTTAAGTCTTATATTTCTATGTTCTTTTGAGTTTCTTTTCTGCAAAAATTGCATGATCAATAAATAACTGTGCATGCGAAAATTGGTGTGTAACAAATCTGTCGTTTGATTATTAAGTATTTACACTGAGGGTACGAACAAACTTTATTCACTAGTAACATACATTAAATGCATATGTACATATATTACATTTGGCGATATTAATTAGCTTCAGAAATTTATACACAGGACAGTTTCTAAATGACATTATTAATATGTAAATGTGCAGTCTGTGAATCTGTTGACAACATTTACAAATTAAATTCTTAATAATACACATACAGCACGATGTTTCAGTTACAACAAAGGTAACCTACAATGTACATTTTCCAGTGAAATATCTATCACAATGAACATAAAACATAAATGACAGACAATATAACTCCAAGAACTACAAATTCCCTCTTGCTACTGCATCTTCCTGCCATTCCACTATTCCGGCACCATTAGTTCATGAACTCATTTCTGATTATAATGCTTTCAGAGCTGGAATGGGTTACACCCTGATGGGATCTCAAACTACTCCATCTCGAATGTTCATTGATCTCTTCTGGTTGTTTCAAGGTGAGGACATTATTTTCTTCTATAATTCTGGTCCGGAGGAAATTATGAAGTAGACAAGTTAGAGTTATCAATTCCACTTTTTCCATAGAAACTTTAATTTTTGTCTGGAAGATACAAAAATGCTGTACCAATATGCCGAACATTTTCAATTGTTCTTGTTACTCAACTTATTCTGGGGTACGTTCAAGTACTCGCTATGCATTGTCGTGTAAATTGCCTTCAGGGTTTCCAGAATGATCAATGAAAGTGTGTTATTAGGGATTCTTGTA
Organism: Dryococelus australis; assembly: GCA_029891345.1. NCBI lineage: Eukaryota > Metazoa > Arthropoda > Insecta > Phasmatodea > Phasmatidae > Dryococelus > Dryococelus australis. The sequence continues at coordinate 97,287,652 of CM056995.1, read as the reverse complement.
AGATACATCAGCTCTTTGTATGTGCACCCAGATGCTATGTATCTGAGTGTAACAGCCAACCTGAAAAGAGATACATAGCCACATAAAAGAAGCAATTCTCATTTAAATTTGGCCATTTCAAGGCTTTTATTAATCAACAAACACACACAACTATTGCAATGGATCTGTTGCAACACTTCTATTGTTTTCAATGAGTTTAACCTTTGTGCAACTCTTATATAATTAAGTAACCCAAAAATTTTTACTATACCCACGTTGTTTTTATAACTGTATTTACTTACTTAACCTTTGGACTTGTGCACTCCCTCATTCTTGTGTTTTGCTTTTGAATGTATGACCTCACTTTTTCAAGAAGGCAATCAAAGGTTTTTGCATCCATTCGGCAGAAATTCCTGAAAGAAATAGGGTCTTCCAACCTACAAGAATACAGAAACAGGAATTATTACAATTTGTGGGAAACCAACAAAAAGTAACCATAAAGTAACTGTACTACCCAAATGTAGGCTTATTACAAAACAGTTACTTGCCTCAGTTCCTTTTCAAGCACTGCAATTACTTCGCGATCTTGATTCCTTCAGTCAATCCATTTTCTCACCCAAATTTTTAGTTTCTTCTTACAAGGTTGCTCACTTTCATTCTCGTCTTCAGATAACATTTTCATTAACGCTAAAGCACGAAAAGCACTCAATTTCCGTGTTTCCATCATACATTTGTTACTACAATGATTTCACAATATAAACAATAATGTTTTGGCGTGATAACTTGAAGTAAATACCTTGTAAAGGTAAACAACTTCATATTTTGTGTTATATAACACCATGGCTGTTTCGTATACACGAAGGCAATCAACTAATATTGGTGCGAGACAGTGTTTAATTTTTTATAGTTATATTTAGCTGTGTGTGAACTCATTTCACACGCAATCTAGTTGACATTCTCGTACAAAATCTTGCGCAAAATGCATCTTGCATCGTGTGATCCCTGCTTTAGTGTTAGGTAGACAGGTCATTACAACACTCTCACACTTCATTGCACTGGGTACCAGCATCAGGCAGTCGAGGTACTGGGACGTCCAACCCTTTGTACTAGTGCCTGGGAGGCTAGTTGCACTTATGGTCGGCGTCAAACTGGGTTCCCCATTATGGTTCTCTCAGCAGACATGGCGCAAAACAGACTTACCTCATGCCACACAGGGTCTGTCAATTGGTTGGCCAGCTCAGCTACAGGAACTGGCGTGGTCTGTGCCAGGGACATTCTTTGTATAGAAGCCGGGCAGATCTTGGTCTTTGCAGCCACACGAAGGCTGGATTCACCTGCCCTCATCCATCTGTATTGTCTGCTTAGGGAGCGGCTCCTTGCCAGCCTCTTTTCCTAGTGTCCTGGGGCCATCTCCAGATGTGGACTCACTTCATCGGGTTGGGGCTGTGGTCCTCCGGTACTTCCTCGCTTCTTCCATGCTTGTTTGGTATGGTTCGATTCTCCGTCAGTGTTCAGTCGTAAGGGCGTCTTGACGTTTCCTTTCCTACTCTGTCTTCCATGCTGCACCGCACGTGGTTTCCATTTCCTCTCTCGCTTTCTTATTCGCTTCCACCAACTTTCTCTTCCTTGTTCACTTTCTGTCGCCATTCACATCCTTGCTCGCTATCATCTCGTTCTCTTGCACCCTCCTCCTCATTCACTTTTCCCTCCTCGCACATTTCCACTCACTTTCTCGCTCTCTTCTCCTCATTCACCCTCTCGTTCGCTTGCATTTGCTCTCTTGCACTCTCCTCGCTTGCTTGCACCTCCTCTCTTGCTCCCCCCTTTTGTTTGCTTGCACTTCTTCCCCCTCTGCATGCGTGTACTTTCTCTCTCCCCCCCCCCCCTTCTTGCTCGCACTTTCTCTCTTCCCCTCTTCTTACTCGCTCTTTCATGATATCAGTAAGAGGGTCTTACCGGGGCCTGGTACAGTAACTGGCCAGCGTGGTTTGCTTGGGTGTCCTCGAGATTAAAACTGAGATAGGGCTCCATTGGGTAAGGGCACATGTGGCTTTATCCCTTTTGCCCATTATACCCACGTTATTGTCTACCATCCGTTGGTAAGTGGCCTTGTGGGTTTCCTCTGGTCATCCCTCAGTGACAGTGCTGGGATCCCAGTGGTGTTTGGTATTTGTAATAGGGTCCTAAGCTGGGCGGCTCTTAGTTGGTGGTTCATTTCCTCGCTGCAGATTTCTTGTTGTTTTTGCAGGGTCACTGGGGCTTCTCAGTTTATGGCCACTCTATCCTGCTTGCCTAAATATAATCACTGTTGTCCGCAGTCGATTATACAATTTTGGTTTGTTAGCCATGGTTGTCAGAGGATAACCTCTTCCCCTGAACAGGGACCACAAAAGAATTCTGTTTCTATTGTTCCTACCTTCGTGGACACTGGCAATGAGACAATTCCCTCTACAATCAGTCGTGACTTGTGCTGGACTATTTGGATTGTTCAAGGAGCTGTCCTTTACCTGGGTTTTCTGTTCTGAGTATTAGCAGCTGGCTTTCAATGAAATTACGGATTGTGGCAGTGTCCAGAATGGCCTTTATATGGTGGTTATTGATGAGGACCCTGATCCAATGGGCATGTGCTCCACGCCTAGGATCGCTCAAGGTTTGGAGTATTTTCACCCTATCACTTATGCCAGGGGCAAAGAGCAACTCAACGTCTTGGTGGCTGCATTTCCTGGCCGCCTGCTTCTCGTTCTTGTGGGGCTCCCCTTCCCTGTTGTAAGGGGGGAGGGGGGCGACTATGGTGTTTTTCTCCCTAGCGGCTGCAATGCAGGCTTTCACTGCGTGGCAGTCGCAATGTAGGTGCTTCTGGGAAATACCAACACTTCAGCAAGGATCTCCCCTCTTCACTTCTGGCATGTTTGGCGTTCTCTGTCGTTGGCACTGGGTGGGTGGGCAACAAGCTTGCCGGAGCATCTGCCTTCTTTTGCTCTTGGTAATAAAGTTCGGCTTCACTGGCTCTCTCTACTAACTCCTCTATCCTGTTTCCCTGTAGGTGTCGAAGGGCACTACGTATGACTGGTATTAATAATTTCATAATGATATGCACACCCTTTGACTCGGTTCCTTGGGATTACATCTGTGCTTTTATCCAAATATATATATCTATGTTTCCTCGTGTAAAACTCTGTAGGGTGGTGAGGAAATCTTCCCCAGCGTTCCCCAACGTTCTTGTTCAGGTGAGCAGCAAACTGGTCCCACGTCATCACGAATTCGCCATTCCGATTCCACCAGGTAAGGGCAGCACCCTTTATCACGTGCCTTCAGCACCCTGATCACTCGTTGGGAACCCCGTCGGCCTTTAACTCGTGCTCACAAGTATTCATAAAAAAAACTTGGGGTCTTCATAGGGGCCTTCCTGAAAATTCTGGCAGTACAACCGCCTCAGGTATTTTCTGTTTGGGTTCTGATCGGCTATCAGGGGCTCAGCCTGGGTTAGAAGGGTGTTCTCATTCCACTTGCATTCTACATACCTTTTGTGCTATTGGCACATTCGGGCCATCCCAGAAAAACATGGTGAACATCTGTGGACATGTTGCATGTTGGGTTCATTGTGTGTTGTGTCCCAAGCATGCGCCAATGAATGATAGTCAGCGGCACGTCTGCCAACATTACATTTTCCTCACTGGTTCTAAACCTTTTCTAAATGTTTTAATGCATACATGCATAACTGTGAATCAAGTCTATCTAATAATTAATAGTAATATAAGACACCAAACTCTTTTAAGACTACAGCATTTGTTAGCTTTCTACAGACTTTGCACCTGAAAATATATGTATTATTTGCACTAGCGCTGGCAAGTAAAGCGAACAGCCAGAGTATTGGATCAGCTTGTGGCATGCTGTTCAGGTTTCATGAGATGTTCATTATAATATTAGGGCACTGGCATTTAGTTAGAACAGCAACACTGGATCAATATAATTGTGAGCAGATGATTGGTTGAACAAGTTGTAACAGGTTTCTGTCCTGTCCTCTTGTAATTCTCAGTAAACACCAACGAACTAGCTCAGCGTGAGTTGGAGACTTGACTACATACATAATAATGAAAGATTTGCCAACAAATAAAAGAAGTTAAATATTTACTGGAGATTGATTGTCATCTCGGTAAAACATGCTATTGACACTCGCAGCTGACGAACAAACAAAAAAACAAGACAGAATGGCAGCCTTCATAAAACAAAACTTCTCACTTCAAGAGTTACGAGACGAGAGATAATCATTATTTTTCTCTCCTTGCGCCCTATTGACTCCTCGTACTGATGGATAATAAATTTAATAGATATTTGAATTTAAATGTCCGGAATACAAAAGAAGGTTAAAGTTGCGGGCGCTGGTCGGTGCGAGTCACGTGATCACACGTTGCAGACTGTCCGACTGACAGCTGACAAACGATCGTGCTGCGATGAACTGTTGTGATACCCGAGAAAGGGTATCCTTATATAATGGTAGAACGTTTCCTAATTGAAAACGTGTTGTTTTCGAGCTGTCGGTCACGTCAGCTAAGATGACCTCTGTTATTTTCCTCGTTTCACCACGTTGTGCCTTGCGGTGGCTATGCTTTTAGTTTACTAACCCAGTGAAAAGGAAAAGATGCGCTATCATCCTATGACGTCTGTTGTTGTCATTGCCACGACCTTTCAAATATTATATGAACTAATGTCCTTGACTGAAATATAGACATTTGAAATACTTCCAGAATATACTAATTATATATATCTAGCTGCAATGCTACAACGTGGAACATTCTGCAGCGTGCGGTGTAGATCTCATAAGATGGCCATTATAATATTGAAGTACTGGCATTTAGTTCAAACAGTATCATAGGATTAATACGAGCGCGAGCAGATGATTGGTTGAAAATACATGGAACATTTTGTGGAGTGCAGTTAATGTTTCGTCAAATCTTTCTCGGACGCCATGCGGCCTGTGCTTCAGGTTTCGTTATCGCTAACTATTAATAAATTATTTGTGATGTGTTTTTGAACGTGTATTGGAAAATTATATAATTTAATGTTTTTTATTTAATAAATGTATATCAGTTTTTGAACATCATATGCGGGTTTCCTTCTTCAACATTTACTAGTATAGAGCTAAATGGAAGAAATCTAGGGAATTAAAAATGTCACTATTATTATAGGCTGTTCACGGTAAAGTGAGCACTTTTGAGGACCTAGTTACTTTATTATTTCAGCCATATCTTATACCTTAACCACATTTGTAAATACATATTGCTTTGTAAGTAATAAAGATTGTGTTTATATTCCACTGCACTTGGAAGTTTGTGTCTAAGGTTAAAATAAAACACATTTTTTGGCCATTATTCCAAATGAGAGGGCTTTCAAATGTGCTCACTTTACCGTGAACAGCCTATACTTGTATGAGTATTGGAAACTAACTGTGAATAATTTTAGACCAACCTGATGTAAATTAATTTTTACCAATAATGGACAGTGGTGGATATTTTGTGTTCAAAATTCATCTACTTATTTTGACCTTAATGCCTGACCAAAATTGCCTGAAACCAAATATATGAGGTAAGTACCTGCCTGAGCCCGCCCAAAATAAAATCTCTGTCCAACCACTCCAAACAGTCAGAAGTTAATTTTTAGGGGTGTATGGGAATTAAGTTTTTCTATCTGCAAAAATTTAAATGGGAAAAACAAATTTTCCATGGGAATTTGGAGAAAATATGTTGATTTATAGAATTTTGTGGGTAGCTGGGGCTTAGCCCATGAAGACAAATAAGGAACACAGAATAATGACTAGATGCTAAAAGAAATGAGACTACAGCTAGAAATGTCATTTTGTGTATATTCCTGTACACTTAGCTGTTGCACAACAAATAATCCTTTGGGTTTGGAGCACTTCTTTCAAACACTCTGCTTTAATTTGCAATAGGAAAATCACTTTAAGGTACGTTTAAAATATATAAAACAAAAAGCATCTTTGACCAAAACAAAAATATCACGTTATATATGTTCAAAACATTGCCTCAACTTTTTCACTATGCTATTTTCTTTATAATTTCATGACATGTACTAAGGAATTTTTCATTTCATTTTCAGTAGTAAAATTTATGTACACTGATACAAATTTACTCAAATTAACTTTTGGTGAAATTTTTAATGAGAGAAAAAATTCTTTTAAATCACATAGTGCAATCAGAGCCTGTGTGTATTGGGCAGGTTATGCATAGAATGGAACATACCGCTACTGTATCATAATGAAGTAAATTTCTCTATAGATAACACAACAGAATGTAGTTAAGTAAATGAGATATATTTTTTTGTCCCTTACCAAATTTGCATTGTTTTGAGTTCAGCAACATCTCAGCGGCAGCAAGTGAATACAATTCAGACCGAAAAAACACATTAGAGACAAAAAACTAGAACCTTTACTAGTGTGTTACAAGTCATTTCAACAAAACCCATATTCAAAAAAGCACCATGTTAGATCTCGGTAAAAAAAAGTGAATTATTTTATGTTGAAACAACATAAAATATTCATAGTGTGCTTCAGAGCATTTTTATTACATGGTGTTATTTAGGTTATGTATACCAAAGTTCGTGTCCTGTATCAACCAACAATCAATACCTGTGCAGTGGATTGTTTAATAATTGTACACATGTTGCTTGAGTAGAAGACATATTTAATGTGTACGGTGCACCGTAACTTCACAATAATTCTGGTTTGTGAAAAGTTTTAAAAATTTTCCCCCTAATACAGAATGCAATAAATTTAGTGTTTCTATGCAGTGAGCTCAGCGAAAGCAAAACTTATGAAAAGTGGATACTGTACAAATTGATGGATGGAATTTTAGAAAAAAATATCATTGTAAATAATACATTAAAAAACGTTCCACCTAAACTCATTTAAATAAAGAAAATAACGTCTAAATACGTAAAACTTTCAAACCTTTGAAAATAATATGACACCGGATGCAAGTCAAATTTAGAATGTCCAGCATGGGCTCTATCGGCTGAGAGCGTGCGGAGGAGTTATCGATCGGACAGTGTGCTCACGACGGCCGCTGGAGGAGCGGCAGTGAGAGAATTACCCCTCCACGCCGCTACTTATTGCCGAGTGCAGACACCTTGGGCGTGACAAATGTCTGTCTTTTAAGGTAATTAATTATATTTTACTGCAAAGAAAACTTTAAATATTGATACAAAAATAAATAAATAAGGTGATTATAAATTATTTCTTCACCCCTGTCTAATAATTAATTATTCAAAACCAAATCTTCTGACTTTCCCTGTCGTAAGTTACACTGCACTCGGGTCAGTGCTTACCTACCCATTATTAGATTGCAAAAGGGGACTAATAGTTCCTTACATTTATCAGTTAACATTTTTCCAAATAATAATGATTCTTCATTTAAATGTTTTGCGTAAAATTTTCAGGTGAAACCATTTACTTTGAAATACAAGTGATGATAGGTGCAACTATTTTGAATGATGCATAATCTTGATAAAATTACGTTCACCAGGCGCACTTTATTTGCTCTGCTGTCGGCGGGGAGGCATGCGAAGGCAAGGGAAGCAGTCATGGCCAAGAGAGAGGATGTGCTTTATTTTCTGCTAGACAACATCCCCTCTTGTTGGCATGTGAGGGGAGGACGGACGGTACGAGACTGAAAGACAGGCAGAGGGGAAAAAACGAGGATGCTAGGTCACCATGCTTGTTGCTATGGATAACCACTTCCACTCTTGTCATAGGAAGTAACAAAGCAGATTAGCACCACGCCACATGGCCGCAGTGTCGAAAAACGCGTTGGGAAGACAAGACATTATACAGCGTGCCACAGAACAGTTATAAACATGCGCCCTCGTGTATAGTGTGCATCATGAGTTTTGTAAAAAGTTCCAGGGATTTTTTTAAAAATAAAATTGCACGAACAATTTGTGTTGCCTTATTAGTAAGTATGAAACAAATAATTTTATCTGTACATTAATGTGTTGTGGTGATTGTGATATGTTTGGAAATTACTTTAATTAAATAACTCGCAATAAAATCCAAAACATTGAGACGTGCTGTAGGATCATGGTAAACAACAGTCATTAAAAGAAAAACATTGACTGCAGTGGATGGCAGGCTTCCTTTTTTTGCTTCTTTGATGTGGGTGTAGTACCTTCCTTTTTTTTTGCTTCTTTAACACAGTGACAAGCTGTCTTTTTTTCTGCTGTGCTGAAATGGGACACTCCTCTCAAAAACCCTCTCCCCACCCTCTGATCATTATTGGTTATCCTGTGCCTTACACGAAAACAAATAAAAATGGGGAGGGGAGGAGGGAATGTATCAATTGGCAACATCTGGTGACAGGAGAGGAGGGGACACGTGTAATTGCTGCGAGACAGGATGCAAGCTTTGTGGATGGGGGAATGGGGTTACATTACTCATTGTTAACTATTTTTTTAAGGACACAAAGTGAAACGCTGCAAGCAGCATGTACTAATATAACACCAATAATCCATTATCACTGTTAAGAAAAATATTTACTTGCAAGTTATGTTATAATTATTTCAAGTAAATTATTTGTCACTGAATTTTCCCCTAATAAAATGGTCACAATTACTGGAAACAATATTTAGCATTGAATTTGAAGTATTTTAGTGCACAAAAAAAAAACCCAACTTTTGTGAATATGTTTGAAACTAACTGTAATACTTCCTAACAGCACACAATATCTATAAATGCTTTTCTTTATAACAATAGAAACAATTGATCACCACCACATTACTGGTGGATAAAAAAGAAAGAATTCCAATTATCACAGTAATTCTCAAGAGGACAGATTTTATGGCATCTTGGAGCAATTAATGAAGTCACTTGCAAAAAGATTTTGCATCAACAGTATCTGAGATTTATATCTTCTTGGGGAATTTAAACTATGGGAAGACAAATGGAGAAGAGACTAAAGGACCAAGTAAATACCAGAAACAGTGCTTGAGGTATAGATGACTGTGACGCCAACATATTCCCTACAATTCGTGTGCTACTTTAAATTGTGTGTACTATTCCGGATAGTGTTGCTACAGCCGAACGCTCTTTTTCTGCTCTCCTGCGAGTCAAAACTTGGTGTAGATCAAGAATGACTGAGGAGATGTTGAATTATAGATAGATCTGCTACAGAGAAAGTTCAGCACCTTGAATTTGTAATGTAACTTAATTATTTTGCAACATGTATCATAAGTCAATAAATATTGTAACGCGTAGAATAGTAATTTTTACAATGCGTATTATTTTTATAATTTATGGCCCTCCACTCCCTGAACATCAAGCCTGTATTATCTGCCCCTGCTATTTGTTATGTAGTTATGCATTTATTAAGTATGTTTTTGAAAAAGAAATATCTTAATGGAAAGGCAATCTTAATCATTTATAAAAAGGTATAATTTCCAAAGTACATTTCTAAATATGTTAGAAAAATTTCGTGATTTCATAGTTAACAAAATTTGGTTGAATCTAGCCATGATGCCTCAAAGTGCCCATCAACTTCATACTGAGTATGAACAGATGTTGCACATCCAGCACTGCCGACAAGTGTGACATCCTCTACTAATGACGGGATTTTTCGGTCCTGCTGTGCTCGTAACTCACTTTTGAATGAAGGTTCTTTGTATCCCTTTCTTGATCCTTGTTTACTTTTTTTTTAAATCTCAATGATACTATGGTATGCTTTGTACCTATTTGAAACACTGCTGTGCAATGTTACATGCGAAAATATGTCCAATCCTTAGTTTTTGCACACCAGTGTACTTGGAGGTGAATGGAAATTTTGTGATGCTGGAAGAATATGGAACTGGTAGTCAAAACATTCACACACACACACACACATCTACTGGAATCAGTTCAAGAAGAAAAATAATTCTGGACACACAAAATACCCTACTGTGTCGAAAATAGTCTACGCAGCATATTTACCTTCACATTGCAGCACACATATAGAAAATAATATTTCAATGGCTGAGCAAAACTTGACATCAGATAGAGCTAATATGCTGGAAAAAGTCTGAATATTAATCTGCAAATCAAAGGAGCACTCTAATAAGGGTGTGATACTGTTCATCTATTACACATTACTAAGGCACTTTTATAAAGAAAACCAGTAATTTTTGGTATGTCATAATTACCTATTCTAGGGTAACTAATAAATAAAATTTAATACTGATACTTCTCTTTATTACAGGGCCGTGCAAAACATCTCTGCTGGGACCAGATATCAAGATCAAAATTTTGCAAATGGCCGACAACTGTCAGTGACAGTAATAAATTTCACATTAATGCCATGTAACAAAAAAATCCATGCTCATCAACAGTATAACATCAACTGATATTACATAGATAACTTGCCACTGAACTCTGTATCTGAATTTAGCTACTGTAGTTACCCAATTAGTAACTATGTGATGACTTTTTTGAAAATATACTTGCTTCTACGTTGTGAAGGAGGGATCATTAGAATATTTGTAGGCAGAAAACATTAGTGTATTTTTTTCTTCTCCTAGTGAGGGTTGCACTAGCATCTGCTTTGTGAGGGAGAGAAAGGGAGAAATGCAGAAAATAGACAAAGAGGCATTGTCTCTCAATATGATAGAAAAAGTCATTAAATTATTCACAGTTTAGTCCAGTAGTTTGCTTAATTATTAACTCATAATGGAAGTTATTGTACTTTTGAAAGTAAATTAGTTCAAAACCTTTCATTTTGGAATTTATGTGAAGGTTAAAGATTTCAGTACTGGTAATTTACGGTCCATGATCAAATCAAGCATCACTACATGCTTACTAGGTACTAGAATAATAGGGGAGAAACAAAAATAAAAGGGGAATAAAAAGCAACACTGATATGATCTTAAAAATAAAGAAAATCTCTTCTTATTTTTAAAGATGATCTGCATATATAAAATTATTGTAGGTTGCACATTTATGAAATTACGTAAATCTGCAAAAACAGCACAATACTGTCCCTAAGCAACCCCGAAATTTTTGATGGATGGATTAATTTAAAAAACTAATCACGCCTAAGTGGGAAGTTTTCATCACGAATGCCATCCTTGGTGATAACTTTTATGAGGATACTGTCTCCAGTGTAAATATCTCTCTCTGCTGCAGATATAAACACATCTTTTATCACCGCAAGAGCCTTCTCCACATTAATTGTCTGAACATCAACGTTCTCCATGTTCTTCAAGCCAATCTACAACAAAGAAAAATACATTAGTTTATTTTGTAACCTAAAGTTAAAATAAAAAATCATTTTCCTTAAGTATTTACAACACCAATTGAGGAATGGTTTGAATTTCACTCTACCTCACCTCTTACCCACCAAGGATTGTAGCACATTAACCTAAATGTATTTGAGATTTACAGAAACACTTTTTGATTAACACATGAACATAATGTTTAATTTATTGAATAAAAAGCATGTGTTTTATCTAGTTTCTTGCAACTAAAAACAGTATTACACTGTTATGCGAGTCCAAAATACAGGATGATGTTTATGTGGGAAGTAACTGATTGTGAGAAGTAGGTCTCAAAACAAAAAATCCATATGAACATACGTCCTTGGTTTGATGGTTACAGAGTTATGGTGGAGGTTCACCATATTCTGAATTTTTCGTCCGAGTTTGGTTTGAAATCAGTGCTTTTAACATATTTATGCATGTAACCTATTTTACATACAATTTGGAAGCATTGCAATTATTCTGAATAACAAAGTAACTATATATGTGTAATAGTTTCCATGCAAAACATGATAAACACTGCCAATGTTAAGAATAATAATACATGCACTTCTTTAACTTCATTTGCAGTATACATGAGAAAAGATTCAGCAACAGCTCATTTTACTCCTGACGGTTCTTTTTGACTGGTAATTCAAATTTGACATGTATTTAGTGAAAGCTTGAAAAAAAATTAGATCGTGAAAGTATGGAAAAAGGGCTTAAGAAAAATAGTCCGTTGGAATTGTTTTCGTCTTGATAGTGTGATTTCTTCATAACAGTCGTGTAGGAAAATTCCAAATATTGAACATACAACTCTTAAACACAGCATGCAAATAATATTTTAATAGAAAAAACTGAAACAAGAGAATTTTCTGGGGTGAGCGCTAGCCCTTAGTTCATGATCCATCAACAGAGCGCATGGCATCCTTCTCCAGCAGGTAAGTCTACTGCTCCCTGCACATGCGACTGCCCGAGACATGGTTGCTGTTGCTCAGTTTCCAACACATCATGTTGTAGAAATGTTGTAGACAGATTTGTGCGTCCATGAATTTCACAGTAATACGTGAAGAATATACCTAATTCTTGATTGAGATTTAATACACGACATAAATAATACAGCAAATAAATTGTGCTCAGGGATAAGAAAAATGTACAAAATAAAACAAAATAAGCTGTGCATATATACAGTATATGTTTAAAAACCATTGACAATCATGGATTAACAGCACAGATAATCCATCTACATGTGAACAAATAACTAGTTCTGACCATTCTGTCTGCTCGACATTACTGGCGTGCACGTGAGCTGGCCCTTTAGGTTTTCGACTGCAGATAAAACTGTGACCGATTAAGGACTAAACCGCGTGAACTATTAATCCAGTAGAGAATGTATACATAAATACATTTTGATAAATTATTAACATACCCGAAATCTGTTCACATATGTATATATGAATTGTTGGCTGTTTACCAGTTGTCACACTAAATATGACAGATATTAGTTATATTTGCTTTCTGAAGTAGATCATATTGACACAATTTGGAAAATTTGGTTTCGTTCACCAAAATAAATTACTACCTTATTAACAGTCACCACTTCTTCGCCACCAGGGACACAGTGAATAATAATTTATTAACTAACAAAATGTAAATATGGGGGGATGCGTTATACTGCATGAATTCAAGCACAAGACTTGTAGACTTCCGTGATGTAGTCGGTAGTACACTGTCATGCGGTATGAAAGGTTCTGGAATTGAATTCCTCGCAAGACAATTACTGTTTATTTTAACTGTGGGGGAAGTAGACCCAGTCTCGAATTACATCATTGTCAATGAGACATTTGAACTTTATACACAACCTAGAAATTTGCACTGTTTTGTCACTGCATTCGCGAGCCAGATTTTTTATGTAGTAGTACAACATACAAATTTTACACTGTTAAAAAAAAAAAATGATTACCTTCTCCATTAGTCATCTTCAAGAGTAAAGTAAGTGTAATTTCAAGACAAATTTGAACTGAAAATGACTGTTCCTGAAACAGCTTAGGCACCAACACTTACAGTATACCTATATAAAATTAATAATTATTAAAAACCAAATGTAACTGACACGTGGCGCTTTACTGATCCATGCAATCACGACTTCGTTTCATGTGTGCATAATTTTCCAAATGCACCGGACAAGGTCCAAACCAGTGTACCTACATGTTACGTCCCTTGTTGTGGGGAGTAATACAGACGCGCCAGTATAATACTGTTCTTTGCCCGCGGTCAACAAGCTATGCCATGCCACCACCTCATGAGTGAGTCAGCGGCAGAACTGCCACAACCACACCTGAAGCAGTCAACTAGTTTAAGGTCGCACTGAGGGATAACACCACCTGCACTCCTGCCAGCAGCAGATGCCGGAGCAGACAGCCCTTGGCTCCACTCAAGAACAAGTGCCTGATGCACCCCCACCATTGCGCCCCAGCAAAAGGCGAGCCGGCCTGTACTTATACCTGCGCACGGCTCAGAAATACCAATTGCCTGTCAGCTCTTCTCAGAACCACACAGCCCCAACAGCTTGCTCCACTGCCTTGTGCATTGGAGCTCTCTGACCGCTCTTTGTCCATCAGACAGCCCAGAAGCTCTTCAATCCATCGCCAACATCTACAAGACCTTCCAGAGGCTCTCCCCCAGCAGACCTTGAAAAAGTCGTCAACCTCCTTTGTTGACTACCCCTGATAACGGCAACCCCCACATCTCCAAGTCCCTTCAGGACACGGTACATAGTAGATAGGAAAAGTTAACAGCTACCTAGTCAAATCTGCCATACCCAGTTAAGAACCATGTCCCCTTCACCTGGAATCTGCATAGTTTACACTTCCTGTCAGCCCAAGGTTGTTAGGAGGTAGCACGGCCAACCATGTCTATTGCTCGCAGGCATAAAAAAAATTCTCGCCTACTTTGACTTTCCTTTCTTAGGTGACTGTGACACCGACCTAAATACCACGTCCACTAGAGAAGAGCAGGAAACCTGGTTTTGACCACCTGATTTTACAGTCTAGTGTAGGACTGCAGGCTCCTCAGAGAATCACACGCCAAACAAACACATACTTGACGGCTATATTCCGTGCACCACGGTGTACCGAAAAGCAGAGCGAAAATCATTAGGAAGACAACCAGGCCAATTTGCACTCTGGCCGCTGCACCACTGAGTTGCTGGAGGGAATGTTTGACTGGTTATAGAGGCCTGACCTCCTTTGGGCCCACTCTCACAGTAGTTGTTGAACGACTCAGAAAACCCACCCTCCAACCACCACACCACTTGTGTTGCTGCTGGGGTAAGGGTATGGTTCTGCGTTGGCCTGGCCGCCGCTGCGGCAGAACACTTCTAGCTAGGGACTGACTGTCACCTGCTCCCCTTTTGTGAGCCTGATCATAGCTCCCCTCCATGGCGTACACTAAAAGGGGTGGTAAGGATCTGCAGGAGAGAAAGGTCACAGCCGCCTACAAAACTACCTGGGGCTGCACCTCCCTCAGATAAGGCATTCTGCCACGATAACCACCGGGACTGAGCTCATGTCACCGAACAACTGGAGAGTCCTTATCTCCCAGCTCCCTCCCCTTCACTCTTTTTAGCCCCCAATAAGATGCCTGGGACACCACACCCAGTGGTTGCTGCAATTCGCAGTAGGAAGGAGGTTCTGCTGGTCATAGCCTACCCCATGGTTCCGTGGGAACCATAGTTCCTGCCCAGTTCAAACGTTCTCCGGTAGTTCCACCATCACAGCATCTGGGGGTCAGCCAGTTCCGCCAGCACCTCCAGTAGCCACAACCTGCCTACTTGCCCAACTCTGCAGCCCAGCCAATCAAGTACCAGCACAGGTAACACGGTGACCTCAAGTCACACCGCCCAGCGCATGGCACAGTCAATCCTCGATTTTGTACCCAGTCTTGCCAAGCAACACGACCTACACTCTACACTGGTCAGGCCCCTGCAGGCAAGTGAGTTTAAACCAGCCTTTGTTAACCATGTGTGTGATGGGCCTGCACACTAAAAGCTAGCTCTTGCAATGGCATAACTTTAGACTGTTCCCGAGAGTCGCATATCAAGAAGTTTAAAGTTTTTTGTGGTGCCCAATGTGGCAACTTTGCGATAGGATTAGTGAAGCAGAACTAGACCAGCACAATCCACAATTACTAGAGACTAGCTGGACGTCAAGAATTAACCCATTACTGGACTTCAGGGAGTTCAAAATAACCCAGTGGTGCCCAAACACTCCAGTAAATATGTCAAACAGAGTCAAGCCATAGCGACCTGCAAGAAATCACTATGGCCGAGGCCAACCCAAAGGGTTCCATATAGCCACATGCCCTGGCACAGGGGTAAACTCAATCGTATGCACACACTGTCAGAATGTGTTCCACTATCAATGCCTAGGGTGGGCGGATTAAGTATTATGGACTAGAATATAGACGGAACAACTGCTGCACCTGCCAGTCTGCCTTCTGTAGCTGGATCACCTGCACAGGCCTTGGAATCAACATGGTACATTGTATTATGTGTGTGCAACCCTTCCATCACATGTGCATAGGCTGACCAGAAGAGCAAGTGATGCGACCAGGGTTAGTCTATCATTTTGTAGTGTGTAGGCGCGCAGCAGAGCACAAACCAAGTAACCCAGGGCATAGAATTAGCCCCACAACCACCCGTGGTGCCAGCGAGCCACAGTTACTAGAGTTCACCAGACGTCCACATGAAGACCCTATTGCTTCATCCTTGAATGTGAAAAAGAATTCACTGAGCATGAGGTACCTAACAAATAGTGGGTGATACGTGCCCGCAAACTACTACGAGGTAAACCTCTAGATTGGTGGAACAAATACAGGGAATTTGTAACAAAATGGGGCTAGTTATCATCACGTCATTCTACGCAATTTCCGATGATGTTGGTGCCCACCTCACTACTGAGTTTTACGGTCGAACCCAGCATGCCAAAGAGGAGGCCGAGATATTTATCAAGCGAAAAGTGCAAATGTACCAAAGGATTTTTCCCACCAAAACAGACGAGAGCCGAGTTCGTAATATTGCCCGCCTGCTTCTACCAAAGTTACAAAATCTCCTTCAAATCCCAAAATGGCAAACAATAGAGGAGCTGGTTACACAAGCCTGAGAGACAGAAATGAATTTTAAAGTGCAGGCGGCACTCAACAGACCAAGGGTCAGTAGACCAGCTGAGCCCGAGAAGCACGTGAAAAGAAAGGGAAACCCTCCTCCTCCACCCCTCTCTTGACTAAGTGTTGGTTCTGCCTGGACCAGGACTACCCTGTTAGGCAGGGAGGCAGGCCAGGGGTGGGTAGGGGAGACATACACAGCAGGTGTGCCAGCCCCCCTCACCACCAAGCGAACAGCAAGAAAACTAGCCTGGTGGGAAATGCCACAATTGGGGTGAGAAACGGGCTGCCACAACCGAGATCAAAGGACCCATCGTCCAAAAATTAAAAGAAGGACGCGAACTCCCAGAAGCACCGCATATTGAAGTTCAAATGAACAGCAAAAAGATACTCGTATTACTAGACTCCGCTGTGACTGGCAACTTTGCGCGGAGTGATGTTCTCACCCCATAACAAAGGGCATCACTCCGGCCACAGACCCACATAATGCAAATTTCCCAACATGATGCTACCCTTAGATTAGAAGGACATACCTCACTCATAGAAAATCTACATAAACACTCCAAACTGGCGGAATTTGTTGTCTCACCAGAAATTAAGGAAGCTGTAATTTTAGGCCACACTTGGTTACGCCAGCAAAAATGCATCATTGCTCAAGGATATGAAATATGAATGAGCATACCTGAGAGAAAAGAATAGGGTCACTGTAAACTGGGAGCACAGTCCCACAGTGATCGTCCCACCATCCATTAACCCAGACAAAATTAATCACCAACTGAAAGAGCCTGAGTTCACCCAGTTAAAACCAATCTTGGAAGAACACGCCAGACGTTTGGGCAAGTTGAGCATTTGTGCCAAACACGGAGCATTCAACACGAGGTCAGGACTACCACCAAAACTCCTGTGTATAACTGTCCATACTGAGTGTTTGCCAAGATCACGCGCACCAAAAGTCAAGATGAGAGTAACGGTAGATGACTTGACACTGTAAGTAGTCTTCAGTTCACTGCGAACATCTGTGACATACCGAGTTTGCAGCTCACGTAAGATTTCTTCTTCCGGGATGTCAATCAAATTGGGACACAAGAGGACACCCTTGCTGGAGTTGAGGGACACATGGGATTTGACCTCAACAGGGAACTTCGCAGTTGCCCCACTGAATGTTTTCATCGCCAAGAGCCCACGTGCATTCGACGTCTCTACCAGTATGCTGCGCCTTTCATTGATATTCTTGCAGTCAGCAATAAGACCACCAGCTGCTTCATCAATAACTTTTTGTAGTTCGAAGGCGACAACTTTCAAATGTGTGCCCTTTTAGTCCGCAGATGATCAAAAAACGTGGTGTAGGTAACTTGACCGGAGTAGACTCATGCAAAACCGAACCACAATCTGAATCACTACCCATGCCATTGGGGTGCAGTTTCAAGTGGCTGTTGAGGGTGTCACCCTTTTAGGGAGTACTTTTAGATGCCATGGTGAAGGCCACCCATACTCGGACTCATCTGTCTCAGCCTGCCATTTGGGGGTGGGAAAAAGCCAACTGTTAGAACATCTCACAGGCTGTGCCGTTAAGAGGGGGACCAACCTCCCATAGACCTAAGCAGTACTTAGGAACAGTTACCCTTCGCCGCTATTCACCACTAATTACTTCCCCAGCAGCACACCAAAGTGAACACCAGAGCAAACCAGGGGCAAATCGTACAACCTGAGCGAGGCCAGTTTTATTCCCCTACCTGGAGAAACATCCCAGGCTTCCCACTATAGAGGACACCCTTCGACGCCAATTCAGGGGACTTGTGGTTGATTGCACCGGCCTCCTCCGTAAAGTGGTAACATGTCTTCCTGGCAGGTTTGGGCACATGGGCTAGTTGGTCATGATACCCTCCTGCTAAGAAAGCGCCAATAGGTGCTGAGTGAGTGTACATGTACGTGGGCATAGGCTCCACACCTAGAATTGCCTACTGGGTCAGTGAGAAGGGTTCGCTACAGTGCCACTAACAAAGGCACCACGTATGGTCACACAATTTAGAGGCAGCACTCATTTGCGAGGACACACCCTCATTAGGAAGAAGGACATCGTCCTGGCTTTAGACGATGCTGTAGAGAATGAAGAAGCAATGGGACCTGGTGAGATGAAAAGAAAAAGGATGACAAAAGAGAAGATGAAGAAAAAAGCATGAGGAGATGGTCCAAACAAATTTCAGATCCCGATCGCATCCCGATTAGTCACTTCTTACGACAAGCACAGGGTGGCTGTGGTGGTATTCTAAAACCCCACCACCACACGGTGGATTATTTTGAGGCTTCTATCATTAGGAACAACGCAAAACATGTAATAGGTGAACGACTATATCCAACATTTAGTCTAACCAAGCGTGTGCCTGGTCGGGTCTCAGACTACCATGCACTTGTTGCAGATTCAAATCCTGGTCATTGCAAAGTTTTTTGGGGTGTTAAAATTAACTAGAATATTCATATTATCACACGAAATCTGTTCATTAAAGTCTATTTATTTAAATAACCGTGCTAACTATTAAAATACTAAACGATGAATTGTTAACAGTAACAATAAAATGGCAGGTTTTGACAATAGGGCTTATTTATTGGTAATAAACACACATCTCAGAATTTGGTCAACAAAACCCATTATTCACTTTCGAATGTAATTTTGCATTTCTCCCTTTTTATTTGAAGACCTTACACTGCAAAAGAAAACAGTATATCATGTGTGCAAATGATATTTGTGAGCCCACCTTCTACCACGGTGAAACCATAACCTCAGTGACGGGACATGTTACAACTTACGTTTGCAAGTCTGATGACATGGCTTTTAATGTTGGCACTGGCTTTTAGGAATATATTTTGTCCAAGCAAAATTTGAAATTGTTGTGTTTTTAACTGTTTGCATGAGTTACAAAGCTGTGTTTGTAATGCTTCGACGTTTTCGTGGAGGCTTACAGTAGTTCGTGTCGTGTCGATTGCCAAAGTGATATGCATGCGCCTGTATTTATGAAAATGTTGTCAACATGTTTCATATGTGACAGCGGGAACTGGGTTGTTTTAACCATGAACAGTTGTTACAGACTATAGTTATGATGGTAGTTTCATCACCGAGTTTTGAATTAGCATATACTGCCTGTTTTGGTGTGCTCCTTGGCCAACTCTTCCCCTCCCTTGCTATCCCCTCCTTCCCCTCTCGCTGCTGCCACTCCTCTGCTGGCTTTTACCTGGCCAATATCATTCTGCTTCCTGACATATATCGCAACATATTGGTACTGTGTCACAATACCGATTTAGCTATTATGGAGAACAATTCATAGATTGACTGCAGAATATAGGTAAGTCGTGGCATTAGTCTGGGAACTTATTTCTAAATGGTTATAGGTATCTTGGGTATAATTGACCTGGTGTTTATCGGTGTAGTGAGTGGCTTTTGAGCACTAGCATGAGTTTTAACAAGATTTCTCGCTTACCAGATGGAATCCCAAAATACTTTAGGGTGATTCATTCTTTTGAAGTGTTCTGGCTTCGGCCGTCTTTTACTACTGTTTCATACGTACCCATATGATTGCCACGACTTGTTTGGTTTTATGCTGAAGGTATGGTGTTCATTTTGATGTGTACCGGAGTTGCAATTACTTCTATTCAAAAATAGATTTAATAGTTATTATGATTATTCATATTAATAAAAAGGTAGATAGAATATAAGTAATATTTTAATGCAGCTGAATCGCTGTACCTATAGGGTGGTTAGTAGAGACTAAGTTGAGTCATGGTAGATTATGAAGTTAAAATTAGTTTCGTTAAATAGCTGTGCTTCTTGAAAATGCATTTTGCATGATACATTTTGAGAGAGGTTATATATTCTCACACGACTTTTGTAAAAATAAACTTACGTGTTTTCTTGAGGTGTGGGATTCTTCATGCCTTTTAGTCCATGGGCCAGGCCCTAAAATATGGCTATTTGGTATGAAATGGAGGTACCAAGAATCATTTACATCAGTGATTCCCTATATTCTAGGGATGCCACAAAGGAAACTGGACAGCCCGAGTAGCTTTTAAAAATGACTGCCATTTCAATATGGCTGCTGGAGGGATTATGGAATCTACTATATCTCTGCTCCTGTTAGTCCAATTTTGACAATTCTGTTTTCAAATTTAAGATTGTGGGTGGTTCTACTTTGTAAAGAGGTCCATGTTCGTTACTTTGACATGTTTAAAGTTAAATGCAAAAAAATAGGTTTTTATGTGTTTGGAACATATTTCATCTCTTAAATCATACACAATATTCTGTTAAAATATCAAGATAGATAAACATATGGTTTAGCTTGTGTGAAAGCTGTTGTTGAATTGCTTGACAATGATTGGGTAAACCCACTTGAAAACAATACAAAAGATATAGTCAGATTATCTTCAGGGATTGTTGCATCACACCATATCACAAAAGATCTTTGTGTGCAAGAAGTGGAACTAGCAGCTTACAACGAATTTGTGGAAAACAGGTTGAAAAAAGACAAAGACTTTTAGGAACCCTTAAAGAAAATGAAACTGAAAACTTTCAGCAACATGAAACAGAAGAAGACCACGTGAGGTAATGTTGAAACCGTATTTATGGCTGAACACCAGTTGTTTGCAAGAATGCTTCTTCTTGCTAGTTGAAGGAAATATGATATGAAAGAAGTGCTGAAGTATCCACTTGGGCCCTTTCGATGGGCTATAGCTAACTGTAATGGATCCCTGAAAAAGAGTAACAAATCTGCTCTTGAACGACATAGAGCAGCAAACACTACCTCAAGTTGATGTTAACAAATACCCTTATACTACTATAATAATGGCATGGCAATGATACACAAAATCTGTGTAGAAAATCACACATTTTCGGAGATCTCTGAGATACTTCTAACAACTACTTTGAAACATGCTAGTAAAAGTGACAGTGTAGATGTGGTTTTTGTTGTGTACCAAGAAAACTCTATCAAGCATTTCGAGAGACAGAGGAGAATATAATCTTCTGAAATTCTTATTTTGAAGCTAATACCTGGTCGCAAAGTTAAAAATTGAGGCAACTGCTGTCATGCACATCTAGAAAAATGTGCTAACACAATATCTTGTTGATGACTGGAAGACGAACAGGCAACAAGTTATTGAGCCGGAAAAGTAGTTTGTAACACAAAAAAAAAATGTTTCTGTGTAACTGAAGGGCAGGTGGAAGAAGTGCAATCCTATCAGAGCAGCGAAGAAAAGGCAGATACAAAAGTATATTTGCATGCTGAACAGGCTGCCCATTCTGAATATTCATCAATGATTATTGTATCAGGAGAAACTGATGTTTTCATCCTTCCTTTGGCCTTCTGTGGCTGAATTGGATGTGACATTTACATGCGGTTAGAAATAGAGAAGCGAACAGGAATAATATCAATTAACAGGATAGCTAGTGACTTTGGGGTTACCAGGATTACGCGCCTTTACAGGATGTGACACAGTCAATTCATTTTCAGGTCAAAGTAAGATTAAAGGTTTTAAACTGTTGACTGAGTCTGTTCAAGAAATATTTTGTTCATTTAGGTGATAAGTGGGTATTGTCAGAAGAGTTTTTCGAAGTCCTGCTGGCATTTACATGCAGATTATATGCTTGCCGTACGGAGAGAATAGATGTCAATGATTTGCGTTATGATCTTTGTAGAGCAAAGAGAGCATTAACTCCATCATTCTCTCTTCCTTCTTGCAAAGACACGTTACACCAACACGCCTTAAAGGCAAACTACCAGTGGTCCTTTGGAAAAGAAGCTGGAATGTGAGCCGCACAATCTTTTGCCACAAAATCTAGGGTGGACTCTTAAAAGTGACGGAGTGATTGAAGTTCAGTGGTTGACAAGATTGCCTACACCCCAAAAATTTTTGGACACAGCATGGAAATATAGGAAGTCTCATTCATCGTGTTGTGTGCGTTAATAAAAGTATTGATTAGGGATGTCAAAATATACATTTTCTCTATTCCGATTCTTGATTCCAACTGCAGAACATTTCACTCGATTCCACCTTGATTCCGATACCATAAATTAGGATATAGTGATTATCAACATGTGCCTACAGTCAATGTATCATTTTGAAATTTAGTTTTATTGGTCAAATTAGACAGACACAAATATGAAGACAATTATAGGAAAAAATTTCTGGTCTTTCCATGTGAAGTTAATTTCCTATACTTATATAACATTCAGACTTATCTAATTAAGCTTAACAAGTTCATATTTGAATTTTTGATAAATCTATGATTTATTTTAAATGGATATATACAAAATATTATACAAAAAGTTAAACAAAAGTTCTCAACTTCTCAATGCAATATTTTAGGTTTACTTATGAAGCTAACCAAATATTGATGCTATTCAGTAATGAAACTGAAATACAAGTAACCCTTCATTTGGCATTGCTAAATGAAATTCCTTTAACTGGACACTTTAAGTTGCAGGAATACTGGATGAATTGCTGCTATATCCCCCTTTGCCCAAAAGATCTTCTGAAACATCATTATTGGCAATTTTCTATTACTCATCATGAATTTTTTGCAGAGCGCAAAATGCGTAATTTTTGTCATTTACATCAACAGAAAAATAATCCCACACGTTGCTAGACATTTTCTTCGTGTTTAAGTAAATAAAATCCTCAGTAAATTGAAAACTTTAACACTACTCACTTTTAGAAAAAGACTGAAATTTTGATAAAGGTAAGCACGTAAAAAAAATGCTTTCAATCTCTACTACCTCATCAACGAAAATGTCGCAAACAGGAAATATCTATGGTACGAAAAATGTACCTATTCTTTATCTAATATACCATTAAATAATAGGTAAACAAAATAAAAAAATCCAAAAAATAATACCAGGATCCTTATGGAACTATTGCATAACAGACTAAAAGCCAATGCATGTTCCGCATCAGTGACCCGTAACTCTAGGAGCTTGCTGTTAGAGAGGATTCTTATCTACAATTCTTACCTACAAACCACATCTGTTTGCAGATCTCCATCGAACTGACTTCTATGCATGGCTTATCAACTAATGCTGATTGCAATACTTACATGCAACAAAGTGCTATCTCTAACAGTATCCACGTGTGAGGTGGTGGTATTTCATCCGTGACTGCCAGTTTGTTTTAGTGTTTCATTTACGCTGACTTTTAAGGGTTTAGATATTGTGCTGTAGATTTCCACGTTCGTTTGCAGCAGTCTTGCAACAGTATACACACACTATTTAATCATGTCAGAAAGTGCACAAAAAAGAAAACAAGTGCAGACGTCGGAGTGAATCGAGGCAGCCAAATATTGATAATCGCTGTCTGCCACATGACAGCCACAAGATCACAATGACCTGTTTAACTGCGAGTTTTAGTGACGGGAATGAATCATTTTTGCGGCAGATAATAATTAACCGTTTGATTCTCAATTGTTTGATACCTGTAATAATCAAGGGTATCAAGGAATCGACTTTGACATCCCTAGTATTAATTGTACAGATGCTTGTAAGTGTAGCAATATCGACAGTAATGAATATGGAATAGATGAGGGAGAAACAGTGTAATATTATGATGACAGTAATATAGACACTTGAAACTAATGAATTTCACAGGTTGAAAACTTATATGATGTTGGTATTGATTCCAGCTAAACTAATGACTATATGAATGTTTTGCTAAGGATTGTGATCAGAGTACACACACGCAATATGCTAAAACTATGTGTGCATTATTATGTATTGTTAACTTTTCTGTTAGCAATTTTCAATTTATAAATGTTTTGGTAATATGGTACATTTCAACAATATATGCAGTTGTGCGATATTTAAATTCTAGGGAATGCTCAATCTGGCTGTGTAAATAACAAAATATTGTGCCTGCAATGATAATTCATATTAAAATGAAAGTATTTATTTATTTATTTAAAAAAATAAACTTTAGTGACAGCTGTACACTCATTGACATGCTTCAGAGTCATTGTCCTAAAATGCCAAATTGTTTAACTCAGCATCATGGTCCGCCAGTCTTTTGATGGAAGTGCCTCTTATATAGTAATACATTAGCTTACACAATTATCTTTCTTGTTACAGCACAAAAATTTCTCCCTGACTTATGAAAAAAAGTATGTTCCAAAACACTTAAAAACCTATTTCTTGCATTTAACTTTAAACGGGTTGAACTTAAGAACATGGACCTCTTTACAAATAATGTAGACCAATCTGAGATCTTTAATTTGAAAAAAGAATTGTCAAAATCGGACTAATGGGAGCAGAGATATAGTAGATTCAATAATCCCTCCAGCAGCCATATTGAAATGGCAGCCATTTTTAAAAGTTACTCATTTGGGCTGCCCAGATTGCCTTTTCGGCATTCTTAGATTATAGGGAATCACTGATGTAAAGGATTCTCGGTCCCTCCATTTGGTACCAAAAAACTGTCTGGCCCATGGCCTATTTGTCTTATATACCTCAAATGATGCTCTCTAGGTTGCATTGCGGTGTTCGAGTATAACTGTACCCGAAATAATCACTTCAGTGATAAAGATATTGGATGTTCAAACAAGTAAATATGAATGAGCAACTTGTTTTATTTGGGAGCTTGTGAGTTTTCCCTTTTATTAAGTTGTAATGATTACTATATCCCATTATCAATCAACCTTGTGTAAAACAATATTGAATGGTCAAATGAGTTGGGGGCAGTTTGTTTTAATGAACAAAGTGTTAGAAAGTGTGTACATTTATGCTTCATTAATTAATTTTGAGGAATGATGTGTAGTAAAAGTTTAGTCTAGTTGAAGTCACTTGTATATTTGGAAAGGCTTCTATGTATGCTTATTTAACTGTTTGAATGGAAGCAACCTCTTGTGGTATTAGTTTCAGTGGCTTTCGACATATTTTCTGGGATGCAGAGAGAGTGGTCTACATTAGACTGAGGAAATGATATACAGTGAAAGTCCATTGTAACGATAGTTTATATTGGTACAAAAAACTGTTGCTATAAACAACTTTCATTATATAATTTTTTTTTTAATTCTATATTTACATATTTTTTATTTGTGCTGTATATTAACTTTAATGACACAACCAAAAAAAGTAAAAAGAGTGATAAAATAACTCATTAAAATAAAATTTATATGCCGTAAAATTCAATCACTAGCGGAGAACTGATGTGACGCATTTAAGGTTTAAAGTGGGGAGGGTGGTGACACGCGAAGCGCACAGCTGTTTCCATGTGTAGGGTCACTCAAGGTCATGCCGCTTCCTGTCGCCACGGTGTGGGCGGCTGTGGGCTGGGACACGCAAACAGATGGGCAATGCATATGCATGCAAATTTATTATGCACATCTGTCACTTGGCAGATATTTTAGCTAAAATTAAGTGAGGAAATTTTATTACATGACTAAAAGTTAGCAAAAAATCAGTCATGTTAGTAACTATAATCATGCAGATTGATTTACGAGATAAACATTAATTAGCAAAATGTGCGATAGTTTAGCACCAAAATACACTTGTAAAAAACCTACTCACACAATCACTCTTTCTTGAACTAAGAATCTATTTTTGTTTATTTCACTATAACTAAGCTTTCCCTCCTGACAAACTAACAGACCTCTTGGAAAGCTAGAAACTCTCCAAATTTATAAACAGTATTTGCAGGTGTGCAAGGCATTTACATAATTTAGGCCTTTAAAATTTCTATACGTACTGGTCTTATACTGTAAGATAGTACAAAAATATTTGGCAATCATAAAATTGCTTGTCAGGCTGCTATTTTAATTTACGTAACCTAATATTAGTATAAAAAACAATAACATATTTCCTGAATATCACAAAACAAAAATGTCCACAAAAGCATATTCCGTACTATGAAATAGTAACTTTCACAAATAATGTCACCCAAACAATTGCTGTGTGTACACATACAATGTATACCGTATTTTGGCACATACAGGCTGCAGAAGCTTTTTTAAAGCCTGAGGTTTGTTTACGTATGGTAACAACTGACATTTGTCAACTACAAGCTCCCGTGAAGCGATTACAGGCATCCTTTGTCAACAGCAGAATTGTGGATGCACAGGACTAATGTGACCATGCATGTCACCTTGCCAGGCGGTTTACAGCTGTGCCGGTATCAATCGCTTGAGTTCAATATCTTTTACTTGTGTTGTGCGCACTTCCCGCTTCAGAGATAAACAAATGTGAGGCAATGTTCCAATTAGTTTCTAGTTTCAATTTTCTTAATTTGTGTCTAGCATTTTGTAAGGTTTAGTCAAAACAATATCATGTTTTCAGAAATTAAAACCGATATGGCGGCGATTTGGAAATTTGCCAACTTCGAAGTTGACAAAACGCACATTACAAAAATACTTAGTAGATTTTGTAAACAAACAGGCCACATGACCATTTTGTTATCAAAAGGTGCAAATTGGAACATGGCCTCATGATAATGGAAAAGGAACGAGCTAGTTATTATGCAAAATTTCAGTTGATGGTTGTGGAATATGCACGTGAACATGGTAAAAGGTCAGCTGGTCGACAATTTGGCGTCAACAATAAACCCTTACGGAGTTGTTGCTGTGAGAAAAAATATGCTGTAAAAATTGCCCAAAAAATGTATTTTGCAAGGAAAAATGTATAAATACCTGGAACTCGAATAACAGCCACTTCATTACTAGGAATAATGGATTTTCTGTCACCACAGAAATGCTTCCGTTCGAAGTCAGAAAAATTGCAACAAACAAAAACATTCCTGTAACAGAATTTAAGGCGGACGTTTGCTGGCGCCTGATTGGGCAATATGCCGGCGATCAGATAAACCAATTCTTAGCAACTGTTCAGTGCAATAATAGCACATATAAATAATTTTATTATACTCTCAGACCTATTCCCCGACGATGCGGGACCTTAGATGTCATTTTATCATGGCCAGAAAGGTTTTTACACTTTACTCCTTTTTCCCCCCAAAAAAGTCTTGTGTACAGACAGCACCCTATATTTTCACATGAAAAAATACGTTAATTTACAATAATTGTTTCAAAGAAGTTTAAGTAAAAACACTACTCCATAGGTAAATTTATATCCAATTTTACTTTAGGGGCAGATATTCACGTTGCATTTCACTATTAGCTTTGGCCAATATTGAAACCTTCGGCTTTGCGTCTATACAAATACACAGTGGCAAGCACACAACAGCAGGCACGCTGAATGCCATAGTCGGACTGGACAGCAAGGCGCCATGCGGCCATGGCAGGCAAGCTGTGTGCGGCCAACTGGCGGCAGCGATGTTGCCATGTTTCACTAAGTTTACGCAAGGAAACCAAAACCTTTTTTTACATTTTTTTTATAACAAAATCATTTCTTCTTCTTCTTGCAACTGCCTCAAGAAACTATAGATTTAGCTGTTGAATTTTATGAAAGTGATGAAGTTAGTAGAATGTATCCTGGAATGAAGGATACAAAATCAGTTTGCCTAGAAAACGGGAAGAAATAACTAAAGCAAAGACACTTAACCTTGTGCAATTTAAAAGAACTATACGAAAAGTTTAAAGAGTATCCATCAGTAATGTTTGGATTTTCAACATTCTGTTCTCTGTACCCCAAGTGGTGCATTCTTGCTAGAGCTAGTGGCACACATTCTGTTTTGTGTGTTTCTGTTCACTAAAATTTCAAACTGAAGTTCATAGCAGCAAAAGTAGATGACTGAAAGATCCTTTTTTAAAATATAATGGGTGATATGTACAGTGAGTGTTGTATGTTTGGAAAGTGCCCAAAGTAACATGAAATAGCAAACTTGAATGTAGATGTAACTGTAATTGAAGATGATATTACATACCAGCAGTAGGCGAAGGTTGACTGCTGAAATCTTTCAACTATCATTGAAATACAGGTTGAATTCAAAGAAAAAGTTGCTAGTAAACTAATGGCACTGGAGAAACATCATTTTCTGTCACAGAGTCAATCACAGTTTCTAAAAACTAAGAAGGAGAATCTAAAAAGTGACGAATGTGTAGTGATAACTGATTTCTCTGAAAACTACACATTTTTCATCCGAGATGAAATGCAGATAACACTGGATTAACCATCAGGCCATACTCCATCCTTACTGTGTATGCTACGAAGATGATACCAGAAATCTATGTTCTCAGAGCCTTTGTGTTATATTGTTATGCCCATACATTTCAGGAGTAAATTTTTTTGGTAAACTTCTATTTTTTGGTTGGACACAGGTTCAATTTATCAGTTTTGAGATAGGAACGGATTTAGTGGGTTAAATTTTTTTTTTTCCAGAAGGAATACATTTTTTTTTGTAGTCAGACTCAATTTCTTTCTTCACTTCACCATTAGGGACATTTGGATTTTTCTCTCTTGATCTGGTTAGGAATTTGTTTGTTGTTGTGTCTGCTATGAAGTTACTGTTCTCAGTATCGGACCTTCTCGGACAAAGTGAAGCTGCAATTCATTCCCTTCTGGTCGTTTCTGTGATGACAACTTTTAGGAACTTGGTATGTGCAGAATGGA
This sequence comes from Dryococelus australis, assembly GCA_029891345.1. NCBI lineage: Eukaryota > Metazoa > Arthropoda > Insecta > Phasmatodea > Phasmatidae > Dryococelus > Dryococelus australis. The sequence continues at coordinate 97,258,706 of CM056995.1, read as the reverse complement.
GGCTTCAGCAGATGCCAGCTGAGCCTCGCACATTTTTGTGAGCGCATCGTAATGTTGGTAGAAGATTCGAGACGCGCTACAGCGCTGTGTTTTTGCAGCAATGGCTGGCCAGAGTAAGGGTTTCGCCAGGAGCAAGAGGACTGCTTCCTGCTGAGGCTAGCCTGGCAAGGCAAGATTTTCCAGGGGAAAGGGGAAGGTAGTCACATGCCTCCTTTGTGGTCTGGTTGAGGCCAGAGGGGTGATGCAGCCCGCTGATTGGTTGGAGGCCAAGGCGTGGGGACAGGACAAAAGCAAGGTCAGTGTGTGAAAGGGGGGAGCAGTACAGTGAGTGATGGAGTGAGAAATGGGCATGTGTGTGTCGGTCCCCAGCGGTCGGAGGAACCGTCCAGAACTCGGCAGAATGAGTTAAGTTGCTTTTGTTTATTTTTGCTTAGGTTAGTGATTGATGAGGACATTCCTTCTTGAGGTTAGAAAGAATGGCCCCAATCAATCTTATAAATTTACATCTTATGTTAAGGTAGAGTAGAGTAAGTCCAGCGTGTACGAAAGGCAGTTGGTCTGCGTGGCACAGTAACGAGAAGTGCAGCTACAGTTGGCAGTAATTCTGAAGCATTGAATAAGATGAGATAATTTTCTTGGTATGTTAGGTGTTATTTCAGAGGGAAGAAATCCATTATTTGTGTGTATCGAGTCGTCATTGTTGGTTAGATGCATCTTTTGTTTTGGTTTATTTGAAGCTAGCAGTTGGTACTACTGTAAGTTGTGGGAGTGTTTTGTTCTGTAGTCGCAAGTAAAGTTGTGGTTATTAGTCGTGGTCTAGGAAGCATTTATATATTTTTAAGATCTAAGTTAAATTAAGTATAGAATAATTTTAATTAAGAATAACATCTTATTCTCTTGCCAATCCCTTGAAGTTAGAGCGATTTTATAGACTGTAGTGCAAATATTATTGGTCGTGGACACTAGTATAAACATGGTAAGGTTAGTCAAGTTGGAGACCTTTTTTCTTTTTAACTCTTTGACCTCAGTAGATTTCACTGACAATCATTCAAACAAATTAAATGGTTTTCCTGTTTTCTTTATTTTGGAAGCATAATTCAGACTGAAGACAAAGATATCAGAAATGATACCCACTGTTTTATTTATTTTCTTGTTTTGAGCTATTTGTAAGGACTTGTAGAAATTGAAATTAATTTGTTTACGAATTTATATTCTTGAGAGAAATCAAGTAGCACTCAGTAACCTGTTTTTCTTCTTCTTATTATTATTATTATAAATATAAAAAATACTCATTGAAGCTGAAGGAATATTATTTTCCACTTGTTATTTATTGTTATTGTTTACCGGTTGTTTTGATTATAAATAAGAGTGTATTCTTGTAATAAAACTTGTGAGTTTTATTTTATTTATTATTGAACACATTTTCATTTCTAGACTTTGAAGTTTAAGATAAAACCATTTAAATAGGTTTTACTTAGGATTTCAAATACATTAAAGTTGAATAATAATAAAGAGATACTACTGAAGAATACATGTGAATGCATCCTAGGTATTGAATTTAGCAGAACCAACATACAGAGTCACTGAACAATCCCTATAACCTCCCACCCCTCCTCATCCTTTTTATACTTACCTCTTTGCAGTAAGAGCGAGTTAACTTACCCCCAGGTTTCCATAGAGTTACAGTTCTTGAGTGGTGAACAACTGACTGGGACTTTGCTCAGTACTATCACAAGTGTGCTTAGGGTATTTGTGGGCATCCCGAAGAACTCTATTTTAAGACGAGTTATCGATTATAAGTTTTATGGTCGAGTTTGGTGAATTTTCTACCTTTTGGAGCTACTGCCATTCGTGTTGCATTTACAGTAGACTTCCTCTTATTTCTTCTACCTCCTTTTCCTGTTGACCTTCCTCCTCCTCCTGTCCTTCTTCCTTCTCCCCTTATTTAATCTCCTTTTCCTCAATTTCCCGGTTTACCCCAGCCCATTTCCTTTCCCTATTTATCCCCTTCCTCCCTACTTCACATCAACTGGTGGGGGCTCCAGGTAGTTAGGCTTTGTGAGAGTTGAACTTGTTGGGAAGTACTCTTTTTACACCCCCCCCCCCCCCACTACATTTTTGGGTAAGTGGCTTTGTAGGTTGTTGGTTGTTTTTTTAAAATTTATTCTCTCATCATGTGCATGTTGCTGAGAAGGTGTGAGTAAGTGTAAGTGGTTAGTAATAAATTACTAGTTTTTATTATTAATATTTAGGTTAAGTCATTAATATATGTATTGATAGTTACCTAGTTTCATTTATTTTTATTTTTTTATTATGTATTTTAAGTGCAAGTGTTATTTTAGTGGTTTACATTGTGTACTCTCTTTTTCTTGAGTGGTGTGTTGTACATGTAGGTTACATGGATTGAAATAATAACTAGTGAATGGTAATTAATTTATTTGTGTAATTGGGGTGCTATTGTTATTATTTTTATTACTATCCCTGGGTAATTATTTTTTTATAATTATTTCTGAATTGTGAGAGTTTCTGGTATTGCAACATGGCAACCCGTATTTTGTGTGTTTCAAAAACGAAAATTCCGTAGTAACACAAAGAAAGCAGTTAAGGACACAGAAAGGCGACCTACGATTAGGAGTGAAAGAGGAGACGAGTCACCCGAAAGTAATTCCGATTCAGAACAAAGTTCACTAGTATCTCAAGGGAATAACTCAGCTGAGGGTTCAGGAACGTTAACTTCTGAAAATAGTAATAATTTGACAGAAATGGATAGCAGAAGTAGGTTTTTCTTTGACCCCGGCTAATATTTTGGCAAGAAAACAGAGGATTTGTCAGAATACCTGAAGAATTTTAAGAGAGCAGCTGTCATCAATAATTGGGATGGTAAGAAATGCCTCACTTACTTACCTAGTTTTCTAAAAGGCATAGCGGTGCGCTGGTATGATAGTTTAGGTGGCTGTGCTGATGAGTTTACGTCATTTGGGGCCCTTGCGTATGAATTTAAGACAGCTTTCACTCGAGTTGGCAAGGCTGAAGACCTGGAAATGCACCTTAGGATTCGGGTGCAGGGCGTTGACGAGTCCATTGAAGAGTTTGTGTACGATGTGATTAGTATGTTCCGACATCCGACTTGACAGTCAAATGTCGGAAGAAAATAAAATTACATATATTCTGAGGGGTTTGAAGCAGACACTCGTGGAGAAGGTTTTGATGCCAGAAAATCAAACTGTGTCACAGTTTATTAAAAATTTAAGAAATATTGAAGCGGGTAGCTACAATGCGAACAATAGGCGAGAAATGGCTCCAGATTGGTCTGAGGTTAAGCCTGATAGGAATCGCAAGGTGGCACAGTTTACGAACACTAAAAGGAGCTGCAGGTGATAGGGAGATGGCCCACCTACAAAAAGCAGTCGACCTCTTGAGTAAACAAATAAGAGAAATGGCGAACGAAGTTAAATACTTGCGAAAGGGGGAAAACGAGGGCAATTCTTTCAGAGGTGATAGTGGCGTCTCAGGTAATCGTGGTGCCCTCTCACACAGGATTAATAAATCAGGCCCAAGTAATGAATAGTGGCAGGCCTCAGAGAACCTCTGATGGATGACATATTTGTTTTAACTGTGGGGAAGCAGGGCACAACAGAAAATTCTGTAGTAAAAATACCTGGCCTCGCGCAACAAACAATAAGGTGGGAAACTAGAATGGACCAGGTATGGGGAACTGGTTCGCCCAAGCAGTTGGAGTCACCCCTAAGTCTTGAAGCAGGAGTGATGAGTTTGTGGGTTAAGTTGTTCGGGCAACCCACTGTCTTCTATGTTGATAGCGGAGCTATATCCCTGGCAAATGCGAAACTCATCCCTAACAAGTTTTGGCGAGAAGCAGAATCTAGGGTATTTTCAGGCATCAGGACACAAACAGGCCGTGACCTACATGGTAAATTTGAGGTTTAAACTTGACAGGAATTGGTATGTTCACCCAGTAGGCATCGTTCATGCTCCATTAATGGGATTATCTTGGGACATGACATTTTGCAAAGATACCAGGCCCAGATATCATGTAATGTGAATGGTCGACATAGTTTGAGGTTAAATTACCCCAACAAACGAGAACCTGTGACTTCATTGCCCATCAGAAAAGTTAAGAATAAGGGTCAGGCTAGGAAAGTTCCTCACAAGGATTCAGAGGTGGAGGAAACCCCTCCTTTAAATATTGAGAGTGACAAAAACACAGACCCCAATTTGAGGATAGGGTGTGTCATAGTCAAAGATAAGGTTAGGCTACAACCCCGTATGCACCAATTAATTGAGACAGATTTCTCAACCTTTAGTCTTCCAGCAGAAGTTTTGTGCGAGCCTCTTTCTCGTGTGTATGGCAAGCACTCAGTGTTGGTACCACATAGTATTTTGTGTACTAAAAAGCAAACTATTGTTGCAATTTGACAAGACAACTGACACTAGGGTGAATACTGTTTCAGCCTGTAAAGAAGTTGAAGTAGATGATTTCGACGAAGGAAGATTGGATATTAATCCTGATTTATTGCCTGAACAGAGAAGTGAGTTGCGAGATCTTTTGTATACGTATCGTCATTACTTTAGTTGGAAACCAAGTCAAATAGGTAGGACCAAGGAGGCGGTAGTAACGTTAGATATGGGTGATAACTCACCAGTCACTTCAGTACCCTATAGAGTGTCTCCTGGAGAAAGGGAGGTAATCCATGACATTGTTGAGGAGCACATCAAAAATGGGACTGTAAGATCAGTTAGTACTAGTTGGTGTTCCCCTGTTGTCCTGGTGAGAAAGATAGACGGTGACTACTGATTGTGTGGATTATCGTTGTGTTAATGCCATACTGAAAGACAATAAATACCCCTTACCTAGAATTGACGACTTTTTGAGCTACTTAATGGAGGCAAAATTCTTTAGTCATCTGGATATGAACACTGGGTATCACCAGTTAAGGGTAGCTGAAGAAGATCAAGAGAAAAACTCATTCATTACCCCTGAAGGTACTTTTTGTTTTCAGACCTTACCTTTTGGGTTAAAGACAGCCCCATCTATATTTCAGAGGTACATGGCCAAAATATTAGAAGGGTTGAAATGGGGTACATGTTTAGTGTATTTGGATGACATTCTAGTGGCAGGTAGTAATTTCCAGCAACATATGTATAGGTTAGAGCAAGTCCTGAAGAGTTTTGAGGAGGCCAACCTAAGCTTAAAACCTGCTAAGTGTTTGCTTGGGTATATGGAAACTGAGGTTTTGGGACATGTAGTGAATAGCGAGAGCATTAGACCCTATCCCAATACAGTGAAGGCAGTAAAAGAGCTTCTGAGGCCCACCGACCCTAGAGGAGTAAGAAGCTTTCTTGGTTTAGCATCCTTCTACCGGAAGTTTGTTCAAAATTTTTCAATGATGGCTAAACCATTATCATGTCTGCTGCAAAAGGATCAAAAGTTTAGTTGGGGTGAGGCCCAGGAGAGGGCATTCCGAGAGTTGGAACAGCGATTAACCTCATTCCCTACTTTAGCCCATTTTCAGGAAGAAGATCCTATCAAAATCCATACTGACGTTATTTTAATGCAGAAAGAGAGGGGCAATTGCATCCAGTAGCGTATGCTAACCGTACCCTAACACCAGCTGCATCTAGGTATCCCATTACCTGGAGTGTTTAGCGCTAGTCTATGCCTTGGATCAGTTCAGACCTTATATTTACTTAAGACCTTTTACAGTGGTGACTGACCACCATAGTTTATGCCATCTGGACAGGTTAAAGTTGAATGCTCATAGCACAGCTACCTGTGCTCGTTGAGCCCTGAAAATGGTGGAATACTCTTTTGAGATCAAGTACAGCAGTGGTAAGAAGCATGCACATGTTAACAATCTAAACAGGAACCCCGTAGACCAAGGTACCAAAAGAAACAAGGAAAAAGCTTTAGTTCTACCAGTATTTTCATTACCAGGGTTTGACATGGCAACAGCACAGAGAAACGATCCTACTTTGATCCCAATTATATAGAAAATAGAAAAACCATCATCTGTTGAAACAAAACTTAGCCAAATAGCCAAAAATTACTGCCTAAGAGGAGTTTTGTATTAAGTTCAACATTAGGCCCGTAGGTAGGGAAAAATGATTGGTAATACCTGACAAACTGAAGAATGAGATGTTGAATGAATGTCACAAAAACCTACTAATACGTGGACATTTAAGGCCAGGACCATATACAAAATTAGGAGGCGTTATTACTGGCGTGGGCTATTTAAAGATGTAGAGACCTACGTAAGAACATGTATAGACTGTCAAACCAAGAAAGGGACAAATCGGAAACCCGCCGGTTTTCTACAGCCGATACCTGCGGGAGAACCTTTTTACAGAGTTGGTATAGATTTATTGGGCCCTTTTCCTAAGACCCCCCATGGTAATAGGTATGTAATTACCTGCATTAACTATGGCACTAGGTGGGCTGAAAAATAAGCAGTACCAGCAGGAACCGCACAGGAGGTAGCCCAGTTTCTGTTAAAGAATGATATTTGTAGGCATCCTACCCCTGGTTCTATCTTGAGCGATAGAGGGAAAGTTTTTAGTTCAGCCGTGGTGCATGAATTATTAAGGCTCAAGGAAATACAGGGCACCATAACATCAGGATACCACCCACAATGCAATGGGGCAGTAGAACGTCTGCATGCTAAACTGACCACAATGATGTTCCAGTATATCTCTAGTAACCAAAAGGATTGGGATCAGTATTTGTCTCTGGTTACATTTGCATACAATATTAGTCATTAGGAGGGCACTGGGTTCAGCCCACTTCTGTTAGTGTATGGACGGGAACCAGTGTTGCCTTCAGAGGTGTGTTTAAATCAAGGAGTTACAGAAGCAGAGAGTAGGCAACTGTGACAGAAGTGGAAGAAGCTCCTCAGGCAGGCTGCCGAGAATCTGCGACAGCAACAGGAGAAGGTAAAGCATCAGTATGACCCCCACCACAAGGCTGTGGAATATCAGTCAAGACAAGAGGTGCTGATCTACGCACCTACGAGAAAGAAGGGCCTAAAGCTGAAGTTCCTACAAAGCTGGAATGGCCCAACTGTGGTAGTGAAGAAGGTGTCTTCAAATCTGTACTACTTGAAGAAAATTAAGGGGCAATCAAAATTAAAAGTAGTGAACGTTGAACAAATGAAGCCATTTTATAAGTAGAAATGTACACATGTATGTGTTTGTTATTGCTGCTTGATGATGTTGTGTTGATTAATTTGTTGTCTTTTCTTTTAGTTAGTAAGAGTTGAGAGGGTAGATTTTTTTGTTTTGAGGTGTTTCAGGTCTATTGGAAGCCAAAGGAAGGCAGAAGACGTATATGACAGACCTGGTCTGGACCAATTGAGGAGGTGATTGGCCAGAGGGGTGTGATGTTAGAGCACCCCCCTGCATCCTGCCATGGTGAGGAAACTGCTTTCTGTGGAGCCTGGCAAAAGCAGGTGGCAATGACTGTGAAGCAAGGGGTAACAGTCATGATCCCTACCAAAGATGCCCAGGATGTGTGTGTGGTAGAAATAGGCCACACTTTGATGTTACGACAGGTGGTTGTATAGAGGTTATAATGTTTTATAGTGCTTACTGCATATATGTGGTCATGTTGTTTTGCGTGTGTATTGTCTAGGATGTTGTAAACTTAGGAATCTTTAATTTAGGTAAGTGTAAGGTAATGATGTCCTTTTAATTTCTTATTCGGTATATTAGCACTGTGAAAAATGTGGTTTCAGAAAAACATAAAATCCTATTTGGGAGTGGAAGAGTTCAGTTTCGTCAAGAGAGGGCTAGCGGACCAGTAGGAAGATGGCCGTCAGGATCTTCCTGGGGTGTTTCCTGGCAGTGAAAACATGGATGCTGTAAGATGCACCACAAACTGTTCCAATGGGAATGATCGCGGCGGCACATTTTCACCCACTGACTAACAGCTAATCTCACCTGTGTAAACAATGGATTTAAAGAATTCTGCCACCTTCAGAAGGAGCAGAAAAGGTTGTTATTAACGGCTGATGCATTGTTGGGGAAGATAAATACTGCAGCAGAAGACCTAGTAGAGGAGGATGCTTTGAGTCGAACCAAATGAGGACTTACCTTCTTGGATGAGCTAGCAAACTGGTGTTGTGATATTGCAACTGAGAATCAGGTAAAAAGTCTGTTTAAGAATTAGAAACAATTAGCTGATCATCTTGAAAGCATGAATAGGCAAGTGTTAGCTAATCATGTAGCTTTAGCAAATATATCTAATCAGGTGTCTGTGGTTGATGATGCTATTGAAAATTTTTTTGGCAAGGTGCAAAATAAATTTAACAAAATATTTAGATACCTTTAGGGAAGCTTTGGAAAGTGGTAGAGCTGGAATGATGCTGGAACTTTATAATGTTCATCAGATGTGCAACTATTATTGGCTGCCCTTATGGCAAAACAGACCAATACGGTATTGAGAATTGAAATTCTAGACCAGTGTACGTCACATAAGCCACCAGCAGTTTTGGTGTCACCTGAGAACTTAAAGAAGCATCTATATAACCTAGTACAAGTCATTAGTAAAGATGGTTATAGGCTTGCTATTCCTACACACAAGGTATAAGTTTACTATCATTTAAAAATTAGCTCGTGTCAAATTTCCGAGAATAATTTGTATGCAAGAATGAAAGTGTCAATTGCTAAGAAAAATACTGAGTGGAAATTATATGACTTTGTTGCAGTCCCATTTAAAGGGAAAAACTCGGTCTGTGTCCATCATGAGACCACATTTCTTGCTGTTAACAGAGATGAAATTACCACAATAAGACGTAGGGCATTGTAGGATTGCAGACCCTTTCAGGGCCATTTGTGCTTTGTACCAAGGTATTCGGGCAATACAATGACGGGGGGCCTTATGTCCCAAAGCAGTTTTTAATGGATCAACAGCTGAAAGACTAGGATAAATGTGTGCATTTCAGTGCCAATCAGGTTCTCATTTAATTATTACACAGGTAGGACCAGAGAGAGACTTGAATTGCAGTGCTCAATCAGTAAAAACGAGACAAGGATGTTGAACACTAGTGAGCACCCAGGTGCTATAGACATTGCCATGCCATGCAATTGTAAGCTTTTGTTAGATGGAGAGGTTATAATTATTGAAATCTATCCATGTGATTACAACTCTAAAACCAAATTTCACATCATTCATGTTATCCCAGCAGCATGGTCTAAGTTTAAGAAGTTGCATTTTCCCACACATACTATGTCTACCCATTCAGTTTTCCGTTCGTTTAAAGACTGTCTAGAAGAGAATTAGCCTAATGCAATACCACACTTGAATATTACTTTAGATACCAGCGTACGTAATACATCTCGTATCAGTCTTGAAATCCCTGTGGGTTATGAAAATTTTTGGATTCACAATCTACAAAGCATTTCCTTAGGTCTTGTTATTGTGATGTTGTTGGTAATACTGTTTAGGAACCTCTATTTGATTGGAACAGGCATGTTGCCTAGAGTTGAAGCCACCAGTTTAGACATTATATTTGGATTAGAGATAGGCTTTACTGTGATTATTGTATTGCTTACAGTGTTGGCACTGTAACTGATAAATCAGATTTTGTGTTGCACAGTTGTAATTGCCTTGTATGGGATATGTGTGGTTAGTGAGTCTGCTGTTGAAAGTAGTTTAGGGTTGGTGAATGGTGCAGGTGCCACAGCGAGAACTATTGCAAGGGGGAGGTGGCTTTTTGAAGACCAATCTAGGTGGTTTGGAGAGCAGGTCTTGTGTTTGCAGTGAAGAAGCTAGAATTTTGTATCCAGAGTGGAGAATGTCTGCCTCACCACCAACACACTCAGGCAAAGAATGAATGGCCACAGAGCAGATACCAAACAAGCCATAGCTGGCAACATCAATAACCTACAGGACAAACCACTTGCAATACATGCAGCATCACACAACAAAGATTTTAATTCCTGCTACAGTACCAGAGTTGTGAGAGCCCTACCACCTTCAAGCAATCGCTCAGAACTCAGACGCTGGGAATTAGCTCACCAACTTATAACTAAATCCAGGCAGCCACAAGGCCTCAATATAAGATAGTCACAGCTCCTTACTATACATGCAATTTTTCAATTTTCCCACCCCACCCTAGTTTGCCACACGGCCTCTCGGTTTATCACTAACAGCACCCTTCCACCATACTGTAGTGTCCAACAACTTGCCGCCTAAAGAAGCTGGCTTAGCCAGCAAAACATCGCGATCGTGCAACCACGTGAAAAAACTGTGTCGTCCTACTTTGTGTGTGTGCCTATCGACAAGTACTAGACTGTGAGTACTTGGATTCCTGTCCTTTATATATTTTAAGTATAGCAAATTTTAATTAAGAATAACATCTTATTTTCTTGTCAATCCCTTGAAGTTAAAGCGATTTTATAGACTGTAGTGCAAATATTATTAATTGTGGACACTATTATAAATATGGCAAGGTTAGTCAAGTTGGAGACTATTTTCTTTTTAAATCTTTGACCTCAGTAGATTTCACTCACGATCCTTCGACAAAATTAAATGGTTTTCTTGTTTTCTCTAATTTGGAAGAACAATTCGGACTTAAAACAAAGATATCAGAAATGATACCCACTGTTTTATTTGTTTTTCTTGTTTTGAGCTTTTTGTAAGGACTTGTAGAAATTGAAATTAATTTGTTTACGAATTTATATTCTTGAGAGAAATCACGTAGCACTCTGTAGCCTGTTTCTTTTTTTTATTTATAAATAACAAAAATACTCATTGAAGCCGAAGGAATATTATTTTCCATTCATTGTTATTTATTGTTATTGTTTACCAGTTGTTTAGATTATAAATAAAGGAGTATATTTTTGTAATGAAACTTGTGAGTCTCAATTGTGTTTTTCAGACCCTGCCCAGGTAGCCTAATTTATTTCATTTATTATTGAACACACTTTCATTTCTAGAGTTTGAAGTTTAAGATAAAACCGTTTCTCTACCATTTTAATAGGTTATACTTATGATTTCAAATACAATAAAGTTGAATAATAATAGAGAGATACTACTGAAGAATACACGTGGATGCATCCTATAGTTGATTCACAGTATCTTCGGCCTTTTCTGAAGCCCTGCTAAAGTTCTACTTCCAGAATATTCCTCCCCCTCATGCAAACTAATCTTAACTAAGTCTGGATGATTACATCAGAGGGAGAACACAAAATTCATGCGCACTCTGTTGTAACAGTATTTTGTATAAGAACTATTTCTTACTAGGCGCTACCACCAAACATGTTTTCTCGCTGTTTTTATTCAACTTATTTATAAATGAAGCAATATAATTTATAGATAAAATATGAAGAACATTTCAATTTAACAGAAAAAAAGTAACTTTTTTATGTTAACACAAGTAGGTATAAAACGAATGTGATATATGGCATATGTTGGAAACAACCAAGCACATCATACATGGGGAGATTTTTCAAAGGTTTGATTCAAAAAGGCCGAAGAAACCGTGAATAGACTATAGGTATTGAATTGAGCAGAAATAACATACAGTCACTGAACAATTCCTATACCCCCTCCCCCCCCTTCCTTTCTATACCTACCTCTTTGCAGCAAGAGCGAGTTAACATACCTCTAGGTTTCCATCGAGTTACAGTTCTTGAGTGGTGATCAATTGACTGGGACTTTACTCAGTACTATCACAAGTGTGCTTAGGGTATTTGTGGGCATCCTGAAGACCTCTACTTTAAGGTGAGTTATCGATTCTAAGTTTTAAGGTCGAGTTTGGTGAATTTTCTACCTTTTGGGACTCTTAACTGGAGCTACTGCCATTCGTGTTGAGTTTACAGTCGACTTCCTCTTATTTCTTCTACCTCCTCCTGTTGACCTTCCTCTCTCTCCTCTTCCTCCCCCCATTTCCCTCATTTTCCCGATTTACCCCAGCCCATTTCCTTTCCCTATTTATCCCATTTCTCCCTACTTCACATCAATATATAAGTGACTGTAAACAGCTACTGTGTACGCATTCCAAACAACGTATATACCATTAATTAAGAACTTTGCTCACAATTTGAATAAAGTTGTCTATTTTTCAGATGGACTGGCAACTCAGTACAAACACTTTTGCAAAAATAAATAAGATTTTGGAGAAAATACAGAGTGGCATTTCTTTACAACAAGTCATGGCAAGGGACCTAGTGATGGGATAGGTGGAACTGTAAAGCTACTGGTAGTCAAGGCAAGTCTGCAACAACTGAAAGAGGGCCACATTACAATACCCATGACCATGTTTCACTTTTGTGTGGAAAACATTACAGGAATACACATTGTCTTTGTAGAGGAAAGGGAAGTTCAAAAGACACAGCTTAATTTGAAAAGCAGGTTTCATGAAACTAAAAGAACAATGTAAGTACTAGAGACTATCACAACAATACACCTCAGCATGATTCCAGCAGAATTCAACACAAAACAAAGTGTTTACTATTGATGGCACTCTTGAGGTTTTCCATATCAGTGACATATCAATAAAGGACAACATTTTATGTGTTTATAACAGACGGTACATTGGTAAAGTTTGTAAGGTTTAGAAGGAAAAAGCGATATCAAGGTAGGGTTCTACAATCAGGCTTCAGTTTAAGGCCACAATCCTTCATTTCTACAGCTTTTGCAAGAATTAATTTATTGTACTCAAATGGAAGCCAATATTATAAAATCCTCTCAAAATTTTGTTATAAATTGTTTTTAATTATCTACAGTCTAATTTTTTCAACACAAAAAACTTCATAATTTTAACAAATTATCAAAGAAACAATATTTTCGTTAAATTATTTATTTGAAAAAATTATACACTTTACTGTGTTGGAAAAATTAGACTACATAATAAAAACAAGAGGATTTTACAATATAGGCTCCTGTTTGGATACAAAAAATCAATTCTTGCAAAAGCTGTAGAAATGAAGGATCTTTAAAAAAGATGATGTTTCATAGTGGAGATGAAGAATGTTTTAGATCTCCTACGACCTGTAGAGTTCACAACCAAAACAGGAAGAACATTTAACATTATTACTGAAAAGAACAACACTGAACTCTCACTGAAATTGCAAGCTCACTTTCACAAATAAGACTGTGGCAGCTGAAGTAAGTGAACTGCAAACTGTTGAGTATCTTATGGTATTTTTTTTTAATTGAGCCTTTTCATGCATTGTATCACATTTGTGATGTAAAAAAAAGTTTTTTTTTTAAATTATGTAAACTTAAACAACTGTTCATTTTAAGTGTTTACATTACATTTGTGGAATTATGGCCTTCGTATTTCAATGTTGTCATGAGGAAAGAATCTTCCCTGATAAATTAAAATATGTTAAAGCCCTGGCGATATTTAAAAAAGGAAGTAAAGCCAATTATGATAATTTTAGGCCTATATCTGATTCCTAAGTCTCAAAAGTTTTTGAATATTTAATAAGTAAAAATATGAGATGGCCCGCACAGAAAATACGGCGTCTCTACTGTTGCTTTATTCAACCGACACATCACCTACTTGAAGTTAACTACGTGGAGTGTGTTGACTGTCCCGTTTCCACTAAAATCAATAATTTTTTTGCTTGAACATGACTTTACCTGCCTAAACATATCGCTTCTAAGCACTTATAAACTATTACTAACAACTAACCTGTGCTAGTGAAACTAGAAGTTCTATGTAGAAGTTTGTAACGATGAACTTTGACTCCCGGTGCGGAAGAGTGCTTGAAGTTCGGGCATAGGCTACCGCCTCGCTCCGCTATTTTCTCACAACTAACACCGCTAGTTCCATGCAGAAGTGCGATCGCTACCACTGGTTGCGGCCTCCCACCCCGCTGACGTCATCCAAGCAGTCAGCGCAGGTGTGACAACTGAATGTCGTTTTCCACATACATGGAAAGAGACGGCATGACGTCACTTCCTGGAACTGGTGAGGTGGCCAGAAATGTGATTGTGTGGAAGTGTTCTACGGCGGCTATTGGCTATGATTATATCACCCCTTTAGTATCATTGTGAATGTAACCAAATAAGGTCAACTATGCAGCAATTGGCTAATGTAATTCTAGTACCCCTCTAGCATGAATTGAGGTGGATTTCTGTATATGGTATTGTAATTTCCTATTGGCCCCCCAATGTTTCTTACCCCCCCCCCCCCCCTTTCTAGAGAGTAATTACTTTCTAAAAATTTAAACTGTTCCTAAAGTTGACACAAGGTCAGACCGCAGCTTCGAGAGAGCTTCACCACATGTTAAGTAGAAAACATGAGTTGGTAAAAAGAAAGCCCTTATGGTGCATGTAGTGGACATAGTTAATGTCTTAATAGGCAGAAGTAGGTAGCCATGTTGTCCTAAAATTTAAAATGTCAAGCATTTTGAGAATGCTTTGTTTTTAGAATTTCATTGTACCAAAAAATTATAAAAATTCTCATAATTTTTATGTTGCCGAAATTTTACAGAGAAATCCTTATAATGAAAATATAAAAATTATGTTAATCCATGGGAAATATGCCCATAAGATTTTGCTCTTTTAATAAACCATAATTGGTTTAAATTTTTCCCCACAATCTTTTGGAAATAAACCTTAAAATGATTTGTGTATATTCAGGACAGGATCATGTATTTTGCAAGTTCATTACAGGAATGTTTGTAGGTGGTTTTCCAGAACTTTCCTGATTCATTTTTTATAAATGGGAAATTGAATGTTTATAAAATTTCATAAAATTCAATTTAAATTTTCAGTTTTAAAATCAGCTCACATATTAGTAAACCAAGAAAAATAAAATGTTCTTTATTTCTTGAGTTTTGAGAAAGCAAATGTAAAACAGTATTGAAACTAAAGAAAATATGGCCTCTGTTTATCTTTATTTCTTGAGATAGGAAAACAGCACTGTGGAAATATGATCACTGTTTAGTTCATATGGCCAAGAAAAATAAAAGTGTGGAAACACAAATTTTAGAAAGTAGATTCAATACAATATAGTAAAATGATGAATTACGGCCATGAAATTAATTGTGACATAAATTTACAGTTTTGGAAATTAAACATTAAGTGGTAACAGAAGAAGAAACAAGTGATATTAGAATCCCATTACAAGTGATATTAGAATCCCATTACAAGTGATATTAGAATCCCAGTAATAAATAAATAAACAAATAAAATAAATTTTATATATATATATATATATATATATATATATATATATATATATATATACGCCGTTCACATTAAAGTGAGCACTCTAAAAATCAACCTTTAAAAAAACCACCGCCCACAACTGCGTATGTATAACCATGTGTGTCACCACACAGGCTGGGGATGAACACACCTAGTTATGTCGGCAGTGAAATGTGAAAAGTAGTTCTACGAAATAACGCAGTATTGCAAGTGTAATGTTAAAATTTATGGCTACTTAAGCTGTTTGAAGTTTATTTTATACACTTGAAAGTAATTATTGGCGTAAAGATAATGTATTTACTGTAACTCCGAATTATATTGTCTCACGTGATCAGCGCTATGGTCAAAACCAACGGTCCGTTGTGGTTCCTTCATGCTTGTTGGTTGGCTTTGCTTGTGAGGCAAACTACAAATCTGGAAACTGGAAGTTGTTGTGTTTTAATATTTCTCATTTATGTTTCAGCTTATCTGCAATCAGCATTGTTATACTATAGGTCGTATAGTGTTTAATTGTGTTATAGTGATTTTGTGTAAAGTTAAAAGTTCCAGCAAACTACATACAAATATTCAGCGTCAGGATTACATTATAAATCTCGCCGAAAGTATTTATTCTTTAATTCGTCCAAGAGAGATGAAGCTGTGCAAGGTGATCGAACGAGTTGCAGAAATGATGAAAATTTCAACTGCAACTGTCTGGAGGTAAATGTAAATGTGTTTTTACGACGTGTTTTTGCCACTTATCCCCAGTACGTTATTGAAGCAAATCATTGAAAAAGAACAAGTATAAATCGACAGAAACGCAATATTATAAACCAAAAATTAAATAATTATAAAGTAAATGAACGACAGCAGAAACGCAACAATAATATATTCCTGTGAGTTTGCGAAGTACATGTTATATCCTAAGTTTGACAAATAATATTAAAAGTTATCTGTACCTATCTACCTAAGCCCATCTGTTTAACCTTTCTTTCAAATCTGTCTTTATAACAAGTGCAAATTTGGCAGTCAATAATTATACGTTAATTTGACACGTTTTGAAATCACTGTGTTATTTTGTAATGTAGGCCTAACGTCAAACTTGTGCTCATGTAGTTATACATCCCAAGTTACAGTGTTAAGTTTTACTATTGTTAACATAAGATAAACATCGCAGTTTGATGCTACACCAAAGGTGTTCCAACAGATAAAACTATAAAATCTTGAAGCTGGTTTTGTTAACTATAGACCTACAGCTGTTCTTGTTGCTAACATCCTTTCGTGATGCAAGTGTAGGCGTAATTGTTTTATTTGGTAATGCTTGCCGTAATAAGAATTAGAAAGTATCTACAATTAATTGTCAACAGTTAGACCTATGGAAAAATTCCATGTTTAAATTTTGAAATGGATGTTCGACAAGACAACCTGCTACCTTTTGAGAAATATCAACGAAGATAGTATGTGTTGTTGAGTAGGCATAATTGTTTGTAATATCTGCCACTTTGGCCGCAAAAATATAGTAGTTATTGGAATTTAATGTAACTATAAATTACACGCCATAGTCAACACTCCAAACTCCCAGAGTTACTGTTTACTTGCGAGTGCATGTTTCGTAAAGGTTAGATTACATTACGTAGTGTATGTGTTAAAATAAGTATTTCTAAAGAAGCTGTATGAGCTAGCTTTCAATAAGGGCCGGGCTACAATTGACATACCAAACACATTCACAGTTATAGCGATACGCACATACAAAATCACAGTGGCCCGGCTACAACTGATATAATGATAATAATATTAGTTTGTTTATGTTGCTACATTTGTACCGAAGAAATTAAGGTCTGTACATAGCGTTGGTAGTGGGTTTTCTCAAAAATAAATATTTTCAATTGATCTGAGACATTTTTTAAATGATAAATTATTTACATTCTAATTTTTACCATAAAAACTACCTAAAAGCGTTACAAAACTTCCGTGGTTGTGATTATCCATAAATAAACAAAAGAAATTATCTTCCTGAGGAATGTAGTCAAAACACACACTTTCTTGATTTGTAAATAAGTTTTTCAATTGATAGCATAGTATAAGCGTGGGGCTTCTGATTGACTGTTTAATTGACGCATAGCTATTGTAACAAGGAAAGTTAAACCAAGTGCTTATCTGTATGCACAGAATTTGCCTATAAGTATTACTTTTATAATTTGTCCTTTAGATTATCATTTTGCTGTCATAAGACATTTCTTTCAGCTTTGTGTGTGCACGCATGAACCATTTTTTGTAAGTATGGCAATTTTCTTTAAATACTTTTCTCATTTAAGTTTTCAGTTTTACTGCAATGCAGGAACCATAACAATGATGAGAGTCCATGCAATTTACCTGTAAAATCGATTTCTTGAGGTCTGTGTGGGTTTGACTAAAAGGAAATGTCGCACCCATTTGGGCCACACGAGACACCGGAAATGAGGCCATCACAGGATCAGCATTTCACTTAGCTATAAATTATATACATTATTTTTAGAATTATTTTGAACAAATGAAAGTGGTGCCAGTTACAAGCCTGGTATACCCTTCTATTACCACATCAATTCATAGTATTGTGTATTCACAGTATGTTCAGTTCTTTTTTGGAGGGTCTCAGAAGGGTACGAACACAGAGTAAAGGTGGGAAAAAAAAAAAAAAAAAAAAACTATATGTACATATACAATTGTTGATATGTTTATATTTTTAGTGGAAATTAATTTTATTTAATATATGATATGCATTATAGGCCTAAGTTGAAATATATTTATCTCCATTTACAAAGATGCATGTAAAACTATCCTTAAAATGTACATATACATGCACATATTTTGTATATTTTTGTTTTTTATATACTGCCAAGTTTGTGCCATCACGTTAAGTTTATTAGCACCATTTACTTCTATGCAGTGGTGTACTCTTTGCTCGGCTCACATCCCCTCGTCTTTCCTTGCCTCCCTGCCTTCCCCTTTCCCCTTCGTGCGTCATTATTTTTTGATTTGTCATTTTTTATTTAAGGCCTTGAACAGCCTCGCTCTGTCTTCTTTATACACTTCAGACATCTGCTACGTTACGCCGCTACCTAATGCCTGCAGGATGTATGTTTTTTTCCTGATGGCTTAGTTGCACCTAACTTCAGTCAGCTGAGGCCAAACACAGCTATCATGTTTTAGAGCTGACGTTTTACTTGTCACGCTACAGAGCGATGGGGCACTTCGAAAATTGTGAGTCATGGGAAACGTTAAGTTTGCTGTACAGTTTTTAAATGTTTGGCAATTTGTGTGACAAGTGGTGTTGTACCTTGGGTGTGCAGTAATGCTAGTCTATTTCAAAATCTGGATTTGGCTGCCCTTACAAATTATTTTTCAGCTTAACTAATGTGTGTCCCTTTTTAAGGTGTCGTATTGGACCTTGTTCACCACCCAAGTTTAATGTTAGCTTTTTCACAGTTTTCATGTCATCATCGCTAGGGCGTTCATTTTTCAATCAGGCACAACGTGATGTGGTAATTTGATGTATTTTTCTAATTAAGTATAATTTACGCTTCGTTTGGCAAAAAGCAACACGCCATGTCATGGCTTGTCACATCTGCCAACTTCAGATGGTAACCACCCCGCCATCATATCTAAATATATTAAAATAAGTATTCAAACATAAAAATCTCTTTTCAGTTGTAAATTACAAATTCAAAACTCATCATTTTGCTGTAATAAGTATGAAATATGTAATATTTTAAACATGGATATTTTGTCTGCTACTTAACAATGCAAAACTTCCAGAGTGTGAGAGAGACAAAGAATGAGCGAGCGATAAGCTCCGCCCAGCCAACAGTGGTTTCCTCAGTCAATAAAACAAACACAGTGTCACTATGGCCTATGCACAATATTTTGCGCTGTTATTTAAAACTGTAAAAATTAAATATGTTGCCATCAGGGCACCAAATTTTTAAATATTTTAATAGGCAACGTTTAGTTTACAAATAACATACTAAAAAACTAGGTTAAAATAATATTTTAACTGCGAACTATTTCTTACCGGCCGTTGCCAACACGTCAAGGCTCTCACTGTTTTTAATTTATATTTAATACAAAATAAATATTACAAGTTATAGAAGATACTAAGTTACAATTTCATTTATTCACGAATACATTACTTTAAAGTCAATCACAGTGTTATATATTTGTGGAATACAAGTTACTGACAAAACAAGTTGACATGTTACTCCTGAGGTGTTATTTCAAAGGTTCGTTTTCGAAAGTCTCTTCCAGAGTGTGTGTGTGTGTGTCCGCGCGTGTGTCTACACACACACACACACACACACGCCGGCTAACAGCCAGCGGTGCTAGAGTCCATGACGGCGCTCACCACACAAGTGTCATGTGTCCCGCACGTGCGCAAAGAGGCCAATATTTTTGAACTTTCGTATGAATGTTATTTTCAGTGTAAAATGTGCCCTATTGTATATGCAGGGTTTAATATGTCTTACAATGTGATCAAGTGTTTGTTACTGTTTTTAAATTGTTTGGTTATAAAATTCAAAGTGCCGGTGACACCGAGATAAAGAACGCTTAATATTCCAGCATGAACGCAGTCATAAAGAGACATTAAAATAATATTGAAATTCATAAGAAAATTATAGAAAGGTAAAAATATATTTTATTTTATTTGTGCCATTTTATTTTTCATAAATGAATATTTTACTTGGCGTGCATAGCACTTCCGCTTATGTGAACCCCGTAGGCAGCCATGGTAGGTCCGTGCGACGCTTGTCTCTGGACAGTCTGTTGAGGAGAGCTGGCGAGGTAAGACACGGTCACGTACGCACTACAAAAATTTGTTCACTGATTTAGGGTTCCATAGTCAATTTAGTTTACCGGTTAACCTTTGCCTGCATACGTTTTTGCCAGACATTTCCCCAGCATTATGCTTCTGCTTTATTAATTCCTTGCACCCTTGTGGCATTTTTAACTTAATCGAGGTGAAGGAGGAGAAAGATGCCATGCGACCCACGCAACTTGAATCAGGTGCCACCCGCCTATGTTTATGGCGTTTAATTGCAACTTCTGCATTATTGCTACACACAATTTTAAGGGCTTTGTTTTTATGTATGTACTCGAGGTAATTTTTCATGTTTGAATATTTTACGGCAACATCACGTATAATCACGTGGCTGACCGACGCCAAGTCTTTGTATACACCATCGTTGCGTTTGAGAGCTGATTTATGTAAAATTGTATGTGGAATAATTTATTTCATGGTTCTATGTCAATTTTATTCAGGATTCAATGTATTTTTCACGTAAATTGATGCTTTTTGTACTTGACCACGTTGTCACATTAATGTTTGATTTAACCGCCATCAGGCATATTACACACGTGTAACCACTGCAATCGTACAGAGAATAATTTTCTCAGCAAGAATAATCTTTTGTCTGAATTTAGTTTGCCGTTTCCTCATGACCGAGATAATCATACTTTCATTGGCATGTTGATGTGTATATATAGGAACAATAAAAACAAGTTTACATTGAACTTATATCTTTTATTCAGTAGTGACAGAGTCCTAGCCCCATGTAATTTTATTAAGTGTTTATTTCCAGTGATATTTAGTAAAAAATTTAGTATTGCCTACGTGTTTCTAAGTACGCATGGGTGAGATGGACACACAGAACCCATAGCATCTCTGAGAACCCTGAGTCTCAATAGTACGGTGATTGGGAAGCACCGCGCACCGCTGGTGCCCAAATTACCAGTAAGTATTTGTGTCACCGTTCGTCTCGTGTCTCACCCGAAGGCATCAATATATATACTCACACACACACGCACACATACACATACATTAACTCATCAAAGCTGTAAAAAGTTCTAGATATAGTTATTACACAAAACGTTTTCTCTTGTGGTTCCAACCCCAAGTCACTTGAAATACACTATCGACCAAAAAGTAATTTGGGCACTTGTCCACAATGTTTGCTTGGTGGTTGTCACCCCGTTAGAATCTCATAGGGCCACCTCTTGCAGCTATAACAGCATCCATCCTGTCTGGCATTCTCTCTATGAATGTTTGCAGGACATCCACAGGGATTCGTCCCCATTCTTCTTACAACCATTCCATGGGTTGAGAAATGGATTTTGGCCGCGTCTGACGAGCCCACACCCGGCGATCCAATTCATCCTAAAGATGTTCTATAGGGTTGAGGTCGGGGCTATGGGCAGGCCAGTCCAATCGGTGTACATTGTTGTCGGCGTACCACTACATAGTAGCCCTTGAAACATGATACCTAGCATTGTCATCCTGGAAGTAACACAGGTCCATTCCGTAAAAACAACACAATGTTGGGAGTATTTCATTATCCAGAATGTTACAATAGGCCTCTGTGTTCATGCTACCATGGACAAACACCAGCGGTTCTACACTGAAGGCCATGAAACAGCCCCACACCATCACTCCAACACCACCGAATTTCCTAGTTGGCACTATACACTCCGGCAGAAGCTGTTCCCCGGGTAGACGCCACACCCATACATGTCCATCGGGACCAGAATAATGTAAACCTCAACTCATCACTCCATAGAACCGATTTCCACTGCTCCAGTGTCCAGTTGCGACGGTCCAAACACCACCTGAGTCGCTGAGCTTTATTGCTTGTCGTAATATGGGGCTTATGTGCAGCTGCTCTTCCGAAATATCCAAGTCGGTGGGCCTCTGTACGCAATATTCTAATGGAAACAGATACTCCTGTTGTTGCATGAAACTCCTGTCGGATGGTAGCCATGGGTTGTGTCCTATTTTTAACAATTTCACGTTTCAGGGTCTGCAATTTCTGTCGGTCAAAATTGAGGTTGCCCAGAATGTACAGCAGTGGCACAATGCCCATCAACCTTCCACTTATGCAGGATGAATGCGACAGTTGATTTGGGCCTGTTTACCTTCCGTGGAATCACCCGACTAGACAGCCCACTGAGATGACCGCCAACAATCACGCCCTTATCGAAGTTCAATAGCTCTGTACCTCGAGTCATCTCCTTGTCAACTGGTTCTACACCAGCCTGCAGCATATGGTGGCCACACAAGTCAACTAACATACTGAATTACCTATCTTCACGGGTGCCCAATTACTTTTTGGTAGATAGTTTATTATGATTTGTTAAAAATTTTGGCATATTTCAAGGTCGTTTCACTTAGGGTAAAAAAGTATTATTATTAATACACATATTTTGTAATCCTATAATATTTTCTTTACATCAGCAAAAACCAGAACCTACTATCTTTCATATAAGGCCAACAATGGCCTTTTATCAAAACCTCTACGAGGCCCTGTTTCAACCTGTAGTTATGATGAAATAATAGCCTCTTTTCAAAATGTTGGCAGATGAAATTAAAATTATTTTAAGCCACTCACTGATGGGGTTATATGTCGTAAAAAAATTAAAAATTTTGAAAAACTCAAGCAAGTAGTTTTGATAATTTCACATGGAATGACACAGCCAAAAGAATTGAATATTACTTTAATTTCAATTCAACCATAGATGATGTACGTACGATTAAGTTTTCAATTACAACTTTTAGTTTTGAGTACTATTTTCTTACATAGTCATCTTCAATATTGCCAACAGCAACATACATCCCACAGTAATTCATCTGCTGATACAATACCTTTGTAAAATTTGCCACACTTATATGAAATGGACATTACATATCATGTAGTAGGAATTATCAAGGTACTTAAATAAAGATTGACCATGGCCAAATTCATTTCAGTTTTGTATATCTACAATGCACTGGAAACTCAAGAAGTCACACTTTATGCATCCTTAATTAACAAAAATGGGGGTCCCCTTGTTGCAACTGCTCAGTACATAAATTTTCACCAAAAGTAATATTTGTGAATGTGTGGTCTATAAATAATAGTAAAATGGGAAAGAAAAACACTGTTGACAATAATGCTAAACAAATTAAGTGCTTAATATTGCATGGTGCTCTTCATTATGTTATTATTAGTGCCTGATTTTCTTTAAATTTTGATAAATTAAGCCTATAATCCTTAAACTCCCCCCCCCCTCCCCCCCACCAAAGCACTAGCAAAATACGGATTGTTTTCCAAGGAAAAAAATAACACTGCTTTTCTGCAAGAAAATTAACACCACTTTTCAGAATAAATAACACTGCTTTTCAATAAAATCCACCACCGTTTTTAGGTCTCTATCAATTAACCATGAACAACCTATAATAATGTTGTGACACTTGATTCCTTGAATTATTTCGTTATTTGTTATTGGTGTGTAATATTTATGACAGAATATGCATTTGCACAATCTTAGTACTTTTTTACCCGGCACAAGTTTCCTTTCACAACATACCCAATTAAATGAGCTTTAATTCTGTACCTATGTAACAAAAAATAAGACAAATGAGAGGCTAAGCAAGCAAACAGCCTATTGTGTACCTGGTTATCCAAGAGTGGTTGCAACAAAGCCCCAGCGGAGCCTCCTGCTCGGAACTTTGCTTTCTCACAGTGCCCAATAACGTCATAACTGTAGATACATCCCTTTCCTTCATCATCTAGACCAGCCAAGATATTTGATATGTAATAAGGGAAAAACCGCTTGTAGTACATCATGGTGGAGAGCATCTGGGCCACTGCAGCTGTTGACATGCATTTCTGGTGCTCATGCAAGTACATCTGCAAAAGGAAGAAAACTATAGCATTGTACAATATTACACTTTTGCTGCTTACTAACCAATACTAGCTTTGGGAACATTAAAGATCAGCATGGGAGCAGGTAATGCCTTTAAAATTTTAACTTTACACACACAAAAACTACCATTTTTTAAATACTTTTCATACAGAAAAACAATATTGAAACTAAAGAACATTTCACACAATCAAATATTTCATTTAAATCAGTAAACTGAATTCAAATTACTGAATGCACAAATTGTTTCAGATGTATATGTACATATTTGAAATTTTTCAATAAAAATTGAATTGAAAACTTGAAGGCTTTGATAGACATATCATACTATCAATTAAATCCTAAACTGTTTTAGTAACAAAGTTATAGAAAATAAAATTTTTAAAACAACAGATAATTTACAAGCTACAGATTTGTGGCATAAAGGTTGATTCAAGATTATACTGATTCCCAAAGACAAAGCAGACAGAACCTTTGAGTGCTCACGTGCAGGTTTTTCTGCATTATGTTTTTTTTGTTAGTTTCAGGCTGTTTACTAACACACCATTTTTAATACCAAGGTTTTAAAACTTGTGATGGGCAATAAACTAGATGTCATTTTCTTATTCTATTTTATTAGTTTCATTGTGGTACAAATTTTTTCTGAATGATTTTAAAGAGCCCTATATTTTTGAATACACACAAAACTATGTTGCAATATAGTGCTTGCCTATCTGTACATTTTTAAACAAAAAATTTTTTAATGCAAGTTTTTTTTTTTAAATAGACATTTATTTCACATATATTATTTAGTTAATTTCAGCCACAACATTCATCAATATACTACTAACTACACTTCAAAAGCTTTTGTAAACTAATAAGTTATCTATTCACAACAATATAAAAAAAATGCACAGTGCACTGTACTGTATGAAATGCCATTCAAATATTATATCTTTAAACTGTAACAAAATAATCAATTTGTTATTTAATTTGTACCTAATTCGTGTATAGCTTATGTTTTATTGGCACAGTTTGCCAAGAACCATTCTGATTGGTGGGTGAAAAATTGAACAATTATTTTTCTTGAAATGTAAAATGGCAGTGGTGGTGACATCAAATGATATCAGGTGTTGTTCAAGGAATTGAATTCAATAAAACATTAACTGTAGTTTGAAACAAAGTTTGATTGTGTCTTAAGCCCCTAAAATTGAAGAACCAATTTAATTTATGGGTTTATTTTACATAAAAATCTACAAACTAATCTTTATTACCCATTTCATATAGCATCACCAAATTTAGACAGACACTGTAAACAATGTACACAACATGCAAACAGTAGTTTATTGTAAACAGTAATAGTGGCATTACTATGGCCTGTAAAATGATTATGGAGGCCTACAATCCAAATATAGCATGGGCACAGGGTTACCAATCGGTGCTGTCCTGTACGGCATCAGGGCAGGATTTCCCTATCTGCTACATTAGCCAGCTGGGAGCCTAAAGTGCTTGGCACTAAGTATAAAAATGCACCATATTTTTGGGCTATAGACCATTGACTTTACAAATATTTAGAGACATCAACCCAAAGAATGTCACTGAACTCTCTTTGGTCATGTTACACATGCGAGTTCTTTGCTTGTGGTGTCGGAAACTTATATTTGCAGTTTATTACTTTTGTATTCACATATTTAATTTTAAATATATATGTACATAAGTATGTTTCTTGGTTTCAAGAAACAGTGTGCCATTTTAAAATACGTAACAACTATTTTACTGTTGTTTCATGGCTATTTTACTATTTTTAAACAATTTTAAAACCTCATTTCAGTACTTAATTTAGTAAAAAAAAAAAAAGTATTTAATTGTCTTATTACCTTTAATATTTAATTAATGTTATAGTTAATGGTTTTATTTTATTATCATTTGAGCATATACAATTTTCTTTTAATAATGTCTATTTGTCTGGTGTTATATTACTCATGGTAAATATTTTATTCATTTATTTATCCAAACATATGCAATGTGTTGTTCGTCAATATTTTATGGTTCACACATTTTTCTCGTTACTTTGATTTCAATTCATTTTTGACCTGCACTTTTTTAAATCCCAGTGTCGCCTGTAGACTGGTGTTTCAAGAGATTGTTTCTCTACCAACTGGACTGGGCATGCAATTCTGCGTTGCAAATTCTTTCAGTCGCAGCCTGAGGCACACCTTCCATTACTTCCCTGCAGCTGCAGTTCTTGTAAATTTTCTCTACATATCCCTGCCGCTTGGCATGTGATTCCACATTTTAAAATGCTCCTTTGTTCATGTGTTATGTTCTCCCACCTCTGTGCGCTTCAGCACAATTTGCCTCTTCTGGACAGCATGTGACATCTATTGACGTAAATCTAAGCTTTTCGTTCATCTTTTGTTTGGCACGTTCACATTATTCACACAGCGCCGTTAACTCACTTTTCATTCCGCCATCCTGCTAACATGTTTTGTTCGCGTTGTGCTGCAGGCATGATGGCATTTTGTGGCACCTTGTGCCTACTACAATGTAGTAGTATTTTTATTTGTGGCCATCATGTTTAGACTTAGTTACCTATATTTGTAAATTGCTGTGATTTCTGTGTTTTTTATCCATTTGTTTCGGTGTTTCAAAATGTAGTGCACCAGCAGTTGGATATTTTCAGACTTCCTCCTTGGTGAGTAACACTTCAGTTTTATAGTTGTTACTGCGCACCAGTTTGTAGTGGTTCTGCTGTACAAAAACTCGTGGGCGTTCGCAGCAAACACCAGCTCGGACTAGCTCAGTGAAAAGTTGTGAGACTCTGTGAATTAACGTAAACACTTGAAAGTTTGTTAATCCAGGTGTGTCAATAGAAAATAAATGAGAAATGATGAATGTTAACTGAAGTTTATTGCCATCTCATCACAAACAATTGACACTTATAGTAAATTAAAGAAAGAAAACGAAGCAAGAGAGAGAATGGCAGCATGGTCACTCGCTGCCCTGCACAAACACCACATCGCTGAACTGAATGACTGACAAACCGAGACAAACTTGAAACTATGACGACAATGAACTTAAGTGACTTGTGAACCGTGACAAAACTTGTGACAATGATAAAGTCACGCTAACCCTATTTATACTGCCTGAAATGTTGCATCAAGTAAACATGGTCCAATCGTGGCTTCGCAAAGTGCACTAATATCTAAAAAAATAGCCTGTGAACACTGACGTGAGTCTTAAAATCAAAGTATTACAATGCCCACATGGACTATCACGTCAGCCTACTGTAACATCAGTACGTACTGAGTTTCGTCAAATGGTGCAACGCACGGATGTGTGTCGCTTACTAAACCCTTGAAAAAGTTGCACTGTTATCAATGACTCAAATAAAATAATAAATTTGGAAAAACGAACTTGTACAAAATACAAACAAATTCTTATTGCCACTATCTTCTAAATATTAAACAAATTACTATCCTTAACACAAAAATTTAGCAATATAAAAATAATTCTCGAAATATACAAATTATAACATATTGTAATGCTACAAGTTATATTCATTCACTAAAATTTTTGTAATATTTTGTTTTAGTGAGGATGCAAGTGGCAGGCTAGTCTTTACTGCACATGCTGGATAAATTCTTTTTTTCATCATGGGATAACCCTTTTGCACATTACCTACCCTTTCTTTGGGGGGTGAGGTCATAATCAAGTTAATTTTCTCTATGCTGGTGTTCAAAAGTGGACAATGTATGGTAATCTTCTTGCCCGGGATATAACTGATTTTTTCCTGTGGATTCAACGGTCATCACACAGCTAAGTTACAATGGGACTTATCTAAAAATAACGTGCTTTTGAAAATTAATAATTTTTTAAATCACGCACATGTGACTTGGACAGTTTCGTCTTGTCTATTTTGGTTTCAGATTATAATCGTAAGTACTTATTTGTTGTCAAGTGGTAATATCATATCTGTGAACAGTTGGTTTGGACTTAGTATACAATTTGCATTAAGTTTAAGGTAAATACTTTTTTTAGTTTAAAATAAATTAGCATCATTAGTTGTTACGGATGCATCCCAGGGGCCACATTTTAATACTTATAAGCCACATTAATTGTAATAATTTCTATTTTGGAAAAAGGCAACAATTGTGTGTCATGAGAGACACTTTTAATTGTTTTAATACTTTGTTTTAATGTTATAGATACTACTCACTGAATCATCATGTGACTTAAACAGATTTATGGTCATATTTCATGGCTTTCATTTTTGTGGATTAAGCTTTAATGTTGTATTGCATTCTCTCTCTTATGGTTATTTAAAATATCATTAACTTAGTGTGAAAGTAATGAAAATAATTATTTTTTCGGAAGACAGTCATTAGTTTACACTTCTTTCTTTTTCAAAGAAAAGAAATTATGAATAAATCTAAAGAACAGATTTAATTATGCACAACCACAAGTCACATATTTTTATTTATAGACAATAAGTCTCCTCTGGGTCTAATCATACAAGTAAGTCTTGTATTCATATGTTATATTTATTTTCTCTCTTTTGCACCATGTACGGTCACACAGCATGATAATGTATTAGTGTTTCCTATTTGCCTTTTATGAGCAAATTTTACTGTGTATAAATTGCTTCCTTTTATGTTTGTTTGTACTGGATCCTTTGGTAATTCTGTTTCTTTATTATGCCACTTTGTTTGCTATGGGTTTTGTGGACTTTTGTTTGTTGTTTGTGCCAAGGACGTGGGACGTTTCTGTGTTTGTTTGAAGTCAATAGTATATTTTACTAGTTTTTTTATCTTCTGGTCGTAGATGGGCAGAAAACTGGTAGCAGAGTGAGGTTATGATGGTTATAATTTGCATATTTTCTACCATGCTTCTTAGGAGATTTTGAAAATGATAGCTATTGCATAAATTTTTTACAGATTTTGGTTATGTTGTGTAATATTACGTTACTTCTATTTTGTTTACACTTAGTACATATTAAATTATCAGTTGCAACATTTCATGTCCATGCTCTCAGAAAAAACATTCCATTATATTTTATTATTATTAGCGACAAGTTATTTGGGTAAGTCTAAATGCCTGAAGCAGGCATTATTAATTTAATGCCTTTAAATTTAATTTGTCATCTGGTTTCATCACATTTTTATCTTGCAAAAAAAGTCACTCAACTTTACACCAAATTGCTTAAAGTCTCTGGAAATTGTAGCTATTTGTTTATTGCCCAACAGACTAGGGAATCAGTGCGTCTGTTTCATTTCCGTGCAATATGACTTAAAAATTTTTTGTTGCAAAATATATAAACACAGCACAACACTTACTTGCTTTTTAAAACATGCCTAGTGTATTTTATGAACAGTTATTGGTGTTAAAAACCTTTCATTTACGAATTTGCGCATGTGTTTTGAATGTAAAAACCAATATGGTGCTGATTTTGTCATTTTGTATTTTTACCAACATCCATTACATACAAGAAAAATGCTAAATTACCAAATATGTCGCCATTTTTGTATACAAAATCAGTCACATAATCATTTAGTCAACAAAATCTGCAATATCGGACATGGCTTGAGGCTGTGTCCAAAATGGCTATGAGACCATTAGTTAGGTTATTAAATCAACCATGTTACCAAGTTTAGGCCCTTAATATTTGGGGAATTAGAGTTTTATTTTACTGAGGTGAAGTAGCACACTAAATTCACAAATAGGTCCAATAAATAGTCTGCTGTTGTTTACTTACATTTCATTTCCCACGTTGTGGTGGAAATGTTGGTATTTACTATTCTTGAAGCACTGCACAATACATGCACGTGAAAAATGGAAAATTAGGGATCTACATGAAGTTATTTGAAAATAAAGTTTGTACAAAAAAAAAGTGAGATCGGTTGTTATTTGAAATGTAATGTCAATTGAAGGGAGTGAAGAAATAACGAAAAGATTGATATCAGTCAGAAAGAAATATAATCAGTTAATCACAAGACGTGAAAAATGCTTGGGGAATAAGTTATTTATTGATAGGGTGACAAACAAAATAACGTTGAAATTCCACAAACTTGTAGTTTCCAATTGTCACATGTAGCGCTGTTACAAGCCGTTTAAAACCATCCACCCTAAATTTCTAAATCCTAATACCCCAAATTTGCCATTTCGGACACAGCTTCAGACTCCAGAAACACTTCCTTGTAATTTTTAATCTTTGCACTGCATCTCGCCATCTTATGAAAAGCAGTTCACCGAACCCGCAGTACAAACAACCGACAATGCATCTTCAAAGTCTCTTAATTCAATAGTATCAAAATAATGATACAGAGTGTTCACGGTACAGTGAACATTTTTTAAGGCCCTTCCAACAGGCATTAACCACTAATAGATATAACTTATTGCAGTCTCAGGCATTACATTTTGAGGGTGGTGAAATATATACACTGTGTTTATTGGCCACATGCCAATGTTTAAATTAAAAAGCAGCAGGAAGATGGAAATTGGAGGAAAAGTGCTCCTTTTACCATGAACAGCCTATAGTAACAATAATATTGCCCAAAATCATGGAAGAATTCTAGCATACATGCCACATATCAATGTGCCCCATAATTAAACATCATGGTGGAAAAGAAACAAAGTAACCAGGAACAAATGCAGAGCACAGTGCAGACACCACCATAATACATAATTTCTTTAGTACCAGTCTATTAAAGTTGCATGTTCCATTTTCTAGCGCTCTATTAAACAATACTAAAATATTACAATAAATCACTTATTTCTATAAGATTCAACCAAAGTAAACAAAAAAGGAAAAAAAAAATAGTAATTCGTAAGAAAATTTACATAATTCGTAAAATCACAGAAATTGCAAAAATTCAGACAAAATATGAAAAAATCATACAAGTTGGCAGCTTAGCGTTTGTACGCAGTTCTTTTACTCAAAGTTTGATAATGTTAGCAGCAACACATTTTCGATGCAACATGTGGACAGATTTTATGCTACTATGCAGTACGATAGGAGTGGGGAGGCACGTGGCAAGGTCAGTCTAGTTCGTGCACTGCATGTTTCTGCCCTTTGGTCATTGTTTGTTGTACTACAGGCAGTGAAGGCAACAAGTCGGATGAGTGGTTTACCCCACACCGGCAGACATTTACGCCGGTGTGGAGCATGTTTATTAATCTCGCGATGCAAGCTTTGAAGTGACATTGATAGTCCTGAATTACTGTGATGCTGTTCTGTTGTATTGCTGAATGGACAGTGCATGCATTACATTTCTGCAAGATTGTGGAAGTGTTATATGCCAATTTAGAAAATAAAATTGAGGAATTAATATGAAACTGAAATTAATTTTTTTTATTTAATATGGCATCCTTTAACATCTATTGTGTATTTCGTCTGAGCTAGAATGTGCTGTAATGCTCCAGTCACCTATTTTGCGGTAACTACGAACATTACAAAATGGGGTCCGCCGCACGGCACAAATTTTCAACATGCCTGAGAAGTTAAGTTATTTTGGACAGATTTTGTTCGGGGCTCGATTCAACACAACAGCAGCAGCAGAACATTAATTACAAGTCCACAACAGTTCTTCAGAATGAGTCAGCGAGAGGCGAGCAATGTAGCAGTTCCAGGAACAACAAAGAATTCAGGTATCTAACAACAGACTACTGTCATTGGCAACATGTGCAAAAGTATTTACTAACAGGAGGTTTATGATTAAATTATTTATTACATAGATCGTAACAAATAATGTAAATAGCAGCTGCCGATATCTTGGTGATCACTCTGAAGGTATTCTGGGTGATTGCAAATTATAGAAGTCATGGGTGTTATGGTTTTGCTCTGTTTGAAAGCGAAACATAGGGGTAGGAGAAAACAAGGAACAAGTAGGAGAGTGTGAGTAATGAGGAGATGAGTAAACAGTATAACAGTGTAAGTAAGGAATATTTTGGAGAGAGAACAAAAGTAAAAGGTGGCATGGTACCGAACACTAAAAGTAAGTGTCTAGTTATGTATTTGTGTTTGTACTTTTTGGAGTTGTAAAGAACACTTAACTAGTTGGATTATTTTATGTTTTGCAGCAACTTTTTTCTTTTAAAGTTCTTAGACATTTATTGCTTTTATGAAGATTGTAAATAATGTTAATGGAATAATGTTAAGCATGTAATCTGTGTGTATATTTCAGATGCTAAAAATTTTAAATTCTAGTTAAAAAGTAAACAAAGTTTTGAAGTGCGTGTGTGTGTATACACACACACATGCACACACATACACACATGTGCATGCACACAAGCATGCACGCGCATGCACGCACCCCCCCCAACCTTTTTCAATCAAAATGACAAGTATTTAACAGTAACACTGCATGTGCAACAAAAACGATAATTAACATAAAGAGTTCATTAAAAATAAAACATTGAGGTGGTGTGTGTTGGAATTGAATAAGAGCGAGTTGAAATGATGAAGTGGTTGCTCCAGTTTGTATGATGTCCTTGGATCTTGGCAAAGAAGATAATTTTTGGGTGGGACAGGTCTGAGTCCCTTTTAATCAGTACTGGCCTAATAAAGATCAAAAGGTTTAAAGTAAATAAGGCAGTGGCTTTTAGTAAGTTTTTGGGCAGACCTCAGTCCCCTTCTTTAGATGTTGTGTGCTGATCCAAGAAAGGAATTAATGTAATGATGAGCATGCCAAGAAAGATCATGGTGGATATAGTATAAACACCCTCAACCTTAGCTGGAAACTCTAAAAATTAAAAGAATTACAATGGTTTTGTTAAAACCAAACAGAATAAGATTGGATTAAAAAATATATTTTTATTGTTAATATGTATGAATACAGTGAACTATATTTTAAAATTTAATGATGATAATGTTGATGTTGAATAATATTGTGGGAATTTGATGGAATGTTCGAAGTGGAGGTGTATAATGTTGTGAATTGTTTTTCCTTAGTTTGATGATGCAATTTTCTTTATATATGACTTTTAATTGAAGGTGTTTACAAATCTGTATTATTTTTTAATTGTTTGGCTTTACAGTAACTTTAAATAAATTTAAACACTTTGAAAAAATAACATTTGTACAAAATCTTAACTATGAATGAATGTTCAGATGTAATTGTAATGCGAATAACTGATATGTATTGTTATCTTGCAGCATTCCAGTAAATTTCTTAAATCTTCTTGAATATATGAAATTAATATTTTTTTTGTGTTACGTGATTGAGTTTGTTTATTGGACTGTAAACTTAAGTTGTTTATAAAGGACAAGGTTGCAGTAGTTTGCAGACAAGGTAGGCTTCGCTTTGGGAAAGGTTTCGTCAAAACCTCTCCCAAACCGAGGAGGGCAATATAACATTGTGATATATTTGTATTTTAAATAGTTTCTATAATATTTTTTAATGTGGACTTTAGGTTAAATTCCTTTTTCTTTTGCGAGTGAGTGTAATGTTTCAAATTTTTCTTTAGTGCCACGTGGAGCACGAATAGTTATATCATTTTAAATTTGTAACTGTGTTTGAGGGTTATCGGAAATGTGTTTGGCGTTTTCTAAAATCATATCGCAGTTGCATCAGTGTTTGGAGATTGTAATAGCTTTGTATGCAGTTCGATAAGGTTAGTGGCGATTCATTTTTGATATGATACATGGAAAGATTTTGTGCTACGACGCAGTACAATAGGAGTGGAGAGGCAGGCGGCAAGGTCAGTCTAGTTTGTACGTTTGCATCTCTGCCCTCCAGTCATTGTTCAGATAAGTCGGATGAGAGGTTTAGCCCACCCCGGCAGACATTTTTGCCGGTGTGGAGCATGTTTATATTAATCTCACGATGCGAGCTTTGGAGTGACATTATTAGTCCTGAATTACTGTGATGCTATTCTGTCGTATCGTTGAACTGACAGTGCGTGTATCTACATTTCTGGAAGATTGTGAAAGTGTTATCAGTAAATTAAAAAAATAAAATTAAAGAATTAATCTGAAACTGAAATTAATTTTTTAATTTAATATGGTGCCCATTAACAACACTCGTGACTGTAATGCTCCAGTCACCTATTTTGTGGTAACTACGAACATTACATCCCTCTTTGACAACCTCTGAATGTCTAGTACTATAAATCTTTCCAAAAGAGCTCAGCTCACAATTTCTGCTTATGAGACTACAAAGAGGTGACAACAGCTGAAATTTTATGTTATTGAATAAGTTAGCAAATAAATTATTTTGTATGAGTGGCAGATGAAAGTAATATTGGTGACCTAATCATCTAAACAACAAGTGTTTAGCAATTATAAAGTAAATAGTAAATGTTATGTAGATAACATTTCTCGAAAGTGTTGCTAGAATGTTTGAAATGTAGGTGGTCTAAAATAAATTATCTATTACCCTAAGTTCATTTGATTAAAAATCCCACAATTTTTTACAAGTGAAGTTAAATTTGCTGAAAACATTTACAAGTGCATTTCTCACATCTGTATGAACAGCTAAATATTTATCACATGCTGTTCTTGCAGAGAAGTTTTGAAATGTATGTAGCTTAAATAAACACCCTTTGTTCAGTACTTTTGTAAATAAACATTTGTGTACACATGCACTAAAACATCACATTATTGAGCACACAAAAACTTGGCTCCTCAAAGTAGTGCATGTCACACCCCAACATGTAATCCCATGATGCAGAATTATCAGTGTTCCTTCACTGACTCTCTCTTTATGGTCTCTACAATCACCAGTAACCTACCGTCGGCAACTGTGGATCCATGTATTTGTACCCAAATTGGGTCTCTTCCATTAGCTGATCCTCACTTTGTCAAATCTGGTTCCGTTGACATATTGCTGGGTACTGAAGTTTATGTACAAGTTCGTATGAGTAGGCAACCTGGACTAGGTCAGCACATGCTGTTGTGCTAGAGTCTAAATTTAGAAGGATGCTCCTTGGAGAGTACACTTAACTGAGTGCCAATTCTGATCAAGAGCTGATTTCCATGTTTGTGGAACCTGAGGACTTACTAGACTCAATTCTCAAACAGTTTTGGGAAACTGAGGCCTCCCATTCAAACCTGATAAACAGTGTATTGAAAATTCATATGTAAATGCTAAAAACAGATTCTATGCTCTAAAGTGTAAACTTACATCTCAACCAGGCAAAAAAACAATATACAAGGACTTCATGGCTGATTATACTACTTGGTCATGTGCAGGATGTCTACAAAATCAGCTGTGAAAAATTCCCTGACGTTTCCCTGTTTTCCAAACATAAAGTAGTTATTTTCCCTGACCTTTCATTTCTTCTGGACCTGGTTCTACAATTTATAGTGTATGTGTATGCATGCACATGCACGTATGACTGTGTGAGCATTTTAAAAAAGATAATTAGTGTAGTTAAAAAACTTAATTTAAGATAATAGTAAAATGGAGCTATTTCATGTAGCAAAAGATATTTTGGTGTAGAAATGTTGGTTAATTTAACTTTGTTTTACATCATGTGGAAACATAATTATATTGTTTCTGAAGTTAAACAAGCAGGTTTCAAGCAAAACTGCAGCAGTGTATGGGGCTATTTTACTGCAAAAGAGAACTCCATAAATTATGCAGCTGATTATTTTTGTGGTACAAAGAATTTAAGCTGCAGCATGTCCCAAACCACTAAAACATGCTTGCACACTCGAGTTAAAAATCACAAAAGTTTAAAAGAAAAATTTAACTCAGAAAGTATGGACACCAATTCCAGGATCGAGAATACAAACAAGAATCAGGGTGGCCAATGAAATTTCATTTTGGAATTCCCCGACTTTTCCTTGTTTTCCAGATAGAATATTACAATTTTCCCTGACCTATTTTCAAGAACAAAATCTTCCAATACCATATTTTTCCACTGCTGACAGGACAAATATGCTATCCAGTGAAACAGAATTAAATTACACTGCAATAGACCAAGCAAGAAGGGCCAACATTTTCTACAGCCCATCTATATTTCTCGCGATATACGCTATTGACTTCACACGAGTGCCCATTACAAACACTAAAATACAATATTTTGTACGTATAGGCCCTATGTTACGTGGCAAAAATGTATTGTTGCCAGTTCACAAACTTATGCTTATAATTATATCACCCTGTCTTCACACAACTAAGAACGTTTGAAGAGTAGACAATTATTTATACTTTCCCTAACTCAGGTGAAAATTCCCCGACATTTTCCTGTAACATGAGATTCCCTGAGTTTTTCCTGTGGGTGGACACCCTGAAAATATTAGAACGGAATCAAGAATAAATATTGGTAATTATGTGGAAATGTCCCATCACATTAATATTAACTGATGAAATAGTCTAAACCCATGACACTAAAGAGGTGGTCATTATATGTGTAATGATGCGAGTTACTGTATTTCAGCATGTATAGGCCGCACATTAAAAAAAAAAATTACTACAAAAAGTATGTACCAGATATTGGCATAATTTTTTTTTAAACATTTTCCCCCCCAAAACATGTTTAGAAATTTGTCAACATACAGTACATTTTAATGTTTTAAATCTTAAAGGCAGGAAGGAAAAATGGAAGGTAAAAAATAAAAAATAAAACATTCCAATGTAGTTATTTGTTCACTCGCGTTCATAAACAAAAATAACCTTCATCTCACACATGTAAAATGTAAACATGTTGGAGCTCGCCCATAGATGTCATACATGAGAAAATAATTTATCTACTGTACCAGAGAAAGATATCTTACGTAGTTTGCATGCCTGCCGTAGCTCTAAAAGTGCACATTGATAAGATGCCATTTTGTTTAACATGTTGCTATGGTTTTGCTTTCTCAAGTCATGTTATCATCTGTGGAATAGTAATTGCACGATGTATATTTGTAAACATAACACAAATTTTCTGTCACAAATGTTTTGATGGGAAGAAATTAGGTCGGAATTTATTATGTTTGTACGGAATTATGCCTTAACAATATTTACAGGAATACAAAAATTCAGTGCAGCCTATACTTGAAATATTAATTATCCCTAATTTTTCATCAAAAACTTCTGATGCCACCTATACACGCATGCGGCCTAATACATGCCAAAATACATATTTATAATAATTAAAAGGGATATTTGGTTAATTTTATTTTGTTTCAAGAGGA
The DNA here is from genome assembly GCA_029891345.1 of Dryococelus australis. Taxonomy (NCBI): domain Eukaryota; kingdom Metazoa; phylum Arthropoda; class Insecta; order Phasmatodea; family Phasmatidae; genus Dryococelus; species Dryococelus australis. The sequence goes on along the minus strand of CM056995.1, from coordinate 97,221,732 downwards.
ATACGAATATCTTATCAGTATTTGATGTTTCGGCCATGTTAGAATGTTTGTCATGTGCTTGATTTTCCTGAAGTCATAGTTAAGGTTGCATCAGCATGCTGAGATAAGAGCTTTTTACTACTGTCGTATACAGTAATTCCTTCCAGAATATTCTAGAAGTTTGATTATTTTTATTTCCGACGCAATGTGACATGGTATGGGAGGTATATTGAGTGACGCCACACATTTATTTGGTCACGTTTTTGGCACCCAGGTGCGAGGAGTGGGGGAGGCACATGTCAACTTGAGCGTTGAGTGCCTAGGGCCTGCCAATAGTCGATAATAAGCCATGAAGGGAGCAAGCCATGCTCGCAATTGTCTCGCGATGGGAGTTGTGAAGAGACGTTAATTAATGAACTACTGTGACACTGTGCTGTTTCGGTTGTCTCATTATACTGACTGTGAGTGACTACGCATCATTGGAAGATTGTATACTTGTTTTTGGAATTTAAAATTAAAAAATGAACTAATCTGAGTTATGTTACGTATATTTTGGTAAAGTACTGTAATGGTTCTTAGCACAGAGAGATTCTTTTTGACAGAGGTTAAATCCCCTGAATTTGCCAGAATAAAATAATTTCCTGTCTCTTCCCTGTTTTCAAGATTGTAGACACCCTGATGTGCAAAACCTGCATCGCATCCACCCAACAGGTAGAAGTCGAGAAACCTCTGAATGCATTATCCCCCATTACAGTGTGTACAAAATGGCTAATTCAACCACTAAATTAAGGGTGGTTTTTGATGGTAGTGCCAGGACTTCAAATGGCGTATCCCTCAATGATACTCTACTTTCTGGGCCAAAGCTTCAAAATGAGATATGTGATGTAATTTTATGTTTCAGCTTCCATAATGATGTTTTCTCTTCTGACATCATGTAAATGCATCAGTAGATTCTGAGTGAGTGAAGAGATTTGGGCGGCTCTTAACATTGAGGTCTTGAGTGTCGATGAGGGTAAAGCGAGATGAGTACGGAGCAGCGCTGGAATGAAAGAGTGGGGGAAATGGAAAGTCCCAGAGAAAATCCAACGACCAGCGGCATCGTCCGGCACAATTTCCACATGCGAAAATCGGGGAGCAACCCTGCTGGGAAGTAAACATGGTAGTATTGTTTTGTGGCATGTAACAGCATAGTTCCTCCTGCGTGTGCAAGTAGATCCCACCGCGGCACGTGGGCCCGCACTCGCCAGCCCTCGCGCCATGGTGGAAAATCAGTCAGCAAGCCACACCCAGAGGAGGAGAATCGTGTAACCCCGCTTGCGCTTTTCCCACCCAGACTGTCAATTCTTCATCACCGGTAACTTCTCTGCAATAGCTTAATTTATTTGAAACTTTTTTTTTTATTTTTCTGCCATCCGGGACACTCCCCTTACCTCCCCAGGAATTGCATCACCTGGGGAGTTCGTAAATTTACAGCACACGTAATTACCATAGCGTAACCACTTTTTATCAGTGTATCCCTCGCCGCAGGTTAAAAGCGACCAACCTTGTCAGTTGTCCTCCTGGAGGGGATGTTAGAATCATCTAATAAAGTAGCATGAACTGACCAGTGCATTTTATTTCGGTCGCAGAGAGGCATTTCAGGGCACAGGCTTCTTGAAACCCACCATTTTTTCTGCAAGTGTTTATGTGAATTTTTAAGAGTAATTATTTGTTTTCATGGGTGCTGCAATGTATTTTAAAAGTGCCGTGTTTAGCATTTATGGGTGTGTGGTTTGGCCCTAACAATCCACGCGTAGGGAGTCTGATTGCGCAGAGTCAACATTTTAATAATTGCAATACCATGCAGTGATCGGGCAGCCCGAAGAGCCCCCCATTTAGCAAACGAGGCCTCCACACCAGGTGAACAACAAGACCATAGCGGGAAAGTTTGGCCAGGTGATCGGCTCGCAGCACCCTGAGAGCACCAAGGCGATCTCAGCTCTACCTCAACACCATCGACACCGCCCTGGCGACGTCTGGTGCCTCCCTGGTAATCATTTCTACACCAATCTCATTCCAAATTGTTCACCGCCTTTATAATTCACAATTTAACCCCATACCATCCGACAGCCGTCAAATTGACTAGCCCAAGTGTGGCCAAGTAATTACTGCTTCCTGTTTCATATTTAACCCAGTATCATCCAACGCCATGGGGTCAAATTGTTGTCCTCCAGTGGTGCCAAAATTTCCCGCCAAAACCTGCATCTGAATTTTTTGACCAACCATCAACAGTGTCGAGACACATTCCGGACGCCTGGGAGACATCGGAAAGTGGACCACGTGCTCTGCAAGGAAAAGGGTGCGCAAAGCTGGTTCATCGTCATTGTGGGGAAAGCGGAAAAGGGTGAGACAAAGGAAAGGGGGAGAGGGCATGAGGGAGGAATGAGAAGTTCCCCTCCTTCCCCGAGCTTGCCGGCGGTCAGCTGAGCGTCGCTGGATCATTGACCCCTGCACCTGCACACGCTCAGGCGGGGACAGCCGTGACGTGACCTTCCACGCCGCGCACGTGTGTCTGAACTTTCATCAGCGCTACACACATGAACTGTGTAAACAAACATGGCGAGTCACACTACATCCACAGGAACACCTACACCGCTGTGTCTACAGTGTTTGAAACCACTGTCAAGGGACATTGTGGGACATTGTGGACAAGTTCGAATGGGGCACTTAATGTTGCTGTTGCAACCGTCGTACCGACTTGCCAGCAGACGACCGCACACCGACCATCCACGAGCAACCGCGACTGTGGTGTTAGGTGAGACTGTGCAATCAGAAATCACACAAACGCAAACAGTGAAGGCAGAAGCAGACACTCCCAATTACCATGCACTACATTATTGTGACAACCTCATTTATGATGGACAAGGAGCGATTATTTTGCATTGTCGGGACTGCAAAACCAAATTTCACACAGAATGTTTGAGTGAAAAAGAACAGGCAACACAAAGTGGACTCATGTTTACATGTGGTACATGTCATCACAGTGACGTACAACGTAACATGCAACAAGTGCAAAATTTATTGTCGATATGTAATATTCAGGTAAAAAAAAGTGGGAGAAATTTTCAGAATTTTACTTGGCAAGCAGGAAATGTAGCAAGCAGCATTGAGGAGAAACCGGGAGTTACTGCTCAGACAACAGGAGGGGAGGAATGCCTCGCATATACAGCGGCAACACAGAGCAACAGAATTTTTTCAATCTCAAGAAGTACAGCCCGTAAATTTTGTTATCAGGTTAACCACTAAAAATGAAAACAGTACTGCATTAGGGCAAGCCAAAATTACCGTCAGTATTAGGGACATCAGTACCGTAACAACAGCTATTGTCAGGCCGAAAAATGTTGGAAATCCAGGAAGTTATTCTAGGAATCCCGTAATTATCTGAGCCACATACAATTGTAGAACTGGCAGCATGCAGAATCCATTTAGGAGACAAAAAAGATGCACTGTGTATAACTTGGATAGGAAGCCAGCCGATAATTTACAGATTGTTATGCTAGGTAACCTGGACCATGACATACCGCCCGCTTTCCAGTGTTTGTTAAATGAGCGCAGAGATGTATTTTTGGTACATGAGATGCTCTACGCCGGACTACAGTAGTGGAACATGAAATCCAGAGTGTCAGAACCTGTTCGGACACCGACACATAGTTATTTACCCCACCAGGCAAAAATAATAAAACAAAAAATCCAGGCAATGTTAAACGATGACGTGATAGAACCGAAAGACAGTAGATATAAGTCCGGAATCATGCTCGCGCCTAAAACGGACGAGATGTGGCGCTTCTGCGTTGATTTTAGGCCACTCAACCAAGTAACTAAAATTTCACTGCAGCCATTTATTTATTTGTGTGAAAGACACTCTAAGTTCACTAGGTCAAGCAAAAATAATGTCATCTCTCAATTTAAAAAGTGGCTATTGGCAAGTGCCAGTAAAAACGGAAGACCACAAGAAAACAGCCTTTACCGTACCAGAGGGGTGCCTGTTTCAGTTCTGCGCAATGCCCTCTGGGCTTAAGTGTGCCCCAACTAAGTTCCAATCCATGATGGTGCGCGTGCTGGATGGATTAATAGGCGAGTTCACCATGGCCTACCTGGACGATGTGATTGTGTGGTCCAACACATGGGAGGAACATTTGCATCACCTATCAGTTGTGTTAGAACGTTTAGTGATCAATGGATTGATGTGTGCGCTAGAGAAGCGTCATATTGGGAAAATTAGTATTGACTTTTTAGGACATGTAATTGATGCAGAAGCCAAACCCAGAACAGCTTAAATTAATTGCAGAGTAACCGAGGCCGAAAAAAAGGAAACAGTTTAGCAAATTTTTTGGACTCATAAACTGGCTTAGTTTTGTTTGCACTAAAGACCCGTTTTCAGTGGTAAGACGAGGCCGAAAAGTAATTTCAAGAAATCAAAACAAAGTTCAGTACATGTCCAACACTAGTGAGATATGATGCGGGTAGACATTTCTATTTAAAAATGGATGCGAGCAAGGAAGAAGTAGGCGCAGTGCTATACCAACTAGCAGATAGCAGGGAGAGGAATGTGATTGACTTTGCTAGCGCCAAGCTAGGCTCTACTGAACGGCGCTACGACATTAATGAGCGCGAGTGCCTTGCTGTAATATGGGCAATTAAGAAATATTGGGCGTATCTGGAGTAGCAACGCTTCACCTTGCGCACCGATAACAGATGTTTACTGTGGCTACACAACATGTGCAAGGTGCAAAGTAAACTAATTCACTGGGCATTGCAATTGCAAGCATTTGATTTTTTTGTAGAACATGCACCAGGCAAAGAAAATCAGTTGGCAAACACTTTTTCGCGCATGCCGAACAAACAAGTTATTTTGCAGGACGAAGCAGAATGGGAAGAGATCCTTCCGCCAGGTGACGACGGAACCGTTTCTGAAATTCACGTACAGCAAGTTAGCACAGTGGAAAATGACTTACTCATATCAGAACTTTTCGAGCAGGTGAAGCGAGCACAGTAGGGTTGCCAATTTTCGCAGGACAAAATCCGGCAAAGCGAACAAGGCATAGTTGACAACTGGCGTGTTACGAACGGCCGCTTAGAAACGTGCTCGTTGGGAAATCCAGGGAAATGGAGGGTGTTTGTCCCTACAGATGCGCAGGATCAGGTATTTGCTCATGCGCACAGTGGCAATGTAGCAGGACACCCCCGGCGGGAACCAGACAGTATGCAACATTATGGAGCATTTCTTTTGAACAGGGCTAACAAAACAAGCCTGCAGTTTGGTGCAAAAATTCAATAAGTGCAACCTGTTCAAAAGCCGCAGGACTGATGGCCGGCAACAACAGCCGCGCCTGCCGGGGAAGCCCTTCGAAACTGTGTGTCTCGACTTGATGGGACCCTATCCAAGGTCACCAAACGGAAAAAGATTTTTAGTTGTTGTGATAGATAATTTTTCCAAATGGGTTGAAGCCTACGCTGTCAGCAGTGCAAGTACGAGTAACATTGCGTAAGTGCTCAATGAAGATTTTTTTCCCCACATTGGGGTTTTCCCAAGAACTTACTCAACGACAATGGAATGCAGTTTACCGGGAAACAGTGGCGTGAACTGTGTATGAAGTGGGGAGTGAGAGGCATGACCATGGCGGTGTACCATTCCAGGACCAACCCCACAGAAAGGCGAAACCAGGAATTGAAAGTTCAGCTGCACCTCCATGTGGGCAAACACCATGCTAAATGGCCAGAACATCTTGCTGCTGCTCTGTACACACTCTGCCGACATGTCAATGCCGCGACCAGCAGAACAATCGCCAAGGTGTTGATGGGCAGGAATCTGTGTCCGCTAGGAGAGAGCAACTGCCAACAGCCAGACAACAGTGATGCACCCAGCAGTACTGCCAACAAACGAGCATGCAGATCGGCCAGGAAGTCTATGTAAAGACACATCCGCAAAGATTTTTACGCGGGCTTCGCGGCGAAGTGGAACAGGCCACACAGAGTGTTGCAGTGGTTAGGACCTACCACCTACATGGTCCGCATCGGCAGGTAGAATAGTGAGGGTGCATCGGGACAACATCTGAATCACCCTGGCTGTCGTTCACGACGAAGTTGGTACCGGTGCCCCTCAGCCCTAGGATGGCGACGGCACTGCCGAGCTCACAGAAGCAGCAAGAGAGGAGGGAGGTACAATGGCGCTTAAGGAAGAAGGGGCAGCTTCAGCTCCAAAACAAACTATGCATCTGGGGGAACCACCCGGTGAGCCCCATGACGTCCTCGTGGAGTACGAACTCGCTGAGCAAGAGCAAGGAGGGAAAGTGCACCCTTATTTCTGGCAGGAAGTGAGGGAGAGGGGGCAGAAGACCTGCAGTTGACCGGCACACCACGTCCGACAGGGAGCGACGGAGCACATCCCCAGGTGTCGCTGATGGCAAAGCATCTACAGACCCCACCGCTGGAGGTACAGCACTCGTTCCTGTGGCAGCACCTCAGGAAATGTCGCCAGCAGCGAATAAACCAGCAAGTGTGGCAGAAAATTCAGCAGGAGAAGAGGAAGGAGCAGGAAAAAACTACCCAAGAAGACAGGAGGAGGAGCAAGAAGAACAGTAGGAGCAGACGAAGAGATGTGAGTAGCAGTGACGGCGGGAGTGAGTGCAGCGGGTCTGTTGCCTCACTTCGCCTCCACAGGACAACACGGTGGATTCACCAGCCTCAGCAGTGCCACCACTGTGGGTGCGCCTCAGTCACCTGCGGCACAGTTCGCCGCAAGCACACACCACCGGGAGAAGCAGCTCAGCAGGGAAGGGCCTACTTCTTGCGCCCTCAGAGGACCCCGAGGACACCCCAGTGTTGCAGGTAGCGGTGTCGGGCCACAAACTGCCTCAGAAATGGAGGGGGGGGGGGGGTTGACGTGACGTTCCCCCCTTAGGCCATTTGTCATGCGGCCGCTTCTTCAGTGCAGCACGCACCCGCACTCAACTTCTGATCAACGGCAATTGTGTGAGAGAGAGAACTTCGTGCTAAGCCTGCGTTTGTGAGCAACCGCCTGTGGACACAAAGAGCTGTGATTGGCTGAAGGCCAGGCGCCACAAGCCATGACATTAGGCGAGGCCAGGTGTGCCATGTATATAGAAGACTAGCCGTCCAAGCGGGTGGATGTGTGGTGGGGATCAGTCTGGAGGAGGCCGTCAGAGAATCATCATGATGTGATAAGTATTTTTCTAAGTTTGTTTGCTTTGCTGGGTTGGAGAATTTTTCTCTGCTTCGCATGAAAAGTACTCTGGCCTAGCCTTTAAATAGTCATATTTTTAGGGGTTGAAGTAGAGCAGTTCAAGATCAGACGTGGTTAGAGAGGGAGAAGTCATGGCAGCCATCTTCTAAGGTATTTTGGTTAGAACTTACTCTAGTAGATGGATAGGAGGTATAATGTTGATGTGTTACTGTTGTTAATGAGCTGTGACTTTCTTTTGCTATAAGTTATTACTGATGTGACTTAAGAGGAAAATACTCTACTTTACTTCCAGTAATTAAAGACGTATTAATTTTTAAATGCAAGGGTGTTTTGAAGACAAGTTCTTAGGTTGGCACTAGTTTTTTTTTTTTTTGTATTCTGTTTCTTGTCGCCAGTAACAAGTCAGTAACAACAGAAGTTTTGCTGAGCATTCCCCTGGTAATGGTTTACATTGAAAACAGATTTTTTTTTTTTTAAATTTAACCTCACTTCTTCAATTGCTAATAAATGTTCAAGCCAATCACTATCTAAATAAAAGAAAGTTAGAATTTAAATTGGAAAAGTAAATAGCCATTTGTTGTTCATTGAAGACTTTCCATGTGAACATGCAGTGATTGTCTCTGAGGTTGGAAACAATTAACGGACTAACCTCTAACCTTTCGACAGAAAGAGATCCCACTAGCCAAAAAAATAGCAAACAGAAAAAAAAATGTAATGGAGGAACTCCAGATAATACTTTGTATTTTTAAGAGAGGCCTACAAGCCTCTGCTTATATTTTTTTTGTTCAGTGTTTTCATACTCAACTGTTGTTTTTTTGTTGTGAATATTAAATTATTTGAGCCTGATAACCAGGCACTCATTTGGATTAACAATTCATCATAATAGGTTCTTTCAATTACAGATTTGTGATTAAACTCATAAAATCAACAAAATAGTTTTTTTTTTTGTTTATTATTTAAACAGAACTGTATATTATTCTCTTTATCAAGTTTTTTTTAAATTACAGCATCAATTTTTCTTTTATGCTCACAACTCCTAACTAAATGGTAATTGTTCTTATAGTTGTTCAATGGTTTTTAAAAACTCTATTTACTGTTACAGACTATAATTTGTATTAATTGTACCTGTAGTAAAATTTGAAAACTCGGTAATCCTTGTTCTAGTATTTTGCTAAGACATCAATGACTCCCCTTGTAACCGTGTGTGTGTGTGTGTGTGTGTCTTTCTCTCCCCTCCCTCCCTCCTCCACTCCTCTCTCCCTCTCTCTCTGGTGGTGCTGCAGCTTGCAGTGTTGGTAGAAGCCCGTAGAGGGCTGCTGATCCTGCTGGGCTGGGACGGGTTCGTTATACCCAGTGGTACATGGAGTCCCTGGCAGAAGTTGACGACTGGATGCGGCTCGCCGGTGGTCTTGTAGGGTGGCTGAAATAGGTAGCATGGAGGGACTGGGAGGTGTGACCTCTCCAGTTGTCGGGCGGCTTGAGCTTGTTCCCAGGGGGTTAGACTGCAGAGGGTAGTTGGCGCTGGGTTACAGGTCAGGCCTGACTCTGAGGCAGTAGCAGCCTTCTTAACTCGTCACTTTACACCACTCCTATGGGTGTATGGCATAAAGGAAGGTACCAGCCACACTAAGGATGAGCAGGCAACAAGGATCCCTAGCTAGGTGTAAAACTATTCGTTCTACCCAGTTGCATATCAAAACAGGAAAATTCGTGACACTGCTCTTTCCCTCAGTGAAAGTGGACAAGTGATACACCTGACTTGAAATGGTTGTAATGCGGTAACTGTATGTTTCCGGACATGGGTTCCTATTTAAAAGTGCTAGAAGTTTGTAAGGGGAATTTCTGAACACCTTTATAAGTGTCAGTGACTTTGCACATGTTGAACACGCCCCTCTCTGGCGCCAGAGACCATGAAACTGTCTTTGTATTTCTCGCAGCAAACTAGTGTTAGTCATCGTCCCTTCCTTCCCTTTTACCCCCCCCCCCTTTTTTTTTTTTTTTTTTTTTTTTTTAATATTCTGAAATATGTTTGCATATTAAATTCAAAAACTTAGTATAAACAAGTGACAAAGTCTTTGAGTAATTAACAACACCTTATAGGGTTACAGTCTAGTCTGTTTAGTAAAGGTGGTGGAGGCAACCTCCTCTCTCCCTGACAGAGTGAATTGATTTTTTGTGTTTGTGTAACAGGTTTGTTGTGTGTTTCGGGCATTTACATATTCATTGGCTCCAACTTGTTTCCCCTTTTTAATAATATTACTTGGATTCACCCAGTATTGGTTTTTGCAGCAATATTTAATTAAGTTTCCCTTTTATCCCCTTCCTCCCTGTAACAATTTGGTTGAGTAAGCTGAGGTTATTGTTATTTGACTTGATGAAGATTTTTACTTTTGTTACCCAACATAGCTACCTTCCTTCTCCCTTAACACTAGTGCCACTCTCACCTAGACCAGGACTACCCGTTAAAAACCTAAGTTGCAAATCGGCATGCTCAAATCCAGGTATGGGTTCCTCCTTAGTGTTGAAAACATATCGTTTTCAGAGACATCCATGCACATTGTGCTTCTCATGATTTGCTTCCCCATGAAGAGAGTTTTCACACCCTCTGGTGGCATGAACTTTGGTTGTTAATGGACCCACCTGACCACTGACCACTGTCCCTAATGAATGACACTTTTGATATCCCAAAACTGAAGTCATCCTAGCTAGTTCTTGTGAGCACATATAACCACCTGAAGAACTTCCACTGTTACAGAAATTCTAGTCTTAGTCAAAACTTCTTCAGGTTATGGCATATGTTATCTATTTGTAAAGCACTGCCAAAAAAGGCAACCTCCTTGCAGTAAAAGCCTATCTTCTGTTGAAATGAAGCTAGCAACTTCATTAGTGTGTAGATGTATCCATAGAGTGTGTTTCCTAGATGACTCAAAACAATTCCAAGGGGGCAAACCTTGTTCCACACGATTACAGTAATTGAGAGCTCTTTTTAATCAGCAGAATGTGCTCAGGGCAGGTGGTTGTTTGTGTCAAATGCAAATGTTGAGTACTCCACAAAACACCCTATCATATAGCTAAAAAATCATACTGCTGTTGAAACCTTAGTAGACTATTACCACTTGAAGTACCTATGTACATGCTCTACCACAACTACTGCAGTCTCTTGTGTCAACAATTTTGGAATTTGTCAGCTCGGTCAATTATTTGGTCCCGGGTCTTCAAGTGTGCATGTTGCTTCCAGTGCTGGCCTGTCTTTAGTCCTCCACTAATGGCTTATTTACCCATTGAACGAGTCACATCTGATAAGGTCTTTGAGTGGATTGGAGTGGACTATGCTGGACCAATCTCCATTCGAGTCAATAAGCTGCATTGTCATGCTACCCAGAAGGAATACCTATATAATCTTCATCAGCCTTTGGCATACAAGCTGTCAACATTGAAGTTATAACTGATCTGACTGCACAAGATTTTGTTGCTGCCCGTACTAAATTTGTGTCAAGAAGAAGTTTATGTACCAGTCTGTATTCTAATTGTGGCCAACCTTGCTGGCGCTTCAAAGCAACTTTAAGCAGTTGCTCAAATCCCTACTCCTGGAAAACTTCTCCTTGGCTCGCGAAAAAAAGTTTTCATACCCTGCCTCCTGCAGTACCTCATCAGGAAAGATTGTGGGAAGCTGCAGTTAAATCAGCCAAATAACATCTCACGCAAACAATTGACAATCAAGTCCTGACACTCAAGAAACTGACGATACTCACCACTCAAGCTGAGATTGTCCTAAACTCACAGCCCCTAACAATGCCAGTCTCTTCTGTTGCATGTGACATGATGGTGCTGTACCCCAGCCATATGAAGAGGTTGATGATGGGAATATCTGTTTGTCTAGAAGATGGAAAAATGATATGCACACTAGCCAACCAATTCTGGAAAAGGGTAGTATACTACAACCCTGCTGTGGGAAGTGGCCAATCCAACAACTAGGACTAGCTGTACGAGAGCTAGTTCTATTTGGAGAACAACATTTACCATACCTGGGCTGGCGCTTAGCAAGTGTCATCAAGCTCCACCCTGGAAGGAATGGCATTACTTAAGTAGGGAATTTATGCATGCAGAAGGGACATCTGTGCAAACCTGTACATAAGCTCCTATCAGCCAGCTCAGAAGTGTTTTATCACCAGATGTGACTTGTAATTATTGTACATAGTGAATGTGTATTGTGACTAAATTCTAGGAGACCTCAGCCGGTTTCGGTAGACTGTAATGTTCAGTACTTTTGTAAATAAAGTGCTGTATACACATGCACCAACGGACCACTTGATCGGGAGCATGAATACTTGGCTCCTGTAAGTAATGTGCACCATCCCATGAAGATCAGTGGAATTCAAAATAGCACCAGGGTTTGTTTGTTAATAACTATCTTTCAATTGTTGGTTGTCCTGCAGAGTTCGCTGAAAAGCTTCACTGAAAATGTTTAGTGTGTATTTCTTGCATAGATACAAACTGCAACACATTTATAGCATTTTGCTTTTTTGGTGAAGTTCCATTTCCAAGTAAATAGTATAGTAACTATGTTATTTCTGTAAGAGCAAAATTATCTACTGTAACATCAAAACAATATGTAATTCAAATTACTACTCTCTCGTAAGAAGAGTATCATAACAATCCCGTATCACAAAAGATGATAAACTAGAGTTCCCTGCCTCACTAATAAACCATACAGAAGACAAACTATATTACTTGGTCGTAAGAAAAATAAAACAGGTAGGAATGGCAACCAGCTATAATATCCGACATTAAATACTGGACTCAAGTCTTCAGCCATTGGTTTCATAGTTTGTTTACAAACACAGTTTTCTTTGCTGACAAAATAACTGCAGCAGAGGGTATGGATTCTTCCCCTGTTTTGCCAACCATTAATTAGTGTATAAGTACAAAATTGTTTGATTAGCTGCCCACTGAAATATAAGAGTGGATAAATTTCACTTTGGTAAATAAGTATTAGCTTCAACTCAAGCAATTAGTGGTATAATTTTTAAATTCACACAATGGAGCTGGTTGAAAACAGTAAATGACCTACCTGCATGCGTGCCTCAAGGATTCGTGTAAGCGTCAGAGTATCACACCAGCAGCCTGTAGCCCCCAATACTGTTGTGTCCGACAACTTGAACAGCTTGGATTGTTCTCTGGTGTACACTGAGAAGCCACTGCTCAGCCGTGTATCCGAAGCAATTATTGCAAAATCATTGCCTGCGATGGCTACTATACTCCTGGATAACATAAGTCATAATGCCTAGTTTTTCTTTTTACACACATATAAATTACGTACTTAACCACAATTTCATTGTTAATATGCAACATATTTACTTGAACTCCACCTTACTTATTTTTACACTAAACAACGCATAGCATTTTCTGAATTTTAACTAAACAAGCACTTACCAAATTCAATAAAAATACATCTAACTCAGAAGTATTATCACATGCTGTATCAGTTGACTAGAGAACTTAAGGAAGAAAACTTGCGAACAAGCCAGTGTAGCCAGTGTTCCTGTCTGGAAACACTCTTGCTTGAAAACAACAAACTGGAAATCTTCATGGGTTTCAACACAATTAACAGATGTGTATTATTCAAGCAGTACACTTCATTTAGGATACAAGATAGAAGTTAAAAATAGGCCTAATAGTTGGAACTACTTGCAATTTACTGTTTCCAGTCTCCCATAAATAGTTGTAAAAGAAATTATTTTTTCCACTATTTTAAAAAAAGTTCTGCCATCTTATATTTTTGCATGCATTTACATAAAAACACTGTGTAAACTATTTATCTTAAAGGGCTGCTTTTTTTTTTTAAATTTAATCATTTCTAATGGATCGGGTTATTAATTAAATACAATAATATTTAAGTCTAATTTTATATATCATATAGCCATAGAAATTTTTAACTTTTTTTTATTCTACTTAAGGTGATCTCATTTTTTGGAATTTGGTTATTTGAGAGAGATTTCGAAAAGTGCCCCCTTAATGTAGTAGTTAGTTGTCAAATCATTATAGTTTTCAAAATATAATACTCAAATTCCGACACAAGAGTGTTATAGGCAGGTTCAAAGTGTCGAATTAGAGTCTAAGCAAGGCATACTGGCATTTGTGTTACAAGCTATGAAAGGAACAAAAACAACTTTTCATCTACAGTTTATGGTTTAAATTATTTATTAGATGAATATTAACAGTTTCGCTTGAGTGAATAAAAATATATTTACGATAAGTCTGACCCCTATTTTCAACAAAATTCAGAGTGCCAATACTCGCTCACCTGTTTATAAATCACACTAATACTGAATCAGTATGTTCTGCACACCATACAGATTGCATTAAATGCAATTTGATTGAAAATAAAAATCTAGGAGCAAAGCCTAGTATGCTGCAGAATTCGGGAAATTAAGACTTTTTTAGTGTTATATTTTGAAAACTATAATGATTTGACAACTAATAACTGCATTAAGGGGGCACTTTTTGAAAGCTCTTTCAGATAAGGGGGGAAAAAAATTTCCAAATGTATTCTTATATGCTTGCTGGTCTGCATAGCTTCCCTTGCTTCGTCCAGCTTGAACACACTAAACAGTGTGCCAAGGGCAGACTAGTAATGTGAGAAGTGCGCTGTGAGTCACAAAGGCGAGCACTGTATATGCCAGATAAGCCCATCAGGGCTCATGCACTCCTGACGTTCAGCAGATTGAATTTCTGGATTTATCTTTGAAAGAATATTCTGGTCATTGCCTTGTCTCACTCAGCAAGACTCAGGGTACAGGAAACCTTCTAGATTGCGCCAGCGAGATCACTTAAGCCCCAACAAATAACTGAGCCGAGAGTCTAAAGGTTGGAGGGTGTGCGACCATAAGTGCCAGGAGTGCGAAGAAAACAAGTAACACGTGGCTATGAGCGTGATCAGCCCAAGCAAAGTCTGTAGACTGTGAGCATCAGTACAGTGAAGAGTGTGAGAGATGGGCAGAACTATTGAACTGGATGTGTGAGTGACACATATTTGGAATGATGACAATAGACGGACTGAATATGTAAATAATGAGTATGAATTAAGTGACTATAACCAAAATACACCCATTGAGAAGGACTTTAATTAGAATTGAAATACCTTAAATATTGTGCTCACCGAGAATAACAACAGGAATAGTGGAGATAGACAATTTACTGTTGTAGGTATATATTAGCGGTGTGAATATTTATATAGGCTGTTCACGATAAAGTGAGCACTTTTGAAAGCTCTCTCATTATAATAATAGTTAATAGATATATTTCATTTTTGCCTTAGACGTGAATTTACGAGTGTTGTGAAATATACACTGTTTTTATTACTTACGTGTCAATATTTATTTTAAATAGTTGGTTAAATGAAAAAAAAAATGGCTGAAGTGAAAAAGTAACTAGGATCTCAAAAGTGCTCACTTTACCATGAACAGCCTATATCAAAATAAACAAATTAAAAATAAAATTCAGCTCTTTTATTTTTGAGACCACCATTGCTCATGACATGCCCCTGGCATCCTGTAACACTATTATAGAAATTTTTTAAAAAATGTTGCTTGGTGCAATGCTGCCAATAGTATGCAATTCTGCTCATTTTTCATGTTTATTAATGTACACCATGTTGGCAGATGTACGTGGCAGCTTGAAAACTTGCTGACATGTTCATATCCCAGAAATTATAGTGTTTGACCAAGAAGAAACTATTATAAAGCTGCAAATTTGGCCATCAGTTCTGCTCAACTTCTTTTCCTCATTTTCCTGTGCTGGTGCCTTTGTTTTCTCATGTAAGAATGTCAAAAGTCCTCAAAATCAACACAGGGGCAAAAGCCACCCTTGATATGCTACCTCAGTAAACCAGCACTCTTCTAAATTATTTTTAATTCACTACTCAACTACACTGAATAAATGAAGATGTTTTATTGAGAAAATTTACTTTGAAGGTGACATTGTAGTAGTTTCCCATTAACAATTCTCTAAAATTTTGTGTAGTTATGGGGGCTCAGAGATGAAAAACAATGTCATACCCCTGTAAACATTATTAGTTGTGGTTTCTTCTTTCTAACAGTGCATAAATCTTCTTTCAGAGACAAACCATTAACAAGATTCAGCAGTCCAAGCATTGAAATGCCTTGCTTAGATACAGCTGGTGGCTATCTTGAGATAAGGAGTACAGTAATATTATTTCTACAACCACATAATTTATGACACAAATTGATTACCATAGATACCTATCTATAATTGATGACAAAACAACACAGTCAGATGAATTTATTGATTTTTAATTGAATTTTACATACAAAGGCAAAAAAATAATTACAATAAATTATGTACAACAATTCTGTGAATGCACTGAATTCCTTGAATCACAGAATGTTATTCACGTTCATTATTTTATTTTGAGTATCAAAAATTATAAGTTTAATTACTATGTTCTTAAATTACCAAGCATTAATAAAGCAGGTCACTTTGTCTCGATCATCTTTGACACTATTTATTTTGTAAAATTCAATTTTTACATTTGTGTAACTTCTTCTTCTGCTATTCCTGCACACAGATTAACATGCTAATCCAGAGCACCAGAATTCACATTTTTATTTACAGCAGGTCTTGCAGGTACAGTAAAATCAGACGCAGCAGGGATTCTGGTGCTGGTGCCCAGCTGGATAGTGTTGCACAAGAAATGCTCCTGCCACTCTTTACCCCCAGTTGACTGCATTCAGCAATGCGTTGTCATGCCAATACAGAACTTGGAAGAAAAAGTTTCTTACCATATGTATTTGCTATTCTGTATATAAATTTTAAACTTAATGTAGCCTGAAAATGAAATACCTAATATGTCCGCAGTGGATTTTTTGTACAGCCTGCTTGCCAATGGAGCTTGTTGGATTACTCAGAAACTTTTAACGTCATATCTGCCATAAAGAGCTACGACAAACTTTTTCCAGCAGCACAAACTGACTCTTTCATTGATTTGGAACTGCTGAAAACATCAGTGACACTCCATCTGTCAGCTGTCTCTAGAATTTTCCATGCTGTTTTTACCTTTGCCAAAGATGGCATATGTGTCACAACCAGTAACTGCATGATAGAAGAGGATACTTTCTTTTCTCTTCCCATTCTCGTCTTGTATTTTTCTTTATATTGCAAATCTTGTCACATTTTGTATTTTCAAAGAATTAAGAAATTATGGGTTGAAAATATTGATTTAGTAGTTAATAATGATAAAAAATATATTTCATTAAGGCTTAGGATTAAGATTTTTTGGGGCATTTAAATTTATAAGCACTAGTATAGCCTACATCAATTAGGTTTACCTAAAAAATTTCAGAAAACAACTATTCAGAAAAAATATTAAAATACTTCAGATATTAAGGTGACGTGATAGTTACAGTTTTTTACGGCTGATCTCAATGAAACTTTGTACGCTACTTTGTTATGCTATTTTTGTTGCGTATACCTGATTTTGTTAATTTTTTTTTTTAATTTAGTGGTGATATTTAACAATCAATTTCATTAATTTGTCACTTCATAATACGAGACCTGTTGAAAATATATGTACGTGGTTTTGATCATGTGAACATACAACCTTCTGTTTTGTTCTGATGAAAGTTGGTTTACATAAGTAAAATATTTCTGTTATTAAATAATATTTATTTGCACCTCTGCATAGTCAATATGCAGACTTCTGAGAAATTGTCCACTATAAATTATACAAAACTCAGATAGAGATAAAAATACGATACGCTACTTTCAAGTCATTTATACTAGTATTGTATGGATAGAAAACACCTTTACAACATCCGAGAAAACCAAATTAATGACATAAAAAAAGTGTCAAATATTCGCTGGCAATGAGTGCAGACTCGTAGGAAATTACTTCCCACTCTGCACATACAATGTACCAAGGTAATAATTACGGCATGCTACGGAAGAAACCATAACCAACATTTTTATTGCTGCCACACATCAGTGCCATGTCCGAAAATGCCCAACTGCCATTAGAAGCATAAAATTTATTATTTTAAAGACAAATCTGTTCAGATTTGCAGACATTCTCCTGTCAATGCAGTGCTGCTGCAGAAGATTGCAGCGGAGAGTCTTGGAACTTCTTCAGGCTAGAGGCCGGCAAGGGGCAAAGGTAGACGGGCGGAAAGCACTTAGGAGGTGGCTGGTTCGTTATCTCTTCTCACAATCGGATTTCTGTCTAGTAACGTTTCTCACAATGCTTGTGGTTTCTGCGGTTGGCTGGTAGGCCATTTTGCATGAACTTGCAGCATGATAAAGTACTACAATAATTTTTTTTAATGAAAATGTATATTGCCCATTTTATTTGAAAGAGTTTAGGTATTTTTATTTGATGTTCAAAATATACACACACAAATCCATGCATACTGTCATATTAGCAATTTTTTGTAGGTGCTCAACACATCCATGGCATAATACTTGCAACGAGTGAGGTGCAGTGGTGAAGAAACCAGACTCACTTTTACGAGTACTCTGTTTTGATTTCCGGTCTGGCCACCCTGAGGCTTTCCGTAATTACTCCTAGCGAATGCTGGACTGGTTTATATGGCGTTTACTTTGCACTCAAGATATAAACAGTTCCCTGTCCCTACTTCTCTAAGCAACTTGCTCAGTTTCTGATGCCCCACTGTCAACACGATATAAAGCTCTATCTAGCTAAATGTTGTAACAAACTCTCAATAAATAAATTGCAACAAATATAGAAATTATACCCGAATGATGGAGTGGGATGCACAGCTCCCTAGTAATGGCATTAATGTATAACAAATTCATTTGGGAAAAAAAAAAAAAAAAAAAAAAAAAAAAAAAAAAAAAAAAAAAAAAAAGAGAGGGGAGGTCGATATTAGAAGACAAACACACACCAGATTGATACACACTTCCAAGTATTCAACTACTTTGCTTCTTTCGAAAAAAGTTAATTAAGAAATTTAAGGTATAATAATAATACAGTAATCTTCTTCAGTAATAAAAATAGTTTGGTTGTGCTACCTACGGTATTGTTACATACAATCAATTTTATTGCTGAACTTTGTACGATATTCACTTGTAAATACAACGTTGCGTATTGATTCCAATCCATGATAGAACACTTGACAGTTAGCATAGTTACAGTAATTCTGTGTTTGTTTCTTTGTAAATTGATGCACTGTCACAAAACCGACAAATTGTAATAGATCTTATAGTTTGTATTATTACAGCTTTCTGTCATTAGCGAGTTACATTATTAAAAAATATATGTTTATTTAAAATGAAATAAAACTACTGAAATAAATTTGGTAACTAACTTACAATACTGTGCTAATAGTACATAAAAGTTTTGCAACATTTTTAACACTTAAATGCAATATATGCATTCTCTTAATGTGTATACTTAAAGTAGGCTATGTGATCAGAGATAATAATATTCATGTATGTATATATTGTCCCATTTGAACACAATTTTTAATGGCATAGAAAGTTCTCCAGATTTTTTTCATTATGTCTACCGCTTGAAGGCAATGGGTTCATGGTCCGCTTGTTGCGAACCTTAGGGTAGTCTTGCAATTTGGGCGCCAAGAGAGCATTTGCCGACCGCTAGCATAATTTTTAATGCAATGTGGTTTTTTTTACACGATGGGAGCTTTTGGCAGCCGGCCCGTATAACTTTGGATGGCCCCCGTCGCTAATTGGCTGATAGCGACAGTGTATATATATGTGTGTATATATATATAATATATATATATAATATATATATTTATTATATATAATATATATATTTATTATATATATAATATATATTTATATATATATAGATATAAATATATATATATAATATATATATATTTATATATATAGACACACACACCCACCTATCTTTTTTCTAAAGGCAATCTCTGATCACTAACAATCACAGTTTTTCCTCTGCTTGTACGATACCTCTACCTCAGAGGCGGCCCCTATACTCAATTCTATGGGAGGCAATGAATGCTCTCTTGATTGGATGTAAATTGGTAATGCAAAAGAGGACTTGTTATAAAGGCAAGCGTAAAGAAAGAATTAAAGTTAGCCTTAAAATCAAAAAGGTTCATTATATATATATATATATATATATATATATATATATATATATATATATATATATATATATATATATATATCTCTATCCCCCCCCCACACACACAAAACTTTTAAGATCGCTAAACCTTTTCCTTTGGTATGAAGCTAGATTTATTTACTTTAAAAACACCACTGAAAGAATGCGTATTTGCTATAAATACTGTAGTATTACCATTAACAAAAACATAAAGATACATAATAATAACAGGAAACCTGTATGTGTCTGTAACCCTCTCTTTGAATTAAACCTAGGGGCTAATTACATTACTGAAAACCAAACAGCCTCAAAAAATGTTTTTTTCTTTTATATAAATAAAGAGTTTTATAGATTTTTATAGTGCATTACTTTCATGCTACTCGTTTACTAACAGCAGGATTATGGAAATCAGTCCCAATGGTAATAAATTCAATGATTTGCAGATGATTGTGAAGCTAATGTTAGTAACTTACTTCAACATCGACAGCGTGAAATGGTAGGAAATTTTATAGTGTCATACACGTTTCAAGTAGATATATTTAGAGTTCTCCAAATAATCACAGTTAATTATAATTCATTTACAATTAACTAGAATTTAGATTCTCTACTAAAGCCATAAAAATAAACGAGATATTACAAACTGTACTGTTCAAATTGTGCCAAGTCAAATCTAACCATGCGTACCTAAACTTCATTATATTCATAACACCCGTTAGAAACGCTCTTAAATTATAAATTAATATTAATTTGGTAAACAATAGTGTGTGGGTAAAATATAATACTTAATATTAAATAATATTTGCTTATATGCTGCCTTCACTATTAAGGAATATTTTGGAGCAACGAATAGTTGTGCTAGTGTATAGAATCACGCCAAATTATGTCATTCAGAGTCCTATATGTGACTGTATGGTTCAAAACAAAAAAAAAAAAAACAGGAATGCCTTATTATTTGTCAGTTATTACATGCTAAATAACTAACTACATTTTCAGTTAGATGAAAAGTTCAATTAAATCAATATGGTAGTTATCCTTAATCCCTTTTCTTTATTAACAAACAGAATTACATTTTCAGTTTATGTCACAGCAGATTAAACTACCTATTTTCTCGTTGTTTAAAACTAAACATTTTTTAAGATGAGTTAAAAAGGCGCTGGGGATACATTGTAACATTGCAATTTTTAGGGGTTACGTTTAACATTAGTCACAGATATTTAAATTATACATATGATTACAGACTACTTGCTTATGTGGTCACTTTCTTTAACATAATTTCCAAATTGTGTTTTATTATATGAGTTAACAGTATAATCTTTGGTTATTTTAATAGTTTATTGAAACAGAGATCATGTGTAAGTATTTTTTATTTGTTTCTAGAAAGTATTCAGTAT
This sequence comes from Dryococelus australis, assembly GCA_029891345.1. Taxonomy (NCBI): domain Eukaryota; kingdom Metazoa; phylum Arthropoda; class Insecta; order Phasmatodea; family Phasmatidae; genus Dryococelus; species Dryococelus australis. The sequence goes on along the minus strand of CM056995.1, from coordinate 97,200,989 downwards.
TAATATTTTATTTGTTAATTTTAATTTCTTTCCTAGAGGGTGGTCTGCATTAAACAAAAGTACTAAATAAAACTATCCTGGTTGTCTCTGGTCTCTCCATTGCCGATTGGCGGAGAGATGTGTCATGGTCAGACGACAGTCAATCAGAGGACAGGAGACAACATATGTACAGCAGAAATAAAACAGAACTAATTTTTTCTGACTGAATTTATCTCATCATGGCTAAAGATAGATGTGTGTAGATCAAAAGAAGTTTTAATGATATAATAAGGAATAATATATGTGAATATTAATGAAATAATTGGTGCAAGGTGTTTTTTTTTAAAGATTAATTGTTAATAATTGAAAAGAAAGAAGATTAATATTATTATATTTGAGAAGATTGATTAATGATTTTTTGAACGTGCTGAAGAACGAAACAAGTTTAGTAAAAATAATTTAAAGTTAAGAATAAATTGCGACATTGTGATTTTAAATGAAATGTTATAAACTGCGCTCAACGTTATAATTGTACATTTGTGATTTGTATGAATCTAGCGACCCTGCCTGGCTTTGCCCAGGTACACTTCTGTGCCCCCTCTTTTTGATTGCTCTATCCACTGAACCTCTGCAGCCCCACTTTTTATATTCATATAGAAAGGATTATAACTATCTGTCCTGCAGTTTTGGTAGAGCAGCAAAATTACTAATTTTTTTTTCCACAAATTTTTAAATATATCAGCTCCTAATGTGCTACAGCAATTTTTAGTTCACATAAACCTTCCCCGATAAACGCAGAACATAACAGTAAAAACCGCATCCAAATCCGTTCAGTGGTTCTCGAGATTAGCGCAGTCATACATACAGACGCATGTCAACTACTTAATTTCATAATACATATGGATGTAATAAGACACCTTTTCCGTGACCTCCTCCCCACCCCCCTTTCCCGAAAAACCATGGTATGAGTCTTGCTGTGCTGTCTGTTATCTACTGCTGCTGATTTGTAATAATTTCCAAAGCTCAAAGCGGAGGTGGTATGGTCCCTTGTGAGGGGCCTTGTCCACCCAGATAGTTTCTTTGTTGTGAGGCGGTCAGGAGAGGCCAACCCCCTCCCCTCCAAAAAATATTTTCGGCTAAGCTCATTCAGTTTTTACAGCTTGCTGAGTTGCCCTAGCAAGCTCTAGTCCCAATGCTGTTTAATTTTACTTCCCTTTTACCTGCCTGTACAGTAACAAGGGTGGTGGTGAAGTTAAATAACTGATTCTATGCAGAACTTAGAAACTCAGAACTTGGGCTGTCGCGAATCCCCGTGAATGGAGAGCAACAGTTTAGTAAGAAAAGCTGAGTTTAAAGTCAAAAGAATTTAAATAAAATGATTAAATGTTGCATTCCCATGACTGGAGTGGCATAGGTTCTGTTATCTGCCACCTGCCCAAGCTCGGTAAAGGCACTTTGTGGTTGAGGGACAGAGAACAGGTACAAGTTTTCCGCACTCCCCCCTTCACATACCATTGTTCACGTCGAGCGCCACTGTGTGTCTATGATCCTGGCAGACACACTGGCACCATGCTTCGATGCTGCTGCAATTTAGCGGAAGATAGCTTAACTATTGCAGCTAAATCCAGACATCAGTGTCTAACTCGGAATTTCCTAACTAGCACTCCACCTTAACAGTAGGATCTATTGAGAAAGTTGCTTATTTCTTTGAATGTATGGATTGAAAATAAAAATATAATATAAAGAAACAGAATTACCATTAAAATAAAATTTGGCGAAAATATTAAAAATTAGAACAATCTAAAAAATTATATAATAAAAGCAATGTTTTAATTTTTGCTAATATATTTTTTAATGTTTGAGATTATTGTTTAAAAACTTATAAATCAGATTCATCACTTTATTATACAGCTTCAAATTTATATTGGGATTCAATGTCAAAAATGATCAAAACTGAATTATATTTAGTAAATGATTATGAAATAATTTTATTTAAAAAAAAAAGCTACTAGAGGGAATTTATCAATGTCGTACAAGACGTCATAACACATTATACTTCTTTATTACTAATCATGGTAGTGATTTTTCACTACAGATCCTCATTAAATAAATTTAAGCATGTTTGTTATGATGTAGATTTGTTTATTTAGACAGGAGACCCGTGGCAAACTGAAATATTTACATTTAAATGTTTTTCTTCTTCTGATCTGAGCAGTTTATTTTATATTGTTTTGCTAAGTGGCATGTGTTTTTTTTCTTGTGCATTGATATGAACACTATTGTTTATTTACCATGACATTGACTGATTGAAATAGTCTCACATGTGTTTGCGAACTATTTAATCATAATAAGCTGTGTATAATATTTGGAATTGCCACTTTAATTATTTGAATATTTTTATTTGTCTCCATTTTATTGGCATATTTTTTTAATGTGATTTGTGCTGTACATATTATTTTTTAAAATTGGATTTTCGGAAAGCGCACTGTATGCGCTAGGCCGATAAGGAGAGGAATTCAAATTGGATTGTTATCTGCCAATCTCGGTTGAGCTGATGATAATGCAATTTGGGGTTTCCACAATCGCGCTTGGCGTGGGTGTGTAAGCCCCGAATTAGCTCTTCTTCCTCTGGCAGCCATGGAAATACATGGACGTCAATTTTAGCTTTCTAGTTTTGACACCTAACTTAGTTTAAACAATTAATTTTTCAGTATGTAGTAGCGGTCCTGTGACTTCCTGCGCTCAGCAGCTCAAAGGCTAGGCCAAGATGTATGACATGATGAGTGAAATGAAAGTTGACACCAAGGACGCTGTTGTTCCTGCTCGACGATGATACACGGGTATCATAAGAGGGTGTCCGTGTCCATGATGCTTGTTAATGTGCCGGAGATGTCACCTAAAGTCAACGATGATAAAAGTTTGTTCCATGTAAGAACTGCTTCTGAATTGACTAACATGAAGTTAAAACGTAGTTTCAAGAAATTTTGAACAGTTAACTTTACAACACATGAAGTCCATGAAATGTTAAGAGTGCTTAATTTCTTTTGGAATAACCCAGCAGCCCATTAAAGATAATTGAATTTGTTGGCTAAGCAGTGTGCAGAGAGAACTGTAACATATGAACATACGAAGTTTGAGTTCTTACCCTGAGAGAGAGAGATATATATATATATATATATATATATATATATATATATATAAAGCTCAATGTCCCACAGCAAAATCTTATACACTGTAACGAAAGTTAGGTGTCTACCCAGAACAGTTCCCTAGTTCTGTAGTTTCTTAGTGTTCTTAGTAGTGTCTTCAAGGTATTTTATTGTAGTGAAACTATGTTATTTCTGCAGTATTTTCTTCCATTTGTCACAAAGTGTCTATATGATTTATGCTCATGCTTCTTATTTGAAAAATGCAATGTGTCTGTGATTTATGCCCATGTTTCATATTTGAAAACTGCAATGTGTCTTATCTGAGTTGTACCTAAGTTCTGTTAGGAAAGGAGTATCCTATAGGAAGGCAGTGGCTGCAAGTGAGGTATATGAGAGGGTGTGTAGGGATTTGGGGGCTACATTTATAGATAGTAGGAAATGGGTAGGCTGGGAAAGTGTAGGGAGGGACCAGGTTCACCTGACCGAACAGGGAAAGAGGATTCTAGGTGACCTACTAGGTAGAGAAGTAGCTGGCTGCATGGAGAGTGTCAGGGCAGAGCTGCAGTTGTTGAAATAGCAATCAGTTAGAAGCAAGGAAACGGAAGGGGAGAGGATAGCATTGATGAGGCCGCAGGGGTGGAGATAGGAGGTAAGTAATGTAGGATGATAAAGCAGAAAACTATTATAAAGATAATGGTGGTAAATTGTAGGAGTGTGTACAAGCTGGAGGGCTTCTGGGGAAAGGTTGAAGGATATGGGGCGGATATAGTGGTAGCTGTGGAGACTTGGTTGACTGAGGAAGTACTGGACATTGAGTGTACGCAGGATAAGTTCACTATCTTCAGAAGAGACAGGGATGGGAGAGGAGGAGGAATAATGGTGTGTGTAAGGAAAGGGCTAAAAGGGGCGCTAGAATGGGTTAGTGAGGATGTCGAGGTAATGGAAATTAAATTGAATGGTGGTAGTAATAGGAAAATCACTTTGCTGGCAGCGTATAGACCACCAGGACAGGGATGGCAGGCAATTGAGATGATCAAGAAGAGGGTAGATAGACTAAAGGACAGGCAGTGGGTTGTTGTAGCAGGGGATTTGAATATGCCAGGGGTGAAATGGGTAGAGGGTGCAGAAGGAATGGGTAGCATGATGCAGAGAATGACAGCACAGTTAGTCAACAAAGGATTAGTCCAGGTAGTAGAAACACCTACGAAATGGAATGAGGAGGGTGTTGGGTCAGTGCTGGATGTGGTGTTGGTCAGACCTAGGAATGCTGTAGTTGGTGCAATAGTATTGGATGGTATAAGCGACCATCATATCCCAGTTGTGGAAATTGGGATTGGCAGGATGAGGGAAGTGCAAATGGCAGAAAGGTTGGTGTGGCAGTATGGGAGATGAGACAAGAAGGGGGCAGAAATATTCCTGAGAGACAGATTTAAAAAATGGTCTATGGAGGAGTGTGTAGAGATGTTGTGGAGGAAGTTTAGAGGATTAATGGAGGTTAGTTTGGAGAAATTTGTGCCAATGAAAAGGTTACGGACTGGTGAAGATCCGCCATATTATGGACAGGAGATTTTGAAAATGAAGAAGTGCAGAAAATTACATGCCAAGTGGAGAAATGAAGGGATGATAAGATCTAAAGAACTGATGAAACAAATGGGTAGGGAGCTTGAAAGGAAGATCAAACAGGCAAAGAATGTATTTCTGGGGAACATCGTGGAAGAAGAAAAGGGCAAGGAATGGGGGAAATTGTTTAGGTATGTTAGGCGGTTAAGGGGAGGAGAGGAAGGGATCCCTCTGCTAACAGGAAGGGATGGTAGGCATGCGACAAATGACCAAGAAAAATCGGAGATGCTGCAAGGACAGTACTTGTCAGTGTTTAAGGCAAAGGAGGGTTGGAACAGGGGGACAAACAAGGTTCGGGGGGTGTATAGTGAGTTTAAGATGTGGGAGTGAGGGATAGAAAAGGTAATTAGGGGTTTGGAGAGCAGCAAGGTAGGGGGACCAGATGGGATAGGAAACGCAGCACTAAAGTTTGGTGGCAAGGAATTGGCGAAATATTTAGAAATGCTGTTTAAAAAGTCCTTAGGAGAGGGTAAGTTACCACAAGATTGGAAGGATGCTATGGTGGTACCTATACACAAGCAGGGAGAGGATAGGGGGAGGCCTGGCAGCTACAGACCGGTGAGTCTCACATCAAGTACAGGAAAAGTAATGAAGAGGCTGGGGTGCAGTATGTGGTGAGGGTAATGAACAATAGGAATTGGTTGGAAGAGTCCCAGCATGGTTTCAGGAGGGGTTACTCATGCGAGACTCAGCTGGCTGGGTTATTAGAGGATCTGGTGCAGGTAATTGATGAGGGGAAGCAGGTGGATGCCTGCTTCATAGATTTTGAGAAGGTGCCCCATGGAACATTGATGAGGAAAGTGGAGGCGCTGATACGAGACAGGAGGGTAGTGAAATGGATAGGGGACTTTCTCAGGGGGCGAAGGCAGAGGGTGAAAGTGGGGGAGGCAATATCGGAGGAAGAGGAGGTTACTTCAGGGGTACCACAGGAAAGCATGCTGGGTCCTTTGTTATTTACCATAATGGTAAATGACATGGGTTTGGGGATTAGAGGAAAAATCAGATTGTTTGCAGACGATTGTGTTGTATATGCTGAGGTGGGAGAGGGGGGCGGAAATTTGCAGGCGGACATTGATAAGATATGGTTGTGGACCAGGAAAAATAAAATGAAGATAAATGTAGGAAAAACTAAGGTAGTGAGGTTCACAAGGAAGAAGATGATAAGCAGGGACATGTACAGATGGGAACATGTTTCCGTCCTAGCCGGCTATGTGTATAGGCCGTCACCATACTAACCAAGTGCTGGAGGGCGAGCCCCAACGAGTCTGCGCTAGTGATGCCAAATAATCACACGTGTTTATGTATCATCTGTTGATTCATCTAGTAATTCTCCGTGTCCTATCTTCAGGGAAAAATCGTGAAGTCCACCCTAGCGGCTGTCGACTCCCTTCTCTTGAGAAGATTGTGTTTTGAAGCACCACGGTGAAGTCATTCTTATAGGCATGCACTAGAGTAATTGTGGGCTGGGGAGCACCCAAACGGAGTTAGCTAGATACGACCGAGTCTCATCATTAAATTACTTGGCACGTTATTTGCACGAACAGTATCAATAAAAGCAAGTATCACAGTGTTCCACTATTTTATTTGTAGTGACAGTGTCCTAGCCACATGTGTTTTTCAAGTGTTAAATGTTTGGTAAAAGTTTAGTATTGCAAAGTGTATCGTACGTACGCTCGGGTGAGATACACACACACAACCTACAGCATCCCTGAGAACCCTGAGCCTCAACAGTACAGTGATTGGAAAGCACCGCTAGCGCCCATATCATCAGTAAGTAATTTGTATCATCGTTCATCTCGTGTCTCACCCGAAGGCGTCAAGATTTTTAACTATACCTAGATCCAGAATGAAGGAAAAATACGTAACTTTTGGAAAATAAGTAGGCTAAATATGTTTTTCGCTATAGAACATCAAATTGCATTAATAAAATGGTTTAATATGAAAAATATATGGGTATACATAATGTTCAAACTCATACAATTAAATTGCCTTCGAAAAAAAATTGATCTTAATACACAAATGAGAACAAAAGTAATAAACAATTTTAAAAATGATTTTTATTTAATTACAAATAATTCAATTCATGGGAAAGCAATGGTAAATATAGGCAAAAGATTAGATATAAAAATAACAAATTATACTGAAAATCTTAAATATTTAATGATAAAATTAATTTTAAAAAAGGTAATGCTTTTAGTGAAAACTTACCAGATACTCGTAGGAATAAAGCCAAGTAAAATTTTTATTACAAAATTTGAACACCAAAATACAGAGAAATCATTGACTTCCGTAATCCAAACCATCAAAATAGTTTAAATCGAGAGTGTTAAGTGTTGAGAGTTGAGTTGAGTGTGTGAGCAGACTTTTGAGTTGAGACATTGCCTCAGTTTTGAGTTGCCTCAGAGATGCCTCAGAGATGAGTTGCTCAGCTAAAATACACATTTTAACAACGTGCAGTCGGCAGTCCAGCAATCAGAGACGGTCTATCTTTATCTTGGACTGCTCGACTGCCAAAGAATTACAATCAATTAGATGTAGCGCTCACGATCACATGATGTAAAAAAAAATTTGTTACAGGATTGTTTATTATTTGTATTTTGATAATGTGCATGTTGACTTCAGTACATATTGCATATAATTATGGAAGGCGATAATTAAGTGATGGAAACCTGTACAAACAGATTGTTTCACATTATGCAAAGTACCCGTACGTATGCCTAAAATTAGTAAGGGGATAATCACATAATTTTTTTATTTGAATGAATCAATTACAATTATTTAAACTGAATAAATTATCTGTAAAAATAATTATATTCACTTGTTCTATTCCAACTGTTATCACCAAAATTTTTCTGTTAATTTGTAATAATTTTTTTATATTTTGAAAACGTGTTGTTTAAAATTTAATTTTTAATAAATGTGAAAGTACGTATATGCAATGTTTTGTTTAACTTAAGTATAAAAGGCTGAAAATTGTAAATAATCTAAATGTTTAAAAATAATTGATGAATCAATTATAATTAAATAATAGAATAATAGATTATTTTACAAGTTATCACATCACTACAATTAAAATTATGTTTGGTCATTTAACAACATTTAGCTTAACCAATTAACTCAGCTGTTACTATCAAGTTAGGTTTAATTTATTGATATTATTTGGCTAAAATATAGTTTTCCCGGTGTTTCTTTATTCCAAAACTAAAGTGGCAATGTTTACAAGCAATACTTCAAAAATATGGACTGCACGTTGTGAATTGCATTCGACTACCAACTGACAGCAAGCTGCAGACTGTGCATAGTAAATAAGGCCTTAAGGTGAGTTTACAATTCACTTAAAATAATAAGTTCGCCATGTGCTTAAGATATGATTAAATGTATTTAAGGGTATTAGTTTACAACTGTCATGTGCGGGTGACAGGTCGTGACAGTATCCTCTTAATTAAAATAATAGTTAATGGTAATGTTTTCTTTCGTGGAAGAGGTTGTTTAATTCGCCTTAATTTACCTTTTCAGACTTATTCATGTAAATGCCTATGTTGGCATCGGTTTTCCCTTCTATAAGATTTCACGAGTTTTTAAAACGATTACACAAGCAGAAACCACAAATAATAGAATACATGTACATGGTCCATTTTTTCAGGTTATTTCGGTTGCTTACATCTACGATTTTGATTGGCTAAACTTGATAATTCAATCATAAACTGCATTATATTCTTATTGTTCAATTTCCGTGTGCTTATCGAGTCATTATGTGCAATACTTATTTCTTCAGTCCTTAATCGTAAACCCACCTTTAACAACCCCAGTTAACTGTTTACAAAATATGATAAAATAGGTTATGCCACAAGTAAACTGTACGCTTACCCTCCATTATCTGCATATGGATTAAATGAAGCAGCTTTTGGACCTGCATTATGAATAGCCGGTACATCACAAACAGATTGCATTGTAGAAACCATGCTTCCAATATAGATTTTCGAACAAATTCCACCTTGAAAACAGAAAAACATCCGACAAATCACGATGACAATACTACTTATGTGATTATTTGCTTCTTCTTTATTTTCTTTTGTAGAATTTATACAAATGAATATTGAAAAACGAAACCAAGGAGCACATAATGTAGATGGAAACGAACTAGAGTACCCGCTTTTATTTCAAAAATAACCTCTGTGTGCCAGCAATGGAATCCTTTCTTGCCAATATGACAAAAACAGACATTAGTTTTGAGAAGATCTACACTTTCTTATCAAATTTTTTTTATTGCAATTAGATTAATTTCAAATTACTAAATTAATTTGAATCATATTAAAGGGTTAGTGTTATGAAATTGTTTGCAGACGATTGTGTTGTATATGCTGCGCTGAGAGGGAGGCGGAAATTTGCAGGCGTACATTAATAAGATATGGTTGTGGACCAGGAAAAATAAAATGAAGATAAATGTAAGAAAAACTAAGGTAGTGAGGTTCACAAGGAAGAAGATAAGCAGGGACATGTACAGATGGGAGACTCAAGAGATAGAAGAAGAAGCAGCAGAATATAAGTATCTAGGGATTGTACTGTAGGGAGACCTCAGGTGGAAAAAAAAAAGGTTAGAGAGGGTGGTTGCAAAGGGAAGAAGGGCTCTGGGTATGCTGGGAAGGGTGCTGAATGAAGTCAGCTGTGAGGTGAAGGAGAAGGCGTATGGCACAATGGTACGGCCAATGTTGGAATATGGTGCAACAGTATGGGACCCATATGTGGAGGTGGAGGTGCGAGAACTGGAAAAGGTGCAGAGAAAGGCAGCAATATGGGTGAAGGGTAGGTGGAGAAGGCAAGGGCAGGATGATGAGGAAGAAGGGATCATCAGTGAAGAAAGAAATGGGGTGGAGCTCATTGAAGGACAGTAGGAAAGTTGAACGGTTAGTCAGGATGTAGAGCGTGGTGAATGAAGAGGGAGGATGGGGAAAGCTACACTGCAAGTTAAGTAAGTGGGTGTTTAGAGGAAGAGGAAACAACAGTGAGAAGCTTCAGAGGGTGTGGAGGAGAATGGCGCGGGGTAGGCAGGGCATGCTTGTGAGGTCTGTGAGGGAGTGGAATGTGTTGAGGGAGGAATTGATATCTGTGAGAGGGGTTGGTCAGTTCAGGAAGGGAGTGGAAAAGGATTTGGTTGGGTGAAGGAGAGGTGAGAGAGCTCGCCACCGAGTGTTAGCCTAATTGCGAGTATGTAAGTATGTATCTTAAATTTTAGCTATAACTAAAAAATATTCATCAGTGAGGAGACAGATAACCATATAGAGGGATGTATGAATAGTAGTTTCTCAGATCCCGTCAAGAGATCGTATCGCGTGATATAGTCTTGAAATGAGTTTCTAGTCTTGAGACGCGTGCGAATTAATAGTCAGTTCTTGAGTTGTACTTAGCTGAAAGTTTCAAGTTTTTGTTCTCAAGTGACAATAGATTGTCAGATATGGTTTTTTTTAACGACTCTCATAAAGAGCCCATGGAAGAATAAAATTAGGTCTTTTTTCCTGTCAATGCGTGTTTGTCTGCCGCTACAGTTTTACAACAGTGGAGCGCTACTCCCTCAGCACGGGGTGGATCGGTTCCTTGTGAGGGACCTTGGTCACCCATGCAGTTATCAGTTAGGTTGTGGAGGGAAGGAGAAGCTAGCTCCTCCCCCCCCCCCAAATACCAACAAAAATACTCAATGATGCAATGCAATCATTATGTACAGTATTACCAGGGTAGCTCCTGGGAGCTGTTTCCAAGACTGGATTTTAACCTCCCCTTCCGCTGCCAATATGAGATAAAGGTAGGGGGTGAAGTATTAAAATGAATTTAATCAGCGAGATATTTTGAAATTCAGGACTTTGAGGGCTGTCACTACCCCCTTGTAAGAGGGCCAGCATCAGTAGAGTGAGAATAAAAGGAATTTAAAGCCAAAAGAATTTATACAAACCGGTTAAAAAATTGTTTCCCATGACTGGAGTGGCGTAGGTAATTAATTAATTAATTAGTATTTTGTTGTGATGAATTTAAGTTGCACGGATATTAGTTTCATGTGTATTTGTAGTGGTAGGAATATTATATAAATGAAGTTGATAATAATGTAATAGGAATTTGATCGATTATACATATAATTGTGTATAATAAGTGTGTGAATGTACTGTGTCGAGCCACGAGGGGGCAGTAATACCAAATATGGGTAATACGACGTAAACATCTATGCAAGTCGGAGTTTATGAGTGGCATTCCGGTCAGTTTCGGGGCATAATTTTTAATGCATTCGTGCTGTAAATACGTACTGAATTGTGAAATATCAATTTAAAAGTCGTTTGGAATAAAATTCTATGTTGTTTATGTATTAAACCCATAAAATTCGAAAGCAGAGATAGGAAAATGCATCGCGTAAATAGAGTTGGACTGTAACTTGGCGAGAAGGCTCTGATTGACCGAGAGAAGTTCGTGGGGAGAAGCTTACAGAGTTGTCCAAGAGATAGATAACAGCTTTTATTTTTCATCGGGAAAATCAAAGTATAATGTGTTGTAAATAAAATAATTGCATTGAGTTTATTATTTAAATGATGCCACAAAACTTTAAAAATTTGTATCTTTCCATTTAATTTGTTAAATGAATTGTTGAAAACTTATAATTTTTAGTGCTGTTCAGTCATGTTTGCAAGGCATTTAAATTGAATTTAATTCATTTAAGAAGTTAATCACTGAAAGTATGGCCAGTAATAATTATTTATGATCTGAATTTAATAACTGAATATTAGTTCTCTTGTTAAAGGCAGTTAATTGTAGTAAAATTTGAGCAAAATTAGGTGCTGTAATCAGTTGAATTAAATATTAAAAATTCATGTGTGTCGCTCGGCGAAGTGTAGTGTAGGTGAAATGTAGTTCACAGTCGTTCCAGTACAGTTGGAAAAGTGGGGAAAAATTTGCAGGTCATGTGGCTCGATTAGGGCGCGATGAACGATGTCATGGCTTATAAATAAACATGGTCTTTTCTTGCTTGTTGGGGAGGTGTTTGACAGCAGAGATATAGGGACGAAAATGCGCCAGGAGGGATTGAAAGTGACACTCTCGCAAAAACTCCATGAGTTTACAGAGTTCATGCAACGTGTCCTTCATTCCTCCCAACGAACTTTGCGGGAAGTTGCTTGGTGGGAACGCAGCTTGTGTTGTATTAAGAGGGTTTTGAGGAATAGTAGTTTGTTTGTGCGGCGCCTGTCGGAGTGTGTGCACATTGGAGAATCCTGGTGTGTTGTACAGACTATGGAGTAGCTTGCCAGGTTCCTGAATGGGGCAGGACCTGGTTTTGAAGGGAGAGAATTGGCATGTGCAGCTTGATGGTTCTGCACCAGGTCCTGGAACCTAGGGCAGTCCGGAGAGGTGGCAGTGTGCAGACCAGCTCAATTTGCTGCATTTAGGTGGTTTTTCTGCTTGAATGCAGGCACTCGTGTTGTGTTTTCTGGCACAGTGTGGGCTCACAGACTGCATGGAACAGAAGTTCCGAGTGAGGCCAAGGGCTTGGCAATCCCATCAACTAGCCACGTCTGTCGCTCTCTTTTGGTAGAGTTTGGGATGTACTATTGTCATATTAAGTTTCCTGTCTAAAATGAGTGGGGGAAGAGATGTGTCTTGCGCTGCTGTTATCCAGTAAAAGTGGGTTGGCTATAGCGTGAATGTGCTAGGGTTGTTTGTGCCATTCATTTCATCTTGAATCGGAAGATGTGAATTTTTTTTTAGCCCGTAATTTCCACATCTACTTTGATATCAGTGATTTCAGTTGTGGGAGCAAGGTCAAATACTACTTTCTGGGGCTTTTCCGAGCTCATGCACAAGGTGAAGTGAGCGATGAAATTTGCTGAGAGCATTGTTTTTGTGTCCTGAAAATGTTCACTTTTTGAGGTTATTATCTGGATGCCCTGTGAAGTTGGGAGCAGATCCGTATCAACTAGTTCCTCGCAACTTTTGTGCTAGATGGTTGTACTTTGTGGCATCAGGGACCACAATTCCATACTTTCGTGATGTTTGTTTTGTCTGTTTAGCGACCAGTTGTGAGCTGGCAGGGGGTTTGCTCGAGGAGCCAGGGGTTGTATCTAAGGAAGCCTCGTCTTTGACTTCCTGCAAAACAGGAAACCGGTTTTCAACCGGTACTGGTGTCGGTTTCGCCTATAATGACGAGTTGAGATGCTTATTCTTGCTGGTTTTCCCATCACCGGAGTTACTGTTCCTTCTTTTTTGTTTCCATGTTCATTTTCTCCTGTTGAGGGGAAGGGGGGAAGTGAATAGTCATTTTGTTTAATTTTCGCCGCTAGAGCTGGAACTTCCAGAGCTGCATGGGCCATCATTCATTTGAAGAGAGGTTTGTAATTTAGTTCCATTGTAAAATTTGTTCGCAAGTATTAAGCGATGCTGACAGTATTCTTATCGGGGAAGACATAATCATAGCCTGGGCCACTCCCACCGACTCCATCACCCACAAGGGAGGAGGATGGGGGAGGAAGATACTGTTTGAAGTGACTGCGATTTGTTGTTTAGCAATTAACGAACAAGTGTTTTAAAAAGTGTCCCTAGTTCGGTGCTGCACATTGTGGCCACTGACCCCCAGGGGCTAGGCTCTAGTTGACCTGTTTCGAGGTCGACCACAGTGTACAGGGTGTATGCCACGATCTAGGGTGTTGTATACGATGAGAAAATGCATACGACTAAAAAATTAATACGATGTGTTGTATACGACTAAAAAATTAACACGGCTGAATAAACATTAACAATTCTATTTGTAAAGTTAAATTCAATAGAAAAGTAATGTTTTATAACAATTAGAGTGAAATATGGCCTTACTTTCACATAATAGCTTTGAGATATGTTATTTATATATTGAAATAATAAACTATTTTGTAAAATAAATGTAGTTTAAAAATTTATCGCTACGTAGCAATTAGTGTTTTAGAACAACAGGTAAAACAATACTAAACAAACTTTGCTATCTGTTACTTCTAATACATGACAGTAGAACTTATTTTGTCATAAGCTATGCTTCCAAACAATAACAAAACAAAAATTATTTATTATTGCTAGACCGGATTCACATGTATGCCGATCATTGCGAACAGACAGAGTGGAAGACTGAAACAGCTAGTCAGAAGCCATCCTAGGTTTCCGCACGTATCGCACAGAAAATTGAGCTCACCCCGATATTTTCTGCTTGCAGAAAGAGCAGTCTTGGCCTATATTTCCCAGAAGCCAATTGGTTCACATATTTTATACTACTAATGTCTGGAATAATCGACGTGTATAGATTTAAATGTATAGAATAGTTCAATGTACATATTTATAATGAGATACGTGTATGTGACCGTTAATTTTATTCAATATTTGTATTAAATTAACATAGTTCAAAAATAAACCGAAATGTAGCACTAAATTAAAAATTTCTATGGATGAAAAAATAAAATTACTTTCTTTTAAAAAAGCAATACGTAAATAAGTTACACTGTAATGGAATTAGTAAACTAAAGTAGAAAGGCGACAGCAGCTCGTTTGTAATCTATAATTTGTTTTAAAATCTTGGCGTTACAAATCACGATTTCAATAGCAAAATGGCTAAGCAGGCAATATACTTAAATGCGTCTGTTTTGCGTGATCGGCATACATGTCAATCTGGACTTTATTCAGTGTGATATTTTTTAAATAAATTTCAAACGTACACAATTATTGTTATTATATTAATCGCAACAAAATGTCTTGTCTTTCCAATATATTTTTTATTCCTCCTGGCATCGCATTTGTAGTAAAACCATTAAAAATAATTAAGTTATCATATTCAAATGTACACATAGGACCATCTACTAAAGAGTACTGTTTAGAAATTGTGTCTCAAGACGGCTCTCGACATAATTACCTGCGAGTTATTTTTTTCCTGCCTCTGTTGGTACTAGTTTTGGCGACTGTTAATAAGTGCAACCACACTAGATGTGTGCTACATCAAAACTAGCTTCAAAATGAATTTCATGAATTTATATATATATATATATATATATATATATATAAAATATTATATATATATATATATATATATATATATAATATATATATATATAATATATATATAGAGAGAGTCCATTCCGATTGGAAGCAACATATGAAAATCAATATTTGAAAAAACACTTTAGGCATAAAATGTCAACTTGTTTCAATAACCTGTATTCCACAAATATATAACACTGTGGTTAACTTTAGAGTAATATATGTATAATTGAATAAATGAAACTTTACCTTAATATCTTCTATACCTTGTAATATTTATTTCTTTTTAAATATGAATTAACAACAGCTAGAGTAGCGACGTGTTGGCAATGTCTAGTGAGAAATAGTTGCTAGTTAAAATATTATTTTAACCTAGTTTTTAGAATACTATTTGTAAATTAAACGGTGCCTTTTTAAATATTTAGGTAACCCCGATGGCAACGTATATAATTATACAGTTTAAAATAACAGCGGTAAATATCGCGAGTAGGCCGAAATGGTATGGTGTTGTTTTATCGAGCGAGAATGCATCTTAAAAACTATTTGCTGGGCGAGACTTGTCGTATTCTCTCTCTTTTTCGTCTCTTTCAAAATCGGGAAATTCCACTTCTCTAGTACACAATGGTATTATAGAGGTTTACAATTGTAGCATATTTCATACTTATTACAGCAAAATAGTGATTTTTGAATTTGTAATTTACAACTGAAAAAGAGAATTTAATGTTTTAATATTCAATTTAATATATTTAGATATTATGACAAAGCAGTTACCAAGTGAAGTTGACAGACACGGCGTGCCATCATATGGGGTGTTACTTTTTGGTAAACGAAACATAAATTATTCTTACACCGAAAAATACTTCAAATTACCACATCACGTTTGAAGACGTTTTTTTAAAACCTAAATAGGCAAGTTACGATGTTGTGATAAAGCTGTGTTTCTACAGCAGTAATAAATGTGCCTTTAAATGGTGTGCCTTTGTGCATCGTGGTCGATACACTGGCCCTGTGTGTGCTATATTTCAAATATTTGAATAGCACTATCCATATGTTTTAACTGTGAACTGTTTTTATGACAAAGGTAATTATTTACATTACGTCTGTTTATTTATCACTACGTTGTACCTTTGCTCTATGGGGTTTGAAACACAGTCGTATAATGTAATTAGCTAAAATTCCAGAAAAAAATACTAAGTTCAACCCGATAAATTTCAATAAACCTAATAAACAGTAAGTCGCAATCCATAGAAATATGAGCGGAATAAAAGTTATCGTAGGCATATTTGTGTGCATGTCCACCGCTATCTTATAAAGTTTGTATGACAAAAATGAGAAACACGAGTTTCGTGCTTGAATTCAATGTGCCTTTTTCATTTGACTGGTTGTTCCTTTTTTTTGATATTTATTCCAATTGAGGCCGTCCTTTTAAAGAAATAACCAAACACATATCAATAACAAAAGGATACTTAGTACAGCCCTTTATCTCGCAGTTGTAATAGTGTTAAACACAGTCGCGGCAAAATACTAATGTGCATTACATGTATTTAGCTATGTTGTGGAAAACAAATATGATAATGTAAAATAGCCATAAGAACTGTCGTCAAATCAAGCATTATTAGAACGTCATAAAGATGACCTAACTAATGTTAGAGGCTTAAACTGTGAATATCATAAACAACATATTTGGCAGGTATAAAAGTAGAAGTCACATTTCAATGTTTATTTTTTAGATGCAGCAAAAGTATACGAACATATGTACACACACAATGGAATATAAATATTGATTTTGACAGATGCTACATGGCAATCACATGGCAATATTTGTTTACAATTGACGGAAGGATTTGAAATGGGCCTGCAAGTAGATATTTAGCAGAACTCCGAGAAAGTTGCTTCCAATAGGGAATGGACTATAGTATCTGTTCTCAAAAATAGTCTCAAGATCTGAGACACTGCTATTAATGCATACCATTTTTGCTTGCCGGCTGGCAACGATTAAAGTCTATATAAAAATGTCCCGTAATGTAGCTTGTTCTTGCGGAGAAATGCATTGTTCAAAGTATAACCTCCAACACCGTCACATATATTAAAGTTGGCTATTTCTGCAGAATTATATGGAAGTGTGATGGCGAACGCTGCAAATCATTCTACTGGGCTATGCACACACATCTGCTGGGTGCACATATTGGATTGACGAAAATTCACAGCTGTTTCGGTTTCTTGCACCAAGTGCATAAATCCCCGGGTTGTCCCGAAATAGTCAGTGCCCACGCATCTTCTCACAGTTCTGCATTTTGACGTAATGAGGTGATTTGCCATCTTGGGAATTATTAAGATGACTGTGGTTATAGGTTATATCCGGTGGGGCACCAGTGCTCCCCTCACTGTAGAGCACGAAGTATTGCATTGGGTCGTGGGCCAATCGCCTAAATACGGCCCCCAGATGTGCAGACATATCTGTAGATGTTATAAACAACGGTGCAACTACATCCATCCTTTAGCCTGGTCTAATAGGGGCGAACCAACCTACCTCTATATGCTTGTACTAAATGGCTAGGAATTGTTCCGACTATCCCACTGCGTTACCATCACACATTAGATTATGAGGTCGTTAGGCGACCCGAAAAATAAATTGGATGCAGACTTTCAAGACAATCACAATTTATTTCACTTGCTTCTTCATAACAAGGCACTTAAAGGAACATCAGCTCCTATTTAGTCGGAGTGCACTTAAACCTCGACAGAAGTTTTTCAGGCCCACTGACTGTGGATGCATATGGACGTAGTCCTCTTGGCCTACTTGCAAGGATGGTGGTGGATGCATGGTTCCGGGAAGCCAATGTGCTGCACAATGACATTGGTTTATCCTTGCCTCCTATATAGCCTGTTCCCTTTTCTCTGCTCACTGCTTCGTTCTTGTTGTTGTTGTTCCCCCTGCTTCTTCTCACAAAATCTCCTAGCAGCTGCTGATAATGTCCCTGGAATATTTCTGCAGGGGTTTTTTCCTGTTTCTAGGTTAGTGCGTGTGTGCAAAGTAAACAAAGCAGCTGGGATCGCTCCTCCCACGATGTGTGTTATTTTCTACACACAACCATAACTGTGTTTTTAGTTCCTAATTTTGTCTTTCTGTGGGGTTGGCACGGGGTGGTAATTCGCCATTGTGTGATGTTGCACCACCCACTTGGTGCAGAATTCTCACCATACCTGTCCTGTGAATTGCATAACTTTATCAGTTAGTAACACACACGGGTACAACCAACGAGAAAAGAATTCATTCCAAGTCACCTTCCTAACAGTTCTGGCCCGTGCACTGAACACCTCATATGCATATGTCCAACTTGAAAATAAATAAGTGATCACTATGATAAAGCATTTACCGGTTGATGCTCTCGGATACCGACCCATCAAGTCCAAGGCCACTGTTTTGAATGGTTTTCTGGGTAATCGAGGCTGCTGCTGCTGTTTGGTTCCATCCGTGCATCTCCTCTTACATTTGTTGCAAGTCAAACACCTCCTCACGAACTGTCGTACATGTGCTAACATTCTTGGCCATTGGAAGTATTGTAAAATATTACATTTCGTCTGTGCAGCATCCGGATGTCTTGTCAGATCATTCGAATGTGCATAACACTTTCCAGGTGTGGACACAGGCACAAATAACCTTCAATTTTCGGAGTCTTTCGAAACAGGTGATTCTAAGTCACGGTCGGTCATATTCCAAGTTTCTACCACAATCAAACAACATTCATGCTGCCATATTGTGCTGATGGGACACGTGACCTATTGATTGTTTACAATCATACATATATTGTATAATGGTGGTGTTACCGTTAAGACTGTGACATTTTGGCATTGTGCTCTGGTTTCTGTTGTGTTACTTATATTTCACAGGGTTCCTACAACATTCGAGGATCATGGTCGTATACAGTCCTGCTTACTTTCTGCCCAAAATGTATGCATCTCGCCACAGGCTCGATCACTGTATTTTGTTCGGACAACCACGGGACTCCAAGGACCACGTCCTTGCGGATGTCATCTGACACAAATGCTGTTGTTACCGTCTCTACGTCTCGGACCTTTACAGATATAGTGACCTCTCCCATAATTTCGCCTGAATATTGCTGTTTTGCAAGATGAATTTGTTGTTTGGTTGACTTTATGCTTAAGAAATTTACAAAATTTACTTGTGACAAAATTATGCGAAGCTGCAGTATCAATTAAATTTCTGCATGGAAGTTGATTTATAAGTACTGGGATGCAAATGAAAAGGTTATCATGACCAATGATTTGTGACAGCAGAATTTGTTGTGATGTTAATTCTGGTTTGTTTACCTTATTGGGTGTGTGATGTCTGGTTTCGCCACCCCTACTTGTCATTTCCTGCAGGATGTTGTTGTTGGCTTCCTCTCTGCCATGGGTAATCCACCCAGGTACGACAATCATTGTCCCAGTGGGTTCCCTCACACCATCTACAAGGACGCAACGCTTGTCGAGGTCCTTCTGAATGTCGTGGCGGTACCGTAGTCAAACACAATTTGACATCGTCGATTCCATTTTTGAGGTGACGTTGTGCAGTTTACACTATCACTCTGTCCAACAGTTCATGGTTTGACGTCGTCTGCTCGCAACGTGGTTGTACTGTGGCACAGTCGTGGCGCGACTGAGTGGAAGTGTTCGCGTCAAACAATAAAAAAGTTTGTACAAAATCACTCCCTGTGGTATGTATCGCAGGGTCTAGCGTGGTGCGGTATTCTGCCCTCCTGGAACCGATTACTCCCTCCAGGATATCCTTCATTTACAGCTCTGGATAGTGCGTTCTCACAAGTCATATCTTTTCGGTTGCGAAATTGTAGATAGTCCCGTCTCCTTGTTCCTCCAATACTACTTTGATTCATGCCCTGAGTGATGTGAAGGTGATCCCAAATTGGCTTTTCAAGCCGTTCCAAAGATCCTCCCATGTGATGCCGTAGTGTGTGATACACTTCCATCAGGCTATGGCTTACCCATGGAAACGTTCACCTATTCAATTTTGCCAGTCCTCTTGGTCTCCACAAAAATGTCGTAGATGGCTCTCGCAATAATTCAAGAAGGCACTCGGGTCTTTGCTGGCTGTTTTGTTGGAGTACCTGGGCAGCAATTGAAATTAAGTTGGAGTGTGGTAATTTTGTTCCGAGTCACAATACCGTCTGATCCATTTCGCTGATCGTGCTACGAGTGTTTCTTGTAACAGCGGTGTGTAGTGTGCCACCAGCGTTATTACAGTTGCCAGTATTGGTGATGGGCATGGCAACATCAGCTGCAGTACGCTTTGTTTTTCCCAAACAATTTGTTTGAAAACATCTTCCTGAGTTGTTAGCTCTTTTTGACGGTATATTTCTGTTTTCTACTGCTTTCCCAGAACCCTGCTGTTGTGGCTCCTGTTCTCAGTTGTTCTTGTTGCATCCCCTCCTGCTCCGAAACAGTTTGACATCATCTGAAGCACTGGATGAATTTTTTTTTCCCCGCATTTCTCTCTTCCGTGTGGATATGCACCACACGTGGTGAATTCGATAGCCCTGGCCACATACTAGATACTTTACAGTGTCTATCTTTTCATGTTGTTTGCACATTTTCGCCCTTATTCAGAAACATGTTGTTTGTCGTGCCGAGATTACTGTCGATGGGCGCGCATGTGCACGTGGTTGTAGGGAATACAGGATTGATAAACCCTTTTGCTTGTGTAGAGCATAGGCAACACATGCAGACATCTTCTTGATTCTCAGAAATAATGCGGGCAAACAAGCCACCACTAAGTTTAAGTTGGCACAGTCCCATTGTAGTTGCATCTGACGTAAAGCATCTGGCTCGGCGATCACATTCATCTTCCTATAAAATGTGAATCAGTGGCGGATTCGGAGTGCGACATAAACATTTCGTACATAATTCGGTTGTTTCGCTGTTTGTCGTTCGCCAGTTCCAGATCCGTGATAGCGGGCCCAACGTGGTTGTGGTACAGACGTCATCTCTCCTCTTGTTTACTAAATCACCAGGCCACGTGGCCTCGCAGTCCACGGCTGTCACCCTCATGCGCAACTGAGTAGGGGTGGCGTCATAAGCTGATGTCACCAGTGCTATTTCAAGATGGCCATTTCCTCTTGTACTTGAACAAAGATGACTTTTGACACCAAACTGATTTCTGAATTTTCTGGTGTTTTTCTTGAACTGAGTTTTCTTCCCACTTTGCATGACGACTGTTCATGAGGAAAATATTTACCAGTAGCAATTATTATGAGTACCAGGTGGTTGAATCAGAACTATCTTCTGAGCAAATGGTCGCACGTGGACATGCGGACAAGGAAAGATTTGAAACAAGGAAGAGGAACATTAAGAATTTGGATGAAAAGCATGGGTACACTAAATTTCCACTTGCCAATGTTCATCGTTGATGGAAGGAGTTACTTGATGTTTACCTGTGGTGGGTGCCGTTGAAGAAATCCACACTATTAGGGAAAGCCACTTGATTTACTAAGGTGTTTTGCCATCTGGGGAGTTAATAAGGTGGAGGTTGTTGTAGGTTGTGTCCGGTGGGGCGCGAGTGCTCTCCTCCTCAGTGTAGAGCACAAAGAATTGCATTGGGTCATGGGCCGATCGCCTAAATGAGGCCCCTAGATGTGCAGACGTCTCTGTAGATGATATACACAACGTTGCAACTATATCCATCCTTTGGCCTGGTCTAGTAGAGGCTATCCAAGAAACCTCTATATGCTTGTACTAAATGGCGAGGGATTGTTCCGGCCATCCACACCGTTACAAACACACATTTAGGTTATGGGGTCATTAGACGACCCAAAAAATAAATTCGAGGACGATTTGCAAGACAATCGCAATTTATTTCACTTGCTCCCTCATACCAAAGCACTTAAATAAACATCAGCTCCTATTTCGTCAGAGTGCACTTAAAGAGACAAAAATTGTCCGAAGGCAATAATGGTTATGTGAACAAAATAAAGCCCAGCTGTATAAAAGACGGACTGGGTTGCTATGCGGCACTTCCCCCGGATACGAAAAATACATCACGGTTCCATATTAAAACTTACTATTGATATACTACATTATTAGGCACAAAACTGATGAAGATCTGGGGAGGATGCCACAATACATGTCCACACAGCACCAAGGTACCCAAACTACTACTCCTGCGCCGGACGGGCTGCCTTCTCAATGGCCGTGCCATCCCACGCAAGTTATGAAAAACTCTTATATTACTTTTTATTTCAAATAATTAAATGGATGGTACTCTAACAAGTTTCTAAATGACAAAATATTACATAAGAACACTTTCATTCAACTCAGAAACTCTCTAATATTAAAAAGAAAATTAATATTTGTTATGCAGATATGGGCAGTTTAATGTTAACGTTATGTCTTACAGCATTCACAACACAAGAATCCTGTTTTGGATTACGGGCAAAATAAATTGTCCTGTTCAGAGTTTATTAGTACACCTTACAAATTTGCATATTGACATTTTAGTGTTTATAATCACAGTTCTCACATTTGAAATTTTAAAACATTTGTTCTGAAAGTAGGGTTAGGTAACCTGCATAGCCAATGTGTTACGTTACCTCATTCATGACAACCTAACCTCACAATACTGGATCACCACTGGATTGCTATTGGACACTACTGACTCGTTTATATTTTATAAACTTATTTAACTAAATATCAACAAGCTTTCATAATATTCATGGTTAATAATTAAGCCATAATTTATCTTACACTCCCCACTGCTGCTAGTGTTAAGCGCTATATCCTTGGTCTTAAGCTAATGTGGATAAAGTGAACATTACACATATTTACACTAAATTGTATCACAACATACATAAAATTATACACAAGACACTATAAAGAGATTTATAAGTCTGTGCCATGAATTATGTGCACATCTGTAACTTAGTCATTCTACTGCATGATGTGCATGATAATGCACGGGTACATTACAATGACAAAAAAAATAGATATAATCACTCATTTATTTTCAAAAAACTCTGCATTCAATAAAAACAATAACACACATATTTACATTTCAACCATGTGTCCCGACTGAGACATACCTACATAAATACCCTTTGTTGACATCTCCACAATTGTATCAAACACAAAACATATCCCTTAGACATTTCTCGTGGCATTTGGCTTGTTACACTACAATGCTCTATGTGTAATCACTTGCTCTTTATAATATTTATAACACTTTGATTGTTCTGTTTTTATTCTGTGCACTTTCACTGCATCAACACACCTGGTGCGGACACTTGGAACAGTGCGCTGGGCGCATCGGTTCTCTTGATGTCAACTCATGTAGCTGATGAGTGCTGGTCCTGTAGACGAGGAGAACAGCCTAGGGTGCTGGGTCACATCAATTTGTTGATTCGACTTCCTCACAATGTCGTTCTCCTTTGGAGGAATTCCAGCAAAAACTGTTCCGGTGTCGGAGTCGGTCGGAGACACCGTGTACCAAAATTTATCGTTTCCCATTTGTGGTATGCCAGTCCGAATATTAGCGGTTGAAATTAAGGCATATTTGACATGAGGCCGCCATGTTATCATGTTGTAATTCTTCACCGAGCCATGTGGCCCTTTTGGTCTGCACCAGGCACCCAAGTGATGCAGCGTTGGTGGGGAAGGATGGTGCGGCGTTATGGAGGGAGTGAAGGCAGGTGGGGTGCTCCCCTGCACACTGTAGCATGTCAAGATGGCAGCAGTCATCTGACATCACGGGCAATGTGGTGATCCATGAAGACATTGTGCAGGTCCAAAATGGTTGACTTTTCAGGCTCATAGAGGACAGCTGTAATACTGGCACCTAAACTCCCACTTGGTTGATTTTGTTATGAGTTGGTGACCGTTGTTTTGTGTTGAAATTTAATCTATATTTCTGTAGGTTGGCACCATGTTTCTTCTTGTAACAAATGTAGTTGTGCCATAATGGCGAATGGCGCAGTCTCTCGTGTTTGTCAAATAATCTTGTAAAGTGAACTTGGTGTTATTTCCTTCACACATAGCTGCACGGACACAATAACAGATTTTTGGTTGGCAGGCTGTAGTTTCTTGACATGTTGGCTAGTGACGGTAGGAAAATGTTATTAAAATGTGCCAGTAGCAAAACTTAGGGAGAAAAAGATCCAAAGGAGCCTATTCATGTGGGCAAACACATGCATGCATGGACGCACAAGACACGAATATGAACATGGGAAGTTATGGGATAAAACTTCATACAAAGGAGTGTTGATCACGGGAAGTGGATTTACATAGGAATTAACTTATGGGCACTTGATGGAAAGCGGATTTTTGAAGGCAGAAAAAGTTTGTTGAGAAGAGTTGATTATGATGAGTGGAAAAAAAAAAATGGCTGGATGTGAGGCATTTATAGAAAGCCACACACGGAAGGGTGCCAAATGACGACAATTGGATTCCTGGAGCATGAAAATGATGCTAGGCAGCAATGACTAGATTACCGTAAAACTGTGGCATGGTTTGTGGGTGTGTGAAGGCATGCAGAAGGGCGCTAATTGACAGGATTTGGTTTTGGACTTCAGGAGAATGGTGGTTTTATGCAAGAGACGGAGTTGTGAATAATTCTGGGTAGGGTGCCAGCTCAGCAAGCTCAAGGTATGGATGGTGGTCGTAACATCATCGGCCCATCAGTGGCCTCCCCTGGAAATCCTCTGTCCTGGTGATACTGGTACACAGATGATGATGATGTCAGCTCCCAATATTAATATAAGTGCCTGGGCCAACATAGAGTGTTGGCCCCCTGCTCATGCCGATCCCAAGCAGTTGTTATACCACTGAATTAAAATCCACACTGTCCAGACCAGTGAAGGCTTTCTGCTTCCCTCAACGCATTCTCACTCCCGTGGAGATTGTTACAGGTCATCTCAGACAACTAAATTAATAATAATAAAAGTGATGCACATGGGTAAATGGCCATGAAGTGGTCGGCGAAATATAAAGCATTGTTATCAATAACACTGCTTTATTTTGCAAAACCCTCACATGAAGCACTGGTACAATAAAATGTCTACTAAAGCTAGGAGTAAAATTTGGCACAAGGCCTACATGGTTTAAATGATGCACGATATTCCGGTTATATAAAAGATGACCGGGCTGTGAGGCATTGCACTTCCCAGACAAAATAAACATTACTAGTTAATTTAAATGAATCAATGGTATTCGACATTGTTGGCCCCGAAAATGGTGAAGGTCCGAGTTGGATGCGCAAGCACAACCATATCATGTGAGTACGAAAATGCTACTACTTAACATAGTGGCAGGCTGCCTATGCACTGGCTGTGATTCCCATGCTTGTCATATGATGTTATTTTATTAAACAAATTATATTAAATTATATGATGTGGATGAACATGACCCTAGGCCCGGGCTGAAACAAAATTATATTTACGTATCACACTGATGTGTGCCACGGGCTCCCACCCCTAAGACCATTTGTCTGGCCGTGACCCACAACACCACCACAGCAAGGTTGTGCACTATACTGACGGGTGGAATGTGCGCCCGATCACAGGAGCGATCAGGAGCAGCGCAGTGCAAGTGCAAGTGCAAGGGCACACTGGTTTAGAGCAGCCTGTGATTGTCTTGATGACCATCAATATCATGAGGTGGAGGGAGACAAACTAAGCTAAATAATAACTGAACTTATGAGTCCAGGTATATGCCAGATGTTATTCGTTATGCTTATTAAAGCATGTATTGATTGTTTTGTTTCTCTTGTTTTCTAGTGCATTGTTAACATATATTTTATTAATTACACATCTAGCGTTTTGTTCATTCCATTCATACAGGCTTTGTGTTGCAGGGTTCTTTTCATAATTTTTATTATGTATCATGTATTTTGCAAGTGTCAGTAAGCACCGATCCGAATCTTATGGGTGTATGGTTGGCCCTGACAATCCACGTACACGAGTATTAAATGTTTTGTCAATTTTCCCACCAAGATCAATAATAGTACGTAGTCGACCCACCGTCTACCGTTTAAAAAGCATAATCAGTCATCTGGAGCAGTAATCAATGGGGCATGCATCATCAACGAGGAGATTGGGACTGGGTGGATGGCCCACAACCCCGAGGTTAAGAGAGGCCATAATCACACTGACATCGCCTTGGTATCTGGCACCGCACCAACCTGGTATAACACATCCTAGACCTCAATTACACCATCATCGAAAATCCTTTATAACCCTATTCCAACGTCCCACAGGCATCAAATTGGCGCCTGTCCATGTGGCCAAATCACCAGCCAAAAATTTCTCCCCCAAATAATTACAAAATTTTTCCACAAGTTTTCCTGAACAACAAATTTCCTGCCTATTACTGCCCGCAATGGCGTGAGGACGACAGGAAGGCAACAGCAGCGTCGAGATGCTGTATAGATCCTTTGGAAGCATATCAACAATCAGAAGGTGACGCCATGCCACGCCACTTAGAATTAGAAGCGGAGGGAAGCAGAAGCGATGGCATGGAGACTACCCCCGCCACCGACAGCCAGCTTAACCCTTGCGCATGCTGCAAGTCAGCTGAGCATCAGGGTGACAATCCCTGCACTACGCAAGCAGGCCAACCGAGGTGCGAGAGCGATCCCTCTACCTCAACCCCACACGACCGCGATGGTACACCCATGTCTCACGCGCAGATGGCTTTGTTTACCAACAAAGCATGGCTGGCAGGATGATTTACAGCACGCTGGCACTGTGGTGTCCTGAATGTTTGCGCCCTATGGTAATCAGTGACCAATGAGTGAATGGAAACAGTACATATTGCCAATGCCATCGCAAGATCAGCCTTGTGAACAACCGTGCCTGTGACATCTGTGCGACAGTAGCAGTGAAATGATGCAGGACAATCTAAATTTTTCGACACAAGTGAAATCTGAAACGTGAACCCTTTCCTAATTATATATTTCCTAAATACTATAATAACTTGTTTTGTAATGGCCTGGGAGCCACTGTACTCTGGTGCATTCAGTGTGACACAAAGTATCACCAAGAATGCTTCAGTGACATGGAACACAAATCAGCAGTGGGACTTACATTTATTAGCTTGTTGTGTGATGCAACATTAACAAAATTTAGGCAGGGCATGAACTGAACGCAAAACATACCTGCAGACACCCCACGTGACCAGGCATTGGCCTTGTTAGGGCAGTGGGATAATGATGTGGCAGTAAACGTAAACAGTAACCTCTCACAAGTGATAGTGGCACAGGATGGTAATAATGTGACAGGTGGAACAGAGCAAAGGGGAGCGGCAGCAGAGTAGGGGAGGAGAGCAGCGCGAAGAAGACGTTGTGCACTCCCACCACACACATGGCTAACGCAAACAAACTCCAACCACCCGAACCTACCTTAACATCCGCACCGCACACATTCAAACCATCCACACTATTTTTCCGCCACTACTGCACATGTTTTCCATGTCTGTTTACACATCAATCATGCCAACCTACCTGCAAAATTTTCAAATTTTCCACTCAATCCATACGTGACAAACTATACAGGGACAATAATACCGCAAACAGCAGGAACGGAAAATGCGATACGAAACGGAACCGCAGAGTCCAACCTATCTCAACATCCGCTATAACCAATCATGGCCAAACACGTCAAAATTTCAGACTTTGCTCACGTTCGCCACGACACAGACAGAAGATCCGACTGCATTTTTGGAGGATTACGTAACCCGCCTCACCAGGTACTGAGTAAGCAGAGATGAATGAGCTAGCTGTGTCGGAGCGTAACTCCATGGTGGACATTACTCAATAATTACGGACTTCAGTGGGGAGAGTTTCGGCGCTCGTTCCAGTGCAGATTTCGAGGGGTCTTCACCTCTGTACAAGCCCTGAGCAGACTGACTCTGAAGGGTCAACAATTGGGTTAGTCATTGACAGCTTTTATTACACTTAAGAATCATCTTATTAAATGGTTTCACCCACATTTGCCAGAGCGAGAAGTGCTCGAAGTATAGCAGAAACTGCCAGACCTGAGTTCAGAGCAGCCTTAATACCTTTGCTTAATGACAAGTTAGAGGACCTAATGCATGCTTCAATAATTTTGGAGAGAATGCATTAATCACCGTGCTGTGATGCAAGTACAGTAAAATGGTGGCACAAGCAGAGGGAAGATAATGTAAACAAACACCATTCTGGTACGTCAAAAAATTTTCCACAAAAATCCCATAGCTATAGCGGACAGATGCATGAGAGAATGTATAGCGGGACACCGCAAGAAAAAGCGTATAGTGGGAAATCGCAAAGAAATGTGTACAAACAGGATCAGAAGCAGAGCGGAGCCATGGGGTCCAGTGGTCAGGGACAATAACAGAATTCAACAGGTAATGTCAACAGTCAACAGCAAGGATGGAATCCATATTATCCACCCCGAGATCCGTGAGGCACTGCACAAACCAACATCATTATTGGCACAATAAATGTCAGAACAATCTGCAAATGAGGCTGATTAAAGAAGCAGCAGAACATAAGCAACAGGGAAACAGGTTGCAGAGGTGAAGGGGCTGGACACTTCCGACACCCCGCCCGCCAGAATTCGGACAACGAATACAAAATTAATATCACAGTAAAATTTAGTACAGCAGATTAGTAGCAGTCACACTCCATTAATCCAAATTTTGGTTTCCATCAACGGTCAATTGTGTCATGTTTTAATTGATACTCCAGTCTCACATAACTTCGTACAACCACACTTTTTAGACAAGCAAGACGTGACACCTACGGACCAAGTGATTCAGTTGGCTATGAATGAGCATTGAGGCACAAGCAGTGTATGTATGGGCACACACCCAGTCCACAGTAAAGAAGGATTTTTGTGCAGGGTTAGCAGCATGTTGGAGTCGGCAGCATCACGTGCTACAAATGTACGGACCCATCACGTACACTATTTGCATGGGAAGGAGGATGGTAAGGGTACGTCTGGACGACGTCCAGCTAACCCCGTGTACCATCAATGATGAAGTCGGTCCCAGTGTGTCAGGACCCCATGATGGCGAAATCCGCGACGAGGTGGTAGAAGGGCAGGAGAAGACGCGAGGTATGGCAGCACTACAGGGGGGTGAACCCATAGAGGACCTGCCCATGCACACCAATGAAAGATTACCACCAAGAGGTTGTGCAGGACAGAAACACTGTCGACGCGCTCCAGGAGGAGAGAAGGAGAATGCGCATGAATTACCCGGCATCGGTACGCCCCACAGGGAGCCTGTAGCACCTCGTACACAAGTGCAAGAGCAAGTAGAGCAAGGGGGGCAGGCACAAGGGAATGAACAGAGGAGTAGGTGCAAGGGCAATTGCAGGAGCTAAGTGTTATTGCAGGTGAAAGTGTGTTTACAGCGGCTGTTCAACCGGGTCACACCTAGAAACGGCTTAATCAGCAGTACAGCAGGAGCGAGGAATGAGGCAGCGAGGGCTGCGAGTCAGGGAGCTCACTTTGCCTTTGGCAATCACGTCGGCGGGCATACCTGCCTGCACTGATGACACATCAGTGGAGGCATTCGGAGTTGCTAGCAGGAAGGGGCAACCACCGGCAATGCATTGTGCAGTAGGGCCACAGGAGCAGCGGTACCACTTGCGGTCTTGCAGACCGGCCTGCACCTGCAGCTGCTGCAAGTGACATCAAACAGCCTACAAACAGTCTCGAAAAAAGGGGAGGGGGCGCATTTAACATGTGCCACGGGCTCCCACCCCTTTAACTGTTTATCCGGCCGTGACCTGTAATGCCACCACAGCAGGACTGTGCGGTATACTGATGGGTGGAGTGTGCATCTGGTCGCAGGAGCGATCAGCAGCAGCGCAGTGCAAGTGCAAGGGCACGCCAGTGCAGAGCAGCTGGTTTTTTACCATGATGATCAAAAATGTTGTAAGGCGGCGGGAGACAAAACTAAACCCAGTAATAACTGAACTTACAAGTCCAGGGCTTATGTCAGACATTATTTGTTAGCTTATTAAAGGATTTATTAATTGTTTTGTTTCTCTTGTTTTCTAGTTCATTGTTAACATATAATAACTTATTCCATTACGCATCTAGTGTTTTCTTCAATCCATTCATACGGGTTTTGTGTTGCAGGGTTTCTTTTTCATAATTATTTATATGTATGTTTATTTAATAGTGTGTTGCAAGGTAAAGAAATGCAAGCTGTAGCAGAAAGTAGTGCCGCTCTGCCACGTGGGTAAGCTGAGGAGAACCGTGCATCAGGTGGGAAGGTCAGTAAATGACTATTGTCAGATGGAGGTGGAGTGTGCGTCATGAGCTTCGACGTTTTCCCATGCACGCCGTGCGGGCTTCAACTTTTGATATGGACATTCACTGCAATAGACTGTAACGTAAATCTGGAACCTTCTTTGCATCTCTAGCCATCCGGTAAGCCACCTCCTCTTCCTGCGGTATTAGCATTGCCCTGGGAAGCTTTAGTTTTTCTGTAATTCATTATATGTAGTAAGATACTTTTTTGATTTCACTGTAGTGGCCGGTTGTCAGCACCCAGTGTTTATGTTAGTGTTCTCCAAGGGGGAGATGTAAATTCATCAAAATAAATATGTCTGTGAACTGTTTAATTTGGCGTTTATTTGCGATTGCTCTATGCGTGTCAAGGGGCAGGCTCTCATAATATCTGATCAGTCAAGTTTTACATTAATGATTTATTTTCCAAGTGTCAGTAAGAATTGTTCCGAATCTTATGGGTGTGTGGTTGGCCCGGTCAATCCAAGTATGTGAGTGTTAAATGTTTGGTCAGTTTTCCCACCAAGATCAACAATCGTACATAGTCGGCTGACCGCTACTGTTTAACAAACATCATCAGTCATCTGGAGCAGTAATCAATGGGGCAGAGGTCATCAACATCATTGGTGAGGAGATTGGGTCTAGGTGGACAGTCCGCAACCCCGAGGTTAAGAGAGACCATAACCACATTGACGTCGCCTTTATGGTGTCTGGTGCCATCTGGGTATAATCACATCCTAGACCTACCTTTACCAGGGTTGGGGGGGGGGGGGGGGGGGGGGGGGTAAAGGCTAGGTGTAGGATGTCGTTCACCCTGATATGCGCCAGATGCCATCGAGGAGATGTCAAGATGATTGTTGACGCAGCTGATATCGAGGTTGCGGCCCATTCACCCAGACTAAATATCCTCGCCGATGATGCTGGTGACCTCTGCCCCATTGATTGTTACTCCAGGTTGGATGATTTTGTAGTTGTTTGCTAATGGTAGCCGGTGGGTCGACTACAAGCCATGATGCTTCTTGTGGTAGAAAAACTGACAAGCCATTAATACTCGCGTATGCGAACAGTTAGGGCCAACCACATGCCCATAAGACGTAAAAGACTGATTAAACTTACACTTGCAAATACTGAATGAGGTAAGATATGGTGCGAGCAACTATTGTTAGAGCCTGTCCCCTTAAATGCATATAGCGATCGAAAAATAAACTACGTACAGTTCAGTTCACAGTTGTATTTATTCAATGTGATCAAATGTCCCCCTCGGAGAGTACTTACATGATAAAAGGGTGGCAAATTAAACTCGCCACTGCGCTCACACTAATTAAAGTCTTACAACACAAATAAATAACTGCAGAATTATACTTCCCCGGGCAATGTTATTCCTGTGGGAAGAGAGGGTGGTGTACCGGGCAGTTACATGTGAAAAAAAGTTCCCGAATGAATTAAAGTCTATTGTGATCAAATGTCCATACCAAAATATTGAATGCCACCTGGCGTGGGCGGAAAAAGTCTGAGTTCACGAAACCTGCACCACCCTCGTCCGATGCTACTTGCTGACTATCATTCCTGTCTGATGCACTGGCGGGCCTCGGCTGACCCACATGCCAGAGCGGAACTGCTTCTTGCTACAACCTGCAATATTCTGTCCTGCATCGTGCAATTAAATGAAACTTATATTAAAAATTACACATGAAACACTGTAACATAAACACTGGTGAATGAAATGGACATAACACTGGATGCGTGATGAGACAAACAATAACATGGCAAACAATGCACTTCAAATAGAGAAAACATAACACATACTAAAACCTTTAATAAAGAAACATAACAAAAAAGTCTGGCACAAATCTTGGGCTCACAAGTCCAATTGTTACCAGGTCTACTTTCATATCACTCCACCTCGTGGAGTCTCTAGTGTCACCATGGCAATCACCGGCTGCACTACACCGGTATGCCTTATGCTGCTCTGCACTGTGCCGATCCTGATCACTCTCCAGCGAGCTGGCGCACGGTCTGTCCGTCAGCACAGCGCACAGCCCTGCTGCAGAGGTGATGCAGGTCACTGCCGGAGAAATGGTCTTAGGGGCGAGGGTATGCAGCACACACCAAATAAATATATAATTGATCCGTATTGCATATCTAAATCGCTCAGAAACCATTGTATTACGTATCCAATGGAAAAAGAAGTCGAGCCAAAAAACCGGCAATCACGTATCCAACCACGAGGAAAAAGCCAAAATAAAATACCCTGTGTATCCAGCGCACCTTGAAAAAGCAGGTTTTTACCAAAAGTTTCCCTTTGCGTATCCAGGTGACAAAACGTGCAGGACCAAAAAAAACGACATTGCGTATCCAAGCGGGCAAGGGGGAAATTGGTGCCGCACCCCACTTGTTTCGAATAGCGTATCCAGCTGAGTCGGGGGAAAATTTCGACCTACACCCAATTATTTCCTTTGGCGTATTCAAACCGAAAACGGAATTTAGGGTAAAAGATCCCAATTGTTTCCCGTGGTGTATCCAGGAGCCAAAAGTAACTATTGCTAAAAGTTTCCTATTGCATATCCAAAAAAAAAATTTTTTCCGCCTTTTTCTAGTCTCTGTTTAAATGCACATGATTCGTGATACAGAATTCTTTAATTTATTTTAAAGAAAAATATTTAAAAATTATTAACTTTTTAAAAATAATTTTAACCATTTGTTATATAAAAATTCACACGTAAGCAATCACTAAAAGGGTAGGTAAATGAATGTACAGTTAAAAATTCAACTTTTTATCAATTTAACCATATAGATTTTAATGTTTCATATATACACAATCAATTTTTTTTAATAAATTACCTCAACACTCGAAACAAGCAGGTCCAAAGTCCGCGAAAGCAACAGCATATACAATTGCATCCGCTGATGGCCTAACCGGTCATGACAGACACGTCTGCGCTATGTCTTTTCGGGATCGCAAATGAATGTAAATTTTTTAAAATCAATTTACCTCAATAATTTAAACTCGCAGATCTAAGTTTTGCGGATGCAACAGATGCAAGTACATCCATCGTCGCCGGATATATATATATATATATATATATATATATATATATATATATATATATATATATATATATATATATATATATATATATATATATATATATATAAGGAATTCACCCTGCACACATATAAGAAAATATGTAATATTTAAAATAAAATTATAAAAAAATTTCATTTCTTTTAGACAAGGATAATAAACAGTGATTTCGAGGAAAGGATGCGGCAAAAATTTTGGAATAAAAGGATACTTGCGATGCCGTTTGGAGACACGTTCCCATAGATGAATGGGCAAAGTACAGGCAACTCGTAGAATCAAATAGTTTACCATCATCGAGCTATAATGGAAATTCTAGAACCATTTTCATTACGGAAATAGGCCTAAATAATTTGATTATGAAATCGTGATTGTCAGCTGGAAAAGATTTTAAAGATTGGGTAGTGCGCCAGTTTCTACTGACCGTTGACAAAACTGGCAACAACATGTCAGCAGAGAAATCGAAAAACGATCATGAACGATTGGAGGGTGAAATCAGACGATTGACAAAAGAACTTCAGTTTGAAAAAGAAAAATTTTTGCAATTGGAGAAAAAAATGATAATATAATAAGTTTTTTGCATAATTATGCAAAGAAAAGATAAGTCAATATTTATATATTTTTTATTTGCTTTCGTACTATCCATTGTTCAAGTTTCCATCCGCATATCGTTGGTGTACAGGCAATCGAATTTCTCACAAAAATACTTATAATCTGGTATGAATTACATACACGGGTTGACGGGTTTCGAAAAACTAACGACCGTTGTGTTGAAGGAGAATGTGAGTGCAGATGACGGCGAAAATGGTGACGAGTTGTTTCTACAACATAAATACCGATGTGGCCATTACCTAGGCGAAAAAATCAAGCCGGTATCTTGCACCTCAATTTGTAACAACAATGGTGAATTCGAATACAAGTTTTTTCCGAACGAAACAACCATAAATCACATGTCGTATCAAGGTGCCTACTATATGCTTCAGAAGCAGCCGCTTGTAATCCTGATCTGGGTAAAATAATTTACACGGATGACAAATTCATTTGCCTTCCACGCTATCTGCACTTGTTTGGAGGAATCAATTCCAACCTGATTGTCGGTTGTAATGGATCGATAGTGGATAGAGTGACGAATACAATGCACACCGATATGGTACCCAGCATGTTTAGGATAGAGGATGTGGACGAAAAGTTGGATGATGGTGATTACCGGATTGTGTGCGCCGAGCAATCAGACACTTTACAAAATCTATTGATTCCTTTGAATAATGGATCGCTGTTCGAGTATGCGCCAAATAAATGTGCTTCGAAGATATTCAATGCACCGGAAAATGTGCTGCCTGATTACTCCACTGGTAATTGTGACTGTGTGCTGCAAATTACAAACTTGAATTCCGACCCCAAACTTCTATGTACGAAATACGTTTAAAAATGGGCTGGAAGTGACCTGACCATACAGGAAGACCAATATGCATTCAGTATTGCACATGCGTGCATAAACCTAAATACCTATAATTCTTTGTACAAGCAATTAAAAATACCTTGCTCTTTTGACATGATTAAGGACCCTGAAAAAATTCATGCGAACGTGCAATTTTACTCGGGACTAATACTTATAGTCCATTGGCTTTAGAAAAAAAAATATATATATATATAAAAACGAAATGAATGCATAAAATTATAAAAAGAACAAAAAAATATTTAAATAAATAAATAAGTAAAAAATTATTTTTTTTTGCTCGAGATAATGGCTATAAAAGAGGAGGTTAATTATTGTTACTTTACTAGTCACTCAGAAGAAACTCAGCATGATGGATACCCCTAGTAAAACTACTAAACAACAGCAGTAGCCCGAATCACAGCTGTATCAACTCGACAATAGCGTTAATACTTTTACTAATCTCATGGCGGAAGATCGCAACTCGCTGAAGCCATCATAGGTGACGTGAGAGGCATGCCTTACAACAGCAAGCTTTGCTGAACCAGATAGTTAATGACTCACACTCCAGTACTCTGAATACTAGTGAATTTGAGAGCCACCAGATTGATTATAATATAGTGTTACCTCTGGACCATGAAACACCTTTAAAACATTTGTTAGGTTGGTGTGAGCCGGACAAGGGATCAGATTCCGAAGAAACCTCCGTTCAGCCCACCCTAATGCAAGTACCACCCACGAACACCGGAACACAGAGCCCCTCTAATAGATCTAGCCTAGTGAGACTACAATCTGGCAGAATACTTTGGGTTCGACACCTGAGAACAGAAGTACTTCCCAACTTCTGCACAATCATGTTGGCTTCCGGACGGACGATCAGGGTTCGAATCTCTCCTAAGGCAGTTCTCTGCATCAGCCGGAACAAGCCGTAGCCAATTTAATCCCTGCTCACCAACCCACGAGGCTGTGGCAGGTCAATACTGTCAGTATAAGCCAAATCGCTCACCCCCATAATAACTCGTAACTAGTAACCGATTGAGCTCATTCACCCCTCTATCGGAACATCTGGCGTCCCGACAATTGGTGTCCTTTGTGGTACGGAGAGTAAGGCAGCCCAGAAGGGATAGCTTAACACACTGAATTACTCTGGGGTTTGACTCCCCTCTACCACAGAAGGTAGGAAAGGGCAGTCAGCACCCTAACCACTTATCCATGACGGGGAGCATGCGTCAACATTATGTAGCAATGCACATCTCGCAACAAGCTTTATGTCTGTTAATGTGCATTGCAACATCTGTTGAATGAAATATTATAGAACATTATCAGATCATGGTCATTATCTGCAACCAAAGTACTCATCGAGACAAGTCCAACGAGGTTAAACTCAATATGTTTACTACGTGAGGAGAGAAAGTAATTTAAATCAGCATTTCAAAGACACAGGAGTTTCTCATAAACTTTCGCCAACATACTAAAACATTTATGCGAAATGCATTAGTTACGCAATATGAAAAACCAGCATTAACACATTAGATAACGATGCAACTCTATTCTACGTGTGCACGTGCGCGCGAGCACAGCTGATCAGATGCACCAAGTCACACTGCCTCATCGAGGCAGGCTTGTGCCACCCACACACACAAGGGTGAAAGTAAAAGACAGGGAGGTATGGCAACATTGCTGCAGCAAACTCAATTGGATAACGGTAAGTGGTTTACCATACATACACATGAAGGTACATAAAAGCTTGTAACCATATGTTATTGAGGTGGCAAGTAAGGTTTGACACGTGCCGCTCCTACTAACTAATCAACCACGATTACTACTCATCACTAAATGTTCCTACTTCTACTGCTACAGACATGAGAGACACACAAAGAGAATTTTCACATGAATTCTCGGCTGCCTACTCTACCAGGTAACAGGAACTTATGAGCAAATTTTCTTCACCTGAAGATTACACAACCCGGTAGGCAACCCCCTCCCCCCCCCCCCCCTCTTTTCCAACACTGAGAGCCAACAAGCCGCACGCCACTGGGCAAGGGTGAGCACCACTGAAGAGGCACAATGTAAAAACGCTGACTACTGCTAACCCGAGTTTTTCAACTCCCAAGCCAACCAGGACAGGAAGCACGCCCTCTCCGCAGCCCACGCTGGCAGCCTACAAGCTTCACCGGGCACTGCCTGGCTCAACCAGTCATTCTTTCTAATACTCTCTCGCGACATCCCAGAGCACTAATTCAGTGCTGGGACTTCCGGATATCTTCTAAGCTTCAAGTATGCCCCCAGCGGCAACTTACGTCTCGACAGCCAGCAAACACATACATACATATTTAACTTAACTTTGTCTCTTCTAGATACCTTTTACTTAGCTCAGTTTAACTTTAACTAACTTTGTAATTGTCTAGAACCAGCTATTCCCCATTGAACCAAGAACCAGGTCGCCTACACCTGGAAATGCAGTTACATTCAGCACTCCACGGTTTGGTATGAGGTAGCACGGGTCACGTGTTTATTGAATATTCAATAAACACTCATTGTTCTCTACCTTTCCTTTCATTTCTACGGTATTTGTTTAAATTAACGATTGGAGACGAAATACGCCGTGCACTGTCAACAGGAACCAGGAGATTGTTGACATCCAGATTAGACGGCTACTTGTTTCTTACCAGCCACCCAAGCACTAATTTAGGGCTGGTGGGGAGAAACCGTGATACCACAACCACTAGAAATATCTTCACATAGAGAGGGCTACAAGCTTAGGTTATCTCTCGCTTTGAGCACTAATTCAGTGCTGGAGTGGCATTAGCCTGGGGTTTTCAGCTCAAGCCGTTGTGAACGCACAACCAGTAGAGGCTTGGTGGTTGACACGGCTCCACGTCCCTGATCAGCCCACATGAGTGGCGGATTAGTAGGGACTCTTATCGAGCCTGTGCCAGCAAGTCACTATTGGGTTACACTGTAGTAACCATTCCTGTCTAAGTGCGTTACGTAAGCTGTCAAACCACTTTACTCTATGCCTTACAAGGTAAGGCGTGGCAAATGCGTAGGGAACAATACCTAGCTCACGTTGCTATCAAACTGTGGATCGCATTACCACCTCATACGCAGGAAAGGTGGGCGGAACGGGATAGCGCCGCCCAACTTAGGCACCAAGCAGTAGCGCCAGCTCCGGTCCTAGTAATCTACTTGTCTCCTTGATTTCACACTCATCCATCGTGCTACCCAGTGATAAGAGGGTTGTTAAACCATACTGAGGCCAATCTGGCTGGGCAAACCCGAACTTCTGGAGCCGTGAAGCCTACGACTGGAATCGCCACTTCGGAGTGGACCGAGCTCGCCATTATTGGGTGAAACCCACATCAACAACACCCAAGACGTCAGTGAAGTAAGCGATAACCAACACCCCTCACTTCACGCCTTCTAACCAGAGTTAACCACCCTGCTTTTTGTCTAGTGGACAAATCCTAGACAATCGTGCCAGTCAGTCTAACTGAGCACGCGTCAGGTTTTTAGTTATGTTTCATTCCGATAGGTGGCGCTAGAGTCTAACTTCTATATTTATGAGCCAATTTTCTTCTCACTTGCAGGAAATATTTGTTGATCTAAAACAGAAAAATTCCAGCGGTACCACGGTCAAACGTTGGTCGACATACCAGATGTAATAGAGAGAACACATTGACAAGGCAAAATAGAACGTGAAAGAAGCGGAACAACGTTCGCCGGGGTCAGCTAATAAACTTATAAAATGATACTTGATAGTTCTAAACTAATTCTTGCATTTTTGCAGTTATTTTAAAATATTTTTCTTCAATTTCTGTTATTTTCTTACTTTTCCCAAGAATTACCTCAATGTTGCTACTCTAGTAAATTCCATACTCATAAAATCGAGGGTGACTAACACTGTTGCTGTGTGCACAGTATTGACCATAGCTACGCATTGATATACATTGATATGGGTGTTTAGAGGGGAGAGAGGAATGCTACAGACAAAGCTTTAAATCATGAGTCTCGTGCATGACCTACCTTCCAGGCACATGCACTAGGTGTAGTTCGAAGAAACATCCAAACAAATTTGCACAATTTTTTCCTGTTACTGATTCTAGTGACACAACTGCAAAATCTTATTACTACATGCTAACAAATATATTTTTAAATAAAATATAATTGGAATTTTTTGAAATTTACATAAATTTCTTTTTTTTAAATTTTTCTGATATTCTTATGGTTCGCAAGAACATTGTTCATTGTCATAAAACACTACTGTTGCAAAATCTGGAGTTTACTGTATTCACAATTGTATTTGGAAACCGTTTTAATGTAGTCCAGAGGCATTTTAAAGAGTTAATAACTTAATACAAATAAAACCATTTTGGATATTACATTTACAAAATTAACATGGTAAATCTATTCTTGGAAAGGAAAAAAACAATAGGAATATATAATTGCTTATTCAGCACCACAGTCTAGTTTAAAATGGTGTTCAAATTGTTTACGTATTATCTGATGATCAGACTGATATACAGGATTTGTCTGAATTCCCAATACGCATTGTAAGGGTGTGTAGTGGGGACCAAGACGGTTTTGTTTTTGCATAGGGACGTATGTGCGGAAACATACCATTTCCCTGCGACAAACAAAACACCACCACACAGCACATGTTGACCTCTCCCACATCTGCAACACTCTGTACGCCTTTATCTTCTGGGTCCACTTACAAAAAGGACTCAAAGTGACGACCAGCTATATCTATACAAACACAGTACCTACGTACGATGTTCTGGTACACACAATCACCAATACCCGGAAGTCCAAGATCTGCCGCAGACATAATCTGCGCCAACAGGTCCTCCTCCGATTCCACAGGGGTCTCGTAAATCACGCCCTTCATGTGGTCCCACAGGAAGTAGTCTAGCGGTGACAAATCACGTGAAAGTGCAGGCCGAGCAATTGGGCCACCTCGACCTATCCCCTGTTGGCTAAAACGACTCTGCTAGACTACTTCCTGTGGGGACAC
This sequence comes from Dryococelus australis, assembly GCA_029891345.1. Classification (NCBI taxonomy): domain Eukaryota; kingdom Metazoa; phylum Arthropoda; class Insecta; order Phasmatodea; family Phasmatidae; genus Dryococelus; species Dryococelus australis. Next base: position 97,161,397 of record CM056995.1, on the reverse strand, counting down.
ATGAAGGGCTAGATTTACCAGACCTCTGTGGAATCAGAGGAAGAACTGCTGGCGTGGGTTATGGCTGTGGCAGATCTTGCGACGTCGAGGTATCGGTGATTGTGTGTACCAGAACATGGTATGTAGGTACTGTGTTTGTGTAAGGCATCACTAGTCGTTATATCAAGCACTTCTTGTGCATGGACCCAGGAGAAAAACAACGTACAGAGTGTTGCAGATGTGGGAGAAGTCAACATGTGATGTGGTGATGTTTTGTTTGTCGCGGGGAAATAGTATGTTTTCGCACATAAGTTCCTATGCAAAATGTAACCGTCTTGGTCCCCACTACAAGCTTTTACAATGTGTAATGGGAATTTAGACACACACCCTGTATATATTCTCATTATTTGAGCAAACTGTTATAGGAACAGTCAGTTTGCTCTCATTAATTCACATAAAAGCAAATTATATATTATTTGCATATACCGACTTGTCTCAGAAGGAATTGTGAAAAACACATGACTTGGTGGCATGGGGGAAAATCCAATCCATTCAAAAAAGATTAAAAAATATACATTTTCTATATTTTGTCATTTGGATAGCAGTTTACAAAGGCAAGTATCACCGAGATCATTTTCAGCCTTTTATCTTGACACTTTATTCCTAGATAGCAGCCATTCCTTCACCCCTTTGCTAATATTCTTCACATCCTCTGCGTACGTACGACAACAGCCACCTACATACACCACACCTAGGTCCAGCCATTCCTTGACAAAACTGTGTACCGGCTTGCATGTATCACCTTCTACCCACCTGGAAACAATATTTCACTATTAAGATTAACAATAACACAACACACCATTCACTCAGAAACATTAGCACTAGACCTGCAAATAGAAACTTAACATTTCGGCTGTACCGTACCGTGTCACATACAATATATTTAGTAGAACGTCACTATTGTAACCCCTTTTATTATGACAACTTCTCTTTTACAACCAATTTTTGAGGAACTGTTAAATTTCCTGTTTCAAAAGCAAAACACAATTAAGGGAAATCAGTTGAAAAAAAAAGGATGAGGTAAAGGACCCTGGTGGAAAGTGTGTACGTCTGTGTACAAAAGGGAACATGGGATTTGGAATACAACAGGACATATGTGGACCAACTGGTGGCAGAGTTGGTGCAAGAGGGAAATGAGAAAGTCGAAGGCATAGGGGATGCAAAGGTACCCACACAGTGTATACCGTATGATCGCATCGTGGGGCGCCGACCAGGCTAGTGTTACCTGAGTTCATCCGGCAGCTGCATGAGGACCCAAACTTGTTTACAAGGCAGCGCAAGGACAAGTTGAAGCTATATGGCATACCAGTGTAGGAGTGGACAAACCAGGTAAGTGAGCAGTTTAGGGGGAGCACGTGGAAGTGGTGGTGCCTACGGAGGTGTTTTGACAAAGTCTGGGGTGAGTTCACAAGATGGCTCAAACACTGCTTCGCAGATGAACGTATAGGCACCCATTGACAAGCACAATTCTATATGGAGGCTCAAATGGGGCAGAGTCTATGGAGAACTTTATCGCCCGGAAGATATACCTGTTCAGGAGGATCAGGCCGGCAGAGTGTGTAGTGCAAGCAAAATTGATGCAGTTTAGTACAGTGAAATCTAGCTAACTTTAATTGTAACAATTTCAGGTCAAAACTCTTTGGTTGGATAAATAATTAATTAGAAATAGTAGCAATTGTATTTCATACATTTTGTGTCAATATCTTATTTAGTAAATGTATTGCCAGTATAGCTCTTCATTATTTAGTCAAAGGTCAGTACAGCTCAAAAATCCAAAAGGGGCTGATCACGAGTTTTGAAATGGGGGAACGTTGACACACTCTCTCCCTCTCTTTTGCCCTCCTCTCCATTGCCTTCTTCTTCTTATTTTCCTCCCCCTCGCACTCAGGCAAGTCATCCTCCTATTCGTCCCCTTCCTACCTATGCGGGGGGAGAGGGAGAAAAGAATTTGGGGGAGGGGGAGCTCTAAGTTGAATTGAAAGTGCTGATTTCCCACTGGTCGGATGTAAGGAACTCTTCGGTGGTGAATTAAAGTTTGATGGGTGTTTTGCCTGGCAGGTCGGGTTAGGCCCACGTTGGGGTCCTTGCTGGGGTACCGCCTAACAGAAGGGTGATGGGAAGTCAGAGGGTGAGCGTGATTGTTAATGTCTGCCTCCTAGGGAGCACAGCCTTACTCACCGTGAAGGCTGCCAAAATCAGGGACGCCAGCTGTCCAAAATAAATTAAACGATGACTTCTGAAAGAAAAGGTCGTCACCATACGCGAAATGTAATGAGTTTATCATCCTTCAGATACTTCCTACTCAGTGCCCTGTTTGTGATATAAGCACCGAAGGGGAGATGGTCTCATGGGTGTGCGCAATGGGATGTACATGTGGGCGGGGAAGCTATCCTCAGTTTTCGGTACAGCTGGGGGTGAAATAGTGATGGTAACTACCTTCCTAGCAGCGGTGCGGATGGTATACGTACCTGTGGACGATCGACGGCCGGGGTTGGAGTAGGTGGTTTCGCTACAGGTATGGGTTTTGGTGGGTATTAGTAGCTTACGAAGTCGTAACTAGGCCACAGTCAGCAGATACTCAGCCCGGAATCGAGTTCAGACTTGTGAATGTATGCTATTAGGGGTGAGATGGGGTGTAGTCTTGGTGCGGTAACCTCTGGCACTGGTGACAGCTGTGAATTATCTAGGACTGTGTTGTCTAACTGGGGTTTGTTGGTTGGGCCCGTTGGACCTGGCAACGTAGTCGGCTAGGGCGTCCACCTCCCTTCTTCATTATGAGGAGATACTGAGTTAGGAATGCTAACAAAAATCTCTTATAATAAAATATACTAGGCTCACTCACTATGTTACAAAACTCACACTTCCCCATGCCATCAAATGATAGTTCTCGGGGAATGACATCTCAGTCACTCAGAGGTCCTACCGATGAGAACGACAGGCTAAGAGTTGGAGTGCGTCCACAGGCAAGCGTGGTGTTGCGGACTTGCCCAGGTATTAGAGTATGTCTTTGCAGACTAGATATCTTTGCAGACCCAGTGATACTGAGGAGTTCAGCCCACTCGCACTTGTTCCACAGAAAGAACTTTGAATTTATGTTGAGCCAAAGTAATTTTACGTGAAAAGAATGGGTCAAAAGTAGGGATGTCAAAGTCGATACGTCAATATTCTTGATTATTACAGGTATCGAAGAATCGAGAATCGAACGATTAATTGTTGAAAATCCTCGTCCACTTTCACATCATTTTTGAAGTTATGTTGCACAGCTACAGGTCTTTGGTTTTCCAAATAAGCAGAACCTGTACCGAACTCATATGCATTGACCGAAATTAATCATTCAATGATGGTTCGACTATGAAAGAATTAAGATAATACAGTAGAACCACCATTATCCACAATAATGCAGGGGAAGAGATAGTCAGATAATCAAAACTCGCGGTAAAGGAGTCGTTTTTATCTTGACAGCTGCCATGTGGCAGACGGCTATTATCAGTATTTGGCTGCCTCACTTCACTCCAACGTCACTCTACGTGCTGTGTGGTGCGGCTTTAATGAGAAAACTGCACTAGTTTTCTTTTTTTGCACACTTTCTGACGTGATTCAGTACTAATTGTACACTGTTGTAATAATGCTACAAACGCACATGGGAATCTACCACAATAATATCTAAACCTGTATATGTCCGCGTAAACGAAACACTAAAACAAACTGGCAGTCACAGATGAAAGACCACCACCGCACACGTGGATACTGTTGGTGGTAGCACTTTGTTGCACATAGGTGTTACGATCAGCGTTAGTTGATAAGCTGCACTCAGAAGCCGGCATCTGCCTGCAACCAGATGTGGTTTGTAATAAGAACCCCTCGCTAGTGGCAAGCTCCTAGAGTTCCGGCTCACTGACACAGAACATGCATTGGCTTTTAGTCTGTTGCGTGATAGTTGTTAGTAGTGGGAGCAAAAGGATCCTGGACCCGGATCTTTAATAATACAAGGATTCTTGGTATTATTTTTCGGATTTTTTATTTTGTTTACCTATTATTTAACGGTATATTAGATAAAGAACAGGTACATTTTTGTACCATACATATTTCATGTTTGTGACATTTTCGTTTTTTAAGTAGTCGAAATTGAAAGAAATTCTTTTTTCATGTTTATTTACCTTTATCAAAAATATCCATAATTTTTTTTAAAGTAAATAGTGTTAAAGTTTTCAATGTACTGAGGATTTTATTTACATAGACATGAAGAAAATGTCAAACGATGTGTGGAATTATTTTTCAGTTGAGGTAAATAATGCAAATTACTAATTTTGCAGTTTGTGTTCAGCAAAAATTTCACGAGGTGGGGTTAGTCGCACAACTAGTAACATGAGAAAAACCTATGTAAAGACGACAAGTACAAGAAAATTGCCAATAATTATGATTACGAAGATCTTTTGGGCAAATATGCGTGTAGCAGCATCATCCAGTGTCACTGCAACTTAAAATATCTGGTACAAGCATTTTCATTTAGCAATGCTAAATGAAAGGTTACTTGTATTTCAGTTTCATTACTGAATAGCATCAATATTTGTGTACATATTGGTTAGTTTCATAAGTTGACCTAAAATATTGCATCGAGAAGTTGAAAACCTTTAACTTTTTTGTATAATACTGTGTCTATATTCATTTCAAGTAAATAATGTATTCATCAAAAATACTGGTATGAACTTGTTAGGCCTAATTAGATAAGTCTGAATGTTACATAAATATAGGAAATTAACTTCACTTAGCAGACCACAAAGTCTTTCCTGTAACTGTCTTCATATTTGTGTCTGTCTAATTTAATCTATAAAACAAAATTTCAAAAGGATACATTGACTGTGGCACATGTTGATAATCACTATATCTTAATTTATGTTATCGGAATCGAGGTGGAATTGAGTGAAATGTTTTGCAGTTGGAATCTAGGATCGGAATAGAGAGAAATTGATATGATATTCCCTAGTCACAAGTAAAATTGACAAATTCAACCATATTGAATATTTTTACATAGCGTTTATTTACGCTTTGAGAAAACACTGGGAAGCCCAATTATTTTATAAAATAGCTAAGTTATTATTTAATCTACCTGACGCTAGGTAAAGGCAAACCTGGTTATTAGTTTCCCAACATTTAGTCTAGAATTCAAAATTCTATCGCTTTTAACAATGAGGTACTTAGACTGAGGGGCAAGTTAGGACATTGAGACGGCCTGCTACTGCGGAGTCAAGGAAGATAGGGGTAGTGCGTGCAGGTGCAGATGTCGTGGTTACTTCTGGAGCACTTGCTACTGGAGCTGGAAAGAGCTTTTGCAAGTTGCAGACTGGGAGAGGTCATGGTCTTCTCAGACCCAGGAGAGACCACTGACCATTGTGGTCGGCGTGCCGACAAACTCTCGCAAGAGAGTTTCGGAGGCTCCTTATATAGTCAAAATTAAATCTTAGTGGCTCTCCCAGGGGTGCAGGGCTTGTAAGCCCTTCGATACAGGGGCTGGTTATCATTGAGTGGGCAGCGTTGCACATTTCTTATCGCCCTGGGTGGAGGCTGATGACAGGTTTACCTCCTCTGCTCGAGGCTCGGCGACTGTGACGTCACTGGGTGCAGAGGTGCTGCAATCCTGTGGCAATCGTTAACTTTCTTATCAGAGTTGGCTGGTTCATGGCTCGTCAGGTAAAACTATTTTTAGGTTGAGGGGGTGGTGACTGCATATCGGAGTCTGGGCGGGTAGTAAAATCTCATAATTAATCACGTTAATTATGACTGTGTCTGTAGTTGTCCAGCACATGGAATCAACCTTGTAGCCACTTGGAATGATTTATGCCGCTTTGGACTTGCCCCATGCTTCTCAGCGCTCGCTGATAGGGCGAAGTCAGCCCATAGAATACACAGTCATGCTGCGCAGCAATGTGGCATACATCAACATAAATGTAAGTTTGGTGTTATGAAGGTGAGGCACTTTTGACCCTTTCAGCCACTCTGGTTGGCGGTCTCAAATCTGTTTTTCCCCCTGGATTTATTTTGAAAAGCTTGAGGCTGTTTCTTTGGGGTTGGTGTTGCAGTGTTATCATGATGTCGCGTGTGTGTAAAGTGGACAAAGCGACCTTGCTCACAAATTTGGTGGCTGCAAATATTCAAGCAGAGGCGGTGGAAAAGTACTGATAGCCTTTGGAAGAAGATGGCATTAGTCATTAGAGCAGGCAAGCAGAGCGAAAAGATGGTTTCGGATGAAACAGGTTAGATGGGGCAACTGATTTCCACAGATTTTGCATGGTCATTCACCACCTCTTTCCTGGGCTTGGTTGATACTATAATTGACCAAAAACCAAATAATAATTTTAGCTTTTGCTTGCAGGTTGATAAAGCGCATGTAAATTTTTTAAACTGACATTACATTACTGCAAGCCTTGTAAGTGTACTAGTTTAGTGATGCAAATATTATAGAGAATTCCCAACAGGGAAGAGTGGTATTCCATTAGTGCTACAAAATTGGATGAATTATGTCCTCAAAGGGTGATGGAGGACTGAATTAAAGAACATGTACACCATTTCTAAAAAACCAAGAAAGGTATCTTGAAATTTTATTATTCAGTGAGTGATTGTGCAGGCACCCTAAATGTGCATTTTGAAGAGTGTAAATTGGTTGAAATAGTGGTGGAAAACTTGTTTCCCTGGGTCAGGCAACAAAGTGTGGGACATAATATCTCTGTAGCCTTAAAACAGTTATGTAAATGGACCATTGAGGTCAATAATAAGTATTAGTGTTTGCCAAACTGTATGCCCAAGAAGTAGGTGCTCAAATACAGGAAGCAGGCAATGCAAACTATAGGATTAGTTAAAAATAAAGTAGGCACACCGAGTAACTAGTGATGAACGAAAACAGAAGTAGTTTTGGATTTGGCAAACAAGAGCACATGGTGATTAATTGTAAAAATAGAATAAAGGGCATATGCAAAAATACTGTACAAAATATATGGGTGTAAATAAAGAGGGTGGAAGGAGACTCATTTCGAGAAAATTGCAGTTGTAGAACAAGGTAAGAATCAGAGCAATAAATTTCATTTCATGGTGGCCACTCCATAAGTAAAAATTCCAGACTTTCTCCAAGTATTTTTACATATTTTCCAGGTTTTACTAACATACACTTTAAAAACACAATACGTATTCAAAATTTTCCAATGTCCCCTGCTTTGCTTACTTTTTTTTTTGTTGATACAAACCACTATCACAATAGATATTAAGATAAAACCCTGAAAAATAACAAGCTCTTGACAAGCATAAAGTGCTTAAAAATAATTTTTAATGAAAAACACTGGTGTCAAAATTGTTCAGAGAACATTTTTACATTGAAACATAATTAATTTCAAGTTTTTTATTTCTTCATTGATAAGAGCTACCTGTTAGAAAGCATCACTTATAAATTTCGCTTTTTTGCCTTGCAGCCCAAGAGTCCTTTTGAGCTAGTCACATTTGTCTCTAAATTTTTTCAGCATGTGCCTTTTTTCTTTTATTTTCTAGATACTACTTGTACCAAGACGAAACATTTCTGGCATAGTGGATAAGAGACTTTGATACTTTTATATTTTGCACACCATCAGCAACAAGACTTTCCTCTGTCTGATTTTCAACCAAGCACTCCGAATTCACTGAAAACCCATGTTCCAAAGCAGTATTGTCACAGGACAGAATTAGCAAAAGTTTTATCAGTAGTGGTAGACTTGGAAATGATCTGCCACAGTGAGTGATTGAAGAGATTTGGGCGGCTCTTAACATCGAGGTCTTGAGAGCCGATGAGGGTGATTGAGGTGACTATGGAGCAGCGCCGGAATTAAAAGGCATGGGAAACAGGAGATCCTTGAGAAAACACGCCAACGAACGGCATCGTCCGGCACGATTTCCACATGCAAAAATCAGCAGTGAAATGGTTGGGGATTGAACCCGGATCGCCTTGGTGGAAGGCGAGCGGGGTAACAGCCACCGTGGCCCTATCTGCCATAGTCCCACATGATTTGCTGTCTAGACAATGAGACTACCTATAGAAAGACTTCATGTCTTCTCTCACAGAATATACTTGGCAAAATTCTCTGTATTCCTGGTGCATCTTGTCAGCAACAGAGGTCCTAAATTTGCTGTTTTTCTACGAGAAGTGCCAAGCAAGATTTTAGTCTCTTCTCAGCAATATTTGGTTTATTGTAAATCAACTCTAGGTTGATACACAATATCCATATTGTAAAAGTATGTGCAAGAGGGAGCGGTCCACGAATTTTTGAAGAAAGGTGATGTAGAATGATCTACAATAATTTCTAAATTGTAGCAAGCATCATTCACCATGCTGATCTTGAACCTTCTTCAAAGAAACTGTTGTAAGAAAACCAATGACTACTTGATTTGCTACAAGGTTTTCATTTTTTGACAAGTCTATGCTTGTACAATATGAAGTACTATCAAGAACTTCTTTCTGACAAATCTATGAAGCACAATGGTTGTGATTAACTGCAGCTCTTGATGTAGAAACGGTGCACTGGAACTGTCATTCTGAAATTCCAGTAGAAAAGATTCCATAAGTTATGCACTGCAATGAAGAAGCTATTTCGGCACACATTAACTTGTCCTTTACAGCACTGCTTAAACAATATTGCCAGTCTTCATATCCCTAAGAGATAACAAAATCACAACTTTACTACATCAATTAACTACAATCAAAATGCAATTATTTCCTTTATGCAACTTAAGTAACGGCCCACACATATCTGTAAACACCCTCTCCTGGGATAAGACTGACAACTCAACTTTACTATTAAGAGGTTGTTTAGCAAACTGACATTCCTTACCCTCCATGTACGTCTCAATGTGCTTATTCATATCATGTCAAAAGAGTTTCCTCTTAATTAAAGCTTTGGTATTGACTATTCCCATATGTCCTCTACTGCTATGTATGGCCAAATAGCAGATGCATACTTAGATTTTGTGCAGAAGCAGTTCAAAACATCAATGAATGTTATATTTTATGGCTATAATGTGTGCTCTATAAAATCACATGAACAAATTATGCATGATTCTAAAAGAATATCTGCTGTAAGTATGCCTGACATGAACATATCTGTGAGCACAACACAAATTTCCTAAGTAACCATCACAATAAGGAACATCTAATCACCTTGCTGTCACACCATTTTGAAACAGCAGGGATTGAAGTATGCAATGCAGATGGGGATGCTGATACACTGATTGGGAAAATAGCACATGGGCTGGCTTCAGAGGAAAGCAATGTCACAGTCATTACCTCTGACACAAACATTGTAGTCATGCTCCTAGCCCAGACCACTGATGAAATGGAAATAAAGAGTCCTTAGTCCGGGTACAAATACAAAATGTGACATGTATAATGTAAGGGAAATTCAAGAAAATATCAGAAAAAGTAAAAATAGTGTCACTATCTGTCATGCAGTTACTGGTTGTGACACAACATCTGCCTTCTATGAAAATGTAATAAGAAAACATGGAAAATTCTCCAGAGACCTGATATGAGAAAGGTCACTCTTGTATTCCACAGCCAACACTCCAATATCTAAGAAAGAGGAGGTTTGTGTTGCTGGAGCGAACTGTGACGCATTACATCTTTCTACACATAATTAAATTGACTTCTACTTATCAGTGCAAATGAACTTTGCAAGACCTGAATGGAGTTTGAGTTGCCGCCACCAACAACAAGTCCTCGAGAAATTGTTTTATCTACCCAAGGCAAAGGTTGGACACACTACACCAGATATTATAATTCACTGGTCAATCCACCAAAGCCAGGTATTGAGACCAACCGAGTATAGCAGCGTGCCTCGATATGCCACTACTAGTACGATTGCCGAGGCAAGTGTCTGGATCCAGTGCCCACACTGACATCACTTACCGAGGATCTATGTCACACCCTTTGCAGCTGCGACCCCCTTTCCAGGACAACCCCCTATGCTAGACGAGCAAGGGGCACGTTGCTGAGCAGTATAAATAGAGGGCCGCACCAAGGCTCCTGACCAATCTTCAAGTAATTGACGTCTGTCCTGTTCCTTCACCGCACTTCTGGTGCCACAGGAACCATCAGCTTTCCTACCTTGGTTTTCATCATGCACTAGTGGCGCTGAAGACACATCTGCTCCTCAAGACTTCACCGCACCTTCGGGGGCCTAAGATCCTTCTCTTCACAGTCTTGTGTCGTAGCTTTCACAGAGCTACGTACTGGTCCCTTCTGGACAACAGCCGTAGTGTAGCTTGAAGTCAGAGTTAGTTTTAATAGCCAATTTTACCCTCTTAGTCTAGAAGCAGGTCACCTTCACCTGTGTTCACGTAGGGTGTTTAACTTCCATACATTTATGTGGTTAGGAGGTAGTACTTCACCAACACTGTTTATTTCCGTTAAAATTAATAAACACTGTTTTACCAACTTAAGAATATCGCTCTCGTAGTCATAGTATATTTCTTCGTAAACATCAGGACCATATGAGGGACAGCATGTGACCGGGATTTTATTCTCTCCATTCAGATACTTAACACCAAACAATAGCACAACTTGGAAGGCCACTCATTCACTGCACTAGTGTGGTGAATGGTACAGCCACAACATTAGGATATCGCTTCCTTAGGGATTAGACTGCCAGTCTGAGGTTTGCTCTTCTCATCGCGCACAAACGGTGCAGAGAGGAGTACTTTCTTGGGTCTGGGGGGACCAGTTCATCTCGGACACTCACCACACCAAATTGGAAAGCCATCCATTGTCTGCACCTAGTGTAGTGAACGTTAGAGCCACAACAGTAGGTACACACTCCTCTTAGGGTTGGCTTGTGAATTTGGATGTTGCTTTTCTCATTGCGCACTAGCAGTGCAGAGAGAGGTATTTCTCCGGGTCTGTGAAGACCAACCCTATCAGGAACTAACTCCCATATTGGGAGTATCACCAGTGCTACGCAGTTCAACCAACCCTACTGGAGTTGGAGGGCGAGATACAGCATTGGCTGACTGCCACACTATGCATACTCATTACACAGCTCCACGTCACCTGCTCCACTTCTACGAAGTCAAAGTGTAAGATTCTATCTCTCCTCATGCCCTTTAACTGTAGAGGCAGTGTTCATAAGAGGGCGAAATGAGTAAAGGCTGCCTCTAATTATTCACTGAAGTTTTTTCGCCTCCTAGCCAGGTGCACATATCTCAGTCCACAAGAACATGCAGCCGAACTTTGTAAGCTCTCAGTACCAGTTCCGCTAGCTTACAAACCAGCTTCATTTGAACCACCGACCAGAATTGCAGAGGACTTCACCTACTAGTTCAGACCTACCTCAACAGCCAGGACAGAGTTTAGAGACACCTGCCATCAGGGTGCACCTAACTTAGTGCCCACTAAAATCCCTTTGGCGACGTAACACCTATAGAAGTCTGTCACACATCAAATAAGGGATTTTCTGATGCCAAACGTGGGGCTATACACATTAATTTGGAAGATTAATTAAGCAGAACCAGGTTAGCATGACCCCGAGACAGGCTAACTAGCCAGGGAACCAAGCAACCGTAAGAACAGTCTTTGGGGAGTCTGGAAACACCCCGTGGTGCTCAACATATCGCAACAATGTCAGCCACCGATGCTGATGTAACTGAGCAAGCCGAAATTACAATGATCTTAACCAGAATGCTGGACCCGACAAACAGCACATTGCAGCTGGGTATCTTGCCCAGGACATGGGGCCCATACCATCCATTGTATTATATGCGCTGACACTTCCCACCACAGCTGCACTGGTTGGCCCTACGACTGGGTAACCCAACCTGGCATGGTTTACAGGTGTGAGGTATGTTGGTACACCGCCGAATATTTTCCACGAAACCTGGGACATGTCACCCAAACTTGTACTGTACATACAAGAGGGGACCCTCAAATTCCAGACTTTGCAGGTCACCCCCACGAGGACTCTCTCATATTTCTCGCTGAGTGCGAGAAAGAACTCTGTGAACAAGAAATCTCGCCTAAACAATGGTTAAGCCAAACCCAAGGCAAGATGAAAGCAAAGGAGCTGGATTGGTGGAACCAGTACGGCAAATTTATAACTGACTGACCCCAGCTAAGTAACTGACTTACTACCAAATTCATCGGAGAGGAGGTGTCAGCAAACCTCACCACCGAGTTCTACAATGGAGCACAAAACACCCAGGCAGGGAAGCTGAGATTTTTACATGACGAAAGGTTCATATATTCTGCTGCATCTTCCACGAGGAAATAGAAGAAAGCTGCGTGCAACATGTGATGCGTATGCTAATACCCAAGCTCCAAAACTTTCTACAATGCCCAAAACGCAGAACATTGTAAGAAATGATAACACGGGCCAAAGAAACGGAACACAATTTCCGCAACAGGACGAGCTGGACCACAGACAGAGGGGCAGCGGGAAGGAAGAAGAGAGACTAACAGGCTGCATGCCCTCCCCTACCTTCCCCGCAGAGCCATTCGTAAACAACCCGCTGCCACATTTCTACACTACGCCGGCCAAGAGGGAGTGGGAAAAAGAGGAGAGAACATGGTCATGACCGCTGGTTTTGTCCTGAGAGACATTTCCACCATGACTGCTCTGTAAAACCAGTCAGTTGGAATGGGAAACGAGAAAACAGTCCACCCTCCCAGCAGGTTAAGGGTGAAAAGAAAGCTAAACCCAACGTCAAATTACAAACGTTAATCAAGGGACTCAGTCCCTCACAACCTCCCCGGATTAAAGTGAGAGTCAACCGACTAGCGACCACAGCCATGATTTACACCACAACCAAAGGGGAATTATATCCTGAGTGATCTGTTCATGCCCCAACAAAGAGCCCACCTGAGGCCCCCTGACAGCCGGGTACAGATAGCACAGTGTGACAGCCTCTTACCGGTCGAAAGCAGAATCACACTACCTGTACACATCGACCAGATGACCACCCACATGGAATTTTTAGTGGCACCCGGAATAGGGGAAGCTGCTATTTATGGGACAGCCCTGGCTCCAAAACACAAAATTGTGTGGTGGCCTGCAAGCAACACCAGCTGCACATCAGAGGGAGAGGAAAAGTGCCTAGTGATCCCCTGGGAATCGAGCAGTGACGTAACCTTTCAACCTCCATCCTCACCACGTGGACAGGGGTTACCAGAACGACTGCTACAGTTGCAAGTCGTAATGGACCGACCAATGCTAAGCCCACCGAAGAAGTCCAGAAACCAGGCACAAAACTCCAGACGTCATGTACTACTTCTGCTGCAAGGAGCCCCAGACCGGGAACAAAATGCCAATGCCTCAACCACTTTCGAAGTGCAGGGCAACGTGGACAAGCCCACCACAATAGCTACCCCGCAAGCGCGACCTGACCTATATCACCCAAGGGACTTGAGGTAAGACCCAACATCAGCCAAGGTCAAGCTATTCCGTTCCAATAAAGACAGAGGTGTCACAGCAAAGGGCAGGTTCAGCAATCCAGACACTGCCATCAACCCCCACAAATTTCAAACTAAAAATGGATGACACGCAAGGAAGACAGATGCAGAGTGCCAGCAAGATATCCTGGCACAGTCCATTAGATCAGGAAACACGCCCTGTACAACCAACTCCAAGTCCGATAATCGAAAGGAAAGAAGGGCCAAGGGTCAAAACACCAATTGCACCTCAGAGGCCTTCCCCTCAAGAGATAAGTCCTGCAACACCGGCTCCCACGAGCCATAACGAAGTAACAGGTGCAACACCACATTATGTCGCAGTCGCCTCCGAAATGCTACCATCCTCAAGAGAGGGTCAAACCAAAACTACCCGCCAAGACAAGGCCCTGCTAAAGGCCTAACTCGAACAGGTACCCTCGGCTGCAATGTACATAGACAGCGTAAGAAATCCACCGTCCGCCAGGCCATCCAGCGCAGAGACCGCCTGCGCCACAGATATGCCAGCGTCATATGATGCCACGGCCGAATTCACGACACAGCTCGTTGAAAGAGAAGATGAACTGCCTTCAACCGGAGGGGCAGCAGAATAGAACCTGTCACAAAGCCTGCCCCACACGATAGCCAAAGTCTTGGTGTTGCCTACTGTTTTGACCGACACCCGGGACCACCTTCCCGAATAAGCAGAAGATCAACAACCTTCAACCGGAGGGCCAGCAGAAGATAACCTATCGCAGAGCCTTCCACACATGGTAGCCGAAGTCCCGGTGTCACTACTGCTAAGGTAGATACCTCTGACCAATGACCCGAATGAGAGGATGTTAATCACTACATCAATGAGGAGGGGGAGGGGAAAAGGTGTTGGTCCAGCCCCCAAATCCAATGCAGCCAGCCAGTGAGGCAGTAGCACCATCAGAACCACTGCCTTTGACAGCTACCCCAATGGCAACATTACCAAATTATGGGGTAGCTGATCTCCTCCAGATACCTGCTGGTCTGCCCCAGACCAAGGCCGAGGGTGAATCCACAACGCGGGCCCTGCCACCCCGGACAGTGCAGCCAGTACGAGCCTGCCAGGCCAGCTCGGTGCCGGATCAGTACGAAGAGGTTCCTTGGAGGCCGACTGTAAGATTCACATGGCCTTACCCACAGCATGCTGTCCTGAGAAAGCAGGGGAGGCCACCAAAGATGCCGTAACTTGTGAGTGACATGCCATGCATGAACAGGCTTACATAATGATAGCTGTTATTAAGATATCACTCAGCTATCAGTCAACTGCTCGACTTTGAGACGCCCTCTACCCCGCAAGGGTGTCAGGAGTTCCAAACACTACCTCACTCGCAAAACAAGGTCACAACCCCTACACACCCCCATGGGACAGAAAGCAATCTCGTCATAAGAAAAATCTTGCGTTGCAGCCCAATATTTTATCCATAATGCTAGACATTAATTTTAGATCATTCATAATTTTAGCAGAGTAGTTTTCAATCACAGATGTTAATGGGTATTTCATAAATAATGTACGCTTACACAAGGGTTCTGTGGTAAATAATATTTAATAAGAAATCTTGATAAAATCATAGTTGTACACAAGCACGCAATTGCTTTGAACACTTTTCCATAAAATGTTTAAAAAATATTTGTGCACTTTAGACAATGTGATACAGTTAGCTAACTCCATATAGGGCTATATCTCATAACTTTCTGCTGCAGCTCCTAACCCAATATATATGCATTACTATACATCACAATGAATATTAAAATAGTACAAATGCATGGTACAAATTTTGAGTCATTACCGGAGCGGGACACGAGCGGATCACATTTTCCAGTTATCAAAGTTTCAACAATATATTACGATGCAAACGTCCCAACCTCGGGACCACTACAAACATTATCATACCTCGGCAGCAGCACACTCTTAGCATGCTCAATGAAAACACAGCCATGCAGGAACGGACCCCAGCTCTCGATGACGACCCCGCCGGAATCAGGAAACTACCGCGCCGTTGTTAAATGGAACAGCTGATCACCTCGCCTTGCGCGAACATGAATAAAATGCAGGCTTTCCAGGATGAAAACTCTCATTGCAAAACTTTAGCTATCACGCACAGCGATTGTATAACATGTGTTCATTTAAGAATACATTGCAAATTTCAGCAACACAATTGAGATTCCACATGTATGGGAATTTCTTAACAGTTGTTTTCATGAACGAACACGCTTGGTAAAACCGTTTATTACAAAACTTGCAGATTTCCACGTGTCTGTGAAACACTACTGTGGCAGATGACAATTTGATTACGCCAGGTTAACAAGTTACTAGACAGTTCACACAGGGATCCCAGCCAAAGCACATAATAAAAATTATTTAATAGGCGCAGGTGGACACACCTTACCAATGCGTGAAAGAACATTAAATGTGAGACGCCGCTGTCTTTACAAAACATTTAAAACTAGTTTTGACCATGAACAATCTTCCGCTCATGCCACCTTGTCCATTTCACGGCTGGCGGACATGCATCCAGCTCGTTCGGCAGCTCAAACTCGACTCTCCACAGAATCGCAACACAACAGCAGAGCAGCGCGTACCTGGTTTATGATGACATGTCTGCCCGTGGCGCACTGCGGCGGCAACTGTACACACTACAGTACATGACACCAGATAATAAACTCATATTTTTAAAATACAAACCATACCTATCACAGATAATTATTTATAGCAGCAAAATTAAATACGCAAAGTAATTCCAAAATATCTATAAAGAATAATACTTGACCAGCCAGTAAAATACAACAAACTAAAATATTAAAATAACTATATAGCATTGGTACCAACTTATGGACAAAGTTACTAAAAAATATTTGAATACCCTAGTGACGAATCAGATTTGTCACAACTTCTATGAAGTCAGATTGTAAGATCTCTCCCCTCATGCCGTTTAACCATAGTGGCGGTGTTCATTAGAGGGTGAAATGAGTAAAGGGTGCCTCTAATTATCCACTGAAGCTTCACCGCCTCTTAGCTAGGTTCGCATATCTCAGTCCACGAGAACAGGCAGCCGAATTTCCCAAGCTCTCAGTACCAGTTCCGCCAGCCTACAAACCAGCTACGTTTGAATCGCCGAAGGACTTCACCCAGTAGTTTAGGCCTACCTTAATGGCTGGGACAGAGTTTAGAGACACATGCCATCAGGGTACGCATAGCCTAGCGCCCACTAAAATCACTTTGGCAATGTGACGTGACAGTCTGGATAAACTCAAGAGTTGTCCAGTATACACAATCCATCACCAAGCAGCCTGCGACTATGGCCTTTGAACTAGCGACATTGCCACCAACAAGTGCAGCCTGTGCAGGGCATTCACCAGACAGTACGTCAATTCAAATCTAAAGTGAGAGTCGAAATGTATCCTATACACTGACGCATGCCTACATGCTGTGCAGCGCAGATACGCACTCTGCCGGCGACTCTGCCCCATCTACAAGTGACCAGAGCTTGGGGCAAGTCAGTAACAGTGACAAAGTAATTTCACGTATCGAGAAAAGAGACTCCACACATTGGACAGCCGCAGACATAAAAGTAATTAACACGTTTAATTATTGAATGTATGGTTCACCCGAAATCCTGCATGCAAGCGCCACCACCCTCACAATGAAATAAAATATTTTTGACGAACCACTACCCTACTATTTAGCTGTGGAAGAAGTTCCAGCAAACCCACGAGATGGCAGCACCCCTGTGACCTTTGGTCACAACATCATAAGCCACCAGCCTCAGAAAGAGATGTTTTAATTTGTCGTTGCCTCCAAGCGGGGAGATAAGAACTGCGTGGCGCCACCACAACCCCTGATAAACCTACCCCTGCATTGGAAGGCTACTCTACCCCGCACCTCCGGAAGATCGCTGATCAAGGGATTTTTTTGTATGTAAGGAATTCCAGAACCACGCTCCAGCAGATATGCCGGGCTCACTAGCCGTGTAGGTCAATGAGCACTCCCTAGTCTACGGAAGACCTCTCTCCTCTCCTCAGTCTGTGACACGGCTCAGCTCCAGAGCTGGTGACATAGCTCCACCTACAGAAGCCTGCAAGAGCAGCAGACTGCACAATCCCTGTAGCTTGGAAAAGGCTCGTCCACCACTGCACCAGCTAACCGTGAGGGTAGCAACATCTCCAGAGGTAATCACACTCCTGCACCCTGCACCCTTTAACCCAATCAACTTCCATGACTCTGCAGTAGCAGGTCGTCGTGCCTTAGTTTACCTCCTGGATAAATTCCTATAAAATAGGATATGCTGTAAAAATGTGTATTTTACCGTAGATTTATTTCTGCATATTTTTAAAAATTAATCTTCCAGGTTCGCCTTTGCCTGTTTTCAGTGTATAATTTATTTCACATTTAATTTTAGCTAGTTAGTTATTTCTTGTAATTGATTAGCTGTTTACCATTGTTTTAATATAAGTCCCTGTGTCATTATCATTTTAGTTTTCAGTGTGTTAGTACAGCTTGTGCTAGATTCTGTAATTTAATCCCGCAGGAGACTAGCCATGAGGTGCACAGAACTCTACAGGAGACGGAGCTTGCGGAAAGCCTTAGTCTGCAAACGACACACTGGGTTTCCGGTGTTCCCACGTCTACGTCCAGTGACATCCCAATAACGGACTGCACATCTGTACATCAGGGCCTTGGGTGCAACTGCATAAGCCACTGCCTCAGGACTGCATGTATGCGGAAAGGTCATGGGACAAAACAAATGTATACTAAGAAGGGTAGAGACAGTGCCATAGAAGATGTAGCGAATGTTGTACTTTAAAAAGAAAGCTTAGAGGCCAAACCACTATCAAAATCACGAGCCAGGTAGAACCCCCACCGACAGAAACTGAGTGCATACCTCGGCCAGTCTCACCTCTCTTACCTCCCACACAAGAATCTCAGTTATATCATCTATTAGGTACGTGTTGGCCAGAATATGACCCGGAAGGGTCACAGCATACACAATCTGGGACTTTGCCCCTGGTAGCACGTGTTACCCCTGCCGAGGTAGTTCCAAAGAATGCCCTCATTAATTTTTGTTTAATAAAGTTGGCTTCAGGGAGAATTCTATGGGTTCAACTCCCACCTAAGGTCGTCCCCAAACCTTGTGCACACCCCTCCCCCACCAACTACATTCTCGCACATCAACCAACAAGACCTCTGCGGATTGCCTCTATATCACTGGCCAGATCACCCATTGCCACCGTCACTCCACATTTAATTCCATTCTCTTTCTTTTATCACTCATACACCCAGGGGCAGCTGGCGTCCCGCCTGTTGGTAACTCTAGTTGTGAGAAAGATTGATATCCCCATCCGTCTCACTCTGGGGTTTGACTCCCCTCCCTTCAGACGAACCAAGGAGGGTGGTCAGTGCCCCAACCTCTATCCCCAGAAAGCAAAGGAGGAGCATGCGTCAACACAGAATAGCAAAAGTATTAAGTAACAAAATTGTTATTCTAAACTACGTTCAGTAGTGGTGCGACAACATATCCCTGAATCTAGTTGACTGAGGAGTGGAAACTGGCTGGAGGATTCCTTGTGCCAAAACTGACCAGCCGAACACCAGCTCCTGAACCTCGGTTGTACCTGATTTCCTATACCTGAAAGACATGCTGTGACAACAGATGTGAACGCAAGCGTGCTGGATAGGCCTCCTTGACAATGTGTGGAAATTGTAGAGGAGGAAGTTGGGAAACAAATGCATTCCTGTTATTCTGCTGAATTGATGGCTGTCGGTCACATAATGTGAACGTAATTGCCCGTACATGAAAAATATGAGAGATTTATTTTTAAGTAATTTTCCAATTGTGGTCCAGGTTGGAAAGTTAGGTGGCTGAGGTTGGTAATGGGAAAAATGGGAAGTAGTAGAATAAATATGGCGGAGATGGAGAGTTGTGTTTGTAGTAATGTCTGTATAGTTATGGGTGAAATAAAGAGTGATGAAGAAATGAGGAAGGGGAGTTAAGCTCATTATATGGGGTCAGAAGTGGGATTCAGAAAAATAATAAATTTCTCTATCAGCCAACTTCAATTGCAGAAAACCAGAAGAATGGTGCATGAGGATGAAAAGATTTCAGAGGTATAGGTTGCTGAGCGGATTGGAGAAGAAAAATGGAGAAATGCAGGTTAGTACACTAGTGTATGTAATGGGGGCAGAAGCGGAGGAAATACTAAACTCCTTCCACCTGTCTGAGGAGGATACGAAATTGTACAAGGTGGTTGTGAAACTATTAGATTCATATTTTATTCCTAGGAGAAACGTGATTTACGAATGGGCTAAGTTTAACCTTCGTTCACAACTGACTGACGAATTGGTGGATGCTTTTATAACAGATTTACACACACTTGCTGAACATTGTGAATATCAAACATTACGGGACGAATTGGAGCATGATAGACTTGTGGTAGGAATTCAAGACAAAAAATTGTCTGAATCATTACAGTTGGATGCCAACCTAACCCTGGAAAGTGCGATTATGAAGGCGAGACAGTCGGAAGCAGTTGGGAAACAACAGGTAGTGGTACAAAGATCAATGAAGGAAACAACGGTAGAGGACAATATTGATAGAATACATGTTAATGCCAGTCAAGGGAGCAGAGGTCAACAGAATCACCAAATATATCAGAAAACCAAAATGAACAATAACGGGCCAAACCTCCAAGGAGTGAGAGAATGTTATAGATGCGGGGTGCCTATGACAAAGCACATAGGGAAAGGTGCCCGGCGATTACTAAGAGATGCCATGGTTGTGGGAGAACGGGTCACTTCATGAGAGTATATAAAGTGAGGGACATTTCCGAAATTCACAGTCATAGCTTGCAAGATAGTTTGTTTTTCGCACGGTAAACAGTAAAGAGAGAGAAAGTCCACCCTAGAAAGCAAGAGTAAAGGTGGGGGAACAAGAAGTATTATTTCAAATTGACACAGGAGCAGACGTTACAGTAATTCCAGACACTGTCAGCAGGTTCATAGAAGATAACTGCATAGGGCAGGAGAAGGAAACAGAAAATACAAATTTGGTAGGCCCCTGAAGTACACCAATACACATTCTAGGTAAACTGAAAACAACTCTAATGTGGAGAGGGATCAAGGTGACTCAAGAGGTGTACATTGTGAAAAACTTAAAAGAACCATTACTAGGTCGGCCGGCAGTAGAGGCTTTGGGAATGCTACGATGGATCGAGGAAGTAGGGTATGTACACGAAAGCAACCCAAGAGAAAAATACCCCAAACTTTTCAGAGTGTTAGGGTTAATGAAAGTTCCGCATGAGATCAAACTGAGGGGTGAGGCACAACCAGTATCACAGGTCCTCGAAGAGTAGCCATCCCGTTACAGCCAAAATTGAAACAGGAATTTGATAGACTTCTAATGATGGGCATTATCTTCCCAGTTGACTGCCCCACGGAATGGTGCTCTGGAATCGTAATAGTCCCTAAACCAAATGGCCAAATAAAGTTACGTGTAGATTTGACGAGGCTCTACAACTCAGTTAAAAGGGAACATATGACCATACCTACATTCGAGGAGTCCCTTGCTCACCTCCAAAATGCCAGAATGTTTTCGAAGCTTGATGTGAATAGCAGGCACTGGTAAGTACAACTAGAAGAAAAGTCTAGACTTCTCACTACATTCATTACACCGTTTGGCCGGTTTTGTTGTAACAGACTGCCATTTGGAATTACAAGCGCACCAGAGTTTTACCAGAGGGATATGTCCTGCATTCTGGCAGACAATCCCAACGTAATATGTATTATGGATGATATCCTGGTCTGAGGGTCAGATGAGAAGAATCATAATGAAAACCTGGATAGAGTCCTGAAAAAATAGAAGCAGCAGGGATCACGTTGAATGACAAAAGCGTGTTCGCAAAAAGTAGGGTTAAGTTTCTGGGTCACACAGTGTCTAACAAAGAAATTGAAGCTCACCCAGCAAAAATAGAGGCCATTCAGGAGATGACAAGACCACAATCTATTAAGAATGTGAGGACAATTTTAGGGATGGTAAATTACGTAGGGAAGTTTGCACCAAAATTAGCTTCTGTTACGGAACCGTTGGGCCAACTATTAAGAAAGGTCAATGAGTTTGTATGTGGACAACCACAAGAAACATCATTTAAATGCATCAAGGAACTTATGTGTGCTCGCCAGTGATGTTTTGCACTATAATCCAAATGCAGACGTTCGTATTGGAGCAGATGCATTGTATGGAATAGCAGTAGTCCTGGAATAGCAGTAGTCCTGGAACAGCCAGATGATAATGGTAATTGGAAATCAGTGGTTTATGCATCAAGATCACTGTCAGAGACAGAGAGAAAGCACGCACAAATAGAGAAAGAAGAATTAACGATTACATTGGCATGCGACAGATCAACAACACTTAGTGTCCACTCTAGGCAAGCAGAGTGTAGACGAACTGCTACCCAGACTGCAGAGATATAGGATGAGACTGACAAGATATTCATATCAAATGCAGCACGTGGCTGGGAAGCAGTTTTACACACCAGATACACTCTCATGGTACCTAGTTGGAGCTGCAGATGAAAAGAATGACCTGAACATTTCAGAGATTGAAGTATTTGAATCCCAGTTCATGGCGGAGTTCCCAGCATTAGACACCTGGATCCAAGAAGTACTATGGCCCAAATGGCAGATACCACATGCAAGGAGCTAAAAAAACTTATGCAGGAAGGTTGACCTCAGAAACCGTCAGCGGCACAAGTTTCATACCGTGCCTTTTGGTTACTAAAAGGGGAGTTATCCATAATCAGAGGATTGCTAATGAAGGGAACCACTCTAGTAATATAGACTGCACTGAGGAAGGGGATGTTGACAAGAATTCACACAAGGAACAGGGGCACCAATAAATGCATAGAACGAGTTTGAGCTACAGTGTGGTGGCCAGGCATTACAAATGACATAAAAACATGTATCTCCAGCTGCGGAACATGTATAAAGGAAAAAACAAATAGACTGGAGCCTCTCATGCCCTCTCCACTACCTCAAGCACCATAGGAGGTAGTAGGCACCGATCTAGCAGAATGCAAGAGGAAGCATTACATCATTATGATAAGACTACTATTCAAAATACCCTGAAATATTTCAGTTACCTAACATTTCAGCTTCAACAACGATATCAAGATGCAAAGCAGTCTTCTCCAGCGAAGGGATTCCCGGAGTACTTAGAACGGACAATGGAACACAATACAGTAGCCAAGAATTCAAAGCATTTGCCAAAGAATATGGCTTTACACACATCACAAGTAGCCCAAAACAACCCAAGGTAATGGTCAAGTGGAAGTGGTAGTGAAGAATGTTAAAAACATAATTCAAAGATCTGAAGACCCGTACCTGGGATTATTAGCATATTGCAACACTCCAGTGTCAGGTCTTAAATATAGCCTGGCTCAACTTCTTATGGGTAGATAGCAGAGATACCTTACCTGCAGCACAAGAGAGCCTACAACCATTCACCGTGAAAAGAGAAGAGTTTGCAACAATACATAGAGAAGCAAAATGCTGCCAAAAGAACAATTTTAACAGACACCACAGAGTATGTACGCATCCTCCATTCCAGACCCACAAGAAAGTATGGATCACAGACTTACAAAGGTATAGAAGGATAGTGACAGAAGCAGAGACTCCAAGGTCATACCCTGTGTTGTCAGGTAGAAAAGTGATCCGAAGAAACAAGCACTACCTGAAAAGTGTCAGGGAGGCGGATCACACGGAGATAGAGGGGAAAAATGAGACAGGGAGAGATTTGGCAGAAGAAGAGATATCAAAAGAGTATCCACCAGAGGTCAAAAAGGATGCTCAGAAGCCAGGGCAGGAGAGGAAGCAGCTTGAACCACAGAAGACAACTACAAAAAATGGGTAAAGAAGGCAGTGCAGAACAGGAAGAAGAACATGGAGCACAGCAAAACGATGAGGAAGAAAGATGGAAAGGGTGCCAAGAATAGAGAAGACACAAGTGAGGATTAGGTGTGGTAGCACAGTGAAAACAAAATTGAGACTAATACTAAATTTGTAAAAAAAAAAAAAAAAAAGAACTGAATTACTATCTATCAGTAGGCACATAGCTAGCCTGTCAAAAAGGGGGAGATTTGGTGAAGGTTGGGAAGTTGTGGTGGCTGAGGTTGGTCATGGGAAAAGCGGGAAGTAGTAGAATAAATATGGCGGAGATGAAGAATAGTGTTTGTAGTAATGTCTGTATAGTTATGGGTGAAATAAAGAGTGATGAAGAAATGAGGAAGGGGAGTTAAGCTCATTACACCAATCTACTACTTTGATTAGCCATAGTTATAATTTAATAAACAGAAAGTCAGCTATCCATGAAATACCATTTTTCATTGTGTTTGACCTTGAAAGACTTTTGAAAAGCAAACATAATATCAATGGAGACTTTTAGGATGTTGCTTAAAATGTCAAAATAAAAATGTGTGCAAAAATTTGTAGTTTGGTGGAAATTAAACTGCACACGAGTGCTTAAATGATTGGGCTAACTTCACAAGGTGCATGCTTATTAAGAAGCATGTTTATTTTTGTAATAAGTAGAATTTATTCAGACAGTAATTTTTTTTCAAGGGATGACGCCTTTGGGTTTAGAATAATATGTATGAGAGTGGCTAGGTGGTGTTGAACCACAGACTACTGTAGGTGTGTCACTTAATTTATCCGTGCTAACTACTTGGCACTAGCTACAGCCTTTGTTTTTTGTTTACTTTTGTGAAACTTGCCTCTGGATGACCCAGGGGTTGGTATAGTGTCTGCTCTCCCCCTCAACGGAAATAAGGCACAGGGCAGTCTGCATGACAGGGTAAAGGGTGAGGTGAGGCAGGCAGAGGTCTGCAAGGTAAGGAGTAAAAGAGGTCCCGATCCTCAAATACACAATTTCCCTACACTATCTCTTGTGTAGGAGCAAAGTTGGTAGGATATTTCACCCTTCCTACAATTCTCTGTCCTCAGAAAATTTAGATGTGGTGGAACAGAGATTGGTGAGTAGGGGTAGATATCGTCACCAGACTCTGTCTGTGTCAGGGGGCCTGTGTGCCACAAGCTCTTGTTCTCCCATCCTCTGTCTCTGCTCTGGCAGATCTAGATGAGGTGGAAAGAACAGACATTGATGAGTAAATACATGACACACTGTTTCCCTTTGGTGTATCTAGTGTGGGTATCATGCTTGTCAGTACTGTCCAAATAACAGAGGGTCAGACAAGGTCAGAGTAAATGGCCAATGCACCGGGCAACAGATGCAAAATTGATCCCCTCTTTAGGGTGCAATCACTGCGGCTCTTCTATGTCTTCTGGCCCTAACTTAGTTCCTCTCTGGCCAGTTTACGATCAGGTACCTCCTCATATAGGTAATTGGACAAAATAAAGTTGGCGTTAATTGATGCGGATTCTGAACGACAGAACAAGTTATTTGGAATAACATACCAAGCAGTCTGATGTAACACAGATCTTGACCCCAACTGATAAATTGCCTAGCACCCACATGCAGGAGTGTCTGGAGGACACTAAAAATTATTAACACTCTAAATATCTTGTTTCCTGGAAGACACACCACACGGGTGTACTGACTGGGGCAGCACAATGAGCATAGTGACTGTGGACTCTGAAGGAGTGTGGTCCAGCTCAGCTTTGCTACTTGTTGCTATTCAATGTGCTTGCTTCCAAACTTCTCAAGCAGAAGAAAGAGTCTGAAGGTAAAGGTTGCTGGAGATAAATTGGTGTTTCTATGACTACTACTCAATATATAGGTGCTGTAATAGACCAGAAGTGCATAGGTGTCTAAGCTTGGACAGCCATCCCCACTCTGCTGTAACTGCACGGAGACAGGTTGCGTGTGAAAGGAGGTGGTTCTAGAGGTGGGTAGTTTGTCCAGCCAGCCCTGTGTGTGCTCAGGAAAGTAAGCTAGCATGAGTAGTATCTGTGCTCGGTTAGCGGCAACACTCCCTCGCCTACACTCCTCTCCATACCAAATGCACTGACATTTGATAGATTTGCTTGGAAGTGAGATGTCAGCAACAGGGAGTAAAATAACACTGACACAACATGCATCAAGGTCTATTTCAAAAGTGCTTAACTAACCAAGAATCTGCTATAACATTAAGTTTGAGTGGGTAAAAAGAGAGACATATATACTAAGATAATTATTTCAGATGTTTATACCTTAGCAACCATAATTTCATATTAAATCAGAATAAATTAGTACTCTGACTTTATGAGGGCGTACAGAGGATATGTAGGTAGGTAATTGGGCTTACGGTTTCATTGACAGTGAGATCATTAGAAATGGAGCACATTGCTCAGGGAAGAGGGAATGGGAAGGAATCTGCCATGGCCTTTGCCAAGGACCCATTCCAGCATTCATCTGGAGTAATTTAGAGAAACCATGTAAAACAGAAATAAGAATGGCCGGACTGGGAATCGAACCCGGATCCTCCTGAATGTGAGTCTATTGAGTTACCACTGGGCCACCCTGCTCCGTCAGAGTATAGAATTAATCTGACATCTTGCTAGGACGGCAGAAACACAATCGTGAAAATTTATCTGGGTACACAATTCTACCTTTCACTACACCAACATGAGACATTCATAATGTTTGCCATTCATGTACAACAAAGAAGCTGTTAAGAGTAGGGATAGGTCGATACTACATTTTCTCGATACTCGATACCAGTTTTGATACCAAAACATACTCAAGATACTCAATACCGATACTTTTCTCGATACAGAATTAAAATTGTCACGAACACAAAAATTACTTGGCCAAGAAAATTACTCAGTTTACTAGTGCCATTCACACACACTGAACCTATACAAAAACCCACATTACACTTGAAACAAATGGTGGACGGCCTGTAACCCAAACATCCTTAACCAATAATAAACCAATACAGTTTCCTTCAATTCTATAGAATAACATTTCCATAGTAAAAGCTGTAATCAAACATTGAAGAAAATTATAGCTCAGTACACACTTATTTTGCGATTTTGCTGTTTTTAATTTTATTTTGCTACTTCTAGGAAATTACAATAATGTTAAATAAATATCATAATTATCTGATACACAAGACATGGCCTAGCCTGCAGAATACACGAGCTAGGCCACGGCTGGTGTAACAGATAATTATGGTAATTTTTTGGTGAATATTTAGTAATGGTATTGCATCATAGCCAGCGGAATCCGGGGGCTAGGCAATGACGGGTGTATCAGATTATTATGGTATTTATTTTTGTGAATATTTAATCATGCAGTTTCATCAAATAATTATGGTATATTTTGGGTGTAAAATAACTACTGAAGTTGCTCACTTGCACCTATCGGCGCTCGCTCACAACTCTCGACCCGTTTTTATTGTACCTCAATTATGTACCATAAAAGCAAATGTTGTCAAAAATCATATTTGTGGTATGTATGGAATGCCTAAAACACCTCAAGATGCTTGAAGTTGTGTGAATATTGTGCTATGAATAAAATATGGTATATTATGGCACACTTGTACTTTTAAAATTTAATAACTTGTAAACTGTTAGTCCGATCTCGAGCCGCGAATGGTTTTTGGAATGCTTGTGGGAAGCATTAGAATGCTCTTTGCCGCTGAGTTCATCATGGTAAGCATTCAAAAGTTGCTGTTAATATCCTGCAAACTGTTGGACCTAGGAAAACATTTTTTTGGGTGCATGGGAATGCCCGAAGGATGCAGATTAAATTGCGGTACGCTTTTCAAAAGTATCGTATGCATTCTGAATGTTATAGTACACTCTTACCATAATGGTACTATAGTATGCTTTTTGAAAGTATTGTTTGCATTCCAAAAGTTATGGTATGCTTGTACCATAATTACAGCATGAGAGAATGGGGATGGTATCGAGGATCCCATCCCTAGTTAAGAGTTGGCATCAGTAGTTGTGGATGTGGCTGAGACACACACATTATGGCTGGATCTCACTCTCATTCTCTACTCTCAAGCCCTCTGGCCCACTCTACGCACATTTAGATGTGTGCTCTCTGTGAGCCTTCAGCATAATAGAGAAAAGAAAATATGGTGAAAAATAAGTCACTCTTTGAACTTAAATAACTTATTTTGAATTTCATCATTTTGTGTGGTTAAAAGCTTTACTATTACGTCCAAAACAGAGAATTTATTATAACTGTACGTGCACACTTAAATGACACCTAAATATAATATAATTTTTCATGTTGCATAACAAAAGGAATACTGTTGGTATTACATAATTCAAAATCATAATAATAATGTTAAATTCATACAGTATTTCTAATGCAGCTGGATATTAAAGAAATATATACCTGAAAATGTGAGGTTAAATTTAAAAACATGGTTGCCACAGAGGGTGTGAGAGTGAGTAGCTAATGTACATTCATGTTCACTCCTACACTCTCTCCTTCAAGTTTGGACAACATAGAGGACTCTTTAATGATATCAAGAGTGGACGGGAGAAAATCTCTCGAATTTAGATATTACCAAGTTCTCTCACTGCTACAATCCAAAAAGATCATCAATAACACAGGCAAATTTAAAATGGAGTGAAACTATATAAATTCTGAGCATCTTAAGCATAAAAATTTAAAACACCACACTTACAAAACTGTACACGTAACAAATAATTTTCTCAAAAAAATTTACGCTTCACTGGCACATACAGCCAAAAAATTGAAAACAGCAGATTAATGAAATCTTACCCTTTGTTCAAATCATACTTTTCTCCGCTATTAGGATACACAACTAGTGGTACAGGGCAGTTTTGTCTTCCTGTACTGATACCAGTAAAAAGAGAAGTAACAAAGTTGGGGTTGACACAATTCACTCCAACTGCTACAAGCTGTGAAGAGTTCATATCCCAACAGGCTCTTGCTGCATCCTGAAACTTTTCTCCATGAGAAGTGTGTGTCTCATCCTGTTAACACATATACATTTAAAGATTTATAGCATACACTATAGTATAGTAATTGCACGTATTAATCATTAGCTATCCTTATAGGAAAAATTATAGCACATAATGTTGCCTCAGTTTTTTTAAGTCATGCTTCTCTCATGCTGTATGTTGGTAACAGTTTGTTTTCCTTGCAAAGTGGTTATTATCTGGACATAAGATTATATTGTGAACAGTGATAAAACTGAAATAACTAAATGTGCCAGTTATTAAAACATAAAAATTAAACAATTTCAGCCAAATCTGAAAATGTTTCCTTGAAAAATGTGTAATTCAATGTCAATGAATAGCTCATTAGTCTTGGTAAATTTGTGCTTGAAACGTATTCCTGTGTGATTTTATATATATATATATATATATACGCACGCACACACACGCACGCGCACGCACGCGATTATTTCACAGTATATGGGGCTTGAAATGTAATCTATATGATTTGGTACCATTGTGCTATTTAAAATAAGGTAACATGGTACTTCTGTGATTTCACTAATAAATTTGGCACTGAAGGACTAAACTATGTGCTATTCATTAAAAAATTATGCAGCATCTTGAAAAAGTTCCTTTAACTATGCATAGGTGGCAGTGAAGTAGTGTTCTGTTGGGGTCAATAAGATCCCAGTGTGTCCGGTTAATGCAGCTGCCTAGGGCAGGGCTGGCAGAGTGAAAGGATAGGGTTTTACATGTTAAATGATTTTAGGCCTGTCTCCGCTATCCAGAGGGAGGTGACTACTTCCCAGAGAATCTGAGTTTGTGGATGATTATTACAATACGATATTGTTAATTTTTATTTTGATGATTAAAATGCTAAGTCAGCTAAATAAAATACTGAATTTTGTCAAATGTATTTATAGACCTGTTTACATTTTTTATCTCAACAAATAAATTATTGTCACATGATTTTGCAATGAAATAAGATTAATTACTTCTAAATTTTAACATTGGAAGTAAATCAAATTTCTAGGCAACAAATCCTTGGACTTCAATAGGGATGGTCATCGATGGTCGATAGTGTTGAAACATCATGTGTTTGTATTGCTGTCCGATGGTTTTCCATTGATGGTGAAATATACGATACTATCAGACATCACGATAGTACTGAAACATTAATGGTTTTACACCGATGTATCGAGAGTATGTGATCCCCTAGCTCTACCTGGCAGGACAGTGGTCGTTACCAGCTTTCGAGTCTACAGAAAATATCTATCCGAGTAATAATAAACTTCTTTTTCTACAGTATGAATTTAGATGGCTACCTGCTGGACAGTGAACATGCCCACCAAAAGTAATTATTTTTTCATTCTGCTAATTTACATTTCGCTGTTGCAGGGTGAATGTCAAATGCAGAAGACTTGTGTTTCGTTTATAAGTTATTATTGATATCACTTCCAGAAGTTTGTAGTTTTGCCTTTTGTCATCCATGATTTTCAAATTGGGAGTTTCACATTGTTTAAGTTAATTGTTAACCCCTTAACTTATTTAATACTTTACAAACTATTTGTCCCATGATTTATTTATATATATATATATATATATATATATATATATATATATATATATATATATATATATTATATATATATATATATATATATATATATATATATATATAAATTTACTTTATATTTTACAATAAAACAAAATCCTCGAAAAAAAAAAAATTCAGGTCCTCTGATGCACTAGATACAATTGTCAAGGTTGACTTACCTTTTGTAAATAAAATTAATTAGGACAATCAAAGAAAAAAAAGGCAGCTGTTACGAATTTAATACAAAGCATAAATTTGTTGATATTGCATTATATTTATTTCAGTTGTTTTTTCCTGGCCTTATTATTTGCTTTAAATCACTGCTATAAATTGTAACAGATGTAATCATCGATGGACACAAACATTGATGTTTATTGTCGATACTATCGATGGTAGAAACAATCGATGGTTCACAACTGATGGATTCAAGTCATCAATGTTTACTGTCCAATGCCACCACCAATGTCCCATCCCTAATGGTCATTTCAAAGTCTACTTTTGATAGCAATCCCCTCCTCTCCCTTCCCCCTAAAATTGCTCCAGCACTTTTGACCACCCTACCTGAAAAATGAGCCAGAGTATACCACTGCAGCTATGTATCATCATATCACTTTGACGGATGACACCCTTTTAGTAATGGCGGATCATCATGGTCTGACTTTTTATTTGGTATGAAGACAGGCACACCAGGTTACTTTGATTTGCCTTACTCAGTGATGTACCGGTGCCTTGCAAGTATAAAGAACTGGCAGTGTGGCTTTCCAAATTAGAACATATTCGGAGGATGGCAAGTATGACCTTTCGTCTGATTGGATTTACTTTTACCTTTATACCTGGGTGACTGATTACATGTGGAAGCTGCTGAACCTGCTGTGGCACTGGTGGTGGCTGGTTGGTGCTGGTACAGTGACCTGGTGGTCTGTCGGGTCGGGTCGGCTGCGGTCCTAGGTGGGCTCTCTGGCTGGGTGCCCCTGATCCAAGGGTTAGCTATGCCAAAAGGGAATTTCTCAGCCCTCAGAAAGGCTTTTATAATAGGGTGAGTTCCCCTGCAGTTTTGACTGAAGCCTCAAACAAAGATGGTAAGGGAGCTGGGAAGGGACGCTTCTGCAAGTGGTGGGTGTGATTTGAGTTTGTTCCCGAGGGCTAGGACTGTTAAGTAGTTGGGGGTTTTGTTAAGCCCTTGTTTATACTTTGAAGTGGTAATTGCCTTTTTATCCCTCTTTTGAATACCACTCTGACAGGAGTAGGGCATGAGGAAGAGGACTACTAACAGCACTGCAAAGTTTTAAGCAGGCGACGTTTGACCCTAGCTAGGTGTACTTTCGCAAGTTGAAGTTGACAGACCAAGGTTGCTACCCTGTACTCCCTTCGTGCCTGGCATCAGGAGTGCGGTGGGCACAGAACGTTGGGTTAAGTAT
Source organism: Dryococelus australis (assembly GCA_029891345.1). Lineage (NCBI taxonomy): Eukaryota > Metazoa > Arthropoda > Insecta > Phasmatodea > Phasmatidae > Dryococelus > Dryococelus australis. Next base: position 97,129,967 of record CM056995.1, on the reverse strand, counting down.
GGCTAATAACTACAACTCCTGGGTGTGGGTCCACAAGGGGACAGGCCCCAAAAACTAGGCAGATACTCCCTCTGGTACCAGAAGCTTGGTGGACGAAGTATAACCTAGACTGGTTGACTAGCCGTCTTGGGGATTGTATTGCTAATGGTTGTGGCTCTACCTTCCTATACACCGGTGTGTACATAAAGGGTGGCCGTCTAATGGGTATGTATTATTTGACGTACAGGCGTCCCTGAAGGGGAGCTCGCAGTCTTGCACCAAGTTTTGGAAAATTGAGGTTAAGTAAATATTCCTCAGTCTCCTGCTTTATCCTTGATGGAACCGATGTCTAATTAGAAAATAGAACAACACACTTGGAATAATACTTGGCAGTTGGATAAAAATGTGTTTACTCCTGGAAAGAATAAACCCATTGGTACGTACTACCTCCTAACAAACAATAGTTGAACGGAAGTTAAACTATGGTTGACAGGTGAAGGTGACCTGTTTCTGAACTGCACAAAGTAGACTACTACGTGGCTATAAAAACCACTCAACTTAACTATCTAGTCTTGGTGTCCAGAAGGAACTAAAGCGATTTAAAACTAGCAAGAAAGTCAATCTTTCGTGTTGGCATTCCTGAAGAAACAAAGATATTTACGTACGGTTGATGACTTCTTTGGGGGTTGGCTTCAGAGGATCTCTGGAGAGTTCTGAAGACATCGGCTAAGGCGTTGTTGAGCCTCTGGTAGATCTGGAAGACCTGGATGAGAGTAGAGAGCCCCCAGTACAAGAGGTGGTAAAACGAGCTGCTGCTGATAGTTCCTTTGGCACAAGGAGTGCAGTGAAGGAACAGACTGGCACTTAAGGACCATGCACTGGTATTTACACTGGCCAGCTTGCCCTTGTCTGGGTGGTGTGACGTCCTCAGGGTGATGTCCCTGCCCTGCCAGAGCTTCAGCTGCGGCGGCACGAGTCAGTGCTTTTCCTAGTGGTGTCATTCCTTGGCACACTATGTTACTATGTAGCTTTGAAACATCATCTCGGCAGCTTGGTCAACAGCTCATTTATACTTGTGGAAATGAGCGTTCTATTTTATTCTGAGGTGAACAGTACAATTTCATGGCATCTGTAATAATAGCCCCTGCAACAAGGGATGTATTGTTACAATAAAAAAATCTTGTTTAAAAATTTTATTTTAAGTATATTTTTTTTGTTCCGACATTCTTCTTTTTTGTTGGGAAATCTTTTTTTTAGTATCTGGAAGAATTCTTATGTTTGAGTTAAAATAGGAGACATCTTTTTTTTTTTAAATTGGTTCCTTGAGATGTTAACAATATGGGTTTCAGCTGGTTGTTTGAGAAATTTTTCCATGATGTTCCATGATAATTGCAATGAAGAATTCTAGAAGCTGAATGCTGCATTGCCTCTTGCCAAGCTGCAGGATTCCACTATTTCTGTGATTTAATTAGTTTTCGAGGTAAAAACGTAGTTTATCTTTTGTTGCTGAAATTTTTCGGGAGGTTTCCACAATTTTTTTGTCCTGAAAGTTTACTGTGTGAGCTCTGGGACTGTTGCAGACAGCGGTTGTTTGTGCTTCGGCAGCCGCGAGCTTGGCAGTGTTGCCGGGGGTTAGAAGAAGGCGGCGTGCTAGTACAGCAGAGTTTTTGTAAGGTGCTGAGGGGTGAAGGGAGTGTCACGGCGAGTTCTTGCCAACCAGCTGTTGCTAGAGCAAATCCGCATGTCCTAATGGGCTACCGCCAGTGGTGTGACCAGTGACGTATAGCAAGGTTTGGTGGGGCTGGGAGATGACGACTTAGATGGACATGTTTTTCTGAGGCATGCGGCTTGGAGGAAGCCGTAAAGAACCATCCAAAGATGAGCTTTGTATTTGATTAATTGGTTTTGTTTTGATTGATCGCGACTTTTTTCCTGACTTCAGGAAGAATGGCCGTGGTCAATCATATGAATAATCTTGGTTAGACGTAGTTAGGAGTCTTAGTTGTCAAGAGTAGCATGGGGGAGAGACGAGAGAGAGGCTAGACATCTGTACTGTTAAGTTCTTTTAGGTATGACATCACTAGCCATAAATTTAAGTGTTTGAGTTTTTTGTCGTTAATTAGTTGAGAGATATTGAAGTGTAGGAGTGAGCTTAGTCTTAGTTACTTTTATTAGAGTTAGGATGTTATTTAAGGGTTAGGTTGTGAAGGTTGGTACCCTGTTTACGTTCTGTTGTTTTGTTTAGGATCGGTAGCCATGTAAGTTTCAGTCTTTGTTTATTTTTACTTTTACATGCAGTTTTCAGACAATTACTGGCCAATCAATGAGATAGGTAACTTGTTTTCCTTTATTTCTTGTTCGAGCATAAAGTAAATCTAGACTGAAAGCTGAGGCAGATTAATACATTTTGAAAGAGGTTTACTAATAGTTGTTTTAATTTTTAGTTTTCTTTTGTCGAAGTCTATCCTGATGTTTGAGTTAACTTAACCTCCAATGCTGACATCCCTTAAAAGTATATGGAGAATTAGAGGTAGTACTCCCTAATGTTGTTAGTTGGTAGTTTTTAAACTTTGAGACACCCCTTCCACAGTTCTTGTAATGAATTTAATTTAATTGTTTTTATAAGAGTCAAAACTGAATTCTGTTTTGGATTGTGCTATACAATTATTGTAAAGTAAATAATTAAAGTGATTATTTTTCCTTCTCACAAACTCTTTATTTCGTTTTATAAAAAAGGATTTGATGTCTCCAGTTTGTCTTAGCAATTAAATGTTTTTGTTTCATTGAAGGTTATTTTGACACCAACAACACTGTAAGATTCAGTTTACTGTTTGTTGATGTAGATTCTTGCAGCAACTTAAGCCAATAACAATACATAATTTTTTTTTTAAACAAGACAATTACTACTCCAAGAATACTCTAATTTTATTGTAGGCAAATACCCTCTGTTTCCATTTTTCTCTATGTTTATTCTCTTCTTCAAATTGTTATTATTTAATAGTTTATAACTTTTGTTACTTGTTATCTAGAGTTTATTAATTGTTATTTACAGCATTGATTGTTGCCTAATTTTTTTTTTTACTTGGAGTTGTTAAATTAACTGGCAAAAATTCAACTTAATGACACACATGGACCAATTATAATAGCTGCAACTTACATCCCCCCTAACATTGAACTTTCAGAAGCAGACTTAGAAGCCCTCCATACCACGGACCGAAGATTGATCTTAGGTGACTTCAATGCATCACATTCATCATGGAACTCACCGCAATCGAATTGAATGGGACCTGCATTGGCATAATATGATTTGCATAAACCACTCAAAATCCACGCACCTACAACCTTCACCTACCAAAAACCCAATACTACCCATTTCTCAATACTGGACTTCTTCATCTCAACATCCGACATATCTATCCAAAACATCCAAGTAAATTATTCCGGCACATCCGACCATTTCCCAGTAGTACGATTACTGGACTCTTGCTATCACTCACACCTCTACTTCCAAAATTTAATTTTCAAAAAGCTAACTGGGAATTATTCCAAAACACACTATCAGAATCAATAGACCTAAGCATTTCACTAAATAACAGCCAAGCTATAGATAACCAAATAGAAACCTTAACATCGACGATACATACAGCTTCAAACATAGTCATCCCAAAAGTTCATAATTCAAACATTCACCCCAACATTATCACCCTATATACAAAACTTACAAACACAACGAAACAGGACCAGAAGACTATGGTAACGGACAAGAAACCCATTACATCAAGATCATTTTCTTCAACTAAAAATACAATGCAAACAAGCATACTAAGAATGGATAACAAAAGAAGCAGAAAACAAATTAAAATCACTAACAATACAAGGAGGCACAATTTGGAAACACATCCGTTCATTCAAAGCCAAACTTCAGCACATTCCACCCCTCATAAATGGTAATGAAATCCATGAAGCCACACCAAAGAAAACAGAAGAGCTAGCCAAGACATTTTAAAGAGACATACACACAACCAAATCTTCCATAAGCTCTCTCTCTACCTCTAAGTAACAGTGAAGAAGAAGACAACAATTCCATGATATTATCAGTACTAGATCACACCCCAGAGACCAGATGAACTCACCTTCATCCTAACAAAAACTCTTAAAATTTCAACAGCACCAGGAAACAACATCACAAATTGCCATTTTTATTCATCTACCTAGAAAAGTCATAATTCTCTTGACTCGCATATACAACGCCACCATTATACATTCACATTTCCTAACCAACTGGAAGAAAGCTATCATAGTACACATCGCTAAACACAACAAAAATCACTCCATAACTGCTTCTTACCACCCAATAGCTCTTCTAACCACACTTTCCAAAATTCTAGAAAAAATTATTCTATAAAGAATAACAGAAACAGTCAACAAAAATCAACTTCTACCAAATTTCCAATTTGGATTCTGCTCAGACCACTGCACTATTCACGCCATAGTTAGAATCACCAAGACAGTATACACAGCCTACACCAAGAAACAGTGAGCAGGAGCACTATTACTGGACCTCACAAGAGCTTTTGACTCAGTACATCACCGTGAACTCATTGACAACATCTCTTCTACAAACCTTTCTTAACACATCATCCATCTCCTTCACTCTTTCCTAACCAACAGATCTTTCCAAGAATGAATAGAAAATCAACTTTCATCACCATATCATGCAGCAGCAGGCGTTCCACGAGGATCCCTAATAAGCTCTCTCCTCTTCGTACTCTATATCAGACATATACCCACTACACCCTACTCCATTATTTCATTATATGCAGATGACACGGCAATATTAGCAACAAGCAATGAAAAAGAAGAACTCTCATACAAATTAACATCCTCATTCAACACCATAGACTCCTTCACCACGGAAAAAACATGAGCAATCTACTTCTCACGGCTCAACTTAGACATTCCACCACCATCACTTCACTTGAAAGGCACAACAGTCCCATGGCAAACCCAAACAAAATACTTAGGAATTCTTATAGACTCAAAATTGTGATTCAAACAACACATCAAGCAGGCAGCATGCAGAGCAACAGGTACTATTAGAGAACTCACCCCACTTCTAAGTCCACGCTCCCAGATCAACTTACAGACAAGAGTCACCCAATTCAAATCATTCATCACTCCACTACTGACATATGCCGCCCCCATTTGTGTTTCAACAGCTGCCTATTACCACAGACCCATATATACAGCATACTACAAAGGACTTTGTGTTATCACAGCCCAACCTCCTCTCACCCATAGCATCGACCTTCTACATGCCACCAGAGTACCAGCACCAATATCCATAATAAAAACCATGATCAAACAATCCACCAACAAGCTCACAAAATCAAGAAATCCTCCCATAAAACAACTATCACAACCTATACCAGGACTGAATCCGCCCATATTTTTAACACTACACCTTAAAGAAGCAAGACCAGAAAACTTGATACCAACCAACCCTACAGAAGAAGAAGATGAAGAAGACTGAGAAGAAACAGAAGATGGAACACAAGAAGAAGCCTTCCCCTCACCACACCAAGAATCAATGTAACAAGATAAATGTAAAAAAAAATTTTGACAATCAAAACAATGAACTTAACCCTTTAAATGAATAACCCAGACAAACAAATAACTTTTTCACCAATGACGTAAATAACCCAACAATAATATTACATCCATTAGTTTTTAAGTATCAACAAGAACACACACATAAAAGCAGGCCAGTATACATTTGTAGGAATGGCTAACTATAATAACAAAAATAAATAAAAAAAGAGATGTTTGTTTTATGATTTTTAAGTTTTGAATAAATACTCAGCAAACAGCTGTGTTTTTGTTGGAAAATTCTGTGTTTTCTTTTAACTATCAATTTTTTTATATATTTTATTTTTGACTCAAATGATTAGTTCAAGGTATTTTCCTGTCTTTGTTGATGGTTTATCCAAGGTTCAAGTTATTCCTTTACATTCTCTCGTCTCACACCCATATAGATCAAAAGAAGGTATAGCTTAAGAGTTCAATGAACAAGTAGATGTATATGAGAGATAGTATTGGACAACACACCAATTTATTTTTCTTAACAGCACCCCTCTAACCACAAAGCAATCCCATCTCCTTTTTTCCTGTGCATTTTCCTAAGCATAGAGGGTGTTAATTCCCCCCCCCCCCCCCTTCCCTTCTTTCTGTTATCACAGTTTTTGTAAATTTTAGAAAATATCCGTTTTTTATGAAGGGGTTTTTTTTTTTTTTTTTTTTTTTTTTTTTTTTGGTTTAGTCACTCTTGTGGGGTGAGAAATCACAGAAGTACAGGATAAGAGATTATTTGTTTTACTTAAGGGCATCTGGGCGGCCCATTGATCTGTCCGGTGGTGGAGGCATTTTACAGTTCACATTATCTTCTAAGTCTGACGAGATTAAGGAGCTTGTTTTGATCGCCAAATTATTATTTGATTATAGCACTACAGTTCCAGATTAACTTAATACTGTTTTTATATTATTTTTTCTCTCGATTAATTACCAGCTTTAGATATGCAGTACCCATCTTTTGTCCTTTAGAAACTTCCCCTTGCAATCATAGGTTTAAGTTGTCGGATATTTGATGAATTATTTTTTGGAAACTTTATTATATTTTTGAGAAATGTAATCTTTCCCATCCAGTCTCCCTCGTTACAGTCCTGTATACACGTCTGGCAGATTTGTACTGTTAATTGGACCCTGGTGGTAGCATTATGAAGGTTCACACTAAAGAGGTGAAAAGTAGTTTTAAAAAGAGGACATGCATCAATTTTCAAACAAAAAGCCCATTGTCCATCTTTGCCCAGTCCACATTTCCACAAAAATTTTTTTGTCAAATTTTTAATATGCAGCTTGTAAATTGCTGGTAAATTAACAATTATAAACTCAAAAAAACCCAAACTCTTATTAACTTACTCTTACTTGTTGTCTTGTTGTCGCATGGTTAGTTCTTTATCTTCAAAAGGCTAACGCAGAGTGTTTTTTGTTTGAAAGCAATATTGTGAAAGGTAACTGAGACAGCCCAAAATCATTTAACGTGGAAAACCCTATCCTTTCCTTTGGCCAGTCCTGCACTAGGCAGCACACTTGAGAGTTACGAACTACACTCATTTGCAAAAAACTGATCACCTGAAGGCATCATCGCAGAGGCATGTAACTGGGTACAGGCACAGGAAAAAGGTAGTGTATACATAAAACATCAAAATATTGCACCACACGATGCATGTATTGCAGGGGCACCAAAACTTGTAGGATGCACTTAGTGTGGTGTTGGACAAGCCATAACATGGAGACATGTAGCAATATGGTCAGGTATGGAGGCATACAAAAATTGGATGTTCTCCTGAGGAAGATCCTGCTACAGCTGGTGCAACTGTCCCTCCAAATCCACCGTAGTTGCCACTGGCCGTAATTGTCATTCAATCTAGTCCCAAACATTATCGATGGGCAAGAGGTCTAGGGACCTTGCTGGCCAAGGAAGCATGTTGACAACACGAAGGTAGGTCAGAGATACCCATGCTGTGTGAGGCCGGGCATTATCCTGCTGGGAAACAGGGTTGTCAAGCTGCACCAGGAAGTGGAACACACATGGTCACAGAATTTCCTGGATGCATTGTTGCACCAACACTGCTCCTTCAAACACCACCAGTGGTGCGCAGAAATTGTGGGACATGGCATCCCATACCATGAACCTCTACCTGGGGCAGTGTGCTGCTCTACAATGAAGCATGGATTATGGCGCTGGTCAGGATGCCTCCATACTCAAACTCTGCAGTCAGCACCACTTGTCACCAACCCACAAGCTCCATGCTGCAGTTCACTGCAAAATGTCACAAGTTCTCAGTGATGCTCAAGTTGTAATGGCAGACATCTTAAGAGATGCAACTATGACTGATTCCGCTCTGCTAGCCACATGGATATGGTACTAGTGGACACAGGCATATCTCCAGCTGCTGTAACATGTCTCTGGATGGTGTGCAGCGATGCCTACGACATACTTACAACCTGTCGTACAGTGAAATGATCCTCCCTGCAGATGGTTAGCCGGGGATGACCCAAGACTTCTCAACAGGTGCATGCAACCTCCTGTTCCTATTGCATCCAACACTGACTTACAGTGTAAGCAGAATAGTTCCAAGTGGCAAGCAATGTACCAAAATTTCTAACCTGCCTCTTTGAGGCAGATGATGTGACCTCTCTCAAACTCATCCAGCTGAGCAAATGTTTGTGGAATGTGCTGTTGGGGCATACTGCATGTTCACTGCACTTGAGTCTGTGGCTCACACTGCTACTAAGGTCTTATTCAATGTCTTACAGCTACAAATGATGGAGAGACACGTATCTGTCCTAGCGGCACAGCCGCACAAGCAAACCACATTAAATGCAAATTGGACACGTGGGGCTATGGCGATACTGTGTGGCAAACTCCGCTGTACATGCACAATTCATTCTGGTAATCAATTTTATTTTGCAAATGAGTATGTCAAATTGCAGATACAAATTTAAAGACAATTATTCTAATAGGAAATATTGTTTCTGTATATTCAAATGAAAATAAAACCTTGCTTTTGCTACATAACACTAACAATGACATGAAAATAAACACAAGCATCCTAAAGATCTACTGCCACTTTTCTTGTGTGCAAGATTGCCACTCTTAAGAGTATCAACTACTGAACCAGCTATATGCAAGGGATGACACATAGGCCACAATCATAATGTTCCATCTTCATGACTGATTTATACTATACTGCTACAAATTCAAATTTACACTTAACAACATTTCATAAATTAGTATGCATGTGCTGCCATGTATATAATTTATTATGTGAGCAAAGCCTTCACAGCCATTACAATTATTCATGCAAAATATGTGAACAGTATTTAAATAAAAACAACTGTCAGTTTTAAAATGAAAGTACCAGCACCTTGCATGAAAATGAGAGCCAGGCCTTGTGTTGAGGAAACTCTTTCATCAGCTGTACCAACACTTCTCCCTCCATCTGGGCAGGGATAGTCTCCATGGCTATGAGGTCCACCCCAGCCTCCACCAAGGCCCTGACTCGTGGGCGATGCCAGTCGGACAACTCCCGGACGCTCACGCGCTCCACGTAGTCACCCGTGTACTCCGAGTAGTCGTGTAAAGACGCTCCATATGGCCCTACTGACCCCACTACTAGCGGCCTCTTCACTGCTGTGCACATACGAGCTAACATCCTCGACTGCCCTAGTGATGCACTAGCGGCTGTGCTTATCTTACTGCTTTCAGTATGGTTACTGTGGACTGCAAACCACTTCAGCACATCTCTTGTGCACAATTCAGTAAAAACTCCTCCCTTTAAACCATTCAGACCCAGTATACACAGTTGTGTACATTATGCACGTGTAGGTAATTTTTGATCCAAACTGCACACTGCGAAGTTCAATAATCAATGATCTTACCTGTGGGTAAATGATTCACAAACCACTGATCTATGTCATAACTGGTCCATATAACTTCAGCCGAATATATAGCCTACAGCTCATTGGCTGTGATGACCAAACAAGGTTTTGTGTTGACAAGTACAGCACGAATGATAATTTTTATTTACAACACCTGAAACTGTAGATTAAAGTTGGTCTGAAAGGGTTAACCTAATTTTCTGCACGAGTGTTACGATATTATAACCCTATTACTGTCACTCACTGACTTAATGAAATGCATCTTGGTCAGTTAAAAATGTAATCACATCTAACAAATATTATGAATAAATGAACTTTATACTTCCAAGAACATGACTATCATTTAAGAGCATCTTCTTCACATGTGCTTTGTCATTCAAAATTATATTTTGTTCACATCCAGAAATGGATATTCAACACTGAATTAGAAAAAGTTTACACAAGTAGAAAAAAGTGACAATCACAATTAAGTCAAAGCCAGTTTGGGAAGTTTTAACCCTGGAACTACTGAACAACTCAATTTTCCAAATCATACCATTTTTTATTCTTGCAGTTTATTCACTCATATGTAATGCCTTCAAAAATGATAAGTTTTACCTTCCTTATACCAAGGTTATAATTATACATTTTCATATCCAAAATGTATAGAAACACAACGGGTTCTCTGCAGTCATAATAAGAAAGGCGTCTAGCTAAGTTTATAGTGGATAAGATTATGTACAAAAATAACTAAAACTTATGATAATTTACTCATTTTAATTTTACACTTTGAAATATAAACTCAACATATTACTGATACGAGAATATTGCAGTATATTAGACATTGTTCCCATTAGCAGTGCAACATAATTTTAAAATGCACTTAAATTTGTTGGATTGACACACAAGTTCTTTTTACTTGAATTGTTCTTTCGATTAATAATCATTACATCTAAAAACAGACATTTTTGTGAGTTCTTAAATTGAGGTAGAAATTCTTTCCTTCTTTAAAACTACATAAGGCTATTAGTATGCTTTTAACTAGAATAATTATTTGAATTTGCAACATTTGTAACAATTGTATCTACAGCTCCACTTAGAAGCCCCACTCAAAGCAAAGCCAAGCTTCGGACAATCTTTAACTGAAATTCCACTTGCTATGTGTAAAATTAAAGTTGGACTACAAAAATTATAAATGACTTTGATGGATAAGCATTTCCAACAATACAAAGAAAACTAAAATTTTTAGTACAGAAATATGTATATATTCATTATTTGTTATTTTAAAAGTATTTCTTTATTTCATAGTCATAATCATTTGAAAGTGAAAATATTCGTGCACCATTTTGCTTGCCATGGATACATTCTTTAGCAATAAACTTGAAACTTCCATCAACTACGTCACCTTGTAAAAGAATATTAAAAAACACTATATCATTCTGGTATAGTAGCTACGAATACTGAAAGAATTTTATCACAACAAATATAATTAATTTCAAAAATTTAATTTTCTCTAGTCCATTGTAGGTAAAGGTATAGAGTATATGTATCTTTTAGGTGAACTTCTGTATGAAAAACACACTGATGTAATTAATATGTCTGTAGAAAGAAACTATAATAAAAAAAAATACACACTGATTTTATATTTTTCTTCCAAATACTGTAATTTGTCAAAACTTCTGACTTAAAGAGCTACTGTCTTTTCGTAACATGCAGAAAAAATTCAACCTGCCAAATGCTTTAGTTAATCTTAATTTTCTAAAAATATTTTTATTTACTTTTTAAAGGAAGCAATAAAAAATTCATTTTTGTAGGACACATTTCACAGAATAACTGAATAAATCACACAAAAAATAGGGTAGATGAGAAGTTGCAGTTACGAAATAAACGTACAGAATGTCCATAAATTATCACTACAAATTCAAACGTCAATAAAAAATTACCCAAAGGTGTTAGAGATATGCTGTTTTTTTTTGCACGTGAAAAAGCATTTCCCCAAGATTTGTATTGAATTTTTGTTTTCTATTCAGGTGTGACTACTAATTCACCCAAATTATCACTCCACAAGAGAAGGCTCAATGTGTGTCTTGGTTTATTGAGACCAAATCAGACACACACAATTACAGGACCTGGTATTGTAAGGACCCACCTGCACTATCCACAAAACAGGAGTGGCACCATAAGTTTATGGGAACTGGCAGCGTTCTGTATCAGAAGGGTGCCAGCTGGCCACACGTGCTGAAGACATTGACCGTGTGCGTGCTGCATACATGCATACCCCTAGTAAGTCGGTTTGCACTGCTGTAAGCAACTGCAGTTACCCCAATCAATGGTACACAAATTTCTACACAAGCAATTACGACTCTATGCATACAAAGTGCAGCTGGTTCAAGCTCTGCAACCTGACGATGCACGGAATTTGCAGGCGACATGTTGCAACGCATTGACAAAGCTGGAAGATGACAGCTTCCTCAAGTGAGTTGTCTTCAGTGCCGAAGCAACATTTCATGTTTCCGATGTACTCAACTGGCATAATGGTAGAACCTGGGGATCAGAACACACTCATGAATCACATGAGATTGTGCGTGACAGCCAGAAGGTGAATGTGTGGTCTGGTGTCATGTGTGATCACATCATTTGCCCATTCTTCTTCACTGAAAGAACTATCACATACAAGGTGTACCTGGGCATGTTAACAGAATTTGTGATACCACAACTGAAAAGCATATAAACCTTATGTCATCTTTCAACACGATGGAGCACCCCACACTGGGGTTTGGCTGTGCGTGAATCCTTGAATCAGATGTTTCCTGGACGATGGATTGGCAGATATGGTCCAATTACTTCGCCACCTCGCTCACTGAATATCATGCCTTGAGACGTCTTCTTATGGTAAGGACATTATGTACTACTAACCTGCTAAAAATTTGGATAAACTGTAGCAAAGGATTGTAGCAACCATTGAGACTGTCGACGAGAGAATGCTAGTGCGGACATGGCAGGAGCTGGAGTATCGTTTTGACATGCTTCGGGCAACAAAGGGTGCATATGTACAGGTCTACTAAATTATGTTTAAAAATTTTGGAAAATGCTCTTTTACATGCAAAAAGTCACATACCTCTATCACCTTTAAGTAATTTTTCATTAACGTTTGAAGTTGTAGTGATAATTTATGGACACCATGAATAAAATAGTTATATACAGGTACTTTATGCAACAAACAATTTGCTTGAACTTAACATTAGTGTTCAGAATTAACTACTTACAGAAGAATTCCAGTATTTGTGTGAATATGCGCCCAAAAATTAAACAAAATTCAAGATGAAGGAAAGACTACAGTCAAGGTCTTTTCAGTTTTGAAAAAATTAATCTCCAGCCACTTCTTAAACAAAATTCAAAATAAAACTGTTAAGGAGACACATGCTGAATAATGAACAAAGCACATTACATGAGTTTACATTTAAAAAATATATTATTCCTAGGAAAATAGCATTATTTTCTTAGAAAAGTCCTTTAAGAAAAAACGCAAGGAATTAGTTGCAACACGTGTTTTACAGTGAAGATAATGTTCCACAACATTGATTATACACTGTACTGTATCAACTTTTCAGGTGCAAAAATCTTCAACCCTTTTCAGGATGTTAATCACAGCATAACTGGAAGTCCAACAGACCTTTTATAGATTACAGTACCTAATTTTTGTATTTCTCTTGGGACCAGTTTAATTGTACTAAAGTCTACTTTTTATTCTGTATTTTGAATATTTAAATACAATAAATGGAAATGAAATTTGTTCTTATCTAAAAGTAATCTCTTTTGTGTTAACAAACATTAACAAAAATGTTTAGTAATTCAAAAACTTTAATGATTCCATTAAGAATGTATCAAATGTTTCTGAGAACATTAAAAAATATTATACACAATTAATGGCTATTAAATTTTTTTGTATGCATGTTCTCCATTTCTCTCTCCTGAAGCAAAGTAATTTTTTGTGCATTTTGTTTTCACATTCATTAACAATTTTATAAGGTTTTACACCATAAATCCCACCTCTGCTGTCCAATTTTCTTATGATGTTACACCAAGTTCGTGACTTCATTTCTTCACTATATATATATATATATATATATATATATATATATATATATATATATATATATATATATATATATATATATATATATATATATATATATATATATATATATATATATATATATATCTACATGCACACACACATGCATGCGCACACACACACACACATGCACCCCCCCCCCCCCCCCCTAAAACAGCCTTATTTTTAAAAATGGTAAAACAAATTCACCAGAATTAAATTTTGTACAATCATATGCACTGTTAAGATCCACCTAGAGATTGACAACAAGTACTGAATCAGCACAAAGTTGTTCAGACTCCACTACAATATGGAAGTCCCCTTGTCCTTTATCTTTTTTTTTGCATATGTGTGCAATGTAGAACTCAATGCAATGCAATTAACTACAACTTATAAATTACATACATGAAATATGCAAGATTAATTTTCATAACACTGTTCTGAATCACCATTATAAGTATTTTCATACCTTCAATAATTGATTTTCCAATTATGTAACATTTAAATTTTAAAATAAATATAACTTCATTTCTAGCTTCCCAGGAATGCATGCTTCCCATTAGTTAGTAGGCATATGGAGCGACTGAACACAACTGCTCGAAATACGCGGGTTACAGCAGGACATCACACATTTAGCACATCCCCAGTATTTTTAGACCAACAGACACATGCAAATTATACTATGATCTGAAAACAAAATAACAAACACCAATAATGCCAACATTAATCAGTAAATCATTTGGCAACCAGGCCCTGATTATGCTATCTTGGCCCAATCTCGTGCACCAAAGAAGAGCCAATTCAATTTAAAAAAACACCCTTAGAAGTTGCTTGTCCGAATCTACCCTGCAGTTAAACTAGCCGAAAAATAAAGCAGACCCATTCGCTAGCTCACGATCAGGCGATAACATGCATCATCAACACATAAATAACTGAGAGAATATCTTATAAACTTGGAAGCAACTGCTTGTTTTACCAGTCATTATGAAACTTATAAATTATTAATTCAGTTACATCTAATATAAAAAAAACCCCTTAGAAACACATTTTTGGTACATGAAAAGAATTCATACTTAAAACATTCTTACACAACAGTAATATCTGTATGTTTAAATCAAAATAAAAATTTAAACAAGACAACCAATGGTAGCATTGGAGGAAAAGAACATTAAATGTATATCTTTTCAGGATCTCCTACAATGCACAACTATGCACGAAGTCAGATTGTGAGTGATAGGTACTATCATGGTTTATATTCTTGAATTTCAGAACATATTAATAAAAATTGTGATGCATAAGTTGAGTTGAGATTTTTTGGTTGACACTTAACAACGGGGTCTCGAACATAGGTGATGGTGAAATGAAGTGAAGATGGAACAGTGGCAGAATGAAAGGGAGGGGGAAATGGGAGTGCCTTGAGAAAAGCCACCTACCAATGGCAATGTTCACCACATATCCGATATCTGAAAGTCTGGGTGACCCCTCCAGAAATTGAAACCAGTTTGCCTGCCTTGGCAGGAGGCGACTACTATGCCACTGCTGTCCCCTTATAATGAACAGGAAACTGGCAGGGAACATATCACTCAGCTACCAATAATTATTTAAAATTTTTAAAAGTCACAAGCATAGGTACTTCTAGGTTGGGATTAGCAAATAGAAAAATAAATAAACACACCAAACATTATTTTTCAGGCTGATGTACAACTGCAAATTTAATTTGTTGTAATTAGCCAATTCAGATGCTACTGACGGAATGATGCAGTTCGCCTTGTAGCTGCATTTCGGTGACTGGGTATCTGCAACATTCCCACCATGCCCGACTAGGAAACTGCAATCAGCGACCAGGGGAACCAATTCAAGAACTATGGCAAGACATACGGCTCTCATCTGTTTCTCAAGGGCTGCTCTGTGAAGACATGCAATGTTATTGCAGTCAGATTTTTTGTTGATGCTATTGCTGACACAGAGGTTTGGTAAGCTGTATGCCTGACTGCACCTCACACCATGAAAAAGGAATCTGATGCCATACTGGTGAAGAGCATGCTGAATGATGTTTTTAGTCAGGTGATTGTTGACACAGGGGTGACTATAATGGTGGTAAGAGTGGACATCCTCGGGCCTGTCCTCCCATGATTGTCCGATGAGAGCATGGAATGCTGCTAACTACTGTACCGTGCAAGACCACACCAGTTAGAGGTAAGGTAAGGGTACTTTTAAAGTGTAGTAACCTAGCATAGAGCACAATATTTACATAGTATAAATACCAGACGAATGCCTTTTCAGACTAAATGGGTTACATAAGCCATGGTGCCATATCGATATTCAACTGGGGGTGCTACGGACAGACAATGCTGACTATGGCAGTGTCAACATGACAAGATTTATCTATGCCAATGTACTGCTAAGTAGTGTGTAGTCAGTTGACTGTACTCCCTTCTTCTGACAAAGATGTTATTCCAGCTAGATGTCAAGGAAAATTCATAGGCGACTGGGCATAATTAAACCTGCTCAGAAAGGTGGCATTCCACAAGATGATGTCATTTTAGCGAGGACTTTGGTCTATTCAAACTCTGACAGTTTGCCAGTAAGGATAATTAATTAATCTGACAATGCTATCAGTCTTGAGAAAGGAGCAATGATTAGAATTTGCAAGCAGGTCTCACAGGTACATCAAAATGTTCCTGAAGCTTTGATGGCACAAAATACTGAATGTCCCTACCAGATGTAATGGGGCAACTGCTAACAAGAGAAAACATCAACTGGTGACAAGAGAAGGCTGTCTACGAATTACTACAAAGAAATGGGGGTGCTTTCTCTTGTGAGCCAAATGACCTTGGCAGAACTAATGTTGCATGCCATCACATCGACACAGGGGATGTCAAGCCAACCACCAAGCTACCACTAACTTCACATTAGACAGTTGATGGGATTCTGAAACAAATGGAGTTAGATGTGATAGAACCATCATAAGTCCATGGTCTTTTCCTATTGTGCTTGTTAAAAAAATTTGGCTCTATGAGATTTTGCACTGCTTACCACCAACTCAATGATGTGACCAAGAAAGATTCTTATCCACTCCTCCAAGGATAGACGACCCACTTAACAGCCTAGCAGGTTCATAATGATTTTCTACTTTGGGCACAAATACCAGGTAATGGCAGTACGAGGTTTCCCCAGAAAACAAAGAAAAGACTGCCTTTTGTGTTCAAGGGAAAGGAACCTGGCAATTCATGGTAATGCTCTTCAGGTTATGCTATGCCCCTGCCACCTCTGAACATTGGATGAAGAGTAAGTTCTCCCCTTAAGGTGGTCACACATTAATTACTGTAGCATGTAACGTAACCCGTAACCTGTAACATGTGTTTGTGGGACTCGTAACCACTTATCGTAACAAAACTTGGTTACGGCGCTCAGCACAGGTTGTTCCCACCCAATGTTAGTATTTTGTGCCGCACCAAAAAGATGTCATTGATACGGGTACCGTTACGGGTCGAGTGAGTTTGGGCATGCTCGTATATCATTCATACGCACCAGACCTTAAGTGTAGCTTTTGCTCAGTGCAGAAATAAGTTCTGTAAGCATGGAATGGAGTGAAGAAACCACCATTGAATTTATAGACATCTATAAAAGTAAGGAGATTATATGGTATCCCAAGCATCCTTTGCACAACAGCAAAATTAAAGAGATTTGCTGTATGGGAAAAGATAGCGGCAGTTGTCGGCAGACCTGCAGAGGACTGCAAAAAGAAAATTGAGGAGGAGTTGTCCTTCAGAAGAAAGACTATGACAGTGAGGAAGAGCATGGGAACTGGGAGAGGTGAGTAGTTAAAAATTTTTAATTTTAACGAACTTTGCCCATAGCCAGGTTTGAATAGGTCTGTTGTTCGAATAATTGTACACTATTTACCAAAAAGTAATTGGGCACTCATGAAGATAGGTCATTCAGTACGTCAGTAGACTTGTGTTTCACGGCCTTCGGGGTAGGACCGCTGGTGTTTGTCCGTGGTAGCAGGAGGCCCATTGTAACATTCTGGATAGTGAAATGCTCCCAACATTGTGGTGTATTTTACGGAATGGACCCGTGTTACTTCCAGGATGACAATGCCAGGTGCCATGTTACAAGGGCTACTATGTAGTAGTACGCCAACAACAATGTTCGCCGATTGGACTGGCCCGGCCATAGCCCCGACCTCAACCCTATAGAACATCTTTGGGACTAATTGGATAGCTGGGTGAGGGCTCGTCAAGTGCGGCCAAAATCCATTGCTCAACTCATGGAATGGTTGCAAGAGGAATGGCGACGAATTCCTGTGGATGTCCTGCAAACACTAGTAGAGAGCATGCCAGACAGGGGAGTAAATTTAACATTCTTCCCACAACTGCTGTTATAGCCGCAAAAGGTGGCCCTACGAGATTCTAACGGGGTGACAACCACCGAGCAAACAATGTGGACAGTTGCCCAATTACTTTTTGGTAGATAGTGTACATACAAACTATGAACTGGTTAGTTCATTCACGGTAAGCTCACATTTCTCGAAACAACCTTTGAAAAATTGCCTCAGGTGACAGGGTTGTTTGGTTTTTAAGTAAATCAAATTTCATAAATAATGAATACTGTTATTAACATTTTATTTAATTTTTAATTTAATTATATTTTATGCACATTTTGTCTATAATTCTTTAACATATCAGTTATTCTGAATACCAACTCTTTTATTTGTACCATATTTAAAGGAGAAATGTTATTTACAATAAATGTTTTTACATAATTGGAGTAAAACACCTACTGTTGGAACATGTAGGTATGTTCAGTTGTTACAGTTAGTTAATTTTTTGTAAATGAACGTTAAGTTTACAAGCATAATTTGTTAATGTATCTTTGTTCGCAGGAAGAGATGAAGTGTACACTAGTATCTGGTATGCTTATAACAGTTTGAAGTTCATCCAAGACAAAAACCAACCACGGGAAACCTTGGCAACTCTAAGTTATTTATATAGTATTATGGTATCACTATAGATAAAAAGCGATGCATGGCAACCAGATGTCCTGATTTTGAGGACGTGTCCTGGTCCAGTAGATACAATTTTTCTTTCAGACAGTTTTAAACATATAAGTTGCATAAATCCAGAGTTTGTATAGGAATATTAATTTGTGTACACATTTATTGTGACCACCACTTGTCTTGAAACATAATTTCCCATGAAAATGTCTCTGCATTAGCATATGCCATCTAATCGCTGTGAATCAATCTATAATGCAATATACGCGACAATGATTATGCATAGTCATTTTGCCATGCAATTCTTCCTTCATTGATAAAGAACGTAACTAATTCTTCTCTCAATTCCTCTGCGTTCAAAGGTGGTTTCCGGGGAACCCTTCCAAGGGGAAGAATCGAAGTCGTAAGTTTATTGCCTGTGGCTCTCCAACTTCCTTCATTCACTAGTCCTATTTCAGTGTCAAATGTGCCAGGTGGAGTGTACTTAGAAACCGAATCTGGTTGTCTTCATAAGAAGTTATGCAAGCTAGCTATTGCCATTACAATGAGTTGTGCTTAGTCAGGTTTCAAAAGTATAGGCTTCCGAAGCACTTGGAAAACTGCTGACGCGAAGCCAAACACATCTTCAACAACTCTACGGGCTCTACAGAGCGTGTAATTGAAAACGTGTTGCCTCGAGCCCTTTCGATGGAACCCTGGATACACTATCATAAGGTTCTCCATCATGGCAAAAGCTTTGTCTCCAATAAAAAAAAGGGAAAATTTCCTTTTTATGTGTGTGTAAAGGTTAAGGATCAGGAAAGTTCAGGGACTTAGTTTCAAGTTTCTTGTAAAGGTCAGTGTTTGAAAAGACCCCAGTGTCCGAAAGCCTACCTCGACATCCAACATCCACATATATGTAGTTGTAATTCACATCAACCAAAGCAAATAGTACAATGCTAAAGGTGCCTATATAGTTGTAGAATTCACTTCGACTGTTGAAAGGACACTGTAGTGGTATATGTCTCCCACTGAGTGCAGCCAAAGTATGTGGGAAATTTCACATTTCTTCATACTGTTTTGTCATTAACAGCCACTCAACCTTTGTTTTTGGAATCTGAAAAGGAAGTTGAAATGAATATATGTTAATCCAAAAAGATAGTTTATAAACAATTATATTATAGTTTTTCCTGTTTTAATGAATTTTATAGCACTATTCTCATTTGAATGGTAATATTATTTGCATACTACAAGGAAGATGTAAAATATACTTATATTGATTTGTGGGATTAAATTTATTGGATGAAATACCACGTTCTTAATTAAGGCATAGTAAGAAACATTATAACAGTTTATTTTTGCAAAGAATCTCATATGCTTGGAATTTATATGACATGCCGTAGTAATCTGCTTTAATCAGAAACGTGTATAAAATCCCTTTATGGCAATTTGAACTTTAACCTATGTACACCTAGTGAGCCAACAAATTATGTGCCATAAGGTTTAGTTTTAATTACATAATGCTATAATGACAGATTAATCAATTTATTTTATCAGATTTAAAATATTTTATTCAGGCCTTCTAAATGGGAAAAACAGCATATTTGGAGGTCTGCTTTCACAAACGCAGTGATAAAATATAATTGAAACTATGATACAAAGTTGTGTCTGTCCCTGTGTCATATAACTTGACCACCAAGAAACAAACAATGGTGACTGATAAAATTCTAACATGGATTCTCACAGCATATTTCAGAAAATTTACTACAGCCTCATATAGTGCTAAGTTATAGTGTATCATGACATGTAAGGGATTCCTTAAAGGGCAGTATCCCACCATTTTGAATTTATTATTTTTAAGAAGGTGCAACAAAATTTTTAACACAACAATGCATAGATAATAACTTAGTACATATCCTGAAATCCATATGTGTAGTTGCTGTTACTATCAGCTATAAAATCGGCACCATTTACGAATTGTTTATTTACGCTTTCCTTTTATCTGCCAGAAACTAACAACGAGTACAGCTACAATAGTTTCAGAATGCTTGGAACGCTGTTGTCTAAGTTTTGTCATGCTAATCATCTTGGGAGTCTTCTAAAAATATTTCGCAAACGAAAAATAAAACAAATCCAAGATGGCGAGGATGATTTTGCCTTAAAGGTGCCATATAAATAAGCATAACCTTGAGAGTAGTACCATATATCATTGTATATAGCTTGTGAGAGACATGGGTATTCCTGCAACTTATCAATTGTTTAAATTGTTTCAGATACCAAATGAGATGGACTCTTCGCAAGAGGAATGAAATGCAGACCAGCCCGCCACTGTAGAGGAGAATACGTCTGGCACAGCTAGTCAGCCACAGCCCCCACCCCTCCAAAAATGTACATCGGCAAAGAAATGACAAAACCAAAGTGATCGGCATATGGATACAACCTTTCATCTGTTGACTTTCACCACTGCAACAGCTGCACATAAAGATAACTCTGAATATTTTGGCAACATGATAGCAGATAACTTGAGGAATTATGATACTCTGAAATGATGCACAACACAGAAAGCTATTATGGCCGTGTTCCTGGATGTAGAAAGAGGTCATTTTGATCAACAACCATTATCAGAATCCAACTTACGTGCTCCTTGCTCCTTGTCAAATAATCCACTTTAGGCTCCTCATTACCATAACTTTGATACCGAACATCAATTACCTCATTGTTCTGCTATGCAAACCTCAAGCTTCAATCACCCACAACTAGTTTCACCTTCTGCTGCCTACAGTCAACATATATCTTCATCTACAAGTTCTCCGAATATAAATACATGACCAGACCACGACAATTTCAATACCTAACACTTAATATCTTAACTTCTTCAGCCCGAATGTTTGTGTTTGAAACATATATATTATGAGTTGTAGTTAAAGTGGAAGTTAAAAAAAATTAACCAATGAACATTTATGTGTAGTAGTCTACATAGAAAAATACCCTGAGTTTTTGTATGTAAAGTAAATACATTTTTTCCTTATCTGGATGTGTCATCTCAATCCTTAAATAAGAGCAGCGCATACTTCCAGAATGATGTAGCTGATTGCTTGATTTTAAATCTTGGACAAGTACCGAAGACTTGCGGCACTGTACGCTTCTCTGCCTGCATACAGTTCTGTTCACCACCAAAGTCATGATTTTTTTCTACCTTTAAGAGCATAATGGATATAAATGTATGCTGCTGCAGCCACTTACACATCCATCTCAATTGCTCTCAACACACCGAAAACAGCAATGCCTTGATACAGGTGATTTATTTTGGCCTCTAACAACACAACATATCACATTGTTGATGCAGTTATGAGTTACTTTATGTGCTACGGTAACTAATGTGTGACCATCATTAAGCTGTCCATACACAATCAGTTCACAATCATTTCCAGCATGAAGTCGGGACTGTCAGTCCAAGCGTGTCACTCTAGGAGTGTCAGGAATTGGCCACACACGTATCACGCCGAGAGCGGCTATGGACCGCACTTAGCAAAGCAATTTAATGCAGAGAGGTAGACGTGTATAAGAAAAGTACTACAGTGGCTGTGATTTTGTTGTTAGGAGACGACGAGGAACATAAGAAAAGGAAATGGCGAAGTGTATGGGCTAAACATTGGTTACAACAACTATGCAAATATTCCCTGA
This sequence comes from Dryococelus australis, assembly GCA_029891345.1. Taxonomy (NCBI): domain Eukaryota; kingdom Metazoa; phylum Arthropoda; class Insecta; order Phasmatodea; family Phasmatidae; genus Dryococelus; species Dryococelus australis. The sequence goes on along the minus strand of CM056995.1, from coordinate 97,107,732 downwards.
ATGACTATAAAATGTATTTGCGGATGAGCTCAGAGTATTTCGGAATGCTTCTGTGGCATGTTGAGCCCTTAATATCCAAACGGAACACGGTAATAAGAGAGGCAATTCCCACTGAAGAAACTGGGAGATTGTTGGAAGACCTGAAATTCTCAACAGCTATTCTTGTGCAAGCTCTTGGAAAAATCATCCCAGAGACATGTGACGTGATATTTGAAGTATTGAGGGAGGAGTATATAAAGGAAAGAAATTGAAGTACAACAAAAATTCAATTTATTTATGGTATACATAGGCCTATTAGTTGTATTAAATAATGTTTAATCAGGGTAGGATAACACACTAAGGAAATCCTTGGGAACCCTGTTGCCAAACCTTTGCAAATCTATAAATTATTTCCTTGTAGAATTGCACTTTTCATAAGGAAATCAATTGTAGTTCTACAAAGAAATCCTTGGGCAGCAGGGGTTACAAAGAATGTCTTTGTAAAAGTACAAAAAATGTTGAATGAATAGTGACAGCAGTTCCAATCTGGCGGTATTACATACTAGAAGCTCTCCGACGAATTTGTAGGGCTAGGTCCATACTAGGAAAGACCAGGAAGTTGTTCAGTTCCTTGGTTGTATGTGTTTTGAGCACTATAATAATTGTAATTGTGAATGGTGGGAGTGCTAACATGAGATACTCTGTTAGCCTGTTTAACATTCCAAGGAAAACCGCCTCGTTAATAACTTTCTCAACAAAAAGTTGTTGTTCCCACATTTTTGCTGCGACACGTTTGAAGTACAAGTCAATCCATCCCTGCTTCTCAGCTTTTGCCAGCAGCAACTCTTTCGCAGTGTCCTTTGAGGCACCGCTCTTACTATCAATTCTCTTCCTCTTCCCAGTTGTGCTCTGAGATAGGGGAAGGTTAGAGTAATCATGCAATAAAGAATAAAGTAATGTATGATAATAACAGATCACTTAAATGATAAACATAATTTGTTTTTAAGTTGGGGTATTATGACATGTGCAGATTAGTGTACGTTGAAGGCGTCTCCTAGGAGTGGCTTGGCATATGCTGCATGTTGTTTGAAAATACAAATTAACATGCACTACATGTTACATTTTCTATGATACTGCGAATAAAATTTGCTAAAGGTTTCACCTAGTGAAATATCATGGTTTTGGAGGTTCGCTTGAGAAAAAACTGTAATGAAATTTAAATCTCATATGTGCTACAACTTTTGCATAGAATAACAATTGGCACATCAGCATAGTTTGTTAATATTGTCACAACAGTGTCTGTCTCGGCAATACCTTTCACATACTAGGTGGTCACCTACAAAGAATAACAATTAAAAAACATTATGTTCATTATGTTTCAGTTCCCAAGCAACGAAAAGGAATGGGAAGAGGTTTTGGCGAATTTCTACCACAGATGGAATTTTCCCAACTGTGGAGGGACACTTGATGGGTGTCATATTGCAATATGTAAACCAGCGCACAGCGTATCGTACTATTACAATTACAAAGGCTACTTTAGTATTGTATTGCTGACTTTGACCAATGCTAATTATGAATTTGTAATGATTGAAGTTAGGACAAACTGACGCGTATCCGATGGGGGAGTATTGGAGAATACATTACTTTGTGACAAACTTAAAAATAACAAACTCAAACTTCCTGACAACAGAAACAATATTGGTAGATTGAATTTTGTTTTTATTGGCGACGAGGCTTTCAGCCTTGGCGAACACGTTCTCAAACCTTTTGCTATGCGTGAACTCAATCCCGAAAGAAAGGTATATAACTACACGAGCAAGCGCTACGGTCGAAAATTAGTTCGGTGTAGTGGCAGATTCCGTGTACTGCACACAACAGGTAAAGCTGAGTCTGTAGTTAAGGCTTTCTGCATACTGCATAATTATCTGAGAAGGAATTGCAGAGTTACCTACTCACCTTCTACACTCATTGACGGAGAAGACATTGAGGGAGGCACAATAACAGCAGGCTCTTGGCGAAATGATTTACCAACAACTACATTGAGTGAATTGCACGTAGGCCATGCACAAATTTCCACTGAGAAAGCCAAGCATGAAGGGAAGAATATGTATTGTATTTTAATGACAACGGCAAGGTAGCCTGGCAAGACAGGATGGTTGGTGCTAGGTATGGCGTAGATAACTATTTCAACAGAAACCAGTATTGTAATTTAAAATTATGTTCTACACATAAGAAAGTCTAATATAATCTCAATTGTTTTGAAAGGCAAGTGTTAGTAACAATACATGAACCAATACCATATTGTGTACTCTGACTTACGGATAATATTTTGGTATTAATGTTTACCTGAGTTGTTATTCGTTTCTCCTCAACTGGTAACTGTACATTCTCGGTGTCATTTCCTATGGGTTCTGATGCCGCACTTTCCTCGTTATCATCTGGAATGTTCGAAGATGACTTTCTTGGCCTCTTGATCTAAAGTGAAGCTCAGCAGGTCATAGTACCATAATTTTGGTACATATATGTCCTCTGTTGATGCTCCAGATCAAAAATTAACCATGAAACAATTACTTATTTATCACTGTTAATTAAATAATTATTCGATTGACAAATAAAAATGTTTGCTGATTTTTGTTTCATCATTCTATCTAACACCCAAATGGTGTGCAGGATTATGTTGCATAATATTTTTCTTTGTAATTGCTTTGTGTAGCTTTACAGCCATTATTACTGCATTGCCTGTGTACTAAATATCATGGAAGCTAAATATATGTATTGTTTATTAAAGAAATGGCTACTTCACGAAATAAAAGGTTTTTGACCAACACTTGTGTAACTTACTGTGAAAGTAAACATACCTTTTAGAGGCCATAACATTTTTCATTTCCTTCCTGACACATCCTCGAATTGCATAAATTTTTGATTTTACAGACTCAACATTTGATTCTTCATGAACTGTTTTCGCAAGCATGACCATTTTTTGGTACGCCTCTTCTTTCTTGTACTTATTGCTGTATTCCAGACTTTTTACCATCCACAGTTCTGGTAAAGACTGCTACAGATGTATGAAATCCGTCATAAATTCAACAGAGTTCAGTTTCTGCGAGCTTTCCTTCGCAGACGTCATTGTTGGTAACGCAGTACAGCTAGACAGATACTCTCTCAACCTCTGCAACGTGACTATGCAGTCGCTTGCCCTGTGTGACACGCGCATCCATATATCACCTTCTCACATGCACAGCACATGCGCCTGTTGGTCCAGGAATGTGCCAGCACAAACACAGTTAGTTCTGTCGCAGTCCTGGCGTGCCATCAGTCCAAAATATCAAACAGGTTTGATTCTTCACTCCTGGCATGACACGCCAAAAAGTGGCATAACACGCCATTAGATTTGGCATGAATTATCCCACACACGGTCGGTTTTGGAATGAGCAGTTGGACTGATAATCCTGACTTCATGCCGGAACTGATCGTGTATGGGCAGCTTTAGACATCTTCCAGGTGTACCTAGACACTGTGGTCAGATGAAGAACACTTGAAAAGCAACTACCATACCTAGACTTTTGTGTTTCAGAAAGTAGCCACAACCAACTGAAATTGGTTCCTAAGAAATGCCACCCCTTTAAAAAGAAAATTAATTTCTTGGAGAACATTTAGTGTTGGCCCATGGGATTGAAACAAAAACTGAAAAGACCAGAGCAATACGAGATTAGCCACCATCAAATGACAAAACTTAAGTGTGGAGTTTCCTGATTCCTGGGCTTATGTGCTTGCTACCACCGATTTGTGCCTGGGCTAACCACAATCACAAAGTCACTGCATTAATTGACCAAGGCAAAAACAGTTTCATTGGACCACTGAATGTAAAGTTGCTTTTAATAAAGTAAAAGAAACACTGGTATTTCCCTCAGTCCTGGGCTTCCCAAGTAGTGAGGATGAGTTCACTCTGAATACTGATGCTACGAATGTAGAAACTGGGGTGCATTATCTCAGATTCAGGATGGAAAGGAGAGACTGCTGGAATACTTCAGTAAGGAATTGTACAAGCCAGAGAGAAATTACTATGTGACATGCAGGGAACTTCTGGCTGTGGTGAAGGCAATTACACACCTCATCCCTACCTTTATGGCAGACATTTTATCCTGAGAATTGATCACGCTTCACTATGTTGGCTACTAAATTTGAAGAAACCCCAAATGTCAAATATCCCAGTGGCTACAGATGCACTTTCCAGAAGACCATACAAATTGTTCTGTTGTCATTACACCAGGAGGAAAAGGGTGGTGTATCATTGAAGGAAAGAAGGACAAGAATTCAAGGTTCTGCATCTTTTGATGGATCACCTACAATGGGCTGATTAGGACATTATGAAAGATCAGCTAAGCACCTTGTATACAATACTGGAGAGGGAAGAAGCTGGATGTCAATCAAGAAAAGACAAGATGTTGAGGCTGAGCCAGATAGTCAAAGCATACTGGGCACAGTGTAATTCCCTTGTACTGAAGAAAGTGGTGTGTTTCACAGGAACTGGGAAAGCAATAATGATAAATACGTGCACTTTACAACTGGTCCTACTAAAGAGCAGAATCCCAGAAGTGCTAAAAGAACTGCATAATACAGCAGTAGTTGAACACTTTGGTGTAAATAAGACCCTCTACAGAGTTTGTTTGAGAGTCTACTGGCTCCACTGCCAGGATGATGTTGAGAAATGATGCCGTCTGTGTGATGCCTGTACCACAAGGAAGGATCTGAGGATTAAGGAATGAGGTAACGTTCAGAAATACAATGTTGGGGCCCCATTTGAGAGGATGGAAGTGGACATTCTTGGACCACTACCAGTCCCTAAGAAGGGAAATCGGTACCTTCTGTTAGCACAAGACTATTTCATCAATGGCCTCAAGTCACACCAGTTACAAATCAAGAGGCCTGCACTTGTAGAGCATGTTTTCTCCCGGTTTGGAGGGCCACTCAAGCTTTATTTGAATCAAGGGCAACAATTTAAAGTCACTCTCTTCCAAGAAGTAAAAACGATTTTAGGAATGAAGGAAACTCGAACCACAGCATTACATCCTCTGCTGGATGAAATGGTCGAGAGACTCAATCGTACCCTGGAACAGTATCTGGCGGTCTTTGTGGGAAACAATATAAAGAATCGGGACTGCTAGGTACCCTTTTTCTCCTTACAAATTGTTTGGTAGTTCACGAGCCGATAAGGATAACATCTTCAAAGATGCTGTTAGGGAGAGAGCTTTGCTTTCCCTGGTGACCTGTTGTTTGGACAGTGAACAGCCAATACGAAAATTTACAAAGCAAAATCAGTGCTAGAAAATACTATCTGTATTTTTTATGCTAGTTTGTGCTGTTGTCCTCCAATAGTTAAGCGGAATGGTGCACAAAAGCAGTATATTTATCAGATTTTCATCGTAAGTTGTTTTCAATGGAGTTCATCAAAATTTTTGCATGACAAGATATCTACACTAATATAATAAAGAGGTAAAGTGTGTGAGTTTGTTAGAGGTAATCTCTGAAATTACTTACCCAATTAAAAAAATGCTTTCACTGGTAAGTAGTCTGGACCTTCTGGATGAACATAGGCTATACATCATGATGTTATGACACCAGGGAAAATTTTTAATACAAAACATTAAAATAAACATAAAACCATTAAATTACTACTTCTGTGTGTACATAGATACTCGGAACTATAGATTTATGAATGAAATGTTCATAACAATTCATTTAAAAGAGTTTTAAAATTAATTTTCTTACTTTAACTTACAATTACGGAGTAATAATTTTATGTACGAAAAATTTTAATTAGCAACTAAATTACATTTCTGTCATACCTGTATTAGTTTAGCAAGACTTTTTAATTTTTTATACTTAATTTTAAATGTAAATTTTTAAGTTTGTAATACAGAAAAATATTCAAAACAATAAATTGATGCCCAGTGAACGGTTTTGTTAATGATTTTGTGATTATTTAGTTTATTTTATAAACAAGAGATCTTCTATTGTTTGTTTGAGAATTAGCATAACAATTAACTGTTTTTAAGACAAACTAAATAATATTGGATACAGTAATATGTTTTGAAAATGCTATCTGAAAAAGGTAATTTGTCTACATTACAAATTAATTATTTTACTACCCTCAAGAATTTTTTAATTCATTAAATCCTTCTGGCCTGCCACCACATGACCTCAAATTAAAGATTGATATCCCAATAATGCTACTATGCAACTTAAACCCACCATATATGTGTAATGGCACAAGACTATTGATAAAAGTCTATTGTCAAAGTCCACAATTTTTACAAATTTACATTATTTCTGATGCCGATCAACTTCCTTGCAGTCCAAAATTGCTCCATATTTAAAAATTGAGTTGATCCAATGAATTACAGACCATACTAAATAACCACAATGTATACATTCATTGTTTTAAATACAATCCAGAGTATAATTCTCCATCGGATAATTTAAAATCAATAATTCACTGTGAATGTACACCACAAAATCAACATTGAGAGTGATATAATTCGCCTACAGTAAACAAAGTTGCTGTTTTATTAGCCGATGAAGACAAAGGACCCAGGGATATAGTGCTGCATTGCAAAGATTGTCTGAATTGCATTGTGCGTAAGATCCGTTATAATATCCTTTGATATTTGTAAAACGAGATGATGGCTATTATGTGACCATCCCTCTGCCAAATCAGATAGAAATAGAATGGTTTCATGTATACAATTTTATGCATACTGATTAATGGTCAGAATTAACTCTTTTAATACTAATACATTATTTCAAAGATTTGTTCAGTCAATACTGTGTTGACGTTATGGATAAAATTATTTAGGAAATATTAAATTACATAATTTGAAACCAGAATATATTGCGAGTTGACGATTATGTATATACATTTCACAGATGCTTTAAATCAGGATGCCAATGTAAATGCTGCAAATATTGGACAACACAGTAAATGTATTGCAAAGTGACTATCATTGGCTCTTGTAGCGGCCAGAGGAGAGCCACACATGAAATTTCATGCTAAGGTACAACGCACTACAGATTTAGATTGCTTGTGAAATATCACGCTGACCTACTGAGGGCATGGCATAATTAAGGCCAGGAATGTTTCCTCCCTCTCCCCAGAGTCACGCAGACACCAGAAGTACTACTACATTGGTTGCCGGAGCTGGCAACAAGAGCATCAAGACATTCTGGCTTGGAGGAGCTTCCAGGTCCTCTTCTGTAAATTGGTGAGCATACCTCGTGCTAGCGGTTAGGGCACAAGTCATCCTTCGAGACTCCGTCAATCCCCCCCTTAACAATAATAATTAATCATTGGCAAGGCTAGGGACTTGAGGTTGTTTCATGTATTGCAACTTAAAGGCACCGAGCTGCTTGTGAATAGCTGTTAATTGAATATTGTGTATTTAGTAATCAGTGTAACGTATTGTATCGTTCCTATCTTCATTTATATATATTTATGTTAATAAAGTGTTGTTTTTATGAACCCCCGTTGGTTAATGATTTCATAATCTACGCCCCATTTGTATAAGTACATTGTCCCCTGCCCTTGTATTGGAAATACTCAAATTAAATAACTTGGTTCAATGGGCAGAAATAAGAGTTAAAAAGGGGGGACGTTACACACTGTTCAAGGGCAATAGTAGCTTGCAGAAACGATACAGTAAATGAAATCTTACAAGAAGTTCCCAACTAAGTTAAACATTACAAATTCATTGATACAGTCACCGACATTGAGGACAGTGTACACTACCCTCAAGAATTTTTAAATACATTATATCTTTCTGGTCAGCCGCCACGCGACCAATTAAAGATTGATATTCCAACAATGCTACTACGCAACTAAACACACCAAATATGTGTAATAGCATGAGACTATTGATAAAGATTTGTGGAACATCATCGAAGCAATAATATTAACTGGGCCTGCTGCTGGACAGCTGGTGCATATTCCATGTATCCCTATGATCTCAACAGATCTGCCTATTCCTTTCAAGCGGTTGCAGTTTCCGGTGAAGGTATATATAATTTGCTCTCATAATAAACAAGTCCCACAGACAAATTTTCAAATTTGTGGGAATAGATTTGAGCAAGGGATGTTTTTCTCATGGTCAATGTCGGGTCAGCTAGAGTCGGAACTCTAGAAAACCAATATATTTTGCTACCAGAAAATAATAAAACAATAAAGATGGTATACCGAGAAGCTCTAATATGTTAATGCAAATTTAATAAAACCTATGGAAAAAAATACTTTGGAATAAATGGTTCATATTTCCTATTTATGAAAAAACGAAGTTAAATTGATAATTTTACTCCCCTGTACTGTTCATTTAAATTTAATACAACCTATGATATGATAATAGCAACCACCTAGTTTTTGGAAGGTTGCTATTTAAAATAATATGTTAAAATTTTATTTTATTACTTTAAGTTTTAATTATGGAGAACATTTTTAAATTACATTTTAAATGAAAATTTTAAATTTTGTAATAAAAAATATAATAATAAAACCTATTAATGCTATTTTTATGTATACAGAATAATAAATAGATGCCCAGCGAAGCAGGCAAGGATACTGCTAGTAGTTTATAAAAGGCTTTCATGGAACAAGTTGTACAAATAGGCCTACACCTAAAATGAACAATACCTGGAGTGGATTCAGACATGTAGATGTTGACCGCTTCCTGTGCCAGTTCCACAGCTTTCTTAATGAGGTTATAGCTCTCATCTTCAGAAAGATTCAAATGTGTCATAAAGCCCCCAATACTTGCTTGGTAGGTGTTGGTTATAATAGCATCTGCACCAGCTGGTAAGAAACACAAAATTAATACCAGTACTGTTGAACATCATATCATTAAATACCTACTATCCTAAGAGTATTTCTGTACTTTGTTATTGATAACTTATTTTGTTAACAAAACAATTACTAACAATCTGAAAAGTTAATTTTTACTAAAATCATTTAACAATTGCACTGCAATACTCAAAATTTAAATATCTGCTACTATTATACACTGTTTTGAGTCATCACATAGGGGGGCCTAGAACAACCATGATGAGAATTAACATGGCTTTGTAAACTGTGCAAGATTTTAAATTATCCACGATTTAAAAAAAATAATATACCACTTCAGCACAAAAATTTATGTGATACTAACTGTAAAAGAAATGTTAACATACTAAAAAGTAGCTATAGGGAATCCAAAAAAACTGGAAGTGTAAAACAACAGATGTCAATTGTCTAGCTGGTGTCATCAATGGTGGAATTATAGTAGGGCAACTAATGAAATGAGCTGCGCAGATCCCAGTGCCAGGTGACCATTATGTGGGTGGAGCTTGTGAAAGCAGAGGGGGTCAGTTGAGCGGATTGCTGTAAGCAAAGCACACTACTCAGGAACAGCATGTCACGAGCCGTGTTACATGATACGACCGGACCTATGACTTTAACATCGCAAGACCATATGTCGACTATAAGTTTGGGATGACCATTACGTGGACAGGCATGGGAATGTACAATGTTACGACATCTGAAACAAAAGACGAAATTGTATGGACTTAAGTACAATGTTGTTGATACAACAAGTGGGCAACAGGAGTTTCAACAACTACAGTGAAAAAGATTTTGGTCGAAGAAAAAGTGATCTGTAAGAATGGCCGAAGTATTCCAATGCTGACAGGTATAAAAATATATATATATATATATATATATATATATATATATATATATATATATATATATAAAAGTTGTAATTTTTCATGCGGTGCTGTGAGGAGACAAGTAGTTGCTATTGGTAAAGTGATTACTTGTAATTTGTTACATGCCATCACTGATCATGATACATATTTTAATAAAATATTTAATTTGTTAGGAAGAAATACATTGTGGCAGGTTTATTTACATTCACGTTTGACATTTCTGAGGTAAATATTTTGAATCCAAATTGTATATGTTTAAATTAAAAACACTTGCATGTGTAGGCATATCTGATACTCACTGAACTGTTTATTTAATTTTATTTTTACTCCACTAGTTTTTAATGTGTATAATTTGTAATGCATATTTAATTATTTTTTAAATTTTAATTGTAAACTAGATGTTTATTATGGCACAATTATGAAAAATTAAGTGGGTACCTTTTCTTTTTACATAACTAATTATATATTAGAAGAATTTCTTATCCATGTACGTGTGTTAGTATAACTTTTGTGATTTTAATACTAGTCACAGGTACAGATAGTTTCTGAGGAAAATTTTTCTAATAGTTGAAAAGAATCTTTTGGTAATCCCAGTTGGAATAGGAAATCTCTCAAAATTGCATTCATGGCGATCGGTCAATTTTATATAAGGTTCTAAGTTTAGAATTTAATTTTGTGAGACAGTTTCATTGGAAAGCTAGGTGGAATGGACAAGAGCCATTCTAACTCTATTAAATGTGCATGGGCAAAAACAGGAGGCCTAAAATCACCAGCACTACTAATTTTGTAGTGGTTTCATTCCTATCTTTTGGACTGCAAAGGACACAGTTTACTGACACCATGATTTGCATCAACATGTGATTTTCAGAAGAAAATGCTTGAACTTAGATGTTGTTGAAAGGATTTAAATTTAGATTTACGAAATTCCATAGATAAATTTTCTCCAAGTTCTCTTTTTTTAACTTTTCAGCAAATGTATACACGACTCACTGGGTAAAATTAACCTCATTGCCTCGTGTTGTAATGACAAACTATATTGTCAATAGACTAACAACATATTTGTTTCATATTAAATATTACATATTATTCTGCTTCCAAAAAGTTAGATATTGTAGAATTTCCAACATTACTATAATTTTCTTGTTGTTTACAAAAACACAGATCTCCGCCAAATTGCTCTGAAACTGCTGCATTGGCACCAGAGACGGTGCAGCAAAAACTGCACTCAGTGTGCACTTTTCAGTGCAACTCGCAATTGGAACATGAAAAATTGACTGCACTCATTGCAGTTTCTGGTAATTGGATCTTAATTGCATCTCACTGCACTTGGCTGGTGCACACAGAGTGCAGCCCAGTGCAGTACTGTAATTGGAATATGCCATAAGCATTTGACAGTTAAAATGTAGAAGTCACATAGCAGTGTTTTGTTTATGTGTAGTGGAAGGATATGTAATCGGCACCCAAAAGTAGACCTTTAGAAGTTTCATCTGCTGATTGGAGACAGGTTATTCCTATCTAATTTGTCCTTGCCTGCCATCTCCGTTAACCCAGTTATCTACAACGTCCACAGGGACTTCACTACAAGGAATAGGGGAACCGAACATACACTCTCAGACGAGAACAAAATCATTCCTGCGGTGGGCAATTGTGCCTCAAGGTGTACAACACAATTTTGATTGTCTCGCTACTGTTGCATATGTTTCTTATTCAATCTCTAATGATATTGCTGTCATTGAGAAGTCAAGGCCTACCTAACTTCTAAGGTTTTAAGAACTTCTAACAAAATTATTTTCCCCCTGTTGCAAGTTAACACACGGAACTGTGGCTGTTCCGTCTGTCTTAGTTGGACCAGCATCCTTCAGACATAACTGTTAGTCATAGTACCCAGAAGCCGGCACTATGTCGCACAGGTTAATTCCAAGCTATTGTCACCACCCGCAACAATTCAGCATGCCCCCGTGATTCACTGCTGGGTGTTGGAATTGGAGGGTTGCTGTGATTAACTGGGATCCTGGCACAAATATGCAAAGGATATACACTGAGGCTAACCATCGTGATTCTCCACCAGGTGCATAGGCGTGGATGACGGCAAGGTGCCTATCTCAAACTGATCTTCCATGGGAGAACACTTGTATCCTTCTTCATTACTGAAGAGAGATCTCTGTAGCACTCACCAACCCCCCCACCCCTACTGATGTCTTTCTCGAAGCGAGGGAGACGAAGGAAGGGTAAAGTCATTGCAGGATGAGAAACCTGAGTGTCAATGACCAAAGACCTCCAGCTCAGGTGATGTACGTAAATAAGAAGCTCGCCTAGCTCACACGGCAACAGCGAGTCAATGAACCCCCTCAATATAAACCAAAGCTCTTCCAGCCACCCACCACCAAGATTCCAGGTGCCTGCACCCATGGGCTATACCTGAACGAACGCAACATCACAGCAAACAATATGTCTACATGGACGAACAAGCTCAAGCCCAAAGGGAACACAGGTACACATTGCCCATAGAGCTAGCCATTCCTTAAGGACTGTTCTCCCCACCTACTAAGATACGAACCTCACAATCCTTGGATATGGCCTGGAGGTACCTAGCACCCAGTGACCCTAAGCTTCAGACTCAGAACAGCCCCTATACTCACGTAAGGACAAGGCGTTAGTTGTCTGTGCTGAAAGGTAAATGACTCAATGCAGCACTAATCTGTACCTGGGCAGTCGTCAACACCATGAAGCTCCTTGTCATATATAGTTAGAACCAAAAATGGAAATTTCCACCACAACATATCCTTCCTCCAAACTTTGAGAAACAAGGCTATCAAAAATCCAGTGAAATACCCCTATAAGGAACGACAATACTGAAACGATAACTGTCAACGAACCTGCTATTCCAGCACATGCCGACCCTAAGCCATTTCAGACTCTAGAACCTACTAATGCTATTGGTAGTACCAAAAGGCCTTTGAAGAAGCAGTACATTACCTAAACCTGTGCAACATTTGGAACCGTAAGAAAGGGGAGATGCATGGTAATGACTCTATGATAATGTCTTATGATGAATTCTAGGTAAAGAGTATTGTGTTGTAAAAGATCTATGGTTGCTATAAACATGTGATGTATATTTTAGGAAATAAAGACATACAGAATGTTTCAAAAAGATTAATCCGATTTCAAAAGGCTATACCTTTCAAACTAACGAACATATAACCATGCGGTGAAGAATCAAATACATGTCTGACAAAGTTTTGCGCTCAATATGCCTACCCTTCCACCTTCCCAATGGGCTTTTTTGAAATACATGGATGCCAAATCAGTACTCGGCTGAGCCATACTGGAGTCCTACACATCAGCAAACATACCCGTTCACTGCTAAAATAGGATTGAAATGTTTTGCTTGGTTGCCACTAGGTGCCTCCCTGGTGCACAGACTGCGAGTAGCCAGCAGATGAGCTTCCTTCAGTATGTGTCAGGATGACCACACAATAGACGGTCTTTTGTGTTCTCCAGTTCAACAATTGTAAGTCTGTGACAACTGTGCAGCGTGACCTTTGTAAGAGTAAGACACTGCACCCCCTAATGCTCAGAGAATTCAATACTGGCATGAGCCATTTCAACAAACAGTTTGTTTGTGTAAGGGGAAATCAACAGGTTGCAGCCATGTTTCCGACTAAGATGTTAGATGCATCCGGAGGAGTATTGTAAGAAGTCCATAAAAGTCTACTTGTTGTGCCAGCCGAAAGTTAGTCATTCCCCATACAACTGTCTGGTGTGTTTTGAAACTGTGTTTGTTATTCAAACCATACAGGAATGAACTCTATGCCAAGGTGATAAACAATGATGGTGAGACTTTGTGCATTCATTCTCGAAAAGGACACTTTTATTCCATGTTTAGTGTTAAATGACAAGACCTTGTTTCATCTCAGTGGTACAGTGAACTGCCATAAAGTATGGATGTGGGGATCACAGCCACATGTCATAACCGAGCATGAGAGAGAGTCCCTTAAAGTTAATGTGTTCTGCACCATTCCCAAGAAAAGTTTATAGTCAAGTCTTCTTTCCTGAAAACACTATTATGGGATTTTATCTTTGAATTTTAATGGCAATGGTGAGTTCATGTTATTATGATGGTATGATTGGACTGTGCCCATTGCCCACCATGAGACTAAATAAATATTGCACACACATAGAACTCAGCAAGACAAAAAATGAAAAAAAAACCTTTTACAACACTACAGACATAATTAGGGAAAGTTGTTCCTTGTCAATAGGAAATATATATGCATACAGTGAAACCCTGTTAAGAAGTTCCTACTTAAGAAGTTTTCCTGCTTAATAAGTTGAATAATTCTGCAAATGTGTAATTTGACCCTTTAAAGAAGTTTTCCTGGTAAAACAAGTATATTTTTTCAGTCCCTTCAGAAATTTCTTAACAGAGTTTTACTGTATTATTAAAAATGACAAAAAGACGGATGAACAACTTATTATTACAAAACAGTACAAACAACCAAAGCAAAATAAAAGACAACATGATGACAAAAAACCACACAAGTGAACAGTGCAAAAATATCAGTGGACACAGCTGAACAATAAAAACTCAAAACACAAACAAAAATTATGCAAAAACCACAATGAAACAAGTCAGGAAAAAGTATTCTTTATAAGATTATAAAACCAAATAAATCAACACTACGAACAAAAAAAAAATAACCAGAGAAAAGGAATAGATAAACCAACAGAGAGGGCACAGAACGACAAAAAAATGATAACACAAAAAATCAATAAAAGTCTTCATGACGTTTCGGTGCCTGGAATCTCGTCTCTTCTTCAGATGAGACACTGGAAGAACCATCACAGTTCTGTGTGTGTGCCATTTTTATTTAGTCCTATGGTCAGCAATGGACACAGTACAATCATACCATCATAATAACAATCACTGGACTCTCATACCTTCAAATGTCACAGAACTGGCATTTCTCAGAGGTACAGGTAGATTTCATTTTCCAGCAGGATGAAGCACCACTGCACTGGTACTTACAAGTTCAAACATTCCTGAATGAGATTCCGCACCACGGAGAGGCCGTCAGAGATCTGCTGATTTGGCATTACACTACTGGCCATCAAGGCCACCAAATCTCATTGTCTGCGAGTTTTCTTGTGGAGGTTTGTGAAGGATTCAGTTTATGTGCCCTAACCTAAAACCATGGACGAACTTCAAAATTGCACAACAGCAGTGGCAGCAGTAACACCACACATGCTTGTTACTGTGTGGGATGAGTGACTACTTTAGGCTACTGTGCAGATGTTGGTAGGTGTGCTGTACATCTGCAGGGAAGCATATTGAGCATTTGTGATAATTATCAGCAAAATTTTATTGTAGACATGTATTTCACTCTTTACCAAATGGTTCTCTATTCCTTAGTTTAAAAGATATGACCTTTTGAAACCTGATTAATCTTTTCAAAACATTCTGTATTTCTCAAACATATAACAAAAAACCTTTCAGAGAACTTATTTCTTATTATGTTTTAATATAATGCTAAATACCGGTTATGTCAAGTTTTGTGAAAAATACCCATAACCAGGATGTTTATGTGAGCCATAAGAATTAAAAACATTAAAATGGATCAAACTTACCTCTAAGGAAATCTACATGTGTTCTCACAACTGCTTGTGGATCTGATGCCAAGAAACTAGCACTCCATAAGGGGTTCCCATCTATCGGCTCAGTAACATGTCTGCACAGTTGAGTAGCAAAGCCTCCATCCAGTACCGTCACAAAGTTATTACTCAACACACTGCTCATTGTATAAAACTGCAACACAAACAATTATTTGATTAGCATCCTGAATATTTTGTATTAGGCAATTTTGGAAAATTAACACCCACACCTATATGAAGCCTCAACTCACTGTAATGCAATAGCTACCACCTCATTACAGCCCTAATCCTTTTCTTATTAAAGAATTTTATTTTTTATTTTATTAATATTATTGAAATATTTTACATTGTTCAATGAATGATGTCAACACCTGTAAAAAGTGTGAGTAGGCCACTAATCCATTAGAGTATGGAGACTGCCAATCCAACTAGCAACCTCTTTGCTGCTGATTTTATGAACTTGTTTTAGCCCCATAAAAATTCAATTGCAACTTTCATACTTTACCCAAGATGAAATTTCGAGGCTATTCCATGTAATTCTCCATGTTGTTTTGCTCTACATCCACTTTACACTATAAATGAAATCTTTGACATGCTGGACTTTCAAGTCAGTTTCTATTCAAGAGATGCCATCATGCAAGGCAACTCCTGCACCGACTTGCCAAGTGCTCATGCATCCTATCAGGAGGGGGGGGGGGGGGAGAGGGATGGATATATATATATATGCAAGCACACACACACACACACTCACTCCTCCTGGCAAGTAGCTAGGGGAAAAGATGACTGCCAGTGCTTTCAAAAGCCTTACACTGATACTTCCACTCCTCTACTACAGCATATGATGCATATCAGAGCGGGCCTCCAGCTCTCTTACAAAGTGACCCTTATTTTTTCAGACATTAAGTTTAGCAGGCTGTTGGCTGGCTAGGTAGTATGATAATACAAGAACTGAATGAAAGACTCTTGAATGTCCACTGCCACACTATTTGAGTTTTGCTAGTAGTGGTATGCAAGTACAAGAGTGAGTGAAGAGATTTGGGCAGCTCTTAACATTGAAGTCTTGAGGTGGAGTGAGGTGAGTATAGAACGTGGTAACAACTTGCAAATCGGAGAGCACACAATTAAAAGGAGACTGAGAATAATGCAGGTGCAGGAACTTGGGGAGGACTATAATAGGCCAAAGTTACACAAATTGCATGTGAAACAGAATTTCGTGCTCACTACCAGGACCGTTGACAGGATTTCCGGGCTCCTATGTAAGTAAGTCTTCGGGGCCCCATACCATCCCAAATCCACCCCCTTTTTTTCTCACTTTTTATTTTTCCAAGTTACAAATAATATACTTCCGAAGCAACCTCCTGAATGCAAGATTAATCAGATAAACAATCTAATTTTAATAAATCTTTGTCTTCCTTCAATACATTATTTAATTTCAAATGCACATTGACATAAGGTATGTAGTCCCATTCGTTTCCACATGTAATAGACATATTTGTGCACATTTCAAATTAAAATACTATTTCAAAATAAACTTACATTAATATATACAAACAAAATAAAGTAATAAGTACCATTAAAACAGCTTAGACAAAAATTTAAAAGTGTAAATTTGTACAACAGAACACACATCAAAATACAAATGCTGTGGTAATAATTAAGATTAAAACAAACTGAGATGTATATTATAAGTTATAAACTTATAACACTGTCCTTCTGGCCTTCCTTGATGCAAAATTGTTAATAATGCTGTCAAAATTGATTGTTTTGGCAAGATCACTCTCAATTGCCAAGAGAGTCAGTGGAGTCATTCTTTCTTGGCTCATAGTTGATCTGTGGATATTTTTAATAAGTTTTATTTTACTGAAAGTCCTTTTAGCTCAGCCACAGTAACAGGAATAGTGCAGAACACTCTTATGGTTATACGTGCATTTGGAAATAAACTATTGAGTTTTAGTTCGAGTCTGTTCAGCAGCTGAAGAGGTTTCAATTTCATTGAACCCACGTTTGATTCATGTATTGATTTCCGGTACTTCATTTCTTCACCCAATTATAAATTTAAGTCATTAGGATAGGTCGCTTGTAACACAGAACATAGGCTTTCAATTTCCTGTTCAATTAGTTGCTGGTAATTCCATAAGCATTTGAACATGTTGTTCACTTTTTTTGCTGGGTGAAATCTCTCGGTCAACCCACTAATCACAGAATCTATCAATTTGTAAAATATGTTGCCTTTAAAGTCATGCTCTTCTCGACTTTCATCACTGGGTTGAATAGGGGTATCTTCAGTTTCACCAAAAGCAAGTTTCCTTTTTTTCACTCTTTGTTTTGGGAATGACCTTCTACAAAGTAAATCTGAAGGAATGTCTGCCACTAGCTTTGCTTCCTATAGTAGTTTATTCTACTGGTTTCTTAGAGCTTTCAGTTCATCAAGTAGGCTGTCGATATTTGCAACCTCGATGTCAAGAGTCGCGTCTCTTGCTTGCAGCACTTTATTTCTAATGTCAATAGAAACTAAGATTTTTAACCACAGAGTAGCCATCAAGACACATTTGAATGTGGATAAATAGTGAATTATTCCCTACAAATCCGTTTTGCACTCAGCCGACAAGTTTAGAGTTTTGCATTCCTTCAGGGCATGTTTAATAAGTAGAAAATGTTTGGCGTAGGGCTTTATGCTGTCAACACGGGCAGACCATCTGGTGTTGGAAATACTATGTAAGGAACATCCAATATGTTTTTCTAGTATTTCCCACCACTTAGAACTCTGGGCAAAGAATCTATAAGTCTTGTGGACATTTCCAAAAAATGTTATTACTTCTTCAGAGGTTTCAGCTGCATTAGCACCACAAAGATTCAAGCTGTGTGCACCACAATTTGAAAGCAATGCTAGTGGATTAATTTCCCTAATTATGAGCACCATTGTAAATGCCAGCCATATTGGCGTCGTCGTCGTACCCCTGGCAATGACATTCATTTAAGGGTATTTTATGTTTTTCGAGTTCCTAAATAATAAGGTTGGCGATATCTTGCCCAGTTTTCTTGTTACAATCCACAAAACACAAAAATCTCTCGACAATTCTGAATTCAGTTTCACTTTCAAGTACGTACCTCAATACAAATGTGGTTTGTTCTGTGTGAGATGTCTGGCATAGCATCGACAAGGAGACCAAAATACTTGGATCTTTTTCTCTCTTCAAGTATGGCTTGTGTGACCTTTGCTCCACAAGCCTCTATAAATTCATTTTGAGACTCTGATGACAGATAGTGAGTCTAAAGTCTTTTTCTGCATTCTTGCGATTGTTTCACTTTGACAACATGTTCCCTCAATACTGGGTCGTACTTGGATAACAGCTCCAGGATCCCTAAAAAGTTACAGTTGTTAGTGTCACCAATATTACTGGATGTTCCTCTGAATGCAAGTCCTCTTTCCTCTAGAAATAATACTACTGACAGTATTTGTTGAAGGTCTTTCCAATACTGAATTTTTGTTGTAATTTCTATGTCCAGTTGAAAGTGAATATCAGTACTTTTGTTTAAGTTTCTCTCCATGTCACGCCACATCATATAAAATCTTTTGTGATTCAACGTTTCATGGTTTGGCAGTTTGTTGTATAACTTTCGCCATGTGTACTTTTTCTTCCAACCGTCGCCAGTTAGTAAAACTGATTTGTATGAATCTTGTGTTTCAGTACAACAACCAAATAGTTTACACAGAAAAAACAATGTAATGATTGCATTGTGTCATTTCACGAGAGCCAATCTCGAGGTACAATTTCTCCATTAGCTCATTTCAAAACTAAGACACTTCGCGGAAATGCTCTTGTGCCATCACCAGGAATTTGTTCAGGAAAAGGTAGAGGACCCATTTTAACAAGTATTTCAATATCTGTTGTACTTATAGTCCTAAGGTTATGTGTCCTAGACCAGATGTTACTATATGCACTGCAGGTGTTTCATGTATGTCTTGCTTAGATGACTCACAAATGCTGATACAATGCGAAGAACCATCCTTAGAAGTGACTTCTGACATAAATTCAAGGTTGATGGGGTCTTTAGAAACTTCATTCATATTCAGCTGCAGCAATGTCTCATTAGATGGATCAGCTTGGTCAACTTTGCAAGACCCAACATCGCTAGCTCTACCAGTGTTATCATTCTCTTGCTTTTCAGTTGTATTCCAACTTGAAATAATGATCGGCACCCTTTTTTGGAAATTTCTGGTTTCTTTTCTCTTTCTTTGAGCTTCTGCACACCTGACTTGTGTTTATAGTCCATTGTGGCAAACTTACCTGGAATTCATAACGATTGAGTGATCTGAGTTTGAGCAGATTCACACTAACACTTTGCACACATTGCGGTTTAATAGACTAATTCATACTACTTCGGTGTCCATTTTGAAACATTGTTTGTGGAATACAGTTGCATTTTGTGAAATAACATCATGTCATTGTTATCCTTATCAATATAGTTGTAATACAACAATTCAGTTACATAAAATGTTTCAAAAAGAGTATGTTACATCTCTTTAATTTACACTTTACTGCAAACGAAATAAAAGTGTAGAAGTTAAGTTTCTTATTTAGACAATAGACAAATGCTGCCATCTATCTACCACTTCCGAACTAAATTGACCGGAATAAAACTTATGGCCAATTTACGATTTCTATAACGATTCAGCGTTTGTTGAGTATAGGGTGATGCAATATTTAAAAAAATACATGACACTGTTCTGCTTGAATAATAAATGTTCAAGCATCGCACTTTGGAAAAAAATCTGAGATCTCTGCTATGTCCATGCGTCAAAATATTTGCTTGGCGTTGCTCGGCGGACGTGTGAAATGGGCTTTACTCTTTAGTGAAGGAAAGATACCTAGAAGACACTTACCAGTGAATTTGCCACTCAAGTTTTTACCATCTTCACACACACAACCACTGACCACACGCACAATCAACAATATTACGACTGGAACTGAATGGCAACTGACGACAAGCTAATGCGCTGGAACCGGGCGAGTTTAAATAAAGCAATCGGTAGGGGACCTACCTGCCTAGGAATGAGTCACTCCTGCACACTGCATCAGGTTCGCAAACCTCCTCCTGCTCTAGTCTCTCGCTTTCTCATTCTAATCAGACAATGACATGATTATGAGATCTGACACACTGAATTGTTTTACATTTTCGTTATACTCGGCTCTGTTTAACGCCTAACACTGCCGATTAATAACAAGCAATTTTTTGTGCGTTTACATAAAGATACACAAATAAAATTTTAAAAATCCAACCACCAACGCCTGGCCCCTATACATTTGACCTCCTGCCCCCCTCCCTCCCCTTTTGTCGTCGGTTCTGCTCACTACTGGTCTCTGAGTCAGTGAAACAAACAAATGAGCTTCATAAATACCAGATATACAAGCGCTGCAAACGTATGTGTATGCCTAGGCTACTTTCAGGACTGGCTGATTGAACTGAATATTGCTAAGCAAACTGCATGAAAATAGACCCAGACCACAAGTAGGGAGTCCAGTGGATTTCCTCAGCAAGATGCTAGGAAGAGAAACAGAGCAGCACGGCCCAAGTACTATTAGGTTAGCATGGAAGGTGCTAAACATACATAACTAGAAAGTAGAGATGGTTGAAATCACTACCTATGCTGAGGAGTAATCATGTAGCTACAGCCGTTTCCTATCTCTTCAGTAAGTCGGCTACAAGACAGGTCCGGGGTTACTCCTTCCCCTTCACTGGATATCAAGTGTTCCCCTACTTGGACCTTGTCTCTGTTTGGAAGCACTCAAAATGCCTAACAAAATAAAATTAAAAGAGCTCAGTATCTCAGAACCTGCATGTCCTCACCCTCAGAAATCATGTGGTTGTCATGATGGCGAGAGGAAGGGAGCAATTCGCTAAGTATATCGCACAGCAAGATGACCTTCCTTTGTGTAACTTCTAAATCCGCTGCTAAAAAAAAAAAAAAAGAATGGGCCACTATCCTACAAGTGACAAAGAAACCACACAAGCGCCAACAGCAGTCATGAAAAGAAGGAGCCAGGGCCTTGAATTGGGCCCATCCTGACGATTCCTGAGATGGGCCACAGAGCAATGATAAAGGCAATAACAGAGAAAGAAGCCTATTTGTCACAGCTGAAAGGCATCAGGGCCTCATAACAATATTACAACATCTGTTGCCCATTCTTAATGGTATTTCTGGCTGCACTTCCATTTACTGTTCTTGATAATTACAGAATGTTGTAGATTTTCCTTTTGCAAAGTTTAGGCCTTTCATGTTGAAAAAATCCCAGCCCCTTATAATTTGGTTCATAGATTGTTTTAAGAAAAATAGATATTGTACAATGTGAGGAAAAAGTGTGGTTTACATGTTCTACAATGTTCTTTTATGCCCTATATGTAATGCCAAACTGACATAAATAAAAGAAAACAAAAAAAGTGAATTAACTTAGTGCAACCATTTCAAAACATTTTGATGTGGTTTAAATGCAAATTTTGGGGAACATGGATTGCAGTGGATGCATTTGTGGATCTTTTTGAATTTCACCTTGTGAAGTGTAACATATACATAGTGTTCAGAAGTGGATTAAGTGTGAATGTGTGCAATTTTTTTTATTATGACCTATGATTGGCCTAATCTTTTTGAGTGCACAAAGGATCACTATGTGAATGGCAATTCAATAGGTCATAAATAGTGATTATTTTCTGTACAATGGTCCTTCAAGTCAGATACTGGTCATAAATAATAGATTACGGTGCAGCGTAATGTTCAGAAGAATTTTTGGCCAGCCACAAGGTTAGAAATAAGTTGTGTGTTGTCATTTGTAAATTGGAAAATGCTTCTTTAATATGGGTCAAATGAGCCATTTTATCCACATAATATCATCAACGTTTATGCTGTTTTAAGTCATGAGGTGAGTACTCCAGTGTAAAACACTGGTTGATGATGTTAGTGATGGTGGTTGGTGTTTGTACTTTGTTTATTACAGGTTTGCCACTGAGTGGGAAGAACCCTCCCTGGTCAGAGACACCATTACGTTAATTTTGTTGTTCGTTCACGTTTATTTGTCTATGGTATTGGAAAATTGTTATTTGTTAGAAACACTTTGAATTTCACGTTTTATATTGGTGCCATTGCTAACGTGTAATTGTTATGCTTTCTGTTATGTATAAGTACTCCATACGTTTGTGCATTCTGTATGTAGGTAAATGCCAAACTTTTTATGTGTACAATTTATAGATAAAATAGGCTATAAGCAGAAGTTGAATAAAAAAATTAAGTATTTTTATGTTAATGCAATTATAAAACACTTGTGATATACTAAATATTTAGACACAACCAAGCATGTAATACATCAGGTGATTTTTCAATGAGTCAAAAAGCGTTGAAACCACAAATAGACTATACTATAAATGCCCATATGTATTATTTTATATGATTAATACTATCAGTTCATACAATATTCTAGAATTTTTTCTAATTTTTCGAAAAGCCCCTCTTCTTTATCTTAACTACCCTGCACCCTCATCTCAAATTTGTACTAACAAATATTTTTCTGCTGATTATAATTATGATGATGGTATTGCAATTTTATGTGCTATTTATCGAGCTGCATTCACGTAGAACTGAGAATGAACATTCAGTTACTATTTGGGATAGTTTAAATTGCAAACAATCTAATTCACATATCCCAGATCAGTTGAAACTGCAAAAGCACTTTGGTAATTGTCTAGAATAGTGGCTGTTTTGAAGGAGACGTTTTAAACCAACTAAATTAATTTATATAGGTAGTGCGTGGCTTACCTGTTCCATACTTACAGTGGCATGATGATAAATTAGCTAGAACATTGGAAATAAAATTGTTAAAATAAAAGGATTTCAGTAGCTTTCTTTACGTTGAGCACCTTATATATGATGTTAGACGTACCATTTGCATGGTACTTGTATGATAATCAAACAGTGTGCATCATAATCAGACTACAGTAAAAATATGTAGCTAATGACTATAAAGTATAATAAAAGATTATCAGTTTGTAGCGCTTGGTTTAAGTTGAAAGCCAAACCCGTATGATTTATCTGCGAACAGTGCGCTTCACGGTAAGTGTATTGCAGTACACGTGAGTTGTGATGTCCGAATCCGACCACGTGACTTGTGATACGAATGCAGCAAGAAATATAGAAAGTTATTTTGTAATTTAAAAAAATCTTTTCTTTCGGCACAGCACGTGATTTGAAAAAAGTAAATCAAGTAAGTATTTTATAGAGTTGATTTGTAAAATTACTTATTTGTATCTTACTATGCCATATCCTCGCACCCAGTATATTATTTTAATGTGCCATATTACTAAAGTTACTGCCATAGATTGGTCGTCCTTTTGTCACGAGGTGATGATTGTCTGATGTATGCGTGAGACAAAGGAACAAATTGGGGTGGGCGGGGGAGAAGGCTCTTTCGTTGAGATAGATGAGGCAATGGGAAATGTAAATATAATAGGGGTCGCATTGTCCAGGGGTAATGGATTTTCGGCGGCATCAAGAGAAATACGAATCATATTTTTCTTGTTCCTGTTGAAAATCGTACTAGCAGGACACCTCTGAATGTGATCAAGTAATTCTTGGAGCCTGGAACGACAATTTTAAGTAACTGTTGGCACACGCATATTTGTCTTTCAGAGCATGACTATGAGCATCTTCGGGTGAATCATAGTATGAATTTTGTTGATCCCGATACAGGGGCAAACACCCAAAGGATAGAGCATGTGTGGCAGGGTGTGAGGCACGGTATTACTCTATATGACAGGAGGACACCGCACTTCGTGGGGTACCTGTTGAAGTTCATGTTTTGCCGCCAGTACCCCGATGAATGTGAGTGCATGCACCACTTCCTACTCGTCATGGGGAAATTGTATGCACCACCTACTCAGGTGGTAAATGCATACATTCGTACAGTTCTATTATGTGTGGTATAGGTATGTATTTGACAGGTTTGAAGTATTTTGTAGAATGTCACGCATCAGTGAAGCTTGAGTGTGCCCAGAAATGATTTTCAAGCATAGCCCCCTCACACTTAAAAATACTGCTTGGTTTTACAAGTAAAAAGTAAAATTGGGTGTGTGTATATTGGTAATACTGCGTATTTGGGTATTGTTTGGTTAGGTCCTTTAAAAATTTAACGTATTTTCGTGGTAAATAATAATAAACATACATATTTTTTGGACGTTTTATCCTGCAAGTTCCCTCATCTTCATAGTTCTCCAAGCTGTCATATTTGTAGGTTGTACTGGTAATATTGTCAATTTAGGTATTATTCTGCAATTTAAAGTTTTTTCATGATAAAATATTACCATTACCTACATATTTCTCAAACTTTTACCCTGCAATTTCCCTGATCTTCATACCCATATCTACTATAGTTTTTGTGGTTTGTATTGATATCATCTTGATGCCCCACGTAAATTTGTGTTCTGTGTAATTAATAGAGTGGAAATATACAACTTTACACATTTTTTTTCCTTCTGAAAAGCCACTATTCTGAATATTTGCCGTTCTTCAGTTAGTAGCTCATGTGGCAAGCAATGAAACACAAACCTTTTTTGGAGTTGGAGAGTGGTGGAGTAAGTTTTTGTAAACAATTTTATTATGATTTATACATTTTATACCACAACTTCCGCTATTTTAAATACTCATTACTACCACTGATTTTTTTTTTTTATGTAGACCGAATCAATAAACGCACTTTTGAGAAGTTACAACTACTGCTATATACCCTAAATATGCCGCTTTATAAAAATGTTTCGGCTGCTCACTATGAGCGTCAGATTCAGAATGACCCAATTTCCGTTCACGGATTTCGCAAACGCTCCACAATTAAATAACTAAAACGGTCATACGGATTTTTCTACATAACGTAATTTTGTTTACTGCACGTACCAGGTTTACCGATTGTGTTTTCAATTTAGTCCTCAACGTAGTTATGGTTAAAATAAAATTATACAAAAGAGAGCTATAAAAATACATTGAAACACCATTTGGCCGCCTTAACTTTTTTTTCAGAAACTGGAATACAACGAACACTTATTGAACAGTCCGATCGAAAATGGCAACAATTCATGGGATAAAATTGTTGATGACTAGATAATGAGATACAGTAGTTTCATGTAAATATGTGGGCATTAACCACGGCATGCAGACATTTACGGCAGATAAGATGTAAAATGTTAACACGTAAGCATACATCCCAATGCTTTTGGCATTGCACATCGATCCTACAGCGATCTATCCACTACGACGAGTACTTACTTATTCACTGCACGTAGTGCACTCGCATTACGGCTCGCAATACGACTGTGCGCGCGAGTGCGACGACCAGTCTACAGCAACTGGCGGCTATTTCTGGAAGTTGCTGTGATGTGAGAGGGCGGAACGCGATAAGATGAACAAGCATCTAGTCCAATGAAACAGTCGTTATCATAGTTGGTACAGATGAACTGAGTCAGTGGCGTAACAAGGGGAGGCAGGATGCGCATTTCTTCCCAAACCCTTTAAATTTTAATGGGCCCTAAGGCACTTGCCCCGTGTTTTTAACCATACATAAATCATTCACGTCTCATCTCAACACTATGGGAAGCACAGAGGCCTTAACCAATAGCATATTGGTCCGCAAATTACTATGTCATTTATTTGTTAGGGGAGTGGGCCCTTCAATGTACGCAACGCGACAACGTGCTGCTTATGATTCTGGTTGGTGTCCTGTGGCACTGTAGAGCAGATTATTTTCTGTTCTAAAGAGACTGAAGAACTATGTCGATTCTGCCGTGATACACTAGCCAGGGAATGCTGAACCACTTGGCTATTGTACAATTCAGCAATATATGTTGACAGTTTCTTGATTACAGATTTTTTTTTCTTCTGTAGCACGTGTTATATAGGCTGTTTACGGTAAAGTGAGCACTTTTGAGCGGCCTCTCATTTGGAATAATAGTCAATAAATATATTTTATTGTAGCCTTAGGCGTTGAATTCCGAGTGCGGTGAGATATACACACTATGTTAATTACTTGCATGGCACACAAAATGGTGGTTAGGCCTATAGGATTAACAATGGCTGAAAGGAAAAAGTAACTAGGGTCTCAAAAGTGCTCACTTTATCGTGAACGGCCTCTGTAAGGTTAGATCGTTCAAAAATTAAATATAAAGTGAGTTAAAATCTTTAGGAGGGAGCCAAAAGGCTTGCTCTTTACCATGCTGGAGCTTTTGTTTCGCAATCTTCGCAACTGAAGTAATAAATCATTCATGTAACTAGGGAATTTCGCTGTCATCTTCTCGTCGTGTGAATTGAGGGGCATGACTTCCAAATAAATTAATTAAATGATAATTTCGGGTAAATATTCTTAGGCTTATGGCCTCTATTTACCACGGTGTTCGGAATGGGATATTAATGGTTCATGGATGAATAAATACAAAATATTCGGAATGAAAAATGAAAGTTCGTTGAATGTTTTAGTTATTGTTAAATAAACATGAATTAAAATTTTGATATGTGTGATGGCGTTTAGGTCGAACTTTTTTCTGGCAAGTTCCCAAATCCCGTACACCCCCATCACAGACTCAGGGGTAGCCATGGAAGTCTCCATGTCGATCTCTGTCTCGGGCGGCCCACCCGCGTAAAATATGAGAATCGGCCGCAAAAAATCTTCATCACTTTGTTCCGAGTGGAGGATTGGTGGAAGTGGAGAAATTTAACTTCTGGCTGTATTTTTTCTGAAGGCAGCGTTTCGCAATGGGGAGCTTGACCTAGGGGGCCCTGGGGACATTTCTTTGATTTTTTCCTTTGTTTTATTTTTTTTCCCCAGCCTATTTTTTTTTTGTATCGCTGAATCGTTGAAAAGTACGGGGGGGGGGGGGCCTGCTCCCCTACCAAGTTTTCCTCACGGATTTTTGCAGGTCTCAGAGAGCACAGACAAAAGGTACACCTGTAGCCAGGGACTAAATTCATTATTGTCAAGCAGCTGATTTCTCAGTGTCTTGTTTCCAATAAAGAGGAGAGGTAGGGAAATCAGTTTGTGGAGGCCGATTGCTGTGTAGGCAATTTTTATTCAGGTTAAATGTAACTTTCCTCCCTCAAGGTCAAGAAAGAAGAGTTTAGGTGTTAGGCCCCCTCGGGGGACCCAACAACGATGTCTGACGGACAACCAATCGCGATTAAGCGAGCAAGAAAAGAAAGGCCGCCGAGATGCCCCCCCCCCCCCTCGTACAGATAGAAGTGATTACTTCAGCGCAGCAGGCGCAGTCTAATTCAGCGCAGCAGACGCCTCAAGAGAAGCCAAAACGGCCTGACATATACGGCCTATAACCGTGTATCATACTGCGGCTTGCAATTACGCCACAGTATGCCGCCTTTTCCGCGAAAACCTGAGCCAGCTGTGAACCGAGTCGTCACAGAGGGCGTCACCTACCTGCCGCAGTCTATCGAAGACTACCGTAAATCGATTCAAATTCTAGAAAACTATCATTGTAGGCTTTTCAGTGCTCACTCCTCGGAGTGAGCTGGCCCTTAAAGTAGCTCTAAAAGGGCTAAATAAATCGCTAACTGCAGAATAGCTCCGCGACGATCTGGTTGACCTGGGCTTCCAGCCAATCACAATTGCACCGAAGCTGACGATGAGAGACGGACAGCCCCTATATGTAGGCGGTGGAACTTCCACCCACCGAAAAATCTCAATCAATTTTGGTATTGCGATGTCTCTGTAGCCTCGTAATGAAAGTAGAGGAGTTTCAGCGACCTGAGGGACCAGCTCAGTGCTCAAACTGCCAGCATTTCGGACATTCAGCTCGCGTCAACCACACCCCCTGCTAAAGGCACTGTGGCAAAGGTCAGAGAAAGGAAAGAGACAAGAGCAGTCACTTCCATGTTGCAACGATCTTCTTATTTTGAAGTCTTTTTCAGGGGTGGTGGGTGGGTGGTAGGTGCCTATGGATTAATACCAACAGCAGACACGCATTGCGAAAAATAATCACCTAGTTTAATAAAAAAAATATAGTTTTTAATGATTATTTTGTGATAAACACGCTTCATTGATATAGTGAATATTCACGTTCAGTTCAATGTTTAATAAAATAGCTTATTTACAAAAAAAAAAGGTTTTTTTTCTTCTTTTTTTTTAGGCTGGCCGGGTAGTAGCATTTACAGTATGTTTACAGCTTGCATTATTCTTAAGAGGTTCTAGAACGACGTTTTAAAATAGCTATTTCCCGAATGCTTTTTTCGGCAATCATTAAATATATACCTGCGTTGTTTGTGTTAGCTCTGTCTTTGAAATATTTACGTTACCTCCAATTGTGACCAACAGAATAGTATAAATCTTGCACAATCAGTGAAAAAACCGCATTAAATATTCATAATCGTTTTAATAACTAAATCAGCACCTGAAATATATGTAGGTTAAATCAGTATGTTTGAGACACAAAACACTTATAGTTTTGACTCAAAAGCGATGTGTTCCACAAAATCATTAATTATAGTGGTAAAATGTCTATATTGATGTTTCCACAGCCACTTACTTCAAATAACGTGATTGTAAGCCCTATCTAGTGTTTCCTCCCTTGCAAAAGTACAACCCAGTGATTTGTCGGACAAGGACGACAAGTCGCTCAGAAAATGCGTGTGTTGTGGAGGCCGTTTTTTTCTAAATCTACCCTATTGCTAAGTATATGGTGTGCGTCCGCGGTAGGAGGGACCTGGATGTGTCTCAGGGCTGCGCCCTTTATGCTTAAAAGGAGACGAAGTTACATGCGAGGAGGTGTGCATAGTGGCGGGGAGGGACTGAGCAGCCATGGCAGCCACTTTGGGCCATGACTGCCTCCCTTGGTGTACCTATAGCTGAAACTATAATTAGAAAGAGGCTGGGAATAACCGGCATAGTACCGAAAAAACCCAGTCGACAGAAAAGAGTTAAAAAACTTGGGCAACATTAATGAAAATGTTGCTAGGAGACAGCCGATGTGGAATCCGTGCCATTCTAATAGGTGTTGCAAGAAAAGGGGGCGGTGTCTGTGGGCTTGGAGCATCCTTGACTTAACGACTACCAATATTCCTGCGCAGGCAAACCAGCACAACAATATTGGCAGCAGCGATTTAATGCAGGGCCTTCCCTGCTTCTCGTCGAGTGGGTCGGAAAACTGGACAGCTCACTTGTGGCACTCTGCACTGACATCAGGGTCTCCACGCCATGGATGAAGGGGGGGACCTACAAGAGGGGAGCCACCCAATCCCTCACCTCCAAAATCTCCGTCGGTCTTGGGTGAGCACTTAAAAGTGCTCGGCGAGACAACCAGGAGCTACCAGTGATGGAGGCGAATCCGCTGGCCCAGGTTTGAAGGCTGAAATTGGGGAGCATCGGAGGTCCGATGCATTCCAATCCATTCCTCACGCATCCACAGTTGACAGCCCACCGAATCCAGAAGTGAGGTTCGCTACACTTCGCCCTTTGGCACCGCGAGATTCCCCTCCCTGCCTAGATCTTTGGGCCGCCTGCAGCAGATGCATTTCGCCATCTCGTACTGAGCCACCCAGTTTCCCGACATCCACGACGACGGCACTGTAGAGCCGGCCAGTTGGTCCACGATCTGGTATTTGATTATTCCTATACACTACAGAGCCTGGGGATCCCCGATCCGCCACCTGCGGACGCGTCGATTTGCGGAATGATCGCCGCACCCTGAGCTGTCATGGTCGCACCACACTCGCAGGAGCACCTCACCTTCGCTGGTCCCAAGGGGCGGACAGATCCTGGAAAGTGAGCAGCCATGAACGCGATATTCATCCCACGACAGCCCAGTTCGAGTGTTGCGGAAGCAACCACGCTGCAAACTATAAGGCCTGCGAGGCCTATAGGCAGAAAAATAGAGATTTTTAGAACTCCAAGAAAGAAGAAAGAGGCAGCAACAGAGCAGATACTCTTCTGCAGTCGCATCACAGTCTCGCTGGTTCCGCCCGCCCATCGTTACCTACCCCCCCCCCCCCACCCCCACCCTCCACCGCCGACATGCACCCTAACTAATCTTCAGATGGCTGGACTGTTGTCCTAGACAGACAACAGCGCCCACCTGAAAATACTTTTGTGTCTCATTTCGCACAAAACCGCTCAGTCTGCACTTCAAATGGATCAAATGGTGGTGGTGTGCGGCTCGCAGTTCTACAGCTGCCATATTGGATGACGTCATCGCCGCCATATTGGATGGTTTTATGGCCGCCAAATTGGATGATGACATCACCACCATGGATGATGTCACCGACTGATGACATCATCGCCGGAGAGTGTCACCACCCTGGATGATGTCTCCATCTTGGATGACATCATCATCTTGTTTCCGGTTGCCATCGTGGATTCCATTTTTTCATGGTCTATCATTCTGCCTTGACATCTAGGCAAGCGGTGGCAGTGTGCGGCTCATAGCTCTATCATTCTGCCTTGGCATCCGCCATCTTGGATTACATTTCTTCATTCTCTATCATTCTCCCTTGACATCTTGGATACCGGTGGCAGTGTGCAGCTTGCGGTGTGCAGCTCATGGCTCTGTCGTTCTCGTTGACATCCACCATCCAGTTCATGCTCTAACATTCAACCTTGGCATCCATCATCTTGAACTTAATGCTTTATCATTCTTCCTTGACATCTAGGACAAGTGGTGGCGGCGTGCGGCTCCATCGTTCGCCTTGGAATCCGCCATCTTGGATTTCATTTCTTCATTTTCTATAATTCCACCTTGGCATCTACCATCTTGGATTTCATGCTCTATCATTTCACCTCAACATCTGCCATCTTGGATTTCATTTCTTCATACTCTATCATTCCACCTTGGCATATCTTGGATTCAATTTTTTCTGCTCTGATATTATGTTTAGATTTGTCCTGCTCTGTCGTTGCGCCTAGATTTTCCTGCTCTGTCATTCCACCTTGATTGTTCCTGCTCTGTCATTCCACCTGGATTTTTCATGCTTTATCATTCTGCCCTGGCATCCTCCATTTGGATTTCACTTCTTTAGTCACATTCATTTCATCTCATGATCTATCATTCTGCCTTGGCATCCGCCATCTTGGATTCCATATCTCCATGCTCTATCATTCTACCCTGACATCTAGGACAAGCAGTGGAGGTGTGCAGCTCTGCTGTTAGCTGCCAGGAGCACTGCAAATTTTATTTTAATTTCTTAATTTTAAAAAAGGAGGAGGAGGGTAGGATCGACCTGCTGGACCTCTGTCGTCCTTACCAGGACGTGTGGAGAAGTGAGATATTTAATGTCAATCCCGACAGTCATCATTAGGAATATGTGTGTGTGTCTATATATATACATATATAATTATTAACCGATATTTTGGCTTAATAGTATGCTAGGCGGATCGATCGTGATTTATTTAATATT
This sequence comes from Dryococelus australis, assembly GCA_029891345.1. Taxonomy (NCBI): domain Eukaryota; kingdom Metazoa; phylum Arthropoda; class Insecta; order Phasmatodea; family Phasmatidae; genus Dryococelus; species Dryococelus australis. Next base: position 97,075,946 of record CM056995.1, on the reverse strand, counting down.
TCTGTTAAAAAGACATCTCAGATGAGAAAAATATTTTAAAGACTCTATATGATTATTAGCATATTACTATTCAGTTATTTGCATGTACATATCTTCACATAGACCATCAAAGGCATACAAGTGCAAACATATTGAAAACATGGAGCAGTATTTACATACACGAACCAAATAAAATCTTTTTTAAAGAAATATTGGCAGACACATTACTCATGGCTAAGCCTGTGGGCGATATCAATGATGAAATGATATCTCACAAACACTCGAATTTAAAAAAGGAAAATAATTATTTTACATATTTACAATCAAACTTCTGTAGGCGGAATAACATCGCACAGATATCGCACACTTGCACACAGGCTTCGCACCTCCTCCAGAAGGAGAGCATAGTTTCTATCACACAGGATACGACTGGTATGTGTTGCTGCTGCCATTTCCTCCCGGAAGAGTCAAACCTCGGCATGCAGGTCCCGCAGGGTTACATCCTCATCCTCTTCATCCATCTCGTCCAGGCCCTCGAGATGCTCTACTGATGCTATTGAGCCTAGTGTGTACTCACTCCAAGGCACCAGAGTCAGTACTTGTTCTGGTGATATGAAAGCCTCTGCTGGAGATGGTGGGGGAGAGGAAGCTGTTGCTGGAGGTGGCATCCATGCGATCTCTTTTCTCGAAGGTGGGGGTGACGTCCACCGTCGGTATCACTTGCGATCAGGCGATCTGCTGTGCTTCCTTTCAAGATAAAAACATGCTGGAATGAGTGGTGGAGCAGGAGGTAAACAGCTCCTCAGTGTTGTCTCGTCGTAGACCCTGCTGGAGACTGGTAGCTGCCTCAGGTATTGCTCGAAGTCCTGGTTGTTTTCTTACAGCATGGCACAGGACGCATCTATCTCCTGCGACATACCGAGCAAGATTGATAGTTTGTCCCTTGGTAGAGGGAGTGTGCGAGCAGACCATAAGGCGAGCAGGTCACAACATGTGTGTGCGTCACAAGGACCAGGTGGTCAGCTAATGACATAGATGCCCTGTAGGTCTCGGGGCAAGCTGTGTGGATGAGACATTGGGCAAGAGAGGCACCAGGAAAGCGGGCCAGCCCCCAGCAGTTCGTGACGAGTCTTCCAGCCATACATACCTGCCTTCCACTGCTGTGAGTATCTCAGGAGCTGTAGAAAACTTTCTGCCTATTTGTAGAACAAAGGATTTTTTTTTTTTAAATCATAACTAAAGTACAATTTCAAAAAACATATATTTGTTCATGCCTTTATACAGACATGGAGAAAAAAATTATATACAGAGATATCTGATCTTCATACATGAATGTGCATTATTATTTATCGATAATTGATGATTTGGGAATCCAACTATCATGACCAGAACTGAAGCTGAGCCACCTCACCAACAAGTTATTTCCTTTGTGCTTCAACACTTTCTCGACCAAATATGTGTGTGGGTACTTGGTAACTTAAATTTCTTCGCTGTAGAAACCTCCTCTGATAGGTCTTCTTTCCATGTCCTTGAAATAGAATGTCCTTGGTTCGTAATGTCGAATCTTGACAATCTTATATACTTCAGTGCTCCAGTTTGGAGTGTAAACTTTAGAAAATGTGCCCTTCACTTAGGATATTCTGACATAGTCTCCGATCTTCGCCTTCGGCTTGCAGGTGTCCAATTTATTCTCATTCTCGAATATTACTGAGTTGTCCTTGACATCCGCAGATCTCATTTTCGTGGTCCGATGTACTCTGTGATTATAGTTCGATACCAGACGAGGCAATGTGTCCAGCCACTTGTAGCTTCCTTGTGGTGAGAAATTTTTTCACATTTCATTCTTCAAAGTCCGATTAAAGCATTCCACCATGTTCGCCTTCATACCACTATGTGTAGAGTAGTGGTTTATACTATGTTTACCCATCAGGGTCCGAAATGCAGGAATGTAGAATTCTTTTCCGAGGTCCTTATGTATATTCCTAGGCAACCCTTTGTCCTGCAAAACAAAGTTCATTGCATTTACACATCTCTCGCATTTTTGTCTTTATGGACACTGCCCACACATACCTTCTGTAACAGTCAATGCCAGTCAATGTATATTTGAACCTCTTATTCGTACGTGCATAAGGTATTATTTCAACCATATCTGCTTGATAAAGCCCCACAAACCAAACACTAGCACTTGGCGACGTGGTTAATTTCTTCTTGCAGTCTAGTGCAACTCACTGCCAATATTTGCACGACCCATTCTATGTATCTGTCTTCACGCAATTCTTCGATGATGTTTGATATTTCATTAGCATGAGAATTATTCCCAGCTCGCCGAGAAGCAATTAGCAGATGTAATCTGTCGACAATTTCATTAAAGTCGTTCCAATAAATGTACTCTGGATGCAGACCATCTTCTATTTTTTTTACTTAGAGACCAGAACCAACTGCATCTCAAACATCGGGAAACATCTGTGAAATAATGTCAAATTTTGATTGTGTTTCATCCTTATATTCATTGCTGGCAGGATCGTTGTCCTCAAGTGTGCGCTCGTAAGTTTCAGCAGTCGATTATACTGCTGCAGAGCACTGTGAGATTATCCGGCAAGGTTTTGTTTAAACAGTAGTTCATAAAGTCCTGCAGCCGAAGGGACCAGGACATTTCCAACTCGTACATCATCATTTGGCAGGAAAAATATTTCTTTATTCCTCAAGAACCACTTTTTATTTTGTTTGTATACACCATATGTTCTATCATTAATCGTATATGTATATGATCTTAAAATAACTATGAAGTAGTGAACTTAGTTTCTCCTTCTGTTCTTTTTTCATTTCCATATAGACAGTGGCAGATCATCTTCATCTATAGTAGTACGTTTAAGTTTCTTCTGAGACTTGGGTTCGATGCCCAGTTCGGTCTTCACTGCTATGGCCGATGAAGGTGGCAGTTTCCATCATCAGTAGGTGTTAAACAGCTTTTCATATTTTGTCTCAGGCCATTATGACCAAATTTATAAATGGCTTAGCTCATCTCTCACTGATGATAAACTGATCAAATCATCGTCTGCACCTCCCTCTAAGTAGGGGAAAATCCTTGACAATAACCAGAAAACCATGCGGCTCTCTCCAACAAAATTCACACACATTCTTATTTTTTTCAAATGACTTGTCTGTATTAACATGATTGGAATAAACATGATGCAAGTTTAAATCATCCATACGAAACAAAACCAACATGTTTTCATTGTCACGTAGTAATTGTTTTGGTATGCGAGAATACATTTGACAAAGGTAAAACGAATCCACTTCCACATGTCTACCCATGCAGAAATATTCTTGAATGCACGACTGTTTGTCACAAGCCACATCGTCAAAAATAAATACGGAGTTTGGTAAAGCTTCACTCGGTGGCACAACAGCTTCATTGTCGCTGCATGAAAAATAACCTAGTCCTTCCACAGCCCATAGAATCATTCCAAGTTTCTGGTACTTTGGTTGTTGTAGAGATTTCGAGTACAAGTACATGTTCTCGATCTGATGGTCCTGCGAAACCTCTCTGTATTCGAAAACAAAATTCCAGGCCTCGATTCCTGAGAGATGGTTTGTTCTTTAGCAGGAATATTTATGGGAAGAGTAACATCTTGCTTGACAATATATATGTTGACACTACTATCATGCGGAACATGCGGAGACGATAGCAGAGCATACGGAGACGATTGTGGAGCGTGCGGAGACAATTGCGGAGCATGCAGAGACGATTGCGGAGCGTGCGGTGTTAATTTCATAGGCAAATGCAATGCAGGTGGAGTCAATTGCGGAGAGTGCGGCGACAGTTGCAGAGCATGTGGAGACAGTTGCGGAGTGTGTGGAGACAGTTGCGGAGCAAGCAGAGACAGATGTGGAGTTGTTGCAGTGCACGAGGCTGTGATTGCACTAGCACAGTGCTGCATGTTTTAGAATGCCTTTTCAAAATATCTCTCCGAGTAAACTCTCGTTGATATAATTCGCACTGAAATCTCAAACTCAAAGTTTTCATTCTGCAGGTAGTTGCTTCATGTCGCAGCACATTGTGCATGGGTGTAAACACTTTACCACAGAAGTGACAGCGGAGGTGCATCATTAGTACTTTATGTCCGTACTGTTCAAAGTATAGAATGATACTGGCTCAAAAAGTATATAAGTTATTGCTTTTATATAATTTGCAATCAGCACATCCTGATGCCTCGTAGAGGTAAGATTGTATGTGGACTAGTAAATATGCTTATCAACAATTTACCTTTTGAAGCGCATATTCCCAGATACAAGTTATATGGGCCAGATACGAAACTTGCAAAATGTTTGGCACGTGGTGACATTGGTGTAAATGATCTCGTTAACGCCTGCAAGGAACACGATATCGCCTACGCATCCAGTAATAAGTTAGAAGACAGGCATGTAACTAATGATATCCTTGTAGACAAAGCCAAGAAAATATCCAAGTCACCTCAAACAAAGTTTGGTCAGCGAGTAGCTGCTTGGGATGTATCCAAAATAATGAAGACAAAAGTTAAACGCGGAATGGGATTGTGAATGACGCAGCAACTCATCCAGAAGAAAAATAAAAGGAAGACACGAGGGAAAGGATGCCAAGGGAAGAAGAAAGGAGGCTTCCTGCTTTTTCTCCTATCAGGACTTGCAGCACTAGGTGGTTTGATCGGTGGAGTAAGAGGAATTGCACGTGCAGTAAATACATCGAAAAACCAAGGCAAACAATTGCAAGAAGCTCTGCGACACAAGAAAATGGAAGCTATTGCACAAGGAGCGAAAAACGGCAAAGGACTATTTCTAAGGCCATACCCTAAAGGAGGCGGAAAAAGAACCAGACACAGGAAAGGAAAGAAGCAATCTTAAAGAAATTACCTAACCGACCTCTTACTAGCCTAGACTTGAAGAAATGTGCACAAAAATTACAAATACCGTATTTCCGAGGAGTGTACATGCATGACGACCTACCACAAATAAACCTAAGAGAAATGAATGTGGAATTATAAATTTAGACAATAGCTCTGGACCGGGCACGCATTGGGTAGCTTAAGAAAATGTGGAAACAGTGTCGAATACTATGAAAGCTTTGGAAACCTACGTCCTCCAATAGAAGGGTGCAAGTATTTTCACGACAGGGAACTAAATTACAGTTACTTTACAGAGCAGTTATCAAGCCAGTGGAACTGTGGTCACCTGTGTCTCCACTTCTTGGCTGAGCATTTAGTAAAATAGCAGACACACTCATGTATTGAGATCAGTCATGTCTGTAACTTTGATCTTGACGGGCAATAGCTCGGAACTATGCTATGTACATTTTACAGCACTCGTCTCGGAAGAATCTGTGGCACTTGTCGATTTTGAAACATATTTCTCTGTGCCAAATGTGGACAGTTCATACTGTAAGTTTCGCTATGATGAAAATAATGTTGTGGAAGAACTAAACTAACCTACAGGTTCATACGAGATCGATGGCATTTCATCATACCTCAAGAAAGCATTGCAGCCAGGCATGATGTTTTGCTACGAGGAAACTCAAACACCCTGAAAATGAGATGATTTGCAGTGCAGATATTGATTTTACAGAGCATGATACTTTAGCCTCCATGTTGGGATTCGAACACAAAATGTACGAGAGTGGTAAAGTGCATGAATCAACACTTGCAGTAAACGTGATGCCAGTTAATGTTACAAGAGTGAACTGCAATCTGGTAACAGCTAATATTTCAATGTGAAACTGAACCATACATCACACGAATTTGCAGCAATGGTCGCGCCCGGCTTCAAACTAGTGGAGGTTTCGAAATCTCTTATTTATGCACCGATCGTATAGAAGAGAGTGCGGGAAATTATCGTTCGTATAGTTGACCAGGAAGACAATTTGATCAATTTTCGAGACTAAGAAATATCACTACTTCTACATTTGAAGAACGATGGGTCTGCATTTTAAGAAGAAATATATAAAAGCAGGTCTCGGTGTCAAGCCGAATGTCAGTACGACGAGAACCACCAGTGCGTTAACACACAAGAATATCACGCTCTTGAAGAGTCTTGGGTTCAAAGTCAGCAAGAATGGAGCCAGAAATACTGAATATAGACGAGCCCATTAGCTACGAAGATGCGATCACAAAGACTGAATTCCATACTTATTCACCATATCTACCTGTACAAAACTAAGATATTTACACACTGCCATGCAACTCATACTTACGAAGCTCGGAGATTATGTACCTACAACTACAACTACCAAGATAATTATAAAGGGTGTACTTCACATTATTAATCAAATATCTTATGAACTTAACGGCTTCTGCCCCACGCGCAATTAAAAATGGGAGAGCGAATCAAACTGCTGAGATTTGTCTAGAAAAGAAGAAATTTCGATATTGCATTTCGCTCATGGAGCTTGTAAACATATCCTAGTCTTACGCAGTCTCAAAATGTAAACTGGAATGTTAAATCAAGTTTTGCTACGGAGAAACCGAGATACATAATTCTAGCAGTTCAAACAGGAAGACAAAATGCTATTAGTTCAGATCGCTCAAAGTTCGATCACATCAAGATAAAGAATGCTAAAGTGTTTTTGAACTCTGAAAGTTTTCCCTGTGTGGACCTAAATTCTGACTTTATTAATGGATCATATATATTGGCATATCAAATGTTTGCCGATTTTCAAAGATCGTATTATGGTCACGAAGCTTTGACGATGCTCGAACCAAACGAGTTCATGAACAGTACACCACTCCTTGTATTCGATGTCAGTAAACAAGATAGCCGCATAAACACAGGAGTGATTGACTACAGAATTGAAATGATGGCTACGGATAACATACCTGCCAACACTCAAGCCTATGCTCTCATAATCCACGATCGTCTGGCAACATGCAATGCAAGAGATAAGGTGGTTAAAATTCTGTCATATGTCACGAGCTCAGTTCAGTTGTCTACTGACCTCCGCCATGTTCGCTAATGTGCAGGGCTTCACATCTTCGATGTGATTCGTCGTAAAGGAAATTGCATTGCTTACTCTGATGGCAGCACATATTAATGAAAATTTCTACCTCCATTTTCGCATCACCTGCTAGAATATAAAAGCAAGAATACGAATAAAGGGCTTACGAATCATTTTCATGGACTGTACTGGGAAGATTGCGATGTGGAATATGAGAAAATAAACAGTGTACTTATGGAAATTATAGATGATGATGATGATGACTTAGTCTTCATGGCCGGTCCTGAGCAGAAGAGGTGGCTGAGTAAGTGCCGCAATGGCTAAATAAAAATCATCGACTTGCAAACAGAGTACGACTGCCCATCTCTGGGAAAACTAAAGAAGATGTATACCAGCCACAGCTGTGACTCAGAACTCTGCAAGTCTGAACAGGGCTGGGTCTGTCCTCACGAGAACACTTTGCTGCTGCGGGCGTGGAGCTCGGCATGCGATGACGTCAATGTCGCGTGAGTATAAAGGAAGAGAGCCTCGCAACATTGTTATCTGCCAGTTTTCATTCTCCCGCCAGTGCTCCAGCAACTATGAGAGTCATGCTATCGCTTTTCGAGAAGCTTAACCATCGTATGCAGTTCCGAAAACTCGGTGATGTGAAAATAGGCAAGGAGTACAGAGCAACGGATTTCCAGCCAGTCAACACAACTTATGGACAAAATTTTCGAGTGTATATAAACTAACAATGGCTAACACTACCAATTGCTCTTTGTGAGTTTCAAGCCAGCTGGCTTGTGCGAGCAAATTGAGTCGTGTAATGGAATCGAGTACTGGATACTGTATAACGAAGAAGTGTGTATGTCATTAGTTCCAGTGCCTTGCAGTACCATTTCATGTTCTGTCAAATGCCTTCGTCCAGACACCAAACTACCTGCATCTACAACTTCGCTCATGATTCAAGAAAACGAACAGTTGCTACCAAAATGGTTTAAACAGAGCATCAGCTATGAGCTATGCAGACCTAACAGCGATAACATTACAAGATGACAGAGTACTGCAATGGAGATCAACACACCACCATCATGGATAGAGGCCGCACTACATGTGCTCACCACTGACGTGCAAAGTATGTTTAGCAACTTCCCTCTGAACTGGACACAGTAATTAAGCATCCTTCGCTCGCTGCAACATGTTCGACAAGCGTGAATGTGTGCTTTTCCGACCAGATAAAGTGGACAATTATGAACGATATTTCATCGGTTACAGAAGAGTAATATTCGAACCAGTATGTGAGTTCGAGCAAGTACAAGTATGTGATGGTATATGTGGGGCTATAATGACTTTTACGATGGTTTAAACACTCAAACTTTGTCATACAACGATCTAAATAGATGTGCTGTTTTTAATATCCGCCCAAACAGTGAGCTACCTGCAAATGGAGACGATCTCACCATATGTGTCGAATTACAAGACATTGATGAATATCAAGTTGGAAGCAGAATAGACTTCTGCTTACGAGACTTGGACTCTGACGATATTTTTTAGTGGAGTGAAAAGTGCAACATAATCAAACACAAGATAATCCTTCACAGGTGCATGTGGAACTTTACCTGCTCCCCCGAGGTCTGCTGTATAAATAGATTACCATCATGTACATCGAAGCCCAGACTTCAGAATCAGAAACAGATGGCGTAACTGTAGAAGGTGAAATTATTTGTAGACGCAAGTGTAAATGTCTGGAGACCTGCTGTGACTTCATCTCCAGGCTCCTGTCTGTGCTGGTCGGACTCTTCCGCTGACGTCATACGTCACAGTGTACTTAAAGAGGCTCATCAGACCTATGATGATTCCGTTCGCCGTCGACCATAGACTCTCAAGAACAATGGCAGCTTTTCATCTTGAGAACCACTATGTGAGTACGAAACATGGACTGATTAGGGTGACGTTTTCGTATTGGAATGGTAGTCAATTACATACATATACGGAAGAATGTGATGAACATTTTCATACTCTGCTGATGAACCATGAGGCATGTGCCTCATAAAACTACGTTCCTCCACTCCCATTATGCCTGCTCGCTTCAACACCGGCGCAACAAGGAAGACAACATGTGCAGAGCGGGATCTATAGCCAGCATAAAACGAACTTTTTACATGAAAAATATGTTTTGCTATCTAGCCACAATTATTTGAAAAATTTGCTTAGTGACTTTACTTACTCAAGTTATACATACATGTGATGGTCTGCGACGAAAAGCCTGCCCCAGCAGGCCTACATATGTGCGACAGCAAGGTGTCGCCCAGGAATCAGACATAGCTTCCAGCTGCGGGGCGCACCCGAGGTAGACTGGCCGCTGAGTGTAGGGGATAGTATGATCCGCCCACGCCAGACCGCGCTGCAGTCGCGGCAGTTGCGTGGTCAGATGGTTAACCACGTGGCATGGAACTGTGGCGCCGGAAGTGGCTGTTCACTAATAATTTGAAATTGTATAGAAGCTTTCCGAAAGTTTCGTGGGCTCTGATTGGCCAGACTCTCGTTGCTCCCTCCCTGGGAGGGGTAAAAGTTTTGTATATAACATCAGGAGTTTGGTCGTGTTGGCAGAGGCCAGCACTCCTGGACGTTCAGCTCACAGTTAAGTACAAAAATAATGTCGTAACAGAAATAATATTTCTGGTCCCTTTGGCCATTGTGAGGATGGCGACTTTTGCGTCATGGGATGTGGAGAAAAAATTAGGAATTTCAATATTCCAAGACAGAACATTTCTGTATGAACTATCGGCTGATGAAAGTCATCATTCATGTTTTTAAAGACGGGCGAGAATTCTTAAAGTGTAAAAAAAAAAGGGAAAATTAGAGTAATTTGTTTCTTTGTTGGACTTTACTAAAATATTGACTCTATTGTCAATGTCAGTATTGTGAGTACAGTACTAAAAGAGTATGCTTACATTAGGAGTAAGGAAATACTCCAAGTTTAGATTTTAAATCTCCAAGTTTAGATTTTGAATCTAGCCAGTATTAAAGAAAAATGCTTAATTATTAAGAAAATCGCTAAGAAAATGCTAAACATGAAAATATAGTCATGTGGGCTTTTAAAATGAGTTGAGGGCATTTTTTTCTATTTGTTTTGAAAGCGACATATCACCCAGGCATGTTTTTTTGTGTTTTTAATATTTTTTGACAATACCCTGAAACCTGGAGTAGGAGTACAGTAGTGACATGGATTTGTATTAAGGACACAAGAGAGACATAAGATTTAACTTGGAATTGTTTCAAACACCACTTCTATGTGGAATTATAGCATAGTTTTTAATGGGCATTAGTATTTTATAATTCAAAATGGTACCATTGTATAAATTCTGGCCCATCTGATATTTAATCAGTGTCAAGTTTTTTTGGAAGACTGGGAATATAGATAAATAATAAATTACTAGTATTTTCCATAATCATATGTAAACTTTGAATCATTTATACAGATAAATCATACATGTTAGTGCAAGGAAGTCATGTGTTTGTCTTTTTAACCAGAAATCTTTAAATATATTTTATATTTTTCTTATCGTCTTGTGGATTGGTTCTTGAAGGGCTGTGTATACGTCCCGCTTGCCATGCCCTATGGAAGGGAGTCGCAACCAGTAATGTTAGAGTCATGTCAACAGATTATTGGCTCCATTACTTATGGACAGTGCTCTGTGTTCTACTTGCGCGAAGATACTCCACTACCATGCTTACCTGAAGAAGTTATTGTCCATGCTATGAGAATCCTGCCTATACATTCACCAGACTGTACTACGGCAGCTGTTTCATCAAACGAAGGCACCATCCAAGCAGCCATCTCATCACTTCCGGAATCTTCTACTGAATAAACCAACGCCCTGAAGGATGTTGCTTCGATGCTTGGTACAGCGGTTCAAGAGCCATGTCGCAGTACAAAACGCAAGACCTAGGCTGATGCATGTACTTCATAAATGTAGACGACAACGACGACTTCCGTCTCAACCCGGCCTCTTGGAAGATGTAGTACAAGCAAGTCCGTCATCATCAGCAACACCAAAATTCCCACCGACATTTCTCGAATTTGTCATACTCATGTTAACAGTTATTGTTGTTGCAATGGACTCTGTGCAAAGAAAGTAATAATGATGATTTTGTATGCGCTGAAGTACTGAAATGTGTTTTGTATATATTTAATATCGAATAAATCATGTGAAACGAAAATAATCTTTGATTTCATATATACCCTTATGTCATAGAAAAATTGGTTACTAATATAAAATGAAAATCAATTAATTAGTTTTTAGTTTAACTACATGAAAAAATACTTGAAAGATATATTACATAGGTAAAATAAATGAGAATGTAAGTATCTCATAAATGTGCCTATATATTTCCTACTACCTAATAAAATTCTGCATTGGCTTATAACTGAAAACTTTTTTAAAAAATCAGTGGCATCTGTGTTACCTTGACCTCTACCCTTGACCCATGACCCTTGACCCTTGATTTCTGATTGCAGTCATTATAGCTGAGTAAAAATCTTGTCTGGAAGAATAAGTTGTGTGCAAGCTAGAACATTTTCCTTGTTCAAGAATTGACAGCACTCAGTCGCTGGCTGTGATCAAAATATTACATTAGCGAGCCGAACTGGTGAGATAATCTCGATGACTATGTTCGCCCTTTGGCTAGTATGCCTCATACTTTGTCGCAATTGTCGCTGGCACGCTCGCGTTCCTTTAGCTTGCTGGGGTGAATCATATGGGGTCAGAGTCTGACGTCCGAGTCACTGCTAAATGCAGCTAGCTCCGAGTGACGTCTGGGGTTTTTCCCAGAGTAAATGTATGACTGCAACATGCTTTGCTTCGAGAGGAGTCACTCGACAAGCTGCCACTTGCTTCAATGTATGGGATTTTGATGGCATGAAGACAGCTGGTTTCATGCGGCTCCCTAAGTGATTGCATCATGTGACGACAGAAATAATTTCTCAGGGAAACAGAATGGTGTCAGCATGATGTCGAGCTGAGACTTGTCCATGAGGCAGAGCCCACAACACATGACTCCTACAACTCACTAAAGCACGATACCCCTCCCCCCAGCCCAACAACCTTCCTCAGTGTGAATAAAAGGAGCCTGGATATCCCCAATTTCCACAGTCACTGTTCATCGTTAGTGGTGTTGAGTGCTTCTGGAGTGTTAGTTGATTTATTTAGATTACATTTTATTACTTTCTTTTGATTCTATAGTTTATTAGGTTTTCTTCATATAATCAAGAGTTAAGGTTTAGGTAGTACTTCACGAATTTTTGTCAGGTTAGTACATTAAGAGTTAGGTTTTAGGTTCAAGCGTTGATAGGATTTAGTTAGTGGCATCAAGAGCTAGTTTTAGTGGTTTAGGTTAGTATATCAAGAGTTTAGATTTAGCAGTTTAGGTTTGTACATCAAGATGTAGTTAGTTAGTACTTCAAGAAGTAGGTAGGCATAGGTTATTTTATCAAAAGTTTAGGTATAGTGTTTAATATGTAGGCAGAAAATTATAAAATCAGGACTTGTGTATATATATGTACACATTTTTATTGTTAAACTGCATGCAATGGAAGGAGAAGGAATCCAGTGCAGATTTTGTAGCAAGGCTTTTGCCTTTAAGAATAGTATGCTGAGGCAAGAAAGGAGTTGCCGTCTCAACCTGCATCCAAGAGAGCAAGCACTATGTGAGAGGTGCGGGGTGACCATCTCCAGAAAGGACAATATGCAGAGGCATCTTCGGAGCTGCAATTCTCTCGTCAGGCATGCGGCGACCACCAGCTGCAAATACTGCAATAAGCAGATTGCTCATACTGATGTCGCAAGACGACATGAAGCAGGGTGCGGCTTTAACATAGACTGTACATCATTCAATTGTGAGTTATGCATGAAGAAATTTACAAGAATAAACTCTCTTTTAAAACACATTCCTAACTGTACTGGACCTTCTCCTGCGAAGAAGAGGCTAGTTACAGTGCCTACATCTCAAACATCTAGTATATCTCAACAGGGACCATCTACGAAACCTCAAACTGTGTCGTAAACTTTGGCTCGAGAGAATAGTAGCAGGAGCCGGAGCTGCCAACACCAATGGGTTTGTGGAGGCTGAAACCGCTTTTCGGAAAAACTTGAAAACATTGGTCGCAGTAAACATTGGTAATGAATGCAAAGATATTTGTACATATTTAAATCATATCAAACATAATTTAATCAATCGGGCAATTGAATAAGTTGAAAAAATGGAAGCATGAAATTTAATATTGTGTTGAAATGCCAATACGGAAAACCAGAGCCTCATGACTACAAGAGCGATGTCTGTACATTTAAAACAAAAAAACATTGCAGTTTATAATATCAACTATGTAGAGCAAGCTGTAGTGAACATCATCCTAAAAATTTGTAAGGAAGAATAGTATATGAGCAAGGGCTCTGGCTGGGCTTTATCACCTATAAAACAACTTCAACTCAGAATTAATTAACTAGATCCGCTGAAGGCCTCCTCGTACATTGATCTACCTGCTCCCATCAAAGCCAGAAAGGCAATAATCAATCCTGAGAATACCGATCAACAGTTGCTTCGAGTGGGCAGTGCTTGCCGGATATGTCGAAGGAGATCATCTGAATCGTGTGGACGACCGATACTCCTTGCTGGAAGATAAGTTCGACTTTGGAGGTTTGGACTTTCCCACACCATTTCGACAGATTGCAGTCTTTGAGAAGAGAAATCCAGAGGTATCAATCAACATTTATGCCCTCAACGATGATATGAATGTTGTTCCGAAGAATGTAAGCAAGAATGAAAAAACAAAGAACATCGACCTCCTCCTAATCACCTATGAAGAAAATTCTCATTTTACATTCATTAAGAACTTTTCGCTACTCATCCATCCGCAGTTCACAACACATGGACACGAAATATGTATTTGTAAGTGCTGCTTCACATACATTGATAACCAACTTCGTGTATTCGTACTCACGGGCGAAGAAGGTTTACAAGAACACCAGAGGTACTGTTCCACCAGAGAGGGGGGCGTTTGATGTGTTCCTGATGTCCAAGTATCCCTTGTGCCTGTATATTCCATCGCAGATGCATCAACCACACAGCAACACTCGACCGATCGACATTAGGTAGTGGTCTCGATCAGTGCAGGTCGACAAGAATGGCGTTTACGCTTTTCTTGCCAACCTGTAACTCGTGGCCACGGGTCACAATATTTAACATTCATCCCAAGAGGTAACTCTCGTGATGAATGAATATGTGTCCTAAATGAGTGTGTCCCATGAAGTCACGACCGTTACACTCAACAGCCATTGGAGGGAAGACTGGGATAAGCAGTACCGCTTATTCCCACAACTTTCCGATGTGCGCGATGTCGACGGGCCCCATGGCCGAATCCGGAGTGCGACGTTGCTCCAAGTAGTGTCAAAAGATGGGGAATCACATTCCCGCAGGAAGTGTAAGGTGGCGAGTGGCGAGCGGCTCCCTGGCCGTATTAATTAATAGGAGCATTTTTAGGCATTTTTAGCAGTGATTGCACCATGATTAACTAGGGAAACCACCCACTCCAGCATATAGAGTAGATAACACATCAGAAATGACAGGGCGTAACTCCGCCCCTAGTGACGAAATACACATGTCGTATCATCCATGCGCATTCCTGTAATTATAACCATTACGACATATGCCGATTTTAATATGATAATTATAAGAGTGTACATGTAATCATCTATCGAGAATCAGCCACCTGAGGCATCATTTAATTTAATATCACCCTTCAAGTACGGTGACATACTCGCGATGTCCAATTCTTAGCAATATCTCGGGCTCTGACGCTCACGGATGTCACCAATGTGTTTTAGTTTAATAATTGTAATTATGTACAATGTCAGTTTCATTTATCATGTTAGTTATTAAGGTACATTTTTTCATGTTTTCATTTTTGGCACAGGATTCGCCGGTCGTGCGACGAAGCCGACACCATGTCGTTAGTCAGACTTCAGCACTTCAAACAACCGGCAGGGCAGGCGGTAAGCTCAGTGTACCCCCTCGGCAATTCAATCTTGGCTGCATTTTCTTTCGTTGCAATAGTTAACATAACTCAAAAACATTTAAGTACTTTTAGTTAGCCGAAGGGAAATCTTCCTGCATCCTGAAGTGGCATACAAGGACTTCACGTGTGAGATGTGTCTGTTTATGTAACTTTAACTTAAGGCCTACGCCTTACTTTCCACAATAGTGACCACCGGCAGGTCCAGAGTGCCGGGTCCGCTTAACCAATGGTACAAATTTTCACGTGCAGCAACATTTCGTGGTAACTTTGCGGTAATAAAACAGTCATGCCCTAATTAGACGTGTTTTATTGTATTAACTCTCTTGAGTTCATCGGGTACTGCGTCCTCATAGCAGCATCAACTTTAAAGTGTCTTTCAGTGTATGTTTTGCATTTATGGTGTCTGACTCTTGCAAGCAGAGAAATTCAGTGATAATATAGGCGTGCGAAGTGGCCGACAGCTTCGCCCCAAAGGAAATAGGAAATATTTAATATTCAACATAATTTTACTGACAGTTAAATTAGCTCTCCTTCATACTGACTGCGTATCCAGAGTCGCTTTAGGCCGTCGAATGTACGACTCCATTCAACATCGTTCACCCTACCGAACGTGGCACCAGGCACATCACCAGTTCCTGTTCTCCACCTGCTCCCAGACAGGACACGAACACATCACAGCACCTCTGGAGGCGCAACGCGTCAAAGTGAAGGTTATATACGAAACATCTTTACCAATAACTCCTCTGACAATTTCCGAACAAGTTTCTTTTGACCAAGCCACTACATGCTGCTGCTGTTCCACAACCTTCTAACAAAACAACCGAAAAGTACGTGAACATAACCATTTTACTGGCAAATGCATTGGTGCACCTTGCAATAATTGCAGCATGCTTCGTCGGCTGCCTAAGCAACTACCTGTCTTATTTCACAATCTATCATATGACGAAAATTTCATTATCAGGGAACTGGGCTATGATAACAAGGAAATCTTCACCATTCCTCATAACAAAGGAAAAATGATAATTTTCTCCAAGCACCTAGGTGACAGGTTCAGTATGCAGTTCATGGACACATTTCGCTTCATGTAAGCCAGTTTTGCCAGTCTAGTGCAAAACATACCATCCAACAAGTTTAAGAATACTGCAAAAATTTTCGCTCCTGAAGAAATGAGTCTCGTCACATGCAAAGGTGTATACCCATATAACTATATAGGTTCTTGGGCAAAACTCCTAGAGGATAAATTTTACAATCGATTAACTGACTCTGACATCTCCGATGAAAACTATGCTAATGCACAAACCGTCTGGGATACATTCCAATGTAAATTTCTTGGCGAATACTCGGATATATACCTCCTGAGCGACGTTTTTGAAAATTTCAGAGAGCTTTGCTTGGAAACATATGCGCCGGACTGTGTACATTATGTAAGTGCAACTGGATTTTCTTTGATGCAATACTGCGGATGACAAAGGTGGAATTAGAACTACTGACTGGTAATGACAAGTACATGTCCTTCGAGGCAGCAATCCAAGGTGGTGTGGCTCAAAGGAGATGCGAAGTAAACAACTAGCACCTACCTGAAACGTTTGACTCCTCACAGCCATCAGTCTATTTACAGTATGTCGACGCCAACAATCTCTATGGAAAAGCAATGTCGCTCCTGCTCCCAAAATGTGACTTCCGATGGAACGACTCAGACATCGATGTGATCAATGTGTCTGATGACTCTAACACAAGATATATTTTGGCGGTAGATGTAGAATGCCCGACCTCTCTGCACGGATATCATAAGGACTTGCCTTTTCTACTAGTCAATGAGTGTCCTCCAGGCTCAAAACAGAAGAAACCACTTACAATGCTGGAAACCAAGACTCGCTATGTTGTTCACTATCGAAACTTTAAGCAGGCCTTGGCACATAGATTAAAACTGAAAAAAAACATAGTGTTTTGCAGTTCACCCGAACTCCCTGGTCGAGACCCTATATAGACTTAAATACCAAGAAACGACAAGCTTCTCGCAATTACTTTGAACGAGATTTCTTCAAGCTAGCGAATAACTCCACATTTGGAAAGCTTATGGATAATAAGTGAAAGAGACAAGGGATGGAATTGCTATGCGATGAGGGATCCATCAAGAAGGCGATTGCGAAACCATAATTTAAGGACGTAGTGATCTACAGCGAATCAGTTGTGCTGGTGAAACGAGACAAAGAAGACATTCTATCCGATAAGCCAATTTATGCCGGTTTTGCTGTCCTGGATTCATCGAAGAGGGTGATGTATGAATTCCACTACAGTGCCATGAAGAAGAAGTATGACAACAACAACCTTCATCTCGCTTACATGGACATGGATTCATTCATCTTAGAAGTAGCAACAGATGACTTTTATCACGACTTGGCCAGTGATCCTGTGTTTCTGGACGAATTTGACACCAGCTGCTACCCCACCTCTCACCCTTGCTTCTCATATACCAACAAAAAAGTCGTTGTTACATTTAAAGACGAGGGCAATGGACTAGTGATGAGAGATTTTGTAGTCCTGGGAGCTAAAATGTATTCATACAAATGCAGCGACAAAGAAGCAAAAAGGGCTAAAGGTGTACAAAAGTGTGTTGTGAAAAAGAGGATTACTTTTGAATATTACCTGACTGTTCTGGAGAAACAAACATTTATCAGATGCAAAATGCATAATATAAGATCCC
The DNA here is from genome assembly GCA_029891345.1 of Dryococelus australis. NCBI lineage: Eukaryota > Metazoa > Arthropoda > Insecta > Phasmatodea > Phasmatidae > Dryococelus > Dryococelus australis. The sequence continues at coordinate 97,058,243 of CM056995.1, read as the reverse complement.
GTCATCGCATACTTCATTCCGAGTGTTCCAATAAATTATCTCTAGCTTGGATGGATGATAAGAGACTCATGTTGTATGATGGTGTATATACATTACCTCATGGTATGAAGAGGAATTGTAAATATTTTGCATATGATATACTTGTATTAGTTGTTTATATGTATATTTAAATGTGTAGGTGTATGGTACAAATAGAAGACATTAGACTGCGAATGCTTCTGTCAGTGACTGACAACTTGTTTATTTCTCCATCAAGATGTTTCGAAAATTGTTAGTTTAGCAGTACACCACTGTAACCCTGCCTACACTACATCATTGTAGTGTTTCTGGTCCCCAGCCCGGATAAAATGGGGAGGGCAACAGAAGATATATAAAAACTATTTTATGTACATTGGAAAATAGTTGACTCCTCAGTGCTGACCCCTCAGTGGAGACTCCTCAGTGCTGACTCCTCACTGCAGACCCCACAGCTGACCCCTCACTACAACAGACACCTCACTACAGCTGACCCCTCGCTGCAGACTGCTCACTGCAGACTCCTCATCTAAAATATCTTTTTAACAGAGATATTAAATAAACCGCGATCGGCTTTGAACTTGTATACCTTTAATGGTCTGTGAAGGTATGCACCTGCAAATGATAATAATGCTAATAATCCCTCCTCATATGCGATACCTTTTTTTTTTATCAAATTCATTAAATAAATCACGATCGATTCGCCTAGCATACAGTTAAGCCAAGATGGTGGTTAATAATTATATATATATTCCTAATGATGACTGTTGGGATCAACATTTAATATCTCACTTCTCCACATGTATTGGTATGCAGGACAGAGGTCGTGCAGTTCGATCATACCATCCTCATCCTCCTTTGCATAGTTCAGAAAAACAAAATAAAATATGCAGCACTCCTGGTGGCTAATGGCGGAGCCTCGAGCCGCACACCTACACCACTTGTCCTAGATGTCCAGGTAGAATGATGTAGCATGGACAAATAGAATACAATATGGCGGATGTATAGGCGGAATGATAGAGCATGAATAAATGAAATCCAAGATGGTGGATGCCAAGGCAGAATGATCGAGCAGCGAGCCCCACACCACCACCACTTGCCCTAGATGTCAAGGCAGAATGAGAGCGCATGAAGAATTGGAATCCAAGATGGCGACCAGAAACAAGATGGTGACATCATCCAAGATGGTGATGTTATCCAAGATGGTGATGTCATCCAAGATTGTGATGTCATCTATGATGGTGATGTCATCCAAGATGGTGACATCATCCAGCGGTGACATAATTAAATATGGTGACTATGACGTCATCCAAGATGGCGGTAATTATGTCATCCAAGATGGCAGCGATAGAGCCACGAGCAGCATACCACCACCATTTGTTCCAGAATCGGCTATATCCCCCTACTAATGACTATAATGCCTTGGCATTGAGAACTGCCCGCCCCTTGGATTCAGCGAAGGCGAGGTGTGTCTTCGGGCGTGGTGGGACTGTTTGCAGTTCAGATGCTGCTCCTATCCGCAACTAGCCGTGTCCCCAGGTGGTGGATCGGGGATTCCCAGATATTCTGGAAATGCCAGGAATAATCAAATACTGGCTCGTGGACCAAGAGGCCGGCTTGACAGAGCCCTCCTTCTGCTGGATTCTGCGGGCTGTCGACTGCGGATGTGTGAGGATTGGAATGGAAAAGTGGTGGACCTTGGAAGCACCCCGAAGTCAGCCTTCACACCTGGGCCAGCAGATTCCCCTCCACAGCTGGTAGCTCCTGGATGTCCCTCTGAGCACATTTAAGTGCCCTCCCAAGATCGACGGAGATTTTGGAGGAGAGGGATGGAGTGGCTCCTCTCTTGCAGGTCCCCACCTTCACCCATGGCGTGGAGACCCTAATGTCGGCACAGAAGAGAGAAGATGGCGTCGGTGCCATGACTGAGCTGCCCAGGTTTTTGACGCACTCGATGAGAAGCAGGGGTGTGGGGGTCCTGCAACAAATACTGCTACCAATGTTGTTGTGCAGGCAATCTGCGCAGGAACATGGGAGGCAGTTTCCACCTCAAGGGCACATGTGCCCTCCAAACATGCACCCACAAACCCACCCCTCTCTTCTAGTTCTTATGTCATATTAAACCAACATTCATTTCATACCTGCTATTTTCTGTAGCATTTTCATTAATGCTCCTACAATTTTGCCTTTTCTATCAGAATGGATTTTACTGTGTCTGTGCGGGTTTTACCATACCCCTTCTAGAATATAGTTTCAGCTATAGGTACACTCAGGGAGGGTTGTCATGGCCTTACACTCTGGCCAAGGCTGCCAATCCCTCTTGCCGAGATGCACGCCTCCTTGCCTCTCATGCCTTTATCTTAGTAGCCCTACCCAACTATACAATGGCTGCTAGAGGGCATGACTCCAGTCTGCCCTCTCTTAGATTTAATTTAGTACATAACATTGCTTACTGGAATGCTAACGGCATTCGCAGTAAGAAACAAGAGCTGATAGATTTTATTTCTCGCCACCAAATTCCTATTATCGCAGTAAATGAAACACATTTTAGCCCACAGCATAGATTTGCAATTACTGGATTTAAATGTTACAGAAAAATTGCGACGATCGAGGAGGTGGTGTTTTAATATTAATTCATAACTCAATTGTATGTAATTCCGTGAAAATATTGCAACTTCAGACACTTAAGGCTGTGGGTGTAACCATTAAATTAGGGAATCAACATATCGCGATTTATTCAGTTTATTGCCTGCCAGGCCACACACTTCTGCATGCAGATATTAATGAATCAGTTTTTTTTCTCGCTGCTGGCGATTTAAATGCTAAACATCCCACTTAGGGCTGTCTCGCCCGCACAGCCAATGGCAAAAACTCTTTTTGGACTTCAGGAGCAACACAATTATGTTTTTTTATGCGCCCAGCGAAACAAATTTTGACCCAAATCAAACGAATCATAGGCCCGATATGTTAGATATCGTACTTAATAAAGGCCTTAATATAAAATTAGATCTTGAATTGCTCATTGAATTGGGCTCGGACAATTATCCTGTCCGCTTGTGTTTCGATAAAAACAACACATACAATACACCCATTTGTAAAATTAAAAATTATAAGCATGCGAACCGGCCGGGCTTTCGGGATTATCTGGACGACGAAATTAATCTCCCAGCTCCCATTAGTATTCCCGACGAATTAGACTCTGCTGTCGAGCACGTCACAGAGCTAATTCAGACAGGAATTAATAAGTTTGTCCCAGAGGAAACACCGTGGACTAGCACAAATATGCTTCCAGGGAGACCATCTCGCGCAAAAATAGGCTGTGCAGGCTCTATTCCTACACTAGATCTCGGCTATTAAAAGCTCAGATAAATAATATTAGAGAGTGTATTTATACTGAAATCACTGGTTGGCAGGCTGAAATTTGGATTGATAAATTATCCCGTTTATGTACCCAAGATGATAGTATGTGGCACATGACAAAAGCATTTACAAAGGAGCGTGTTCCAATCCCGCCTCTTCAAGGCAATCCAGGAGTGGCTTATACACCTCAACAGAAGGCTGAGGCTATGACCAATCGATTAGGACAGGCTTCCCAACCCAATATAAATACAGCTGATCCAGCTTTTGTGGCCCAAATTTATAGGGACCTCCGAGTGCGACTTAGGCAGCCCACAGTGGCTGAACTAGATCCCACACACACAGAGGAGGTTAAGAGTATTATTATTTATATGAAGCCCCGAAAAGTACATGAGTTCGACTCCCTGCAGGCTATAGTCTTCAAGCAGCTGCCTGACAGCATGTTCGAGGCTATAGCAGAGTGCTTTAATGAAAATTTTAATATTTCCCACTTCCCTATTTCCTGGAAATGTGCCTCAGTAATTGTTTATCCCAAACCGGGCAAAGGCCCGACCCAATTACAAAATTACCGCCTAATCAGTCTGCTTAGCTCGCTCTCTAATATTCATGAACGAATTTTATTGCACCACCTAAACAATCATATTCGCGATATTAATTTGTTTCCTAATGAACAATTTGGCTTTAGGAATAATCACTCCACTGTGCACCAGTTAGTCCGTTAGTCCGAACATGTAACAAATACTTTCAATTGGCGCCAAAATATGGTTACAGTATTTTAAGACATGGAAAAGGCTTTTGACAGAGTTTTACACATGGAGCTTCTTTATAAATTATACCAAAATAACTTCCCAGACTGCTATATTAAGCTTCTGCCATCATATCTTGACAAAGTTCCGGCTGGAACCAGCACTGGCCTCACCAAACCTCTCCTCTAGGTGGCCGATGCCTATTAAAAGGTCATACCTAGAGCGCTTCTTTCTAACCTTTACATTTAACACCCGCAAAAACAAAAGCTAAATCGGCTCTTTGATCTTCAGAGCCCACTGGGAAGCTTGCAATTTTGAAGCAGCAATACTGTCCGAAAGTTAAAAGAATTAATACACTATACTACTCACTCACACACTAACTACCCACATTCCGCACATTGTCCTTCTTTCACTCTGGATTTAAGCTCAGCGGTATCCCCATTAACAGCTTTCACAGTCCAGTGCGCTCGAGTTGCAGCGGACTCAGTTGTGTGTAATGCCCAGTTGACCAGAAACATTCTCCACCACATCGCCACCGAGCGCAAAATGCGTAGTCTTTCCACACTGCAGTTAATCGAAAACAGTACTAATATGCGCGCGCACACACACACATACATACACACACACACATTCCAATATCAACTCTCTGTTGATCTCGTTCGAGACCCAGTTCTGCATTCCTGGAGTTCCTTCTAAAATTTCATTTCGGTGTCCATTGCTATTTTCATCATAGGGATTTTCCTGAACACCTATGTTCAGGGAAAGAAATTGTCATTACCGGTATTTCACAATCGGTAGGTTATGAGAGAGGGTTGGTGGGAGATGGATGAAGATTTCATAATTTTTCTTACCCCTTTTCATGGTTCATCCAGTCTTTAGTCAGGTGCAACCGAGAGGGGGGTCTGTGGACCCCTTTTCGATCCCCCTCCCCCGTATTATTCCTCCCGCAAACTGGCATCCTCAAGGGAAAGTACGTGTCAAATCTGGGAATGGCGTGAACTGATATTAGGATGCGTCTTGCTGTGTCGGCAGGCCCACCTGGGCGACAACAAGGCTGTCGATGGCTTCCCCATGATGGCTTCCATCCTGGGGAAGACGATCCTGTCCCAAACCCCTCCATCTGCCTAACTACCAGGGCCAGGGCTGACATCAGGGTAGTGTGTTCCTCTAGTCTTGAGCAGTGTGCACCTCGTTTGACCTCGTCATACAGCCACAGTGGGTCTTTCAGGTGCGCTCCCGCAGGCCAGGCCTGCATAGATGCATCCACCATGTTCTTTATGTCTGGCCAGTCAATTACCATGGTTATGTCTGTGGCAAGGGTTGCTTCATTTCTCCTCACAAGCTGTTTAGGGAGGAAGATTCCCATGTATTCCTCGGTTTCCCGCAGTTGTTAAGATCGAAGCTCCTCTATTGGTGCCCCCATTTCCCATAACTTAATGGCACGGTTCGTGGCACAGACTATTCTCTGTCTGTAATCTCGTTTAAGCTTGCTCATGTTACACATAATTCTAGCAAAGCCCTCCCGAACGAACACCACTGGGCTCCAGGTACACTGCCAGCTGTTTGTTGCCTTTTCCATTTACTCACCCTGGCCATGAGTCTCCTGTTGCTCCAGGTCTATAACTCTCGTTAAGGACGTAGACTTGGGTAACTCTGTACCCTTTTTCATTTCTCCTTTTCTTTGGTTAGGCTTTAAGGAGGGGGTCTCAATCCCCTTTGTTCCCCTGTTTCTGTATTTTCTGGCTGGAGATACACTGTTTTGTTCCATGTCCATGAACAGGAACCGGAACCTGATCCTGTAATTGTGTCGAGTGTGAGGTGAGAGGGCTCCCTCGAACTCATTCAAAATAAGTGCATTTTGGAAGATGTGTTCACCCATTGTGAATGTTCACTTCATCCCCATTCCCCGGACTGTCACCAAATTCATCGCTCAACCAGTGACTTGACCACCAGACGTTAAACTCTTCCCTTCTCTTACCGATCTTGGTAAGGTATCCCATAACTTCCTTGGCCAAGTTCCTGTCCCTGAGAATGTCCCCGAGTCGCAGAGGTCCATGTTTCGCCTCAAATTCCATTCCAGTGCGAATTTCTGTGCACTAATTATTTTCCTTTTCCCATGGACTCTCTCCGCCTCAGGGAATCACGCCCTACATGCGTACATGAGTATGGGTAGGAACAACAACCTATACATGAACTTTAACATCCGATAGTCAAGTCCCCAATTTGCAGGATCTACTGCCCTTAGCCTCTGGTACATCACCACAGCCTTATTCGCCGCATAGCATGCATGAGCATGGAACACGAGCTGGCTCTCCAAGATAACTTCCAGGTATTTCATCTTTGTGACCATTTCAATCACTCTGTTCTTGAACCTGATCACTGGAGTTCGTTTCAGGTTGCCCTTCAGCAATATGGCGTTAATTTTCTCGACCAAGAACTCCAATTTGAAGTCCTCAACTCAACCTTCTATTTTATTGAGGGCACCATTCACTTTCTCCTCCATCTCCCTCTGTGACATGGCTGTAACCAAGAGTAAACCATCAGCTGTGTACCCGTAGATCACACAGCCCTGTGGGTGGTCCAACCTTAGAAGTCCCTCAAGGATCACGTTCCATAGTATCGGATCAAGGACCGATCCTTGCAGAGAGCCCTTGGTTAGCACCTTCTCCTCCCTGTGGGTCCCAAAATCCAGTGCACATCTTCTGTTTGACAGAAAGTTCTTGATGGTCTCGTACATGTTCTTGGGGCACTCCAACAATCACAGCTGCCACAGAATTTGCGGCCACCACAAATTGTCAAACACCCCCGAAATATACAGGGATATCGCGAGAATGTAGGTCGGTTTGTAGGTTCTCACCTGATCGACCATGTCCATGACTGCCATTTCTGTACTTTTACCCTTCACAAACCCATTTTGCTTGGGATGGATACCATGTACCACATCAAGATACTCTATCAACCTCCTACTTATCAAACACTCTAGCATTTTCCCCATCACTGGTAGAAAAGTAATGGGTCTGTATGACTTGGCAAGTCTCGGGTTCTTCCCGCCCCCTCCCATCCCTATATAGATCGCTGTAAGGAGACCTTTCTTCCACTCTGTAAGGAATGTACCTTCTTGTAAGCAATCATTGAACAATTCCAACAACTCCACGTGTATCATCGGATATGATCGGAGAAGGATTTCCCCATCATTCCATCCAGTCCAGAGGCTTTCTTTAACTTTATCTTTCTGACAATGTTGTTCAGCTCTTGCAGGGAGAAGGGTGCTGTGTTCTCAGTTTCAATGGCTATTTGCTGAGGCCCTTATCTGGAGGTGATACTGCATTTCCCCTATCAGAGTATCATCTGGCAACGAGACGTCCATTATGTGTCGCGTGATCTCCTCGGGAAATTGAAGAAGACGCCCATTGGCCTCAAGTGCATGAAGCTCCTCTGAATCTTTTACTTTTCCTATCACCATCCGGTAGACCAGGCCCCATGGGTCTTCATTTCCCCTATCCGCAACAAGCTCTCTCCAAGCCTGTTTTCTTTTCTTCCACAAAATACAACTGTACTCCAACCTTGCGGTATTGTACTGCTCAATGGCTCTTAATCGTCTCTCTGGATGATAAGTCCTTTTAAATTTCTTCCAGAAGTAACCTTTCTGTGTATTTCCAATTCGTCATCCCACCCGGGATGAGGGACCCTCCTCTGGGTTCGGGGAATTGCCTCCACACAGGCTTTCATCACTATTCCCACCATCATATGGGCTCGTTCATCCAATGACATCTGATGTTTACTATCTTTATAGCCCTTTAAGCCATTGAGCAGCACGCTGTCGAAGAGGGGCCAGTTTGCTTTCGCTGCCACATATCGGGATCTCTCTGGTCTTGCTTTTCCCATACCACCCATCCTGATGGTGAACAGGATCATTCTATGGTCACTTTCGACATTGTCAAAAACTTTCTAGCCCCCGACACAACCAGCTGCTCATGCTGTCGCTACTGTTACATCTAAATACTACTCCGTATCATATGCAGACGATAGATATGTCGCAATGTGACAAGATGAATTCACAACCTGCAGGTTTCTCTCCACGAGGTACTAGTTCACCTCCTCTCCTCGATTGTCCGTCCTTGGAGAATTCCATAATTCCGATTTGGTGTTGATGTAAGTGCCAAATACAATGTTCTTTTCACTCGCTCTGTTTATTATCAGCTCCCATTGGTTTAGATGATGTTTCAGTGGATCTTGAGGTTGGAAATATGATGACACTAACATAATATTCCTTCCTCCCATTTCCACCTTGACATACACATTATGTGTGGTTGACAATGCTTCCATTGGGATGTAATTTATCTCAGGATTACGTACCCAGATTCCAGCTATTGGCATTTCTCCAAAAAGGGCGAAACGCCCTCGGAGACTTGACAAATGATCCGTCTCTGTTTCTATGGATGGAGCAATATCCGAAAACAAAAATATTAGGGTAGGAGTCCCCCAGGGCAGTGTGCTAGGGCAAGTCCTATATAACATATATACCTACTATATTCCTTGCCCCCCTAATTGGCATATCAATTTGGGAATTTATGCAGATGATACGGTCATCTAAATCCAGTCCCGCCCAGCTGAACATGCCATTCAGTGCACCCAGGCACAGCTCCATGAGCTGGAAACTTATTTTCGCCTGCAGCGAATTAAAATAATTGTGGGTAATGCGAAGCGCCAGTCTTCACGTGCTGCTGCATAACCACAAACCTACATCATACTCTCTTCGGGGGGAATATTCCATTGAAAGACGAGATAAAATACCTTAGTCTCACTATGGATAGAAGGCTAACATGGCGGAAACATGTGGAGGTTAAGTGAAATGTTTCTTATGCCTGTATGAAAGCCTGAATATATCCGCTTCTCCCAAGTCCGTGTGCCCGTCGTCACCAGCAGCCGCTGCAGCAACCAGCACTCTACTGGGTGCTCGTGCACGCCTGTTGAGGAGTGCACCGCAGCAGTTACACCGGAAAAGAAGCTAATTCACGAGTGCGGCCGTGGTGCCGATTGCAGCGCTCGTGTCTTGAACAGCACAAGAAAGTGTGAGTGAAAAGCAAACCACGTTCGTCCGCATGCCCATGTTTTTTTTATGAGACCCTCTGAAATGGTGAGTAAATGAAAGAAGAAATTGTTTTCAGATTCTTAAGGATGATTGTCCTTGTGATGGCAAAACATGAAGTCCTGCAATATTAAAATACCCCTACAGGCATTAGTGTACCTATTTGTCAATATATGTTGTGTGCCATTTTCACATGTTTCACCCTAATTTCGTTTCATCCAGTGATTTGTTGTTATTAAAGGGTTTTCATAGCCAGAGTATTTGTTTATGTAATAGTTGCAGACAGAAAAGCAACATGAATATGTTTAGTGAACATTTTGTGTTTAAAAAAAAACTGCACTGTCTACCTACTTGCCATCACTGGCCAGCATGCCACGTCAACTCAGTTAGTCATACTTGTGTGTCTCAGGGAGGCGGATGTGCGGACCGACGGGGTAGTTTTTCGTGTGCTTGGACGGCGCATCAACTTTTGAACTAATCATTTAACATGCAATAGACTTCAGTATACAGGAACTTATGTTTAAATAGCCGCCCAAGTCTCTTCGTCTCTTCTCTCACTATGCTTTAGCATCGCCTAGGGAGGCATATTTTCTCCGTAGTTTCTTTGTTGCTCTAGTACCTTTGTACAGTGCTACCCTGCTGGCGGGTTAAGAGTGGCAAAATTGTATCAAGTGTTTCCTGGAGGAACAGTTTAATAAAACCCATTTGAATCAACGTAGAGTACATTCTCATTCGGGTTTGCAGACGGGACATAGGGGCATGGACCCCCACCTTTCCCGCCAATTATTAAGTGTAATGTGCAAAGTGTTTTTCGTGTCTCTTTCAGTGTTCTGTATCTATGTTCAACTAATTATGAGTGTGTGAATCACCCCGAGACCTCACTGCATAAATTGGTAAAGTATTTTGTTTATTAATCACGATGGTCGGCGTATCGGAAGGATATCGCCGTGGTCGTCAGCACACGATCCGGAGGAACCGAGACATTGGCATTGCACCCTGGCAATGCTTGGCGCCCAAGAAATACATCAGACGTTTGGTGAGAAAATTCCGGAGAAAATCCTAACCGACTCGCAACTTATAAATTGAACACTTTCGCTCCACCATCCTACCGTCAAATGTTGCTCAACTTAGGGGCAATGTCCTTCCACCAACTCTTCCTAACTTCGCCCCAAATTGCAATTTTTCCCTAGATTTTTCCAGATTTTCGCAAAGTTTCGAAATTCCTGCTAATTTCCCCGCTTTTCGTGACATACACCAATACCAAGTAGGAGTACAGAGAGGAACAGCAGATAGTGGCCATCTTGGTGTGCTGTGATATCCGCCACCTCGTGCCACCCAGGCACCGCGCAGTCAAAGGGACTGTAAAACATCCCTCTCCGCCCATGTCGCACGTGCTCGAGGAGGAAGAGGAGGAAAAGAATGGTGGGAAGGTTAAAAAGAAAATCGACTCCCTCACATGCTACCTGCTCACGCACTGGCGGTCAGCTGTGTGCTCACTGAACATTGACCCCTTCCTCGTGCAGTGCCATGCAGGGCTGGTGCACCGTGACGTCACTTGTACCATGTCGTCAACTGCACTGTGATGTGACCTGCGCCACACCGAGCATCGCCCGCTCCCGACCATGCTCCCACATGCCGTGCACCCGCGTCAACCCTTCCGTGACCACATGGACTTGTTTACTAACAACATTGCTGGCCGGATACTTAGTGAAGAAACGGCATTACTGTATCTGCATTGACTGCACCCACTGCCGCAAGACTTAATTGCGAAATACAAGCGAGGCACAAGACACTGCATGGGCGAACGTAAGACAAGCCTGGCAAACAGCCATGTTGGTAACAACCTCGAAAGTGAGGACAGACAAAACAGTGAATCAGAAATTCCCGAACAAAAATTTAATATCAATTTTTCGGACAACCAAGTAACAAATTGGCGCCACGATCTATTTTGCCCAGGTCGGTGCAATCTCATTTTGATAAACAGTGCAGCAACTGGTACCATGCCGAGTGCCTAAAAGGGAACAAACTTCAAACCATTAGCGGATTAATGTTTTCTTGCAAACACTGCAATGCACAACCAATACTGCCCAGAAATGTTACGTACAACTGGGACACTTTCATTGGTGAACTACAGCAGTTGAATATGTGCGATATTACAGGATGCACAGGAAATTCGGATGGAGGAACACGCCTGCCTCATCATACACAACATCCGAGTTTGGTGCTCGCGATAATGCATCTGCCAACTCATTTTCCTGCCTGGGGACATGTTCTGTAGCAAAGTCATATACCTGTAGTAACAGTGCCCACCAGGTGAGTTTACTTCGTGCTTCCTTCATACTATTGAGCCACACTAAACATCAGTTAATTGTGCGTAAAGTGAATCTTTGGTACTCGATCCAATGGAAAAAAGTCGAGACAAAAAACTGTCAATTACATATCCAACCACGACCCGGAAAAAGCCCAAATAAAAACAAGGTTCCCCTCACCCACCCACCCCTCCCACCTACCACGTATCCAGCGCACCCTGAAAATGCTGTTTTTTTTTTTTTCAGAAGTATCCCTTTGCATCTTCAAGTGACAAAAATTGCAGGACCGAAAAGGACTACATTGCGTATCCAAGTGGGTAGGAGGGAAATTTGTGTTACACCCCACTTGTTGCGAATTGCGTATCCAGCCTTGATGGATGGGAATGGGCGGCTAATCGGATTTGGAGGGGGGGGGGGGGGGGGTGGGAATTTCGACCTACACCAAATTATTTCCTATAGCATATCCAAACCGAAAATGGAATATAGGGTAAACGACTCCATTTGTTTCCCGTGGTGTATCCAGCTGCCAAAAGTAACTATTGCTAAGAGTTTCCTATAGTGTACCCAAAAAAAAAATTTTTTTACGCTCTTTTCTCGTCCCTGTTTAAAATAAACGTGATTAGCGATGCATAATTTTTATTATTTATTCTAAAGAGAATATTTAATAATTATTTACATATTATAAGTAATTTTGATCATTTATTATAAAAAAAATTCACATTTACGCAATCGCTAATATTGTACAGTAAAACAATGTACATTTAAAAATTCAATTTTTTATCAATTTAACCATATTGATTTTAATTTATATATATATATATATATATATATATATATATATATATATATATATATATATATATATATATATATGCACTCACTTAAAAGGTACGCTATAATCGTGAATTTAATCATATACATTATAATGTTTTATATAAACTCAATCAGTTTTTTTTTACCTAAACACTCGAAACTAGCAGGTCGAAAGTTCGCGAAAGCAACAGCGTGTGCAATTGCATCCGCCGCCGGTCGAACCGGTTATGACAGACACTACTGCGCTATGCCTTTTCGGGATCGCGAATGAATTTTTTTTTTTTTATCAATTTACCTCAATAATAGAAACTGGCAGGGCCAAGTTTTGCGGATGCAACAGATGCAAGTACATCCGTCGTCGCCGGGCGGACTCTTCATGACCTACTCGACTATTTTTGGCTTTCTTTTCCAGATCGCGAATTAATGTTTACACAGACAACATGTCAATAAAACTTTATTATTTTTTTTACTGAAACAGAGAGCAAGTCATTCAAACTTTTTTTAAACCAGAACAAACTGCTGCACTGTCTCATATTCACCTGTAAATTAAATCAAACAGCAACTCAATATAACAATAATTTAAACTTGGAACATACAGCAACTCGATTTATCATAAATATAAATTTGAATCAAATATCTACTCAATCAAACATTAATATTAACTTGAATCAAACAGCTACTCAAATAAACAATAATATAAATATGAATCAAACAGAACACAATTAAACATTAATTTAAACTTGAATCAAACAGCAACTCAATTAAACATCAATTGAAACTGAAACAAACAGCAAGTTTATCACACTTTAAACTGACACAATCAGCAAGTCAATCAAACATTAATTTTATATTGCAATCGTAACAGCAACTCAATTAACTTTTTTAAAACTGCAACTGCAAAAGCAACTCAATCTCACTCGTGCCTGCAAATTAAAAATAATCGTAACAAACAGATACCTGTCGAAATTAGGACAGCCCTCGCCGCCATCTCCTGTGCGCTGATTATGATGGTTCATGTTGGTGGCATGAATCAGCAAAGCATGCAGTCGTTCTCCAAACCGATAATTCTTTTTCGAGACGTACTCGGTCAGGTAGCCGACCCAAGATTTTTTCCATTGGCCAAAGCAAGGAATGCTGTATCTCACAGAACACCAACTTCACTCAATGTTTTGAGTGTGCACCCTCAACGTCTCGCCCCTCTTCATCTTTAGCATGTTTCGAGTGTTTACCATTCCGTTCTTTTCGTTGCATTCTAATTCTCTCCCGTGATTCACCTGCATGTGCCGGTAGCCATTAATGTCTAAGTTGCAGTAAACATGCCAGCAGTCTGAAATTATTGTCGTGCCCGGAGCAATTAACTCATGAATGATTTTGGTCAGGGTCGTTGTGTTCCTCTTTTACACCGGCACCAGGAAGAATTTTGTTGGATCGCCCCTCTGCCGTGAAATTTACGTCCTTTGCGGTTCTTGTGTTTGCCCAATTTTGACTCTTCGATCTCGACCACTTTGCCTGGCCCGCCGATGAGTTTCCTTTACATCAACACCCAGTCTATGCACACTTGGCAGCATAAACTCCACCAGTAGATAACCATCTTTCCCAAGAACAAAAGTTCGTTCACTATAGTCTGCTCTCGTTCACTATAGTCTGCTGTCGAGGATATTTGATCAGGCACCAGAGTAAACACGACTCCACTATCTTGCCCACGAAACTGCTCTGTCTTGCCGACACTTTAAAGTTGTATTTGTACCATCCTACATTCGCTGTCCGCACCAGAAAAACAAGACCCTTTTTCCCACCAATTTCGCTTCACCTTCCCCAAATTTTTTCACCGTATCGTCGATTTGAGAATGTCGTGCTCAATGAAAATGAGTTTATGTCTGGCGAGGAATGAATAACTTGCCTTACGTTCAACATTGTGATTTTACATCCCATGTACACTATCTTGTAATTCGCTAGAGAAAATTTGCGAAAAAAATTGCTTGAATAAGCGATACAGAACAGTAGTAGCCGAATTTGGATTCTCTACGGCACAGAACTGCAAAGTAAACAATTGGGATGGATACTTTATAGAACACACTGAATGATTGTATGGTTTCCCCATTACGATACACAATAAAGAACAATTACCATTTTTTTCATATAAGCGCGCCAGAGTCCGACCAATGAGAGGGTTCGGTGCCAAGGGAGGATAATTAGCATCTTGTTTCCTCCGTGGGGTGGACATCATTGTGGACCCCTCCGGGTCTGCATTGTTCGAACCAATCATGTAGCTTGCAATAGACTTAACTCAATTTATTGGAACATCTAAATTCGTTTTTCATAACCCGGAGAACATGCCACCCCACATCCTGTCCCATATATTATACGGCCAGGACATACATACAACCTAAGACATGTTAGTCTAACTGTTGTCTTTTCTGTAACAAAAGGCGCCACATTTTACTGGTGAACTATAATGTATGTGCCTACGTGGGAAATTCGTAAATAAAAAGTGTGTAATGAAACTTACTACTTTAATTTGCTTATCTGCTTCTCGGCTACTTTAACCAAACATGGCTACATATTTCTAACTAATTTCTTTTCGGGCGTAAGGGGGCCGAAAACACCCATCGAAAGTGAGAATTGTGTTTGGGGGCAGCATACAGTCCTCAACTAACCTAGGCCAGTGGATTGTACAGTCATCGTCAGCATCACCACCTGTGGCTTCGCAGGATACGTTGGAACATTGAGGGAGCAGCAATGTGGGCAGTCGACCACACGACCCACATCAACATTTGATGTGGGAGGACTCTCAGGGGAGGTGTTGAATGTGACTTCGCCCTCTCTCTTACCCAAGACAGGGCGAGTTGATGTCCCCAGCTGCCAAGCTCAGTCGAGCTGTTGCTTTGCTGGGGTCATGGGATGACGGGCAACGGGGTGTCCCTGGAGTCGCCGTATTGCAGGCACTGTTGTCGGTAGGTTCGTTACTTTGGCCAACACTTATGCTAATAATGGTATCATATGTTACCAATCTAAGTTGCAAAATGTTGGCCCCTGGCATGCACTTAATATGAAAACACAGATCTTACTCAGCATTTATGGGTGCTGGTCCCATAGTTGCAACACTTTACTCATAAAAAAATGGCACTACTCTGCAAGAGGGTGCAGTTCCCATAAAGACAGATATATATATATATATACACACACACACACACACACACACACACACACACACACACACACTCGACTGTAGGGTGCCGTACCCAAAGTTAAGACAGTGAAACAAACAGAAACTGCGTTCACACATTTTATTATTGCCATTCATGTACAAGAATGTACTTTGCACATATTCCTAAGTTGAAACAGATCTGACACTCAAGACCGTCAGTAACGAAAACTGCAATTTGGTGCAAAGCTAACGAACTTAATTTGGTTAACATTTTAAGAAAAAGTGCAGTTGCCCCCTCGCCACAAAGAATTGAATAAAAGGTTCCTGTTCATTACGGCTATTGATAAGCTAAACGATTGCCACCTAAAAGTTGTTGTACCGATGGTTCGCACAAATTGTGCGACGAACGTGCTCCTTACTTACTCTGGTGGCGGAGACAGACAGACTGGAAGCATGGTGCCGGCCAGCCCTCAAGATGGCCAGGGCGTGCTCAGAAAGTGTGTCCTTAGCATCGTTAATATTAACATATACACTTCTCTTAATTAAATTGCACATCAAACTCTATACATATCATTGCATTGCTTAAACTAACATGTTCGCGAAGTAAAACTCTCTACATAATACCTTTTTTCGTGCAAACAGTTCTGCTCTTGGGAGCATTGCATTTTGAATACACAGGTGTGCGGGTGCATAATAGATAGAACATCCTGTGACAATGCATGTTGCATCCCATGAGGTGCAGTATGAGATGCACTGAGTGCTAAAATGTGCTATGTACAACTTCAATTTTTACGACTACAGAGAGGACACTATTAATCTCGCTTCTGTTGCGGATGGAAACTAATACCTAAACAGGATATGCTAATCCCTAACCTAATTAGTTTTACGCACACTACACACACTCGATGTATCAGCCAGAGGACTCGTTGAAGTGAAGCACACTTGATGTAGCGAATTCACAGCTGCGCGGGCAGTGCACTTCCTACCTTCAATTGCAGTTTCGCCCAACGACCCTGGCTTCATTTGAGATGAAGTGACTACCCGTTTGTTCATTTACAGCAAGAGTTTTTTCTTGTATATCCACAAAACGACCATTGTGAGATATGCGATTTGAGTCAACAAATAAAAGCAAAGAGGTTATCCTCGGCGACCCATACCAACGCCCTCTGGGGCTGTTCAAGTTCTATGGTGCACTATGCAGTATATTGTCTACATGATTCAAATGACCAGAGAAGGGCAAGTGAACGGTTCGTTCAGGTCACATTCACTCGTCTTCTCTGGAGAGAGCTGGCACCCGACCAGGTAAAAACAACTTACAGTTAATTCCTGCCCACATAACCTCTCATCCTCAACGGTCCAGCTTAAGGTCCAGTGCCGTCAGCACATTAGGCATGTAAGTATTTATGTTGTGTGATTCATGGCATTGCCTGTATGTATCGAATGTATAAAGTAAACAAATACTATTAATTTCCTTATATAATATAAGAACAATGCACCTTACATATTAGTATACTACAACACCATCTATATAATAAAAATACATAAACCAACCTGCAAGACACATGCCATAATACTGAATGAAACAACGAAGCACGACTGCACAAATTATGAATAACAACTTTAAAAAGGCATTAGGAAAAATAAATAAGAAATATACACAAAATGCACTGATTCTGTACACAAAGACACTTGGTGTGCACACGTAGAACGATGGCTGAAGTTCCCTGCTGTTCTCCCATGGTGACGAAGGAAAATGTGAGTGTTGATGCTAGTGACATAGGGAATGGCCTAAGGGTCTGGACACTGGTACAATTCAAATACCCTCCCCCTCCTGAGGCCGTTCATGCATCAGTAGCATCTGTTCCATTCTCACACTGCAACAGGCAGTGGCCAGAGCTTGTTCTGTGGCCGCAGGTCGTATCTGCCAGACCGCTGCTGTTGGAGTGAGTGTGGCTGCTGTGCTGGCTGAGTTGGCAGCAAAACTGTGGTGACTGTTGTGGTCGCTGGCGAGTGCCCACAAGTCACACATATGGCACACCGAACTAGACAAGCCTACTTGGTGCGACGGGGAGGGGAGGATCGTTCCTCCGTCACTGACTCGCCGCTGCTGCTAGAACTGACGACATGATGTGGGCGGTGCAGTGTTGGATTATGGGCATCCCCGACACACAATGTTTGATGTGCCTCCTAGTCTGTTGACCAATGATCCCATGAGTTGGTATTCTGAATGATGATTTTGCCGAAAGTTTGTGATGTCTTGTGGACATCGCGACGCCTTCAGGAGAGGCCTGCTATTGGCGATCCAAACAGTCTTCAGGTGGCCGTCTTGGCTTTTTGCTCCGCATGTCCTACATTGTCTACAGCTGGATGTTGTCAGGCTGTTACGCACTTACCAAGACTGCGTCGCTCATGGGAGCCCACGTAGATGCAATGGCATCAGGCATCGCCGCAGAGAGGGGTGGCTGGAGTGGCACATGTAGCATGTTCATCTGATACAATGTTTTCGGCATCTGTGGATAATGATGATGGTCACATGCCTCCAATTTACCCGGGTGAGGGGATTCAGACGCCGGGTGTTGCGACACCAGCATTAGCGAGATGCAGGGCATAATGATGGGATGATGCTGTACGGAGTGGGCTGAGGCATACTTAAAACAGTTGTCAACTATGGTCTGTACGATGATGTGTGGACAGTTCCATTTTTTTTTGCAAATCCTGTACAGAAATTTTGCTGGACTACTGACTGTGGGTGTGTTTTTGTGTACTCATGTTGGCTGGCATGAAGTTGAGGAGGGAGTCGGGTGGTGGCAGGTATTCACTGCTGCACATAGTGGGCCTGATTCCGCTGTGCCTCGTCCACCTAACTCTCATGCTTCATCTCCCTGCTCTCTCCTTTCACGAGACTGCTACTACGCTCCCTCGCACTGATCATGAACTCACCGAAGAGGAGGAGGTCACGACCTTTCAGCAGCAGGGTTGGTGTCTTGCCCAAAGCCAGGTTTGTCCTCGTCTGCAATGTAAATAGTGCAGCACCCAGCTACTCGGCCCACAATGCATGATGTTCTCCATCGCATAAGTGGAGTTGAGTTGTTATCTGCAGATTCCTCCTCTCTATGGGATTGACTGTGTGTGGTACACAGCAGTTGTGTAGTATTGCACAAGCCCTTTCATACAAAAATTGTGCCAGACATTATCGGTGAATTTAATGCTCCCGTCAGTTAGTAGTGTATGGGGGTGACGTGCGGAGAGCTGGACTATGGGGGGAATGAGGTATGGTGGATAGGAAATGCTACTGCCAGGGTTAAGGGCGCCATCCCATGGTGCGAGCACGGAGTTATACTTGCTAGAGACTCCTCTCGGGTTGTGATGGCCGACGATCATTGGCCTGCCCCCATGTTCATGTCTTGATGGATGTTATCAGTTGAAAGTACATTTATGCCAGCCATAAACTAAATTCCAAATCTCCTTGTCTAGTCAGGGAAGTCGATACCCTTGATTCGCCAGCTCATTCCCGAAAGGTTATTTTGGCTACCTAATGCCATTATTAAAAAACACATGGTAAATGTAAAGTTACAAGAAAAGGTTAAGTAACCGATAAGTGGTTAATCATAAGAAAACATTCGTATTTCACCAGCACGTATTTATTATAAGTTCTTCCCCATCGGGGCAGTGAAGTTGACATACTGCCATTTTAGCCAGGAGGAAAATGAGCTTAAGTTGCATAGTACATCTCGGGCGTGTAAAAGACGAGCTAAGGGTGAGAGACTGTGAACTCCAGGCGAGCAATAAACCAGATGTTCCTTTAGGCTAACATCAATAAAGCAGAATTACATTATTATTATTATCAAACAAAGATAACGTGCCCGGAGTACCACGGCACGGTGGTACTCTCCCGAGATCTATGACACTACTACTGTCGACCCATGGAGGAATACCACTGGCATATTCATTGTCCCAACAACTCACACCTTGACGACTATCAAGGACCCGTCAAGCCACAACAGGGAAACTGCAAGCGGGGGTAAGGAAGCCAGACGCCTCTAATACCCTAGTTCCGCCAGTTCTGCAACCACAACGGTATATGACACCCCAACAAGCACTGATTAATCAGATGAGTTGTACAACTGTAAAATTCATCCGTATTCTGGTGCATGTCAACAACAAACCATGTCACACATTCATAGATAATGCCTCCTCGCATAGTTTTTTGCAGCCTCAATTTGTAAACAAATCAGATATCACCCTACCAAGTATGTTATTATGTTGGCAACCAGACAGAAAAGCAATAGTGTGCAAGGTCAAGTAAGTGTCACCATTAGGGTATGTGATTTAGAGACTATCACCACAGTAATTGTAACAGCAGAAATAACTGAAGAGGCAATATTAGGTGTACTGTGGCTTAGTGAGCTGAATACCGTAGTATATCCTGCTGCCAGGCGATTTCATTTTGGTTCCACTGAACGCTGCACTGTTTATAATATTGATCGGTGTAACACCGATAACACACCGGCAGTACAACTGACCGAATTTGTCCACCAAATACCGGCACAACATCGGATCACGTTTCAAAGTGTGTTAAATGAGTGCAGGGGAAATATTTGCACAGCATGGCGCACTCAGGTGTACCACTGTAGCAGAACATGCCATACCACTGACACGAGAAGGTCCGATTTACACCCCACCAAGCAACTACATGCCGCACCAAGCAAAAATTATTAAACATCAAATAAGTGAAATACTCGCGGATGGTGTAATATAACCAACCCGTAGTAAATTCAATCCTACAATTACTCTTGCCCAAAAAAGGATGGAGGATGGCGCTTTTGTGTCGATTTGCGGCCCATCAGTAAAGTTACAAGTAGTGCACTACCACCTTATATCAGTGTTAAAGACACCCTTCAATCACAGAAAAGCAACAATTCTCACCTCTCTAGACTTAAAAAGTGGATATTGGCAAATACCAGTAAAATTGGCTGTTTGGCTTGAAGTGTGCACCTGTTATCTTCCAAGCTATGATGGTGCGAGTATTAGATGGCCTGATAGGCGAATGCACACTAGCTTCTCTGGACGACACAATAGTTTGGTCGGAGACATAAGAAGAACACTTAAAACATCTGTCACTGGTTTTGGAGAGGTTGGCAATGAACTTGTTAACATACACGGTCCAGAAATGTCACCTCAGCAGAGCAGAGTTAGATTTCCTGGGATACATGGCAAGCGAAGAAGGAAAGAAACCGAATCCGGAGCAGATAAAACTCATTGACCAGAAACATCCACCACATACATGTAAACAGTTACACAAATTTTTCGGCCTTGTTAATTGGATAAGAATATACAAAACAGATTTTGCAATCATCACAGCACTTTTAACAGCATTAATGTCGCATGGTGGACAGAAGTATACCCCACTAGTGGAGCAAGGGCAGGAAACGTAGCAAGAGTGTTGGAAGAGAAGTGTTTCCCACATTGGGATTCCTGCAGAATCTACTAACGGACAACAGCACACAGTTTACCGGCGAGGAGGGAATTATGCACAAAGTGGGGTGTCAACCATGTCACAAATGCCGTGTACCACTCAAGGGCAAACCCCACAGAATGCCAAAACCAAGAGATCAAGGCACAATTGAGGTTCCCCATGGGCGAACAATACGCCACTTGGATCACATACCTGCAATTTTGTACATGCTCAGGAGGAGAGTTAACGCAGAAATAGGGAGATCACCCACCAAGGTGTTATTAAGCCATAACTTGCACCTACCAGGGCAAGTCAAATGTCCGCAGCAAGGAAACAGCAGTGAAGTCTTGAGCATGGACACACAAAGACAGCAGCATCAAAGATTTCTATGCGACATAATAAAACAACATGATCGTTACACAGCAAGATGGTTACCGATCACCACCAGACCGCCGCCTATGTTGCATGAGGGGCAGGGAGTATACGTGCGGATATATCCCCAGTCAACTGAGAAGAAGGATTTTGGTGCACGGTCAGCAGCACGTTGGAGTGGGCCGCTTCATGTATTACAGAAGCATGGACCCATCATCTACACCATTTGCAAGGTGAGGAGGAAGGTACGAGTACACTGGGGCGACATCCGGCTAACCCCGGGTGCCATCAACGACGAAGTCGGTCCTGGTGTGTCCCGACCCCACGACGGCGAAGGTCGTGACGAGCAAACACAGGAACAGGTGGATACACGAGGTGTGACAGCACTTCTTTGTGAGGGGGGGGGGGGGAGAACCATCAGAGGAACCACACGTGCATGCTAACACCAGGACATCATGGGAGGTGGTGCAGGACAGAGATGCCGTCGACGAGATCCGAGATTAAAGGAGCGAGAAGGAAGGTGCATCCACACCACAAGAAGGAACAGGAGGAAAGAAAGTGCAACTGTATGATGCAGGTGGAGATATTTTGGCAGGGGCTGTTAAACCGGGTCGCAACTAACACTAGGGCCGCAGGAGCGAGGAAGGAGACAGCAAGGGCAGTGAGTCTGGGAGTTCGCTTAGCCTTCGGCATTCACACCGGCGGGGACACCCACCAAAGGAGTGCCACCATTGCAGTTATACGGAGTTGCCTACCAGGAAGGGGCAACCGCCGACAACATATCGTGTGGCAGGGCAATAGGAGCGGCGGTACCACCTGCGGTCAAATAGGCTGGCCCGCACCTGCAGCAAGTAACATCGGTCGGCCTATGGTCTCGAAAAGGGTTGGGTGGGGGGGTTGACATGTGCAACGTGCCTTCACCCCTAAGACAGTTTGTCCGGCTGTGACCTGAATAACAACCACAGCAGGAATGGGCGCGCTACCGATGGGCAGAGCATGCACCAGGTGGCCAGAATGTGATCAGGATTGGTTCAGCGCAGAGCAGCATAAGGGCACGCCAGTGCAGTGCAGCCGATGGTTGCCATGGTGAAGCTAGAGACTCAGCGAGACCGAATGATGTAAAAGTTAGACCTGGTAATAATTGGACTTGTGATCCCAGGATATTTCCGCCAGATACTTTTGTTATATTTTCTTTATTAAAATATATATTAATGTTGTTTTTTCTCTGTTTGAGGTGCATTGTTACCGTCTTATTGTTCCTCTCATCACGCATCCAGTGTTATGTCCATTTCATTCACCAGTGCAGTGTTTCATGTGCAATTTTTTTAAATATAAGGTTCATTTGGTTACATGTCGCAGGTTAGAATATTGCAGGTTGTATCAGGACGTAGTTCTGCTCTGGCACGTGGGTCAGCCGAGGCCTGCCCACACGTCAGGTGGGAACGCTAGTCAGCGAGTAGCATCGGACGAGGGTGGTGCATGTGTTGTGAAGTCCGGCTTTCCCCGCGTGCACCAGACAGCATTCAACATTTTAGTATGGACACTTAATTGCAAGAGACTCTAATTCATCCCGGAAGCTTTTTTGCATGTATTCGCCCGGTACATCACCCTCCCTTCGGCAGTAATGAATTTGCATCGTAAAACTGTTAACATGGTAACTGCAGTGGCCATTCTTGTTGCCACGTTTTCATTGTGTAAGTGCTCTCCTAGGGGGAGATTTAATCATGTTGAATAAATACTAATGTGGCTGAACGGTACATAGTTTATTTCGACTGCTATATGCATTTAAGGGGATGGGCCCTACCTGCTCATCCAGGTAGTAGAAACACCTAAGAGATGGAATGAGAAGGGTGTTGGGTCAGTGCTGGATGTGGTGTTGGTAAGAACAAGGAATGTTGTAGTTGGTGCAATAGTACTGGATGGTATAAGCGACCATCATATGCCGGTTGTGGAAATTCGGATTAGCAGGATGAGGGAAGTGCAAATGGCAGAAAGGTTAGTGTGGCAGTATGGGAGAGGAGACAAGAAGGGGGCAGAATATTCCTGAGAGACATGTTTTAAAAAAATGGTCTATGGAGGAGGGTGTAGAGGGGTTGTGGAGGGAGTTTAGAGGATTAATGGCGGTTATGTAGGAGAAATTTATGCCAATGAAAAGTTTACGGACTGGGGGAGATCCACAAAATTATGGACAGGAGACTTTGAAAATAAAGAAGAAGTGCAGAAAATTACATGCCAAGTGGAGAAATGAAGGGATGATAAGATCTAAAGAAATGATGGAATAAATGAGCAGGGAAATTGAAAGGAAGATCAAACAGGCAAAGAATGTTATTCTGGGGAACATGGTGGAAGAAGGAAAAGGCAGTGAATGGGGGAAATTGTTTAGGTATGATAGGGTGTTAAGGGGAGGAGAGGAAGGGATCCCTCTACTAACAGGAAGGGATGGTAGGCATACGACAAATGACCAAGAAAAATCGGAGATGCTGCAAGGACAGTACTTGTCAGTGTTTGAGGCAAAGGAGGGTTGGAATATGGGGCAAACAGGGTTTGGGGGGTGTCTAGTAAGTTTAAGATGAGGTAGTGGGAGATAGAAAAGGTAATTAGGGGTTTGGAGAGCAGTAAGGCAGGGGGAACAGATGGGATAGGAAACACAGCACTAAAGTTTGGTGGCAAGGAGTTGGTAAAATATTTAGAAGTGCAGTTTAAAACGTCCTTAGGAGAGGGTAAGTGACCACAAGATTGGAAGGATGCTATTGTGGTACCTATACACAAGCAAGGAATGGCGGAGGGGGGTGGGTCTGGCAGCTACAGACCGGTGAGTCTCACATCAAGTACAGGAAAAGTAATGGAGAAGCTGGTGGTGCAGTTTGTGGCGAGGGTTATGAACAATAGGAATTGGTTGGAGGAGTCCCAGCATGGTTTCAAGAGGGAATACTCATGTGAAACTCAGCTGGCTGCGTTATTAGAGGATCTGGTGCAGGTAGTTGATAAGAGGAAGCAGGTGGATGCCTGCTTCATAGATTTTGAGAAGGTATTTTATAAGGTACCCCATGGGACATTGATGAGGAAAGTGGAGGCGCTGATGCCAGAGAGGAGGGTAGTGAAATGGATAGGGGACTTTCTCAGGGGGCGAAGGCAGAGGGTGAAAGTGGGGGAGGCAATATCGGAGGAAGAGGAGGCTACGTCAGGGGTACCACAGGAAAGCGTGGTGGGTCCTTTGTTATTTACCATAATGGTAAATGACATGGGTTTGGGGCTCAGAGGAAAAATCAGATTGTTTGCAGACGATTGTGTTGTTTATGCTGAGGTCGTAGAGGGGGGCGGATATTTGTAGGCAGACATTGATAAGATATCGTTGTGGACCAGAAAAAATAAAACGAAGACAAATATAAGAAAAACTAAGGTAGTGAAGTTCACAAGGAAGAATATGATAAGCAGGGACATGTACAGATGGGAGGGACAAGAGATAGAAGAAGCAGCAGAATATAAGTATCTAGGGATTGTACTTCAGGGAGACCTCGGGTGGAAAAAAAACAGGTAGAGAGGGTGGTAGCAAAGGGAAGAAGGGCTCTGGGTATGATGGGAAGGGTGCTGAATGGAGTCAGCTGTGAGGTGAAGGAGAAGGTGTATGGCACAATGGTACGGCCAATGTTAGAATATGCTGCAGCAGGATGGGACCTGTATGTAGAGGTGGAGGTACGAGAACTGGAAAAGGTGCAGAGAAAGGCATCAAGATGGATGAAGGGTAGGTGGAGAAGGCAAGGGCAGGATGATGAGGAAGAAGGGATCATCAGTGATGATGAAAGAAATGGGGTGGAGCTCATTGAAGGACAGGATGAAAGTTGAACGGTTAGTCAGGATGTATGGAGTGGTGAATGAAGAGGGAGGACGGGGAGTACTACACTGCGAGCTAAGTAAAGAGGTGTTTAGAGGAAGAGGAAACAACAGTGAGAAGCTTCAGAGTGTGTGAGGGTGAAGGGGGGAGGGGTAAGCTGTCCATGCTTGTAAGGTCTGTAAGGGAGTGGAATGTGTTGAGAGAGGAATTGGTATCTGTGAGAGGGGTTGGTAAGTTCAAGAAGGGAGAGGAAAAGGAGTTGGTTGGGTGAAGGAGAGGTGAGAGAGCTTGCCACCGGGCGGTAGCCTAATTGCGAGTGTATGTATGTAAAAAACATACGAACCAATCTCAATTATTTACCATGCTTACCTCATTCAGTATTTGCAAGTGTAAGTTTTAATCAGAGTTCCGCATCTTATGGGAGTGTGGTTGGCCCTAAAAATCCACATACGCAAGGTTAATTGCTACTCAATTTTCCTGCCATGAGCAGGCATCATGGTCTGTAGTCGAACCACTGGCTACCGTTAGGTAAACAATTACAAAATCATCCAACCTGGAGTAACAATCAGTGGGACAGAGGTCATCAGCCTCATTGGCGAGATTGAGTTCAGGGGGACGGCCCACAACCCCGAGTTCAGCAGAGTCAACAATCATTTTGATGTCGCCTCGACGGTGTCTGGCACCTATCCAGGTAAACCACATCCTAGACCTCCCCTTCACCACCCCCAAAATCATATCCAAACTTCATTGGCCCATCCTCAGCTGTCAAAAATGGCTTGCCCAAATGTGTGGCCCAGTCCTACACCTTTACAAGTATTTCGACCATGTCATCTTATAAAGAAGCAACCAAACTGAAAAGTTCAGAAAGAGTTTTTATAATGTGTTTACATTATTCTAGGATGTTAACCATCTGGACAAAATCTACCGTATAATACACTATTTTTAGCAAACATTTTGCCGAAAAATCAAAAGTCCTTCGCTATTACCCACTCTCTAAGTAAACTCAAAGACTCTTGCACCCCAGAAGATAACATGCACGTAGAAGATTTTATTCTATACATAATTATGCATATTCCTATCTTGCATATTATTATACCTATGCTTAATTATATAATTATGTATAAAATAATTTTATACGTACATATTTCATATACATAATTATGTATAAAAGTATTTTATATGTACATATTTGATATACATAATTATGTATGGCATAATTTTATATGTAAATATTTTATATACATAATTATGTATAAACCTATACATAAAATTGAATGTTTGGGAACATGGAGAAATGTTAGTTTTATGAGTGTGTGTATGTATGTGTGTGTGCATGGGTGTATGTGTATGTGTAACTGCTCGCTTTCTCTCTGAAGAGTAAACATGTGTGATTGGGAATTTTTGGATTTTTTTATATCTGTAAATTAATCATTTAACAATTACGTCATTACATGTTATCAGTCGAGCTGTAGCAAGTGTAACACTTTAGTTGGCAGACACCGCTGTGATTTAGTACATCCCAGTTCAATTTTATGATTTCTATTAATCATCCTGTGAAGCACTATGTGCCCACAGTCACACGCCAAAACATACGCCGGAATAGCCAGTTGGCTTGGTGTTGGGCGGCAGCGGTGTCACATTGCACAGTACCTCAAGAGACCTCTAGACACTGTGACTTTCCCTCAAGCCTTCAAGAGTTACACCACCTAGAAGCTGAAGAAGACACTTCAATGTGAACATGCCTCAAGTTCTCGTGCTACACATGGCAGTCATGCTTCTGGAGGGCATGGTGCACTATGTATGGTCCGATGCAGCACCTACTGGCGCTGCTAGTGTGCTCTCTGGTGCACCACTAAGCACCTTCGCCCGAAGCAGGCTGTCAACCTAGGGAGACTTCCACTGCCTCTTCCTTTTCTCTTCCCCTTTTTTGTTTCAGGTGTCGACTCGTGGTACAGGAGGGGAAATGCCCAATAGCGCATCTTCCCCTCCACCAGAGGAGCTGGTACCTTCCACCCCCCCCCCCCGGTTATAAACCAAATCCAGTGTGAACAGCAAATAAAGGATAAACTCCCCACCAATTTTTCTCTTGTAGTGTTTCAAACCCCATTTAAAACCAGTTTATCCTTGCCCATCCTCTATTCTAGGGAAAATGTTTTTCTACTTCATTATTGCATACAATTTTGCAATTCTTTTCTGTTGAGGAGTTTTTATGATGCCTGTGCCGGTTTTCCCCCCTCCCACGCAGTTTAGTTTGTTAGCATGGGAGGTAAACTTGGCCCCAATCTCTGTCAAGTTTGCCCAATCCCAGTAAAGCCGCGAGCATGTGTCAAAGTTAGAAACTTCCCTGCATGTCTAGGCGTAAGGGGCTCTGCCCCGAGACGCACTTAGGTCCTATCCCTACCCTGGACCTCCGACTCTCCTGTTAGTTTTTAGAAAAAAAATCACGTTAGTTGGGCGAGGGATGTTGCGAGATCATATTTACGAAACAGTTCTCATAAGTGTGTTGTATAAAAAATGTATGTGTTACAAACAGAAATCTCCAAGATTTATATTCACAGGTACTCGAACCCCATAGCGGGAATTGAACCTCTGTATCAGAAGCACAGTGCACTAGAATTGTATGTGTTAACAAAATAGAAATGTCCAAGAACTGCCCTCAGCGGGAATCACACACGGTAGTCCAAAAGTAACATAATATTAATTGCCTTAAGAAGGAATACGATCCAAAATAAAATTTTATTGAATTTGGAAATAAACTAATATTAAATGACCTGTCCGATAATTGAACACAAGTCTGATGATAACATTACATTAATTACCTCCACCAGCTATCCAAAAAAAAAAAAAAGTTTTTT
Source organism: Dryococelus australis (assembly GCA_029891345.1). Taxonomy (NCBI): domain Eukaryota; kingdom Metazoa; phylum Arthropoda; class Insecta; order Phasmatodea; family Phasmatidae; genus Dryococelus; species Dryococelus australis. The sequence continues at coordinate 97,030,252 of CM056995.1, read as the reverse complement.
GTTAAATTCGACAATAATATGTTTCCAAACTTTTACTAAGACCACATACTATAAATAACTTAAGTATCCTGTGTGGTATTCAATCTCAAACATTTTCAAAATAAGAATAGGGTGTGGCTGTGATGGGGACACAGCAGTTGGTTTTGCGTGAATACCTCTATGTTATACCGCTAACTTGGGTGAGATTAAGACATCAGATAGCCCTAATGAAACTGTCAAAACTATAGTTAATGTACTGAGTAAAGTTATTATAGAGTCCTCTAGTATCAAATCTGTGAATCAATATACCAAATACAGTATGAATCCATGGGCTACACCACACCTTTAGAATTTGATTAAAGAGAGAGATAAGTTTTTCAAAACATTTAAAAAGAAAAGGCATAATAACCATATTCTAAATCTGTTAAATAATACCATCACAACACTGAAAAGAAATCTAATTGATGACTATCATTTCAGAGAATTCTCAATTTGTAATGGCATAGAAATGCCGGTTCGAGCACAACCCCCAGTTAACAGAAAACCAACGGCAAATTAAATGCACAGTCCATCAGAAAACACCAGCTGCCGGTTCGACCACAGCCACAAAAAAGTGACTGCAAAAGTTGCGTTTGGGTGCATACGCAAAAAGTGACTACAAAAGTTGTGTTTGGATGCAGCTGCAAAAAGTGACTGCAAAAGTTGCATTTAGGTGCATCCGCAAAAAGTGACTGCAAAAGTTGCGTTTGGATGCATCCGCAAAAAGTGACTACAAAAAGTTGCATTTGGGAGCAGTTGCAAAGAGCGGATCAGGAAATTTGAATACAAAAAAAAAAAAAGTGTCCATAATAAAGATGGACCAGTTGCTAAATATATTGAGCGGAACACAACAATTTAAGAAACTTTCCGAACTTACAATCGGACAGACCTATTCCATAGACCATGCTGAAATTAATGATACACGGTATGGACACAAAGTGGTAATTACTTCTGGAAATTTTAAAGTAACCTTGCCAGACAGATATCTTCAGTTTTTCAGGGAAAAAGTTTAAGATGTTGTTAATCGTGGAGGTATAAATTTTGCATATGATGGAATGGAGGATTGGGGTGCTAAACAAAGGCATTCTATTTCTTTTTATTAAAGCATCTACGAGTTGCAGGTACTGCCATTATGGCGAGTTTAATGGCTCGTGCGCTGTTAAACACTTTAGTCCCAAATGCGCAATTGGCGTTATTGTACCAACGCGAACAGACAAAGTCAGACACGCGGAATGTAATGTTTGACTGCTTCTTCTCTTTGCCTCCCCAAAATTCGTGCTCGTAGCAACAAAACGTACTGTACGAACATCGTGTTATCGCGATGTGCGATGGCGAAAAAGCTTCGTAAATTTCCAATTCGTCCAAACTGAACGATTGCAAAAACGGCGGACAGCACGATACGTTTCGCACTTGAGATACATTGTGGAGATAATTGGCGAGGTTGGCATCGACGTCGATGTGTATGGAACATGCCATTGCCAAAAGCATCAACAGTGTATACACGTATATTGAGATTAATTCCACACAGAAGTCCAGTCATCTCTATCAACTTTTGCGTAGTCGGTGCTTTGATTCTCGAAAAAGTTTATTGTGTATGGGCGCGTTGATCATGATCTCGAAATCGGGCAATGGGTTTTCGCGGACGGGGTACAGCTCTTTGTAGCCCAAATCTTCCATCCTTTTTTTTTGACAATGTAGCATATGTACAAGCGCAGCTTTACTTTCGATATGCCCACAAAGACCTCGTTATCAGCATACTCTTTGCAAAGAGTGGTTCAAGAAAATTTGAATGCGTAAAAAATAAAATATTGTACATAATAAATGAGCACAAATAAAAATCAACCGATGTCTAATATAATAACGACCATGGCAATGAAAAAGGTTAAGGCAACTGGCAATGTTTGGAAAGAATATAAGTTTAAGAAAGGCGTCTTTGTGGAAAGAAAGAAGAAGAAATCTAAAGAGAAGTATGGCAAGTGTGAAACTTGTAAACACTTTTACAAACAGTATCTCATAAGCAGACATCTTAAAAGTAGATTGCACAAAGGTCTTACACTAATACGTAATAAATCACAAATGCATTGGAAATTTTTAAAGTGCCACAACACATAATATCAAAACACAAGTTCCCACGAGAGAAACAAGTGAAATGTGTAGCCACTATTACAAACCGTCTCTCATAAGAAGTCACTTGAGAAGTAAAATTCATAAGTACACACCCATATTCAGTGTAGAAGAAATCGAAACGGCATTTCAAAGTAGGATCAAGACTTATGCTGTAAAGAATGTGAATGCGTACAAGGACCCAAAGCATTTCCTAAACAATGTAAAAGAAACTGTCACGGGGCTAATTAGTAAGAATTCAAAATCATTCAAAGTGAACATGAAATTCTTCACTGAGTACAAAAGGGGAATTGGTGAGAATATTGAATATCTAGAAAGTTCCTTTAAAACAAAGAACGAAATTATACTGAAATCGACTATTCTGGAAGAATATTATACCAACAGCATATCGAAAATCATAGCTCAGATGGGGGCATTCGAAGCAAAGGGATCTCAGTGGGCACTCAACAGAATATTTAAACTAGAAGTGCGAATAAAAAATATGCACCATTCAAGGACAGTTCTTATGTTGATCTCCCATAAAAAAAATCAAAACTAAGCATGCGGTAATTAATGTTAAGAACGATGATCAAAAATGTTTTTTTGTGATCTGTCCTATCTGCATTGCATCAAGTATAAAGAAACCCTCAGAGAGTGACTAAATATAAAGTTTACGAACATGAGTTTAATGATGCACTTAAGGGTTTGGAATTTCCAATGAAATTGGATAGCATACCAACCTTTGAGAAGAGAAGTGGAATTTATATTAATGTATACACATACGAAGAAGAAGAAGAGGTAAGAAATATATAATCTGTCCATTAAAAATAACAAAAAAATTAGATGGATAAGTACAGTACCTACTCTATATCAAAGACGAAAAGAACGACCACTACTGCTGAGTAAAAAGTCTTTCGAGACTTGTCGCATCATAAGTAACGAAAAATTATCACAAAATATTTATATGTGATAGATGTTTGCAACATTTCTACTCTATAAATAATCTAAAAGATCACGAACAAGACTGTCGAGATCACGATGGTGTTACAGTTGAACTACCATCGAAAGGAAAAATGACATAAGATTTCAAAACCAAAATCATTCTTTGAGAGTTCCGTTTGTGATATATGCTGATTTTGAATATTTGTTGACTAAAATCGAAACTTGCCAACCAAACCACGGTGAATGTTACACGAAACCATACCAAAAACCCGAGCCTATTAGCTTCTGTTACTATGTAAAATACGAACATGGATACTATAAACTGCCAGTAACTTATGAAGGGCCTGATGCATCTACTGTGTTTGTTAAAATGATAATGGAAGAAGCAAAGTCTATTGGTGATATATACACAAATGAAAAACCAATGGTTCCACTAACTCAGAAAGAACAAATTGTTTATGATACAGCTATCCATTGCCATATATGTGAAAAGACTTTGAATGGTGATTCTGTGAGAGATCATGATCATCTTACAGGGAAATTTAGGGGAGCTGCACACAGAGATTGTAACTTATCGTATAGAAATCCATGTTTCGTCCCAGTGTTTATACACAATCTATCTGGCTATGACACACATTTATTCATAAGAGATCTTGGCATCAATGAAAATAAAATTGATCTAATTCCCAACAACGAAGAAAAATATATTTCATTTACGAAACATCTATGTGAAAGTGTAAATATTAGATTTATTGACTCATTTAAATTTATGGCTAGTAGTATCGATAAACTCTCTAGCAACCTTTCCAGAAGCCATTTCCTAGAAACGTGTAAGCATTCTTCCAATGAACTTCTTGACTTTGTTACAAGAAATGGTGTCTACCCATATGACTACACGGATAGTGTTGAAAAATTTTGTGAGACATTGCTTTCATCCAAAGATTGATTTTACAACAAAAACAATAAATGCGGCATTACAGGCGAAGATTACGAATTTGCGAGAGAGGTGTGGGAAAAATTCAACATAAAATCTGTAAGAGAGTACACAGAACTCTATAACAAATCTGATGTGTTGATATTTTCTAATATAATGGAAAATTTTAGAGATGTGTATCTCAAAATATATAAGCTAGATCCAGCATGGTATTTCACAGCCCCAGGGTTAGCGTGGGATGCTATGCTCAAACACACTAAAATAGAACTAGAATTATTAACAGATTACGACATGATTTCGATGATAGAAAAAGGTGTTCATGGTGGAATTTCACAATGTTGTAAGCGATATGCTAAAGCAAATAATAAATACATGAATGCTTATGACAGCACAAAGGAAATCTTTTATCTTACATATCTGGACGCCAATAACTTATATGGATGGGCTATGAGTCAGTATTTGCCCTATGGTGGGTTTAAGTGGGTAAATACAAATATAGATGTAACAAAAATAGAAGATGATGCTAGCAAAGGGTATATATTGGAACTTGATTTGGAATACCCACATGAACTACACGATCTCCACAAAGATCTGCCATTGACACCAGAGATATAAAATACCGGAAGGTTAAAAAAACCCCAAACTCTTGACTAGTCTGAATGGTAAAGAGAAATATGTATTACATTATGTAAATCTTTAGCAATATCTATCTCTCGGAATGAAGTTGAAAAAGATCTATAGAGTTCTGGAGTTTGATCAATCAGATTGGCTAAAGTCCTATATTGATCTAAACACAAATATGCGAACAAAGTCTACAAATGACTTTGAAAAAGATTTCTACAAGCTAATGAACAATTCCGTTTTTGGAAAAACAATGGACATTATTAGTAACAGAGTGGATATACGGCTGTGCACAAGTTATAAGCAAATGGATAAACTAGTGGCTAAACCAAACTTTAAAGATAGGACTATATTTACTAGCTCTTTGGTTGCAATTCATACGAATAAAACAAAACTGTGCTTTTACAAACCCATTTATGTTGGAATGAGTATACTCGATCTATCGAAAGTCTTAATGTATGATTTTCACTATAATATAGTGAAGCCAAAGTATGGGGAAAATTATGAACTGTGCTACCAAGATACTGATTCGTACATCTATTATATAAAAACACCAGAATTCTACATTGACACGAAAGAAATGGTCGACCATTTTGATACTTCTGACTATAGAAAAGATAATCCATATGTTATACCGTTAGTTAACAATAAACATTATTGGCAAAATGAAAGATGAATATAATGGAAAAATAATGGAAGAATTTATTGGTTTTAAATCGAAAATGTATGCAATAAATGTGAAGGGTGGTGTAAAGAAAATAGCAAAGGGTGTGAAAAACGCTGTAGTCAGAAATGAGATTAGTTTTGGTGACTACAAAAAGTGTTTGTTTGGTAAAAAAGTGTTGTACAAAAGTATGAATCTTATTAGAAGTAAGAAACATGAACTCTATACGATTGAGATGAGGAAAAAAGCATTAAGCCCCGAAGATGATAAAAGATTTGTTCTTAAAGATGGCATTAATATACTACCGTGGGGACACTACAGAATTGCAAAAGAGTGATACTATGAAAGAGCAGCTGCCCAGCGCGAGCCGCCTAATAGCTGATATCGTTCGCGAGTCGTGCGTGAGCTTAATGGAAACCATACATATAATAAAATGCAATCGCTCCTCGATATCGTAAACAGCAAACTCGTCTACGATAACAGAGAGGTGCTTGTCATCATCGACGAAGATAACAGTCCATGGTTCAAGGCGAAAGACGTTGCGCAAATACAAACCAGGCAATCATACTAAGCGTCGACGGCGGAGATAAAGACGTCCTTCAAAACTTGTGTATACAAAGCGGCCTGTACGACAGATCCCCTTTGTATTCCCATGCGGTTTTCATCAACGAATCTCGCTTTCAAAAAGGACGAGGCTAAGACAGTATTTCACGCGCTGCCGCCTACTGGAGATATCGGTAAGCATCGACAATCATGCGCTGTCGCCTACTAGCGATATCAGTAAGCATCGACAATCATGCGCTGCCGCCTACTGGCGATATCGGTGGAAACCAATACTATGCCATCGGATGTCAAAAGCGTGTAGTACACATCAATGTGTTGCTTCATCGCCGATATCATACACATTAAATCGTTCGCGACAGACAGTTTGCAACGACCGATCGAGTAGTGTTTCGAGATGACATCTCGTCTCGAAATATCACAAGCGAAGCACGCCACATATCGAAATTGTTCGAGTATCACGAGTAAGCCTGTGCGAGTCTAAAATGCAATCGCTCATCGACATTGTAAACAACAAACTCGTCTACGACCGTAGAGAGGTGTATGTAATCATGGATGAACAAGGTAACCCATGGTTCAAGGCTAAAGACGTTGCGGAAATACTTGGGTATGCCAATCTGAAAAAGGCGATGCGAGCGAACGTAACGGGAAAGTAAAAGAAGCCATTGTCGCAGATAATGTGGGGGCCCTCGAGGGCCCCACCTTAAGAATGCACAATCGCAAGAAGAAGAGACCAGGTAGGAGAAAAGTTATGGGCCATCATACGCCGATATAGGGGTGAACGAATCGCTCCTCATGTTAAATAGGCAATCCTACGCTGATATTGGGAGGAGCGAATCGTTCACCCCTTTGAATGGGCAATCATACACGGATATAGAGAGGAGCGATTCGCTCCTCTTGTTAAATAGGCAATCCTACGCTGATATAGGGGTGAACGAATCGTTCACCCATTTGAATATGCAGCCACACGCTGTATTTATCAATGAACCAGGCTTGTACGCATTGATCATGAAGTCAAAGATGGCAGCCGCAGAACAATTCCAGGACTGGATGTTTGAAGAAGGGTTGTCGTCCATATGTAAGCACGGCGTCGACCAGAAGTATAAACTGCTGCTGGACACGACGAACGCAATCATCGACAAGCATGTACTACTGCCGACGAAAGACGTTATCGACACAGAAGGCAATCTGTGGTTCAAAACGAAAGACGTTGCGAGAATACTTGGGTATGAAGATCTGAAAAAGTGTTGAGTGAACGTAATGAAAAAAAGGTATAAGAACCCATTGCCACAATGACAAGGGGTCCCTCAAGGGACCCAACTTAAGAATGCACATCCTCAGACAGTTTTAATTTCAGAGTCCATTTAAAACACCCTTATAGTGCTGTTATATACCAGTAAATATTTTTAATGGATAACCATCCATTAAAAACTAATAACCATACATGTTTGCATACTAGTGGGCTTCGGTGATTTTCATTTTTAACATCATAAATTAGGTTTCTTTGGCTTACAAGTACCACATTACAAATAGTTGAAGCCGATATTTGTTTATTAAAATCAACTGTAAGTTTCAGATTAGTTCGATCTTTTACAATAGCTGTTTTTCTGTAAGAACAATCAATAACATACAATGGCCTTCTCCCAATAAATGATGCAGAGTTGAAGCACAGTTCGTTATTACGATAAGGGGTATCTAGTTTAGTCTCTGAATTTCTAAATTCGTTGTAAGCCATATATATCTAATCGAAAATTTTATCATCAATGTCAAAATTCCAATTCTCTTTGGGAAACACTTCATTCTGTCCATTATTAATAGAAATATTTTTTACGAAACAAGAGTCAAACATTGAAAAGTGTGAATTGCACAGGATCTTCTTTTCTGCTATGCTGAAAACCAACAATGACAAAGTCTGGCATATCGAATTGGATTGAATTGAGCTGATCTTTTATATCAAACTGAAATGAGTTTGCATTAGTAGGTACTGGTTTTTCAAGACATTGCCAATAATTAAAACTAATTGGAATTTTGGGATGTTTGTATAATTTTGCTTTAATTTCGTCTCCATAAATAGGATCGTATTCAACAATTGGCCACAGAATTTCCAATTTCTCAATAATAATTTTACCAGCATTTGGTATATTACCTGCATCATCAGATCCGTCTGCTTTCTTTGGAGGTCTTCTGTAAAGCGAAACATCGCCACTAGAATTTCGAATGAATGCGATCTTGCACCCGCCTTTCCAGAATATTTCATTACAATCTCTCATAAACCCAAACAAATATCTTAATGGATAGGTAATTTCGTTAAGCTTATCTTTCCTAAGATATTTACCTAGTTCTATCCCCGACATTTGGAAGTATGCTGATTCTGATTCCGAACCTAGCAATGTATGCATCATTGTTGAAGTTATACCAGGGTTGTCAATACTTTCGATTATACAACCATGTTTAGAGATCTCTATTCTTGAGAACTGGAATGGGAAGAAATTCTAACAAAGGTCAATAGTTGAAGTTTTTTCATAACCTTGAAATATATCTCTTTTAATTAACTCATATCGTTGGTATACATAAGCTTCATTCGGATGTGAAAATTCATCGCCAATAGGAATATCAAACTCAATGCGCTTGTTGTATTCATTCAAATTATTTTTTGTTTGGTCGTTTGGCGGAAATGACTGACGCTCATAACTTTCAATTTTTTGTTGATCCATTTATTATACAGAAAAAAAAAATTCTTAAACAACTACATTTTTATAATCAACCCAAAAATTATGACTACTATCAAAACCTAGGCATTTAATTAGCAGCTCATTTCCTTTTCTTCGCAAAACTTTTTCAATTAGTAGTCTTTATCACATTTGGTCTTGAGCAGCTCTGGCTCATAAAAAACACATTTAATAAGTTAATTTTTTAAATATTTTATTCTGTATATCGTGGGTTTTGTGTGCAATACTTCACACACCTCAAATAATTCCGTGGACCAATTTGGTGTATATCTTTTTTCAAACAAAATTTTACTTTTACGAACTTTATCTCCTTTTGCAAACTTTGGTTTAACCATTTTTCTTTCTCTTCCATACATGTTGATTAGAATAGAACTTTCATTCTTTGCATTTACATTGGTGGGTTTAATTCCGATTGTACTGTGAAGTGTTCTTGTATTCACTTATTATAGTGTGTTATGTTGTTGGCCATTAATGTCTTAAATGATTTATTGTAAAATTCTTTACCTTCATCTGTTTGTAAATGCATGGGTTTGCGATCTATCAAAATAGTTCTAAATGCTACCATACCATTTTCACCAGTTTTATCTTTGATTGGTATTGCCCATGCGTATTTGCAAAAAACATATACCACAGTTAACATAAATTTAAACCATTTGTTAATTCTATGTATACCGTTTAAAGCTTCAGAATTCATCTTAACTATATCAGTTTGCCAAAGATCATCGATACCAAAAGATAGAAAAGTTCTTCTGGGGAAGTTTTTTCACATTGGTTTATGAATTTCATTTACAATATCGTTTTTTATACTCCCACTAGTGAATAGCGAGTTATTAGTAACATGACATCTACAAACAATACATTTCAGACAGTATACATTTGAGTTATCATTGTTCATTTTATATAATAAATGAGGCAACAAAAAATTGTAAACAATATACAGAAGAATATAGAGAGAAGAAGACAGTTAATTGAAAAGTTTAAAACCTTTGGAAAATTTTTGCCAAGATGAATATGATAAAAATAAAAAACACAATCAATTATTGATAGATGCGATAAAAGATTTGGGGCAAAAAATTGGACACGTAACAAATGAGAATATGAACTTAATAAAAGAACTTGTTCCAGTTGCTGTTAAGAATTTAGACTACCCACAGACACCAAAAGAAACATCTTTTGAAAGAAAACTGTTTGGTAAAACAGGTACCGATGAACGCTATGGTGATGAACACTATGAGGAAGCATTGGGGCATTTGAAAACTGATATCCGACAGTTAACTAACTACAAAACAACATTTATTGATAAGAAAGTGGCCGATTTCTTAATTGACTGCAAAGACGATATTTTTGGTCTAAAGGCTGATAAAGGAAGATTGTATATTAGTGATAGTGAAGTAACATTCATCAATGACAAATTTAATGTAAAAGATCGAACATACACTGCAACCAATGGTTTGATGAAATTACTAACTAATAAGAAAGTAACAGAAAGCGACTACAGTGCAACCGACTATGGACACTATAGTCGTATCCTAGCAGATACGAACGCAGTTTTTCAAAACAATGATCCAAACTTGGGAACGCCAAAATCGAGTAAAGGGAATAAATGGAAAATTATTGTTAAACCTATTTACGATTCGATTAAAAAGAAACGTCCCTCGCCTAAAAAAGGGAAAAGTATAAAGAAGTATACAGACTACCCCAAAGAATACATATGGATGGATGATGTTAGGATGCTTATTGATCAACTTCTCATTATTTATGGCGAAGAGAATGCTGGAAATGATAACTATTACAATGAAAAAGTTGGAATGATCAATATGCTCAACAGCAAGTTTAGTGACGTTGTTATGAATAATCGAAAAGGTATACCATATCTGATACGAATGTTAAACACAATACCACATACTTTTTGCGAGTCGGAGCATCACGGAAAAGGGTTACTCAATGACATAATAAATTTGCTACCTTTTGAGTTGTATGCACCCGGTTATCAGTACTTGGGTACGGGTTCCAGACTAAAAGAGAGAATTGAGCGTGGCGATAAACCCATTAATCCACCAGATGCGGCTGCAATGGAACATGATACAGCTTATCATCGTCATACAGATCTAGCTGAAAGACATGTAGCTGACAAAGAACTAGAAAAGAAAGCGTTCAAAAGATTAAGTTCAGATGCTGATCTCAATGAGAGATTGTGGGCTGATGTTACTGGATCTGCGAAGCATATTAAACGTAACCTTGGTTGGGGGATTAAAATAAAATGATAAAATATTTGTTATAATAAATGAAAGTAAAAAACATTGTATTTCAAGTTCCTAACGAAAGACCAACTGGATCGTAAAAACAAGAAACTAAAGGAGGATAAAGAGATGGCTATCACAATTTCAGTTCCACAGCTTAAGAAAATGTCCAAAGAAATGAAAACTGGAAATGGTTTGACAGTTCACAAGGGTGGATATTTACCCTTAATTTTCGCAGCATTGGGGGCTCTAGCTGGCAGTGCATCATCTATCGCTACATCAGTAATTAATGCCAAGAAGAAAAACCAAGAATTGGAAGAACCATGCAGACATAATTTAGCTATGGAGGAATATGGCAAGGGATTGAAGAAAGTTAAGTGAGGTTAAAAAAAAACAAAAAAACAATAACTACTACTCCACTCAGTAACTTTGATGTTGATCAAATGGTTAAAAAATTAAACATTAAAAATTTCCGGGGTGTATTTATGATCGATGAGCTACTTAACACGCAACTTGATAAAGAATGTGGGATTGTTAATCTAGATGTTTCGGCAAACTCTGGTACACATTGGGTATGCTATTGGAAAAAAGCAAACAACAAATATTATTTTGATTCATTTGGCGGAAATCCACCGCGACAATTAATAGCATATCTCGGTGGAAGTAATATTTTTTATAACGATAATAGAATTCAAAATTTCAATCAAGTAACTTGTGGTCATTTGTGTGTAATTGTGCTAAATCTCTTTACACATAATTTTGGATTTCCAAAAATTATTTCACTATTAATAAACAATGGGTATATGCAGAAATCAATTAATGAGCTCTTGGATTGAAGATCAAATTAAAGAATGTATGAACAATGATGAGAAGACCAGTCCTAATGATTTTGTTTTCAACACACAGTTCAACGACTTAATAACCACACTGACAAGAAATAAATGATCATTGAAAAAAGCCTATCTTACTTACTTGGAAGTAGATAATAATATAGATTTTGAACAAAAAAGACTAAGACATGTGGGAAATCCCATTGCACCAATGTACACAATCAATTTAGAGTACTATCAGAAAAACAGAATTAACATTATTCGTTTAGTTGTGAAATACAATTCAAAATAAAAAAATATTTTTTTATGAGAGATGGAACTATAGTTGAAATAATAATAAAACGCGAAAAATATATAAGTGTTATCAACTGTTATCATGAACGGAAAAAAAAATGACACGAATTAAACTTTTCAAGTACACCCTGATGATATGATATATTTTAAAATACCAAAAGCCCACAATGTACCGAAGGTACAATTGTGTTTATTGATATAGTTATGGTATATGAATACGTTTAAAAAGATGAGATTATGTTAGTTTGTAATGGAAGTGTTTCCATTAAAATCAAAACTTACAATCTAAGAATTTAAAAAGTCTTTAATTTTATTACGGTACTTGCCATTATTTAACTTACGAGTCATATCTATTGTAACAAAACCATATTCATTATTCCAACATTTTGAACACGTCTCCCTAAATTTCTCAAATGAGATATCCCCACCAACAAAATCACTATGAATATGTTTAAGATTTGTATAGTCTTGTCTGAATATGCAAAGAAAATTACCATTGTCTCTTATAAGCTGCTTAGGTACTTTTGAGTATGTCCGAGCTAAATAGAAGCAATCAATATCTTTATGTCTACCGCAAGTAAAGAAATCCCTTACCATATTTTGATTTTCAAATATGATATCATCGAAAACAACTACAGACTCTTTATGACATTCATTTACGTCAACCATTTCTTCATTTGATGGAAAGAAGTATGCTATTGGTTCATTAAATAATTTTGATGCTACATCTATATCTTTCTTTAAATTGATATATTTTGGTTGGTCCAGACTTTTTGAATATACATAGAGGTACTCAAGTCCAACCATCCCTGAGCATATATAAAATGATCTATCTTAAGTGTAGTTTTCCCACAGTTACTAGGACCCACAATCAAACACCTAATATTATTAGGTAATAATTCTCCGTGATGTTTTGCTGATACAGTCTTGTCTGGTATTCTTATTTTAATATCCCAGTCTACATGCTTCTTGCTCATTTATTAATAGATTTTTTAAATAATGTAATAAATGTTACTCATTTATTCAAATTAAGTATTCAAATTAACAGATAACAAATCAGTGTTGAAGAAGAGACTACACTACCCTTTAGAGATAGAGGGACACTCATTGGCTTTAGTTCAGTTTTATACTACTTATCTAATGCATAACATTATCTCTGGGAGAAATAAGCTAAATTTTGTGGGTCAGAATGATACAGAATCATCAATTGATATTCCAGTGGGTCAATATAGTTTAAAAGATCTTGGAAAAACTATAAAAGCAATTTTTTCAGTTAGTGTAGATTCAATGGGTGGGAAAGAAAATGATATATCTTTCGAGCTGGATAAAATAACAAACAGAGTGAAAGTAAAATGTACGCTTAAATTACAGTTTGGAAAACAGGATTCAATAGGAAAACTTTTGGGTTTCGTAGAAGATAAAACTCTGAAAGAAAATGTGGATCATTATGGTGATACAATTCCAAAATTTGCTCCATTTGAAACAATAAATACACACTGTAATATAGTAAATGGTACATGATGAAAATAACCATAGAGAAACTAGCATAATTGCCACTTTTAAATCAAGAGCAACATTTGGATTTGGCGACACGATCTATTAGGAACCAGCTTAACCATTATTTTAGCCACTCCAAACAAATCAAGTTAATGAAATAATAGCTGAAATTAGGGATGAAAAAGGTAAGTTAATTAACTTTGATTTGTCTGAAAGAACAGTGGTATTAGAGATGAAGCCGTAGATATTTTTTGGATTGGAAGTAGTCATATCCTAGTTTCATATTATAAAGTTGAATAATATTTCTATAGAAAGTGTAATGAAAGAACTCAATGTTTTGGTTACTTTAATGCGTCCAATTTGGAGATGTGTATCTACATTTTTAATTAGACTATGTTGTAGCACTTGCCGAAGTCAGAGCGATAATTGTGTTTTAATGATTGGATAATCATTAAAACTTTATAGAGATATGAGCACAAATAAAAATCAACTGATGTCTAATATGACGATTATTTACTCTTTGAAAAACCGAATAGAATGACTTTGTTTAGCACCCCAATCCTCCATTCCATCATATGCAAAATTTATACCACCACGATTAACATTGTCTAAAACTTTTTTGCTGAAAATCTGAAGATATCTGTCTGGTAAGGTTACTTTAAAATTCCCAGAAGTAATTACCACTTTGTATCCATACTATGTATCATTTATTTCAGCATGGTCTATGGGATAGGTCTGTCCGATTGTAAGTTCTGTAAGTTTCTTAAATTGTTGGGTTCCATTCAATATATTTAGCAACTGATCCATCTTTATTATGGACAATATTTTTTTTTTTTTTGCATATTCAATTTTCTTGAGTCGCTCTTTACAACTTTTTGTAGTCACTTTTTGCAGATGCACCCAAACACAACTTTTTGCGGTTGCACCCTAGTGTAACTTTTGCAGTTGCATACAAATGAAACTTTTGCAGTCACTTTTTGCAACTGCATCCAAACGCAACTTTTTGCAGTCACTTTTTACAGATGCCTCAAATGCAATTTTTGCAGTCACTTTTTGCAGTTGCACTCTAACGCAACTTTTGCAGTCACTTTTTGCGGCTGCGCTCGAATCGGTAGCTGATGTTTTCCTGATGGCTCATGCATTCAATTTGTTGTTGGTTTTCTGATGGTCACGGGCTGCTCCCAAACGCAACTTTTTGCAGTCACTTTTTGCGGTTGCACTCTAACGCAACTTTTGCAGTCACTTTTTTGCAGCTGCGCTCGAATCGGCAGCTTATGTTTCGGATCAGGAAAACAAACGGTAATTTTTTCTGATGGTTTGGGCATTCAGTTTGCTGTTGGTTTTCTGATGGTCGCGGGCTGCACTCGAACCGGCATTTCTATACTACTTAAATTCACATGCTATGTTTATTTCAGTTAAAGTTCGTTATTTTCCAAGCACTTTATTATTACACACTTCCGAGCTCGGCATCCGGCATCACAGCTCATTCCAACCTTAGACATCAACCTGGACGGATGTGCCCTGCTCCCGACACCCTCCAAGCTCATTACAACAAATAAAGTAACTACCAAAATTGATTATGCTAAAGTACCTATGTTAATTAAAAATAAAATCGCTAAATAAGATGAGATTAAGACATCAGATAGCCCTAATGAAACTGTCAAAACTATAGTTAATGTACTGAGTAAAGTTATTATAGAGTCCTCTAGTATCAAATCTGTGAATCAATATACCAAATACAGTAGGACTCCTAGGGCTACACCACACCTTTTGAATTTGATTAAAGAGAGATAAGTTTTTCAAAACATTTAAAAAGAAAAGACATATCAACCATATCCTAAATCTGTTAAATAATACCATCACAACACTGAAAAGAAATCATATTGCTGACTATCATTTCAGTGAATTCTCAATTTGTAGTGGCAAAAACAAACTGCTGCGGAGAAGATCAATATATCTTAGTACCAATCAAAAACAAGGCACTAAATTGAAATCTGTCTTTGACAAGCATGGTAATGAAATTACTGATGCATTTGGTATTGCCAATACTCTCTGTGGGCATTTTTCAACTCTAGGTACTAAACTTGCATCAATACTGGCATATTTCCCTGAAGATAACATTCCACCTACGCTTATCAAATAAGGTAAAGTCATACTAACGCCTTAGTTAGTTTCTGCAATAAATAAGTCCTTTCATCGAGGTGAGTACCCTGATACTTTGAAAATTGCTCGTATCACACTTCTTTTCAAAGCATGAGACAAAAAGCAGGTCAACAACTAAAGACCAATTTATATCTTATGTTCTATAAACAAAATATTTGAACTAGCCATCCATAAAAGAGTGAATACATTTTTGAAAGATCATAAACTATTTTATAACTTACAGTTTGGTTTTACAAAAATTTCCAGTACCGTAAAAGCAGCCCTGTCCCTGGTTGATGATATTCAGGTAGAAATAGATCAAAATAAATTTGTTGGAGCTATATTTGTTGACCTTTGTAAAGGTTTTGATATGGTCAGTCATGCTATTCTCCTGAAAAAATTAGAGTATCATTGCATTAGAGGTGTTGCTTGTAATCTGCTTGAAAATTACCTTTCCAATAGACTGCAGTTGGTTCAAATTGACACATGCCAAAGATATGTGAAGAACATAAGATATTGGTGTCCTACAAGGAAGTGTGCTAGACCCTTTATTATTTTTAGTTTATGTGAATGGCACACCCATGTTATTTGCGGATGACACTGTACTTTTTTTATATATAAAAAAGATGTGAATATTCAGAAGATGCTATCCCGTACGCAAGATGATCTCATTACTTTGCAGGAATACTTAAGACTGAACAAACTGTTTCCCAATGCTGACAACAACCAAATATATAATTTTTAGTTTGCCCCACCTGAAGTACTCAATCAACACCCAACTATTATTTGATAACAAACCCATAGCAAATATTACCTATATAAAATACTTGGGATTATATATAGACAATAATTTAAAATGGAACATGCACATCACCATGATTATTCGTAAAATTCCCACTCATACTTACGAATAAAGCCAACCTAAAACCTTTAAAAAAAAAACATGTAAAAAAAGTTATTAATTAAGTTGTCTTGTTGTGACAGTTTAATAACTTACTAATTCTATTTTTATAAAAAAAAAATAAAGAATAAGCTGTAAAATTTCCTCTTCTTTATTTTGAAACTTTCTTAGCTTATTAATACAATGTTTGGTTTTGACTGAATGTCTTACATTTATATAGATGTATAAAGTAAATGAGGGTTTTCTTATTAACTTAATGTATGTTTACTTTGACGCCATCGGGCGAGACATGAAGACGAACAAATACACTGTTTACTTACTGGTAGATGGGCACCAGCAGTGTTTACCAGACACCGCACTTTGAGGCACAGGGATACTGTGGGTTCTGTGTGTTCATCTCACCTGTGCGTACTTACAAAACACTTTTCAATACTAAACATTTCACTTCTGAACACTAGGAGCATGGAAAATCATCCAATCTGAATTTTTTTTGTTGCTGACCCATTTTAAAATTTTGTCACATTAAAAGTACATATGCCAACAGTGCAAACCCAAAGTTATAGATTTTAGCAAAATATACATTTTCGAGCCTTTACTTTTTGTTTAGTATCTTAATAACTATAAAAGCTACAAACTCATGTGAGAGGTCATTGCAAAGAGGAGACTTAGGGCTGTTAAGAATGTCACTAAAAATAAGCAGTATGTTAATTTGTATGTCTTCTACATTGACATGAAAATTGACCTTGAAACGGACTTTTTTTCTATTTTCAACTCCTCCTACTTTATTCCCAAATTAAATAAACACAATGAAACCTTGAAGCAAGTAAGTCTACATGGAGTACTTTGCAATTATATACTGTCGAAAGATTTTACTCAATCTCTCCTGGGTGAAAAAATTACTTAAATTTGGTGTTTTTGGAAACAAATCCATATTTTGAGAAGCTATAAAAAAAAAGGGCAAGTGCAAAAATTCTGAAAATTTGGCAAAACGTTGCCATTGTGGCCCTTAACATACCACTAAAACCCCTGTGTGTTTTTTAATCAGTTTATTTTCTGTAGCTGACCAAAGATGCAAAAAAAATTCAATTGTAGTAATAAAGTTAAACTAATTGTTGATCAGTATTTTGCTACCTAGTAATTTATTTGTCCCATATTTGGCATTTGGAATTAAATCTGCAGTAAATTATGTATTGACAAGTGTTTTGTGAAATCAATTTACAAGAATCATAGAATTTTACATAAATGAAAATTAAACTTACATGATGTTTTCTTCTGTGGTTTAAATAGTTTGTCATTATCAGCCGCTTTCATCACTGGAAAAAGTCTTTGAGAACAGTTGTTATACCTCACAATAAACAAAGTCACTTTCGTAAATATTTAAACAAAAGTAAACTCAATTCTTCACTTAGTTATGGATTAATATTATGACCTTCCAGTTGTGGCCAAACTTAATTAAATGGGAGAAACAACACACACTGAACACCGAGTGCCTAAGCCTACATCTGCACTGGTCTACTTCCAGCCGGGCAGAACTCACACTTATTGAACATACATTTTTCATAGTTAAGATCACATGTGAATAATTGTAAGAGTTCTTTGTAATTGAAAGAACAACTTCTTAGAGCGCTGACCATTAGTTCAACATTTTGATGGTTCATGCACACACACACACAAAATTGTGAGTTCCTCTAGGTCCTGCTAAGATACACTAGTTTGGTCGAAGTTGTGCAAATTTCGAAAATCCTACACATAAAGAAGGGTGCACTGATTTAAATTTACTGTACAATTCTTTCACATTACACAGAATCAGTTGCTTTTGCTTGTGGATCTTGGTGGCATCTTCTGTCCTAACGCTTACAAAACCTTTCATACCTGGACATATCCAGTTGTTATCATTCTCATAGAAGTCAATGACTTTTTGTGAGATAGTTTGAGAAAAAGGTTTTTGTTTTCAATTTATTGTTTCAGGTAAAATTCCATATTTTTTTACTAATTTTCTTGTACTCTTGACCCAGTATTCACTCACACCAAACTCAGTCATTATTGTTTTTTGACTCCAGCTTGAAGGTAATAAACTTAATATTTTGATTCTGCCCTTTAGTGATGTAGTCAATTAAATTTTTTCCTTCAGCTTGTTTATTAAAATACTGTACTCGTCAGAATTATCAAGATCTACAAATAACCCTTCTTCAACATATGGCACATCAAAAGATGTTGACAATGTTTTTCTTAGACTCTTTGATACTTTCTCGACTTTTCTTGAAATGACAGACATTCTTCTATCTGAACTCAACTTGGCTACTTTTAATGGAGACTCACCTAACAACTGACAAGCTGTATTTACATTTTCAATGGTTCGTGAAGAGAGTTCATAAGCTAAATCATTATTGTCAGTTGCACAGCTAAGATCAGATATTCTTGTCCAACAGTTTGTACACAGAGACTTTCCTGGAATAATTTTAATGTTTTTCACTTTAGCTTAATTATATTTTTCAACAGTTATTTCTCTAAGAGATTTTCTAATACCTTTTTTATGTATTAGCAATGGATCTGGGCAACAATTTCCAAATAAATGATTATACTTTTGCTGTATTTTTGTACTACGATAATCACAAACACATTCAATGTTTGTGGTATTAAGTCTTAGTTGAATAAGTAACTTATCCTCTTCAAATTCATTTATCTGCCCGATTCTTTTAGACTCACCATAAGCAGTCTTATGACAAGGCTCATTCAAGACGATTCCTACAGAGCACTTCATTATAAACAATGTCCATAAAATTAAGTAAAATTTAAAGGCATACCTAATTTACACAAGTCATGGTGTGAATAAAATCAATTACTGATGACTACATACCACTTTAAAACAACAAACACTGAACACTGAGTGCCTAAGCCTACATCTGCACTGGTCTACTTCCAGACTGACACTGGCTTACTAGTAGCAGTTCCAGTCCTAACCTGCTCAGACGAGCATACAGGCATGCTCATAATATGAGTAGGGCCTACACAAAGCTAACTAGGAAATTCTTTAAATTATATAGAAACGTGTAAGTAATTAGAGGCACATTTATGCCAAATATGTGACAGATAAATTACTAGGTAGCATAATAATGATCAACAATTAATTTAACTTTATTACTACAATTGAATTTTTTTTGCATCTTTGGTTAGCTACAGAAAATAAACAGATTATCTAAACAAACAGGGATTTTAGTAGCGTGTTAAGCGTCACAATGGCAATGTTTTGCCAAATTTTCAGAATTTTTGCACTTGCCACTTTTTTTTAAATAGTTTCTCAAAAAATGAATTTTTTTCTAAAAACACCAATCTTAAGTAATTTTTTCACCCAGAAGAGATTGAGTAAAACCATTCGACAATATATAATTGTGAAGTACTCCATGTAGACTTACTTGCTTCAAAGTAGGAGGAGTTGAAAATAGAAAGTCAGTTTCAAGGTCAATTTTCATGTTGATGTAGAAGACATATAGAATAACATTCTGTTTATTTTAGTGACATTCTTAATAGCCCTAAGTCCCCTCTTTGCAATGACATCTTACATGACTTTGTAGTTTTTATAGTTAAGATATTGAACAAAAAGTAAGGCTCGAAAATGTCTTATTTTGCTATGTGGTGGTGGCCATATTGGTCTGTAAAAGCAATATGGTGACAGATAAAAATCTATAACTTCGGGTTTGCACTGTTGGAATATGTATTTTTCATGTGACAAAATTTGAAATTTTTTCAAAATGGGTCAGCAACGACCTTTGGGTGATTTTCTATGGAATGACCCGGATATCAACGCTATAAGAATACGTACGTTTACACTGGTGGTAAAGGGTTTATTTTATCCAAGTTACACCTAGTGCCGAATGAAAGTTTACGGTTACACTCGGACGTGACTAGCCAGTTCCGGAGGGGTGATTCTCCCAACACGTTACTTAACTTGCACACTCCTAGACGGATGATTTCTCCGCGGTGTCTGAGAACACAGTCTCCACAAAGAAAGGGGTCTACAGCCGCTATGATGGACTACAGATTTTTCTGGAGGCAGGACTCTGAGAATGAACATGAAAACACTACACACACATTTATCCTCATCACTAACCCCTACTCGTTGGGACACGTCCCCGAACCACGTGATGTGTGGCGACGGTCAATACACACACCGGGTTAGGATGGAAAATAATACTGCCATACTAAAGACACAAATATAACTGTATGAACATGGGGCATGACATGAATAGCAAATTAAACACGCATATGCGTGAAAACAATCTTAGATGGCGCAGATGCCGCTGGATGAAGTTCTTAGCGGATCACGTGTGCAGATGGAAATTGCATCAATTTTACGTGAAAATCGGTAAATTGTTACCGGACAAAATGACAACAGCGTTAGGAAATTTATTCCCTTCAACATGTGACCATAGAAAAGCTCTTAGCATGCCTGATGGCGGGAAAATTCAAACATATGAAAAGACAGCGTGGTCATACACTAAAAGCACCAATCATTAAACATAGAAACCTGAATTAAAACAATACATATTACCCTGAGATCAATCATGGCACACATGATATTACAAGAATTAGCCCTCTAAACGCGTGGATGGCGGAGATACGGACTTGGCGGTAGCAAACCGTGTGGCAGTAGGCCATGTGGTCGTGACACAATTAATCACTAGAAAAACCTTGAAAGACATGTATACAATACAAATATTGCCCTTAATATTGCTTGTCGCAATTAAGCAGAAGTTACAATTAAAAGCCCTAAACATGGGCGGATGGCGCCTGATTCACAAGCTGCGCAGGCTGTGTGGCCTCTTCGATATTCTCTCCCATCTCGTTAAAGTTGAAAAGGCCACAAGGGCTGCAAATTATTTAGTTAAGCGGAAGCATAATGCTGGGGATGTCTGGCAAAATTACATGAAGCAAAGGTTAACTGGTAAACTAAAGGGAACCATGAAAATCTAACTCAGTGCAAAAATATGAAGTGCGTACGTGCCAGTGTCTTACCTGCCAGCTCTCCTAAAATGACTGCAGGGGTCGCGTGGGCCTACTATGGCTGCCTACGGAGTTCACACAAGCGGAAATAATATGCACGCAGAGTGAAAAATATTAATATGTGAAATTTAATGGCACACAAAGTATTTTCCTACAACATTATCAAAGCAATTGAAATCGGAAAATACTGTTGTTAAATAAATGTGTGTTTCCACGCCAGTAATAAATATACTGTGATGTGTGTTTCGTTAATCATTGCATCGTGGCCGATTCGCTGGCCCTGTGTGTGTGCATGATTTCAAATATTTGATATTAATTATTTATACGTTGTAAATGTGAACTGATTTATGGTGAAGATTTTTATTTACATCCACATCTGTTTATCACAATGTTGTACCTTTACCTTGGTGGGTGTTTGAAACACAGTCTTTAACGTGATTTACCACCAATCAACAAAATAACCAAACCCAACCCCAATAAATTTCAATAAACCTAATACACAGTAAGTAGCAATACATATAAATATGAGCGGAATAAAAGTTACGGAAGGCTTATTTGTGTGCATGTTAACCAGTATATTTTAAGTTCCTATAACAAAAAATGAGCGACACGAGTTGCGTGTTTGATTTTAATGTTGCTTTTCCATTGGACTATATTCCTTCGTTATTCGAACTGAGGCCGTCCTTTTAAAGAAATAACCCAACACATATCAATAACAAAAAGTTAAATACTAACAGTTCGTTACCCTGCAGTTGTAACAGTGTTTAACACTGTTGCGGCAAAATATTAACGTGCATTACGTGTAATGTGTTATGTCGTGGAAAACAAATGTGTTACTGTAATGTAACCGTAATAACTATTGTTAATTCAGGCATTTTTAAAGCGCCTTAAAGCTGACCTAAATAATGTTATAGGCCTAAACTGTGAATATTCGTACGAAATGGTTTTGAAATAGACCTAAGACAGAATTCTTTGAAAATCTGTAAACAGTAAACAACACATTTGACAGGTATAAAAGTAGAAGTCACATTTCAATGTTTATTTTTAAGTGTAGCGAAAGTATACGAACACGTATACACACACAATGGCAAGTAAACATTGAGTTTGACAGATGCTACACGACAATGTTTGTTTACAAGGCGGAAACGGGCCTGCAAGGGTAGATATTTAGCAGGGCTCTGAGAAAGTAGCTTCCAATGGGGAATGGACTATAGTCTGTGTTTATATATATATATATATATATATATATATAAACACACATATATATATATATAAACACACACACACACGAGACACGCACACGTGAGTGCACGCGCACACACTATACGTATATGTGACTTAACTTTGTAAGAATAGTATGCATTTGCATATGATCAGATATTAATGTTTAAGCTATGTATTCCCTTTTTAGCCTTGTTTCTTTAATACATTGATGTATGTTACATAATATAATCTCTATAAATCTCTTGTACTTGTTTGAAATTGTATATTTTTATGAAATATCAGTCACAATGTAATTGTAATTTTAGTCTCATTGTAAAAGAACTCTATTTTAGAGCCAAAAATAAAACTACTGGAAGTATTTTGTACTGTTTCCTGTGAACTGTTAATTTTGTTTTGTATGTATTAACTAAGTTGTGATATAAACAAATATATAAATAAACCTTAGAAACCAACCTGGACAGACGTGCCCTGCTCCCGACACCCTCCAAGCTCATTCCAACCTCAGACACCAACCTGGACAGATGTGTCTTGTTCCACACACACCCCTTACCCAACCTGAGCTCATTATGTCGTCAGACACTTGACAGTCAACATCTAAAATGACCCTTATGCCAGTCTTGTTCCACTATCAACATATGTATATGTGCTACTGCTCCCACCTCTCAGAGCTCAGTCGGCTGCCAGAATCTGACAGGTGAACACCTGTGCCGCTCCCCCAAATAACAAAACCTAACCTCACTTATCCCTTCCCTCACCAAACAGTACACCACACACATCATAGGGTGGAGGGGGACAGCTAATCACAACACAACTTAGGTAGAAGATGGGGAGGGGTGCAGCCAACCACAACACATCACAGGGGAAGGAGGATCCACACGTCGATCCAGAACCGGCATGCCCCTAATCTACAGTCAGAACCAGTTAGGAAAGACATATGGTTTACTTTTAAGACAAAATAAGAGTATTTACATTACTGTCAAATATAACGTACAGGAGCAATTTTATTTTTTGATTAATAACCACCGTTACTGTGCTACATTGCTAGAAACATACTATTGGTTCCTCCACTCCAGAAATGTACGGTCTTCTACACCCAGTCCCGCCGAGCTGAACTTGTCATTCAGTGCGCCCAGGCACAGCTCAATGAGCTGGAAACTTATTCTCGCCTGTGGAGAATTAAAATAATTATGGGTAAATGCAAAGTGCTAGTCTTCACGTGCCACCATACTCCCAAACCTACAACTTACTCTCTTCTGAGAGGATATTCCATTTAAAGATGAGGTAAAATACCTTGGCCTCACTATGGATAGATGGTTGACATGGCAGCAACATGTGGAGGCTAGGCGAAATGTTGCTTATGCCAGCATGAAAGCCTTATATCCACTGCTACATTACAATTCTGGTTTTTTGCGTAAAAATGGGATTTGATTATATCAGACTATGATTCGACCCATTATTACTTATGCAGCCCCAGCTTGGGCCTACTGCAGACAAACCCATCTAAATTCATTGCAAGTGATGCAGAATAAATGCCTTAAGATGGCAGCACACGCATCACGCTATGTCCCTTATAGGTGCTTGCATGCAGAACTGAAACAGGAACTGCTGCAAGAAGTCATTCGTGAATAGGCCGAAACCTTTCATAACTCAAAAGAGGACCATGCAAATCCTCTCATTTCTGCCCGGGGAGTACGACATAGATGAGACTCGGCGCTATAAGCATCCTAATTCTCTTCTAGTTCATAAACCCTCTTAGCCCCGAGTGCAAAACACTGTCATTCCAGTCAAAATAGCACCTGCACAGCCTCAATAGTCAATTACAGTAGAGACTAAACTGAGCAGTCCTGAAAGGACTGCTGCCAGCTGCTTGTAGGTATGGTCCATTCACTACTGCAGATTCCAAGGCTAGCTTTAGTCAGATTAACTGCAATATCTGAGGACGCTGTGGTGATAGTGTGCTCTCTACCGCAGCTGGTGAGTGTCCCTCATCAAGAATAAGAAGATCCCCTCCCCTCAAAAGTGAAACTTTGTGCACTCGCAGCATTATGGTTGGAAATATACTCCGTTACAGCCCATGGCTATGCAGGCATGCTCGCTGCGAGGTAGCACAGCTCTAGATTAAAAACATACATCCCAAAGGACATATGTTATTATAAGACACTTAGGTTATTTTGAACTTAGATTTAATTAATTAACCCCATTCTTTTTTCAGGTTGTACTGTCTCTTCCTGGATATCTAAAAACCAGTAAATGTTGGCCCAGCTGACACTTACTGGCAACTCACTTTTTTCTCTTCAAATTTCAGGTTCTACTGTTTGATGCGGGGGGGGGGGGGGGGGGGAGGAAGCCCAGTAGCGCCACTTACCTCACCAGAGGTGTGCAATGGGCTACATTTCACTTGGTACTGAAAAGCACTGACCAGTAGCATGCCAAAAGAAACGCCATCAGCAAAAATTCGCACTCCAGCACTGCTAAGTACTAGAATCAGATGGAACACTCAGCAGTTTTCAGCAAGAATAATGGCATCTGCTATACGTGATTAAGCAGCGATAGGCTTAAACGTGTTGTAAACGGGGATGGATATTATTCCTTTTCATTTTCGTCTGATTTAAACTCATCAATTGATGTTGAGATCGAAGAATGTGAAAATTTACTTTCCATCTGAGACTTTTGCATACAACAACATAACTTCCTCATTATCCATCGCCGCCATGTTGCGTCGTCTGCTTGACCTTTTGTACATCAGTAGTTTCAGCAGAAAGTATAGTCTCCAACCCAGATGCCACTAAAGCATTCCTCCATTACTGATAAGCAGAATCGGTACCAAATGGAATGCAGCCATAGTTGGGAGTTAGTTCTCACAGACGCTATGGTATGGAGCATTAACAAGAACAATAATGTTTGGAGATGGAATGTTGGGAAGTTGTTGTTTTTCACATTTCATGAAATTGTTGCAATTCATTTCATCATGGTATTCTCCGCTTTTAGGTTTGGCTTTAAAAATTGACTTGGTTCCCTCAATGAAGCCATTTTAACTACCCGTGTGAACAATAATTCATCGCTGGCTTGGATGGTTTGGTTTGTATACCCCTGCTACATCATACTGTCAACATTTGTTTAGAATGTAAACAGTAAATGCTCTTGTTCATAAAGTATTGTATCAGCTGATTAACTGCTGCAGGATCCATGTTGTTAAGTTGGCTATACTGATGATGGCTTTGAAAGAAAATAGTACTTAGAACTAAAAGTTGTAATTTAAAATCTTAATTATACTTACAACATTTTTAGCATTTATGAACGAGGATGTCGACACGTTCGAACAATAAACATTTCCAGCCAATGGCTAGCTACGTTTATGTTTCCAGCCCGGTGAAGGATGTTGTGCGGGTGCTTTTTTCTCATCGTGTTTATTATACGAATATCTTGTTGGTGTTGTCGGGATATTTAATCGGTAGTTAAATTATTTTTTTATTTGCTTTTTTCAAGAATTGTTGGTTGTAGGTAACGTAGTGCATTTTCTTGAGTGAAATGTAATATTAATCAGCACGTGTTTACCGCTGCATTAAAACTGCTTGTTCCGCCATTTTATTTACCACCTTCCACAATGAAGTGACGCAAATATAATTTACGTATATAAGTTTAAGTTTGTTTGTATCAGGAAATGTACGTAGTGTTGAGTTTACTGAATGATTGTACTAATAAATGATATAATGCTAGTGACGAAGAAACGTGGTTTTAGTGAAGTAAACTCACAAGGATTGCCATAGTGTTTGAGAGATTGCAAAGTTTACAAACAGTAAGTTTGCGTGTTTTGTAAATGTATTTGTAAACAGGTGATATAAATATTGAAATGCATGTGGCCTGAAAAAGCAGCACTTTCCACACTTTTGTAATGAGTGAATAATATTTGTTTATTTGTCTATATTGTAAATTCAATGATTGTACGGTTAACTTCAGTCAAAGAGTGTGCGTGTATATATCGCTGCATCTGTACAAATACGAACAGCGACGTATCACATTTTGTTTATTTCATTTACGTTAACATTTTCAAAGTTAAATCATTTAAATGTTATTTCCATACAAGAAAAATTTTCCACTGGTCCATCGAAAAAATATGCAACTCAAAATGCAACACACTTGTAAGAATATCAAAATAAGGCAGTCACACGAAAGACAATTAAACTAAAGGCCCCCGCACTGTTGCCTTTTTCCCTTGTAATAAAATAAACAGAACCCCAACAAATATAATTCTGTAACTAAAAAATAAAACAAGTTGGAATACCAACCTAGTTATAATATCCTACATTAATTACTGTACGGAAATTGGTTATCAATGCCTGCCATGACAGGGAACATGAGGGAGGAAAATGCAAGTTTGCTTCGGACTCAAAACATTTGTTTACAAATGTCTTTTTCTTCAGTGACAAAACAGCTGCGGTGGAAGGATAGATTGTGGCAGTGCTACTTTTTTAGAACTGTCAAAATTTACCCCACTTACATGAAATGGACAATACGGCCGCTTGCTCGCTATTGGCTGGAAGGAGACAAGGAAAATGGCAGTGCAGGTAAGGTTGGTGTGTGTGAGATAGGAGGAGAACATTAGTTCACATTTTTCCCAGGGCTTCACTAAAGTTTGTCACGCTGTATCTAGGGAGGCGAGCTGCCAGAAGTTGTGACGCTTACAGTAAGTGGCTGAAGAGGGCAAATGGTAAAAAAAATTCTTGGTATTGTATAAATTGTACGCAGAAATGTGACCTGTGTTTTGGTAACTCCAGATGTACTTCCTACCCAGTCTGTTTCTGTGTATCTACAAAATATTCCTCTCAATTCTGCACAGTGTATTGTCCCATTGCTGTGATAAGCAGGAAGGACTGACACCATTAACCACGACTGTAAGTTTCAGTAACAATGGTGCTTCATTTTACCTTGACACCTGAAAGGTATGTTATGTAGGCTTACTTTCTCTCCCTGACAATAACCATTATCCCTAAAACTTTGCCTGTGGAGGGTTGGGTACTTGTCATGCAGTCAGCCAGTATTCTGGGAACGAAGCTGTAGCATTATAGCAACCAACATTCAATGCAGTACGAAAAAACATTCCTACAGGCTATTCCCGGTAAAGTGAGCACTTTTTGAAAGCCATCTCATTTGGATTAAGTCGAAAAATACATTTTATTTTAGCTTTAGATGTTAACTTCTAATTGCGGTGGAATATTCATACTGTGTTAATTACTTACATGGGAATATTTATTTTAAAAAGTGGTTAAAGGACAAAAATGCCTGAAAGAAAAAAGTAACTAGGGCCTCAAAAGTGCTCACTTTACAGTGAACAGCCTACAACATGCTGCAAAGTGCCATAATACATCCTTTCAAAAACGTAGGCTGGTCGTAAAAAAAAAAAAAAAAAAAAAAAAAACCCCAAGCTATGTGACCTTGGGAAGGGAAGGTACAAGTTACAAAATATTTTGAAACTATCTCATGACACTGTCTTTTGCCGTACATTTTAAAAAAAGTGGAAAGAAAAAGGAACAAAATTTAAACCGATGTAACACTTTTAATTAAGAGCTTCTAGAAATTGTACTGTCCCGTTACAAAATGGGTTGTATGGTCAGCCTACAAAATAGTAAACACATGCATTATAATTGTTATTTAGTTTTTAAAGTTTTTGTAAACGGAATTAAACAATGCAAACGGTCTACTGAACAACTGAAATGAACAGTTTTCGCTAGATGATAATTAATGTTATTAAAATGAATTAACCCACTTACTAATTTTACCATAAGAATTAAAATTTACCATTCATTCAGGTACTGTAAGTCTTCATTAATAAGTATTAGTATGGTGTGTTTTTTTACACTTTTGGAAAGATGCCTACAGTAAAACTGACATTGAGCCTGGTCAATGGCACCTTAAATGTAAGTTCTTTTGAAAACAAAACTTTCAATTAATAAGTATTTCTTCAACATTGGTTCTATTCTCCATCTTTTAGCTCATCTGTCAAACAACTGATGTATACTGATCCATGATAAGAGGAGGTTTGAAATTATAAATTGTAATCTTTCAGTTTTACTAATACCAGTATCTTAATATTGGCACTTGTATCACTTGAGAACTTTTCTGTATTGAAATGGTATAATTTATGTAACACTAAATTTTCTACAGCTGGATTTTTATAGTGCCGAAACAAATAGACACGTCTTGTATTCCTGGTTTCCTTTTAAAGTAGTACAAGGGCTTTTTTATTTGCTTTGAGAATTGCTGTGCAGACACAACCTCAGACACGTGACAGACAGAGGTCATGGTCATTCGATAATGGTTCAATCACATCATTCCTGGCCCAGACAGAAAACAAAAACTAATTCTGATAACGTAATCTTTCTTGTTATCTGAACCATTCTGTTTACTTGTCTAACGTATTTGCTAGTTTTACTTAGTCATCGTGACATGACACGGAAAAATTTATGAAGTTATGTAAATATTTTTAGACTTCACTATATAAAATGAACATGGTTTGAAAATTAGTATCAAATTGCTAGGTTAGGCAAAGTGGCTTAACAACTAGGGGAGATGGGGGGATATAAATTTTCCCTCCTTGAATTTATTAAAGGTGCTGGAATATGAGTAAATTGGCATCCAATCTGTTTTCGTACACAGATATGTGTTACATTGTATAAAATATCTAATGAATTATATAAAAAAAAAAAACTGATAATTACATAAGCAGTGGGTGCAGCATGGTTCTAGATATATTTAATTGCACATGTTTGATTGAAAGGATTAATTAATTAAAGGTAAAGGGTTTAGTTGCAGGTAAGTGCGAAAGGGTTAAACTGATACAAAGAGTTAATAGTACGATTGTAATTGTTTAAACAGGTAAAGGGTTAATTATAATTGGTGTGAAAAGGGTTAATTTTTTGGAAATGTGTAATTGTACCTGGTGTTGAATGGGTTAAGTGTCATAAGGTTCATTTTGGGGTAGTAGCATAGGGGTTCACCCTTGGATGTCTGGCAGGCGACAGAGCTGTGAGGTGTGTGGGCAGCAGCATATATGTATTTGTGGCACGAGTGGCATAAGGGTAATATTATGTCCGTTGCCTTCGAAGACTGTGTGTGTACCGAGGTTGGCAGTTGTGTGAGGGGAAGGAGGAGGCCTTTGTCGTCGGAGGCAGAGTTTGAAATGAAGTTGAAGGTTGGGTGTGAGGAGGGAGGGTATGTCAGGAGCAGAGGACCCAACCACCTTCGTAGAAGACTGCACATCTAGTTTGACTAGGTACGGTGTGAGCACAGAAAAATGGGCAAGCTGTGTTAGAGCGCACCTCCACATGGAAGCACTCTCTTGGTGGCACTCGCTAAACCATTACAGGCTACAGTGGGAGGAGTTTCACAGTTCGTTCCAGTGCCTGTTCAAGGGAGTGTTCACGTCACTTTAGGCACAAAGCAAGTTGACTTTGGAGGAGCATCAAACAAATGAGTCACTAATCACATTCATTATGAAAAAACCCACCTGGTTCGCCGCTTTCATCTGCAACTACCAGAGAGAGGTGCTGGAAGTTATCAGAGAGACAACGCAACCAGAGTTTTGTGCCGCTTTAATATCACTATTAAACGATACACTTGAAGACCTCATGCATGCTGCAATTATTCTGGAACGCAACTTCGGACAATTGCGTAGCAATTCGAGCACAGTACGATGGCCCCACGAGCCAATAAAGGACAGAAATGGTGACGGACACAGTGGAACCCCAACCCAGCAAAATTAGCGGTCTTTCAGGCAGGAAAATGTGTACAAGAAAATTTCTGGACCTACAAGCACACAAAATGCAGGTGATCAAAAGTCGAAGGAGAAAAGTGCAACAGACAGTGCGGGAAAACTAAAGCCGTGTGTGGAATTTGAATCAACCACACAAGCATCAGTGCCATTATTGTCCAACGGAAGTGTATCATTGGCACAGCCAATACCCAAACAATCTACATTTTGATTGTGTGAAGGAGGCAGCAACTAAACAGAATCAGGGAAACGAGATGCAGGGGTGAGGAGACCGGACACTCCTGACACCCCGCTCACATACAATCATTTGAAATATTAATCATAGCCCTAGTTTTTTTTTATGTGAATCGCAATGTAAACGATCACTATTTATTTTACAGTATTATTGACTGCATGTTTAAAAGAATATTGCAACTATAATTCAAATTTTTGAGTTATAGCATTCATGGATTGCTTTCGTTTGAAAATAATTTAACTACCCGTATTTTCAAGAAGCCACATTTCTCCTAAAATTCAACGATAATGCGATTGAAGACAGCTGCACTGTTACACCAACATGCAGTTGCTATGCTTGCTTGCTACATGGTTGCACTGTTACTCCACGTGCAGTTGCTAGGTTTCCCACTAGATAGCAGCACTCTTTATCACAGGTAAAGATACAGTGCATTGCCCTAGATCCTGTTTTCACAAAGACATGTCCACAACTCACTAATACAGATATTACCATTTTTTTGTGAAGTATATTTTTTACGTTATGGAGAACGAATGCAATAGGTTTTGTCACAAATTACAGTGAAAAACAATATTTCACATTTTGCATATGATTCAGTGCGTAGACCAACTTCTGGAACTAATTTCGTGTAGTACATACACCTTACTTAAATAAATTATATTTAGGACCTTCACAGCATTTCTTAAAAACTTATCTACATTATTTTCAAAATTGGAAAATTAATATTTTAATTTATTAACATATAGACTGAATGGCATGGCCATAGCAACTAAAAATATTATTAAAATAAATAGTACACTTTCAATAAAAATCTCTTCCAGGCCAAAAAATTTATGGTACTAAATTGTAAGCCACACCCTTGTTTTTTAAAAATATTTCCAGAAAAGCTGTGCAGCTTAAAATCAAGTAAATATGGTACATTTAGTTTGTCACCCAATGTAAACGATCACAATCACACCCACAATTGTTTATTAATGACAACATGTGTACAAAACAACTGAAACTAGAATAGTAGATTACACCTTACAGCACATGGCTCTACAATTGCGCCAGATGTTCAGCCATCTGTGTGTGTTAATAATAAGCTGCACCAGAAGCACACACACTATTACCCGTGTACCACATGTGCCCTTTGTCCCATGTGCAAACCCACTTTGGGCAGTTCTAATATTAGGGGGGGGGGGGGGGGGGGGAGTGGTGGAGTGTGTGTGGTACATGGATGTTTACAAGTAATTACTGTTGAGATTTCGCTATGCGTAAATGACAAACTGACAGAGACAAAATCAGAGTGGCCACCACATTGTGGGAGAAAAAAAACCCTACTTTTTTTCCTATTTTCCAGACCCAAATTAATTTTTTTCCTGACAAACTCAATATGTGTATTTCACATTAACTATTATTGAGAAATAAATCTTTTGAGTTCCCCTTAATAAAAAAAAATTCTCTCTAGATTTGACTTTTTACTGCACTACAATTACAAAAGAATGCTTATTTTGTAACTGTATTGACTGGTCAATAGAAGAAGAAGAAGAAGAAGAAGAAGAAGAAGAAGAAGAAGAAGAAAATCTGTAGATATGCAAATCCTACATAGCATTTTTATTCAATGTTAAAATGTAGGCAACTGACCACATTTGTGACTTTTCCCAAAATTGCCATTTTCGAAGTAATCTGATTGGGCAAGAACAGAATGTCTTGCTTTACTGTGACATTTAAAGTCCATAGTAATTAAGTTTTGAATTCATGCTCTCCAAGCTAAATTAAAGAGTTTTGTTAAGGCCTTTTCTAGTAGAGCCCTTGACAGTTGATGCTTATGCAACATGAATTAGTAAAATACAATATATAATTTTGTCAAGCATTTACTATTTAAGGTTATGTTTCCCTATTGAAGAAAATTTGTAATTTCAATTACGTATAAAACACCGCATAAGAATCAATGTGTTTGCTGTCATGAAATGACAAAAATATTCTTAAGAAAATCATTTAATTAGAAGATACTTCCAGTCATCTAGTGATCGGACGAGGTTACGTTTCACTGTCATAAGCCTCTTTGTAGCAAGTGTATAATAAAAGGTAACCACACATATTGAGTTAGTAATAAAATAGCATGTCACTTAGAATGTTTACACACTGTCTTCCAAATGACGAAGCATGAAGATTTATCACACTCCCGGCATTTTCAAAACAGGCAGTTTTCCAACTGGCACTTTTACAAATTGGTCAAGCGAACCAATTTCGTCTACAAAATCGATGAAGTACCAATTACAAATTACCAAATTGCAGACTTTAAAGGTTAATGTGCACACTGTAGAGGTTATTTGCAATAAACAAATGTGCATCACACTTATGTAATATAAGTTGTCAAAATATTCATTAAAGGTATTTTTTATTAATTACATACTTATTGTTTAACAACAGTTTTTCATCCCAAATGTTTCACAATACTATTTTATCTCTTAAAAGGCACGCTTAACATTACTATGTGGTTTATTTTAAGAATTCAGATATTTTAGTATTAAAACTACAATTTCGTATTCATCTGTAGTCAGACTGGAACTACCCAACATGCAAAATATAAATTATAAAAATTAGAAACCAAAACAAACTTACCACTAATGCATTTTCAAGTTTAGAATGATTTGGTAGGAACGAGATGGTTTAGCACTAACTTGTTGTAAATGCATGAGAGACAGTTTACAGCTGTTTGTGTTTGGCAACCTTAGTCACATGGACGTAACAAAGATTGGTAACAGGACGTTTTGACGAGATGAACCACCACAGGTGACGTAAACATTTTGTTGTGAACGATTGTGAACAGTTTAATACCAATTTTACCGCAAAAATAAGCCTCCTTCCTCGTAGTCGCACAACGTCGTCGTTTGGTATTAGGTTCGCATTTATTTTCCAAAGTAAACAAAAATTTGGATCTACAATACAATCGTTTTTGAAGGAAAACAAATAAACATCATAAAATATTTATAACTTAAATGCTTTCATGAAAACTCAAATGACATTAATTTTTTCCCGTGACAATTCACAAAATTCCCCGACTTTTTCCTGCTGAAAAAAATTCCCCAACTTTTCCGTTTTCCAGGTTGATCACCACCCTGAAAATGTTATTTTAAACCATGTACTCATCTTGGCATACAATGTCGCCACCGATTATGCATGGATGCATGTGCACCCACACACATAACATAGTAAATTTCTTTGTTAAAAAAGTTACTTTGTGATGTTATTTATTTAAGTGAGTTGAGGTGAAATGTTCTTTTAATGTATTGTGTCAAGTAGGCATGTGCGAATATCCATTTTTAATTTTGAATCGAATTCGAATACGAATACAAAAATATTCCCGAATACAAATTCAAATAATTATATCCACCATAGGCCCAAATATATAAATTAAAATTGCCACGACAAAAATGTATAATTTATAGTTAGCATTTCAAAAATAAGGGAATAAGTTCCACAAGATATAAAAGTAAGCAAACTATTTAAATTTGACAACAAACTATGGTACTGAAAAACTGACATTGTATAACTTCCATCCAGCAATCAATGTAGGGTATTAAAGCTAGGTTGACATTCCAACATGTTTTTTTTTTGTTGCTGGGGCTAACTTTATTTTATTTTGGGAGAAAAATGAAGGGGCACTTTAGTTTAATGTCTTTTGTGACACTGCCTTTAGTTTAACTTCTTTCATGAGACGGCCTTTAGTTTAATGTCTTTCATGAGACGGCATATTTTGCAATTTTTAGGAGTGTGTAATTTGAAATTGCAATTTGTTTTGATGTAGCAATGGAAAATTTTGCTCGTACATCAATAACATTCAAATATTCCAAATTCAAAAGTTTTAATTCCAATGAAAGAACAAAACACGATATATACGTTTGTACAGGTACAGCAATAAACAATTTCAGCGAAGTTAAACTTACACTCGTTAGATTTACAACACATGCTTAGTAAATAAATATTATTTTTACAAGACAAAAGAGTTGGAAGTGCTGCCTTTTTCGGGCATGTGAATTTCGATCATATTAGTAACTGTTTTGAAATATGTTATTTACAAAGCACGCTAACTTACTGTTTGTAATTCACAACCTCTTGAACACGTGTTTTTATATGGAAATCCTTGCATGAACACTTCACTACAATAATGCTAGTTCATCAGCGATATGAAATATGTAATTTATCTGCATAATCATTATGTAAAATCAACACTTCGCCCATATCCTGAAACCAACAACCCTAATTCTTCAAAATGTAAATATATACTTGTATGTAGCTTCATACCGGACGGCATGGTAGTTGGAAAATGGTGAAAAGAGCTGTTGTGGTAAATTACGTGCTGATAATATTACATTTCACTCACTCAAGAAAACTACTAAAATGGTACCTGCAACCAATAATGCTTAATGAAAGCACATACAAAAATAAGTACCTACTGATATGACATTTTGACAACACCAACAATGTACTCAAATAAACACTATAACAATGAGCTGATATACTTTGCAAACCTATTGTGTAGGTTGGTCACACAATCTATTAAATTTTACGCTACATATGAAAATGAAATCAACCATGTTTCAGAATACTCCTGAAATGCATACTTGTGCATACCTGTCCCCGGAAGTGACATCACCATTTATATACTAGCGCTGTCTGAATTCCCAGTATAGTACACACAGACTCTATACTAGGCAAGTATTTGAAATTGTATACTTGCTGGGCATACTCTTGTACTTATGGCAGTCGCCATATTTATTTCAGATGTGAAAATTAACATGTACATTTTGTGGTTATGAAGCTCGCAAGTTTTAAAAGTTAATACGTATTTACAAAATGTTGTTCAGTTGTATGTGTAAATAAGTGTCAGATTAATGAATGTGCTTCCAATAATGAATAAAATTCTGAGTTTTGTAGACGTCTGCAGCATATTTCCCATGTGTATACTTATAAATAATATTACAATTGCAATCCACATTTCCAAGTTATTACAAACCCCATTGAAATGTATCTGTATTTCTTTTCTTATCAATGTGTATATTTTAAACACATGGTAAGGTACCTATCAAGGGACGAGGAAAGAACGCCAGTTGATTTCTAATGCTCCTTTACTATGATAAACAAATGCAACCAATCCCACAACTGCTCTAATTTGTTTACAAACTTCCAATGATGTGATAAAGCAATATCCCAAGGCTATTGGTGTGGTATGAATACTTGCGAAATCGAGAGAAGCTAAACAGATAAACATAACCTAAGGATACAGAGGTGCAAGACTTTCTATAATCCTGCAATGTTTTTTTTTCTGCTGTACAATTTGTACTCAAAGTGTACAACGACCAAAAACAGAAATTATATTAGCATATTTTTGTGTGCTAGTTTTCGTTTACAACACACACCTGTTGTCTTGCTGCTCTGCCAAGCAACCAGTGTACAATATTTCTGCGCTGCCCTTAATTTCCCTCATGTAAATAATATGCCCCCACTAATGCTCCTATTAATTCCTCATTCCCGGCTGAAGCCATGTTTCAATGCTTAAACTCGAAAGATGTCAAGGTACAAAACCATGACACAAAAGTTTATATGATTATGTGTTTACAACCATAGTAGTTGTCGTAACGTATATATAACACAGTGCAGCACATTTTTCTGTTGTCACACAGTTTCTGATATTTTCACCAGAATGTGCGACCAGTCTACTGTCCGAATAGTTTCAACAAGTACAAACAAAGTACACATCACTGCTACTACGCAAATGTACATACGTGCACGTATATACTGACAGTTCAGAAACAGCCTAACAAAGCAATTTCCAACATGGCGGACAGAATCATATTCTTTATGGGTGAAGTGTTTTTTTACCGCGAAACATT
Organism: Dryococelus australis; assembly: GCA_029891345.1. Taxonomy (NCBI): domain Eukaryota; kingdom Metazoa; phylum Arthropoda; class Insecta; order Phasmatodea; family Phasmatidae; genus Dryococelus; species Dryococelus australis. Next base: position 96,993,672 of record CM056995.1, on the reverse strand, counting down.
ACTGGATACTTCACAAAAACAGGCTGCAAACGCTATAAATAATGGAAATACACCCTAATCATCAAAACTGTATATGTGAAGTTCTTTTGCGTCCGAAACTACTGTATCTAAACATCAACATTCACAAGAGAAAAATCAATATTCAAAATCTCAAAGTATTTATATTCAACAATTGGAATATTTGCACAGGCCTAGTTTCAAGTAATATGACTTTTTTCAAAATTCTCATTTCTATTGGGTTTATTTGTTAAACCTTATTCACAGAAAATGTACAGCTCTCACTATATTCAACATGAAGTTAAAAAAGGTGACGCTATCCGACTTCCCGCTAATTGCAAGCTTCCTCTTTCTATCTCGCACTCTAGTCAAGAGTGGTCAAGGGAAGATTGGCAGGAAGTTGATATCACCTTGTAAGGAAAAGGGGTGACAAATAAATGAATGGTAAATGCTAATTGCATCCCGTTGTATAACTGTAGCTGGGTTCCTCCCTGGGTATCTAATGAATGAGTACTAGGTTTGCCAGGCTGCGTTAGGAATCTTCCCACGCTAGGAAGAGCTCACTGACCTACGCGGTCGGTGAGCCCGGCATCTCTGCTGGAGCGTGGTTCTGGACTTCCTTATATACGGAAAAATCCCTTGATCAGCAATCTTCCAGAGTGCGGGACTAGAGTAGCCTTCTAATGCAGGGGTAGGTTTATCAGGTAGCGGGAGTGCCGCTCATCTGTTACCTCCCTGCTTGGAGGCGACGACAAATTAAAACACCTCTTTCTGAGGCTGGCGGGATATGACGTCAGTCGCAGAGGTGCTGCCAGCTCGCGGGTTTGCTAGAACTTCTTCCACAGCTATATAGTAGGATAGTGGTTCGTCAAAAATTTAATTTGTTCATAGGGGTGCCACTTGCATGCGGGATTCCACGCGGGCTGTACATTTTGTAATTAAGCATGTGAATTACTTTAATGTATTCGGCTGTCCAACGCGTGGAGACTCCTTGATCAATACGTGAAATTACTTTGCCACTGTTAATGACTTGCACCGAGCTCTGGTCACTCGTAGATGGGGCGAAGTCGCCCGTAGAGCGAGTATCTGTGCTGGGCAGCATGTTGGCATGTGTCAAGGTTGTCAAGACGTTAACTAAGGGAGAATTAAAATTATTACAGAATGGGTCTAAATTTATTCTGAGGGATCCACGCTAGGTTTTTGTCTATAAGGCTCTGACCTAGTCGGTTTGTCAAGGGGAACAAAGCCGGGTTCGACCGACACTATTTTACGGGAGTTGTTACCCTTGGGTGGCATACAATTGTTAATTACCTTCCCAGCGGCCAAGCAAACCTGACACGTGGCGGCTGGGGCTCGTACTGGTAAGGAGGGGTGAGATGAAGTAGCGGGCTCCGGTACTGGAACAAATAGAGCTGATATAATCAACGTTATACTGGGGCCAATCAAGGCTGAGTAAAGTGTCACCACATTGCCTTACAGCCTCAAATAAAAGCTGGATCTCGTTAATTAAAATCACTGTTGGCCCAAACAATAGGCCCCTGATATTTTCTGTGGTTGGAGTGTCACTAGTCGGTGGAGCTAGAGATTGACTGGCAGCTCCTAATTCTATGTGTAAGGCCTGTCAGGCTATGAATCTGACTAGCTTTGTGTCTTTGGTAGTACTGTATTTACTGGCATAGTTCATGCACCTGAATTTTATGGTGCAAAATTAGGGAAAAAACTTTTCCTTTCATATTTCACGCAGCATGTTTCTCTCAACGAGGCACGTAATGCTACTGGGCCTGCGTGGTGCACGCTTTGTTTGACCACGCAAGGTCGCCGACACTTCAGGTCACTGGTCCCAATATCAATTTCTGGCAGCGCGCCTGCGCTGCAAAGATGTAAACAAAATCAGTCACTGAGTTTATTTGTATGTGGGTGATTATTTTAATGTGAAGGGAATAGTTTACATTTATATTAATTTTTGTTTAGTACAAATGCATAATGGATAAATATACCAGTCATACTGCAAATAAAATGTGCTCCTATATTACCATGTTTTGACGAGTAAGGCCATGTGCGTTTATATGGCACGTCAAAAGTTTTTGATGGAAAATTCAGGATAATTAATATTTCAAGTAGGTGGCACTCAATTTTTGTATTCCCATAAACATTGCTGGACCTTATCATGCCAGTGCAAAGGCCAACACGCCACCTGAATTTCGTAGAAATTCAACACACTGACGTGAATTGCATCTGTCAGCATGTTCTCCCAACACCGGGTCGCTGTTACGAAGTGAACTGGCCCTGTAACGACAGCAGTGGCGGCAGCCGGATGGCCGCCGCCCGTCAGAGTAATCTTGTAGCGACCGACAGACAGCTGCCCAGCCCCGAGGATCTAGGGCTGAGCGACAGATGCGACCTGCAGCGCCCGGCCGCGCTGCAGAGGATCTAGGCGCTTGCCCAGCTACGTGCACACGGCAATGTTTTCACTGCTAGCTCCAGCACACAAGCAATTTCCTTTTTGATATGTATCATCATATCTATTATCAATAAATAAAGTACAGTGTTTAAAAAAAAAGTATCCCCGCGTTTGGCGAGGGATTACTTACAGTAGACCCCATTTTAATGTTTACATGCACATGTCTTGATGATTCCTTGCATAATTCACGCACCCTAATTTTTGCACTAAAATCCTGTAAAAATGGTGCGAGAATTATGCCAGTAAATATGGTATATGGCATCTTGCTGACTATGCACCAAAGGTGTAAGCACTTACTCCCCTGAATGCCAGGTTGAAGGAGCTCACACTCAGTTCACCAGGGGATATCCAAGCCCTCCTAGGTCCGGTCTTGATTGCAGACTGGGGCCAAGGTAATGGATAATTGTATATCCTTGATTACTGAGTGTGAATCCTACTGGAGGTCAAATGCCCCAGATGGTGTCTGGTGTATTCCTGGTCTTATTCAGAAGGGTGGAATGTTATCCCAGCCTTTCTAGGCTAGGAATAACGAAGATTGTTCGGTTTGTCAGTACCTATCAGTAGGCCTTTCCTAATGGTAGTAGAGCAAATAATGTTCTAACCATTTATTACTGGAGTTAATTTTGGGTTGATAAAGTAAGTCAACAAGGGTCACATGTTTGCAGGTATGTATTTTATTTATATACATTGAATAGTACTCTGTGGGATGCATAGCTCTTTATAAAAGTTTAAATTTACGATCACAAATGTAATTAATTCATTTATTAGAATTTATGTGATTTGCAATGAGCAGGAGGGGGGTGGGGGGGTTAGTCCATAAGAGACGTCGGCACGAACTGCTACCATGAAATTGGTAAGAGCAGGTGGGGATGTTGAGATACCTCTGGGCTGCAGTGAAGGCGTTCTCCGAATTTGACTGGGGACGTTGCAACTGGCGGCGTTGTAACGGGCGTTATCAGAGACTGTAACGAGTATTACCCTGGAGACTTCACTGCGGTGACCTCGACACTGATGGTATAGTGGTCATGAACCCTGAATTAGATCAGCTCAAGTCTTTACGAACTGTGAGGTCCAGGTGACAGCTACTTCTCCTGCTGGTGCCTTCAGCCTTGTACAAGCTGGAGGACCGGCGACTGTGTTGAACTGTGGTTTGACACCTCCTTATATATGAAAAATTCTAGCTTTTTGGATGTTAGAGGGGTACAGGGGTGAATAGCCTCCTTCACCGGGATAGTTTTAATCATACTTGTGGGCCGCACCACCCATTTTTTTCTCCTTGGCGGGAGGCTGTCGGCATGTCTATCACCTCTCCACAAGGCTCTAAAGGCAGTGGCAACCTTGTAGGCTGGGTGATGCCCTCCTGCAGCAAACCTTGGAACTCGCTTCTCTGGTATCGATATGTCGTTGACTCTGCGAACAGTACAATTACTCAGGCGTAAACTGTGCGATCGCATGGCAGCTTTGTGTGGACGGTACAACTCCAAATAATCACTACGTGTCTATAATTGCTCACTAAGCTGGGAGCGATCCTGTAGACACATGATTAATTGAACAGCCACGTTGTAACCAGCCCCTATGAGTGTAATGACTATATGATGGGCCCAAGTCATAATGTAGTGTGCGCATGTCCAATGCGCAGAAATTTGACATGCGCCAAAGGTTAGAAATGGTATTTTTTTGCTGTACATGTCAGTTCATCTACTGAAATGATGGATGTAAGGAAATTTTTTGTCATTACTCTGAACTATATGTTGTTTAACTATAGTCCATTCCCGATTGGAAGCGACTTATGAAAATCAACCTTTGAAAAAACACTCTAGGCATAACATGTCATCCTGTTTTTTTTTTTTTTTTTTTCAAAAACCTGTATTCCACAAATATATAACACTGTGGTTAACTTTAGAGTACTGTATTATTAAATAAATGAAACTTTACCTTAATATCTTCTACAACTTGTAATATTTATTTCTTCTTAAATATGAATTAACAACAGCGAGAGCAACTTTGAAGCAAGTGTCTGCTGAGCGAACTTTGTCACTCTATCTTTGTCTTCGTCTCTTTCAAACCCGGGAAGTTTCACTTCGATAGTACGCAACAAAATTGTACATGTTTTCAATTGCAGCATATTTCATAATTATTATAGCAAAATAATGATTTTTGAATTTGTAATTTACAACTGAAAAGAGATTTTAATGCTTGACTACTTATGTTAATATATTTTGGATATGATGGTGGGACAGAAACAAAGCGAAGTTGGCAGATGTGGTGAGCCATGACATGGCGTGTTACTATTGTACCAAACGAAGCATAAATTATATTTACTCAGAAAAATACTTCAAATTACCACATCAAGTTTGCAGACATTGAGTTTTTTAAACCTACCTAAGCAAGTTACGAGGTTGTGATGAATCTGTTTTTCTGCGGCAGTAATAAATATACTGTTATGGTGTGTTTCATTAATCTCTGCGTGTGAAATAGCATGGAGTGGCTGTGTGGTGATCGTTATGCTGGATCTGTGTGTGCGTGATTTCAAATATTTGATATGAACCATTTATTCGTTGTAAATGTGATCTGTGTTTATGACAAAGTTATTTATTTATATCTATGTCTGTTTATTTATCACAACGTTGTACCTTTGCCCTGGGTGTTTGAAACAGTCGTATAACATGATTTACCATCAATCCAAACAAAATAACCAAGCCCAGCCCCAATAAAATTTCAAAAAACCTAATACAGTAAGTAGCAATACATATAAATATTAGTGGAATAAAAGTTACGGTAGGCATATTTGTGTGCATGTTCACCGCTATATTGTAAGTTTCTATAACAAAAAATGAGTGATACGAGTTGCGTGCTTGATTTTAATGTCGCAATTTCGTTGGAATGGCTATTCCTTCGTTATTCAAACTGAGGCCGTCCTTTTAAAGAAATAAACCAACACATATCAATAACAAAAAGTTAAATATTACAGTTCATTACCCTGCAGTTGTAACAGTGTTTAACACTGTGGCGGCAAAATATTAATGTGCATTACATGTAATGTGCTATGCCGTGGAAAACAAATATGTTAATGTAACGTAACCGTAAGTACTATCGTTAATTCAGGCATTTTTAAAATGTCATAAAGCTGGCCTAAATAATGTGATAGACCTAAACTGTGAATATTCGTACAAAATGGTTTTTGACATAGACCTACGAGAGAATTCTTTGAAAACCTGTAAACAACACATTTGACAGGTATAAAAAAAGTCACATTTCAATGTTTATTTTTAGGTGTACCGAAAATTTACGATCACATGTACACACACAATGGCATGTAAACATTGATTTTGACAGATGCTACACGAGAGTCACATGGGAATATTTGTTTACATTTGGTGGAAGGATACGAAACGGGCATGCAAGCAGATATTTAGCAGGACTACGAGAAAGTTGCTTCCAATGGGGAATGGACTATAGGTATGCTTGCAGCCGGTTCAAGATTAGAAAGTCATCTTACCAGCCAGAAATATTAAACAAAGAAGATATTTTGGTAGATGCCCCATAAATTTACCATTCCTACAAACATCCGTGTAAAAAAGAACTTTCTAATCATTCTTATGAGAACTGCTACTTTTCAGATCTTGAAATGTAAGATGATATATAATTGTATTTATTGATTCAATTACAAAATTTTCACTTATGGGAAATCTTTAAGGTGCTCAATTTCTGGGTTACTCAGTGAACACTACCACTGGTAACAGTAGTCTGCCACATCTTTTCTCCAGGAAATAATTGTGAAATTAAATTTATCAAGTACTTTATGAACAAATAACTAGCTGACAAAGAAATCTGAACATGTTCAACATGCAACAGAATAGATGCCAATGTGTGTCCAACCAACAACAAAACACTTGACATGCAGGCAACATTCTACTGCTGCCTGTTGGCAAGCCTGCAATACTTTGCTATTGCTAGTTGCCACATGTTCTTCTGCGCAGTGCATATGTATGGATTTTCAATTTCAGCATATAGACACTAAATGTGAATTTGTCTTTGTTTTAATATTTACTGTATAGATTATGATTATGACAAAACATTTCCACAAGACAATATGCAATACCGATGTCAGACATGTGAGAACTTTTCATTTTGGACAAATATAACACGAATGCCATATGATACTTGGGTACATGTTAAACAACAACATTAATTTTATAGCTGGTACTATAATGAACGGATGCACCTCAAGCAATACATGATTGATGGAGGCAGTGGGACAGGAATGGAAAAATGTCATAGCAGTAGCAGTGGTTCAAACATGTGTAAATAAATAATTGCTTTAGTACAATATTTTAACAACACAATTCTTATAACAAATTTACTGTTTGGAAATGTGTAATCTACATTACCAAAATCATGAGCACTCAATCAAGCTATTACCAGTATTTACAGAATCATCCTTATCAAGCAAACCACAGTTTACAATGTGACCAATACATTTTACTATGATTTTTACTCTGTTGTCACAGGGACTATGCATTGCAGATTTCACAGCCTTTGAAGCTGAATGTCCACTGAAAAAGCTATGCTTCATTATGTGGTTGATGCACTGGAGAATTACATTTCTCTCATGACGTATTTCTTCTCTTAGCAGCTGGTGAAAAAACAAAATGTTAATTACACTTTCATTAAGTTACATATTTAGAAATTAGGTACATACACACAGAAAAAAATATTTCTGAGAGGACTGTTCCTCTATTTATAATAACTATACATATAATTTACATATTACCTATTATTTTCTAGAATTTATGCTTTATATTTTATATTTTTTTTTACATTCATATGGCATAGCAAATAACAACTTCATTTATAGCAAAAATATACAATTTTTTAATTACATACAATGACAGAAGTGAGAGAACAGAACTGCAAAATCAATACAAATATCAAGTTATGCTTTAACAAACCCAAGTTTTAATACAGAATACCTGAAAAATAAAGTAGCAATTATTTGTACAGTTGAAATTAGGTTTACTTTAGGAACTAACAATGGTTTAAATAACAAGCTGTTTAATAATTATTACTTTGATTTCAAAACAGTACATTATGGAGACTCCCTAGTAAAACTGGCAGTGATACCAGTGTATCTCAGCATATAAATGTCCTGAGAATATTACTTTTTTCTAGGGGAAAAAAAAAAAAAAAAAAAAATTATCTACAGCCACCACTTTTTTAGTTTTATCCTATTAATATAACTAAAAGTAAAAATAGTGAAAATGGTTTAAAAATGGCAATTTTTAGGGCTTTCCTGTGCAGTTTTCACAACGGAAAGGAGAAAAGTACAAGGTAGCATCTGTAGTTTAATCCATTGTTTTACACTATGTATAATCGTATTTTACTATTAAAAATCTTATTGGTGAGCAATATGCATACTGCAATCTTGGCAGGGCCACAGCTGCACAGATTCCTTATAGTCAGACATGACGCTGAGCTGGTTGCAAAACTATTTACTAGAGATTCCCCGGTGTTGTACTCTGGTCACAATTAAGGACTCCACTTACCAAGCCTGCAGCCTTGGAGAGTTTAAACGGGGAATCAAATTTAAATAAATTTCTTCTCAATGCGTTAATTTTAAAAATACTCGTTCAACCAAACTTTTATAAATCAATTACTGGTAAAAGAAGACAATCACCTTTAAAATCCACTCTCAGGTGCACTGCCAACAAGGGAATTGCTCGGCGATCATTTTCTGCGCTCAGAGGAGAGGAAAATGTTACATAAAAATGTTAATTTTTCCAGTCTTCATGCAGTTTACTGGAAGACAGGAACAAATGCCAGTTCACAAAACAATGCTACTAGCTCGTAAAGAAAACTGTTTTTCTTCTGTGATGTCTATGTTGTGTCATGTTTTGAGCTTACATGTGTGTCTGTGTGTCTTTGCCTCAGTGATTGTCTATGTTGTCTTTGTTGGGTTATCAAGAGATTTTTTGCTTATATTGTCTTTTCTTTGTTTCTAGTTTGTTAGTTACTCGTCCTGAATGGGATTACGTTTATGTTTTAAATATATGTTGACAACAGCTAATTTTGACATTTTTTGTGTCTATTTTTAATATCATCCTCTGCAATATAGCTCTGCAGTGGTGCGTAAGTCATTTTTCATTTAATTAAAAGTAGAGTTGTTCCGATACCAATACTAAGTATCGGTATCGGCCGATATGTCACCTTTTTCCAATGTATCTGTATCGGGTATGGTAAGTGCACGATACTTAAGTATCGGTTGTAGACGAAGTTGGGTTATTACTTCCTTTAGGCACAAAAATGAGGTATTTCTGTTTGTATACATCGCACAATAAAAGAAAAATAAGAACAAATTCCGTATTTACTCATCAATAGCGCACCCTTTTTTCCAAAACTAAAGGAAAAAAGTTCAAGGGGGGTGCACTATACACGAAAAAAAAAAGAGGGAAGGGGGAGTGTTAGCCATAAATTGTCCGGTGATGTTGAGGGAAGTGGTGGAACTGTCTGTTGTCTCATCTCTCGCTTTTACATCACTTCTCTCCCTTCTCTCTCTTTCTCACTCAGCGACCCTTCAGTTATGTGTAGGTTGAAAAAACCACGCTCCCCCCTCCTCTTCTAACCTTCTAATGGTATCCTACCACACCACAAAACCAGAGTTGCCATGTGTTTATGGCCCCCCACACCCTTGTAATAACACCCAGATGGTTGCTGGTCGATTATTCTGCCATCCCTCTTTGTTTCCATTGCAGAGGCTCGGGAGCCACGTTCGTTTATTTGGGTGAGTGGGACCGGGGGGGGGGGGGGGGAGAAGAGATGAGGAGACCATTTAATTTTTAATAAGGGTGGTGCAAAATTTTAGCATGAAAAAAAAAAGAGAGAGAGAGAGAGAGAGAGAGAGAGAGAGAGCGGGGTCACTGCTGAAAGGAGAAAAAGGAAAAACGTAGCTGGTAATAATGCGTAGTAGGAGCAGGAGGGTTCCGGATTTTTTTTTATTTTGGCTTTTTGCACCCAAGTTATTCAATTAAATATTTTTTCCACACTTACTAACAGGCGCCACAAATTTTAAGTTCCGTTCATTTTATTAAATCCCCCCCCCAGAATTTGTTGAAAAAATCATGGTGCTCACTTTACACGAGTATATACGGTATGCGTCGCTCAAAATAGTTGCACCTAACATCATCACTTGTATTTCAAAGCAAATTGTTTCACCTGAAAATGTTATGCAAAACATTTTAATGAGGAATTATTATTTGTAAAGATATTTTTTTTGTGTTTGAAGGTTGTTTTATCCAGTAAGGTTGGTGTTTCATTGCATCTGGCGTAAAATTAACATGATTTTAAAACTTAATATATATTTAACTCAAAGGGCAGCATCTTTGCAAATAAAATTATGTGCCCAAAGCATATTATCTACCACTTGTCAGCAAAAAATTGTTTGAACATCGAGCGAATTGTATTAAAAGTTTTCATTTTCACTAACTTCATGCGGGGAAATTAAGAGGATTTATATTAATTTATTTCAATAGACACGCATCTTTGAATAAATTGATAGTATGTAAGTGCCTATTTGACACCTTTTGTCGTCTTATAATGGGTAGGTAAGCACCAAGCCAGTGCAGCGTAACTCATGACAGAGAAAATCAGAGGACGTGGTTTTGAATGATTAATTATTAAAGACAGTGAAAAAATCAATTACAATCGCCTCATTTGTGTCTCAAAATTGCAAGTTTTCTTGCAGTAAAATATAATTAGTTACTTTAAAAGACAGACATTTTCCACATGTGTAAGGTGTCGCCAACAGGTAGCGGTGTGGAGGTGTCACCCTCCCGCCGTCCCCCTCCCCCTTAAACCAACAGACATGACACTGCCCAATCGTTAACTTCTCCGTGCGCTCTTAGCTGATAGTGCGCGTGGGACATTTAAAATTTGACTTGCATTTCATGACATATGATTTGCATTTTCAGATGGTTTGAAAGTTTTAGGTCAGCTTACATTTTGTGTCGGATTACAATAAATTATATACAATATTTAAATAAATTATTTATTTATTTAAATGAATCTAGGAAAAATGTTTTTATATATATTATAAACAATAATACTTTTTCTAAAATTCAGTGTGAAGGGTATTGGTATTGGGGTATCGGCAGTGGTATTGGGGTATCCATATAGGAAAACATGGTATCGGAACAACTTTAATTAAAAGAAAAAAATATATGATAAACAATGTATGCGGACTTGCCCCTATCTTCAAAGGGCTTCAGGTGACATAACTTGGAAAAATTAACCAAACAAAACATAATTTAAATGTCTGCAACACAGACACACTACACTGCATCCTTCCATCTCCATCCTTTAAAAGCAAACATCTGGTTGCCAAGAGAATAAGGAGTAGTGAACTCTGTTTATTGGTGCTGTTTTTTCTTTCTGTAATAAACTGAAATGTGTGAAAAATTAGGAGGCAAAAGCTGTAAAATTTTTTGTGAAACATGAAAAACTTCTTGTTGTAATCTGACATTCTATCTCCATTGACTTTCCTTCCACCACTTACACAGGAAATACATTTGGACCACATCCCTTCTGCCCCATCCCTCTTGATCTTAAAGAAGATTATTTATTCTCTCACATAAGGGTGGTATCTGGGCCTCTTCCACTCCCAGAACGGAAACAAGGTAGTTAACTGCTTGCTACAAAAACTATACACTTCTTTGCCTACAAATTGTGAAAGTTGAGCCATTGTTTCACTAATGCCACAATCTTCAGGCATCTATGGGATGGTGGCATTAGTGAAAGTGAGGCTAAACTTCCAATGTTTACAGAAAATGTGTGTTTACCTCTTGTTCCAAGCTTAGGTAACCTCCACATATTAACAATACCTGATGTTTATGACATGCAAATTGCTTCGCTGAATTTTATTAAGAGTCCAGTTGGATTCAGGAGATGATAGCGTAAGAGGGTTACTCAGAAACGACCATTCAGAAAATTAACTTTGCACACTATTTTAAAACTGTCCTAAACAAATTTGTATTTGAACTGTGCAAAAACAAATTATGGATATCGAAAAACAATAGAAATAGAATTGATGCATTATGTGTGTCCCCTGATGAGGTGTGAAAACTGGGGCCCCCTAATCAAGTGTGTGGAAACTCAATGAACATTGTCTTCATCTAGGCAGGGACTTCCCATCCTTCCTTCTAAACTTCACCAACAGCCTACAGAGGGGTAGAAGCCATTACACCACATGCTAGTCACTACCATTATGGTGAACATTTTAAGCTACCTGGTAGTGAGGCATAATACATACTAGCCTCACATTTACCTAACCACATCTCAAAATTTCATTATAAATGTACTTTACATAGAACCAATCCACACACTCCCTAGCCAGGGACACCCAAGGAATCAGCAGTTGATCAGTCTATCTCAACTATGCAAGACGCTATGTAGTTTTAATCGCGCCCTTCCCCATGTACAACAGAGTATGAAGTGAAACCAAGCACTGCTACTAGGCGAGCGGCAAATGCAACCCACACATAAGGAAACAACCCAGCATCAAGCCTTCCCCGAGAGAACGCGGTCAGCGCTGCGAAGTGAGGAGCTCGCCCATGAAGATATCTGACAGCTGAAGGAGCAGCACCGGCCAACTATATACATCGGCGCGCACCCCAAGAACACCAGTTGATTCTCAGCTGCTCGCTTCACCACTAATAGTGTTGAAACTGTCTGCCTACTGCCCTCCTCACAAGGGATCACTAGAGCCTTCCAGAAGCCTTCAAGACCAGTAACCAGCAAACTCCCGAAGAAGTCTTCTCCCCTTTAACCTCACCTACCACTATGGTAGTGACGCTCGAGTCTCTTCACGAAAAAAGTGTAGACTGTGTTAGGGTCCAAGTTGGTCTAATAACTACTTAGTTCGACTACTCTTGTCAGTTTTGTCCCAGGTCCCCTTGACCTGGTTAACGTAGTTTACTTCCGCAGTTACTGCACCAATTTGATAACTAGGAGTTAGTGTGAGTCACCATGTATATTCCTCATGGAATACATGAGTTTTATTCACCTAACCTCCAAGTTTTTCATTATGGAGTGATTGATCAAAACTAGGGGTGTGCGGAAAAGCAAAATGACCCTTCGGGAAAAATTGAGGCAGGAAACATTTTTTGACTCGGAAATCGTGAAGAAACGGGAACTTTTTTTATCTGACTCAATTACAAAAGTAATCAATTTGTATTTAGAGTTTGACACTGCAACATCATAATATAATTTGATCAAAAATATCATGAGTTAAAAAAAAAAACCTTAAATTATAACCTTAAATTAAAAATATACCAACAATATGTCTACTATGACACATACATAATGTGACTAATGCAACATAATTTTATATTTAAAGAAGCATTGGTTTTCATGTAAAAACACCGGCTACTGTGTCACATCAGTGTTCTGTCCACATATTTCCTGTTGATTTTAATAAAATATGTTTACATACACAATAGAATACAAGAAACGAGCACAAGGCAATATAAGCTAATGATTGTATTAGAAAGGGATAAGGTATGACAGATGACAAACATGGATACAAAAATGACTGCGAATTTTAGGTTTAGAATGAAAAAATAACTGACGACCGACGTATAATGCGTCATCGGCTCGCTGTACAAGTTCACCAACATAACAAAAACACAAACGGCGCAATTTTCATGTGCTTTAAGTTGTCTTGATTTTAAACAACTTGCGATATCTCTCTTGAAAGCGTAAATTGGAAAGCAATGTGAATTTTTTATTCTGCAGTAGGTAATACAGAAGTTGGTAACGCTGCAACTTTGTATTTACAATTTTTTTATTAACGTTTATGCACATAAAGCATTTTTATAACTGATGTTAATTGTGTGTGTAACTGATGAGAAAATATAAAAAATTATTTATCGCAGTTAATGTGATTTTATTTTAACGCCTGTACACGTAAAGCTTCAGGTGGCTTAATGTTTAAAAGTTATGTACTTTGCTTTTTGCAAGTATGTGATTCTACGCTGACTTAACCTTTTCTCATGCACAATTCTGGTATATTCGTAAGTTATATTGAAATGTTTCTTTTTGGTTTATGTTTACTGCTTCAATGTTTGTGTCAAATTTAGGTTTAGCTATAAAAAAATCCAACCCTAAATTCTAGGGAAAAATTTTTCCCGCCCGAAGGGAAAATGTAAAAATTTTCTCTGGATATTTCCTGATCATTGGGATCCCGCACACATCTATTCAAAAACCTCAACCCTGTAGATGTCAACCCACCAAGGGGAAGCAGGAGACCATGGTCTGTCTTGAGTGCTGACTCTAGACTAGGACTGCAGGTTACCTTTAACTGAGCACACGTATGTAATTAAACACAACCCATTCCAATGCCACCCTTAACTTGAACCAAGCATTTTAGTACTTGGAACATTGTAAGGTAGAAGCAGAACCACTAGGAATACAAGCGACAAAGTGGCTAGACATCCAAATCAGCTAACCCATTCCATCCACCGCATATAACTTCGCCAGTTGGAGTGCCTGGACCGACTCTGGGTGGTCTAACCTCTTATGGTTACACTCTTAGCTAGTGAACTTCATTTAGCGCCGAAAATAAGAGTACAGAATGACTTCAATACAAATGTGAAATGACCTAACCGACAAGGTAAGGTTTGATACAGAGAACGGAAGGTATAATCACAGCGATTCCTTTAAGAATGCGGTTCCAAGGAATCGAGGAACCGATCGTCCCATCATACTTTTCAGTATATAATCTTGGTATACCAAGGTATAGTTAAGGCCCGATGCCATACACTGCAAACTCCCCCTCAGTGAGTTTGTGAGCCAGTGTTTCTGTCCGGCACTATGTGAACCCTTGCCTGATCGTGACGTCAGTCCCTTAGACAGTCACGTGTTAAACTGAAAATCTCACTACCACACTATCATACCAAAAAATTGTACCTACCTTATCCAGAAGAGTTGGCCTGCATCGCTGTGGATACCATGGTCTCTTGGCAACAGGTCTCTGCGATGTATTATCACAAGCCATTTCTGTAGTGTTCTCTACACCCTTCAACCTTGCAGGTCTTGCCCTATGCCTGCGTTTTTTGCTTGGGTGATGTGCTTCCCCCCAATTCCTATCTGTGGCAGGTGGCAGAGCAATTGGCAGTGCAGTTGACAGTGCAGATGGCTCTCCTGTATGCTCCTTGAACACAATGGGAACTTCCTCTGGTGCGCCATCACTGTCATTCTGCACAGCTGCATCTTCAGGATACAGACTTTCAGAAGTGGCACCATTACAGCTGTTGCGAGCAGTTAACGGAACAGGTGGTGCTCCACTCTCAGCACTTTCACCATTACCTAAACACCATAAAACCATGCTCTAGCTTGGAGCATTAGAACCTCCACCTCCATCTCCACAAACCATTTCTCAACAAGTATCATAACCAAAGTCAACAACTATCATAACCCAACACAGTAAGATACACAATACCAAACATTCAATCACTTGGATACATCATATCTGAAAGAAACTTACACAGATGCACTATTAAAGTAGCTGTGTTTGATGAGGTACAAAAACATTTATTTATAATTTTGGAGAGTAAAAGGTACATATATTCAAGATCTTCATCCTTTAAGCAGACATGCAAAACTTGTGTTATTACAATCACTTTTGGGTTAAGAACCCCAATAACAGTTTATGTTGAAGTATTGCTCTCATGGCAAAGAGGTCAGACTGACTATGCACAATACTTATATGAGAATTTTTTTGTAAGCAGACGTCTTGGCACCTAAGCTATTCAGAACTCACCATAATTATAGACGGCCCAGTATTTTTTTTTGCCTGTCTGTGCATAGTTATGCAATGGAAAACCCACACTTTCACTTTATAATTTTTTGGCCATGTTCTGCGAGCTGCAAATTATTTCCAGAAATTTTTATGTCATATGATGGTTGATGGCATTGCAGGACTGAAAAGCAAGCATGCCATGTGCTTTTGGGTGACATTATTTGCATGTGTAATAACTTGAAGACTGATATTGACCTGTATTTTTGGTTTGTTTGAAACCATTCAGTTTTCATGTTCAATGGATACACCACTTCAGAGGTATGAGCACTATTTTACTTAAAAAAAAAAAAAAAAAATTATGTTCATGACATGTCTAACAGGGTATTTCACTAATTTGATCTCTACAGGAATAGCGAAACTCTGGGAAAGTAGTACTAAAGGCTAGAATTACTAATTATTTTTTTACAAATCTTCAGAACTGTATACAGTTATTATTAATGACATGCTAGGTTTTGTTTGGTTTAAGCATACATTCATTAGATTAATATCCTTAAATAAATAAAAACTGTAAAAGATAAATCACAGATCAGAGAAACATACTTATTAAATACTAGCTGCCCGCCATCGCTTTGCTCAGGTTTTATGGAGTTATTGAAATACATACCTATATATATATGCGACTACACATAACTACTTGCGACTACCAGTGACTACCTACGACTACCCGTGTCTACTTGTAACTACCTGTAACTATCCATGACTACCTGTGATTACTTCCAACTACCTGCGACTATCCACAACTACCTACGACTACCAGTGAGTCCTGCGAATACCCAAGACTACTCAAGACTACCTGTGACTACTTGCGACTACCTACAACAACTTGTGGCAACTTACCTGCAGCTACTCGCAGCAACTTGCGACTACCCACAACTGCCTGAGACTACGGAAACTTTGGCACGTGCAGCCCGCCATCGCTTCGCTCAGATGTTATGGAATTTTTTGATAAGATGAATTTTTACTATGTTTTCCAAAAACTAATGTACCTTTTTCTATGACGTTTCGGCAATTAGCGGCTACCTATGATTACCTGCGACTACATGAACTTCGGAAAGTGCTCGCTCGCACCTATGTGCGCTTGCACATCCTGACTTTGTCTTGAAACTTCGGGATGTCCTCGCTCACGCCTATTGGCGTTCGCTCGCATATTCCGACCAAATACCCATAACTTTGTCTGGGAAATTCAGCACGAGCTTACTCACGCCTATTGATGCTTGCTCCCTCATCCCATCCTGCACTTGCATTCGGAACATATAGATTTAAAAATAGTAATGCATAAGATGTAAGATTGAAATAGTAAGACGTAAGAATTAAGACTTGGCCCGAAGGGCCTAACTACCTATCGGGGGAGGTGGAGCATAAAAAGATAATACTCCCCCAAATCCCAAGAAAATTGGTAGAAAAATGCACCTTCCAGGCCGAAATGAAGGCAAAAAACACACTACTCTGGTCTCAGCTACTCTTCTCAGATGAGGGTGAGAAGCTGAAAAGGGTAGATTGCGGCGGGGGGGGGGGGGGAGGGAGGGTCGATAGCCAAAGGTCCAAGGGTGTGCAGAGTAAAGCCCCCACCCCTCCACAATTTCTTCTAACATTGTTTCAATTTATCTTTAACAATGGTTTTGTTAGAGCACGCTTAGAAAGCATACACATAGCTAATTTTTCTCAGACTTGGTTTACAAATTTTGAAATTTCTCAAGGATTTTTTTTTTTTAGAATAAACAAAGCCTAGGTCCATCTGAAAGAATGTAGCTTTCTAATAGTTAAAGAATTATAAGAATCGGCTGTCTAGTTTCTGAGATTACCCAAGAGATGTAAACAAACTCACATTACCACTTTATTATATTAGTGTATAGATTATTACAATAAAGAAAACTTTGCTGTATGTATGAAAACATTATTTGCAATATGTGGAAGAAAAAAAAAAGAGAAGAGGAGGAGGATGGAGGGGGGGGGGAGGGGAAAGAGAGGGGGAGAAGGGGGGATAGAGAGAGAGAGAGAGAGAGAGAAAAGATTTTCTTATTTTGCATGTTTCTTAGATGTTGGGTTGGAACATCATCTTGTGTAGGCTACAAAATGCCGACCCCTCACCTGTGGAAAGTTGTACTCAATCAGAGGCATCACAGCTTCCCCGTCTAAGGGTGGATAAGCTTGCTTCCTGCAGATGGGGAGATTTACAATATTGGTCAGATTTGTATTACCCACCTTTGATACCTGGCGAAAGCTAATCTGTTCAGGGTGCGAGACCAGATCCCGATTGGTATGCAAGTCTCTGGATTGGGCTCGCTTGGTACCAGTACAATTTGGCGTGCGACCTTGAAGATGGGGCTGCCAGGCATGACGAGGAATGTGATGCTAAAGGTGAGGTCGGTGGTAGTGGTGACATTAGCTGAATGAGGTTAAGGCTTCCAAGAAAGAGTTGTTTAGGTTTACTGGTGTTGGAGTCCGGTCAATGGTGCAGCTATTAATGAGGATTCGTTTGGTAGACTGCTTCCTTCCTCACTTTTGAGAACATTCTGTAGCCCCAACCAATGCGCCGCACACGAACCTCCTAAAGTTCAACAGAGTATAGCTTGTGGAGCGAGGTAATTGTTTGGAAAACATGCTCCACATTGCCGGCAAGCTGGTGTGTATTTAAGTGCCGTGCAGGAAGTCACCGCTCCCATCCCCCAGTCGTCCCCAGATGGTCACCACAGTGCAAGAAGACAGTTAGTATAATATTCGTCACAGCTGAGGGCACCACTATAGACGAGGCCGAGAGGAGCTCTAGTCCATACTGCAGTCTGCTATATTGGAGAGCATAATCCGCGTAGCAGTCAGACGTAACACTACTTCTCGAGTTTCTGTTACCAGTCACCTTAAAGAATTAACTCTGACAAGGTTAGGCAGTTCACGTAGAGTCGTACAATAGAACGTGTACTTAGTAATTGATGAGAAGTAATATCTGTGTAATAAATTGTATATTTAACGGTTTCACAAACGTGTAGTTAATTGTTAATAAAAGGAGTTGTGTTAATGAATTCTGGTCTACCATATCCGTCTAGAGTTACATACCCCTTGACCAGTTCCCCCTTCTAGGATGAAGGTTGTGTCAGACAATAACTGAGTAGAGTATAAGAGAAATGTAGATCAGTGGTGAGGTCAGTAGGAGGCAGAACTGTTACACTGGTGGTGCCGCCATTTGATTCTACCTCGCACTCATGCAAAGCAGGTTCAGTTTGCAACAACTTTTCAATTGCGCTTTGCGTTAGATAATTGTACGCAGCGAGAAAGAAATGTGGCTGCGTTTCACGCAAACCACAATGCGCTTACGCATAGCAATTCAGACGATTATAATTTTTACATTCATTATTGGCTTTGCACCCCAAAACGTTCAAGCAGAATATGTTTTACAATTCCATTCTATTATAGTGCAATACGTTGCTCAGTACCAACTTATTTTGTGATACTTAGATTATTGTCCTTAAGCACTCTGTTAAACAGCTACATGCGGCCACAGCATGCGCAGTACGCAATAGCGTAGCAGGTCAGTACACCTCGTGCGTGCATCAGCAGCTTGCGTAGGAGGCCTTGCCAGACCAGCAGTTGACATCACATTGCTTTCCCCGCTACCATTTAGAATTGCTTGTATTTTTTGTACCTTAAGATAAAGCATGTAACCTGCTTCTAATGCATGTGGAACAACCTATTCCCTTATTAGCGAGAAAATTTCCACTTGTGTTGAGTGTGTACGTTGAAGATTCTTCTACCCTTCTTTTCGTTCTACTTGTAAGTGCATGTAAACAACACAATGCATGTTTTCTTAAAACATACAATTACACTTGACACTACACACAGTACATGAAAACACGTAGTAAAAACAAAACTTACTCTGTGTCTAAAATCATAAAACGTGTAGTAATCTGCACTTAAGAATTTGAACATGCTTTAGGCGAATGTGACAAACAGAGGGCATTATTAGAGAACACAGAGCGCACTGCGATTAGTGGAATACAGAATCCAAACCTAGACATTTCATTTTAGGCGCGCCCAGAAAAGTTCCTTAACGACACACCACCCCCTTCACAAAGCACAGAAAACACCACCCAAGAATCAGTTACACCACCTACAGATTTTCTCGGTTTTCCATTTTATGAGGACGTAGCATTAGATTAACTTATTTCAAACTCATTTCCACCCTCAACCACCACCCACCACTACATCAACGTCCAAAGAGACAGTTCTACACCTACATCACCAGACATGGACAACCCACCTCCATAACAACCACTACAGATTGTAATTGCTCAACCTGAAAAAACCGCCGTAATTTTCCGGTACACAAGGCGAAAACATAGTTGACTTCCTTGAAGCATTTGATGAGGTGGCAGATATTAATTGACGGACAGAACCAGACAAATGCAGGAGAGTTAAATTTTATTTGCTTGGCAATGCTAAACACACTTTTGGAAACCATATTCAAAATCGCCAACAGGCTTAAAAGACACATTTACAAGTGCAGCTGACTCTGAACATTTTAAGAATCTCATACACACCAAATGTCATATTGTAGGTGAGGACATGTTCCATCATATAGAGATTCTGAAATACTATAGAAGTAAATACAATCCCAACATGACAGACCAGGAATTTGTAAACGTACTTCGGAAATCTCTTTTGCCATCCGTTGCAGATAAGCTGATAGGGCTTCCCAATGAGACCTTGCCCCAAATGATAGCCAACATTAAAAGAATAGATATTGGTCTCTACTGATATCAACAGACCCTAACACAGCCACGCTCCAACCCCAAATCAGAACATCTTAAATCTGAAATAACAAAACTGAAACAAGAAAAAGCACAGCTTTCGTTAGGCCATAACAAAAACACAACAAATCAGGTAGTGACAACTTCATCACCATACCAGTACACCACTTTTCACCACCAATCATAACAGGGTGCAACACCACCACAACGTGCATATTACAACTCATATAATCCAACATGGCTATATCAACACAATGGCCAACCTGCCACTATTGTCAACAATGGTCCCTCCCACAACACACAACACAACACCGGGGTTTTCACCGATCACAAAGAGGTAGATCTAATTTTCGTGGTTGCGTAAACCACAGGCATAACTTCCAACAAAATAATTACTACACTTCACAGTACAATACAGACAGTAACCTCAATACACGAGGGCGTAGCTACAGAGAGGCTCAAGTAGGACAAAATACGACAAAAACTTCCATACAACAGCACCCGAGTTCTAAACATGTGCAGGGCAATTTTCAGTAAGGTAGTGCCTAATAGGCCGTACGCTGAAATTGCAAAATTCAACACCAATGGTAATCACTCTCAAAGAAACCCACCACCCTAAGTCACTAGAAAAGATAATGTTGTACAAGAAAACAGTGAACATGAATTTAAATCGGAGATACATTTTACGATGCCAAAATTCCCGGCTAATGTCGCTATGTCACGCAAAGTTCTGCCTCAGCAGTTTGCAAGTAAAACACCGGCGAAACCAGCTATTGCAGTTCGATCAGGTGAAGTTTCTTCCCGAGAAACAGCGTGTGCGCAGCCGGCCCCATGCAAAATTCGCAAGCATGTCACTTCTCCCCGCCGTGCGAACCAGGCCACAGTTACCACACCTACGCAGCCGCGCGACTTACATTGCAATATTGCCACATGTCACCAAAGTGACGCTGCCAAGCAGAAAGTCATCGGACCACGCAGTCTTACGCAGGACACAGTGCATTATGCTTTTACGTGGGACATAAAAGCCATAATTGCAGTTTGTTCCAGCAGCAGAAGTTTGACTTTTCGACAGATATCAGCGACTAATTTAGACCTTTTAAAAACAAATTTGGGCTGATGCAGAAAACAGTTTTTGTAGAGTGAGTGTCGCCAAACCGCACAATTGACACTACTTGTTTTGCAAACAGGAGTAACGAGGCCCGTGATGATGAGCTTTTGTTGAAAAACAAACTGAGCAGGGCCGCGCCTCAATTTAGTTCACAAAAACAAGTACGCCCCACACCTAATATGGAATGTCAGCATGTAGGACTTTGCACTGCGACACCATGCGTACTTGTCAAAATTAGAAGAAAATTTTACACATTGTTAGATACTGGGTGCTCGCGTAGCTGGTACAGTCATATCTAATAAACACCTTTACCCTTTAAAAGAAAAAATAACATTAGTTGGAGCAACGTCAGTCTTAACTTCTCCAAAATTTGAAACAACTATTAATTTAAGCATCCATGGCCGTACCTACCCACAAAGCTTTTTAGTTGTTAACAACTTTAAACAGGATTTAATTTTAGGTGTTGACTTCATTAAATGGTACAACGTAATACCGATTTTGAAATACAATATTTCATTCATCCATTCACGTGACACACAGAAAATTATGGAAATACCTCTGTATTCAGGCATCCCAGAGAATGAAGATTCTAACTCTATTGAGCATTCTTGTAAAGTGTTAGATAATTTTGAAACTGGCCAATCACAACTGCCATATATAAATAAAACGTTATCTGCTGCTCAAACACAGGCTATCACTCACATTATTGATAAATACCACGACAGGTCTGCAAATACCATTTTAGAACTATCCGAAGCAAGAAACTTCAAAATAAAATTAGATTTGACTATCGCAACTAGGCCTTATAGGATTAGTCCAAAGATACATGATGAACTTTTAGTACAAGTAAATGATATGATAAAGGCTGATACTATTGAGGAAGCAGACTCACCCTATTCTGCATCAAGTTTAGTAGTATCCATAAATAATGGTGAATTACAATTTCTCACGGACTTCCGTAAACTCAATCAGTATTCGACAAGGGTGCAGTAACCCCTGCTGCGTGCAGAGGATATTTTTAATGCTCTTCAAAATTCGCATTACATAACTAGCTTAGATTAATTTTCTGGGTTCTATAGTATACCAGTTAGAAAGCAGGATAGATCCTGCTGTGGTTAGGGTGTGGTTATGTTTAGAAGTGTGGCAACGGTGTTACAGGCGACAGTATGTGGCAAGATGGTAGCACGGGTGTTGTGGCCGACGAGTAGCAGAAATACTCAAGTGGAAATACAATAAGTTGGCGACGAGGATGGGATCAGAGAGAGTTTGCAAATTCGAAGTTGGAGTTTTGTAATTTAGAGTATACATCGGCAGCTGGAGTTTCGGGCATAGTGTAAACATGTCGTTCTGGAAAATTGAAGAGTATCGGGATGAAGATGGCGAGTTTGAAAACTACATAGAAAGGCTGGAACACTACTTTAAAGCTAATAAAGTAAAAGAAGATGAGTGGTGCAGTCTGTATTTAACACTTATAAGGCCAAAAACATACAATGTGTTGAAGAATTTGTGTGTTCCAGATAAGCCCGGGACGAAGTCATACAACGAGCTAACAGAAATTTTGTTGACACACTACACACCTAAGAAAATAGTCCTAGAGGAAAGGGTAAAGCTGTTACATCGTAAACAAAGATATGGTAAAAGGGTGCCAGAATATGCAGTGGCTTTGCAGAAACTTTCAATTCGTGTGACTATAAACAATTTCTGAATGAGGCGTTATGCAATACGTTTGTGAGTAGGCTACAAAATGAAGATATAGTTCAGCGGTTGCTACTGGAGGAAAATTTGGTCTTTCAGACAACCCTGAAGAAGGCACTGATCATGGAGGCGGCTCTTCGACAAACAAAGGTATTTCATCTGACAGCATCTGGAAGCCAAGTGACAAACCAGGTAGTAGGGACAGCTGCAGGGGACAGCTGCAGAAGATACCTATGCAATCAGGGGACACACTTTTCCATGGAAAATTACAAATATGAAGTAGGATACAAGGGGGGGGGGGGGGGAGGGAGCACCCAAGAAATGTTATAGATGGAAGTGTGGAACACCTGGTGGCCAAATGTCCATTTGTGGGTTATATTTGTCACAATTGCAGAAAACAGGGACACAATTAGAGTGCATGTCGGGGTCAAAGTGTAAACGGTATCATGGTATCATGGAAGAGAGTGAGGGAAGAGCTGAGGAGGAAGAAGCCGGGCCATTGAATAGTGTTTTCTGGGAATGTAAAGAAATGAATGAAGACTGGGCAGGCTTATGTAACATAGCATTCAATGAGGGCAAAGGAAATGCAAACTACACAAACAGCTTACAGGTTGGAGTAAACATAAATGGCCATCAGGAAATGATGATGATTGACACAGGGGCTGTTGCATCAGTTTGTTCTGAGGTGACATATAAATAAGGAAAAGTTGTGGTCAATAAGGTTAAGTAAATCAAGGCTGGCCTTGTGAACATACTCAGGGGAACCATTAACGATTCTAGGAGAATACATGGTACAAGTAAATTATCAGGAATTTGAGGGTATTATACCGACGGTAGTGATTGGTAGTAAAGGAAAACAGTTGCCCACACTGATGGGCAGACATTGGTTGGGGCAGCTGAAACTAGATTGGCAAGAAATTGTCAAGGTCGGCAAGGAGGTGAAAATGGTGAACCAGCTAAAACCCAGCACAACATTAGTACAGGAAGAGATGATACAGGAGCTCAGACAAAAATATCAGGTTGTTTTTCAACCAGATGTTGCGACCATTAAAGGGACAGAGGTTCAAATCAGGTTAAGGGAGGGAGCACCCATAGTGTTCTGCAAAGCATGGCCTGTGCCATTTGCTACGACAGAGGCTGTGGAAAAGGAACTAGACAGACCGGTACAAAATGGGATCATTTATTCAGTGAGGAAATCGGAATGGGCAACACGGGTAGTGTGTGAGAAAACGAGATGGAAGTGTGCGAATATGCGCAAATTTTAAGGTGACTTTGAACCCCACAGTGGAACTAGAACATTATCCACTGCCTACCCCTACCAAGGCTTTTAATGTCCTTTCGGGAGGAAAAGTGTTTTCTGTGGTGGATTTGTACTCTGCATATTCCCAGCTGGCAGTGAGGATGTACAGCCAGTCCTTGCTAAATATAAACACTCATAAAGGGCTGTACTGGTATACTATGTTACCATTTGGTCTGTCGAGCACCCCGAGTATTTTTCAGGCTACCATAGACCAAATTATGGCCGGACTATCAGGGTTGAAAGAGTACTTAGATGATATCTTGATTGTAAGGGAAAATCTTGAGGATGGGGTTGAGAAGTTGGAGGCAGTACTTAAATGATTGGCAGACTTTAACATTAGAATCAGAGTGGATAAGTGTAAGTTCCTGTGTGATAGTGTAGTTTACTTGAGCAATAAAATTGATGCCTAGGGTGTTCGGCCAAAACAGGAGAAGACCAGAGCTATTGTGGAGGTGCGTGCCCCAAGGAATGTGATGGAACTACGGTCATATTTAGGGCTGCTGCAATTTTATGGCAGGTTTATGCTGAACCTTTCAACTGTGCTGTTCCCATTACATAAACTGTTGCATCAGGATACACGCTGGAGTTGGACAGAGGAATGCCAAAGAGCATTTGAAAAAAGCAACAAGCTACTACTAGTGAACCCAGTCCTCGTTCCATATGACCCCCGGCTACCAATTGTGGTAACTACTGATGCAAGTGCTTGCGGAATGGGGGCAGTTATCTCGCATATTATGCCAGAGGGGAGGAATGGCCAATTGCATTCGCATCAAGAACATTATTAACTAGTGCTGAGGTGGCCTATAGTCAGGTGGAACGAGAAGAGTTGGGAATTATTTTCGCAGTGAAGAAATTTCATTGTTATCTATACGGCAGGCCCTTTACCTTGGTAAGGGATCATCAGCCATTGATCACCTTGTTTGGTAGTAAGAATGATATACCACTGATAGCAGCCACGAGAATACAGTGTTGGGCTGTTTTACTTAGAGCGTATCAGTATGAGCTCAAATACAAGAAGGGCGTACAGATAGCTCACATGATGGGTTATCCAGGTTACCACAACCCAGTACAGAAGGGGTAAGTGATTCACAGATGGCAGAGGGTGAGTCAATATTTTTCGTTGCCCCTGATGATGATAGTCCAATACAGGCAAGTGATATAGCTAGAGAAACTAAAAAAGATCCCGTTCTGCATCAGGTGTGGGAGTACATATGGCATGGCTGGCAGGTTCAGGTACCACCAGAACTCGTTTCTTACAAGACAAGGCAGCTGGAGCTGTCTGTGGAACAAGGATGCATCATCTGGGGACATTGTGTGCTGATCCCAACTGTTCTGCAGAAGGAGATATTGCACGTACTTCATGAAGAACATCCTGGGATGTCACGCATGAAAATGTTGGCATGTAGTTTTGTGTGGTGGCCAAACATAGATGGGCAGGTGGAGGACATGGTAACGCAGTGCACCGTGTGTCAATGTGTTCAAAATTCACAAGCACCAGACCCACTTCAGCCATGGAAGTGGTATAGAGTCACAGATGGCAGAGGATTCATATAAATTTTGCAGAGACTGGGAACTCGCAGTTCTTATTGGTTGCGGACACATATTCCAAATGGTTGGAGGTGTTCATTATGCCATCAACTACAGCCTCCCAAACAATTGCAAGGCTGAGAATGCTGTTTGCGTTGTATAGGTTACCAGAAGTGATCGTCTCAGACAATGGACCACAATTCCGATCGCAAGAATTCGAACAGTTCTTAACGTCAAATGGTGTTCGACATGTGCTGACACCTCCATACTATACCCAGTCCAATGGTGCAATAGAACGTCAGGTGGGAACATTGAAAAAAACCCTTCAGAAACAGGTGTTAGACAATAGCGGTAGGAGTTGTGGCCGTACCTTACAGCTCGCTTGGATTGCTTTTTGTTTGCCTATCGGAACACCCCTCATACCATGACAGCACAGACACCAGCTGAACTGTTTTTAGAGAGAAAACCACGCACCAGGTTGAGCTTGCTGAAACCATGTTTACAGGGGGAAATGGCACTGGCTCAGGAAAAGACGCAGGAACACCTGGACCAGTGACAAAATCCATGGCGGCAGTTCAAGGTGGGGGAAATGGTTCTGACTAAAACCCCTAGGGACAAGGATTGGAGTTGTGGAGAAATTGTGAAGAGGGCGAGTCCTGCCACATACATGGCGAAAGTAGGAAATCACACTCATTTGGTTCATGTTGACAATTTAAAAAGGTGTCATTTCACCCCTCAGTCCGGCCAGGGGCAGTCACCACCGGAAAGGCAAGGACCACCACCAACGGAAAGAGGAACAAGGTTACAGACAACACATGAAGAGGGGGGAGGGAGGGCGGGGGAGAGAGAGAAGGGGAGAGAGGAGGGAGGGAGGGGAGGGAGGGCGGGGGAGAGAGAGAAGGGGAGAGAGGAGGGAGGGAGGGGAGAGAGAGAGAGAGAGAGAGAGAGAGAGAGAGAGAGAAAACAGAAGAAGAAAGGAAGTGTTGTGGTTAGAGTGTGGTTATGTTTAGAAGTGTGGCAACGGTGTTGCAGGCGACAGTAAGTGGCAAGATGGTGGCATGGGTGTTGTGAGCGATGAGTAGCCGAAATGCTTAAGTGAAAATACAATAGATACAAATTGGCATTTACGATTATGGAGTAGAGTTATTCTAATATAAAAGAACACCAATGGGGTTAAGTACCTACCCTCAGTACTTCCAAATATTCATCAATACCTTATTAGGACCCTTATGTTGGACAGCAGTGATTACTTACAGTGATAATATTTTCATCCTAGGTATTATGTTCGAAGAACATAATTTCCAATATAGATAAGGTTTTCCAACATTTACGTATGTTCAACATGAAAGTCAACACAAAGAAATGCACCTTTGCTGAAGAGACTGTGAACGTATTAGTTCACATAATTACCCCTAGCAGAATTTCTACCGATCCTAATAAAGTTTGCGCTATAGAACAAATGGTACCTCCAACAAATTTAAAGCAACATCGTACTTTCCTTGGCATGACATTGTACCTGCGGAGATACGTAATGAATCATGCAACCATAGCGCAGCCACTTATCATAGCATAACATATTAATGGGAGGACGTTCATCAGCAAGCGTTTCTTAATTTGAAAAGTGCTATTTTACAGGCACCTGTATTGCAGAAGTTTGACAAGGACAAGAATATTATCTTAGCTTGTGATGCGAGTAATGACGCAGCCGGTGGAGTACTCCTACAGGAATACCCGCACACAAAACAGTGATACATAATTGCGTTCACTTCTAAAAAGTTATCTGTTCAGGAATCACACTGGAATGCTACAGAATGAGAGCTTGGGATTATTGGATACCTTTGTAATCACTTTTGTCAATATTTATATGGTAGACAGTTTAAGATTCAAACAGATCGCGTGAGTCTAAGATATCTGCACTCTATGGCAGAGCATAACATTAGAATACAGAAAATGGCAATAGCGCTAAGTGAGTATGATTTTGAAGCATATATTGTAAAATGAAAACTAAATACCCTTCCTGATGCCCTAACCAGAATTACTACTGACCCTACAGTGCAGACACACACAGTCACCATTAACGCAAATTCTTATTTAGTTAAAGAACTAATGATGATGTGCTCTCGTCGGTATACAAAGCGTAAGCAGAAGCCATTTTGCAAGACAGTCACAAAGCGGACAAAATTAAGAAAAATGATGCTAAATACACAATATACCATTGGGATTATTAAGAATTATTTCACATTAGAGTTACAGACTCAGGATAGAAATAAAGCAGCCAAGGCGTTCGGCAAACGAAGACATCTTTCCGATGCACACAATAAGCAAAATTATTACAACCTTTATACCAAGTAAATGTTCAGATAATTAAGGAAAATAGTACCATCTAGTTAGAGACAACATGTATTGATCCTGTGTTAAATGTAAGATACTTGTTATAAAATATGATAAACCACATTTCTTGCCTGTATAAACACATGAACAGGAGTATATATGAATCAATGACGATTCCATTTTTCATTTATGTCCTATTACTGTTAACACTTCACCATTTATAAGAGAATGTGACTGCGACCTGCACATTGAACAACTTAGGCTGGCACTAATCAATCCAGATCAGACCGATGACAAGTACCATTGAATGAGCCATCTATATGAGATTACAGCGAATGGTGAAATATTAAAAAAAAATTAATAAGCCTCAGGGTTCCTCCAAGTTAACTCTTGTTCCACAAGTTTATGTTAATGAGATTATACAGGCCCACCATGTCGCAAAATATTCGGTGGAGGTCATTTTGGGACTCTCAAAACCCTTGAAAAAATTAAGCAGTCATACTACTGGGATAACATGAACGCAGACGTCAAGAAATATGTAAGAGCATGTCCTATTTGCCAGAAAACGAAAGCGATTAATTCTAAATTGGGTCAGATGATGTCTATCCTGCCCCAACCACTTTTAAAGATGTGGGCTTTGGATGCGAAAGGGCCCCTCTCTACCACTGTGCACAAAAATTAATACATTCTTGTGATGAACGAGTATTCTACTCGGTATGTTGTTTCCAAGGCTGTTTCCTCAATTGACGCAGCCACTTGTGCAAACTTTATTAAACAGGTCGTTCTGCAATTTGGTTGTCCTAAGCAAATTTTAACTGACAGAAGTACTAGTTTTCAGAACAAATTAATAAGTCATCATCTAAAATGCTTAGGTATAAAGAAATTGACTACAGCCTATAATCCTAGGTGTAACGAGCTTGTAGAACTGTCAAATCGTATAATTGGGGAACAACTAACTGCTTGCGCAAACACTGATTAAGCCAACTTGGATCTTTAGGCTGAATTAATTTTTTTCAATTACAATACGAGTATCAACACTACGACTAAGATTACCCCATTCTACTTATTGCACGGAGTAGAAGCAGACCTACTGGTACAATTAGTAGAAAGTCAACATTCCCAAAGAGCACATTACTGGTGTCAGAAATTGTTGAAGCCCGTGAAACTGCTTAAGTGAATTTACTTCAGGCGCAAGGGCTGCAGAAAAACCATTTTGACCATTTCCAAGGAAAAGAACATGTTACGCGTAAACAATTATGCGTGGGTTCAAAATAGAGGTAGACAGAAGGCGCTTACGCACCAATATCGTGGTCCCTACAGAGTAACTGATGTGCTAAGAGAATCTACTATCCGTGTTCAAACGAATAAAACAGGGCCTCCCAAATACGATACAGTGTGTACCAGACATACTAAACTTGCCTTTACACAATAATACAGTGTCATTCTGATGGTAATTAATTGTTATTTTCCATGTGTGCAGTGTTCAATATGCATTCTAAACTATGCTATCTTAGCGAATCAACATATCATGAAATGCTGTTGGTGCCATTCACAACGCAGCTAGAGGACCTGTTTACACTGCAACTGGGGTGTGCTGACAACGCCTGGACTCAGCACGCATGACAAGCAGCAGGAATCGGCCAGTACGACGCATCCACCCAGAATTACTGCCTGTTGCCGCACCTCTGGGCAACTGCTGAGCGACCGGGGGGGTCGTGGAGAACCCTGGTGCTGCACCGCTCGAGCAGCTGTGATGTGCTGTTCTCATTGCCAGATGCCACTGGCAGCAGTGCGCAGGCATGAGCACACTCTGCGCATGCGCCAGCTGTCGCCATGGCAACTCCGATCGATGGCCGCACCAAAAGAAGGAGTGGGCCACACTACCAGTCCGCCTTGCCTACAGTGCAGCCACAATCGTGGCTGTGCTCTGTTTTCTTGTCTCAGCTGTCCTGTTGATGCCTGCCACCTATAGGACGGACACCGGGATATATTGGTCCCAGGCAGACGATTTTGTGTATCAACAGAGTATACCACTTATTTACAAAGTTACGTTACAA
This sequence comes from Dryococelus australis, assembly GCA_029891345.1. NCBI lineage: Eukaryota > Metazoa > Arthropoda > Insecta > Phasmatodea > Phasmatidae > Dryococelus > Dryococelus australis. Next base: position 96,963,601 of record CM056995.1, on the reverse strand, counting down.
TTACGCACTATGCCAGAAGCCATTGACCAATACTTACACTTTGACTGTGCTGAAAGAAATTCCACGTCATGCGTTCATGGAAAAATTATATATAATTATTTACAAGCAGTGGAAAATGGTGTACTAAGAGAATACCACACGCAGTTTAGAAGCAAACGCGGCATTCAGGTAATTGGGGACGTGAGATCCTGGTGCTGCAACTTTCTAATAAACACTTACATGCCTTGCTACAAAACAATGCCACGTTAGACCAACAAATCAACACACTTGCCAGCAATATACACTCAACCAACAGAGTCCTTAATAAAGTTTTAAGGCGATTACTGAAATCCAGCACAAAGTAGAAACAAAGATTAATTCCCTGTCCCAAGCCATCAATGGTATTACTAATGTTTTGAAAACACAAAGGTCAGCCATGAGTAAATTTGTTATCATTGAGACCCAATATAACTTGTTAGTCACAAGTATCTTGCAGTTACTCAATAATTTGGTAATTGAAAATTCAATTCAATATTTTATTCACTCATGCCAGTTACACAGATTACCCCTTAGTGCAGTCAACAAGTCATGGCTGTCAATTGATTTGAATAAATTAAACGTACAACTTTTGAAATTGAACTTGACACTGAGTATTGGAATTTCAGATATTTTAAAATCCTATTCACATGATTTGACGGAATGCTCCTTTTCTCACAACCAGCTAGTAATTAAATTACAAATGCCTGTTACAAGAGTTCACGCCTCATGGAGAGTTTATAATTTAAAATCGTCCCCTACCATTTTGGCAACAATTCATGTACGATTCAACTCCCATCTCCTACCATTGCGATTGACCTCAAGACAAACATTGTCAAGCCAATCTCTCACTCACCAGAAATGCCACAGAATGTTATATTCACCCCAGAAGAATCACTAACATGTGATTGTTTCAAATGTGTAAACACCGAAATTTTACTATCAGATGCCAAGTCATTATTTTCAGAATACAAATTTCTCTGCTGCACCTTTATCACGTGTCTATTTCCACATCAATATGTGTTAACTAACCCTCCTGCAGGTGCAGTATTAGAATATGTGAACAAGCCACTAAATGTACACGTTACCAATCATAACACAGGAGCAGTAAACTACATGTGCCACGCGGCTGTCAGGTTACCACACCTGACTAAGTTATTGTTGAGGCCACGCATTTGTGTGATGTACGTGCACTAACCATTCCACTCCAACAAACTGCCATACATGTTCACTGACTCACAGAGCAAGCTTTCAATTTACAACTTTCCTTCCAAGCTGGAATACACTTCTATAACGTAACTGTAGCGCTTGACACTGACTGGCACATTAATCACACAGAGTTTCCAGTATTTCAAGAGGTAGTTCCAGTTTCTTCAGGTGGTAAGGTCAAGGAAACGAAACTATTTTCTATATTGGATCCCAGCCATTATGACTACATATTGCTGGGAATAATTATTCTACTTGTATTTGCAGTAGTCACATTTTACATAAAGTTGATAAAACTGTTATTTGGCTGGGACAAATCACTCTACCCCAATAAGTTACTTTTGCCTAGTAACGTATAAAAAAGGTTACTACAGAATTGTTCTGTACATGAACAGCAATATGATATTTAAGAATTTCTTAACTTGTGTTTACAAGGGTACCAACACTCACCTTCAATCATAATTGAGAAATACTGATTCTTAGAGCATGGAGATAGGTATAAGGTAATGAAACTTAACTACAAAGTCAATGTAGTACTACATGATTATTATCAGACCTAAAGGTCTTTCGATATTGCTCAAATGTATATTAATAGTTTAGGAAAAGTGCCACCGGCATTATTAGTTAATTGTATATTTTTATTGCCTTTGTAGTTGCAAACAACAACAACAACAACAATAATAATAATAATAATAATAATAATAATAATAATAATAATGTAATCTCAGGGTTAATAAGTATTAAAAATGACGATACTGCTTAAAACTGCAGTGTTAACTATTAAGTTATTGATCACTATACAGTAAAAGGGAACTTTGTGTTTTCCTCATATATACATAAAGGTGACAGAAACTTCTTAGTACAAGTTAAATGTAAATAGAGTAATTTTTTTTTAAAAGTCATTCAATACTCTCTACCTTTTATACCTACAGGTATAAAATATAGTGTTCCACTGTTGTATGCAATATATGTGAATAAAATATTAGACAAAAACAATCACCTAGTATGTAAGACAATTGGTAACTACTGATGTAAGTTATATATTAAGAGATTGAATATTCTCATGATACATGTAATAATTATACTGAAAATCACTTATAATTTTATATATAAATGATTATGTTAACTTTTATTGCAAAATTCTAAGTATGAACAAAACAATTATTGTTGCTAACCAAAAGCACGCAACCGTCTGGGTAAAATTTTGTTGTAATGTCTCACATAGCCTGAAAGCATAAAGTGGAATAACTTGCTATAATTGAATCTCTAAGCTAACACAGATACATTTTTCCAAAGAACTCTATATGGTGTTAAAGTGATAAATGTTCATAATGAGAATACGCGAAGTGTTGACAGACACTCCAGGAAATATTACAGTGCGTCTCACATGTGAACATTTAAAGTGAACTTCAAAAAAGAAATATATATATGTATATGAACAGTGATATACACCTCACATGAATTGAAGGCATACATAGTGACTTACCACCACAGGCGATTGTAAATGTAACATTGTACAAAACTCTCTGCATATGAATTTTACTTTTAAATTTTGCTTCTTAGATTAAGCCTTAAGTGTAAACTTATGATGATCTTGTTTGTATAACAACCACACTACAGGTTAGAATTCACCATATGCTGACTGTTAGAAATTTAGTCTTTATTACTTGCAATTTAATTTTAACAAACGATTTTAATGACCATGTATACTGTGTACTTATCTGATTCTTTTTAAGATAATATGTATAATCACAGTAGCATCTAAGTAACTTGAGGTTATAAATACACAGGTAGCGCCGCAGGGTGGCCAAAAGTGCCACATCAGTATTGTACTCAATACCACTGCTGACAATTGCAGGCGCGCCCGTCTGGTGCTGCCAACTGTCGAGTCATTACTTCATATCATACTGCTGTCAGAATTACCAACATATTCCAGAGTTCCTCTTATATTTAACATCACTCTTACTTTATTTATTAATTGAAAATATGGCTTATTAGCGAGTATTATTAAGAATTAATGTTTAAGCCAGCAGGCACGTTAACTTGCAAATAAGTGTTTTCTCAAAGAGCAATATTTACCTGGCACGTTGTCGAGTGTCTTAGTACCATGCGCGCACAATTCAAAATTCCGTCTCCCCATGTCCAATTGCCTAGTACTTGGGGGTTTCTTTACTTAATTATTAAATGTGATGTTGGACATACATCCTTTTCCCCTGTGGTCGCGCTATACAACATGCATAGGTCTTGCTGCATTAATTATTAAATCTTTAAGGGTGTCCAATTATTAAACGCAATCACTTATGAGTACAACACAGTTATAACTCCTTGTAAAACGGTGACTTGAATTTAGCTTTATGCTTCCGATAATGTATACAAATACTATAGTGTATGACACCATTCGTCTACATTCATCGCTGGCTTGAACTCCTCGGCCTCTCCAGTACTACTACATATTCACATAGAAGATTCCTATTACTCTCACTCCTACCACTACTGCTGCAGAGGCGGGATGGCTGCCCTTTAGATTGTTGGGGGGGTTAGTGTAGCGGCAACCAAGGTGCCGCACACGAAACTCCTAAAGTTCAACGGAGTATAGCTTGTGGAGCAAGGTAATTGTTTGAAAAACATGCTCCACATTGCCGGCAAGCTGGTGTGTATTTAAACGCAGCGCAGGGAGTCACCCCTCTCCACCCCCCAGTCATCCACAGATGGTCACCGCATTGCAAGAAGACAGTTAGTATAATATTCGTCGGAGTCGACAATGAAGCTGAGGGTATCACTACAGACCAGGCCTAGAGGAGCTCTAGGCCATACTGCAGTCTGCTATATTGGTGAGCATAATACGCATAGCAGTCAGGCGTAGCGCTACTTCTCGAGTTCCCGTTACCAGTCACCTTAACGTATTAACTCTGGCAAGGTTAGGCAGTTCATGTAGAGTCATACAATAGAACAATGTGTATTTAGTAATTGATGAGAAGTAATATCTGTGTAATAGATTGTGTATTTTACGGTTTCAAAATGCGTAGTTAATTGTTAATAAAAGGAGTTGTGTTAATGAATTCCGGTCTACCAATCCGTCTAGAGTTACGTACCCCTTGAATTGTTCCCCCTCCTAGGATGAAGGTTTATCAGACAATAACTGAGTAGAGTACAAGAGAAGTGTAGACCAATGGTAAGGTCAGTAGGCGGCAGGAATGTTACAATACTGTAGGATCCCATTTTCAACTGACAAGACTTCCTGGCTACGGCAAGGGCCTTCTTGGCCATATTCTACCACCCAACCTGGTAGCATGGCATATTAGTGACAGAGAATTGGATAAAGTAGGGGTTGGCACAGCTTGAGTAAACACAAATGAGAGTCCGAGAATGGGGAAGGAAGTCTGAGTGGCCACCTGGAGGGCAGTGACCTCGCTCAAGGTGCGTTGCCTTAGTCTTACCTTCCGAGGCTGTCAGGTAGAGCAGGCTTACCGCCAGCATGCTGAGTCCTTGGAAAGTTTGTGTATAACATCACTAAGGTCCTCCTCTAACATCTTTCTGAAAGTACCAAGATAGGGCGTGACTGCAGCCAGCATGTAAAGTATAAGCTGTTCACGATAAAGTGAGCACTTTTTGAAGCTGTTTCATCAGACATAATAACCAATAAATACATTTCATTGAGGCCTCGGACTTTTGGTTTAGGGTATGGTGAATGTATACACTGTGTTTATTGCTCTTATGGCAGGATTTACATTAACAAGTGGTGGAAGAATATAAATTGGTAGAAAGAAAAAGTAACTAGGGCTTCAAAAGTGCTCACTTTACTGTGAACGATGTATACTCCCCGATCTGTGATCCAAACGACCTTTTATTTTCTGCTATTAACAGTTCAACATTTCACATTCGTTTCCAAAGGTGTCAGCTCAAGCTGATTTTGCATGATGCAAAATGGATTCTGTACCAGGCTTTTCTGAGAAATCTCATGAGAAATGAGTACACAAGTCGAATTTGCAGTAAAATACCTCCTTGCATGAGAAAAGTTTATGGCTTCATAATATTTAAACTAGCAGTTATTTTAATAATTAAATCTCAAGAACAGACAATGTATTAAAGTAATGGCTATTAAAGAGAACAGGATATTTCTTATATTTGTCCAACAACCTCACAACACTCTTTGAACTCCATTTCAATAAACACAATTTCCAAGAGTTCTTCACAATTAATATTTTTTGTCTGTTTCCTCTTCACACAGCTTCTCCTACCTGTCTGATTGATATACAGATTGCCACATAACTAGTACAGAATGAACAATTTAGTAATCACTAGCTTTGTGCAAAACATCCTGAAAGTAGAAAGTAGGGCATGCTCTGTCTCCTGCTTTCTTACAAGATCTGTCTTGCACAAGATATTATGGCACGAGATTTAGTATGCGTGTGCCATCTTGCATGGATTTTCGATGTACCTTGTGCTGTGTAAAAACTGCTTTAGACAAATGTGGAATGCTACTGTTCATCAACACAGTGTCTTTAAAGACAAATATCACACTTTTCTCTGGGAATAAGTGACGACAGTGCCAGAGTTTGGAGGGCCACAGGTGCTACTTAATATAAAGGCTTCTGTCTACCTGGCACTTGAAATGCATTGCAGTGTTTAAAATACTAGTTTTTCTAGGAAACTATTAAACGTGCATCCAATGTGCTGATCTACAACAGAACATACACTTCTGACGAGGGCTGTTGAGTGCTTTCAAGATGTCACGCATATTAGAAAGACCATTTCAGAGTATTCCAAAATGGCTAAAAATAGCTTTCTCAAAGTGCCGTATCTAAGAATATAAGCATCACATACATACAAAAATACTCAAGGGTGCTGAATTGAACCTTCCTACAGACTTTCCATCAGTAAAATATTAGAGTTGGTACTGAAAGTCCCATAGGTACACGCAGAGCAATGAGAACACTGCATGCCAGTTCAGAGTCTTGCGTTCAGCAGCAATGTCACACTCAATGCGCATGGCAGTGTCGCCCTTACTGCTTCTCGATCTCAAATGTGGAAAAAAGCACTAGGTAGGCTTAAAGTAAGACCACTACAGTCAAACTCTCCATTCTGTGAAATACCATGGTTCCCCAAAAAATTGTTGTTATTTCGAGAGGGTTGCTATTCCCGCGGTCCTAGAAATAATAGTTGAATGTATTAGTGTGAGCCTGAGGATAAATATGATTATCATTTTGCTAATAGTAGCGATAAAAAAGTCACTGAATGCACAGCAGTATGCTAAAGACACGCTGTGGCTCCTTACGCCACATTTCCTGGCTGAGGGCCCAGGAGCCAGTTTCCAGCAAGTGAACACTCACTTGCACAAAGCTCTGGTTTCACACAAGTGCTTCCATCATGTCTCAACACTTCCATGGCACCCCTTCACATGATTAGTTGTTTATTGAATAATTTTGATAAGACACCAGCTTCTTACATGATGAAGTGTGTGCAATTTTGAGCTAAATTTTCAACAGTGGGCAAATCTGTTGCAGAATAACATACAGTGTTCACTTGATTTAATTCCTGATTGTATTTACACATGTACTAAGGCATGAGGCAGGCCAACAACGGTTGTGGCTCATGGGTTTCAGCTCAGATAGGGCTGCACAGTAACACTGAATATATTTAAGAGGGGGAAGGAGAGTGAGCTAAGGAACTACATAAAAATTTTTAAGTGTGAAAATAAGCTTCACAACATTCTACAGTTGTATGAAAGGGATTTGTTTCACAAAACAAAAAAGTAAAATATGTTGTTGGATTTTATGAAACTGAAAAGAAAATTAAAAATAAATTTATTAGACAGAGCTTTAACGAAGTTTAACAAAAATATAAACACTTCATCGAGTTTTCAACTAAATACTTGTACACAATCAACTGAATTTGATTAAAATTGTGAAATCAAAATTGCCTCGTGTCAATGGCCATACAATATAACAATATGCTCCAGTGGCGTGTAATGAATTTTTTTTACAGAGTAAGCAATATAATGGCCCCACAAAATTGAGCGTTTTAAATAACATTTGATAATGCCGGACTATGGTTCCATTTTCAAGTTCTACTCACAAACGCAACATCCAACTTTGCCTACCCTCCACAGCAACATCCAACTTTGCCTACCCTCCACATGTATTTACCATTTTATAATACCTAACATTAGTTATAAAAACGGAAACGAAATGAATGTAATAATAATTAAACTGAATATTATTTAGAGAGCATATTACAAATTATAAGAAAACTTCCATTTTCCCTAATACTTTCATTCACTTGCCAAGGAAAAATGAGGACTGAAGTATGCAACCAGAAAGACTGCTTACCATGCCAAAGGAACGCAGCAGGGTAACTTGCTTGCGAGTTCAATTCATCGCTAGTTGCTCCTGTTTGTGGAAATAAATACTAGATAGCAGCACTATGCGTGTATAGTACGGGAGTTACGAAAACTCTGTTTCTCGAATCAAAATGGGAAACTCAGATTGAAATGTGTTTAAATTGAAAGTTAAGGCAAAAACTATAACGGGTCAAACATTTCCAATATGTATAGGATGAGCATTGCTTACCTTGCGTCTATGGAATAAACGCCACTGATACTCTCTTAATATTTCCTTAAAGTACATGTAAAAAATCAATTGACATGACTGGATTACATAATGAAGAAACAAATGTTGCAATAAAATTTGACGTGTGCTCCTCTTGGATAACAACTGGTTAGGGCGCTGACTGCCCTCTCGGACCTTACGAGGTGGAGGGGAGTCAAACCCCAGAGTGACACGGAGCGTTAAGCTATCCCTTCCGGGCAGTCTTATTCTCCGTACCACAAGGGATGTCAATAAACAGGACACCAGCTGTCCCAATGAGAGTAAAATGCTCAATCGGAAACGAGAGGTGAATGAGTGGGGTGGTGAATGATCTAGCTTGAACTGACAGCGTTTATCCGCAGCGGTCTCGTTGGCTGTCGAGCGGGGATAAAGTTGGCTAGGGATTGTTCCGGGTGCTTTCTGGAAACTACCTTGGCAGGAATTCGAACCCTGATCGTCTTTCTGGATGCCAACATTATCATACAGAAGTTTGGGAGTACTTCTGTTCTCCGGAGGCGGGGGGTAGCGTAGCCCTAAAACACAGGGGCTGGTATCTGCTGTGGAAGCGCTGCTCAATTTCTTATCTCCCATGGTGGAGGCGTTGATATTTTCACGCGCCCCGGACTAAGTTAGGCTGGCCGTGACGCCAGAAGGTCACGAGGGTGCTGCTATCTTGAGGGTTGTTTGGAACTTCTTGGTCAGGCAGGTTACCATAGTATATTTTAAATAATTAATATTATTTCTTCGTTGGGGTTGCTCTGGCACGTTCCTTCTTGATTGGATGTGGAAGATCATAATTTCAGACGTGAAGTTCAGTTACGTAGATGACTCACCAATGTATGAAGTTTTTTAAATTTATTATTTCAAAGTCTCAGCAGCCAATGAATTTGATTTCGCCCTGCGCTTGGCGTGCTCAGATGGGGAGAAGTCTGCCTAGAGTGCGCATCTCAGTAACGCAGCATGCTGGCATGCATCCATCGGCCACCCTCCACAACAGCGAAGCTCCATCTGTAGAAATCACAATTGCTTTGGGTGGTTGAGGTGGCTGCTGCACTTGTATAACTCTTGGTTGCTCCTCTGGACTAGCACCTATTTTGCACGCGCTGCCTGAACGGGAGTTGAGCGCTCTCGTATCTGGGTCACATGACATCTGCTTTCTATCAGTGGCAGGTCAACAAGCTTTTAACTTTTCCCCTTCGCTCTCTCCCTTTCCCTTGGTTGTGTAGCGGTGGGGTGCCTGCTGCTTCATGGCGCAGCTGGAGTCTTCTCGTCTCGTCGCTTACCAAGGGGAGGAAAGCTTGGGAAAGGCTGTGCGGGAATAAGTCTTCTGGTATCGAACCTAGCACCTTCCTAGTTCGAGGGCAGATTCAAAAAGTTAAAGTTTAAACTTATTTATATTTTGGTTGCGTATAAAAAGCAAGAATTTCTTTTAAAAATTTATTTATTTATTCTCACTGGTCTGTCCTAGAGAATAAAAAATTCTAAAGGGGAGTCTACCTGAAAAGGGCATAACTATGCACAACGTTTACAAGTGTTAAGTCCCTATCTATGGGTTGCTAATGAGGTAAAGAATACATATGACACACACACTGAATGCATACATAATTCATGAGGCATCTTGACGTACCTTTGTATATAACATTTTGCATTTGCTTGAGATAAAATTCTTAGGTTATGTGAAACATTTTGTAAAAGAGATTTTTTTTTACGGTTACTTGTTACACATTTTTAGGTTATGCAAAACTTATTTTGCCTTAAAATCGACATAATTCACTTATGTTCACTCCTGACTACTTAGGTGTATGAACACAAGAATACTCTTAACCTACATTTCACAATATATTATGACACATGCATAGATTACACTTTCTTAAGGTTACAGTTGTACTAGCGTACTTCTTACACATGATACATTGAGTATATTCCCTTAGTATGGCAGGACGTTCACAACATAAATAAAGACTCACATTTTCTTACAGCTAGGAATTATGCACAACTTCTGCTCTCAGCAGGGGTGGTGTAAGCGATAGGCTCGTGCCTCCGTACACGAAACACATTGTACCTCAATCGCGTTGAGCGCACAGGGATTTGGTAATTAACGGCGCTCAGGTGTAATTACTCCTGTCATGAATGTGCATGTGGCATGGAATGAAACAACTTCTCTTAAACTATTCTTTCCCTTAACGTCTAGACAATCTATCATTTCCCTCATTAGGATTATAGCGGGATAGCAACAAAATGTTTATCCTACAAACTAGACAATTTTCACAAAATTTACATTGAGGTCATTTACAAGATTATCCTTAATTTCTAGGTTACAGTTTGTTTTATCAGTAAGTGACCTAAGCCTACTATTTACAACATGTGTAGCGTGAATTCCCCTTTTTACTTACAATTCACGTTTCCTAGTTTACTTACGCTTAGTGGCGTACATACGCAGCCTCTCTGGCTGGAGGGGACGAGAATAAATTTTCTCGTGGGTTAGGGAGTGTGGGGGTATCTGCCTCGCTCGAGTAGATATGCTTTTGTGAGCCTGTCTGATGGCTGTGCACATCCACTAGATGAGTTTTTGTTCTCATTGTGTTTTCGCTCCTTCTTCCTTTACACTCTCTAAACTTAATGGGGTTCACGCTACACAACTACATGCTCTCATTTACGCTTACTCTTTACTAGGGTTTTCCTTCAGGAAAAGAAAAAAAATTAAATATTGAATCCAGTACATTTTATATACAACTTTCGGTGGTGTTGCACTCCTCCTACTTTCCTTATGGGGGTTTCTCATTACATTAGTCAGGGGTTTCACATGTGTGAAAGAGAACATTTTTCATTTCGTAAAAAGAAAGGATAACATTCCATGGGTTTACGTGAGGTGCTCGTCCTCTACATGAACATTACACATTACTAGAGTGTTTCTTACGCTTAGGGTGCAACACTTTAAATTCTAAAAGAAATTTAAAAGATTGGGAATTTCCTGGGTGATGGTTACAGCGTGCTTTCAGTGACTTTTCGCTTAATACTCTTACTCAAATTACAGGATGTTCATTACTCAATGTTGCCAGACGCATTGCGAGGAATGACGAGGGTTGTTTTCAAGGTTGTGTTTACGGGCGTGCTGATAGGAAGTGTGATTGCGTAACTGAAGCCTAAGAGTGTTCACGGAACTTATTGGTGTGATGTTATGCTGTACAAGATATCAAACAAGAAAAATATAGATGTTACATTATTTAGCAAATGCTGACTTTACGTGAGCTCATGCGGAATTTTTCGGGGAATCTACGGACATGAACTTTCCAGTCCACAAAGGGGTTTGGAGTTACGTTAAAGTTTACCTCCACAAAATTATTTATTCTAGCAAGCTCGGGACCAATTCAATTTTGATAAAGAAAACAATTCCTTTTCATTACTGCCACTTTACGTGTGCCTATTACTAGGAGGTTGATTACGTTAATTGGGTCACTTATCTTTTCTGTCTGGCCTCTGTTCCTCCCAATACGGGTAATTATAATCCTCAACCTTGTAAAAAAAAACATTTTACAAAACAATTACAGGAGTACTGAAAATTTTCTCTCTTGAGGAACTGACGTAGTACTTTCGCTTGTAGTACTTCCTAACATTCAGGCTATGATTTTTATTATATTGAATTCGGATTGGTGCAACAACTGCATCTAGCCTTCCATATCACTTAAGCTTTAGGTTATTCCAGGTAGTTTACCTTGGGGTTCGAGGCACTATACCGCAGCAATCATTATTATTTCGAACCTACTCATTCGGGGGATTACATTGAACAGGCATGCTAGTCTTTACTGGCTGCATGCCAGGTACTCACTCTGTAGAAGCTGTAGAAGATGATGATGGCTGTGGAGGGTGGTGAAGTTTGGTGTGCTTATGCCTATTGTCCATTTCACGCTTAGATTGCGGTACAGGGCTTATGGTGCTCACTGTTGCCGGATTGCTTCAGCTTTGTGACATAACTGGCAAGCTGAGAAACCAATGGGCGGTGAAGGAAACAGTCTGATAAAGATAATTTTTATCTGTTTACCTTCCTGTCAACTCATAAAGGAATCCAATTGTGCGATTCAAAGCTAAGCGGCTCCTTTGAAACTGAAGCCTGTGTGATACCCTATCATTGTGATTGGACGGCGGGCATGGAACGAAAATGGCATTTTTTTAGGCTGGATAAAGATAACACATCAGGTAACAGTGCACACAGGAACAAGGACAGAGTTAACAACAGAAACCATGTGTTAGAAAGAGAGAGTGAATGTCCATTACACCACACACTGCAATCTAAGAGTGAGACGCTCTATAAGAGGTCGTCTTTGTTTCTGCGGCTCTGCGGCAGGGGAGGCAGGCCAGCGAAATGATGTAGGCGCCCACAATGGTGTCTCTCAATAGCTCCTAGGCATGTGACAAGTGCACCTGGCATGTAAGGGGACCACTTGTGACGTAGGCCTGGTAACGGACGGCAGTATGGGGCCAGCGTCCTGGGTTCGGGAACCTGCTGTTGTCATTCGGTTGCTCAACTCCTCTGCTTCTTGGTATGTGATCTCTCTGCGAGCATCACGGGTCTCTCTACCTAACCTTGTGACCTCTGCTTCTCGGAGTATGGCAGCTGCGGCGCGGATGAAATGTACTCGAACTGCATTCACGGTAGTGTCTCCCAGTGGCAGAGCTTTGCTTCCAGTGGCAAATTGCTCACGGGTGACCGGCAACTTGCACTCCCTAATTTCGCAGTTGTTGCATCTTTGCTCTCTCTCTCATGGGGCAACTCAGTGTCACTCTCTTGCTTTCCAGCCAGGGCCAATGGTCTGAAGTGGCTGGTCGCCAGGTTGACCAGCGGGTCCGTAGGTGGTGACGAGGACCGGGTTGACTCTTCACCTTTAGCTTGTCCACTCATACCATTATTGCCGGAGAAGGGGAAGGAAGGGTTGAATAGCAAGGGTTGCGTCCTATTGTCCCTATCCAGGATATGCACTGCTGATTCAGGGGGAAGTGTGGCCGGGACCGATCCTGGCAGGAGTGGAAATGCTGCCACGTCCAGGTACGATAGAACACGTGGTGATGCCCGCCGAGATTTAAACTGAACGTAGGTGCGTAAATCGCCTAATTGCGGAGCAGTCAGAGGGTCAAAATGAGATCTCTGGTACTGTAGCTGCAGGGGGTGCAAGTGGTAGAATGGGGGAGGGGGGCTATCGTTCCTACCGAGGTCCTGTGATGGCGATCAATTGTCGCGACGAGGAGGGGGACGCTTCGCCCACCTCGGTGGTGTATGGGGTACAAGTCGCACTCGAAGTTAACATGTGTAGTCGGGCTGCTGCTTCCTTAGGCTGGGCCAGTGTTTGATTGGGGTGGAGACGCGCTAACACACTCGGTGCCCGGAAGTCTGTCGTTCCTTTTCCCTTCTCCTGCCGGGTGGGGCAAGCTCCAAAGGAGTGCCATCCTTGGCAGTCCCAGCAAGAGGAGGGAGCGCTGAGGGGAGGTGGAGGCAGGGCATGAACTTCCAGCGCACAGAGGGGAGGAGATGTTCTCCTTTCCGGAGCTCACAGGGTTGGGCAATCCCTGCGGAATTGCCTGCTGTCGGTGCAATACCAACAAATTGACAAGGGGGCGGCGGAGGTCGGCAAGGATGAGTTGCGCCCTGCAGGTGGTCTGGAGGAGGGAGTTGGGCAGTTAGCCCTGGCACGTGCCATCGGCTCTTTCCTCTAAAGATGGCATTCATTCATTACTACATGTGTGAGTCAGACCTGTGTCTGGGCATGCGAGGAAGGGGCAAGGCCTGTTGCTTGTCTCTTCGGTATTTGAATTGCAGACGGCATGGTGTGCGCCTGTCAGACTTCCTAAGGAATCCAACATCGTGGAATACTGCAACTGGGTGCCACAGAGTGTTTACAACTACTCCCCGAAGTCGTAAACAAAAAACTTATCTCACCTGCAGGGAGTGGCAGATCAGATGCATGCTTCACACGTAAAACAGAAGGGGGGTGGGGAGTGACTGGTGAGGTCCAGCTCCCAAGGCTGAGCTATATGAAGCTGTTAGGCCCCACATTGGATGCCATTTGACGCACGCTCCTCTTGGATAACAAGTGGTTAGGGCGCTGACTGCCCTCTCACACCTTACAAGGTGGAGGGGAGACCAACCCCAGGGTGAGTCGGAGCGTTAAGCTATCCCTTCCGGGCAGTCTTATTCTTCGTACCACAAGGGATAAGAATAAACGGGACGCCAGCTGTCCCTATAAGGGTGAAATGCTCAATTAGAAACAAGAGGTGAGTGAGTGGGGTGGTGAATTACCTGGCTTGAACTCACAGGTTGAAGGGGATGATTGGGCCCACCTTCTCCACGAGGTGTCAAACCCCATGTGTACCAATGGCTAATGTTATATAAACACATATGTTTTAAATTCTAGTTTGTCCCAAAATGAATCTGCGAATTCTTCAGTTATCTATAACTATGCCAAACTCTCCGATTAATTCATATTTCAAAACCATATGTGTTGTATTACAAAGACTATTACGTTCCGGAATCATATTGCATAGTAAAATATGTACGAAATCAGTAACTAAAAATGCAATTCAAATTAAATGTAATTGCTAACTCCGAAGAAATATGCATATTTTCACACTACCGATCCCCTTCTTCCGCTCCCATCACTCAATCAGTCTTCTAGCTCAGACTCTCCACAACTGCTACCTAAGAAGGTTCTCCTCTGCCACTACTGACCTCCCTTCTTCCCTCCCACCGCCTCATCCATCAACCCAGCCCAGTTTCTCTACATCCTGTTTGCAAGAGAGCTACACATCCCTAGTGACCTGCTGTGTTGCCGACCGATAGAAGAGGAAGGTGCAGCCCCTCATTATTCCAGTGAATTATATATTTTGTTAGCATTCACAATTTTGCTCGACAGCTCCTCAGAATAAATAGTGACTCCGCCACGACCTCGTTGGCCGTCGAGCAAGGATAAAGTTGGCTAGGGATTGTTCCAGATGCGTTCGGTTAACTACCTTGGCAGGAATTCGAACCCTGATAGTCTTTCTGGATACCAACGTTATTGTACAGAAGTTTGGGAGTACTTCTGTTCTCGGGTGTCGAACCTGAAGTATTCTGCCAGATTTCAATTTTACGATACTTGATCGGCTGGAGGGTCCAGTGTGTCGGTAATGGGATACAATGTCTGTGTAGGGGTTGGTAAGACAAGGGTTTCCTCTGAGTCTGATTCTGTGTTCGGTTCACACCAACATAGCAAGTGCTTCAAGGGGGTTTCGTGGTCAGGAGGTATTATTATGCTGTAATCAATATGGTCGCTCTCGGGTTCACTAGAAACCAGTGTACTTGGGTTTGAGTTATTAATTATTTGATTTATTAATGCTTGTTTCATCATGGCGCGCTTCTCGCATTGCTTCTGACGGGTTCCGGATCCTTTGTGCTGTTTGCGCATTTAGCAGTGAAGTACAACAACTTAAATAAGGCTGTCAACAGGGGCTGCAGACGAGCAGTCCTGGGTGGGGCGAAATCTGCAGTCACTCCTGCGGACCTGCCGTTCACAAGGGCAAACCAAGTAACTAGATCTTGTGACTTGTATCTGCGGCGGGTGCCCTGGAATCTCAGGGATTGATCCTTTATCAGGCCCTATCTCCTGAGGGATACAGCACACTACACAGCCAGACAGAGAAGTGAGGTTAATTGGAAGTATTGCGCAACTGACTGATCTAACAGCACTGGAATTAGAGACAAAATTAATAAAGCAATAAAGAACAATGACAAAGGATTTAAAATTAAAATTATGGTAGTCGACACACCAAAGGGGTAAGTTTGTACTGCAATATTTTATTACGCTTAAATCAACACTTTAGTAGAGACCTGGCTAATGTAGTACACACTATAAGCTAGGTAAGAAATATTAAAATGTAAAAATATATTCATCTCAGTCAACAGGGGAAGGCGAGCCTGGGAAAAATTTATCTATTAAAAAAAATTAATTCTTGCCAAAAATTCCTAATTCATTAATAAACCAATGTATGCTATTTACAGCATGAGCAAAACAAGGGGCTCTATCCAGGGGGACGTAATCAACAACCTGTTACCACGGAGTCAAGGGAAGTTGACTAAGGTAAGGGTAGTGAATACAGGTGTGGGATTTACCAGTCGATGTGGAGAGCTGTCCCTGTGCGGTCAACTGAAGGAAGCCTTGTCCAAGCTGGGACTGGAGTGCTGGCGGCTTTCTTCAAGCTGCTGGCTGGAGGTCGAGGTTTGTGTCCTGCCTCGGGCTGCTGTGGTGAAGGAGGTTGAGCCCTGGGCGGGCTGCAGAGGAGAGGAGATAGTCTTCCGCAGACTAGGAAAGCTCGCGAACCTATGTGGCCGACGAGCCTGGCGTCTCTGCTGGACCACAGGGCTGTACTTCTATTTATATGAAAATTGCCCTGTATCAGAGATTCTCCGGGGGTGGGGGGTAGCGTAGCCATCCAACACAAGGGCTAGTTTATCTGCTGCAGGAGCGCCACTCACTTTCTTATCTCCTCTGGTGGAGGCGTTAACATTTTCATGCGCCCCAGACTAAGGCAGGTGGGCCATGACGCTAGGTCACAGGGGTGCTGCTATCTTGAGGGTGGTTTGGAACTTCTTGGCCAGGCAGGATAGCGTAGTATATTATTAATAATTAATATTATTTCTTCATCGGGGTTGCTCTGGCATGTTCCTTCTAGATTGGCTGTGGAAGATCATAATTTCAGACATGAAGTTAAGTTATGTAGATGACTTACCAAAGTATGAAGTCTTTTTATTATTATTTCCAAGTCTCAGTGGTCAATGAATTTGATTTCGCCTCATGCTTGGCGCGCTCAAATAGGGCGAAGTCGGCCGTAGAGTGCACCTCTCAGTAGTGCAGCATGCTGGCTTGCGTCAAATTCTTAAAGTTGACAAAATTGTTTTTGCCAACATTTCAAATCAAGTTTCAAGTAATTATTTCAGTACCATTTTATTAATAAATATAGACAAATGTACAAAACAAGAATTTTCATCGTTATTCACCTAAAGAAACATTTGACAAGCACTAGATATCCAGTGAACTAAACATTTTCACTTTGCTTAGATTTTCATTAAGTACTTAGATTTCTTGCTGAAGTCAAAATTAAAACATCTAATTTTTTATTTATCGCTGTGGTATACAAGATTATTAAAATTATGGTGCATGGATAGATCAGTTTTACTTTTGCACCATCCTTTTTGAATAATCCTGTACATAATAAATTTTTTGTGTCAAAACTTCACATCCATGGAGCCATTTGTGCTTGTCATGCACATCACAATTAAATTTTCGTTTGTCGGCTGCCTACTTTGAAGGCTGATTAATTATTGTTGTTTGTTTTAAATTTAATTTTTCTTCTATAGTGATAATTGAGAAAAAGAAATAGCTTGTAATCCCACCACATTTATTCTGTTCATGCTAAATTAAATCAAAAATAGTGAAAGTAGCATAGCTAAAAGCCTCTAAATGCTTCACTTCACACCTGAAATAGTGACCAGCTTGACAACTGCAAAGCCATATAAACGTGCGCTAGTTGCATGTCCCACGACTGCCCGTAGGGCTGGTAGCCTTGCAGTCCACATGTGCACGAAGGGCGAGACACCCCTCTTTCCCTGCTAACAACATTCCATGTCCCTGCCACCAACATTCAAATGCACTAGTGAGGTCAGATGGACTGACTCCTCCGCAGCCCAGCCAAGCTGCCCAACCTAGTGCTGTACAAGCTACATAAACATGTGTTGCTCAGTCGAGGTGATCAGCCTACAATCATTGGCAGAGTAGAACACTTGAAGCAATCCTTATAAGGTGTCTGGTGGCTGAGCCTCAGTGTGAGTGGAGTGATAGGGGACGGTCCGGATGATCTGAACAGTCAAGATGGCTGAACACGTCTTCCCAAAGGTTCTGGTTTTGAATGAGTGCGAGGGGAGCCCTCTCACACCTCATTTACCAAGACCAGTACAGAAACAGGAAACAAGAATTCCTGTGCACAAGCCGAGAACCCAGACGAATGGACGGTATTTACAGGTATCCCTAGTTATGACAAACCAGACTATTTTAAGTAGTGTATTTTTTTTCAAAATCTTAGTCACCATGTTAAGACTTGCACTCCTTACTTTTCAAAATCATTCTTGAGAAAAAATCTACAGGTGGTACATGAGTAAATATAAATATGGCAATCAACCTGTAAAGCGTTCATTTATGTCCCATACACTTTTAAATAAAAACTACAACTTCTAGTACAGAATATATACCTTCATTGTCAGACTGATCAGAGGCATAAGAGCCTATCAGAGACATCAGAACTCTGCTTGCTACTAGAGGCTTCTCATGAGAAAGCCTGGAGGAACCTTCCCATTCTGTATCACTGAATTCTCCTCCTTCCTGAATGTTTGGAGCTGGGGTTTTATCTTCACAAGTATCAGGAAATGCACCTGTTACAAACAAATACAAATTAATAAAAACACGACTATAAACAGTACATAAATAGTTATGTTCTATTCATTTTCATAGTAACAATATTCCTACCTACATGTACTGTGATTATTCTCAATGCAAAGCTAGAGTGTATAAAATTTCAAATATTTTTAATTCATTTAACCTAATTTATAAGTTAAGAAAAAGGATACTGCTGTAGAATTCTTTAATAGTGATGCATGATGAATTCCTGTACATTTAGGATGCGCACTTTACTCTACAACTTCGCCCCATTTTTGGAGACACTGTTCAGAATGGAGCAGAACACAAACCCTAAACAGTACTGAAAAGTACATTGGCACCGTCAAAAGATACTACAGAAATGTGATCCTAGCTAGTACTATTCACCCAGAATTGCCAAAAGTCGTCACACCAGCACCCCCCCCGCTGCAAGATTGTACTTTTGACCGAGCTGCGGCTCCCTCCAGCGAAGGTCACGATAGTACCAGAGCCCACCATTGGAGGGCAGCACCTATTTTGCCAGCGCCTGTGGTTGAGATAAGGGTTGATAAAACCACTCCAGCATCTTAGAATTCTCAACCCATACGGCCGAAGCTATAACACCCTGCACCCCTCGCCAAACAAACGCTCTAGAGAGAAGTATAAAATGGCTGGCATGGCCAACGCTCTTCAGTCTTTGCTTCTCCATCACCTTCTTCAGGGTCAGAGGTAGCCATCGAAGTGCGCGACCACTGGTACCGCCGGAGATTCCAACGGCTCTCTTGGAGCTGGAATCTCAGCCAGTAGGAAGACTACATGACTACGTCACCACTTCTTCAGCAGCTGCCGAATACACCACCATCTGCCGCCATTGCAGATACCTCCAGCAGCTTCCGGGAAGCTAAACCACCACTAGAGGTTCTGAAGACTGCTACATCCTCTAACACTCCCCCTGGTGAGCTATCAATTAAGACGTTAATTACGTTAACTAACCAGTAACTTTACTTTTAATCTTAATAAATTTCCTATTACATTCACTACCTTTTGCCCAAGTCGCCTTCACCTGGCTTATTACGTTAGGTTTAAAACTTCAGTTGCAAGTCATATTAACTTAGGAGGTAGTATGAAGCCACCGTGTTAATATACTTCTATAATAACGATGCATGACGCTTATGGTCTAATATGAATAAACAACTTCGCTTCATCCATATCCTTCATCTACAAGCAACAATGAACAGGGGTTGGAAGCATAGGATTTCTACCGGAGCACCCACAGGATTTTCCCTGAACCGAGGATAATTACAGACACGTCAGAATTCAAAGTTTCAACAATGTTGCCGGCCAGAAGTCATGCAAAGTGCTACCTCCCCTCAAGAAGATGTCAACAATCGATTCAATGATTGTCTTGTCGCCTACACCCCAAAGAAGTTCAAGGGCTCATCAAGAGATGTCACATGCCAACAATGGCTGCCCTTAGCTCCACTCAAGATGCATAGCAACCACCCTCCCCACCACCGAGCCAGCAAGCCCTCTGCTGAAGCAGAATATAATCCTGTGCAGAGGCTGGAATTGTGAGCTAATCGTCTGCTCTTCTGAGAGCCACATCAGCAGTTGGACAGATAGCTCCACAGCGCTTGCTTGCCGGAATCGTGAACAGCCACTGCCTATACCACATAGATCTTCGGCTCACCGCCGCCTACCGCAGTATATCAGAAGTCCTCCCCCTGGGAAAACTTCCAGAAGTAACTGCTACACTAGCCACTTGCCCCAGGCAACGGCAACTCCTGCTCCTTTCAGGACGTGGGCACCCTTAAGCCCCTTCAGGGCACACGTACGCAGAGAGGGAAAGTTGTCATTAGCTACCTAGTCAGAATTTCCCCCAGCCATAATAGAACTGGGTCACATTCACCTGGACAGCGTAGTTTACTACTTCCAGTCAACTCTGGGTAGATAGAGAAAATAGAGACCACCATGTCTTATTCCTAATGAAATAAACACATACTGATCCTAGCTGATCTCTCACTATCCCTTGAGTACTTCCAGACTACCATAATGAACACCTACATCCTGCAGAGTGGAGCAGGAGACCAGGTTTGCCAATACCAGTTGCCACTTAGTGTAAGACTACAAGTTCTTTCGGACGGGGGAATTCGTACGTCTGAACACACACCATTCCATGGTCACCCATTCTGTGCACCTGGTGTACCGAATGGTAGAGCCACAATCTCTAGTCATTCTCCTGCCTAAGAAACTAAGTGGATAGACCAACTTGCCACCATCCACCGCACCGTTTGTGTTGCCGGAGGGAGTGCTTGGTTGGCTCTGGGTAGAACTTGTCCGCTCAAGGAGAACACCCATCGAAGCTATTGGAGCGCCTCTGAGAGATCCCGCTCTTCAACCACCACACCATTTACGTTGCTGGTTGAGGAATAAAATTGTACTTGGCACCATTCTGGTTCGCCTAAATGGCACAACACTTCTAGACAGGGAATACACGTTGCCTGCTCCTATCATCCAGGATAAAATTTTGCACCCGATGCCCTTCAAGAGATAGAGGAAAGTGAACAAGAGAGAGGCAACTACTGCCATCCTACCTGGGGTTGCACCCAACCTATTAAGGCACTCTGCCAATCAACCCCATGGAAATGAGCTCAAGCAGCCCACCAGTCTGTGGGGCTTAACTCCATGGCTCCCTCCCCTTCTTTGCTTCAGCCTCTCCAGAAGGTTCCAGGGAGCCAGAGCCTGCACCCAGTGATAGCAGCCACTCGTCGAGGAGGAAGGGCACCAATCGGCCTTGAGTGTCCTTGATTCTCCATTCGCCACCATCTCAACCCGCAGAGAACGTCTAACAGCCCGTAGAGCAGCAGCCGGATCAGCAGCAGCAGTTCTTGGCACAGCAGTAATAACTCCAGCAAATAAAGCGCAGCCAGTAAACCTGCTCCATCCATCAGCCCCTAATTGTGTTTGAACATAAATCACAAGCCCCATATCCAGCACCTCAGCCAGTAACGAGGGCCGTCGTAAACTTTGTACCCAGCCGCCAGCCAACACGTCCCGTGTTAATTTCAGGATGGCCTGCTATACGCAAGTAGAATCAGCCAGAACCACCCTTAGTAAGTGCCCGTGGCCAGCACTGAGTACCCTGTTTTTGACTACGAGTATAATCACCCTGACCCAGATAGAATCACACATTAAGAACAGGATGTAACTCTTTCTTGGTGCATAACGTGGGGCATGACGCCTAGCAAATTGAGTAGCAGACAAAGAACCAGGCCAACACGATCCAGGGTTAACCAATCTAGCCTAACCGCCCGATCTAGCCAGACCACGGTCTTGGGGAAGTACTTTAAAACCTTGTGGTGCCACCTACTGAACTAGCTATGTTGACTAGCGAAGCCAGCTTGAACGAAGCCCAAGAGGCCACCATAATAATAGCAAATGACACACATTGTCATATAGCCACCTGCCCCGGAACCAGCATCCATTCTATCACATGCGCTCACTGCCAGGAGGTATTTCATTATCGGTGCCTAGGACGGACTGACGAAGTATGGTACATGGCTGGGCTAGGATTTAGATAACACAAATACGGGACACGCCAATCAGCCTACTGTAGTTGGAGCACCTCCATGAGCAGCTGCATTAATTTGGTCCACTGTATGATATGCGATCAGTCATTTCATCACAGTTGCATTGGCTGGCTGGAGGAACGAGTCACCCGCCCCAGTCTCGTCTATAGAAATGAGGTGTGCAGACAAGCCACCGAATACAGGCAGAGTAATCCCAGATACAGGATCAGTCCAACTACATCATGCTGTTCCAGCGAACTTCAACTGCCAGAATTCACAGGCTGCCCCCAAGAAGACCCAATGTCATTCACTGATGAATGTGAAGGGAACTGACTGAGCACTAGATTCCTGCCAAACAATGGGTCACGCGAACTAGCGAGCAACTTTGTGGAGGCGCCTTAGAGTAGTGGACAAAGTACTGTGAATTCATGACGGACTGGAGCTAGCCTTGCACTTGCATCGCTACCCAGTTTTCGGGTGAGGAAGTCGTTGCCCACCTAACCATTGAATTTGACAGGAAAACACAACACTCAGAAGAAGAGGCAGAGTTGTTTATTTGCTGCAAGGTGCAATTATACAGCAGAATATGCCCTACCGATGAAGAGAGCTGCGTAAGAAACATCACAAGAATGCTCCTCCAAAAACTTTGCAACTGATTGCAAATACCGAAGCCAACAACCAGAGAAGAGCTAGTCGAAAGAGCGCATGAAAGTGAACAAAATTACAGAGCGCAGGCCATCCTTGACAAGTCACATGAGAAGTGAGTGGAATAGGCGAAGCAGATGATAAGCGAGATATCACCACTCCTTCCCCTCCTGCACAGTCTTAGCCCGCTCTACCGCCTCCCAACCCTCCCTTGCCTAGATGCTGGTATTGTCCCAGGTGCCACTTTAACCGGGACTGCTCAGACAGATTGGCAGGCCAGGGGTGGGCAAGGGAAGGTGAAACCACAATGGCACCCGCCCCTCCTCCAGCATCCAAGAATGAAGCCAAGCCAAATCAGCCGAGAAATGTTGACACCGGAACAAAACGATATGCGGGCCTTCGTATCCAGAAGCAAAGGACCATGCATCCAAGAATACGCCCTCTCATCATCAGGTCAAAGAGATAAAGAAACAAGGGATCATTGAGCCATCGGATTAACCCTACAATTCTCCCGTCATACTGATACCAAAAAAGACGGCCAGCTGCACTTCTGAGTGAATTACAAGGATTTGAAACGACACCACGCATCCAATAGCACTGCCCACCATCAATCGTATCAACACGCTGAGAGACATTGGGGAGGCCAAAATCTTCAGCACCCTAGATATGCAATCGGGGTACTGGGAGATTGTAGTCCACTCAGACAGCCGAAAGTACACTGCATTTACCATGCCAGAATGGTAATACAGTTCGGCTTGAAGAACGCCCCCACAACATTAAAACAACTTATGTCAGCCGAAGTTCTTGCAGGCTACATAGGCCAATTTTGTTTAGTCTATCTAGACGACGCCACAGTTTACTCGAAGACCTGGGAAGAGCACTTTGGGCACATGCAGCAGGTACTAGAGCGCTGTAACTGCACAGACTCACTTGTAAACTATCAAAGAGTCATTTTGGCAGCCTAGGTTCGGTGAAACAAACAGCTTGTTCCCTCAAACTCCCTTTCCAAAACTCATCCTCCCTGGGTAAGAAAGTGAGTGAAGGAAACGTGACCGGAAGACTGCAACCACACTGAGAAGCAGAGGGTTACACGCATCCCGGCACCCCGACTGCTACCAAGGAAAAGGGAGAGAGAGAGAGAGAAGGAAAGGGAGAGAGAGAGAGAGAGAGAGAGAAGGAAAGGGAGAGAGAGAGAGAGAGAGAGAGAAGGAACGAGACGGAGAGGCCATTAACCCGCAGCAGATAGTAACCAGATGCCATGTGACCCAGATACAGGCACCCAGAGCTCAACAAGGCAGCGCTAGACACAGAGCAGGCACTCGCCAGAACCGCAACTCACTCAAGGCAGCGCGCACACAGAAGAGGCGCTAGCCTAGAAGTCCATCCAAAGGTCTACAATTGAGGCAACCACCTTCCAGACCTGAAGCAAAGTAGTAGAAGCAGAAGATGGGTCTATGTCGCTTCAGGAGGTGGCTGATTGACGCATGCCAACATGCTGCGCTATGCCAATGCGCACTCTACAGGCGATGTCACCCCATCTATGAGCAACCCACACTCAGGGGGAAGATATATAAGCAGCAAAATGAATTAAACGTATTGAGCACAGAGAGTCCACAAACCTGGGCAGCCGAATACATAGTTGTAAATTACCTACGTAATTACAATCCCCATTGCCCGCCTGAATTTCTGCATACAAAAGGCACTCCCACAAAATAAATAAATATTTGTGAAAGTCTACTACTCGTAGCTTAGCCCTGGATGAAGTTCCTACAGCCCCCAGAGATGGCAGCACCCCCGTGGCTTTGTGACGTCACGACCGGCCTGCCTCAAGAACAGACATTTTAATTTGTCGTCACCAAGTTGGGCAATAAGAAATGAGCGTCATTCCTGCACCCCAGACAACGCATCCCCTTGTTGGAAGGCTACGCTACCCCCTGCACTACAAAGAACTGCTGATATGAGAACATTTCATATAAATAGAGGTCCAGCTTCCAGCACCGGCAGAGAAGCCGGGCTCGCCGGCCGAAGAGCAGGTGAGCCCCTACTAGTCCACAAAGACTCTCCTCAGTCTGCAAAGACTTCCCTACCTCAGTCTGCAAAGACTCTCCTTACCCAGTCTGCAAGGACTCTCTTAGTCTGCCAAGACTTCCTCAGCTTGGAAAAGGCTCTCTTCAGTCTGCGAGGACTCTCTCTCCTCTCCACGACCTGCAACACGGCGCATCATCCACCCGCAGAATGTGAAGACTGCAGCCTCCATACAGCTTGCAAATGGCTCTCCTCAACCACGCCTGTTGACCGTGAGGACAACACTCCTTCGCCAAGTCAAATCTACTCCCCGACCCCGGTAACCTTTACCCCAGTCAACTTCTGTGACACCGTGGTAACAAGCCGGCACGTCTTAGTTTACTTCCTGATAAACTCCTGGCAAATTTTAGTACACTGTCAAAGTGCGTCTAATTTACCTTAGATTTTTGTCGGAGTAGATATTGGAAATTTCGAATATTTTATTCAGGCCCACCTTGGCCTATTTCTTAATTTACGTAAAACTGTGTAACCGATAAAGTGTTTAGCCAGTCAACTAATATATATTCCATTGTAACTTTATTTTTAGCAGGGACTCTCCAGTTTCCTTACCACGTAATAAATATTACGTCAACTCTAATTGTCTGTGTCCGTCTTTGTTTAGTTAGTCACCTATTATCCCAGAGTCTGTGTAAATCTTTGTATCAGGTATTTAACTCTCCTTGGAGGGATACTGTGTGATTTATGATATTCACGAGGGACCTGATGTATAGTAGAAAAGGTGGGACACAGAATAGGCAATGGCGTAAGGAACATCGCAGTCTATCGAGAGCTGAAATAGTTGACGCCACTGTGAGTATTACGTCAGAGGTCGAACCCCTGCCATAGAGTAAAACAGCTATCCCACGACCCATCTCGCCCTACGTTCCCCTTTATGTGTCCCCGTTGGATCACCATTTAGGTAGCTGTTGGCCCGGGTACCCTACAGGAGATTACGTAGCCCTAGTAGAGTAGTCACAGCTTACAGTACACGCTACCCCTGGGGACACCGCGCATAGCCAAACTTTTACAACGTCTAGCCTCATCAAACTCAACTCAGACAAGCTCATCCAGGTTAAAAAAACCCGGCATATACAGAGCTCCCAAGTTTTTGTGTCACAAAGCTAGCTTCCGGGAAGACAGTACTGGTTTGACTCCTGCAAAAGGCGGTCCCCAAGTCACGTGCGGCATCACCTTAGTTAGATTTCGTCCCCGCACGTTGACCCACTCGACCTGTTAAGATTTTCCCAGCCAGATCATACACCTCCACCTCCCTGATTGCATAATTACATAGTCACATCATATCCCTGGGATAGCTGGTATCCCACTTATTTTCAATCCTTATAGTAAAGCGGGTGGAACTCCCTGGGAGGGAATCCACCACCATCCACCTCACACTGGGGTTTGTCTCCCCTCATACCCGATGGTTCCCTACCACCAAGCAGCCCACTCAGTTAAATAACCCTTCCACGACCCATCAGGTTCAGAAAGTTAGCAATATCCGCCACGGTAGGCTTACTTGACATTCCGAGAGGGTGGTCAACGGCCTAACCACTACCTCACGAGGTAGGGCACACGTCAGAGTAACGGACTGAAAGACTTCAACTAGCACTTAAAGTACTTTGGGAAACTGATGAAAATCTGTGTTAAAGTCAGTCTCAAACAATGTACTATTTGATGCTTTAAGTAAATATACAAAATATTAGGAAAATTAATTTCACATTAACTTTTCAAAATCAGATAATAAAAGCAGCAATCAAAATATACTTCAGTAATTTATTTTTAAATTTAGGTCATGGCAATTTAAGCAATTTATGTTTTAAACTTATCAAATAAAAAATATTAAATCTACAAAGTCATGTATCACATTTCTCAGCATAATACAACTTTGCTCAATTCAGATAAGTATAAATTATTAATATGTATAGTTTTTTTAAAATCAGCACACCCTTATTTTATTGAAAGTAAAATTGAAACACTGCCAGTTCCCGGGTTATGAATGTCAGAATCATTGCTTTTAAGAGATTTTAAATACTGATATGACAAGGTGTAGCTGGAGTGTGACGCCAACAAAGCTGGTAATTCAGCGACCCGCAATACAAGCTGTAGATAATTTTTCTCTTAGAGTGCCTGTACTGCAGGCAGCCACAGTAGGGTGGGTGCTGCATATATATATATATATATATATATATATATATATATATATATATATATATATATATATATATATATATATATATATATATATATATATATATATATATATATATATATATATATATATATATCTTCCACACCCTTCCCTCTTCCCATAGATGATTATCTCACAGTAGGGTCGCATCTCCCTTTCTCCCTTTTTTACCTGGATTGACAATCTGTCTGTTTAGTACTTGGAATAAGAACTGCAACTGCTGACTCAAAACAGCAGAAGTTGAGCCTGTCGTACTCCAACATTGCCCCCCTATAATACTCAGTTTTAACGTCACGCATAAATGAAAATATTGGGTCTCAATATTGGCAAAAAGAAACTTAGTTCTTTCACAGAGATCTTCCTAGAGTTAAAAATCCATTAAAATGGATGAAATCCATTAAAAAAATGGTGGTGATATGATGAAAGTAATAAATATTATGTATAAATAAAACAGATAAATATATTTTTTTGTTGAATTTATTAATTACACATTAAATTGCTCAGTATTTGTAAACATCGCCGACCTTACTTTCTGTGCTTTGTGGTTAGGTTCTTGACAACTAGCAAATACGGCATTTGCAACTATTGAGCAAGGGAGATGATTGTAGTTGGCTGCTTATGTTGCAAAACCAGTTAAGAATGCCAAAAATTGTTAGTTTTAGATTGTGTCTCTGTAATTCTTGTAGCCAAGAAAGAAAAAAACTAACAGGTTTCTGCACTTCATTGTAAAAATGTTTTAGCTATGTAAGGAGTATTTTTATTTTATCATTATCAATAGTAAAATATTTACTAGTATTTTGTAGTTAGGTTGTGGATTTGAGTTGAAGAAATATTGAATGGAATGGGATTTAATTAAAATGTTATCTACAAATGAACAAAAGCTGAATGTGAGTATTAAAAATATTGTAAAACTCAAAATGCTAGTGAATGTTGACGCATGATGTCTTTTTAAATATTATTTATCAACTTCTACTCATCAGTGCAAACGAATGTGGGGCACTTGCAACGGGTTTGATTTGCCGCCACCACCAGCGAGATGTCAGACTGTTGTACCTACTAAGGCAGAGGACGGATGCTCCACGCCTGAAAAAATTATACACCGGCTGAGCCACCGAAGTTATACAATGAGGTTCACAGAGTACAGCAGCATGCCGCCAGATGCCACTACTAGTATGAGCACCGGGGCAGGAACCTGGATCCTGCGTCGGCCACTGACATCACTCTCACCATGGATCTAAGCACGCACTTTGCACCTGCTACCGCCTCTCCAAGAGAACCCCTCCCCCCCTATGGCAGATGCAGATGGAGAAAGCCGCTCGAGGAGTATAAATAATGGGACACTCCAGAGCTTGCGACCAGTCTTCAAGTATTTGACGTCTGTCTAGTACCTTGGTCCATCGCACACTCGTGGTGCTGAAGGCCTAACCTATCTCCTGAACTCTTCACCGCGCCTCTTGTAGGGCCGAAGATTCCTCTCTCGCACCATTCTACAGAAGAACCTACACAGTCAAGCTTAGGTCTTCTGTAACATTTGGACATGTACCGGTCCCTTCTGGACGAGCAGAATAGAGCAAGGGAAAGTTAAGTCAGTTTACAGCTATTTGAAATACTGCCTTTCCTTTAGCTTTGCGAAGGTTCTCGTAGGGTGTTTACCTTATGCAAGCCCTAGGGGATAGAGATGGTACCTTCACCATCCTTGTTAATTTTAGAAAAAAGATAAAAACATTGATTATTCTTACTTTCGAATATCACTTCAGTATCTCAGTAGCCATCGCCCGTAGACATCAGACCTAAACGAGGGGCAACAGGAGACCAGGGTTTTATTCTTCCCGTAACGACAGCTCACACCACCTACAAAACAACCTTGGATGGCCACCCATTCGCCGCACTAGTATGGTGAATGGTACAGTCTCGACACTAGGATGCTGTTCCTTGGGGGTTGGACTACCAGTATGGGGTTTGCCCTTCTCATCGCGCATTGGTGGTACCGAAAGGGGTACTTCCTCGGGTCTGGGGGAGCAACACCTCTGGGACACTCACTTCACCAGAGTTGGAAGGCCACCCGTTCTCTGTACCTAGTGTAGTGAATGGTAGAGCCACAGCACTAGAGACACATTCCTGTAGGATCGGCTTGTCAACTCAGAGGTTGCCTTCCTCATTGCGTACTAGTGGTACCGAAAGGAGTAGCTCTCTGGATCTGGGGAGACCAAACCCACTGGGAACTCACAGTGTTTGGACCACTGTTGATGTTACGCAGCTCGAATAACTCCTCATCCCAGTGCTGGAGTTTGAGAGTGAGATACGATGTGGTCAGCGGTCCCAGAACCCACACTGTTTACACGCTTACAGGTCGACTGCCTCACTCTGACCAGGTCTGATCCTAGATATTAATACTAATGCCATTTACCCACAGTGGTGGCATTCAAAAGAGAATGAAACGGGCAAGGAATACCTCTAAATCTTCCCGGGCTTAAATTCCTTCCTCACGGATTCCAGCTACTTAGTCCACGAGAGCACGCTGAAGTCCTCCATCGGCTCACCGCTCCAGCTCCATTCGCCATCATACCAGCTACTTCGAGCCACCAACCAAGATAGTCGACGGGTACCATCTGGTAGTTCAAGCTTTTCTCTATGGCACTGACAGTATCCACGGAAGGAACACCCCCTCTCACAGTGGGGCACCCAACTTGCCCAGCATGTCATCTGCCCATGTACCAAATACCACACTAGTCGATAGTAACTGTACCACAGAAACGACCTCTAGTACGTCTCACAACGAATCCACACCAATTCACCCACAGGGATCACGCTGCCCAGTCATACTAGAACAAACAAATCCACACACCTGCCAAGTGATCCTAGCTGGACCAGACTTTGTTCCCACATGACAGCCAACAAGGCCAGTTTTGTACACGGGCAAATCACCCATCCAGCACAGAGACTAAGTCGCACGCCACAAGGACGCAACTAGCCTAGCGTCCGACCTAAATCACTTGGGGCCAGTGACGGAACCAATCACTAGAGTCCATCACTTGTCAATGTTCTTGAACAGTTGTAGGTGTCTCGATAAAGTACAAGATTTATCGCACAAAAATTACTGTGGCATGACAATGTGTGTTACATGACAAGTGTACTCTTGTAAGGTTGTCCTTTCATCCTTTTTGTCAAATATTTTTGAATGTTTTCCACTTAAATAAGTACTGATTAAAAGAATGAATGAATTCCATTTAGTTTGAGTAAAATTCTTACAAAAACGACAGCTTCACGTTCTAATAATAATGCACACATATTTTTGCTGTAAAATTTATTTGACGAAATGAAAATATTCCATTGACGAGATTATGAAATTTTATTGATGAAATCAACTAATTTTATTTACCGTAAAAGTGGGGCCCTATCAATTGCTTTTCAGAACGTTTTTGGATAGTATCGAACAGCCTAAAATGGTATTTGTTCAAATTACTGGAAATTGCGTTGATTTCTTAAACTGGATATTAATTTTTGATACGGCAGTATAAAATACAAAGGTAGAATTATACACTGTTCATAACATTAACAATACCGTGTGCAAGTAATAAAATAAAATATAAAGGGAATATGTGTGTCACAAACATACAAACGCCAACAGCACTGCACATAAACAAGAACAATACTGGTCCAGCACAACTAAACGCTTCACCAACCTCAATAGCATTGACAGAGAAATATAAACTCTAAAAGGATGGGTAAGTTATTTCAACCAAACAGACTTAAATGGTGAGAAATGTGAATAAATATGTAGTATAAGTTATTTACTGGAATCTTCCTCATGTTCTTATAACTTAATACAATAGTATCAACAGCTGATACAGACTTCAAAATGATTTATTTTGCAATGTTATAATTTTAACTTTATAATTAATTTTTTTAATTAGAAGGACTGGGATGCCAAAGAAGAAAAAGAGTCCTTTATGTTAACAATGTTATTTTAAATATTTTTATGTATAGGTTCTTCAAAACCAAATGTAGGTTATCTATACATAGTATAAAACAAAGTTGCACAGCCACGTGTGTATGTATTCTGCTGATGTTTCTAAACTACTTGATGGATTTTGATGCTGTTTTCACCATAATTTAGAGAATTTTCTGAGGAAAGTTTTGGTATATAATACATTAACACAGTAACCATTTTTGTCTTTTAGGTATTCACTTACGAAAACTTTGTGAACAACACAGTACTAATCCTATATTAGTTCCCGTAAGCATTTAGTGTTGACGTGTAATGCATTTATGCGCTTCTAGCAAGCTCACTCTATCAAAAGACTTCACCCCATCTTGTAATGGAGGCGGGACACGTACCAACATGGACTTCATACATGTGATCTCAGCTTTTACTGTTCACCGCAACTCGCCCAAAAGTCGTCCCGTCAACACCCCTATCCGAAGATTTTACTGTCTACTAGATCGCCTGCTCCCTTCAGGATGGTTGCGTTAAGTCAAAATTGTGCCGCTGGAGGGCAGCATGAATCCCAGTGAAGCTCCACAGCATCCACGAGTGCACAAGGTTCAAGATTAGAGATGGGTTAATACATCATTTTCTTGATTCTCGATACCTATAATTTTCTTCATACCAAATTAAAATTGTCATGAACAAAAAACAACTTGGCCAAGAAAATTGCTCATTTTACTAGTGTCAACACACACTGAAACTGTATAAAACACCACATTACACTGGAAACAAATAGTGGCCAGCCTGTAACCCAAACATCCTTAACCAATGATAAACCAACACAGTTTCTTTTGATTCTATAGAATCATGTTTCCACAGTAAAAGCTGTAATCAAACTTTGAGGAAAAGGATAGCTCAGTACACACTTATTTTGCGATTTTGCAGTTTTTTAAATCATATTTTGTGGCAAGGAAATTACTGTAATATTAAATAAATATCAGAATTATCTGATACACCCACAGTGGCCTAGCCCACGGAATATGTGGACTAGGCCATGACAGATGTATCAGATAATTATGGTATTTTTCTGTGAATATTTAATAATGCAGTTGCAGCATAGCCTGCCAAATCCGCACGCTAAACCATGACAGGTATATCAGATAATCATCTATTTATTTTTGTGAATATTTAATAATGCAGTTGCATCAGATAATTATGGTATCTGTGAGATGTACAATAACTACTCAATTTGCTCGCTCGTGCCTATCGGCGCTTGTTTGCAACTCTCTACCTGCTTTTATTGTACCTGAAATATATACCATAAAAGTGATTAATAGGATAAAAGTGAATTAAATAAAAAATAAAAAATTTTGGTGAAGCATATAATCATGGTATGTATTGGATGTACAATAACTACACAAGTAGCTCATTCGTGCCTATCGGTGCTTGCTCACAACTCTTGACCTGTTTTTATTGTAGCTCAGTTATGTATCATAAAAGTAAACTATGTCAAAAATCATAATTGCGGTATTTATGGGTTACCTAAAAATACCTCAAGGTGCTCGCAGCTGTGTAAATATTTTTCTATGAATAAAATATGGTATATTATGGTACACTTGTACTTTTAAATGATGATAACTCATAAACCGTTCGTTCGTCCAATCTCGACCTGCGAAGGCTTTTTGGAATGCTTGCAGGAATCTTTCGAGAGCTCGCTGCCAGCCAAGATAATTATGGTACACATTAATAAGTTGCTGTTGATATCATACAAACCGTTGAACCTAGGTCAAATTTTATGTGCGTTCGAATGCCTGAAGGACACAGATAAAATTATGGTATCCTTTTTCGAATGTATCGTACAGATTCCGAAAGTTATGGTAAGCTCATTCCATAATTACGGCATGAGAAAATTGGTGTCAAATGCAAATTAAATTATGTTATGCTTTTCGAAATTATTGTATGCATTCCATAAGTTATAGTACACATTCTGAACATTATGGTACACTCATACCATAATTATGGCACAATCAAATATGAGTTAAAAATGTGATACTTAAGGATATTGTTGCGTGCTGCTTATACCAATATACCAAATACGACTACGACTCATCCTAACATGTTTCACTAACATAAGGAAACTACTCCAAGATATCTATAAGATGTGATCCTGTGGAGGGACTTGATGCTACTTGGTTTCCGGACTGTTCCTGACCTACCTTTCTCTCTCTACTACCTAGCATTAAAACCAGAGGAAGGAACAAACCTGGCATGTCGTTTTACGAGTGCACAGAGAATCGTTTCAACCCAAGTGGACGATTCCTGCACGTAAAACTATGAGTATTCAAAGCGGCCGTGTGACACGTCAGCCTCCCCTAAGCACCCGGCAGACAGTGTTGCCGCACCGCCGAAGATGGCAAAGAGCCACCGAACGCCTGAGACGATAATCTGAGCACATGAGGGTAGTTCTCCCACCCCGCTCCCTCCAGGCAGATGTCAGCACAGAGGCATATCACGCCTCCCACCCCGATCCGGCATGCACGTCAGTGAGCCCGATCTAAGGCAGTGCGTGGCCAAGGTCAGGAGTTATCGTCTCCAGTAGCTCGCCTCAACACTTTGTGTGCTGGGGCTCTCTAATGACTTAGGCCCTCACGGTCCTCTCCAAGAGCTTCTAGTTCTTCGACAACCACCAGTGTCTACAGTCACCACCCTCCAAAGGCTGAAGCCTTTGGAGGGTGGTGACTGGGTATACCTGGTATCGCCAGCAACCAGAAGCCTTCATCTGCAGAAGACATCAACCAGTTATTTAACACTTCCGTTGCCGATCATCCTGGGTCGACAACCACCACTACTTGCTGTTAGTGGCCATCCATTAGCTAGTGTCTCTTCTAGACAACCCGAAAGATCTAGTTGTAAAGTGTCTAGTTTCAATTATCCCTTGTACCTTAAGTAGTCATAGGAGCAAGTCACCTCCCCTCGTTAACTTGCATAGCCATACTTCCATATACGCTCTGCTTGGTTTTCGTACGAGTCACCCAGTAATTATTACTACAATAAATACTAGTTCTTTACCGTATCTGAGAGTAATTTTGTCCTAGGAGTAAAACTTTTCTTTAACTGAATATAGACTTCGGAAGGGGCATGCAAAGGACCGGGCTATTTACTACTGCAAACTAAGAGTAGGACAACAGACCCCCTTCAAGAGCCTGCCCATCGCCACACACACAACCTAATCTTTCGACGGCCACCCATTCTGTTTACCCTGGTAAACATAACGGTACAGCTTCAACTACTAAGTACACACCCCACCGAGGCGGGACAGCCAGCTAGGCGCTGACCAGGGCGCCTAGCTAAGGTGCTGGCAGGGGTATTTGCCTGGGTCTAGAGGCCCTACCTTTGTGGACTACACCCGGCAGTGGTAGGAAAACGGTCTTAAGACCCGCAGCTATAGGTTCAAGTACTTGTTACCTACACTGTGGAGTTAGGGAGTGCACCATCAGTCTTACATTTAGTCAGGGGTTCGTCAACTGCTTGCTGCTACTGAGGGGTATTGAGTGTTGTTCTACTTCTAAGCCATTCAACATCAGACAAGGGGCTCAGAGAGAGAGATAAAGAAGGCGGAGTTCAGTATTGCCAAGCAGGTGTGTGTAGCCAACCTCGTCGCTCTGAGTATCGAGATCCCACGGGGCAAGCTCAAGCCACTCGACATGTGGCCAGATTGACTTCTCCCATCGGGAACTTTGTGTAATTTTCAAACCCTACTAGGACAGTCCGTGGTTCGGACTCTAGTCACTGAACGTGACACCAGTGGGATCGCCAGCACCTGACCGACCACTACCGCAGCTCCACCACCAATGAGACTTGGAAGACGACAGAGATCAACTGGACATCCTACAGCATCTCCGCTGCTTCGCAGAAACAGAACACAAAGAACTCTGGTAAGTCGGCGTTGCCCAAGAGGGCTAGTGTTCCGGTCCGCCATATTGCCAGACCGGCGGAACCGGACTTTGTACCTAGCCGACAGCCAACGCGATTAACCTTAGTGTCCAGTATAAGGTTCAACTAAGTCACCTAGATTACGTGTGCGACTAACATAGCGTCATCCCAAAAGACACTTGAGACAGTTAAGCGATACACATCAATATTCTCTTGCGATACTTAATACTATAAAGAATCAAGGGTATCTAGATATTGAGGGTCCAATCTCTATTCCAATTATGTCATCACCTCCATGCCAAGCAGATAAGGATCCAGGCACCCATGTGTGACGTCAGAGCTTCCAACCTCCTAGAAGCGGGGATGACTTCCCCTTTCACCTTTCTAAGAGCCAACAAGCTGGGATTTTTTTAGTATATATAGGCATTCCAGGGCTGGCCTTGGGGTAGATTGCTGCATCTCTCCACAGTGAAGGCCTGAGATGACAGCCAGGGCAAGTGCAGTGCCTACCCTCTCTCTCCTCTGCTGAGAAGGCTTGGAGATATCTGCAAGGGTGTGCCTGCACTAGACCCCCACACCGTGCCACTGATCGTGGGTTACTAGTGGCCATAGACTGTCTTCGACAGCTTCGGAGGACCACTGCCTTCCAGAGGGTCTTCCACCTCTTCAGCCACTCCAGTAAGCTCCTGAGGGCCGCCGATGCCAACCAGAGGGTCCTGACGACATAGTTTTCTACCTCACCCTCTTATTCCTTGTAATCTACCCAGCTACATTCATGTCATGGCGACGACGTCTCTTCTGGACATCCCCCTTAAGGCTCTAGCCAAACCTCTGTCCTCACCCTCTTGGTGAAGACCTCCTTATTGTCAATTAGGTCCCTTCAGGAAAATCCCTTTCTAATTCAAATAGAATTAATCAATTTCGCAAATTAAATTTTTCTTTTGCCAGTTATATTTACATACTAATCATCATGTCATTTCATTTATCCAGGTTGTCTTCGCCTGGCCTTAATGTGAAGCCAACCTCTGTTATTTTTAATTTAAATTATTTTAATATTAAATTTTATTTCAGTAGTGTGTAGAACCATGTTTTACATAAATGTATAATAAACATACGTTATTTTAATCCTATTTCTTTTCGTGTTATCAGTCTTAGGTTGGAAACCCCATTTAGACCCTTATCATGCTCTAGCTTTGCACTTTTCTGTATTTAAGGTAAAACCAATTGCTGCGCAAAATAATGCCACAAAGGCAAATACACATCTTAAGAGGCAAGAGGAGGTCTGCCAGTAGTAGATCTTCGGGATTGCCCAAAACACAGTATTAACTCTCCCGCTTCTGGACTCAAGCGTGTCAAATAGTCTCCTACCCTGCTATCGCTGGAGAACGGCCAGGTTGGGGAGCAAACTATTTTGGCCACTTGACCCGCAGTGGAAACTCACCTAGACAATATTGTATAAAACAATGCATTATATCCAAGGCTCTATTTCACCACTGGCGACGGACGATAGTTCCATCCATCGCTGTTTACAGCTGGACACGGAACACCAGGGTGAGATATTACGTTGTAAACCAGTATGTCTAGAAGAACATGGTAGAGACGTAATCAGTCACTGGCTTCGCCTTAAGTAGTTCATTTTATTAAATGCCTTACATGAGGAAAGGAGAGCGCAAACATAAATTAAAATAAATTTTGAAAAAGCTCGAAAGAGATACAGCAAATTTACCTACTCCTAAGGTAGAAAAGGAAAATCCTTTGTTTTTACCACCCACCAGAGTATCACCCAGATCACGTCTGGAACATTTATTAATTGTTCATTTTGGTGAAGCTATCTTGGGATTTGATCTACATTTAGAACTTGAATCCCACACCACAAACCTTCCTAGTACAATGCAGGAGTCCCTTAGTAGTACAAGCACAGCTCCACCGCACATCCCCGCAACGAGCCAGCCGGCAAGGAGGAGCATGCAGATGCCCCACTTTCAACAGGTAAAACGTCAGAAAAGTGCAATTGCAGTGACACCCGACTTTGTGCCTACACGAAAACCTACCCGACCTACTCTTTACACCTAAGCAAACGTAATTCCTGGCAATGTTCCTCGCTACAATGGCCTCACGATGGTTAAGTCCTCCTCTTGCACTAAAACAAGGTCAGCTTATCGTAGAACGTTAAATGTAAAGTTGGTTGCAGGGGTTGAAATCCCCAGTTTCTAGGCCAGAAAGAGCACTCATAAATTACCTAATCAGTGAACTTTTCCCAACGCACTATTTAAGAGGGCTTGTGTTCGAACCCCAGCGATGCCAGGACATACCTGCTACGACCCTTCCTCCTTATAGGTTGACCTTGCGTAAAGAGGTTTCTCTCCTTGTTTCCTAACTAAGGGCCAAAGAGACCCAAGTAGCTACCATTTATTGGCGCCTGACATGGGGCATATTGTCCTCACCGACGTCATGAAATCATATTTGATTATAATATACTATCTACCAAAAAGTAATTGGGCACCCGTGAAGATAGGTAATTCCGTACGGCAGTTGAATTGTGTTTCACGACCTTCAGCTTAGGACCGCTGGTGTTTCTCTGCGGTAGCATGAATACAGAGACCTATTGTAACATTCTGGGTAATGAAATACTCCCACCATTGTGGCATTTTTATGGAATGGACCCCTGTTACTTCCAGGATGACAATGCCAGGTGCCATGTTTTAAGGGCTACTAAGCAGTGGTACGCAGACAACAATGTTTGCCAATTGGACTGGTCTGCCCAGAGCCCCGACCTCAACCCTATAGAACATCTTTGGGATGAATTGGATCACCGGGTGAGGGCTCATCAGGTGCGGCCAAAATCCATTGCTCAACTCATGGAATGGTTGCAAGAGGAATGGTGATGAATCCCCGTGGATGTCCAGCACACACTCGTAGAGAGCATGCCAGACAGGGTGGCTGCTGTTATAGCTGCAAGAGATGCCCCTACGAGATTCTAACAGGGTGACAACTACCGAGCAAACATTGTGAACAGGTGCCCAATTACTTTTTGGTAGACACTGTAGAATCTCCAGAGGAGCAAGCTTCAGTGTATATACTTACTGTAAACCTAAATAACGCCATATTTGTAAATCACACCCAAGCGAGGCCGGGGCAGGTTGCTAGTTCAAAATAAAATAGGTTCGAATAGAAATCAAGTTCACAAACAAGGACATGTTGGACGAGCAACTTGGTACACTGAATGTTGGTGCATGCACATGCACAAGGTTAAGAGATGGAGTCCAACCTGTGCCTGGGAACGTGATCAGACGTCCTCTACGCAACAGCTTCTCTTCCTCTGCCAC
Source organism: Dryococelus australis (assembly GCA_029891345.1). Lineage (NCBI taxonomy): Eukaryota > Metazoa > Arthropoda > Insecta > Phasmatodea > Phasmatidae > Dryococelus > Dryococelus australis. The sequence goes on along the minus strand of CM056995.1, from coordinate 96,925,707 downwards.
TTGAGCATTCCAGGCCTCCATCTCCTCTCCACTATGATTATCAGCTTCACCATCACCATCTGCTGCTGGCCTCTTTTTCCTGTAGTGACCATGCATTCTGTTCCAAACACCTGCAAACATTACAGATCACAAGTAAAGCGTGCATATACACACTGTATTGAAGTGTGTGCACTGTAATTTCCTCAAGAATGAAATAACAAGCCTTATAAGATAGATAAATGTAAGAACTGCCTACTTGCAGCACTGCTATTACAGAAGTAAACCTAATTTCCATCATAAGCTTATTTTACTTTAATTTTTGTATGGAAAATGTCAGGGAAAATGCTGCTAGATAACTAATAACAGACAATCTGTAACGTGGCAGTTGTCAAAAATGACAACTGGACATAACAACCACAGTACACTTCCACGGTAGAGCATGAGACAAAGGCACTGTGTTCTAATAAAAAAAATGAATTCCCGCCTTGGAATAATTACTCAGTTTCATTTAAAATCGACCAAACCCAGTTTCACACTCTTGAATTAACGTAGAAGGACAAACAGTCACTTTTACCAAGACAAAATGACTAGAACAGCACTGCAATAGTTAATAAGTTAGTTCACATTGAAAACTCGCCTCACGAGAAAATTTGTAAAGGCAGGAGGGAAAAACTTTCCTTCCTGGCACCCTAACGACCTCCCACACCAGCAGAAAGAATTTTGTGGGAGAGAGTTCTTATGCTAAAATTACTCGAAGTTAAAGCTGAAAATAAAAAAAGAAATTTCTTTCACGGGCGCATACTGGTGGGGGATATATCGGTCCGTCTCTATGTTGCTTCTTCAAAGTCTGTTTATTATTTGCTATACGGTCCCTGGCTATGTTACCAAAATAGAACTTGGCTGGGTCTCAAATCCCCTCTACACGGTGTGTGTGTCTCTCTCCACTCCTCGCATCAAATATGGAAATCCTCTGCACGAACTCCTACTATTGGCTAGATCCAACTACGTCGCAGCTAACTTCTAGAACAAAAACTGCTTACAAAAAGAAAACTGCATACGATGTCGAAAAAAACTTTTATCTCTGAATGTTACACAACCTCACTATGATTTCAGAAACGGCAAACACATTATTGATAAACCCTCGAACATGGCCACAGACTTCAAACACTAATAAGCTATTCCCATTCCGAGTGGCCCCCAAAAAAAAAAATATTACACTCACTTGCAAAAGAGAAAGGAAATTTAACCAAAAGTCAGATTTACAATTATTACCAAAAACAATTAAAAAATACAAAACTGCAGTGTTACAATTCTTAAAAATGAAACTGAAGAAAGCAAAATACTTGCAGGTTATTACTTGCAGATAAATGAGTTAACATTTACTGAAGTATGTGAATTCTACACACACATGCATAATTGTGATTTTCTGATATTAACAGATACTTTAAGCAATGAGTGTTGTTCACACACTTGGTCTGCCAAGTATCTTGTTACTAGAAAATCTATTGATCATAAGGTAAATTAGAATGAAACTGGAAAATAAACACAAAACATTAAACAGTATGTGTCAGGTTAAATACTTATCAAGATGTGAGGGTGCAGGGGTAGTTGATTATAAATTGGAGGCAACCTGCATTCGGTGGTGAACCAATGGGCTATTTCCTGGCACCATACATAATTATGCAATTATGTTTGATGGTGTAAGACCCTTATCACTTGTGTAGCAGGTGTCTGTCTTGGTTCTGAGATGCTGCATATACTGCAAATGATTTCTCCTTCTGCACTTTATGTTGCAATTACCTTGTGCCTGTTTTGCATCTATTCTGTGATTTTTCATTCTTTATTTGACAGCATTAATGGAGAGACCAATATTCTATGTGCCATTTAGTGTGGTACTCTTGTTTATTCCTCTCTTTCCATCTGTACTTTTTTTAGGAAAAAAGTTTCTTCTTTATTTATGGCAAAGATTACCATCCCCACCTTTTTTATTTAGTACAACAAAATGATCTTCAAAATGTAAATACAGTCTTCATGTGGCAGTATTGTTGGCATCCATGTTTAGCAGTAATATAACCAAAACTAATTTAATAAAAAAAGGAAACAAAAGTGTGATTGAATAAGAGTACAGTAGTAATATGAGCCCTGAGCACCCGCCGTTAGTTAGCAGATTAGGACCAACCAAGAAAGAAGATATGTCGAGCATGACAAATTTCGCCCACACTGGCAAGCACCCGTAACCTTTATTTTGACCTGTCCTGTTAAATTATTTTCGGCAGTACAAGAGGTCGCCAGGGTGCCCAGGAGGGGAAATTACTAGGGATGGGCAGATGCCAATACCGGTACAGATTGACCGGTCAATACCACGACCATCGCATCAGCGGCATCTGAACATTATTTGCAGATTATTATTCACAGATTAGTAGCACTAATTTAATTAACACAATGTCAAATAAACCCGCAGGCTACATCTCGTAAAGCATTGATTTACCGCATCCATCAATCAGATATTCTGTCCGAAAACTAAAATATATTTGGAACAATTGTTTTTCAATTATTTGTTCCCATTCTTTATGTTTTACAGCATTTCCTGTTGGTACATTTGCCAAATATTATGTGTATCATTCGTTTTTGGACACTACAAGAATGCAAAACAATGCTGATAATTGACAACTGGTGTTATCGATATAGTATTGATTACACCCCGCAAGGGGTTTTTGCATTATACTTTCTTCTTACATTTTTACTGCATATGTAGGTTGGCGACAATTAAAACGAATTGAACCCTGTATGACACTGTATTCAACAATCTGTGGTGATGATATTGTAAATGGAGGTGTGGCAGTATTTTGATGGGCACAGTTCTTACTGGAAAACAACTGATGGCTGCGGTTTTGGTTAGAATGTTAAAGATCTGAATCAGATTCAACAAGTAACAATTGACAAAAATCTTTGCAAATAAATCAGTTGTCATTTTAACCATGGGATTGAGCATGGCCCAGCCGACGAAGGAACATTAGGCGAAAATATTAATATTAAAAATTTTTTTTTCCTCAATTTTAAGAGAATATTTAATATTAAATTGATTTCAGTAAGTTGTTTTTAATTACATCTTTAGGCTGTTGGTCTAAACAAACATACATATTAAGGTTATATAAGCTATTTCTCATATCTAAAATCCAAGTTTGTATCATATTACCTAAAGTTTTGAAAGTATATTTAATGAACTCAGTTTGTAATGAATGCTGTATTGGTAACAGTTTTTGCTTGACTGTTCAGTCACTTATTTGACCAGTTAAATTGTCTATCTTATCATTTATTACTAATGTTAATGATTCTGTGACACTGTTATAGTAACCTGCCTGGTTTGTATCACTAACAGTTTATGTCTTTGCATTGTTAAGAATAAAAACTGTTTTAACTTAAATAAATTTTGTAAAAAATTATTTGACTTTTTTTTTTTCTCTTATTAGCGCTTTATTACCAAGCCTCATGTTTCTGCCAAGCGAGTGAACCTGTAGCATTGCGTTTGTACAGGGTTTTATTGCTTTTTTAAAATGATTTTTCAGGTTCACTTTTGGTTAAATTTTGCAGTTTATTTTGTTACTGAGTATATTTTGTCCACATTTTTCCTTTCATGCCATGGTTTAGAAGTAAGGGCTTTATCAGTTTTAATGTGAGGCTGTAATACGAATGTTATCTGTACTGCGTGGCACTTTTGGCTCTCAGGCTTCTGAGCGAGGTGACGAAACTTTTAAGATTAAACTTATTTCTAAAATCGCATGCCATCAGCACTTTAATCTTATGCTGCAGTAGCGTGAGAGAAGGGAACAGCCAATAGGAGGCCATGAGCCCCGGCCAAATGTGTATTTTTAGCTTTTGTAGGAGAGTGGGGAGGTAGCTGCGAGTGTCGAGGTGCGTGTGGCTAACCCTGGACTCTGCCACATTATTTTAACAACCACAGAGAGGCAGAGAGCAGAACGAACTTTGCCTGCACCCACAAGTGCCGCAACCAGAACTTTTCTTTGTTAACTTAAAACTTTTCTTGATTAACAACTACTTTTTGGACTACAACCACTCTCTTTGAAATTCTTCCCATGGGTGCAGGAGGTTGTTAGGTCCAGAGAGGGATGGTATTCTTTTTCCTCCCCCTCGTCTTCACAAATTTTCATCGCTAGGAGATATAAATTTTCAACTTAAATGTGACTGCTGCTGTGATTGTGTACCTGAGTGAATACAGAAGAGAGGCGTGATGTGACGAGTTCCATTGTACTGATGTGTTTGTTGTACTCTGAATCGCCTAGAATAAAATTGGCAAAAATTCAAAATTAATCAATCATCTTTTAATTTTACTACAACTAATTTAAAGTGTACATTTTTTCAGATGAATGCTAGCCACAGCAAAACTGTTTATCTTTGAATGAAGTGTTTGTATTGGAGTGTAGCAAGTTGATGCTAAGCTACAAACCGAGTTGTAACTTCCAGTTGCTGAATTTGTTGTCTGCAACATTACAATATGTACCATCAAACCTACGTACTTCTAAAAAAACAAAACCTGGGATCATTGTGTTTTGTGCTTGGGTACTCTACTACACATTTGGGTTGGTGTAGAAATATTTGTTTATGAACATGAAGATTTAAAGTTAACGCTGTAACAACATTATAATCTGGTATTTCTACCCACTTATTAATTTTTATTTTATTTCCACTGCAAATTTATTGTCTATATTGATTATTTGTATGACAGTTCTATTGGCAGAATTCTTTGTTATTTAGTTACTCTATCTATGCTCTTGTAATGTTTTGAAAATGTTTATTTCAATGTTTTCGTCATTAATTGCAGTATTAGAGTTGAGTATGGCCACAGAATGTAATGTTTTCACAACTGTTAAATTAACTTAATGCTTCAATGCAGCATTTTAATATAGTGATGTTGAACAGACTGCTAAAATAAATCTATTTAAATGTAAACATCAGTCAACAACTGGCAGCATAGTACAACATGTAATATGATACAAGGGTATTTTTTGAAGTGCTTAACCTATTGTGATATAAAAAATTCAAACTGGACTGTGTTGAGAAATGATCTCTGTTCTTGGAACTTTTAAGCTGGCATATTCAATTTTGAAGCTCATCGAAAATGAAAAATTGTTATTAATGTTGGATCCTAAACTCAAGATTTATTCAGGGCATTATTTTAGACTGACGGTGTGCACATGGCGTAAGAGAAGAATGCCCTGGTAATTAATTAGCAAAAAAAGGCTCTCTGAATTTCTGCATGTCCTGTCTAATGCAATTAAATTTGAAGCATGCCGCTTATACTACTAATAGATTACAATTTTGACTCACTGCTTTTTACGTAAAGTATACACTTACTTTAACCTACGTAAGAGTTGTCTACTTCAACCACCCACGTGTTGTGCATGCAATACTTTGCACATACATTCTCGGGTGTTTAAATCTCCCGGGTGCTCGAGTGCGTGGCTACAAGGTTATGCAACCAGCGGGCATGCAGCCCCCCCCCCCCCACCGCAGTGCCAAGCACTGCCAAAGATACATGAACCAAGGAACGCTGACAAGAGGGTTCCTACCTCCCATGCCAACCTCACAGCAGAAGGACATCACATGCCTTCCCCTCACCCTGCTGTGGAAGGCCTAGACTTTAACACTATATAAGTCAGTGCACAGCGGGGCTCCAACAGTCATTCTTGCATCCTCTCTCACGACATCCAGAGCACTGCTCAGTGCTGGGACCTCCAGAGATCTACCAAGTCTTAAGTACACCCCCAGCAGCTGCTTTCAACAACGATGACCAGTCATCCAACAAACGGCGAACACTGTAACATTCGTTAACTTCACTCTGTCTCTTCTACACACCCACTTTCTTAATTACAGTTTAGTAGTAAAGTATTTTCACGTCTAGAACAATCTTTCTCTTTTTAATCTAGGACCAGGTTGCCTACACCTGGCTAACGTAGGTAACCTTCAGCACCACACTGTTTGGTAGGAGGTAGTACGAGTCACGTGTTTATTGATTTTTCAATAAATATAATTTTGTTCTCTATCCTTATACTTTTTTCATTTACAGAGTACCTCTCTATTTCGCCCGCTAGGAACAATTCATGCTGTGCACTGCTGACAGGAACAGAGTATTTTTCTAAAACCGAATTAGCTTTAACTACGGGCCCTCTTCAGGAGTCCCGTCAGTCTGAAAACACACTAATTAGACGGCCGCCTGCTTCTTCCCAACCACCCAAGCACTGGCAGTGCTGAAGGGGAGGAACAGAGGAGCCACAACCACTAGGAATACCTTCATCCAAGGAGGAACAGCCAGTCCAGGTTATTCCCTTGCTTCGAGCACTGATATTGCTGGAGTAACTATAGAGCCTGAGTCTTGCCGTTCAACCTTGCCTGAATTCACATCCAGTAGAGGTATTGGTGGTCCAAACAGCTCAACATCTCTGATCAGCCTGCCAAGTGTGGGAGATCAGTGATATTTGTATACTTTCCACCATATATTCGCACCAGCCAAGAATACCACACAGTTCTAAGAGGACTGGTTTACAGGACTGAGGCTAGGTACAGCCTGGCCAATCTCAGGTTCTGGAGCCAGGAATCTGCTGCCTGGAATAGTCAATAAGGTGTGAGGCAACCCAGTATCAATTGAGTTGAGACCAAGGACCGAAACCTCAGCTTCATCAGCATCACGGAGGTCATTTGAGTAAGTCAGTAGCTAACACCTCTCATCAGCTACCGACAAACCTGTACATAACCGCGCACTTGGTCTACCGCATCAAATCTCGATGACCGCGCCACACAGTCAATAGCCAGGCACGAGTCAAATTACTATCATCAACTACTAGAACTTCTTTCTCCAGAAGAATTACAGTTACAGGTAAGTAAAACTGAGATAAGTTGCAGATGGCAGCAGCACAATATAATGTGATTTCTCTAATACAGTCCTCAAGAATTCTGCATTAATATTTCTCTGTAACTTTCCTTGTAAAATTTATCCAAACTTCCTTCAGAAGTAGAGATCTAATGGATCTACCAAAATATTTTATAAATCTGAGAAGCCGCAGCACGAAAAGGTATTTACTGATTAATGGAGCAGAGCCAAGTGAAATATTTTTTTTTTTATTGGACATTGAATAATATTTTCCCTAGTGTGAAAAGACTACTTTAAGTTGCCAAATGTCAAATTTTATTATTATTATATTCTGAGGTGAGCATTTGAATGTGAGCTACGTGTATTCTTATATCATGATGCGTGACGTCTGCACTTTTATGTAGCGAACTCTACTTGTGACTGCGTCCCATCTTAGAATGCAATAATCCTTATGGGGCAGACCAAAACTAATGTTGGAGGAAGAAAAAGGCAAGCGCCTTGGGAACAGCCCACATGTTAAGACTTGAACATGTGATCCTTCCATGCGAAGCTACACGTCACAAAGCAGTCAACAGCGTCACCCCTCTGCTACAGTTTTAATCGCCCGCTACTCCAGGACGGCAGTGGTATTTCACAATTCCGCCACTGGAGAGCAAAGCGCCACCCGCTGGAGCATTAACTGCCTCCAAGATGCGTGGGCTGGCCAGATCACATCACCTCTCAGTCTCACGGCAAGCACCGCAGAGATAAGAATCCAGTCACCCAAGCGTGAATTCACGAGACCAAACCCCCAAGAGGGCGGAGCTTGCTTTCCTCTCACCCTTCTGAGCACCTCCAAGCTGGGAGAATCACTATATGAGGATTTCCAGAACATGGCATCAGAGCAGTCTGCTGCACCTACACTGCTGTTATGGCCACTGGAAGGTGTCACAGGAAGGGTAAGCGCTAGCCCCCATCTCCTGCTGTTAACGGCCACAAGGCAATCTAACAGGGACCACTAATTACTAGAAATCTTCACACCGCATCGGTAACCTCGAGACACCAGAGGGTCCTCGGCCTTCAGCGTCCACCGGCAGCTTCGGAGAACCCGTCAGTAGTCCAGAGGGCCTTCCACCTCTTCTGCAATCTTCAGCTACAGAGGCCACCCGGACATCGACGCCGCCAGAGGGTCTGCCAACGCAGTCAACCCCTATCCTTCCTTGGTTACCTTCCTTGGACTCACGCTATTGACAACGTTCCTTCTGGTATTTTCAACAGCCACCACACTTCTTCAGCGTCCTTCTGGTGCTGCTTAACTTAGGTTTCTTCAGAACATGTCCTTATAAAATATTTAATTAATTTAATAATATTTTTTTAAATTGTGACTACCATCAATCATGTAATATTCGCGACCTGAATGAACTCGTGCAGTTCTTGTGAGAGGTTAACTTTACATCCAATATGGCATGCTTCCATCCATTCATCCAGAAGCTCGTCTCACTACAAACCCAAGTGAAAATTCGAAATTCTCCTGGAAGCCCTGATGAGTTTTGCGGACCCCTAATGGTTCCACAAATCCCAGCAGTCCCTGTTACCCTTTCCTTACTGTACTGGAACAGTAAGAGAATTTTTCAATAGCTATACGAGCTCGAGAGAGTTTTGGAGATGTACGAAACAGATATTGCCTTAATCCAGGAATATCATTATAGTAATTTGAATGCTATTTCCACTGCATCATCAAAATAATGACCAGTTCTAATTGCTATTTTCTCACAAGAGGCACAAAACAACCTCGTCTTGAGAAAGATGATTAATGTGATAAACTAAAGATCCCCGCCCCACCACTACAATAAACAGAACCTTAAGTAATATATTACTTGGTCAAAACAAAAATTAAATGGCACCAGATACAATAAGTCGTCCTCACAAAAAAAAAAAAACGCGCGCGCGCACACACACACACGCACGCACGCACGCACGCACACACACACACACACAAAGATGTGATAAGACAAGTACGCTTACAAATTCGCATACAGTTGTCTCTCCAACCCAGCCCATTTTCTACTTTGCTACGCAACTGTGTTTTCTCCTGTCTGCCTCAGGAAAAGTATTAATCGGAAGACGTGTGTTAAATCAAACTACAGAATATGGACAATTAATGCAAAACACTTACTGTTAACACCCACAAACTTACATTTGTATTGATGAAAGCTCACGTTTGTAGAATTACGGCTCGTAGTAGCCTAAATACCGCACAAATATATTTTTCTTGGTTGGACTGGCACCGTATCGCGTTACAGTCCCAGAGCGTTGGCTAGCACACTGGTAGGTGCAGCTCACCTGGCTGGAGTTGACGCAGTCACCACTAGAGTTCAGCAGTGTTCCTCCTTCGAAGCACGCTGGAAGGACGTGCCTAGCCCTTGCACTTATGAATGGCTAGTTTAAATGTATCAGAGGTGACGTCATAGATAATGCACTGGATTGTATTTAATTGTTTGTGAATTTTGGTAACCCCCATAGGGCTTAATTGAGAGAATGAATTTTGCGACAGTGGCTCGCTATTGGTGGATGATTGTAGCTACCCCCATAGTGAGGCAATGCTCATATTTTGTACATAATGGATGGTAAAACCTGGCATCGGGGTCAGACGCTTAGCTGCAAGGGAAGTCTCCCCTACATGATAGATCAGGTACTTCGGTTTGATCATTGGTTATAAAGAAATGTAAAACCCTTCAGGAGATGCAGGAACGTCATTTTGACGCTCTAATTTATCATTTACAGTCAGGATATTTTGGATTATATGAGCAGTTTAAGTATTTCTGCAAAACATAAGGAAACGCTTCTTATTTTCTAATAAGATATTTATTAGTAAATAAGAGAGGGAGAACCTTAAAATTTTCTTGTTCAAAAGTAATTTAAATTATCCTGAAGATGATACTATGTATGTTTTCAGTTCTATGCCTTTTTTGGGCTGATGGATTAACTTCATTCATGGTCTTGTTTTGCCCACCATTCTGGAAACGGACTGTATGAGATGATTATATGGCCTCTGCCGGGGGTTTAGAAACCAGACATTTTTCTCAATTTAAATTTTAAATATTTGTGGAATTACATTTTTTAATAATTGATTGTGTAACTGAAGTATGAACAATTTACCTTGAAATTCCTGTAAATGGCCATGAAAAATCTTAGGTGGCCAGATTGGGAGATAGAAATTTTTGCGTAAAGAGCCAGAGCTAAAATTTTAATTTTTCACCTAGCTTGTAATATATATATATATATATTTTATAGGTGTCCTGGGTTCTCTGGGCCTCAATACTAATCTATGGAGCGTAATGTGTGTCTTCACCGAATAAACGTGTGGCCAGCCCCTAGTGGCAACAGAAAATTTTATTACCATTTTTGAGATAAGTGTTTGATAATTTTATATTTATCACATTTGGCTACTACCAACATAATTACATTAATTATGCGACGAAAAGTGAAAAAGGACGAAATGCAAACAAAATCAGTTTACTTTATTAAGTCACCCATATCAGTTTATTTCCAAAACATAGTGCTATTTCGTATGAGTAGATGCCCTGCAATATAGCTTCAGTGGTGTAAATTCGTTACTTCGACTGTGTTGACTTTCCGATCCCGACTCCTTACTGAAACGATTAATCAAATTAACTTCATAAACATGAGGATTCAAAACGGAAATGTTATTTTTTCACATTTTTATTTGTTTTGTTGTTTTTCACAAGGTATGCCATTTTTGCGAGAAACTGTGAATTTTGCGTGCCGCGAAAAACTGGCGTATCTATGGATGAATATTGGAAGGAATGTTGGCCCGATGTTTTCAGGCAGACACAATAGTAATACCCATCTGATATTCCGGGCATTTCCATTACCCGAAATACTGCCCGAAATTTTGGGTACCCACCACCCCTACTCCGTAGTAATCAAATCACACACATCCCAATAAACACATAATTCTTTTCAACACCAGTCATATAATTAATTTTTTAACATGGTAATGTTAATAATGAGCTGGTAAATACTCTAGAGCCACTTTTATAATGAATATGAAGGAAAGATTTTCTATGTTCACTACAGAAGGGAACTACCAAATTTACATATTTAGAGTACTTCATAATCATAATAACCTATGGGTAAGCATTTTATAACTGAAATTCATATTAAAAATAGTTGACTGTAAGGCTAATTCAAAACTGAAATACATTTTAAATTGTTTTTCAATGGAATCCAAAATAAAAAACTTGTGCATATGTACTGATAAGCAATGCATGCAATCCTCTACCTTGATGCCGGCTAACAGCCAGCGGCGCTAGAGCCCATGACGGCGCTCACCATGCACGTGTCACATTTACATGCGCGTGCGCAAAGAGGCCAATACTTTTGAACTTTCACATAAATATAATTTTTAAGTGTAAAATAAGTCTTGTATTTTTATTTTCAGGGTTTGAAACGTTTTAAAATGTTTTAAAGTGTTTGCTGTTATTTTTAAAATGTTTGGTTATGAAATTCAAAGTGCCCGTGCACCGAGATTAAGAACATTGATATTCTGGCGTGAATGCCGTAATAAAAAGACATTGAATTAATACAGAAAATTCACAAGAAAATTATAAAATGTTAAACAATATTTTATTTAATTTGTGCCACTTGTATTTCAATAATAAATATTTTACTCTGTGTGCATACCACTTCTGCTTATGTGAACCCCATAGGCAACCATGGTGGGTCCGTGCGACTCTTGCTTCTGGAGAGTCTGTCTAGGAGAGCTGGAGAGGTAAGACACTGTTACGTACGCACTACAACTTTTGTTCACTGATGTAGATTTCAATAGTACTTTAAGTATACCAATTAATCTTTGCTTGCATATGTTTTGCCAGACATTTCCCTAGCATTATGCTTCTGCTTTAATAATTTATTTCACCTCGTGGCATTTTCAACTTAATCGAGGAGAAGGAGGAGAAATATGTCGGAAAGGTCACGCGCCATTCGCTTCTGCTAAAGGCGTTTAATCGTAATTTCTGTATTATTGCTATGTGCAATTTTAAGGGCTTTGTTTGCATATATGTATTTGAGGGTATTTTCCAGGTTAGAATATTTTACAGCAACATCACGTACAACCACATGACTAACCAATGCCAAGGCTATGTCTACGCCACCATTGTGTTTGAGCGCTTATTTATGTAATATCATATGTGCAATATTTTATTCAGGGTTCTATGTGAAATTTTGTCAGGGTTCCATGTAATTTTCACGTAAATGGATGCTTTTGTGTTTGACCATGCGGTCACGTTAATGTTTGCTTTTTCCGCCATGAAGCAGGCTACACGCCTGTAGCCACTGTAATCACAAAGAGAATAATTTTCTCAACCAGAATAATATTTTGTTGGAATTTAATTTACCGTTTTCACAAAGAAATATTGCGATCTCACCTGCACCACGTGGCCCGCTACAAACATTATCCAGTGACATCTGCGCCACCTAAGCTTGTTTTCACACATTTGTGTGTTTGTGAATACTCATCTCGTGCCCCATCTTGTTTCATGTATCTTTCGACGGTTTATGTATTTTGTAATTTGTGTATGGTGCAATTACTTCTGTCCTAGCCAGCTCTGTGTACAGGCCGTCACCACAATACCTACATGCTGGCGAGCGAACCCAGATGAGCTTGCATTAGTGATGCCAGGTAATCACACGTGTTAAAATGTTTTCATTAAGGGTTTCATTTGTAATTCACTGTGCCCTGTTTTCAGGGAAAAACCATCAGTCCACCCTAGCGGCTGTCGGTTCTCTTCACTTGTGAAGATTGTGTTTTCATACACCACGGTGAGATCATCCATTTAGGCATGCACTAGATTAATTGCGGACTGGGGAGCACCCAAGTGGAACTGGCTAGTCATGACCGAGAGTATCATCATTTCATTGGCACGTTGATCTGTACAAGCAATAATAATAAAAGCAAGTCTACAATGAACCTACCTTCTTTTATTCAGTAGTGACAGTGTTCTAGCCACATGTATTTTATTTAGTGGTTATTTTCAAAGTGATGTTTAGTAAAAGTTTAGTATTGCCTACGTGTTTGTAAGTACGAACGAGTGAGACAGACACACAGAACCCACAGCATCCCTGAGAACCCTGAGTTTCAATAGTGCAGTGATTGGGAAGCACCGCTGGTGCCCATATTACCAGTAAGTATTTGTGTCATCGTTCGTCTCGTGTCTCACCCGACGGCGTCAATCTCCATCCAGACGTCAGCACCTAGTTTGTTGTGGGGGTGGGTGCAATATGTCAAAAAATAATAAATAGTGTATTCTATGGGGTCATAAACTTAAAATAATCAACTGTGTTAATAAAAAAAGGCAAAGTTACAAGAAGAATTATATTTTTAAACAGAAAATCAGCATTGTGTTTGTGTTATCTTCTCATGGTCTCATCTTACCCCCTTTCAATAACCTTTTGTTGATGGATGCAGCTGTGAAAACAGTAGTGTTCTTCTCTTCCCCCTGAGACTTTGACCCTTATCAATGTCAAGCTGGTGAATTATATTGCAGCAAAGTGGAGCTTCGGACAAAAAATTCAAACTTTGTTTGAAAAAAACTGTGGAAGTTGAGCATTTTTTTCACTGATGCTTTAGTTTCCTACAAGCAGTTCACTGGTGGTAAACTCACTTCATGGGAAAACTTTCAGTGTTCATGAAGGCAAGACTTTAATTATATATACTGAAGAATAACTCAGGACTACCAGCAACATTTTATGTTTGTCAAAACTGTAGAAAATTATGTGCAGTTCATACACTGGAAATAGTGCAGATTCCATCAACTTTAATAAATTTGGCAGAAGCCAATTTGTATCAGCAGAGCTCTAGTTAGGGTTATTGGTGATTGTGTTGCCATACTTAGTTGCATTTTGGAACAAATTAGCTTGTAAATGTCCGATGTTCATTTGAAAATCAATAGGTATAATTTATAAATAAAAAAATTATTCGTGGGGATAATAAGGAAGCTGGCCATTTGTCCAAACTTGAGAGTATTCCAAAGTATGTGGAGACCATCATACCATTAAACAAGTGATTGGTTGGTTTGGTTGCCTTTAAGCAATTTCAATTTCAAACTTAGTTTGTCGTTGAGCCAATAATTATTTAATTCAATTACTAATTCTTAACTCAATCATAAATAAAATTATGCTTTAATTGAATTTTGACTATTAAAACCCAATATAAAAAATTCAGCTAAAATTTTACAAGCCTGTCATTGCCCAGTTAAAGATTTTTATAATACAGTATTTGCCTGAATATAAATCTATGTTTTTTTATACAAAACTATTGTTTTCTGAAATTGGCAGTCAACTTTTATATTTGAAACCTAAAGTTTTTAACATTCTTCCATGCATACTGAAATGGGTGTGACCATATGGCACACTTGTTTCATGATTAGTGCTATTCACATCATTAGAAAACAGTTTAACTTAAAATATAAACAAATACAATATTATTTGTAACATTTTTGGTTAGTTTTGATAAGCTATGGTACAAAGTTTTGTTTTACTTATGATTTACAGCTGATGCTATAATGGTAATGCATAAAACTTCAAGATTAGAGTTATTATTTTTACATTTTGATGAGTATGAAAATTTTAGGGGCAACTTATATTCGGGCAAATTGTTCTAACTCCATGCTAACAACAGATGTGTCTGTTGTAACTATGTGTTACGAAGCCCTTTCTTATCTGAGATAGACCCCACCCTCCTTTTGGTGGTTACCTGGCTTCTGCTCTTTCTTATACAATTATTTGTTGGTGATGAGTACTAATGCAAGTGGCAATATGTTTTGAGAACAAAGTCACAAATTATTTTCTCAGATATGTGAGATGCTGACAGATTGAGTTTGTGTGATGGTACTGTCTCTGTTAACAGCAGTAACCACATTCTCTCCTCCTATTTACCTATCACAGAGCCTTCATCCTGTCACCTTGGAGAACCAGCACAAAATTTAAAAAAATATGAAATGAGAGAAGGCTGGCATAAAATAAAGTTTGCTTCCATAACCACCCTCGGATCTGATTGTTTCTGGCTCTGCTGAAGAAACCAAGTTTACATGTGTACATAATGACTGAATTAGCCAATCACAATGTTTCTACTTCATAAGGGTGTTAGGAGATATGATCAACCAGCAAGTTGCATCACATTGCTACAAACACCATTTACTGGAAGTTCTGTGGACAATTGGGCTGTTACACATGCAAGTGTGTGCATGTACACACGTTCACAGACAAGCACATGCTCATGCAGACATGGAAATGCACACAGCAAACTCTCTTTAATTATTTTTCTTATGTAATTAGCAGCTCAGCAATGCTGATTACACAACACCTTCATATTTATTAGAACCATTACTCAAGATACAAATAATACTAAATGAATTCTTACAAAGAACAATTTAAACTATGGGCCAACATGTATGTGCACTGGAACATTTCACTGAATGGCATAAACTACAAGATTTGATACAATAAACAAATTATGCTATAACAACTAACCTCTGCCTCGGAACGAGAATCTATGTACTCCTCCAAATTTCCCTTGCTCTGCTACTTGTGCATTACTTCCCTCCATTTCAGTGTCAATACAATTATTCTCCATTTTTGGCCTGAACTTCCAGTGGTGCCCACGCATCCTGCTTCGCATGCCTACAAACATTACACTTCACAGGAACTGCACAGAAATCCTGAAATAATTTTATAAAAGTAAAAAATAAACATTACAGACAAGATATTATAATTTATTATAGGTACCACATACAACAAAATTAAATATTCTACTAACGATGTTAGAAGTGAGCAAAACAGATCATGTTGAAAATGCAACTTACATTGAATATCAAAAAGAACATTTCAAGAAACTCAAGCAATATATACATGACAATTCAAACTCATAGTTTCTCTTGTGATGTCCAAGAACACTTAAGCCAAAGATTTGGAAAGCAATGGAATGGCCATGGTGTATCCACTGCACGGCTTACTTATTCTCCTTAACCTCACCCCACTTCATTTGTGTGGGGGCACTTGAAGATACTGGTATATGAGACTCCAATTGAATCAGAGGAAGTGCTCATCATTCAGGCGCTTACAGCTGCATACTTTCTACAGCTCACAGCTAGGGTCTGGTGCTGTTTTGCCAATTCAGAAACACGGGGTTGCTTCTACATCTGACTTTAGCACTGGCGTGCTGCAGCTCGGCTGATGTAAAGCACCAGGTGCATGACTATTCTGCCTGGCATAAAATATGGAACCTCAGTCACGGTCCTATTGATGGGTGGACACACTGCCCCTGGTTTACATTGGCTTTTAGTGGCCTGGGGTGGCTGCTGACGCAAATGCAGCAATGGTGGTCCGCAACTGGAGCTGGCCTCGGGTCCTGGTGTGTGAGTAGAGCAGCTGTTGCTAGCATTGCTGGTGGCCCGAGGTGGGCTGGTGTCTGGTGTGGCACTAGCCCCTGAACCATAGGTTGGCTATCCCATACGGGACAGTCTCATTCCTGGCAAAGGCGGCAGCAATGGGGTACTGGATGCCAGCGGTCTTCACGGGTGTTGAGAATGGGGGTGGGGGGGGGAGCTAGGAGGTGAGGCCTCTCCAACTGTCGGGCAGTCTGAGCTCATTCCCTGAGGTTAAGGCTGCAGAGTGCAGGCGGCACTGGGATGCAACTTTGCTTAACCGAGGTGGTAGGTGCATCTCTAGCATTTCCTTCGTGTACCACTCTTCCGAGTGTACGGCATAAAGGGGAAATAGTTCTAACAGCCTCATAAAAGGTGAGCAGGTGATGAAATCCCTAGCTGAGTGTACTTCCAAAAGCCGAAGCAGAACAAACCACAGCAGAATTAACTGTTCCTAAAGTTCGGCACAGTTCAGCGCGGTGGACCTAGAGCGTTAGCTATACTATGGCTGCCCATTCATGACAGTTGGGTGCGGGTTGCAAAAGGGGTCAGACCTCCAGGACCAGGCGGGTACTCCATCTGTCACAGTTCAGGTGCAGTGGATGTAGTACAACCTGGGCTGACTGACTAGCTCCGCCTTTTGTATTGTCTGTCGAATGGTAGGGACTCTACCTTTCTGCACAACAAACCCACGAGTTATTACTCATAGGTTTGTTGAGATACGTATTTATTCCAGCAGGAATAAACCTGGTGGACCGTACTACATCCTAAACCACGCAAAGCTGACCGGAAGTAAACTGCATGTTCCAGGTGAAGGTGACCTGGTTCTACACTGCACAAGGGACTTGCGGAAGCCACGTGCCAGAAGGACAGTGGTAAGTGTTGCCATTCTTGAAGGGAAGATGGTGTTAAGGGTCGACGACTTCTGCAGTGGTAGATTCCGGAGATCCTCTGGAAGGTGGTGAAGATGCCAGAGAAGGTGCTGAAGAGCTGTTGGGAGGTCCCAAGGACTTGGTGCTTCAATAACAGTAGAGAGCCCCAGCACACAAGGTGATAGTGCAAGCTACTGGAGATCAACTTACTGACATTCTAGGGCTGCGCACAGGTACTTACACTCTGCTGGCCCTGTCCACACCTGGACTGGAGTGAGAAGTGAGACGTCTCTCATTAGCAAAGCCGTGTGGGGGAAACTACCCTTTGCGCTCCGCTACCTGGCTTCGGTCTGCTTCGCGGCACTTGGGATTCTTTGTGGCAGGTGGCTGTTCTGCGATATTTGAAGCCCTTTGTGGCACTTCAAGTTGCTGGTTTTCTTTCTGACTGCTTGCGCAACGTACAATTCCACGTGTGTGTAACTGCCCCCACAACAAGGGGTGATGCTTTAGGTTGAGCGTCTTTGGTTTTACCCCACCTAGGGTGACGTAAGGTAATGTGGCTGATGAGGCGTAGTTATTTATTATGTCTCAGAAAGCGGCACACGTCATGTCTTTGAATGTGCATGACAGGCAATGAGACAGGCCACACTTTTGAACAGTATTTATAAATGAATACAATCAAATCTTAATGTAATGATTTCGTTCTCAATCTCAATCATGTCCAAATGTACCTCAATTATCAATTCCTGATTAATGGTTATTTAATGAAAATGCATTTGTTTTGGCCTCTTCTAAACTTCTTAGAAGTATGAGTATTGCATTCTGTTACACCCTGTATGATTCTCATAAAACTTTGTTACAGAATAAACCTTCTTTTTATCAACACATATCACTCAGCCCACTGCAATTTAAATTACTGTGAGATAGCCCATAAAAGATAAAAAATCCATATATTCATTAAAACAAGGAGTACCAACCCATGTTTAAACAGACAATGCACACTATATGTAAGCAATCTGTAGGGACACTTGTTTTTTGCAAGGAGTGAAATAGCAAATTTTTTGTGAATTTTGCTTTAGTTATATGAAAATGCAAAACAATGCTTCGTGAAAATGAGGTTGGCATGTGGAGTAATACAACTGTAAATTGTTTGAGCAATCAATTGTTATAGTTTATGTTGCATGAATTTGTAGAATGTTTGCATAACCGATCGCACATCTGAATGATATTCTATAGTATTGAACAGCTTAAAACAGTGTTTAGATTATCGGAAAAACGGCTGATTTATTAAACTGAATATTCTGAAATTGCAGTAAAAGTTACAAAGGAAGAATTTTACAATTTTCATAACATTAACGTTGTAGTGCGCAAGTGAATTACAATAAAAATAAAGATAATATGTGTACCTTAAACATACAAATGGCAACAGCAAGCAGCACTATGCATATGAACAATACTGATCTGGTGCAACAAAACTTTTTACTAACCTCAATAGCACTGGCGAAGAAAAACCACAATCTAGAACGATTAATATATTATTTCAACCAAACTGACTTTTATGGTGAAAAACAGGAATAAATACTATCAAGCTATTTTGTACAATAATTTTTTATGTTCTTATAACCTAGAGAGTAGGTAAACAACACAAAATCAAAAAATTTAACCAAGTTTCATAAGTTACAGGTTTTTAAGTTTTTGCAGTTAAATTGTTGACAGATGCCAAATGTTGCATTCTACCAAAGCTTTTACAGCTGTTTTAAGCAGAATAGTTCTTTTTATTGTTGCATTTTTTTCAGTAAATTTCTATTGTGTGAGAATCATACCTTTGCTTTTATTTTCTTATTATTCTACATATTTATATGATGCGTGACACACTGCACAACTATGACCCACAATCTACTTCACCTCATCTGAATGTACTTTCATTTTGACAAGGGCAAGTTGCAAACAGTACTAGAATAGGTTGGTCACATGCCTACAAGGTACGTCCTTTAACAAAGGAATAGTATTACAGACACGTCAGTCCAGATTGTACTGTTTATCATTAAAAGCCACATGTCGCGCCAATCCCCTGAAGGGAGACTGTACTATCAGCAGACCCACCGAATCCACCACCTAAGGTCATGTAGTTCTACCGTGTGCCAAGGGAGGGCACCACCAGTGGCAAGAGTTGAAGCCCGCTGCATCAGCGTGATCTCCTCAAGCAGAAGATGCTAATAAACGACCCCAGCAGACAACTCAGGAAGTGACGCTTTTATCACCCCCGCAAGCCTCGCCTACGAAGGCCCACAAACAATCAGTATAAAAGCATGTGCGTGGCCCGAGGAAGACAGTTTATGCTCCTTCACCAGATAGTAATGGGCCAGAGGAAGCCAACAGCAGCTTGCTCTCGAGGATTCCTTGCTTCTTCCACTACTCACTCTTGGGCCGAAAGAAGCCTACTCGTGTAGCTTGCTTAACCAGAAGCTTCTTTAGCGACTGCGGCAATGCACTCAAGACCTTCTGGAGAATCACCACCACCAGCTCCCTAAGACATTGTCAACCGTGACCTTGCCCCCTCTGGTAACGGCAACCCCCACTGGCCCCTCACGTAATGGTCAACGACGGTCCCATCCAGACAACCACACATTCACCTTACCCGCTGGTAATGGCAATAACTTACCACTACCTTTCTGGTAGTGGTCACCAACAGTCCCTTCAGGATAACCGGGCAGATTAGCTAGGGGACCAGTTGTCAATAACAACCTAGCTGTAATCACCTTATATAGGCCAGGATCAGGTTTTCTTCAACTGGCTGTACGTAGGTTAACTTATTTTTCAACTCAGGGTTAGTATAGGAGGTAATAGGGGCTACCTTGTATATTCTCTTGAAATACATGCTTGTTCTTAAATTACTTCTGAGTACTAATTTCTTGGCATAACTGTGTTAGCCCTATGTAGAAACCAGCCCACCAGAGTGAAGCCTGAGATCACGTTTACTTCAAACCATAGCAACTACACACCCATTAGGAGGCAACCATTACTGTGCCCCCCTCTGGGTAAATAAAAGTAGAGCCACCACTACTAGCAAGACCTCCACCAGGTGGTTAGCCAGTCAGGCTGACCTATACTCCTTCCACTGCTCTGAATTGGGCCAGAAGGGAGTAAGAGCTGGTTCTGGAGGACTGAACCCTGTGGATACCACACCCAGGTGTTGTGACATACAACTTGTGGGAACTCGCCACTCTGTATCAACCACTCTGAATTGGGCCGGTGAGACGCCCTCAGCCCCTTGGGGGCATCAGGAGTTTCAACCATGTCTCACTCGCACTATAAATTACAAAACAGCTGTATACGCGATGGGGCAGAAAGCAAGCTCGTCTCAAAATTTCCCATATACCACGTCCCATACATATGTAATATTACTATAATCCATTTAGTACATTTGCGCAGTAATGATCAAACAACATTCAGTAAACAGTTCTTTAAGGTGACTTTAAAAGAATGTTCTCATAGGCCAATTTTCTGTGACTTTCATACATTTAATGATAAGTTTGCAAAAATACACTACATTCGTAAGTATTACATTACCTTCCACAGTTATTAAAATAAGTATTAAAAATTTTGGGCCCTCTTTAAAATACAGATAATTAGATTCATGATAACAAAGGCCATTCAAAATGTGTTCAATTTGCTCGCACATATTTAACCATCAAAGTTATTAGGCACATCTGTCGGCACTATCTGCATTTTACCGGGCACACGTCGCACGGCCTCACTGCATAACAACTGCCCAATTCATATTGCACAAGTATCCCGCTTTGCGTCTAGCCCGCGACTCGCCTCTCGACTGACTGCCCAACCACACACTGGCTGGCGCTACACCAGCGCAACCGGCCAGGTGACATCACACGCCTGCTAGGAGCAAAATCTAATGGAGATCCTTCACACTGAGTCGTACATTTTCTTTGCCAACAAACCTAAAAGTTATATCACCATAATTATTATATTATACTTTCATACTAAAATATATACGTTATACACAAATATGCAATCATAAACACTGATAATATAGGAATAAGGCCGATATTTTCTTATAAAAAATACATACTAAAATCTAGTTACCAAAATATTAACAACTATGGTTACTAAGAGCTACAAACAGCAACAAATGCCATACAGACTAAAACTGGTTACTAAAAGTTTGACCATTATGGTTACCACGAGTTATCAACAGTAACCAAAACCTAAACATTTCTGGTGACGATAATCAGATCGTCACAATCACCCCCCTTTAATTTAAAGCAGGGGTACATGCTTCACAGTGTATCACGAACAAACATTTGCTCACACCAAACTGACTCATAATTCCAGTCCTTTACTATAACTTCAACACCAATTTTCTGGGATATCAACACATAGTACAACATCTAAGAGCACATTAAACAAAATATTCCCCCCATTTATAGAAACTATTTAAATATCATCAAGATGTAGTAAAAAATTCACTAGATCAGAAGGCACGAATCATAAATCACATTAAAATGAAACACATCCCAGCCATTCCAAACAACTGGGCATTAACACAATTCAAATCTCTAAACCATAACTTATCTATGAGCCATTAGGGGTAGGAGCACAAAACAACTAAATTTGGCTTAGATGGGCCTTTTTCACTATGAAATCAGTCTCAGGATCCCCTAATAACACTGTGACTGGCCCCACAAAGTGCAAATTCTTATAAGGGTTGTCATACGGTATTACCAACTTTGAAGAAAAATGCTCCGCATTTTTACTATGAACATACTGACGGCACACAACCAAGTCATCTACTTGACATGAATTGTGTACCCTACCATTATTATACTTGCGCTCTACACATCTCCTAGCTTTTTATAAATTAATACATGTTTTTCTCCATGTTTCTTCCAACTCTTTATTACTCAGCACTTCCATAGATTCTGTCAGAATACCCCATACATTGAGCAGAGGAAGTGAGAGTTCCCGCTCCAAAAAGACATTGCTGGGGTGGAAAACCCATAGTGCTGCATGGTACGGAATTAAAAGCAAGGTTCAACTCAGGCAGATTTTCATTCCAGGTTCATTGGTTAGAGTTGTGAAAAATGCTTAATGCTACTTTAACACTTTTGT
This sequence comes from Dryococelus australis, assembly GCA_029891345.1. NCBI lineage: Eukaryota > Metazoa > Arthropoda > Insecta > Phasmatodea > Phasmatidae > Dryococelus > Dryococelus australis. The sequence goes on along the minus strand of CM056995.1, from coordinate 96,903,415 downwards.
TGAGTCTCTCTATTATGTTGGGACAAGGGTAATATGGGCTGGTGTTTACGCGGTTGATACCCCGTAAAAAACACATGTCCTTCACAAGTCTAGAGTTAAAATAGCTCGCATTATCTGACACAAGTTGCTCTGGGCTGCCAAACACTTTCCATACCCTATTTACGGGAGCTTTCCCAATATTACCAACTTTCATGTCATGTAGGGGCAATAACAGAGCATGTTTGCTAAAACCATCAACAAGAATCAGGATACAATTGTTACCATTCTTCGACCTTGGTAAGGGCCCATACACGTCAATGAAAACCCTTTCCCATGGCCTCGAAGGAAGTTTTACGGAATACACCCCCACCTTGCTGTTCTGAGGCTGCTTTGCCATCTGACAATCTTTACATTCGCGTATAAACTTATCGATATCTCCATTCATATTTGGCCAGAAAAATTCACACTTAAATAAAACCTGGGTTTTAGTATGGCTCATGTGGGCCCCTCTAGTGGAACTATGAAAATATTTCAACACGAGATTCCTAGCCTTTATAGGAACAAATATTTTTTTTTATTATTCCATTTATCCCGGAAATAGATAAGTTCCTCATCCAATACATATTTGGGGGATTTACCGGCAACCATGAAGGCTCAAATTTCCTGACATTCCTCGTCTTCATCTTGCCATACCTTAAAATCTAGGAAGACCTCGGGCATGGTTTTAACCATCACACTACACTCCTCTTTACTGAACAGATCGGTTCCCCCTTATTCCACGAGGTGTGTTCAATCTGCATGTCATAGTCATCCTCGTCATACATTCTAGATAAACAGTCTGCTATGACATTAACTTTGCCTTGGATGTAAGTAATTTTAAACCGTTAGTTATTAAGTTTTGCAATTGATCGTCCAATTTTTCCGACTTGTTTAGGATGGCTATATAACCATGTCAGAACCTGGTTATCTGTTTGAAGATCAAATTCTTGATGTTCGATGAAGGTAGGAAACTTCTCTACTCCCCAGACACAAGCACGGGCTTCTTTTTCATATGCACTTAAATGTTGTTCGGAAGCGTTCAACATCCTACTGGCATAGGCAATGGGTTGCAAACCCTGTCCCAAATCTTGTAAAAGTACCCCACTCACAGCTAACGAAGAGGCATCCACCTGCAATACAAACCTTTTTGAAAAGTTTGGAAGAGCTAAGACGGGAGGGTGTGAGATGGCATATTTTAAACCACAAAATGCTTTTTCTTCCGTTTCCCCCCAAACATAAAGCACATCATTTTTCTTCAAACAATTCAGCGGGACACTCAATTTGGCATAACCCTCTATAAATTGCGAGAAACACCCCAACACCCCTAGGAAACGCATCACTCCCTTAACATTCTTAGGGCGGGGGAAGTTGACAATGGAGCATATTTTTTCTGAGTCCATAATAAGTTTGCCTCACGACAGAATAAAACCTAGAAACTTAATTTCAGGTTTAGCCCATGTGACTTTATCAGGGTTAACCATGAAGCCCACTTCTCTGAGTTTACCGAGAACCAAACGAACGTGTTCTAGTTGCTCTTCAGGAACTTTGGAAAAAATACAGATATCATCTAAAGGGAGGATAAGGAATTAAAAATGATATTCCTCTAATGCCTTGTGTAATATGTGGCCCAAACACTGTCCTCCAAAATTGACACCGAAAGGAACACAATTCACTCGAAGTGACCCCAAGGTGTCACAAAAACAGTATACTTTTTACTCTCTTCACTTAATACACATTGGTGGAAAGCCGTATTCAAGTCAATTACCGAAAAGATTTTTGCCTTCCCAAAGAATTGCAATACAGTGTCCAAATTAGGCATAGGAAAAGGTTGACCTTGACCTTTTTGTTCAATTGGCAATAATCTATGACTAAACGGTACTGACCCGGTTTTTTTTCTTGACTAAAAATGCTGGGAAAGCGTACGGCGATAGTGACGGTCTTATAATGTGCTGTTTCTTTATTTCAGCGACAATATCTTCAAAAGCTTCCAATTTCAAAGGAGAGCACTGATACGGTTTCAAGCGTACAAGTTTATATCATCCACTAGCATGGAGTACGGAAAATCGGCACAGCCGCCCAACCGCTTATTTATAACGTCCTTGAATTCACCTAACAGTCCTTCTAATTTTCTATGCTGTTCTGCATTTAGAATGTCACCCTTGCCCAAAATACTGTGACACATTATTCTCCCCTCCGTCTCCTTTTTTAACAGGATTCTCGCACCTTTGGTGTCAAAGCCAAAATACAACTCAAAACGTTGAAAATCAATACTTGCTTTTGTTTCCGCCAAAAAATTTAATCCCAAAATTATAGGATTCACTAAACCTGGGACTACCCAAAATTTCTATGTCCAGCTATCCTTTGAAAGTTTAAAATGTAAACATAATTTCAATGACACATTGCACGCTGATCCATTGGCTACCATTAACTGAAACCCTTCCCCTACTTCAAGGCTTCTTTTAAGTTCAGTGAATTCTTTGACTAGCTGGTTAGCAAACTGTTGACTAATAAGGAATCTTTTTCCCCATTACCTCAATTCTCACCACTAACTTCTCCTTATATTGCTCTCACTTTCCTACCACTGCAATGGTTTCAGTACGATATACAGACCCTTTTTTATATTTTTGAAATTTTTTACAATCTTTTTTCAAATGCCCCATCCCATAGAATTTGAAACATCTTCGATTTTCCCTATTCTTATGTACCACCGCAGTACACTCTCTGGCTAAATGTCCAGGAAAATTATATCTAAAACATTTGCCTTTTTCATCACTTAATTTTATCATTTCACCCTGTCTCTTATCATTCCATTTCCCGTCTCCAATAGCGACATGGTTCTCCTTTTCACACAATTATGAAACGTATGCCCTATTCTCCACTTGAATGGCCCAAGTGCGAAACTGCTCTAAATTAACAGGAAAAGGTTGGCCAAAACTATGTATTCTAACTGCAGGTAATAGATTTTCAATTAAAAGAGAAACTAATTTTTCATCATCTAATGGTGTTCATTAACAGATTGTTCAAAGTGCAAAATACTCTCCCCAGGTTTTTGAAATATAAATACAAACTACCTGCCTATATCCTCACTAATCCTTCGGGGACAAACACATTCCCATAAATTTTCTTTTACTTTATTTCATTCTTCCCTCCGGTCAATACCTCATGCAGTAATTTCCAAGACAACTCCTGTACTTTTACTTATGATGGCTTGCAGTAAACAAATGTCGTCGGGAAAATTTTCATTTTTTGCAACCAATCAATTTGCAAACAGAACTGCAAAATATTTAGAGGATAGCAATCATTAAATTCCTACACCACACTAAGGGAAGATATAATATTTTGATGAGCTACATCGTTGGAAAAAATTTCATTTTGACTTTGGTGACCAGTGGTCAGCGTACTACTTTTATCACTTCCTTGCACTAAATTTGCCACTTTTTTCCGCAACTCATCAACACTCTCACTTTCCTCGGCAGCAAAGCTTGCAGCATTGAGGTTAAGTAGCAAGGTAACATTGTCTACCTTGTATATACAGAATGTCATACTTATCAGGTAAATTACTATCAACAAGAATCTCATTGAACTGCAATAAAATAGGAACAGCAGAGACGCACAGTTTTGAGACGCCCTCAGCCCAACGAGGGCGTCAGGAGTTTCAACCATGTCTCACTTGCACCATTAATTACAAAACACCTGTATACCCGACGGGGTAGAAAGCAATCTCGTCTCAAAATTTCCCATATACCACGGCACATGCATATTAATATTACTATAATCCATTTAGTACATTTGTGCAGTTACAATCCCACAACTTTCAGTAAACAGTTCTTTAATGTGACTTTAAAAGAATGTTCTCATAGGCCAATTTTCTGTGACTTTCGTAAATTTAATGATAAGTTAGCCAAATACACTACATTCATAAGTATTACATTACGTTCCACTGTAATTAAAATAAGTATTAAAAATTCTGGGCTTCTTAAAATACAGATAATTAAATTCATGAAAACACAGGCCATTAAAAATGTGTTCAATTTGCTCGCAACATATTTCACCATCAAAGTTACTGGGCATGAGCTTACTTACATTTATGAGATCAAGAATAATACTTAAAATCTTTTGGCCTATCACTTTACTACCATTATTTTCCATAGGAATCGCGCTGCTCTTCGCTCATAGCGGGATCACAATTCTTTATACTGAATAACGACTTCCCAATGAAAATGTGATAACTCGTTCCTGCAAACCCTGTCATAAAAGAGACATCGCAGACATACCTGAGGTAGAGGCATGTCAAAACGTGCACGCAGGAACAAGGGAGCGAATAAACCAGCTGTGGCCTTATGTACAGAAAACCAGATGCGACGACTTGGGAACAGCCTCGGGCAATTTGAGTCTATGTCAAATGCAGCCAGCATCTCACCAGGAACACTGCTTCATGACTACATACCACAGTGCTTAATAGCCTTGCCCGGAGACTGATCTTCCACACTGATGGTTGATTTACACCCGTGAATAATTATGTACTTGTAACTAAACATTTTTGTGCTTAGCAAAGCCCCATGCACATCTTCTTAAAAATTGAAAGTTTGTAACGAATGTCATAAAGTTCACAATATCTGCCTACGATATCTTTAACCAAACGAGTGAATATTTCCTCGTTCTGAACACACCAGAGTAGCCAGTCACTTCAGTGGTAAAATGAAAGAGATCAGGCACATCGTAAACTTCAGTTCATCTGTCAAGGAAACTACTTGGCATTAGGCCCGTAGCATTACACTGTCATTAGCAAAATACATGATTGCTTTGTACCACAACTTTATGCCAGCACAAGCACACATATTCGCGTAAGTTTAGCAGGCTTGATTTGTTCTCATAATATTTCACGAAAAACAACTTTACGTCTGTCGGCAATGTCTGCATTTTAACGGGCAAACGCCACACTGCCTCACTGCATAACGACTGCCCCATTCATACTACACAAGTATTCCGCTCGGCGTCTAGCCCGCGAATCACTTCTCGGCTGACTGCCCAGCCACACACTGGCTGGTGCTACACCCTCGCAGCCGGCCAGGTGATGTCACGCGCACATTAGGAACAAAACCTAACAGCGATCTTTCACACTGAGTCGTACATTTTGTTTGCCAACAACAAACCTAAAAGTTATATCACCATAATTATTATATTATGCTTCCATACTAAAATATATACGTGATACACAATATGCAATCATAAACACTGATAATATAGAAATAAGGCCGACCTTTTCTTATAAAAAAAAGCATACTAAAATCTAGTTACCAAAATATTAACAACTCTGGTTACCAAGTGCTACAAACAGTAACAAATGCCATACAGACTAAAACTGTTTACTAAAAGTTTGACCATTATGGACATCAAGAATTACCAACGGTAACCAAAACCTAAACATTTCTGGTGACGATGATCAGATTGCCATACCGGACGTATAACTCTTGTCTGTGTGGCTGTGGCCTTGGAAGTACACAAAGTCAGGGACCTATGTCACCCGCTTCACTCTCACAAGGCCGGTAGAAGGCTGCTCCCAGATGCACAGTAAACACGGCGGTGCTAAGAGCCGAATAAGGCATCACAAGAGACACGCCTTACCAATAACATGAGTCAGTTGTCTACTTTAAGTGTAACCATGATTTAAAGGTGAGCTAAGAACTTGTCTGGAAGAAACTGTTGAAGATATAACTGCATGGTAATGTAATCAAGGAACAAGCATCTAAAGCATGCCTACATACCTGTGAGTGATATCTTAATGCTCGCATGTGATTGGTTAGCTGCAACCATATGGTAACTTGGTGATTGGCTGGTCGGTATCTGCACAATGTATTAATAGTGCAGTACAATTGGTTCAAAGTCAATATGATGCCATAGGGCTTGCACAATTGTATATAAGCAGTAGGGGGGTAAGCTAAGAGGTTTAGTGTTACAGCAGCTATGTGGAAGGTGAATCATCTCTGCTAGCTCCTGCTGCTTCACGTAGATTTTTCTCGAGTTTTTATTTTTAGGTCATTCAAGGTCATGGGGTCAAGGTCGCATGCATATAATATAGTGGCGGTAGTCTGTTACGGTTTATAATTGTTGACTTTTGTGTATTATTCTGAAGTTTCTTATTTTCAAGGCCATTCAAGGTCATGGTTGAGATGGTATGCATCTAACATGGCAGTGGTACTCTGTAATGTACTATGCTTGCAGACTTTTCTGTATTTTTTCTCGAATTTTTGTTTTTAAGGTCATAGGGACAAGGTCGAGGTATAGTCCATTCCCAATTGGAAGCGACTTATTAAAATCAATCTTTGAAAAAACACTCTAGGCATAACATGTCAACCTGTTTTTTCAATAACCTGTATTCCACAAATCAAATTTATAACACAGTGGTTAACTTTAGAGTACTGTATTATTGAATAAATGAAACATTACCTTAATATCTTCTATAACTTATAATATTTATTTCTCTTTAAATATGAATTAACAGCAGCGAGAGCAGCGATGTGTTGGCAACGGCCGGTAAGAAATAGTTCACAGTTAAAATATTATTTTAACCTAGTTTTTTAGTATACTATTTGTAAATTAAATGATGCCTATTGAAATATTTAAATATTTAGGTAGCTCCGATGGCAACATCACATTTTTACAGTTTAAAATAACAGCGGAAAATATTGTGAGTAGGCCGTAATGGTACGGTGTTGTTTTATCAAGCGAGGACAATTTTAAAGCAAACGTCTGCTGAGCGAGCTTTGTTGCTCTCTCTCTGCCTTTGTTTCTTTCACACTCGGGAAGTTTCACTTCGCTAGTACGTGAGCAAATTTATAAATTTTTTTGATTGTAGCACATTTCATACTTATTACAGCAAAATAATGACTTTTGAATTTGTAATTTAGAACTGGAAAGAGATTTTAAGGTTTGATTACTTATTTTAATGTATTTAGATATGATGGAGGGGCAGAAACAAAGTGAAGTTGGCAGACGTGGCGAGCCATGATGTCATGGCGTGTTGCTGATTTACCAAACGAAGCGTAAATTATACTTACTCCGAAAAATACTTCAAATTATCATCATCACGTTTGTAGACGTTGTGTTTTTTAAACCTACCTAAGCAAGTTACCATGTTGTGATAAATCTGTGTTTCCGTGGCAGTAATAAAAATACTGTTACGGTGTGTTTCATTAACCTCTGCGTGTGAAGTAGCGTGACGTGGCTGTTTGGTGATAGTTACGCTGGATCTGTTTGTGTGTGATTTCAAATATTCGATATGAACTATTTATACATTGTAAATGTGAACTGTTTTTATGACGAATTTATTTACTTACACCCATGTACATTTATTTATCCTGAAGATGATACTATGTATGTTTTCAGTTCTATGCCTTTTTTGGGCTGATGGATTAACTTCATTCATGGTCTTGTTTTGCCCACCATTCTGGAAACGGACTGTATGAGATGATTATATGGCCTCTGCCGGGGGTTTAGAAACCAGACATTTTTCTCAATTTAAATTTTAAATATTTGTGGAATTACATTTTTTAATAATTGATTGTGTAACTGAAGTATGAACAATTTACCTTGAAATTCCTGTAAATGGCCATGAAAAATCTTAGGTGGCCAGATTGGGAGATAGAAATTTTTGCGTAAAGAGCCAGAGCTAAAATTTTAATTTTTCACCTAGCTTGTAATATATATATATATATATTTTATAGGTGTCCTGGGTTCTCTGGGCCTCAATACTAATCTATGGAGCGTAATGTGTGTCTTCACCGAATAAACGTGTGGCCAGCCCCTAGTGGCAACAGAAAATTTTATTACCATTTTGAGATAAGTGTTTGATAATTTTATATTTATCACATTTGGCTACTACCAACATAATTACATTAATTATGCGACGAAAAGTGAAAAAGGACGAAATGCAAACAAAATCAGTTTACTTTATTAAGTCACCCATATCAGTTTATTTCCAAAACATAGTGCTATTTCGTATGAGTAGATGCCCTGCAATATAGCTTCAGTGGTGTAAATTCGTTACTTCGACTGTGTTGACTTTCCGATCCCGACTCCTTACTGAAACGATTAATCAAATTAACTTCATAAACATGAGGATTCAAAACGGAAATGTTATTTTTTCACATTTTTATTTGTTTTGTTGTTTTTCACAAGGTATGCCATTTTTGCGAGAAACTGTGAATTTTGCGTGCCGCGAAAAACTGGCGTATCTATGGATGAATATTGGAAGGAATGTTGGCCCGATGTTTTCAGGCAGACACAATAGTAATACCCATCTGATATTCCGGGCATTTCCATTACCCGAAATACTGCCCGAAATTTTGGGTACCCACCACCCCTACTCCGTAGTAATCAAATCACACACATCCCAATAAACACATAATTCTTTTCAACACCAGTCATATAATTAATTTTTTAACATGGTAATGTTAATAATGAGCTGGTAAATACTCTAGAGCCACTTTTATAATGAATATGAAGGAAAGATTTTCTATGTTCACTACAGAAGGGAACTACCAAATTTACATATTTAGAGTACTTCATAATCATAATAACCTATGGGTAAGCATTTTATAACTGAAATTCATATTAAAAATAGTTGACTGTAAGGCTAATTCAAAACTGAAATACATTTTAAATTGTTTTTCAATGGAATCCAAAATAAAAAACTTGTGCATATGTACTGATAAGCAATGCATGCAATCCTCTACCTTGATGCCGGCTAACAGCCAGCGGCGCTAGAGCCCATGACGGCGCTCACCATGCACGTGTCACATTTACATGCGCGTGCGCAAAGAGGCCAATACTTTTGAACTTTCACATAAATATAATTTTTAAGTGTAAAATAAGTCTTGTATTTTTATTTTCAGGGTTTGAAACGTTTTAAAATGTTTTAAAGTGTTTGCTGTTATTTTTAAAATGTTTGGTTATGAAATTCAAAGTGCCCGTGCACCGAGATTAAGAACATTGATATTCTGGCGTGAATGCCGTAATAAAAAGACATTGAATTAATACAGAAAATTCACAAGAAAATTATAAAATGTTAAACAATATTTTATTTAATTTGTGCCACTTGTATTTCAATAATAAATATTTTACTCTGTGTGCATACCACTTCTGCTTATGTGAACCCCATAGGCAACCATGGTGGGTCCGTGCGACTCTTGCTTCTGGAGAGTCTGTCTAGGAGAGCTGGAGAGGTAAGACACTGTTACGTACGCACTACAACTTTTGTTCACTGATGTAGATTTCAATAGTACTTTAAGTATACCAATTAATCTTTGCTTGCATATGTTTTGCCAGACATTTCCCTAGCATTATGCTTCTGCTTTAATAATTTATTTCACCTCGTGGCATTTTCAACTTAATCGAGGAGAAGGAGGAGAAATATGTCGGAAAGGTCACGCGCCATTCGCTTCTGCTAAAGGCGTTTAATCGTAATTTCTGTATTATTGCTATGTGCAATTTTAAGGGCTTTGTTTGCATATATGTATTTGAGGGTATTTTCCAGGTTAGAATATTTTACAGCAACATCACGTACAACCACATGACTAACCAATGCCAAGGCTATGTCTACGCCACCATTGTGTTTGAGCGCTTATTTATGTAATATCATATGTGCAATATTTTATTCAGGGTTCTATGTGAAATTTTGTCAGGGTTCCATGTAATTTTCACGTAAATGGATGCTTTTGTGTTTGACCATGCGGTCACGTTAATGTTTGCTTTTTCCGCCATGAAGCAGGCTACACGCCTGTAGCCACTGTAATCACAAAGAGAATAATTTTCTCAACCAGAATAATATTTTGTTGGAATTTAATTTACCGTTTTCACAAAGAAATATTGCGATCTCACCTGCACCACGTGGCCCGCTACAAACATTATCCAGTGACATCTGCGCCACCTAAGCTTGTTTTCACACATTTGTGTGTTTGTGAATACTCATCTCGTGCCCCATCTTGTTTCATGTATCTTTCGACGGTTTATGTATTTTGTAATTTGTGTATGGTGCAATTACTTCTGTCCTAGCCAGCTCTGTGTACAGGCCGTCACCACAATACCTACATGCTGGCGAGCGAACCCAGATGAGCTTGCATTAGTGATGCCAGGTAATCACACGTGTTAAAATGTTTTCATTAAGGGTTTCATTTGTAATTCACTGTGCCCTGTTTTCAGGGAAAAACCATCAGTCCACCCTAGCGGCTGTCGGTTCTCTTCACTTGTGAAGATTGTGTTTTCATACACCACGGTGAGATCATCCATTTAGGCATGCACTAGATTAATTGCGGACTGGGGAGCACCCAAGTGGAACTGGCTAGTCATGACCGAGAGTATCATCATTTCATTGGCACGTTGATCTGTACAAGCAATAATAATAAAAGCAAGTCTACAATGAACCTACCTTCTTTTATTCAGTAGTGACAGTGTTCTAGCCACATGTATTTTATTTAGTGGTTATTTTCAAAGTGATGTTTAGTAAAAGTTTAGTATTGCCTACGTGTTTGTAAGTACGAACGAGTGAGACAGACACACAGAACCCACAGCATCCCTGAGAACCCTGAGTTTCAATAGTGCAGTGATTGGGAAGCACCGCTGGTGCCCATATTACCAGTAAGTATTTGTGTCATCGTTCGTCTCGTGTCTCACCCGACGGCGTCAATCTCCATCCAGACGTCAGCACCTAGTTTGTTGTGGGGGTGGGTGCAATATGTCAAAAAATAATAAATAGTGTATTCTATGGGGTCATAAACTTAAAATAATCAACTGTGTTAATAAAAAAAAGGCAAAGTTACAAGAAGAATTATATTTTTAAACAGAAAATCAGCATTGTGTTTGTGTTATCTTCTCATGGTCTCATCTTACCCCCTTTCAATAACCTTTTGTTGATGGATGCAGCTGTGAAAACAGTAGTGTTCTTCTCTTCCCCCTGAGACTTTGACCCTTATCAATGTCAAGCTGGTGAATTATATTGCAGCAAAGTGGAGCTTCGGACAAAAAATTCAAACTTTGTTTGAAAAAAACTGTGGAAGTTGAGCATTTTTTTCACTGATGCTTTAGTTTCCTACAAGCAGTTCACTGGTGGTAAACTCACTTCATGGGAAAACTTTCAGTGTTCATGAAGGCAAGACTTTAATTATATATACTGAAGAATAACTCAGGACTACCAGCAACATTTTATGTTTGTCAAAACTGTAGAAAATTATGTGCAGTTCATACACTGGAAATAGTGCAGATTCCATCAACTTTAATAAATTTGGCAGAAGCCAATTTGTATCAGCAGAGCTCTAGTTAGGGTTATTGGTGATTGTGTTGCCATACTTAGTTGCATTTTGGAACAAATTAGCTTGTAAATGTCCGATGTTCATTTGAAAATCAATAGGTATAATTTATAAATAAAAAAATTATTCGTGGGGATAATAAGGAAGCTGGCCATTTGTCCAAACTTGAGAGTATTCCAAAGTATGTGGAGACCATCATACCATTAAACAAGTGATTGGTTGGTTTGGTTGCCTTTAAGCAATTTCAATTTCAAACTTAGTTTGTCGTTGAGCCAATAATTATTTAATTCAATTACTAATTCTTAACTCAATCATAAATAAAATTATGCTTTAATTGAATTTTGACTATTAAAACCCAATATAAAAAATTCAGCTAAAATTTTACAAGCCTGTCATTGCCCAGTTAAAGATTTTTATAATACAGTATTTGCCTGAATATAAATCTATGTTTTTTTATACAAAACTATTGTTTTCTGAAATTGGCAGTCAACTTTTATATTTGAAACCTAAAGTTTTTAACATTCTTCCATGCATACTGAAATGGGTGTGACCATATGGCACACTTGTTTCATGATTAGTGCTATTCACATCATTAGAAAACAGTTTAACTTAAAATATAAACAAATACAATATTATTTGTAACATTTTTGGTTAGTTTTGATAAGCTATGGTACAAAGTTTTGTTTTACTTATGATTTACAGCTGATGCTATAATGGTAATGCATAAAACTTCAAGATTAGAGTTATTATTTTTACATTTTGATGAGTATGAAAATTTTAGGGGCAACTTATATTCGGGCAAATTGTTCTAACTCCATGCTAACAACAGATGTGTCTGTTGTAACTATGTGTTACGAAGCCCTTTCTTATCTGAGATAGACCCCACCCTCCTTTTGGTGGTTACCTGGCTTCTGCTCTTTCTTATACAATTATTTGTTGGTGATGAGTACTAATGCAAGTGGCAATATGTTTTGAGAACAAAGTCACAAATTATTTTCTCAGATATGTGAGATGCTGACAGATTGAGTTTGTGTGATGGTACTGTCTCTGTTAACAGCAGTAACCACATTCTCTCCTCCTATTTACCTATCACAGAGCCTTCATCCTGTCACCTTGGAGAACCAGCACAAAATTTAAAAAAATATGAAATGAGAGAAGGCTGGCATAAAATAAAGTTTGCTTCCATAACCACCCTCGGATCTGATTGTTTCTGGCTCTGCTGAAGAAACCAAGTTTACATGTGTACATAATGACTGAATTAGCCAATCACAATGTTTCTACTTCATAAGGGTGTTAGGAGATATGATCAACCAGCAAGTTGCATCACATTGCTACAAACACCATTTACTGGAAGTTCTGTGGACAATTGGGCTGTTACACATGCAAGTGTGTGCATGTACACACGTTCACAGACAAGCACATGCTCATGCAGACATGGAAATGCACACAGCAAACTCTCTTTAATTATTTTTCTTATGTAATTAGCAGCTCAGCAATGCTGATTACACAACACCTTCATATTTATTAGAACCATTACTCAAGATACAAATAATACTAAATGAATTCTTACAAAGAACAATTTAAACTATGGGCCAACATGTATGTGCACTGGAACATTTCACTGAATGGCATAAACTACAAGATTTGATACAATAAACAAATTATGCTATAACAACTAACCTCTGCCTCGGAACGAGAATCTATGTACTCCTCCAAATTTCCCTTGCTCTGCTACTTGTGCATTACTTCCCTCCATTTCAGTGTCAATACAATTATTCTCCATTTTTGGCCTGAACTTCCAGTGGTGCCCACGCATCCTGCTTCGCATGCCTACAAACATTACACTTCACAGGAACTGCACAGAAATCCTGAAATAATTTTATAAAAGTAAAAAATAAACATTACAGACAAGATATTATAATTTATTATAGGTACCACATACAACAAAATTAAATATTCTACTAACGATGTTAGAAGTGAGCAAAACAGATCATGTTGAAAATGCAACTTACATTGAATATCAAAAAGAACATTTCAAGAAACTCAAGCAATATATACATGACAATTCAAACTCATAGTTTCTCTTGTGATGTCCAAGAACACTTAAGCCAAAGATTTGGAAAGCAATGGAATGGCCATGGTGTATCCACTGCACGGCTTACTTATTCTCCTTAACCTCACCCCACTTCATTTGTGTGGGGGCACTTGAAGATACTGGTATATGAGACTCCAATTGAATCAGAGGAAGTGCTCATCATTCAGGCGCTTACAGCTGCATACTTTCTACAGCTCACAGCTAGGGTCTGGTGCTGTTTTGCCAATTCAGAAACACGGGGTTGCTTCTACATCTGACTTTAGCACTGGCGTGCTGCAGCTCGGCTGATGTAAAGCACCAGGTGCATGACTATTCTGCCTGGCATAAAATATGGAACCTCAGTCACGGTCCTATTGATGGGTGGACACACTGCCCCTGGTTTACATTGGCTTTTAGTGGCCTGGGGTGGCTGCTGACGCAAATGCAGCAATGGTGGTCCGCAACTGGAGCTGGCCTCGGGTCCTGGTGTGTGAGTAGAGCAGCTGTTGCTAGCATTGCTGGTGGCCCGAGGTGGGCTGGTGTCTGGTGTGGCACTAGCCCCTGAACCATAGGTTGGCTATCCCATACGGGACAGTCTCATTCCTGGCAAAGGCGGCAGCAATGGGGTACTGGATGCCAGCGGTCTTCACGGGTGTTGAGAATGGGGGTGGGGGGGGGAGCTAGGAGGTGAGGCCTCTCCAACTGTCGGGCAGTCTGAGCTCATTCCCTGAGGTTAAGGCTGCAGAGTGCAGGCGGCACTGGGATGCAACTTTGCTTAACCGAGGTGGTAGGTGCATCTCTAGCATTTCCTTCGTGTACCACTCTTCCGAGTGTACGGCATAAAGGGGAAATAGTTCTAACAGCCTCATAAAAGGTGAGCAGGTGATGAAATCCCTAGCTGAGTGTACTTCCAAAAGCCGAAGCAGAACAAACCACAGCAGAATTAACTGTTCCTAAAGTTCGGCACAGTTCAGCGCGGTGGACCTAGAGCGTTAGCTATACTATGGCTGCCCATTCATGACAGTTGGGTGCGGGTTGCAAAAGGGGTCAGACCTCCAGGACCAGGCGGGTACTCCATCTGTCACAGTTCAGGTGCAGTGGATGTAGTACAACCTGGGCTGACTGACTAGCTCCGCCTTTTGTATTGTCTGTCGAATGGTAGGGACTCTACCTTTCTGCACAACAAACCCACGAGTTATTACTCATAGGTTTGTTGAGATACGTATTTATTCCAGCAGGAATAAACCTGGTGGACCGTACTACATCCTAAACCACGCAAAGCTGACCGGAAGTAAACTGCATGTTCCAGGTGAAGGTGACCTGGTTCTACACTGCACAAGGGACTTGCGGAAGCCACGTGCCAGAAGGACAGTGGTAAGTGTTGCCATTCTTGAAGGGAAGATGGTGTTAAGGGTCGACGACTTCTGCAGTGGTAGATTCCGGAGATCCTCTGGAAGGTGGTGAAGATGCCAGAGAAGGTGCTGAAGAGCTGTTGGGAGGTCCCAAGGACTTGGTGCTTCAATAACAGTAGAGAGCCCCAGCACACAAGGTGATAGTGCAAGCTACTGGAGATCAACTTACTGACATTCTAGGGCTGCGCACAGGTACTTACACTCTGCTGGCCCTGTCCACACCTGGACTGGAGTGAGAAGTGAGACGTCTCTCATTAGCAAAGCCGTGTGGGGGAAACTACCCTTTGCGCTCCGCTACCTGGCTTCGGTCTGCTTCGCGGCACTTGGGATTCTTTGTGGCAGGTGGCTGTTCTGCGATATTTGAAGCCCTTTGTGGCACTTCAAGTTGCTGGTTTTCTTTCTGACTGCTTGCGCAACGTACAATTCCACGTGTGTGTAACTGCCCCCCACAACAAGGGGTGATGCTTTAGGTTGAGCGTCTTTGGTTTTACCCCACCTAGGGTGACGTAAGGTAATGTGGCTGATGAGGCGTAGTTATTTATTATGTCTCAGAAAGCGGCACACGTCATGTCTTTGAATGTGCATGACAGGCAATGAGACAGGCCACACTTTTGAACAGTATTTATAAATGAATACAATCAAATCTTAATGTAATGATTTCGTTCTCAATCTCAATCATGTCCAAATGTACCTCAATTATCAATTCCTGATTAATGGTTATTTAATGAAAATGCATTTGTTTTGGCCTCTTCTAAACTTCTTAGAAGTATGAGTATTGCATTCTGTTACACCCTGTATGATTCTCATAAAACTTTGTTACAGAATAAACCTTCTTTTTATCAACACATATCACTCAGCCCACTGCAATTTAAATTACTGTGAGATAGCCCATAAAAGATAAAAAATCCATATATTCATTAAAACAAGGAGTACCAACCCATGTTTAAACAGACAATGCACACTATATGTAAGCAATCTGTAGGGACACTTGTTTTTTGCAAGGAGTGAAATAGCAAATTTTTTGTGAATTTTGCTTTAGTTATATGAAAATGCAAAACAATGCTTCGTGAAAATGAGGTTGGCATGTGGAGTAATACAACTGTAAATTGTTTGAGCAATCAATTGTTATAGTTTATGTTGCATGAATTTGTAGAATGTTTGCATAACCGATCGCACATCTGAATGATATTCTATAGTATTGAACAGCTTAAAACAGTGTTTAGATTATCGGAAAAACGGCTGATTTATTAAACTGAATATTCTGAAATTGCAGTAAAAGTTACAAAGGAAGAATTTTACAATTTTCATAACATTAACGTTGTAGTGCGCAAGTGAATTACAATAAAAATAAAGATAATATGTGTACCTTAAACATACAAATGGCAACAGCAAGCAGCACTATGCATATGAACAATACTGATCTGGTGCAACAAAACTTTTTACTAACCTCAATAGCACTGGCGAAGAAAAACCACAATCTAGAACGATTAATATATTATTTCAACCAAACTGACTTTTATGGTGAAAAACAGGAATAAATACTATCAAGCTATTTTGTACAATAATTTTTTATGTTCTTATAACCTAGAGAGTAGGTAAACAACACAAAATCAAAAAATTTAACCAAGTTTCATAAGTTACAGGTTTTTAAGTTTTTGCAGTTAAATTGTTGACAGATGCCAAATGTTGCATTCTACCAAAGCTTTTACAGCTGTTTTAAGCAGAATAGTTCTTTTTATTGTTGCATTTTTTTCAGTAAATTTCTATTGTGTGAGAATCATACCTTTGCTTTTATTTTCTTATTATTCTACATATTTATATGATGCGTGACACACTGCACAACTATGACCCACAATCTACTTCACCTCATCTGAATGTACTTTCATTTTGACAAGGGCAAGTTGCAAACAGTACTAGAATAGGTTGGTCACATGCCTACAAGGTACGTCCTTTAACAAAGGAATAGTATTACAGACACGTCAGTCCAGATTGTACTGTTTATCATTAAAAGCCACATGTCGCGCCAATCCCCTGAAGGGAGACTGTACTATCAGCAGACCCACCGAATCCACCACCTAAGGTCATGTAGTTCTACCGTGTGCCAAGGGAGGGCACCACCAGTGGCAAGAGTTGAAGCCCGCTGCATCAGCGTGATCTCCTCAAGCAGAAGATGCTAATAAACGACCCCAGCAGACAACTCAGGAAGTGACGCTTTTATCACCCCCGCAAGCCTCGCCTACGAAGGCCCACAAACAATCAGTATAAAAGCATGTGCGTGGCCCGAGGAAGACAGTTTATGCTCCTTCACCAGATAGTAATGGGCCAGAGGAAGCCAACAGCAGCTTGCTCTCGAGGATTCCTTGCTTCTTCCACTACTCACTCTTGGGCCGAAAGAAGCCTACTCGTGTAGCTTGCTTAACCAGAAGCTTCTTTAGCGACTGCGGCAATGCACTCAAGACCTTCTGGAGAATCACCACCACCAGCTCCCTAAGACATTGTCAACCGTGACCTTGCCCCCTCTGGTAACGGCAACCCCCACTGGCCCCTCACGTAATGGTCAACGACGGTCCCATCCAGACAACCACACATTCACCTTACCCGCTGGTAATGGCAATAACTTACCACTACCTTTCTGGTAGTGGTCACCAACAGTCCCTTCAGGATAACCGGGCAGATTAGCTAGGGGACCAGTTGTCAATAACAACCTAGCTGTAATCACCTTATATAGGCCAGGATCAGGTTTTCTTCAACTGGCTGTACGTAGGTTAACTTATTTTTCAACTCAGGGTTAGTATAGGAGGTAATAGGGGCTACCTTGTATATTCTCTTGAAATACATGCTTGTTCTTAAATTACTTCTGAGTACTAATTTCTTGGCATAACTGTGTTAGCCCTATGTAGAAACCAGCCCACCAGAGTGAAGCCTGAGATCACGTTTACTTCAAACCATAGCAACTACACACCCATTAGGAGGCAACCATTACTGTGCCCCCCTCTGGGTAAATAAAAGTAGAGCCACCACTACTAGCAAGACCTCCACCAGGTGGTTAGCCAGTCAGGCTGACCTATACTCCTTCCACTGCTCTGAATTGGGCCAGAAGGGAGTAAGAGCTGGTTCTGGAGGACTGAACCCTGTGGATACCACACCCAGGTGTTGTGA
The DNA here is from genome assembly GCA_029891345.1 of Dryococelus australis. NCBI lineage: Eukaryota > Metazoa > Arthropoda > Insecta > Phasmatodea > Phasmatidae > Dryococelus > Dryococelus australis. Next base: position 96,885,449 of record CM056995.1, on the reverse strand, counting down.
CATACAACTTGTGGGAACTCGCCACTCTGTATCAACCACTCTGAATTGGGCCGGTGAGACGCCCTCAGCCCCTTGGGGGCATCAGGAGTTTCAACCATGTCTCACTCGCACTATAAATTACAAAACAGCTGTATACGCGATGGGGCAGAAAGCAAGCTCGTCTCAAAATTTCCCATATACCACGTCCCATACATATGTAATATTACTATAATCCATTTAGTACATTTGCGCAGTAATGATCAAACAACATTCAGTAAACAGTTCTTTAAGGTGACTTTAAAAGAATGTTCTCATAGGCCAATTTTCTGTGACTTTCATACATTTAATGATAAGTTTGCAAAAATACACTACATTCGTAAGTATTACATTACCTTCCACAGTTATTAAAATAAGTATTAAAAATTTTGGGCCCTCTTTAAAATACAGATAATTAGATTCATGATAACAAAGGCCATTCAAAATGTGTTCAATTTGCTCGCACATATTTAACCATCAAAGTTATTAGGCACATCTGTCGGCACTATCTGCATTTTACCGGGCACACGTCGCACGGCCTCACTGCATAACAACTGCCCAATTCATATTGCACAAGTATCCCGCTTTGCGTCTAGCCCGCGACTCGCCTCTCGACTGACTGCCCAACCACACACTGGCTGGCGCTACACCAGCGCAACCGGCCAGGTGACATCACACGCCTGCTAGGAGCAAAATCTAATGGAGATCCTTCACACTGAGTCGTACATTTTCTTTGCCAACAAACCTAAAAGTTATATCACCATAATTATTATATTATACTTTCATACTAAAATATATACGTTATACACAAATATGCAATCATAAACACTGATAATATAGGAATAAGGCCGATATTTTCTTATAAAAAATACATACTAAAATCTAGTTACCAAAATATTAACAACTATGGTTACTAAGAGCTACAAACAGCAACAAATGCCATACAGACTAAAACTGGTTACTAAAAGTTTGACCATTATGGTTACCACGAGTTATCAACAGTAACCAAAACCTAAACATTTCTGGTGACGATAATCAGATCGTCACAATCACCCCCCTTTAATTTAAAGCAGGGGTACATGCTTCACAGTGTATCACGAACAAACATTTGCTCACACCAAACTGACTCATAATTCCAGTCCTTTACTATAACTTCAACACCAATTTTCTGGGATATCAACACATAGTACAACATCTAAGAGCACATTAAACAAAATATTCCCCCCATTTATAGAAACTATTTAAATATCATCAAGATGTAGTAAAAAATTCACTAGATCAGAAGGCACGAATCATAAATCACATTAAAATGAAACACATCCCAGCCATTCCAAACAACTGGGCATTAACACAATTCAAATCTCTAAACCATAACTTATCTATGAGCCATTAGGGGTAGGAGCACAAAACAACTAAATTTGGCTTAGATGGGCCTTTTTCACTATGAAATCAGTCTCAGGATCCCCTAATAACACTGTGACTGGCCCCACAAAGTGCAAATTCTTATAAGGGTTGTCATACGGTATTACCAACTTTGAAGAAAAATGCTCCGCATTTTTACTATGAACATACTGACGGCACACAACCAAGTCATCTACTTGACATGAATTGTGTACCCTACCATTATTATACTTGCGCTCTACACATCTCCTAGCTTTTTATAAATTAATACATGTTTTTCTCCATGTTTCTTCCAACTCTTTATTACTCAGCACTTCCATAGATTCTGTCAGAATACCCCATACATTGAGCAGAGGAAGTGAGAGTTCCCGCTCCAAAAAGACATTGCTGGGGTGGAAAACCCATAGTGCTGCATGGTACGGAATTAAAAGCAAGGTTCAACTCAGGCAGATTTTCATTCCAGGTTCATTGGTTAGAGTTGTGAAAAATGCTTAATGCTACTTTAACACTTTTGTTGAGTCTCTCTATTATGTTGGGACAAGGGTAATATGGGCTGGTGTTTACGCGGTTGATACCCCGTAAAAAACACATGTCCTTCACAAGTCTAGAGTTAAAATAGCTCGCATTATCTGACACAAGTTGCTCTGGGCTGCCAAACACTTTCCATACCCTATTTACGGGAGCTTTCCCAATATTACCAACTTTCATGTCATGTAGGGGCAATAACAGAGCATGTTTGCTAAAACCATCAACAAGAATCAGGATACAATTGTTACCATTCTTCGACCTTGGTAAGGGCCCATACACGTCAATGAAAACCCTTTCCCATGGCCTCGAAGGAAGTTTTACGGAATACACCCCCACCTTGCTGTTCTGAGGCTGCTTTGCCATCTGACAATCTTTACATTCGCGTATAAACTTATCGATATCTCCATTCATATTTGGCCAGAAAAATTCACACTTAAATAAAACCTGGGTTTTAGTATGGCTCATGTGGGCCCCTCTAGTGGAACTATGAAAATATTTCAACACGAGATTCCTAGCCTTTATAGGAACAAATATTTTTTTTTATTATTCCATTTATCCCGGAAATAGATAAGTTCCTCATCCAATACATATTTGGGGGATTTACCGGCAACCATGAAGGCTCAAATTTCCTGACATTCCTCGTCTTCATCTTGCCATACCTTAAAATCTAGGAAGACCTCGGGCATGGTTTTAACCATCACACTACACTCCTCTTTACTGAACAGATCGGTTCCCCCTTATTCCACGAGGTGTGTTCAATCTGCATGTCATAGTCATCCTCGTCATACATTCTAGATAAACAGTCTGCTATGACATTAACTTTGCCTTGGATGTAAGTAATTTTAAACCGTTAGTTATTAAGTTTTGCAATTGATCGTCCAATTTTTCCGACTTGTTTAGGATGGCTATATAACCATGTCAGAACCTGGTTATCTGTTTGAAGATCAAATTCTTGATGTTCGATGAAGGTAGGAAACTTCTCTACTCCCCAGACACAAGCACGGGCTTCTTTTTCATATGCACTTAAATGTTGTTCGGAAGCGTTCAACATCCTACTGGCATAGGCAATGGGTTGCAAACCCTGTCCCAAATCTTGTAAAAGTACCCCACTCACAGCTAACGAAGAGGCATCCACCTGCAATACAAACCTTTTTGAAAAGTTTGGAAGAGCTAAGACGGGAGGGTGTGAGATGGCATATTTTAAACCACAAAATGCTTTTTCTTCCGTTTCCCCCCAAACATAAAGCACATCATTTTTCTTCAAACAATTCAGCGGGACACTCAATTTGGCATAACCCTCTATAAATTGCGAGAAACACCCCAACACCCCTAGGAAACGCATCACTCCCTTAACATTCTTAGGGCGGGGGAAGTTGACAATGGAGCATATTTTTTCTGAGTCCATAATAAGTTTGCCTCACGACAGAATAAAACCTAGAAACTTAATTTCAGGTTTAGCCCATGTGACTTTATCAGGGTTAACCATGAAGCCCACTTCTCTGAGTTTACCGAGAACCAAACGAACGTGTTCTAGTTGCTCTTCAGGAACTTTGGAAAAAATACAGATATCATCTAAAGGGAGGATAAGGAATTAAAAATGATATTCCTCTAATGCCTTGTGTAATATGTGGCCCAAACACTGTCCTCCAAAATTGACACCGAAAGGAACACAATTCACTCGAAGTGACCCCAAGGTGTCACAAAAACAGTATACTTTTTACTCTCTTCACTTAATACACATTGGTGGAAAGCCGTATTCAAGTCAATTACCGAAAAGATTTTTGCCTTCCCAAAGAATTGCAATACAGTGTCCAAATTAGGCATAGGAAAAGGTTGACCTTGACCTTTTTGTTCAATTGGCAATAATCTATGACTAAACGGTACTGACCCGGTTTTTTTTCTTGACTAAAAATGCTGGGAAAGCGTACGGCGATAGTGACGGTCTTATAATGTGCTGTTTCTTTATTTCAGCGACAATATCTTCAAAAGCTTCCAATTTCAAAGGAGAGCACTGATACGGTTTCAAGCGTACAAGTTTATATCATCCACTAGCATGGAGTACGGAAAATCGGCACAGCCGCCCAACCGCTTATTTATAACGTCCTTGAATTCACCTAACAGTCCTTCTAATTTTCTATGCTGTTCTGCATTTAGAATGTCACCCTTGCCCAAAATACTGTGACACATTATTCTCCCCTCCGTCTCCTTTTTTAACAGGATTCTCGCACCTTTGGTGTCAAAGCCAAAATACAACTCAAAACGTTGAAAATCAATACTTGCTTTTGTTTCCGCCAAAAAATTTAATCCCAAAATTATAGGATTCACTAAACCTGGGACTACCCAAAATTTCTATGTCCAGCTATCCTTTGAAAGTTTAAAATGTAAACATAATTTCAATGACACATTGCACGCTGATCCATTGGCTACCATTAACTGAAACCCTTCCCCTACTTCAAGGCTTCTTTTAAGTTCAGTGAATTCTTTGACTAGCTGGTTAGCAAACTGTTGACTAATAAGGAATCTTTTTCCCCATTACCTCAATTCTCACCACTAACTTCTCCTTATATTGCTCTCACTTTCCTACCACTGCAATGGTTTCAGTACGATATACAGACCCTTTTTTATATTTTTGAAATTTTTTACAATCTTTTTTCAAATGCCCCATCCCATAGAATTTGAAACATCTTCGATTTTCCCTATTCTTATGTACCACCGCAGTACACTCTCTGGCTAAATGTCCAGGAAAATTATATCTAAAACATTTGCCTTTTTCATCACTTAATTTTATCATTTCACCCTGTCTCTTATCATTCCATTTCCCGTCTCCAATAGCGACATGGTTCTCCTTTTCACACAATTATGAAACGTATGCCCTATTCTCCACTTGAATGGCCCAAGTGCGAAACTGCTCTAAATTAACAGGAAAAGGTTGGCCAAAACTATGTATTCTAACTGCAGGTAATAGATTTTCAATTAAAAGAGAAACTAATTTTTCATCATCTAATGGTGTTCATTAACAGATTGTTCAAAGTGCAAAATACTCTCCCCAGGTTTTTGAAATATAAATACAAACTACCTGCCTATATCCTCACTAATCCTTCGGGGACAAACACATTCCCATAAATTTTCTTTTACTTTATTTCATTCTTCCCTCCGGTCAATACCTCATGCAGTAATTTCCAAGACAACTCCTGTACTTTTACTTATGATGGCTTGCAGTAAACAAATGTCGTCGGGAAAATTTTCATTTTTTGCAACCAATCAATTTGCAAACAGAACTGCAAAATATTTAGAGGATAGCAATCATTAAATTCCTACACCACACTAAGGGAAGATATAATATTTTGATGAGCTACATCGTTGGAAAAAATTTCATTTTGACTTTGGTGACCAGTGGTCAGCGTACTACTTTTATCACTTCCTTGCACTAAATTTGCCACTTTTTTCCGCAACTCATCAACACTCTCACTTTCCTCGGCAGCAAAGCTTGCAGCATTGAGGTTAAGTAGCAAGGTAACATTGTCTACCTTGTATATACAGAATGTCATACTTATCAGGTAAATTACTATCAACAAGAATCTCATTGAACTGCAATAAAATAGGAACAGCAGAGACGCACAGTTTTGAGACGCCCTCAGCCCAACGAGGGCGTCAGGAGTTTCAACCATGTCTCACTTGCACCATTAATTACAAAACACCTGTATACCCGACGGGGTAGAAAGCAATCTCGTCTCAAAATTTCCCATATACCACGGCACATGCATATTAATATTACTATAATCCATTTAGTACATTTGTGCAGTTACAATCCCACAACTTTCAGTAAACAGTTCTTTAATGTGACTTTAAAAGAATGTTCTCATAGGCCAATTTTCTGTGACTTTCGTAAATTTAATGATAAGTTAGCCAAATACACTACATTCATAAGTATTACATTACGTTCCACTGTAATTAAAATAAGTATTAAAAATTCTGGGCTTCTTAAAATACAGATAATTAAATTCATGAAAACACAGGCCATTAAAAATGTGTTCAATTTGCTCGCAACATATTTCACCATCAAAGTTACTGGGCATGAGCTTACTTACATTTATGAGATCAAGAATAATACTTAAAATCTTTTGGCCTATCACTTTACTACCATTATTTTCCATAGGAATCGCGCTGCTCTTCGCTCATAGCGGGATCACAATTCTTTATACTGAATAACGACTTCCCAATGAAAATGTGATAACTCGTTCCTGCAAACCCTGTCATAAAAGAGACATCGCAGACATACCTGAGGTAGAGGCATGTCAAAACGTGCACGCAGGAACAAGGGAGCGAATAAACCAGCTGTGGCCTTATGTACAGAAAACCAGATGCGACGACTTGGGAACAGCCTCGGGCAATTTGAGTCTATGTCAAATGCAGCCAGCATCTCACCAGGAACACTGCTTCATGACTACATACCACAGTGCTTAATAGCCTTGCCCGGAGACTGATCTTCCACACTGATGGTTGATTTACACCCGTGAATAATTATGTACTTGTAACTAAACATTTTTGTGCTTAGCAAAGCCCCATGCACATCTTCTTAAAAATTGAAAGTTTGTAACGAATGTCATAAAGTTCACAATATCTGCCTACGATATCTTTAACCAAACGAGTGAATATTTCCTCGTTCTGAACACACCAGAGTAGCCAGTCACTTCAGTGGTAAAATGAAAGAGATCAGGCACATCGTAAACTTCAGTTCATCTGTCAAGGAAACTACTTGGCATTAGGCCCGTAGCATTACACTGTCATTAGCAAAATACATGATTGCTTTGTACCACAACTTTATGCCAGCACAAGCACACATATTCGCGTAAGTTTAGCAGGCTTGATTTGTTCTCATAATATTTCACGAAAAACAACTTTACGTCTGTCGGCAATGTCTGCATTTTAACGGGCAAACGCCACACTGCCTCACTGCATAACGACTGCCCCATTCATACTACACAAGTATTCCGCTCGGCGTCTAGCCCGCGAATCACTTCTCGGCTGACTGCCCAGCCACACACTGGCTGGTGCTACACCCTCGCAGCCGGCCAGGTGATGTCACGCGCACATTAGGAACAAAACCTAACAGCGATCTTTCACACTGAGTCGTACATTTTGTTTGCCAACAAACAAACCTAAAAGTTATATCACCATAATTATTATATTATGCTTCCATACTAAAATATATACGTGATACACAATATGCAATCATAAACACTGATAATATAGAAATAAGGCCGACCTTTTCTTATAAAAAATGCATACTAAAATCTAGTTACCAAAATATTAACAACTCTGGTTACCAAGTGCTACAAACAGTAACAAATGCCATACAGACTAAAACTGTTTACTAAAAGTTTGACCATTATGGACATCAAGAATTACCAACGGTAACCAAAACCTAAACATTTCTGGTGACGATGATCAGATTGCCATACCGGACGTATAACTCTTGTCTGTGTGGCTGTGGCCTTGGAAGTACACAAAGTCAGGGACCTATGTCACCCGCTTCACTCTCACAAGGCCGGTAGAAGGCTGCTCCCAGATGCACAGTAAACACGGCGGTGCTAAGAGCCGAATAAGGCATCACAAGAGACACGCCTTACCAATAACATGAGTCAGTTGTCTACTTTAAGTGTAACCATGATTTAAAGGTGAGCTAAGAACTTGTCTGGAAGAAACTGTTGAAGATATAACTGCATGGTAATGTAATCAAGGAACAAGCATCTAAAGCATGCCTACATACCTGTGAGTGATATCTTAATGCTCGCATGTGATTGGTTAGCTGCAACCATATGGTAACTTGGTGATTGGCTGGTCGGTATCTGCACAATGTATTAATAGTGCAGTACAATTGGTTCAAAGTCAATATGATGCCATAGGGCTTGCACAATTGTATATAAGCAGTAGGGGGGTAAGCTAAGAGGTTTAGTGTTACAGCAGCTATGTGGAAGGTGAATCATCTCTGCTAGCTCCTGCTGCTTCACGTAGATTTTTTCTCGAGTTTTTATTTTTAGGTCATTCAAGGTCATGGGGTCAAGGTCGCATGCATATAATATAGTGGCGGTAGTCTGTTACGGTTTATAATTGTTGACTTTTGTGTATTATTCTGAAGTTTCTTATTTTCAAGGCCATTCAAGGTCATGGTTGAGATGGTATGCATCTAACATGGCAGTGGTACTCTGTAATGTACTATGCTTGCAGACTTTTCTGTATTTTTTCTCGAATTTTTGTTTTTAAGGTCATAGGGACAAGGTCGAGGTATAGTCCATTCCCAATTGGAAGCGACTTATTAAAATCAATCTTTGAAAAAACACTCTAGGCATAACATGTCAACCTGTTTTTTCAATAACCTGTATTCCACAAATCAAATTTATAACACAGTGGTTAACTTTAGAGTACTGTATTATTGAATAAATGAAACATTACCTTAATATCTTCTATAACTTATAATATTTATTTCTCTTTAAATATGAATTAACAGCAGCGAGAGCAGCGATGTGTTGGCAACGGCCGGTAAGAAATAGTTCACAGTTAAAATATTATTTTAACCTAGTTTTTTAGTATACTATTTGTAAATTAAATGATGCCTATTGAAATATTTAAATATTTAGGTAGCTCCGATGGCAACATCACATTTTTACAGTTTAAAATAACAGCGGAAAATATTGTGAGTAGGCCGTAATGGTACGGTGTTGTTTTATCAAGCGAGGACAATTTTAAAGCAAACGTCTGCTGAGCGAGCTTTGTTGCTCTCTCTCTGCCTTTGTTTCTTTCACACTCGGGAAGTTTCACTTCGCTAGTACGTGAGCAAATTTATAAATTTTTTTGATTGTAGCACATTTCATACTTATTACAGCAAAATAATGACTTTTGAATTTGTAATTTAGAACTGGAAAGAGATTTTAAGGTTTGATTACTTATTTTAATGTATTTAGATATGATGGAGGGGCAGAAACAAAGTGAAGTTGGCAGACGTGGCGAGCCATGATGTCATGGCGTGTTGCTGATTTACCAAACGAAGCGTAAATTATACTTACTCCGAAAAATACTTCAAATTATCATCATCACGTTTGTAGACGTTGTGTTTTTTAAACCTACCTAAGCAAGTTACCATGTTGTGATAAATCTGTGTTTCCGTGGCAGTAATAAAAATACTGTTACGGTGTGTTTCATTAACCTCTGCGTGTGAAGTAGCGTGACGTGGCTGTTTGGTGATAGTTACGCTGGATCTGTTTGTGTGTGATTTCAAATATTCGATATGAACTATTTATACATTGTAAATGTGAACTGTTTTTATGACGAATTTATTTACTTACACCCATGTACATTTATTTATCACAACGTTGTACCTTTGCCCTCAGTGTTTGAAACACAGTCGCATAACGTAATTGACCACCAATTCCAACAAAATAACCAAGCCCAGCCCCTGTAAATTTCAATAAACCAAATACACAGTAAGTAGCAATACATATAAATATGAGTGGAATAAAAGTTACGGAAGGTTATTCACCGCTATATTTTAAGTTTCTATAACAAAAAAATGAGCGACACGAGTTGCGTGCTTGATTTTAATTGTCGCTTTTTCATTGGCCTGTCTATTCCTTCATTATTCGAACAGAGGCCGTTCTTTAAAAGAAACAACCTAACACATTTCAGTAACAAAAAGGTAAATACTACAGTTCACTACCCTGCAGTTGTAACAGTGTTTAACACAGTAGCGGCAAAATATTAACGTGAATTACATGTAATGTGCTATGTCATGAAAAACAAATATGTTAATGTAACAAAACCGTAAGAACTATCGTTAATTCAGGCATTTTTAAAACGTCATAAAGCTGACCTAAATAATGTTATAGGTCTAAACTGTGAATATTCGTACGAAATGGTTTTTGAAATAGACCTACGACAGAATTCTTTGAAAAGCTGTAAACAGTAAACAACATTTGACAGGTATAAAAGTAGAAGTCACATTTCAATGTTTATTATTAGGTGTAGCGAAAGTATATGAACACATGTACACACACAATGGCATGTAAACATTGATTTTGACAGATTCTACATAGCAGTCACATGGCAATGTTTGTTTACTTTTGGCGGAAGGATACGAAACGGGCCTGCAAGTAGATATTTAGCACGGCTCCGAAAGAGTTGCTTCCAATGGGGAATGGACTATAGTCTGTATCTAATATGGCGGTGGTAGTATTTAATGTATTATGCTTGTTGACTTTTATGTATTTTTTCTCGAGTTTTTGTTTTCAAAGTCATTCAAGGTCATGGAGTCAAGGTCGTGGTAGTCTGCATACTATACAGCGGTGGTAGCCTGTAATGTATAATACTTGTTAACGTTTATGTATTTTTCTCAAGTTTTTGTTTTTAAGTCATGGGGTTAAATTCGAAGGTTAGGGGTCAGGGGTCATGGGTCACAGGTTTAAGTTCAATTACTAATGAGGATTGTCCTTCAAGATGGCAAACAAGTGATGCATTCCAAGATGGTGGTCACCTCCCAAGATGTTGGCCTCTAGTAATGTATAAAGAAATGTCGAATGGAAAAAAAATCAGGATGGTGGAAAGAGTATAGGTGATGGGAGTGGGTGCAGGGAGTCAGTCGTCTGCTGGAGATGGAATGAATGTGATTAATGGTGGTGCTGGGAAATGAAAGTTAAAAATAATAATTTATATGTTTTTCAAATAGTTTTTTAATAATTCTTAATAATTTAATTTTAATAATTTTTTAGGGATTTTTTTGCAATATTTTGGATTTTTTATTTTTATTCTTTTTTGAGAATTTTTTAGATTTCTGCATTTTCAAGGTCAAAGGTCAATGTCAGGGGTCAAAGTTCATCCGCATACAATATGGATGCAAAATGGCTGATGCTTAGGTCTGAGTCCTATCCTCTAAACCTTGTATCGATTTGACATAGGGTATGTTTATAAAACCAATATCGCAGCCACTTCTCTGTAGGTCCGCGGAAGCCCCCGAATTAATTAAATTGGGGAAAATTGGATTTCAGGGGCTTGTTTTTGCACGAGGGGAGCTTCTACCATTTTTGGGACTTTTAACTTTTTTTTGAGGGGAAAAAAAGGGGAATTTTTAGTGAAAAGAGGACATTTTTAGGGTTGTTTGGTCGATTTTGAGGGGAAAAAAGGGAAATTTTGAGGAAAAATGGAGGTCAGGTGACGTAACAAGATGGCGACCCTCCGGCTCCGGTGCCAGACACAGTTGTCCCAGAACAAACCAAATCCTAATACTCTTGTTTGTAATTTGTATAAGAGCATGAGGCGAGAGCTCGCAGTGAGCATGCCGTAACCACCACCCAGGAAATTCCCAACATTCTTAAAAAATTTAGATTTTAAAAGTGTTGAATTGCAACTAGCATAAAAAATGCTCCCCTGTGACCTAAAGCAAAACAGAAAGTTGAAAATGTGTATTTTGTGTAGAGGTCACGTACCTAACATAACCCTTTGTATTTTTCTTGTTACGCCAACTAACATAAAGTAAAACTTTTTTTCACTAAGGCAAAACCCCTGTATTAGAGTAACAAGACCCCTGTAAGATGTGTGGAGCTTAGCATTGACACTGAGTTATATAATCGAAGTAGTTGTATAAGCCTAGTAATCTTTTTTTTTTCTCAGAAGGAAATACCCTATAATCTGTAGTTTTAGCGTGAGTTTAAAATGTTAACTGTAGTGTAATCCCTGTATGCGTTAGATCTATTGTTGTGTTGTGAGAAGTATGTCAAACCCGAGAAATCTATTCTCACCCTGTGTAATTTGTAAACTGCAGCCAGTACAGCTCCCGTAAGCTTATCTATTCTGCATGAGGCAGATAACCCCGCACATTACAGCTACGAGAAGTCTATTCTCATCCCCCAGGCAGTGAGGCTGCTAATATGCGATATTTAACCACAATTGGTTGCGCATACCCTGAAGTGTTGTAGAGAGAGTTAAACTCACGTTTTTGTACCTGATAGGCCTAAGAACTAGAAAGTAAGAATTTTGTAATCACCCATATGTAACCTCAATACTCCTATTGTGCGAATGTTGTAGTTTAGCGTTAGTCTATTTGAGGTAGAGTGAAACCTCCCACCCATGTACACAAGTAGTATTAGCTAGTAAGAGTGTTTTATTGTAGCCCAATGTAACCTCAAATGAGAGAAATTTTGTGTAATCATGTAGGTTATATTAGTTAAGCCAAGGTACCGAGAAAACCTACCCCTTACGTGTGAAATGTAATAACTGGTATGAAAAAGTTTACTATGTAACACTACTTATTTGTTTGAGACCAATAGCTAGCACCTATGCGCACGTAGAAAACTTTTCCCACTAGTGAAACCCCTATTATGTTGCAAGGTAATTGAGGCCAGCTCCAACAGTATTACGCAACCCCATGTCTTGCTCATGCAGCTAAGTGTAAACTTTATGTAACATTATAAGGAGGCACACGCCTACCTGTTACATAACACCTGCCAAAGCGTGGAATAACAAAAACTTAAAAAACTATGTGCGTATATCCCATATCCTAGTTCGTAAGAATCATTGATTCAAGCAACCCATGTAATTACTCTTAATCTCCCACTATACAAAGGAATGATGTATCTTAAACATAAGCTAACTTAATTGCACTAACCCATGTTTAACGAAGTAGTGATAAAAAAAACATGTACACTAGTATAAGTGTGTTCTGGTAACAGCAAATCGCTGCATTATCTTTAAGCTTTTATGTCGTGCAAATCATACACAATTTATTATTTTTGAGTGTCAAGTGTCATTGCATGTGTATGTCTTTACGGGTACCTTCTATGCTCTACCAACCTATTACTTGTAGGAAAGCAATCCGGAGTTAGAATAAAAATTATTTTCTTAAAGCTCCCAAACTTTTTTTCCCTCAAGTAAATTAGGTTACTGTGCGACCACACTGGCTGAAAGTCAGACCAGTTAACTTCGTCCCACAGGGGCCACAGTAAACCTTACCTGCCAGAAATCCTCTGCGAGTGGGATTAACCCCTCTTTTTTTTTGCATCAATTAGCTACACCTTTTTATTTCTCAAGGACAGTAGTAAAAAAATGCAGTAACTTTAAAATATTTTTGCAAACTACATTTGTACAAACCAATGTTTAAAGAAATTTTTTTATCCTCTTTCCATGGTATGTAAACTGCCCGCGAACTAGGAAGCCCTAGGTTCAACAAAACAAACTACTTGTTCCTGCAACTTTTCCTTTCCAGAGCTCTACCTCCCTTGGTAAAAAAAACAAGCGAAGAAAATGCATAGAGGAAGGCTACAGCTGCGCTGAGAAGCAGATGGCATCACCCACTGTGCCGACACCCCCGGCCGCTACGCAACCGTGAGAGAGGGTGAGAGAGAAGAGGCCGTTAACCCACACTGATAATAACCAGATCGCTTGTGACCCAGAGACAGGCAAGCCGAACTCCAACCAAGGCAGCCCACACACGGAAGAGGCGCTAGCCTAAAAGTGCAACCAACCAAATATGATTGAGGCAACCGCCTCCCATACCTGAAGTACTAGTGGATTCATCAAGATGGGTCTTCGTCACTTCGAGGGGTGGCCGATTGACGAATACCAACATACTGCACAGTGCAGATGCACTCTCCACAAGCAACTTTGCCCCATCTATGAGTGACTCTCACTCGGGCAAGTCATTAACAGTGGCAGATTTGATTACACATATCAAGCTCAAGCAAGGAGACCCCAAGCATTGGACAGCCGCATAAGTAAAAGTAATTAATACGCTAATTTCGTAATGCATCACCCACCCGGAATCCTGCATAGAAGCGCCCCCCTCATGAATAAATTAAATATTTTAATAATCCACTACCTTTCAGTTAGCCACGGAATAAGTTCCAACAAACCCCCGAGATGGCAGCACCCCTGTAATCTTGTGACGTCACAACCCGCCAGCCTCAGGACGAGGTGTATAAATTTGTCATCGCCTCCAAGCTAGGAGATAAGAAATGAGCGGCGCTCCAGCAACCCTGAAAACCATACCCTTGCACTAGAAGGCTACTCTATCCCCCGCACCCCGAATAATCGCTGATCAGGAGATTTTTCAGTATACATGGAGGTCCAGCACCACGCTCCAGCAGACACCGAGCTCGCAGGCCGAAGAGGTTCACGAGCTCTCCCAAGTCTGCAAAGACTCTCTCTCCTCTTCTCAGTCTGTGCCATGGCTTTGAACTCCTGCCTGCTGCTTGTGAAGGCAGCACTCTTCTCCAGCCAGCAGCTTGTGAAGGCCGCCAGCTCTCCAGCCCACCAGCTTGTAAAGGCTCATACACTCTCCAGCTAATCGAAAGCCTCCACCACTCTCTCCAGAGGTCATCCGACTTCCAGTACTCACTACCCCTTTACCTCAGTCAACTTCCCTCGACTTCCGCGATAGCATGTCATCGTGATCTTAGCTTTCCCTTGGAGAGACCCCATTCTATAGTAACATGCTGTGAATTGTGTATATTATTAGAATTTTGAATTTTTATAATTTTATTATTGTTTATCAGGCTCACCTTCGCCTGTTTCAGCTCGTAATGATCATAATTATATTTTAGGCAATTTAGTTTGTATCAGTAAGCCAGGACTTTCCGCATTTCCAGTTTACCGTAGTAAATATTACGTGAATTCAAATCCTTGTCTCCCCTATTGTGATTTGAGTATTAGATTCCCTTTCAATTGTTTTGTGGTTTTAATTTAGTGCAATTAAAATGTGCAATAAATTATCACATCAATAACCAGTTGTGAGGCACACTGAAATCTACAGGAAATGGAGCCTGAAGTTGGTTTACAGCCCGAGGTATGCATGCCGTAGCTCCTGGTTTTCCAGTGTTCCCTCAGCTGTTATTCGACGTAATACTATACCTATACCAGACTGCACATTATACATCAGGACCTTGGACATGACTGCCAAAGTCAAACCCTCAGGACTGTGCGTCCAAAGAGAGGTAAAAGGCTGCTCCCAGATGCACAAAAAACACGATGGTGCTAAGAGCTGGATAAGGCATTATGAGAGACGCGCCTTACACAGGCAGACTGCTACAGAAATAATTATTGTGAACCCTAGCTAAGTAGAACTGCCACCCATACAAGAGTCCCCGCTAGGCTAATTGTTACACTGGTGTTAGCAGGAACACCACTAGGAGGATACATGTCCCGTTCAATCAGAGACTCCGTTACCCGTATACACCACTGACCACCATGTAATTCCAATACGGGTAGATCCATCCAGCTCAAGTATTATAAAGCTAGCCTCAGATACATTAGTAAGGGTCCGACACCCGCCCACGGTGGATCTACCAAATTGCTGTGTAATAAAATTGGTACCCAGGAAAAACCAACCAGGTTTGACTCCCACCGAAGGTCGTTTCTAAACCACGTGGAAACCAAACCCTGGCCAACTATATTCCTGTACTCAGACCGACGAGGTCACTGCGGATAGCCCCCATAGCCCCGGCCAGATCATCAACCGCTACCATCACCCTCGTGTAATCACCGCTTTAGCTACCATTCACACACCTGAGACTCTTTTGGCAACCCTGGTCGTGAGGAAGGTGGAAATCCCTGGGAGGTAATCCATTTCAATCTGCTTCACTCTGGGGTTTGATTCCCCTCTCTTTCGTCACAACCGAGAGGGTGGTCAGTATAGTAACCTCTTCCCCAACAAGACCCAAGAGGGGCATGTGTCAAACCTCAGTATAATAAAACTGAAGGGACCAAAGTTTTGTAGGTTGGTTAGAGGGGTTGTTTATAGAGAGGTGATTTACAATGTGTCTTTTTTCATGATGCAGTCAATTTTGAATTCAATCGCTGCTGAAATTGAACTGCGTTGGATTTTTGCAATGATATACATGAGAAAAGTACTAAATGGATTTTATTTTGAACACTTATACAGTAAACCATGACACATGAGACACTGTTGCGCAGCATGCCTGTACACCCTACATGCGACTTCGCCCCACAAATGAGCTACGAAAAGCTCGGGGCAAATCATAACAGTGGCAGTTTACCATTCACATGGCGATAGAATTGACTTCACACGTTGGACACCCTCGGACACAATCATAATCAACACATTTGATTATAAAATTGTATTGCCCGTCCAGAATCCGACATGCGGTCGCCACCCCCATGAACTAAGGTTGTTTTACCCAACGAGCCACTACCCAGAGATAACGAAGAAAGAAGTTCTGATAGACACCACAGAATCGCAGCACCCCTGCTGCCCCGTAATGTCACACCCGTCAAGCCTTGAGCAGAGGTTGTCAACAGCATCCATGCAGGGCGATAAGGAATGCGCATCACCGCCACAACCCTACAATAACCAGCCCCTACATAGAAAGGCTATCATCCCCTGCACCCCCGAAATAGTCCTGAAGCACAGATCTTCAACTATATAAGGACGCACAGGAACGCCTCAGGCCAGAGTTCACCGGCACACCAGCTGCATAGGTCAGCAAGCTCTCACTGGTCTGACCACGACCTCCTCCTCTCCTGCAGGTTGCAAAGGCTAACCTCACCTGCACCAGCCGACTGCAAGAGCCGGAACAACGCTCCAGAGGCAACCTTGACGTCCCACTTCTGCACCCCTTTACCACAGTCACTTCTTTGACTTTGCGGTAGCAGGTAGTCACGACGTCCCCTCTTGACAACCTCTCAAGAGGATAACGCTGTAAATTGCGTAAAATAACTAATTTATCAGACCAGTGTATTTTGTAGCAAGTTCATTGTCCAGACTCATCTTCGCGTGAGTAATTAATCATGTAATTATTGTTAGGAGTAAATTTAGTGTATATAATCCAACCGGGATTCCCCACTGTCTTCTAGACGTGATAATAAATATTACGTCAAACTTGCGTATGTTGACTAACTTGTTTTGTTATTGTATCCACTCATGTTTTGTTCTGTAATTGAAATGTGATTGTGTAAAATCTAAAAACGCGCTGAGGATTAGGTGTGATCATGCCGAACTCCACAGGAGACGGAGCTTGAATAAGGCTTTAAGTCAGAAACGGACACGCCACTGCTCCTGGGTTTCCGATCTCACCTACCCGCAGTGGCACCTCAATTCCCTACTGCACATCACACAGTCAGTGTCTCGGGTGTGTCTGAAGAAGATATACTCCCAGGACTGTACATCAGGAATGAAGAAAGGTTGGTTTGAATGTCTAATAGGAGAGGTGGGATTCAGAGCCGAAACAGGTGTAAAGAGCGACGGGCTCTACAAAGGCAAGGTATCACCCAGCTTGCGGTAGAAACTTGTTGCGAAGACGCACCCCCACCGGAAAGCCCGGAAGTCACCCTGCGTCCAGTTTCCCCTAGCATCCCGCTTGACCACACCTCCAAACTTGACACTTACTTGGGCATATACTGGCCGTGGCCAGACTTAGATTACCTAAGCTACCATCGGCAAGGAACTCCTCCGCCTTCTGAAATCATATCCCCCTACCAGGGAAGATAAGAGGAAGCGTCTACAGAATGTGTGTACGATCCGTCTCCCATCCAGGAAGGTGATCAGGGATAAATTACCGCCAAAGGCCAGTCCTAAACCTTGCATAAGTTCCGTCCCTTAAATTACATTCCTAGTTGTCAGCCGACGTGAGCGACACAGATCGAGTCACACCCTTCGACGGGATCCTCAACCCCCACCATTGTAGTCAATTAACCCCCATGATACATAACCCAGGACAGCTGGTGTCCCGTCTTTTGGCAGCCCTATCAGAGAGAAAGATTGCACTCCCTGGGCGGGAGTCAATTACAGTTCAAATCACCCTGGGGTTTGATTCCCCTCCACTACGAAGTAATCCCTCCCTTAAGTGGCACCCCTGTGAACCAACCATGACCCACCAGGCCAAAACGAGTATTGCAATTACAGAAGACGCAGCAAAAGGATTATCAACCTAGTCTAGAGGAGGGCAGTCGGAGTGCTCTAACTACTGAGAGAGAGAGAGAGAGAGGGGAGAGAGAGAGAGAGAGGGAGAGAGAGAGGGAGAGAGAGAGAGGAGAGAGAGAGGGGAGAGGAGAGGAGGAGAGAGGGAGAGAGAGGAGAAGAGGAGAGAGAGAGGGAGAGAGAGAGGGAGAGAGAAGAGAGGGAGAGGGAGAGAGAGGGAGAGAGAGGGAGGGAGAGAGAGAGGGAGAGAGGGAGGGAGAGAGAGGGAGAGAGAGGGGGAGAGGAGGGGAGAGAGAGGGGGAGAGAGGGGGAGAGAGGGGGAGGGGGAGGAGGAGAGAGAGGGGGAGAGAGAGGGGGAGAGAGAGGGGGAGAGAGAGGGGGAGAGAGAGGGGAGAGAGGGGGAGAGAGAGGGGGGGAGAGAGGGGGAGAGAGGGGGAGAGAGAGGGGGAGAGAGGGGAGGGGAGGGGGGGAGAGAGGGGGGGGGGGGGGAGGGGGGGGGGGGGGGAGAGGGGGAGAGGGGGGGGAGGGAGGGGAGAGAGAGGGGGGGAGAGGGGGGGGGAGGGGGGGAGGGGGGAGAGAGGGGGGGGAGGAGGGAGAGAGGGAGGAGAGGGAGAGAGACACACACACATGCGCCAACCATTACAGCCCCTACTAAAATAAATTACCATTGTCATAGATAAAAATATGCCACTAATTTTGTGTAGAGTAGCATTATGTGAACAAACAATTTGCAAAATTCTTACATTAAAAAAAAAGTAATAAAAACAAACTCGTATGAGAAAAAAATACTTGGTACTCTACACTGGACACGCTCCAGTACCTCGTAGGGACTAGGGTCAAAACCCCGCCACTGGGTGCGCCTGACCTAGCACCCACCAAAAATATTTTAGATGTGGTGACATACCCTTCCCAGCTTCAAGACGTCACGCTTCAAGTGTGACTAGCTACAAAACCAAATTGTAATTGATATACCTACTACTGTAGTTGTGCATTCCATTATGCTAGCTTAGAACATGCCCTTCTTTCTTATTCTAACTTCAACATGGCATGAAGCATGATACAGTAAAACTTCGTTAATTCAAAGTGCTTGGGACCTAATTTTTCAACTTCGAATTACATAATTTTGAATTATCGAATTTAAAAATAAGTTTGTTTATGTATATTAAAGAAATGCACGTCTTACTTTTCCAAACTAAACACAATTACGGCCCCGGGAATAACTACCTTCTCAAAGATACAACCCTGTTTTGGATAACCATTAAATTTTTGGTTTAAACAAAGGCAAAAATTTGAAAGAAATAACCTAAAAATTAAGTTAGTTACATTTATCTTGGTCATTAATTATATATACACGTGCAGTAAAATATAGGTGTTGAAATTTTTGCCTTTAATTGCTACGCCAAAATATAAAAAACCAAAAGAATGGTAAAGTTTGTTTAAAAACTGCAGCCTTGGTAGCCAGTATCCTCACGCTCCTTCTACTATGAAATTATGAATGCACTTCCCGCAAGTTGTTTCAATCCCACCCAGCCTGGCCGGCCGGGCGCTGAAGCCAAAAAGGTGGCTACCTTCCTGTGGTCATTAACAGTCTACCCTCCAAAGGTCCGTCATCGCCCCCCCCCCCTTCCCCGGGTCACACCACCATCGCTTTGCACCCTTTCTCCTTCCATCATCCAGCCACGCCCACACCGCCACTCTCCTCTCTCTCCCCAATCAAGCAACGCCCACACCACAAGCTCCCTTCCTCCCTCCCCCCGCATACTTCGACAATGCTCTAAGCTCTCTTCTGCCTCCCTCTTTTTTTCATCTCTTTTTATTCTCCCTTCCCCCTTTGTACATCTTCCTAACATCTGCATTCTCATCCTCTTGCTCAAAACATCCCTCCTCCTTTAAAGACAACTGTCACAACAGGCAGCCCGAAATTTTCTTTGTGCTACTCTCCCTAACTTCATGCAGTGCGTGACACTAACTGTCACCTCTGTTCACCTCTTCAGCAAGCATAAGAGGTGACGAAAACCAGACAACAGATGTAAAACCCTGGCACGATCAATGGCATCAGTGTGGCGGCCAGCGGCAGTGGCTGTGGCTGTGTCAGCTTATTGCCGCGCCGCCACCCATTACTGGTTTATGTGTGGGCACCTGCGACAGTGTAGGCCATACACATTTATTATCATAATTATTATAGCTTTGAGTAATTAATCTGAACTTCACATACACTTTTGGATGAAATCCAACTTCGAATTACATAAAAGGCCAATTTTGAATTAACCAAACTTAAAAGCATATAAAAAAGTATTTTTTCTGTTTGGGGGCGAATAAACACTTCAAATTATACATGATTTCGAATTAATCGACTTTGAATCAACGAGGTTTTACTGTACCTTGTAGCACACCCTCTAACAGTTTGACATCATGTGTTAATTCCTTTTCTTCATCGCTGTTAACTTTATTTAACTTTGAATTTTCCCAGTTATATACCTTGCACACCTTTCTTGTCAAACCTTCCACCAAGTATTTTTTAACCTTTGTGATTTTAGTTATAGGCTATTCACGGTAAAGTGAGCACTTTTGAGGCTCTAGTTACTTTTTTCTTTCAATGATTTCTCGTCCTTTAACCACATTTTTTACATAAATATTGGCATGTAAGTAATAGACCTAATCTATATATTTCACTGCACTTGGAAGTTGATGTCTATGGTTAAAATAAACATATATCTATTGACTATTATTCAAAATGAGAGGACTTTCAAAAATGCTCACTTTACCGTGGACAGCCTATAGTGGTTCATTGCTGTGCCTGCTCTGTGCGATGCTGCCATTAAGCATGTAACTCCTTGCGGGTCATACATTATAATGCTTCCTTTCCCATCACTGTAACATGGTTGCCAATCTTCTTCCTTCACACAGATAAGATGATATAATTTTATTTTAAAAATGCATGATGGAACACACTCAATGTGGAAGCTAAATGTGGAGAATGGTGTCAAAATTGTCATCATATACAGTGTCGTGCGCAACGTACCTGCGTAAAGACAGCACATCCTTTCCCATCCTGATATATTTCCTGTGTGTTTGATCACCCTAGTTAGAAGCCCTGTTGGATTAAGGTTAGATGCAACTATTGTTTTTTTTGTTTTCTTTAGGGTAGTTCCTGGAGATATCAAATAATTTGTGGAGTGACGGAGGGAGGGGGGTGTTTGTGTGTGTCTCTGTGTGTATGTGAAAAGATTAATTATGTATTTAATTCGATACTGTCTCTCTTTCGCCACCTCTCACCGCCAAATGAAAATGACTGGTAATTTTGCTTGTACACAAAAAGAATTTTTTTGTCATTTAGGCGAGTGACCTGTGCATTGTCGATGTGCATGTATGTTTCGTTGATGCTTCCTAGTTATGCCATACGTAAACTGGAGTATGGCTGAGGGATGTCCTAGCGTGACTAGACTGGTGAAGGCTGGGGGCTGCAACTGTTGTTTTGGGGATATCAGAAGGTGAAGTGTTGATCAAATCTGTCAGCTTGTGGGTGCTACCCCCCACAACCTCAGCACACTTCAGAGTTTCCATGTTGAGTCTCACACCAGTGATGTATTCTTCTGTGAAACTAAGATTTCTACATTTGTTCAAACACCTATACTCACACCCTAAAAATCTTCAGCATTTTCTGTTTAACGAGAACACAATGTAATTTTTGTAAATGTATTGTAAAAAAAAATTAGTAGTTCTTCCACGCAAAATTGTAACAAAAACCTAATAATTCCTTCTGTGTAAACCAATTACGCAAATTGATTGTATACAAATCTTTGGAAACAGAGATAGTTTATGCCAAGAGATTAGGATTTTTAGTGATCAGATCGGAGTAAAGAGGTGGCAATTTGTGTTCCTCAGGAAGTACATAGTGTTTCGCATCCTGCGCGAGCAAGTGGAGGTGAAGGACAACTATATGATGGCGATGGCAAGTCACTGGAATGTTTTGAATGACAGGTGAGCAACCTGCGTATCTATTACAAAAAGCGATCCGACACAATAATCCCTTTTGCGGAACACATTGCTGACCCTGGTTGCAATGAGTTTCTGCATTTATTTAAAGAATTTTCCATTAGTTTGCTACCCTAGTATCTCTCAGCTAGACCCAGCATGCGGTGAACCATCCAGTTCAAGGCCACCAGCTATAAAGAGAACGTCGGGCCTCTGAGCTGGCAATTGTTAAAAGGATGAATTTTAGTAATAGAATACTAGCGAGAAGAGAAGTGTGCAGCAAAAGAAGTGTAGAGCGGGTGGGAAACCTGCAACTGCGAACAGCAGAGCAGTGAAGAGTACAACTGCAGGCTGGACTATTGGACTGGATGCATGAGAGAAAGACATTACAAATTATGGCAACAGATAGACTGAATGTGTGTTAGTGATGAGTATGAGTTAATTGACAATAACCAAACAGACACATAAAGAAGGGAGTTAATTAGAGTTTATATACAAATTAAATATTGCCATCACTGTGAAATAAAATGATTAGTGATGAGACAAATCAAGGCTTTTGTCGATTGCAATTCCAGATTTGATTCCAAAATTTTTGTTTTGATTCTCGATTCTGGACTCGATTCGATTATCAACAAATGTCAAATACATTGCAACATTTTGCATACAGTTGGACAATTCTACTTTTTACATAACGTACAGCATGGACTACAATAACAAGAGCGAGAGAAAATCATTTTTCTTAGTTGAATTAGCAAATGTACAAGATAGGAAAAAATGAAAGTGTCAACACCTAATGATTTCAAAAATACTGCATACTACCCAAAACAAAATAATTTCAAGGAGTTACGGTAAACATTAAGGCAAGTCGTTCATATGTATATTCTTTTCGAAATTTTTTCATTTTATGCAAGAAAAAAAACACAGTATTTACGTGCGTGTGTTGCATGTATAGCTTTGATTTCCAAAATTTAAAAAATTGTCTCAAGATGAAATCAAGAATTTTTTCATCTCGAGTATTTCTCTATATTGTTACAATGCAAATTTTTTTTTGTTTGCGAGTTAAATAAGCTTTTTTTGTTTAACGTGATGTCTAGTGAAATTCTTGTTTGCCTTCATTTTTTGTTTAGACGCCCTAGATTTTTTGCAGACAGGAAGTTACCTATCCCTTTATTTTTTGTTAAGATACAATAGACCTACTCTTAATTAATTTCTCTTTTAGTATTTTCATATGGTGTTTTCTTCCTTGGAGGTTAGATTAGGAAATTAGGCTGTTTTTGGATAGTTTAAGCCCTCCTTATTACTTGTTCATTTTGTTTGGCAGTAAACATGTGTTTTATTTTTCTTTTTGTTTATAAGTAAGGTGGTGATAGATACTTTAATGATTATTATTTCAAAATGCATTTTTTGGTAAGTCATTTTCCAAATCTTGATGTTGAGATTTTGGTTGGAAAGATAACTGATAGTTGTTCTTTTAGAATTCATCCTTTTACTTTAAAAAGTTTTTCTTATTTGAACATATATTTTTAATTTGCTGACTTTGTTTCATTTTTTTCCCTTTTTGTTTAAGGTTAGATCATTTAAGTTATGGTGGGATTGAATTTAGAATCTGTTACTTTACACTTTTTATTTATAGATTTTGTACGACTAAAGGCTTTTTACTTTTTTTATTGGCTTCCGAGGTTCTTAAGGAACTGAGGTCACTCATTTTTTAATTTTGAAAGCGTTTCATCACCTCAAGAATCAGCAGACTTCTTCTGAAGCGACGGCAGCTGGCCATATTTTTCTCTACCCAGGTGTGAGTTATTATCCCCCGTTCAGCAGTTCGTAAGAATTGTTATCTTCTGCTCGTTCGGAGCACCAGGCGCAGCTACGAGCTGCGTCGACTATTTCACTGGTAACACTGAGATTGTTTTGATTAATACATTTTGCCGCTAGGCAGTAAGGACTGTAAGGGGAAAAAGGGAGTTGGCGACAAGCTATCGATGTATCGAACGCAGCGGTGGCAGGCTCTGATTGGTCAGCCATGACGTCGGCCTTGTCCATGACGTCAAAGAAGTAGCTGGTGTTCATCTGCAGTAGTTATCGAGGTCAGAGAGTTGTGAGTGGGAGAGAGAAGGTCTTGTGCGGACAGCTGTTGTGAGCGGAGGTTTTGGCGCAAGGTGGGCAGCCGAGAAGGAGGCTGCGACATCAAAAAAATGATGTCTTCTTTGAAAATCTTTGTTTTTGTGCATGGTTGGGACGCTCTTCCCTGTTTAGTAGGAAGAATGGCTCCGACCATGCCTTTAAATAGCTAGACTTTAGTAAACAAGGGTTCAGTCAGTTGAAGATGATGTAAGATGCAGCATGCAAGGTGCGTGGGCATAGGAGGTGTCGAGAGACCAGGGCAGCAACTATATAGGTAAATATGAATTACTCTTCAGCACTGGCAGAGGGGCCATTGGGATTAAGTCTCTTATGTTTTAAATAATTAATATTTACTTGGGAAGGAACTTACATATTAGCAGCTGTGTTGTTGTTCAGACCTCATAGCGGAAATTTAAATGTAAGGTTAGATGTAATTGTAGTACCTAGAATTAAAAATGGCTCCGCCGGCTGTTGTGTTCATCTGTGGTGGAGTTGGGTTGGTACTATCTTATCTGACAGAAACTGAGGTGTAGGTTATGTTTCCCAATATTTCTTTCGACAGGTTCCTCCCTGAAATTAAATTTTGGAGTGTTTCCTTTTACACATTTTAGTCGTTTGCACTTTTCTTTCGTTTCTCAATTAATTCTTGTTCAAGTACTTTAAAAGTTCAGTTAATTATTCTGGCCAATCTATCTATAAAATGAATAGTTCTATAAGCGCCCATAAATAAAGTGTCTTGGGTTTGATTTTTATTTAAGCTCTAGGGGGCAAATGGTTGAGCTCTACTGTGATCAATAAATTTAAGCAAATTCAAATATTCCAATGCACCGATTCCAAATACTCCAGGTTAAGTTAGCTTAATAGTAGTAAAGTAACTTTAATGATCATTTCCATAAGGGGACTGTATACCCCTATTATCTTTGAAGTAACTGTTTGTTTATACTCACCTATGGGTGAGCTACACCTCTGAGAAGGGCATCCTGTCTGCCCTACAGCAAATTCTTTTGTGTTCACTTAATTTGATCACTGGTAACGTCAGTGAAATATATATATTTTTTTTCTGATGATTGGTTAATCAAATTAATTTAAAACTACCTACCTTTTCTAATTCAATACTTTTCTGATTAATGAACCTTAGCTTCAAAAGTTAAATATGTATGTCTAGAACTATTTTTATTATTATTATCTATTTTTATATACCTTTTATTGACTTTAATAAAACCCTTTTTTTTTTTATATATATATTATTTGTTTCTTGCTAGTTGTTAAGGACCCCACCCTTCTGTTTATTTTTTTTGACGTCATTCGACATCACTCCACATTTGTTTAGTTTTTATATATGGGTTATGGGTTGGTAATCTAATTGAAAATGTCACTGCTTTGTTTATGTGTCAGAGTCAGACCCATGAAGTGGTCGTGGAATCCTGTCGCTCCCTGAGTGAGTCAACATCCCCCCCCCCCCTCTTTCCTTAAACCTGCCCTCTCCCCACTTATTTTCCCATCTCCTTGTTCACTTTTGGTTTAAATGAGCCTTTTCTGGTATTACGATAAGTGGTTAGGGTACAGAGTATCGTGCTGACCCTGCTGAGTAAAAGTTACAGCATGTGGTGGAGGCTTCGCAGGTTAGCTTTGGTGTTGGTTAGATCTCCTTTTTAGTAGGTCTAAATTTCATCCTTCCCTCTTTCAACCTCCTCCCTCTCCCCAACTCCCCCCATAACATTTGGTGTAGTCTCCAGGTAGTTTCCTTGGTTGGTTACTACTGGCGATCACACCTCCTCTCCCTACCCGTAACATTTTGTTTTGGGGCGCAGGGTACCCTATTGTTTTTGTTAGGCAGTACCTACATGTATAGTGGGTCTGACACTGTCGAGACAATGCATGATGGTGTTGGGTTATTGGTAACTTAGCTGTTAAGTTAATAGTATTAAGGCAAGTTACTTTTAGGGTTTAGCAACTGTCTCTAGGGTTTAGAGATTAATTGTGCACAGCGCGCACCACATAAGGCTGACTTTTTTGTGGTTTTCTGATATAATTTTTATTTGTTAGGCATGGTAGGCCTGTGGTGATGTTCCCAGTAAGAAAATTGAGAAGCCAGGTTAAAGCATTTGCATATAAAAGGTGGGAACAGTGGGATTCAGAGAGCCCGATGTGTGGTCAGGGAGCTTTTTCAGCCCAAAGGCGAGACACATGCAGTAGGCCTACTCAAGCACAAGTAGGGCCACCTAGACCGAATGGAACACCCAATGAGAGGCCTATTTGTTTTAGGTGTGGTCAACTGGGTCATACACATTTTTACTGTAGAGATAGGCTGGGGCCTATGCCTAACTTGAGAACTAATTGGGGGTCGGAAAACAAGTAATGGCAAACCAGGTTAAGGGGGATTGTTCCCCCAGGCAAATTAAATTACCCCTTTCAATCTCAGCTGGTGTAGTTTGAGTACATACTCAACTGTTTAGGCAGTTGACTCAGGTTTATGTTGATAGCGGAGCAGCCATTACACTGGTAGATGAGAGGTTTATCCCTGAGAAATACTGGAGAGAGGCAGAATCAATGGTGTTTTCTGGTGTATCGGGCTAGCAACAGTCCATTTCTAAGATGTTGTATTTACAGTTTACCCTAGGTAAAGGCCATTCATGTTAAAGTGAGCACTCTAGAAATCAACCTTTGAAAAAAAACCACTGCCTGCAACTCTGTATGTATAACCATGTGTGTCACCGCACAGGCTGGGGATGAACACAACCAGTTATGTTGGCAGTGAAATGTGAAAAGTAGTTCTAAGAAATAACATGGTATTGCAAGTGTAATGTTTAAATTTATGGCTAAGTTGTCTGAAGTTTATTTTATACACTTTAAAGTAATTATTGGCGTAAAGATAATGTATTTACTGTAACTCATAATTATATTGTGTCATGTGATCGGCGCAACGGTCAAAACCAATGGTGCAAGTGTAATGTTTAAATTTATGGCTAAGTTGTCTGAAGTTTATTTTATACACTTTAAAGTAATTATTGGCGTAAAGATAATGTATTTACTGTAACTCATAATTATATTGTGTCATGTGATCGGCGCAACGGTCAAAACCAATGGTCCGTTGTGGTTCCTTCATGCTTGTTGCTTGGCTTTGCGTGTGTGGAGTGGTTGTGAGGCAAGCTACAAATTTGGAAACTGGAAGTTGTGTTTTAATATTTCTCATTTATTTTCCAGCTTATCTGCAATCAGTAATGTTTTTATTATGGGTCGTATAGTGTGTGTGTTGTGGTGATTTTGTATACATTTATGAGTTCCAGCAAACTATGTACAAATATTAAGTGTCCGGAGGACATTATAAATCTCGCTGAAAGTATTTATTCTTTGATTTGTCGAGGAGCGATGAAGCCGTGCAAGGTGATTGAACGAATTGCAGAAATGATGAAAATTTTATCTGCAACTGTCGGGAGGTAAATGTAAATGTATTTTCACGACGTGTTTTCCCGAACAGTTTTTACGACGTGTTTTCTCCACTTATCCCCAGTACGTTATTGAAATAAATAGTTGAAAAAAGAACAAGTAGAAATCAACAGTTAGAAATGTGATATTATAAATGGAAAGCTAAATAACAATAATGAAAGTAAATGAACGGCAGAAACGCGATAATATATTCATGTGAGTTTGTGAAGTACATGTTATATCCTAAATTTGACAAATAATATAAAAAGTTGTACCTTTCTACCTACGCCCATCTGTTATACGTTAATTTTACATGTTTTTATAACACTGTGTTGTTTTGTCATGTAGGCATAACCTCAAATCTATCTATGTACGCCCAGGCATGTATCCTTTCTTAAATCTGCCTTGATAACAAGTACTAATTTGGCCGTCAATAATTATGCGATAAATTTACACGTTTTTACATCACTGTATTATTTTGTAATGTAGGCCTAACCTCAAACTTGTGTTCATGTAGTTATAAATCCCAAGTTACAGTGTTAAGTTTTACTATTGTTAACATAACATAAACATCACAGTTTGATGCTACACCAAAGGTATTCCAACATTATAAACTACAAAATTTGAAGCTAGTTTTGTGACCCATAGCTGTGCTTGTTGCCGACATTCTTTCAAGATGCAAGTATTGTTTTATTTGGTAATGCTTGCCATAAGAAAAATAGAAAGTACTTACAATTAATTGTCAACAAATATAGAATAATTCCATGTTTAAATTTCGTAATGGATGTTCAACAAGACAACTTGCTACCTTTTGAGAAATATCAACGAAGATAGTATGCGTTCTTGAGCAGGCCTAATTGTTTGTTATATCTGTCACCTTGGCTGCAAAAATATTGTAGGCAATGAAATTTAATGTGACTGTAAATTACACGACATAGTCAACACCCAGAGCTCCTGTTTACGTGCAAATGCATGGTTTTTAAAGGTATTTCTAAAGAAGCTGTATGAGCTAGCTTTCAATAAGAGCCGGGCTACAATTGACATACATAACACATTCACAGTTATAGCGATAAGCATACACAAAACATAAAAGCACAGTGGCCCGGCTACAATTGAGGTAATGATAATAATATTTGTTTGTTTATGTTGCTACATTTGTACCAAAGAAATTAAGGTGTGCATATAGAGTTGGTAGCTGGTTTTTTTTTTGTAAATAAATCTTTTCAATTGATCTGAGTAATTTTTAAAATGATAAATTATTTACATTTCAATTTTTACTATAAACGTTACCTAAAAGCATTACAAAACTTCCGTGGTTGTGATTATTCAGAAATAAACAAAAGAAAATATCTTCCCGAGGAATGAAGTTAAAATACACATTAGATAAAAGTAACTTAACTGTAAGTATTACTTTTATAATTTGTCTTTTACATTATCATTTTGCTGTCATTTGTGGATATGTATTGGTTTTACATTAATAATAAGACATTTCTTTCAGCTTTGTGTGTGCACACATGAACCATTTTTTGTAAGTGTAGTAATTTTCTTTATATACTTTCCTCATTTACGTTTTCAGTTTTGGTGCAGTCATTGCAAATGAAGGAACCACAACAATGATGAGAGTCCATGCATTTTACAGGTAAAATTGGTTTCTTGGGGTCTGTGTGGGTTTGACAAAAAGGAAATATCACACCCATTTCGGCCACAGAGAGACTGGAAATATAGCCATCACTGATTGGCAATTCACTTAGCTATAAATAATATACATTATTTTATAAATTATTTTGTACAAATGAAGGTGGTACAGTTACAAGCCTGGTATACCCTTCTGTTATCACTTCAATTCACGGTATAAATATTCAGTACATTTTTGAACTGGAGGTCTCAGAAGGGTACAAACCCAGAGTAACAGTGTCAAAAAAAATGTACGTATACACAAATGCATTTGTTGATATGTTTATATTTTTAATGTAAATTATTTTTATTTTATACATACTTAATAGACCTATGTTGAAATATATTTATCTCCATTTATAAAGGTGCATTTAAAACTATTCTAAAAATGTATATATACATGCACATATTTTATATATTTTACTTTTTTTATATATTCTATATTTTATATACTGCCACATTAGCAGTCACATTAAGTTTATTAGCACAATGTACTTATGTGCAGAGGTGTACTATTTGCTCGGCCCAGATATCCTGGTTTTTCCTCGCTGTTCTGCCTCCCTCCTTCCCCTTTCCCCTTCCTGCATCGTTATTTTTTTATTTGTTGTGGTTGTTTTTTAAGGCATTGCACTGCCTCGCTCTACACTTCAGATATCCGCTACGTTACGCCGCTACTTTATATCTGCAGGATCTATGTTTTTTCCTGATGGCTTAGTTGCACTTTACTTTGGTCAGCTGAGGCCAAACACAGCTACCATGTTTTCGAGCTGATGTTTTACTAGTCACGCTACAGAGCGATGGGGCACTTAGAAAACTGTGAGTCATGGGAAACGTTAAGTTTGCGATATAGTTTTTAAATGTTTGGTAAGTTGTGTGACAAGTGGTATTGTACCTTGGGTGTGCAGTAGTGCTAGTCTATTTCAAAATCTGGATTTGGCTGCCCTTCCAAATTATTTTTGGCTTAACTATGGTGTTGCATTGCTGTGTGTCCTTTTTTTAATGTGCTGTGTTTGTCCTTGTTCACCGCCCAAGTTTAATATTTCCTGTTTCACGGTTTCCATGACTTCATTGTTAGGGCATCGTTCATTTTTCAATTGTTTGTTGTTTGTTTTGTAAAATTTTTGTCTATCAGAGCTTTGACATGACCCAAACGAATATATATGGTACAAATTTTTATATTGTATATTTTACACTATATATATTTTTTTTTTTCATGTGTTATAAACATTATATGTTACATGTTTTATGTATTATGTTACATGTTTTATATATAATATTATACATGTTACATGTTATAATATGTATTGTGTATGTTACATGTTTTACATATATTTATATGTTACATGTTTTACATATATTGTATATGTTACATGTTTTTTATCTCTATAATATGTATATACAATACATTCATTTACACACTTCATGGGTATTGTATACAATTATTATATAATTAGTTATAAATGCTCATCACTTAGGGTCCAAAACATTTAACCAGTCCTGAAAAGTAAACATTGATTTTTAACATATGGCAGTCACATGACAATGTTTGTTTACATGTGGCGGAAGGATACATAATGGGCAAGAAAGTAGAACTTTAGCAAGGCTTTCAAAAGTGCTCACTTTATCATGAACAGCGTATAAGTGTCAGTACACACATCCTGTAGGAATAGTGGCTGCCCCTATTGATGGCTTTATACTAGGTTGTGATTTCTTACAAAAGTACTAGCCATAATTGAGATTTAATGAACATGGAAGAAATTTTTTGTTTTTAAACTATCCCCATCAGGGAGGTGACCTCACAGCCAATCTTAGAGGTAAGGAAAAATGTTGAGGTCACGAACACCCCATTTACTAGAAGGGAAATAAAAGAGACATCCCCTCTTACCATTGATGCTAAGGAATTTTAAGAACCTATTAAGGTTAGGGTGCATCATGGTTAGAGAGCATGTTCGGTTGGAGCCTAGGATGCATCAACAGATAGAATTTGAGTTTTCAGCTCCTGATTTACCAACAGAAGTCCTGTTAGAACCATTAAGTCAGTGTACGAGAAACAGGCGGTACTAATACCATACAGTATTTTGTGCACAAAACAACAGATGCTTTTGTGGGTTACAAATACATCAGATAGTGAAGTAACTTTGCCAAAAAGGATGAAATTAGGAAATTTATGTTCTTTTGATCAGATAAATAAAATGCAGGTAAACACAGTTTCTGATACTGCAGGTGGTAAGCGAGATGATTTTGATGATGGAAGTTGGACATTAAACCCAATCTCCAAGACTTGAGATGAGAAATTTACTCTACAAGTACCGACAAGTACCTGGTCAGATAGGAAGAACGAAGGAGGAGGTGGTAACATTAGTTATGGGTGACAGTCCACCAGTTACTTCTGTGCCCTACAGAGTGTCACATGGTGAGCGAGAGGTTATTCATGATATCGTAGAGGAACATATCCAGAACGGGATAGTGAGGCCTACAAATACTAGTTGGTGTTCCCCAGTAGTGCTCATAAGGAAAAAGGTTGATGAGCGTAGGCTGTGCATAGACTATCGCAAAGTAAATGCAATACTGAAAGATGATAAGTATCCTCTGCCCAGAATCAATGATTTTCTGAGTTACCTAACAGGCACTAAATATTTCAGCCATTTAGATATGAATTCTGGATACAACCAGTTGCGGGTGGCTGGGAAAGACCAGGAGAAAAAGTCTTTCGTGATCTCTGAAGGGACTTTTTGTTTCCAAACTTTGCCTTTCAGTCTAAATCAGCATCTTTCCATTTTTCAAAGGTATATGGACAAAACGCTGGCTGGATTGAAATGGGGGTCATGTTTGGTGTATTTAGACGACATTTTGGTGGCTAGAAGTAGCTTTGAACTACACCTGGTTAGGCTAGAACAGGTCCTGAAAAGATTTCAAGAAGCTAATCTGACTTTAAAACCAGCCAAATGTTCCTTCAGTTATGAAGAAACTGAGTTGTTAGGGCACATTGTTAACAGTTGACATTGCTCAAGGTGTCGGAACGGCGGCAGAATCTGCCACATGTTCGGGCAAGCCATTTGACGTTTGTCTGATGCGCAGGAGGTTGGCAACTAGTGCCAAGGTGTTGGTCAATAAGGATATTGGTTAGGTGAGGAGCGGTGACTATAGTTTTGGAATCTCGGTGGAGATAGATACCCAGGGTGCCAGATATAAGCCCTGTTACTTATTACACTAACTCGTGACCATTTCAGTCATACTTGCACAGTAAGTTACACTTTGTGAAAATTAGCGGGAGAAGGCCCATACCTTAAATGCCTTACGGCGACTGGAAATAAACCACACGTGGTAACTCGTCACTGCTGCGATTTATTCAGTACATGATTACATTCCCGTCGGGAAATTACATTGGGCGCTGCTTACAAACCAGTCAGTTCGGTTAATACTGTGCAAAAGGCACGTGGTCACATGAAATAATCTAAGTACAATTTAGCCTAACCAGGTGATGCAAGGACTGGGTAGGTGCGAGGGGCGGTGGAATCTCGGGCAGTTGAAATACGGAAAAGGTTCCAGTATGCTTAAGTAACTATTGCTGTGAAATGATTAGTCCAACATGGTGACGGCTGCCCGAGCGCATGAAATGTGAGCCTCGACATGACGCAGCACACCCGTCGCAAAGACGAACGACTACTGACTTTCTCCGCACGGCGTGCCGGCCGGCTTGGCGGGCTGACACCTTGTGCTGCACAACTCCCTTGCACACAACATTTGCAAACCAGACACATATCCCGCGTGCCGGTTGTTACATATTGCTCCTAAAATTTGACCCTATAAATAAAATTCATTATACCAAAACAGTGCACTGTGTGGATGATATGGAGATGAAAGAAGACACGTGAATGAACATTACAGAAAAATACAAAAAAGACACTCGAAAACACTGAGGGTTTTAGGGCTGCAAAGACAGGCATCTATATTAGTTGCATTCCCTTGCGTGAACTTACCTTGCCCTTTTATAGCACAAATTAAATAATAGAAATGTCACAGGGTCTATTTTCGGAATCCTGCGCCACGCGCACGTGGTCGCGCTCCCTCTGCTCTGCACCTGCATCATTCCTTGCCATACTGCATTGCACTTGCACTTGTAGAGCGCACGCACACACCACGTTACGGAATCCAGTGCGGCGGGCAAACAGGCTAAGGGGAAAGTGGTCACGTGGGCACACATCAAATGCCTCCCCCCTTGCAAGACCGTTTGTAGCCGCAAACATCACTGATGACAAGACACACCTCCTTGTGTCTGCCCGTTGTGGACGTAGGCCGTAGGGGCTTCTTGCCAGTCCCATACGTTCTGGAACTGCTGGCTGCTGCCATCATTCTGCATGTTCTTGATTTCACCGTGGTGCTCCCCTGCTCACACATGTGCTGCATGGCCAGCGTTTCCATGCTGAGTGACTAATCTCGTATGAGTCACATGTTCCTCCATCGTCGCTGCCACCACGGCTGTTATCATGCCTAACCCCACGTCGCTGCCAGTAGCTAGTCGGACTAGCAATTACTGGGGGGGTTGGAGTCACCCTCGGGGGAATTCCCGGCTGGTGTTGGCACAGTTGCATCTCCTGTCGTGCTGTCCTCCTTGACGATCCGCATCCCATTGATGGGTGTCACATCGTCTCCTGCGGGACCCCCTCCAAGAGGTGTCACCATTGGTTGCAGTTCCAGATCTCTTTGGGTTGCGCTGGTAGCCGCTGTGCCGTCAATCTCTGTGGAGCCGGCCATCGGATGCACCGTAACTAGTGCCACTGCACCGGGCGACATTGTGCCTTCGGCACCCACTGCTGGTGGTTCTGGGGCAGGTACTGACCCACCTTCCGTGCTTGTTCTCCTCCCCTGGAGATTGTACTCAACAGCGCCGTCGTGAGCCTCCAGGTCTCGTACGCCTCCTCTGTGCTGTGCGTGCATCTCCCCTCTTGCTTACTGTGTGAACCTCCTCTCTTGCCTGTTGCGTGCTGTTTTAGCGGATGTTGAGGTGGCATCCGTTCTTGCTGCGACGCGCCCTCCAACATCCAGGCTGATGTCATCCTGACACATTGGGGACGTGCCTCGTCCGGCGTCTGCGACATGCCAGCACATGATAGGGGGCCTCCTATGGGTGGTACCGGCCCACTCTCCTCCTTTCTCCCTTGCTCAGCGGGTTCGGCAGGCGTTTCGCCGTCGAGGGTGATGTCGTCACCGGCCTCGTCACTGCGGACGTATCCGGATGAAAAACGTGCAACGTCTCAGTGATACTTGCATGTCCCTCTTCCGACGTGGACCAAGTAGGTGGTTGGTTCTAGCCCTTTCTCCTCACTTGCTTGCTATTTACATGCTGATTCTCCCACTCACTTGCATCTGTACATGTTACACTGCCTCCTGCTTGCTTGTATGTACAGTACCTCCTCTACTTGCTTTGATAGTGATGTGAGTAATGACTCGCTGTCCGGAACACTTGTGGTCTGGCTGTCTTGCCGCGCTGTACATCACAACTGTGCAGATCACGGGCGAAGGGAGGAATTGACACCCACCGATTATCTCAGCTCACGTGAAAAATGGCATTGTGTGCGGAGGGGAGTTATGAACCCACCGATTATGCACGATGGTGGGGATGATGTCACTTGCAGAGGGAAGATTGACGACCCACCGATTAACTCTACTTGTATGACGATGAAGTGCAGGATGAGTTGGATGTACGATGGTGACGGGAAGAGTCAGGAGCACAATGTTGCCAAAACAAACGATGTGATGAATGATAAAAACATGACAAACTCCCTTCATACTTGCATTGATATGTACAACGAACTGCCTCCTTACTTGCAGTGATATATACTCCCTTCTTACTTGCAGTCCTATAGCTTAATGAACTCCCTTCTTACTTGCAGTGATATATACAGTGAACTCCTTCTTACTTGCAGTGATATATACAGCGAACTCCTTTCTTACTTGCGGTGATATAGGTAAATGAACTCCTTACTTGCGTGATATATATAATGAGCTCCCTCCACACTTGCATGATGAAACTGAAATTAATGGCCTTCTTACTTACAGTGATATATGTGTGAGTTTGCGCAATGTTTATACTTAGGCACATAGTTGTTAACTACAGGAAACACTCTTCTTGCTTGTTAAAATCAAAACGAAAACAAAAAAAAATCTTGTGGTGGCTGCTCTTCTGTTTCCTGTGGTGTAAATGGAAACTGAGAACTCGCATTCCTTGACTCAACCGCAACCGGAAACTTTATCTGCAAGAACCTGTATACTCCGGAACAGCTATCAACTATGCGACCTCAAACAAAAACTGTCAGAATGGCACAACATAATACTACCCTGCAAGTTTACGGCCAAATCACCATAACGGTAAACCTACACCATTTCTCGGTGCCAACAGAATTCGTGGTGTCACCTGTACTTTCCGAAGCAGTAATGCTTGGCTGTCCATGGCTCAGACAACAGCAGTGTATTATTGACCATGGGCAATACAGCATGTGTACTTGGGCAACAAAGAGAGAGTAACCGTGAATTGGGACCACAACTCTGAAGACATCACACCAACACCCATGACCCCGCTCGAATAAACCATGAATTAGGGGAAACCAAATTTAACCGCCTGAAACAAGTATTGGATGAACATGCTAGCACGTTTGGCCATGGGAGGGAGGTTGTTGCATCAAACTCATAAGCCCCTGTATACAACCGTCCATACCGGGTATCAGCGCGCCGTCGTGACCTGATAATGGAACAAGTCAATGACATGAAAGACATTAGGACTGTAGAACCTTCTAATTCCCCCTATAACTTCCACGTTGCCCTAGTTCCAAAGAAAGATGGAAAACTCAGGTTTTGCGTAAATTACAAAGCCTTGAATGAAGTGATGCATCCTATCGCTCCCCCTGCTATTGATCTGACTCATACCCTGAGAGACATCAGCGAGGCCAAGATTTTTAGTACCCTGGATATAGAGTCCGGGTACTGGCAAACTGCGGTATATCCAGACAGCCGGAAGTATATGGCATTCACGAGACCCGAGGGCGAAACCCTACAATTCAGGGTAATGCCTATTGGGTTGAAAAACGCCCCGCCCACATTACAAAGTCTCATGTCTGCAGAGGTACTGATGGGATACATCGGAGAGTTCTGCTTTGCATACCTCAATGATGTGATCATTTATTCAAATACCTGGGAGGAGTACCTCGGACACTTACAGCAAGTTCTTGAAAGACTGGAACTATATGGAATGACATGTAAGCTATCAAAGAGCTATTTCGGCAAGTCATCGATTGAGTACTTAGGCAATGTAGTTTCTCCCAAGATAAATTTTCCACAACAGAGCTCGATATGAGCCATCGAAGACGCCGAAGAACCAACTAACAAAAGACAACTGTGACGGTACCTGGGTTTGTGCAACTGGCTAAGAGACTTCATTCCAAACATCGCACACCACATGGCATCACTTCACCCGCTCCTCAAAAAGGAGACCCAATGGCGATGGGGACCGGAAAACAACAGGTGTTCCAAAATTTGAAGGACAGCTTCAACAATAAACAACAACTCCATCGAGCCCAAGGAGATCAACCTCTGATTCTACAAGCCGACGGATGTCAGAACGGCCTAGGAGCCGTATGATACCAGCAAGACACAGACGGCCACGCACTTGTGATAGCATATGCCTCAACCCAGCTGTACGCAACTGAGCAGCGCTATCACATCAATGAACAGGAGTGTCAGGCAGTTATCTGGGCGGTAAGGAAATAACGATATTACCTCGAAGGGCAACACTTCATCCTGCGTACCGACTCAAAAGCCCTACAGTAGCTACACGAGTCAAGGAATGCCAAGGCCAAACTCGGACTGTGGGATATGTTTCTTACAGAGTTCAATTTTGAGTTACAGTATTGCCCAGGTAAAATGAACGACTTGCCAGATGCCCTTTCCCGCCTCCCGACAGTGGACGAGAAAACTGAAGAGGAAGAAGGGGAAAAGATGTCCCCTCCCCCTCAGGTAATACGAAGTTTGGAAGAACAAATCCGTCTCCTCTAGTTAAAAATAACACGTCAACAGATCACGATGAACCAGCAAGAGGACCCTGAAATTCACCGCCTTCTACGAGAACAATCATAAAGGTTCGAGTTAAGGGATGACGACGTGTGGACACATAGCGGACAACCCACTGCCCGGTGAAAAATATGGGTCCGCAAACAGATAAACCCTCACACAAACGTTTAATTAAAGACATGCAATGAAAGTTAGCATTAAATTCCTCGAAAACAATAACATCATATGAAGTGTCCAGATCTCCTAATGCAAATTTACCGTAATCAGGATAATAAATTTTACAATCACCTAAAATTAAGTTACATGCTGAAGACTTACCGACACTAGACGGTCCAAACAAATACAACTGTACGAATTACAATTGGACGAATGTGGAAAAAGGAAAAAATCTAATAACAAAATACAAACCGATTATTACGGCAAAAAAGATTTATTATTGATTAAAATACAATTCAGTATGACCACGAATATGCATGTCACCAGTCGTACCAACCAGCTTGCGATACAACCAAATCTGATCACCAAGCTCAAACTTGAGTTTCTTACGAGAAAACATGGAAGCGTTACCAAACACGCTAATAACAGCAGTATTATCGATCTTCCCTTCATGAACTGGAAAAGTCTTCCAACATATTATATCACAAGAGTCAATGTCACTAATTTCCTTAGGCACAGGATCCTTTTGAGTATGCGACTTCCTAAAGAAACACATTTCCAACAAACCACTACCTGCTTTAGCGGTTATTCCTTGAAGACCAAAACGGTAAAAAAACGACCAACAAAATGTAACTCTCTTCTACATCAACCATCTTAACAGTCCAAGACCTATCGTCCTTATTGACATCCTTACTAAATGACAAAATATTACGGTATACCTTCTTAGGATAATACCTAGATGTGCGAGAATGCCGAGGAAGCATTATTGATGTGTCTTCTCTAATGACACGGGGCGATATGAAATGCACGAACAAACTGCAACCTTTATATACCTCACGAACAAGTTACATCCAGCACATGACCATAGATAACATAAAAGAGAAAGATAAAGACACGAAGCACGCAAAAACACCAAACGACCCAACGCGCTATTTATAGCGCCGGCCGAACTTGACAGGCGAGTGCTTGGCAGCAGGCGAGTTATTTATATCTTCCATCCTCGCGCTCAAGATCAAATCTTTAGCCTAGAGGAGGTGAACACACCAGCTCATAGTAACATTAGTGAGCTAGGCGTGAGCTGGAAGAAAACACAATTGCTCATAAAATCCAAACCACTG
The DNA here is from genome assembly GCA_029891345.1 of Dryococelus australis. Lineage (NCBI taxonomy): Eukaryota > Metazoa > Arthropoda > Insecta > Phasmatodea > Phasmatidae > Dryococelus > Dryococelus australis. Next base: position 96,847,049 of record CM056995.1, on the reverse strand, counting down.
TACCGAATTAAGTCAAACAAACTACAATGTCATCACAGTTAATCCAGCAATTTAATTATGACAAATAATGCAAATATGAAGCATGATTAATAATGTTACAGTCATAACAGACAACCACCAATTACAGATTTGATAAACTGTATATTGGATCAGAAATGAACTATCAAATTACAACAATAACACACCACAAGGGTGTATTCCTCCTAATGAGTTCCCTTCATTAACTGTAAATTCACTGTCAACTGTCAGTCACATATGTGTATTTATAGGTACAATTATAACTTCATATTTCTGGGTCGTTTGGTGCAAGGGCAATGCTAGGGGTTGCACTTCCTTCTTTTATGGCATATATACTGTATTACACCACCAACATTATACAACGAATACATGTTATCTATGGACGAATGTACAACCAGGCATTGACCAGCTCGGTTAACGATAAACAAGGAGTCGAGACTATCGATGCCTCCCACTACCCCTCATCTGGTACAACACCTGCAGTCGACGTCGAGACCCACCTCCCTCACACTGCCTTGACAAAGGACCTGGACATCAACACATTCAACGCCTCCAACTACCTGGACCTTCGATGAGATGCACCATCTGCAGCCAAGGTGGAAAGTGGTCATCCGCAACTCCCTTGCACTGCCACTTCAGGCGTCGAGACCGTCAATGCCTCCCACTACCCCTCACCTAATGCAACTACCTCGGCGAAGGTCCTGAACATAGAGACAGTCGATGCCTCCAACTACCCGGACCTTGGGCAAGCTGCATCTGCAGTCGAGGTGGAGGGCGGTCGACTGCCACTCCCTCGTGCAGCCACATCACAGAAACATCCTGCCCTAAGGGTAGGAACCAATGCAGTCGGGGTGCAGGACCTTCCTGTGTCACTCCCCCGCAATGCCTCAACGTCCTGTGCCCTCCCCATCAGTTGCTGCAGAAGCACACGCCACTGCACCACATGCTGAGCCACGACGCCTGATGCCCCCGCGTGCCGCTAAGGCAGATTCGAGGTCTGGCTGGTACCGGGAATCGCCATGGAGCCCACATCCAGGATCACATGGCCGTATCCGGCACACGCTGCACTCGGGCCGAGAAGAAGACCGGTCAAAAGCAAATCCGCAGAACACAAGTAAGTGCAGTGCCAGCGATGTATAAACAAAACCAGTAGTCGTAAACCGCTACTCAATACTAGTGAAACAGTACTCGTTACAGACCTGTAACAAGTGAACCATTAAACTAGCCACCCGGTCATAGACAGTGAGAATCAGGAAAGACACTCACATTTAGGCTAGTTTAATTTTGTGAAACGACAAAGGTTAACTTACCCAACTGTCATCAAGCGGGGGAAGTAAAGTAACCCGTGAGGTACAAGTGATAGCAAAGTGTAGAGACACTCGACTAAGTGCTATAAATTTAACTCGTAATTACAGAAGTTACTACGATGTAAGTAAATTTATCCAATAAGAACAGACTTTTGATACCTCACCAATGATAAGATTCCAGCAGCAGTGGCCGACAGCCCACATAAGTAGATAGTATTACTTAGACACGCTCACCACAGTGCCAGTGTATACATGAAGACAGACACTTCACAGATTGTACATATTAGAGTTAGTTCTATGTATAAGATGGACTCCCATAAGGGAATTAGCTAATTTAGATTATTGTAATTACTTTATGTGTAGGTACACGTATAAATATGCCTATAAGTTTTAACAAGTGTCCTTGTGAAAATAATACCTACGAAGATTATCACTATTTCTTGCAGGGTTTGTGTGTCATTATGCTGTGTTATTTCATGTTTTTCTATAAGTGTATCTGTGTTTATTATCTTTTTGCATACCTTGTACACCAGTAAAGACTAGAACCTGAACTCTCAGCCACAGAGCTCCCATGAACTCGCTACGATATAGCTGGTTTACCCAGGTGATGGAATGCCTGAGGTTGTTGAACTCTTAACCTATTACACGTAACTGTTTTGCTTGCTGTGAAACCCACAGGCTACCCCAGAAGGACTGTGACTTTCCTTTCATAAATCACCACAGCAAGTTCCGTGATAGTTAGTAACATTTCCCCGCCTTCTGCAAGTAAGGCTTAAACATACTTTTTATCACCCTTCGTATTTGTCAAGTCGTCATTTTTATCTGTTTTTATTCCAGGTTCTTGTATATACAATTGTAATTAACAACAGCGATATGCTGTGTTTTTGTCAGCGACATGCATAAATCACATTGGCCGGTGGGACACCCAAGACACCGCGTCACTCCTAACATTAATCCTCACCACAGGGGGCAAAACCTACAGAGCTTCGCCTAGGCAAGGGCAGAGGGAGCCCACCTGGAGAGATAGACAGAACTACCGCCGGCATGCCATGTTCCACGAGTTCTTTAGCCAGCCCCAGAGCGAGCGGAATTACAGCAGTCAAGCAGCCAAACCTCAAGGGTCCCACCCACCTATTTGAAAATTATTTTTTCTTCGCTTCTCCTACCTCAAACTTCCAGATGAGGGAGCCTATGCCTTTCTCCAATGAACTTTCACGATGAATCTTCATCGCAACAGAGGGAGGGCGAATTACCGCATGCCGCTTTATCATACTACTAAATACGATTATGACTCATCTCACAACACGCCAAGTGAGAGTCGAACCCGCCAACCTCTACACAGGCGTTGCGGGCCACCACAATCCTGGAGGGAGCCCGAACACGTGGATACGAAGGTTGTAAACCAGCGGACACATCGCCCTCCCCTTCGCGCTGAGAGCCAACAAGCCGTAAGTCGTCTCAGGGCACGGCCGAACGCCACAGAACATTCACAAAGTCGAGAGATGACTACAGGGTTGCTACCTCCATTCCAGCCTCGCACCAGAGGGACATCACATGCCCCCCCCCCCCCCCTTCTCTCTTCCCGGTGGCCCGCTGTCACACCTATCTTTCGGAATATATAAGTCCGGCAGGATTTGTGCGTTATTCTTTCCGATCTTCGAGCTCGCTCCACCACTTATGGTGCTGGGGCCTCCAATGACCTCCAAGTCTTCAGCAGCCTACCAGAGGCTGCTCCCATTGTCGACAACAGACTTCAGCACCAGAGGCTTCAGTGACACCAATAGCTACAGCTGACCAGAAGCTTCTTCTGCAACCACCTTTGAACATCAACACTCCCTGCTACTAGATCAGTAGACATTATCTTCTTTGTCTCTTCTAAGACACCCCGTGATTTAGTTAGCATTGCTTAGTATTTCTATTAACAGTCGACTAGATTAACTTCCCGCTTAGCCTAGAACCAGGTCACCTACACCTGGCCCGCGAAGGTTACCATATTTGCCGGAAAGGAAGACAAGGTTTTTTGACTTAAATGGAATAGAAAATATGAGGGGTCACCTACAATTCTGGAATCGTCTTCATTCAAAACCTAGGCAATTTTAACAAAGACTTTTCATAGTTAAATACAGTGTGTCCTATGGTTATACATATTTTTGTAGTACTGAGACTGTACCTGTCAACTTTGACAAGGGTCCCCTTATCTGATGTCCCTGGCCTGGCCAGCCCTAAAGAGAGAGCCCCAGAGGAAGGTAAAGAGGAAAGGCTGTGTTGGGAAGCGAAATGGCTCAAATCACAAATAGGTATATAACACCCACAAAAGTTTTACAGTGTATGAAAATTGCTGCTACCATACAGCCAAGTTAGACACACCTATTTCATTGTGATTAACTTTTCTTTAAAAGTAAATCAAATATATCATATTATTAATATAATAGCATTTCTTCTTGAAGGGTTCGTCACAAATTCATGCAAAAATATATCAACCTAAATATTTTTTTCAGCACTTCACAGAGGTAGTCTTGAATTTAGGTTTAAATATTTTTCCCTCAAAAATATTTTTTTAGGAAGGGGTTGTCTTAAGATTCAGGGTAGTTTTCCTTTCAGGTAAACACGGTCCTTCCAGCATACTGTCTGCTTGGTAGGAGATAGCACGTGTCACTCTTGTTTATTTAGTCCTCAATAAATACAGCTTTGTTGTTTAGCCACGAGTATTATTTATAGAGTAATATTGACTATGCCTGCTAGGAACAATACGCCTTGTGCACTGCCAACCGAGACCAGGCATTTGAATATGAGGTAGACTACGACTGGGGAGTCCCTTCTGGAACCTACCAGTCTTATACATAACCATTCGACGGCCACTTGTTTTAGACCTCCGAGGGTAGAACAGCACAACCACAACCACTAGAAACTCCTCCAACCAGGAAGAAAAAGTACGCTTGAGCCCCTAGGTGCTGGCGAGAGTATTTGCTCGAGTGCTATGGCCTGGCCTTGGTAGCGATACCACACCCAGAAGAAGCAGGAAGGCAGCCCATACGGCTCAACAATTCTGATCTGCCCGCCAGCAGTGGGAAGTCTTCTGGAGCACCGAGCTTGTGCCATCAGCTGCTACTGGAAGTACACTAAGTTAGGGAATTGTTTCACGTCCGTGGTGCATAACCCGTATTGTTCAAAGGCAGTCCATACTCTACGCCTTTTAAGGTAAGGCACGGCTCATGGCGAGAAGAGGAATGGACAGCACACATCTCTGCCAAGCAACGGGCTGTATTGGCTCCACCAACAGCGGACAGACTTGCAGAACATGACCGCACTGCCTTAATCAGGTTTTTGAGGACACTGGCCGCTCCTTTATTTGATTATATTGTTTTCCCTCCGCATATCCGTTCACACCAAAACTATCACCCCGTCCAGAGTCGTTTGGTGTACAGATCTGGGGTCAGGTACAGGATCTCCAATGCCAGGTTCTGGAGCAGAGAAGGAGCCGCCTGGAATCTTACGGTACGGTGTTGGCTGACACTATATTAACGACTTGAAGCCAGTGGACTGAGCCATCAAGCCTGCCAGCAGTCAGCCCCAGTCATCCAACCGGCCAAAGAAACAATAGGTAAGCCAAAGATACTAACTGGAACAATAAATCCTGTTTACAAACAAAAAAAAAACTTCTGATGTGGTGGTATTCGTGATATGTGACTTGTGCTACTTTTTTATGCTCAGACACATGTTAGCAGCTTGTTTGCCATGAGAGGGCAGTAGTGTTGCAAGACGGCGTGAATGGAGGATGAGCACGACTGCTTGTCCTAATCATTTTTGGTCCTACGGGCCGGATTATCTATGGGCGAAACACTTTTGTTTATGGAAATATACGCTAAAAGTGTAATATACACCTTTTAATGGTGCTGTGACTGCAAACGGGAAAGTTTCTGCGGTTATTGTCGGGTTTTGTTTACGGGACATCACGCCAAAACTCGATGTCAATAAACACACTGCAATAACGAACTCCGCCAGTCAGAGGAATTTTAAGCCACGTTTCTTGCTCACGTACGAGCACGTGATTATTCTGCAGTTTTATACAGTTCTCTTCATGCATCAGTGCAATTTATTTTTTGGATAGACAGTTATTCAAATCTTTAAATAAAATGGCAGCTGCAGCATCGCCTGAGCTACAATTTGTAATTTTCAATTATCTGCTAGCCCAGGGTGACGAGGCTAGAGAACTGTACGAATCATCCAGGGAAGATGAATCGAAGGTGGATGACTTTGAACTGGTCTTCGAAGAGGTTATGTTGAAGAGAGATGAACTACTGGCAAATTTTTTTTTATCTGCACCCAGCCACATTAAGAAGTTCCAAGTGTGTTCACTGAGTGCAAGGAACAGTTTGGAACATACGAGACAGTTTTCCGTGAACTAAAAAAGGTGTATAGTAAACTGAAGATGAACACTTGACTACACGACCCACAGTGATTGTTTAGAAAGGTTAGGAATCCTGACAGCAGTGTGACCACCTCTACCATTGCCGGTATTCAGTGGCAATAAAGCTGAGTGGATAGGCTTCGCAGAGTTGTTTAATTCAACTGTTGGTCAAGCTCCGAATCTTACCCAAGTCCAGAAAATTCATTACTTGTTGGGTTGTTTACAAGGGGAGGCCAGAGAGTTGGTACACAATATACCGGTTACAGAAAGCAATTACTCAATAATTTGGAAAATATTAGAGAAGAGGTTCAAAAGTTTGAGACTCGCAGCAACACTACATATCCAGAAGATCTTGCATCTACAAAAGGTTGACAGTAAGAAAGAAGGTGGGTTAACCGAGTTTGTTACAGTAGTGGAAGAAAATTGGAGTATGTTGGAGGCTCAGAAATTTCCAGTGGCTCAGTGGGATTTCCTGCTGCTAAATATATTGCTCAAAAAGTTGGATGCACCACTCAGGCATGCATTTAAACACTCCCACGAATAGGATGTGCCATCGTATTCCAAGCTACTTAAGTTTTTGGAACGGAAGACTAGAGCTGTGGAGCATGTTCTGCTTACTGCCAACAATCAACCTCCTGCTCGCTACACCTGTAAGAGTTCACCCTTTCAGAGAAAATTTTCCTCTTGGAACAAATTTTGATTGATCAGCCATGGAAACAATAGCAAGTCAGCAAAAGCAAAGACAACCCTTGTTTCAGTTCGGGACACTACAGGTAAGCAGATGTTGTGCCCAATTTGTGGTGTAGCTCATGCCCTACACAGATGCCAGACATTTCTTTCTAAACCGACAGATGAGAGAAGGGAGTGCACACTAACACACAAGTTATGTTTTAACTGCCTGTGAGCAGAAAATGCAGCTGGAAATTGCTATTCAAAGTTTCACTGTCAGCAGTGCCAACGCACACATCACACCTTGATTTACTTGTCACGAGATACAACTTCTGAGGATACAGACCAAGATACTACAGACCCTGCTGGTCAAGAGGAAGGTAATAGTAGCACTGTCGTAATGTGTTCGCCATGTCTTTCAGAAGAGGATGGTCCTCCGACTACTGTTTTGCTTAAGACTGCTCGCATCAATGTTAAAGACAGTAGTGGCCAATACCAGGTTGTGCGTACATTATTGGATAGTGCATCCCACCGAAGGGTGTGTGAAACGCTTGGGACTTAAACGACATCAGACAGGGGTGAACATTTCTGGCATAGGGCATACTAGGACAGACTCGAGAGGGGCTGTATTATGTGAGATTACCTCGCTTCACATGACAGAGTTGCATCTTACTACTGGAGCATTGATTCTCAATAACATTACTGGTAACTTGCCTTCAGAGGAAATTGATACAAAAAATCTTGCACATCTTAAAAATATTCCCTTAGCCAATCCCAAATTCGCCTCACCTGGTTCCAATGACATTTTGCTGGCAGCAGATGTAGTAGCTGATGCAATGACTGGCCGCAAGATCGAAGGAAAACCACATGCATTTCATACAACATTTGGTTGGGTAGTTGCTGGTAATGCTACATGTGCAAGTAAAGGTGAGTCAGTTTCCCTATTTGTACGAGTGGATGCATTTCTTGATGTGGTCCTTCAGAAGTTTTGGGAGGTAGAAGAGGTTCCATCAGTGAAGTTTCGGTCAAGCAAGGCCCAACAGTGTGAAAATCACTTCATAAGTACCCACAAACGTGGTGAAGATGGTAGATTTGTCCTGAGACTACCATTCAGATCGTCCACGTGTAATTTGGGTAACTCATCTTCAATAGTAGTGCGTAGACTTGGTGGACTAGAATGTCGACTTGCAAAGACGCCAGAGCTGAAGCAGCACTACCAAGACTTCATGAAGGAGTATGAAAACTAGGGTCATATGACACGTATTGGACAGTTAACACCCACACATGATGACTATCAAATATCCCTTACTACAAGTGAATTTACTCAGCCAGCATACTTTATTCCTTACCAAGCAGTAGTCAAGAAGGAAAGTGTTTCCACAAAAGTGAGGGTAGTTTTCGATGCATCATGCAAGACCACAAATGGGCGAAATCACTGAATGATCTACTTTCTGGGCTGAAAATACAGAATGAAATTTTTGATATAGTTTTGAGCTTCCGAACAGTTCCAGTTGCTGTGACTGCAGATGTATGCAAGATGTTTAGACAAATAGTTGTTGATCCCATTGATAGGCAGTACCAGTGTATTCTTTGGTGGAATTCAATGGATGACCCATTTAGCATGTACGAGTTGGACACAGTCATGTATGGGCTGGCTTCTTCACCTTTTCAAGCCCTCTGCTCCCTGCAGCAACTTGCAACAGATGGGGGTAACAAGTTTCCACTAGCTGCTCATGCTATACTCAGTGATGTCTTTGTTGACAATATAGTTAGAGGAGCTGCAACTGTTGCCGATGCTCAGATACTAAAGTCTCAGCTCATCGGACTCTTGGCAGTAGGAGGGTTCAAACTGCATAAGTGGTGCTGTAACCATGAGGAACTCTAGGATGACCATCGACATGAATCTGTGAACTCATCTCGTATGTTTGGTTGTCCTGATTCAGTGAAAGTGTTAGGTCTATGCTGGGACCCAGTACAAGACCACTTTTTGTACAATGTGACTGTCCCTAACCTACCAGTGACAAAGTGTGGTATACTATCAGCTGTAGCTCGTCTTTCTGACCCATGTGGATGGGTAGCACCAATGGTCACATCCAGTAAGATGATGTTACAGACCTTGTGGACTCAAGGCATAGATTGGGATGAGCCAGTGTGAGAAGAGATATCGAGAGTGTGGAAATGTTTTAAGGACTCTTTGCCATTCTTGTCTGAAGTTAATGTGAGCATATTCATTCCAGTCCAAGAACATAACGTGCGGTTTCATAGTTTTTACGATGCCAGCAAGAAGGCATACGCTGCAGTTATTTATGCTCGTTGTGATACAGCTGGTGGTGCCACTGAAGTGCACCTGCTTGTTGCCAAGTCCAGGGTGGCGCCACTCAAGACTCTGTCTGTTCCAAGGTTAGAGCTGTGTGCAGCAGTTTTGTTACATAAACTTTGGGAATGTGTTGTAAGAATCTATGATTCAAAAGTTGTTAACCTGACATTACATGCCTGGACAGACTCCACAGTAGTCCTAGCCTTGTTACAATTGTCACCACACAGTTTGAAAACCTTTGTCGCCAACCGAGTTGCAGAGATCCAGTCCATTGTACCACCTAGTTCCTCGAGGAATGTTCCATCGAACATAACCCTGCTGATGTTGCTTCACGTGGCTGTCTTCCAGACCACTTGGTGAACACAATATGCTTTTCAGGACTACATTGGCTGTTGCAACCTCATGAGAGCAGGCCTGTGCAGCATTCTTGGAAGAGAGTATCTCTTCCTGAAGTTAAACCAGTGATGTCCAGTGTCTTGGTGGCAAACTCCAATCAGATGCAGAACTCAGATGACCCTTTTGGCTTGTTGCAGAAATCATCTTCCTTTTCTAGACTTCAGAGAGTCATGGCATGGATCTTACGAGCCAGAGCCATTTTCCGAAAACTGCCTCATTCCATTGGCAAGTTTGCAGACAACTGAGGAGTTGTGCACTGCCCGTAATTACTGTGTCAAGATTGTGCAGGCAAAATACTTCAAGGAAGAGATTAAAGTCTTGGAAAAGAGAGAACCCTGCTCTAAACTAATTAAAAGCCTTGTGCCATTCTTGGACTTGAAGGGTGTTGTCAGGGTGGCCGGCAGGCTGCATAATGCACCTTTGAATGATGAAAGTAAGCATCCAATCCTACTTCCAAATCAAAGCAGACTGTCCGAATTGATTATAATGCATTGTTACGTGACCAACATGCACACTGGTCCATCAACCACACTGTGTACCTGACAAATAGAGAATATTGGATCATTTCTGCTCGCTACTTTGATTCATAAACGCGAATGGAGGATGAGCACGACTGCTTGACTTAAACCAATCCTTTAACGTGCGTGCTGGTCTAGTGCAGTCAAAGTCACGACGACCAAGTCGCCTAATCAATTACCCAGGCACAAGTCAGGTTTCACCTGAAAATGTTATGCAAAACATTTTATCGGGGAATTATTATTTGAATAGATGTTTTCTTTTATGTTTAAAGGTAATTTTATCAGGTAAGGTTGGTGTTTCATTGCATCTGGCGTAAAATTAACATGACTTTAAAACTTAACATTTATTTAACTCAAAAGGGCAACATCTTTACGAATAAAATGATATGCCCGAAAGCATATACTCTACCACTTGTCAGCAAAAAATTGTTTGAACATCAAGCAACTTGTATAATAAGTGTATAAGTGTTCATTTTCAGTAACTTCTTGTGGGGAAATTGGACAATTTATATTAATTTACTTCAACAGACACGCATCTTCGAATAAACTGATAATATGTAAGAGCCTGTTCGACACCTTTAGCCGTATAATAATGGGTAGGTAAGCACCAAGCCGAGTGCAGTGTAACTCACGACACGGAAAATCAGAGGACGTGGTTTTGAATGATTAATTATTACAGACAGTGAAGAAATCAATTATAATCGCCTCATTTGTATCTCAAAATTACAAGTTTTCTTTGCAGTAAAATATGATATATTACTTTAAAAGACAGACATTTGCCATTTGTGCAAGGTGTCGCCAACAGGTAGCGGCATGGAGAAGTCATCCTCCTTCCTTCCCCCCCCCCCCCCCCTGGCCCCGTAAACCCAGAGGTGGATGAAATGTGCGAACGTGCAAACCACGTTCGTGGGAAATATTTTAAACCTGGGGAAATCTTTAGTGCTGGACTTATGCCTGCAGTTCTTATTCTAAAAACTAAACTGACAGACTGGCACTTAACAATGAGGAATGATGGTTGGGGGGGGGGGGGGGGGGAGCTACCCTGCTGAGAGATAATCATCTACAGGAAGTGAAAGGGAAATAGCATGATGCCGTTCCCACCCCACTGTGACAGAAGTGACAGGCGCTGTAAGAGATAATAATCTACATCTGGATCTCGGATGTGTTCAGGGGTATGAAATCCCACGTGCGGCAGCATCTAAACCTACGGGACATGCCACGGAACATTCCATTCCCATGTTAAATTCGGCCCGAGTAAGTTGTTAGTAGTGGGATCGTAAGGATCCTGGAATTTTCTGAAGTTCATTTGTTGTGTATTATTAAAGTATTATAAGGTAAGTTTCTTTATTCAATTATGAGTTTCATTTCGATTTGCAGGTTTTTCATATTATTTCGGGATTTAATGATTTTTATTTATTTTTCCAAATTTGTTATTAAAATGTATCAGAAGCGAATTCGTTCTTCACGGTATTACTCTATGGAGATATATCGTAATATTAATTGTTTAAGTTGCCCTGACTTAAGATTAAAAATATATTACTAAAGAATTTTTGAGTACTGCTTTTATTCTCCGATTTTGAAGAATTTATGTGAAATTAATTTACCTATTGTTTTGTATGTTTACTTAAAGCATCAAATAGTACATAGTATGACATTGACTTTAACACATATTTCCATCAGCTTTCCAAAATACTTTTGTTTATGAACATAGTGAACATATTATTGCATGAGTGAAAAGCTATTCATTTTTCTAACATTTTTACTCTTTTAGAAACAAAGTTAGAACATTAAAATGTACTGTGTGTTGACAAATTTATAAACATGTTTCGGGGGTAAATGGTGAGTGTGTGAAAATATTTGGGCGGCTCTTAACTGCAAGGTCTTGAGAGAAGAACAGAGTGATTGAAGTGAATATGGAGCAGCGCCACAATGAAGGGACAAGGTAAACAGGAGATCCCCGAGAAAACCTGCCGACCAACGGCATCGTCCGGCACAATTCCCACTAGCGAAAATTCTGTGACTTGGCCGGGGATCGAACCCAGTTCACCTTGGTGGGAGGCGAGTGTGCTAATCGCTCAGGCACTGTGGCCCCTTCGGGCATAACATTTTTTTTAACGCTAACATCTCATTTCTAAATTACCTAAATTGCATAATGTTTATGTGCACCTATTTACTGTAAATTGTAATGCATTACAATGTTCATCAACACCGTAAAGGATCCAATATGTTTTACATTTTTGGGGAAATTTCGACCTAAATTTTTATGTTCTGGGCAAATTTTTCCACGCTACGAATTTCGTCCACCTCTGCGTACACCTACAGACATGACACTGCCCAATCAATAACTTCTCCGCTTTTAGTGTGCACGGGACATTTAAAATTTGACTTGCATTTGGTGTCATACTATTTGCATTTTCAGAGGGTTTGAAAGTTTTAGGTCAGCTTATATTTTGTGTCAGTTTACAATAAATTATATACAGTATTTTAAGACATTATTTTCTTTATTTAAACAAGTCTAGAAGAAATGTTTTTAATTTATTATTAACACTAATACATTTTCTAAAATTCAGTGCGAAGGCATTGGTATCGGTTTTTGGTATCGGGGTATCGGCTGTGGTATTGGGTAATCAGTATCAGATCGAAAAACATGGTATCAGAACAACTCTAAACTTATTGCTGTAAATAATAGGTGAGTGAATAAATTAGACATCAAATTTAGTTCTTTTATTTTTATTAAGACCTCCATTCCTCACGAACTCAAGATACGCCCCCCTACATATTGTAACAATACTATAAATTATTGTAATTACTGTAATTTTAAAAAATAATATTGTAATGTTGTAAAAGAGTTTTATTTCTTTTGTTAATTAATTTGTGGGAACACACAGTATTGCAGGACAAGCAAATAAGTTATGGTGATTTTTTTAGAGATTAAATATTTTATTTGTGGTTTTATTTGGATGCACAACTTAATTATGACACGGCAGGTGAGGCCTTAATTTTAGGTAATTCTTTTTGTCAGATCTGTTGATAAAGGAAAACAATACACTCCTTAGTACAGCAGCTGAGCGTGATCTTTAGAACGTTGTGCTAACCTTCTTGCAAGTGCAACCAGCAAAGTTCTTCATGCTAATTTCTGCAGGTACGGTCTATTCTGTGGGTAGAATGTGCTACAGATGGTCTGTGATGATTGCCGAGTGACAGTTTTATACGTGCGCTGTGCACGTTTGCTTGAAGCATGATTGTGAGTGAGTATTCTTACTCACTCCTATGCACACAGTATGACATTGGTTCAGCTTTTATGCAAAGGATCAGCAGTAAGATGTTGGGGAAAACATTGAGAAAGCTCTTTCTATTCCCGTGACCAGTGCGCACGAGCTTATAAATACTTAACTTTGGGTGATGTCACTCTCCTGATCTTTGTCGCTTCAAATGAGAAGATGGTGGTGAGAGGATGAGTTTGTTCAAGGCAAAAGGCAGAGAGATGTCTATTACCATGTATGCAAATAGGTAACTTTCATTTTTCTATTATTTAGGTACAGGATGTGACGGGCTGAACCACGTCGCCATATGCCCTCGAATAATCATTAATTAAAGTTAATAATGAACAATTTAAGCAACGGGCAGGACCCCATTTCTGTTATAAGTTGTTTACCACAAATCAACTCACCCTTACATTGCACAAAAACATGGTTCTTTTGCATGGCATTTTTTGCCATTTGGTGTTCTGTAGATTTTGCTAGATCTTTATGCAAATCCGGCCTTGCCATGCCCTTGGCTTAGGATGTAGCACGGCCAAAAAGGAATTGGTACACAATCTGGGGTCAGCACAACATGTAGTTATAATAGTGTCCTTTAGAAATATTGTGTCCCTTCATCATTCATGTACTACACTAAATAATTATGTTCGGACTCCAGGTTTTGTTAAATAGGTACTGTTTGCTAGTCTAAACAAATCTCTCGGCAATGGTTCCAGTATTTACTGTTAAACCTTTTTAGGTACCGTGTGGCAGCTTGACAATTCTGCTTTGAGTTAATTTTTTTATTGAATCATCTGCTGTAATTATTTTCCCTCTTTTAATAAACTCTCAGTTTACGTAGTGAATGACATATTCACTATGTAAACTGAGACGTTTAGAATTATAAACAAGTTTGAAAAAACTCATTGACAAAAAAACAAACAGTGACTGAATTACAAAATTCATAGTGCACACACAATGCAGTACGGTAGCACTAGGATACTCTTTTGGTGTATTATTCTAAATTGTAAAAATAATGTGTTTTTGAACATTCTAAAATATTATTGTTTGGGAAAAACTCACACAAAAAAAAGTTTAACTGCAAATGCAAATTCTGCATGCCCCTACATTTCATGACACCGTGTTATAACCAACCTCTGCCTCGCAACATCCTCCAGTGTCCTCTTTTCAACTTATCTTGCTCTACTGCTTCTGCATCACATCCCTCTTTTGCTGTTTCGTTACTATTTTCATCTGCTTGCGGCTTGAACTTCCAATGTTGCCCACGCATCCTGTTCTGCATGCCTATAAACAATACACTTCAAGATAACTGCATATGCATGTATGTGCACATAAACGCGTGTTTAAGCGTGCACAAATAAAAAAATTCTCATAACTACTTTCTTGAAAGAAAAGAAACAAACTTTACAGGGAAGGAAAAAAACTACTGTAACAGTGTTTTTTTAACACCCTTATAAATACATGAAGATGATGGATGTAATGTGTGAATGTAAAGTATTACATAAAATACTTTCCATTCACACAGTATAACCAGCATCTTTCAGCAAAACTACATACCAACTATGCAGCGTTTATTTTGATAGGTATGCAGAAAGATACGCAACCAACAAGCAGAAAATAGAGATTTAGCAGGGATTTCAAAGTGCTCACTTATTCATAAATAGCTTTTACAGGATGTCCACTGAAATTCCATTTTGGAATTCCCAGACTTTTCCGTGTTTTCCAGGCAGAATTTTACCATCTTCCCTAACACTTTTTCAGGACCGAAACATTACAAAAATATTTTTTTCCACCGCTGACAGACAAAATTTTTCCATCACCAAAGTAGAATTAAATTACACTGAAACAGACCAAGCAAGCAGGGCAAATATTTTATTCACCCTATCTATATTTCTCATGATAATGGTACTGACTTCACACTAGTGCCTATTATAAATACACAAATACTTTATTTTGTCTGTATAGGCCCTATTTCACTTGGCAAAGATGTATTATTGTTAAGTTCACATACTTAAAATCTGAAATTTTAACATGCATAAGAAAAAAAGGAAATCATACAAATTGTGAATATAGCTTTTTAGCTACAATGATGGTAAACAGAAGAGGAAACGAGGGGGGTGATAGAGAGATTGTTAACATTTCATACCCAGCGTCGTAACCAAAAGTGGCGAGGATGAAAGAAATACCTAGGGGAATAAGTGTAATTGTAGCTCTATAAAACTCAGCTAAAAACCTAAATGTTAAAACGTGGAAATTTTAATTGTAAACAAATAAAATATATGGGAATAAAAGGGGGGGAAAACTCTCATCACAAACTGTGGTAAACAAAACTTCTACTATTTCTAGGTTCGACAACAAATTTAACAACTAGGAAATGGGGTTTGAACCCTCAACTACCCAGATAATTTTGTTTATTTAATTTTGATTTCTTTTGGGTTGTACTAACTTTAACAAAACACATTAACTTATAAATAATATTTGTACTGCACATCTCCTAGATTTTTTACAACATGCTTTGTCCATATGGACAAACATAAGTTAGTAATATATTTTTTGTAGGGGTGGGACGATACCACGATTTCGATACTAGATACACAATACAATATTCAGCTCGATACCCTTGATACTCTTGAGTAAAAACATTTCAATAATGCAATCAAATTTTTGTAAACTACATTTCCATTGTTCTCGACCAAATTTACGATAAAGTTTTAAGTCAAAGAGAAACTATGCAAGATAAATATTACAGATGATGGAAACATTTTTTAAATTTATATAACTTGGTGGTAGGCCTGTCAAGTGTCAAAAATTATAAATATTTATATGATACTAAAAAAACACATCAGACATGTCAATTTTTGAACTAAGAAATATTAATAATTTTTATTTACAAAAACAGGCATTCATTTTGTTTTCCAGATTACAAAAAATAGAATAAATGTGGGAATTGTTTATCACCGGATAAAAAACTATAGCATTTCACTGAAGTAAGATAAATGTATTATGTTTGTTGTTTTGCATTGGCTGTTTTCACAAAATATGCACACACAAAACACGTAAAATAAATATGAAATACTAGTTGTAAATACAATTGGCACGTATAAAAAAAAAGTACTTGCATTCAGAATAGAGAACATAAGAGGTTTGTTCAGGCGACATGAGCTTTCTACTACTTCTGCTCTTTTCTTGCTCTTTTTCATTTTGAGCATTCGTTTTACCGAAAGTGTTATTTGGATGCCTGTTCAGGCATCAGGAGCACTGCTATTTTTCTCACAAAGAGCATGAACTTTCTACTCTTGCTGTCGTGGATGAGCAGTGAAGCAGTAAGATCGAGCGCAAGAAAAAAAGCACCAAATTTGTGTTTATAGTCTGGACTGTACGAGATAGTGCTAATTTTGCTTCATAGTCTTTTCTGTCACGTTTATTAATTTACAAATATGTTTGGCCATCCTCTTAGAACTGCTGAAGGAAGGGCATATAATTGTAGATAATAATGAAAATATTACATTCATCCTTGAAGACAAGTGTTAAAATGTAGACAGTCACAGTAATTAATAAATGCTTGGCATAACCAATCACAGGTCACTTTAATGTGCAAAGCAATAACCAATAAGATTGGCAATAACTTAGTTTTTGTTTTATCAGGTGTCACAAGGTTAGGGTTATGTCGAAATTACAACTGTCATTGCATTTCCCATTTTACAGTATTTGACGCTAGCAGGATTACCAGGCATCCTCTTTTACCCGGATGTGTCCTCCTTTCTGCTGCCTCGAAACTGTCCGTCGCCATACAATGCTATATACAATAAAGTTGAAAATGACAGATTGACGGCGTTGCAATCAGCTGATTAGTAGTAAACAGTTCCGTGACTTTTGACGTTCAGTTGGTAGCAGAAAACCTCAATGCACTTTCTGCTCTTTCTTGCTCTTTTCCTGCTCCCAGAAATTTTCAACTTGCTCTCGAGAGTAAAAAACTCAGGTCGCCCGAACAAACCTATAAGTTCACTAGATTTTTACAGTTATAGAATCGTAGCATGACCACAATGTATCCTTGCGCCACAACTGCTCTGTCTATAAATAAAGCAATGAGTATAAAACAAACAACTGCTATGATCAATGTAGGTTAGAATTCCAACCTACCTTATTTTTGTTATGGCAAAGTCATACTGCTGGGCCTCCATCAATTTCATTACCAGTAGATTGTATGGGGTTGGGAGGGACTTTAGTTTTAATGTCTTTCATGAGACAGCATTTTTTGCACATCTTCTTACAAGACTGTATCATCTTTGATTACATATTGTTTTAGTGGAAAATTCAAAAATTTGCTCCCTTTAACCTACTGAAAGAAAACGTGATAAATATGTAGTTCATACGGTAATTTGAATATTAAACACTGACGTGTGCCGCTTATACAACTAATCCAATACAATTACGACTCATCGCCAAGAGTACCTCTTCAACCACTACAGACGTGAGTGACACATTGCCAACCCTACAGGCAGCAGGAACTTATGAGCATATCCTCTTCACCTGGAGGATACGCAACCTGGCTGGCATGCTGCACCACCCCTTTCCCGAGCTGAGAGAAAACAAGCTGCCCAGACCTCGGGGACAAGGCCGAGAGCCACCGACAAGGCACGAAGCAGAAACGCTGACCAGTTTTTTCCCACGCCAACCAGGATAGGAGGACGTCACGCCTTCTCTGCACCTCATACCAGCAGTCTACAAACATCCACTATATAAGTCAGGACACTGCCGGTCTCAAGAGTCATTCTTGTTCTTCTCTCGCACCTTCCCACAGTACTGCTCACTGCTGGGACTTCCAGAGAACTTCGAAGCTTTGAGTATGCCCCCTGCGGCTACTTCACAGTCGATGAACATCCATCAGCAAACACGCTCACTGATATGTTAAATTCACTTTGTCTCCTCAAGACACCGTTCTTAGAACAGTTTAGAAGTATTAGATCTTTTCTCGATGTTTCTTTCCCGCTTTTTCCATTAGAACCAGCTCGCCTACACCTGGCCAGCGTAGTAACTTTCAGCACTCAATTGCATGGTAGGAGGTAGCATGTGTGGCATGCTTTTGAACCATCCATAAACCTGCTTTTGTTTCCTACCTTACCACTTTTATTTCTGAGAGTATCTGTCTGTGTGCCTGCTATACATAGGTTGCTACGTACACCACTGACGAGAACCGTGTTATTGTTATTACTGAATTAACTCCCACCGCGGGCGCCCCTCAGGGGTCCGTCAAATTTTCTGCACACCCATTAGATGGCCATCTGTTGCCACAGCACTAAACCAGTGTCGACGGAGAGGAACAGAGGAGCCACAACCACTAGTAACACCTTCACCCAGGGTGAAGTGACAGTCTCAAGTTATTACGTTATGCCACCGCATTGTTAGTGATGGGATATCTGTAGCTTGAGACCTGCCGCCCATCCCTGTGTGGATGCATATCCAGTAGCGGCATTGGTGACCCAAACAGCTCCCATCTCTGATCAGCCTGCATACGTGGGGGATCAGTGGAGACTTAACAGAGCCTGGTCAGCAAGCCAAAACCAGACTGACACTATAAACTGTGTTTAGTTTGTTCACGTCAAGGTGTACCTAGCATACTGTAAGCAGAGACTCGATGCCTTACAACCATAGGCACGGCCGTAAACGTAGGGAACGAAACGCAGCGTTCCATGCCACCAGA
Organism: Dryococelus australis; assembly: GCA_029891345.1. Classification (NCBI taxonomy): domain Eukaryota; kingdom Metazoa; phylum Arthropoda; class Insecta; order Phasmatodea; family Phasmatidae; genus Dryococelus; species Dryococelus australis. The sequence continues at coordinate 96,828,455 of CM056995.1, read as the reverse complement.
CAGGTGAGTGCACTTCCTCAACCTACACCAGAGCGACAGGGGAACGGGACTGCACAGCCCAACTCAGGCACGAGTCAGTATTGACTGCTCCAGTAACTATCTTATTCGTATCTCCATGTCTGCAAATTCATCTCTCGTGCAATCCCGTGGTAAAAGGGTTGTTAACCGGCACCGCAACAGAACACGGCTGGGATAACACCCACTCCTGGACCAACGAAGCTCATCTGTGGAATCGCCAGTTCGGCTTGGGCCAAGCTCACTACGTCTGGGTAAAATCCACCACAACTACGGCACCCAAGATGCAGTATTGAATACGTACTAGCCAACACCCCTCATCTCTCAGCGTCCATTTAATCTAGACCACCCTACTTTTGGTCTAGCAGACAAAATCCTCTACCATTGTGCCTAATAGCCTATCCGGGCACGCGTCAACACATTCGGGATGTTAATATTTTTGGCAAAGTTTGTTCTCCATACAATAGACGTCTTATTTTCACAGTGCAAAACTGAGTTGAAATGGTGGTTTTTTAGGCCACGTACATTTAAAACAGTTTAATAACATATCAAAATACGAAATTTACAATACACTCTTTCAAAATACATTACTGTTCGTAATTCCTATTTGCAAACTTGTGAATACATGTTGTTCTATTGCAATCCTTAATACATGTTTCTCTGCCCCATCTATACAAAATAATTAGAATAAATTGGACACTTCACTGGCTTTTCGAAACTAGTAAACTACAGAACTAAAATAACAGTGCGCTGCATAACAATAGGGGAAATGGTGGGCCAAACCATATATACATGTCGATAACAAGTACTGAAGAAAAGTTATCAAAATGCACGTCACGATACTCGATAGTTTCGATACAGTCCAGTATCGAGGGGTATCGAGGTATCGAATGGCCCATCTCTACATTTTTGTTTTATGTTGTTTACATTATATTTTTAATTCTGTTTACCATTTGGAGCTATAATTCACATCTTATAAATACCCTAGAAAAAATTAAATTTTAACAAGTAACGTAACTACACATTTTGTACACATGTTTCACGTAAGAATACTACCATACATTATTCAGTTTGAGACTCATTTAGGCATTGTGTGATAAGATTCAAAACAATCCGAACAAAAGCGGACATCACATTTACTGCATTGTGTTATGCACAGCAGATGATTTTCTGCAGCAACTTTCACCAGCTCATCTTCTTTACATCAGAATCTTTTCCAACAGGTGGTTGAAGCCATTATTAAAATTGAATACTGTTAGATGTTCTAGGATTTCTTAATGTAGAAAAAAGTAACTATGGTATTCCAAAACCATTTGAATGAATTGACATAGTTAAATACACCAGGACAACCTCTCTCCTGAACTCTAATTGAAATATCATTTTCCCACACTTTCTTGTCAGTTGCAAGATATTGTGAACACACACATCACACCATGACAGGAGAGACCAGTACCACTTTTTGTTCCGAAAATTATATTCAACACAAAGAAAAGGCAGTTGCACTTGTATCATGCACTTTTCTTTCTGAGAATACAGCTTTACTTCTTACTGTGGCTTGATACCAAGACAATTCAATGCTATAGATACCAGTGAGCAATCGACCCACTTTGACACTAGAACACCATCTTCTTTGACAACTGAAAATTCATGGTAGCCCCTCTCCCATTTCAGAAGAATGTTTTTTGATGGAATAGGGCACTACTTTAGGATCCAGTTTTCCTCATATTGTGCCTGGACCACCATATCCTTGTTCTCTAAGAAAGGCCAGCAAGTCAAGTCCTGTAAATCATTTGTCAAAAAAGAAATGGTAAGGTAAGAACTTTACCTCTTCACTGAAGACATCAATTGAACTGTTTGCACAGGGAGATTTACCTTCAAAAATATTGTAATTTACGTGATACCATCGAACAGAGTGACCAGACCTTATACCCAATATGTATTGGCTTGCTTCTTATGAACTGTTTACAAGGTTTGCCACAATACTTTACCATACATTCATGATGTGCTGTAAACATTTTGACACATGTTACCCTAGAGAACTAACAACACAATCAACGTGGTTTATGTGCACTAGGTCAAGGTGCACTCTCGTTATAACTGGAGTTACACTTTTGCATTAGGTTTTCAGCTTGATATTAGTACTGGTTGTGTCGATTGACGACTGGGTACAAAGTCAACAACAGCTGGAACTACAATATGTCTGGATGGGACACTGGCTTGCTTTGGTATACCTGTCTTACCCGAGAATGCTTCAGTCACTGAAGTGGAAGCTGTTGCTGACTGGCTGGAACTGACAACTCTTGGAGAGGGGTGGTGTGCGGTTGTACTGTGTTGACCAACACATTACTGTTGATTCCATTCTGCTGCTTCACGGCTCCAGAACAAGGGGTTGGCTATCCTGTACCTAACTTCTGTACTTAACGCTAACAGAGCACGGACAATGGGATGGTAGTCGTAGGCTAGGCAAATTTGTACGGGGAAATAAACAAACGTATAAACAGGAGAGGAAAGCCTCTCCAGTTGACGGGCAGCCTGAGCTCTCTCCCGTTCTGCTTGTCTGCTAAGTGCAGAGGGGTCAGACATACACACTGCTTGGTGGCGGTATAGGCCACCTTTTGTTCCTCACTCTTTGAGCCGTGCATATACTTCAACTGATTACTAGTACTCGTGGCCTCCAACAGTTCTTACTGTCTAAGTAGAGTTTATTAGTGAATTTGACGCGTGACGACCTGTGGCGAGAAGGAGGTACGTCACCAAATCAAGTGTTTTTGGTGGATGTGAGGACAGACGCACCCGCGGGAGGTTCAGACTCTTAGTCCTTGCGTGCTACTGAAACACGTCAGGTATTTAATATAGGGCTAGTAGCTTTGCAGCAGGTCACGAAATCTGGTACTGCGATAACCACTTCACATTTCGGTAGGTTTGCTCTGGCCGGGATACCTGGGCGACGCGCAACCTGTGGAGCTGCCTGACCTGCGGTGATTCTGACTTGTGTGAGTTAGAACGAGGTATGTGGGTGGGCAGGTGCTTGCTAGTGTAAACAGTTGTTGGAATTGGCTCTGAGATCAGTATCCCCCAAAAGTGTGGATTAATGATCCCTAAGGATTTGTCCCCTGCCCACTGACATATGCTGCGAACATGGGATATATCTCCTTGCTGATTCGACTGGTGCCATGAAGAGGTCCGTGGGTATCTCCGGCATGGAAGATCTCTCCAGTGTCGGATTGCTTGAGCACTTTCCCTCAGTGGAAGGTGCACGAGTGCGGCGAGGAAGGGGTTAAGTTACTACTGATGCCCAGAGGCAGTGTTTACCGGTTTAAACCTCTCTCGGACATGACTCAGAAAGGAGTAGGGCATGAGGATGGAATCAATACTATCAAGCCCGCGTAAGTAGCACAGGTTAAGTGTAATCCTATATGGGTGTACAACCAAGTACCATATCTGCTAACCATGTGCAATCTCACTATCCCAGTACTCGGCGCAAGAAGCACAGTGAATACTGAAAGTCAGGTCTCACTGGCGGACAGTCCCAGCACAGGGGTGAGTGAGTGTCTCAGGAAGACCAGTCTTTCCAACTTGTGGAATACTCCTCCTGGCGCAAGGAGCACAGTGGAGAGAGTAAGCACCAAGCCGACCTCAACAGGCGAAGTACCTAGTGTCTGGGCTCTACCGTTCCGTACACCGTAGTGCACAGAAAGGGTGACCGTACAGAATGAGTGTGAGTACTCTACTTAGTGTGTGGTGGTTTTGAGCAAATCTCCCGGTCACCTGCTGTCCCTCTGACGGACCTGATGTCTACAGGATGAGGTACTATTCTATGGGAAAAGATACACTTCAGTGAATTAACCACTGTTCATTCCAGTGAAGGAAATAAACAGAGTGGTGTTGCACTACGTCCTAATGTCAGCAGGTGCTTACAGAAGCTGTCCTACGCCTTTGAACGTGCAGTTGAATGAAGGTCACCGATTATTAGAAGTCAATTCAATTATTAGTAACAAGATGTCACACATCATTCCCCCCACCCATTTCTGCATAAACTCATCTGTGTAAAGGACCAAATGTAAACGATTTGTTTGTGGGAATATAGTAGTACCCCTCAGAAGCATTTATTTCGCTTTCCATCAGCTCCTGTAACTTTCCCTGGTCTGTGCGCTCAGCGCTCTGTGTTTCGAATGGCATGGCAGGCTGGCAGCTTGGATGGTGACTACAGGCGACAGCGCTGATTCATTCCTGAAGCGGCTGGGTGGTCTAGAAACAGCTGTCTCCCCCTTTCCTCTCCCCCCCAGTTCTCTCCCTCCCACTCCCTTCCTCTCTCTGTGTTGCACAGCTGTACCAGGGTGCAAGTAGAACTCGGTGTCTTTTATTTGTGCAAAAGAATGTAGCAAGGGTTTCCAGTGTAGAATGCAGCCTTCAATTTTTAGTGTGCCACCCTACATTTCAGCTGATGGCTGTGGTTACATAAAATAAGAGGTTTACAGATTATAACCTGTGGAAAGAATGCAACACACGGGAATGGCACAAAAAATGGACCCTTGGGAAAATAAAATGCCAAAAGCCTCACTTGTAAAGGTGTGTGTAAGCTAGCTATCGTGCTGTGGCCGCCTGGTTGCGGAGAATAAAAATGACTTCTACCTGTGGTCTTCCTGTATGTCACACAGCAGGAAACACTACGTATAATAAAGAGCTAAGGGGTTTAGTCAAGCTGAGAGCTTCCGTGGTCTCAACCGACTGGCTAAGCTATGCAAAACGAGTGTGTGGCAAATGAAGTTAACTAACAAACACTCTGTGCTAAACACCACCATATAATTAAAAGAGACAGAGTGCCTGGAAGAATACCCTTCTAAACAAACAATACACTGAAACTTATAACACATTATTTAAATTTTTCCACCATAAACTTTTCATTGGTTTATATTGGCTCTGTTTTGTTTGTGATCTCTTGGGGATTCTAAATAATGCAAAATATGATAATAAGGTAAAAAAAAAATGCTAGTGAATATTTACAACTTAATCAGGACAATCAGCGGCTGCGATGTGGTGGGCTGTTGCCTGGGCGGCTGATGGAAGTGGTGGTTCAAGTGGTACTACCACCTCCTCGGCTGTAGATACCAGAGCCGGGGACCAAGGAATGACCTCCAGCTTGACGGCATTCTCGCTGTGGAACTCCTTCCCTCTCCGGGAAGCTATGTTGGCAGATCGGCCTTGGTGTCAGGCAACACCAAGACCTCGGTGAACGGCTGGAGTCGTCTCAGTGACTGGCTGTCTTCTTCTACTCCTTCCGTTGGTGGTAGCAGAGACAGAGGTTGACACGGCACCTCGTCGCATTGGCACTGGTGGGTTGCTTCTTCCCTCGTCTGGGAAGCTGCGCAGGCAGATTGGCCAGGGAACCAGGCAACATTGGGGCCACATTAGTCATCTGGGCAATTCCAACAACAGGCTGTCTTCTCCTGCACCTCTGACTGAAATCACCTAAGTTGGAGGCCCAGTAGGGACCTCTGTCTCGATAGTGACCATGGGTGGCACCTCCCCTCAGCCAAGAAGAGTGACCTGGGTGGCGTGCAATGCCGGAACCTGGATGCTGACAGCCTCTGCACTGGATGGCGGCTTGACCCGCCGAGTCGCCATGCTGTCCAGGTATTGAGTGGTTGAAGGTATCAGTTGGAGCACTGCCTTTAGAAAGGCAGCATCTTGGCTGGCAGTTCTGGTAGGTGCCTCTCCTGTGGGAGGCGGAGTATCAGCGGCAGCTGCAGTCTTTGGCTCGCTGGAGCAGGCGGTGCTCGTGTCGTCTGTCCAGGTGGTGGTTCCGAGCGTCCCGCTGTCTTTACGACACTTGATACTCCATGTTTCTCAGTAATTGGGCTTGGTGGCTAGCGTTTGTTGTGTGGCTCACAGTCCAATGGACTACATCAAGAAATTTTGCTGGTGCTAACAGTCCACTTTCCAGGTTGGTTGGCGAACTTGTGTTTAAACTCCATTGGAGTTGAGGGCAGCATTCTTACAAATGCTGCTGCTTTAGGCTTCAGAAACTCCACTCTTGTCAGGATGGAATAGGTGACTCCCTGGCTGGTTCATGTTTTACAATCTGGCTCGCTGGGGGGCGGTTGACATACTTCTGGGGCGGCAATTGTTGCTGATTCGTCCATGTTGTCTGGCATTTCAGAAGTTGTTGAGGTGGTGGTTTGCACTTCTGGGTCCAGGGTATCCCTGGGAAAGGGCCTTAATTGTCCTCTGTCTGGGGCTTCTTGAGGCAGAAGCTGCACATAACGTCTGTCTCTTCGGGCCTGGCTTCGGTGGGTCTGGGGCCAGTCTGTCTTTCACTATCTGTAATTGTAGTAACTGTATCAATTCCATTGACCTTTGTGGTGGGACTGTAGGCTATATGTTTGTAACTTTATGTTGTGCTCGACTTCCATTCCCCCTTAATTTGTTGGGGAAAGGGCTGTCTTCTTTCTTCCTCTTAAAACTGGTTGAGGACAATCTTGGTTTAAATGCCTCGGGGCAAATCCAACGTCTAGGTAGCTTGTGTCGCAAGGAGGGGGCAGGCACGACCTTGTCTGCTTTCCTTCTCCCTGCTCCTCCTTGGCTGCGTAACAAGGAAGTGAAATGGCGGGTTGTTTACGTTGATGGGCACTGGGGGAGTAGGGAAGGGTGTGCGGCCTGTCATCCTCGCTTCTTCCTTTACCATACCCCTCTACCTTCGGTCCAGCTTGTCCTGCTCACGGAAATTGTGTTCCATTTCTTTGGCCCATGCTATCATTTCTTCCACAGTCTGTGGTTTTGGGCATTGCAGAAAGTTTCTCAGCTTGGGTAGCAACATGTGGATTACATGCCATACACAGCTTTCCTCGTCTCCGGCTGGGAATATTCGTCAGTACATTTGTACTTTGCGACGAACGAATATTTCCACCTCTTCTTCTGGCATTTGGATCTGGCTATAAAATTACGTTGTGACTCATGCCAGTACCTCCTCACCGGTAAACTGGGCTACTGAGTTGGCTCTACTCAGAAACAAATTCACAGTACTTTTGCCACCATGTGAGGGCTTCGCCCTCGAGTTTCGCTTGTGCCCTGGCAACTCATTATTTTTCAGGGATTTTGCAGGCGCAAAACTCCTTTTCGCATCCGGCCATAAACAGAAGAGGGTCCTTGTGTGGGCGTCCTGCAAATTCCGGTATCTGTGGCTCCCTGTGCACCGAGGTGCTGGTGTGGCAGGCTGGCCCCGGGTTATGTGGACTATATTCGTCGACACACTGACATATTTTGCACTGGTAAACTATTCCTGGTCTGGTTACCCTTCCGTATGGCCAACCTATACATCTGTGGTGATATGTTTCCCCACAAAGTATGCAGCATACAGTATGGGTACCACGCCTTGGACATGTGACCCAAATACAGAAGGCTGTTTTTAGAATTTGAGATTGGTCACATCTATAATCGAGACCATCTGTGAATCGTGCTTCATCCACCCAGCCCACGCAAAAGTAATGAAAGCATTGTAGGACGTGGGCACATTTTATGCGGTTCATTCCCATGCCTGGGTAGCTAGGTTGACAACAACATCCTTGGCCATGTTTGCGTCGGCAGGCTCTGGTTGTTCAATGTCAGTGGCTGACGTTGCAAGATTATTGAGCACCACAGGGTGTTTTATAGACTCCTCGAAGTCTGTGTTGTGGTTGGTTCGGCTTCTGTCTAGGTCTGCTAGTTCAGGGCAGTGCTAGCCTAGTTCTGCTTAATTAGTACTCTTAATTAAGTCACAATGCCCCACATTACACACAAGAAAAACAAATATTGAAGCATGATGGCCATTGGCGAGAAGGAGGTACATCACCACATCAAGTGTTTTTGGTGGGTGCGACGACAGACGCACCTGGGGAAGGTTCGGACTCTTACTCCTTGCGTGCTACTGAAGCACGTCCAGTATATAATACAGGCCTGGTAGCTTTGCGGCAAGGCACAAAATCTGTTATTGTGAGTACCACATTGCACTTTGGCGGGTTTGCTCTGGTCACACCACCTGGGCAACGCACTACCTGTGGAGGCTGCCTAATCTGCAGTCATTCTGACTTGTGTGAGTTAAAATGAGGTATGTGGGTGGGCAGGTGCCCGTTAGTGTAAACTGTGACTAGGTTTGCTCTGAGATCTGTATCCCCCAAAAGCGTGGATTGGCGATCCCTAAAGAATTTTCCTACCCACTGAGATATGATGTGAACACGGGATGTGTCTCCTCGCTGACTCGGATAGGTGCCGTGAAGAGGTCCATGGGTATCTCCAGCGTGGTAAGTCTCTCCAAGTGTCGGATTGCTTGAGCCCCTTCCATCGGTGGAAGGTGCACGAGTACGGCGAGGAAGAGTTTAAGTTCCTGCTGATGCCCAGAGGCAGCGTTTACCAGTTTAAACCTCTCTTGGACACCACTCAGACGAGAGTAGGGCACGAGGACGGAATCACTATCATCAAGCCCATGGGAGTAGAGCAGGGTAAGAGTAGTCCTATATGAGTGTGTACAACCAAGTACCGTGTCTGCCAACCATGTGTGGTCTCTCTAACCCAGTACTCTGCACAAGAAGCATGGCCAATACTTAGAGCCAGGTCTCACTGGTGGACAATCCCAGAACAGAGGTGAGTGTCTCAGCAGGATCAGTCTTCCCAAATTGGAGAATACTCATTCCGGAGCAAGGAGTGCAGTGGAGAAAGTAAGCAAGCCAACCTCAGGAGGCGGAGTACCTAGTGTTGGGGCTCTACTGTTCAGACACCGTGGTGCACAGAAAGGGTGGCCATATAGAATGCGTGTGGGTAATCTACTTAGTGTGTGGTGGTTTTGAGCACATCTCCCGGTCACCTGTTGTCACTCTGATGGGCCTGATGTCTACAGGGCAAGGCACTATTCTATGGGAAAGATACCCTTGAGTGAATTAAACAATTTTTATTCCAGTGTAGGAAATAAACAGGGTGGGGTTGCACTACCTCCTAACATCAGCAGGAGCTTACGGAAGCTGTTCTACATTGAGACAGGTGAAGGCGACCTGTTCCAAAGCTAGCAACGATAGGTAGACAAAGCGTTGAAACATAACGCTATATGTTTGCTCTGAGGGGGCCGGAATATCTAGTGTTAGACATCGTCGAAGATGACAGAAGTCTTCGGCAAAGAATGTGGTGATGACAAGGCATCTTCGGGCGAAGAATGCGGTGAAGCGGAGATGATTTTCAGCACAAGGAGTGCAGTGAATTACAGCCTACCGTTAAATACATAACTATCTAAATGCACACGTAAACTTTATTTATTTAACTTAACATCTTGTCGACAGCAAGGTTCATTAGAGAATGGTAAACCAAGAACACAATGAAGGGAATACAAGGAAGGAATTGGTCAAATTGTCTTTATTGAGTCACCCCAGAAATTGAATGGAGTGAGTTTGAGAAACCATGAGTGCAATTTACAGGTTAGACCTTAAATTCACGTCACGTTAGTAATCGTTATTGCACTTGCAAAAATTAAACACACTGCAATTGTTAATTTACAAACTTATGCAGATAAAAATATCCCTATACACACAATAATCATGCAATATCTTTCACAAATGTATCCACGGTATGTACAAATACACTAAACATTGCAATTGCATGGCCTGGCTCGTACACATTTTCATACATTAATATTACTTTTCGTTGGTCACCGAATAAATAAAAAACAGATTATAGTTTTAAGGCGTGTTTACATGCTAAATTCACATTTCACAAATGCAAGAATAACACAAATTTAGAGAATATTTAGAACAACTAGTGAGGTCATATAGCACTCACAAGGCTGTTCAATTTCAATGTAAACAAAAGTTGTCTCTGTTAAGCATGGCTGCTTCACTTGTAAAGTACTCGTAGACGACTTCAATAACGTATTTTATTTGATTTTAGTACGGTTAAAGTTTTATCATAACTTTGAAAACCTCTTATAGTCATCAGAAAATTATTTCCCGGAATATTTTCAAGGCAAATATATAGGGAATGGGAAGCAAATCAACAAAAACACCTTATACAACACTTCCATTAAAATATAAATAATCGATAATTTTACATATTTAACGGCAAAATTTATATTTAGTTATCTGATACAAACACACTCACACTTTATGTATATTATCGTTTAGGTAAAAAACGGTTGTATATTAATTTAGGTAGATTTTAATACTCATCAAAATACATGTGAAAGATAGGTCGATACAATGTGTTTGGCTACTGTTGGTCACGTGACCTTTTTTTACTGGAAAACAACTGCCTAACTCCACGCTATAAACTGGCTTCACTTGTTAACACTGCACGGTATAGGACATAGCCACCCCCTGGTTATAACTGTGATTTTATCACAGTTTGTGGAACTAAGTAACTGTGATTTCTTAACTATTCCAATGTACATTAACCTTATCCTTAGCATGTGTAGATCACTGCACTACGAACAAGATACACACATCAATACAACTAAATGCAAATATGCCCTTTTGGCACAATACTGATATATAAATGCTCTGACAACGTGCTGGGACCAAATTCAACCACAACTTCTGAAAACTCTTGACGAAATACTAGTCATGACCAAGGTAACAAGAGTCACGAACGAGGTAGCACGAGTCACGACCGAAGTAGCACCGCGTGAACAAATCCACAAAACAGCGATGCGGTAGATAATCAAATATGTCGGAACAATATCCAGCATGATTGGACCAATAAATGTTGTGTCGAACATCTTGATGGACTGTATTACACAAAAGTTTGTTGATACGAAAACTGGCGGGCACTACAAAACACCATTTCTCCCGAACGAATTGTGAACAACTGACTGTCTACATATACTAGTTCCTAGAAGCACTATGAGCGTGCCACTGATGGCAATGGCGGGAAGTTCAAATCTGTACACAGTAATATTTACAAATACATCTAAACACACAGTACGAAACAGGTGCAATGGCCGGTTTTCGCATGTAGGATGTGGTCTATTATAACCAAAAGAGACAATAAATTTGGCAGGTGGTTTTTTTTTTTTTATAGAATTCCCAAATTACTATTTTGTCACCAGTAAATAAATTAAGCAAAACAAGTGTAAGTATTTTACCGTTTTCAATACATTAAAATGCACCAACAATAAACAAAACAATAAAGCAGCAAACAAAGTGTAGTTATGTCCATAGAGTACTGAATACGAGCATCACCCAAAAAATTACGAGACATAGTTCGTACTACACTACACTGCACTAAAAAACTGGTAAAATACAGTAGGCACATGGTATTTATTTCACTTCCGAAGTGTGTGGTGAAGTTCCGAATAACCTTTAAAGGTTACCGGGAAGGAGTAATGATTCTTACAACCACCATATCTGTGGCGTGGCGGTAGTCACATTAACCAAATCGTTACATTTCAATGTCTAGGTACACAACCTTTCAACTCTCGCAACTCCTGGGAGTAAACAAAATGGCCGACTTGATAAAATGTATAGTATACAAACGTCATATCTGTTAAACGTACATAAGTAATGGCGACTAGTTTCCGAGGATAGAAAAGCATACTAATAACGAAATCTGCAACATTCCTATGTGCCATATTACTCATTTCTCACCATGTATGATTTGTTAACCTATCGTCAACAACAGTTTTCTTTCTATGCTATGAAACCGTGAAGATAATTTTGTGAATTTGCAGAGAAGATAAAAATTTTGTGTTACGTGTGTTTTTGTTTAAACATTTTGAGACCCAGTCGTCTGTGGATGCTTTTTTATTCAATGAAATATGAGTGAAGTGTGGAAATTTTTCACCATTCTTGATTCGAACGAAAATTTAGCAAAGTGTAATCTGTGTGGCAGTAACATTTCTCGTGGCAGCAAATCACACACAACAAACCTGAAGAACCACTATAAAAAAATTCATCATGTTGGAATACTGAACTAAAAAAAACACAAGTTTGATGATGCAGGACATAGCCAAGTAATGCTTGACTCTAGTAATTTGAGTGAAAATTCAGATGACATAGATATTTACGAATCCTTGGCTGATTCTGTAAGCTCATCCAAAGCAAGCACAATTTCAGCAACTTCAGCTTTTAAAGGTAAATATCCTGAAGCTCCACAACTTTCAGCAGGGAAAGCCAAGCCAAAGTCTGCATCAACTCAGTTTACTTTGACTCAGTTTATTGAAAGAAAAGCAAGGTTTTCCTCGTGAGATAAGAAGAGCAAAGATATTACACAAAAAGTTGCACGGATGATATGTATCGACAACCAGCCCTTCAGTACGGTCGAGGATAGAGGATTTCGTAAGTTGCTTAGTCATCTGGAGCCTAGATATTCTCTACCAAGTTGGAAACATTTTTCCAAACTCTCATTCCCCAGATGTATGAGCAATGTAAAGATGAAGTTAAAAATCTTTTACAAGAACCAGAACACATCAGCATCACTACCGACTTCTGGACATCTACCCGCAATGACGACTACATGAGTGTTACCATCCATTTGGTAGATAAGCATTTCAAGCCCCACCATATCTGTATAGAAGTAGTCCCATTCCCAGAAATTTCTCACAGTGCTCAGAAAATTTGCAACTTTTTGAAAGACACGCTTCAGACATGGAATCTGCATGATAAAATAGTGGCTGTAGTTAGGGACAATGGCAGTAATATAGTGTGGGCATTAAATTTGGCCAATTTTGACCACACACCTTGCATTGCACACACATTCCAGTTGGTGGTTAAATATGGCTTGCTTAACAAGACCCGTGATAAGAACTTGATTACAAACTGTAAGCAAATTGTGGGCCATAAAGCATTCTTCACAAGCTTGCAAAATCTTAAAAAGTACCCAAGAAAAGTTTAAACTTCCAAGCCACAAATTAGTGCAGGACGAACCCACTCGCTGGAATTCTACGCTCCACACAATGAAAAGACTATATAAACAAAAGCAAGTTGTCATCCTTTCATCTTCTGAAGTAAACTTACCTGTTGAACTCAGTCAATCACAGTGGGACCTCATGAAAAACTACATATCAGTAATGAGTATTTTTGAACATACAACATTTGTTGCAAGATCATCGAAGGTAACAACATCATCAGAAGTAATTCCTTTAGTGAATTATACTAAAAGGGAACTAAGCAAAACAATCGCTGAAACCTCAGGCCTGAGAGGCATGAAAAATGACCTCCTTGCATCTCTTAATTTGAGGTATAGTGATGTTGAAACAACAGAATTGTACACAATGGCAACTCTCTTAGATCCCAGGTTAAAAACACCTGTGTTTACCTGTGAAGAAAATGCAGCTCGTGCACAGAGGGAGCTAACCAATGCTGTTGAATTAGTGAACAAAAATGTTTTTAGTCCACAATCTCAGGCCCAGGTAAGTTAACTTATACCTAATTTTGGTAGCTTAAGTACATGTTGAATATTAAAATTTTATTTTGATTATGTTTATAGGGGAAAGACTCATTTCAGTTGGATATTTAAGTCAATTACACATGTAAATATATCCTGCATATCATGTTATTTCATTCTTAAGAATCTGCATTTTCCAAAAAATGTAATAATTTATTTTCTTAAACACAGTAACTTACTGTAACTGTTAAGAACTCAAGAAGGCAAATGAACTGAGCATAATGGCATTGTTTACAAGACTACACCAACACAAGCTTTTCAGATAAATACCCTGGCTAGGCAAATTGGAAATTGTGTATGTATAATACTACGTATTATGGGCCTCAGTTATTATACTGAATTCCCTGCATTTTCATTTCTTATTTACAGCATAATTTAAATGACAAAATTTTACTTGAAATTATTAAACACAAAATGTAATTCTGCTCTCTCTTTAACTTGCTCTTTGAAATAGGGGCCTCATATATGCTAGATAGGGTCTCATTTGTGGACCTTACTTAATAACACTAAAATGAAACTTTTTTACAGGTTCAAGAACCATCACATGGAAAAGGCCATGTCATGTGGACTTTCTAAACAAAAATAATGAAAGACCAGAATAGTAGCGTCTGTGCAGATTTTTCAGCAACAGCTGAAGTTGAAGGGCACTTGAAAGAAACCTTGTGTCCTACAGATATAGATGTTTTCCAGTTTTGGAAAGATAAAGTTAACTTTCCACAACTGAGAGTTTTAGCAAGAAAGTTTTTATCAGTGCCTATGGCAACTGTTCATTCTGAAAGGCTCTTCAGCACAGCAGATTTAGTAGTAGATTGCAAAAGGAGCCATTTTGACTCCGATAAAGTGAAAATAATGGTGTTTCTCAACAAAAACCTGAAATAAAGAAAGCGAATCAGGATCAAACTATCTTCATAACTTGTGCCACAGAATTCAAAATAATGACATAAATTTTATTGTGCTATTTTGTTTTGTTAACCTTTTTTATGTAACCTTTAAACTAAGGCTTTAAATTTTGAAAGCTATTTGTTGTGTACTATAAAAAAATGTTTGGGTCACAAAGGACATGTTTTAATGTGTTGTTAATGCATGTACTGTAATATTAGAAAATTTTCCATTGCTAAACACTTTGTACATGCTATGTAAAGTTTAATCTATGAGTAAGTATCATATTTTCATTTTATATGTAGGAGTTAACCTCTTAAATTTGATAATGCTGTTTGTTGAAACTGACTACATAAATACAATTTGCGCTTGGACGCTTTTTAGTGTACGCACTGGGAAGTATTAAAACATTTTATAATTCCAATTTAATTTATTTCACCCTTGTGATGTAAAAAAAAATTACCCATTACAGTCATTGTAAAGTAATTAGTAGTTTGTCACTTAATGGTTTTAAAAGAATTCTTGGTTAGAAAAAAAAAACATTTTTTTCAATTTTTAAGGAATAGCAAAAAATGTTGAGTATTACATTAGAACTGCAGACATCCTGATCTTTTTCAGTATCATTTGTTTTTATTGTTGTGCACTTTGGAATTGTACAATTTTTCTTGGAACTAAGATAATAGAAAATCAAACAATTGAGAATTCGAGCTTCTTAAGAGTAATAATCGAGAATCAATAATCAAGAAAAAACATTAATCATCCCATCTTTATATATTAAGCTAGAATTTTCTGTCAATATTATGGTCCCACACGTGTTATGAATTGATGTTTCCCAGGGACAGTTGTGGGATAAGTATCTTTACTTGTGTCACAGATTTTACCACACTGCATAGGTTGCAGTATCAATTCATCAGCAGAAAGTTTTTTATGCTATGTTTGTCCAACGAAAGAAAATACTGTTAAGCTCACTCAGTACCAAGGCAATAACTGTGTAGACCTTCGAAACCAAAAGGAAGGAAGGAAGGTGCCAGAGAACAAATCAAAACCAACAGGGGAGAGAGAGATGTTTATGTACATACTACCCTCAGCTCTACTAAACCTCCAGGCCAGGACTGACCTATTTTCTGCCTTTACCTCAATAGCAGAGTGAGGCTGACCAGGACAAAGGGAAAGACGCAAAATTCAGCTGATAATGGTCAATCACTTCCTCACTGCAGTTGGATGGTAAGAGAGGCAACAGTGCACACTTATCACTGATGTCCTTTATCCTTTCTTCTATGAATCTCAGATGAAGCTTGTATGGTTGTTAGATAGCAGGACTTTCCTTTGGGTGGTTCTGCATCAATGTCTCTCCCCAAGATGATTTCCATTTCTAATAAAAGCAAATGCTGAAGAGGAACATTCCAAATTCCTCAACCATTAGATTAAACACCTGTTTAACTACTATGCATAAAAATACAGAGCTAAACTCTTCACATATTGGGTAGTTTTCTAAAGCCAAAAGTTCACCTTTCACTCAAATTAGCACAACAGGCTTGACCAAATGTAATATGTATGAATTTAGTGATACCATTGGCACTAAAGCCATGTACAATATCCTCTGCTCGGCTTACCACAGGACATTAAATTATTGTTTTGTTTACATGGTACTGCCACAGCATAAATACCAAAAACCTGAAATCACACAAGATAAACTTTCAGGAATTAAAAATTCTTCATGCCAAACTTAAATTAAATATTAAGCATACCTCGACCACCACGCCACCTGTTCCTGCCACGTGTAAAAGTGTCGAAGCTCTGAGGTTCATGACCAAGACGTTCTCCTCTGTCCACCTGTTCTTTCTTTTCTGCTTCTCGTCTCTCTATGTTTGCTTTCGTAGGGTATCGGCTAATAAAGAATAAGAAAAAGCAGAGTTGAACATTAACATTTCCTTTTTTACACTCTATTCATGTTAACGTGGACACAATTATTAACCAGCAACAATTTAAAGAAATGGCACAAAACAAAATTCATCACAATTCTTCCACATATTGTACAACTTACTCTAAAAAAATATTAAATTCTAGACCAGTGCTTTAATAGGTGTATTCCATGAACGCTATGAATCCTAGATGTAAAAATATACTGATGGCAACATGATTGTACTAGTAATGTTTTTTCCTAGCAAAGTTCACAACTCAACTATACTCTATAAAAGAATTCATTTTGCACTTTAAAAGTCACCATAAAACATGCATACATGTATACCAGAGGCCAATCCACAATTGGCAATTTTCAGATAATCCAAATATGATACAAGATACATCTAAACACATATTATAGTCCATTCACAGTTACTTCCAACTTTTCTGAAGCCCTGTTAAAGTTATACTTCCAGGATATTCCTCCACCTCATGCAAAGAAATATTAACCAAGTCAAAGGATCAATGCACTGCATTCGTGCACACTCAGTGCAATAATATTTTCATGGGAACAATTTCTTACCAGCCATTAAAACCATACTTATTTTCTCCCTGTTTTACCCATTTTATTTATCATTTACATATTATAATTTATAGATAAAATATAATTGAAAGAACAATTTAACCAAAAACAAGGTATTTTTATGTTAACAAGAGAATAATACACGTGAATACACAATATATTTAGGAAACAACCAATCACATCATATATAGGATGCTTTTACATAGGTTTGATTCAAAAAGTGTGAATAAACCGTGAATAATCTATAGCAGTAAAGCAGCATGCACGTTGCATCCATCCAGTTCAGTCATGGATGGAAAGCCTACCAAATAGCTTGTTGCTCAATAAATACATTCAGTTCAGTTCCAAAATCCATCTCATTCAGTTCAGTTGATGTTACTCCACCTCGCAAAATAGACTGTACTGTGGCAAAGGCTAGTTAATAGTCCCGCTGCAGTTGTAAAAAAAAACTGTACATTACCATCAGTTCACTCAGTTGGTCAAGCATGAGACAAGGGTGCCTTGTTGAAATTTAAAAAAATTGATTTCCCATCTCGGAGAAGTTACTCAGTTATTTTTTTAATTTTTAAGAGAAAACATTCACAATCATCCAGACATAGAGACATTCACAAAATTAGTTCAGCAAGATGACCGAACAGCATTGCAGTAATTCACAACTAAAAATGTCACTTCCATCGAGAGGACAATTTACGAAAGCAGGAAGGGGAAAAATTCCCCTCTGATGCCCTGTCAACCTCCCACACCAGCAGAAAGAATTTCATAGAAGAAGTTTTTGGCCGAAAGTGCTTGAAGTTAAAGTAGAAAAAAAGTTTGGTCGAGGGCGTTTGCTGGTATGGGCTAAATCGTTCCACCTCAATCTGTTCTCCTCACTGTCTTGTATTCATTTGCTACAAAGCCCAGAGCCCTTTGAGTGCAGCCTGGCATGTGACAATCCCCTCTCCTCAGTAACTCACTAAAAATAAGATTTGACCAGGGCTCACCTCCTATTAGTCAAAATGAACTACGTCACAGGGAACTCATTGAGGGTTTAGAACAAATTTTGCTTACGAAAGGGAAACTGCAAATGAAGTACAAAAAAAACTTATCTCTGACCGACACAACCTCACCTGCAACTCTCCAAACTCGAAAAAGGAAATGCATAACTGATAACCACTTGAATACGGCCCGCACCTCCAAATGCTGATAAAACTTTCTTACTCCACGTGGCACCAAAAAAAAAATAGAATATTACACTCACTTGAAAAGAAAATGGGAATATAACCAAAAGTCTCAATTTTAAATTATTATAAAGATTATCAAAATTATAAATATATTGCAACATTACAAGACCAAAGACTGAAGGAAACTGAAGTTATCTGTTACAATGCCATACTGTTCATTTCTTTTTTTTTTCCTTTGATCTTGAGTTTAATGAATAAAGAGTTAATAACTGAAGTAGTTAGAAGGCATCCCCAACTCTATGATACATCCAACAAAAACTACCATGACTGTGAGAAATGCACGAAACGTAATATGGGAGGTGATGAATGCCTAAGGTGCATACAATTTTCCATGTTATGTGCACACATTCTTTAATGTAAAGGTTTTTTTTGGACACTTGACTTATTGATAGCTGGCTAGTTATAATTTTTTTCCTTTAATAAAGTTTTTTTGGCTCACAAAGTTATTGCATAATGACATTACAACACAATTTAACTGTTGTTTGTAAGTACAAATAACATAAACCCAACTATTTAAACAAAGAAAAATAAGAAGAGGAGGAGGAAGAAGAAGAGGAGGAGGAGGAGGAAGAAGAGGAGGAGGAAGAAGAGGAGGAGGAAGAAGAGGAGGAGGAAGAAGAGGAGGAGGAAGAAGAGGAGGAAGAAGAAGAGGAGGAAGAAGAAGAAGAGGAGGAAGAAGAAGAGGAGGAGGAAGAAGAAGAGGAGGAGGAGGAGGAGGAAGAAGAGGAGGAGGAGGAAGAAGAGGAGGAGGAGAGGATAATGGCTGACAGGTATTGTCATGATCAATTTTAAGAAATGCAGAGCAAAAATTATGTACCTGCTTTGTAGAAAATCAGGTGTAAAAAAGAGTGTGAGTGTGAGAGAGAGAGAGAGAGAGAGAGAGAGAGAGAGAGAGAGAGAGAGAGAGAGAGAGAGAGAGAGAGAGAGAGTGTGTGTGTATATATATATATATATATATATATATATATTTATATATTTATATAAGTTTTTACAATTGCAAAAAAACATTTTCCTCGTGTGAATTTGTACATTTTTAAAGTAGCACTCAACATTTTATGTCAATGTGAATTCTCTCATTTTTGTAAGCAAGTTATTTTGTAACTGATAATGCAAATACAGTCAGTAAAATTATGATTTTTAACATGTCATTACAGAAAAAAATGATGTGTATATGTGAATTTTTTCATTTTTGGAAAAAGTAATTGGCAGAAATGTCTGTAAGTTAGAGAGAGTTTGAGAGGTGGAAACATCGGGCCACCAAAACTCGCACCCTGCTGCACAAGCTGCTCATAACAACAAGCGAGTTGCAGGTGAGCATTCCTTACCATTGGCCAGTTCACAATTCACGCGCCTTATACCACGAACTATGTGATGTAATGATTCAGCATGCAGTGTAACCTGTACTGATTGAACCCACTTGATGAATATGCTTGGTGTTTTAGAAACTAAATATTGCTTGGTGTTTTAGAAACTAAATATTGTTTCATGCTGTAGCTAGTACCAGAAGCGAGCTCCCATTACGCAAGTGTAGATCTGGCTCTGTGAGGGGGGGGGGGGAGGATTACCAACCTTAACCCACCTTCCCCTACATGCATACCAGCTCACTGCCTCGTCGCTCACCCAGGTGGGGGAGATGATTGACAGCTGTGACCTAGATTGACAGCCATTACCTAAATGGCATCACACACCCTACTCCTTCCCCCTGCTACACAAGCCGACAAGTGCAGAGAGTGCGCAAGAATATTCTGCGAACTAGGACCTTTGGTGCAACGCTGCAATTATAGAATTTCTGGGCGATAGCCTACAACCCCATAAATATTGCGGCGGTCTAAGGGTCGGGAGTCTTTCTGTGGACGCCAATTTGCTGAGTGCGACATCCAAGCAAAGACTAGTGCAGTGAGAAACATCTGTGAAGAGGACGGATGACAACGGGAGATTACGAGGTAACGGCGTACAGAATGTTTTTTGTGGTGTGAATAGATGAGAGGGCGTGATATCCAACGAGTGAAGGCTACTGTGCGTGAGGGAACAGTGAGAAATACTGTGGACTGGTGGGACCTGGACTAAATTAAGGTGGGACTGAATGAACATTTAATACAGACTGTCGCGGGCTCCAAGTGGCCCGAACACCAGAACTTAGAAGTTAACCTTGCATGTACTACGGATTTCAACAGTGGCCCCCTGTTTTAATAACACCTCTAAGTGACCTCGTGATGAGAGAGTATAAAAACGAGAGCCACACTCCCCCCTCCTCCCACTGACAGATGACGACATGTGAGGCGACGTTAGTGTCAGTGAAACACAGAAGAACGCAGAGGTCCGGGGAGCACTGGGCCATCTACGAGATACGTCTTACTGGTGAGCATAAGTCCGGTTAGACATTCCATTTATCGAGACCCCGTATTAAAGAGTAATATCACGTGACAACGTTAGAGTCTATTTCAAAGCTATATGATTGTATCCATTTAATTAATTGTTAACTTGTTGTTCGTGTAGCTCTATATCTTGTATTATATCAGTAAGGCAGTTAGTTCACCATTTTGTATAGTTGTAACCTCTCATGTTAAAATATAATATTGTCAGACAGAGTAAAGTTAAGTTAGTGAATTGTGGACAGAGATATTGTAGAAGTGTTCCAAGTATTGTGTTATGTTCAGTTAAAGAGTTGTAATAAATATGTTTGGTAGAATCCCCTCTTTCATTAACAGTCACCAACAGTTATGAGTCCCCTATACGATCCTGGCCTACTGGAAAAAGTGTTGTGAGGAGAAAAGGATTGAGAGTAGCAGGAGAAGTTGAATATTATTAATGATAGGTAGACAGGAGCGGAACTCTAGTGGAGGCACCAGGAATTGATTCCGGTACAACCAAAGGGGTAACACTGGTGGAGGTGCAATCGTTTCCTCCCTCTTGTTGCCAAGCAATTAACTCCACCACGCACATAAATTCTTTAATTAAATTTGATGCTCACAGCGAAAAACACATGGCAGCGCCTCACACTAACCACGGTGTGCGTAGAGACAGCTTACACCCATTTTATAGTAATAACATTACAGATAATTATACAGTTCATCTCTTTAGTTCAAAAGTCAATAGATTAATTTGCGTAGAAAGGCGTATCACGTAACATGGACGCATGAGAGCATGACCAGCTGTTAGCCTTCCGGCCAAGGCCACACACAGCAGGCATCAATTGAGATACATCAGGGAGCCACTTGCGAACCGCAGCATAATCGCGCAGCAGCCCTTGCCACAGCACAGCTACGTTTTCTACCCTCCCTAGTCCCCAGAACGCTTTTGCTTCTATATATGTGAAAATAAGGCATAAGTAACTACTTTTAAATTGCATGTTGAAACACCTGTTCCTTTGTACCAACTAGCGACACTTCATTTATTTTGATGTGTTTTAGAAGTGTTTCACTACATTCCTTTCTTTGTAGTTTGTTATAGCTATAAGTTACACCAATGTGCGGCACCAGTATACACACGCTACAGTCTCAATACACCACAGCTTCACAGTACATGGAAACATCTACATGCAAAACTCTTAACTCTATTACCAACCTTTTAAAATTGATTCACTTGATACCACAGCCATTGAAAATCGCTTAGACATACGTGATCTGAACAACACACAAACACACAGCATGAGCACGTCCACTGTCGCCGACACACCCCCACCAATACACGACACTGAACACTATTACTCACCCTCTAATTCAATTTCACTTAAATTTTTAGGCTTCTCCAACTACGAGCAAATTTCCACAACTATCTATCTCCACCCCCGTACACCCCCTCCCTCCACCCACACCTACCATAACACCCCCTCAGAAACACCCCTCCCTGTCAACCCCATTATGGGCGACCCATTACCGGTGCAACTAATCATTTCCTACCCTCAACAACCACCCACCTTCTCCGGAGCACGGCATGAGGATGTAACTGACTTTTTAGAGGATTTTGAATCTGTGGTAGAAACAAACCAGTGGAATGCGCTAGAGAAATGTCACAGGCTCAAGTATTGTCTATCAGGCCCAGCGAAACACATATTCGTTACCTTGAACCATAATCGACATGAGCCTATTAGGTGGGACAAACTTAAGCGTACGCTCACGGACACTTTCACATCCCTGGCAGACAAAGAGCATGTCAAACACCTTCTTTACAAAAAGAAACAAGCACCAGATGAAAATACATCTACCCATATTCAAACCATGCAGTTCTACCATGTCACATATCACCCTCACATGACAGATAACGAATTCCGCAGTATCTTGTGGCGTACCCTCCTCCCAGCTATCGCCGACAAACTTATCGGCCACCCTACAGACACACTTCAAGACATGATCGCGACCCTCCGCCGTATCGACGTCGGCATATACAAATATTCCGAGACCTTCACACAGGCCAACACACACCCCAACATGGCCAAATTAGAGGCCAAAATCACAAAGCTTAAAGAGGAAGTGGCGCAATTAACACTTCAACAACACAAAACACCTCTTACACACCCCCCACAACCCTTCCACCACACTCATTTCAATCCCAACAGCCACCAACCACAACACAAGTTTCCACCACATCCACGGGCTTACATCCCAACCTACAACCCCCGCCAGTCGTATCCCTAAACCAACACCTTCCAACCCCGCCCACATTACTCGGCACCCCGCCATTCTTCACCCCAAACGCCCACATTCAAACCACAGGAACGCCGAATTTCAGAGGTACATTCAACACCAGACCACCGTTTTCCCCACACCAGGTATTCAACATACCAAACCCTCGTTTCCACGGCCAGGGCCAGAAAGTACATTCTTCAAAAAACTTCTAAACGAGGGGGCCCACCACACCGTCCCTGATGATGTCAAACAAAAAATTTGTGGGGCTTGTAACACCATTTTTAATAAAATTACACCCAACAGGTCATGTGCGGAGATTGCAAAGTTCAATTCCTTCAGTAACATTCCGCCCCAAAAGCCACAACTGCTGGAAACTGCAAATGAATTACAACACCCACACATGTCATTTGGCAATAACACGAAACGACTGACAGGCGTAGGTAACCCATTTCAAACACTCCACTATACAAACAATCGCTATCACGCAGCATCCTAAAACAATTCAGCATTGTCTGTGCAATTGCAGTCAGACACTAGACCACACGAGCGGATACCAAAACACAAAGCACGAAAACTACAGCAGTTTCCAACAACACTTAACATTCCGCAACCACAGACCATATTCACACCGCCAGCACGGCCACTCTGTAAACCCAATACAACAAACAAACGTTTCTAAACATCACGCCGCGCGAGCGCAGCCGGCCCAGCATGACAATTGCTGATGCAACCACCCCCCCCCCCTCCTTCCCCAAACGTAAACCAACAATGTCACTAAACTGCAGCATCAGCGCAACGTTCACAACACACCACAGTTGTCGGGCCATGCAGTCTCTTGAGCAAGCTATGTGTGCCCTCTGTTTCTATGTCGGGAACAAAGCCTAACTGCTGTCTCCTCTTCCCTCATCAAGCGTTCCAGTTTCATACCAATATTGTGGAGCGGTTCAACAAATTTAAGTGTAAATTTGACCTTAAGCCTGGTTGTAAAATTGCCCTCCCAAAACCAGCTCTATGGCACCCCCATAAACCGCTCACTTCATGAGACAAAGTGTTCAGTCTGCAATTATGAAAACGTGTTACAGCATTCATGGAAGCATAACACGCTGAGTAAACTATCACTGTACATCATAAATACACCTCATCTCACCCCACACCAACAAACGGCTAATTCATCCACAATGCCCCGAGTCCTGGTCAAAGTAATTGGTATAGAGTACTATGCTCTCCTTGATACAGGTTGCTCACATAGTTGCATTGCGAGCACTATAGTGCCAGACCGAAACCTTTCCCCCCTTAGGGAGCATATTACTTTAGTCGGGGCGACCAGTGTACTTGCGGCCACTCAATTTGAAACCCATATACGTTTAAATAGTTCAGGGAATACTTACACTCAACGCTTTTTGGTCGTAGATAATCTGTGGTCGTAGATAATCTGCAACTAGATATTATCTTAGGGGTGGATTTTATTGAACGTTATGATGTCATCCCCATTCTGAAATATGACATCCTGCTTATATATGGTCACAACCCTCTTAAAACTCATAAAACCCACTAAACCTCCACCTGCTCAACACTGAAGTAATATCACATAAACACATTGGACTCCTTTGATAATGGTGATACCACACCTCCCCACATCAATACTAATCTTACATACACAAACATCAGTAACTCAGAGCATAATACACAAATACCAAGACAGATTTGCCAATTCAATTTTGGATCTCACAGAAGCCAACAATTTCGAAATAAAACTGGACTTTAATACAGATAAACCTGTCCCAATACGCCCATATAGAATCAGTCCCAAGGTAAGAAATAACCTTCTCAAACAAGTTAAGGACATGGTAGATGCGGGCATTATAGAAGAAACCAATTTGCCTTATTCGGCACCCTCTCCCGGCAGATTGCAGTTTTTAACAAACTTTAGGAAGCTCAACCAATACCTGACTAGAGTACAATACCCGCTACCATGTACAGAAGATTTTTTGAATGCTCTCCTAAATTCAGCTTTCATAACTAGCCTAGATTTATTTTCGGGATTTTATAGCATCCCTGTTACGCCTGAGGATAGGCACAAATTAGTTTTTACGATCAATGGCGTGGGACTTGTCCAGTATCAAAGAATGATAATGGGGTTAAGCACAAGACCACAATATTTTCAAATGTTTATCAACTAATTCCTAGGCCACCTCAGATGGACCGCGGCAATCACATACATCGACGACATTTTCATTCTCGACAATACCTTCAAAGAGTATTATGAAAACATCACTAAAGTTTTTGATGTGAAGGTAAACTCCAAGAAGTGTACATTTGCAGAACAGACAGTTAGATTTCTCTGACATATTATCACACCTGAAGGCATAACTACCGACCCCGAGAAAGTTGAAGTCATTATCAAAATGTCACCCCCCCCCCCCCAACATAAAACAATTATGAACCTTTCTAGGCATTATGTCATATTTACGTCGATACATTCGTAATTACGCCTCATAGAACATACAAAACACAATACTCCATTCAAATGGACAAATAACTATGACACCACGTTCACTCATTTGAAAACAGCGATTTCCCAAGCCCCTATTCACCATTAATTTCATGAGGATCGTGAAATTATAGTAGCATGCGATGCTAGTAACGAGGCGGCAGGCGGAGCACTCCTACAAATAGATCCCCAAACCAAGGAGCGACATCATTGCATTCGCCTCCAAGAAAATTTCCCCTAAGGAAGGAAATTGGAGTACCACCGAACGAGAACTTGGGGCAATCCGTTATTTATGCACCCACTTCCGACAATATTTATACGGACGCCATTTCACTATAGAGACTGACCACACTAATTTAAGGTACCTCCTATCCATGGCCGAGAATAACGTCCGTATACAAAAGATGGCCATTGCTCTCAGTGAATACGAATTCGAGGCTCAGATTGTTAAGGTAAATTAAACACCCTTCCGGAGGCCCTTAGTCGAATGCCCACGGCACCCTCCGTCCCCGTCCACCATATTGTTCTTAATGACAAGGTATACCAAATTAATGAAACAATGCTCACTTGCACTTCATTATTTAAAGAATTTGCTGAAGCCATCCTGCAAAATCCCGATAAAGCACAAAAATCCAAACCACAGTAGCAAAGTATGTAAAGAACCATTGGGATTAACTAAAGGCTAATTTTAGTCAACAACATAAAAAATAAAGGGATAGAATCACCTCAGACATAATTCACAAATGCATTTTTTCCTATGGCCATCATTTCCAAAATTATTACCTCCCTATATAAAGTTAATGTTCAAATTGTTAAACAACACTGTGACACCCCCTTAGAGAGTACTTGTATTGATCCCGTCTTAAAATATACCATCCTTATTGTTTTACATTCCGACACATTACATTACCTTCCAGTTTACACCCATGCACAAGAGTACATAAAAATAGACGATGAGACTATATTTTTGCTATGCCCCATTACTGTAAATACCTCCCCTTTCACACGCGAGTACGATCATGACCCCCATTTTGCTAAACTCAAACACGCCCTACAGACCCCACCCAAGCGGACACCATGTACCGCCGCCTCAGTCGCCATTATGAGCTCACAGCCAATGGCGAAATACTTTTCTAAATCAATACACACCAAGGTCCATCTAAATTAACTCTTATGCCACAAAATTACGTTAATGAAATTATCCAAGCCCACCACGACGCCATTTTCGGAGGCGGTAATTTCGGCACACTCAAAACCCTTGCCAAAATTAAACACAGTCATATTACTGGGATAATATGGCCAACAACGTAAAAAAAATTATGTCAATTCTTGTTCCACGTGTTAGAAAACCAAGGCCACTAAATCCCAACCCCCTGGGCAGTTGATGTCGATCCCCCCCAACCCCTACTCACGACTTGGGTTCTTGACGTGAAAGGTCCCCTCCCCGCTGCCCCTCGTAAGAACAAATACATTCTTGTCATGACCGAGTCCGCAACTCGTTATGTAGTCGCGAAACCTGTACAATCCATTGATGCTGCCACGTGCGCCAAGTTTATCAAAGAAGTAATTTTGCAATTTTGTTGTCTGCAGCAAATACTTACGGATGGGGGAACGAGCTTCCAAAATGAATTGGTCACTCCCTTAATATCAAAAAATTCACCACTACAGCATACAAGTCACGATGCAATGGTCTTGCGGAAGCCTCAAATAAAAATCTTGGTGACCAGCTGACCCCCTGTGCCAATGCTGATCAGATAAACTGGGACCTCTACGTTCAATTCATTTGTTTCAATTTTAATACCAGTGTAAACACTACCACAAAATTCACCCCTTTCTATCTTATGCACTGCATAGAGGCTACCCTCCCGGCTAAGGTGGTTAGCAAGAAACATTTCCGCAGAGCTCACGATTGGTGCGAAACTCAACATACTCGGGAAACTGCCCGTTTAAATTTATTACACGCACATAAACATCAAACCAAGTTGTTTAATAAAACCTATAAGAAGAGCACCATACATGTCAATGATTTTGTCTGGATAAGGCACAGGGGACAACAAAAGGCATTGACACATCGGTATCATGCCCCTATAGAGTGGTTCAAGTTCTTTGGGAATCTACGATAAGAATACAAATCAATAAGACAGGCCCGCTGAAGACCAATGTTATTTGTACACGCCATACAAAGCCAGCGTACATTTGCTCCAATTGCTAAGTGTTTACATGTGTTAGTTTTAAGATTTTATTTCTGTTTATTAGTGTTCATTGAAAGTGTGTTCCAGGAACCCCACAATACTGAGAGTACTTGTAAAAGATACACGGCCTCTAATTGGAATTTGCTGAGCTCCGCTGTGCCCAGCAACAAGTGTGTCAGCGATCGCTGCGAGTCGCAGCCAGCCTTCACGCCACCACACGTTACTCCACGCAGGCTGCAGGGAATCGACCCGAGTGCAACATGCCACTGCCAACCCCACAACACGCCTGCTGCTTAACGCAATGTGAACCTGCTGGAACAACCCACTACAGTTGGCAGCATGCCAAGCTCTTCGCACACTACCTTGCGCACAAGCGTGCTGGTCATCATGGCAACGGCGGGCCCACACAGCATGGAGAGGGGAGGACTCGCCAATCCCCTGGCGGTCAAGGCTGTGGCGGCCATGTGCATGATCTTCACACCAGTTTTGTTCACACAGCCGGCCACATGCAGAGTACACGCCGGTGTTCACTGGCGACCCATGCCGGTTAACTTCTATTATGAAGACAGTTTACCCATAATTTACACAATCCCACTCACGATGCCTCAACCACCTGACACCTCAGCACAATACCTACATGCAGCATGTTCCGACAGGATGCCCACGCAAAGTTGTTGTCTGCTTATTTACAGGAGATCGAGAACGGCATAGTACAGGAGTTCCTGGATGAAGTTTCTACCCACACCCTCAGGACACGGGGCATCCAGCTGCTTGGTGACGGAGCAAATTGGTGTTGCAATATGCTCACCAATAGGCACCTGAGAGCACTCACCGACAACGACGCTGGTCTGAATGCCCAGATCAGTGAACTAACGGATAGCGTCAGGGTCACTAACCAGGCCCTCGATGTACTGTTAAAGTAATTAACCAAGTTGAACACCAAATCACCAACAGAATAAACACCTTGTCACAAACAATCAATGACATATCTGACATCTTCCATCAACAGCAAGCACAAATCAACACAAACACAAATCTTGAAAACCATTTTCATTCTTGTCCACCGCCATATTGCAAGTAATAAACAACATAGTCAGCGAACAAGTAATACAAATGTATGTGCAGTCTTGCCAACTCAATCAACTGCCCCTTAGTACGGTCAATAAGACCCAGCTGACAAACGACTAGCTCAATTGGAAATCGGAATTAAATAAATTAGGTCTTACGCTTGCCATTTCCACCAAAAACATACTCAAATACTACACGAACAAATTAACAGAGCACAGTTTTTCCACATCCCAATTAGTGATTAAAATACAGATACCAGTTGTGCATGCCAACACCAACTGGAAAATCTATGACATCATTCCCGTGCCATATCGATTTCAAAATCAGACATGTTACATCCAAATCCCGTCCAATCTTGCTGCAATTGACCCTGACATGGGCATTGTTAAGGTGTTAACGCCATCATCTGATATTGCACCAGATGTTTCAGCCAATCCCAAAGCAATCCCTAATGTCCAAGAATGTGCAATGCAATAAACAAGCCATTCTCCTATCTGACTCGGCCAAACTTTTCCCACAAGGTAAGTATCAATGTTCGCCCATGAACACATTTACAATCCACCCCATGTTGCCACATCAATACACCTCACAAACCCCCCAGAAGGCACCATGTTAAGATGCCTTAACAGATTGTAGAACACTAATATACAAGACCACAAACTAGGTACCACTGAAATACATGTGCCTTGTGGATGTTATGTAGCCACACATACACAAACAATCATTGACACAACACATCTATTAGATGTGCGGGCACCCACAGTCCCTCTACAGCAAACTGTGGATCCTGCTCATTGGTTACACCAACATGCATTTCACCTTCAACAATTAAACCTCAACACAGGAATACACTTTTCCAATCTTTCCACTGCACTAAACAATGACTGGAAAATTAATCACACTACACTTCCAGACATACAAGGTATACCATCCCATCCCACACAAGGCATGTTTAGGAGCAGTCAATTATTTCAAGTAATAGACCCCATTGACTATGATTATGCTACCATGGCTATCAATAGACTGTTAGTGTTTTGTATTGTTACAATGTATCTTAAGTTACTCAAACTCACCATTATCCTCAATCGATTAAACACAGGTAACTGAAATACAAGAATCCCACAAGCCAAGGTCTGCCAACCAGGGTAGTCGCCTACAGTGTACTTGGGCTTTGTACAACATTTTGCAGAGGCCTACAGAAACTCAAATTACTTACATTCATGATCTTATAACTGAGATATAAAAGTTAATTCAACACAAGAATTCCTAATAACTGCTACAGATACTAGAAAATTGTTTCTCTTAAAAAAAAAAATATATATATATATCTCTATCTCTCTCTATCTCTATCTATATATCTATCTCTCAATCTATATATATATCTATCTATCTATCTCTATCTGTGTGTGTGTATCTATATATATGTACACGCTATTGCCAGTTTTGAGGAGGATGGAGAGAGATAGATATATATATATATAATAAAAGACTGATATAACGCGTCTGTTGGGGGCCATAACTCATACCCGCGTTATAGCTTTCCGCGCTATTCCGGGAGTGGCCGAGTACAGTAGCAAAAAAAAAAGCCAGTGTTCTAATGTGACGTGGTACCTATCTGTCAAACACGGGGCAAGTGCTGTTATTTACTGCCGTAACTCGTGAAAAGTTTAGCATCTTGCTATCGGAACTTTATTTTTTTAATCTGCATCACCAGACTTGACAGCACCCAAGGGAGGGAAACAGAAGAAGAGAAAAATGCTGCGATGAAGGGGGTCAATGCATTCAAGCAAGAATAACTTAAAAAGACTACATTTCCCAGGCAGAGGCTGTACTTATTCCACCAAGGACAGTGTTTGCTGCTAGTTGTTTGTCACGCGGGTTGGAGAAGGGAGTTCATTCCCACCACTCCCATCGCCCGCTGCGCTTTTACGCCACCTGCTGGGCCTGGTTGGGAGGAAGTAAGAGTGAGAAAGGAATCACGCCTCCAAAGGTCGAATGCACGCTTGTACGTGATGTGAAACATGTCGCTTGCTCGTCTGATTTGGTTTTTTCAAAAGGAAAACTAAAAAAATAAAAAAAAAAGTGAACTATTTGTGGCTTGCAATGAAAGGCTGCTTTTCTGCATTAAGCCTTGTCCACAATAACTCGTTCGCTTGGAATTTTTTTTCGAAAATAGGAAGAGACACTGTGTACTGGTATACATACATTATAATCAAAGTGTCTACATCACAATTATAGTGATTACATAGCGCTATTTAGGAGGCCAAATTTTTAGGCGCGTCTCAAAGTTTGGAATTATTTTTTTTGAAAATGGGAAGACATACCAAACAGCCGCTATATAAACTTTACAATAAAAGTGTCTAGATCATAATTATAATAATTACGTAGAGCTGTATGCTGTAGGAGAATAATTATAGGCTTGTAAATGACTCAGAAGCACGAATTTCGAGGCCCACATCAAATTTGAGAAATTTTTTTTTCCAAAAATGGGAAGACCTACTGTTATAGCTGCTATACACACATTATAATTTGTGTATACAGCATTATTATAATGATTACATATTATGCTATACAACACGTGTACATTTCATGTTAACTTGTAAGTGCCAGTAAATGCATGACAGCAGGACACTTGAAAGTATGATATATGGTTTGAAATATGCCCACGCCATTCCCCTATACTGATCCAACGCCCAGATGAGATAGAAAGGTTGCCACAGTATCTTTTCTTGTCTGTTTACAACCAAACGGCAGGACAGGTATAATAGGGTCACATAAATAAGGGCCACTAAGAATTCTTATGTCAAAGCTTCGCACCACGCTAACGAAATTGAATACAGAAAAACATATAATATTGGCTGTAAAGAATCAGTAAAATAGATTACGCTGAAAGGAGGGAGAACGCGCGGCCCCTCCCTCCGCCTCATCGATCCATGTCCCCGACTCACGACCACCCGCAGACAGACCACACTCCTACCTAGCTGCACGCTTTCCATTACCCCGTGGTAAAACCAAATCCGCTGTATTCCGGGTTTCCACTGTGTGTGTGTGTCTTCATTTATATAGACACACATACACAATATGAAATTGATAGTATTATAATCAAGGTTTTGATTCAGAAATATCTCAGTTCTATACATATGGCCAAGAAATAATTTCAAGATCTGTAAAACAAAGTCGGCTAGACCACACACGCACGCGCACATGCACGCTTATATATATATATATATATATATATATATATATATATATATATATATATATATATATATATATATATATATATATATAGAGAGAGAGAGAGAGAGAGAGAGAGAGAGAGAGAGATAGAGAGAGAGTCTCTTAATGGAGCCAATTAAGGCCGTGAAAACCAAGTAATTAATACAATTTTATCAGTTTTAACATTAGGGGAAAAACCAGCAACCAGTATATTACATCAGAATAACTCATATATTGCTAATCAGATGTTGTTTCTTCACAGTTTCTTTAAAGTTTTCAGCAATTAAGACATAGGCCTAAGACGATGAAGGAACAGGAATAGTTAATTACGTAAATATTTGCAGTACCATATATCCAATTACTATTGGGTGCAAAAATATAATGTAAAGGCAGATTAAGAAAATTCTAAGCTAATTCAAATAAAACAAGGTGTTATTTCACGAAAGAGTCCAAACTCTCTTATTAATGGTTCAAAATGAAAACAGCATTTGCCCTTAAGTACATCTCTGTGTTGTGGTTGTGTTACTTTTTTTTTTTTCCTATCCTTAGTAATTTACGTGTTATTTCTTTCCAATAAAATATTAAGGTGTCATCACGGTCAATTCGACATATGTGTTTAACTGTTTTCAACTCTGTAAAGTACAAATGCAATAAAATATTTTCACAATTGTAGGTTAAGTAATACCGGCTGGTAATGTATATAACATGTATTAGATGTAAGTATTTTATATTTTTCTTTCACATGTAATTTAAATTCATATAACTCGTACAGTGATGCATATTAATTCTTATATAATGTAATGCAGTATACGAAGATACAATGCAAAGTGTAACTGTGACATATGAGACATGGACACCCAGCGTATATCAGTGCCAATAAACTCAAAGTTCACACAATATAAACCGTACAGTGAATTTTCAAATATGCACAAAGACTGTACCCACAAACCCGTGCAAATACTAAGTGAATTCCAGAATATTCTAACGGCTTACAAAAGACAATTCCAAATTAAATCATTATCCACATGGTAATATTTGACATTTTTTTATCTGTGCAAGTAATTTTTACTCATATATCAATGTGCGATGTAGATTCTAATAATTTAAATTTTGTATTGGTCAACCTTGTAAAACCAGTAACTTCACTGTACTTGTAAAACCAGTAACTTCACTGTATGTAATATTAGATAGTATCAGTGCAAATATGTAGAGGTTAATGTTCCCAATGGGATCATACAAAACATCATTACTTTTTCTCTTATGGTTTTATTATCTGTCCACTTTGATTTATACGATACTTAGCTCAAATGTTAGTAAGTATTCCATTAAGATTTCTAACATAAGGTATTCACTTCACAGAATTAAAATGTGATATTTAACTGTAAAACTAAATGCCACTTGCAATACGATGTGCAAACTGCCAAGGTGCAGGTTCACCAACTGTTACGTATGAAAATTCTACTCACCAAGAAAATTATCGCTAGTTGCAAACTTACTTCTTTATTTCAAACTGTTTACTTTTGTTTTTAACTGTAATGTCAAACTCGTAACTTTAGCCAGAAGGCGCTATTCATAAATTATGTAGCATTGTAAGGTATTCTTTAAATTAACTCCTACCGCGGGATGCATGAAAATACCACAAGTGCACAAACTTCCCCACTCCCACTTACCCAAGTCCATACGCATAGAAATTAAGGGGGCTTTTTAAACTTTGAATCTTAAATGTGGCGATGGACGTACCCCACCCCAACCGTGGTTTCACGCTATCACGTGCGTACGTATTCACCATAATTTTCTTACAAAACTGTAAACTTTGTAAATGTATCTTCCTGCCTTGCCCCAACAAACATTTTTTTTCAAAAGTCAACCTCTACTCTTGTTCAGTTAAATGTCACGGGTTTTCGAATTGGGTAATCCACCCTCAATACTGACACAAATATAAATTGCGAATGCCACCACCTGCCTTCAGGATACTAGCACCCTACGAACTACGGAAATACTGCTATAACCTCACAGACCCCAAATTAACCACCTAACCTCAATTTTGGACCTTCTAACCTACAGCAGCTGGGGTGGACTGCTTTTTCAACCAAGGGGGTAGTGTAGTAGGCTCCAGGGGGTCTGAACACCAGAACTTTGAAGTTAACCTTGCATGTACTATGGATTTCAACAGCGGCCCCCTGTTTTAATAACACCTCTAAGTGACCTAGTGACGAGAGTATAAAAGCGAGAGCCACACTCCCCCCTCCTCCCACTGGCAGACGACGACGTGTGAGGCGATGTTAGTGTAGGGCAGTTCACCGTTTTGTATAATTGTAACCTCTCATGTTAAAGTATAATACTGTCAGATGGAGTAAAGTAGATTTAGTGGATTGTGGAGAGAGATATTGTAGTAGTGTTTCAAGTATTGTGTTATGTTCAGTTAAAGAGTTGTAATAAATATGTTTGGTAGAATCACCTCTTTCATTAATAGTCACTAGCAGTTATTAATCCCCTGTACGATCCTGACCTACTGGAGAGGGTGTTATGAGGAGAAAAGGATTGAGAGTAGCAGGAGTAGTTGTATATTATTAGTGATAGGTAGGCAGGAGCGTAACAAGATGTTATTGTAAATATTGTAACTGTCAATATGGACATAAAATTTAAAAATTATTTAACAGGTTTTTAATTTACTGTCTATTGGGACTGATTTCTAAAGTACTTATTTAATTATAGTAATTTCTTTGGTGTAATTGTAAATAGTTTGGATTGAATTCATTAAATGAAAACAGCAAGTAATACCAACAGATTGCAAGAATTTGGGTTAAGAAAATTTTGATTGTAGACATTACAAATAAAATTTGGATATCATAATTAAATCTTTTATTTAATTAAGACATCCATCCCTTAATGAACCTGGTTTAGCCCACTGACTTTTCCAGAAACTGTAACACTGGTGTCAACTAGGATGGAGGCATTTTCTTACAAACAATAATAATTGTAATTCCGATTATAGTAGGATATTAAATAGCAGGATAAATTAGTAAATGTAATAATATATAGTTGTAATAAAAGGCCAAGGAACTATTTAGAAATTTGACGCATGTCGCTTTCTTGCGCACTGGGCATGCACGTACTACTTGTCGACTTCACCCCATCATTGAACAATTTAAACTCACATGGGCAAGATACACGCCAGCAGACAATAAATTCCGTGCCTACAAGGTTGCTCCCAGCACAGTGAGCAATTACAGACACATGAAAAATAAATTGATATTGTACTGTCCACTCAAAAGTTGACAAGCAGTCGCCTTTTCCCTCCTGAGACATTGTATTATCCAGCGAGCCACCGACACGCCCGACCCAGAGAAGCTAGTTTGAAGGGATGCTGCAGGAGGGCAGCACCCTACATACAAGGTCGTCACTGCCACCAGAGCCTCACAGAGAGGTAATAGATATGTCAACAACCTCCTGCCGAGGAGATAAGAACAGTGTGGCGCGGCCCACACCCATAATTTAACGTGGATAAACTTGAGGGTACCAGCAAGGGAAGTGACTGTCACCCTGACCTCAGTCTGTAAAAGAAAGCAGAGCAGATCATAACCGGGTTGTACACGCTCACTAGGTCTTTCTCATCAGCAGAAGCACTTGGCGAAAACTCCCGAAGGAAAAAAAACAAAGGTATTCTATGATGTCGCCAACCTCGACCACAGCCATTTACCCTAGAAACATCATTACATACATTTTATATATGTATCAAGTAGCTTCTTTAATTAGCGACTGCTCACTGATAGGAACTGATGGTCCAAACTTGCATGGATATCGTATAGTCTGCACAAGACTTAGGAATATCCAAGTATTGTCCGGAACGCCCGCACCTCCAGTGGGATTCGCTCTCAGTTTTCCAGAATCTCTAACATTCATTACCTCAGTCCCAGTCTGCAGTAAGGCTGGAATCAGGAGGGCTTGAGAAACCCCTGCATAAAGTAATAGTGCACCTTTGCAAATTATTTCTCTACGAGCCACAAGTCTAGCAACCAAACCCAGGGCTTGAGTTCAATCTGTCACTCATTACCTCAGTCCCCGTCCAAAATAAAGACCAGACCCAGGAGGGCTTGAGCATACACTTGGGTTCCTGGGGAAATATGCTCCCATGTGTTGTGCATTCTAAGAAATGCTACACAAAAAAAGGGGTAAAACGAATCGAACCGCAGGTTAGCCAAACAGACACTTCAAAGAGAATTAGAGGTGCTGCTAAAAAAGGTAAATTCAGGTACTCTCAGTGAAATAAATCAGACCCTCCTGAGATTAAACCTCTACTCTAATTCAAGAGGTGTAACGTTACGTTGCCAAACTGACTAGGGCACTAGGCTAAACGCACCCTGACGGTAGGTGTGTCTAATCTCTGCGCGGAACGAGAGCTTAGCCAGTGTACAGTACTGGTTGAGTCGCTTTCCGGCAGGAAACAATGTCAGGCTCTGAGAGCATTACTTTTCGCTTTGGAGGGACCACTCGTTCTGGTAAACCTGGGTGACGTATAGCCAGCAGTTGTGGCTGGGCCGACTGAGGCTCGACTGGTTGGAAGCTAGGGGCTGCCCCTGAGGTGGATGTGGTGGTCGGCCTAGTTGTGCAGGCTTTGGTTGTTGGCGAGGTATGTGGTTTCCATGGTGTACTCCAAAACCAAAGGTTGGCAAAACCCAGGGTGTTGTCCTGGCCACTGAGGTAGGCCTGAACAACTGGGTGAAGTCCCTCTGCGATATTAGTAAGTGGTTCCAATGTAGCATGCTCATAGGTTGGCAAAACTGGTATGGAGAGTTTGCAAAGTTCTGCTGCCTATTCCCGTGGACCGAGATGCTCGAACCCGGCATGGAGGCGGTTAAGCTCCAATGAATATTTAGAGGCAGCCTTTGCCCGTTTCACCCTCTTATGAAAACCGCCACTATGGGCAAAGAGCATGAGGAAAGATAATGCTACAATCGAACCTCGCAGAAGTGGAGCAGTTGAAGTGTAGGTTGTGTAATTAGTGTAAGTGATGCGGTCGTCAGCCAATGCTGTATCTCACTCTCAAACTCTGACACCGTGGTGCAGGGTTAGTCGAGCTGCATAACAATGGCGTCAATCCCAACACGGGAATGAGGTCCTGATAGAGCTGGTCTCCCCAGACCTGGAGAAGTACCCCTCTCTGCACCGCTAGTGCATGATGAGAAGGGCAAACAACCCCAGACTGGCAGTCCAATACCCTAAGGAAGCGATATCCTAGTGTCGTGGCTCTATCGTTCACTACACTGGTGCAGCGAATGCGTGGCCTTCCAAGATTGTATTGTTATTGGTGTGATGTTTTGACGGAAAGAATAAAACCCAGGTCACCTGCTA
Organism: Dryococelus australis; assembly: GCA_029891345.1. Lineage (NCBI taxonomy): Eukaryota > Metazoa > Arthropoda > Insecta > Phasmatodea > Phasmatidae > Dryococelus > Dryococelus australis. The sequence goes on along the minus strand of CM056995.1, from coordinate 96,791,511 downwards.
CCCATCATACGGGCCTGATGTTTACGAGGAGAGGTACTATGACTATGGGAGTGATATTCGTAAGCAAGCTAAACTGTGTTTATTTCTTTAAAAGGAAACAAAGAGTTATGGTGAATGTACTACCTCCTATCCAAGTGAGATTACGAAAGTTATACACCCTACGTGAACACAGGTGAAGGTGATATGCTTCTAGGCTAACAGGGTAAGCAGTAAAAGTGACAATGTAAACAACTCTGATTTAAATAAACTACGCTTCTACTGTTGTGAACAGGACCGGTATGTGTCTCAAGTGTTGCAGCGATGCAAGACGTGAGGTGAAGGATCTTCAGCACCTCGAAGGTGCAGTGAGGTCTCGAGGAGCGGAAATGTCTTCCGCACCACTAGGATGTGATAAAGACCAAGGTAGAAGAGCTGATGGTTCCCGTGGCACCATAAGTGCGGTGAAGGAACAGGAGAGACGTCAATTGCTTGAGGACTGGTCAAGAGCCTTGGCCAGGCCCTCTATTTATACTGGTTGGCGGCGTGTCCCTGGCTTGCCTGGCATAGGAGGTTGTCCTGGAAACGGGGTCACAGCTACGAATGGCGTGACATAGATCTTCTGTGAGTGACGTCAATGGCGAGTACTGGATCCAGGCTCATGCATCGACGATTGTTCTAGTAGTGGCATCTAGCGGCACACTGTTGTACTCTGTCAATCTTGATGGCTGGCTTCAATGACTCAGCCGGCGAATAATTATATCTGGCGTGGAGGGTCTGTCCTTTGATTTGGGTAGATAAAACAATTCACGACTTCTCGTTGGCTGCAGCAAATCAAACTCCGTTGAAAGTGCTCCACGTTTGTTTGCACTGATGAGTAGAAGTTGATTAAATAATGTGCAGAAAGACATCATGCATCAATACAAATGAAATATGTACTCTTCATAATTAAAATCTTCCACAGAACCATCATCACGCGTAACTTTTCAACAATAAGGAATTCCAAACTAAAAAAGGAAGCAGACATAGGTCGTGTGCCCCTACACGACTAAAATGTACTCATCAATCGGAGCTGAATTGAACGGAACTGAACTAACATATGCAGTGTGAACATTGCTCAACACTCACACTAGATACCATAGGGCCAGATACAGTTGGTCTGTGCTTGTCTTCTTCATTCTGACCTTATATACCCTTTTGCAGTGGTGACGGAGGAGCCAACAAGGAGACACTGTCCGTCCCTAGGTAGGTAGGTTAGGTAGGTAGGTAGGTAGGTTAGGTAGGTAGGTAGGTTAGGTAGGTAGGTAGGTAGGTTAGGTAGGTTAGGTAGGTAGGTAGGTTAGGTAGGTAGGTAGGTAAGGTAGGTTAGGTATGTAGGTTAGGTAGGTTAGGTAGGTAGGTTGGGTAGGTTAGGTAGGTTAGGTAGGTTAGGTAGGTTGGGTAGGTTAGGTAGGTTGGGTAGGTTAGGTAGGTTGGGTAGGTTGGGTAGGTAGGTAGGTTGGGTAGGTAAGTAGGTAGGTAGGTTGGGTAGGTAGGTAGGTAGGTTGGGTAGGTAGGTAGGTAGGTTGGGTAGGTAGGTAGGTAGGTAGGTAGGTTGGGTAGGTAGGTAGGTAGGTTGGGTAGGTAGGTAGGTAGGTAGGTAGGTTGGGTAGGTAGGTAGGTAGGTTGGGTAGGTAGGGTAGGTAGGTAGGTAGGTTGGGTAGGTAGGTAGGTAGGTTGGGTAGGTAGGTAGGTAGGTTGGGTAGGTAGGTAGGTAGGTAGGTTGGGTAGGTAGGTAGGTTGGGTAGGTAGGTAGGTAGGTTGGGTAGGTAGGTAGGTAGGTTTGGGGTAGGTAGGTAGGTAGGTTTGGGTAGGTAGGTAGGTTGGGTAGGTAGGTTGGGTAGGTAGGTAGGTAGGTAGGTTGGGTAGGTAGGTAGGTAGGTTGGGTAGGTAGGTAGGTAGGTTGGGTAGGTAGGTAGGTAGGGTAGGGTAGGTAGGTAGGTTGGGTAGGTAGGTAGGTTGGGTAGGTAGGTAGGTAGGTAGGTAGGTAGGTAGTGTAGGTAGGTAGGTTGGGTTGGGTGGGTAGGTTGGGTGGGTGGGTAGGTTGGGTGGGTGGGTAGGGAGGGTGGGTAGGTGGGTAGGGTGGGTAGGGTAGGTTGGGTAGGTTGGGTAGGTTAGTTAGGTTAGTTAGGTTTAGTTAGGGTAGGTAGGGTAGGTAGGTAGGTAGGGTAGGTAGGTAGGTTGGGTAGGTTGTGTAGGTTGGTAGGTTAGGTGTAGGTAGTTAGGTAATTGGGCTTACGTCTCGTCCCAATTGCTTGTTGAGAGCATTTGTGGTTTAGAAGCTGTCTTCTGTTTAAAGGCTGTTCATGATAAAGTGAGCACTTTTAATATCAACCTTAAGAAAACAGTTGCTGCCCCTGCCTGAATATATTTAAACGGGCGCAATCCGTGACCTGTGTCCAGTAAAGTTGGTAACGATGGAGAAGAAAGTAATTCCATATATAAACGTTGAACAAAAAGTGTTTGGTAACCATTTGTGATAACTTAAATTATTTATCTCACTTTCTGTATTTTTTAATGCATCAAAATATAATAATGAGTAGATCTGTACAATATTTACTTTTCTAATAATTTCACAGTTTCACTTGACCGATGCATGAATTAAGTGATGAAGCCCATGGCATAAAGTTAATTTTACATAAGGCGGAAGAACACACAATGTATATACAAGTAAATCTTAAGCAGGGCTTTCAAAAGTGCTCATTTTACAGTGAACAGCCTATACCAACAGTTTTATTTGCATTTTTATCATGGAGAGGAGACTAAAAGCCTCATTGAGACACAGGTACATTGCCATAGTTATGAACTGATGTGTGATGCCTTGGCTGGCTGACTTCTACTATGTTACGGAGAGAAGGTTTTTGATGGGTGCTAGGTCAGGCGCACCCTTCTGACGGGGGTTGCTGCTTGTCTGTACTTAGTCCCTAATTGGCACGGGTGCTCCTCCCATGTAGAGGACCGGCGTGGTAGCTTTGCTGCAGGCCACAAAGTCAGGTTGGGCAACACAATCTTTAGTTTCAGGCTGTTTGTTTTCTGTGGTATACCTGGGACCTTGGTCCCAGTCCGAGGGGGACTACGCTCCTGGACACCCCAAAATGGACTAATATGAGAATCCAAAAACACCAGGATGGCCACAGACTAAGAGGGGTCAAGTGTTCAAAAAATTATTACGTATTGTGGCAAGCAGTAAAATCTCTTGACATCTCGTGGCGGTGAACAATATAAACTCCGTTGAAATCAGACGCAATGCTATACTTACTGATGAGCTGAAGTCAGTAAAATACCATTGTTGCCAAAGCATCATGCATCAGTATCAAATTTGTTTTATTCAGTTGCAACAGATTTCAGGACTTAGGCCCATTATAAAGTGCACGGATGCATAATGAAACAGACATGTACAGTAAATGAATCAAATTGACAAATCGGAATACATTTATACTCTAGTTTATAATTGACACATGAAACTCTGTGCAACATTTATGCTCACTCGACTTTGCTCTATCTGAACCATGTTCACCCTTTGGGTGGTTTTAAACAGTACCACAATATGGTCACGTGCCTACAGGGTACTCCTCGCAATGAGAGATCATACTACAGACACTGCCAACCAACTTGTATGGTTTATCCTACTTCAAATAGACGCCTAGTCCAACCCTCGAAGCGAGATTGTACTGTCTAACGATCCACCAACAAGGCTGTCCAAGCCACAGATGATTCCAAGAAATGCCAAGAGAGCACGCCAACGGTACTAAGGGATGATAGCGCCGCATCAGCACTCTTCAAACCTGGACTCCAGCAGCAGAGCTTATCACCCCATACCATTCATCAACAGAGGCCCAAGACAAGATTAGTATAAATAGTCCTGTGACACCGCAGAACTTCAGTCTATGCTCCTCTACCACTCTTGTAGGGCTGGAGAAAGCCATCGCTGATTGGCGCTTCTGGTACGCCCGCAGATTCCACCACTCTCTTCATGGTCAGATCTGCCCACCAGTTGAAGACAACCCCTCCAGAAGCCACTTCTGCACGCATTGTAGACTCCTCTGCTTCTAGAAGACTGGACCATTCAACGGCTCCCAAAGAGGTCTGCTCCTTCCTTACCAGCCCTTGGTATTGACCCTATATGGCAACGGTTGCAACAGTCCCTTCAGGACCCTGTCTTACTGGACGGAAACGGCAAGCACTACCCTTCTGGTAGTCAACCTAGGTTCCTTCAGAATACATGTCAATAGTTAGGGGTCAAGTTGTTAATTACTTTCCTAGTATTTATTATAGGCTTTATTCCCACCCATAATTAATAATAGGGATGGGCAGATACCACATTTTACTGATACCAACAATACAGATGCTCAATTGCAGATGCCACCGATTACAGCGATGCCGATACCAGTTTTAATGAGCACAATCATAATTCCCAATTCCCAATATTCGTAAACACTTTATATTACTTAAATTTAAATATACAGTTTTGTGAACACTTTAAGCATTTTGTACTAGGTGTCTACAGCATCAAAATGAAATACAACACTAATTTTAATAATAAATGATAAGATAGACTATTTAATTGGGCAAATAAGTCACTTAACAATCAGGTAAAAACTGTTACCAGACAATACAGCATTCATTAAAAACTGAGTTCAGTAAACAATACCTTCAAAACATCAGGCATTCTGATGCAAACTTGGATTTTAGATTTGAGAAATACCATACATATCAAAATGCATGTTTGTTTAAACCAACAGCCTAAATATATCATTAAAAAGAACTTATTGAAATTAATTTAATATTAAATATTCACTTGAAATTGAGCGAAACTTTTAAATTTTTACTGATTTTTCGCTTAGTATCCTTCATCGGCTGAGCCATACTCAATTCCTTGGTTAAAATGACAACTGATAAGTATTTCGGTGTGTATAGGCCGCACATTTTTACAAAAAAAATTATTACACAAAGTGGGGTGCGGCTTATATACGAGATATTGGCATAAAAATTTTTCCCCCCAAAACATATTTAGAAATTTGTCAACATAGTGTACGTTATAATGTTGTTGCTTTAACTTGAAGGAAGCAAGAGAAGGGATGAGAAGAAGTGGAGGAGGAGGAGGAGGAGGAGGAGGAAAAGGAACAGGAAGGGATAAAAACTTTTCACTTGTGCAATTATTTGAATTATTTGCTCACTCGCATTCATAAACCAAATAATCTTCATCCCGCATGTGTGAAATATAAACATGTTGAAGCTCGGCCATAGATAGCATACATGAGAAAATCATTTTTCTGCTGTACAAGAGAAAGATAACTTACATAGTTTGCATGCCCACCATGGCACTACAAGTGCACATTGATAAGATGCCACTTTGTGTAACATGTTACCACGGTTTTCTTTCTCAAGTCAAGTTACCATCTATGGAATAGTAAATGTGTGATTTATATTTGTAAACATTACAATATAATACAAATTTTCTGTCTCAAATGTTTTGTACGGGAGAAATTAAGTCGGAATTTATTATGTTTGTATCAAATCATAACTTAACAATATTTACAGGAATACAAAATTCAGTGCGGCCTATACTTGAATTATTAATTATCCTTAATTTTTCATCAAAAACTTAAGGTGCGACCTACATATGCATGCTGCCTATACATGCCAAAATACGGTATTTGCGACAATTTTTGACAATTAATACTTGCAGTGTCTTATTCAGACCTTTAACACTTTAACCAAAAACGCAGCTGACAGTTTCGAATAAGAACTACGCCCATCAAAATCTAGTGTATTGGTTTACACTTTCCATTTTCCATTACAATAGCATCATATAATGTGAGATTCGTTTTCATTGCCGCCAACCTACGAGTACAGTAAACACATAAGAAGAATAAGAATACAGGTTGCTTTCTTATTGTCGCCAACCTACGAATGCAGTAGAAACAGTAAAGACATATGAAGAAAATAAAACATCTCTTCCGGGATGTAAACAATATACTACTGATAGCATCAGTTGTAGAATAACTGCGTTATTTTGCATTCACACGCAGTGTCCAAAAATGAATGATGCACACAAAATCTTTGGTGAATGTATCAACAGGAAATTTCGTAAAATGTAAACAACGGGAACAAATCACCGAAAAACAATTGTTCCAAATATATTTTGGGTTTTGGACAGAATATCTGATTGATGGATGCTTTATGAGATGTAGCATGCAGGGTTATTTACCATTGTGTTAAATAAATTAGTGCTAATAATCGGTGAATAATAATCCGCAAATAATGTTTAGATACCGCAGATGCCGATGGTCGTGGTATCGGCCGGTCCCTCATTAATACAAGGTCGCCTTCACCTGGCTCATTTTTACCTAGATGTAAACTTCTATGTCAAGTTCAGATTAATGTAGGAGGTAGTACAGGGCCGTGTTATACTACTATTTCAATATAACATTTGATTTCCCAACTATTCTCTACGTGCTAATTTTGTGAGTGTCACTGTTATTTCCTACATAAATACAGCCCCGCCAGAGTGAAGCCGGCAAACTCAGTGCTATTCAAAGCCAGAATACACACACAAATTAGATGGCCACCCAAGCTCTGCCCCTGGGTAGAATTCGGTAGAGACCATCACTAGAAACTCCTCCACCAGGTGAATCGAGCAACCAAGCTATTCCGTATTCCACCACCACTCTTTATGGAGCCGGAATGGAGATGGAACTAACTTTGATTGATCGACCCACTGTGGATACCACACCTAAGTAACCTGTCAAGCTGCTTGAACTAACCTATTGCTGTCCACCGCTCTCTATGGGGCCAGATGAAAGAAGCAAAAGTGTGTGGCTATGATCACTTAGAAGTACACACTAGGGATCTCGGGTCACCGGCTTGCCTTTTGCGACGTAGTTTTGTTCCTCTCACTCATGCGGTACTCTCGGAAGGGAGGCGTGCAAAGAAAGTTGAGAATAACAGCTTACACCTCCGAAGGTAACCCAAACTGCAGACCAGTCCCTTCTACTGCACCTAGCAGCTCTTTGTCTAAGTGGGGTAGAGTTCATTCTGCTCGCCCATTCTGAGAGACCTCACTCCTCAGCTCTCCAGAGACTATTATTTTCCCCTATCGTTGGCACCCCACACCCCTTGGTCGAAGCACTGAGAAGACAAGAGGTGATTCCCTACAAAATCACAAACCAGTGGTTCAACTGATCGCCTCACCTGCAGCCAGCCATCTTCCACTGACAACCAGCCCTACAAGAGTACTGCATGTCCTGGGAATGACAGCAGCGGCTACCAGTCAACACCATGACAGGGACAGAGTCTCCAGCCGAGCAAGTTTCCAACACATAAACCTTTGAATAAGGGCCGGCCCAGGGCAGTGATAGTGTCTCTGGACTTCGTCCCCCCTCGACAGGTCACCAGACCTGTCTTGTACACTAACCGTGCACCAGTAAAACACTAAGGTGCTTCCATGTAAATTGTGATTCTGGAATCACTAACAAAAACTGTAAAATTGGTGATAGTGAAAACCTCATTTTTCAAAAGTAATGTAAATAAGCTTTACATTTCACTTAACCTCCTACGTCGTTGGCCAAATTTTGACGTGAACAGCCCTTACAAATAGATTTCCCCATGCTGGGCACACGTCATAATGCACATACAAATTTGCCATTTTAAAAGAAAAAAAATTTAGTGTTGTAACACAAAAATTTTAATTTACATATAGTGCTCGATATTTCGTTAAAAGATAAATATTGCTGAACTAAATGTACATGTCTGTGTAACAATAAATATTTTGAATGAATTTACTTTGGAAAAATACAGTTGATATTTAAGAAATCATTACATACGTAATTCAGCTGCTCGTTTTGTTCACAAATTATCTTACTGTGCATAGTAGTTGTTTATTCTTATTCCAATGCAGTAATAATTACAAATAAAATGCAATGACAAGATTGCTGCTTAGATTAACCTACAGTTCAGCTTTGTCCTTAAATTTTTATTAGGGATGGGCCGATGCTGATTCTCAATACCCTCGATATCACTAGTATCGAGAGGTATCGACGATACAGATTCCTCACATTGAAAAAATTTAATTCCCTGTTGTAAACATTGCTATTAGAAAAAGATTTATGTCGAAAAAAAAAAACCGGTCCAGCAATTGAGATGTGATGTGAATGTTATTTGCTGCATTTTACTACAGTGTTTACTCAATTCTAATTGCACTGTTTCCTGAAAATATTTTTTAAAAACTAAGTGCGAGTTAGAATGAAGTACAGTCAATTTTTTGCCTGAAAAAATTTCTAGTGCAATGGTAATCTTTATTTTAATAATTGTTTTTATTTGTTATAGCAGTGTCATTCATTTTATATATATTAATAAATTAAAATATTAGTTTTCCAATTTTTTTAATAAGATAAGTTTTTAAAAAATGCCAGTGAAGATCCATAGTAAAATGTTTTAAAGTTTACATATTACGTGAAATTGTTTATAAAATTTGCCTACTCTACAGACAGAATTGTATGCAGGACGTAGAATATGATATTTTGCGGTACTTCCGTACACAACACATTGCATACATTCTTTGTAAGTGAAACACATCCTACAGAAAAAAAACTGAAAGTTCCATGGTATAGTAAAGTTCAAATAAAAAAATAATCTTTGTGCGACTCTGAGAAAGGGAAGGCAGAGGAGGCAGTATATAGGCAGATTTGCCCGAACACATGGTGCTGGAGAGAGGGAAACTATGTGACATTGCTGGCGCTGTACACGCCATACTGATAACTTCGCTCGTTACTACCGTGTTGTTAAATACATCGCTATGCGACCTATGTTTATTCGACAGCTAACATGCACGGAGCAACTTTCGCCCCTCCTTCTCTCTGCTGCCATCAATACTGAACTGAGCAACCTCACCCCTTCGTGTAATGGCAATGGATTCTCTAGACTCGCCCGACACATTTTGGTCTTTGCGCTTTATTTTCTCATTAGGATTTCACTCTAGCCATCGAGCCGATTGGGCAAATGTGTGTTTGCGAGAACATGATCTAGTAACATCCAAACCGGATCTAGGGCTTCACGCCATTTAGTGGGAAAGCTAGCACCTGTATGCTGAAGTAACAGCGCAGCAATGTAGCAAATGGTTTAATTACTACATGCTGGCCAGCCTGTGCTGTGCTACATTGACGTCATTTGCATTATCTGACAATTTCACAAGCTATAATACTTTGACGCATGACGTGTTGGCAACAATGGGAATTAACGACTTCAGCTCATCAGTATAGCACACATTGCTTCTGATCTCAACGAAGTTTGTCATTGTTGGCTGCCACATGACTTCAATTTGTACTGTTTACCCTGGCAAGAATGGACGCTCCAGCCCAGCGGTATTGTATTATTCACCAGCCCACCAAAGCTATGCGCAAAAGGCACCGAGTACTACGGCCCACCGCTAGATGGCTCCTATAGTATGTTCCGTCACTGTCTCCCATCCTTCTCCAAGCCAGCCGGTACGTTAAGGCAGAGAAGCTATGTTTACACCACCTCCCCACCCCCTGCTCAGCGCAACCCCTAACCATCAAGACCGCCAGCCAATGAACGCCAAGGCAGCCGCCCGGCAGAGTATACAAGGAGAGTCCAGATTCTACTCAGTACCAGTCTCCATTTTCTCACCGCACTAGCCGCCAAGGAACTGACCAACCTGCACCTCTAGCCTTCGCTTACCAAGCTCCCCAGCTTACCTTCCCTCTTCACCGCACTGTCAGTGCCGAAGAGACTTCCACTCCTTGGTCTTCTTGCCAAGATAATTCCTTCCACGACCTGCTTAGTAATCCAAGCACTGTGCCAAAGATTAAATGTCAAGTCGTCTACACCTCTAGACACTGCGGACCCCCTGCGCAACAATGTGATAGGGAGTTAGGTTCAGTTTTAGTTGTTTTCACTGCATTAATCTACCCCGTTCCATTCAGTCCAGCACCAGGTCCCCTCTACCTGGATTTGTATAGGCATTAGCTTCCCCTAAGCTCTAGTATACGTAGGAGGTAGTGTGGCATCACATGTTTATCTCCCCTCATGTGGAATAAACATTGTGTTTAACGCGACTCTTGAGTACCACATTCCTGTAGACTTAGTACCCATCCTAGTTGACCTCAATGAAAACGCAGGAGATCCGGGAAACATTACGTAATAGAGCCAAAACAAACCTAATAAAACTCACATACACTCGCTATAGGCCAACCTTTATGCATACCCCAGTAGGCAGAATGGTGGAGCCCGCTCACAGGTACTCAAGTCTCCAGTCCTAGCTTGTCGGTCTGGTGCTCGTCTTTTCCAAAGCACTTCCAATGCTGGAGCGGACGTTCCCAGGATTGGGAAGACGTGACAGAGGCTTACACCATCTGTCTTCAGACCAACTTGTCAGTTCAGTGCTTGCTCTCTCCATTGCACTTTCAGTGCCGGAGGGGTTATTCCCTGCCCTAGATTGGCAAATCTCTGCTGAGGCAGAATCACTGCATAGGAAACACATTCCCTGCATGTTGCCTCACGGACGTGAACTTGTTTTTGTGTGAATCCAGAAGCCTTTCTCCAAACGCAGTGGTATGAGGGAGAAAGTTAAGCAAACGCTCAATGCCTACGGGCGCCTACAAGAGCTGAACCCTCCCTTCTAGCCTTCATCGACAAGCTTGCTATACGAGAAAAGGCACAGGCCCTAGTCAACTACTAGTACCTGTTACACCAGCCACTCCAAAGGAACTATTCACGGCCCCAGTTCATTGCAATGGAGAGGTTCACTCATGGATCAGCGGGTTCCTCAACCGACCAGAACAGCAGCCAACTATGTATTCTTATTGCCTACGTACGACTCTGCATTGTTGCTGTGCCCCCACTGCCACGTTTCAACATCAACAATCACACCACTTAGATAACTGCAGCACATTCATGCACCACTCTAATCTCCAGCACATGCTAGCACAGTACAGATGCCTCACCCCAGGTATACCACCTGCAGCATGTAACTTGAAACTTAAGATCTGATTGCCCGAACCCGACTTTGTGCCCTGCTGCAAAGCTACCAGGCCAGTCCTGTACAATAGGTGTGCTCTAGTGCCTCACAAGGACTAGATTACTCCAAACCCTGCCAGAATAGGATGCACCTGGCCTAGCATCCGACAAAACCTGTGCTGATTGACATAGTGTTCTCCCAGACAGCCGGGGCTTCACGCGTCAAGAAGTACAATAAGAGTTTTTCTGGCGCCCAACGTGGGGCGTAACTGCTGTAGTTTTGACGAAGCAGTACAAACAGGGCAACCAGACCCCACTCAAGAATCAAATGGATTTTGTGTCTCTGAAACACCCCATGATGCCCATACCACACTTCAGAATGTAGTTGCCGACACGAACGAGCACAAGCTCAACTGCACTGCTGCAGCCATAACCGAACACAGCCGCTGTTCAAAATCCAACTGCACCAGCACAGGCATGCATCCATAGGATACAATGCGCCCACTGTCAACAATGGAGCCATTATTCCTGCCTTGACTGGGGGGACGAGCCGCGTTACATGGACTGCCTTGAATACAGATGCGAGGACTGTAGAACCAGGCAGACCACGTTCTGTAACTGGATCACGTGCCCAGGCCGTGGGATTCACACAGTAAGGTACATACTATGTGTCGAAACCTACCATCACACTTGCATCGGGTGGCCTGATGAACACATAAGTAGACCCAGGATGATTTATCAATGCAAGGTCTGCCGCTGTACCTCCGAGTACCAAACTTCGTATCCCAGACCGGCCTCACCCTACAGTATGTCTCCCTGCTCAAGGGAATCTCAATTACCTGACTTCGTGGGAAGACCCCAGGAGAACCCATTGTAATTTACAGCTGAATGTGAAAGGGAATTCTGTGCACACAAAATACCTGAAAAGCAATGGGTCACTTGCACTCAAAACCAGCTGAAGGGCAAGGCCCTCGAATGGTGGAACAAGTACAGCGAATTCATCGTAGACTGGAGCCAACTGAACAGCCGTATAGCGCAGCACTTTACGTGCAAGGAACTGGAGATATTTGTCAGCAGGAAGGTACAAATGTACCCTAGGGATTTTTCCAGACAAGGACAAAGCCAGCTGTGTACATCAGATAACACATCTAATGCTGCCACACCTCCAGAACATCATACTGATTCCTAAGCCACTCACTGTGGACGGACTCTTAGATAGTGGCCAAGAAGCTGAACGAAATTTCCAAGCGCACGCCATATTGGATTGCCCGAAACCTATGAGGCACGCAGAACCAGACAAGCCACCTGAACCCCGTAACAAGAAGGCTTAATGCCACAGAACAAAAGTACCACATAAACAAGCAGGAATGCCTCACTGTAATTTGGGCAATTCGGAAGTACTGCTACTACCTGGAGGGAACTCACTTCATATCGAGGACCAACAGCAGAGTGCTCAAATGGTTGCGGGGGTCACACTACAATAAGGCCAAGCTCGGGAGATTGGACCTCCTACTCTCAGAGTTTGATTTTGACGTCCAGTACTGCCCAGGAAAGTACGACTTTGCCAATGCCTTATCCCGCCAACCGACCCTGGATAAAGAGAGCCAAGCCAAATGAGGACGTGGACCACATCTTGCCGCCATAATCGCCGGAAACTAGCCCCAAAGAACTGCTACGTCTTCTCCACCTCAGAATCAGTCGAAGCCAGATTAAAAAGGCATCAGCAACAGAATCTGGAGTTGAAGGACCTTCTACGGAAGTACTTTCAATGGTTCGCTCTAAATGATGGCATAGTGTGGTCTCGTAATAATCAGCCGGAGGCCAACTGGAGGATCTGGATTCCAAAGTACTTGCACATCGACATCTGCCGGCATTTCCACGACACCCCTGATACAGGACACCCTGGAACTTGGGAGACCCTGGCCGACATTAGTGCCAGGTACATCTGGGACAGCATGAGCCATGACATCCGCCAGCACATCAGCTGCTGCACAACTTGCTGTAGGAACAAGGCCTACCCAGACAGGCAATCCACTGCTAAGCCAAGGAAACCTCACATGCCCTGGATTTAAGTAGCCGCAGATTTTATGGGACCCTATCCCCATAGCACCAAGGGGAATAAATGCCTTCTCATTGTGGCCGACTTATTTTCATGGTAGAAGCCTTTCCATGGTGGTTAGAAGCCTTTCTACTACCACGTCAGGAAACCCACCACATCATAGGGAAGTTCAACAATGAGATTTTCCCACCATAGCATTCTGACGGACAACAGGACCCAGTTTGCTAGTCACAAGAGGCTGCTAGCATGTAACAAGTGGGGAGTGTAGTCCGCAGCCACTCCTGAATCACCACCTCTACCAGGAACACTGTAGGGGATCCATACCTCTTATCATTGGATGAGAGGAGCTGCCTATCACAGCTAAAAAAATGACAGTATCAATCATCGATGCTGGTCTTGTCCCAGCCGCAGTGGACCAGGAAACTGCAGGGGTGGGCCATGCAGCTTACAGAGTACATTCCTGATGGCAACGCAGATCGCAGACAGCTCGACAGACTCCCACTACGGATCCAGCCACTCCACAACCTGCCAGACTCACTTAACTGTGGGGCACAACAAAGAGACTCCATGGCGACCTCCAGCTTGCTTAACCTGGCCAAAACCCCCTAGGCACCTCCGAGGAAGCGGGGACGACCTGCCAAAATCTCAAGAATGCACAAAAGAAAGTGCTGTGCTATGAACAGTGAACTTAAATATCAGCCAGATGCTATCCAGTTGTTGACAGTACATCTTTGTGCATCAACATCAGTACAGTAACATGATTTCAGACATTTTATGAACACCTTAGGGAGTTTATAACCTATCAAGACAGTGTTGAGGGGCCTGATTTGTTTGCAACTATTTAGCTGCTCCTGCAATTCCTAAATTACGTAACTGTAAGCAGTGAAATTGAAAATAGAATGGCTAGTAGAACAGCCGTAGGGAGTCTGTGAATAATACGTGCACACTGGGACATGTTAATTTGTGCCACATGCTATGAACAGTAACAAGAAGACATCGGCCCAGTGATATTGTCACGACGCCACGACGCCAGTGTACATATTGTTGTAAATATGGACAGAGACTGAAAGAAATAATACAAGTTGAGTGTGTTGTCTGTCAAAGACTTTAAAAATTGCAACATACATTGGCTTATACTGAGTCACGACTATAACCAAATAAATCTTGCATTGTATAGCATTAAGTTCAAACTTTGCTCTATAAAAGAATCTTTAAAGTCATATTTAAAGAAGTAATGCAATTTTTCATAAAGTATATGAGAAGTATTGTTGAAAATAACGTAACGTTTGAAAAGATATATTGAAGTGTGTAAAAACATTTTTAAGCATTATGCAATTGATTACGTCAATTTAATCAAAAGCTATTAATGATTACCTGTAAATTTGTTTAACATCATTTTCACAGCCAGCAACCACAGACACACTAAAGCTAAAAGCTAAAAATGTTGCAAGAAGAAAAAAAAGTTTTCAGTTGTAAATAATTGAGTTTCTAGTGTTGAGTGTATGTGATGTGCTATGCCTTCTCTATATTAATGTAGTGGTGCCACATGTCATTTGTGATAATTAATTTCAAAGCCACTACACTCCTTAAAAAGCTTTAGCTTAGCAGTCTGCTGAGTCTGGGAAGCACTCAGTAGACTAAACCCTTAGTTTTATTTTTTTTAAGTACACAAGTTTCATTGCTTGCTGTGCGACACATAGGAGGTTAGGGTAGACGCCAAGCTTATATTTTTGCGCAGGCGGATGTGTCTCCACACCTGCGCCGCCCAGCCTTCTCCAGCCAGCTGATTCTACATGACGCCCAAGGTCAAGTTCATCAGTGGGCGTTACCGAGCATAGACCCGGAACACACAGAATAGCGGATGCTACAGAAGCAAAACCGGGACAGAAAAAAATTGCTACTGTGTGGATAGTACTACATTAACTTCCAGGAATTTCTTTCTCGACCCAAACAAACCATACACTAGAGGAAGACAGATCGCTTTTGCAAGGACACTCCCATGTTCTTCTCAAGGGGATTTTGTCTTTCAACTCCCCTCAAGGATGAGCCCCAGGCCATCCCTCTGAGACGAACCATACATGATAGGAGGACAGATTACTCTTGCAGGGACACTCCTACGTCCTTCTCAAGAGGAATTTATATTTTGACTCCCCTCAAGGATGAGCTTCAGTCGCAATGGAGAGGGGATGAATTGACGCATGATGCATTATATTCCCTGCATGTTGCCTCACAGACGTGAACATGTCTAAGTGTGAATCCAGATGCCTTTTCCCATACACAGTAGTATTTAAGAGGAAAGTTAAACAAACGCTTGTTGCCTCCGGGCGGCTACAAGAGCTGACCACCTCCCTTCTAGCCTTCGACAAGCTTGCTCCACGAGAACAGGCACAGGCCCCACGTCAATTACTAGTGCCTTTTACACAAGCCATTCCAAAGGAACTGTTCACGACCCCAGTTCACTGCAACGGAGAGATTCACCCATGGGTCAGCGAGTACCAGAACAGCCACCAACTATTCCTATCGCCTACCTACAACTCTGCATTGTTGCTGTGTCCACAACACCACATTCTAAAATCAACAATCACACCACTCTAAAGCCTCCAGCACATGCTAGCACAGTACAGAAGTGTCGCCCGTGTATACCAACCGTAACATGTAACTTGAAACGTAAGATCTCACTGCCCGAACCCACAACTTTGTGCCCTGCCGCAAAACTACCAGGCAAGTCCTGTACACTGGAAGCACTCCTCCAGTGCCTCGCAAGGACTAAATTACTCCAAACCCTGCCAGAATAGGATGTGCCTGGCCTAGCATCCAACAAAACCTGTGCCGGGGCATCACATGTCAACTTCAATATAGTATACATGTTATAGTCAAAGGAAAACAATCCATAAATGATATGGCTTAAAAACTTGAGTTATAGCAGCAATATTCTTTTAACAATTCAGCGAATGTTCTGGAAAGTAAATAGTAGTTGTTTACCATCAAGTTTTCTATAATCAGAAAAATATATAAATGGACAAAGAAAGTGTGACTTCCTACATTTAATGCATTTGAATAAAACATACTAGGGATCATAAACTGCAAAGAATTTGGTGAGTTACAGAATGCTGAATTACAGAATTTGTGAACAGACAAATTCTTCCCATAGACAGAAGTACAACTTTAGGGGTAATTTTATTTTCGAGGTCCTACACAACTCCAAAATTGTTTCACACCACCTGTAAATGGTTACCCATGGATGCTCACTGGCGCATAGTCAGCATACTACAAAAATACATCTGCAAGTCTGGCATGGTATCCCGTGCAAACAGTATGAAATCCTGGCGATGCAAAACTTTTTTTGGGGTGTGTATATTCGGGCAAATATAGTACTGTAATTCACAAGTGTTTAACTGCAATAAATCATATACTGTTAAGTTAACTCACTTCTTCCTCTCCTGAATCCATTTTGCAACATCCTCTGGATTGTTGACCAAACAGATCTTCTCGTAAAGCCCGGTCCAGTGCTGCATATGGACATGCTTGGCTATGACTTTGGGGTGTGCTTGGAATGTGCAGCCGCCATGGCCGCACACTGTGTGCACTGCCAGGTGCTGAGCAAGCTTCTCAGCATCCTTCAGGTCCTTGTCACATGTCTCACAGTAATGTACTCCTGCCTGCAGGATGGAAGAAAGACTTGTAATGGTGCTATCTGAATCAGACCAACTTTAATTTTATGAAAAGATTCTCTGTGCGCATGGTGAAATACGTAAAAAAAAATCCAACTGCTAACAAATTTCATGTTGTAAAAGAAACAAACACTAACATCCAGCAAGTATGCTGTCATGTAGCACTATCTGTTTTTAAATTTAAGTTCATGGAATGGGGCTATATTAATAAATGTAACAATATTTTCGTTGTGTTTACATATAATTAAAATTGTAAGATTATCTATTCAAAATTAATTATTTTTATACTATTTGGAGTATGTGAAATGATACAAACAAACAAATTGGGGATAAAAATGTTTTAAATCACTGGTGACAAATACTGCAACTTATTTTCTAAACAGAAATCCTGGAAATAATACCTCTGCAAATTCAATCATATCATAAAATTATCACATTCTCAACATACAGCTGATGCTATGTTAAGTCCCAATGTTTAAACAGTTGATTGACAGTCCTGAACATTTAGACAATATGTACGGAGTGATCACACACCTCGCCACACTGTGACCAGCTAGCAATTCCTGTCCTCTACAACAGTCACTATGCAGACTGATACCAGCAGAATCAGCACAAAAATACAATATACCGGTAATGTAATTAGCCTCTTTTAGCATTATTTGTCTGAAGCTTCTTCACTTATTTTTGCTTTTAGACTATACAAATTTTCTTTCTCACGTTGTTGGTTTTTCCTTCTGTCTGCTTGCCTGTCATAGTTTTGTGTAACTGTGTTAATCAATTGAAACAGAGTCCACTAAAATAGCATGACCTATTACTACATACACGGACCAATACAGTGAACCCTCAATTAAACAGCCCTCTAACAGACAGCTTGTGACAGAAAAGGAACTCATTCACACCACCTTCACTTTTAGCCTACCTCTTCACAGACGGCTAACTCAAGACATGTTCAAGAAAGTGATGCATATCCATTTTGGGTTATACTATGACCAATTTTAAACCTAAAACCAAAAAAATTAATTACAAAATGTATTTTTCAATGTGAAGTTCATGTTTATTCATCTACGTTGAAAATATCACAAGTTTTTAAATAAAATAAAAAAATTATTTCAATTGGTAAATGTCGTTTGAATTAAATGACATCCTGAAAGGGAATAAATCACATCCTCTTATCATCTTTTAGTCCCTGGTGTTGAGAAGAATGGGCTCAACTTGAACATAAAGCTGAGCGCTTCATATTTTATCAATTTGATTAAAATTACAATACCTGCTTTGGTAAATTTTAAACATATGATGTCAAAATAATTGTGAAGGTTAATTTAAAATTAACATATTTAATTAAGAATAAATTCTAATGCAATTTCGAAACACTATTATGCTTTGAGCTAAGAACCTCAATGTCCAGTATTTAGTAATGTCTGTATCTGCAGGCATGTTTTGCTGTTGCATAAATAAATATATTAAAAAAATAAATATATAAATATATATAAATAAACAAACATATAAATAAATAACAAATGAACATAATATTACATGTTGAAATTATTATGCAAGTTGAATTTTTGTTGAAAGCAAGCTGCAATTTAGTTCTACTTAGAGTGGAATGGCATCATTATGCATTAAAATGGATCCATGAAAAAATTTTGAAATGAGAAGGGATTTGAATGAATTTGGACCGAAAGTTAGCTTCACTACTGGGCTAATGCCATAATAAAAAATAAATACACACACAGTCATTTGTAAAAGAAACATGTATTCACTTAGTCAAGAGAACTGTCTAAAATTCCAATAATTTTGTAGCAGTAGAATAAAAACTGCAAAAATTACATTTCCTTCTATTTTCTACATTATCTCTAATTTTCAATTGCTGCTGATATGAAGAAGTCTTACAACCATCTTGAACAGTTAAAACTACAAAAACAGTGTGATTCTGTATTTGTATTTCAACCATTACTTTTAGTTAATATTAACTATGTCCTTGGACTCATGTTTGCCTTTTTATGTAATACTACCTGTTACCCACCGCTTCTTAAGGAATATATAAAAAAAAAAAAAAAAAAAAAAACAGACCACCAACCAGCACCTGGCATATTTTTAATATTCCCTAAGAATCTGTTTGTTTTTCCAGGATGAAAAGTACCCTATGCTAATCCAAAATACAAACTACCCCTGTACCAAATTTCATCCAAATCCGCTGAGCCGTTACGATGTGATTTAGTAACAATCATACAAACTTTCACATTTATAATATTATTAAGATATGTTGATCAGAAATGATTTAACATTTTAATATTAAAATCATTCGGTACTAACTCACTTCATAACTATTTCAGAGTACAGGTTTTTTTTTTTCTTTTTGTTTTGCTGCATAATTCTACTTCACCACTCATTATGGCTTGCTTAATCCTTCCTATTCTCTGTTGGTATGAATTCTCTGAACACACTACAATTATATTTAAAACACAAATATTTTAAAGCAGTAACAAATAACACAGCAATAAAATGCAAAAATGTAATGTCACATATTGTATTTATTTATGCAAAACACTATCCACAGAGTTTAAACAATAATTTTTGGCGTGGAAACAAGTGACAAGTTTAAACACTATAGTGACAAAATAAGAAATGTTATCTGCTTTCATAAAAATGAATGTTTGCATTAATTTAAAACACAAATTGGTGACAATGCATGAATTTCTTTTTTTATTTTAAAGGTGTTGTGTGTTAAGGCAGCACAGCTAACAAAGTCAAAACAAAAGCTAACATAATCCATCTGACTTGTTTTAATGGGAATTATTTTGTTATTATCTAGAAGTGGCAGACATTCACTATCAAAACACAAACGTAGATACGTGAAATAATGTCCACATTTCATTTCAGGGTAATGGTCTACAAGAATTTGCAGTTACCAAGTACTGACTTATGTGACTGGGACAAACGTACCAATGACAATGAACATACATATGGAAAAACAGAACACTAACATGAATGGTGAGTCAAAGCTACACACTACTAGTTGAAATTATGCATTGAAGTGTATTCACTGTAGATTAAAAAAAAAAGCCTGGAAAAATTAAATTTAAAGCTTAATCTAAAAAATATATACTTTAAGATTACTGAATACAGTTATAAACATTACTGGAGATTCCTATAAAAATACTGAATACAGTTATGAACATAACTGGAAATTCCTAGAAAAAACTACAAACAAACCTTTTGTACTGTAATGATAATTCCAAATCCTGTAACTTGTCCAAATTTATCCCACAGATGAAAAACCTAATTTATGTAAATTAATCTTCAGCATTGTAGTTAATACAGAAAATTTAATTAAATCCTGTAATTTATTATCCCCCTTCAAGGTAGTAAAAAATTATTTATTTAAATTTCACTAGAATTAAATAACTAAAAAAAAAAATTATAGTATTTTCTTATAAAATGAAATTTTTAGAAATGTTATTATTTTCTGTACATTTGATAAAAGTGTAAATCTCCTTTTAAAGTTTCTCGTTTAAACAGTGACATAATCAAAAGTTACTGAAATAGGCCTACAACAAATTTTGCAGTATCACTATTACACAAAAAATGAAACATGTTTAAACTGTTTAAAATACAAAAAAATATTATTATTGAACATGTAGAATTTTATTGTTACCTCCCTAGTAATACTACTTTTGGATTAAAAAGAATAAAACATTTGAGTTCAATTAATGTACATGAGGTAGTGTTTGGATATTAAACTATAAAAATATTACAAATGCTTCATGACAAATTTGGTTGTCTGAATTTAAAACTGCAAATAGTACTAAGAACTAAACTAATAAATATGTTACATCAACATAATTACTAGTACACAGCATTTAATCTGTATCGATCTTTACTAGATATCATTGCTTTAATATTAATTTCCACTCTTCATATTATTTGGAAAATTTACCACCAGGCCAGGAAATAAATAAAAACCAACTGTTCAATAAATAGGTTCGGCAAATTTTTGCTACATATACATATTTAATAAAAAAAGAGTCACGTATACCAGTGGGTATTTTTATAACGAGAATTTTTCAAAACTTGGAAATAATTTTGTGCATTCAAAAAAAAAAAACTACTGCAATTAGAAATTTTCTACTACAACATTTAAAACAAAAGTACAGCTGGCTCAAATGAATTACAAAAAACATTTTAACACAAATTTCCTTAAAAATACTGAGCATTAAATACTTAGCATAATAGTACAGCCAAAAATTTTGAATAATAATTTTGCTTGCATTACAAAAGTATAATTACTACAAAATTTTAGTTTAATATTTTTCAGTAATGTATTTCATAAGCATTACAGTTACTTTTAATGTGAAATACTAATAAAACAAATGTTTCTTGGGTTTTTAATAACACTCATCTTCAGACTTTCGTGAACACTTTAATCTGTTCCATCAACAATATCATCTGTGTAAAAAATTGATAACTAATAATAAATATTTTCTGGCCTGTTGAGAACATATTAATGTGGAGCAAATCCTAATTTTCTCTGGTCCGCCAAAATTGCCACTGAAAGAACATGTTAAAAAGGCTTAAGTGGCATTCAGTACGGTGCAAACTCATCACTTCTTGCTTTTACTGCTGACCTCTGCCATGATCTTATCAACATCCTGGAAATGAAATCCAATGTGGAAGTAATGACATAAATCACTCTTGCAAAGTCAATATGAAGCAAACAAATTAGAATAATTTTTTTTTTTTTTTTCATAAACGTTATCCACTCAAGCATAGCCACACAGTTTTGCAGTAATAAAAGGACTTGTATAACTCATTATATTACATGCTGGAATACTAATACCATTCGAATTTTTTTGCACTAAACAATGTATAATTTTGTCACTTTTAAAACAAGTAAAAACATATTTTGCAGTTACCTGGCCAGGCACATCAGATATTTACTCTTCAATGTAAAAAAAAAAATGTACGAATCCGAAACCACACCTAAACACTTAGAAAGCAAACAACAAAAGGCACCATTTCAATCACTACTACCCCACTGCAAGAGCTTATAATATGTGTAGTGTACATCTCGATACCAAAGGTTTGTTCATATGTGTGAGACCTTAAGACAATGGTTGTATAGTCAATTAGCTTGGTAGTAGTGAAAAAAAACTTGAATGAGCCCGAAGTCTATCCGGAAATAAACGAAAAAACAGGGGGGAGGGGGGGAGATCACATACAGTAACAGAAACACAAAACTTTGTTACGTTTACCATTGTCAATTAGTGCGGCATGTAAAATGGATACATGTGCAGTGTGTTGTGGTAATTGGAATATGTACAGAGTGATAAAATAGTAAGCAAGGAATAAAATTAGGTGTTTTAGAATAAAAACATTGAAAAGAAATAGTGAGTGAACTGCAAGACCAAATAGGATCTATGGAGTATAGAGTTCATATAAAAATATGTGGTGCATTATAGTAATGTGTTCAACATCTAATAAAATATGTGGTGCACATAATGATGTGTCAGACGTCTTATAACTAGGATGAGAGTGATATTACGTGATGGCAGAAAATGGGTATTTTGGGTAAAGGTATATGTGGAGTTATTTACATAGGAATGTGTGTTTTAAGGAGAAATAAACAGTGTTGCAGGTTGGTAATGTTCCATCAGAATTCTGCAGAGGCAAGACTCTTTGCTATTTTTAATTAATTATTGGATAATAATGGGTGGTGTCATATAATATTCTGAAGAGTACAATAAACATTGTTGTTAGGTGATGTCAGGTTAGTGTTCTGTGCTTGCAACAAGTTGTGGCAGGACTTAAGTGTACCTCCCGATACAAACATCAATAAATGCTGAAAGTGTCCCTGCCCAAAAATCCCTACATTCCCATGGATGCCCCGTTAGATTGTGAGAGCAAAGGAATGGGATAGTAAAAACACATGCAAAATCAGCAGCATCATATTGATGACATAACCTGTGTGTAAACACTTTATATCGGGTTGTACACTAATCCCAAGATATCTTGGTGCAAATAAGACAGCAATGAAATACTACAATTTAACTAATAGTTAATTAGTCCAAAACATTTGATGAATCTATTATAACTAGCAAACAGGGAGGTTCATAACAC
Source organism: Dryococelus australis (assembly GCA_029891345.1). Lineage (NCBI taxonomy): Eukaryota > Metazoa > Arthropoda > Insecta > Phasmatodea > Phasmatidae > Dryococelus > Dryococelus australis. Next base: position 96,768,672 of record CM056995.1, on the reverse strand, counting down.
CATATGCTACGTCAATATTGCAACTTTATTTACCACGTATGTGCAAAGCATTAGAAAAGTTGCAGATGGTTCCCCAAAATGACTGCCACCATGCTGTTCCCTCATTCCAACATCAGGGGTGTATGATACTCAATTCTGTAAGCAGACCCTCTAGTGTTAGCAAACCAACTTTAGTAGACATTTACCACTAGGAACTTTAAAGCATCAAAACAAAGGGAGGTGAATATACAACATCTAGCACAGAGACATGTCAGCGATCTGGAGCTGTGGTTTCCAAAAGTTACACCCAGATAGTGGATTAAGGGGGATCAGTGATGGCCATCCTCATTTTATCTATTTTTTGCCATAAGTTCAATTTAAGAATGTTTAATGGAATTTTTGCATGAAACAGCAAATATGTGATACAGAGTTAGCTTTCCAAACTAACTCTGTATTACAGTTTCACTACCTTTATTAATTTTTGACTAGTGTATGTCTGCAAGAAATAGTCAATTATTCTTGCGAGCAATTACAGAAATAACTAACAACAGTAGTCAAGTAATAGCTTACTAACTTTATAATAAAAAAGGGCAAAGTGACGCCACTCTGTCAATCTCTAAAATAAAATACAAAATCTGTAAAAAAAAGGTTACTGTAAGAACTACACAAATCCAAGAGGACTGATCACCATTATGATTGCTTACTGGTACAAGGAGTTTTGTAATGAGATTGTCACAGGCTAGTCTGTGCAGTAAAACTGCAGACTTTCTTATCAGGAAGCTCCTACGTGACCAGTACCTCATCCCACCCAAACTCACCTCTCCAGCCTTCTACTCCTTGAAATATAACTGACATAAAAAAATACATATTGGAACCATCTGCAATATGAAAAGTTCACTGTCACCACCTGGGACACAACACATTCCTTTTGCTTTGACACTCCATTCTCCTTTAAATAACCTCCTCAACCATCTGCAGTTACCACCTGAAATATGCCTGATAGCTACGACCATCCGCAATACTGGTCAACACACCCAACATTGCCAATAACACAAGTGGTTCCTCCTGGTCGCTGCCTGGACGTATGATGACGTAAACCAATTTTTTTCCAGTACATGTCCTCAACAATGTCTCAAAAATGACAGCTAAACTGTTGAGATCAACAGTGACTTTTATGATTGTTTAAACTTAGTTTTCCCCTGGTTCTGTATTTTAATAGAGGAAATTATTTTGCACAACTTCAATATTTCTAAGTTGTTAAAATGCAAACAGAAAAAAACACAAATTTGAAGCATGCATTTGCATTAACCATATTCTAAGCACAAGCCCATGTCTATGGTTCCACAAGTATTGTAAAAAAAAGACCACTTATGTGATGGGGGAAAAAAAAAAGCAATTTGGTTAATGAGTAATAGTATGCACAGACCACCTCATATTTCCTCTACAGTCTGGACATAGCCAACTTCCTACGCTTCCGGCTAAGTTTCTGCATTCACTGGTTCAGTATACTATTTCACACCATATGTATGTCCCTACTTTCGTAGTGGAAATAAGAAATCAAAGTAAGACAGGAGAGTTGACATCTCAAGAACACAAACAAATTACACACTATATAGCTGTAACCTAGCGACACCCATATTGGGTACTGTACACCAACCCCAGTGCCTGTAACCCGAGCCAGCAACACACAATTTGCCACAAACAGATACAGCCTGCATTAAGTGACATGTACTACATGAACCAAGAGTGGGATACCCTTTACCAGCACAGGGAATGACCAAGGAGTGGTTCGGAAATGCATGGTGCCACCCACTAGGAAAACATTCAAACAGACCAATATTCTGCCTAGTGGCTTACAATCACAAAACATGCTATAGATAGGGAGATTCTTACAATATATATTCTTTTCATTTTATTTGTTGGTTTTATTGTACCACAGATACACCTTTCCTAGCCTTGGCCACAATGCATGTAACAATGTATTGACTACTGGTTCCTTGTAATGAGACTTGTTACCACAGAATATTGGCCAACTGTGACCAGACCTATGTTTATCAGTCTAGCCACAAGTGGCCAGCAACAACTGCTATGATTACATTTTATGGAACGTTCATTATTTTTTGTGTGTGTGCACAAGGTTTAGTATATTAAGTGACACATATTGTTGGTATTAATCTATGACAGCCTCTTGTTGGTGAAATGGACATGGAGGCGTAGAGTAAGTAAGGTATATCAAGAGTAGACACTGCCGTGTTAACCAATGAACTACTAACGGGGGCATCGAAGAGATGTGACATCGCAATAACAAATTTGAAATTTACAGGTTGCCTAAACCGCCAGGCAGCAGTTTTGTTTCCAGCATCACTCACTAGGAAGTGTAGCAGTAATTGTTTAAGTGAACTCAAAAGATAACGCGGGCGAGAAGTTTCCATCCGGCCACCTATAGATTGAAAAGCTGGCACCTAACCACCTGAGCTACGAAGCTATGTTACTTCAAGAGTCTGTAAAAGTTAAATGTTTGCAGGCTTTCACGGTCATTGTCATGATGGCTGTCTTGGCTTCTGAGCTGGAGCCGCATCTGGAACCAACCAGACGCAGCTTCAGCCCGTAAGCCAAGACAGCCGCCTATAAAATTGTTTTATACCTAATACATACTAATTTATTACTTCTGACATGCTTGACTGATACAATGAAAAATTTGCATTCCCCCTTTTCGCCATTTATATATATATATATATATATATATATATATATATATATATATATATATATATATATATCTGTATCTGTGAGAGGGGTTGGTAAATTCAGGAAGGGCGTGGAAAAGGAGTTGGTTGGGTGAAGAAGAGTTGAGAGAGCTCGCCACCGGGCGGTAGCCTAATTGCGAGTCTATGTATGTATGTATACTTGGGATTATATACAGTAACATACATCACCAACTTGGGAGTTACTAAAACTTGAAATTAATATTAGTGAAGATACACACACACACACGTGTTTAGGAATTATGTATAAAAACTCTGGCACATAATTTGTGACCGGAAAAAATAGGAAGGATGATATATGACATCCATGGTCCATTACAGTTAATAGCTGTAGAAGCCCTTAAAGGTGGATGGCAACAAGCATATTATATGGGGTATTATGCAAAGTACTTGCGTTAGAGGAACACAAATTAGTATATGGATTAATTACACCAAGATCTTGGATAAAAGGAAGGTGTGGTACATTTTACACACCCCCAACATGAAAATAATAGAGGTTGGCACCACTTGATTGCATGCAACATTTACACTGCGAGGTTAAAATGATTGTGGATACTGCTGTCATGCCTTATGGGCAACCACGCCATGAAATGGAGATGTGTATCTCAGAGGTAGAACACAATATTGTTCCATTACTTCAATATATTTAAAACCATAATTAAACCTGTTACATTATAAATATAAAACACCTTACATTATACTTTAATACTTTAGATTGCGCCAGGGGAGCGTCTTAATTTTAAGCTATTCTTTATCAGCATTCATTTATATTTTATCTGTTATAATACTGCCACTCATGTAGCTACTGATAGTCCGTCCATCAACTGCTGGAATAGCATTACCTTTTCCGTTGCTAAAGGCAGATTGCTAATGAGACTACGGCGGCCAAAACCTCATCTGCTGATCCATCTTGTTCCATTGTCTGCTTGAAGTTACAAGACAAATAGCCCCATGCTAGACTTGTGTCCGGGCTTAAATATCAGGGCCGTTTACTACTTACTCAAGTTTGTTTACAAACTGCTACTGCGGCTCATGTTCTGTTTGTCGCGGCGCACTCCGTTTCCGTGACATTGCTCTCTTTAGAGGTGTACTGGTATGTTCACGCAAGCACTAATGCAATGGCTTGCCCACACCGCAACAATACCATAGGATGAAGCATGCGTCGTAATGAAGAAATAATTAGTGGGAGAGGAAACAACAGTGGGAAGCTTCAGAGGGTGTGGAGGAGAACAGAGCGGGGTAGGCAGCCCATGCTTGTGAGGACTGTGAGGGAGTGGAATGTGTTGAGGGAGGAATTGGTATCTGTGGGAGGGGTTGGTAAATTCAGGAAGGAAGTGGAAAAGGAGTTGGTTGGATGAAGGAGAGTTGAGAGAGCTCGCCACCGGGCGGTAGCCTAATTGCGAGTGTATGTAAAAAAAAAATGTACATGTAGACCAAAGTGTAGCTGTGTAAGTGGCAGACTGAGAGGCATAGGGTAGAAATGAAGAAAACATTATGTTTGTTGCATTAGCTAACTGTGATCGTATCCATGATAAACACATGTTTGGTACGTCCAGTGATAATGTGTGATGTACAATGCAGTCAGTGTTGCGATACGTTGAGAGTAGTGATAATGACTTAATGGGCCCAGTAGCCTGACTCTGTACTAATGTGTGTAAACATACGTAAAGTCAGTGACGTAGCAAAGTGTCATAAGTACTGAAAACACTACCTGACAGCACAACAGAACAGCACTGCAATCATTCGAGATTATACAGGTGGCGTATCACAACCAATTTCACAACTAATGTCCAAAATGTGCTCCTCCAATGTCAATGCAGTAGTTCATACGGCGTATTTTAGAGACTGGCGGACGCGTTGAAAAACCCCTGGTGTGTCTCACACTTAATCGCAGCCAACCATGACCCTCACTAACAAATTCTCTTAAGATGCCACATAAGTTGTGTACACACGCCATAAGAAATCCCCACAGCCAGAAGTCTAATGACTAAGGTCCGGGGAGCATGATGACCAAACACGAGACCCACCCTGTCCTAATCAGTGAGCAGGATACTCTGTGTTGAGGTGGTCACACATAATCCTGGTAAAATAAGGTGGTGCACCGTTGTGTTGCAGCCACATCCGTTCTATGATTGTGAGCGGAACATCCACCAGTAACTGTGGCAATAGGAACTGCAGGAAATAATAATATTAGAATCATGACACACGGTTCGGCGGCAAGAATGAGCCAATAACATTGTCCCCACTATGCCGGCCCACATGTTGATGGCAAAGCAGTGCTGATAGCCACTTGTTACAGTTGCACGTGAGTTGGAGTCATCCCACATGTGGACGACAGCCTCTTCAATCTATGGAGTGTGGACGGTTCTCGGTCGATCAGGTCCACACCGACGCTCAAACGTGCCTGTTTCCCGTAGTCCCTATGTAAGGCATGTGAATGTTTGGTGGTTCGGCTGAAGTCAGGCAGGGTATTTTTGGCTGTACACGTGCAGCTGCCCTGCCATTACCTCTTACTTCACCATACACACCAAGACCATGTCAGTAATTTCAGAATTTGTGTGCTCGTCCACATTCACTTCTGCAGTACCTAGTGAATGGAAGCAGTGACAGGCTGTGAATAATAAGACAGCTAGAGCAGACGGGGTGGGTAACTACACTGCTCTGGAGAGGGGATAAGGAACTGGCTGTGACGTGTAACATTGTGCATCATACCGCCAACATGTGTTTACCACTGGGAGCAGGACGTGTTGCCTACCCACCAGACCATGGCCTTGCTACCACTGTACCCTTCGTTTACATTTTACACGGAAACGGTGGGTCCTACAGAGTTGGAACTAGGGGGCTTTTTGTGCTAATTACAAGGTCCTGCTTCATCTGATTGTATCCATTATCAATTTAACCTCACAGTGTAAATGTTTTTGCAATCAAAGGGAGCCAGCCCCCTATTATTTACCTAATGGAGGTGTCTAAGATATAACACACATTCCTTTTGTCCAAGATCTTCGTTTAATTAATCCATATACCAATTTGTGTTCCTCTAACGCAAGTACTTTGCATAATATCCCACGTAATAGTCGCCCAAGGGCTTCTACTGCCCTTATTCAAATGGACCATGGGTGTCCTTTACCATTCTTCCTCTTTTCCAGTCACGAATCAAGCCCGAGTTTGTACTACACATTTCCTAACACACACACACACACACACGCACGCACGCACACACACACACACACACACACAAAAAAATAGTTTAATTGTTTTCAATTTATTATGTACAATGAAAAATAATCCCTCTTCTTCGACAAGAATTTTTTGTTTAAAATGTTGTCTGTGAATGATGCCACCAAAATTAGTGGTCGAGTAGGTCCTATGCCGTGTCCACCTTTTCTGCAAGGTCGTCACTCTGGTTTGGTGTCTTGCACCTGATAAATGTTATTGGTAGTAAATGATTTATCCTTTTCAAATGCAATTTATTTGTGAAAGTACATAACACTAGAGTAAGTATTAAAGTTATAAAATTTGAATAGCACAAGTAACTTGCTAACTACACTGCTTCTATTTCACTTTTAGTATAATACACTGTGTATGAATGGGCAATAAGACAACTGTTATTAATTCAATGATGAGGAGAGCCTTTTAAGATCATCTAATTATCAGGATCATTGTCATCGCACTAAGAATAAGCTATCTACAGTAGGAAAAGGAGTTGGAAACAGTATTCTAGTGCAATCTCTTTTGCACCATAATTTGACAAAGCAAGCTTGTTAATAGCTTATATTTGGCAGTATATATTTTTGTGTTGAATATGGCAACATCTGTGTTTTTTTTCCTTTTGTCTACAAGTATCTGAGGGCAATGTATCATATTAAAAATTATTTCTTAAACTTTGTGGTATTTATTACACACTATATATTGCAAAGTACCAATATTAACAACACAGATATATATACTAGTACAAAACCATACAAATAATGCTTGTAAATGAAATCCTGAATCTCTTTTGGAGCAAAACTAAATTACATCTACACTGCTGGTATTACAGTGTATTTTTTGACATTTAACATCTGATATTTGATATCTGCTGTGCTCTTCTCAGGATATTGGATTTACTGATGTAATTTACTCCTTGAATAAACATTCCTGCATTACCAAAAACCTACAACATTACTCCTAGTAACATGGTCCAATACTATGTATCTTTTCAGCCAAATCACCAGTTCACAAACTACAAAATAATCAGTAACATATTGTTACGTAGATGCCTGCGGAAGTGTCTTGAGTTCATAAGGGATGGAGGTCTTAATAAAAAAAATAAAAAAAATAAATTTATTTATAATTAATTCCCACAGCTATTATTTACAGCTTTCAATTATCTAGCTTCAATTTTCCTCTTTTTATTCCTTAGTGAGAACAATATTTATTATCTATTTCAACTTTAATTAACGTTCTTCTCAATATCACTGTTTCGTTATAGTCAATTAACTCATACTCATCATTAACACATATACAGTCTGTCTCTTGCCATAATTTATATGTCTTTCACTCACGCATCTAGTCCATTCGCTATTTGATACTTGTAGTCGCAAATTTCCCTTCTGCTATTCACTTCTCCCGCCACTTGTCGTCTGTCGCTGAAACTCAGCCACTCATCCATTCTAGTACTAATAAGTCCGGAGACCCGTCGCACAGTTTATAGTCTACTGGCCTTGACCTGGAAATTTTGATGCGCCCCTAATTATGTGGACAAAATCTAGAGAAGTAAACAACTAGAAAATTCCTCAGATATACAGAAATTCAATACAACTAGGGTCAGTAACACATGCGGCGAAAATGATTATCATGTCAGCTCATTTTTGGTAATAGATACGTGGCTCTTGGTTTAACACACACCTGTAATTCAACACATCCCACAGAATTACCGCAGCCACTATCACATACCTGCTGTTCTTCGCATCCACTCAGTCATATGGGATGTGAAGTAGCGAGCTCGTAACAATACGGTATAATAACAAACAAGTATAATGTTTTAAAGTAGATATTAGCAATTAAGAAAGGTATATATTGACACATGCCAACATGCTGCACAGCGCAGATGCACACTCTATGGGCGACTTCACCCCATCTACGAGTGACCCTCACACTCAAGGCAAGTTATTAACAGTTGTAGACATTATTACACATATAGAGCAAACAGATGCCAAGCTTTGGACAGCCGAACAGGTAAAAGTAATTAACACATTTAATTACGTACTGGATCACCCGCCCGGAAACACGCACGCAAGCGCCACCCCCATGAATAAATTAAATATTTTTGATGATTCACTACCCTTCTGTTAGCCATGGAAGAAGTTCCAACGAACCCCCAAGATGGCAGCATCCATGTGACCTAGTGACGTCACATCCTGCCAGCCTCAGAACGAGGTTTTTAAATTTGTAGTCGCCTCCAAGCGAGGAGATAAGAAATGAGCGGCTCTCCAGCACCCTGAAAAACGTACTCCTGCGCTAGAAGGCTACTCTACCCCCGCACCCCAAAGAATCACTGTTCAAAGGATTCCTCAGTATATAAGGACATCCAGCAGCGTAGTCCAGCAGAGACGCCGGGCTCGCTGGCCGTATAGGTTTGCAAGCTCTCCCAAGTTTGCAAAAACTCTATCTCCTCTTCTCAGCCTACAACACAGCTCAAACTCCTACTTGCTGCTTTTGAAGGCATCCCTCTCTCCAGCCAGCAGTTTGTGAAGGCCGCCAGCATTCCAGACCACCAGCTTGCGAAGGCTCGTCCACACCAGCTGACCGTAAGGGTTCAGCACTCTCTCCAGATGGTAATCAGACCTCCTATACCCACTACCCCTTTACCTCCATCAACTTCCCTTGACTCCCGTGGTAGCAGGTCATCATGTTATTAGCGTTCCCCTGGACAAACCCCTATCTAAAATCATACGCTGTGAATTGCGTCACCTTATAAATTTCGGCATTTTTATTATTATATTATTTTATCAGGCTCGCCTGATAGTTCCCTGTTAATTAATTCTGTTGTTTCATTTCAGTGTAAATTAAACTGTTCAATAGTTTACCATGTTGATAGTCAGTTGTAAGGTGCGCTGAACTCTACGGGAGATGGAGCCTGCAGTATTGGTTTAGAGCACGCAGTGGGCACACCGCTGCTCCTGAGTTTCCAGTGTACTCTCAAATGCTAATCAACGTAGTCCTAGATACCTTGACTGCACATCATACGGCAGGGCCTAGGGTGTGACTGTGAAAGTCATACCTCCAGAACTATGCGTCCGCAGAGAGGCAGAAGGCTTCATTTAGATGTACAATAAACATGGCAGAGCTAAAAGCTGCCAAAGGTGTTGTGAGAGATGCTCCTTACATAAGCAGACTACAGCTGAAATAATTGTTGTAAATCAGAATTACATAGAGCTGCTGCCCAGTGAGCCAGAGAATATACCACTGTGCTATGAATCTATTGTACCACCCACACAGGAGTCCCCGCTAGAGCGTTGGTTAGGCTGGTGTCCGCCGGAAGACAACTAGGAGGATACCCGCCCTGTATAATCAGACGCTCCGTTGCCCATAAACACCCTTGATCACCAGGTACCCTAAGTTCAGGTTGATAATTCCAGTTCTAGTATTATTAAGCCAGCCTCAAGCAAGTTAGTCAGGGTTCAACACCCACCTATGGTGGATCTGCTAAATTACTGTGTGATAAAGTTGGCATCAGGGGAACCTATCAGGGTTCAACTCCCACCGAAGGTCGTTCCTAAACCACGTGGATACCAAACTCCGGCCTACTATATCCCCGCACGCGACCTACGAGGCCACTGCGTATAGCCCCCATAACACCGGCCAGATCATCCACCTCCACCATCACCCTCGTGTAATCACCGACTTGGCCACAATTCATACACCTGGGACCACTGGCGTCTACCCTTTTGACAACCTTGGTAGTGAGGAAAGTGAAACTCCCTATGAGGGAATTCATATCACTCCGCTTCACCCTGGGGTTTGATTCCCCTCTCTTTCGCCAATACCAAGAGGGTGGTCTGCGTATTAACCTCTTACCCAACAAGACCCAAGAGGGGCACGCATCAATCTGGTGAAGGAATATATACAAATTAAATGCACACAAACTGAAAAATTACCGACTTGCACATGGATAAATGAACAGTTAACACTGTAAGTCACAAAACTACAAACTTTATTTTAAAAACATTGTAGGACTTCGCCACAGAAAAATAAACACCTTTCAGGTACACATGCTGTATACATCTAAGGTAAACATCAATGTCACAATGAACTACACACAGGGATTTATTTCTATACAGAAAAGTAGTGATTTCATATTAGAACACTACCAGAAAGGGCATCCCACTACATACTCTATGACACTAAAACTTGATTTTATGTAACTTTGAAGAAATATTGACTTTTGGTAAAAATTTATGGCCAGTAGGAAATTTGCCAGAAGAAGAGACTGTACTACTGTATTATGTACAGCTGGTGAATCAGACTCACCTCTTCTGGATGACTGCCAATGAACTCAAGCATTGCCTCATTAACTATTAACGCAACTTTCTCCTTTTGCTTTCTGCATTCCTGCTAGTCAGCTTCAGAGCTGCTGCTCTTTGCTTTCTGAAGCAGCTCCTGTTTCTTCAGGATCTCATTATTTATAGCTTCAGATATCCACGGCTTGTAAAGCTCAGCATCCTTAAAAAGGACAGTGGATTTGCAGAAAATGTTGCATTAAGAAATGCTAATTATTACAGCAATTGTATAGTAACTGCAAACTTAAGCGCAGTTCACAAGTAAACAATGGCACTGTGGCTATAGACTGCAAATAAAATACTTAGGCCCTATAAATATTTCTCAAAGCATACAAAAACATACTAAACAAGGTTCTTGTTCTAAACACAATCAAATACAATGTACAATATTTTACTGTACAAAATACGTGTGTGTGAGAAATTAATGGTGGAAAATACATAGGAAGATATGAATCCGTAAAGTACGGTAGATGAGAACGTATATCACTGTAATATTTTTTTAAAATTACCATTTGCTAAAGTGACATTTGATGCCGTCTGGTGAGACACGAGACGGACAATGACACAAATTACTTACTGATGATATGGGCGCCAGCAGTGCTTCCCAATCACCGCACTGTTGAGACTCAGGGTTCTCAGGGATGCTGTGGGTTCTATGAGTCTGTCTCACCCGAGCGTACTTACAATACACGTTTGCAATACTAAACTTTAATACTAAACATTTTTAACACTTGAAAAACACAGGTGGCATGGACACTGCCACTACAAAATAAAAGAATGAGTCAATATGAGATTTGTTTTATTTATACCATGCGTACAAATCACGTGCCATGAAATTTAATGATACAACTCGGTCGTGTCTAGCTAACTCCGTTTGGGTGCTCCCCAGCCTGCAATTACTACAGAGCGCACCTAGATGAATGATCTCACTATGGTGTATGAAAACACAATCTTCACAAGGTAAGAGAGTCAACAACCGCTAGGGTGGACTGACAATTTTTCCCTGAAGACAGGACACAGTGAATTACACAATGAACCAACTGATGATACATAAACATATTTGATTCCTTGGCATCACTAGCGCAAACTCTTCGGGGCTCGCCCTCCAGCACGTGGGTAGTGTGGTGACGGCCTATACACATAGCCGGCTAGGACGGAAGTAATATCACCGTACACAAATACAAAATTACATAAATAACCTTGAATATTACTGTTCTTAATCTCCGTGCACATTTTACACTGTAAAAATAATATTCCGTTAGGAAAGTTCATATTTTAGCCTATTTGAGCACGTGCATGTACACGTGACACGTGCGTAGTGAGCGCCATGATGGGCTCTAGCGCCGCTGGCTGTTAGCCGGCATCACATTTTTATACCAATGCTTTTCAAAAGGCAACTATGTATTGCATGTGTACCACTAGCACTTTCATAAATGTCACAACACACATGAGTGGGCAGAAGATGTGTGATTTATTTCTATTAGGTGTATTAATAGAATGTTGTAACAGTGTAAAATTAATTCTCTGTAAAATAATTAAGTATCTCTGCGGAGAGCACTGTATTCCTGTTTAAATACTACGTGGATAGTCAGGAATTTTATTTCTGATTTTACAGTATTTCGTTCAGTAAAATGTTGTGTATGTGACAGAGGACTAAAGAGATGTAAGGTTAGAGAGTAAATTACCAAGTGCGTACCCCAGTCACCGCTAGACATTCAGACGCCAGAAACAGAGGGGAAAAGAGGGGATGTAAGATGACTCCATGCTGAGCTGGAATTTCTCCTACGTATGCGGGCATGTGAAAATACAAAAGAAACGTGAAAATGGAGTAAAATATGGATAGTAATAATTATGTTAAGTAAAAACTCAGCCAGTAAGTAAGATGTGACTACCCTCGTAGATTGTGACCCTTGTCTTTTAAATCAAATAATTACGTATCCATTAAACACAGACACAGCACTGCAATGTATTGAAAGAGAGACAAAACATTTTGTCATACCTTTTCTATGAGAACACTTGTGGAACAGAACATAATTAAACAGAAGCAGAACCCTTTCATACATTATCAAGAAAACAACTACTTCAACGTACACTACAAAACAAAGCACTATCATAAAAAAAATTAACATTCAAGGATTTATTAAAGGAAAAGAAAGAAACTATTTTCATTTGCATCTAAGAGATTATAATCCAAAATTTATAATTGCATTAAGGCTATGAATTTTTGTAAGTAGAAATAATCAAGATCCTGATCCCATTTCTTAATTGAGATTTAGTGAATAGACTGATAATAAAATGTGTGCGTACACAATTACCACCTTTCGTACAACATTTCTGAGATAAACTAAATACATTGTATGTTTAGCTCAATTTAGCTAGGACAAATTAAATTCATTGTTTCTGTCAAAAAAAGCCTGGCTAGCACAAAAGTTCAGTAAAACTATTTTTACTCCAGTCGTTGGCCTCTGGGTATGCTGGTTTGTATCCTATGAACATTAACTCTCCAAAGTAGTTCAACATTTAAAGTAACAAAATCAGTTCTGCTTTCAGACTACTATTAGTGCAAAAGATAAAGAAGAAGTTCCAAGCAAAGTCAAAGTTTAAGCTTAGACGAAATAATCCTTTATCACTTCAGATTCTGCACAGATTACAAAAGTTACACTTGAAGAAGCCAAATGGCTTAGTCCTTACATCCTTCCACGACGTCGTCGACTGCATCTTTTAGAACACTCAAAATCTAATTAATCCTAGTTGGACCTGTTCTCAAATAGTCTGCTGAATAAAAATTACACTTGACGTCTCTCCTCACGCCTTACAAACCCTATCTTAGGTCTGCGGACTTGGCAAAATCTCCAACATCTCGGAGCCCTAAATTATGATGGTCCGTCCTTGTTCGCATAAAGAAGCGTGTCCGACTTATCTACGGCCATGTTCGAAATGGCAGATTTTGTTGACAAAATAATTACCTGACCCGATTTCGTACACAAAAATGAATTTATTAATGAATGCGCAACATTCCAGTGATGATTATAGAAAAATTACATCCGTTTATTGATTAAATATAGATAAAAATAATTTTCACTCTTAATGTAAAAATGTGTTACTGTGAGTGCTAAACAAGTGACTGTCTACAACTTCACAAGTGAAACTTCCGAAATTACAAATTTGCCATTTCAGTTTTGGACACGGCCCCAGGTAACCCCGCCCCCGCCAACATCACATCTTGCCAGTTTAACGATCGCTCGGATACGGTTGTTTTCAGTTTTTGTGTCGTTTTCGCAACGTTAATGAAGCGTAAAAGGGCAGTTTAAACTATAGCGGAAAAGTTAGAAATAATAAAACAATTTGAGCACGGTATGTTGTAAACAAAAACATCAATTCCTGGACAAACAAAAGAAAAGTGAAGACTATAAAAAAGCTATAAAAAAAATTTAAAAAACTTTTTTATAAAATGTGTTTTCCTAAATTTAGCAAAAGTTAACATTAGGTATTGCTTTGCATTGTAATGGTTATTACTTTAATTGGGATTGAACTGTATTGTTAAATGCCAGGTTGCCTCATTTAATGTCCCATTACAATCAAGTCTTTATTGCATTGCAATCTAAAGTTTCAACTAACTCTGCCATTTGAAGGATGGGTCTGATTTGACACACGTTGAGAAAGAGACACACAACTACGAAACGCTTATCTATCGCTCAGTGTTGCCCACCCAACGCGTTCAGATGGTGCAGGCTGTGTATACTTGATGCGCCATGAATTAACTACACTCTGTGCAACATAAATATCAGTTAAATTATTGTGTACTTTAAATCATGCACACGCACGATTTGTGTTTGCTTTGAAATGTATAATAGGTACTGTGTTTTATCACGATTTTCGGAGCCAATATCACTGTCCCATTAATAGAAAAAATGTGTAAATTCAATTATCCGAGGTTTTAATACAAATTTTCTTATTCGTGTTTTCTCTGGCCCTGATTAAAATGGTTAATCGGGAGTTTACTGTATATATAAAACATAGAAAACAATGAAAGAACAAAAACAATAAAAAAGTAAGTGATGTTACAAATTGAGGAAAAAATTAATACATTACACTCTCGTTTATACATGCTTCGCTTAACCGGTTTTCGGCTTACCCATGCTGCATTAAGGCGATGCTGTAAAGTGTGTCATTTAACAAGCTGCGGTATTGTAAGTCTATTGCTATGCCACATGAGCTGATGTTTATCTCTTTAAACTGTCAGTCAGTCACAGAGACTTGCATAAGACATCCACTTCCGCCCGTTGAGGCGAGTTTGACTCCAACTCATCTCAGGCTGTGTCCGAAATGGCAGATTTTGTTGACAAAATGATAACGTGATCCGATTTTGTATACAAAAATGGTGACGTATTTGATAATTTTGTATTTCGTAATTTCTGTCTCGCATTGTATTTCGTAATTTCTGTCTCGCAGTGGATGTTTTCTAAAACAAATAATTGTTCTAAAATACACTAGACATGTTTTAAAAAGCAAGTAAGTGTGCTTTGTTTATATATTTTGAAACAATTTTTTTTTTAAGTCATTGTTACATAACTTATTATTTTATTATTTATTAAAGTATACGCAGCATTCCAGTAATGATTGTAGAAATATTACGTTCATTTTAAACAGTAAATTTAGATCAAAATATTGATCACTGTTAATGTATTTTTACATTGCTGCTGAGTGCTAAACAAATGACTGTCAACACCTTCCGAAGTGAAACTTACAAAATGACAAAATAACGAATTTGCCATTTCGGTTTCGCACACTGTGGTGGTAGGCCAACCCCAGACTTTAAAGGTTTGTTTACTTTTGTCACCTGTATGTTTACAATGTGTAACCCAAATGTTTTGCTTGTAATATTTTTTTATTCTATTATTTTGTTTCTAAACATAGCCCTAAGGTAATATAATTATTTTATTTAATATTTTACTTTTACAACCTTTCATAATAAGTAAATTTGTCATAAGACTGTTTATGTTGTTATAATAGTGTTCACTATGTCAAATATTTTTGTTTTAACTTAGTTTCCATACATTTGAACCAGATCACTATTAATAAGTAATTTCAACATGTGATAAGTTTTATTTCCTCTTAGTAGAGCAGATACATGGCTAAGACAGGCCACCGAGCATAAATTTTTTATCAGAGGTTTCTAACTTATTACCTTGACAACATAGCAATTACGTCATTGTAATTTCCATTTTTTTGCATGTTGGCGTGGGTTGAAGACTCGGAAAGGGGACTCTTCTTCTTGGTGCGAATATAGACGGAACATCATGATTTAGGGCTCCAAGATGTTTAAGATTGTACCAAGTCCGCTAACCTAAAATAGTGTTTGTAAGGCGTGAGAAGAGACGCCAAGTGTAATTTTGTATCCAGCGGACCATTTGAGAAGATATCCGACTAGGATTACTTAGATTTTGAGTGTTCTACAAGATGTAGTTGACGACGCCTTGGAAGGACGTAAGGGCTAAGCTATTTGGCTTCTTTAAATGTAATTTTCACAATCTGTGCTGAATCTGAAGTGGTAAATAAGTATTTTGGCTAAGCTTAAACTTTGATTTTACTCGGAACTACTTGATTTCTTTTGCACTAATCATAATCTGAAAGGAGAACTGATTTTGTTACTTTAAATGTTGAACTACGTTAGAAGGTTAATGTTTAAAAGACACAAACTAGTATACCCAGAGGCCAACGACTGGAGTAAAAAATGTTTTACCGAACTTTTGCGCTAGCCAGGTTTATTTGACAAAAACTAAGAATAAAGTTTGTCCCAGCTACATTAAGATTAGCATACATACATATACATACACTCGCAATTAGGCTACCACCCGGTGGCGAGCTCTCTCAACTCTCCTTCACCCAATCAACTCCTTTTCCACTCCCTTCCTGAATTTAACAACCCTTCTCACAGATACCAATTCCTCCCTCACAAACCTCACAAGCATGGACTGCCTACCCCTCTCCGTTCTCCTCCACACCCTCTGAAGCTTCTCACTGTTGTTTCCTCTTCCTCTAAACACCCCCTTACTTAGCTTGCAGTGTAGCCCTCCCCATCCTCCATCTTCATTCACCATCCTGTACATTCTGACTAACCATTCTACTTTCCTCCTGTCCTTCAATGAGCTCCACCCCATTTATTTCATCATCACTGATGGCCTATAGTTCCCTACTTCCTCACCATCTTGCCCCTGCCTTCTTCAGCTACCCTTCACCCCTCTTGCTGTCTTTCTCTGCACCTTTTCCAGTTCTCGCACCTCCACCTCCGGGTCCCATACTGCTGCAGCATATTCTAACATTGGCCGTACCATTGTGCCATATACCTTCTCCTCACAGCTGACTCCATTCAGCACCCTTCCCAGCATACTCAGAGCCCTTCTTCCCTTTGCAACCACCCTCTCTACCTGTTTTTTCCACCTGAGATCTCCCTGCAGTACAATCCCTTGATACTTATATTCTGCTGCTTCTTCTATATCTTGTCCCTCCCATCTGTACATGTCCCTGCTTATAATCTTCTTCTTTGTGAACCTCACTACCTTAGTTTTACTTACATTTATCTACATTTTATTTTTTCTGGTCCACAACGATATCTTATCAACGTCCACCAGCAAATTTCCGCCCACCTCTCCCACCCCAGCATATACAACAACAAATATGCATATTAAGTAGAACCACGTATTTAGTTTATTTCAGAAATGTACAAAAGGTGGTAAATTTTGTATGCACCCATTTTATTATCAATCCATTCTCTTAATCTCTATTAAGAAATGGAATCAGCATCTTGGTTATTTCTACTAATTAAAATTCAGAGCCTTAATGTAATTATTAATTTTGGATCATAATCTCTTACAGGCAAATGATAATTTTTCTTCTTTTTCCTGTAATAAATCCTTGAATGTTAATTTTATGTAGGTGCTTTGTTTTGTAGTGTACGTTGAAGTAGTTAGTTTTCTTGATAATTTATGAAAGTGTTCTGTACCACAAGTATTCTAATACAAAAGGTATGATAAAATGTTTTGTGAGTCTTTTAATATGTTGCAGTGGTGTGTGTATGTTTAATGGATACATAATTATTTGATATAAAAGACAAGGGTCACACTCTATGAGGGTAGTCATACTAACTCACTGACTGAGTCTTTGTTTAAAATAATTATTAATATCTATATTTTGCTTCATTCTAAAGTTTCTTTAGTATTTTCACACACCTGTATTCCTAGCAGAAATTCCAGCTTCGTGTGGCATCATTTCACATCCACTCTGTTCCTAGTGCCTGAATGTCTAGTGTCAACTGATATGTGAGTGGTATTTTACCGTTAACCCTACAGCTCTTTAGTCCTCTGCCACACACACAACATTTTACTGAGCAAAATTAAATCAAAATTAAATTCCTAATTTTCCACATAGTATTTAAATGGGAATGCAATTCTCCCTGCTGAGTAGAGAATATATAAATCTTACAGAGATTGGCGCCCATTCATGGTGCACGAAAACATACATCATTGCATTACAACCTCAGATCAGATTTAAAGCCGCCTATGACAATACTGCCTCAGTTAGAGCCTACCACTCCAACACCACGTCTTGCAAGTTTATCTGTCGTTCGGACACAGTTGTTATTCACAGTTTGTATTGTAGTTTTTGCAGTATGTCAACAAAGCGTAAAAAGACAGTTTTAACTATCGTGGAAAAGATAGAAATAATAAAAAAATTTGGGCATGGTGTGTTATAAACAAAAACATCAATTCTGATGCCAAACAAAAGAAAATTGAAGACATTTTCAAGAAAGACATGGTTTAACTTTTCTTACATTTTTAATATAAATTTAATATCAAGTTTTTAAATGTTTACAAAAGAACTAAACAATTCAGAATTTTCCAAATTGTAAGTTGGTAGAATTTACATATGCTCCTAGTAATTACAGATGTATATAAATCTGAGACATTTCAGCCCAGCCTATTGAGACTGAATGAGCAAGCAACCTACACTTATTGATAGAGGTGCGCTTACGTTTTTTTTGTAAAATTCATTATGGTGGTCACTAACTTTGAAATTAATGAATTTAGACTTTTTATAAAATGTGTTATCCTTAATTTATCAAAAGTTAATGTTAGGTCCTGCATTTTTATTGCAAGAGTAATTATTTTAACGGGGATTGTACTGTCACACTGCCAGGTTGCCTTGTTTAAAGTCCTGTTATAGTCTTTATTGCATTGCATCTGCAATCTGAAGGATGGGTATGAGTGACGCACATTGAGAAAGTGACACACATAACTACGCACTGCTTATATATCACTCCGTGCTGCCAGCTGTGTATACTCGATGCTCCGTGAATTACACTATACTCAGTGCAACGTGTGTGTGTGTGTGTGTGTGTGTGTATATATATATATATATATATATATATATATATATATATATATATATAAATCAGTTAAAGTATAATGTACTTTAAATCCTGCACATACAGTGCGTGATTTGTGTTTGCTTTGAAATGTATAATAGGTACTGTGTTCTATAATAATTTTTGGAGCTAATATAACTGTTGCAACAATAGTAAAAATGTGTAAATTCATTTATCCGTGCATTATAATACAAAATCCCTTATTTGTGTTTTCTCTGGCCCCAATTAACATAAGAGTTTACTGTAAATAGATTTGGAAGAAAAGTCACTGGAAGCCAGTTTGCTGGCCATGCAAACATAATGAAAGAGAAGCAATATGATATGATAGGCAATACCCTATCAGTGTAGGCCCACAAAGGAATAATCAGAAATTTTAAAGTTCTACTGTAAATTTAAATTAGAAAACTGTGGTAATTTAATTTTTGAGCAATATTTATAGAAATTAGTCTGTGCAATATATTCAGTTTGTTAAAACAAACAACTTTTAAATATAAAATTTTAGCATATGTAGATACAAGAGCACAGTGTATAAAGTGAAGCAGCAAGGTGAAGTGCGGCGTGGTCTGTTCTTGCAAATGGCTTAGAGAAGAAGGAAAGACATGTTTGGTGCAACGTGCATGCTAGAAAAGTATTTTGGTGCCTGTCAGAGGAGATGGGGACATTGGAGTGTTAGAGATGGCCAGGCCAGGCCTTAGAGGGGCATATTAATTAATTCTACAAGAATGGTGTAATGGTACAGAAATTTTTTTCTCATTGCAATTTTTTCTTCAATGTGTGTGTGTGTGTGTGTCTTTTTTTTGTGTCGTTCTCCCTTGATTTCTCCAGTTGAACTTGAGGCAGAGATTTTGGTTTGAGGAGATGTACATTTACTGGTAACCACATAGCCATGGTGCTGCTGTTTGTTCCCTGCAGTACATTCTCACCTATATGTTGGCTTGAGATAATAGCCTACATTTTGAAAACACTCAAAATTATTAGTTGGCCAGAGTAACCCTTTTTTTGGTTCATGGCCTATCCTTGAACCATTGACAATACTCACAATAACTGTATTTATTTTAAGAACTGTCCTGAGGTATTACAAGGACTAGCCGTGGTGTGAAGAAGAGGAAAGGGAGGCTATCCAGAATACCTGTGTGCAACTGCACAAGGCATTGTAGGTGGCAGCAGTTGCAGCCTCACAGTAGGCAGTAAGAAGCCGAAACAAAGAACAGGTTAGGGGTGGATGTCGGAAGGTTAGGCTGAATTGCAATAATGTAAGTAGATGAGTTTTCATTGTATTGCAAACTATGCCAAGATGGTACAGTAGCTTGTAATCGTTGTGTCTTAATTTATAAATTCATCCAACCCATCTATAAAATAATGTAATTCCTTACATATAAATAAGTATGCACAACATTAACTTATTGTCGCTCTGTTTTTAATAAGTTCATTAAAAAATGCCATAATCACTATTGACTTTAAATACATTGTTTAGGTTCCACAAACAAAATATCAGAAAGCAGTGCCTGCACAGCATTCCTGCTCCACTTCACCCAGCTGGTGTGTGTGTGTATTCATGGAATCAAATAAACCTAGTTGTGATACCACAATCTACTGTTTAAATCTGACAGTCTGATTATACAAAATTTTGTTGAGTGGTGAAAGATACAGGTACCTCGGAATAAACCTGTGAATATGCAATTGTTGAACAGTGGAGAATAGTGGAGAATTCTCAATTATTGTGCTTATAGCCTTAAGATTTAAACATTATAACATGACTTCACTTGTTCAAAATTCCACATACAAAATATTCAGCATTTTGAGAATGCTACAATTATAAGCTGTCAAACAATTGGTTGGCTTATAGTCAAGAATATCCTAGGACTCCTAACAAACATGGGTATATTATGATACGTATATATTTGAGAGAGTTGTGCCATTACACAAGTTACGTTTATATCCAGTACGGTTAGGGTGCTTAAAAAATGGGTAGGGAGCTTAAAAAATGGGTAGGGAGCTTGAAAGAATGATCAAACAGGCAAAGAATGTATTTCTGGGGAACATGGTGGAAGAAGGAAAAGACAAGGAATAGGGGAAATTGTTTAGATACGTTAGGCGGTTAAGGGGAGGAGAGGAAGGGATCCCTCTAACAGGAAGGGATGGTATGCAACAAATGACCAAGAAAAATCGGAGATGCTGCAAGGACAGTACTTGTCAGTGTTTGAGGCAAAGGAGGGTTGGAATAGGGGACAAACAGGGTTCGGGGGGTGTATAGTGAGTTTAAGATGAGGGAGTGGGGGATAGAAAAGGTAATTAGGGGTTTGGAGAGCAGTAAGGCAGGGGGACCAGATGGGATAGGAAAAGCAGCACTAAAGTTTGGTGACAAGGAGTTGGCGAAATATTTAGAAGTGCTGTTTAAAACGTCCTTAGGAGAGGGTAAGTTACCACAAGATTGGAAGGATGCTATGGTGGTACATATACACAAGCAGGGAGAGAATAGGGGGAGGCATGGCAGCTACAGACCGGTGAGTCTCACATCAAGTACAGGAAAAGTAATGGAGAGGCTGGTGGTGCAGTATGTGGTGAGGGTAATGAACAATAGGAATTGGTCGGAGGAGTCCCAGCATGGTTTCAGGAGGGGTTACTCATGCGAGACTCAGCTGGCTGGGTTATTAGAGGATCTGGTGCAGGTAGTTGATGACGGGAAGCAGGTGGATGCCTGCTTCATAGATTTTGAGAAGGCATTCAATAAGGTGCCCCATGGAACATTGATGAGGAAAGTGGAGGCGCTGATACCAGACAGGAGGGTAGTGGAATGGATAGGGGACTTCCTCAGGGGGCGAAGGCAGAGGGTGAAAGTGGGGGAGGCAATATCTGAGGAAGAGGAGGTTACGTCAGGGGTACCACAGGGAAGCGCGCTGGGTCCTTTGTTAATTACCATAATGGTAAATGACATGGGTTTGGGGATTAGAGGAAAAATCAGATTGTTTGCAGATGATTGTGTTGTATATGCTGAGGTGGGAGATGGGGGCGGAAATTTGCAGGCGGACATTGATAAGATATCGTTGTGGACCAGAAAAAATAAAATGAAGATAAATGTAAGAAAAACTAAGGTAGTGAGGTTCACAAGGAAGAAGATAAGCAGGGACATGTACAGATGGGAGGGACAAGAGATAGAAGAAGCAGCAGAATATAAGTATCTAGGGATTGTACTGCAGGGAGACCTCAGGTGGAAAAAACATGTAGAGAGGGTGGTAGCAAAGGGAAGAAGGGCTCTGGGTATGCTGGGAAGGGTGCTGAATGGAGTCAGATGCGAGGCGAAGGAGAAGGCATATGGCACAATGGTACGGCCAATGTTAGAATATGCTGCAGCAGTATGGGACGTGGAGGTGGAGGTGCGAGAACTGGAAAAGATGCAGAGAATGGCAGCAAGATGGATGAATGGTAGGTGGAGAAGGCAAGGGCAAAATGATGAGGGAGAAGGGAACTATAGGCCATCAGCGATGAAAGAAATGGGGCGGAGCTCATTGAAGGATAGGAGGAAAGTTGAACGGTTAGTCAGAATGTACAGGATGGTGAATGAAGAGGGAGGATGGGGAGGGCTGCACTGAAAGCTAAGTAAGGGGGTGTTTAGGGGAAGGAGGAAACAACAGTGAGAAGCTTCAGAGGGTGTGGAGGAGAATGGCGCGGGGTAGGCAGTCCATGCTTGTGAGGTCTGTGAGGGAGTGGAATGTGTTGAGGGAGGAATTGATATGTGAGAGGGGTTGGTAAATTCAGGAAGGGAGTGGAAAAGGTGTTGGTTGGGTGAAGGAGAGTTGAGAGAGCTCGCCACCGGACGGTAGCCTAATTGCGAGTGTATGTATGTGTATGTGTATAAAACTTTCTAGTGCTAAATTGGAATTGAAATGCCTGTTCTCTTACCATAAGACCTTTGTTTATTTAATATAACACTACCATCCTATATCCAGCACATGTTGAACACTTCATGGCTGGCAGCATTTCGTCTGAGAGGAGAGGCAAATTAACTAATAAAAAAAAAGAAAAAAGCTGTGTTAAATTTTAACAGATTACTACATAATTTATAAGATTGACTGATGTTAAGAAGGAAACATTCCAGATGTATAAAAACTGTATATTTTGCTTTTCCAAGGATTACCTTGTTAAAATATACTGGGAACATTGTAATCCATGCTATGGAAATAGCATTAAAAAAATATATATATATCGTACAACGCAATCCAAGGCTTTGTTTACGTATACTGCCAAGGTATTATACTCATCACTACAATGCTGTAGTGCAGTAGCCAATAGTGAGTAGAATGTTTTTTCGCTTATTACTGCCATTAAAATTTAAAAGGTTAATTGGCATTGGTTCATTGATATAATACGTTTTACAATTATTTTCTGGGTATTGTCAAAAGTGATTTAGCAAGTGTGGTTCCCATTTATTTGCTCCTTTAACATGTTAAATCTAATGATTGTGCGTAAATATGGGTGCTTGTGGAGTTTATGCTCATTACAATACAAAGTAAACATTCCCTATACGCAAGTGTATCCACCACTTACAAGGGTAAGTTAACATAACTGATGTTCTGTCAATCACTTCAAGGGGCTGTACATAGTCAAGTTTTAGTATGGAACTTGTATTCTGTGTAGTGAATTGTTGTGTGTCATTTTACATGTTAGTGTAGGAATTGAATGGCCTAATCACGGCTGGCAATTAGCTGTGATAAATGCAGTAGCCCTAATTGAACAAAACCTAACTACATAATAGGTTTTTAACTGTGTGTTTAATTACAGTTATCCTGTGTAAATGACAATCGTCTTACCTCATTTAGCATGGTAAAGCAACCCAATTGACATAATACATTTTACAAACATTTTACGTGTTTCACCCCACAATTTCCTGATCTTCAAAGCCCTCTCATGTTTTGTAGTGTGCACTACAAAACCCTTAAATTTGTGTTCAGTGTGATCAGTAATGCCAAATATTATCTTCTAAGAAACTACCCAGTGTAATCAATGATAGGTTTTTTTTTTCGAGACTAATTTTTAACTAAGGTAGAAATTTCAACAGCTGTAACTTAACTCATAAATTGTTAGCCTACTCTAAATGGGTGACTTTTCAAGTCTAATATTTAAGCCCATCTGTTTATGTGTATTTTGAAATACCAAAAATAATAGCCTATTTTAACTTTTAAATGTTCCAGCCACTAAACCTCCATATTCTACAGAATGCCCCATTAGAATATGGGAGTTGGGATAAGGGAGATGCACAAATGTGTTCATCGACGTATCGGTGACATCCACACTCTCAGACATCACACACACAGCTGGTTCCAAATTGCGCTAAGCTAAAATCACAGTCATAGCTTAGTTATGGGTAGTACTCTACACATGTTCAAAAAGAATCACAATTATAGCACTACCAGAATAACTGTTAGGGCAAGAAATATATTTTTGTTTTAGTAACCTATTATTTCATTGTAACAGCAATTGTATGTGCGCCAAATACAGTAGCTACACTTTGTCAAACATACTTATCTATATATTTATAAATACGTATTAGGTATGCAAATTATTTTCATTTCTATAATAGTTACAATTATTCACCTACAGCTTTTGGAGACACAGGAACATACTATAACCTCGTTCAAATGCTGAAACAACTCTATGGTATGTCGTCAATGTGCAAGAGTGCATGAGTGAGCACACACAACTTCATGCTATACATATCTGCGCTCTCGCCGATGAATTGCGACTACCAGAGAACATTCTATGGGACATCATTACACTGTGTTCCTGAGAGTGAGTGTACGAGAGGGCACTCTCTGAGCCAAATGACATGAGGCCTAGGGCTTGAGATAGGAAAATGACTTGTCTTGGCTGAAGGGTGCCTCTGAGGCCTTACCACGAATTTGTATAGCAACTGTGAACATAAAAAGGGATGCACTTTTCCACAGGTACGAAGCCAGGTAAGGCTTGTGGATTTAAACACAGCCATGGTATCGCATTGGTTTTTGAATAAACGTCAAAACATTTTCAAGAAATATTATGTTCGTGTTCATAATACCTCCTTACCATAACATTACCAGCATTCTGGTTCTGTTTCTTGTTCTTAATTTTCCCTCTTCCGCCACTATTATACGCCACTCCTCGACCCAGCATGTCGTTAAATGGAGAAGGGACAGGCGGGAGGGAAGGCATGAACGGAGGTTGTGGAAAATGGGGTGGAGGAAACATGGGGAAGAATTTTGGAGGTTGGGGTTCTCCAGCCTGGGCGGGATGCATGGGAGGTGGTACAAATCCCGGAGGTCGGGGTCTTCCAGCCTGGGCGGGATGCATGGGACGTGGTACAAATCCCGGGGGTCGGGGTCTTCCAGCCTGGACGGGGTGCAAGGAAGGTGGTACAAATCCCGGGGGTCGGGGTCCTCCAGCCTGGGCGGGAAGCAAGGGAGGTGGTACAAATCCCGGAGGTCGGGGTCCTCCAGCCTGGGCGGGATACATAGGAGGTAGTACAAATGCCGGAGGTCGGGATTCTCCAGACTGGGTGGGATGCATGGGAGATGGTACAAATCCCGGAGGTCGGGGTCCTCCAGCCTGGGCGGGATACAAGGGAGATGGTACAAATCCCCAAGATCGGGGTCCTCCAGCATGGGCGGGATGCAAGGAAGGTGGTACAAATCCCGGATGACGCGTCGCCGGTAGCCGCAGCACCGGTGGCGGCAGTGACATGCCGGCCGGAGGCAGTGGAAATCTTGGCCAAATTCCACGGGGTCCTAGCGAATGCTTCATCGGATGACCAAGTCCGGCGGGTTTAACGAATCCTTTCGCAACACCCATTCCTCTACCACGAAATCGCGGAAGGCCCATTGTATGACTATTCACTACTACTCGATTCACGATCAAAACATAAACAATTTCAAGAACCGGAAATTCTAATTACTACTACCTCTACCATATAATCTTTTTCCGGAAACAGATGTGAGTAGTTATAGGTATATATTAATTATAATGTTTATAATTCTTTTCAAAAATGAAATGAAATCAAAATGTTTTACAAATTTTTACTCTGATCTATTTATTTGTTTTTGTTATCAACTGCAAGAAGTTGACAGCGGATTTATTCACTAGGGCCGCGTTCCGTTTCCCACAATTATACGACCAAATGCATAGCCGCCAGTTGTAGTTCCGTTACTCCATGCATTTAATTCTGGGCTGAGAAACGGAAAAACATCCATGCTCTATTTTCGGCGCGTAAATTGAGCGTTTCGTTTACAACTGACAAGTCATTTACATATACGGCGATGCGAAACCCGTGAACCTGTCGTACGATTTCACGGGATAACATGTTTATAATTTTCATATGTAAATGAGGCATAATAAAATTTATAGAATATTAAATATTTAACAGTCATCACGAGAACAGGTTAACATATCACAGGTTGGCATTCTAACCTGCTTTATTTTCGCCTAGTTATTTTTGCTTGGGTTCTGTTAATTTTATTTCCTTTTGACAAGCATAAGGGGGTCTTTAGATTAATTTCTTTCATGAGACGGGTTTGTTTTGATGTTTTGATGAAGCAGTAGAAAATTCTGCTCGTAATTAAATAACATTCAAATTATTGTAACTTCGAAAATTTTAACTTTAGTTAAAAAACAAAACGTGATATACATCGTGATCGTATTCGTACAGATGCCACAATACACACACTTAAAGATGCATGTGCACATTTACTTCGGCAC
Source organism: Dryococelus australis (assembly GCA_029891345.1). NCBI lineage: Eukaryota > Metazoa > Arthropoda > Insecta > Phasmatodea > Phasmatidae > Dryococelus > Dryococelus australis. The sequence goes on along the minus strand of CM056995.1, from coordinate 96,742,237 downwards.
AAGTTAACCTAATACTCGCAGAATTCACGATGTAGGCAAAGAAACAAATATTATTTAAACACTACAAAAGGGTTGAAAGTGCGACTTTTTTACGCTATGTCCATTTAAATAATTTTAGTAAAGTTTATAAAATTATTATTTACAAAACTTGCAAAATTACTGTTAAATTCCCGACCTCTTTAAAAACATGTTTTCCTATGGAAATCATTTCAAGTTTACTTCACCAAAACACATTTGTTCGTCATTAGCATAGTGTAATTTAGTTGCAGAATCATTCAGTACAGTAAACACTGCACACGTATCCTAAAACCAATAAATTTTCCCTTGGTCGCTGTCGATGCTTACCTCCAAATACGCACATTTCTGGCATTTTCCCGCCACTGTGACATCAGTGCATGTAACATTTGTGCTTTTTCCTCCTGCAGGTTATGTGTAAGGTTGGCCGGAAGTAGAATGACACAGTAGGTGCAACGTTGCGCCTGTGCGAAAGGATCGGAACTACTTCGCTGCATATATTTCGCACTGCGCAGGTAATGGAAAATGGCCTAGGTTATTAGCATGCAATGTAAAGACCATTTCATAAGATCGAATGTTTCTTAAAAGAACAATCAATATTATTGAATTCAATTCATTAAAACGACACATTAACCATAGTTTCGGTATAATGGCTTCGGAAAGCAGAATTTTTGTACATTACCTCCATGATGTACGGTATAATCGCTACCAAAATAAGGTTCGAAGTAACTTGAAACCGAGATTTGTAACTCAAATCTCGCATCGAATCATAGGTTTTGGGATCTATATAACCAAAGACACTTTAGGTTTCCATTATAAATACGGTATGAGGTGTATGTCTATCTGTATGTCGAAGAGTAAAGAGAATGTTTGATATTGTGTCTAAATGCCGAGTGATTATATCATTTTGCTGTAGCAACAAAAATAACTAATTCACAAGTAAAATGTTGCATCTTAAAAAAAGTCACGAACTAACACATTTTAAGTATGTTTTATCAAACAATGTATGCAAATGCAGTGGGCCGTGTAACCCCCTTCCACTAATTGAACATACCAAACCCCATTTAAAAGATTGTTTGCCTAATGCACCACATATATCTAACCACAGCCAACATACTTGCTCTATCAGCATGCACAACTAACACACCAGTGCGGCTGTGCGACGAGTGAAGTGTGTGCGATGTGTACCAGAAATATAGTGCAGGCACGTACAGCCTGGTGTTGCACAGTGCACCAATGCAAATAGGGCATATCATAAAGGGCTTAACTGCAGGCACTGTTTTAATCCTAAAAATGAAGACTTGAGAGGCATACCGCAAAGTGCCCTTATTTTAAGTTATTTCCTTAAAGTGTTTATTTCGAAGTGTCTCTTTAATTATATCTCATATGTCATTCACATCATCTCACACCTTTCTGAAAGTGTTTATTTGAGCTCTCATTCATGTATGTGTGCCACATACCCCAGCCCTAAGATCATTTGTCCAGCTGCAGTTTGCACATACTGCAGAGGGGCTGCACACTCTACTTTGGATCGAGTATGCACCCAGTCGCCAGAGCGGTCAGGGGCAGAGCAAATACAAGGGCATGCTGCCGACTCAAGTGCAGCTGGGGGTTGCTATAGTAATGCAAGATGATGCGAAGGAACAATTTGGCCAGTATATTGAACTGGGACAATTTAAGGCCTAATATAAATTTTTTTTTGTTTTTCCATTTTAAGTATTTATGATTGTTTTGTTTTTATTGTTATATCATCTATTTGCAAGCTAATAAGTATTTATTTATTTCATTCTTCTACCAAGTGCTTTGTCCGTATTATTTCACCAAGGTTTTATGTTGCAATTATATTTATTTAATTTTTAAGAGGTCTATTCATTTGTTAACACATAACTAGTTTAGTTTTTGTAAGTCATGCTATAAAGTAGTCCCGTTTCGGCGGAAGTGGCAAGCTGAGGCGAAAACACATGGCCAAGCAGGAAGTCAGTCAGCATGCACCAAGTCACGGAGGTGGAGTGCATAAGTTAGGCTCTGGTGTTTCCCACGTATGCTGGGTGACCATCATCATTTTGCATTTGGACATGTAACTACAATAGACTTAAAGAATCTGGAAGGTTTTCTCAACTAGTCACCCGGTAAGACACCTCCACACCCCGGCGGATTAGCATCGCCACCGGAAGCTCCAGTTTTTAGATAAGTTTCTTATTGTCGAAAGACGCTTTTCTGTTTCACTGCACTGCTGATCCTAATAGCAGAGAATGTTTAGTGCAGAGTTCCCTCAGGGAAGGGGATGTAGATGTAAATGTAATAAACTACATTTTTTCAAGTCTGCTGTTTATTTACAATCGCGCATGCGCTTAAGAGGATGGACCCTAATAAAACAAACTCAACCACTATGTAAGTTCTATTTTCAGTGTAATCAGCCTTGTTCCAATTTGTATGGGAATGTGGGAGGCCCTGACAGCCCATGTACGGAAATGTTAGGAGCCGGGCATTTCTCCATCAACAATGGTGTATAATCGGCCTACTGGCCATCGCAAAACAAGCACCACTTATCTGGAGTAATTCTCAATGGGTAGAGGTCATTGGTCAGAGTCATCACCATTGGCAGGAGATTTGATCCAGGTGGACAGACCACAACTCCGAAATCGAGGAAGTCGACAATCACTTTGATGTCGCCTTGCCGATGTCTGGCACCACCGGGTAACCACCATCCAGACCTCACTTTCGCCACCCCTGAAAAGCAATTTCCATCATTTCCTGCATCCCACATGCATAAAATGCTAAATATTTTGCCACGTTAATTTGCAAGTGTACTGTGTTTTCAGAATTATATTTGCAAGGTGGGAGAAAGTAATCCCACATGACATACCTGCATTCCAAGCAAGTTGGTACATTACACGGAATGAGACAGTATTCACAAGGTATCACGAGTAGTTGGTCAAGTGTCGTCTCCGCATCGCGGGCTCCAGGCAGACAGCAATCTTTGTTTCCCAGTCATGTAATTTGTCAATAGTATTTAGTTCTTAGAATCTCTGATGTGTGTGCAAGTTCCTGGCCTCATAGATACATTGTCCGGTCATGCACCAGTCCAGCTCAGCAAGAATCAGGTCTTTACAGAGTGTGTTGTGTAGTGCGCCAGTACTCCGGTGCATCAGGGTAGTGCACATAGCACATGAGGATTCGTTAAATATAAAAAAAATTTGTATATTGAATGTAATGTTAACTTGTTGTCCAAAAGACTCCAGGGAAAGGTTATGGGAATATGTTTAAAGAGTTCTTTAAAAATTCCAGGGATGGGCACCAGTGCTAGAAATCACAAGACTAGGTTGGGGTCGTAATGGCCGACAATCCATGTGGCCTTCCTGGTAGTTGTTCTGCCGATAGATGTAAAAGGGGCAACCAAGTGGTTACCATGCTTGACTCCCAAGATGGCGATGATCTCTGCAAAGCAACATCCAATGGTGCCTGGACAAGTGGGGTCCTTTCAGCCTCCCCCATATGCCAATACACATGCATAAGTGTGCTGTTGTGGCCTCCCAATACCATTATTATTTACATTGTCACTTTAGGTTAAGGTTACCATATGCAGCTGAGAAGCAGCTGAATTAAATAAACATGCCGATTAACCAGTAATGTGGTTTATTCAACTTACTTCATCTTTACAATGCACTTATAGGAACGGGTCGCTGTTAATGCCAGGCGAGCTCTTAAGCTGTGTAAAAAGGCAGTGAGTCTACATGGAGTTACGGTAATAAAATATACTGGCCAAGTACAATATGGACGGGCTGTGAGACGGCACTGACGTTGGACGAGCAACAAACAAACTGTTATGCTACATTATCAAACAGAAATTAAAGATGATTGGCAAAAATGTGAATTTCATGGAGCCACATGGCACGGTGGCCACCTCACATCGAGCCGAATTCGAGACTGACTGGGCTTGAGAACGAGGCCCTTTCATGACCTCTAACTACTGCCAACATGTCACGTGAATTGTTGTAGAATTAATAAAAATTTATAAATAAATTGGGATGATTAGCCGTGAGACTGATGAGGTGGAAACATAAAAATATTCTTCTAGAACAAGTAACTACTTACTGGTAAAATATTAACATCAAACAAAACTCTGTATGGCCACTCTACACACACCGTAAACTAACACCACAATTGGGGGGGGTTGTATTTAAGCAATTTTGTAAGTGTTGGACCTCTTCCCTGTCTCAACTAGTAGTTTTGTACCACGTAATATTATTACAAGGAGTGGGAAGTAGGGAGGTGTGAGCTACCCGGCAACTACACTAAATGTTACAAGGAGAGAGAGGGGGTAGGGAATGGGTGAGGTAGGCTGAGGGAAGAATAAAATTTAGACTTACAAAAAAAAATTAGACAAATTAGACAACACATAAAGCTATCCTGCAAAGCCTCCAACATGTGTTGTAACTTTTACTTAGCAGAGCCAGCACGATACACTGAAGCCTAACCAGCTACTTTAATATGAAAAAAAGGCACAGTTAAACCAAAAGGGGCAGGGAGTAGGGAAACGAAAAATGAGTGGAGGATTAAGGGAAAGAAGGGGGTTTACTCGGAAAACAACAGAGAAGAAAACCGCGAATGCTTCATGGGTCAGAGACCATGTATCAAGGAAAAACTACTAAAAACAATTTATCCGTTAATATGCACCCAGTGCCTAAATACTCCTAATTTTATCTGATGAGTTCTAGACATTAAAAAAAAGAGGAGTTTGGTTATCCTCATCAACCGACAAGAAGGAAGAACTATGATATATATATATTATATATATATATTATATATATATATATATATATATATATATATATATATATATATATATATATAATAACACAAGTAAATTAACAGGATATCAAATAATATTCAATAACAGAAACAATACAAACATTTTACAGGATATGAATCAAAATTTAGTTCTCTTCAGCTACCACGTATGTAGGTATAAACAAACACCATTCATGAAACACATTTGCTTACATTAATTAAATTATTATGAGCAAAAAAAAGAATGCCTTTCACACCGGTATAATAAAAGGGATCTGCGCATCGGAAATTTTAAATTTACTTCCAATTACCTAATGTAGTAGCACTCTACACTTTGCACCCTAGGACTTAAAAGAGAGAAACTCAGGATCATTAAAGTTACTTTATTTACGGGTGTTTATAAATTGATTCAGTTTATTAATAGATTGGCCAGGAAAAAACAGAGTTTCAAGATTTAATTTAAACAGAAAGTTAAAGAAAAGGGCAAATGACTTAAAAATGTATAAAAGATAATATGTTAGAATTTAGTTTTAGGGAGGAACCAATCAAAAGAAAATATCAGGCAATGCAACAAGTACTTCGGTTTCTGTCAGTACAGTAGAGCCTATAGGACTCCACCACCTACGAACCCAACAATCTTCGGAGCCATATATTACACCATGAACTACTGATATCCATACCCTTACAAACGAAAATGATACTGTTTAAAAAAAAAGGTAGGTTCCCAAATCCCTATTAAATTAATCAAAGCTAGGGAAACATAATCCTGAGGGCCTCTCGGCCAAAACTGATGTAGAGTATATATTTACCTATGAAATTGCTGCCCTGGTCTCCTAACACCACCAACGCACCTCGGATATGGCACACTACATCGTCTCCAACTGAAGCTCTTGTTTACTAAGGTCCAACTATTTCAAGGCAGAGTCGGAGCGTTTCTTCCAGTTAAATAGGGATGAAAGTCCCGACCAGGCACAAAAATAATCATTTCCAAAGAAGAATCATCATTATTTTAATATCGCAACCTCCTTCGGGGCGACCCACCTGCTCCACAACCAGCCGCTCACAACAGGTGTCCACTATCGTCTCTCTCTCACACACTCACGATACCCTGACCTCCATATCTAATGCCAGTAAACACCAGCTTCTTCGCTGACGCCATGAGAGAGGCCGACGTTATGGCAGACTAATCAGAGCCCATCACCGCCGGAAACGATACTTCTAAACCTTGCAGCTAACACCCTGTTTCCGCGTACAGTTCCTTACTGTCTCTTGTCATAATAATAATCGTGCCTTTAGTATGGGAATAGACGACACAGCTTTCAGCTCGCAGCTCCGTCCAATGCTTCGAACAAGCATTGCTGAAGGGGAAATTATAACTAGCACCTGGTTGGGTAAATACGCCCAGCTGCCACCGCTTCAGAGGAATCCTGCTAATCTATGAGGTGACAAAATGCTTTCAAGATTAAAAATAACAAGTGGCCTCAGTTCCTTGAGAAGTCAGCAGTAAAAAAAGTAACAATCCATTATTCTTACAAAACCTAAAAATAACATGGTAAAATAACTGATTCCTAATTCAATCACACAATAGCTTAAATTATTTAACAGTAAATAAAAAGGAAACACAAACGAAACAAATATAATTGGCAAATAAATAACCATCAGTAGGATTCAAAAAGTAAAATTATTCAAAATAAATTAAAGGAAGAATTCTAAAAGAGCGACTGTCAGTTAACTTTCCCACCAAAACTTCTGCATCTAGCTTAAGGTCACGACTGTTGAAACTGACTTCCCAAAAATACATTTTGAAATGTAAAAAATCAGTCAAGTATCTATTACCACTTACCTCATTAAAGAAGAAAAAGAAAACACGCATTTCTTTACATACAAAAGGCACAAGTAATAAGAAGGGCCTAACCAATCCAAAAACAGCCTAATTTCCTAACCTAACATCCAAGGATGGAATAGCCATAAGAAAAATACTACAGAAAAAACAATTAAGAGTCAGCCTATTGCATCTTAACAGAAAAAGAAAAAGGGGTAGGAAACTTCCTGCTGGCATAAAATCTAAGGCCTCCGAACAAAAAAGAGGTAGCCAGCAGAAATACCACAACAGATATCACACTTAACAAGAAAGCTTAGTTTAACTCAAAATCATAAAAGAAACATTTTTCCCTAAAATTAACACCATAATAATATCAATAACAAATCACCTTACAGCCATTTATTGCCCTCAAAACATGAACAACTGATGGTGTTGTGGTTGGACCACAACATATGGATAGAAAAAATAATAATGATGTGAATATTACTAGGAAAGGTGCCAGCTCCCAATGTGTTCAGCACGAGACTGCAGGCGGGGTCATGCAGCCGATGACCAGAGTGGCTTATTCTCCAATGCTCTGCAATCTGTGGAGACTGAATCCTAGTGATGCTTCAGATTCCAAGTTATTAAATGTCCATTATCCCTGGTCTAGTAGGGGCTGTCAGCCTCCCCTAAGATGTCACTCGCTCCCAGAGGATTGTTATGGCCATCTTACACCCTTTCATTATGTTACTAAAAATATCGGTGAGATGGGACGTGAAGTGTACCCTGAAATAAAATTTGATAAAGTTCCTTTCACCACACATTTTATTTCCTGAACCCTCATGTGAGGCCATACATACACTCTCTCCGTTGGCGTGGGAGAGCACATAAGCTGATAAAATGGCACAAAGCCGACATGAAAAATTAAGTGAGAACTTAAGGTCCGGCCATGTACAAAACAGATGGGACTGTAGTGCTGAGCACTTTCCGGGTGATGATAATAATTATGTTAATGTTCCAGACTAAATAAAGTTACTACTGAAATTTCATGATTGGTATACAAAAACGATGATGGACCCGGGGAGGCAGTGACGGACGTCTACACTATTCGAGTACTGCTAGACTACTGAATATGGCCGTGCGGGATGGCAGGCGCCAAACGTGGCCATTCCCAAATGACCCGATAAAAAAATTGAGAATGGATTTACATGTAACGTGAAATGAATGGTGAGTTCAAATTATTACTATCACACATTAAATACTGTAATACACATGTACAAGACAAAATAAAAATTCCTGATATTAAAATCCAAATTTCAGAACCATATGATCTGTGGTGTCCTGGTTGTCCTGTAGGCAGTCACATTTAACCTCAACTGCACTATTTTTGTGCGAGTGCTTGTGGCTCTTATTTATTCTGTATTGTCCCACATTCACTCTTGGCTGTAATTCATTTGCATTACTTTCTTTAAACTCTTTCAGTTTGATTCAAAAACACCTAAATTGCAAATTGATATGAAATTTGAAAAATGTTCAAGTTTCGGACGGACATGTCAGCTGTCGCGCAGTCATAGTTGGCCACAGTGATTTGGCCTGCTAGCCCACTGGAGGTTATGTTTACTTACATGCTTACAAAACACTAGGCAAGGATACAATTGAACTCAGATCTCTAATACTAATATAAACACTGGATGATTTTGAAAATATATATGGGCTATATGCGGCATGTGATGCCAATGTAAACAATGCTGTTACGTTGATTTCTGTTTACCTTGTAAACATCAACAAAATACATAGGCACAAAAATATATATAGTACTCTTAATTAGTAGATGTAAAAGGCGGGTTTTGGAACAACTCAATTTTTCATCCAAAACTTGATTTTGAAGCAAGAAGGAGCAAAAAAAACTTTCATTTTTCAATTTACCCAAAATAGTCATGCAGGATTTGACACGAGGTAAAATAAGCAAAATTATGCAAAACTGAAGCTAATTTAAGCTGAAAATTAAATGAAATATTAAATAATATTTTTTTAATAATTTATAAATTTTATTGAACAAAAGTAAAACACAGATAAGACTTTTTAAAGTCTAAAAATAAAGAAAAATCTGAAGTATAGCCATTACTCTGAATCCATAGTCCCAGCCATCGCAGCAATACAAATTCTTTATCAATGGAAGTTGCTGTTTTAATAATTTCATATTTAATAACCCAATCTTATAAAAGTTATATAATTGTTTCCATTTTTGTTTTATTTATAAAGAAAAGAAATTTATTAAGAGAAAGAAAAAAATTACCGGAATTGTTAAAATAATGTTTTTATTCAATCAAACAATTTAACAATACATATAATTTTTTTATATCGAAGTATTTTCTTGTTTCTGTAAAATTGTATACCTCCTCCAGTTAATTAAATTAAAAATTGAAAATTTCCAGTAATTCTTTTTTTTTTTTGTAATCATAAGTTAAATTTCGTTGGCTAGTTAAAACAACATTACATTTTGTACCATCTTCAACATTTATATTAAATTCCACACAAATTTTCATATTTGTTTTTTCTTTAACTACAGTTGTTTTTCCATATGAACAATCAATGATATACAATGGTCTTAAACCCCAAAATTAATAATAACTGGTTTTATTATCAAAGTTTAGAACCAGTTTATAATAAAGTTAGTTATTTCTACATACAGTATGTAGTTTTTTTCTTTTAATTTTTTAAATTGTTATAAGAAAGATACGCTTCATCACAAATAATTATTAACAATATCTAGATTCCAATTGTCTTCTGGAAAAATTTCATTTCTCCCATTTTTAAGATTAATATTTTTCACATAAGAGTGATCAAACACAGAAGTTGAACAGTTTGGTCAGCACAATTTTTTATATATTTTGAAAGCCCACAATTACAAAATCGGGCATGTCAAATTGTAAATTATTAAACTGATATCTTATATCAAAGATAAAAACAGTTGTATTCTTTGGGAACTTCCTTTTCTAAGAATTGCCGATTATCAAAACAAATAAACATTTTTTAACATTTTAAAAATATTTTTCCTTTACTTGCAATTGCTGTGTTAGACTCATATTCAACAATTGGCCACAAAATTTCTAACTTTTGAATCTCATCAAGTGTATCATTTGCTTTTTTATTTTTATAAACAAATAAACAATTATTATCTGATGAATTACGAAAAATAGTGATTTTATAGCCACCTTTCCAAAAAATTTCATTATTATCGTTGATAAAGCCAAACAGATATCTGAGATGATAGATTATATCATTTAGTTTATCACTAAGAGTGGCCTTTTCTCGATTATAATTATCAACAGAAGACAATTCTAAATAATTTTGTTCACCTGGCGATCTTAACAGAGTATTTATTATTGTTGAAGTTATTCCCGGATTATCAACAGCTTCAATAATCTGTTCATATTTTGAAATTTCTGTTCTAGAAAACTGAAAAGGATAAAAATTAGAACAAACATCAATATTATCTCATTTTTCATATTTTTCATTATTTTTTTCTTTATCTTTTTTTAGTAAATTTATTGCTCATTTACAAAAAAAAACATAATTAAAAAAAAATACAATGCCAATTGGTATATCAAACTCAATTCTATTATTGTAACTCCTATTTAAGGTTTATATATATATATATATATATTTAAATTTATATTTTTATATGTATATAAATCAAAGAATCAAATTATATTTCTGGAGTGAAATCACTGATTGAAAAATATAAAAACTACAAAAAGCACCATGAAGTGGAATGTGAAAGAAATAAGAAAAAATAACTGTCATTGATCGATGAATTACAAGATATTGGTAAAAAAAAAAAAAAAAGGTTGAAATAGTAAGTGAGTAAATTAAATATTAATAATCACATTAGTTCCAGTAGGAGCAAAAATTTTAGTTTATCCATCAGAAGAAACATTATTTGAAAGACAATTATTTGCAGATCCTCAAGAGAAATTGGGGATTGTACCATTGAAATATTTGTCACCAATAGCAGGTGTTTCGACTATAAATCTTGGAAAAGAAATTTCAAAAAGAATAAATGTTATTGATACTCAATATAGTTTAAGTGGATATGGACATAATTTTTAAATTGGGGATACAAAAGTAAAAATAGACAATGATAAAATATCTGTTGAAATTATAGAATATGCATTAACTGAAGAAGTTCCTAGTTTGTTAAAAAAATAAAAATAATAAGATCTTGACGATAATTTCACTGATACTGACTATTAAAACTATCAGAAAGTTGTTTTAGATAGCAATGATGCATTCCAAGAACATAATCCAAGAAAGAAAATTAACTCAAATAGACGTTGGAAATACAAAAATATAATTAAACCAATTTATGACAAATATGTAAAAAAATTCACAGTCAAAATCAATACAAAATACACCAGAACGAATTTTTTCTCCAAGAACTCCTAAATCTGGAGAAGGTAGAAAAAATTTATAAATTTGCCAAAAGAACCTATTTGGATGGACGATATTAGACATACAATTGATAGATTATCAGTTAATCGTGGAAAAGAAAATGCTGGAAGTAAACATTTTTACAATGAAGAAGCAAATATAATGAATATGCTAAACAATAAATTTTCTGATTTTGTTAGTAATAATTCAAAAGGTATAACATATCTAATAAGAGTTTTAAATGTAATTCCGCACTCATTTGCGAATTATGGACATCATGGAAAAGGTGTGATAAACTGGGCATCAAACAATTTAAATTTTCCCGAATTGCATTTGCCAGGTAATAATTATTGTGGCCGATTTCCAAAATTAAATGAAATATTTGGAAGAGGTGACATTCGAATAAATAAATTAGATAAAGCATGCTAATATCATGATATTGCATATATAAATCATAAAGATTTAGAATCTAGGCATGAAGAAGATAAAATTTTACAAAAAGAACCAAAAGAAATTATGTTAGTTAAAAATACACCAATTGGCAAAAAAATTGCTTCTGCTGCTGTTGCTTCGATTATGTTCACAAAAAGAAAACTAGGATGGGTCATTGAAATGTTTTATTACTCAATTATATATTTTTCAACTCACAATTGAATTTAAAAAAAGCAAACCAAAACACTCTACAAATTAAACAATTCGTAAATAACAATTAAAATGTTTTATCAATCAATTATATATTTTTTCAACTCACAATTGAACTTTAAAAAAAATGAAAAAATAAAAGCTTTATGAATTAATCAATTCCTAAATAACAAATAAAATGTTTTATTGATTATATATATATATATCTTTATATATGAAGATAACAAATATAACTTTCAATATTCCCTCAGAGGAATTAAAGTAATTGGGTATAGATCAGTTTTTCACAAATGCTCAAATTGCGAGAGAAAATAAACATTTGAAAGGAGGCAAATGGTTCAAATTAACGTTATCATTGCCAATAGTCAAAAAGATGGCCAAAGAAAAATCAATAAATCATCTACATCATGGAGAAGTTATTCCACTCGTACTTACTGCGTTAGATACTCTCTGTGGTTTAGCAACAGCAACTGGTGAAATTTATGGTACTAATGATCAAGTTAATAAAAATGAAAAAGAATTTGAAGAACAAAAAAAGACATAATTCAGGGATGGAAAACAATGCTGAAAAAGGTTTAGTTGCAAATGGAGGATGGCCAAAAAAAATTTTGCTCCATTGATATCGAAAAAATACAAAAAACTATTAAATATTAAGCATTTCAGAAATGTTTATATGATTGACGAACTACCAAAAATATGCACAAAAATGTATGCGCTGTAGCTAATTTTTACATTTCAGCAAAACCAGGAACTCATTGTGTTTGCTATTTTAAAGAAAACAATGAAGTTTATAATTTTGACTAATTAGGAGATAATATTCCAACTAATGTAATTAATTATTTCAAAAATAGAAACATCTATTATAATGATGATCGAATTCAAAATATTAATTAAGTTATATGTGGACATCTATGTTTAATAGTTTTATATCTTTTTTCGAGATAATTTAAGTTTAATGATATAATTTCTATGTTATTAAACGATGGATATAATTGGGAATCCATTAATCAAATCTTTAAATAACTTTTTTCACTAATACTTATGCTTTAAATAAAATTTATGACACTAGTGCTTTTACTTAATAGGCGATATCGATTCAAAGTATAAATTCGTTTTTGCATTGATCTAAAGAAGTCATTTCATCATTATTATTTTTTAAAATATGCCAATTTCTTTAAACTTTTTGGGTACTGCATTAAAATATTTCTGAGATTCAATATATTTGAATTGATTCAAATTTTCGAACTAATAATCAATTTATTAAAAATCTTCCAACCTGTTTTATTAAGAAAATTTATCATCAAATTAGTTTTTCTTAAATTACTAATACCAACAATTATTGCACGTATATTATCAGGCAATAATTCACCATTTTTTTTAATTATTGATGTTACATCAGAAATCAAAACTCTGACACCCCAGCCAGTTTTTTTTTTTTTTCATTTATATCTTAATTTATTGTAGTAAATGGATAATAATAAAGTATTCAAGTTGAAGCTATAGTTCTATTCTAAAGAAAAAACTTCAATATGATTTCATCCATAGTGAAAAAAACAATTACATTAGGTTTCATACAAGAATTTTTACACCAAATGTAAACACATAATACAATAAAAACAATTGAAAAAATGAGTGAAGTTGTTGATAAAACCGTTGTTACCATGATTCCTAGAGGACAATGCCAGTTGAACCTTTTTCAACCAGCACCATTGAATTAACAGCAGATAGTGTGAAAATAGAATATATATTAAACTTAAGTTTGATATTAAACTTGATGATCGATCATCTAATATTCTTGGTTTTTTAAGAAATTTCATTACTGAAAAAGACAAAATTGTTGCAGGCACAAAATTACTTATTTTGATCCATTCAAAACAGTACATGTTCATTGTAACTTAGCTTATGGAATGTTTATAAAGTATAATGAGTCTAATCATTTATAAACAGATATAATTGATAGTTTTCCAGCAAAAACTTTGTTTAGTTTTAAAGATTATATTAATTATAACCCCATATACCCAAGTTTTTATCAAATAAATAATGAGCTAGTTAGACACGTTGTTTTGGAAATTAGAAATGAAAATGGTAAACTAATTGATTTTCATGGTGGCTATTTCGATATTGTTTTATAAATTAAAGAAGTTCTAAACATAATATAAAATCGTAAAACATAAAATATAATATAAAATATAATAATATATAAAATTATTAGTTTTGATATCCATGTTGTATGTATTGATTTTATTTTCCAGAACAACTGTTTTGTCATTGTGAGGACTTAATGCTATTTTAATAACTTCGAGTGTATATATTTAATGTGTTTCACTTCTTATTAAGTTTAATGTTCTATATTATATTTCCTTTTTAAACAAATAAATATTACAGTCATAAAATGTAATTCTATTGTTTACTATTAATTTTTTAACACCTTTCGATTATGTTTTCTTTGTCGTCAATTCTATATGCACATTTTCCTTGTAAACCTACAAATTCAGTCATTATTTTGCCATTACATTCATTATTTTTTTTATCCAAAGTTTCTTTTCATTACTTCATGTCATGTTATAGATATTATCTTTTGAATAATCACTTGTATCAAATTTATCTACCAGTGTTTCCATATTTTCATAAAAATCTTAAGTTTTTATGTTATAAATGTATGAATCATTTTCTTGATAACATAAATCAATGTTATAAAAATATTTCGGTTTCATTACTTTATAGTGGAAATCATACATTATTTATCTCGATATTTCTAAAATTGATGTAGCAACATAAAAAGGCTTATTAAATTTCACATTTGTTTTATTCATATGTATAGCTGCAAGATTTTCATTAAATATAGTACTTCTATTGAAATTTGGTTTTGCTATTAATTTTTCACATTTTCCTGCATCTGATACTAGTTTTAAACCAACACTCTTTATTATATTTTCCATTGTTTTACTAAATACAGAATTATCATCAGTTTATAAAGATCTTTTTCGAAATCATTTTTTTGCATTACTTCTAATTTCTGTAATCAAATCTATATACTTTTTCTGCCAATCAGATTGATTAAATTTCACTATTCTATGTATTATTGTAAGCTTCAATCCATTATTTAAGCACTGTTTCAAACTTCGATAATGTAGTACGTGATATTGAATTTTGTTAAAATATACAACTTTAATTGATTTTAATCTTTTCAATATTTCACTTGAGTTAAGCAAAAATTATATTAATTTTTGCATAATTTTGCTTGTTTTACCTTATGTCAAATCCTACATGACTGTACTGCGAAATTTGAATAATTAAGTTAATTTTTGGTGATTTTTGTTCTAAAATCGTGTATTTTCTAAATGAAAATATAGTTTGATCAAGAACCCGCCTTTAACATCTTCTTTATTATTATTACTATTCAAATACAAGGTGATTCGGTGCACACTAGTGCACAACACATGACACAAAGACACCACAACTGTCAAACATAATAAAACTCTCTTATCTACTAAATCATTATCTGTGTATATTTATACATAGCACTTACCTTAATATACTAATAAGAACTTGAAATGTTTTAAATTATAATAATAGCTGTTTAAAGAAAATAAAATAAAATATTACATCAGACACAACCTTAACACGGAACATACATAAACAGATGCATGTGGTTGCTGCGGCGCACATGTGACATTTGGATGTCAACACTGACTAAAGAAATTAAAACATCCATCAATAAAAACAACTATGCACACTATGTAGCACTGCACTGCACTTGTGAGGCTGTGATGATGTGAGCTTGATACTCATGACATTCAGTCATGTAATTCTTTTGTCATAAATGAGTAAATAATATTGTCAATTGAATACTATGTTTGTTTATCTCTTATGTGTGTTCATTTCCAAACATTCCATATGGAGGTCGCACTAGCACACAAGATGTTATGACACATGACATAATTTACACTTTAAAACAAATACAAATATAACTCTCAATGTACACAGGACCCTTCAAGTAAATAAATGATAGACTGTTTGCATCAGTACTTACATGATAGGTACATGGGAAACAATAATAATAATACTAATACACATGACATGCACTGGAATAAAATACCCCAGATGAAAACATACCTCTACAACCGAACAATGGCACGTGTGTTCGATCGCACGGGCGATATCAGGAAACACATTCGTTGACTTTGATAATAATAAATAAACATAGCACTGAAAACACAAACACTGAAGAAGTAAACAATGGCATGTGCATTGGATCGCATGCGAGATGACATAACAATGCACTCAACGACTCTAATAATAAGAATGACATTTACCATGAATAAAAATAACATAAAACACACTGAACTACACCATACCAGACACATTAGTGTACACATGTGGGCTGGTGGCTTCGGCTACAATGCCCACACATGGCACAGAGAAGGTTATATGGTGGCATGGTGAATGGACTAAAGGTTGCAGGACGCTGACCTTGTCAAGTGCTACTTCGAGGTTATGTTGTGTTTATATTGTGATTTTAGCAGGAATATGTAAATATGTTATTACACTTTGTTACTCTATATTTTCCACTATTTTCAAGCTGTGCTGAAAGCATTCGTTAAGTTCTGAAAGTAAGAGTCGGTAAAATAATATACATTTTTTTAAAGATGTAACATACATGAAATGTAATTATTTATGTTAAAATAATGATTTAAATCTGAATTTTCGTAATAATTGGTAAGCAATGTCACTGACATCATAGTTTGTTTATTTTGTGAAGGTCACGTCCCTAAGATCAGCTGATCTTGACGTGTATTGAGAGTAAACTTTGCTACAGTTGCAGCTGCCAAAAGCAATGGTTGCCAGGAGGCGCGCTAATGCTGGGTCCAGCACGACTTCGGCAAGCCTGCCCAGCTGTTTAGCAATACTCTTGGGGAAATGGTATTGAGGTCGGTTCCGCCAGTATATAAGGATGGGACAATGGTGGCTCAGGGCGCCATTTTGCTCCAGTCCACCGAATGACCTGTCGGTTCGACGTCTGACAAGAGAACAACCAGTCCCATCGTCCAGTGGTCATCACTTTTATCAGCCACCATTGAGAGAGACTCCTCGCTAATAGGACGACCTAGACTGTGTGAGGCATCGGGACAGGCGAAGGCCAATATTAAGCTCCTTAAGAGTAAGAGTTCAGTAAGATTATGCATTTAATCCTCTAGAGTAACTCAGAGTATTCATGTCACTAACTAATATGTTTGTATTAGTTTAACAACACTTGCTCAGTGGAATTTGTATTGCTTTTGCTTTGAATGAAGTAGAGTTTGTATAAACAAGTACCTTTACCCTTGTCTATGAGTATCCCCCTATTGAGTGTATGACCTCACCCCTCTGGAGGGGTCATAGCAAATGGTGGAGGTGCCTTTCGCATCCGACCTTCTCCTTAACCTTGAATTAATACTCAATGTAAAGCTTAATGTAAATTAGAAAAATATAATAAGTCAGGAATTAGTGGAGATGGTTCCATACTTTCACCTGCCAACAGGGTTGCATTCCCTTGTAAATTACAGGTGACATAATACACATGTGTAAGACACTATAGTAAACAGTAGTGACAGTGAAAATTTTCATCCAAAGTCTATGGTGTATTGCTACTCAGCATATTGCGGTGTCCCAAGAACGCGCGGGCACAATTGCCCCTTCGACCAAAACATGACTGTACATTCGCCCATTGTTCTGTAGCTTAGATTGTGCGTGTGCTTACACATTCAAACTTACTGCACATTAAATCATGGCACCGACTTTCGGGCCACTTTGCTTTTGGCAATATGCAAATTTCCACATAATGTGTGTGCAAAAGTGGAAATTAAAAATTAATATAACTTTGTGTGAGTAGAATAGATATTAAAGCTCCGCTACACAATATTACACTGACATGTGGACATAAGTAATCCAGGGAGGACTGCATCCAAATCGATACAGAAACTGGTCAAAGATGTAACACTTGATACAAGTAATGCTGAAAGAACAATACAGAACTAAATACACCAGGAGTTCTTCAATAAGAATACATAGAATTAACTTACAAAACATTTCACGCACCCAACAAAACACAGCATTATACTATTCGTTTCATGACACAAACCAAAACAAAACAACGAGTGGCTATTACAAATTAAATATTGTTATAATCTAAGGAAAGCTGATTTAATTTGATTTATTGCACCAAGAATATTAGATTATCAAAGAAAAAGGATTTTAGCAATTTACCCTTTGCATAAGTCAAAAATATATATAAACAAGATAAAACAGAATTAAAAGAAATATTTCCATTTTCTAATGAGGTATTTGAAAAGCCTAGATAAAAACAAAATAGAAAACAATTAAATAAAAAATTCCAATTCTCTAATAATATGGTGTTCTGTGCGATAAAGCATTCCCTGTTTTGGTCGATGGAAAAAATCTTGTGTCGGCTACATGGCGGAATAAGTCTGGAAAAAGAATCATCGGTAGGGAGAATGATTGTACGCTTTGCTGATGCATCATCGTAATCGGCGCAGAGGAGATCGCGGTGAAGGCTATCCTAATTTTATACAGGTATCTGTTTGTTATGGTTGTGCTTAATTTACAGGTCCAAGCGAGATTGAGTTGCAGTTGCATTTTAAATTAATGTTTGAATGGCATGTTATGTGTTTTAATTTACAGGGGCGAGTGAGACTATGTAGCAGTTTGTATTAATTTACAGATGTGAGTATGAATGACATGTGTTTGTATCATGTTAAAATTAATGTTTAATTGAGTAGCTCTTTGATTAAAATAAAAATATAATTTAATTGAGTTGCTGTTTGATGTTTAATTGAGTAGCTGTGTGATTTAATTTAAAAGAAAATTATTAACGGCTTGCTGTGTGTTTTGGTTTTAAAAATAATGTTTGATTGACATGCTGTTTGTTTTGGATTTAAAGACTATGTTTGATTGGTATGCTGTTCGTTTAGGTTAAAAAATAATGTTTGACTGACATGCTGTTTGTTTTGGTTTTAAAAAAGTTTGAATGATGAGTTGTTTGGGTAAACATTCATTCGCGATTTGGAAAAAAACCTAAAATAGTCGAGTATGTACTGATGGGTATGCCAGGCGATGACAGATGTACTTGCATCTGTTGCATTCGCAAAACATGGATATGCCAGTTTCAATTATTGAGGTAAATTAATTTTAAAAAAATTACATTCATTTGCGATCCCGAAAAGGCATAGCATGGTCATGTCTGTCATGACCGGTTTGGCCGGCGGCAGATGCATTTTCATATGTTTTTGCTTCCACGGTCTTTTGACCTACCAGTTTCGAGTATTGACTTAAAAAAACGATTGTGTATATACAAAATTTTAAAATCTATATGGTTAAATTTATTGAATGTAGAAATTTTAATTTTACACTGTTTTACCCTACCTTTTAGTGATGGCGTACATGTGAAAAAAATGAGCATTAAATTGATGAATTCATTTTAAAATGAATATTTAACTATATACTGTTTTACTGTACTCTTTGTTGATGGTGTACGTGTGAAAAATTGTGTATTAAATTGTTACATTTTTAAAAGAATACTTAACTGTACATCATTTTACCAACCCATTTTAGTGATAGCGAACATATAAACTTTGTATAATAAATGGTTAAAATTATAAAAATTATTAATAATGATTAAACATTCTCTTTAAACTAAATAAAAAAATGATGCATAGCGAAAAAAATTAATTTTTTGGATACACGATAGGAAACTTTTAGCAATGGCTACTTTTGGCACCTGGATAACCATGGGAAACAAATGGGGTATTTTAACCCTATATTCCGTTTTCGGTTTGGATAAGTTATTGGAAATCATTGAGAGTATGTCGAAATTTCCCCCCGACTCGGACGGATACCCAATTCGAAACCAGTGGGGTGTGGCACCAATTTCCCCCCTTCCCGCTTGGATATGCAATGTCGTCCTTTTCGGTCCTGCACATTTTGTCAACTAAATACACAAAGGAAAACTTTTTGGTAAAACCAACTTTTTCAAGGTTCACTGGATACACAGAGAGGAATTTTGTATTTTATTTGGGCATTTTCCAGGTCGTAGTTAAATACGTAATTGATGGTTTCTTGTCTCGACTTTTTGTAACATTGGATACGGAATACAAATGTTTTTGAGCGATTTAGATACGCAATATGGAACAGTCACCTTACTTTTTTCATTTCGTTTTCTTGTAATCATCATAGCGCTCTGTTTGAAGGTTTAGGTTGCATACAATGTGATGAAGAGACTGCATTAATATGCACTATTCGTTTTAACAATCCCAATGGTACCCATTAAACCAAAAACAAAAAGTAAGGCCATCCAATTTAAATCTTCATGATTTCGAAGCAAAATACTAAGTTAGCTATTTTCCTCCTATCATATAAACTTGTCTTGGTAGCATAAATGGTACAGTAACGGCCTGGAATTGTATGGTGTTTGAGTATAATCCGGATCACCTGCGAATTTTTTTTTACTTTTAAAAATTATGGTAAATTCCACATTGTAAATAGAAAACTATCTTAAATATGTTTATTTCACGTAATTATTTGGCTTCATTCAATAAAAACAATATTTAATTCGCATTTGTGATCAGCTTATTTACATTTTATCAAAGGCAGGGACGACATTTTTTAGTTATTTTTATGAGAGATATTATTGTTGTTTATAATTTATGTTATTGTCAGAAAATATTTATTTCTAGAATTTCTTAATGTAAAATCAATAGTGTGCAACTAATAGTACAGTGCAATTCTAAAAATAACTATTTTCTGTCAATAACTTCAATTATAAACAGCAATAATTTATTCCAAAATTTTCAAGAAAAATTTTGTTATGTGTGAATCCACACACCAACTCACTGAGCTACCAACACAACTGTGAAAAGTGCCTTGTAAAAGAGTACGTTAATTGTTAAAGTCCATAGTTATCACACATTTTTAAAGTTGTGTTTATTGTGTTATTATGACAATGTGGGTTAATTGAAAAGTTTCCCATTACTCATGCATACCTTAAGTTTCAATTTGTACATAAATACGTTTTACAGAACCTGTCATTTTTTCGCAATTTTTTACTGCCGTAGATCGCATCTCCCCAGCCCATTCACCACGCCACTATCTGACACCTGCCTCAACCATTCTGTACCACGTGAGGGCATTTTAGCTTAAGCCACCATCCCGCATGTGTACATGAGTGTGTATAGTCAAGTGTTATGTTTATTTTATTTTTGAGGGCAAATGTTTTATAATATTAAAATTCAGAGTGCATCGCACATATCTATCGCCTGTGCGATACAGTACATGTGTCATTGTTTTAATTTTGCAGTGTTTATGTTTCATCCAGTGTAAATCTCATGTGTTATTATTATTGTTTTCCCCTGTAATCTTACCTAACGCGTAAGTATGGAGTCAAACAGTCTTTTTATTTATTTAATTGAAGTATTACGTGTGTTTAATAATATTTGTTATTTTCTCAAGGGCATAACTTGTCACGTGCCATAGTAGCCTATGTGTACCATGCGCCCTCTATATTAGTCACTTGAGAATGAACACACGTAAAGTGTAAATAGACATATTACCTGAGTGCTAATATTAGTTGCAAATTAATAATGATGTATGAATTATAGGAAAGGATATTCTATGGGTCTTGCATGGGTAATTGATGTATATTAATGAATTGCTGAATTGAAAGAACTGTCATCATTTTTATTAACATACAGATTGACACAGATTATAGACACCAATGGAGACATTGCACACAAGACTACAATGTAGAGAACCAATGCGATATATACAGAGCAGGCAGAAAGTCCATGTAACAGCATTGACTCAACTAATAATCCAACACCCTCCCAATTTGGTGAGTCCCTGAACATGAATACAATTCTTGAATTTGTTGTAGTTGAGTGCCTTCATGAAGGAATCGGGACCATATATTTTGTGGACACGTACTTGAAATCAATTTGCTTGCTGAGAACTTTTTCATGGAGGAAATGGTGCCTAACATTAATGTGTTTGGTTGTAGCTAGATAAGTCCCATTAATTGCAAGATTTAGAGCACCTTGGTTGTCCACACATAATATTGTAGGAGTCTCGCCTGTGAATGGAATTATTTCTCGAGATAGACTTCTCAACCACAGTGCTCCCTGAGTTGCAGCAGACATGGACATGTACTCAACCTCAGTTGTTGAGAGGGCAATAGTTGGTTGTCTTTACACACACCAAGAGATAGGAGCTTTACACTTAAAAAATATGAAGCTGGTCATGGACCTTTGCTCATCAAGGTCGCTGGCCCAATCAGCATCACAAAATAATGAGATGGTTCCTTTCTCATTTCCATCAAATTATAGCTTCCAGTGTGAAGTCCCTTTTAAGTATCTGATAACATGTTTGACAGCAGCCCAGTGTTCCATGCCTAGGTTGCCGTTAAATCTGCTCAAACAAATGATTGCATAGGCTATGTCAGGTTTGGAGTGTTGTGCAGCAAACAACAGGCTGCCAATTGCTTCCTGGTGTGAAACATTTCTAATTTTAGCCACTTCATCTTCTAATTTTGGCGCTTGAGACATCGTAAATTTTTCATTGGTGCTCATAGGGGCCGAAACAGGTTTACACTGATCCATATCAAAGCACTTGAGGACTCGCTTGAGGTAAGCTTCCTGATTCAGCCAAATTTTCCTTTCTTTGCGGTCACGAGTCAATTGGAATCCAAGGACAAATTTTGCTTCTCCAAGATCAGTCATCTTGAACATCTTCGAATGTTGCGATTTCACACATCGCTTCAGCTTTCCATCGTTTGTAAAGATCAAAAAGTCATCAACCCACACAGCAACATATAGCATCGTTTTACCATCCACTTTGTAATATATGTATGAATCAAATCTTAATTGTAGAAGTCCTGTGCTTTCCAAACAGAAATCCAATTTGTTGTTCAAGACTCTGCTGGCTTGCTTAAGTCCATATAGACTTTTCTTTAGTCGGTATATTTGGTTCGATTTGTTGCCATATCCTGAAGGCTAACTAGTGTAAATTTCCTTGTATAGGTCTCCTTGTACGAACACTGACACTGCATCCATCTGGTCGATATCGAGGTCGTGCTTCGCAGCAAGGGAAAAAAGAAATAGAATTGAGCTATACCGCACAACTGGAGAAAAGATTTCTTCATAGTTCATACCCCTACTTTGGGTCCACTCCTTAACAACAAACCGAGCTTTGTGTTAAACAATTTTGCCAGAGGCATCCTTCTTCGTTCTGAACACCCATTTTCAATCCAGTGCTTTCCTTGTAGTGGGGAGGTCGACCAATTCCCATGTTTTGCTGTCCAGTTGCGATTTTAATTCACTGTCGATACCTGCTACCCATAGATCCTTGGTCACACGATGCAAAGCCTCTTCATGAGTATCAAGATCCATCATGTCACCAATAAAAGCAGCATAGGTGACAAAATCGTATAAAGCAGAGGGAGATTTACAGTCCCTGAGAGGTCTAGGAGCAATAGAAGGGGTACTTTAGCAGTCAGAGGTGGCAAGAAATTAGAATCACCAAAAGAATCATCAGGAACATTATCAGAATCATCAATATATTTATCAGTGTCCAGATCAGTGGCAATGGATTCGCCAATTGCATCAGGCCCTTCAGGGATTACATAAAAATCTCCAATCATCTGCAGTTTGGATTAAGTCAACAAGGAACTGCCCCACTGGTCTTCAGCAAAGGTGACACGTCTTGACACAAACATAATCTGTTTTGCTGGATCATAAAGTCTATATCCTTCTGATTCCCAACAGTACCCAACAAAAATGCAAGATGTGGACCGCTAGCTTAGTTTCGATCTTTTTTAGCAGGAACGTGCAAATGCCTTACAGCTAAATGTTCGAAAATGTTTTAGAGACAGCTGCTTACCTGACCACACTTGTTCTGGGGGAGGGGGGGGGTCTCTACAGATTTACACGGAGATATGTTCAAAAGATAAACAATAGAATATATGGTCTCTGCCGAAAGGCATTGGGCAGCCCTCACTTTAATAGTGGACCTCTCATTCGTTCGAGAAGCACCCGATTTAGCCTCTGCGATTTACCATATTCAGCCTGCATGTAAGGGCAACTTGTTTAATGCAGAATAACCGAGGATTTAAAAATTCATGAAGATCGCGATTACAATATTCACCTTTATTGTCAGTACGCAAAATCATAATTTTCCAGCCAACCTGGGTCTCAATGTGCCATTTAAAGAGTTTAAAGTGTTGGCGACTTGGTACTTCGATTTTAAGAAGTAAACAAACAATTTGTAGCTGAAGTCATCAAGAAAAGTCAAAATATATTTCGATCCAGCAAAAGACCTCACTACCATTGCACCGACTAGGTCGGAATTCACTAACTCTAACAAATGACTGATAGTCAAATCACTTGTTGGGAAAGGCAAACAGTGGCTTTTCCCTAGCAGTCATGTGTCACAAATGGTGGAATGTATCTCCTGAGATGAACAGTCAATATCATGGGCTATACCACGCAACCTCTCCAAACTACCAAATTTAGGTGAGCCATGTGTCGGTGCCATAGATTGATATCAGTGCATTGCATAGAATATACTTTATTGGTAGACAGAATGTCTTACTTAAATATACCATATACCAAAGTTGCAGTAGCAATCAGTTTATTTGCTGAGTTGTAAACTCGACCTTCTGTGCTGTCAAACACAACAGTGTTTCCTTTCAAAACAATTCGTCCTACTGACAAGAGGTTTACTTTACTATCAGCCACATGGTAAATATCACTCACCTGCATGTTTGAGGTGCCACCACAAATACTTACAGGAAGAACCATATTGCCAGCGGTATCTGATACCATTTTATTATTATTGGCAGCAGTAATTGTCAATGTAGGAACCTGTCTAGAATTTTCCAGATGACTTGAGTCACTAATTATATGAACTGAAACACACGAGCCAAGATACCAGTCAACATTCACTTGGGGATGCAATTGCAACGAAAAAGCAGCTGCAAACATAGATTTCTTACTGTTTCTGGGTTTGTTTATGTTCTTTCTGCTCGTTACTTGGTCACAGTTCCGCGAAATGTGGCCATAACTTTTGCATTCAGAGCAGCAAGGCTTTTTTGGTATGTTTTTCCCATAGACTAAATATGAGGTAGACCGCTTATTCATCTTCTGTGCATGTACCCAACATTGACCTACCCCAATCCTACAAAACTCCTACACAACTGTCAAAATCACATGTTCAACAGTGATGTACATGTTTGTTTATGTCATAATTTCTAAATGACAAGCTCTATGATATTAATTAAACACTTTTACCAATTTTAATATTGTCAAACTGCATTACAAATTTGTTAAGAGAAAGTTTCACATCAGAGCATTTATTTACAAATCGGTTTTCTAACATAAAATCCAAACCATGCCATTTTTGCTAGACATGTAGGCAGAAAAGCAGTTCAATGTTGGTACACAGAAATTGGCAGTGTGCAGCCAGCAGGATCGGTCTACTCCATCTTTAGTCTATGGTGTTTCCAGAGATGTGGTCATTATTGGAACTTTTACTGTTCCTATGGGACGTTCTTTTGGAACTGGAACTGTCTCCAGTCAGCCGGATCCCCGAACTTCCAATACCCATGATCATCGGCTCGTATTTACTAGGTAAACCAGCGAGGAGTATAGCACAAGTCCATCCATCATTAACTTGTAGACCAACTGTCGATCATTTGTGCGCCATATTCACGATCTAGTTCACATATTCTTCCACAGAATTACATTCGTCCAATTTTGTAGTTATTAGTATCCAGCGAAGACAAGTTTTTCTCGTCAAACCGTCATCCTTAAATGCCTTTTGCAAATTTTCCCAAGTTGCCTTGGCAGTGGTCATGTTTTGAATGTGCACATTATTCCATGGATCGGCCAATAAAATCAACTCGGATCGGCATTTCGTATTGCATTTTGTATCAGTATCCGTACCTGTAACACAATCCCAAAGGTATGCCTAAACAGCAAACTTCAATTCTCTATTTTCGGTGCATAATTTGAGCGTTTTGTTTACAAATGGCAAGACATTTACATATACTGCGATGGTAAACCCACGATCCTGTCGTACGATTGGACAGGATAACTTGTGTACAATTGTCATATATGTAAATGGAGCATAATAAAATTAATCGAATATTAAATATTTAACAGCCACCGTGAGTATATATTAATCTCAAAGTCGTACACACAGCAGATTAACATGTCACAGGTTGGCATTCCACCAACCTGTTTAATTTTCGCCTAGTTACGATTGCTGGGTTCTGTTTACTTTATTTCAATGTAAAAAAGGAAACTGTGTTTGGAAAGTATCAAAATGGCAAAAAAAAAAAAAAAGGGGGGGGGGTGGGGGCGCTTTTAGATTACAGTCTTTCATAAGACATGTTTTGATGGAGCAGAGGAAAATTTTCTTGTATGGAAATACCATTCAAATTATTATAAATTCAAAATTTTTTAACTTCAATGAAAAATCAAAATGCGATACATACAAGGTTGTATTCATACAGATGCAGCAATACACACACACACACACACACACACACACATACACACACACACTCTCTCTCTCTCTTTTTCTCTCTTTGGTCTAATTTAACCTTACACACGTTGAATTTACGATATAGGTAAAGAAACAAAGATTATTTACGCACTATAAAAGAGTTGAAAGTGCGACATTTCTAGGCCATGTGCATTTCAATAATTATAGTAACAGTTTACAAACACATTATTTACAAAACACGCAAGCTTACTGTTAGTTAAATTCGCAACCCCTTAAAAATGAGTTTTTCCTATGGAAATACTTACAAGTTTACTTTACTAAAACATCTTTGTTCGTCATTAGCATTATATAATTTAGTTGCAGAATATTTCAATATAATCAATACTGCGCAAGCTTCCTAATACCTTCAAACTTTCCCTTGGTCGCCACTGTTGTTAACCTCCAAATACGCATGTTCCTAGCCTTTTCCCACCACTATAATGTCAGTGCATGAAGCATTTGTGCTTTTTCCTCGTGCAGGATATGACTGAGATTGGCAGGAAATAGAATGATGTAGCAGGTGCAACGATGCACCTGTACAAAGGGATCGGAACAACTTCGCTGCGCATATTTCGCATTTTGAAGGTAACGGAACACGGTCCATCAATACACAATACACTATTGAAGTCGTCTGCTAGATGATTGCATGCGAGAGGCCATATTGAAGAGACACAACTAATTTGTTTACATGAATAGCCTTGCGAGTGCTTTATCAACTCTCTAGTTGTCTGAATTTTCTCTAAAATTGTGTTATTATTGTGTTTACGAAGAGTGGATTTGACATATAAACATGCCTTAAAACTACTATCTATATTTGATTTATTCGGCGACGAACGAAAACTAATATTAATGGATGAAAATGTGTATGAGCCAGGCCATGAGAGTTCAGAGGTACGTATTCCAGAAAGTTTGGTGTATTCTTATACATCGTGGATGCATACATGAAAGATATCATACAATTATGGTGTATATAGTGATATGTTATCTGCATATGTTTGTAAATGAACAATTGCAGAGTGTTTAATTTTCGCAAGTGCGGTTGGGATTACTAACCTGCCGTGCATTTAAGGTCTAGCCTGTAAGTTGCTGTCTCATTAGAGGTACAGGCACTTTTATAGAATTGCAGATACATATTTTTCTTAATTTCGATTTTCTATTTCAGTGTAAGAGTTTATGCAATTCATTTATTAGTAGCTAAGATAGTGAAAATTTGTAGATTGAAGGTAAACAAATATGTGAACAATACTGATCCAAGCATATTTCAAACATAACCTTTACATTTCCTAGTGATGAAATAGCTGTTTACCAGGCATTAATGGCAAATAACGTCGGAAATGAATGCAAGGCTACACATTATAAAAAACGTCACTCTTAGAATTTTTTTCTCCCAAAGCCAGCAATGTTGCAATGACAAACAAGAAATTAGCTGCTTATCAACACAATAATATACAACCAAATAAGTTCTCATATTTTAATAGCTGTTCAATGTAGCCTTCGTGATTTGCAATTTCCATGGTTCTCTAACTCACTCGTAGCAATTTCTGGGGTGATTCATTAATAAAGGTAATAACGAATTCCTTCCTTGTATTCCCTTTATTGTGTTCTTGGTGTACCATTCTCTAATGAACCTGCATCAACAAGATGTAAAGTTAAATAAATAAATTTGACTTGTGTGTTTAGATGGTGATGTATTTAACAGTAGGCTGTAATCATTACAGTAAGTGACAAATCCTTATATTTTATCGATTTCCAAAGGTAGTTACAATAAAGAAAGCTTAGATAAGGCCAATCTTTTCCAGTAACTACACCATTTGCCAAATTGAAAAACAGCAATGTGATTTTCTTTATACGTTACTTGACCCTTCTTAAGGATTTTTTAAATTCTAATTTTGAGGTCAATTAATTGGACATAAGCTGACTTTAATATTGATGATGAATAATCGGTATTTATAATGAAGTGTGCTTTGTGAAGCAGTGAGTACTCTAGCCACTACACCACTATGGGTGAAGTATGGCATATATGGAGCAGCACTGAAAAGCAAGGGTGAGGGAATACAGGGAAATTTCGAGAAATCATGCCAGCCAGCAGCATCAATCAGCACAATTCCTATATGTGAAAATCTGTGATTAATCTCCCAGGGAAACCAACATGAATTACTTTGGAACCTAATTTCTTCAATTATAATTTATTTGGGCAAAGTCAATTATGCAGTTAAATTTAAAAAATGACTGTAACGATTATTAATATAATTCAGTACCAGCATATTATTGATCTGGTTTCTGAATGGGAGGAACAGTATTTTGCACATCTGCATTTTATTTATTTTTAATAATTCTTACTTGTTTCTTTCTTAGGTACCAGTATATAAATACTGGAAGTTGTCAAATATAATAAATTGATTGCAATGTACCTACACACATCATTGAGAGATGGGATTTACAGAAAAGAGAATTGTATAAAGTGGTCAAATATTCCTGGAAGTTGCATTTGAAAACTTTCGCAGTAGACCTAGGTATTCATTTTTAAAACATTGGTAAGTATTTTGACAAGCTGATGATAATGTTTATGATAGTGATATCACCCACAGTTTCGACTGTTCACCAGGTCTGTAGTAGTGACGTATGAAACCTATAATAAATTGTTTTCTCTATGCACTTTTTTAGTCGAGATTATGTTGCAGAAAACTAGAACTACACACACCAATACACAAAACCAAACAGGAATAGTTGTCAACAGGTACATGAACACAGAATTCTGCAGAAGGAATCGTTTAGTTGCAAGAAGACAACTGTGTTTGTTTTTGTTTGTGTCCATCATTAGTTTTTGTTTCATTAAATTGCTGATTACTAACTGAATTCCTTCTACAGAGTTCTCTTGTGTTCTTCCCATAGGCCTACCTATCTGCAACTATTCTTGGTTGGTTTTATGTGTGTATGTTCAATTCTTGTTTCCTGCGACACGAGCTCTGCTGCAAAGGCAAGTGTCCAACACAATTCTTCTTTTAATATATAAAATTCATATCGGCCTACATTAATTACAAAGCATAATAAATTTCAACTGAAGACAAATCTGTTTTACAAGTATCAGTGTTTAGTTCTGTAATCATAAATCATAGCAACAGTTAAGGGTATGAAAACATGTCAAAACCATGTTGTCTCGCATGTGTAATAAACCCAACTTTAATAGCTCTTACAAGAAGGCAGTAATTGCCATAATTTATATCTTGGAAATGATATTTACAAACACTCGTTTCATCAGCTGATTCCATAGCCATCCAGTTTAAAAGAAACCTATTTATTTATGTGCATCACAGCTTGAACTAAGAAATTAACTTTTACACCTACTTCATTAAGAGATCCTGCAGTAGTCCAGGAAAATACATTCCACATATCTACTGCGAATTTTATTCGTGATGCACGATCACGAAAATGAAAGTAAACCAACATGCTTGAATTAATTGCAAAGGTGAAAATTAATGCTATCAAGTACTGCTTAAATATCTCGTTTGTCACACATGACAGGTTGTTTCTGGAAATTATTTCGACAGCTAAATTAAACATCTGCACAAAGCAGTCTGGCAAGATGTTTGTTCGGGCGACCTGAGCTTTTTACTATTGAGAGCAAGTTGAGAATTTCTGAGGGCAGGAAAGTGCAAAAATCGCACTGCTCTTTTTTGCTACCAACTGAACACCAAAAGCCATGGAACTGTTTACTGTTAATCAACTGATCCCAACATCGACAATATTTGATTTTAAACTTGATTGTAGGGGGACAGACAGCTCCGAGGCGGCAAAAAAAGGGCATGCTCGGTTAAAAGAGGATGCCTGGTAACCCTACTAGCACCAAATACTGTAAAATGGGCTATGCAATGACAGTCGTGATTTTGACATAACCATAAACTTGCGACTGTGATAAAACAAAAACTAACTTTTTGCCAATGTTATTGGTTATTAGGATCAATGAAGGATCTTTTATTGTTTGGCACATTAGATGAAGCAGCTGGTCATTGGTTATGACAAGTATTTAATAATCACTGCGACTGTTAAAACACTTTCCTTCAAGGATGAACGTGATATTTTCATCATTTTCTACAATTACGTGTACATGCTGTTCTTAGAGGATGACCAAACATATTCGTAAATAAATTACCATGACAGAAAAGATTCTGAAGCAAACCTAGCACTATCTCACAGTCCAGGCTATAAACACACAAATTTGGCGCCTTTTTTCCTTGCTCTTGATCTTACTAATATTCTGCCCTTCCTCGACAACAAGAGCAGAAAGTTCATGCTCTTTGTGAGAAATTGAGGAATGCTCCTGACACCCAAACAGCCATCCAAAAAAACACTTCCGGCCAAACGAGCGCTCAGAGTGAAAAGGAGCAAGAAAAGAGCAGGAAAAGAGCAGAAGTAGTAGAAAGCTCAGGTCTTCCGAACAAACCTAAGGCAAACACATCTAACTAACGATTGTGTCTCTCCAACGCCGTGGTTGCTAGGCAACACAACTGGAAATGACGTGAACTCAGTGTTGAGACAAACAAACATTGGTTCTGTGAGCTTCGTAAAAATGTGTATCTTGTTATGAAAATAATTATGATAACCAGGAAATCACTTTTCTTACTTTTTTTTTTCTTTTTTAGATAGGCTCAAAAAGTATATTAGAATTTTATTTCCATACAAAAATGTTTGTTTACATTATTAAAATATGTCATTTCATATATTTCCTCTTCACAATATATTCGTTTGGGATTTATTTAATTTAAAACGAACTTTGTTTAATATACCCAGATTAAAGTCATAATACAATAAAATAACACACTTTACACACAACCCCTGTTAGATTCTCGTCAAAATGGCTGCTTGACGTTGACTTTAAATTTCAACTTTTCGAAATTGTGAAGTAAAGAGTTCTTGACTTTACCTTTGGCAGCTCCATTGTGTCAAGCTACATAAGAAACAATGTGCCTGAAAGCAGATGTAAAGTAAAACGATAAAGTCAAATGTTAAAGTTTTCAAATGTGTAAAGGCCTTACGCGAGTTACATTTGTCATTGTGGTGTTTGCAAGTGTTTTCTGTGGAAATGCAGAGATGTAAAACCAAACAATCACAAACAAATGAAACATTTAAAACAATTGCGAATCGAAAACTATCTAGGGCTCGAGAAGGGCAAATTGCTTGTGCCCTTGGCTGAAGAGGACATTGTAGGGCGCATAATGTGCCCTTGCTGCAAATTCGGACAGCGGCAATATGACGTCACATCTGGGATGCACTTTTCAAGGGCACAAAGCCAGAAGAGGCCTCTTAGCTGGCGATTTCGAATACAGCCATTGTGTTTGTTTTTCTATGCAGACCATTCCAGGGCGAGATGTACGGAATTTTATAGTTAATTTTTGCATCGTTACTAAATTTGAATTTTATTAATCGGAGATGTTTCCTGCACAAAGAAAATTTGCCTGTGCTCATAATACTATGTACAATATTCAATTAAAATAGCATTAATGCCCAGACAGATTTTGCAAAAATTAAGAATCTTTATGACCTATTTCATTTCCAGCAATTGTTAGTTATTTTTAGGGCTTGTATTACCACCATCTGATGAATTCAGGAATATAACTTATCAGCTAGGTAGCCCAAAAATGTATATGATGACTCGCTGATACTGTCTTTTCAGCAGGCTATCAACTGATAAAGCTATCAGGTATTTCATTCTGCTGAAGGCTGTCTATCAGTGTGTCAAATTGTGTGCTTGAGCAAGATAGCATAATGTGGTAGGAGACAAATTGTATATGACAGCGATTCCAATGATGAGATTATGTTTGAAATGTTTCGTTTTGCTGGAAATGCAATGGCAGCACATATTTCAAATATCTTACTCTTTCCGATCATATAACTGCATCTTTTTTATTATTTTATACAATTTTCTTTTATGACCGAATTAAGTTAACCTGTACAATGAAATGCTGTTGCAAATGAGATCGCTGTAGACAAAATGTATTTACATGCGAGAATTTGTTGCTGGTGGTATCAAAGTAATATATATGCAGTTCAATATATTTGTATTTGCATATTTCATTAAATGTAAATCACAGTAGCTGCCATTTTGGAACAGTTGCCTCTGTAAAATTAATTGACATATGTGATGATTTTGTTTTGGACCTCAAGAGAATGGTAGGGTTATGCTGGAAATTGAGACATGAATAATTCCTGGTAGGGAGCCACATCAACGAGCACGAGATGTTGATAGGGGTCGTGTCATCGGCCCATCAGTGGCTTTCTCTGAAGGCTCTTCAACCTGCAGAGCGAGTATGGTTGTAGTTTTGGCCCGTCATAGTTGCGACATGTAATTGTTGTGATGCTTTGTGTGAAAAATCGACCATGGACCGCATTTCAGCATGTCATCGGGTGCCATTAATATGGTTCACCCATCATTCTTGTGTCGCCATATATTAGCTGCTGTGAATGTAGTCATTGTGCCCATGGAGCTACAACAAACAAGACGGCTGACGCCTGAGTAAAACCTCTAACCGTTTTGTGTGCTGTAGGAGTCCAAGGGAAGGTTATGTGAAAAATTAAAGAGTTCAGTGAAATTAGGGGGATGTGCGCCATTTCTAGAGAGCACAAGAACAGGCTGGGGTCGTGATGCCTGATGGCACATGTGGCCACCCTGGTAGTCATTCCACGAATAGATGTGAAGGGGTAACCAAGTGGTTACCATACTCACACCCATTATGGCGATAATCTCTGTAGTATTATATCCAGTGGTGCTTAATCTAGTGGGACTGGTGGACTCCCCAGACACCGATACACACGCTGAAATGGGCTGTTCTGGCCTCCCAATGCCATTATTACTTATGTCATCACTTTAATGTTAGGAGGTTACCATTAGCTGTGTTAACACAGCTGTGTTAAATAAGCATGCAGATATGCAGTCATGTGGTTTATTTAATGTGATTTTTCTTTTCAGAGCTCTGACATTTTAGGTTCGCCGTTATAGCCATGCGAGCTCTAAAATGGTACAAAAGACTGTAGGCCTATATAAACTTACGGCAGTGAAATCATCCCAGCCATGAAAAAAAGGCCGGGTTGTGAGGAGGTGCTGTCTCTGGGCTAGCAAAAACGAAAAGGGTTCTGGTAATATTACTTTAAGAAGCAACAATTAAAGATGATTGGCTAAATAAGGTTGAATTGCCAGGAGCACCTTGATACATTTGGCCACCTCATGTCGAGCCGAATACCAGACTGACTATGCTTGGACCCGAGGCCCTCTCATTAGCTGCAACTGCTGCCAACATGTCACATGACTTGTTGCAGAATTTATATTACAGTGGAAAATGAATTGAAGTGGTTCGCTGTGAGGCCGATGAGATGGAACATTGAAACACCCTTTCATAATAATCCCAAAAGTTACTTACAAAATATTACCAAAAATAAAACTCTGTTCAAGTTTCTGCACTTGTGGTAATCTAACCTCACTTTTAGGTAGGTCCATTTGGGTTGTTAATAAAGGCTGGGGCTCTTCCCCTTCTCAATCAGTACTTTTCATACAAATAAAATTAATGGTAAAACATCCTATAACTAATTGTAACCCTTAAAAACAAACACACTAATCTTTATTACATATCAAAAATTACAGGCCAGATGTACGGACACACCATTTGCACTGGTCAGTTTGCTTCAGTGATTCTGGTCTCGGCCATTGTTTCAATACTGTCTTTTTGGTTATGGTTGTCTGTTTTTTTTTTAAGGCATGTAATTCATGTTGGAATATTAGTTAAGTCAACACTGTTAAATGAACTTTCTGCCTGCCCTGTAGATGTCGCATCGATTCTCTACATTGTAGACGTGTGTACAACATCGTCATTGTTGTACCTTATCAGTGTTATTCTGTATGTTAATAAAAATGACAGTTCGTTCATTTCAGCAAATCGTGCATATACATCATTTACCTACGCAAGTCCCATAGAATTCCCTTTCCTACAGGTTGTGATGTGCGTAATATTTTTGAAGGGATATTCGCGATCTCAAGTATTTGAATATGAAACTCCTTCCATCTATTAACAATGGTGTAGATTGGGTTTGAGGATAGAACACTGTTAAGTAAACAAGTGCTTATGAGTTGTTTTTATACTTCCTCTAATCTATCTGTAAAGCTTTTTGATTAACTGGTAGAAGTATATTATTAATATAATTGTGACTTTCATATAAAAACTAAGATTTAAACAAACACGTATATCACTGTTAACAATGTGATTTTGACAGTTGTGTAGGAGTTTTGTAGGATTGGGGTAGGTCGATGTTGAGTACATATGGTGAATACGTATACTTGGTCTACCTCATATTTAGTCTATGGTTTCGTCAGGAAAAAGGAAACGTAATGTAAAATATTAAAGTTTTCTATGGTGTAAGAAGCTACAGAGCGAAATTCTACACAATAAAACTCGATGTGGAAACGAACACAAGCGTCATAATTCACTCAACTAATATATCTATGGAAGGGAACAAGGGCTAGCGAAAAGGGAAGGGATCAAGCGCACATTGCACTGTTTTCGAACACAGCCAGTATTTCACTATTAAAATAATGTTTAAAAATTAATTCAATTCACAGTAAAAATTTTACAGTCTGACACATTTTCTAACCCATTAAATATTATTTGAGCAAATTTGATTGAAAGAAACATTTTGATGACTGTATTGTCTTCAAGTGTTATTGTCAAATATAGTTGATGCATATATTTGACAGTGTGTCTGGTTCTATAAACTGTAATGAATGTTCAATTAAAACCTTTTTGGAATACAATTAATTGAAAGGAAATTAGTGATATTTTTTAAATTAATTCAATGCGAGTTCCTTAATATTAAATAAATTATTAATATAATATTATATACATTGTTGAATATCTTTGGTTTTAATTAGTTGCAGTTTTCTTCTCATCAGTATGCATTTAAATACTAGTGGTTTTAGACTAGACTGCTGCGCTTTACGGTATTCAATTTTAATTTCAGGATTATTTTATCTCTTTTTATATTTAACCTTACAATAATTAGTGTTCAAAAATATATATTTTTTACGAGTATAAATCTATGCCTTCTTCAAATTTCGCCGGAAGGTGCCACCACTAACACTAGTCGGGCTTTTTTATTTTTATCAAAGTTTGTCACGTTACTGATAGCGACGAAAAGGGAAGAAAAATGTTGCGTGCTTGTTGTGCTGGGTTTTTTGTGAACATGAAGATGGTACATTACGTGGTAGTGTTGAATTTTTTAGTAAGTGGAAATTTTCTGTACATACTATGTACGTTTTCTTAATCGTTCGTGTTGTCGGGCGCAAGATTGATTTCAATAACCACTTAATTACGGAAAGGGGTTGAAGCAACATAACCTTCAAGTCCTTGGAGGAACTTAACCTCGAAATCGTGCGCGTATGTACCACAGAAACGTGATAAAGGCCCGTCTACAATCGCGTTGACGCTACGTAATTGCGTTACAATAAGTCATGAATCCGTGAATCGTATATGCTCGGCTATAACCGACGTTTAACGTTGCCATGACGCTAAACAGAAAACGCAACACAGTAGATGTTGGCAAACTTTCAAGTCTTTGTGATTTTTACTCCGGCCAGTCATAATTCAAGACGTCACAAACAAGTGAAAACAAATGTTGCAGACGATAGGCAACAGATAGCACCACTATCACCGTACGTAGGTATTTAATTTGTCGTTGTTCAAAATAAATTTACAAATAACGCAAAATGCGTTAAAAAATAATTGCATGTCTGCGTAATCTCTCTTTTTTTAAAATAAAAGGTTCTTTCTAAATTCGAAACACAAATATTTGTATACATACACCTACATTCTTTTTATTTTTACTCCTGTTTACTTCCGTTGTAGACATGCCGGTTTTCTTATGGCGACGTTTAGCATGAAGTTGATTGTAGACTAGCCGTAAGTTCTGTTCTACAATGCAAGGATACATAAGAAAATGGACGGGGAAATGCAAGCCGATGACTCCGAATGTATTTTAACCATTAAACATTTAGAAGAAGCTTACAGTCTTACAACTTAAGCAATAAAAAATCTCAACTGTTGCTGCAAATTACTGATACAGGTTTCATAATATACACATTCCATTGTGTATATTTTTACAGTGTTAAAATATACGTAAATACTACTGCTTAGCCATGTGCACTTATTTATTAAAACAAAAATGATAAGCGCCATGGAAAATCTAAGCACTTGTTGCTGTGTATTGCACAATGGCCACGAAAACGAATATCAACAAACCAAATACCCACTCAGTTCGCATTGGTTACATGGATTCACGGACACTCAAGAGTCGGGATTTGCAGAGCTTTCTTAAATGTACCTGTACATTATCAGCATCCGAATGCGTGTCGTAGATTGTGTTGCGTGTCTGCTTCCGTGACCCGTATCCATGGTAATTACATCAGGGGCTCATCTGAAGGGAAGGTATCATACATATTGTGTGTACGCTTTAAATATATTATTATCCATATTAAAGCATGATCCTGTAGTTGAATTTTTATATATATATATATAAGTACAAAAATGCAAAAGGATTAACATATTTAAATTGCTACACCACAGAATTTGCACAAACATTCTGCACCACTCTGCTTCCCATAGCACGAACGATACCAAGTGCAGAGGGCTGCATAGTAAAAAGAAGGTAAAGGCTTGGCTACAATTGCATTGATGCTACAATAATGCATTACAATAAGTTGTGAATCCATGAAGAGTAATGGCACTAGACATACCAGTTTTCTTATAGTGATGTTAGCGTTTAATGCTTTGCATGAAGTTGTTTGTAGACAAGACTTAAATCTGTGCAGCCCTACCAGCTTACTAAAGCTTGTGCTTCATTAAGGAAACAGAGTGGCAAGACTTTTGTGTGAGATATCAATTCTGTGGCTATATTTTAGGTGATCAGAGCAGGGCGAGGAAATTTTTGGAAAATGACATGATGGATTAGTTGAAACACTTGTAAGCAAGAGTGGTGTACTCACCTATGTTGATGGCACATGTAACTATGTGGGAGCAGGAGGAAGTGGTGCACACACAGTCTTTCATTGATAAACTAAAGGGGAAACATGAATTCCACCAGGTACCCGACGATATGCAAATTATTATGCAGCCAGGAAACACAAACTGTATAGCTGACTTGAATCTGCTGCTACACCTGTGGTTTACTTTTCATTTGTAAATTCTGATTATTTACACAGTAAATTAGGGAAAATGCTGATATTGAACACAACACAATTTTCCTCACCGCATACTTCACTACCTCTAATCCAGCAGCTACCTGATGTGAATTTTTCATGTTTATGGTAAATGCCGATGTGACATACTGTTTCACCATTATTCGTGGTGCTTAAACTGTTACCGCAGGGTCAAGAGCCACAACATGGAAGCTTGTGTAAACAATAATGGATAACTACAATTCAGTCTCTAATTCTCTAATTTGTTTTCTTCATGAAAAACGTGACGAGATATCTTGAAACACATGATTCTATTGCAGTAAATGTACGTACATAAAATAACAGCACATTTAAACAATTTCATGGAATTTTGTGTAAACTATAAAGTGTCATTTTTGTGCTCTTACCATGTAATTTAGTGGTCCACAAAAGGAACTTAAATTTATTTGGATCCATGATAAAACAAACAAATTTTCTTACTGAGATTGTTATTTATTATTAAGGTTATTATTTTCTGAGCTCAAAGGAATGAAAATTTAAAATGTAAGAACGAAGTTTCAATATTTATGAAGACTAAGGGCTCATCTGATGGAAAGGTTTCTTTTGATTAATTGTGCTATTTTTTATTCTATTACACCACCTGAGTTGCAATTACGTGATCTCGTTATATTAGCTTACGTTCTTACTGCAAAGAAAAAATTAAATGTTTCCAAGATACCTCATTGTTTACAAAAGAGTGCCATGGAATATGTTGAATTAGTTTTATTTTGATGTATTTTCTTACAGTGATGGAAATACATTTTTCCAAGATACCATGTTGCATGGTTTGTGAACAAAAACTTTTGGGACATAATAGTATGCAAGCCACCATGTTTGCTGCCCTTGACAACTGTGTAATGGCTAAGTGCAGTGAACAAAATTGAAACAAGCCATTGTTATATCAGAATTTACATTTACCATCGAAAATTTCTACTCGTGTAGCTTATGATTAAAAGGTAAAAGGAGTGTTGTTGAGTTCAGTATTAATATTTTACTAATTTTACTGTTTAAAGAATTGGGATTAAAGAGTGGAGAGTGAATGTGCGGTTAGTCCAGGGGTGCGGGGGGGGGGGGTGAGTCACTTATGCAGAAGGTGTGACGAGTTGATCGTCACCAGTTTAAATTTTTTTGTGCCTGGCGGCCCTTTTCTTAAGTTGGTAGGCCCTAGCTGTTCATTTACTGTGTTGTTCACTAGGGTAAATTATTTTTATTCTATGTGTTATGCACCAGTGCAATATATTTATTATTCTTAATTAGCAGATTCATTAATCAATATTTTGTATTTGCCAAAGTATAAAATTGCTTGGAATAATCAGTTTAGTATTTATAAAGTTTTTTTGTTATGTCGTGTTTGAGGGCGCTGGTGGCGTGGAAGAGGCGGTGCGGTCGGTCTGGGGAGGAATATGGGTGTGCGCTACGACCAGGGCGGGTGGTATTTGGGAGCAGCTCCGACAAAAGCGTTGTTGCAAGGAATACAACAGCTTTTGCGCCGTGAGCAGGGAGTAGCGAGTTACGGTGCTGTGGACAGCTGTTTTGAAACACATTTTGCCTTTGCTAATAAGTTTGTGATAGAGATCATGCATGGCTTGCTGTTGGTGAAGCAAGGGTAAGTTTACGAAGTCAGCGGACTGGGAAGGGGAGTTAGCTGTGTGAGGCGTGTGTACTGGACGACGGTGCGGCTTGCTGGTTGGAGTATTGGGCCGCTGTCTTCCCGCTAAAAGCAACGTCTTTTTCGTCAGAGGGTCATGACTGCTTCGTTTAAGAAGATATTTTCTACATGCTTTGGTTTTTTCATCCGTTTTTTTTTGTGGGCGGTTTCCTTCAAGATGACTTACAGATTTATACAAATAAATTTTTTGAGATCGCTTTAGCACCAAAACAAACAGCAACTCCCCTCTTTGCTCTAAACTTTGATTGTGACTGTAACATAGTATGCTGCTTGTGGGCAAATGAAAGAGAAAAATATTTCACACAGAAAGATTGTTCTAAAAATGTGTGAGGTTAATAGGAACTGTTTTACACAAGTGGCATTTTATA
This sequence comes from Dryococelus australis, assembly GCA_029891345.1. NCBI lineage: Eukaryota > Metazoa > Arthropoda > Insecta > Phasmatodea > Phasmatidae > Dryococelus > Dryococelus australis. Next base: position 96,702,665 of record CM056995.1, on the reverse strand, counting down.
TGAAACTTTATAAACTATTTTACATATGTACTATTTTTAATTAAAGCTTTATTGTGTATGCAAAACGCTTTTTAATATTGTTTTAGGAAGATGGTTGTACTCTTGTGTGAGAAAGGCTCTTTAATGTGAGCGAGTTTATCAATGTTGAATATTACCTTCAGCTACCTGGAATTAAATATTGAGTATTGTTGCCACAGTAAAATGCATGAAGAATTTTGTGTTCAACTCAAATAGTATCGTACCAAATACAACAATTTTCTATCCTTGGGGTAGTGCTTTGTATTTTGTTCAGTCAATACGGCTCAGTGAGGTAGAGTTGACTAACCTGAAGTCTTTGTGGTAGTCTTTTGCTTTTTTGGATCAATGCTCGTGTTTTTTATATTGTTCTATAGTGTCACCATGACCAGCTGGGTGTACTGTATCAACAAAACTATGCTGCTCGCCAATTTGGGGGCAGCCAATCTACCAGTTGAGGAGACGGAAACAGTCGCGGTCCTGCGTAGGAAGTTAGCGGAAGTCGTAAGGGCAGGTGACCAAGGTGGCAAGAGCAGCTCACAGGAAACAGGTCAGATGGGGCAGCACCTAAATTCAGATATTCTGCGGTCAATTGCCACAAGTTGAATAAGTTCTCAGAATGTCTGGTTTCCCTAATGAAGGGGTTTTGATGCAAGCTCTAGTGAGTAAATGTTCCAGTGTAACCCTTGAAATAATTTTAACTGTTATTGCAGACGTGGAAGAGTGGCAGGGCGTTAAGGACAAACTATGAGAGGGATTGTGTCCACGTAGGGCTAAGGATGATTTGGTTAAAAAGAGTGTGTTTCGTTTTCAAAAGCCAGGTGAAAGCGTGATGGAATTTTATAAATCTGTGAGCAATTGCACAGGGGCCTTTAATTTCCAGTTGGAGGAAATAAACTAGTAGTTTTCGTTATTGAAAATTATCGCCGGAAATAAGGCAATTAAGTGCAGGGTATAATTTGCCTACCAATCTAGATCAATTGTGGAAATGGGCCATTGAAGTAGAAAACAGGTTATATGCAGCTAATGATTACGTATGGAAACTTGAAACTTCCCAGAAAGTAAAACCAACTGATAGATCCAGCGTAAACAGACCCTTTTTCTGAAAAGCAAGCAAGGTGGAAAACGTTTCTGCTGTAATGTGCCTAGACATTATATTGCACGGTGTAGAAAAGTGAAGGAAAATAGGAAATGTTTTATTTGTGGCGTTAAGGGTCATGTACAAAAATACTGTAGAATTCCTAAAAAAAATCGGGTAGATAAGAATTCGAGTAAAGTCAGAGATGGTGAGGATATAGCCATAATAGCTCGGGGCAATAACAGTAATAATAAATTGCTTTTATCACTTAAAGGAAAGGAAATTTTGGCTCTTTTAGATTCGGGAGCAAAAATTGCTTTATTAGCCAAAATTTTGCTAGCACACTCATGAAGGAATTTCCTGAATTAAAGGGGAGTTTAAAAACAGGTGATGGATTTCAATTGGACGAAGAATTTCTAGGTGGTGCTGGGTCTAATTAGACCTGTAATATTGGGTTTAACGTTCCTTCAGAAACTAATGCGACAATTGATTTTCAAAATAAAACCTTGAAATTTGGATTTGATCCTGATGGGCCGCCAATAAGGTTATGAAAATGTCACAAAATGTCGCACACGAAAGATGACGTGTTATAAATACAGATGGTATGGGTGACGTTTTGAATAGCGAGTAAAGAAATTAATTGAATAATTTGTTAAGGGAGTTTCAGGACGTAGTCACCAAGAAATTAGGGTGTTACAGATCTATGCCGTATCAATTAAGACTGTCAGATGATGTATCCGTACAGCTTAAGCTGTATCAATGCGCTCCGCCCAAACTTAAAGTCCTAAGAAATATTGTATCTGAATTACAGGAGCAGAACATTATTCGCCCTTTCCCTCTCACCGTATGCTTCTCATGCTTTTCTTGTCGGTGAAAAGAAACCTGGGTAGTACAGGCTTGTTATCGATTATTGCCAGCTGAATAAGAAGGTTCAAATTTTTCCTTTCCCAATGCCAAATATAGAGATTGTGTTGCAATATTTTGGTAATGCTAAAGTGTTTTTGGTAATTGACCTAAATTCAGCTTTCCATCCGTGTTTATTGAGCGAGGAAAGCAAACAGTATACCACTTTCGTAACCCCGTGGGGGCACTACGAATGGAATAGGCGTTAACTTTGGGTGCCAGTATCTTTCCCGTATACTTCAAAAGGCTTTAGAGGAGTTTCATTTTAAATTTGTTATCCTGTTTCTTGATGACATTTGTATCTTTTCCGATAATCCGGCAGAACATCTTGAACATATGAAGATAGTATTGAATAAGTTAAGAGAACTAGGGTTCACTGCTAACCCTGACAAAATGACCTGGGTCAAGTCCGAAATAACGTTTTTGGTATTTATTTTATCCTAAGGGAAATTGTTAATGGACTGGGAAGAGATTGCCCCCAACGTAAATTTTCCCCGCCCGAAGAATGTTAAAGGGATCATGCAGTTTATAGGAATGTTGGGGTATTTTTCAAGGTTTATCTATGATTATGCCAAAATGTGCGCACCTCTAAATCATTTGTGCAAGAAAAATGTTCTCTTTAAATGGACGGAGAAACAAGAGAAAGCATTTGGTCAGCTGAAATATGCTATTTCCCATCCTCCGGTTTTGATTTTACCAGACTTTACCAAACAATTTTCACTACGGGTAGATGCTTCCTCAATTGCTTTAGGGGTGCTTTATTACAAAATCAAGATGAGGGTTTGAAACCTATAGCTTTTACTAGTAGGATGTGTAGTGAAAATGAAAAAATCTTAGTGCCTTTGAGAAGGAAGCCCTGGCATGCGTGTGGAGGGTAGAGAAGTTTGCTACTTACCTTGAACATAGCGAGTTTAATTTATTTTCTGATAATCAAGCACTTGCCTGGTTATACTCCCATCCTAAACAGATTCGAAAGATAGGTAGATGGATTATGAGGCTTAACCATTTCCGTTTCAATATAGTACATATTTGAGGAAAGGAGAATGTCATTGCAGACTGTCTTTCGAGAATGTACAATCAGGATGACTACGAAAGTTCTAGTGACTCTTTGCCTGTCAATAATTGTGAGGAGGAAGGAAGCGGTGATGAAGAATGTTGTGTTATGATCAGAACATTTACTAATTTTCCTGATTGGCAAAAGGAGGATGTGGAATGTCAGGAGATAAAGAAGCAACTTGACTTAGGAAACAGTCCAAATTATTGTCTTGATAAGGGGATAATTTATTTTGTTGATCGATCAAAAAGGAAAAGGATATATGTTCCTAATAAAGCAAGAAATTTATTACTTAAATATTTTCTTAGTTCAACTAAAGGACACATGGGGCAGGGAAAAACGAAAGCGCTCATTAAACGTGAATTTTTTTTTGCCCAGTATGAATAAGAATATTAGTAAATATGTTAAGGAATGTAACAATTATCAGCTTGTTAAGCAACCTAGGAATAGTAAGGTTGGCAATTATCCGGTTTAATTACCAAGTAGACCCTGGAAAAGAGTATTCATTGATATGTATCGGTCGTTGCCTAGGTCTAGAAAGGGGAATAATTGCATCCTTATTTTAGTAGATGGTTTCAGCAAATTTACCATTTTATTACCATTACAAGTCATGAAAGCTGGAAATATTTCGAAGACTTTGATTGATAGGGTATGGAAGATTTTGGGGCCCCTGAGTTGTTGATCTCAGATAATGCCAGTTATTTTAATTCGCACATTATCAAAGATATGTGTTTTGAATTTGGGGGGGTCAAGCATGTTAACACAAGCCCCTATTACCCTTGCCCTAATTTAGCAGAACGTCTTAACACGAACGTTAAGGTGACACTTAGCATTTTTCATAACTCTAACCAGCATGGGTGGGATCTGAATATTTCTGAGCTAAGTCTTGCTTTCAATTCGGTGCCACATAGCACCACAGGCTTTTCCCCTAGCAAAGTGTTCCTTGGACAAGAGTTACCATCTCCTTTACTGAATATTTGGGGTATTCCCCCTGATTTGGATGTGAGTAATAAAAAGGAGTTGGAGAATCTGTGGCAGTAGGCTTATGCAAATTTGGAAAAAGCAATGAAATCATAGCTGAAGCAGATCGGACTTCATCTTAATTTGAGTGCGGCCACGTGGCTATTTTACAGTGTAACTTTTTTGTATGTATTTATTATATCACCTAAAGTGTTCATGGGTGTAACACAGAAGGGGCCCCAAAATGCTCACTTAATTATTTTTACATTTGAAACCTGAAGCTGGTGCCTTGTCTAGTGGTGCATGACACTGCAAAATTAATTATGATGATGTTCTGTAATTCATACAGGAATCAATATTGACTATGACAAATTTTTACAAACTCAACCCTCAATCTTATTTATCTTTTAATTGATTTTAACACCAGTATGTAATGATTTTTTTTTTGTTTGCTGTTCCCATAATATGAAATTTCAGGTACTTAGTGTGATTTTCTCACTTTTCTGTGTAGTGTGTCTGGAAGTTTTTTCGGAGGTGATGTACCCGAATGAGACTATTGCTTCAATGTCTGAAGCAACCCAGAGTAATTTTATCTGGGTACCGAGAGTCAATAAAAATTTGCAAGTCTGCCATAATTACATAGGAATGATGATAAAGGCTGTTCACGATAATGTGAGCACTTTTGAAATCAACCTAGAAAAAATCACTGCTGCTCCTGCCTGCATATATTTTAACAGATGCACTGAGGGAAATGCACCCAGTTAAGTTGGTAACAACGGATGGAAACTAGTTCTATATCTTAATGGTAAATAAAATGTTTTGGGTAAACATTTGTGATAACTTCAATTATTTATTTCGCTTTCTGATTTTTTTAATGCATCAAAGTGCAAAAATGACAAAATTGATAAATTATTTATTTTTCTTATAATTTCACAGTTTCACTTGGCCGACGCATGAATAAATTGGCGAGGCCCTTGGCAATGTTAATTCTATATAAGGCGGAAGAATACACATGTGTACAAGTAGATCGTAATAAGGGCTTTCAAAAGTACTCATTTTACCGTGAACAGCCTATACCAAGAAATTATAATATTAATTCTCTTAGCATGGGTATGTAAGAAGAGGCCCTCAAATTCTAGTTTAGACTGTCATTCTGTTTCATAAACAGCTATAATTTAGCACCTCAACAATATGCACAAGTAAACTATTGGTTGAAGTTAAGACAGTTTTGCGTTCTGATATTCCAAATTTTTTAAGCATTCTGTCAGTCAATGTAGTCGTATTATTTAATTTAGGTAACCATGCATGTTTGCAGTTTTTACATCTATGTGCATTATTTCAAGCTTTTCCTTAACAGCTAGCACATAGATTCACCTCAGTGAAGAATGTGTGTTGACTGGGGAAAATGTATCATCGTAGTCAATCTCTGGCTTCTGTCTACACCTGTTTACTTCTGGTCAAGGCTTATATTGTGGTTCCTCTGAGTTTGGATTTTTAATGTATTCTAAACACCTATTTTGATTTGAGTGGTTTCATATTTTTTGACAAGTCTCCCCATTCACAAGTTTTGTTACTGATGAATGATGTAAACTCTTCATTAATGCCTCTTTTCATTTTGTAGCTTATGGACTTGTCAATGTTTTCCCTGGAATGAGTGATTCATTATTTTCTGAAATAAAGTATGAGACAAAACCAGGGTCAACTTTTGTCTAAGAATATGGCAGGATCTTTTTACGTGTTCAGGTTTGGAGGTTCTTTCTGACTTGCCTTCTATTTCAAAACCGTGAAAAGGTTTTCCTTCCCAATCAGGAGTAGGGTCATCATTTTATTGACTTTCTTAAGGTTCGTGTGGGATGACTTCCTCGTTGCCATTGACAGCATGTAACAACTAGTCTTTGCTCACTGGTGGTTGGGGTTCCCATTATACTTTTCTTCAAGGAAAACAATATTCCTGCTGATAGTGATTTCTTTGGTGGCAGGGTTCATGAGGTGATAATCCTTGGTGTCATCTCAATAGCCAACTAATATAATTCTTCAGATTGTGGGTCCCATTTCTTCCTCTTTTCTTTCAGTATTTTGGACCATGGCTTCACAGCCAAAGATCTGAAGATAACCAAGATTGGAATTCCTTGAGTACCAAGCTCAAATGGAGTCTTGACCTCAAGAGCTTTAGCTGGGAACCTGTTGTTGAAATGAACAGCTGTTGACACTGCTTCGGGCTAATACATTTTTGGCAATCCTGCATCTTGTAATAGACATTAAACATTGTGCTTTTTCAACAACTTTTCAGTTAGCACTCTCTGCAACACTGTTCTGTTGTGGTAAAGACCTGACAGTGCTTTTTGTGTCCAATGCCTTTCATTTTCATGAACTGGAGAACTCTGTGTTTATGAATTCTGTCCCATTGTCTGAAGATAAAGCTTTGATCTTGTTGCCTGTCTGATTTTCTATAAGTGCACAATATTATTTAAACACATCACAAACCTGATCCTTTGACCCCAGGAAATATACATAAATGTAACAAGAATAATAATCTGTCAAGACAAAAAAGTACTTACTGCATCCTATGGACACTGCCTCTGTGGTTCCACATAAATCCATGTGCACCAATTCCAGGGATTCTTTTGCTCTAAATGTGTTTTGGGTAAATGACAGACAAGCTTGTTTGCCTTTGGCACAAACTTCACATGAGACCTTGCTTGTTTGCAGATTCAGGACCCCATAGGCTATTGTTTTTAACATTTTCATGCTCTTTCTGTTCAAATGGCCCAACATATTGCCCTGTCTCCACCTTAGGGAATTGCCGGAAAGCATCATTAATAGGAATATTGAGGCACAAACAATCTAATTAACACTGCTTTATTGCCGTACATACATTACAACCACCACCTTGGAACAAGGCCATAGATAACATGCTACAACCTGCTACCAACCTAGTCAATAATAATAATAATAATTTCAAGTGAAATTCTTGCCAACCAACACATCACACCTCCACCCTAAATTTCACTGTTTCCTTACCAAACAATTAAAACATTGTACTAGTTAACATTTAATGCTGTTACAGATCTAACATTATAATTTTTTTCGCTTGCGCAATGGCTATCTCCTGCGCGAATTTATGAGTGAGGTGGGGAAAGTATCAGTGCACACATCCTCACTCTTTTGTGGTTCTGTTGCTTCCCCAAAACCCTCAATACCCTCACTGTCATTTTCAGTCCCTGGACTTTGTGCAGTGTCCGCATAATTTATACCCGAATCAATACCGATCACACTCAACACCTCGCCCACCTCATTTACATCAGTAAAATCTGGCATCTGCCCTGATTCAACACCCGTACCCAACGTAACTTGAGACATTGATGACAGCATCTGGTCAACATTTCTCTTTACTACTCAGCCCATGGCTGTTTCCACCAAATGCACCACATTACTTAACTTCTCTATTACAACTCGTTTAACCCATTCTTATTATTATAGTTCCTGATCACCACTTCCTGCCCCTCCTGAAAATCACGAACCGCCTGGCCCTTAAAGTGCACCCTCTGCTTGTGCTGCTTCTCTTTTTTTACCCTTTTGCTTAGGTTTGGCCACAAGTTATAAATTGTACACGCACCGGCCCACCAAACATCAACCTGGCAGGAGTCTCCCCTGTAGTACAGTGTACTGACTTTCGAATGTCCGGCAACAAAATAGCGATAGCCTGAGGGATATTGGCACCACTACATACCGCCGTTCATAGCTTGTGCTTGTATACTTTAACATTGTGTTCAGCCTGCCCATTTGATTGGGGATGATATGTGGGAGTCAAGATGGACTGCATTCCGTTCGCTGCGAAAAAAAATTTGAACTCCACAGCCGTGAAAGGTGGACCATTATCACTAACCAGATATGTGCACAAATCAAAACGGGCAAATAAAGACTGCAACACTTGAATGGTATGTTTGGCTGCTGTTGAAGGCACTTCTGCTACCCTCCAACCATTTTAAAAAACTATGCACCACAATTAGATACAACTTACATTGCCAGGGTCTCAGGAAAAATACATGAATTCTTTGCCAGCCCCATGGGAAATGGCCAATTCTGCAGTTCACATTTTGCTGGATTTGGCTTTTCCGACTCACAAAACACGTTTTTGCCACTGGTTCAATATCATTATCCATACCAAACCACCAAAAATAGGCCCTTGCTACCGATTTCATTTTCACTACTCCTAAATAACTGCCATGTAACGTCACTAATAACTACAACTCTGTTGCAATGTCCTGTGACCATCCATGCATTACATAACCTAACACTTTGGACAGCACAGAATCAATTTTTGTTTCCCGTCTCACCATATTCTCTGTAATTGGTATTTCTTCATCTTGCACATAATCCAAATAGGTGGCCTTGCCATTGACATATTGCACATATATTAAGTCCGGTGCTGTGATTTTCAATGGAATCCGCGATAACACGTCTGCGTTACCAAATGGGACTTTACAAATTCAATTTTGTATTCGAAATTGGATAAAAGCAAAGCATACCTCTGCAGCCTGCTTGCCGCCACTATGGGAATACTATTTTTGGGTCTAAATATGGATAAAAGTGGCTTGTGGTCTGTCACCAACACAAACTCATTGCCGTAAAGATACTGATAAAAATGCTTAACCCCAAAAACCAATGCCAGGCTCTCTTTTTCTATTTGGGAATAATTACATTCAGTGTTACTTAGTGTGCGGGATGCATAGGCAACTGGCCTCTCCAACTTATACGGATATATATATGAGACAAGACTGCACCCAGATCATACTGGGATGCATCACATTCTACCTTTAAGGGTACTCCCAGCTCATAATGTGCCAGCACTGAAGCTGACACAATAACCTCCTTTATTCTTTTTATGGCTTGCACACACTCTTTAGTTAACTCCCGCTGTGCACCCTTTTTCATCAATCTGTACAATGGATGTGTGTAATTGTGGCCAAATTGGGTACAAACTTAGCATAATTTATCAAACCTCAATACACTTTGAGTTCAGTGATGTTACTATTACTAGGCAATGGCCACTATCTTGGACGAAGTTGTGTGTAAACCATTTTTATCTACTCTGTAGCCACAATATTCCACCGATTCCTGTAAAAACTGACACTTGCTGTGCTGAACATGTAAAGTTGCCTCCTTTAGTCTACGGCAAATTTCCCTTAATGTTTCTACATGTTTGGCATCATCTAAAAACACAACCACCCCATTCAGACCGGCTAGCAACTATTCCATTATTCTCTGGAACAATCCTGGACCGGAAGCTATACCATAAGGTATTCTGTTGTACCTGAACACACCCTTTGATGGTGACTTCTTGGAATCTTCCTCCAGTAACACTTGTTGGTATGCCTGAGTTAAATCAATTTTGCTGAACTTATCACAGTAACCTAGACTGCCGAACAGATCCTCAATTCTTGGTATTAGATACCTGTCAATACTGAGAATTTGGTTCACCATAATTTTATAGTCTCTGCAAATTCTCAAGGTACCATCTTTTTTTACAATTGGCACTATCGGAGTAGTCCACTCACTTGACTCCACTGGTTTCACTATTTTTTCCTGTACCAACCTCTCTAGTTCATCTTCCACTTTATTTCTTAATGCAAAAGGAAGCAGCATAGGTTTAAAATATTGAGGGGCATATCAGATTTAACGTGCAAAGACACTTTACCTTTTTGCTGTAGGTACCTAAACCCGGCTCAAAAACTTAAGGGAAATCTCCAATTAATTCTTTCCCAATGTTTCCCTCTGTTAGTTCCTGCTCCTGTAAACTGCCCACTGGCATTACAATTTGCATGTTCAACCTTCTCAACCAGTCTCTACCTACTAAAGCGGTAGCACCACCTTCCACTACATTTGATGGTAACTTGTGCTCTACATTCTTTAACCTTACAGTTACATCATTAACACCCTTAGGCTTAATCATGCCACCTTGATAGGTTGAATGGTTTGTAATGGAATCTGGTACAATGCTTGACAATATAAATCATAAGGAATGGCTGATCCTCTATCTATCTCTATTTCTAACAGTGCACCTTCGACTGACAGTTTACATGTACACAACTCCAGCAATTCCTGTTTACATATTCTCATTTGAAACAATTTATTAGGAACTTCACTTGAGTGCTCACAATAATTAACATGCTTGTCTTTGCATACCACTTCAAGATAGCCCTGCCGGTCACACAGTCTACACTTCAATTTGTGATACTTACAAACAGGTTTTGTGTGTTGTTCCTACCACAACAAAAACACCTCGTATCCTTAGTTCCTTCATACCTGGAATTAGACTTGGTTGCATCACTTCTACCAGTAACATTCCTCGGAAGTGTCGACTTACTCTTTCCTTTGCCACTCACTGCAGTTTGATGCACCTCTACGGTGGCCTCCTCGGATGAACTGGTAGGTGCATTGTAGTGCTGCGGCTGTATCTGCTACGAAATGAATGTGGCCACCTCTCTCTCTGCTCTCTCCATATTAGAAGACAGTTTCAGTGCCCTCTCATGAAAGGTCTTCCGTTAACAATTTCTGGCGCACCCTTTCAGACCGCATACCGCCGACCATCCTGTCTTGCAGTCGCTCGAACAATGACACACCAAAATCACAGTGCTTGCTGAGCTCCTTCAACGCTGCTACCTATGCTAATATAGATTCCCCTGGACCTTGCATTCGTTCGCCAAATTTAAACTGCTCCGCAATGTAATTGGGCTTCGGATGCACATAGTCCTGTACAATTTTAATCACTTCTGCATAAGATAACTCAGCAGTCTTCTTGGGTATACACAAATTACGCAGGAGATTGTATGTCTCTGTTCCAACGGAGGCCAATAGAGTGCTCAACTTCCGTTCCTCGGGTATGGAGTTACAGTTTTCGAACAATTCGAACCGTTCAATATAAGCCTCCCACGGCTCGTCCTTACTAATGAACGTGTCCAAGCTTCCTAAAACCTCCATTCTGAGACTTTATGCCATGAACACAAACATTTTCACCGACTCTTTGCAATGGTTGTATCCCATCCTCTTCGCCAATATGTGCTGTCACCACTTTAGGGAAATGTCGGAAAGCATCATTAACAGGAATATTGAGACACCAACAACCCAATCAACACTGCTTTACTGCCGTGCATACATTACAACCACCACCTTGGAACAAGACCATAGATAACATGCAACAAGCTGCTACCAACCTAGTCAATAATAATTGCAAATTACATTCTTGCCAACCAGTACATCACACCTATGATGCCTTAAATCTTCACTAGAAGTAACAGTGTACAATCAGTCAACACAGACTGTGATGTATACAATTATAAATATAGTCCATTCATGGTTTCTTCGGATGTTTTGAAACAAACCTTTGAAAAATCACCCTAGGAGTAATATATTAACCTGTTTTTTTTTAATAACTTGTATCCCACTAGTATATATCACTGATTGACTTCAAAAGTATTATATTTTTGAATAAATTAAATTTTAACTCATTATCTTCTATAACTTCTAATTTTTATTTCATATTCAATACAAATTGAAAATGGAGAGGGCAGCAATATTTTGAAACAGCTAGTAAGAAATAGTTTACAGTTAAAAAATAGTTTTTACTAAGTTTTTGGTATGCCACTTGTAAATTAAACATTGCCTATTGATATATTAGCATTTCTAGGTAGCTCTGGCGGAAACATACTTCATTGTTACAGTTAAAAATATTGTATAAAATGTGCTTAGGCCCTAGTGGTGATTTTTTTCGACCGAGGAAGAAACTTCAAATAGGCTCTTGGTGAAGTGGAACTCTCCCCCTACCCTCTCTCTCCATCTCTCTCTCTCTCTCCTCTCTCTCTCTCTCTCTCTCTCTCTCTCTCTCTCTCCTCTCTCTCTCTCTCTCTCTCTCTCTCTCTCTCTCTCTCTCTCCTCCTCTCTCTCTCTCTCTCTCTCTTCTCCTCCTCTCTCCTCTCTCTCTCTCTCTCTCCTCCTCTCTCTCTCTCCTTCTCCTCTCTCTCTCTCTCTCTCTCTCTCTCTCTCTCTCTCTCTCTCTCTCTCCTCTCTCTCTCTCTCTCTCTCTCTCTCTCTCTCTCCTCTCTCTCTCTCTCTCTCTCCTCTCTCTCTCTCCTCTCTCTCTCTCTCCTCTCTCTCTCTCTCTCCTCTCTCTCTCCTCTCTCTCTCTCTCTCTCTCTCTCTCTCTCTCTCTCTCTCTCTCTCTCTCCTCTCTCTCTCTCTCTCTCTCCTCTCTCTCTCTCTCTCTCTCTCTTCTCTCTCTCCCCTCTCCTCTCCTCTCTCTCTCTCTCTCTCTCTCCCTCTCTCTCTCTCCTCTCTCTCTCTCTCAGGAAATTGTGCACCGTTAGTAGGTTCTTCCTAAAGTAGGATAGATCAGTATGCAGAACAGGGAACCTTTGTAAAGTTGTTAGGGAGTGTCGATCTTTGAAGAGATCCCATGAGGTGCCTGGAATTGTAAATTTTTGACTGCTTTGAAGTCGCCACCACCACCGGAGGTATGAAGCTTTCCTGGTGCCAGGAATGATGCCACCGACAACACCCTCCTTCCCAACTTACTATCCTGCAGCAGACTGTAAGACGAGCATTTCCAGTTGCTTCAACTAGTCATTTCAACTATGTCTCAGCCAAATTATTATTTAATTTATGCAAAAGCTAAACTTTTCGTCTTAACTTCCCAGTGGTCATTAAGAGTTCAAGTGCTTACCACTAAACCTGCCGTTGAAATTAAATATATTTTTTTAACTCTGTTCCATTATTCTAAAGAGCATTCAAGAGTAAATAACGTGACACACCTTAATGATCTATTTTAAGTTTGAAGGAATTTTCTATTACAGTTCTAGCTTTCCGCTTTACCCCTTAATCAAATTTTTTTAAGGAAGGATGTAGATATTGCCAAAAAATTTCATTTTTTTAGATTTATTTAAGTGAGCAACATCATTATTTTATTTTATTCACAATTATTTAATCTGTTCACTGTATTGTAAATTTCATTCAATTAAGATTCTTGCTTTTTCTCCTTGTTTTAATTGAAATATAATATTTCTTATTTTAAAGGGTTTGTGATGTTTGTACTGTTCTATATGTCACATTACACAGTGTCTGCTCTTGGTGCCCACATACACTTTTAATTTCCATTCACATCGAAAAGCCAACTTAACCTGTTTATCTGTTGGCTCATATGCTACTTAGTTCAGTAGAGTGTATCCACCTAGTGGGAGGCCATGGCGCAGTAAGGCCGAAAGGGTAAGAGCGCTGCGGTAAAATAGAAAAGTACAATGACAGAGAGGTTTTACTGTATGTATTTATCATCAAAACTGTAGGTAAAGAGTCTCCTCATTATCAGATTGATGCATTTGTGATGCCCAATATCTCGTCCATGCTGCCTGCTGTACAAGTGTAGTCCATTTCCAACTGGGAGAGACTTTTGAAATCTAACCTTTGAAAAATCAACCTAGGCGTAACATGTCAACCTGTTTTTTCAATAACCTGTATTCCACAAATATATAACACTGTGATTAATTTTTTAGAGTACTGTATTACTGAATAAATAAAACTTTACTTTAGTATCTTCTATAATTTGTAATATTTATTTCGTATTCAATACAAATTAAAAAATAGCAAGACTAGCAATGTGTTGGCAACGGCTAGTAAGAAATATTTCACAGTTAAAATATTGTTTTAATTTAGATGTAGGGTATGCTATTTGTAAATTAAATGTTGCCTATTGAAATATTTAGGTAGGTCCAATGGCAACATATTTCACTGTTACAGTTTAAAATTACAGTGCAAAATATTGTGCGTAGGTCGTAGTGGCACAGTGTTTGTTTTATCGAATAAGGAAGCAACTTTCCGCTGGGTGGAACTTGTCGCTCTCTCTCTCTTTCTTTCTCTCTCTCACACTCGGGAAGTTTCGCATCGCTAGTAAGCAGGAAAATTTTTGAATTTGTAATTTACAACTGAAAAGAGATTTCAATGTTTCAATACTTATTTTAATATATTTAGATATGATGGCTGGACGGTTACCTTTTCAAGTTGACAGATGTGGCGAGCCATGACATGGTGTTGCTTTTTGCCAAATGAAGCATAAATTATATTTACTCCGAAAAATACTTCAAATTACCACATCGCGTTTGTAGATGTTGTGTTTTTAAACCTACCTAGCCAAGTTACGAAGTTGTGATAAATCTGTGTTTCCACAGCAGTAATAAATATACTGTTACATGTGTTTCGTTAATCGCTGCGTGTGAAATGGCATGGCATTGCTGCTTCGTGGTCGATATGCTGGCTGTGTGTGTGCATGATTTCAAATATTTAATTAGCACTATTTATACATTTTAACTGTGGACTGTTTTTATGATGAAGTTAATTATTTACATCCACGTCTGTTTATTTATTACAACGCTATACCTTTTCCCTAGGTGTTTGAAACACAGTCGTATAACATGATTAGTCACAATCTTAACAAAATACTAAGCCCAACCTGATAAAGTTCAATAGACCTAATAAACAGTAAGTAGTAATTCATAGAAATATGAGCGGAATAAAAGTTACGGTAGGCTTATTTGTGTGCCTGTTCACCAGTATCTTATAAGTTTGTATGACAAAAAAAAATACGCTATACGAGTTGCATGCTTGAATGTAATGCATCTTTTTCATCGGAGGCCGTCCTTTAAATAACCCAATACGTATTAATAACAAAAGGTTAAATACTACTGTTCCTTACTCCTCAGTTGTAACAGTGTTAAACACAGTTGCGGCAAAATATTAGCGTGCACTGTAATGTCGTGAAAAACAAATATGTTAACAATGTTAAATACCCATAAGAACTATAGCCAATTCATGCACTTTTAAAACGTCATAAAGCTGACCTAAATAATGTTATAGGCCTAAACTATGAGTATTCATACCGAATAGTTTTTGTAATATGACAGAATTCTTTGAAAAACTGTAAACAGTAAACTATGCATTTGACAGGTATTAAAGTAGAAGTCACATTTCAATGTTAATGTTTAGGTGTAGTGAAAGTAACGTACACACAAACACACAATGGAATGTAAACATTGATTTTGACTTATTCTACATGGCAGTCACATGGCAATGTTTGTTTACATTGGGGGGAAGGATACAAAACGGGCCTGCAAGTAGATATTTAGCAGGGTTCCAATAAAGTTTCTTCCAGTCGGGAATGGACTATAGATCCTAGCGTATGGGCATATGTAACCCATCTCCAGCTAACAGATCCTATTTTTGCTACTCCTGGTCCAATGGACATCCTTCTGGGCACAGATATATTTGTATACCAGTTCAGTGGCCATTGTGTTGGTGATACTGGGCAGCAGATCTCCTTGGAAACGGTGTTGGGCTGGGTCCTCATGGGCAAGGTAAACATAGACACACAGCTAGTGAGCACCACTTACACTGAAGCCTCAACATTTTTCATTCCTTCTGGGTTACAAGCTCCAGTACTAGAGGATGTAATGAGGTAGTTCTGGAAACTGGGAGAAGTTCCAAAACAAAACCATGTTTTGCCTACAGATGCTGCATGCGAGTCTGCCTTCATGGCGACACACGGATGAGACAAGACTGGCAGGTATTTTGTATGTGTAGTGTTTATGCACTCCCTAGAGTACATCGTCACCGTGCACGTTACTCCATGCATTCCCTTTTTGTTATCAGTTATCTGTGGAGTTAGAAAAAAAACATGTGTTAGTAGATGACAATGTGAATACAGTAAAACCCCCATATTATGACCCCCTTTGTTATGACCACCTCTCTATTATGACCCAATACCGAGGAACCATGAAAACTTTGAGTCAAAAAAGTCGAAAATTTGAGGCACGCCTAAAAATAGATACAGTAATCCCTTGCAAACTGCAGTTTCAGTTAAGCACGGATTTGTTTTTGTAGACCTTTTCTCCAACTGTGGTACTAGTTTCTATTATCCACAGTTTTCAGTCTATGGAAAACTAGCCCTTACTGATGTTAGCGGTTGCGCATTTCTCAAGCTACCATCATAGACTTTGACTTTTGTTGTCCCAAGCAGTGTGAAGCAATAAATTACTTAATACCAGATGGGGACACTGGTGTTTTGTCCGTTGTTTGTGGGGGGGGGGGGGGAGGGGGGGAGTTGCAGGCCAGGTCAGTAAGGATTCTTTGTCCTAGTCACATGCCGCCTCTGCCTTACCCTCCCTGTCTTTTTTTGCTTCCATTATCCCTCCTCCCTTGCTGTAAAAACAGCGGCACATTATACAGACTAGTTTCTTAATCAGTGTATGTATGATAACTTCAAATTTAATTCAATGCCCTTTTTTTCAACAATTATTGTTAAGTTTATGTGTGCCCATGCCTACGTAATAGGCCTATGCTATTTTTTTTATGGTGGGCAATTTTTTTTTTTTTTTTGTCAAATCAATTTTATGTGTAAAGTGAATAAAGGTAAGTGTGTGCAAATAAAATGTGTTCTTGTGTTACCGGTACCATATTATGGCGAGTGAGACAGTGTGTATGTATAGGCAATGTCAAAAGTTGTTGAAAAAATTGGGATAGTTAATATTTCAAGTAGATCGCACTAAATATTTATATTCCTGTGAACATTGCCGGGCCTCATCGTGCCAGTGCAGAGGCCAACACGCGTATACATTTTGTATAAATTCAACACACTGACGTGAATTGCATCTATAAGCATGTTTTCCCAATGCTGGGCCGCTGTTACGAATTGAACCGGCTCTGTAACGACAGCAGTGGCGCAGGCGGGTGACCGCTGCCCGCCATCTTGTAGCGACTGGCAGATAGCTGCCTAACCAGAGGATCTAGGGCCGAGCTTCAGCAGCAAACTGCCACGCCTGCGCCTGGCCATGCTGCAGAGGATCTAGGCACTCGCCCAGCTACTTACACAGTCAGACCACATGTATTGTGCAACGCCACCTAAACATTTTGATCGCTACGTGCCTCATAGGAATGTATGACTCACGAGACCTGCATAATAGATCATTAATAATAACTTTATATTTTAATAATAATAGTCTAATCTTTTCACACACTTTAATCGCCATCTCATACTGTGTTTAGGTCTTCCTTTTTTATGACGAGGGGTGGTCCAATACACCTTTCTTTGGTATCAAATTAATCAGAGACGTCCAGCTATTAGAATATGTATACATATTTATGTTTAATTTCAGTGGTTTTTTTGCGCTAGAGACGATTGAATATGGCCTTGAACATCTTATCACATTTACCCTTCAATCATTAACTCTAGCTGAACAGAATTATTCCCAGCATGATAGGGAGGCCCTGGCCATTGTCTTTACAGTTTATCATTTTTTTCAGTATCTATTTGGCCTTCACTTCAAACTGGTTACTGACAACCAGCCATTAACACGAATTTTCAATCACCGGGCCGCCGTACCAAAGATGACAGCAGGTTGCCTTCAACACTATGCAGCCTTCCTGTCAGAGTTTAATTACACTATTAACTTCAAGAAGGGTATCGAAAACAGTAATGTTGACTGCCGCTCTTGAGTCCCAATCAACATCAACAGTTACACTGCTAGTGCCATCAACAGTGAAGTGAAGCAGCTCTGTGATACTGCCATCAAACAAATCAGTATCCCGACTGTAGTCTACCAACTCCTGAAAGAGGAAACAAAAAAGGATGCTACCTTATCAATAATTATGAAATCCTTACAAGAAGAAAACACCAGTGAACCAGACTACTACATCATCAAAAGTAGTATTCTTTTCCGTGGTCAACGAGTTGTTGTACCAGCTAGCCTACAGTCAGCTGTTCTGAACGAATTACACCGAATTCATGTGGGTATCACAAAAATGAAGCAGCTAGCACGTCTGTATGTATACTGGAAGAAAATTTACTCACATATTGAAAACCTTGTCCAAAGTTGTTAAGAATGTGTAGCTATCAAGAACAGTCCAACCAAGGCACCATGTAATCCTTGGGAGGAACCAGAACATAACTGGCAATGAATTCATATTGATTATGCCAGCCCTTACCAAGACCATCACTTTTTGGTAGTCGAGTCGACAAATAAAAATGTAGTACCAATTATTACATGACCATGAAATCCTATTGCTATAAAAAATCTTGATCCATAAACTGAATCACTGATAGTGAAAGGTGCTTCTAAATATTCATATGCTTGAAGTAAAATGAAGTATAGTCCTAGTAAAATAGTAATTGTTAAACTTTGATTTATTTCTTTTATATTATTATTTAATAATCTATGATGTGCCCATGTAACTGTTACTCCTGACGTTAATAAAATTATTGTATTTAGTAATGGAATTTGTATAGGGTTGAAGGATATGATTCCTACTGGAGGTCATATAGGTCCTACTTGTACTGCTGGGGATAAACTTCTATGGAAGAATGCTCAAAAGAATGAAATAAAGAAAAAAACTTCTGAAATAATAAATAAGATTATTCCTCATCGTAGCCCTCCACTTAAAAATACCTCCACTTAAATATAAACTGCACTTTGACCTGAAATAAATTTTAATAAAAATAAAAGTAAATTAAATCTAATAAAATAAACTTATAACAGCGGTATACATACTGAAAACAAATTTAAGAAAGATTAAATTGGGGATTATCGATTACGGGGCAGGTTCCTCTGAAAAGACAAAAACACCGCCAAATTCTTTAGGTTTAAAGAACATAACTAATACTACCCTCGCTGAAAATTAACATATCACGATCACATGTTAATATTTATTGAAATTATTTAAGTAACTTTTTATTATATAGAATAATGATTTAATTAGTATATTTTTATTTATAATATTTTTTTTTGTTAATTTTTATTAAGGAATTAGGCAAAATTATTTATTCGCCTGTTTATCAAAAACATCTTCTCTTGAATAATTAATCGTAGCCAAGTCGAAATGGGCTGAGATTGTTCTCTACTCATCAGCGTCTACATCAAAGTCAAGTATCGAAATACTAAAAGATATATTTTCAAGGAATTGGATTCCAGAAGTTATGGTATCGGACAATGCAATGATCTTACTTGTGAGGAATTTGCACAATTCTGTAAAGAAGCAGGTATCTTTCAGAAATTCTGTGCAGCAGGACACCCAGCAACTAACTGCCTTGCGAAACGCAATGTTCAAATGCTGAAACATTGATTAGCAACCATGTCAAACCAGAATTTGCCTATCTGTCAATAAGTTTGGTAAATCCTTTTTCGCTACCAGGCTACACCCTTGAGCAATGGGAAGTCTCCTGCGGAACAGTACCTGAATCGACAGATCCAAATCCAACGGGATGTGATGAGGCGGATAAAATTCCACGAGTCACCAGTGCCAACTCAACCAGCGCGCCAGTAAGGAAAACAGTTCATTTTGATCCTCAACCCAAGAGCCGTATGAGTGATGATCGTCAGTTTAACAAACCAAACCTGGGTGATCTAACGGAAATCTTGTACTCAGATGTGGTGCTGCCCGAGGCGGAACAACCTGACCCGATCGAACAAGAAGAGGAGGTACCGATCATGGACTTCCAACCGATGGAACAGCCGGCCCAGCGAGAACATCCCGAGTGAGAGGGTCAGCTCCCTGTTTATCTCAGGGACTACAGTCTATACTAGGGAGAGCTCCCCTATATCGGGGGAGAATTGTAGTGTCGTGTGCACTCCCTAGAGTGCACAGTCACCATGCACATTACTCCGTGCATTCCTCTTTTGTTATGTTATCTGTGGAGTTAGAAAAAAACATAATGTGTTAGCAGATGACAGTGTGAATATATGTAATTCTCAATCAATTATAAGAGTTAATGGATTATTAATATGTTGTCTCCATTGTTTCATTAATTATTGGCCACAACAGTAAGTTAACCTCTTAGTGAGCCCAGTCCCAATTTCGTTAAATATCAAACTCATGCTGTGCAATGTCTTGAATCCCTGGAGCACCATTTGAGAAAGCAGCCTAATCTTCATGATGACTTTGTGGCTTTTATGCATGACTATTTGGACAGTGGCCATATGGGATTAGTTGATTCTCCTCCTCCTGGTTGTCATGATGTATACTACCTCCATCAGTGTCAGTAAACTTTGATAGTACCACAAAAAACTTTGTGTTGCCTTCAATGGCTCAGCGAAAGCCTTCAATGGCTCAGCGAAAGCGAGTACAATCCTAAACTACAGATGGACATAATAGAATTTCTAGTGTGCTTTCGCTGTAATCCAGTTGTATTCACTGGTGACAAAACAGATGTACCTGAAAATTGCAGTTCACTAATGTCACCAAGATTACCAGCACGTTGTTTGGAGGTGGTCACCTGAAGATCCTGTTGAAGACTACAGATTAAAAACTGTAACTTATGGAGTGTCAGCATCTCCCTATGTAGCCATACACATACTACAGCAACTTCCTGCTGATGGAAAATGCATTTCCAACTTTCAGTTCATGCTTAGAAGACAGATGTATACATAGATATGTAGTTACTGGTGCCAATACCATTGTTGAAGCAGTTAAGCTGCAAAAAGAATTGTCGGAATTATTAAGAGGTGGTGGTTTCAAATTGAGAACGTTCACCAGCAATCAACCAGAAGTTTTGTTAGGTCTTCCTGAGAAAGATTTACAACATCCTGACTCTCTTTCCTTTGATAAGGAGAGTTTTTATGGTCAAGGTACTTGGGCTTACATGGAATCCCTCATCATATTCATTTTCTTACAATGTTCAACCCACTGCAAACTGTTACAGTGCCATTCTGTTGGCTTTAGCAAGGATCTTTGATCCAGTGGGCTGATTAGCTCCAATTATATTGTTTGCCAAGCATCTCATTCAAGAACTTTGGCTTCATGGTTCAGGATGGGATGACCAACCTCCTGCAGACATTTTGGATAAGTGATGTGGATTCAAAGAACTGGATAAGTGGTGTCAATTCAAACAAAAATTACCTAGGTTGGCGCACATTTATGTGCCATGCCTTCTTACCATAGCTGAGCAGGCTGTCCATTAACTACATGGATTTTGTGATAGCTCAGAGCTGTGTTACATCTGAATAGTCACATAACTGTTAACCTTTTGATATCAAAATGTAAGGTGGTTCCTGTGAAGAAACTGTCCATTCCATGATTGGAGCTGTGTGCAGCATTGATGCTGGCCAAACTTCTTGAGTATGTGTTTGCAGTGTACGAAAAGCATATTTCTATAAACAAGGTGTGCGCTTGGTCCGACTGCTGTTGCTTTGCATTGGATCACATTGTCACTCCATAAGTGGAAGACCGTAGCTAACTGTTTAACTCAAATTCAAGAGTTAACACCTCCTTCCTGGTGGCGGCATGTTTGACCAGAAGAGAACCCTACAGACTGTGCTTCCAGGGTCTGTCACCAGCCCAGCTCACTCAATATTCCGTTTGGTGGGATGGGCCTGTATAGTTAAGCCCCTTTGATACCAGTGTTAATACTCCTGTGCAGCCACCTGTAGTTTGGCTATCAGCATGAAGTGCAAGGCAGAAGTGGTTAGTTTTGTAATATACATGTAACCAACACTTTTGTCCAAATATTCATCATTCACTACATTAAAACATGTAAGGGTCTATTGTCTACATTTGGTACATAACTGTCGGACAAGGGAGGACCAAAGAACAGGAGTTTTGACTTTCCAGAATATGAGGGCTGCTCCCTCGGCCTGTGTCAAGATGGTACAACAGACCTTTGCTGAGGACAAACATCTTGAAAACCATAGGCCATGTTCTCAAACACTTCGCAAGCTGAACCCTTCATTGATTCAGCCTGAATCATCAAGGTGGGCAACAGGCTCAGCCATTCTGATTGTCCCTGTCACATTCAAACACCTATTCTATTGCCAAAGAAGCATTTATTTACTAAGCTGCTTATTGAGTATTACCACACTGTGTACTCGTATTCTGGTCCTCATGCACTTCAAGCCATTCTTTGTCAAAAATTCTGGATTCTCTCTGCTCGCTCAATAATTTGGCAAGTTTTGCACCAGTGTCTGGCATATTTCCACGCTAATCCCATGCCCAGTTGTCCTGCAATGGGAGAGCTGCCTGCACCATGTGTTCAGCAAGGAAGACCCTTTGATCTCGCTGGTTTGGACTATGGTGGTCCCTTCCAAGTCACCATACACCGAGCTCAAGGTTGCAAGCCCACAAAGGCCTAACTTTGTTTGTATGAATGCCAACTAAGGCACTTCATCTTGAACTTGTTTCTGAAGTGTCTATGGAAGCATTTTAGCTGCACTTAATCACTTTGTTTTATGACGGGGTCGCCTAGCTCACCTCTACAGTGATTGTGGGTGCAATTTTGTTGGAGCTCAACATCAATTGCCAGCGTTTTCTTGCTTCACCTAATCCTCTTGAGTTTGCAGCTTGAGTGATCAGTGTACTAACCCACGAAGGCATTACCTGGCATTTTAATTCACCTGCAGCCCCGCATTTTGGTGGTTTTTGGGAAGCAGCCATAAAGTCAGTTAAAAAATACCTTCACCAAGTCATTGGTCAACAAATACTGTCACGTGAGGAGCTGTCCGCGGTTCTGACCAGAATTGAAGTCATTGTGTGAAACAAGTCCAGATCCATCTGAACTGGAGGCCCTCACTCCTGCTCACTTTTTGGTTTTCCAGCCCTTAATTACTCTTCCAGAACCTGACCTAACCCTCTTTAACTTAAATAGACTAAACTGTTGGCAGCTGGTACAACGCATAATGCAAGATTTTTCGAAATGCTGGCAGGAAGAGCATGTGTACACCCTGCAACAGAGAAGCAAGTGGACAAAGAAAGGTTGTTGTCCAAAGACTGGGGAGTTAGTGCTGATCAAGGAGGATAACACTCCTCTCACATGGTGGTTGGCCCGCATCAATAATCTTCATCCAGGAACAGATGGCAGTCCTCGCGTAGCTACTGTGTGGACCACCACTAAAATGCTGCAACGTCCATTGTTCAAGCTGAGTCTTCTCACCTGCGTCTGTCAAGTATGGAGAAAATGCCTAACCCTATGTAGTTAGCACATGCTAACAAGGTGGGCAGAATATTCTGTGTAAATAATTGTGTTTGTGAACAAATCTTGCGCTACAGTGACTTGTTCTGTTCTTGTACTAAAATCAGACAGTCCCAACAAGATGGCCACCATGACCGGGTCACGCTGTTGTGTATGCTCGTATGTTAATAATTAAGGGACGTGGAAACAACTACTTTGATGTACTTTTGTCTTTTGTTGGTCCTCTGGTTTGTGAATAAAATTGTAGGTAACACATAAGTAAATTAACATAACCTAATGCTGTTTATTTGTAAACATTCCCATACTCAAAACTCTGGTATTCAGTGAGCAATATAACATGCTGCTATCTGCACTAGAAACCGGCAAAATAAAGTTACGAATAGGTGTACTATTGTTTGGGTGGCAGTTATATGGATGATGTATATTTTTTTGGTTTCAGGTCATTGTGGCTGCCGAATTTTCAGTTGAAGATTGTTGGTCTTTAGGATTAAACAAAGCAAATCTTTTATGTTCTTCATGCGACCAGTTGAGCAAATTTAATCTTGGAATCATGAAGTGAGTGTTTTTTTTTCTCATATGTATGTATATGCAAGAATGGTACACATTATTGTATTCTGAAAGCATTTCCAATTTTTTTTCCCCAGGGATCACTGTCAACAATGCTGCCAAAGAGATGAAAACACACATACTGTAAAACGTTATGCACAGGCTCGCTTGGAAGTTTGCACGTGCAAATTTGGAGTTTACCCACAAATACAAGGCATGTTTCCATTATTTCGCAAGTATGCAATACAGTGAAACCTTGTCAAGAAGTTTTCCTGCATAATAAGTTGAATAATTGTGCACCTTGTCTATCTCCATATGTGTAATTTGACTCTTTTAAGAAGTTTTCCTGGTTAACAAGCATTATTTTTTTCAGTTCCTTCAGAAACGTCTTGATAAGAGTTGTACTGTGTATAACACAACAATTCTTTTATATGCGTGCATGTGTGTGTATATAAAAATAGGTTTAATTATTTTGTTTTTTAGCATTTGTGAAGAGTGACAGGCCTGGGAAATTTCCTAATCTGCAAATAAAATATGTCAGGGGATTGGACCCTATCATCAAACTCATGGACAAGGATGGCAACGTCAAAGATGTGAGTTACCAAAAGTTATTGTTAGTTATTTTAGGTAGTGGAGTTCCGGGTTTAAATTGAAACAAGTTTACATAAAGATGCAAGTCATAGTATTACAATATTAAAAATAATTTCTTCTTAAACAGCATTATCTTGTTACAGTAAATAAAATAATAAATATTGAAAAAAGCAGCCAACATGGCATTGGCTGGAAACAGCATTGATTGATTTTTATCACTGATGCAGGACCATATCTGTCTTCAGTAACATATTCATGAGACAATTCACCCACACTATCCGATGGCATTATAAAAAGTTACAGTTGCTACAGTGCTCTAGAAATGAGTGTCACTGCAGAAAAGTAGAACGTGATAATTGTGTAGTAATTTTTATGTTCCATGCTTGTGGAGTCATGAACTTACTTTGAAACCTTAACCAGGAAAGATATGCAATTAGTAGAATTCTGTGTAGTTGTTTTAGTTTCATGGGTCCAAATGTTTTACTGGAAAGAAATATTAAATGTTTATATAAATTTTCACCCAGACCACTTTCTTGTTGACAGTGTGTATAAATGCAGTGTTTCCACAGTTGTACACATGGCGTGTGTTTATGGCCATTTACAACATAACGCACATAATTCCATGGGGATGTTTGAAGGTGGCAACATGTACTGCATATTGTACAGGGCTACTCTTGGATACATTTAAAACGAGCTATTAGAAAAATTTGCATACATCATAGGATTAATTGAGCAGGCATTATTAAATGTCCTATAGGATCTACATTAGTTTTGTATTTATTTCCAGAACCTGTTGTATCTGTAAATCTCAGTGCTTTCAAGAAAACTTAAAAGGCCAGAATCTTTTGTCACATATCTATTGTATTAGAACATATTGTAGCTAATACAGGGTGAGTCCTTTAAAGGAGGCTCCGTGGGACGTGTGTAACAGAGCGAGGGAATGAGGAAATGCAGTCTGGTGTGACAACAAAATACCTAGAGTAGGTGCTGGAAGTGGCCGCCATCGACTTTGAGGCAGGTGTGCAGACGACATCAAAAGCTGTGAAAGGCACAGGCGAGGATATTCTGCGGAATGGCATCGATAGCTGTGGTAATATTGGCTTGGAGTTCTTTGAGCTTCGAGTGTGTGCGGGTTGTTGCTGTAGACCTGTCCCTTTAGAGCACCCCAAAGAAGGAATCACAGGACAGATTAATCTGGAGAACGGGGTGGCATAGGTTGATTTTATTCCACAGCTGATGACACAATCAGGCTGGAACACCAACTCAATGTGTGCAATTGTTGCTCGTGCAGTATGCGCCATGGCTCCATCCTGCTGAAAGTAAGCATTGTTGCGCTCATCCTCCGTCAGTTGTTCCGCAAAAACACTGAAAATGTGTTTGATGTAACGAGCCGAGTTCACAGTCTCGTGGAAGAACACGGGGTTGATGCAGCGTGATGACACGGCACACCAGACACCGAGTTTCTGAGGATGCAGTGGAGCTTCCGTCAACACGCACCTTTTGCTTATTCGGCACGGATCCGGTTGCACGCCATTTTACAACCAGTTTCTGCATGATTGATTTGGCAGGGGGCTTCGCTGCAACCCCACCCACCGTAAACTTCATCTGAAACAAATCTGCACACTGTTTCCAAGAACCATGGCGTGCATATGTCTCCACCACAAAAATATGCTGCTGAACCGTCAACACCATACTGATGCACCAAAACACACAACGTTCCTCGTCGCTGCCCTTCACTCATCCGACCGTAGCGCACGGGAGCTGTGCGCAGCGTGCCTCAAGATCACTTGGCGGATACTTCCAGCACCTTATTCTATATGTTGTCACACTGGTCTGTATTTCCTCATTCCCTCACTCCATTACACACATGTCCCACGGAGCCTATTTTAAAGGACTCAACGTGTATATACACTACTAAACTGTAGACTAAATACAACATAAAATACATTAATGAAATGTCTTCATCAGAATGAATTGGGGCAACATGTCTCAATGCACTGTTTTAAACTATTTACGTATTAATTTAGTGTCCAGATGGTAAGAATTTATTTAGCTGAATTACTACTCTTTTGTATATCTTGCACAAAACATCATTTACAATCGGGCTTACTTCAATATATCTGACCACAGATCAAATTTCAGGCTGCTAGCTTTACTGACTAATGAGAACATACCAACCATATTGTGATATACTGTTTGCTGGTGTTTGAAATACGTAATTTTCAGTCAGTTTCATTTACCTTAAATAGTCATCAAATTAGAAAATTACACTTTACAAAAAGCATATTTTTCTGTGCAGTGCCCATGGGAGTTCTGAATGGAAAATTGCTTGCAAAGTCCATTGCATCAACTAATTGTAGACAAATAGTTGCATAAACAATTTTCAATGTAGCTTTGTTATTGCAGCATTTACAGCAATTGAAATCTTTTGAACTACCGTAGCCACTAAAAAAAATGGCATAAATCACACAATGAAAGATTATACATTTATTCATTTAATCAGCTTTGCTGAGACTATTCTGTGCTAGAGAACTAGCCAACACACACTTCCTTTCTGGATGTTTCATTAACATGGAATGCTGCTAACTTAATAACAGTATTACATTGCAATGAACTTAATGAAAATTGCAGGTAACGTAATGATACATAGCAAACATCTTAAAATTCTCTTGTTTACTTAATTTCAGTCTCCTTTGGGGTTGACATATTGTTTTGCTGAAGTATTACGTAATCACATGTATGCTGAAGCATGATGTAATCACATGTAAAATGTCTTGTTATATACATTTTTTTTACAGAATTTGGAAAGGAAGGCTATACTTTCCTTCACACAATGGTATTAACTTAGTGTATTTTTATGGTGGTAACTCAAAAATGTTAATTGGATCACCAAATCTCAGTTCTGCATTCTCATCAGACAGCCGTAGTTTTTGGATGGGGAGAGTTAAAAATTGCATTATGTGCCCCTGATATGACTCCCTGTGTAGAACTAGACAAGAGTAGTTATTGCAGTTAAAAATTACTTCATTTTCTGTATAGCAAATGGACACTTCTTTAGAAATATTTTATTTACAAACATTTTGTTGAAAAAATTGGACCACTGCATGACCACTGATTGCTTAATGGAAATTACTTCGAATGGCATCAACTTGGCAGTGGAAATGTGCAATAGTTTCTTTCCAGTCTGCAAGAACTTCCGTTTTCCATTTAATGTCATTTAAAACCCATATTATTGTCGCAATCCAAGTACAACTTCATGCAATAGTGTGGTTTTTATTCTGACCACCTGTTGTGTCGCAAACTGTCTGTAGGTCAACACAGTGATTCTCAATAAAATCAAAAAGAAATAAGACTTTTTTAGACTCCTTTTTAGTAGTGAACTTCAGGAAAGTGTAAAAATACAACTTGTTGTTGATAAAACATGAATATTAAAGGTGTATATGGAATTTGTCTTCAGTAGTACACATTGTTGGTGGTAATAGTGGGTAAATAAATGTTTTTCTGATAATACATGCTGTAGTTTCCACATTTTTGCACTTCTTGGCTATGTTTGTCACTTTTAGCGCACTAAGTTGGCTACAGGTGACACATCTCAGATATCTAAACTAATTTGCAAATTCTTTTTAAATATATCCGTGCAGATTTGATTAGATATTGTGTCTTCACAATAAATCAGTTTATACATTTCAAACATTTTCTTAACATTCAAATCATCTGGTAAGTATAATCTATATTTATTGCAGTGTAAACTGTAATGACTCTGCCTTTTCTTAAAAGATGCAATATTCTCATGAACATGCTTAACATTAATGGTATTTAGCATTGTGTAGTTCTTGCCTCTTCTATTTTATTTAGGTGATTAACCAGTTAATTTTATATTTTCTTGTAACAAATTTTATTTTACATTTTGTTATACCATTGACTGCAATAAACATTTTGCTACATACCACAACTTCTTTGACACAAACAGTATATTTGTTTGAACAGTCATGATGTGCTGTCTATGTCAAGTTTCCATGTCTACTGCGCTGAACTGGCAAAAGCGTTGTCAAACCACAAAGTATGAATTCTGCTAATCATATGAATAAATATTGTAACGAGACACTGCAGAGGCCACAGGGAAACTGCCGGGGTGCAGTGTTTGGGAGATACGAAATAAACAGAAGCTGTCACGAGGTAATTCAGGCCAGCAGGTGTGTATATAAGACAGTGGATCACAAGATTGCCCCTTCCCGCCTCAATACATCACCAGATCGCCAGAGCCAGCAGTCTGTGTGACTACAGTAAGGTGGTGGTGGAGCCCTTGTGCGGCCGTTGTACTGCATAGTAAAAATATCAATGGCGAGTGAAATGCCTAATTGAATGTTAGAAGGGGCTTTTGACTTAGAGGCAGGGATAATATTACAGTAAATAATAGTCAATATTTGAGACAATAATCGAGAGATTAATGCTGCTATCTATATTGTAGAGTCATGACTTTGTAATTGATTAACTTATATTGCTTATTGTACAATGTGTAACTTGAATGAAAAGATAATATAAATTATATCTTTTATAAAGTGACGTGAATTAAAGTACCTTTTCATATTTAACGGCTAGTCTATCAATGAGTTACCAGTCTTTAAAGTAAAATTGTTAGTGTGTGACTTTTGTAGCTCTTTTGGTTGATAACCTAAAGAAGGGTAAAAATACTATATAAATTATTCAAGAATTTGTCTCTATAAGCCATATTAATCATTCCAGTACACTCAAGTTTAGTCACACAACGCTCTGTGTTCGTGGCTTTTAAGATGTAGTTTTTTCATGACTTCATACATACATCTACTTTGTTTCCATTTGTGTAGTGTTCCAGGTCATGCCACATCATCCAACTGCTTCATAACAAAAGTATTATAATTATTTTCATGGAAAAGATAGAAAAAGACATAGAGCTTACGCAGTTATTTTTGTTTAATAACAATCAACGTTAACTTAAAAAAAATGTATAATGATAAGTGTGTAAACGCACTATATTATCCACACAACCCTTGCAGTTGTGTTGGCACGTGTTAAATTTCATTGTAATTCTACTAATTACTCTCATATTTAGTTGGTATTTCACCAAGTAATTTTTTTTGTATTGGAATGTGCTCTAGTTATGCTTAATTATTTTGTTTATTCAGTTTGAAGTATAAAACCAAACTTTATCAGCTGAAAATCTTGTACTTATTACATATGTTATTGATATATATTTCTATGCTTCTGTTTAGCAAAAAATATAAATATATACTTTTCTTAATGTTTATTCATTACTTCTGTACATAAGATTGTCCACAATTAGAATTTTAGTTAGCAAAATGAAAAACAAGATATGTGAATTATTATATATCTTTCATGACTTCAGTATCAATTAGTCGCATGAGACTATGAAGTGCAGAGCATGCCCTAGGTGTGTGTATATATATATAATATATATATATATAATATATATATATATATATATATATATATATATATATATATATATATGTGTGTGTGTATGTGTGTGTGTGTGTGTGTGTGTGCGTGCGTGCGTGCGCGTGTGTGTGGAGTGTTTTTTTTTCCGCTCAAGGTTACTTCCTTCTTCTTTGCACATTTTCCACACAGCATGTAGTATATTCTAGATATTTTAAATGAAAGTTTCTTCATTGTTCAGATGTTAAAGTAATTTCATCCGCTGTTTTGGGTAAGTTCGTTTGCAGATAATTTCTTTCATTCCGACGTGTTGATATTCTCTGTCCGTGAGTTTTTTTTTTTTTTTTTTTTTTTTCCAACTGATGACTTAACTTCATGGCCAAATATGTATGCCTCCTCGTAATGGGAAGACGCTCTTCAATCCGTGGGTTGGTCATTTTGGACCATGTTTCCACTTCTTTGGCCAACATCGCAGTAACATCTGAAATGTGATTTTGATCTAGAGCAGGGATCCTCAAACTTTAGTTTATCACGTCTCCCTTCTGCAAAGAAAAATTACCCCCCCCCCCCCCCCCCCCCCAATTTCACAACTTCATTATTATAAGGGTAAGGTATTCTGGTTTAATAGAAGAAATTGCACAACATAAATCACTGGCAATATCAAGTCTGCTTCTATACTTTGGCGCCTATGCCCCCCTTAGCATATCGTCACACCTCCTGGGGGGGGGGGGGGGCACTTTGAAAATCAGTGATCTAGAGTAACGTCAAAAATTTAGTTTTACCTGCTGCACGCTCGATTGTGCTCCAAACTTTCGGTCTTCTGACCCACCGTCAGTTGTTTAGTTACTAAAGATCTTTGTAAGACTACACATCCCTTATTTTTGTTGCAAAGAAAGAAATGAGCCATTAAAAAATATTAATTCTGCTGTTATGTATAATTCCAAAGGCAATGATCATGGCTACCCGATGATAGAGCAATGGCCATAATATAAATATAATGGATTAAAGTAAGACAGATTATCAATTAAAAATTTTTTTTATAATACTTAAAATCCATATTACAAAAAAATGTAATATGTTAATGCTCAGCTATCAGTTAAAATGAAGTTAATTTAAGTTGTAATTTTTTTTATTTATAAACGTTTTTACAAAAAAATAGTCAATATAGTTTTGATTTAAAAAAGGACAATGTATTTATTTATTTCATCAATTATCTTCCATTTATAACCTAATTTTATCAATATAATGATGTGGTGTTCATAAAGAAAAAAAAATTTCAACTACGCCTTAAGTGTACTTTATAAATAATATATATTTTATACCACTTTTGTGATAAGTAAAACAGGAGCACGTCCATGATTTATGCTTTAGTAGTAAACCCCTAATCTACACAGGAATCTAGATCCCATTTCTATGTCATCGTTGTTGTAATGAGAGTACCTATGAGTGCTTAAGTTTACGACATGAAGAAGCTACATAACACAGAACAACTAGTGCTGCAATGCATTTGTGGAACATCTGTTTTTGCTAGTCATTACCTGGACAGCACTTTTTTTTTCCAGTAACAGAATATTTTAACCAACATGCTTTCAGTGACCACTTCTTTTTTCGTACAATTGATGCTACCATTTTAAAGTTTTTCTCATTCTGACACATGGCATCAGTAAATTGGTTGGGAAGAACCGAACATCACTTGTTTTCTCCCGGCACCCTTCATGAGGGAATTATTGTAATTTTTACTATTAAAAATGTCATAATTGTACAGCATTTATATATTTGGTTACAGTTAAAAATAATAAATTGTTGAAACTACCAGAATACAAATAAAAATTTTATGGAAATTTATTTTATGGTTCACCCAACGTTCCAATTTCAAATTTATCATGTAATTCTGTTGTAAAATTTGCTTTTTTCTGTAATACACATGTCTACTGTCCGTTAATATGCATATCCAACTGTGCTAAGACACTCATTGTGTGTTAGAAAGATGCAGAAACAGTACACACACACACACCACATGCACTCATTCTTTCTCTCTCTCTATACAGTTTCATGGAGTCCTTTGGTGAATTTATTTGCAACCAATTCTTCTGAAGGTAGATAGTCCAACACTACTTGAATGTCCTCAATTGCACCTTGCACAAAATTGCACAATTCAATGTTTCTAGTTTTGTTGTGCAGTAAGGGGTTTTGTACCATTTTTGAGCTCCTTGATTAACATTCCATATTTAAATTGTGGACATTTCCATCACAAAACATGAAGACAGCCTCCTTGGTAGCTTCTTTCTGTCATCGCCATGTATTCAGCTTCAGTTCTCAAGAGAGCCATTGTTTAGTGGCTCTTCAAATCCCAAGAAATGGTTGCACCTGCGAGAGTAAAAACATAATTTGTATATAATCATCTGTTTCCTTTATCATTTGCACAATTAGCATCTACAAAGCCACTTTTCTGAACACAAGGTTGTAATTCACAGTTCCCTTTAAGCTTCTAAGCACTTTCTTGGAATGTGTTTTTCACATCTAAAATTTAACAGTAGTAGTGTGTGCTATATCAGACCAAGTGTTCACAGCAAGATGCATAAGCAAGTCTGTTAAACTTCTATACATCAAATGAGACATCTGGCACAACTTCACTATCAGTTTCAAACAGATCAATATTTACATCCAGTGGTGTAGCTGCATGCTTGCACTTAGTCATTTCAAATTTCACAAGCATTTTCTCAATATATTTCCTCTGGTCAATATAAATTCTGCCTTTATCTCTGTTCCTTGTAATTTTCAGCCCCAGATAGTATGCTTGCGTCACCAAGATCTCCATATTTAAACTTATTTTTGAATATTCAAAAGTAGGATATAGCAATAATCACAACATTTTCCTTGTTCAACTTATGTAACACAAAGTTCAAGCGCTGACTTTTTAAACCCTATTTCAGCCAATGCAATGTGAAGTTTCTGATTCCATGCCCTTGATGTTTGCTTTAGCCCATACATTTCTACTTCAATAAGCATACCTTATCTTGGTGGTTCTAAAACTACAAATATGTCTGGCTACTCTATGTAAACATCATGCTCTATTTCAATATGAAGAAATTCTGTTTTGTCATACCCAAGTGATCAATGTCCAAGTTAAGTTCAGAAGGTAATCCGAAGAGCATGCAAATGGTTGAATGCCTCATAACTCGTTAAGTCTCCTAATAGTCCAATCCATACTCCGGACTGAAATCCTTGGCAACTGACCTGGCTTTGTGACAGATGAAATTTTCATCAACTCCCTTTTTTAGCTTAAAACCCAATTGTATGCTTAACTAGTTTGTCACTTTTGGGTCTGTCAATTAAAGATTTGTATTCACCCTGCATAGCAAGTTCCTTTTATTGCTTGTGCTTTGACAAGAATGCATTCTGTAGAGTTTTAATTCATCTATACCATTTTCAGCTACCTTGTGAGCTACCATATCATAGAATGATTTGTGGTGTCACCCTTCTTGGGTACCTATCTTCTTTCAGTAGCAAACTTCAGTTCTGCAGTGTCTTCTTTCGATGGGCCATGCCAGGTTACTGGACATCCATGTAAGTCTTAACCAGCAGAACTATATAGCCCGTTCTCTCGGTAACTTCCATTTTTCACCTGGTGCTGTTATAGCTGAACCTCTTTCATGCAAATTGTAAGTGGTACAGTGGTTCCTTCCTCTATCAGCTTTACATAGGTGTTCGCCACTTCCAGTAGGTTTGTCTTCTAGGAAGATGAAATCCCCTTCGTTACAAATCGTCTTGAGGTCTAAATCAATAAACCTGTCCATTTGTGCTTTCACAGTAACATAGAAAAAATACCATCTCTTGGCTCTTTGTATTCCATTTTGTTCTCTTCTGCTGTGGGATTTGAACAAATGCCGTGCAAATTAACACTTTCATGTCACAAAGTTTTACCTGTATATTAGTCCATGCTTCTGATTTTATTCACCACAGCTCTGGTAGGGCAGCGATTCTTCAAGTAAATAGGTGGGAAAGCAGTACTATGTCTTTTCGTAGCTCCTACAGTGCCTCCCCTGGTCGCTGGGTTTGGCTTCGCAGTTGCACATGTTGAAGGTATCGGTCACCAAAACGTAGCTCCAAGGACACCACCAGTGTGGGGTACTCCACTCGATGTCACTCTGGTAGAAATTGTAGTATACTCGGTGCAGGGCCTCTCAGTATTACGGCGAGGTAGTAAGTCCTCTGTTTTGTTGTCCAGCCATTAAAGGTAGTGACTTAAATTCCACAAGGCTGCTCGCTCTCCTCCAAGGTTGCTATGTTGGTGACGACTCGTATTGCGTCTCCATCTTTCTCATCTGCCACTGTAGTAGTTGTGGGGCATCATTGCTGAAGAAATAAATTCCATCTGCTTCTCAATTGCACTGATCTTCTGTTTTACTTCATTCTCAATGCTGTCCATTCTTTCACAGACACTGTCCACTACTTAAGTTGCAATGTCAATTTTCTTGTAAACACAGTCAATTCTTGTGTTTACTCACTCGCTAATGCCTTCTACTTTCTTATCTACATGATCTATTTTCTTGTCTACATTCTCATTTACAGTGTGTATTTTATTATCTACTAAATCACTTCATTAGTTAACTGGCTATTTACATTCACATTTACAGTTTCATTCATACTTTCTTTAACACTAATAATTTGACTACTTACGATGTCATGTAGAATGTCTTTCATACTACTAATTTGGTATTTACATCTTCCCTCGAGCTATTTACACTTTCACTCACTTGGCTACTTAATCCCTCAATTGATGCTCACAGTGCTTCCAGTTCTGGAGACCTTTTTTTAGTTAAAATTCACAGCGATGGTTGTGCAAAACAGTCTTAATATTTTGGTCTACAGCTATTACAATTAATGAATTTGTTTGAATATCATTAATTAATAATTGCCTCTCCATCCCACTTCTGACACAATAAGAATACCTGAGGGGTGTATCTGAGTTCGTGAGTAATAAAGGTGTTAATAAAAATAAAAGAACTAAATTCAATAATTATATTTATTTTCAATATTAAAAACAGTCAAACATCTGTTATGTACCCATCTGAACATCCTATTAACTCTTATTTTTATTGAGCGTAATATTGAATTATTATCTACATTTTACTTAGTCTTTACTCTTGTTAATGTTCCTTATACTGCTCCAATTATTTCCAAACGTTTAATTAAAGTTGTCTATTTCCATTGTCTAGAATGTTTTATCACTCACACATCCAGTCCACAGTCCTGCAGTCATCCCTCACCACTCCAAAATTGCCCAACTGTCGCTTAAAGTCACACAAGACTCCAAAATTGCCCAACTGTCGCTTAAAGTCGCACGAGACTCCAAACTCGCTGCTCTTAAATCACTACTTTCTCAAAGGCCTGCACGTCGTATTTATACTTGAGGTAGGTGCCGTCTAGAATGTGCTCTGCAATCTAAGTTGTTCTGGGAAAGGTAATAGTGATGACGACTTTCCTGCATGATAAATGGAGAAATAGGAGTTCTCAGGGTCAGCGAGGCGCAAGCTGCAATAAGTTTATTGGTGTTTCTGGCGGCATCCTGTATGATATGCCGTCCAACATTACAAACTTAACTTCCAGCTCTCGGCTTCTTCCCACTTGAAAGAAACACTGGGCAGTGACAAACAACATTAAGTTAACATATATATATATATATATATAAATTAAAGTGCTCTTTGAGATGGTATTCTTCTATGAATTTTGCTGCTTTCTGTCAAAAGCCCCTGTTTTAAAAAAGTTAGTGATTAGTTGCGTTCCTGAATGTTCCAAAGCCGTGGTGACTTGTTTAGCCACTGAACTTGAACAGTGCCAACAGCACATCATGTATGGGTTGCCTTATTCCCCTAACCAAACTTTGTGTTTAAATAACTTTTTGAAATTTGTTTGGCCCAAAAATTAAGGTCCTTTTGATTGTGCCAGAAAGAAGCTAAAAGTTACGTATTATTAAATGATCATTATTTATCAAATTTGCATTGATAATCCACAAAAACTAAAGTACATTCAAAATATAGGGAAAAAAAATTTAAACACTAGAACATTCTTAAGGTTTCTGCAAACCACAATTCTTATCCTATGAATAATGCCTATAGTAAGAAAAAATTATCTTACATAGTAAATAACTTTTAATTGGCAAAACAGTTAAAACAGCAAGATAAGTTTTGATTTCCAAGATTTTTATTCCAGATTTCAAGCTTATTATGTGAAACTAGCTTTTACCCGCTGCTTCACGCACAGTCCCACTATTGGGTGCTCTAGCCACTGGGCTACTGCTGCCCCACTATTGGGTTTTCTGTAACCACTGAGTTTCTGCGACCTCACTATTGGGTTCTCTAGTCCCTGACCTACTATGGCCCTACTATTGGGTTCTCTAGCCACTGCGGCCCCACTATTTGTTTCTCTACCCACTGAGCTACTGCGGCCCCTACTATAGGGTTATTTACCCACTGAGCTACTGTGGCCCCACTATAGGGTTTTCTACCCATTGAGCTACTGTGGCCCCACTATAGGGTTCTTTACCCATTGAGCTACTGTGACCCCACTATAGGGTTCTCTACCCACTGAGCTACTCAGGGCTCTTGGGAAGGAATGTATGACATCCTATATACAAAAAATAAAGGAGAAATGATGGAATTTTTTTAACAATGCTTTTTTATGCAGTAATCCTAAGAAAATTTTAATCCAGTACCTATTTACATCCCTAATCATAATTTTTTTTGGAACCGTTTGAGATATTTTTCCGGGTTAAAAAGTGGCGTATTTCACTCTCTGAACCTCCATCTATCTCTGTACAAAAAATCGTGATCAGTTGCTCCATTTTGACGTGAAAGAAGGACAAACACACTTTCGCAATTATATAGTAGTAAGGATTCTTAGCCTGACTATCTTATAGTTATTTTAAGGTTCTGCCAAATTTTAATAGTGGCAGGAAACATTCTGTGATTTTGAAAAATACTTTAAAATAATTATGTATGGGAATGGTGCAAACAGTTCTGTTTACAATGTAAAACTGTGCATTGTCTCACCATTTGACTTGGATTTGTTTTTTCCCCTCTCAGGTTCTAGCTATTGATAAATGGGACACAGATACTGTTGAAGAATTTCTCAAGACTCATCTAATATCTCCTGATGAAGATGATTACTTGCAGACAAATGAAATATAAAATGTGAAAAGTAGCATGGTTTATACAAAAATGTTTTCTAATTTTCGATACTTTACTTACTCAATAAGTTGTAATATTGAATTGCATACACTACACAGGTGAGCATACGTAAAGAGTGATTAGTATAAAACTGATGTTTACTTTTTTTTTTTCTTCTGGACAAAAATTATGTAAAGGATTATTGCACCTCGGTAATACTGGAAAATTAACTTGTGCAGAAAGTCTGTAACTCCTCTTGAAGGCATATCCGAGTAGAACATTTTGCTCTACCTGACTCCTAGAATTTCAGCAGCTGTTATCCTAAATGGATTTAGGCTTTGATTGTAGTGAGTATGAATACCAGGTCTCTTGTGAAAGATGCCTTAATGACCTATCATGTAGCCAGCTTGCACACCAGGACCTGTGTAGTGGATACTCTATGTACCATTTTTCAGGGGGAATGTCAAAATTTTCCATACATCCAGAGTTTCAGTAGATGAGTATCTGATGACATATACAGTAGAACTCAGATTGTACAAGTTTTCACGGTCCCTAAGAATACTACCATAAGATTGCTGTTGTTGCAAGTTTAAAAAATAACCAATTTTGACCCTCTAAAAATCAAAAATGCATGTTTTTTTGCTAAAAGTTTGTGTTTAATGGTCAATGGGGTACAACAAGCATGTTTCTAAAATGAAATATTGATTTTATTTAGTAGGGCCAGGCATCTTTTTTATCAAATGATACGTGATAAGTGTATATTTACCTTCCCCTTGACACCAAAAATGTTAAAAACATTGAGTGGTGCAAAGTTTTACAGAGCATATGGCATCCATATTTAATTTCCCCTGGAATAAAAATTAAATTAAGTGATATATGCATTTAGTAACAATGTAGACCTCTTAAGAATGAAATTATGCCCCAGAAGTGTAAATAACAACCTCTCATCACTGAAAAATAACAATTTTTAAACAGTGCGCAAAGTAACTTGTAGCAGATACTATGTTCATTTTCTGTAGCTTTGCACGAGAAAATCAGAGGATCAATCAGAAATATATAAATATTATTTTAATTTGAAAACGTTTTAGAATAAAATCATATCACAAAAATATAAAAATCCGTCTCAGCACAAAAAAAAACTTCAGTGCCATTTAGGGAGCAGTAATCACTGATTATTGCTTGCTAAAAATAGAAGTGTCCCTTACAAAGTAGTTGAACTGTATTATTAATCACTTCAACACCCATTTATATGGTGCAGACGCATGTGTAAACATCTAACTTGGAGAGATAAGTTCTGGCTGTCTAGCATCTTCGGTGATATGGGGTACAACCAGTACAACCTTGTTTTTTTCCCCCCCCTTATATAATGGACAAGGAGGGAGATGGTTGTGATTGCCAACTTGGCCACTAACCAGGGAGGGAGAGTTCAGTGAACCAGTGGAGAGGGGAAGAGTGCTGCTGTTTTTTTTCATGGCCACTTTCCATCATGTTATTTCTATCTCACTTTTGCTTGGGCACCAACCCTTCTAGTTTGCTACCTCCCCTCTTTCAGCTGCTTCTCCAAGCAATACAAATCCACCCCTCATTATGTCTGAGAATGCCATTCCGCCTGGCAATGACCAACCAAGTTAAAGAGGGAAAGTGAATAGGCAGTACTGTATTGAAGGGGAAGAAGATGCCACATAATAGTCTTCCTTCCTTTTGCATACTGTATACCAGCAATCATTTTGCTTTGGAGACACAATGAAACACAAAGAAAATGTAATGCTTACGATCTGCACTGTGGTACACGTTTCTTTAAACTCCCAAGCATATAAAAATTCTGTGATGTCGTTGAACAAACGAATACACTGAAAAGCATTATATGACTTTTATTTAGTAATTACAAAAATGTATAAAAGGACAGGATTTAAAGTTCTCGGAGTCGATCACTTGTTGACAGGCACCCACACAAAGACGGACAACAAATTTTTCATGTGGTTGTGCGATCTCTACGCTTTACTGGCCATGCCAGCTTCATCAGGCGACTAGTTGTGAAGTAGTGATGGGAGTGTGGGATGTGATAGGAAGACAAGAAATGAAAGCATAAAATACCCAGAAAAGTTAGATAGTTACACTAAGGATGGACACAAGATGGCAGGAGATCAAAACAAACATTTGAGTCAAGGTTACGAGTAGGCAGCTAGGCTACCAAAAATATATACAAGGACAGGAATTAAAGTACTCACAGTCTAGTACTTGTCGACAGGCACGTGCACACACACAGACACACAATGTGTCCTTTGTGTGGGTGCCTGTTGAACAGTATGATTAACATGTGCAACAATGTCATTGAATATTTATATTTTTGGTTTATGTGCAGCTCACCATGCAGGACCTCTGTTGAGGGCAAAAGTAAACTCTGGCTGCCACCCAACAATAATCTACAAAGCCTCCTGCAACTATATAAATATACATCTTGTGAATAATTCAAGTGTTTTACATAGCATTAGTATAGTGTTTATTTCTTTGTAATTAGCTTAAAAAAATTACACGCAGTGTTTTCTTCGAGCTCTCCACGCAGAATTGTAGTAGAGGAGAATAGCGCATGACAGTTTTGATACTGATTGCAACAAACGTAGTTTCGTACTTACATCAAACTCAGACATTTGTGGTACAATAACTAAACACAAGGTGTTCATACTTAGTTTGTTTCAGAGTATGCTACACACAGACAAAATCGCTTCTCAACAAACCGAATTTTGCTTTATGTGATGATGTTTGTAATCAGCCCACAGGGAAGTAAAATTTGTTGACATTCTGCTGTTAATTTTTATTGTGTATTAATCCATGTTATGTGTCTTATTGCATGAAAACACTGAGTTATCAATGAAATATTATAGTTCAAAGTACAGCTGTCTTCCAGATGAATTTTTACCCTATAAGGATATACACAATGTAAAAATATATGAACAGTGCATGGCACATTCACTATGAAAACATTTTCAGCCAGACTAAGTGCATTTTATGATATCTGTCACGTTAAAATAAAAATTAACATTGCGCACCTAAACGCGTGTCTTCTATTATTTTTTTTTAATTATGACGCAGCAGTGCTGTGAATAAAAAATAATACAATAAAACCAAACCATCAATAATCAGTCTGATCAGTTCCAAATGCAATCCAAAGTCAAAACCCAAAATGAAAAGCCAAAACTCTTGATTAAAATAACACAGTCACAAGTTGTATCCAAAAGCCAAACACCTCACAAACTAAAATGAATAGGTGACAAAAAATGCAAGTATGGAACAGAGGAACTAGCGAGACATGAAACTTGCCCTACTATTGGTTGTCCTTGTTGCTAACCAAGGAGAAAGGATTTGGTTGTCAAATGCGAGGTACTGTTACCATGCGCCCAGCATTTGGCAAACTATACACAGATTAGGACATGTGGGAAGGAGAGAGGTCAGCATGAGTCACCACTTCTATTTCATGTTTTTAAAAAAAGACATGGAGGGTAAGGTATAGGCGGCCACATGTGACTAGGACAAAGAATCCTCACTGACCCGGCCTGTAGCCCCCCCCCCCCCAAAGAAAATACGCCACTGTCCCCTTCTGGCATGAAGTAATTTATTGTTTCACGCTGCTTGGGACAACAAATGTCAAAGTCTATAACTGCAACTTGAGAAATGTGCGACCACTAACATAAGTGAAGGCTAGTTCCTCATAGACTGAAAACCGTGGATAATAGAAACTTGTACTGCGGTTGGAGAAAAGGTTTACAAAAACAAGTCTGCGCATAACTGAAACCGTGATTCAAGATACAATGGTCAACGAGGAATTACTGTATCTATTTTTAGATATGCCTCAAATTTTCGACTTTTTCCACCCAAACTTTTCATGGTTCCTGATTGGGTCGTACTAGAGGAGTTTTACTGTATATGTATCGTGCTGTTTGCAAAGAATATTGAAATTGTCGACTTGCATGCAAGCTTCTGGTAAGAGTACGATATTTGCCATACGGCAGACAATACGTCATACTGTAAATATATGCAAACTAAATATCACAGGAAAAAATTCAGACGCTTCATCAAGGCTATCAATTTCCGTAATAAACAAGCAAGCCTCCGGGATTCCATAACTGGACGTTAAAATCAGTAATAATTACAGAAAATTCATAATACTTGGCAGCTCTGTATTAATTTGCATAGTCATATTTTTCAGCAGTTAAAACATTTTTTATAGAAGTATAGGCTATATGATGCAATGTAGGCACAATAAATCGATGCCTCGAGACGTTGATTAATCGATCCATAGTATTACGTAAGAATCGATGGATCTAAGAATAGACTTGACCCATCCCTAGTACTATTATTTATATAGGAATTTTGTTCAGGCCACTAAAATTTTTGGTATGTAGTGAGCCAACCATTAATAATTTCCTTGAAGAGGACTACATAAACCAACAAACCAAATTTCCTCTAATTTTTTTTCCTGAGCTGTGATCTTATATTTTTCCACAATGAACAGCCTTTTCTGTAACATGTACTGCTTCTCCACAGTTGCAACATTTCTATATATAAAACTCCCAGAGTGCCCATTGATTTGAAATAAAAATGGTACAGTGCAATACATTTCCACCTATATACATATGGCGAGGTCACAGTTTTATATGAATTAATGTTTGATTTTAACGTTGGAACAAAAGTAATTTATCAGCATCCTTATTATAGTTCAGTTTTTTTTTAAATTGAATTTTACTGTAGCAGTAATATTAATAATAGTCTCCTGGGAAGTACTCTTGATGGTGTCTTAAGGAATTCAGACGGTGAGTGATGGATGGTGTCTTAAAGAATTCAAGTACCTTGTGAATGGGATTACTAATTATGATAATATTGCTTGTGCCTGTAAATAATTTCAAATGTTTTCTTACTTGGAAGACAGTAGCAGCATTTTCACACCAATTGTGTATTTTTAGTTAAATAGCAATCTCTGGATAAGATAATAGTCATCCTATTTTGGCGCCATTGTGTCATACCTGACAGGTTGACCTTTGGCGTGAGCCTCCAGTTCTGTTGATTTCAATACTTCTCCCAACTGTGTTTATTGCTGTGTACAGAAACATATATTTCTGCCTCATCCTTTTGGCATGAGTAATGCACCAGTTCATTACTAAGCACACACTCTGTGTATTGACCAAATGACCACACAGACCTGAGAACTTCTACTCATGTCACAAAGCCTTGGAAAACCTAATAAAATTTCACATCACATTCCTGTATGGTAGTAGAATATAAAAAGTAAAAGAAGTGCTTTACATCAGTTGAACAAGGAAATAGATTCTCGTGTTATTGTAAATTAATGCTTTCCAAGTCAAATTGATATCAAGAAACAGTTTTTTATATTCACTTTTTGTTGTAAATGCAACAAAAGTTTTTAAGGGAAGAAGAGATTAGTTTGAGCCATATAAGGAATAAAATGTAAAACTTGTTTTTCAATATGTAATGTTGACTGGGTTGGCCTAGTTTGTGTGTCATTCTTCTCCTTTCTGTTAATGAAGTGGTGTACTATTTACAAAATTATGTAAATAAAACTTTGTTAAAATGTGTTTTACAATTATATTTTTCAAATTAATGCACATTAATGCAGTCCTGATATTTCATATACAATTGGAGTTTTGAGACCCAATTTAAATTTGATAGCTCAACTACAAACACCTCAAAATATTATGGGCAAAGTTGCTCAAAACAGACAAAGACTGTCATACACATATATTAACATTTCAGTAACTTGCAACAATGCTTAGTTCATTACTTACATGTTATACTGTATTGTTTTACGTCGCTATTTATCAAACAATTTTAACATCTGCAAAGATATAACATGTATATTCAGTATTTGCATACCTTTTCAAAAATAAACTTATATACGAGCACATTATGACGGCATTATTCCCAGAATGAAACTGAAATGGCATCATTTATTATTTTTTTAAATTATGTAATTATTATATTCAAAAGCTTTTCAAGGCAATTTACAAGTTTTTAAATCAGGCTCAGATCGCTACGATTTATCCATGTTGCATGAAGCTGAAATTGTTGGGAGATGTGACAAAAATAATATGTATCAACCTAAACCATGAAGTGCTATTTCACATTTAAACACAGTGATAATAACCTGTTTTTTTATTATTTTAAAATAGGCAATTTTAACCAAAAATATTTGTGTTATTACAAGAGTAAATATGTAAAAATACATTTAAAAAAATTTTTTGGGGTCAAAGAAATAATTACTCACTTAACATTCCACAGTATTTGTAAATACTTTTGTCTTCTGTGGTTAAGATATTAATTTTAGTCATTTACTTATATTGCAAAATCAGTTAAGAATACCAAAAATGGTAACTTTTTTTTATCATGCTCTGAGGGTTTTAAAGTGAAGGCTTTTATGTGTTTGAAACCGAACAGAATACAAATACTGCTGTGTAAACATTGAATGAAAGCGAAAATACACACAAACACTCAGTGTTGCCAACAGGTTTTAAATAGTAACCATTAGATCATGTACAAAAATACGCTATTATGTATTTTAAAAAAATGTACGTTTCTATAAAGCTGTTTAGAATTGAGTAATTGCAGTAAATTCAATTATAACATTGCTATTCAAACACCACATATTTATAATACCAATAATAAAATTTAAAATAAAATAACTACTGTATTTTGGCGTATATAGGCTGCACCATAAGTTTTCGATGAAAAATTAGCGATAATTAATATTTCAAGTAATTGCCACACAGAACGTTTGAATTTCTGTAAATATTGTTAATACTTGATTCCACACAAACATAATAAATTCCGACTTAATTTCTTGCAATATTTACAAATATACTTTGTACGATTACTATTTCACAGATGGTAATGGGGACTTGAGAAAGCAAAACTATGGCAACATGTTACACAAATTGGTGTCTATCAGTGTGCACTAGTGGCACGTGGCAGGTGTGCGAACTACATAAGATATCTTTGTATTGTACAGTAGCGAAATTGGTTTCTCGTGTACAACATCTATGACAGAGCTCCAATATGCTTACATTTTACATATGTGGGATGGTTATTTTGTTTATGAACAAGAGTGAACAAATTAATTGCATAAGTGAAAAGTTATCCATTTTTTTTTTTTTTTTTTTCCTAGGAACAGAGTTAAAACATTAAAATGTACTGTATGTTGACAAATTTGTAAACATGTTATGGGGGTAAATTTTTTTTAATGCCAATATCTTGTAAATAAGCCGTACCCCACTTTTATGACACTAAAGTAAAAAAAAAGGTAGATGTCTCGCGAGGTGGGATAAAGTATTTATCTCACTAAACCAAACAATGATAAAGCTAGATTTAGTAGTAGCGGAGGGGAAGTTAAATTGACAATACTGTAAACAATGCTGTGCAGTATGCACAGAGAACAGTGATAGAGTGGTACATAAATAACAGCTACATTGGAACTTTGTGTAAAAACAGACATGTCTGTTGGCAGCAATTTTCACATTTACAAAAAAAAAAAAAAAAAAAACTAAAATGTTTCTGCTACTTCCCCTAGAAAAACTCGTCAACAGATTGACAATTGGAAACATTCCGGGAACATTTGTACTATGTATGGAGTATTTTTATTTTATCTATAGGATTTGTTTTATACCTTTTTTTCTGTGGTTAGGTTATGAATGTGTGTTAAGAGTAATATTTATAAGTGAACAGTCATTTTGCATGTGTTTTCTGTCATTTTCAGATAAACTGTGATTCGTAACAATTACCAGCAAATATCTGGTGAACAAAACACTAAGGGAAATCACCTACCCGAAATACACAAGCATACAAACAAAAAATTAAATACTCTGTTGAGTGTTACTATATGATTGTGTAGAATGTAGTGACTTAATAATAGCAACAGTGTGTTTTTGTGTTCTAATTAAAATTTTGTTACCTACACATGAACAGAAGCTGTATGTGGGAT
The DNA here is from genome assembly GCA_029891345.1 of Dryococelus australis. Classification (NCBI taxonomy): domain Eukaryota; kingdom Metazoa; phylum Arthropoda; class Insecta; order Phasmatodea; family Phasmatidae; genus Dryococelus; species Dryococelus australis. The sequence continues at coordinate 96,657,935 of CM056995.1, read as the reverse complement.
CAAATTTTTGGAAAAATCAAATGCTAACAAGTGTTAAGCAGGTATAAGACTGATCACACAAAATGGACTGCAACTGGGTTTACTCTTGTCAGATTATCCTTTCATTCAATGGTGGCTCTAGGAAAAATTTGAAAGGAGAGCACATAGTTAAAAATTATATAATACTTCACTGAAGATGCAACGTGCTAATGAACCTCTAAGCACACACAGGTTTTCACTTTTAATTGTTTCATTATGCTCTCCAAAGCTCAACCCAAAAAAATCCACAAATGTATTGCAGTCTTGTATTGTAGAAATTACTATTATTTCTACTAGTTCATTGTGCTTTTTATGCGACCTTCCTTATTCTTCATGTAACTGATTTCTTATATATACCTGGCCCAGCATTACCGTTTTCCTTTAATTTTGCAAATGCAATTTGTTCCTTTAATTTTTTTTCTATCTTGTCATCCAAATGTTTTAGGCAGACAACACCTGTAGTCGCTCACATATTGTCAGAACCAAAAAGAATAAAATACAAACAATAAAATGCTGTTTTATAATTGTATCCTGCTAACCAAATGGTTTTATGGTTTTTTTCAATCAAATTAAATGTAAAATTTCTCTTTTGGATGTGATAAGTTCGCACTATAATTAGCTGTGGTTCAGAGAGCCAATATTTTTAATTTAATGCCTGTTGTGGTACACTAACTGCTTACCTAAAAAGTTTTAATTCTGTTCACTGTGTCTATGAACGAATACGGCGTGTTACATGTAAGTTTGTGCTATCCCAATTAAGAAAATTCTGAACGTCTGCTGCAGAGCTTATTTAAAATAAGAATGTTAGGGCCTATATCATAAAGATAAATAAATATTCAAATCACACATCTCGCAAACATTATATAATCAACAATTCAGCAATATAAAAATCATTACATAACAAGTAATGTGCCAAATTTACTGCGATCTAATGTCATCTTCTGAAAGCTTACTTTTGGAAACCACATTTGTAGACAATATTCAAACTACATGAACGTGATGTCACTTGACATCAAGATTCAAACATGCCCGCATTCACCGGTATGGCAGATTATAGAATCATTAAAACTGAATAATACACTCACTAACTTAAAAATTTTTTTATCATGCTGTTATTTTTAAAATATTCACAAATTCTAAAGACTTGAATATAATACTGTAACAATACATAATAAGTTACATCAGAAAACACATCGCAAATGACGCACACCTGCCATCTATCGAGCTATGTAAAGCACTGCACAGGTGGCTTGTGCCCCAATTTTACGGCACTTTGACTATCTCCGGGATGCCTTGTGTGCCTTCGGCAAGGAAAAAATATACAGCAGCGTGGGCACAGTGTGCTCCAAAGCTGCGAGGAAAAATAATGTCCGCACTTAAAGTAAAGAGAGACTATTCACGGCGTTTTGATACAGATCTTATAACCAAATATGTTACTTTTACACTTAAATTATGAAAGAAAGATCTATAAAAGAAGAATTATTTGCTGGGGCATGTTATTTTATTTGGGAAGGCATGGGCCCCTGTACCCATTGACAAGAGCTGCTTTCATCGTTATTGTAAAAATATTTTTAACAACTAGTGAATAACGTGTTCCAATAACAGAATGCACAAATAAACCCTATGATAAACTGTAACTACCATGAAGTTATGATATGGTGGGAATAGGCTGCTCATCTAATTCTACGTACACAGCCACAGTAAATGCTGATACTGAATATTGTACTACAGTTATGAAATAGTCTATCACTATTTAGCATGAAGAGAGACAAAACAGTTTTCAGTAAGTGTTGCAGATTGTAGCGGCCAAAGGAGAGCAAATTACATGTTAAGGTACGACACACTATGGATTTTGAGTGCTTGCAAAAACATCACGCTGACCTACTGAGGGCGCAGCATATATAAGGCCAGGAACGCTGCCCCCCCCCCCCCCCCAAGAGTCACACAGAAACCGGAGGTAATAAATACTACGTTAGTTGCTGGAGTTAACAGGATCAAGACATTGAGGCTCTTCTGTTATATTGTTGAGCATACCTCGTGCTGGCGGCTAGGGTGCAAGTCATCCTTCGAGACCCCCATCAATCCCACCTAAGAATAATATTTAATTGGCAAAGCTAGGGACTTGAGATTATTCCTATAGTGCTACTTAACGGCGCCGAGCCACTTGTGCATAAGTGTTAATTGAACATTGTGTATTTAGTAATCAGTGTAACGTATCATTCCTATTTGCATTTATATATATATATATATTTGTTTTTATGAACCCCAGTTAATGATTTCATAAGCTATGCACCCTACCCTTGTGTTGGAAATACTTATTAACTTGGTTCAGTGGTCAGAGTAGAGTTGGAAAGAGGAGACAATTTTGCGCCAAGTTATGTTTGTATTTCCATTATAAGTCCTGTCAATATTTGAGAGTAGTGAGTGTATCTGTTGCTAAGTTTAAATATGACACAATAATGCTGTGAGAGTAGTGAAATTAAGAATCATAATTTAGTAGTCGTGCTAACCATTTTTTTTAAATAAGTGTTACTGCCAAAACTTAAAAAAAAAAAATTGATAACTGTGCAATACTTTCCAACAGAAAGTGTTAGGTGATGAAAGCAGAAAAGTGAAAATGCTGGAAATTTTTTTCATCTACAAGGATGACTGCTTGTGGGAAGAATAATTTTTTTTTGCCATGTTCTTATTAAGCTATAGTGGTAAGTAATATCCAGTGTGCAACCAAACATAATTCTTTCTTGAAAAATGTTGGCTTGATACACAATGTGCAAAATTTTAAACAAAGTTTCTTTAAAATCCATGTAATTGTCATGTAAATTTATTTTACAGAATACAAGCACATGAATAGTTTCCACAATATACACACTATTGGAGCAATGCAAAAATGTCACAGTCAGGAAAATAAATGTCAATGTAACACCTTGACTTGTGCCTTTCACAAGGCTCCTTGAAGCATTTTCTCTTGTATGTGGTTAGTAATTGTTCCCGTAGGATCAGCTTTGTACAGTGGATCTGCAATAATCTTCCTGAACACAGAAATGTCCTGCAACCTGTACAAAATACATAAATAAATGAATACAATCTGTTTCATTAAATACGTACTGTAATTTAGTAAATATCCATCATAAGATAAGGTCAGAACAAAGATATTTTCAGGTAGAGGTCAGAGTAGACAGATTTTCTTAGCCAATGAGTCAAGTTTGTTGTGTACAGTAGCCCCCAATTTCACAAAGTGTCATGATCCCTGAGAATTAATTCTTAAAATTTACCTTCGTAAGATTGAAGTTAACCCATGTGACCCCTAAAAAATCAAAAAATGGCATTCTGAGTGCAATTTTTTTTTCCATGAAGTCGGTGATTAATAGCAGGGATGTCAAAGTTGATTCCTTGATAGCCTCTATTATTACCAAGTATCTAGGAATCTAATGGTGGTTATAAATCCTTGTCCACCTTCACATGAATGTTTGAGGTTATGTTGCACAGCAACAAATTTTTTGTTTTCCAAATAGGCTGAACCTGTACCGAACTCGCATGTTGTTGATTGGCCAGAATTGACATATACTTTTCCTCACCCCAGCAAAATTCCTATTTATTAAAGCTTAAAATGTTCGCTACTAACGATTTTCAAATATTTCTTTAACTATCAGTACAAAAAATTTTCATTCCCGTCCCTAAAAATTGCATTCAATTATGCTTCGTCTATGAAAGAAGTCGGATAATATTCATACCTTCAATACAAACGACACTAAACAATCTGATAGGGAAATATACCGTAACTGTTAACAAGTCTAGCTACAAATTTTCTAATATACCTTATAGGCAGCCTATATTTTCATGAGCCCATAAAACATTAAACCTTATTAGTTTTTAACAGTTATAGAGGGTTTTTCTTTAATTTTCCAGTTACATAATTGCTTATCGCTGCACTGACCCATGGACAATGAAGATGTGTTGTAAATGAAACACGACACAATAGGCATCATATTATATGAGACTGCCATAAAAGTATGGTCTACAGATCTACACTCATCAAATGTATGATAAAACCATTCAATGCACTCTCACTCGTGTTGCTTACAAATTTAAGCAACATTCGCCGCACAACGTTGCGACAATGAAGACATCCTTTTTATGGATTTGTTTTTCTTTCAACTAGTTCAAAATGTTAATGTAAATAGTAAAAAATTATATCAAAATAACACCGGGATAAGAAAAAAGTTAAGGTATAGATAAAGAACAGGTACATTTTTGTACCGTACATATTTCCTATTTGGGACATTTTCGTTTTTGAGGTAGTCGAGATTGAAAGCAATTTTTTTTCCATGTTTACCTGTACCAAATATTTTCCATCTCGTTTTTTCTAAAAGTGTACATGTGGATAGCAAAATTTTAATATGGTGGGGGTTAAGTCGCACAACTAGTAACATGAGAAAACACTGAAGTAAACACGAGTTCAAGAAAATTGCCAATGATGTTTCAGAAGATCTTTTGGGCAAAGATGCGTGTAGCAGCAAGTCATCCAGTATCCCTGCAACTTAAAATGTTCAGTAGAAGCACTTTCATTTAGCAATGCTAAATGAAAGGTTACTTGTATTTCAGTTTCATAACTGAATAGCAACAATGTTTGTGTACATATTGATTAACTTCATAATTTGACCTAAAATATTACATTGAAAAGTTGGGAACTTCTGTTTGACTTTTTGTATAATACTTTGTCTATATTAATTTCAAATAAATCGTAGATTTATAAAAAAAAGTACTGATGTGAACTTGTTAGGTCTAAGTCTGAATGTTACACAAACACAGGAAATTGACTTCACTTAGCAGATCAGAAAATTTCCTGTAATGGTCTTCATATTTGTGTTTGTCTAATTTGAACTATAAAACAAAATTTCGAAAGGATACATTGACTGTAGGCATATGTTGATAATCACTATCCTAATTTATGGTATCGGAATCAAGTGAAAAGTTTTCCAGTTGGAATAGAGAAAAATTGGTATTTTGATATACCTAATTAACAGTCTTTTGCACAAAACTATTATTTTTAAATGAAATATAAATTTAATTCATCACACACATTTACGGATTGAAATTATACCCACCTTCCCCAAGAACCATGTAGTAAATACAGTAGAACCCCCAACTTAACAAAATGTCACAGTTACTGAAAATCTTCTCTTTATTTCGCTGTTTCATTAAATTCAAATTTACCTACATTGACACTATTTTTTTTCACCTATCTTAATACTTTTTTTCCCCCAAGACAAGACAGTGTTTAATCATGGATGGTGCAAAAAACCACTTTTATTTACATTAAATACCAAAGTAATTCACTAAGTAGATGTTCTGCAAATGAAATGGTACCCCACAAGATCAACTGTAGTTAATGAAAATAAAATTTAAACATTGTGCACTGCCTAACTTTTAACAAGCGCAAAATCCATTTCCGAAAACCTTTTTCTACAAAATTTTAATTTATTTAAATAGTAAGAAGTATTCTGAATAAAAATATACTATAACAAGTCCACAAACGCCCTTACCTAAGAGAGAAAAAAATTCAAACACTGTACGCCGCTTACCTTACATGAAGTGCAAAATCCATTTCCAAAAGCCTTTTGTACAAAAATGAGACACTAATTTATAAACAAAAAAAATTTATTTCAGTACGCAAACGTCTTTAAGATAGAACAATACATCCCACAAGGCCACGGACCTTTCCTCTTATGGCCACAAAAACATAATCATTGTGGCACGTGCTACTATGGATATATTTTTTGCTAGCGTACATTTTTAGCCAGTGCGAAAGCCAATTTTCTCACTAAAACAAAATACATCAGTAAACAATTGTTTGTATGCTACGCCACAATCATGCTTTCATTTATCCAACACACAGTCAGCGGACATGATGCACACAGCTGGTGCAAAGGATATGTGACCTACCTTTTAAGAGCAACTACAACACATGCGACAGAAAAGCAAGGTGGGTTGCAGCAGAAACAGGCTCTGCTGGCACTATTATAGACTTGATGTGTTGTAGCCTATCCAAGACCGTAAATAAAATTGTATTCCATTAAAAAATAGCATACGCAGGTTATTAATAGGCAATGCAGTCAATTCCAACTGCAATCCATAGTAAAAATCCAAGAAGAAAAGTCAAAAATCTAAGTATAACATAACTATTGAAAAATGTATCAATCACTCCACACAAAGACAGACCTGTACATGGTGTGGTCACACGATAAAAGGTGCTCGTGGAAACCTTAAAAACCTCCATCCCCTCTGGTCACCCAGCCTACAACACCCTAAGTCAAAATTGATACATGCTGACAAGCAATACATTCTGATATCATCATCTGGTTTGCTGTGTGAGTGGGTCAATATGTAAGAGAGCATTATAGCCTATTCTGTAGATACTTAAAATAGTCAACCTTGTTAAGAAAAGAAAGGCAAAGTTACAAGAAATTTGTGAGACAGAAAATTTTAATTATGTTTGTATTATATTCTCATGGTCTGTCACTCTCATTTTACCCCCTCACCATCACCTTTTGTTGATGGGTGTGGCTGTGAAAACAGCCCCTCTTCACTGTTATCTCAACAACGGTGGAATTTTGGATAAAAATTACAAACTTTGTTACAACTTCAAAAGGAGGTTATTTCCAAAAACTTACAGGCCTTATATTTTATACCAAGGACAAAACTTTAATTCTCCCGAGGTGGTCATAAAAATTAATTAATTTCGATTTTTTTCTCTGGCTAGTAACTTCACAAAAAGGCCATGCAAAATGGCTCATTATTTTTAAAGGAAGAGCATTTCCGAAATTCTTCAATTGTAGTGAAAACATCCCGCTTTCTTATTAACAGTATCACAAAACTTGTAAGACATTTTCTACTTTTCTCCATTTTTAGGTGATGTTAAAAGTTCCAATTTTAGCTTTTACTTTCCTTTAAAATTTATGATAAAAGTAATCTCAAAAGATTTCATGTAAAAACTTTCCTTCCAACATAAAAATCTCCTATTCAGAACACCAAATGTGTCCAACCTGACTCCGCCATAATGGCCTGCTGAATTATGTGTATTTTCCAAACCATGCCATGATTTAACTTTGGCAGGATGACCTCCCTCTGGGGGGGGGGGGGGGGGTGAAATCAACCCCAAGCCAAAGGTCGTAACAGGCAATTTCACCAGGAGGGGTACAAACCAATTGGTGGCCAATAGGAACAAAGGTGACCAAAAAAGACGAAAATACAATTTATCGTCCTTAGAGGGGTCTCAATTTTTCTTAACTCAGTCAGGTTGGACACATTTGGTGTCCTGAATAGGAGATTTTTATGTTGGTATTTCTGTCCAGTCAGGGGGTAAGATTCCAAAAATGCCCATATATGGGTGACGCATGCACGGCCACAATCACACTTCCGCCGCTTGCCGCTCCGCAGTAGTGAGAAAATCAGGTGCGAAGCCGGACGTGTTGAACCTCAGCGCTGTGTTGGCTCCCAAGGTCAGTGTGTCATCGGCCAGCCAGCAGCTTGGCGTGTCGAACGCCCCAGACAGCGCATGCCTCTGCTTGTCCAGACATCAGGAATTGCAGGCACATGGCAACCACCACGTCTCTTCCAAACTTCTCGGGCACGTAGACCAGGTGTTTACAGAATACTTTAGGTAAATTTTCAAGTGCCCCTGCTTGAGGCATAGCGAAAATGTAATTCCAATGAATTTTATGTACAACTGAAGGTTTCTTTTTTCTTGTGTGGCGAAATAAAAGTAATACTTGTGTTGTGATGTGTAGAAATGTACAAAACAATAAAGAAAATATTCTAAAACTACATCAACCATATCACTTTCATAAAGAAGTGTGGACCTTTAAATGTAGTGGGTATGTGTAATATAGTCGTAGTGAAGGAAGGCCAATAATTTCCCCAGATCATGCATGCCATAGGGAAATACTTGGACCATGACTCAACTTGTCTGTTTCCAATAGCGTGGGAATTGCATTTATAATGCAAATTACCATTACTTGTACCATTTAGTTTCAGATGAAGACACTTTAATGATGAATAGCAAAACCAACGGCTTGGTTGTGTTAGTGATTATGTACGTACTATCCATACGCACCACAGAACAGCTTGTAAAACAATTATGCATACGTAACGAGATTCAACAGAAAAAACTCATTTCAAACAAAACCCTCAAAAGACACAATATCACTAATCAACACAATGAAACAATTTATTTTAAAGACACGAGAAATTCACTTTTAATAAAGAAATTATTAATCAGACAAATCATAAACCCTTGTTTCAGATTTAAATGCAAATATTTTAAGCAACTAAATTACTGCTGTATGATATTTGCTATTGCTTTACAATTACTGAAATCTAGTTAAACTTTAATGTAATTGACCTCTGAAAATTGATACGCAACAAATTAGGAACAAAACTACATTAATAAACTGCACATTTTCTGACTAAGTTGTTTCAAAATAATTCAGTCTTTTCACTAGATAAATTATTCAGCAGTGAGCACAAGATTTGTTTAAATTTTTGTTATGCGTTTCTGGTTATAGTTCGACAAGGATGAGGCCATCTTAAATTGCTCATAAAACATATTTTAGTCTTTGATGCAAGTTTACTAATAAATGTTCCAACAAATTTAGACTTTTGCAACATAAATCTGACAGTACAGATGATTCGTGAACTGATTAAATGTACGCTAACACTTTTGGCATTGTAGACTAGTTTGATATCAATTGGAGCATTCTGGAAGACGGTGGCGGCTGCATCTCTCAGATACCGAAATAGCAGGTATCTCTGACTTTCATTTTAGAATTGGTTCTGCAGGTCCATCCTAGAATCAGAATATACCGCTACAGACATCTCCAGCTGCAGACCTCATGACGATTGATTCCCCAAAAGCACCGGATAGGCAGGGCACTTCATAACTCCATCCGCCAATGTTGAAAGACCCAGTGAAGAAGGTCTGTACCGGGTCCATACAGAAGCAGACGTTCTACACAAGATATAATAAACTGATGTCACATCCCGTGATGTGTCGATTGGGGTTAAATAGCTTAACTTATTTTTCTTTGGTCCTATAACTCAATATATGCAGACTAAGCTAAAAGTAATAATTGAAAACCACATTGTGTGATATCTTCCTAAGCTGATGTAATGTTTTAGAAAACCATGATCAAGAGTTCATCTGTAGTATGCAAATGACTAGAATATCTACCAAAATATTAATTCAGAAATTATATAAAAGTGGTCTGAAAAGAAATAGAAGATTTAGCAGTTCTATAGCAAAACCACGTAAACATTGGCGTTACCTGTTCTGGAGGGGCTCAATAAAATAACATTTAAAATCAAATCATAATTGTAAACATAAAACACTAGAAATGTAAACAATTGCACGTAAACATACTTTAGGGCAAGACATTATAGCACACTTGTGCTTATATCTACAGTTGTACAACATAAATGGAATTTTAACTACTTACATCATTTTCTGCCTTTTCTTAATTTTAGGTACACTCTTCTTATCTTTATTGATAGGTTGTTTATTTCTGTATAGACCCTCTAAAGATGGCAGAGAATCAAACAGAGATTTCACTTCTCTCATAACAGTTGGTGCTTGCGTTTTTGCCTTTGGCTTCTGTTTCTGCTTGGCTTCCTTCCTCAGTTGGCTCACAACCTCCAACTCTGCAACATTCCATCAACCTGCATATCCAAATATTACTTGGAGAACTTCTAAGAAATATTTGTGAAATTTTATCTTTCCAGAAATTTTAAAGAGGAATTCTCATTGGCTGTTCCAGCTTTTCATTCTGTTTGTTCGGCATGATAGGTGTACATGTGAACCAGGAAGTAGAGTGAAATCTACACAACATATAATGGTTTGGCATTTATTTCTCTTTACTAAATTATTAAACAATGTTAATTATTTTTGCCAAATTTTTTGTTGCTAAAATAATGAACATCTTTTCTAACAGAAAATGGTTTGCTAACTTTTTTACTTACTTACAGGCACTAACTTTTAAAACTTAGCTATCTTCTTGTAACGTGAATTTTTTTATAATTTTGTGTTCTAGAAGGTTTGCGTGCTAGTGAGAGTAACTGGGAAATTTTGATACGTGTAATGATTGCGGCTAGCGCCAGGCGCTGGGAGGGTAACGGAAGGAGGGAGGGCAATGACGCCACACTTCACTGCATCTTTAAAACAAATTCCTCCATGGGAAAATAAGTTGTTAAAAGGAAGTAGCGTTAGACCTATATAAAATATCCATATTTAACAACACCACACCATTCCATGTTATCAGGTACAAACTTAGGTCCTGGTTAGATCTCGCTGGAAAATAAATACAGACAAAAGACATATCTTGCAAACTCATACACTTTTGAGTGGAAAATCAAGGTTGCATTTGCACAAAAATTAATGTAAACATTACTGTCAAAGAAATCTAACTACCATTTATCTGCAGTAAATAGCAAAAATCTTATCACAGATGTAGTTTTAATGAAAATTTTAAATCATTAGTTTGATGATCAAACAACAACAAAAAAAAAAAAAATACTTAAATCAGTTTTCATGACCTTAAAGAAAATCTGAAAATGGTACTGGTTGGTCTTACTCAATTGTATAAGGGTGACTGTGATCGATATATTTTCAGATTGAAAGAAACCACCTCTCCCATCAACATTATCCAGAGAGTTAGTTACATGATTAATTTAAAGAACTGTCTGATCCATACTTGACACATTATATGTAGATCAAAATCATAGTTCTGAAAAACTCTGTTACAAGGTAGAACAAAAACTCTGGTGTCCTGTCCTCTGGGTTTTACAGTTCTTGCCCTCAAATTACCGATTTGTTTCCCAAACGACAATTTCAATCACACTCCAACTTTACCGAGTTTATAAAAAATTAAAGTTCTGAACACAGAAAATAAATTTAAACAGTCCAAAATTACTGAGGCCCTTCAAAAATAAGCATTGTTAGTTGAGAACCCAAGCAATAACGAAGTCAATTAGGATAGAGCTTACATTGCTTTCTGGCAAAGTTGGCTGCATCTTCTTTCACTCAAAATGTCTATACATTTGCAACTAGGCCTCTTCCAAACTTGCCTGTTGCAGACCTACAGACTTAACAGTCTCTCCATATGCCGGACTACTCTGCAATTAGGTTGGCAGACATCAAATTGTCTCTACATGCTTGCGCCCTAAACTTACGATGGTCCAATTACAATGGTGTCGTGGAGGGGCCTTTCACCCATGCAATCGCATTAGGAGAAATTAGTATGACATCCTTCTTCCTTGACGTAACAATTAAGAATGTTCTGGCAATGCAGTTGGATCTCTATGGACCATATTTTAACAATGTATTCAACAGAATACCAAAGAGGACACAAACTTTTTATCACACTTACATTGATTATTTACCAGAAATCAGTTCCAAAATGATAGATCATTCCCGTGTAATAATAATAAACAATTGTATTTTGAAACATAAATAAAACATTTGACATGGGTTCAAAAAGAGGTGCTACATAAAAAATTAATTTAGATTGTCGTTAACTTACCAATTAACTTCAGGGCCAATATTTAAGTTTTTAAAAATCTAAAGAACCTTCAAGAAAAAGAAAAATACTGCAAACAATTACTTGCAATATATAAAAAACAATAGATCAAAATAAATATCAACAAACTTTAAAATCTGTAGCAGTGTAATACTAAATTCTACTAACTTTAAATCAGTTACTTTTTCAGACACTAACATTTAACATGGCTTGGTTAAATTTTTAGCAAACTAATAAACGTAACTTCAGTTAGTTTTTAAAACTAACAGACAGTGTCAGAACGACCAAAAAATTTTCCAAAAGACAACATAAAAAACTCACTTTTCACAAACATCTCATGGCGTAGCTTAATTTTTTCCTTCTTTTTAAGATTCTTTTTTGAGATATCATGCCTGCTAGAAATTATACTTTTGACATCACTTTCTGGTAACTTTTGCTTCAGGTCATCAAATGATATTTCTATTCCTGAGAAAATATTTTCTGGTATTGAATTAAGTGAGAGAGAGTTGCTGCTACTGGACTGGAAATTCGTTAAAGTGTCAGTGGAATTGCTATCTACTTCTTTGGTCCTGGACAGATGAAATTTCTGTCTTGCCCTCTTCAGCTTCCCCATCTGTAAAATTAGGCACATTAAAATCATTAATATCTAAGTAAAGCGAGTAGGTACCCAAGAATGTTGGGATACCACAATAAAATGTGATACTGATATTTGGCAAAAACTTTTCATCATCTTCTATACAATGAGATGAATTAGCTTCAAGCTAGTAGGTGTGAGGGCATCAAGATTATGGCCCAACACTAGGACGTGAAGGAGTAGATGTCTCTCATGGAGGACAGGACCTATACCGGGTCAGTCAGGACCAGTCTAGGCTAGGTTGCGTATAATATGAATGCATAAAAAAATGTGTAACTGTGGGTGTAAATAGTAAGCTAGATCTTGTCATTATTAAATTTCCATACTTTTCCTAATACCCATGACTCCACAACAGTTAGGGGGATGGTTTTGGTTTTGAAACTCCACTATTAATTCCAATTTGGTTCTCAATGGTGTTCAACAAAGGTTTCAGTTGGGGTACCAACCACAAGAGGATCTCTTTGATAACATGGGTGTACATATGCTGGATTACTCATCAAAGCCTCTGCAGCCATAGCAGGTAATGATTGTTCAGCTGACAGACTTGTCATTCAATCAAAGCATGCTGAGTCGCACAACTTCTAGGAGTATTTCTGAGCCATGGTTAAGGTTTATACCACTCAGGTTACGAACAAAATGAGATTTCTCATGGGAAAGTTTGGAATAGGGAAAATTTCTGCCACATGTGCTGGTATTTCAAAGTGGTCACTTTTATGCTGGCAATAATAGAGAAATAATGGATTTTTGTTTGCAAAAGTTTGTTTTCAGCTGGAATTGTGGTATACAAGGTGGTCCTGAACTATAAGTAGGTGATTCCTTATGCAAAATGGGATAGAAAACATTATAAGAACAATGTTGTACACTTGGGGATGGTATGTTATTATCCTACCAACATGTGTGTAACCCTCTGGTATTTTGTAAAGACGCCATAATCATACGTTACTTAAGTTTGAAACATAAATTGTTTAAGTTGCCCTGATCAATGATTAAAAATATATTACTAAAGGATTTTTTGAGTGCTGCTTTTAATCTTTGATTATGAAGAATTTATGTGAAAATAATTTTCCTATTGTTTGTATTGTGGCGCCCTCTAGTTCCAGAGAACGCAACAAGGTGGCTATCCAAAGCGCTAAGTTGCCCTGAAGTGAGTGGTGCAGAGAAAACACAAAGAGGCACCAATACAAAGTTAATTATAGCACTGTAACTGAACTGTCATTAGAAAAAGTCAAAACAGTTACGAGTTTTAATAGAAATCCACCTCCCAAAACTCCATTCTTCAATTTCGCAAAAAAAATTGTGGTATCGAATTTGACTAGTTTTTACTAGGTAATATTGTAAATGACTTGTCATAGAACACTTGCAGTATATTATCCTTAAGTTCATCACAAACTTAACTCTCATTTGTGTTACATGGGAAAAAAAAAAAAAAAAAAATGTATGTATTTTAACTCTGCGTTTACCACTAGTTGAAAATATCATTAGTATCCTGCTGTAGAAAAAGGAGAAAATGCATGTAAGCAGAAACTAGATTTGGTAGCTTTATTTAAATATGCACAATGGCACATTATGCAAAAGTATGTAACATACTGAGCTGAACATCACAGGTATCAATAACAACCTAGATTTTAAATATCATAGAAAAGGTACAAAAACACAGCACACTACCAATTGTATGTTGCCCATGACTGTTCTTGCCTGCCTACAGGGCATTTCCAATTATCATTGCAAAAAACAAATTATGCTTGTGAATTGAGACAAGTCTTATGAAAAACATTTTTAGGAGTATCTGTAACCGTAACAGAAAAGGCCACCAAACAAATACTACTGATTATACAAGCAATATTTTGTACTGACAAATTATTTACTTGGCAATAGCCTATATATTGAAAGCCAATATTTACTATCATCAAGCTGAATGCCTTCAAACAAACCATATCTGGAATATGCTAATCATTTAGTAGAATGAATATCAAAGATTAAACTGGATTTCTCATTAACCAAATACTGAAACATATGAATTATTGAGTATTACACAATATTTTAAAAATTGTCTTTTCTCAATTCGGCCATAGCAACAAAACGCTAAATAGAACATTAATCATCAACCAAAATACATTACAAGGGCAATTTCATTACTTGGCTATCGCCACAAAATCAAAAGCCCATTTTCATTTCACTCTTTTAAAAGTTTTTCACAACAGACGTGGATTTTAAAACTCCTTTTAAGAATCTTTGACAGGAGCTTCGTTATATAAACAGTCACTTTAAAACAATGAGACAATTTTTTTATTTATTATTATTTTTATAAAAATGGCAAAAGTTTCTATTTCCTAATGCCATCATTATAAACTTTTAGAAATTACCACAGAAACTTTCACGACTGTCTCCAAAAATCTCTTAAGGAAAGGCTTTGTTTGGAAAAGCAACAACAAAGTTCCGAGCTCTACAAACTCCTACCAGGACTTAATGCCAGAGTTCGACATTTCAGAAAAATTCCCAAAAACACTCATGACGATGCCATCAGTTCCTCTTGGAGTAGCTATCTCCCTCGACTGGCTCTCCTGGCCCAAATTTATATAAAAATACCAAGATTTTAAACCTCTAAAGCTCGTCCAATAGAAATCAGTCTCATAGGTGCGCGTCCAATAACAGGCATCAGCACACAAACATCATCATGGTGGGGTGAACTCAGGGGGCGCTTCCAATGACCGGCAAATTCTTCCTTCCCTACACTTGGTTTCGTAGATGTGTAGCGAATGACAAGATGCCTGAGGAGGCGGCAGCCTGCTGACCACCGCCGAGCCTTGTGCCTGCCAGACAACTGGGCGACTCCAGACAGGACGCACTACGCATGCACAAGAACTCCTCGTGCCAAAGCACTCTTTCATATTCAGTACGACCCAGCAAGGCCCGCCGGACGTCATCTCCACGCTGCACTGGCCACTGAACAAGCCCTCCAACGTCACGGCCAACGAAATCTTCAGCTGATTTTCACTCTTCTTTCGCAGTGGATTCCTTGCAGAATTAATCCAGATTCCACCAAAATGCAAGTAGTGAGGAAAATCGACATAGCATAGTTAGCCAAAATTGATGAACAAAACACCAGTCTTCGTAGCCTGTGTCAACCCAGTCCAACGACTGCCCCAGTCGTATTTTCATGACAGTAATTTGCTCAGAAATGTATTTACACCAACATTTTCTGAATGAAAATAATAATTTCAACTAGTGAACGTGTATCAGTATTAAGTTTTCTGTATGTACACCATAAGTGTGCGCTAAAAATTTTGTGTCAGTTAGGTTACGTTTTACTTATAACATCAGAGCAACAAAAAACCGTAAACTTAGTTCGTGTTCCAGAAAAATTCAATATTTTTAAATCCAATTTGATTGTGTTAGCAAAATGAGGAAAGTGGAGGGGGGAGGGAGGAGGGCATAGGTTAAAATTGAGACACCCCGTCTCAGTATGTTTACTTAAGGTATCAAATAGAACATTGTGCTAGTGTTTAAACATTGTATAATAGATTTGCTGTTATTTTAATAACTGTTATCATGAAGTTGGGTTTGTCATGATGTTTTTCACTCTTATTTACACTTTCCCCTGAATAACACCATTTGCTGTTTTCCCCTTAAAAAGTTTAATACAAGGGTACCACTATGCTGGCATGTGTGACAATCTATGTCCTCGAAAGACTCTTTTTAAAGGTGGCAGCAAGAAGTACAGTCCAATGAGGTTTTCGCCAACAATGCTGGCCCAGACGTTAACAGCAAGTGTCACTTGATGGAGAGGTTCAACCATTGGATGTGGCTTTACATCTTTCCAAATGTGACTGTTGAGAACACCATCACGTGTGAAAGCAGTCTTGTCTGTCCACAGAATGTAGCGAGGAAAGCCAGGTTCGTCTGCACAGTGATGCAGAAACCAGTGAGTGAAATTGATACATGGCTGGAAATCGGCTGGGTGTAAGGCTTGCACCTTTTCACGATGATAGGAGTGTAGCTGTTGTTCATGCAGAACCCTCAAAACACTTTGTGGCGTGCAAGCACTGTGTGAGCAATCCCACGTGTGCTAGTTGACAGTGAATCAGTGATGAATTCCTGCACTTCCACCTCAAACCTGGCTGTACGGACTTTGCGTACCATGCCGGTGTTATATCCGTTCACTGTAAATGTTCCGGTCTCTGGCAACCGTCTATTCACAGACGTGAACATCCGTTGACTTGGATAGCATGTGTTTGGAAAGGTCTGTTCTTACAGATGTTGTGCTGCTCTTGCGTTACCAACCATGGCACCATACATGAGACACATATCCACCATTTCTGCGCACATGTACTGTCTCTCCATGTTGTGAATAAACAGCGCAATGCCACCATCTCTCTCACACTAGCGGTGCTAATTCAACGTCTTTCACAGAATTTCTCCATGGGAAAATAAGTTGTTAAAAGGAAGTTGCATTAGACCTATATAAAATATCCATATTTAAAAACACCAAACCATTCCAGGTACAAACATAGGTCCTAGTTAAATCTAGCTAGCAAATAAATACATACAAAAGATATATCACAAGACTCATACCCTTTAAGCTGAAAACCAAGGTAGCAGTTTGCACAAAAATCAAGTAATCACTGCAGTCAAAGGCATCTACCATCAATCTACAGTAATTAGTAAAATACTTATCACAGACTTAGTTTTAATGAAATTATTAGTTTCGCAAGAAAATAGGTTGATGATCCAACCAAATCGTAAAAAAAATTATGACTATCAGTTTTAATGACCTTAACAAAAAATTTGAAAATGACGCTGATCCGGTCATACTCATTTGCATAAGGGTGATTGCGATAGACATGTTTTCAGGTTACAAGAAATCACCTCTTGCATCAACATTATCCAGAGAGTTCATTACTTGATTAATTTAAGGAACTGTCTTGTCCACACTTGACACGTTATATGTAGATCAAAATCATAGTTCTGAAAAACTAACTCTGCAACAAGGTAGAACACATACTTTGGTGTCTCGTCCTCTGCGTTTTACAGTCCATGCCCTCAAATTACTGATTTCTGTTTTCCAAACAACAATTTAAATCACTCTCTAACTTTACTGAGTTTATAAAAAAAATTAAAGCTCCAAACACAGAAAATAATTTTAAACAGTTCAAAATTACTGAGACCCTTCAGAAATAAACATCTTTAGCTGAGAACGCAAAAAATAACAAAGCCAAATAGGATAGAGCTTACATTGCTTCCTGGCGGAGTTAGCTGCATCTTCTTTCACTCAAAAAGTCTACATATTTGCAACTAGGCCTCTTCCAAACTTGGCTATTGCAGACCTACAGACTTAACAGTCTCTCCATATGCCAGACTACCCTGCAATTAGGTTGGTGAACATCAAATTGTCTCTACAGGCTTGCGCCCTATACTTACGATGGTCCAATTACAATGACGTCATGAAGAAGAGTCCTCGACAAAGGGGCCTTATACCCATGCTATCGCATTAGCAGAAATTAGTATGATGTCCCTTCCTTGATGTAACAATTAAGAATGTTCTGGCAATACTGTTGGATCTCTATACACTATATTTTAACAAGGTATTCAGCACAATACCAAAGAGGACACAAACATTTTATCACACACTGATTATCTACCAGAAATCAGTTCCAAAATATGTTAGATCATTTCTGTGTAATAATAATAAACAATTGTATTTCGAAAAATAAATAAAACATTTGACCTAAGTAGGTACAAAATAGAAGTGCTATTTAAAAAAAAATTTTCATGAGAGAGTGATTTCGGGGGCAATATTTACGTTTTTAAGAATCTAAAGAACCATCAAGAAAAAGAAAAATACTACAAACAATTACTTGCAATATATAAACCATAGATCGAAATAAATACCAACTAATTTTAAAATCTGTAGCAGAGTACGTAATACTACAGATGGCCCCACCTGAACTTTCGTTTTATACCATCTAGAAAAATATGTGACACTGAAAAATGGATCAGCGTCCACCAAATTTAAAGTTTGTCTTCATTGTTACAATCTCAAAATTTAAGTTCATAATATTAATAAATATTTACATTATTTGAATTGGTCAATATATACAGATTAAACCATCACAACATTTCAACACTCATGATAACTAAACGTAACACAAAAACAAAATACAACAATAAAAGATTACACTGCAACACAAATAAATACAATAATATTCAGTAACGATTTCCTTTACCAGAGTCCTGCTGCAATAAAGAAAACATGAAACATTGGATAATCATCATAAAATTTTATGAAACAAGAAATTTGTTGGCAACTGCACAAAGTTGGTTGCTGCAGTACCAGCATCCTCGGAGTGTTCTCCAAGTGAAGTGATTGGCTGTCAACGGTATACAGTACAAATATGGCTGCAACCTGGAACAGACTCCCGCATCATTTGTTGTCGTGCAAATACTTTTTCTTGAGGTTAACAGATGCTTAGTCATCTGGAGCATCCTTGAAAATACTAATTAGTTACAAAACTTTATTTGGCGGTGTTATAACACTTTCGAAGTGTGTCATAGGGCATTTTTAGCCAGTTTGCCAACTTTCACTATGGCGCAAAGTTGCAGCACAGTTCAATAATGGACTACTTTCATAGGCAGTTTTCAAGTGTTTTAAAACTTTACTAACGTAATTTTATTTATACTTAATCACTAGTTCAAAGTTTTGCAAAATTTTAATATTTACACTTTACTGTACTGTTATTAAATATGGCAGAGTTTCATGAAGTGTCTTTAGAAATGTTTATAAATAGGTACATCACTATCAACATCTGGTAATGGTGATATAAGGGTGATTTCAAGGCAGTGTATTAATGTGTATTGAGCACATTGCCTTACTAAACCCCAATTCCTACATTTTCATTTCCGGATGGCCCTTGCAAGCATTCAATAGGAGTTGATTGGGTGCGGGAATATAAATTCCATTGTCCTATCCTCAGCTAGAAAAATAGACAATGCAGTGGGTACTCTTAATGCTTATTGCACTAAACTGACGTTAAATTATTCAGCTCTCTTAGGAAATCAAAACAGAATAAAACAACAAATTGCTTTCAACAACATATGATACACCAATAACAAGAATTAATCAACTATTAACTATCAATCAATTAAACAACACAATTTTATTTATAAATAAACATGTCAACTTCATGATAATCCTGAGAAGAATTGTTGTGTAAGAAGTCGTCTGTTGCAAACATATTTTTGCCAAAATAAATAAAGCTTCCACCACCTCTGTCTGTGCAGAGATTTACTTTCAACAATGGTGAGTACCAAGTCATCAGAGACAAACAAATTTAATGCAGATAGAGTGCATGTCATTATGTTTGTTTCTTAATGTATTTTACCCACATTATTTATGCAGTAGTTAGTGAGTGCGTCGTACATGAAACCTCTGTGGCATCGTCGCAACGTAATACATGGTGTCTTATCATCCCGTCCTTCCCACGAGCATCACGGCCTTGCATCTGTGCAACAACAGCTGAAGTACCTCTATAGCTAAGGCAGTATATATTATTACATTGCGGCAACTGGATATGGTCAGAGTGATGCAGCAGATAGGTTCCTTAGAACTCAGGGTAGGCAAGCAAATGTATTCTGTATGGCATAAACAATGTCATACAAGACCCGTAAACATAATAACTAAACAAATTGGCTATATACATAATACTCTAGGCTCATAGCGACTAACTCCTGACAGGCTCAACTATGCTTTCGCATAGTCAATTAACAGATTATCTCTTCAGTTAAGTCATAAATAAATACTTGGTTGCTAAATCAGCTTAGTAATTTACCTAAGTTATGGTTGACATTTACTGGTGCATGCGGACTTGTGGCAACATAGGGTTTAAGTCGTGTTATAATGTATCTGCCCACAAGAGTTCCAATAAAATTGGCCAGTTCATAACAGTTGTTTCGAATAACATTGATTATTCAGTATGGACCATACGTCAAAAACAGTTTGCGAGTGACAAATTTCCAATAGCTACTGGTGGGGCATGTTCTTCGTAGAACTAAATCATTTATGTATTTGGAAATGATTCATTTTTCTTGGCTTGCAGTGCTTCTTACTGCTCTCGGCAGATCTGTAGAGGAGTTTTCTTACAAGTTCGATCAATTCATTCTTAATCTTCTCCGGATGTTCATTTGCTGTTACTGCGACAAGTTTTGGCAAATCTTCCAACTCTTTTATTAGGCCACCCAAGCTTTGACTTTTTAGTAGGTACTTCACGAGGTGGAACACCTGTAGTAATGTACACTCACAAATTTCAATCTTCGCTTGGTGGATTCTCTTACCGTCTGGTGGAAGCCAAGGTGGAATTTCACTTTTCTCCTTCTCAACCCTTGTAGCTGGCTTAGGGCACTTATGTGATATTTCATTTGACGACTCTGCTTTTCTTGAGCACTTCGCACACGTTTACTCCAAGAGCGCTCATTGCACGGAGTTCAGCCGGTGGTAGCTTCATTCTGCATCACAGCGAACAGGCTCTTGTTATCTTGTTCGTCAGCTGGACTCTTTTCATACGATACATACGCATTGTTTTCTTTCTCCGGGATGTTTTGTGTGTGAACTCCAGTTCACTTACCAGCCCTTTCAATCCACACCTTACACACTATATTTGATGTGGTGGACTGTGTCTGCGTGTCCT
Source organism: Dryococelus australis (assembly GCA_029891345.1). Classification (NCBI taxonomy): domain Eukaryota; kingdom Metazoa; phylum Arthropoda; class Insecta; order Phasmatodea; family Phasmatidae; genus Dryococelus; species Dryococelus australis. The sequence continues at coordinate 96,637,032 of CM056995.1, read as the reverse complement.
ACCTAGCTTCCGCGTAGACATTTCTGTTTTTCTACGCTTTATGCATCCTAAGGGACTCATCACCTACTGCTGGCCCGGCCAGAGATTGAACCCGGTTCATGCTTGGTGGGCAAGCAGGCTGACCACTTAGCCATTGTGGCCCCGAGAGTCCTGAATGTGGCAGTTGCGAAAAGTATTTTCTTTTACACATCCTGTAAGAAGAATACGTAGATATGAGCTTAGTATGAAAATAATGAGGTTGAATTTATCCCAGAAAGTAAGTAGTCCTAAATAAAAATTTTAAACACACAAACTATACAGAGTCAATAAATATTACTGCCATCTTCCAAATTGTTACCATATGCTAGTTTATGCTGTTTGTCTTTTTGTGTTGTCCCACTCAACAAGTATACCCACCGAGAGCAATTGCTCTTTCTGCTACTTCCTCTCAGCATACCACACAAACAAACAAACCTAAGAATAACACACAGAAAACAACTGATACATCAGGTGTACAAAAAAATGCTAAACATGAAGGCTAGGGGCTCATCTGAACGGTAGGTTTACTATACTAGAAAATGGTAGGGGGCCTATACATATACTGATTAGTACCATTCATAATAAGGCATAATTCTGTGATCGCATTGGCATATTTCCTATAGGTCAACAATATAATAGGTAATCATGAGACGCAAAGGCTATAAATACCAAAGAAATTACGGGTTAAACTAGGGAAAGAAAATGCAAAAACCCACAAAAAAAATTGCTGAATGAAACCTTTTAAAAACAAATTTAATGGCTACATACGTAACTAAACAAAAATCTGTACTACGCTGCTTCCCAGAATGCGAAGTGGGCCACCTGTTCACTTATTTTATCCAAATTACCTATATGTGAAAAAGTATGCAACAATTCGGAGAAAGAAATTTTGAAGCAGCGTACACGCACGCCGATACTAACAATTTGGAAAGCAGTGTGGCACCGATTTTTGTATGAATCCAATTATGTGACTCAATTTTCGGTCATGAGTGATTCGCGGAAGGTTCTAAAAACGACACAATTTCATAGTAATCTTATTTTCAAAAGCAGTCACAGCAAGGAATTCATAACCTAGAAATGGCAATACGGAAATTATATCTAACTAATCTAAAGCTTGCTAAAGCACGTGGCCTTGGATATAACCGTACAGCCACACAAACATTTAATTCCTAATACAAGGAATGTACAAACAACATAGACGTTAGTAATCACGGCATAAAATCATCAAAAACTCTTTAAAAAAAAACATGATTCGAAGGTCCATTAAACACGCAGAAGAGTCAAACAGCACAAACACATAGTGACACTGAGGTTCAAAAAAACGAACCGTGCAGGACGACGTATACTACACTCTTAGTACGCCTAATACATTCCTATTTATGTTAAAAACATGATGTAAAATGCGTCAATTATTATGACGAAAGCCTGGTGGAAAGCATAGAATACAGAGATGAGGAATGGATGAAAGAAGCAATGGTTCATAACTTCTCTACGGTTCTAGCGTTCAAAGTACTCCAGATGACTGATGGGGTCGTTAAAGTATCGGAACAACATACTGGCATCCAGTATTTTCCCGTATTCAGAGAGACGCATAACAGCCGAAAGAATGGCAGATATTCAGATAGCGGATAGATATATAGTTGCAATCTAGTCTTCGAGGTGTGAAGAGTTCTGCCTGCCACTATAGGACCCTTGGGGGTCAGCGGTGAATGATCCTTGCAGTGGATAGGCACACATTTCCCCTCGTTTTCCAAGCCTACACAATTTTTATACTATTATACTGTTCCAATACACAACCTACTCCGCGTTCTGGATGGGCGGAGAGCTACGGAGGGAGTTGTACTCCCCCACGAGGGCCATGAATCCTGTCAAAACCTTGTAAAGAAACAATACCTGGTACAAGTTTCTATGTTCCAAATACAAATATCATCTCAGTGGTATTTTCGAGCCGGGAATTAAATTCCAGAATTTCCCAGACCTCTTCAGATGCCAAGAGCAGCACTGATATGGAATCTGAAAACCAGGAATCGAACCTGAATAGAAGAAACTCCACTGAGAACTTGGAGAAAGCCAGAGCCGCTGTTCGCATTCAACTGAGTAAGAGACAAGTGAGAGAAAACACTGCATTTGAACAACAATCACTGGTTGAGTCCACACAAGAGGCGAAACACACCTGTGGCACGGCATTGCATGTGAAACTGAATATTCCGGTTTGAAACCAGTTTGCAGTACTGAGGGAACAAATGGCTTCCACTTCGAACCCTGGCTCTTCAAGCCACCCACCCAACCTCAACCTGCACAAAAATACAATACACAGGAAACCAACTTTTTTCCTTGTGGTGCGAGACACAAGCATACATCCATCCAGTTTCAGATCAGAATGACCATGAACGGTCTGCACATTGTTGTAGCCAACCTGCAGAAATACGAGGCAGCTACAAACATGTTTAAAAAAAATGCAGGAATCCCGTACTTCACTTTCAGTACCAACATCGATCCACCACAAAAGGTCGTGTTTGATCTGCCAGCAGACACTGACCCAAACATAATCACAGAGGGACTTCAGCAGCGCGGGTACCAGGTCACGGAAGTGTACCAATTTAAGTACAGAAAAATTTATGAATCCGACCCCTCCGAATCACGGCTCATACCACAAAATCATTTTTTCATTATTGCAGCAAAAAAAACTCAATTGACCCCTTGATTTCTGTAATCTGGCTTAATATGATGGTTGTCCACTCCCGTCAGTACCAAAGGAAGATCAGTAATGTAGCTCATTGTAAACTCTGCCAGGCCCTCGACCACATAAAAAATTTCTGTCACTTGAACATAGTTTGCCCACACTGCACTGGGTCACACACTCTGGATGCCTGCCTCCAGGTAGCTGTTGCATCTAAATGTATCAACTGCAATGGCGAGCACCTTGCCAATTCAAAAGAATGCCCCGAAGTGCTTGCAATCGTGCAGCAGAACCAGCAAATAGCTCTAAAAAAAATGCAATCCAGAATGGAGGCACAAATGGCAACTACGTCTACCCCACTCGTGCAAGCTAGGGACATCCCGCACTACCCTAAACTTGTGGATGCTAAAACTCTTCCCCCACAAGCCTCCTATGTGCAGACAGCCAGAGGCCCCATCGAACACATTTCAATTCCTATACACATCACACAGGCACCTCTAGAGCAGGGAAATAGACAGATTCCCAACTACCCAACCCCACCGACAAAAGCCCTAACTTGTGCACAACTCCGCCCCAGCGCCTCCTAGCGACCTCCGAAACACCATGAAGGTCCTCATGGAACTCTTGGGGTTCCTAAAGGAGGCAAATTTTTGGGCCATCAAGAGACATTTCTGCAGTTACATGATAGTTCAAACTCACGCCCTGGTCCACAAACCAAATCCATGCTCCTCATGGAGGCGCTCGTGACTTTCGTAGAACAGATACCTAATTGACTCACAATTCCAGCAAGCACTTTGTTCCATTTCCCAGATGTACTGGAACTGTAACGTTATCTTCCCTTAACTTTACGAGCTAGAGCGAGTGCTGGAGACATGTGCAGTATCGAAATTGTGTTAATACAAGAAACTCGACCCAAACAACACCATTGTTTTCATATTAAAAACTACTTTACATGCCATACAGCGTATGAGGAGGCAGAGGAACAATAATACTAGTTCATAACAAAATTCAACATCACATTAATAAGGACCCTTACTGTGAAAACATAGAAACCATCACAATTAATATTAACACAAATTCTGGCCACATAACCATCATTTCAGCCTACTTAGCACCCCAAACAAAAGTAAAAACCACAGATTCTGATAAATTAATTAACCAACCTTACCCCTCTATATTGCTGTTGCGATTTTAATGCGAAACATACCAACTGGCACAGTAGAATTAATAATAATAGTGGTATGACATTACAAACACTTTCATAGATCCACAGCTATATTATTCAGGCCCCCAACTCACCTACTTTCTTCCCTGCAAATCATAGACATAATATGGATGTGCTTGACATTGTTATCTCTAATTTACCAAATCAATTGACATGTGCCACGTTCTGACCTATTGACTGTTCACCACATCTGGAGGAGAAACCCGCCCAGCCGGCTGACCGCCACCGTCCACACCATGTGCAGCCAGTGTGACATATGCGTTACTTGGTTTGATTCAAATAGGTGTACTGTAGAAAATGTATATTTAGAGGTGTTCACATTTTTTTCCATGGCCCTACAGTGTTTGTTTTTAATTGTTTTGTTCTCTTCAGTGCTAATGAGTGTTTAAATATGTCAACATAATTTTTCAGGCCATTTTCATGTAAAATATTATTTGCTGTCATGTGACCACATGATCCCAAACAGGCTGCACCGTGTGCACCAGCGTGACATCTGTGTGACCACGTGTTTGCATTTTTGTATTGTGTATATCGCCCGTGCGATACAGTACATATGTGTTAGTATTTATTTTGAAGGGTATTGTAGTGTTTTATTGTGCGCAAAGCACCAAAATATAAACAAACAACATAGCCACGTGGTAAGACTCCGCGCAAGTGGAATATTTTGTATGTACTTTTCAGTGTGCATTTATTGCTTGCACTTGTTTTATTTCTTGTTATAATAACATTTTTGTAAAGAGAACAGTACTAACCAGTACCAATACTGGACATAGCCAGTGTTTTGTGTTACATCGGCTGCAAACCATTGACACGTTAACGTAACACCCACGTACCAAAATGCAGCAGCTTAATTATAAGTGTCCTTTTAAATTAGATTTGCCTTTGAAGTGTTGTGTTGTTATGTTTTGCATATTGAAATATTAAGGTGCAAATGAATGCAGAGAAATCCCGGCACATGCAGGGCCGTGCACCAAGAAAACGTAAGACACCAAGTTGAGGTTAGGTACCATATGTGGTACGGTTAAGTTTATGTTTACATATATTTTAGTTTCCTCTTATTATTCAAGTGCGACTTATTATGTAATGTTTTAATTGCTTCGTATTCATTAAGGGTCACGCTCAACCACTTCAACTCACTTGTTTTGTATTTTTATATAATTTTTGATGACATGATATGGCACGAGAATTTGTGCCGGGAAGGCAGCAGCCCTCTGCCATGTTAGTCAGTCGCCTCTTAGTTACTGCATGGGATGGTCGTGCTGCGTTCCCTCCCCAGACGCTTCACTGCTTTGATACTAATCATGTAGCTTATAATTGTTTTCACATAGTTAATTGAAACCTCTTGTTTTGTTTAGCCCAGGGAATGCACCATTCCACAGCCTGGTCCATTTGTATATGACCGGGACGTGATTACCATTTAATTTCACATAGAGTTTTTTGCCGCATTTTTCTGTATCAGTGTGCACCCCACTTTAGCAGGGCAATATCGTAAGTGCCTCTGTTTGAAGGTCTAAAGGAATAAATGTTCATGCCATGTGAAGTTACGGACTATATTAATTTTTTCGGTCACCTCTTGACTGCTTAACTCGTACGTAAAGTTTTTCATAAGGCGTAAGGCGGCCTATAACAGCCTGGAAGTGAGCATGGACGTATGGGAATAGCCCTAATAATTTCTACTAGAAGAGGCATTGGATATGGATATTGGGATAACTTTTACATCTTCTGCAACTAAAAGATTGAGACATCGGGCATCAAGAGGAACACTGTTCAGGCTGTCGACCACGAGCCCAAACTAAACTCATTCTCCCTGTTGAGATGCTGGCACCACCTGAGCAACATGGCAGTATCTTTTGAATCCTTTCCACATAACATATTTTCATCCTTCATGGTCCAGCCTAAATATCGAGAGATGTCAAGTGGCTTGCCCAAGTGTGGCATTTCAAAACGACGCCCTTGCTGGCATGTCACATGCTATGTACATCCTGTACTTACTTGCTACATAACATGTGTACATGCCCTCCTTCATGCAATGTACACCTTGCTTTTACTTGCTAGTACTGTTATTATGCATGATAGTATTTACTGGAGCTGCTTTGGGGCAAAAAAAGGTTATTTGAGGCTATTATTGAAGATATTCCGGACGACGAAGCTGAGTGGGCTCCTGAGCAAACAAAATAAGAATCATGATGCTTTGTGCTTCATAAAAACTGTGGTGGACGACACATCGCTTAATGACATCATATATTCTACGACTCAGAGAGAAGTATGGGAGCCGATAAAGGAGATTCACTCCAATGTGGATATGATGCTCTTAGTTACAGTTCAGAGAACCTTTGTGTGTATAAGAAGAGAGAAGTAGTATTAATGAGAGAATACATGGATAAAATTGAAAATTGTTGTCATAAGTTGGCTGAATGTGGCATGCCTTTTACAGACAAAACTGTTGCTGTTTTTATATTGCAGAGTTTACCCAGGGAAAAGTATGAGATTATAGTAGGAAATTTGGTTCAAAATGCAGAAGCAATTAACATACAAAATGTCAAGAGTAAGTTACTACCTGATGAGAAAAATTTGAAAATAGAAAAGGAATATACTGAAAGTGAGGTTAGGGCATTGAGTGCTAGAAAACAGCAAGCAATGAGAGGCGACCAGTAGGTATAAACACTGCATAAGAACATAGGACAACTCTAAGAGGTAAGCAACAGCGTACCAAAGATAGTTTTCAAGGTTACAGTGGTGGAAAGACTGAATTCAATGTTATTACTGTGGTGTGTGTGGTCATAGTTCTAAACAGTACACCAATAATCGGGTGGACAGTCCAGTAAAGTGTTTTTTATGTGGCAAGCTTGGACATATCTCTGCAAACTGTGAAGAACTAAAGTCCTATGAAGCTTCGAAGAAGAGTTGAGATAAGAATGAAGAAGGGAATGATAATGGTAAAGGTTTGCAGAACAAACTTGGGGGATGCATTGCAGGTAAAGCATTATTTTGCAGATTGGAACCAACAATGTGGGTGTTAGATTCTGGCTCATCAGACCCCATGACTCCGTTGTGCTCAGTGTTTGTAATGTTTAAGGAACTAAGTGGAAGCGTTAGACTTGGGAAAGGTGAAGTGGCTGTAAAGGGTATTGGTTCTTTACACCTCAGAATCACATATGAATGTGGTTGGTTGACTCTAGGGTTGAGTGATGTTCTGTATGTACCTAATTTGTAATATTATCTATGATCCATGAGATGCCTTGCAGACAAGGGAAACAATACAGAGTTTGATAGAAATTGTACTACAGGTGTAGACACTGAAATGGAAGAAAGAGAAAGTGTCCTTTTAGCAAAGAAAAATGGCGGAACTTACTTACTTGAGACTGTTAACGAGCTGGAATCAAGAAGTGTGGTGGCAGCAAAGGAGCGGAAGTGGGAGCAAGAAGTAACAGATGCAGCCGTATTTCTAGCAGTTACCATGTGTCACGATAGGCTTGGCCATCTATATGAGGCAGCACTTGTGAAAATTCCCAGGTTAACTGATCTTAGTTCAACTAAGGCTGGTGAATGTGTATAGTGTGAGGTGTGCATCAAGGGTAAGATGACAAAGGTTCCTTTCCCGAACAAAGGCTACAGGTGCACTATAAACCCACCAGAATTGGTTCACAGTGATTTAATGGACAAGCTTCATCCATGTTTGTGTGTAGGTGCAACGTACGTTTTAACCCTCATAGATGATTTTTCCACGCTTCTAATGGTTAAATTTTTTCACAGAAAGAATGAAACTATGAGTGAGTTTGTTTCATTCAAGACTGAGGTGGAAAATGCTCTGGGTGTAAAGATAAAGACTCTGTAATCGGATGGAGGGGGAGAAAATTGTTGTAGTGATATTCAGAAGTTTTTGCAATTAAGTGGAATTGTGCACAGGATACTGTGCCTAGGTGTCCTCAACAAAACTGTGTGACAGAAAGACAGAATAGTACACTGATGGAAATAGCAAGGTTCATGTTGAAGCAATCTGGTGTTCCCACATACTTGTGGGCAGAGGCTGTAAACACTACATGCTTCATATGCCATCTGTGTCCCAGTAAGGCTACTGCAGACAAGATTCCATGATTGTGGATTAGAGTCGAGCCATCTAGCAAGTTTGACCCAAGGGCTGTTGAATGTGTGTTTGTAGGGTATGCATATCACCGAAAGGGTTATAGAGTCTGGAATGCAAGTGAGAGGAAGGTTACGATTGTGCATAATGTAACATTGACGAAAATGTATTTCCTTTCAAACAATTCGAAGGGAGTGACATAAAGGAACCAAATGCAGAAATGTTTCAGGTGTTAGATTGCTTGTGATGATGAACCCCATGTGATACCAGATTACAGAGTTAGGATTAATGGCATGAATGAATGTGAAAGCTCTGAACTAAACAATGTTAAAATTGTAGTAGGCAGTGATTATAATATTGTAAATACAGGTGAGCTTGTTAATGATATGTTAGGGAGAGAAGGTGAAAATGTTCTAACTCTCAATAATAATATGATTTTGAGTGATGCAATTTCAAATGATGCTGTCAATAATGTTGAAAACACTGTAGATATTAATAATGAAGGAAATTATCAGTCAAGGAGATCCACAAGAATTCCAAAACCCATTAAGTGTGCTTGTTGTAATATTTGTAAATGTCATGTGAATAACACCCCAGGGGAGGTAGCTCAGAAAATCCCTAAACTTACTGGATGTATATGTTGTAGTGCAGTCAAATGTGAATAGTTAGATATAGGTGATCCTGGTGATATTAATGGTGCTCTTAGTGGTAAGTACAAAGACATATGGTTACAGGCAATAGAGGAAGAAGTTCAGAATCTTAAACTGCAAAATGTGTGGATCATAGTTGAAAGACCTAATCACAAAAATGTTATTGGTTGTAAATGGATTTTGACGGTGCAACACAATCCTGATGGGGTAATTGAAAGGCTAAAGGCCAAGCTTGTGGCCAGAGTTTTGCTCTCAAGTTCCAGGTGCTGATTTCTATTAAACTAACAGTCCTGTTGTCAAACATAGGACAATTAGAATTCTCATGACACTGGGTGTAGAGAATAATTGGGAACACGAATTTCTAGATGTACAGTCTGTGTACTTAAATAGTTACCTGCATGAGGAGATTTACATGGAACAGCCTTTGTATTTTGAGAGAAGTAATAGAGGTAGACAAAGCTATGTTTGTAAACTTAATAAAAGTTTGTATGGGTTAAAGCAAGCAGGTAGAGAGTGGTTCCAACACATTAATGGTCTGTTGTGTGACCTAGGTTTGAAGCCATGTATGTATGACCCTTGCGTCTACATTGATGAATGTAAGGAACTTTTCATATTTTTGTATGATGATGATGATATCAGTGTATGGGGAGTCAGAAACAAAATTGATTGACTGAAGTGCCAAATGTCAAATCTTCTAAACATAAGAATGCCAATTGATGCTGCTCAATTTCTCTCAATTAGGGTAACCAAACCAAACAGTGATATGATCACTTTGGACCAAAGTTACTATATAGACCAGATATTAGAGCAGTTTGGTATGAACAATGCAAAGGGTTTATCAGCACCCCTAGAAGTGAGTATATCTGGTTGCGTTCCAGGGGAGGATGTATATTTTGATGAGAAGGTTTGTAGACGAGCAATTATATGCTTATTGTACTTTCCAGGTGTTACCAGACCGGATATAGCATTTGCTGTAAGCAAACTCAGTTGTATGTGTAGTAAACCAAGGTTGTGTGACTGGTGTGATGTTCAGCATGTCTTTAGGCTAGCGATTTGAAATTGTGCTACTGCAAGACTGACAGCCAAGTATAGGTATTTTGTCATGCTGACTTCGCCAATGACAATATTAACTGAAAGTCATGGATTGGGTATGTCATTTTATTAGTAGGAAGGGAAGTATCATGGTGTTCCAAGAAACAAGGTATTGTTGCACAACCCACTTTTGAAGCAGAGTTTGAGTCCATGGCAGAGGTCACATAGGAGATAACATGGATGAAGGGTCTGTTGGACGAACTAGGTCAGACACAATTCATTGACACTCCATGTACTGTATGATGTGATAACCAAGAGGCTATCAGTCAAACACTAAATCATGTAACTCCTGAAAGGATTAAACATGTTGATGTAGAGTTCCACTTTATGAAAGAATGTGTAATGCAAAATCATATAAAATTTGATTACATGTTCACTAAGGCATTGAATGGTGTTAAAACATGAGATATGTCTTGTAAGATAGGGTTAAGTTATTTGTAATGATTGTACAACAAAATTCAACAAGGGGAAGTGTTATGAGTTGGTAACAGTTGTTTTGTATTGGAATTTCGTTGTTTATACTGTGTAGACCTAAGTTGGCAACATGTTTCTTCTTGTACAAATGTCGTGTAGTAATGGCGAATGGTGCAGTGTCTCGTGTTTGCAAAATAAACCAGAAACGTAAACCATGGCATTATAATTTATTCTCCCATAGCTGCAACAAACCTGATAATAACAACAGCCGGCACACCACATGCTATCCTGTAATTACTTGCTACGTAATGTGTTTACATGCCCTCCTTCATGCTATATGCACCTTGTTCTTACTTGCTAATACTGGTATTATTCATAATAGTATTTGCTGGAGTGACGTGATAAACATGAGGTTAACTTGCACAATGTTTACATTTGGTTACCTTGTTTTTATTAATCTAAGTCCCTCTCTTGCATGCGAAATGATGTATAAATGAACTCCTCCACAATTGCGAAATGAATTATACAAACAATGCTGGAAACAAACAATAAATTATACATATATTCTACACATGCTCTTATTGACGTAGTGATTTCCCAGTTGTTCGATGTGTACGGGAGTTAATTTCAAATACTTTTTGATGTGTCTGTTTATCATTACTGCGGGGATGTTGTTGAAAATTACGTGCTATACCAGAGTTATGTTTGTTTACATTTTCATCTTATGGCTCGCGGCGCCATTTTTTTCCATTTGGAACCCCTCGGATCGTATCATGTATTTTCTCTAGAATGATTGTGGAATGCATTAGGTCTTCAAGTGTTCCACTTACCAAAGGAATTAAAGCTGCCATAAGCTCTGGCAGAGCAATCTCTGCAATTACTTATAATACTTCACATTCCGGCAAATTTGGATGGAAACATTAGACAAGTTGGTTTTTACTAATTATGAAAGAAGTTAAAGACTCACTCAATTGTTGACCTTTCAGAGTCAAACAGTTCTGTACCTGGACAGATGTGAAAACTCCTCAAAATCTGCAATGGAATGCACGTCGAAACTCCTCCCACTGAAGTCCATAGTGATTGAGTGAAAAACACACCAAGAGTGCGCATCACCGGAGAGTTACACTCGGACGCAGCTGGAACATTCATCACAGCTGACACCGTACCTCGTGAGACGGGATACACAGTCTTCCAGAAAGAATGCCGGATCTTCCGTTGCTGTACCCACAAATGTAGGCAATGTATAAAGCTTCGATGGTGTTATCGCTGCGGACGGTCCTGGAGGACGTAGGAGTTGGGTAGGCTCCGTGGTTCCACTTCGGAATGTGTTTTCCATACCTGCTGTTTGTGGAGTCATTGTTAAGTACGGAAAATTTGGAAAAATGGGTTAATAATTCGGCACTATTGTTGGGTAGACAGGTGTAGGGAACATGTGTGGTAGTGGTGGGAAAAATTGTGTGTGTGGTGGTTACACGTTCGGCGTGATTGTTGGGTTAGGTTCGGATGGCAAGAGTTTGTTTACACTTGACACATGTGCGGCAGAAGTGCATGACGCCTCGGCTTCGCTCTACTCTCCTCCCCTAATATGTTGCCATTTCCCTCCTTTGCTTTGTGCCGCTACGTAGACACATTGTTAGTGTCCCGTGCCACTACTTTCCACGAAAGGTTACTGTTCACGTTTACCATCACGTCATTGTTTCATTGTCCTAATAGGTCCAAAACATGATCATGTGGGGTGTCTGCGGTTCTATTTTGCGTGCGAACTACGCCCTGTCTGAACTTATTTGATGTTATGTGACATGATAGACAAACTAATGTAATTCCCGCAATATGGAAAATGTTCATGTTCACATTTTACTTGTGTTACGAAAGTTGTACTGTCAACAAACACATGTGCCCGGGAGATGCGGGTGACCAACATGGTGTGTGTGGGGGTTGGGGAAGACGGATCGCCCTCCCCTTTCACGATGCGGCTGGCCTGCCTGCGCAGGGTTGACGAACCGACACCACAGCTGACGTGAAACACACACGAGGAGTCAGCTGACTGTCGGCGGTTGGTGTGAACAGTGGATCGGGGAAGGGGTAGCCTCCACACCATCGCTTTTCCTTCACTGCTGCCCACCCTCCAAATAGTGTGGTGTTTCTCACGACATGGTTTCACCTGCTGATTGTTGACAATGTAGTCAAGAGGTGGGAAAATTTGATTTCCAGGAAAAGGTGCGGAAAATCTGAAGAAAAATTTTAGAGGGGAAATTATTAGACAGGAGATTTAGCCATATGGAGGGGCGCCATAAATTATACCTGTGGGATGGTGGAAATGTTGAAAATAGGTTTTCAGGGGCGGTGAAAGTGAGATCTGGATGGTGGTAACCCGGTTGGCATCAGTCGTCAGCATGACGACTTCAAAGTGATGGTCGACTTCCTCGATCTCGGGGTTGCGGGCCATCTACCTGAACCAAATCTCCTGCCGATGGTGATGACTGATGATTGTTGACCTCTGCCCCATTGATATTACTCCAGATGAGTGGTGCTTGTTAAGCTATAGCCGTTGGGCTGACTATACACCATTGTCGATGTAAAATGCCTAACTCTTAACACTCGCTTACGTGGATTGTTAAGGGTAAACCACATGTCTATACATATCGGAACAAGACTAATTACACTGATATTTAGAACTAATGTAGTGGTTGAGTGGGTATTATCAGGGTCAGTCCCCCTAAACACATGATGCGATTGTAAATAAACAACTGGCTTGAAAACATATTACTTATTACATTTATGATTACAACCCCTTTCATGAGGGAACTTGACACAAAACACTCTCGGCTTTTAGGACCAGCAGTGCAGTGAAACAGAAAAGAGTTTTTCCACAATTAAAAGGTAACATGAGAATTTAAGCTCTCCAGGGCAATGCTAATCCATGGGGGAGTAGAGGTGGCTTACCGAGCGACTAGATAAGAAAAATGTTCCAAATGAGTTAAGTCTACTGTAATTACATATCTAGATGCAAAATGATGATGGTCGCCCAGCATACGTGGGAAAATGCCAGGGCCTACCGCACGCATGCCACCTCCCTGATTTGCTGCACGCTGATGTACTTCCTGCTTGGCGACATGGGCTCGCCTCAGCTTACCCACGCATCGAGACATGAGTACATTATGGGATGACTTGCAAAACTAAATTAATGACGTGTTAACAAATAAATAGACCTCTTAAAAAATCACATAATACACTTGCAACACAAAACCCTGGTGAAATGATATGTACAAAGCACTTGGTGGGAAAATGGAATAAATAAATACACATTACCTTGCAAAGAAATTACAGAACTATAAACACAAAACAATCAGAAAAATTTTAATTAGAAAAACACAACGTCTTTAATTAGGCCTTAAAATCTCCTAGTTCAATATAACTGACCTAATTGTGTCTTCATCCACGGCATATTAACATTGCTATGGCAACCACCAGCCACACTGCATCAGCATGCACTTGCATCTGCTCGGTGCCTGGTCTCTCCAGCTACCAGGTATAAACTCCACACGTCAGTAGAGCGGATATCCCTGCTGCTGGCGCTGCAGGCTACAGCTGGACAAACAGTCTTAGGGCTGGGGTACGTGACACACATCAAAATAGAAAATACTTGGTTAATCTAGAAGCTGCTGATTCCACCCACCCCCACTAGCTGCAGGTGTACCTCAAGACTCAGCATTATCTGCATTTTTATACAATATTTACACTGCCGACATCCCCAGCACTTACTGCACTTTTCAAATGTAAGCCGACAACACCCTCTTGTACTCGAAATATAAACAAATTAAATATTGATGCACTGCACCACAAGAGGTGATCTGTAGCATTTGTGTCCCACCTGGGAGCAGTTGTAGAAAAGGAACTGATAATTTTGTGCGTCGCCATGTTTGGTAGAGCGAACGATGATGAATTGGGTCGTACGGCCTACGGCTACTCTGGATACACAGTAGGCTTTGAAGGAGAGATAATTAAATTACCGATTAAATTATGTTGATTAGAAAATATTCCCTTTCAAAGGGGCGAAACTGTCTGCCACTTCGCACGCCTGTATTGCCATTAAGTTTATCTTGCTTAAGGGAGGCAGGCGCCATAAATGCAAATATTAAACTCTGAAATACACTTAAGAACGATGCTGCTACGAGGGCACAGTACCCGATGATTTCAGATGAGTAAAAAGCAATAAAACACATCGGTCAATGTATGAGGGTTTTCTTAATGAAAAAGTTAGAATGAAATGTTGGTGCACACATGAATGCATACCCTTTGTTAAGTGGACCTGGTACTTCAGACCGGCCGGTCGCTACTGCAAGATTAAGATGTGGATCTTAGATTAAGAATAGTGAAAAACACGTCTTAGGCGTGAAGCCCCAGAATGCTACCTCAGGATGCAGGAAGGCTTCTCCTCAGCTAAATAAAAGTACTTAAATGTTCCTGAATTACGTTAACTATTGCGATGAAAGATATGAAGCCTAGATTGAATTGCCGAGGGGAGTAAGATGAGCTTACCCCCTGTCCTGCCTGTCGTCTGGAGTGCTGAAGTCTGACTAACTGTCATGGCGTGAGCTTCGCCTCACGTCCAGCACCAAATGAAAACATGAAAAAACGTAACTTCATAAATTTCAGGATTAAAGAAACTAACCCTGTACATAATGACCAGTGAACTAAAACACTTTGGGGACATATCCGTGAACGTCGGAGCCCCAGATATGGTCAAGAATGTGACATCACGAGTACGTCACTGCACTTGAAGGGTGATATTAAATTTAGTGTTACTTCATGCAGCTGATTCTCGATGAATGAATACATGTACACTCTTATAACTAATACATAAATTGTGAATGTTATTATGGTGAGAATGACAAAAATGTGTACTGATGTGAGGTCACAACCCTTTCATGATTAGGGGTGGGGCTACGCCCTGTACTCTATGAGATTTGACCAACTCTCTCTGAATAAGCAGACAGCTTCACTAGTTAAATGTGGTGCAATCATTTCTAAAAATGACTGTAATTCATCTAGTAAATTAATGCTGCTAGGCAGCTGCTCGCCACTTTAGACTTCTGCTGGGAGCTGGGAATATTATTCCCTGTCTTTTAACACTTCTTGGAGCCACATCTCGCTCCGGATTCGGTAACGAGGCCCGTCGACATCGCGCACATCGAAAAGCTTTGGGAATAAGCAGCGTTGCTTATCCCAGAATTCCCTCCAATGGCTGTTGCGTCTAATGGTCGTGACTTCACGGGACACACTCATTTAGGACACATGTACATTCATTACGAGTGTTAACTCTTGTAATGCATGTAAAATGTTATGACCCGAAGCCACAAGTTGCAGGACTGCAAGAAACGTGTAAACGCCATTCTTGTCGACCTGCACTGATCGGGACCACGATCTAATGGCGATTAGTCGAATGTTGCTGTGTGGTTGATGCATTTGCGATGGTACAAACGGGCACAACAGATACGTGGACATCAGGAACACATCAAACATCCCCCTTTCTGATGACCGTTTGATCCTCGCAGATCCCCTAGTGACTGCCATGCCGCTAGGTGCAACAGGGTGTCGGTTGTCGCAGCTGGTTGTACGGCCTCAGGTTGGAAGGCCCGCGATGATGCTGTGCTTCGCTGCCTGCCGATGCTCTAGGGCAATGACCCTGCTGATGGGGTAGTGCCACTGTCCATGCTAGCCAAAAGGGGTTGTTCCCATGGCAAGAGGTGCACACCAGCCAATGCAGATGCTGATGCTTGTAGCATGCTCTTCGGACTCCTCGATGCTCCTCCTTCTGGTGAGGGGAAAGGTATGCTGTCCCTTGTTGCTCCTTCTGATGAACTTTCCCCTGCGCCCCTGATGCGGTTCTCCGAAGCGAGGTTAGCTGGTATCATAGTCTTCGTTGGTGTCGTGGCAGCTTCCCTGTGGGCTGAACGGGCCGGCAATTGCCTCCACTGACTCACTTTGTACGACATCTTCCGAAGGCAGTGTCTCTACACTGGGTGTCGTGACACTCCGGTCTGGTTCACTTCTGTTTGCAGCACCTGCGATGTTAATGTCATGATATGTTTGAGGTGGTGTGACCTCTTCCCCTTGCTCCTCTTCTTCCCTGGTAAACCTTATGGGTGTATGACTACCAGTTGTGGTGGTGAAAAATGTGCCGAAGAGCACTCCCATCTGTGCTTGAGCTTGCCTCTGCTTCACCATTTGGTGTTTCTGCTACATGCTCTTGGCCATTGGGCCCTTCTTCTTCCTCAGTAGACTCCGTGCTTGGCCCTTGCACAGCTAGGTAAAGGTCGACGCAGTGTATGGCCACTTTTCGCCTGCTGCTGACCTTGATGAAGTAAGTTGTATACCCGAACCCATTTACTACATTTGGTCCGCTCCATTTAGGAGCAAACCCTGCACAATAGTTGCACTTTATGCTGCTCCGCCTGTGTTCATGGACGTAAACATGTTGGCCAGGCATGAGCCTCTTTGGTGGGCATGTTGTTGCTGGTACCTATTCTCCTATGTACCTCTCCAGGTGAATGCATGCATTTCTCTGGTCTTGCTGTCGGCGCTGTCGCCTACCTGCTGCGCTTTCTCTCATGTCGCTGTTTGCCGGTCAGATTCTGAATTCCCCAGGGAGGGGCAACTCCCTTCCCTGCAGAATGGTGGCTGGTAATTGATCTGTGGCTAGGTTCACCATCTGTGTGATTGTGAAAAAGGCAGCGGGCAGATGTTCAGCCCAACTTTTGTGGTTTGATCCTACCTGCAGGCGCAACTGAGTCTTGAGGTCTTGATTCATCCTCTCAGTTGGGTTGACCCATGGGTGGTACAAGGCCACTATATTATGCTGGACTACCCACCTGGTACAAAATTCTCTCCAATACTTCCCTGTAAATTGTATACCATTGTTGTTAAAAGGATGCATGGGTAGCCCCATCAGGGGTAGAATTCGGTATCCAGAACACGGGCTATATTGCGTGCCCGTGCACTGGAAACTGGGTATGCTTCCATCCATCTTTAGAATGAGTTACTCAGCACAGGAATGAATCTTTTGACATAAAGAGTGTGCGGATATGGCCCCATCAGGTCCAGCGAAATAGACTCGAATGGCTCCTGTGATTGCTGTGGTTGTTGTTGTGTTACTCCATTTGCTCTCCTACTGTTGCAGAGAGTACACTTTATACAACCCCTCACGTATTGCCGGACGTATTTGGTAACACCAGGCCAGTGAAAATGGTTCTGCACATTTCTTGTGATTTGTGATGCGCCAGGGTGGTCTACAAATCGTGCATTATGTAGCACCTATGCTCATGCAGTTTTGGGCACATCTAACTTGCAGGTTGCTTCAGGACGACACGTTCGTGTTTCGATGCACTTGCCGCTCATTCGCCACCACTCCTGTTCACTCTGCATGATGGAAGTGACAGGTCATTGGGTGTATGTACACTGTGCAATGCAGTTTACAGTTAAAACGTTGTCCTGTAAGTCGTCGACCTCGAGTTTTGGTTCTTCAGGAGCCTCGTTGACAGCACAGCTAATGCAGCACTCGCCAGTTGTTAGGCAATTGGCTGTGGTAGGGGGAAATAGGTTGTTCCACTCTTCTTGGTCCACCACTACTGTTTCGCCTGGCGCACATGAAAGCTCGTCTACTAGCTGATTCTCAGCTCCTGGTATGTGCTCCACCTTGAAATCGTACGCTTGGAGGAGTGCCCAGCGTGCTAATTTGTTCCTGGATTCTTTCATGGTGTGAAGCCAGAGTAAGCTCTGGTTGTCAGTTCGTAGTATGAACCGTTGGTATTCCAGGTAAGCCCTGTATCATTTTATGGCCATACTACAGCTAGACACTCTCGATCATTCACGTCGTATGTACCCTCAATTGTCCTATACTTTGCACTGCTGTATTCAATTATGCACTTCTCTTGGTTATCTACAATTTGATAAAGGGCAACCCCCTAGCCCTTCTCACTTGTGTCTGTCTGAGTATATAAATGGCGACTTGGATTGGGCCGAGCCAATGTCTTGCACTCCCTGAGCCTACTCTTTAACTTTTGAAAACTTGTTTCGTGTTCTTTTGTCCTCATGTAGTTTATGTTGGGTGACAACATGTCAGTGAGTGGTGCAGTTATGGTTGCAAAATCCTGTATGTTCTCCCGCAGCCAGTTCACCATCCCAAACAATTTCCTCAATTGCTTCCTCGTGCACGGAGCCTCGAAGACATTAATGAGGGCTAAATGCATAAGAAACTGCATGCATGGGTGGCCAATGTGACACTTGTGGTTCGTACACGACAACTTATTGATGGCCAGTCTCTCCCAGACTAGTGACTGGTGTTGGATGTGGTCATCTCAGGTTTCGGACCAGATAACCACATCACCCAGGTACACGAGGGCAAAATCTCCAATGTACCCATCGAGTACCTGGACCATCATTGCCTGAAAAGTTGCCGGTGTGCTCTTCAAGCCAAAGGTAATTGTGCAGAAGTGGAACCTTCTCCCATCTGGGGCTGTGAACGCAATTTTATGATGATCTGCGGGTTTTATTGGCACCTATTAGTACCCACTGCGCAGGTCCAATAACATCATGACCTTAGCCTTGCCCATGATATGTAATGCATCTTTGAAACTTATGTAGAGAGGAAAGACTCTCATGCCAAGTGATTGCGCTTTTATAGTGGCTGTGAGTGGATTCATCCACACCTTCAGCTAGCATTGCTTCAATCTGATATTTGATGATGGCAGATTGATGCAGCTGGTAACGTCTGGGTCCAGAGTAGATCGGTTGGTCATGTTCCAGTGGAATACAGTGCTCAGTTATGATCGTTCGACAGAGTGGATCGCCTGCCAAAAAAACTTCGTGTCGTTTGTCCAGTATGCGTTGCACCATTTCCCTGTTTTCCGAAGGGACCGCATGTTCGAGATCGTCTAGTTGCAGTCTTGGCTCGTTGTTAGTGGGTCGGGATTCGTGGTACACCATTCGCCTTTCCTTCAGGCCGAAATGTATCCTATGGGCGGTGGCTCAACAATGGCTTTTTATTGGCTGAGCCAGGGGATACCCAAGATGGCATCCTCCATAAGTCCGCAGACACGAGGGCTGTGGTGATGGTGTCCACATCTCTAATTTGGATGGTAATCAGTGTCTCGCCCACTTTTTGAAATTCTAGCACAGCCATGCTCTGTGCTTGCAATTAGGAGTAGATATTGGCAAATCTACTTTGAAAGCAGCTAAAAAAATTCTACCCACTCAATACCGTAATGACGGATTTTTACCACCAATTACTTGCCTCGCCGGCCAATTGAGTCAATATACAGTTTGGCCACGCTTGCTGGCAAAGTCTCTATCTCTCTAAACTTGTTTTACTGTTGTTTGGGGATGCCTGCTGGTCCTCACTTGGTAGGCCTGAAAAGTTGATAACCATTGAAATCGGACCGGGGTTGTATCGGCTTCGATGGCTCTTGTGATTGCTCTATTTAATTCTGGATTATTACAATGGTTTTGTTGCGGGTACGTGACACACATGGGCTGTGACGTCTCTTTCATCGGTACTTCTGTTCTTCTGGGTATGGATGTTGAATGTGCAAGTGTGCTTTGGTACATATTGGTGCATTCTGAATGTTCCCACGTACAGTGATGTGCACTAGACAATTCCGCCCCTACTTTCGCCTGACTTCTGACCCCGGCAATGGGAATGCGCATTGTCCGCAGCGGAATCTTCTGGCATATTGATTTGTCATGTCTTGCCCAATCAGACATAGCCAGTGCATTTTGCGTCCACATGTCTCACGCCTCACTGTTTCTTGTGACCCTTGCCTGCAAATTTCCTGTTGACACTGTTCATGCATTTGTAAATGTTCTGTTTCGACCGCTTTCGAAATTTTGTGTGTTCGGAAAAGAATGGGTTTGCACATTTCACAAAGAATACGGCCTTGCTGATCTGTGGTAGCCTTTTATGCCCGGCTTAAACATTCTGGATGAAAACTACATGCACACTGTACACAAATTATGGTTCCATTTCCCCTTCCTCCACACATAATGTGTTTCGCACACTTGCCATCTTGCCAATGCATAATTACATAAACTGTGGAGTTGAAATCGATTAAGTGCGGCTGTTCACATTGACAAACAAATTTGCTTGTCAAACCTTGTTAATTTTGCGTTTGTTGTACTTTGCCACAGTTGGCACAAAAAATTGCTGGTGTACTACCTGAGGTACGACTTCACGTTTTGTCTACTCGGGCTATGTTTGCCATAGTGATTCTTTCTTTCGGAATCCTCAAATTCTGTGTTCCCCTACAGTGAAATATTAAATCTTTAAAGGGATTTGTACCTATTCTGGGTTGTACACATGTCAAACATAATAGTTTCACTTGGCACACGCTTGTACAGCAATTCAAATGATTCCGGACAGTATCTCATACCGAAATGTGCTGTGTAGTGCAGGTTTCAGGGTCAAACATTGTGTTGTTACGCAGTTGGCCCTCAGTCGCACTTCGAGGGAGGAGGGATATTCACTGTTAATCGGCACCTTTCTTTCCTGCTGCGAACATGTGTTCCAGCTGCCCAGGTGATGCATGTGTTTTCCCATTATACTCCAGGCTTTAAAAATGGCAAAATTGCCTTGAAAAGTTTCCTGAAAATTAGTTGTGGGCTCTGGATTTATGATTGCCACACAACAGCTTTGAAACACTGGCTGTAAAATTTTGTTGACTTTCGAAAAGTCCATGAAAAATACTAAAAAATTTTAATCATTTTGAAAAATGGCCAGAAAAGTTTTAAAAATTGATTTAATTGACCATTGTACTTCAAGTTTGTCACCATCCAAGGGAAAATACTGAAAAGTTTGTTGTTTATTTTGGAAAAGTTTGAAAATTTTCTTACTGAAAAATGATGCAAAATTTTTCTTTTGTAACATAAATTGCTGACTGGCATTGGTTGAAAATACCATCTTACTTTGCTCATTGTGATACCTGTTGCCAATCACTGCAAACATTGATAAACTCCACGTGTGTTTATTTACAAAACACTCTCGCACTTGCTTATACACATCTGCTGTGCTATTGCTTGCTGCCGTGCAGTGTCGAGTACAGGTACAATTTTAAATACAATTTACACTTGCAGTGTCGAGTGGGTGTGTTCGATTAGCATCTGTTTTGGCTTACAGTTGTGTCTTTTGCATTACGTGTTGTCACATCTAACAAGTGTATGTTTACAAAAGTTAAAACGTCTGATGTTGCAAGTAAACAATGCAGCTTAGTGGATTGTTTTGACAGATGCAGGCCTTCACTAGGAGTCAGCTGGTGTAATTTATTTCTCACTCTAATCATTGTATGTCTGTTGACGTAACACATATGCACTCTACAGTGTAAACAACTCTGACAACAAAATAATTGTACATCTAGTGTGACAAAGGAACACATAAAAGCCCTTGATATTATTGATGTTTATTATAGTAGAATACTGTCTTATTTGCATTGTTTGGAAGGTGTATGAATGTCTCAGGTTACTCACCAATAACTGTACCTGTTCGTTGTGAAGCACTATTGCACAGTAACCTTTGACGCATAGCATGCTGTCCACATGTTGTGTTGAGCAGACCACCGATGTGTAGTTGGTGCTCTCTTTGCACTCTGGTGTTCTACTGTTGTTTGATTCGCCCGATATGGGAAAACCACTTGATGTAAGAATGATCTAGCACCATGATGATAGAGTAACCCTAGTTGGGCAAGCCACTTGAAGTGTTGCACCTCCAAAAGTGATGCGAAGTGTTCGTGTCCTGCCAGGGAGCAGGTGGAGAACAGGAACTGGTGCTGTGCTCGGCGCCACATTCAGTAGAGTGAATGGGGTCGTACATACTCTGCATACACGGTCAATTAGAAGGAGAGCTAATTTAATTGTCAGTTAAATTATGTTGAATGTAAAATATTTCCTTTTGGCCAAGCTGCCTGCCACTTCGCATGCCTATACTATCACTGAATTTACTCTGCTCGAAAGAGGCAGGCCCCATACATACAAAACATACACTGAAAGACACTTCAAAGTTGATGCTGCTATGAGGGCGCAGTTTCCAATGAACTCTGATGAAAGAAAATGCAGCCTAGATTAAATTGCTGAGGGGTGTACATGGAGCCTACCATCTGCCCCGTCGGTTGTCTGGAGTGCTAAAGTCCGACTAATGACATGGCATCGGCTTCGCCGCACGTCCGGAGAATCAGGTGCCAAAATGAAAACATGAAAAAATGGAACTTAATAATTAACATTATTGATGAAACTGACAGTATAATACTATAAATAATTATGATTATTAAACTAGAACACATTGAAGACATATTCGTAAATGCCAGATGCCCAGATATGGCTAAGAATGTGATGTCACAATGATGTCGCCTCACTTGAAGGGTGATACTAAATGAAATGATGTGTCAAAGGTGGCTGATTATCGATAGATGATTACATGCAAACACTTATAATTAACATATTGAAATTGGTGTGTGTCGTAATGGTTATAATTACACTAAAAATGCTGCAATTAATAAATTTGGCTAGGTAGCCGCTCGCCACTTTACAATTCCTGCGGGAATGTGATTCCCCGTCTTTTGACACTACTTGGAGCCACGTCACACTCCGAATTCAGCCATGGACATTGCGCACATAAGAAAGCTGTGGGAGTAAATGGTGCCTCATATCCCAGTGTTCCCTCCAATGGCTGTTGCGTCTGACAGCCATGACTTTAGGGACACACTCGTTTAGGCTTAGAATATCATTAAATATTGAATGTGATTATTCTTTTCGTGTTGCCATTTTACCAAGTTTCATTAAAACATTTCGTTTTACTAAAGATATGCACTAGAGTTGTACACTGCCGCCCTTTTCGATTAATGGCTGCATTCTGAAAATAAAAGTCTAGTCTATCGAACTGAAATAACAAATTAAGTTTCTTTCAGCTCGTGTACCAACTATGGTGGGAATTGGTTTTACACTTAGCGAGATCATCTTCAAACTATCATGCTTCAAACAGTATTAAATCGATAAAAGTTGGATAAAAATGTTTAACGTGCATCCATTTATTTCATTAGTTACTATCAGTTTATTAAAATTGATGAAAAATGGTTAAATCTCTGTGTATAAAATGAAGTTCCTGACTGACTCACTCACTCATTCATCAAAGCTCAGCAGAAACTCCTAAATGCAAAAGCATGACAATTTAGGAATAGCTTCCTCTTAGCATGCAGGCGCCCACTAAGAGGGTAAAAAAGGCGGGAATGTGTTTTCGAGGACTCCTCAATACCCCACTAACCTGATGAGATATCGTTATGCTCTTAGCTTTAAAAGGTGCCTTTATATTTCAATGGAATCTAATTTAGATAATTTACGTTTTTTTTTTATTACAACCCCCAAAGGGATGAAAATGGGTCAAATGTGTTTTTGAAGACTAATCAGTAGCTCATTCACCCAATAACATCTCTTGATATCGTTCCGTTCTTTACTTTAAATGTTGGCTACATAAATACATAAGATTTAATGCAAGCAGTTTTTGGAATTCCCCCTTAATATGGTGGAAAAGGTTAAAAAATATATTATATGAATCCTAAAGTAGCACATTGACAAAATATAGGTAAGATCTTTGGATTCAAACGATGGTATCATAAATACCGAAAAACGAATTTTTGGATTTTTAGAAATTCAAACTCTTAAGAAGGTGAAAAGGGGTAAAGCGTATATTTTCTATATGTTACCCAGAATGCATCGTTTCCATGCCTGCAATTTTCAAACAAGCCTATTTTGAAAAAATTTATCATACGATAAAATTATGAACACGAAAGAAGCCAGTCTCCTATTGAAAAATAAAATGTTTCATTTTCTATAAAGTTGCAGACAAAAATCTTTAGAACCGAGCAGTATCAGTAATTAAATATCTAATTTCATTAATTGTGCGTTTAGTGAGATGCACTGCGCTGTGTTTTTCTTTCACATTCTATATACTTGTATAAATCACGCTTTATTCCGCAGAATATATTCATGTGCCATTTTGTATTACTAGTGAATCTTGATATATGCCTGTTGCACAGTAACCAAACTTTGTGTTGCAGCATTTAATTGGTTTCCAGCAAACCGAACTGCGAGGACAAAAAACTTGCAAATCGTCTAGAGAATTGTAAGAATCACGTATTATAACGAGAGCCAGGACTACTGTTTATAATTGGTTTTCCAACAAATGATAACTTTTATTCACGAAAATATTATCTGACGTAACTTGAATATATTTTTGTAACGTTAACACAAAAAATAATTAAAAGACGAAAATCAATTTATCCCACCTTTAGTCTTTAGTTTGAAGTGAATCAACAAATGGCTTAATATTATACTGCAATAGAAGGTATTACGAAGTGTGAGTAATGTTGACAATATAATTGGCATTGTTTGCTTAAGTTATTTGAAAGGGCAGCAATTAAATGCAAATCTGCAGAGGAAGTTGTAAAAATAGATGCTGCAGTCCATTATCCTCTGGAGTTCATCAAAAACCCACCACACTAGCTTCTCCTCAATATTCCCGCCAAAACACTGCAATAGCATCAGACTTCAAGTGATGGTTGGGCATAAAGATATAATTGATGTTACAGTCTTCAATGGATGAGTACAGAGGAGGGTTGAGATTTCATACCACGTGTACCACACATACCATCAGAGTACCATTTCGAATTTAAGAGACTGCAATTCCCCATCAAGTTCTTTTTCGTTATGACTGCGAGGTCCAAGGACAGTCACTAAAGGTGCCAGAAAGAGATTTGAGGCAGGACTGCCTCTTAAACGGGCAAGTGCTACATGGCCTGCTCCACCTGGCAATTGGCACGCTCCTAAGAAATGTGCTATAGAAAAATGTATTTCCAAAATTGAAATTAATAACTGTTTGATGTAGATCACGCGAGCGAAACCACGAACAGAAAGCTAGCAGTTTTATGAATACAACAATAGGTATATCATTCTATAAACATCGAGACAATTTTTGTGTATAAAATTTTCATTTTTGTAACAGTATTACCTCCCAAAATGACGGACAAAAACATTTTCGCATGTGCTACAAAACACGGTAATAGATCATGTAAGTAATGTAATAAATTTTGAATGGTTCACAACAAATACAAAAACTGCTTTGTTTTTCAAGCGTCTCTATTTTTCAAGACGATGAATAAAAAAGTTTAACAATTATGAGTTTGTATATTGTCAATTATGTATTGTAGGCTAAGCACATCAACTTTGTTTGTAAAAGTTGTAAGGTTTATAAAATCTGACACATTCAAAATTTAGGTCTTTAAATCCAAGAAACGGATACAGTTTGATGTGTTGACGATTCCACACTGTTGACAAAACAGAGAATTGGATACAACTATGATGTTTAGACAATGCCACATTGTTTACATAATATAGGAAGTACATAGATACAGCTCATTTACTGAAATCGTATTCCAGGCACATCGAATGCAGCTAATAGAGGGCATCTCGAGCAGATGTATATATCAAGTTCAATCTGACACCTGAGTTACAATCCATATGTTTGTATGTCTAATCCATATAGCATATAAACAAATATTATATATGTTTCCTATATACATATATAAGCAGAAAGGCAATGTAGGTCTTGCGACATATGCTGCAGGCAATGGAGGAATGGAGGTGCCACCAGCCAGCTCATCACAGGTGGTTTAGCCTGTGTGACCTTAACCTTGACCCCAGTGAACTTAACCCCATGACTTAAACCTCAAAAAATTAGAACAATTAGAAATAGGAAAAATTGATGTTACTGGCCCCGACCACCATCTTGTATGTAGGTGACCTTGACCCTAGTGACCTTGAACCACAAGGATGATGATGGAGGTACCCTCCATCATTAGCTTCGTCAAAGACGAAGTTAAGGCTTTGTGGATTTTCCTGCCGCAAAGTTATTTAAGTTCATCTACAGGAGTCAGTTGGCAGGTATGTATAGTAAATTTGAATGTTTCATATATTGTTATGTTATGTATAGGTGACAATATCTGCACATTTTCCAGTTATTCGTAGTTCCTTCTCGAGTGAACCTGTATGTGGATTTTCTCGGAGTGTTCCCATACTTTTAAATTTTTTAAAAATAATGTTTTCTTGGGGGTTACGAGCTGCGCTCTTGAATGTAAAATGGATAGTGAACATATGGAAACAATGACAGTCATTGGTGAATTAGTTGTTATGATAATGCGATGTGATTGTCGATTCGGAAGATATCACTCTCCTTATACTGAAGATTATTCATGCATATGTAGACTTCCGACTGACTAGGATGAAAATAGAGGCGAGATCAATACTTTCATCGTCGAATCACCAATGGTGCTTATACTGCGACAAAGGTAATACTTTCGACTACTGTGCACGGCGACATGAGAAGA
The DNA here is from genome assembly GCA_029891345.1 of Dryococelus australis. Classification (NCBI taxonomy): domain Eukaryota; kingdom Metazoa; phylum Arthropoda; class Insecta; order Phasmatodea; family Phasmatidae; genus Dryococelus; species Dryococelus australis. Next base: position 96,610,451 of record CM056995.1, on the reverse strand, counting down.
GTGAATGTCCGGAGAAACCATCTTGTGTGATTTTTAGCTGCATAAACTGTCATAGGCAGTTCACTCGAGGAGATAACTTATATAGAAAAGTTAAGGTCGGCAATTAAAGTGTTCCTTCTACGAAAAACAGCATTTGCCGATATTCTGCTTTCATGTTATTACGATCTGTAAGACAAGGGACATATGGTCAAAACAAACGACGAACAGCATGCCATAGAGTAGGTTCGTATGAAAAATTCACTTGCTAAAATTGCATGTGAGTAAGATGTGGAACGAGAGAGCTGTAGCAATGGATAAAATCATCAAAAATCAAGCAAATTAAAGCTAAAAATAATGAAGCAGAATATGAAAAAATAAGAGGAAAGAGCTACCTTTAATTGACAAATTACGAAATATTGATAAAAAAAAAAGTAGAAGTGAATAAAATAAAAATTTAATAACCATGCTAGTTTCAGTAGTAGCAAAAAAATTAGATTATTCACCAACACTGGAATAAATATCATTTAAAAGCGAATTGTTTTCAGAACATAAATCTCCTAATTTGGAAGAACAAATGGGAATCATACCATTGAAAGATTCTAAAATAAAACTTGCAAAAGAAATTACTGAAAAAATTAATGTCATCTATACATTGTTTGGTTTACAAGGAGATGGACAAAATTTTTACATTGGAGATAAAAAAAGTAATGATATATGATGATAAATATATGTTAATTATAAAGCATATAAATTAACAGAAGGACTTTCTAATTTGTTAACAAAAGAAAAAGAAGAAGATCTTGATGATAAATGAACTGAGAATGACTATGAAAATCACACAGAAATTATTTTATCAATCAATGTTGCATTACCAAAAATATAACCCAAAAAAGAAAATAAACTCGAATAAAAGTTTGAAATATGTAAATATAATTAAACCAACTCATGATCAATATATAAAAGAAACACATTCGAAATCAGAGTCACACACCAGAAAGAATGATTTCTCCAAAAAAAATTGTAGATCTGGAGATGGTATAAAAAATACAATTATTTACCAAAAGAATACGTTCGGATGGGCGATGTTAGAAAATTGGGCATAGATTGTTAATTATTCATGGTGAAGAAAATGTTGGAAATAACAATTATTACTATGAAAAAGTAAGTACAAAAAAGATGTTAAACAATAATCCTCTGAATTTGTTATTAATAATCCGAAAGGAATTTCATATTTTATAAGAGTTCAAATATAATTCCACATTCTTTTTGGAATTCAGAACATATTGGTCAGGAATAATAAATTGGGTTTTAAACAACTTAAATTTACCTGAAATGCATTTAACAGGTGATAATTATTGTGGACCATTTACAGAAATAAACAAAAGATTGGAATAAGGAGACATTGAAATTAATAATTTAGATGAAGCATGTAAATATCATGATATTGTGTTTAGAGATTATTAATATCTAGGATATAGACATGAAGCTGACAAAGTTTTACAAACAGAAGCAAAAGAAATTTTGTTAGATAAATATACTCCAATTGGTGGAAAAAATTGCCTCTGCAGCTGTTGCTTCAACAATGTTTACAAAAAGAAAATTAAGAGGGGTATTAAAATGTATTAAATTATTAACATTTTTTCTTTATGAACAAAGATAAATATAACTTTTGATATACCCATTGATCAATTAAGAAATTTGGGTATTGATAAATGTATAACAAAAGATCAACTTGAGAGAAAAATAAATAAAAATTAAAAGAAGGAAAAGGTTTCAAATTAACTTTGCCACTTTTAATAATCAAAAAAATATTAAAAGAAAAATCTGGATTGGTTTATATTATGGTGGCTTTTTACCATTTGTAATTCCAGTTTTAGCTGCACTTCGTGCTTTAGCTGGAGGAGCAAGTGCAATTTATAATTCTGTTGAACAAACAAAAAAAAATGAATTAGAAGAACAACAGAGACATGATTTAGCAATGGAAAATAACCAGGAAGTGGTTTAGTTGCAAAAAAGGGAAGGCCAAAAATAATATAAATATATCACCATTATACAATTTTGTTATTGAAAAATATGTAAAAATACTAAATATTAAACATTTCAGAAATGTTTACATGATTGATGAAAGCCAGGTACACATTGGATTAGCTATTTTAAAGAAAATAATGATATTTACTGTTTTTGATTCATTTGGAGGCAATATTCCTAATAATTTAATAGATTACTTCAAAAACAGAAATGTTTATTAAAATGATATTTGAATTCAGAATTTTAATTCTGTTACATGTGTAAATCTATGTTTAATTGTATTATATCTAATTTTTGAGAGAGAATTTAAGTTTAATGATATAATTTATTTGTTATTAAATGATGGATATATTTGGTGAACCATTTATCTAATCTTGATATGAAAACTTTGGCACTTTTGATGAAAATTTAAATGAAAAGTTTAACACTTTTGTTGAATATTTAATAACATATGTACATTCAAAATATGATACTATTGTTTCTGATTTAAAATATTTTAAATTCAATATACAATATTTTTGTTTCTGCTTTACGAGATCAAATAAGTAAAGTCTTTGTTTATACAAATATTATGTTCCTATTCAAAATCATATAATTATTAATGTGGCTAATCCTATAAATGGAAATGATGCAGCCCACAAATTATTTTCGATAAATAAATAGGCAATAAATTACAAAATTGAAACAAATCAACTTTGAATTTTTGTGATACAATTGTTAACTTGAAAATTGAAAATTTCAATGAAGAAAAACTCATATATTTTATTTGTCTGCAAAGTGGAATATTAATTTTCTTTTCATTTCTGAAGGATTTTACTGTTTATAAAATAATTACTACTAATTTCAATTTATCTGATTATACTATAACTGTAATTAAGGGATCTAATAAAATATATTACAGTAAACCTTTTGATGTTAAGAGAGATTATATTTTAACTGTTAAAATAAGAAAATATAAAATATGTGAATATGATGATGGATTGATGACTACAGTAGGAATATTCATAAAATATAAAGAATATATATAGAGAATAAATACTAATGTTTTAATATTAATTGAGAATACTTTGTTCTTAAAGTGCAAGAAAGTTACTAAAAATTATAATATAAGAAATGAAAATGCTGAAAATGATCGCTCAGTTCGAAAAGTAAATGTTTGATATTTAATATTAACAAATCAACCTTTAAAAAAATTGCCAAATGTAAGAGAAGGAATAATCAACTAATTATATAAACCAGCAAGAAGAAATTTTCGAAGAAGAAAGGTAATAAGATATGGAATTGATGATTTGTGGCAAATTGATCTTGTTCAGATGGACACTGGTAATTTAAAACATATATCACACTCACACACACACACACACCACACACACATATATATATAATGGTTATACATATACTATGGTAAATATTGATTTTTTCAAAATATGAATTTGCTATACATGTAAAAGACAAAACAGCTAAAACCTTAGTAAATGATTTAGAATAAGAAAAAAAAGAAAACCACTTAATATAAAAAGTGATAATGGTTCTAAATTTTATTATAAAATACTTAGAGAACTTATGCAAAAATATAATATCAACCATTATTCTATATCTTGTGAACTAAAAGCTTGAATTGTAGAAAGATTTAATTGTACAATGAAAAATAACGTGTAACACATAGAAGCTTTAGTATAATAATACAAAACATAGAACTATTGGTGCGAAACCAATTGATGCTAATAAGAAAAACAACAAAATTTAATTGATCCAGAATTTGTGATTATGATTACTAAGCCAAAATATAAAGTTTGTGATGATGTCCATGTTAGCATAATAAAACAAATTTTTTAAAAATGTTATACTCCTAATTGCACAACAGATTTGTTTACTATTTTTAAAGTTTTAAATTATGATGTAACGACTTCCAAATTAAATTATATTTATGGAGAATAAATAAAAGGTAGTTTTTATGAATATGAAATAATGAAAACTAACTATGAATAATTGATTTAAAAAACCTTAAAAACTTAAGATAGCAAAATTTATGTAAAATGGTTAGATTTTTATAATTCTAACAACACATGGATTAATAAAAGTGTTGTTTTGTAAATTTTAAATACTTTTATAAAGTTATTTTATTTCAAATGCAACATCTTTTAACGTTAATAAAACACATTTAACATTAATAAAACACATTTAAAGTTAATAAAACACATTTAATGTTTCTAAACACGCTCAATGTCATGTTAATCATACTTTTTATGCTCATATTACATGTTTTTATGTTAATAAAAATGATTAAAATAGGTTGATCATTCAGCTTACATATTTACAAAATGTTTTAAAAACTAATAAAGTCTGTAATTCTATTTCTATACTTTCCTTCTTATATATTGCTACAGTTTGTTTAAGTAGAATTTCTGCAAGCAAATTCACAATAAGGGCTATGGTTCAAGTTGAAGTAATATGTCTTTCTTGAGTTGTTTAAAGATGGCTGGATTATATTTTACGAATGAATGAACTGAGGGATATTTTGTGGAAGGTAGGTTTTGAGGAATGAAAGTTTTTCTGGCAGGTTTTTTTTGTCAGGTATGTTATTGAGATATGATTTTTGTGGTATAATTTATGAGTTTTATGTTTTGAGGATTATTTGTAGATGTGTATTGATATATGTTTTTGATGCATAGCTTTAAGGTATGTTTGAGGCATGTTTGAGACATGTTTAAATATTATTGAGGCATGTTTGATGCATGATCGAAACATGTTTGATTAATGTTTGAGACATGATTGAGGTATGTTTGAGGCATGATTGAGGTGTGATTAAGGCTTGTCTGAGGCATGGTTGAGGCTTGTCTGAGGCATAGTTGAGGCATGATTGAGGAATGTTTTTTTAAGCGCGGTGAAGGCATGGTTGATGCATGTTTGGAGCATGATTGAGGAATGATTGAGGCATGATTGATACATGTTTGAATCATGAATAAGTCATGTTTGTCGAATTTTTAATGCATGACTGAGGAACAATTGATATATTATAGAGGCTGTTTGAGACATGATTGAGTCATATTTTTTAGGTATGATTTTGATGTATGTTTTTGAGGTATTCTTTTGGTTCTAAAATTATAGTCGACTATTCTTATAAAAGGCTGCAGGGCTTATCATGCCATACCAACATTATTGTGTTTATAAAACATGCCTATGTACAGAATTTAAAGGGCCTAGCATAAATGCTTCGCAAATAGTGGCCAACTATGTCTATAGAAGGTTGTGGGTCTTACCATGTCAAACATTCTCAGGCTGCTTAAATACTGAAGTTCAAGGCCAGGCTCAAATGGTTCGCAAATAGGGTTTTAAAAAAACCAAGTTATTGCACTTTAAGCATTATTAAATGGATAATACATTTTTTTAAACTTTGATTTTATTATTTTAATTAAAATTTAATCAGAATATATTTAATATTTGTAGGATATATTGCATTATGGGACATTTTCCCCAGTTACTGGAAGTCAGGAATCCTATTATTGACACCATGGTAAATGTTTCATATTTCTTTCATAACATTATATACAGAATAAGAAAGTTAGTTGTATTTTAGAACCACCTATAGCTAAAAAATAACTCACTATTTTCACATTTTGTTGAGTAATAATCTCTGGCTGTAATAATTCAAAAGAGTTTGTGCTTAGGTCACAGAATGGCAATTCTTTAAAATTTAGAGTCTCCGTCTTTATCAGAGATGTCGACATCATCGTCTTCAACTTGCAAACAATCATAACACATGAAACGTTTGTCGTCGGAATCATTTGGAAGGTGAATTTTGTGTTCCTTCGGTATGCATGTTTCATGGTATATCTTGTTTCATTTCCTACATTCCAGCTCTTTTCTGTATTGGCATTAGTACAGGTTCACTTGTAGCACATTCCTATTAGAATATCTTTAGTATTGGATATTCCAGGTCTCTCTTCATGTGGGATGCTGTGTGAAACTGATGTTTTTTTTTTTTTTTTTTTATTATTGGCAGGATGCCCTCCTGCAGATCGTTTACTAGGCCTATTATTCTTTGGTGTTTCTGTGATGTTTGTTTTAAGAGTCTGTTCTTTTCTCTTTCTTCTTTTCTTTCTTATTTCTCTCTAAGAGCATCTACCACATGTTTTTCTTTCTGGTCATTAACTTCTTTCTACTTTCTTGATGTAAGGACATATGAAATTCTTTCTACATTCCTCTTTACTTTCGTTTTCGGGGTTTCAGGCCATGGCAGGATATCAGTCCTTGGACTTCTTTTTGGTGGAGTTACAAGTTCGCTTCAGACAATACAATCTTCTTTTTCCCATGACACTCATTCGCTTCTACCATATTCTTTTCACTAACACTTACATCTTGTTCCATTCTAAAAGCCTCAATACCACTTTGTTCTAAGTTACTCTTATCGACTTCTTGTTCAACATAGCTTTCATTAACTCCCCATACCACGTTACTTTCAACATAATCATTCTCTGCACTACTTCATGCGCCCCTTTTCTAGGAAAAGCATCCACAGCTGGTAGAGCATTAACCACGATTTCCTCTAACACTGTACTCCGACCATTTGAATCATCAGCATTCTCATTTTTATTGTTGTCTTCATGCGGTTTCACTGGCTGTTTTTGTTGAAGTTCCCTTAGTTGGAAAACAACCAAAAATCTTCACTGGTATCACCCTCGTCGATATCTTTCATGTTTTAAAATTTTCGATTCTCTTTTCTCCCACTATTCTGCAAAAGTCATCAAATTTCAGTGATTCTAGGCCTACCTCGTAATTAGTAGCATCAGATTTAGATCTTCGAATATTCTTTCCAATGCACTTTGAGTATGCACACGTATAGAGACCGGTTGCTCGGAAACCATTCCAAACAGTTTGCTCCAAGTTAATGTTTTTCAGCAAAATGTTAAGGATGGGAGCAAATTCCTATTTCGTAACTGCCTTGTTAGCATTTATCACTTGCCACTCAAGTACCACATCCTTATTTGCTCTTCGCTGGTCGGAATGCTATGTCAGCTGGATGCAGAATTCTTGTAGAAATGGGATAAAGAGCTACAATTGTGATCTTCAGTTCCTTGCAGGGCCATGGTGGCCGAGCGGTTAACCTGCTCGCCTCCCACCAAGGCGAACCGGGTTCAATCCCCGGCCGGGTCACCAGATTTTCGCATGTGGGATCTCCTGTTTTCCCCCAACCCATTTAATCCGGTATTGCATATACTCACCTCAGTTACACTCATTGGCTTTCAAGACCTCACTGTTAAGAGCCGCCCAAATCACTCACTTCAATTCCTTGCACAACTGACTAACATGATAAGTAAGATGTGTTTTATGTCTACAAATATGAGAACTGGCAGCTGAATCTGTCAGTCTACAAGTTATTGATAAAAACATTCCCAATAAATTCAAATAATGTCTCAGACTTTATAACGTGAAGTTCTTTAAAGAGGGTATATAATAATAGGTGTTCAACATCATAAACATATTTACTACCTTTTTGAGCAAGAACTAATTTTTTAGGACGTATGAAGTTAGGTTTATGGCCGTTAAATACTCTTTCAAGATCTGACAGAACCTCTAATAGGTTTTCTTCAATAAAGACTTCTTCCACTACCTCAAACCACCCTTGTACATCTTCCTCGCTGCCCAAACACTAGATGAGGTGACACCTCCAGGAGTTATGTTTGTTACTTCAGGATGTTGGCATAGGAAACTACTGTACCATTTATTTCCTGCTACGTTGTTCTTAAATGGGTTTTGGCGACCATTTTATTCAAGAAATATCTTAACACTGGCTTGTATGTCCTCCCTTCTTCGTGGAAATCCTTTTAGAGCACACTCAAAAATCCACCTGAAACAAATACATCAAATATTAGTTTATTTTTTACTGACTAATAGACATAAAATATAATGTCCTTATATATGGTGTTAAAATTAGGGAAACACTATGCCAATCTGGTAAACATATTACAATATTATGTAATTTTGATACCTTATATTTAAATAACTTAAATTTAAGTGACTATTAAGTGTAGTCATCAATTTTCTAGCATAACATAGGCCCAGAATAGTTTATAAGTGGGAAGAGTGAATGCATGAGAAGCAGAAGTTTCCCAACTTGTGATTCGGCATTATAACGAGAATGCTCTTTGTAAATGCCTGCCTGTCTATTTATCCATTTACATGCACATTTAAGCCTATCAATCTGTGTACCTGGGAAACGAGTAAAAGAGTAAAAGTTTATGGCACTGACATCTACTGATAAAACAATATTAGAAGGGCTTATGTAGCATTGGAATGACGTAATTTATCACTCTTATTGACCTACCTAGCAGGTATGATTTCCTCCTCTTCACTACGTACAGGAGCTGGCCCATGTGTTGTCGTTGAAAATTTCTCACTGCAACGAAACTGCAGAGTTGTCCTTGGAACACCATACTGTTTCGCAGCTGTCTTAATTGCCATGCCATTTTTTACAGCAGCAACCGCAGTATCAAGTTGCTCGACTTTATAACTTTTTGCTTGACGTGGACCCATTACCTATGCTGGGATATGAAAATAGAAATAACAAAGGCTACTGATAAAATACTGAACATGGACTAAAGTGCAAATTGTTAGGTTTAATATCAGTTGTGGGCGCCATTTTTTTTTGCGGTAATTGGCACCTACCCCAGTAAATGAAGCCAACATCTTTCATTTAATAGCACCCATGCCAATTACTGGTTACAGGTATTCGTTACAAACGAGTCTTATGCATTTTGCACAGGAAAAATAATGAATCATTTGGCATCGTATAACATTATTATATTATAATACTTCAAATATTTCAGAAATTGACACCTGTGCCAATAACAGAAAATTAAGTTTGTTTGAATACCAGTAAGTGACAGTGCTGCAAAATTAACACTTTTGAGGTTATGATATTCACTAAATTAATAAATAACAGCCATCCTATACATTTACATAAAAACCTAACTTCGTGTTTCTAATCAACCATGTTTCTTTTTATATTGTACTCAATTAATGTAATGTTGTTAACTTACCTTTTAAAAATATCACAAATTGTGGCTTCATGTGCAGCAGTTTACTGTCAGAACAGCGGCCATTTAACTAACACTGCCTCGTGGAAGAATTTGTCACAGTGGTTATAGCGTGGGTGTCAGCTGCCCAGGGCAGAAGAAAATTTTGCCGCCCTCTTATTTATGTATTTCAATTTAAAAGACTATAATATACAGTAATTCTAAAGAACTTTTCGGCAAGAACAGTCATCATTATTGTGTACTGTACAGGTTACAAATAAAAAAGTCATATATATGTTTTACAATATAATAATCACATTTATTACAAAAATTCTTATACATATGCCACTTACATTGATATAACAGGTATAGAACACTTATGATTATACCTTGACGATCAACAAGAATTAGTTATTAGCGAATTGAATATAAAATGCAAATCGACTTCCAATTAGAACTAGAACGATACTGTTAATATTTATATTTTATTGAAAAAAATATACTTGTTAGAATTAAAAACAAAACTTCTGTCTTTAACTAAAACTTTATTCGTCTACTTTTTTTAAGAGCAAAGTCTTTTATTGCACTATCAATGTCTATAGCATCACACACCTCTTGCTCAATAGACACGATAGCCAGATTGGTTAGCCTTAAAGTACTCATTGTTGATCTTAAATAATTTTTGATCAATTTCAAATTTTGAAAAACTTCTCTCACAGCTGGCATTGCTTATGGCAATTGTGAAGAATATTCGAAGCATTGGGCAGAGTATCTTCCAGCTTGGCTTTCACAATAAATTTGAATAATTCAAGTGAGTCCGCATTAATTAATTAATTTTCGTTGCCTGTGGCAGCAATGAAAGTCCGTAGTCGAAGTCGTTCCAGCTTGAAGTCCTGCTCGTCAATTTCGGCAGATGCATAGTCTAGATTACATTTAGTGTCGTCCAAATCTAGTAATATAGCCGGCGTTAGATAAACAAACTTACCTGCCAAATTCTGTAGCTGCTGAAAACGCTCACGAATTTCTACAATGATTCTATCTAATGAAGAAAACAGCTTCCGTCTCAACTCATTTTCAAGATATTATTATATATTGTGAAATTTTGCCGCCCCCTAAAAGAGCCGCCCCTGCGGCCCCCACTTCGCTACGCCACTGATCTGTCAATACTTATCAACAAAAGGTTGGCATCACTGAAAAAAAAAAAGAATAGGTGCTGCCAAAACACTGCCAAGCTTTTTACTTTGAAATTAATTGAAGAGTGCTAGTAAATGGTGCAGTGCCAACGATTGGGTGTTTTACCTTAGTGACCAACTAGTGGGCTCATATGAAACAAAATGTTAATTAAGATTTTTACCACAAATTTAATTAAAACATTTTTTGGCGATTTTTTTATTTATTGATATTTTATAAATACTTCCCTTCGATTTATTTCTAAAACTTTTGTAAAAATCTTTTGGTATTTATTTTTCAATAAATGCATCCTTGGAATTATTTGGAAATTTTTAGAAATTGTTTGCGATTTTTCTCCACTTTTTCGAGTTTAAGGTTAGTAGGGTCAAGGTAAAGGTCACCTACATCCAAGAAGGTGGTCGGGACGAGTAACGTATTTTCCCCCCTGTTTTCTAGGATTTTATTTCAATTTTTTTTTTAAAAGCTCAAGGTCACTGGGTCTAGATCACTGTGATCAAGGACACACACATCCAACATGGTGGTTGGGTTCACTAATGTAAAAAAAACCTGACTGCGTTATACTGGCGACCTCCGCCTGTGACGAGCTATTCTCTAATTTTATTCCACCAGAGTTTCTTATGCCACACTATAGATGACTGCATCTGTTTCGTATTGTTATGATACACATTAACTCTGCAAAAGAAAGTAAATGACGCGAGGCGAGGGACTAATTATCTTATTAGAGACATAATTAAACATATTTTGTAAATATTTTGCTGCTGAAGATTTTGGAATCACGATTTCAATTTGAACATGTCCAGCATGCATGTTACCAAAAAGGAAGTCCACATACGTAAGTCAATCTCGAGTATTATCAGTTACTTTATACAGCTTAATTCCGCTTATTTTAGTAGACACCCAGTTTCGAGATTTTTAGGTTTTGTTTGCATCGAGTGAATCTCGAATTGTCTTGTAACTAATATACTGTACAGTGGGTTAAATTAATTTTCGTACACACATATTTACTAGGTTATGAAATACTGATATTATTTTAATTAACGTATAAAGGAGCTAATATACAACATTATCAAATTTAGTATTACCATTTACGAACATTAGAAAATTTACTAATTTTAATTTAGAATTTAATTTATTTTAAACCATTAGCAGACTTAGAAACTGTTAATATTTTTTAGAAATGCTAGCAATAAATTTTGCAATGTTTGAGTGCCTCAGCAATTTTAGCATAATAAATGTCACAATAAATTTGTATTTCAATTAGTTTTTTTATAATATATGTCTGTCCATCCATTTTTCAAAAACTAGTTAAGATAACAAAAACTATGGATTATTTGTACAACGTTTCCCTTCTTAATAGGAAATAAGTATTAATTTTTTTACTGGGTTTCTTTGTGGCGAAGTTGAGACTCTCGCCTTTTCTTACTTTTGCCGGAATTGCGAAAATATTAACAAATGCAATATCTGACTATCACTTAGTACTACGTTAAAATAAAGTGAATAATTATGAAAAAAAAAATTACTAAATATTCTGTAAGAAACATTGATGCAATTATGCTTTCGCGTGTAGGCTACTTGTAAGAAATAAGCACACACATCACAACATACACATTGAAGGATTATTGAAAATCCTTTTTTTTTTAATTTATGAGTACATATAAATGACTATCATAATGTCAGAGATAAAAACAATAGTATATTCATAAACAGTTGCTAAATATAAAAGTAAAAATGACACATAAAAGTTACATATGCTGACGAACGTTTGCACACGACTTAAATTAACACATCTAAACGTTAATGTAACTGATAAATAAAAACCTCGAGATTTTTAGTTTTTGTTTGCGTCAAACGAATTTTTAAATTACACTTTAAATTGCATAGGTTAAAACAAGGTTTTGTATTGTTGGACAGATTCTTCCAAGAGCAAGTAGCAGAAACCACAAATGATTTGGAGAAGAATTAAGACTTAAGAAGAGGTATACTGAGTTGAGATGTTTGGCATATATGTGTGAAATAATTATGGTGAAAAATAAGATGTTGAAATCTATCGGCTATATATTTAGGACTTACGAATGCTAGCGACTTCTTTAATAAGAGCAGTGACAGTAACTTGCACCTGTCAACGATGTTGAGTCAGTATAGTACTTTATAGTATGCGCTAAAGTGTTACCAAGATTTCTAATTGTATATACTGCACACACACATTCTGCAGGCGATGTAGTTTGCAGAGTGTCGTGGAGAGGGCGAAACGAGGTGGATATAGAGTAGCGCCGGAATGCAAGGGCGGAGGAAACGGGATATATATCCGAGAAAACCAACCTACCAACGGCATCGTCCGGCACGATTCCCACATGCGAAAATCCGTGTATGATCCCGCCGGGAATCTAAACCGGCTCGTCTTGGTGGGAGGCGGCGAGTAGTCAGTATACAACACAACCGCGGTCGCCATAGTTTTGAACAAGTCAGATCACTATAAAGAACGTCGTAGTAATCTGTACGGTGAAAATAAGTGACTGTATAAGAAGTTTTCTTGTAGCTATGGGCAAAAAGTTTACCATTTACATCAGTGTGTGGAATGAAGTGAAAAAGTTTCTGCTTATTTTATTAACATGATTTCAACTCGTGAGTGAGCCGGTGATCTGCACGCCTAGGTCTGTGATGATTGGGCTGTTTGTATTTGTTCACCATTTTAGGACTAAATTTTGGTGGATCGATAGCACTTTTTTAGTTTCCTGAAACCAACTATCGAGTAGAGAGTTTTATATGCATTTAACTGAAATCCTTATTACTGGACCACTGAACTATGCTCACAAAATATTTTCCCTTTTTTTTTTTTTTTTCAATGCAGCTATTTAATCTACTGGCTACATCACTTTAGTAAACTCGGAATTCATATGCGTTTGAGTGATAATTTGTATACTGCAACATCCGAGTAAATATTTTATAAATATGAAAAGCAATAATAGTCGCAGGACTGATACCTGCGGGACACCACGCAACACGCTACATCATCTGGAAGACGAATCGTTTACTATAATGTACAGCCTGTGGTCAGTAAGTTTCGACTAAAAGCACTGCACTGAGACATAGCGAAGATTGAAAAGACATGACATTTTGTTCAGCAGCATATTCTGATTTACATAAATGAATGCTTTACTAAAATCGATTAGTTCACTATTATTCATTAATTTCATTATGTTGTGTGTAATATGCATCGAGGCTGTAGGGATGCTATGGTTAACTCGGAAACCGTACTACTACGGAGATGTCAGGCCATTATTATTTATATAAATGTAAAGCTTATTGTATACAATTCATTCGAGAACATTGGATAATGTTGGCAAGATGCTTATCGGTTATTTAGTCATTGGAACTAATAGGAGATGTAACTTTTGCCTGCGGCCTTACATAAGAAAACTTACGTATTTAGGGGAAAGATCCCGTTTAAAGAGAGCAGTTGAAAATGTCAGTGATGGTACCAGTAAAAATGTCATAACATTTTAAAAGAATATTAGTGTCTGAGTGTCTGATCCCACTGCTTTAGATTATATATATATATATATATATATCCCGACTATCTACTTCAATAAGATAAACTGCTCTAATAGAAAATCTTTTGTGTTTAACCATGGTTAATTTTTTTTTTCGAAGATGGAATATAAAGTTAAGTTGTCAGAAGTAACAGCATCATGAACAAATTTTTCGGTCAGTTCGTCAAGTGGTGCAACGTGAATGACAATTTATTCTGTTTACAGTAATCTCCAAACGATTTAAGACTCTTGTCACACTACTCGCGGAGACGACAAATCAGACAGTAGTACCACTTTATAATAATTAAGTTTAGATTTCCTAACCGCGTGTATGCAGGTATTCCATAGCTTTTTCTAGCTCTCAAATAACTATGCAGCTAGCATCGAGTTATTTTTGCGTGTACTTTTAAACAGACGAAAAGTGTAATCACGTTTGCGCATAATCTCTTTGAGTGAGTAAGCCACGGAGTAGGCGGCCATTTTAGACTTTTAATTACCAATGTTGCATGCTTATCCATTAGACTCAGAATGAGATCATGCAGACAATTGATTTTCTCATCTATACCATGAAATGTTATTCGAATGGCAAGGACGCCGTACAAGAGTATAAGAATTCTTTGTTTTATTTGATTATGTTTTACCTCGAAACAAACTTAAATAAGATCATGATTTGGCCTCAGGAAACAAATTTTTCATCAACGGAAGAGAATATTATATGAAGCCAGGTATCTGAATGCGATAAACATATTATGTGTTGCGGACAGATTGCAAAATACTAGATTACATGAACTGAACTACTCATGTAACCTACATCATTCATTAGATGCTCACAAAAACTGGTTATTCAAGTCTCCCAATATAATTGCGTCGTCATAGTGATATCTAAAAGCCATTAGCTACGTTTCTCAAAATATGTTAAATCTGTAAGTTTTGGTGGCCTGTATACAACCAATAACAGAATTTCGGCTGATGAAAGTGTAACTTCGACAAAAAATATATTCTGTTGAGGCACTGTGCGGACCCGAGGAGAATGATAATATTTCATCTTTAATGCTTTCACGATCATTACGATACATATAGCCTTCGACTGAATCAATATTATCGGGTAGCGTGCTTACCAACCTAGTGTCCGAAACTAAAATTCTGCGAAACACATAAGAACAGCTAAGATTACTTCCAGTTCGTGTTAATGAGCCACTTAACTCTGGAGTCTGACCGTTCCCCTAAATAATTTTCAAGGGCAGATGATGATGAATGGAGCGGAAGGGGGGGGGGGGGGGGTCAGTGAAACTCCGAGCAGCTGACCAATCGGGGCTGTTCTCTGGAGGGTCGGATCAAAGGGCCGAGGGAGGGTCTTCATTGTCACGTTACATGGCTCGGTTATTTTTGGGACAAGCGGATAGCTGGACTCAAGGATACCAATTCAGTTTGTTAGGGCAGAGTCCTGCCCTAGAAAGAAACATACACTCTAAATATGAATCAGTTATTTTTTACTGATTGTCAGTTGAAACTGCTCCATCCGGGATCAGTAGAAAATTAAAACTACTAATCTATTCAATTAAATGAAATCTACTAATACAAACAGTAGAAAATCAGTTATTTATAGTCGATTAATAAAAAGCACAAGGATTAAATACCGCGCATTACGGTTTGAAATAAATTAAGTACGACTATTTTGTCGCAAAACAAAATTATTACAAGTTCAAGGAAATATTGGAAATGGTTGGTATCGAACCTCCACCCAAAAACGCAACACATTTTCTTGTTTCTTTTAGCTGACGTCCTACCAACTCTGCTACTTTGCCACTTAAAGAATCGGTCTCGCATATGCATAGTAACATAAACTTTCAATAGCGAACGGCTGTAAGTTTCGCAATGTGGAAGTACTTCACGTTGTCGAAATATACACATATTATGTGTACGTATGTACATGTCTTTGTAAGTCTCGAAAGTCATTCTAAGTTAAACTTAGTTCATTTTGTGAGCTTTAAAAGAGAAATATAGTGGTTTTAACGTTGTTGTCGGTGTTTTCTTGTATTTACCATTTTACAATGAAACGAAATTTTACAGACTGAATCTGTTATTTTGAAGAGACTGATTGACTAGTAATAACTGTGTTTGTCATTTCCTCGTTATTTGATCTGTTAACTTGAAGACCACAAAACTTTTGTTTGTCTAAATCCACCTTTCTTATTGAATCACCGCACAATCGAGTCAGTAAAATTATCACTGATCTCTCTGTCACTAAAAATAACAGTTTAAATCTGTAGTGTATCGTTGCATTGTAAAATGGTGCATACTAGTTAACATCGATAACCTCGTACATTGAAACCACTATATTTATCTTTTAAAGATCGAAATCCAAACTAAACTAAAGAAAGATTGATTGTCGAACTTTGCAAAGACATGTACTTGCATTAACAAACTATAAATAAATAGTTTTCTACTGGTTGAATTAGTAGATTTCTTTTAACTGATGAATTAGTGATATTTCTAATGTGATCTTAGAAAATCAAGATTTAATTTGTAAATATTTTGCTAGAGTTAGACATAAAAATATTGATTGTTTTGTTAAGCTCAAACTGTTTCGAGAGTTCCGGAACAAATAGTAAGAGATGATAGAAATGTTTTATGTATATTTAGGCAAGAAGATGCTTATTTAAAACATGTTTATAATGATTTTGTTGGTGGAAATATGTCTTATGATAAATTTAAAGAATTTTTCTCTAAATGTTGGGATAAAAATTATAGTTTTAATACTATTGATATGAATAGAAAAAATAATGATGGAAAATAGAGCAAACAATTTATAGAATTTATAACATTTCAGTAGCAACAAAACAACTTCTTGTGGCAAATAAGATGATTGCAGGATTTCTATGCAGTCGAACTGAGCATTATTGTGATACCTATGACGTATATCTTTTGAAAAGCTTAACCTCTACCAGCTTACATTTGTAAGAAATTATTTATATGACGCAAACAAAAGGTTTTCACCTCTGAATAATTTAGAGCTCTAAAAAATTCTAAGCATCAAAATTATAAAAATAAGCATGTGATACTTTTATTAAGTAGCATACAAGCAAATGGGAAATATCAAATTTTATAATAAAATCCCTTGAAGAAATGGCTGATAAAATAATTTCTCATAGTGATGGAAGGCCACTAAAATGAAAGGATTCGTAATATTATTACCTAGAGGTGATATAATTATTTACAAAATTTCTGTAATATGATTTTATATTTTTTGCCTCCACGGGATTGTAGTCTAAAAAAAGTATTAAATTAAAGTATAATTGTTGCTTCGCGTTTGATGTACAGGAACCAGACTCCAGAAAATTGAAATCACATCTACTGAAAGTTTCACTGTTCCATACAACTTTGTTTTTGAGACATCCTTCCTCATTGGAGACACCTTGCTGACTAATAGTTTCAAGCTTCTTTCATATCGGCGGGAACATCTCTGGCTGCCTATACTTCACCATACCCTTTTTTTTCTTTGGCATGTGCTTTAATAAACTTATATTGTGAAAAATCCGACAGACACCTCGCCAGTCCCCTCACCCATCGCCCCTCCCTTTTAAGCAGTCATAAAAATCCAACAGATAAGAAACAGGAGGCGAACCCGCAATGTGATGCCGTAAAGAGAATATAGAGTAGATTGAGCATGCTAACTGCGCAGTAGACAATGTTTGTGTCCCATTACTGAAGTGTTTTTTGCTAACAGAACTGTCAAAACCTCGTTACTAGAGAAATTGGTATATATACAAGTTAGGATTAGTAACTTTTCAAAATAATTGCTTGGTTCTTTTGGAAGATAAAACGTCAGCAGATGTACATGGGGCTCATTGAACACGTGATTTTGGCAGTTTTGGAGGCGTTTCGTGAGTGTATGTAATAAGTGTATGTAATACACTCTGTATTTATACATAAACATATCATAATGTTCGAAAGCCAGATTTTACATTTGTAATTGATTTCTTCGTCAGGATTTAACTGTGCAGATTGTCGTATATGTGGATCTTCGATAAATCATTTTTGCTTAATAGTGTAAATTCAATATCTACACAACTGCATGTTTTCACATTATGTAATTGCTTTCTTTATTGGAGCATAAGGTGAAACTTCTTCATATACATTTTAATTGTACATCCAGTAATACGACACACATAATAATAATAATAAATTATATTACACAAAATTTTTATCATGATCGTCTCCGAGTCAAACGTCGCATTTTGTGCTAAAATTCCAGTCATACTCTGCATTGTTTTCTATTACGAGATTGGCCTCCTTGCAGCATAAACTTTTTCTCTTAATAAGTGTTGCAAAGGCATTAAACAACTGATAATATGTAGACTATATTTCCATTACAGTAAGTGTCACTCTCAAAGAACAAAACCAGTTTTCACTTTTCATTTGCCACAAAGTGCACAGCGGTACAGGAATATGAATACAGATATACATTTTCTTACAGTTGCCGTCATCGCATAAATTACGCTTCCTCAGAATATGATTTGTATCAAAGAATTCATTTGGAAAATAGGAGGCCAATTAATAGTCTTTAAAAATCAGTAGCTTCAGAGCATATCGAGAGGAACTTTTACACTTTATTTTCATTCTATATCTGAATCAGTTATTTCAATCAGTAGAATTATTTTACTGAATTTTCGGTAGATTAGTTGCTACCTACTGGCGAATCAGTGGAATACAATGAGGTTTTACTGGCAGGTAAATACAGTGTAATTCACTAGGAATTCAGATATCACTGTTTAATCTGTGAATACCAAAAACCAAGCTGATTAGTAGAATTTTTCTAATTCAAGTGGAGCAGTTATAACAGATCTGCAGTCTACTTTACTGATTTGGAGTAGTTTTAACTGTTTCTATTTTAAGGCCTTGAAAGTTGTGAGTGCACAAACAATTATATATAAACAGATGTTATCATTTATAGTTTTGATAATTTTAATCAATTAATTTATGTACATGGTAAGCAAATAGCTCTATCTCAGTGAAAAGAAATTTGATACATTACGAAGCTAACTCAACGTTCATACATTTTCTAAAATTCTACGAAAATATCTTTATCGATGCTAAAATTCTTAGTGAACATCACTACATGTACGTTGGCGATGAAAGTAAAGAGCATAGTCTTTGTTATATATATATATATATTAAATCAGTGGAAAACCACTGAGTGTTTCAGTGAAAAAATTTCATTGATTGAATTAGAAACGTGAAATTATTTCACTGGAGCAAAAAATATACACGAATTAAACATATTTAAGATACTTTACTATTTATACTGTGCAATTTACCATAATTAAAAATAGTAGAAGAAAAATGTTTGGAGGCGGCCGCGATCGAACTACCACGCTTGTCATCTGTACGGCGTTACCTTACCATCTGCACTATCACATCAAGTTCAAAAAGCGAAAGGAAAAATATATACGACTTGTATTTTCAGCGCGAAATCGTAAAGATTTAAAGAGTATGCTCATACTTTACGTTTTTGGTTTAATTGGTACCGTTAGGATTAATAAAACGAATAGTATATTTGAGTGCCCTCTCTTCATCGACTACATGAAAACGAAATGAGGAACGTAAAAATGGAATGAAAGGCTGATTGTTCATATTACCAGGTGAAAAGATGTTTTGTAAGACGAAACATGTTTTAGAAAGTATTTTGTATTGGTTTATTTTAATTTATTCGTTGTTATTTCACTTGGTACACATTGTTTAACGACCATCAGTAAAATTTGTTTGGCGGCCATTTTAAACACTGTAACTGATCCATCAGTCAAAAATAATGCACTGAAAAAAAAAGCCAATGAACCAGTGGAAAATGTCACTGAATCAATAAGTGAAGGAAATCTGGCATTTTTCACTGTTTTGTCTCTTAAATATACTGAAGTTACTGTTGAATCAGTCAGATACGTTTGACTGATTGACACAGTTAAGTTCTCACTGATTCAGATTTAGAGTGTGGTACAAAGGAGATATGTTTACACTGCGTCTTCTATCGACGCAAACAGTTTCATAACCATACTAAACGCATGCGTTATTAATTTTTAATGGTCTAAATTATTCATGAAAAAGAAAAAAAAATTATACGATAATTTCCAAATAACTCAAAAAAAAGTGCATCGGTCTTAGAGTAAAAAAAAAAAAAAAATCTCACTATTTGATGTTACATTTAACGCAATAAATATTCATGGATTATAGTTTTAATTTGAGTTTACATTTAGTTGTAATTTACGACTCAGAACTAGATGAAAAAATAGAAAGATCCATTTTTCGGAATAATAAAATTAATAAGATAAACCTTAAAATATGTAACTGTTATGTTATAAATATTAATAAATTCAAAAATACTAAATTTGAACAATTGGCACAGTTGCAATAATTCTCTCATTGAAACAGTCCTCATACCATTTTACTGAATTAAGTTCTCAGAAAAGAAGCATTTGCTCTAAAACGTAACAATTTAATTTTGTTATCCTTACAAAATTATAATATATGGCTAGCTTAAAATGATATATTTCACAAGATGTATTGCAATTTCGTATCTATTATATAAATATCTGCAAACAGTGGCGGCCAGATGTGTGGTGCATCGGTGCAATTGCACTGAGCAAAACATGTCCTCGCCTCCTAATGTTTCCGCATGGCCTGTGTGGTAACACTGCTCCGCTGTCAACGAGGAAGTTTTCCCGCCTACCAACTATCGCCCTGCGGTGACTTGCCATGCAGGGGTTGGTATGGTGTGCAGTGCACGGAAAGGCGTCATGGCAGGTATAAACCGCAAGAATCACTCTGTTCCCCCCTCACGCGTTGTTCCATGCTTGGGAATTCTGATTGGAGTTCACTGAATTCCGTGTAAAACAGATGTCCCCCGCAAACGGCGAAACCCCCCGGCTCTAACCGAAGATTTACGATGACAATTTTTTTAGTGGTTTGACCAGTTTGCAGCCACTTCCATTCTGTTTACAACGTGTCGGGATTTATAATGAATTCAGTGGATGCCCTGCTGGATACACAGTTTGCGCGAAAAACTTTCGCAAAGAAACTTGAAATCAAGACGTTAGGCCGACCAGTTCCCGACCTTAATTTTACGACGAGCTACAAAAATAAACAAGGTGAATACAAACGATACTCCAATTAGAAGATTTACGATGAAACATCGTGGATTTACGGCGTGTCCGGTAAGAAATGCACTTTTTTGTTTTCCTTGTGTATTGTTCCATGGAGAGCCCTCGTGGAGTACCTACGAAAGGTGTTAAAGACACAGGGCACTTAAAAGAATATATTAAAAGACACTCTGAAAACAAAACACATATCCCAAATGTACTTAATCTGGCCGATATTGGCAAAGTTAACATAGCAACTCAGCCTGATACCGCTTATTGTTTGCAAATACAAAAACATAACGTGAAAGTAGAAAAAATCGTTACATTTTATCTCAGATTATTGTGTACGATTTTGCGGTGCTTTTGAACTGGCGCTTAGTCATGAATCAGAGACATCAAATAACCCGGGAATATTTAGGGGTCTGATTGATTTAATCGTTAGCGCAGACTCTGCTATCAAGAATCATGTGGAAAGTAGTAACGTTTATAAAGGTACTTCAAAAACTATTCAAAATCAATTGCCGGATTGTATGAGGATGTGTCGGGAAGCAATTAAAAATGAAATTGATTCGGCTAAATATGTCGCTCTTATTGCCGATGATGCAACCCACCATTCAGATCGAACTCAAACTCTCTTAGTTTTAAGATATGAATACTGTGCAAAAGTTTATGAAAGATTTTGGTGTTTTTAGAATGCATCCTTAAATAAATATTACCGTTAATCGGTGAAAATAAACAGAAACTTATTTGCACAAAGTTTTGATGGGGCTGCAGTCATGCACGGAAAAATAAATGGCGTAAAAGCTAAAATAAGAGATGTTTTTAGTAATGCCCGCTCCACACACCAGTTGAATCTGATAGTCAGTGTGCTTCACAAAATAAACAAGCGGATTTCTTTAAGTTTTACAAACGGGGTGAAATGTTTTGTGCAAGCTGTACAAATATGCGAGATAGCATCGGACTATTTCCAGTGATATTAAAGTTGACGAAATGACTGAAAGAGCACCTAAACGCTGTAGGCGTGAAGATTTAAGTACGGCATCACAGAAGAGGTTTGCGACGTAATAATCATTCAAGTAAAAGATAAGTTCGAAAACTCTGAGCATTATAATGCAGTTAAATTGATATATAGAGGAAACTGTGCTGCTTATTCATCTATATTTCCTGATAGTTTATTAGATATTTCTGTGACAACTTATCCTGTTTTATAAAAAAAAAAAAGACTGAAGACCGAACTTTCTGATAGACAGGATTTTCGGCAAATTCACGGCACCTTACGGTTGTTGAATTTCATTACAAACAACAACATAGAGGACACATTTCAGGAAATAACTAAACTACTTCGTATGACAACTGCTGAAGCAGAGCGTTGTTTTTCAGCTTTAAAAAGGGTAATGACATTTTTGAGGAACACTATGTGTCAAGATCGTCTAAATGCATTGGCAATGCTATCAATAGAAACACAAACGATAAAAAATATTTCCGGCTCCAACAACAGAGTGATTGAAAAATTTGTAATTATGAAAAGTCGCAGTATGGATTTTATTTTCAAGAAGTAAAACTTATTCAAAACTAAATAGAATGACTTTTTACAGTGTAGCTATGAACAGTTTCGCTTCTGGTATTCGTAACGTTAAAAAATTTGGGCACAGCAACAATAAATTCATTATTAAATAACTAAGCTGAAATCTACCTCACCTCGTTTACTTAACTAATTTTTTTTTTTTTTTTTTTTTTTTTTTTAGGGTCTGTAAAATGCGATACTGTAAAGATTTTATCCGAATTCTAATAATAAAAAAATATATTTTTTTATTTTATAAAATTATACAAATGCAATAGAAATATTATACAAACAGGAAGTCCTACGAAACAAAACATCACCCGACTCTGCACCTTACCATACATATAATTTCGTCTCAAACAAGACTATGAATATGAGGTAAGCTATAAGTAAATCTAACTTTTGAGTGTTTATGTGCATACTGTAGAGCAGGGGGTGGACATAATAGAAGTGACATGGCTAAACACATTTTCCAATCGCTATACAATCAAACCTTACAGACCAAAACTTTTACATTTTTGATTGAAGCTTTGCTTACATAAAAGAAGTCTTAATTTTAGACATATTTTATTATAATTTAATGCAGGAAAATTTGTTCATTATTATTTATCTCTTGAACTAATTTTCATACAATTTTTTGTACATTTCACGACTTTCAGAGTGGTATTTATGACAGACATAAAAATGGCATATCTTGATTTCAGGAAGTGTGTTTAGGAGTGAATTTGCGAGTAAATAATTCATTTGCTCCAGTATTCATGTTTAATAATGCGGGGCAGTGTTAATATTAATCTTACGTTGGAAATATTTTGTTTAATTCTATTGCAGCCAATGCTACTACTGTATCCGTTCTGTCCCACGAAAATTTGAAACCATTTTTGCTCTTCTGTGATAATATGTATTAGTGATTTTTTTTTTTACGTAAGCCAATGCCACATCATTTCGCAGAGCGCAAATAAATAGAAAATATTAAGACAAATGTGAATATGTTAATAATTTAAAATGTTTTAGGTCAAATTAATAATAGTGTACAGTTATCATACAATAAAACTACAACTATTAAAAATAAAACATTTTCTAAAACACATTAAAAATATCTCAGTTACTTTTTAAAAATGTCAAATTTAACCGTGGACAGGCTATTTCAATTTTCATGCTGAATCTAAATGTTTCATTGAAGGTTGAAACAGAAACAATACAACTGTGTCAATATAAGCACACAAAAAACCCAGACCATCTATCAAAGTTTCGCAAAAAATTAATAAATTTTGCATTGAGTCAGCTGGAGGTACAGGCCACTACTGTCTGCTAACAATTCAGTTCTCTTAGGATTCCATGAAATATAGCCTATTACAAACATTTCAGTGACAGATATCACCCCTTAGGCTATGTGAAAATTAAAACACGCAAAACATAAATAAAACTAACAAACTATTTTTCTCTTTGCGATAATGTTAAAATATTTCAAATGAAAGTCTTTCAAAATAAAACTCTTCATGACAATATGATTAGTTAATCGTATAGTTATTCATTACTTGACAGTGTAATTACAGTGATTGGTTTCATATATAGCTCATTTACTTATCAACATTTACCATTAGTATAATAAACAGCTTTATTTACCATAGTACATACTCTAGGTATGCGAAAAAGTGATGAACGTTTAAACGTTCTTACCAACTGCCCATTTCTGTAGGAAAAAATAGAGCCAACTCTCACTGTATGCTACAGACCAATTCCTGAGGTCCCAAAAAAATATTGAGTTAAATATGTGCAAAGAAAAATTAAAATATTAGAAAAAGTCGAACATTACATCTCAATACATAAGCCCTACAAAATTTTTCTTCAGTCACGCCACGGAAAGAAGGAAACCCAAATTAGGTATTTGCCGTACCGGGACCAATAGTGACAGTACGTCCGATTTTAGAAGCATCCGTCTATTTTCAAAATAGGCTGGATTTATTGTCTTGCCGACGAGCTTTCCTTTTTTGACGCCTTAGAGAGAGAGGAAGAGAGAGAGAGGAGGAGAGAGAGAGAGAGAGAGAGAGAGAGAGAGAGAGAGAGAGAGAGAGAGGAGAGAGAGAGAGAGAAGGAGAGGAGAGAGAGAGAGAGAGAGAGAGAGAGAGAGAGAGAGAGAGAGAGAGAGAGAGAGAGAGAGAGGAGAGAGAGAGAGAGAGAGAGAGAGAGAGAGAGAGAGAGAGAGAGAGAGAGAGAGAGGAGAGAGAGAGAGAGAGAGAGAGAGAGAGAGAGAGAGAGAGAGAGAGAGAGAGAGAGAGAGAGAGAGAGAGAGAGAGAGAGAGAGAGAGAGAGAGAGAGAGAGAGAGAGAGAGAGAGAGAGAGAGAGAGAGAGAGAGAGAGAGAGAGAGAGAGAGAGAGAGAGAGAGAGAGAGAGAGAGAGAGAGAGAGAGAGGAGAGAGAGAGAGAGAGAGGAGAGAGAGAGAGAGAGAGAGAGAGAAGAGAGAGAGAGAGAGAGAGAGAGAGAGAGAGAGAGAGAGGAGAGAGAGAGAGAGAGAGAGAGAGAGAGAGAGGAGAGAGAGAGAGAGAGAGAGAGAGAGAGAGGGAGAGAGAGAGAGAGAGAGAGAGAGAGAGAGAGAGAGAGAGAGAGAGAGAGAGAGAGAGAGAGAGAGAGAGAGAGAGGAGAGAGAGAGAGAGAGAGAGAGGAGAGAGAGAGAGAGAGAGGAGGGAGGGAATACTGACCTCATCCTTATGAGTGGCAAGTGTGAGGTTTTCGTACAAGTAGACGGGGTTTTCACAAAAAATTATTGCAGACAGAACTTGATGGGGCTGTCTGCTGACAACTTACGTCAAAAGTAGTATGCAGTTGTTACTTGGCTTCGAGTACACATGTTACAGACATTTATTATTCAGGACCACAATAGCCAACAAATACGAGTACAGTCTATACAATGCCGCAGCAGCATCGCGACCTAACCAATATACTGACATATATACTTGCGTACCCACTCGCAAACACCAAGACTAATAATGATTTATTTTAGTAAATTATGGTCACACATTCCAACACAGTTGGCGTACTTATCATAAGATCTGGTTTAATTGGTTCGTAACAGTACATTACCCTGAAATTTTTCTCACACGAAATTGCTTACTTTTTTTTTCGCGTAAATACAGCAAGCTGAAAATATTAGTTGCCTACTTAGCACTTTCAAGTGTTATTTTCTGGAATCATTCCTTCCCTTCACATAGTAGTGCATTATTCATGCAGCGGATAATTAAAACAATGTACTTGGCTACGTGTTAATAAAACTTATAGTATAATTGTTACAAGTTGAAGGCAAAAAAAACTGTACATTAATTAGAACACCTTATGTAAGTTCTAGATACGTTACATATTTCATTCAAAATATGTCGGTAATTGTGTCTCATATTGTGTATGAGACACATGACTCTATTCCCTTGTTTCGCAGCTGAACCCGGTGGTGCAACGTGTAACACACCGCACTCACTTCACTACCGGAGTTCATGGAGAACACACAGTGACAGCACACTGGACTTGCACTAGGTTGGGTGAACCATGTGAGGTGTAGGCGAACTGCTGGACTCGCATTCGGGAGGATACTACTTCAATTTCCAGTTGGGTTCGCAGCGTTATGTTTTCCCGTGGTTTCCCAAAATCACTCCAGGCGTATGTCGGAATGCTTCCGTGATGCAGTCAGTGGCTGATTCTTTCCCACTTTCTTGCTTGCTCGAACAACTTGCTTCGTATCTAATGATCTCACTGATGACGCGACAAAGTAAAGAACTACCGGAGTTCACAGACTCGAGACTGTGCTGCAGAATTGGTCCCAAAGTTGACGTACGTTACTTTCATTTCTTCTGAATTTAATATGTGTTAAGGTTTTAAATAAGACAGAATATGTTTAGCAATATTTTAAATTAAAAAAACAACCTGTTTTTGTGTCACGCATGGCAGACTGTTTGTTTATTTTTATTGTAAGATGCCATTTACTCAAGTTTACAGCATTACAACCACAGTGTTTTGTTTGCTTACTGCGATACATTAATTTTTTTCAACAGTCTACGGAAATTTGCCTCAATCTTAAAGAACATACCAGCGTATATAAAACATATTTGCAATGAAAATATAAAAATACTTCACTCCATTATTCCTGGTTCACATGTACGATGATCACGCTGAACAGTCAGAGCAGAAATCCAGAACAGGTAATCAGAACTCGCCCTCGGTTTCCGAGCTAGCAACACCAAAAGTTCAGCTCGTGTCGATATTTCTGCATGCGGAAAGAGCAGACTACGTCGATGTCGCAGAGATAGACTGTTTCACGAGTTTTATACCAATAATTAAGTAGATACACTAAGTGTACTTAAAATAATCAGCTACAACGAATATATATATATATATATATATATATATATATATATTTATAATAAAATATGAGAATACCGGTATTAGTTTTATTCCGTATAATTATACACAGACGCTTGTTTTTAAATACACTGATAGGTAGCTGAAAAGAATAAAATATTTTGGAAATATAAAGCATAAATATTACTCTGAAATAACGTGATAACATTCCTGTGCTATATTGAAATTATTGCATTATAATAAAACACCTGCAACGCCTAGTTTGTTGTCGATAATTTACTTCGGAATTTGGGTATTAAATACGTAACAATCCTTCTTGACCAAAAACAGATCTTACAAATGAACAAAACAAAAATGGAAAAGCATAAAATGAGCTTATATCGGCGTGTTTGCTTGACATATGAACTAAGCATTATGTTTCTCTTAACAATTAGTCGATGCGCAGACATAAATAAGAATCATATCATTAAGTTAAAACGTCTCTCAGTTCTTTATCATCTGCTTTTACCAACCTGAATAGAAAGTTGAATCCTGTGTTGCAAAAACTAATAAAACAACACAAAGTGCAAAATTGATGACTTGCATATGCAATGCTCGGGATTCGTTCCAAGGTAAATTATTTTTATGGGTTTAATTTATATAAATAAGTTCAATAATTTTGTGTTCAATTTATTAATTTTATTGCATTTATTTCTTTACTAAATGTTGAGGCCATGGTGGCTGTGTGGTTAGCCTGCTCGCCTCCCACCAAAGCGAACCGGGGTCATTCCCGGCCGGTCACAGGATTTTAGCAAGTGGGAATCATGCCGGACGATGCCGTTGGTTGGCGGGTTTTCTCAGAATCTCCCGTTTCCCCCACCCCTACATTCCAGCGCTGCTCCATATTCACTTTAATCACCCTCATCGGCTCTCAAGAACTCGCTGTTAAGAGTCGCCCAAATCTCTTCACTTGTTCACTAAATGTTAACTGCACTTTCCACAAAAGACAGGTATGGGTATTATTCTATAAAGCTTACATCTTAATGAAAATTTAGTTCTACAAAAACTTGCAGTGCTGCAAGCGATAGGGGCAACCCCCTCCATGCCATATTAAATATCTGCCATACCCTTCCATAACGAAAAAAAAAAAAAAAAAAAAAAAAAAAAAAAAAAAAAAAAAAAAAAAAAAAAAAAAAACTTTTGCATTTGTATTAATTGTCTCAAATTTTTTACATCTTTTGCATTAATTGCATTGTTAACATTAATAAAACTTTATATAAAATTAATGACGTAATATGCACTTTACATATTTTCTAGTTTCACAGAATTATTTTAGCGCTGTCTAGTGCTAACAGACATACCACAGGATTTATGAAAAATAAAAAATTGTGTATTTGTTATTTTATGCGTTTGGTTTTTGTAAATTTTTATTAATGCAGTTATAAATGGGACACGTGGAGCATGGCTATCGTGTAATCAATATTTTCAGTAAGGAAGCTAGCTTTCCGAAGAATAGTCGAGTATCTGTCTTCTTAGATTACGGTTAATGGTAAAAACTAATACCTTTATTTGTTTCAGATATTTACATTACCATAAGATCATAAAAGTGAAATTGTAACTTTGACACTTGATTTAAGAAAATCACTAAAACTAAAATTCTGAAAATTTGACATATATATAATAAACTAATTAATATTTATCATTGAAGTGTAAAAACGACTAATAAGTATTTACTCCTAGGAATGTTGTGAAATTCTTGAGAGTAGCTGTCGCATACAGCAGGAGAATATTTTTGGACAAAATAATTACTATTAACATGAATGCATTTACTTTGTGTGTCTGGTCTCTGTGTTTCCCGAAATCTTCCTAGGCAAATGCTGTAATGGATCCTTATCATCGG
Source organism: Dryococelus australis (assembly GCA_029891345.1). NCBI lineage: Eukaryota > Metazoa > Arthropoda > Insecta > Phasmatodea > Phasmatidae > Dryococelus > Dryococelus australis. The sequence continues at coordinate 96,581,792 of CM056995.1, read as the reverse complement.
CCATTGCTGATGTTTTTCCCATTCCTTCCCCAAACCCTCTCCCTTATCAACTTGTTCTGTTTATAATTACCTCCCTGTCGACGACAATTTGAACCCAACCTACCTACCTGTGTGTCTGTAAAGTATTTGAAATGCATAAAATGCCATTTTGCTTTTATGCGACATCTAAAAAGGACAACAACTTTGATGACACAGTAAAAAAAAAATTCTAGCTTTATAATAAGTATGTAGCTATGAGTATTGGTTTGAATAAATGTCAAGTTTTATCTGAACAGGAACAGCTTATGAATTTAAATCTTATATAAACTGCTTGCGCAGCTATACATAGAAGATGATGCATTCCTACAGGAGTTTTGGGTCCTCAGAATGACCGCATATATTGGTTATAGACCAGTGCTTCAGAGTCCTCAAATCGAGTGAAATGTTAAAAAAAAAGTGTATAATTCAAATTCTCAAATGCCTTCAATTGATTGGCTCCTAGCTGTGTATCAAGAGTGCTCACATCGTCTGTGAAATGTCAAGTAATACACCAACTGTGTAACACTGACGCTAGCGCAGCGTGGTGTTAACACACTCGAACTAACAAGTCTGATAAACCGTCAATCTGAGGACAAATTTTTTTTTGCTTGAAAGGGCGCCATTTTGCTGGAATGGTATTTATTTACTGTTTTTAAAAGTTTTACGTTTCAAGGACCTAAAACAGGTCCTTGGTTTGCAGAAAGTATTCGGAGTGTTGGAAAAAATCCAAGTCAAGGTCCTCACATTATACGCTATGCAAACACACAAACACATACACACACAGTGAACTTACACACCTAATTCTCATCTTGTCACCAAAAGTACTTGCAATCCCTCTTCCACTGCAATAATTAAGTGGTTTTAGGTTCCAACAGGAAGTACTTGTATGAAATAGAATTGACGACACATTCCAGAGACAGCCTGAATACAGCTTATTTTTGAACAAACAAACTTGCACATACTGGACAATTACACTTTTATAAACAATACCTTTATACATACATTTATATACAATAAATATAAAATCAACAATTTTGAACACTTTTTAAGAGAGTGACTACTACTTTATTAAAATAACTTGTTCTATACTGTAAAGCGCATGCTCGTAATTTGTATGTTACAGATACACCTACCAAATACAAAATGTTAACTAGTTAACAAATTATGTATTTGAAAACTATGTCCTCAGACCAAAAATTACATTTTTTTTTCACTTTATAAAAAAAGACTAACAATTTCTTCACATTTTGAAATATTGTACCATTATTGAAAATTAGTTCCCAATCATCACTCAAATTAAACCAATCAAAAGAGCACATCTCAATTCCAACAAAAAAAAAAAGATACAAAAGTCAAAGAATAAAACAATCTTATATAACTGCTTTAGTAAGTTAAGATTTTATAACACCACCATGTGCTTTAAGAGCAAAAACTGATGCTCATTTTGAAAGTAAAAAGTTCTGGTATTTAGAGTCCTCTTTCAATTTTCACTACAGGTGTTCCCGTGGAGATTATTCTTCTTCTATAATGACAATGATTAATAAAATAAACCACTTTCCATTAGCAACTACTCACAAAACAAGTGTAGTTAATAAAAACCAAAAACTAGAGCAGCACTTTGTTGGTGCTAGAGGCAATTATTATTTATCTGACATTTTGTAAACAAATGCTTCTTACATAAAATACAAACCAAACCATTCATTAATATCGAGACAATTTTTTTCTGTTATTTTTCACAAGCCAAATTACAATGTTCTGTAAACTGTTTGAGTAAAGACAGTTTTTTTTTGTGCCAGGATTTGGGGACAGCTCAATGTAAAGTACATCAATTTTCCCTTCTGGTTGTGACAAATTACTGCCAACTGAGCAGATAATTAATGGTGTATACAGAAAGTAACACTGACCTGTTCATAAAGACATAAAATAAATTGGAAAAGCACATTTCATGAAAATATAATAAACTGCCACAATTAGCATCAAAAATACAAACAAACATACATATGACTAATGTCTTGATTTATGCTACGGGAAATGATGTACATCTGTCAACGAAGAACAAAAGGAGTACAGAGGAAAAATAGTTTTTTTTTACAGAAATCTTATTACTCATGCATTACTACTACAGCGAGGTTCATGTGACTAGTAAATAACTACATACTGTATTTGAAAACTCTGGTAAGAATTTCTGAAAACTGGAAACAGTTATTGAGAATCCCAACACATGGGTGACTTCATTAGAGATTTGTTATCTAATTTTCACTTGAACCACTTGTCGAATGGAAACCACGTTGACGGTGACTGAAGACCAGGGACACTGCTGCCATTCCAATTCTTCTCAAAATCATTCAAACTGTCTGAAAGCAAAACACAATATTCTGCTCAATGTATGCTATATCAAAGAAAATCACTTTCTTTATTTTGGGTACTTTTGTTATGCATACAAAAACCATACAGTGAACCCTCCATTTAACTGACTACTATATGGGGAAGGTCTTATCCAGTATTGCCAAGGGAAATACATACAAATGTCTTTTGTTTGTTAAAAACAGGCTTGAAAAACCAACATGATTATACACGAATTGCAAAATAACAACAAATAATATTAGTAAGTATAGCATTTAACTACAACCTAAATTAATAAAAACCAACAGGAAGATGCTTCACCCCTGAGTGTACTGTGTTTGTTTTCTTTAGCCCGTGGAAATACTTTATTTAATCTGCCTTCAGCAGCTAAGCAAGGATAATTTTAGACTCTACTGATGTTTTATTTACTAATCAGCACTATGCCCAAGCCTGGGTGTATGCAACCATATTACTGACGCAAGACAGTCCCAGCTATCAGACTGTATCCACCCTAGGTTACTTGACAATGCTAGGCGAGTCGTGTCTTAGTTGGCTTACTCTGTCCTGGGCATGGGGGCCCGCCCAGTGTATATAACACGGGCTTAGTGGGTCGGCGACTCGGTACAAAGTCAGGCTCTGCGACCTTGATGCGGCGAGGTGCAGGCTTTGGTGGTGGTACAATAATACAGGGAGGTGGTTGGGTGTTTGCTTGCACGCTTTCGGTTTCTGTTATCGTGGTAGCACTCGACTGAGGGTACTCGGCTAAGATATGGGAGCTGGCTGCGGTCCTGGCATGCTGGACTGACGTATGCCAAATAGTGCCTCCAGTACTATAGGTAGAGCCTGGAAATTTTAGCGAACCGCGAAATAACGCAAAATTATAAATAATTTACCAGTATCCACAAATTTCTACAATAAACCCGTATTCACAAAATGAAAAGAAATTTGGTCATTAAACATATTTTATATGAAGTTCATACTGTCGGAATACTTATTTATGTACAAAGTCCCATTACGAGACACGTAAATGATCCAATAACGTGCTGTAATGACGAATTCTCGCAAACAAAAATGCAATTGTCATCAAATCACATAATTTTTTTGTGTTCTGAGGTCCGTATAAACAAAATGTCATTATCAGCTCAGTTGGTAGAAAAGTAACACAAAAATGTTTATAAGCAAGGATTTACTGTAAGACATAATTTCATGCTGTTTGCAACAAGATTTGCATGTTTGGATAAATAAAATAACCACTGCAAAATGTAAACAAATATGACGTACAGTGGGCAGGCCATGTTGAACGACACTGCTTTTGGAAGGGGGGCACAAAAAAACTCTCACACACTATCTCACACACACTCACTCTCTCTCTCTCTCTCTACGAGAAGTTACTGTTTAAAAAAACAAACGCGAACAAATGATAAACATTGTAGTATCACATCAAAAAACATGCAACATTTTAGCTTGAAAAACTACCTAATTCCTTTGCGCTTTTCAACAGCAGGGCGTAGGAATAAATTTCAAAATATACACTTCAAAACTGTTACGATGTTGGTATATTATAAATCTGATAAAAATTACATCATGCAACACAATAACGAATTAATGTAACTTTCTTTGCAAGAAAAAGCACTCTTGGGTTGTCTGCTATATTTGAATATTATTCACTTTTTCACTGCAAAACTTTCTACGTGTTACAAGTGTATTGCTCAGATACAAATGACTGCATTGTCTTGTACACTTTTACTATGTAAAATTCATGGTACAAAAAACAAGGGAAGCAGCAGGCATATTAAAATCTCCATAATAAATAGTCCACAAAAGCCATGTGATATTACGAATGCGATGGTAGCCATTGTGTGATCCATGTGGTGTAGGCCTGCCTATATGCATGCGTGTCGAGTGCCAGTCAGGCATTGACAAATATAGCGGTCAATCCATGGTTGCCACATCAACCACGCAGTTTCCAAAACAATTGTCATACACACTAGTGCATAAACTTATTTTGACTTCAGATTTCCTGCAATAGCGAACATTCCATGCGGGAAATTACTGTTGCATTTCAGTTGAGTGATTTTGTTACCGGCACCACATGTTTAAAATGTCAAAATAGTGACTGTTTTTGATTGTGCTGTGAAATGTTAAATGGATTCAAAATTTAATTACATGTGTTTATTTGTTTAATTCGTACTTTAATGTAATGATTATGAACCCTATAATTTTATTACAGCAGAATAATTATGTTATTTCTTTGTGTTCTCCACTTTGAAAGTGTGATTTATTATGTCAATTTTTTGTGACGAAATCATGAAAATTTTTATGACGAAATGAAGAATTTTTAACGACGAAATATGCTTATTTTATTTATCGTAAAAGTGGGGCCCTAAGGATGGTATCCTTCCACAATCCTGGTGGGCAACCCAAACAAGACCATGGGTGTGACGACAGGTGCTGGTATGGTGAGGCGTCTCAGTAGCACAACTTGTTAACATAGGCTGAGCAACCCGAACCGGCTGGGAAGGATACGCAGTCCCTGGGGAAGCTTAACAACAGCCCTAGCATTTCTGGCCAGTCTCTCAGCTCCACCCCTATGGATGTAAGGCATAGGTACAAGATTGGCGCTGCAGGAGGTTGGCAGTTGACGTGTCAGTGTTCATGTGTTGGTGCAAATTTCTACCACCAACACCGCACTGCTCTCAATGGCTCTACTAGGTAGAACCGGCGTGGGCTGCAGGGTGATGGTTGCGAGAACCGCACGGTGTTGTCCCATGGGGTTAGGTTTCCCTGCACCAGGATGCGGTCCTCTCGGCATCACAAGGGGACGATGAGAGTCGGGCACCTGGTCGGCAAGTCTATCCCACTGGGAGTGTACCTAGTGTTGTGGCTCTACTGTTCCTTCCACGTGGTGCAAGGAACAGGTGGTCTTCCAATAGTATTGAGGTGAGGGTCCAGTAGTTACTGGTCTCCCCGGACTCAAAGAAGATCCCCTCCTCTGCTCCACAAACGGGGTGGTGAGGAAGGAGCGACTTTGAGCTGGTAAGCCAATTTCCAGAGGACGGTATCCTAGTGTTGTGGCTCTACTATTCACTGCAAGGGCAGAGAATAGGTGGCCTTCCAAGGATGTGCTGTTGTGGTGTTTAGAGTGCATTCTGAAAAAAATAAAATCCAGTCTCCTGCCAAATCCTCCAGCTCTGATATGATGCAAGGAAAGAGCTCAGAGTGAAAGCCAAGTGGACTGGTAGAATCTGTGTTTATTTAACCAAAAGGAAATAAACACAGATGGCAGAGGTGCTATCTCCTAATTTCCCCATGGGCTATTCAGAAGGTAAACACCCTATCGTACTACAGGGGAAGGCGCCCTGTGCAAAAGGTAGTGGGATAAGCAGTTAGCTGGTGCGTGTATATCCTTGGGGCGAGCTCTCAGGTGTGTCCGTAAGGGACAGAAAGTGTCCAAGTGTTGAACTGTCAATGGCTGCTGGTTCTTCCTTCTGTAAGGTGCTGGAGAGGTGATCAGGAATTGAGCAGAACTGTCCATGGAAGGCCAGGATGCATCTCCTTATATACTCCTTGGCCTTCTGCCACTGGCATAGGGCATCTGGAGAGGGGGAACAGCTGGTGCAAGCCCACTGCCTAGATCCTCTGAGCGTGCGGAATCATGGAGTGTGGTGGGACTAGGCATCTCACATGTGGCGGTATCTAGCGGTATACTACTGTACTCGCCATGGACATCTTGCATGGTCTTGGTGGCTCATCAGGCAAAATAATAATTAATTATTGGTACGTCTGTCCCAGCCCGGTAGGTAAGACAATCTTGCAGGCAGCAACGTGACTCATGGACAAGCTGTCAGGAATGCAGTTACGCTGACGAGTAGCAGACGTTTAGTATAATTGAACAAGATGTGTGTCATTACATACCCACAAATTTTGTAGAAACAAATTTAAAAATGCAGAAATATAAAATGAGTACATTGCAGGTGAAAGGGAAAAGAATTTCCTAAACAAAATAAAAAAAGTAGCAGCAGATTTAAAAACCAGTTCATGCAATGACGAGATTAATTTCAAGCAAGCACGGGACTTGACAAGGTCTACTGCATATTGCAATTCAAATAGGAGGATATCTGTTGACAATTTTCTTCATCAACAAAGCTGTGCGAAAACAGCAGTTTTTAACAATAGCGCTTGTGTTGTGACAAATATGTACCTAGCATAATTTAAACTGACAAAATTGCTCGTATTCAAGTTAAAAATATACACCTAAAAAAAATTTGGAACACACATACATACAGCACAAATGTACAGGGTTTACATAAAAGAACGCATAGTAAATAGATGATACAAAATGCAAAATGTAAATTCAAAGTGTTTCTAACAAAATAAAATTTTTTTCTAATATCACAGACAAATAAACATGAAAGGACAATCAAATCAACTTAATGGTGTCTTCGACTAGGGAGGTTTCTTTCTTCTCACTGCAGCTTAGTACTGTGTATGGCCTCCATGTGCATAGTACAGGTCTGGAACATACCTTGGCATGCTTGTAATCAATGTGTTGATGTCGTTTTCCGGATGAACGTACCTTTCTATCTAGGCAGCTCTTGTGAGATCTGGACATGAATGCCCAGCACTGTCACTCCCGGATTTTCGCATGTGGGAATAATGCCAGACTAAGCAACTCGTCGGCAGGTTTTCTCGGGGATCTCACATTTCCCCCGCCTTTTCATTCCGGCGCTGCTCCATATTCAACTCAATCACCCTCATCAGTTCTCAAAACCCCGCTCTTAAGATCTGCCCAAATCTCTTCACTTACACTACGTCTCATTAAATAGTTCTGCAACTGTTCTCAAATTGAACAACTGTAATATTTAAAATTGTTTAATAAAATAGTGCGAAAATATGTGCATTTCTAATATTGATAAAAATAAATTGGTGGTTGATATTTGTACTGCTATTATAATTTAACCTTATTCCATCTGACATAACTACTAGAAGGCGTGATTGTTATACACACATGAGTTTTATCAGATTTTGCACCAGAACATTTACCAGTTATATTTTAGTAATATCTTGATGCATGTCACCTTATGAAGCACTAATGCCCTACGGTGGATGCAGTGACAAACCTTGACACACGTCGCCCTAGGTGAAATGCCACGAAAATCTTTGCGATGTGACTTTTGGGGTAAGAGGCGGTCGTCGTGGCCAATATAATGGTTTTGGTTCGTGACGCCAGTATCATGAGAAATACAAGTGTGACTTAATGTTTAGCGGGTGCTCGGCTAGTATATAGCACAGGTCGTGTGGCATGTCTAAGTGGTACAAAATCAGGGGTAGCTGTCACGGCCTAGCGAATGGGCTGGCATTTAACAACTGATTTACCATACTGGATGAGGGTGGCCGTCTAACAGGTGTGTTTTTGGCTTTGGTGAGCATGGTCATCTGGCATCACTCTCTAACAGGCTGGTTTTTACGTAAGGTTAAAACAATGACACTCGGAAATTAGTACTCAAAAGTCAGTTTAGATCATGTGTATATTTAATGAAAATTGACATGGAGGATCCTTCTACCTCCTAAATCTAACCTGAATTGACACGGAACAGTGAAGGCAACCCAGTTATAACCTGTTTGAGAAGGCAACAATGCTGCTAGGTAGTTTATTACAACTTGGCCTAATTATTTATCTTGTCATTAAGGGACCATTGCTGGTTACTACCAGAAGGATAGTGATAAAGTTTGTCGTTACTGTACGGCAAGGCAAGGGTGGTAGTCCTCAAAGGACAGTCGACGACAGTTACCAAGGGATGCTAAGGAAGGAGCTGTCTGCATCTTCAGGAGCTGGTGGTGTTGAGTCTTCCAAAATGTATAGAGGGCATTGCCGCAGGTGCAAAACAGGCTTCTGGAGGAGTTGATGTCAATAGTAGCCTTCATCCGGCCCTGAAGAGAGCAGTGGATTCAGCAGACGTACTACAGAGCTGCCGTTACTGCTGCTGCATACGCTGCTGCGTACGAACTGCCGTTGGCTTCCTCCGACCCAGGACTGAGCGGTGGAGGAAACGTAGACTGAAGATTTTGGGGCATGCAGAGCATTATATATTTATCACTAGGGACCTCTTCATTTTGCCACTGGTTTTTTCACAAAATTTTTTATATAAGCAAGTAGGGCCTATTTCTCAACAATTGGGGTTGTTTTGGTGGTGTCATTTACCGTTTTTGCTTTGCGAAATATCACAAAATTTTGATTGAAATATCACATTTAATTATTATTTTTAACAGTTGTGCGAAATTACTTTTTCAAGTTCAAGATGAAACTCCATAGAAAATAAGACAATTTTACAGAACAAGACTTATAACGAGAATATCTTCACTTCCCTGTTTGGTTAATGTAAATACCATCTGGTTTTAATGCCTGTGGTCATTGTCATATAATAAACACTTCACTCTCATTTTTATGTTGTGATCCTTATGTTTATGGTGCAAATTCAATAAATTGTTTCAATATGTAGTCAGGATCCCAAAGTCGACACAATCAATGTATCGAATATACACTGCCAAACAATATCGCCAATGAGCATCTACTCCTACGGGATATTGCTACGTTTCGGAAATAAATTGATCTCGGCGACTTTATAAAATAAACTAATTTTGTTTCCATTTCGCCCTTTTTCACATTTTGTCACATAATTAATGTAATCTCGTTCGTAGTATACAAATGTGATAAACAGAAAAATTACTGAATATTTATATTAAAAATGACGAAATTATCCATTGCCACTAATTGCTGGCGGCACGTTTATGAGGCACAGGCACACAGTAGCCTCCATAGCTTTGTATATCAATAGTATTACAAAATGTTTTTTTGGTAACTTTTTTCATGTAAATACGTTTTTAAAATTATCCAGGTTATGAGAGGACGACTTGTAGCTGGTGCCGTTTTATTTTTGTTTTGACCAGGTAATATATTAGTTAAGGTTCTGTTTATTTTATTGGTGGGGCATCGAACTTTAGTTTGTCACATTTATAATCTTTTGCAAGACGAGGTTGTTTCGCGCCACTTCTTACGAGGAAGTAGCAAGAATTCTAACTGCTCATTGTTTTGATGATGCAGTGGAAAATTTTGCTCATACGGAAATAACATTCAAGTTAGTATAATTCAAAAGTTGTAATGTCATCAAAAGAACAAAACTCGATAAACGTGATACTATTATTCGTACCGATGCGAGAATTAAGACCCTGCTACAATGAGCTGGTGGATTGCTGGTATGGTGCTGGCCCAGTGCTGGTCGGTGCCATTCTGAATTTTGATTGGCTTACCTGCTGTGACGTCAGTGCTGGTCTGGTGCTTGCACTTGATTGGCCGTTAATTGTGCCACAATGATTGTGCACAAATCAAATCAATGTTATTGCACAGGCGCAATGAAATTCGGAACTTTGCGGACAAAAAAAAATTAAATTAATATATTTGTAACAGAAGATACTTACTGTCACTAAATTCTAAGACAATTCATTATGAAAAGTTAGTAGCTATTATTTTGTACTTGATAACTGCCTAAATAGATTGCAAGTGTTGTTGGGTCGAAAAAAGTAAAACAAACCTTAAGAAAATCAGCATCGGGAAACTTAGCCAATGTAAATAAGAGTCGAAAATAAATAACTTGGAACGAGTAATCATGTTAAAAATTGATTTGGAGAATGGACTTTAAAGTTAATGAACTTTGGCGTTAACTAATCGTAAAGAGACAATCAATTTATATTCAAAGGAATACTCTAGAGTACAAATTTGCGATTGATGTGTGATACACAAATGAAAACAAACAACCATAAAAAACATGCCGAACGCTGCGCTATCTTTTGCAAGTAGAATGAACTACGCTTCACCAGCAAAGCACTGACATTTCATTGTAACAGTGGGCTCGACAATCAACCAGCATGTGACCAGCACGATACCAGCAATCCACAAGTTCATTGTAGCAAGGCCTTTACACAAAAAACCATTTCATTAAAGTTGAAAAACGTATGGATTTTTTATGAACTACACTAAAATCAGTATCGATTCCAGTCAGTAATGTAGACACCAAGAAGAGTTTTTTTTTAATGTCTGGGAATATAATGACTGATAAAAGAACAAACCAAAAACCAAGTAATATGTTAGTAATTAATGACAGTGCTTGCATCTTCCGATTAAGTGTAAGCTACTTAATTTTTCTGTAGCCAATGTTTGTGCCATTACCAAAAAATTTTTTTCCTCACCCAAATTTTAACAAAATTACTGACAAAATAAATTAAAAGTTGATGAAAAATTCATAGAAATCAGATGAAAAATTGATGAAATACATCAAAAAATAATTTCACCACAAACATGTGTATCTATGGACGTACTTTGCTCCAGAGTAGATGCCATGAACTGACGTGAATATTGTAGATAAATGCAGTTTTCAGTTAACGATAAATAATTCACAAGCAATAAAAGAGATTAAGGTTAGATTCTAAAAACATAGATTCTAAAAACAAGTAAATGAAAACAACTTGATATAATCACAGATTCTTGCATATCGTAGTATTGTAACTTTCGAACTATATTAATATTAACAATTCTTTTTATATGCGTAGGTAGTAAAATGTGTTCATCTCGTAATGATGGAAATTAAGTAAGCAATGTAGAAAGACCCTGGGGGCTGCTGTCAGAGAGCTACTTACTTTAACGCCCGTGGAAACCACCAAAGATAATGGTGACACTCTCAACTTGTTCAAACCACAGTACCTCTATTTGGCCTGCGAATACAAATAACCTCTGAAGGACATCCAGCTATCGAGGCCATATAAAGGGAGGAGAGACTATTTTAGGACTTGATTGTCCTTGGCATAGATTAGATTTCCAGAACCCCAAAACCCAGAAATTAACCCTGTCTCTCTCAGCCTCATCAAGCACGCAGCTGCGCCTCCATCCACTCGTAGAATGAAAATGGCAGCTGGAAGATCATCCACCTTCTTCAAAACCAGGTACGTTAACATCAGAGTTATTTCTGCAACTCCTGATTTTGTACTCACACATCAGCTTACTAGGCCAACTCTCTATAAAGGTCGGGCCTTCAGTAACTTAAAGCCCCTGCCTAGTTTCACCCATGCTTCCCGTGAAACTGGTTTCACATTATTTAGCATCCCTAAAGGTAAACAGAACCAAAGTCTCTTACTGGAAAATCTACCATTTTTTAGGGTATAAAGTGCTAACAATAAATGTGGGTGTGCAGCTGTCACAATATTTTGGAATTGAGTTAGGCTGCATGGTTGAAATACTTGTAGCTTTAACCTGTTTGAATTACCAACCATGATTGAGTGTTTTTTTTATTTCACTGGTACCCCAGTTTACTCTGCTTCGCCCTGCTGATGTAGTCGCCGCAAACGTCCACCACTTTAAGTGAATGTGTTTGTTGGAATGTAAACTATTTTATGGTTAGGAGCCTTAATGAGCAATATGAATTAAATGTTAGTTGCATCCTAATCAGTGCTCATCTTTTTTAATATTAAAATTCAGTAGGATTTTAAAAGTCAGTTTTACTTATCAGACTGCAGTAAGATTGTTTGAGGCTGTTGCTCACTAGAGTTTCTGCACGACTCATTTTTTAAATCAAACCATGTTAAATGCAATTTATGAATATATTTTGGTATAGAATGTCAAACCAGAAATGCACTTGTGAGCATATTAGTAATTCCGTAATTTGTTAGTCAGAGTGAATGTTTTTGCAGCCCACTATTTTATTAAGGTGCATTATACCTAGTAATATTGAGTGCTTGGTGTTTGCACGAAATAGCCTAGTAATGTATTATTTTTTAAGAGCATATTTTAGGAATATTAATTTGATGGTTTTGACATGAATTCAAATGTTCTGGGTTATGATGTTCTTTCCAGTCAGTGAGTTTTTTATGATTGAATGAAGTGGTGCCGGGAAAGTAAAAAAACATCAAGGCATCCGAGCGCATCAACATAGACGTAATCACACATAACAAATGGCAGTGTTCCAACACAGCCAAACCCAAATTTTTATATATGATACCAAAAGGTCGGGTCAGGGCTAGCTACTAACAGCTTGCCTGAAGAAAACTGTGCGGAAGAAGGTAAATACTAAAAACTGAATACAGATTCAAGTCACGAAACAGATGATAGGATAGATTTTTGTGGGTGGGGCCCCATTGGATAACTAAGAGAAGGGTCGTCATGTGCTACCCACGACAGACTAGATACAGGAAAAACAGAATTAGAACAGTGGAAAAAGAAGTAGGAAAATTCAGAGCAGAGGTCGTACCAGCTTTCCTGAAAACTACTGGTAGTAGACATCACCCTTTATGTCTGATCTGACAGAAAGATTCTTCCGAACATTGACAACTTATTGTACAATTACAAATTGCCATGGAGAGAAAAAAAAAAAAAAAAAAAAAAAAAACCCCACCCCCCTTCGTTTTTTTGTTAGGATATTTTAGGAAAGTCTCTTTCTATTTTTTTTGGAAGAATTGGTTTGTTCTGATATGTGTGGTTGGAATTTAGATTAATTTTTTTTTGTGTGTGTGTGTGAGAGAGAGAGAGATAGATAGAGAGAGATATAGAGACACACACACACAGATATATATAGAATGTATACTTCATTTGCATAAACGTAGTAAGCACATATCTTGTGTAACGCTCTTTACTATTTGCGCCAAGTTTTTATATACTAAATATAAATTGATACAAACATATTAATTTGTAGTAAAGTTTATTACTGCTGTTCGACCACATCTTACAAGTTCTACAAATTGTGTAACTACTACAATTATTTTTTCTTTTAAGTACATTTAAAAATAAAAGCTTGGTTTTAAAAGTGAGGGAGGTATTTAAATGTTGCCCTCTTGGCTGGCCCTGGTTATGATTCTGGTCATTTCGCTGTAGCTGTTGTTCCTGTCTCCTATTCCTTAAACCTTCCTCTCTTTCATTCCTTCTATCCAGTGTTTCCATCAAGGGTACAACTTCCTCGACAGATTTAGCTCTCATTCCCAACATACTATCTTGAATATGCCAATTGAAATTATGAATTTCCTCAGTCATCTATTTATCTAAGTATTTTGATTGCAAATGGAATCTCTGCACATAATCTGCCACCAAACATTCCTATCCCCATATTTTCCTGTAAATAAATATTGTAAGAAGTCATCCTGCACATGAATACCCCAATATTTTTGTAGAAATGCTACCTTGGCTTCTGTAAAATTGGTCCATTCAGATTCCTTCCAAAGTGCCCACTGTGAAGTTCCTACTTCTAACTTATTCACAAAAAGTTGTACCTGTTGTTTCATCTGCCCCCCCTACCCAAAGAATTACGTATCCTTTCACATTTGTGTATAAACTTAATGGGATTGGTTCCCCTATTGCCACCATAAAATTTGGGTACTGCTTTTTCAAAACAAGTTATTTAATCAATAATCAGAACAAATTTACCCCCTTTTAGTAAAGAGAATTTTGTCTCCTCAGTTGATTAATTCTCTCTTCACACTGCTGTTTACATTCCTGACCAATATTTATTACTTCCTCCCTAATGTTTTCTAAATGTTGGCCTATAGCCTGTCTTTCCTGAAAAACATTTTCAATGTTTTCTACTACAGTCTGTTCTACTTGCTGTATATGTAATTCATTCTGCTGTATCTCTCTAGTTTGTTCATGAACTTGTACCCATACCTTTTCTATTTCATGACTATCTTCTAAAAATTTTTCCCCTTGTGCCGAAACATTTTCTTTTACCTGTTGCTGTGCTGTCTGAATTTTGTTAACATTCATTTCCAAACCCTTATAATTACGTGCTACAGTTCCTAAATTATTTTGACATTTTACCAGTTGACTCATTTACCGAAACAGAATTAGCCAATTCTACAACCCTATTCTCACAATGGTTTACCTTGGTTGTGGAGTACTCCCTAACCTCATTTAATTTAACATTCAGCTCAAATTTCAATTCGGCAAAAACCCTTTATATTATCCTCTACTGCACTTTGTACTTTGTTTACAGTTAATGATAACTATTGGAATTCATTTAAATGTTCATCAATTTTTTCCTCAAAATCAGTTTTGAACCCATTGAACTTCCCTGCTAATGTTGAAATTAATTTTTCTGTTCGGTCAAGAGTTGTACAATGAGGCTTAAGCCTATTCGATCATGCGTTTCCCAATTTATATTGCTATCCTCTGAACCTGAAGGGCTCCCTTCTACACGAATCAAATTTACGTCTGTTTCCTAATTCGGCATATCAAAACCCAAGAAATCTTCTTCCTCACTCTCACTCACTCGCTCTTCCCTTTTAACAGCCATAATCAATAAATAACCTGCATACTAGTTTAACTTTAATCACATTTCCTTACAAAATTTACTACACGAAAACAAAAACAAACAGAAGAAACGTGATCTCTAACAACAAAATTTTTCCAATGTTCACTCTTACAATTAGTTCGGAAATTTTTCTTAACTTTCAGTTTTTGAAGCGAACATGAAGTACAATACTAACCGTAACCAACCATATAACCTATATAAAACAGTACACAAGAAAAAATTAATCGTGATTACTTGAATGATAGGTTGGCTTCTCGGATGACTGATGAATTCTCCAACATATATAACTTTAGATTCTATTGCTCTAGTAGTGTTGTGATGATCCTTCGTAGCTCTCTGGAAACTGGACTGGAACAATGGAATGGACATCTGCTTCTCAGGAACAATCAAAATGCTGGACTCTGGAAACTGGAACTGCTGAATGCACTCTTTCGGAAAAACTGCAGTGGAACTGTAATTAATGTTCTGCTGCGACTATTGTGTTAAACTGAGCCCCGTACTAAAACTGTCTAAAATAACTAACTTCTAAGGCGTGTCGAAAATTCGCGCAGTGCGACGGGTGCCATAAGTGTAGTGTGGCAAAGGCTAATAATAGCCCCGCTGCAGTGGTCATATATAAAATATAGAAAAATCACACATATGCCGATTGGCACACTACAGTCAGATCTAGCTCAGTCAGTCGATACATAAAACTAAGGCGCCCTGTTGAAAAAATAAAAAGAGATGAATTTCCGCTTTGGTATATTTACTCATTTTTATTTAAAACTTCCATTCTCCAATCACAAGTTCACAACACGAACACAAACAGTTTAACTAAGTAGAAGAACTTGGAACAGCATCAGAGTAGTAATGATTTAGTTAATGTTTCTTCAAAAAACTTGCATCGTGAGAAAAATTATACTAAGGCAAGGGGGAAAACACCTTCCCCCTTGATGCCTTAGCAGCCTCCCACACCCACGGAAAAATTTTTGTTGTAAAGAGTTTGTTGTTCGAAAGTACTTGAAGTTAAATATTAACAGAAATTAGAAATTCAGGCCGCAGGGTGTGGGTGAAGTATGCTCCACCTCGAAGCTACGTCTTCAACATCTTGTATTCATTTGCAGCAGATCTTTGGGCTGCAGCTTTGAGCTCGGCGTGCATGCTTTATCCCCACTCTTCACTTCCCCTCTAGCTAAAATCTAAAATTAGATATATCCAGGGATCAACACACTTCTTTGCGCCGTGTTTTACTTCCACTCCTTCCAAATATGGAACCACTTTACACAAACTCCTATGATTGGCCAAATCCTAGTGCGTTGAAGCTACCTTTGTCACCCTCAACATCCAAAAATGCTTACGATTTGAAAACTACAATAGAAGTTGGGAAAAAATACTCTTGTCACAAAACTGACATAACCTTGCTACAACTCTGGAAACTTGAAAATGCCAACACACTGCAGATAACCACTTGAAATACGGCCCAGCATTAAAACTGATACTCTGTTTCTGCTCCATGAGACACCAAAGAAAATTTAGTATATTTACACCCCCTAACAAAAGAAAAAGGGAAATTGACTAAAAGTCAGTTGTGAAATTAATTATAAAAACTATCAAAAAATACGTAACCTGCAACGCTAAATTTTGTTATTAAAGATTTATCGTTTATTAATGTTTTCTCTAGTATTACACTGCTACTTTGGTGTTACGTTATTAATTATATTTTTAACCAAATTTTGATTATTGCATGCTGTGGGGCAGCTAATGGCGCAGTTGACAATTTGAATAAACCACCCTTAGTGAGATGTATATACATTACTGCTAGCTAAGCAGATTGAAGTTAAATATTACCACAGTGTGAACCTACTTTTGTACCTGATCTTTGAATGAATGTTTATGAATTTATATATGCTCTCTTTGTTACATAAATACCTTGATGTGATTTCTTAATTTTCAATTGTGCAAACCTGTACAAAATTCTTGTACAAAACTGCATTCTACTCTGCTAGTATAAATATTAATCACTTTCTTTTGTTTTGTTTCATGGCCACGCTCGCACCGTTCAACCTGAGTGTGGATTTTGTATACACCCTGACAAGGGTGGAATTAATTGATTTGCTAACCAATATGGACATTGAAGTTGATGAAAGTAATACGGTTGTACAGCATCGCAACATCGCAGTACAGAAACTGCATGAGTTAAATACAGTCAATGCTAAGCAGTACCCCCCCCCCCCCCCCCTGCAGCTGAACGTGGTGGTGAGTCCATCCTCTCTTGCACCCATAAATAAACTTTTCTACATTCCGCTGGATAAGATATAGCTAGAGCCAGTATTTACTTTGCAATTTTTCATAGCAGTTGCGAAAGTAGCTAGCCTGAGTTTATGTCCTGAAGAACATTTACTCACGTCAATTCTTTTTCAACTTCTTTGAAGTGAAGTATCGTATTTACTCGTGTATAGTGCACACCATGATTTTTGCAACAAGTTCCAGGAAAATATTTTTTTTTTACTGAAATTGCACCAACAATTTGTAGGGCCTTGTTAACAAATTATTCTTTTATTTTAAATTAATTTGTGGTAATTGCGATATATTTGGAAAATATTTAAATTAAATAACTCATGGAGCTAAAAGCCAAAATATTGTGGCATTCTGTAAGGTCATGGTAACCTTATGACTGTTAAAGGAAGAATGTCAACAACAGAGGTGGGTGGCTGGGTTCCTTTTTTTGCTTATTTTATGCAGTGTCAGTCCTTAAAAGAGAAATGTCAACTGCCGCCCATGGCCACATGGCAGTCTGTTTTCCTTTTTGCTTCTTTTAGGCAGTGGGGCCTGCTGGTCTTTTTTTTTTTTGTGCTGGTCCTCTTTTTTTGCAGTGGTGGAATATGACACACTACCCTTCTCTAAAAAAAATGTGTTGCATCTTCCCTTCTTCACCCAGGTAGCAATCATCTAGACTCTTCCACTATACTTCCCTTTAAACAGGGACAGTTTAGGAGTGGAGGATAATTTACGACTACCCCTCTACCACTCCTCAGAAATGTTCTGTACATGAAAATAAATTTTGAACCAAACAGAACATAACCTTAAAGTTCGGGTTTGGTTCAAAATTCGAACGTTCAACCCTTCTCTAACTGTGCCCTTCAATATCTGGGTAAGGCCTGAATATTTCCAGTTTTCGATCTAAACAATAGCTTTCATCAGTGACTGTTGGACCCGTCTTGTCGTAAATACACAGCCTTCAGCACACCCTGAAGCCAGTATGAGTTCACGAGGATACCAATGGGGTCAAATTTTTGAAGCCAAGCCCTTTCCAGTGTTCTTGATCATGTTCTTTCAGAAATAAAATAAAGATTTGTGTTCAATTATATTGACAATATCATTGTCTCTAGTAATAATGTTGAGTCGCACTTGACACATTTACGGTAGGTTTTCAGCCAAATGCAACAGGTTGGCCTGATGGTTAGCCCTGATAAGGTTATGTTAGTATCAAATAAAGTGGCAAAGAGTGTGATCTCTTCACTGATAACCAGATGCTTAGTTGGGTTCTCCGTCATCCACACCAATTAGGGAAGCTCGTTCATTGGGTCCTGCACTTGTCGAGATTTCGATTCAAAATCTATTATGTCCGTGGAGCTGAAAATCAAGTGGCTGATGCCCTTTCACGAATGTTTGACGTTGATGGTTTTGAAATGAACCAGGATGAGAAATCTGTGGCTACCCTGAATTTAATCCAGGGCTTCCCAGAATTTTTCGTGCTGTTGCGACAGGTACAGCGTCATGATTTTTTTCCAAAGTAGCTAATGAATTTAAGTCTGGCGAATATCTGCAGTACGTGATGAAGAATGATGTCCTTTATTTCACTGGTAAAAAAAGATGGGCGCGTAAGATCGTAGTTCCCCTATCATTGCGTCCGATGGTGATGTCATACTTCCATGACTCGGTATTCGGAGGTCATCAGGGTATCAGCAAGACCTTTCAGACGATTGCTACATATTTTACCTGGTCAACTTTGAAAAGCGAATTGACTGAGTTTGTGCACACTTGAGCAAAGTGCCAAAAGTGTTAACAGGTGAATGTGGGACAGGTTATAGTACAGCTGCCTGAAGTATCCTGGGATACTGTTCACCTTGATATATTTGGTCCTCTGGTCCGGTCAAGGAAGGGGAATATCTGTATACTGATTTTACTTGACACCTTTACGAAATTTGTGATGTTACTGCCACTAAGGAACATGGAAGCCTCCACCGTAGTTAAAGCCTTGAGTGAACAAGTGTGGAAAATCTTCAGTGCTCCAGCCGAAATTGTTACTGATAATGCACAATACTTTACTTCTACTATTTTCAGGGACATGTGTTTTAGGTTAAACAAACATCTTAAAGCTTGCCTCACAATTTTTTATACTTGCGACCATCCACCTGGAATCAGGATTTATCTCTCATTTATGTTGGTTTTAATATTGCGGTTCATGGATCTACTGGCGGCCCTCCATCACTACCTTTCCTTGGCCATTCTTTAAATCATCTGCTCCTTAACATTTGGAACATCCCACCCATCCCTTCCCCATTACGTGACTTGGACCCTGGTCAGCTGTTGGACGAGGTCTATAAACGGTTAGGTGTTGCGAAACAGTCTGTAAAAGATCACTTAAATAAATCTAGGTCCACGGCCAATTTTAAAATTGGTGACTTAGTCCTATGTCAAAACAATCAGCTTGCTGACCTCAGAAGAAATATCACCAGTAAAGTAATACCGAAATTTGTGGGTCCTGTTCGGGTCCATACATTTTTGGATGTTTACAATGTACTCTTAGTGCCCCCCTCGTCAGGGCAAAGTGTACCGTAAGGTACATGTGTGCCAATTCAAGGATTATAATCCCAGACCCAGTTGATTAGTTTTATTGTAGTATTATGTGTTGTTTATTTGTTTGTTGTACATTTGCATGGCTTTGTGATCCCTTTCCCTCTTTCCGAGTTCGTTGTTTGACCCCTCTAATCTCCCTTGTTTTGGTTTGGCCTGTCTATTCCCCCAAACTGGACGAGACTGAGGCCTGGTTTCTGGCGATTGAAGATTTTGTTCCCGGTGATAGTATGAAGAGAATGGTTGGTGCATTCAGCACTCTCCCCCTAATAGCACTTGTGAAGATGCCCTACAATGGCGCTGGGTTTTCTTGACTGTCCGCCGAACTACCATCCCAGGATGGACTGCTTCACTGTCTGTCAAGAGACGAAGATGCTGTGGTTGTTGATTATGTGTTTCCTGTGTGATGTTTACACTGTACTGTATCTTGGGACTCTTCATCCTTTCATTTCTACATTTTCTTCTATTCTTCAATGTGTGATTCTGAAAATTGTACTGTAAATGTGTTGCCGCTGGCTTCCAAGGTGCTCTAGTGTAAGTGGAATTGGTATGAGGAACGTAAGGGGTGGATATTGCACGGTGCTGCTCACTGGTGCGTGCTTTTGGTTACTTTGTTCGCCACTGCGATGCACCGTTTTGAACTTTCTCTGGCTTTTCGGGCAACCTCATTCATTTTTCTTTGTTTTTCCCCCGTTACCCCTCCCCTCAGGCATTGCATGCTCTTAACTGGCCGACGTCAGTCTCTGCTCGGTCTGCCTGCTGTCACCATCTAACACCTAGCTGTCTACTCCGATGTCATACTTCGAGTCGACATGGACACCAATTATATCTTCAACTTATAGGTGCGATGCATTCTTTGCATGCATTTCACGTCAGCATTTACTGCAGTAATGTGAAGTTTAATCTGTGTAATTAATTTTGTTAGCCCACGAGAGACACTCGCAGGGTAAGTGGTAGACTATTCAACTTGTGCTTTTCTGGAGTATTGAACTGATATGCTGTGCATAATTTTTGAGTATTATATATCAGTGTTAACAATACTGTGGGCATGGAGTTGTCATAATATTTTAGAATTGAATTTAAGCCACACAATCAAAATTCTTATAACTCTAACCTGTTTGAATTACCAACCATGATTGAGTGTTATTTTCACTCTACAGTTTAATTTCACTGGTGCCCCAGTTTACTCTGCTTCGGCCCTGCTGATTTAGTCGTCGTTGATGTCCACCACTTTAAGTGAATGTGTTTGTGATGGAATGTAAACTACTTTACGGCTAGGAGACTTAATTGGCTATAGGAATTAAATGTTAGCTGCCTCCTCAGTGCTCATCTTTTTTAATGTTATATTTTAGTAGGATTTTAAAAGTCAGTTTTACTCATCAGTCCTGTAGTGAGATTGTTGGAGGCTGTTGCTTACTAGAGTTTCAGCACAACTCGTTTTTTAAATCACACCATATTAAATCCATTTTATGAATATATTTTGGTGTGGAATGTCAAACCATAAATGTAGTTGTGGGCACGTCAGTAATTCAGGTAATTTGTCAAGAGTGAATGTTTTTGCAGCCCACTATTTTATCAAGGAGCATTATACCTACATAATATTGAGTGATTGTGTTTGCACTAAATAATATAGTCATGTATTCTTTTTAAGAGCATATTTTAGGAATATAAATTAGATGGTTTTGACATGAATTCAAATGTTCTGGGTTATAATGATTTTTCCAGCAAGTGAGTTTTTTATGTATAGCTAGAATACAAATTAAGGCTGTGATATTGTTCACACTGAAGGAAAGAGTTAAATATTGTGAAGGCCTTGTACTCAATGTATTAGTGACATCATCTATCATTTACATGGGTAAAATCATATAAAAATTTGTAACATTTATACATTTGTTAAGATTTATTCTTTATTAACGTTTTCTCTAGTATTACACTGCTAATTTGGTGCTATGTTATTAATTATCTTTGTAACCAAATTTTTATTATTGTATGCTGTGGGGCAGCTCTTAGTGCAGATGATAATGATTTGAACTAACCACTCTTAGTGACATGTATATAACTGCTAGCTAAGCAGATTAAAGTTAAATATTACTGCAGTGTGAACTTACTTTGTACCTGACCTTTGAATGTTTATGAATTTATATATGCTCTCTCTTTGTTAAATAAATATTTTGATGTGATTTTTTTTAAATTTTCAATTGTGCAAACCTGTACAAAATTGTGCATAACCTGTACAGTCTTGCTCGGAGAGCACATCTCTTGAGATTACTTCTGTGTCCTTTGGTTTCGTAAGGTATCTCTTTAATGAATTAAAAATACCAGGATATATTCCGGTTCCACCAGGCGATATCCCCCACCGGACAGGCCTTGTGCTGGCTGGGACAGTAGGCAAGGATATGAAACCAGCCTGTAGACCTGCTGAAGGGCTGGATGTCTCGGGGTGTTCCTGGAATAGTCCGGCCTTATTCAGGCTAAGGCTATCCAGAAAACTCCGCCAGGTTCCGCCATTTCAGGACAAATAACTGAAGATGCGTTCACACAGTAAAAGATCCTTGTGAAACTAGAAAAAGTCCACAATTCCAGGCAACAGCTGGTGCCTCCTGGATTCGACCTTATTCAGGCTGGGATCGAGGTTGTAGCTGGATTAACGGCCTGGTAATTTGAAGGTTCAACTCCCTGGTAGGTCAGATGGTCTCAACAGTCCTACGACCCCTTGACCTTGTGCAGGCTGAAGGAAATTAAGCTCACCCACACTAGTCAGCAAGTGATATGGCGAATGCCCTAGGACCGTTAACCAATAAATAAATAAATAAATAATAACACTTAATTTGCACTGGGAACTAGGTGCATGACAGTACGCACAAGTTTGAAAATATTACGTATTTTAATATGTAAATACATCCGAAAATCCTGAGACGCATAGCTCTTAATAATACAATGATTAATAAAATTAATTATCTAGCTAGAGAAGGCTTCCTGGAAGAAAACACGTGTGTGTAATAAAGTGAGCCAGTGTTGCACGCTTGAAGGGAGAGCTAATATGTCTTATAGTCCAGAAGGGACGCTGTCACAACCTGCTACAGCGGATAAGAGAGGAAATGATTTCCCGGTAGGGATACAGGTTAGGACAAAGAGATATCTCTGGCTGGTGGCACAGAGATGTCTACGTGTAGTGACTGACGTGTTGTTCTGCGAAGTCGTAGGAGACCGTACTTCGACACGTGGAGCCTACCAGCATCTGCCCTCTTAAACTCAAATGGTTGCGGACTGAGAGAGACTGAGCAACACAGCTTATTTCCGGAGACTTTACTGCCGGCGCGAGTGACCTATTGGTCAGAGTTCTGGAGTGTTCCCTTCGAATCTTGTTCAGACTGAACACAGGATCTGTACCACTTACCCCTGACTTACGATGAGGCCTTACTCAGGCTTGATGGTGTCTTAACTAGCCTTGCTCAAACTTGCTGGTACCCTGTTAATTATACTTCTCTTATGATTTTCATTTTGGTGTGATTAAAACCTGAATTATGTGCTACAAAATATTATAACTATTTGTTTGAGACTGTGTAAAATATAACAACACATCTCTGAGAACAGAAAGAGTCTGAGTGCCCACTTATTCTCATTCTGGCCGGTACACCCTCTACTAAATCTGGGGAAGGGCAAGGTATACCATGTCCCCCACTAGTCACCACACCTCCGGTCAAGACCACTACACAACACGGCAAACGAATACCTAACCGACAGACAATTTTTTCCAGGCACACGAATTAAAAGTTATGTACTGTACCTGCAATATTCTCACAATAAAAATAAAAATTACATAGTTGTACATGGTATGTAGGTTATCTTAATTATTAACACAAGCATACATACACTTAATTTTTAACACAAGCATACATTGAACTAGTAGCTGCAATGGTACGAAAATACATATTAATGATTTTCATAATGAATAGGTACTTAAAAATAATGTGCCGCTATGTATATGAAGATTTATAGTACATGCCGAAAATTAGATAAACCATACCTTTTTCCATGTTTATAAGTCTTTCAGTGCAAGTTTGTGTTCCATCACTGTCTGTAGTTGTAGTTACTGAATATGTCTTATCACCAATTCTTCGCATGACTGTTTCTTCCTTTTCATTACCATTGTCAACAGTTCTATGTTCCTCTACATGCTGCAATAAAAAAAAATTAAGTTTGGTTGCTTTTGTTGTAACTAACTTTTACAAGACATACCTTGGTGTGGTAGAGTATTTAGGCCCTGCCGTTGGCCTCCATATCTTAACGCACAGCAGAACATATTGAACAAAAAAACTATGGGGTTTGCCAGCCGAGACCCTCCGTAATCTTGCCTTTGCACTGAAGTGGGGATGCAAGTGTATTGGCAAACAGGGAAACAAAAGACTTACTTCACCATCTTACATCAATATAGAGAAGAGACACACAGAAAGCCCTTGTCACACAAAATGTACTCAAATTCTTTAACAAATTGAGATGAACAATTTTGCTATTATACTACGTTCTTGCTGTCACATTATTGTGCTTACATGGTTTTGATTTTGATATAAACAGGTATTTGGTATATTCAAACAGACTTGGCGACAATTTTGATTGGCTGAATTTTTAAAACACAACAAACAAAGATCATTAATATACAATATGACTGGAACGTTTTAGTCTCATTACAGAACTTGCCTCTATTATTATTACATACTTTATGAGTACAATGTTAAGTTCTTTCATTGCATTTTTAAGCAACTTGACTTGACTTTTTACAGGTTGGACGTAACAACTCAGCAAACATTTCTTTCAACAAAGACTATTCAAAATTACTATTTACAGTTGGCTGTTGCCATTATGAGTTAACCTCACACGACAAGAGGCACAAGGTACGGTCTATAAACTTTATACATGCTTACACTTACATTTGTATTGTTTGCAGCTGGCTTACTCACGGCTGCACATGCCATTATTATCACAGGTCTCCTTTTACAAGATCACTATGAGGGTCACCCTTAGCTAACTATAGGGCGCTTTCCTTTTGTAGCATTGCATTGCCCTGTACGAGTTTGTTGACAGTATGCCTACATTAATTAAGGGGTGCAAAAAAAACTTTATGATCACTCACTCGCTGTGGCATGATATGCATTGTCGAACGAGGCTTCCCCCGCTTCTTCTTCACAGGCCTCTCTCCCGCTTTCTCAGGGAGACATGCGGCAGGGTAGGCTAAATGAACTTTGAGGGCAGCCTGCACGGCAGCACCCAGTACTGGCTTGGCACCGCTGTGGTCTGGCAGGACTGTTAAGGCTGTGTGGTATCGTCCTTGCCTGTGGTCCAGGACTAACTGGCAGGCAGTGTAGGCATATTGACAGGCGCACTGTCCGACGTGGATGCCAGTGAGGTAGCTGCCAGATGCAGTGGTTTGGCTGGTACTACTGCCTCCCTGGCAGACGGCGTTGTGTTTGGGGACTTGGTTAGCTCTTCCCCATGCCTCGCATTGGCTGGCTGTAGGTCCTCCTCCCAGGTGGACCAGGTACCCCAGGTATCTGCCTCGGCATAAGGGGACACTGGGGCTGCTGGCAGCGTAAGGGGCAGGCCTTGGGGTAGACCATCTTCTTCTGCCCCTCCAGTAGGAATTGGAGAAAGGCCCCAAGCAACGGCGAGCGTTGATGGGTGACTCCAGGGCTGCCGGTTTTGTCTGGGGCAGGCCTTGCGATAGGCTATCTATCTTCTTCTGCCTCTCTGGCTGAAGCAGTAAAGTCTCTACTTCCAGACGCAGAGGACACTTCTGTACTCACGGTTGCTCGACGCTTCTGTACTCGTGGTTGCTCATTACTCAAGTGCAATACCTGGAACGGAAGGCGGTTCTTCCAGGAACTGCACGGCCGCCGGCACAAGTTCAACGAGGGCCCTCATAATGGGCACGTTTAAATGGGGAGTTCTGATCCGACTCTTGCTGTCGGCCGGAGCGGTTAGGGACGTTCCACCGTTTCTTCTGGGAGTTCCCGTTAAGACTGCGTGTTCGTTGTTTGTTTCGATTCTGGGAAAAGCAGTCTTCTTTCCCTAGCTTGTGACTGGATGCCCAGCGTTTCTTTGTAAATGGGTACGGCAGTGGCAGCTGTGGTCCATTTTCCCAATCTAGCGGACTGCGCCAGGTTATCTCACTTGCGCTTGGAGTCCACCTTCCCCCCTCGGGTTTCCATCTTGTTTTTTAATTCAGTGGGGGTTGATGGCAGTGTACAACTCGTAGGCCCCACTGTTCTTGGCGGCCCCTTAGGCCAGGCTAGTGGAAGACAGCTCGTTCCTTAGCTGGCTGTGGTTGCGGCTGGGGGCACCAATTTTTCCGCTTGGCCAGTGGGCGGGATACACATGATAGTAGGTTCGGCCAATTCCTCTGATGCTTCAGAGGTTATTGAAGTTGTTATTTGCACTTCTGGTTCCAGGCTCTCGTGTGGGAAGGGACGGATTTGCCCTCACGCTGCTTTGCGAATTCACCCCCGCATGTCTTCAACCCAGCAAACGTTATCATGCCGACCAACCAACCTTTAGGGTAGTCTTCCCATTTGCCGATGAAGCCTGTGCTAAACTGTGTACTGGATTTACTTAGCGGATGGAGTTGCAGGAGTACAGACTCGTCCATACTGAACGTTCCGGTGCCCATTCAAGGTTGCGGGTACTTGTGTTGAATATACCGCTCCTGCGATTCTCTCGCGGCGTCGGTGCAGACTAGAGCCACCATCCGAATATCTTCTCGCTGTAGCAGTTTGGATGGGGAATTTTCCCACTGCCAGTCCCCCAGTCTGTGTAAGGTGATCCCTAAGAGAATCTGGCATGGCCTAGTATTGGTGGCTTCATTTGTCCTTCATCGTAGGGCAAACAGTATTTCCGGTATGTGCCTATCCAGTGTTTGTGGTCATCCTCAATGCTAAAGCGCAGGATTTTCTTAGTATCCTGAGTTCTCCTTTCAGTGGGATTTGCTTGTGGGTGGAATGGTAGGGGTGGTTCACGCCTCCACCCCCCATTCTTCGCAGGTGGCAAGCCACTTTCGGCCGGTGAACTGTGCTCCATTGTCCGTTAGGAGGTATAGTGGGTATCTCCCACCTAGGTAGAGGTTGTCTCAAGTTGTCTCAAGTGCTTCGTGGGTATGGGCCCATCAAGTCTGCTGCCACATGTGTCCATGGGGTCTGCGGGCATTGAGGCATGGCCTTTGGAGGCGGTATGGGGTATGTCATTCCTCTGTAACACTTCTTACAGCTTCCCACATATTGTCGGATGCCCCTGTTCATTTCGTCCCAGACATAACAGCTGGCCATATCCGCTAGAGTTTCCTTTGTACCTAGGTCAGCTGCCTCCGGGTGACCGTGATCTGGATGACGTATCGGCACGGATGGCTTCAGGTACCCATATCCTCCATTTTCCCCCAGGTTGACCATTGCGGGACCACACTACATCGTTCCGGACCTCGAAGCGCTTAGGGTGCGTCTTGAGTAGACCTGCATTTCTGGGTCTCTTTATTGGTGGGCGGCGATCTGGTTGCGGTTGATTTGCAGCTGTAGCAGATGGATCTGCTCGTCCAGACTGGCTTCTGGCGGCTGGGGTGGCACCATGCCATCCTAGTCTTCGTCTGATTTCTTGGCAAGATCCAAATCACGTTTCAATTGTTGGTGTTTATAGTCGTCCAGGTCATGGTTTAATTCTGTTGCTAGCAGCTGTGGGGTGGTTACAGCTTGTGATAGACTTTGCGCTGACCGTGGTCCATTACACATTGCTGGTGGAGCCACAGGTGGCCAAGGATGACCCTTTCCTGGAGTCCTAGGGCCACAATGAATTCGGCCATGCTGGTTATTTTCTGAATGGTTAAACTCAGGGTTAGCCATCATCCATCCATGGCGAGACTACAGTCCCATGTGGCCATGCAAACTGTTTTTAACTGAGGTCGTATGGTTATCCGCTGTTCCACGGCAGGAAGGTCGCTTCGTAAGAAGTTTCCCGTGGTGGTGGAATCTAGTAGTGCTATGACTCTTTGGTTGTTAATAATGTCTTCAACGTGTGCTGCCACCGGGAGTTTGGTTTCTTCATCTATTAATAGGATTATGGACCCTTTGGTACCGGCAGGGTCGGTGCTTTTAATAAGCCAGCGTCTGTGTTTCCCGACTGGAGGATCCCTTATACTGGTTAGGAGTGGGTTGTGGACTACCAGTTGTGCCCCCTTCTTCCGTACGAACACGTGGCGCCGACTGTGTTGGGCAATCTTTATGAAAGTGATAGCCGGGGCAGAACCAACACTTCGGGAGATTACGCACTGGAAGTGTTGGTGATGGTGTCTTGACCTTCTTTTCTTGGGGTTTCTCTGCCTCCGCCGATTTGCTCGTTCTCTGGCATTCTAGACGGGTTTTCGCCTGTAGATTCCACTCGATCTCTCGTGCCCGATCCACCAACTCTTCTATGTCTTGTGGCTTGGATAAAATTAGGATGTTTCTTAGTTGTGGCAGCAGCATGCGTGTTATATGGCGTACACAGCTCTCCTCCGTTTTGTCTGGGAAGATCTGCTGAAACATTTGCACTTTACGACAAATGAAAATTTTAGTTTCTTTTTCAAAGTTCTCGGTATGGCTGTAAAATTCAGTGACGATGCACCTCGTCTCCCGTGAATTTCGTAGCTAGCCTGTTCCAGAATTGTGTCCATTCATTGATGAACTCCCTGTATTTTCCCAACCAGTCTAATGCTTTGCCTTTCAGGCAGTCTTGGGTTAGTTTAATGGACTGTTTTGGTGATACCTCCTGTCCCTTGAATTCTCTTTTGCAGTCTGTAAGGAAAATGAGAGGGTCTTCATGCGGATGTCCCACAAAGTAAGGAATCTGTAGTTCCCCTGTTGAATGGCTGCATTCAGGTTTCTGACTGTGATCAGAGTTGTGTGGTCAGTATTCGGTAGCATGCTGACAGACTTCGCACCTGTATATCATTCCCCGTCGGGTCACCCGCTCATCAGGCCATCCGATGTATAGATGATAAATCGTTTTGGCACAGACAATAAATTGGACGGTGTACTGCCCTTGTTCTTGGCAGGTCAGTCAGCTACAATAGATTGTTTGTCTTATACAGCAGTCATTGGAGCGGTAGTCGAGACCATCGGTGTGGCAGTACTATATTGTCCCAGCCTAAACAGGCGTAATGAAACTGGCACTGGCAATGTGTGCACTCGATTTGGTGAACCCTTCTCCGGGGCATTCTGCCTTGGAGCGGTGGTTGCTTATAGGAGAGTCCATGGTTTCTTTGGCGAGCTCGTTTGAAACCTCATTGGTGTCGGACATTTTTGGGGGTATTGAGCGCCACTGTGTATTTACAGACTCCCCGAAGTCTGGTCTGCATTTCTTTAAGTGAGCCCTGGGTACTTCTCTCACCTTGGTGTCATGCTGGCCTGGTTTGGCCTAACTCCTTTCAAAATTACGGCGGATGCTACATTATGTGTGCTAAAAAGTGATCTCCCTAGACGCGTCACAGTCCCAGCTTAATTGCTGCCCGTGTCTCTGGGTTACTTGTTTGATACTAGGCAAGTCATATCTTTTGGGTGGTTATTTGTCTCAGGGCACTGGAGTCTGACCAGAGTACAGTACTGGCCTAGTAGGCTGCCAGCTTGGCACAAAGTCTGGCCCTGGCAGTTAAACTCTGCGTGGTGCAGGCTTAGGTGGTGGTATGGAATTAACGCTAGCGGGGCGACGTGCCTGTCCTGGAGGTGACTGTTCCCTCTGCCCTTATTGCACTTAACTGAAGGGTGGGATGTATGTGTGCGGTGCTAGGGTTTGTTATTGGTGTGGAGTTACTAGGTACAGCTGGAGAGTAGGTGGATGCTTCGCTAAACAGGATCTCCTGTACTACTGGATGGTATCCTTCCGCAACACGGGTGGGTGGCTCAAACAAGGTGGTAGGCAAGACAGTTGGTACGGGAACAGTGAGCCGTCACAGTGAAGCAGCCTGTTCATGTGGACTCAGTAGCCCAAACCTGCTGGGAAGGATGCTAAGCCCTTGTGGATTCTTAAAGACAGCCCTTC
Source organism: Dryococelus australis (assembly GCA_029891345.1). Classification (NCBI taxonomy): domain Eukaryota; kingdom Metazoa; phylum Arthropoda; class Insecta; order Phasmatodea; family Phasmatidae; genus Dryococelus; species Dryococelus australis. The sequence continues at coordinate 96,552,198 of CM056995.1, read as the reverse complement.
CCTTCTTAACCTTGCTCTGAACACCACCCTTGTGGGTGTAAGGCATCAGGCTCTAACCTAAGATCGGGTCTGCAGGAGATAGGCAGTCAACGTATTAGAGTTCAAGTGTAAGTGCCAATTGCTACTGTCAACAACGCACCTCACTCGACTTCCCCACCGTAGGTGAGGAAGACTCAAGCTGCCAAGAGTTGGTAGCAGGAATTGCACAGTGTTGTCTCAATGGGGTTGGACTCCCCTGCATCAGAGTGTAAACCCTCTCGGCACCACAAGGTGTGCGGTGAGAGAAGTCCACCCCAGCCAGCAAGCCGATCCCACCAGGAGCGTACCTAGTGTTGTGGCTCTACCGTTCCTCCCACCTGGATGCAAGGAACGGGTGACCTTCCAATATTGGTGAGGTGAGTGTCCCAGGGTCACTCTGGTCTCCCCAGGTTCGAAGAAGTTTCCCTCCTCAGTACCAGTAAGTGAGAGGTGAGACAGGGGTGACTTTAAACTGGCAAGCCATTTTCCACAGGACGGTATTCTAGTGTCGTGGCTCTACCGTTCACTGCACAGGGCAAGGAATCTGTGGCTTTCCAAGGATGTTTTGGTATGTTGTTGGTGTAGATTCAGAAAGAGCAAACCAGGTCTCCTGCTGTCTCCGTCGGATCCAATGATGACAAGAGGTATGAGGTCGGAGTGATACTCAAGAGGTTAGGTAAGATTAATGTTTATTTACCGTAAAGGTAATAAACAAAGATGGTGGAAGTACTACCTCCTATCCACACGGGCTTGGAGGAAGATAAACACCCTAGCGTAAACAGCGGAAGGTGCCCTGTGCAAAGCTATACGACTAAGCATTTATTAGTGCGTGTGTTAAGTTTACTCCTTGGGTGTCCATAAGGGACAGAACGTGTCAGTGTGCTGCTCTGTTGACGTTGCTGGTTTTTCCTTCAAGTTGGAAAGGTTCTTCAGTCCCGTGAGGAAGCAGTGAAGTAAACTGGAGAGGTACGGGCCTCTGCACCAATTACTTATGCGGTGAGGGCCCATGAGAGGAGTCAGAAGGCTTGATCAAGAACTGAGGCATAACTTACGACCCGGAGGCCAGGATGCATCTCTCCTTTTATACTCCTCGGCTATCCCTTCTTTCACTGGCATATCGGACGTCTGGAGAGGGGTTTAGCAGGAGCAAGCCCAGCACCTAGATCCTTGGTGCAAATGGTATCGTGAAGAGCTGTGGGATCTATGAATCATACTTGTGGCGGCATCCTACGGCACACTGCTGTGCTCGCCACGGGCCTCTTGCATGGTCCCATTAGCTCATCAGGCAAAAATGAATTCCATTATTGGGACGTCAGTCCCGGCCCGGTAGCTATAACAATCTTGTAGGCGGTGGCGGCGACTCAACTCTGTTGACAACTGCTAGTGACAAGGTTGCACTGATGAGTAGCAGTCATTTATTAATTTGTATTGAAAGATATCATGCGTCAAGTTTATAGTCTTTATGTCTCATTTTACAAACTGTTACTGTTATTTTCATGTGGTTTTGTTTGTATTTACGTAGTTAGCAGTTAAATAAAAAATAACACTGCCTTCATAAAAAAATAACACTGACTCTTAAGAATAATAACCTCGAATTCTGTACCAAAAATATACACCCAAAGTGCATGCCCCTATATATTACCACATCTACCTGTGCAAACAGTAAACCCCCCCCCCCCCCCCCAATGTAACACACAAACCTCACATTTAAAATATCCTCCCAGAAAAAGAAAGTATTATTTATATACATTAAGTTTTAAAAACTTGTGATTCAATGCACAGCTATGTTGCACAAGCTCTACATATGTTATAAAACTAAATATGGCAAAAAGTATACTGTATTTTCTCTAAATAAACACCCGACACCCTCAATTTTTTTTGGGAACCGGGGGGTAATAATTAGATTAAGATATAATAATATTTATATATAATAAAATATTATTTAGATTTGGATATTCTTTATATTATTGTAAATGTTTGTGCCAGCATACGCGGTTATACAATAAATATTAATTAATATTATTGGTTATTAAAGTTTATTTTTTATTTGAGTTTAATTTATTATATTTTTAGGTAAAATTCAAATTTTTATTAATCTTATTAATAGACTCTTCGAAATTTAGAATTTAAACTAGGATTAGATACCCTATTATTCTATATGTTAAATTTTAACCAGGGTAGTATTAGCTATGTTCTTTAAACCTAAAGAATTTGGCGGTGTTTTAGTCTTTTCAGAGGAACCTGCCCCGTAATCGATAATCCCCGATTTAATCTTTCTTAAATTTGTTTTCAGTATGTATACCGCCGTTATAAGTTTATTTTATTAGATTTAATTTACTCTTATTTTTATTAGAATTTATTTCAGGTCAAGGTGCAGTTTATGTTTAAATGGAGGTGGGTTACAATATTATTTGAATATATGGATTTGATTTTGAAATTTTTAATGAATGTGGATTTGTTAGTAATATTATAAATAAATATTTTTTGATTTTGGCTCTAAAATAAGTACATATCGCCCGTCACTCTCAATATATTTGCGATAAGTCGTAACAAAGTAGACGTACTGGAAAGTGTGTCTTGAATGTACAAGACCTAGTTTATAGAAAATAATTCATTTACATTGAGTAGATTTGAATTGCGAAATTTGAGTTTTGATTATTAAATTATTATTTTACTTTTTATATTATTTTTTATATTTTTAATTAAAATTTTATTATTTTTTTATAATTTAGTATTATACTTTGAAATTTTTTTATTTGTTATAGTTTACTTGTACTGTGAGGGTTTATTTAGTTTTCTTTTAAAGTAAATTTTTTGTTGTACCTTTTGTATCAGGGTAGATTAAATTTTTATTATTTATATATTAATCTCGAATTGATTTGATCTACATTATTATGTTATTTACAATGGTATATTTATTAATTATAATTATGTAGGTGTGAAATGTTAATCGCAAATCAATATATCTAGTTTTTTGATAATTGAATTTAATTCAGCTATTATCAATTAATAATATTTTTTATTGTTTTATTATTTATTAATAGTAATATTATTTTTAATTTTTTATCATTTTTATTTTTAAACGTTATGTAGGTTTTATAATGTCCATTATTTATTAGTATTTTATAATTTATTATTTTAGATATTTGATTTATTTTTATTAAATTATTTAATTAATTTTTTATTATATATAAAAATGATTTAATTAGTATATTTTTATTTATAATGTTTTATTTATTGTTAATTTTTATTAAGGAATTAGGCAAAATTATTTATTCGCCTGTCTATCAACATCTTTTCTTGAGTTTTATATATGAGATTTGGCCTGCCCAATGAATTATTTAATGGCCGCGGTATTTTGACCGTGCAAAGGTAGCATAATCATTAGTCTATTAATTGTGGACTTGTATGAATGGTTGGACGAAATATTAACTGTCTCATTATAATATAAGTTAAATATAATTTTAAGTTAAAATGCTTAAATTTTTTTAGAGGACGAGAAGACCCTATAGATCTTTATTTATGATTTTATTTTTAAAGTTTGGTTTATATATTTTAGATAAAATTTTATTTTTTGCTGGGGTGACATGGAGAATATTAACTCTTTATTTTTTATACATTTATTTATGTTTAATTGACCTTATTTTAATGTTATAAGATATAGATACCTTAGGGATAACAGCGTAATTCTTATTAAGAGTTCAAATCGACATAGGAGATTGCCACCTCGATGTTGGATTAAGATTATAGTTAGGTGTAGATGTTTAACTATTAGGTCTGTTCGACCTTTAAATTCTTACATGATCTGAGTTCAAACCGGTGTGAGCCAGGTTGGTTTCTATCCTTAAAATACAATTTTATATTAGTACGAAAGGACCATATAAATCAAAAATTTTGTTATTTTGACTAATAATACTAATTTGGCAGATTTAAGTGCATTAAGTTTAGAATTTATTTATATTATTATTATAATAATTAGTATTGATATTTGTTGATATTTTTATTTCTATTTTTTCTTTTTTAATTTTGGTTATTTTAGTTTTGGTCGGTGTTGCTTTTTTTACTTTATTGGAGCGTAGGATTTTAGGTTATATTCAAATTCGTAAGGGTCCTAATAAGGTTAGATTTTTAGGTATTTTGCAACCTTTTTCTGATGCAATTAAATTGTTTACTAAGGAGAATGTATTGCCTAGCATTTCTAATTTTATTCCTTATTATTTTTCTCCTGTATTTAATTTATTTCTTTCTTTAGTAATTTGAATTATTATTCCTTATTTTAGATATTTATTTAATTATAGATTAGGATTATTATTATTTTTATGTTGTGCTAGATTAAATGTTTATACAATTATGATTGCTGGTTGATCTTCTAACTCAATTATTCGTTGTTGGGAGGTCTCCGGGCTGTTGCTCAAAGTATCTCTTATGAGGTAAGTTTGTTTTTAATTTTACTTTATTTTATTATTATTACTGGTAGATATTGTTTAGTTGATTTTTACTTTTTTCAATATTACTGTTGATTTATTTTTCTTTTTTTCCTTTATGTTTATTTTCTTCATTTTTGGTGGATACTAATCGAACTCCTTTTGATTTTGCTGAAGGTGAATCTGAATTGGTTTCGGGGTTTAATGTTGAGTATAGTAGAGGTGGTTATATTTTGATTTTTTTAAGAGAATATTCTATAATTTTATTTATGAGAATATTATCTTGTATTTTTTTTTGGTTGTGATTTATTTTCTATAATTTTTTTAATTAAAATAATATTTATTTCTTTTTTATTTGTTTGAATTCATGGTACTTTACCACGATTTCATTATGATAAATTAATATATTTAGCTTGGAAATGTTATCTTCCTTTGTCACTAAATTATTTAATTTTTTTTATTGGATTTAAATTGTTTATTATTTCAATATTTATTTATTGAATTAATTTTAGTTCATTAAGTTAATAGAATTGTTATCTTCTTTTTTATATTTTCCAAATATATGTTTCTATATAACTTATTAACTAATTTATTATTTTGTCTCAATATATTTTGATGATGTTATCTAATAGGAAATATGAAAAATATACTCATGTTAGTATTTGTCTTAAAATAATATAAGGTTCTTCTACTGGTTTAGCACCTATTACTGTTAATATTATTGTTGTTGATACTATTAATCAAAATGTTATTTGATTAATTGGATAAAATGTTAGTCCTTGAAAATTACTTTTATGTAATGGTATAATTATTAAAATGATGATTGATAGTATTAGTGCAATAACTCCTCCTAATTTATTAGGGATTGATCGTAGAATTGCATAAGCTAATAGGAAGTATCATTCTGGTTGAATATGGGTTGGGGTTACTAATGGGTTTGCTGGTGTAAAATTATCAGGGTCACCTAATAGATAGGGTTCTATTAATGTTAAGTATGTTAGAAGTATAATTATTATAATGAAACCTACGATATCCTTCAATGATAAATAAGGGTGGAATGGGATTTTATCTATGTTTCTTTTTAATCCTAGTGGATTATTTGATCCTGTTTGGTGAAGAAATAGTAAATGTGCTATAACTATTCCTAGGATTACGAATGGTATTAGGAAATGGATAGTGAAAAATCGTGTTAAAGTTGCATTGTCTACCGCAAAACCCCCTCATACTCATTGTACTAAATCTGTACCTAAATATGGTACTGCTGATAGTAAATTGGTGATTACAGTTGCACCTCAAAAAGATATTTGCCCTCAAGGTAATACATATCCTATAAATGCTGTTATTATTACTAATAATAAGATATTTACTCCTGTTGATCATGTTTCAAGGTATTTATATGACCCGTAATATAAACCTCGCCCTACATGTAAGTAAATACATACAAAAAATATTGATGCACCATTCGCATGGATTGTTCGTATTAATCAACCGTTGTTTACATCTCGCCAAATGTGTCTTACTCTATTAAAGGCTATTTCAAGCTAGGAATAATCCAGTTAAGATTTGGATTAATAAACAAATCCCTAATAATGAACCAAAGTTTCATCACGTTGAGATATTAATCGGTGTTGGTAAGTTAATTAATGAGTTGTTGAAGATTTTAATTAATGGGTGATTTTTTCGTAATGGTATATTCATTAGTTAAATGTTATTCGTAAAGGTCTTTTATTAGATTCTGTGATATTAAATACTACAATTATAGTAAATAATAAGTATATTACCATTAACATTACTCTTATATTGTTTGGTATATTATATATTTTTATTAATATTATATTTATTGTTGTTTTACTTATTATATCACTATTAATTATTATATTGTTTTTGTTTAAAAAAAATTGATAATAGTAGTATTATTATAAAAATAATAAAGATTTTTTTTTTAGTGGTATAGAGAATATTATATTTGGTATTAGTCTTGTTATATAAATAAATAATACTATTATTCCCCCTACATATATTAAAAATAGGATGTATGAAAATCAGAATGATTTATATATTATTCCTGTTATTATTGAAATTAAAATTGTTTGTATGATAATTGTTATTCCTATTGATAAAGGGTGTTTTATTATTAGGAAGGTTATGTTTATTATTATATTCATTATTATAATTTTAATACAAAGGGTAGTTTAAAGTTAAAATATTAGTTTTGGGAATTATTGATAGAATATTGTGTCTTCCTTTGAAGTTTTAAGAAAATATTATTCATTTTTGATTTACAAGACCAACATTTTATTTAAATTATTAAAACTAGTGTTAATTTATTTTATATTGCCTTTAATTATATTTATTTGTGGCTTGTTAGTATTTTCTTTTAATTATGATCATTTTTTAATTACTTTACTTAGTTTAGAATATATTGTTTTGTCTTTATTTTGATTTATTTTTTATTTATATTTATTAATGTATTTGATATATTTTTTATAATGTTAATTCTTACTATATGAGTTTGCGAGGCAGTTTTGGGTTTATCTTTATTAGTTAGCTTGATTCGTGGTTATGGTAATGATTATTTTTTGTCATTTAATTTGCTTCATTGTTAAAGTTTATTTTATTCACTTTGTTTTTAATACCTCTTTCTTATTTTGGTTGCTGGTGATTGGTACATTATGGTTTATTAATTTTAATATTTTTATTTTATTTTAATTTTACTAGATCTTATTATTTTTGTAATATAAGATATTTTGTTGGTTCTGATATTATTTCCTATTTATTAATTTTATTGAGATTTTTTATTTGCAGATTAATAATTATGGCTAGTGAATCTATTTATCGATATGGTTATTATTCTAATTTATTTGTTTTTTTTTTAATTATTTTATTGTTTTTAGTTCTATTTATATCTTTTTCTAGAAATAGTTTAATTTAATTTAATTTATTTTTTTAATCTAGTTTGGTTCCTACTTTATTTTTAATTTTTGGTTGGGGATATCAACCTGAGCATCTTCAAGCTGGAATATATTTTTTATTTTATACTTTATTTTCTTCTTTACCTATATTGGTTTGTATTTTATATTTTTATAATTTATATAGTAGTTTAAATTTTTCCTTAATTTTTAATTTTGATTATCATTATTTTCTTTTTATTTATGTATAATTTTTTCATTCTTAGTTAATACCAATATTTTTTGTTCATGTTTGATTACCAAAAGCTCATGTTGAAGCTCCTGTCTCCGGGTCTATAATTTTAGCTGGTGTTCTTTTAAAGTTAGGGGGTTATGGTTTATTCTGTGTATTTTGTATATTAATTTCTTCAGGTATAATATATAATTATGTTTGAATTGGGATTAGATTATTAGGCGGTTTGTTTATTAGATTTGTTTGTATGCGGCAGAGTGATTTAAAATCATTAATTGCTTATTCTTCAGTAATTCATATAGGATTGGTTTTAGGTGGTATTATGACTTTAAATTGTTGGGGTTTATTTGGTTCTCTTGTTATAATGATCGCTCATGGTTTATGTTCTTCTGGTTTGTTTTGTTTAGCCAATATTGTTTATGAGCGATTAGGTACTCGTAGATTATTTATTATTAAGGGTTTAATTAATTTTATACCTACAATAAGTTTGTGGTGATTTTTATTAAGATCATATAATATAGCTGCTCCCCCATCCTTAAATTTAATAGGTGAAATTATGTTATTTAATAGAATTGTTTCTTGAAGAAGAATTAATACATTTGTATTTTTGATTAAATCTTTTTTTGGAGCTGCTTATACTTTATATATATACTCTTATAGTCAGCATGGTATAATTTATTCTGGTGTAATTTCCTTTGGTGTTGGTTATTTACGTGAATATTTATTATTATTTCTTCAATTAAATTTAATTATTTTTATAAGTGGGTTTATATTTATTTAACTTAAATAATTTGATTAAAATATCAGCTTGTGGGTCTGGAAATGTATTTTTTACTTTAAGTTATTCTTTGACGTTATTCTTTATGTAATATTTTATTAATTTATTTAATTATTAGATTTATTTTATTTTCTGTTGGTATTTTATTTATATCCAATGATTTGGTTTATTTAGTTGAATATGAACTTTTTATGTTTAATAGTACTCAATTATTAATAACAGTATTATTTGATTGAATATCATTAATTTTTATAAGATTTTTTTATTTATTTCTTCTTTGATTATTTATTATAGAAAGGACTATATGATAAGTGATATTTTTATTGATCGTTTTATTATTTTAGTTTTGATATTTATTTTTTCTATAATATTTATAATTATTAGTCCTAATTTAATTAGAATTTTATTAGGTTGGGATGGTTTGGGTTTGGTTTCTTATTGTTTAGTTATTTATTATCAGAATGTTAAGTCTTTTAATGCTGGTATAATTACTGCTTTATCTAATCGTGTAGGTGATAGAATATTATTAATGTCAATTGCTTGAATATTTAGATATGGTAGAAGAAATTATTTTATATACATTGATTTTTTTTCTTTTGATTTTGATGTTAAGTTAATTAGATTATTTATTGTTATTGCAGCTATAACTAAAAGTGCTTAGATTCCGTTTTCTCCATGATTACCTGCCGCTATAGCAGCACCTACCCCTGTTTCTTCTTTAGTTCATTCTTCTACATTGGTTACTGCAGGTGTTTATTTATTAATTCGGTTTAATCCTCTTTATGTTAATAGAACATTATCAACTTTTTTATTATTTATTTTTTTAATTACTATATTTATATCTGGATTTTGTGCTAACTTTGAATTTGATTTGAAGAGGATTATTGCTTTATCAACTTTAAGTCAATTGGGTTTAATAATATCTATTCTTTCTTTTGGTTTTGTTTATTTGGCTTATTTACATTTATTAACTCATGCTTTGTTTAAGGCTTTATTGTTTATATGTTCAGGTGTTGTTATTCATTCTTTTAAAGACTGTCAAGATATTCGTTGTTTAGGTAATTTATTTTTTCAAATGCCTTTAACTTGTTTATGTTTTGTTATTGCTAGTTTGTGTTTATGTGGTATGCCTTTTTTATCTGGGTTTTATTCTAAGGATTTAATTTTAGAAATTTATTCTATGGGTTATATTAATATATTTGCTTATTTTATATATTATTTTTCTACTGGTTTAACTGTAAGTTATAGTTTTCGTTTGATTTATTATTTATTGGTTAAGGATTTTTCTTTTTATAGTTATCATTATGTGATAGACGAAAGTTGAATTATACTTAATAGTATAATAATAATAATATTTTTTTCAGTATTTGGTGGTTGTATATTAAGATGGATTTTATTACCTATTCCTAATATAATTATATTGCCTTTTAATTTAAAATTTATAGTTATTCTTGTTTGTTTACTTGGTTCTTGGGCTGGATATTTTATTAGTAAGTTTAGTTTATTTGATATTAACTATAATTATAATTATAGTGGATATTTTTTGGTAGTATGTGATTTATACCTTATTTAACAATTAAAATTCCTTCTTATCCTTTAATATTTGGTCTATCTTTTAATCAATCTAGAGATCAAGGTTGATTTGAAATATTGGGTGGTCAGGGTTTATATTTAATACTAAGTTATTATTCTACTTTGAATCAGAAAATTCAAAATAGAATATTTAATTTATTTTTTGTTTTTGTTTCTTTTTGATTTATTATTTTAATATTTGTTTAATTTTATATAACTTATATTAGAGTTTATTATTGAAGATATTAGGGAAGATGTTTATCTTGTAAATATTTATAAAAATGTAATTTTAATTTTACAATGAAAATGTAAGGTTTTACTTAAACTATATAAACAGAAATATTAACGGAGTTTAACCATTAAAATAATTAGTTAGCAGCTATTATTTATTCGATTATATTTCCTTAATTGGAATATTAAATTCAATAATATCATTAACAATGATAAACCTCTATTTGGTTTCAATTAATAAGTAAGGATAAATTTATATCTTCTTTTAGGTCAAAACTAATTACATTAAATGCTTCTTACTTGAGATATTCAATACTTTTTGAATGCAAAACAAATGTTATTATTAACTATAATCCCAGTTAGCTCAATTTAGAGCCCCTTGATTTCATTCGTGATATAATCCAATAATTAAAACTATAATAAATATAATTGATGATGTTATTCAATATTTTATTTCTGATAATATTATTGTTGGTAGTATAGGTAATAATAGTGCAATTTCAATGTCGAAAATTAGGAAGATTACGGCAATTAAGAAAAATTTAAATGAGAATGGTAGTCGTGATGATGATTTTGGATCAAAACCACATTCAAAAGGTGAACTTTTCTCTCGGTCTGTTATAGTTTTTTTTATAATTAATAAATTTAGTAATATTACAATATTGGTAATTATTATGATTATAATTAATATAATTGTTGTTGATATAATTACTTATTCTGATTAAGTGAGACTTTTTAATTGGAAGTTAAATATACTTTTATATTAAATAAGTTAATTTCCTCATCAATAAATTGAAATATATAAGAATAATCATACTACATCAACCAAGTGTCAATATCAAGCTGCTGGTTCAAATCCTACGTGGTGATTTTTTGAGAAGTGGAAGTTAAATTGTCGAATTACACAAACAAATAAAAATTTTGTACCAATTATTACATGAATACCATGAAATCCTGTTGCTATAAAAAATCTTGACCCATAAACTGAGTCACTGATAGTGAAAGGTGCTTCTAAATATTCATATGCTTGTAATAATGTGAAATATAATCCTAGTAAAATAGTAATTGTTAGTCTTTGATTTATTTCTTTTATATTATTATTTAATAATCTATGATGTGCTCATGTTACTGTAACTCCTGAGGTTAATAAAATTATTGTGTTTAGTAATGGAATTTGTATGGGATTAAATGATACAATTCCTATTGGCGGTCAGATAGATCCTACTTGCACTGCTGGAGATAATCTTCTATGAAAGAATGCTCAAAAGAATGAAATAAAGAAAAAGACTTCCGATACAATAAATAAAATTATTCCTCATCGTAGTCCTTTAATTACTGTTTTGGTGTGTAATCCTTGATATTTTCCATCACAAACTAGATCCCGTCATCATTGAATTATGATTATAGTTGTTATTGTTATACCTAATATTAATATAGTATTTGATCCTTGTTGGAAAAATTTAATAGCTCCTGTTAATGTTAATATCGTTGAAATAGATCCGGCTAATGGTCAAGGTCTTATTTCCACTAGATGGTAAGGATGATTTTGGTGTGTTGACATTAGTGTACTTCTCTAGCATATAGTGTTGTTAGAACAGCAAATACATATCCTTGAATAATTGCAACTGCGGCTTCTAATCTTAATAATATTATTTGAATAATTAATATAATTGATAGTATTCTAATTGAAATATTTATTGATGTATTTCCTAGTAATGTTATAATTAGGTGACCAGCAATTATATTAGTGGCTAATCGAACTGCTAAAGTTCCTGGTCGGATAATGTTACTAATTGTTTCAATACGTACTATAAAGGGTAATAATACTCCTGGGGTATCTGTGGGTACTAGGTGTGTAAATATTCTTTCTGTATTTTTTATTCACCCAAATAATATAAAAGATAATCATAAAGGTAAAGCCAATCTTAATGTTATAGTTAAATGTCTTGTTCTAGTGAAAATGTATGGAAATAGCCCTATTGTGTTGTTAATTATGATTATTATAAATAATGCAATTAATGTTAATGTGGCTCCTTTATTATTTTTTCTTAATAGATATTAAGAATTTATATATTAAATATATTAAATATATTACATATTAATATTATTAAACATTGTATTATTCAAATTATTATTAATTTAGGCAATTTTACCTATAAATAGCTGCCTGCTGACTGGGCGAGCCAGGTGATCAGATAAACATGAAATTGTCATTTAACAGGTACAGTCTGAGCAGGACACAAATACACGAGATATTTAAACACAAAAGACCACTTATTTCATGGCATGTCATCTTCAGCTTCTGGAAAACCGGAACAGCTTTAACAAAATCTGTATATGTGGCTACCACCCACAACAAATATCTTCTTTGTTTCTGGCTGACATCATCCCTGCCGTAACCATGCGCTCGTTGGCAGGAGTGAAAAACAGTATGTTATGACAAGTCCAACTATTTTTAGTCCTGTATTTTTCTCCAATTTTCATTTAAGATCTGCAGTCCTACTTTTCAAATCTATTTCTAACAAAAAATGTGTAGGTGTGGGTGGTACACAAGAAAATAATATGGTAATAAGTTAACTAATAAAAATTCTCAGCACAAAGTGAGGTCATTTTCCATTCACCTTAGACAGCACAACAATTTGAGCAACAAGTGACACTGATGACATATAACTTGAAGGCGCATAAAAAAATAATGTTTAACTCACAACATAAAAGTTGGTTATGGTAAACAATCAGTTCGAGCACCAAGTCAGAGTTACTACAACCAAAACCAAACTTGGTTACAGTCCATATATAAAACAAAGCCACAATTCTCAAGTGTATGTTAGTAAGCAAACGTGAAACATGTATATCATAAAAATCGACCATCCAAACAAACTACACAGATGTTTAAAATTAAAGCAACAGACAAACACATGTCCCTGCAAAGATAATTCTGCCACAAGATGACAATATAGGGTGTTAGTAAAAACTTAAACAAAGTCAACTCTAACATCATTTGGGGTGGCTGAGTAGTTAGAATGCTTGTCTCCCACTAAGGTGAATCGGGTTCAATCTACGGCTGGGTCACTCCCAGATTTTCGCAACTGGGAATTGTGCCAGACTACACTGCTAGTCGGCAGTTTTTCTCAGGTATCTCCCATTTCCCTGCCCTTTCATTCCAGTGCTGCTCCATACTCACTTCACTTCACCCTCATCGGCTCTCAAGACCTCGATGTTAAGAGCCGCCCAAATATCTTCACTCACTCACTCACTCACTCACTCTATCATTATTTCTTGATCAACTAATGGAAAAAATTAACACATTTTCTGCTTTTCAAGAATTAGTCACTTTAACTAGTTACACCTGCTCACCTCTAGCAGCAATGCAGGATTGAAGATGTGGCATGCTCTGAATAAGGTCATCAATCGCAGTTTGATTTTTCCTCTAGAGCAGCTTGTAAGACCTAGACAGTGATTCATGTATTTTGACGTAAAACAACTCTCCCTAAGAGAATTCTACACATGCTCTATCGGATTAAGTTGGGAGAGTGAGGAGGACAATCCATGCAAAGAATATCATCAGTTTCCAGGAAGACTTCAACCAGCTGTGCTCAATAAGGCTGGGCATTATCATCCATCGATGGGAAGTTTGGGCCGATATCACCTCGAAACAACTGAACATGGGGTGCCAAGATCTTGTCACCATATCTAACAGCAGTTAAACCTTGCAGGATTAACCATACAATGCCATGACGAGGTGTTCGAAGTGGTTAGTATTGACATGTGATGCATTCCTGGGCTACTAAAGAGCGCTCTCTACCAGGCGACTTCACCCCATCTTGAATAAAAGTAATTATTATGGGTAAATCACAACCAAATAAAACAGTAATGAAGGCGGGACACGTGGTCAACATAGAGTTGGTAGAGCCTCAATGGAACCTTCAAACCACGTGCTTCTAGCATTTACTGTTAGCCTGCACCACTCCATGAAGTCGTCCCATCAACCCTCTCGCCTCAGAGAACCCAGTTAAAAGTTCTGCGCTCGCAGGACGGCCACGATATTCAAACATTGCGCTGGTGTAAGGGTAGCAGGCCTTCTAGCGGAGAGTCACGGCCTCTCCGATCGTACAAGGGCAAGACATGTCATCACCTTCACATCAAGTGCCAGCGCCGCTGAGATAAGGATCCAGGAATGGTTTTAAGTGCTCAATTTCATAGTAAGGTAGAGCTGGTTGTGCGTATCACAGCCACTAAGGCCGATACACCACAACTTAAGAGGCAAACTGAGATCTGTCGGTAATATATTAAGTTATCGTACTGACAAATCTTCGGGGGCACCCAAAATCCTTAGGAACACATTTGCTATCCGTGGAATTGAGTGTCTTGGAAAATCCCTTACTCTGAGCCTGCTGGAGAATGGCCTGGTTCAGAGAGGCGAGTGTCTTCGTCACTGGACCCGCAGTAGAAAAACTCACCTACATCTGTTGATGAAAACGTGTAAAATCCTAAACTCTGTTAATACCAGGGTGAGATTGCACTTTGTGAACTCAACTGAACTAGTGTAAATAGCTAAATTTATTTTCTCTCTTTTTCTTTTGCTTTGCCCTCATGCCTTATGCAAAAAAGGATGGAAGCAAACATTAGTCAAAGGCCATTTTAAGGCAACTTGAGCACAAAATTCTAATTCAACCTACTCCACTTGTAGAGGAGCAGACCCTTCGTTCTTACCACCTACCTGACCGGAAAGACAAATAAAGAGTTGAACATTTACTGATCATACAATTTGTCCACACTTTTGTTGGCTTAGACCCCAACACTGCTAACTGACTCACTCACATCTATTCCTCTCAATCTGCCTCAAGAGATGTTCATTTTCACCGCTCTACCGCAACCAGTTGGCCGCTGTCCAGCCGCCAACCCCTGCCACCAGCCAGCCAGCGAGGAGGAGCGCACCACTGCCGAGCGCTTCTCAGGTAAAGCGACGAAAGTTTGTGGTTCCTATCTCACTTGATTTCGTACCAACCAGGAAACCAACTCGACCAACTTTGTACACTGGAACATTACATATAATATCAGTGTAAAGTTGGTTTTAGGGCGTTGAACTCCCCTATTTGCAGCCAGGGAAGAACACTCCCAAATCCACACTTTGTTGACCTCACTACAACGTGGAGAACCCACTTTAACGACGGGCACTACTGAGGGCTTGTGTTCAACCCCCGGCGACTCAGCATAAAGCCTCCCCACACCATTATTGATCCACCTCCATATTGGTCTCTCTCCATGATGTCCGAGAGCCTAAATCATGTTACAGGTTCTCTCCAGATGCGAACCCATTGAGAATCACTGTTAAGACTGAATCTGGACTCCTCTGTAAAGAGAACATTGGCCCACTGTTCAATTGTCCAGTGTAAAATGTTGCTGACTCCAGTGTAGACACCATCTGCGAACATGCATCAGGGATACACATACAGAAGGTCTTGGACAATAAAGCCCTCTCTGCCTAAGCTGTTTGTACACTGTTTGCCTCAATACACCTGTTCCAGTGGATGTTGTGAGTTCAGACACCAGCTGCTGAGCAGTAATAAGGCAGTACCATCTTGCCCTTATGGCCAAATAACAGTCCTCTCATTCTGATGACACCCTTGGTCGTCCGTCCTTGCCCTGGTTTTCAGGATACAGTTCTGGATGCTAAAGCTGCTGCCACATCTGAGAAACAACAGAATTAAGTACATTATGCCCTCTGATCACATCAGCTTGAGACTATCCAGCTTCCATTCTCCCTATCACCTTCCACTGCAGGGAATCTTCCAGGTGTTTTCTCTGTGCCATAGCTGAATGAGTACACAATAAATGTTGCAGTTGGACTAACAGAGCAGTAAACAATGAGAACACTGTTCGATAGGGGCACCTACATCATCACTTTCATGGTTGTTAAAAGGACAATAATGTAATCTGTTGTTCAGAATATAAGTATTTTCATTTGTTTCCATTTTAATACTACTTTATAGACAATATATCTTGTGGCACAATAATCACGGGAGGGTTGGACATCTGTCAGTCGCTTTAATTTTGGACACCAGTATAGGTGATACTTACCCCATCTGGCCTAATGGTGCTAAATGTGATCACACTACGGTACCATCCTGACCTGTGATGCCTGTCAGGTTGTGGGTCAGAGGAACTTGGCAAGTTCTCTAGTATAGGGCCCAGTTCACCACTTTTTAACCTATGCCAAACAACATTAATACAAAGAAACTTGTATACTGAAACATAAACATAATGCAATATGAACAAAGTTAAAAATTAACTTTATATTGAAAAACACTAGAGTTAAGATAATCACAGGTACCATTTCCATAAATAGGACAGTATTATTTTGACATGCTCCATATACATTAAACAGTAAAAACCAAATAATGCATTGGTTGGTAAATTGTAACTCAAGTATTAATCATAGTTGCAGTGAATAGAATGACTGCCACAAAAACAACAAAGTACAGTAGAATTATCCGGACTAATAGGGATCAAAGTTAATTCAGATAATTGAAAATCACAGTAACGGAAATATGTTGAAAATTAAGATAAAATCATTTTCACACAATGTAAAATTTATTACATATGCATAGAACATAGTAAGCTTGTCCAAAACTAAAACTGTACACAAAATTTAAAAAAAATGAAATCAGTTAACAAGTAACCCCATCCCGGATGTGTTTACGGTGAACAACACGTGAAAGGGCACATCACAAGAGTTGACACAAGTGATGTCTCACTTCCGCAGGTAAGGGAAACACTGTGACGAAAGATACTTTCGTGTTTTTCTATTTTCTTTATTTTTGAAACAAGTCCGGATAACTGGTCATCCGCATAACCAATGTTCAGATAATCTGCTTTCTACTATACTTAAAACTGTACCTATGAAATGAATAAATAAGTACAGTAGAACCTCTCTATATCAACTCCATTTATAGTATCAGTCTTTGAGGGACAGTGACCATTTTAGTGAAAAAGTAAAACTTTGTGGGTAAATCAGCTGAAAAATAAATTAGTTACACTTTATTTGGTCGCTTCTCATTGAATATCTTTTGTTGAGTGTTGTACATGATTTAGGGCATATCTAAAAATAGATGCTATTCCCCTATAATTGTGATTTTGTTAAAATGAATGGAAAAGAGAGCCTGCTTGTTGCATTATATGTAGACTGTTTATGGTAAAATTAGCACTTTTGAAAGCCCTTCGTGGCTTCTCTCTTCCATTTGCATATTCATCAGCCTCATCTCAATATAAACATTACCACATTGTTAAACTTAATGTTTACATCTGCTGTGTTTACTCAATTTAAAAAAAAAACATGAATGTAATCACTCTTATGGTGAACACCATAAATTATAGAACATTTTGTTTTAATCCTTTGAGGACTACACTCGAATGTAGTTTGAGCAAAGCTTGTATGGATATTTCTCTGCCCTTGAGAACTAACTTCTTACGGTTACAAATACAATGATAGTGTTAATTAGAATACAATAAAAACACTGCAGCAAGGAACAGTATTTTTTTCTGAATAAAATAAGGAAATTCTTATAATAACCTAAATGAACATATCTTGTTACAAGGGAGAGGAAGTTATATTGTTGGAAAATTAACTCTGCACTCCACTAGCTGCGAGACAGCCAATAAATGTAGGCTTCACGCAACAGTAAATGCATGCGGCATATTATGGAACAAAAGGACCAAAAAGACCAACAAAACTGGTTTTCTTCAACAGTGTACACTGACGACTCGCTTCTAGCTTGACTTAAATGCCAGTAAATGTATACAGACTTCAAAGTATTAATAACATATGGTACATACTATATACAGTACTAGAAAAATAAGGAAAAATATTCTGCATATTGAAGTGTTTTGAAGTGATGTATTTGATTTTGGTAGAGTAGTGCAAAAATTACATTTGTTCACATTATTAAGCTGCCCACTGCAATTGTGTATGCATTTGTGTACATATTGACGCATGCCAGATATTGCATCACTGAGAGGTGCACTCTATGGCCGACTCTGCCCCATCTGAGTGCGCCAAGCGCGGGGCAAATTCGTTCATTAGCCGACCCAGGCTTGAAGATCATAAATTAAAAAGAATTCCTGCAAAGGTTAATCACCAACAATGATCGGACTTCACATCTGAAATTATGTTTTTCCACGAACGAGTAAGAATGAGATAGCAGTCGCCTTCCACACGAAGAATATTAAAAAATTATTTGACATTCTACTATGCTACCCTGCCGGCATAGAAGTTCTAAACAACCCTCAAGATAGTAGCACCTCCGTGACCTTCTGACATCACGACTTGCCTGCCTCAGTCCGAGGCGCATGAAAATGTCATCACCTTTACCAGTGTCGATAAGAAATTGAGCGGCGCTCCTGCAGCAGATAAACCAACCCCTGTGTGGAAAGGCTACGCAACACCCACCCCCCCCCCCCCACCACGGAGAATCGCTGACACAGGGCAATTTTAGTATAAATAGAAGCACAGCCCTGTGGTCCAGCAGAGACGCCGGGCTTGCCAGCCGCATAGGTTTGCGAGCTCTCCTACAGTCTGCGGAACTCTCCTCTCCTCTGCAGCCCAACCAGGGCTCGACCCGCTACCTCCAGCTAGCAGCTCGAAGAAGGCCACTAACACTCCAGCCCCATCTTGGACAAGGCTTCCTTCAACTGACGGCACCAGGGACAGCACTCCTCATCCATGGTAATCTCCTCTACCTCTACCCTATACCCTGACTTCAGTCAACTTCCCTTGACTCCAGTCGTAGCACGATACCATCCCCTAGATAGTGCCCCACTAAAACTCACACTGTAAGAGCATACTTTTGTATTTGGCTTAGCCTTTAATTATTTTTATAATTAATTAATTTTCTCCCAGGCTTGCCTTCACCTGTTGAATATTATTATTAATTTGTTACTACATAACTTATTGTCAGGAGTGAAGTTATTTAGCCGGAGTGAAGTTATTTAGCTTTTAGCTTGTATCTCGTTAGCTGAGACTTTCCGCCATTCTTCTTTTTACATCATAATAAATATTACACTTTATTTTAAACCAGTGTTGTCTCCTACCTTAATTGTTAGTTAGATACCTTTAGTCATTTCTGCTTAAAATTCAGTGTGTTGTATTTTAACTTGGTTCAGATCAGTTGCATAGTCACTAAAATTATTCGCTTCTTGCCCAACAGTGCAGTGAACTGAATACCTTAAGGAGTGGCCTGATAAAGGCCCACTCACTAAGTCTTCAGAGCACCCGCCGCCGTCAAGGACCGTAAGTTTAGTTGCGAGGGTTGACTAGCCAACAGCAGGTCCACGGGTGTGATTGGATATTTCGCCCCGCCCTGTACTGTCGCCTACCAACCTTGTAGCCAGTCCTTTTTTTGAACTTCACTCTTATTCATTCTCAATGCACAGTCAACACTGCGGATTAGGAAGCTGTCAGAGGAGACATGAAAGGTGTGATGCTATTACCCAAGCTCAATCAAAACAATTAGTACAGGATTCAAATCCCAATACGTTAACCCCAATAGAACCCGCCTACGAAATCCTGGATTTTAGCGCGAATATTCCTCCGGGTTGCGAGACCCCGCTAAAACAGTGGTTAGCATAGTGTCCCCCATAAGATATTGCCAAGCTTAAGGAAACTAAATCAGATAAATCAGATGAATCAGATTCACACCCTGACATATTGAGTATTAGACCTATCGAGCTACACATATCCCTACCCTTTGAATAGACCAGTATAGTTAAGTTTTCATCAATTAAAGCCATTCGGGTTCAACACCTGAAAACCAAGACACTCCCTGGTTACTGTACCATGAAATTGGCTTCGGGAAAACTCATACGGGTTCACATCCCCGTCAAACCCTCTTCTGATACTACTGTCACAAAGACCCCTGCCAATTTCGCACCCGCTCGAAAGCCAACGAGGCCATGGGGGAAGAACTCAGTAAGCACCAGCCAGATTGCCAACATAACACCCACTCATTTTTGTATCTCCGAATGAGCATTCACCTCATTGAGACAACTGGCGTCTCGGCTAGTGATAACTCTCGTGGTCAGGCTGACAAGACTGCCCGGAAGGGACGGTTTGACCCTACAAATAACATTGGGGTTGAACTTCCCTCCGCTTAGTCAATACCGTGAGGGCAGCCAAAACGCTAACCAACTGCCTACCATAGTTGGTTGTTATATCGCGGTTATACTGTATACATACAGTTGATTCGAATTCCAAGTGGCAATTGCAAAGGAATTCTGAATGTCACTCACTCAACGTTATTCTCGTCCAGCATGAAGAAATATGTGCCTGTGCCGGCACTTATTGCAGTGCTATTTATTTATGTACAAAATTACTTAACAATGGCTCATTTCACAGCAACATTTAAACTTTTAACCACATTATAAGCCTATTTTTCACCACAATGCATCTGCTTTACATGAATGCATATTAGTACACCAATACAAAGAAGAGGGTTTATTTTATTCTCCTTACCAAAATGTTTTCCTGGCTAACATTTGAAAAACCTCAAGTGAGTTTTACTGTAATTAATATTGAACATGCAAGCAATCTGTGGCTGTAGATGCATGCGCATACACAAAGACCGTATGGAAGAAGGAGGGAGGGGGTGGAAGTAAAGATAGACAAGCAGTTCATGGGTATGGTCTGTAGGCACCTGGCCGGTTATTGATCACATGCACAGTCAGCTGCCAGCAGCACCACCCCCTCCCCACGATTTATCCATCATGTGTCGTGTGAAACAGCTAGCAGCGTTACGTCACAGCAATGAAAACTTGTCGACCTCTACATCACATTTTGAAATAAATAATGTAAACTTTTAAAAACTTTAATTTTTGACACAAAAGCAAATAAATATAGACATTTAAATTGGTTTCTTTACAATATTAAGTATTTAATAACCAATATGGCACTTGCCGTGAGTTACAGGCACTTGGTGCTTACACATTTGGCAACAAAGAAGTTTCTTATATGCCTTTCCAGGATATCAGTTTATTCAGAAGACGTATGCGTACTAAATTACTGAAAATTAATATTTCAATAACAAATCCTCAGATTTTCTAGCAAGAGGCCGCTAAAAATGTACTTTATGCTTTGTTGCAGTGCAATATTTAAACATTAATGATGGCAAGGGAAGACCAAGTACACATATCTGGGATACCACATAGTTAGGAAGATGTATGACTACTTGTAGCATTGCAGGTTATGTATTTTTTTATTGTTTTTATAGTTAATTTAAATCAGATTTTGGTTAAACTCCCTGTTTATTTTGTTAGTAGACGTAATATACTAAATTTTTCTTTGGTGCCACTGGAGCGGGAGCCGGTTATTACTTTAAATGCGGGGCTGTATTTCGAGATGTTATCTGTAGTGCGTTTACATTTTCGAGTTCCCAGAGTCGAAACGAGGCATCAGTTTTGCGATAGGAATTTTTTTTATTTCTTTCGTAGTTTTCATGTCATCTGCAAAATTTGTTCGGAAACTTTCGCGGTGATATAGAGTTTAGTCAATATGAGGCGGCAAGCCCACCAAGGCCTATTTTTAGATTTGTAGTTTGAGGAGAGAGGGTAGCCACGTGCCGAGCTGCACACTCAGGGTTTTTGTCCGTGTAGCAGGTGTTGTAAAGCCTGGAAGCAGGCAACATGGCGGGCAATGTGCTCAAATTTTTACTACTGTGATGCTGTTATTGTTCGAGTTCGCCAAGTGAGTAACCTGTTCGTGTTCGTGTTATACACTTACTTTTGGAAAGTTCAATAAACCTGAGAAATATTCCAAACTGGAATTCACTTTCTTTTATTTTTCAACATGGCACCTGAGTTTTATGTATCAACCGACTGAGCTAGATTGGACTGTGACTGCAGCGGGGCTATTAACTGGCCTTTGCCACATCACATTTATGCTGCCCAGAGTGATGTGATGATTTGCCACGTCACTTTATCGCTGTCCAACTGCGGCGCATGGTTTAACACGACTGAAGATGCAGTGTTTGTAAATGAGCAGCAGAACATAAATAACAATTACACTGCTGTTTTTCAGAACAGTTTTTCTGAACGAATGCATTCAACAGTACCAGAGTTCAGCATTTTGATTGTTGCTGAAAAGCATAAGTTCATTCCGGTGTTCCAGTCCAGAGAGCTATGAAGAATTCAGGTAGTCAACAGACTACAATCGTCGACAAGGTGTTCAAAGGTATTTATTCACCTAGCATCACTTCACTTCAGGGAATTCATTGAAAATAATATCAAGTAACTACATTAATTTTGAAAATTTTTTTTTGGTATAGGTTAGGATAATTATAAATATGTGTTTTGGTCCTGCTTGAAGGTTGTTCATGTTTCCTAAATTAAAGTAATACGTTGTGTAATTGTGTATTCATATCAGTCACTATGGCTGATAAAGGGGAAGAGTTAATCAGTGAAATTGAGGGAGATTTCTTAGGGTTTGAGATACCGAATCCGGAAACTAACCTAAATTTTGTTAATATGGAAGAGAGCCTTTCAGGTTAAGAGGTTAGAAATCTAAATAGGGAAACATTGTATCAGAGAGACCTAAGCATACTCTTACAGCTTATAAAAGGAAAATTGGATGAATTAACAGAAAAATTTGATAAACAGAAAATTGAATCTCAGGAATCTAGTATAAAGTTGAAAAATGAGTTAACAGTAAAATTTAACTAACAGAAAAATGAGTTTCAACAGCTAGCAGGGAAGTTTAATGGGTTTGAAAGAATTTTGAGGAAAAATTTGATGGCCATTTAAATGAATTCCAATAGTTAACATTAACTGTAAACAAAGTACAAAGTGCAATAGAGGATAATACAAAGGGTTTTGCAGAATTGAAATTAGAACTAAATGGTAAATTAAATGAGGTTAGGGAGGACTGCACAATCAAGGTAAACCCGTGTGAGACTAGGGTTGTAGGAATAGCCAAATTTGTTTCGGTAAATGAAAATCAACTGGTACAATGTCAAAATAATTTAGAAACTATAGAACAAAATTATAAGGGTTTGGAAACAAAAGTAAATAAATTTCAGATAGCACAACGGCGGGTAAAGGAACTCGTGTCTGCACAGGAGGAAAATATTTTAGAAAATTGTCATGAAATAGAAAAGGTATGGGTAACAAGTTCATGAACAAACTAGAGAGGTACAGCAGTTAGAAAACATGAGGGAAGAAGTGAAAAGTATTTGTCAGGACTATAGTGCTGAATGTAGTAAAATTTTATGTTACCCAATTCCTTAGTGAAAATTGATTGCTGAGGTGAAGTGATGCTGTTGAGGAGAGTATAGCGAAATCTGTATAAATTAATGTGTCAGAGATAAATGCAGTCAATGAAGGGAAATTTCAGATATGGAGGTGAAAGAAAAGGTTTGTAATATATCAAAATTACAATTTGAATCAGATATTATGTTCTCCCAGTCAGAGTTTAATGAGCGCGTGCAATACATGTACCAGATTATTGTGTGTGTGTGTGTGGGGGGGGGGGGGGGGGGTACTCTCTGGCGGAAAACTGCAATATTTGGTTTAGAAAGACTTTTGTAAGGCAAACGACAAGATTGAAACAAAGAGACAGGCTAGTAGTGAGGAAAAAAGAAAGGAAAAACTGGGGTAGGAGTAAGACAGTAGGGAAAAGTAGAATTGTAAAGTACATTATGAGAAAGGCTGTATGAAAGAACGAAAAGAAAAGTGTGAGAATGCTGTGGAGAAGGAAAGGGAAGAAAATATGAGCAAGGCAGTGAGTTTGCAATTTAGGTTAAGTAGGTAAAAGCTGGCCACGATAAAGTGAGCACTTTTGAAAAAACCTTACAAAAAGTCACTGCCCCTATCTGCTTGTGTTTTAACAGACGCACTGAGTGACATGCGGCCAGTAAAGTTAGTAATGATGGATGGGACATAGTTCAATATCTTAACGTTGAATAAAAAGTGTTAGGCAAGTATTTCTGAAAACGAGTTATTTCTTTTGCTTTCTGTTTTTTTTTTTAATGCATCAAAATGTAAAAATGAACACATTTGTTAAATATTTACTTTTCTAATAATTTTACAGTTTCACTTGACCGATGCATGGATAAAGTGGTGAGGCCCATAACAATGTTAATTTTACATAAGGCGGAAGAATAGACAACGAGCATACAAGTAGATCTTAAGCAGGGTTTTCAAAAGTGCTCATTTTATCGTGAACACCTATAATTAAGTTTCTAACAGTTCTTGTATGGTTTTTTTTACTACTTTAGGGTATTGTTTTTTAATAATTTTATCCTATTGGTGCATCTCCTTTTTCTCGTCCCTATTTGCACCAAATAAGATGTAGTACTGATTCATTCTAAAACTTGGTACAGCCCAGACCATTAGGGGACAAGTCCCGCACAGAAGTTTTGTGTTGCCGGGGACAGATGATGTGAGCACACGTACACAAAATCACCTGGTTGCAGGGGTTTGGGTTGTTTCTTCGTTCCTGGTAGCCATTTCTGAACATACCGCTTCTGGTTTGCGTGGGCTTCCTTGTGTCGCAGCCTCCGTTCCCTTTCCAGTGTCTCAGAACCTGCAGCTTCTGGGTTCGAGTCCGGTGCATGATAAGTGAGTTCTCCCGGACTTGCTAGGCCTACGCCCTACAGCATTTCAACGGTTATTTTATGGTCGTCTCATTAGCACGATTGCGCAAGCAAAACACAATCTCAGGTATGTGCTGAGCCCAGGTGGTGTGGTCTTCGCCTACCTAAGGTGCAGCTGTGCCTTACCCTCCTGATTCTTACGCTTTGTTGCATTTGCACGAGCGTAATATATGTCAGTTGTGTGGTGCACAACATGCCATTTCATACACAGAATCCTCCAGCATGGTCCAGAAAATTGTGTGGCGTTATCACTAAGGAGGGTTCTTGAGTATCCCCAATGGGAAAAAAAACTCCTCTAGGGTGGCAGCAATGTGGCGTATGTGCGAGTTTGGTAATGTGTACAGTTCGCACCATCGTGTAAACAAATCCGTAACTACCAACACAAACCATTTGCCACTAGCTTAGCGTGGATAAGGACCCATCAGAGTTTGGGCGATTGCTTCAAATGGTGGTTTTGGCAGCCTTGGCTGCTGCTGTGTGGTGCCATCTGATCGGCGTGTTTTGTAGACATTACAGTGTTGACAATGGCACACATATTCCTTTACCTCCTTCATGAGGCCTAGCCACTAGTATGATGTGGTGATTTTTTTGACAGTTTGTTTTACACCCGGGTGTCCTGACAAGCTGTTACTATGTGCAACGTGAATGACAGTGTGACATGCTTCTGGTGATACGTAGAGGCACCACCAGTCTCCTTTGTGGCTTTTGTTCTGCGTTTCAAGTCGGTTTTCTATCATGCACCATCCCTTTAACACTTCCTGTGCACACTGTTCCTTTATCTCTCTGACCTCCACAGACATTTGTTGCTGGTTTAGAACATACATACAAATCGTCAGCACAGGTTTCAGCTCGCAGGGTTTGTTTACTTTCCCGAGCCATGATCTGTTGTAGCAACATGGGTGGAGTTGTGCTGCTGTTCTCCGGAGGCAACACAGTTTCCCACTCCTCTTCGTCTACAACGGTTTCTCGCTCATTCGGGTGGCAGGACAGGGCGTCGGACAGCTGGTGGTCTTCTCCGGGCACGGTGTTCGACAACAAAATTGAAGCTTTGCAGGAGCATTGACCATTTCATTATCTTACTTCTGACTTCACGCATTTTGTGTAGCCATAACAAACACCGGTTGTCGGTCCTTAGAATAAACTTCTTGTATTCTAAGTGAATGGGATATTTTTTGATGTTCCAGATGACTGCCAAGCATTCTCTTTCATTCACATTGTATCGTTTCTCAAGAGTTGCCAAGTTTGGCGCTGGTGTAGTCGATGATGCAACGCACTTGGTTATCCCCGTATTGAAAGAGCACCACACTGATGCCTTCCCGACTTGAATCCGTTTGGAGATAGTATTGATAGTCCAAGGGCGTTACACTGTGAAAAAAGGTATTTTACCTCGTCCAAAGCATTCTGCATAGTTGCGTCCCACTTATATTTCTTAGTGGGTCAGAGGATCTCCATAAGCAGGGCTGTGATTATCGCAAAATCTCGTACGTACTGCCTAAGCCAGTTTATTAGATCAAAGAATTTACGTAAGCTCTTCCGTGTGGTTGGTACAGGCTGTTTCTAAATGATAGCTAGCTGATCTGGCGTAGAACTGTTTACTTCCCCGTCGACAAGGTGGCCGAGATACTGAATACTGGTTTTTCCCATGCTGCATTTTTGATTTGCACAGGTCAGCCATTTATTGCAAGTTGTTCCAAAACGACAGCTAGGTGGTGTTGGTGGTCTTCCCACGTGTCTGACCATACTACAACATCGTCAAGATAGGACATGGTGAACTCGCCTATGATTCAGTCAAGAACTTTCACAATCATATTTTAAAAAGTGGAGGGAGCGTACTTTAGCCCAAAGGGCATGGCATAGAATTGATATCGGCGGTCGCATGGTACTTTCAGTAATCTGATTTATCGGTCTGAAAATGATACAGAATCGCCACCCTTCATCTTTCTTAGGTGTGAGCATGATAATTGAATTATAGCAACTCTCGGACGGTTCAATTATGCCATTGTGTATCATTTAGACAGTCTGACAGTTTATTACGTTGAGATGGTGCACGTCGTTATTAGTAGGGGACATCCAGAGTGGTTTGTCATTGTCATTGGTAAGTTTGATCTCGTGCTCGGCAACTGTGGTATGCTTTAGCAGGTCTGACGGCGCAAAAACATCTTTCCTTTAGTTCAGAATGTTTTCAAAGGCAAACTGGTACTCTGCTGGAACACCGTGGTCGAACTCATCGAGTGTCACAAGTTGCATGTTTACATCCATGTGTCTGCCTAAATTATACACTGTATGCCTGACTTGTTTACCAAAATGAATGCAATCTCTAGGAATTTCTACAATTACATCTTGCTCTATTAGCCAAGGCACTCCAAAGATTACCACTTCACGGATTTCCCTTGAAACAAAGGCGGTTACACACATTTCAACACTTCTGATTTTTATGTTAAGCTGGGTAGTACCAATGCCATTACTTGTACCATTCAATGTGGCAAGCTCTACAGTTAAGTTAGTATGCTGTATGTCGGGAAACTTGACAAGCTTTTCGCAGACAAAATTATGTGAAGCTGCAGTGTCGATCAAAGCAATGGTTGAAACACTTAAAACACATACAGGTACCCTTAATAATTGGTCAATGGTAGAAATCACTTGTCCCAGGTAAGTGTTAGTCATGTTTATTTCAGTTGGGGAGTAGGGGACCTCCTGTGGTGGTACTACTCCGATGGCGCGTTTCCCGTAGTCGCTGAGGTTCTGTTTGAACACTACCTATGCCAATGATACTGCTCATCCATGCATTTTTGCCACCATGGTGGCTGGCGCGTGGCATTGTTGTTGACAGCGTGTGGCGACTGAGCGGGCGCGGCACTTGTGACACTGTTCCCCATAGCAGTCGCGGTGTTTGCCTGCGCTCTCCCAGTCATGTGTGCAGGCGAACTGCCTGGGCAGGTCAAACCCTGGCACGGCGTGTTCACTTGGTTTGTGGAACTATCACTTGTCCTCCCAGTACTTTTCGAGTCCCGAGTCCAAAAAGTAACTGTGTCTTGGCCAGGAGTCACGTGCGATATTCACAGTAGCCCTTTTAAACCGCTGGTAAACACTGTATACCATGAGGCGCAGAGCACTGGCAGCAGTGTTTCGACGATCAATTCCAACACATCCTCTGGTGGCGGATGTTGGAAATGTCTATTGCCGAGGCTGATTTTCTTGCTCACAAATGTTTCCAGATTCTCACCTCGTTTCTGCTCCTCGGTGAACAGCGACAAGAATTGTTGTTTGAGCATGTTGTACATGCTGGAGTAGAGGGCCGTGAATTTCATGGCAAACTGCATCCAAGACATATTGTATTCAGTTACTGAGTGCCACCAGTCATTTGAGTCATCTATCAGCTAAACTCAGATCGCGTTAGGCCATTCTTCCACACTGACCCCGTACCTCTCTAGCCTGCTGGTGCATTCTGCTATGAAGGCCTTGGAATCCTCCCCCCCCCCCCTTCCGGAAAATGCCAGGAGCATCTGGAAGCATACCGGTGTTCCGGTTGTATGTTACTCGACATCTGGCTGGTGCGTGCTCTCAGTTGCGTGATTGTCGGAGCATTGGGGTGAGTGGTACACGTGGTTGACAATAGTGCCAAGCCCTCCTTTGTGACGGCGCATGTCGTTGTTGATGTTGTTTAGATTCACATGTGTGGTGGTGTTGCGGACACTGAGCGGCACGCAATTCTTGCAGCAAAAAATTCCTTCATGGAAGCTGTTCCAGTCACTGTCCGACACACACTTAAGGTGATATTTATTATTTCACAGATTACACATGACAATAACACGACACTTTCCTCTGCACACACTGGCTTGGCACTCACCCACTTGGCATTCCACAGTTGGTAGGAATGCATTGGGCACAATCAGTTGTGCCGGTCCAAGTTGGTCGACATCGTCGGCTGTGTTCTCTGGAGCAGAGGAACAGTCTTGATACTGGAAGACATGACGGCAGACCGTAGGCCATTCTTCCGCATACAGGCAGGTGAAGTGCATCCCCACTTGGCAAATTTCACAGCAAATGGTGTCATTGCCAGGATTGTCACAGCTAGGGCATGAACAGCATACTACCCTAATTGTGGACACAATAGCGGGCATGAAATAAACACTTCTTCCTTCGGGTCTGCAGCAGAAGATGTTTACCTGCAGGTCGTATTTCGTATATGGATCCAGCGAAATGGCTTTCCCACATGATGCACCCATCTCTCCAATGTCCCACATGTTGGTTAGAGAATCCATGGTTACACTCGTGGATAGACGCAAATCCACAGACACAAAGGGTTTTTTGGGGTTCTCCGGGTAGACCTGACCTGTTGGGGTGCGGTGCGTAGTGCGTGGCCTATCCATACCATGCACGCATGCATGCCATGTTTCATGTATGCTGTGATGTCGAAGGAATGTCCCGGAAACACGGTGATGTCACGGGTATCTCCGCCCTACGAGACACAAGGGGGTTCGATACGCGCACAAAATGGCGGCCAGCTCACTGCTCCACGTGCTTCTGGGAACAATGGTGGACTTCCAGTACACAAAATTTTCCACCATGTGCTCCATTTTTCACGACACGTGTCTTCTAGCCACTAAGTTGCACCGCCATACGACGTGTTCAGCTGCTTGCGAGAGAAGGGATATGCCAGATTCTTATACAGACCTTCTAGCATGGCGATGGATGCAGATAAAGTTGTTGTTGTTCCCACTGCACCAGCTTCTCTACATCTCGGAAAAGCACGAGATTCTCGATTACTCAGGATCGTCAAAGGTCAACAGCCTGTGATGACACACCCCTGCAGCGCATGTCTCATTATGAATTGATAAAGCCATGGCTACACACATTAAGCACACTTATGCACAGTGGTTTACCACGTGGAATCAATTACTGGAGAGGGCTAGACTCCATGGTGAAAATTAAATAAATAAATCATGGGAGACACGGGTTTCAAAGAAGCAAGTTGTATTACCAAAAAAGTATATAGGAAACACACACAAGGCCTGCCAAGGGCCTAAGCAGACAAAGGTGCAGAACGGCATGGTGAAAATTACAGTATTAAACTCTCCGGGGTTGCGAGTCTACGGAGAGGAGGGTTAGCACATGGGAGGAGCAAAAACTAAAAGGTTCCAGTAACTTAAATTTAAACTATTGAACACTAACATGATTTACTACTGATAAGCTCCCGTGGCGTGGTATGCGTATATCCTTGATGACCCACTGTTGCAGACTAAAGATAGTAGCACGGAGAAGCAGTTAGCAACAGTCATCTTCCTGCCAGTATCGTGGGGGAAATTAATAAAAATACATACACAGAACAGTATACATAAAAAAACAAACAAAGGGCATAAAAATACTCAGACAAATTAATTAAGTATTTCTAAATAATTAGATCTCTTCTGGAAAGTCTTAGTTCATTGTTGCTATGAAGAAAGTATAAATTACTGCCAATGCCGGGACAGGCATGTGGAACATATAACACACTATTAAAATTCATACAAATACATAATACTCAAAGTTTAGCCCTTTTAATACAGTGATATTAAATTATTCTAAATTTAATAGGCAAACTGTTTACATTTAAAGTGGTGAGTTTGGCAAGATGGTTGCCAGAACGGCAAGAGTCTTTGACTGCATATTTATTCAAAAGTGTAAATACGTATTAATATATTTAGAAACAAATTTATATATGACAAATCACTGCAAAAATTAATTAAAGAACTATAAGCATTCCAGTTTACTCTTACGTGATCACACTTTAGCCAAGTGGGCGGACATTCAATATTATAAAGCACTTTATTACGGGGACGTAAATAGGACATAATATTTCCTCGTGCACACGTTAGGTTCTGCTTTTGGGGGATCACAACACTTCACTGAGATAAACACATACTACAGCGGAACCTCAT
The DNA here is from genome assembly GCA_029891345.1 of Dryococelus australis. Taxonomy (NCBI): domain Eukaryota; kingdom Metazoa; phylum Arthropoda; class Insecta; order Phasmatodea; family Phasmatidae; genus Dryococelus; species Dryococelus australis. The sequence continues at coordinate 96,521,477 of CM056995.1, read as the reverse complement.
TAATACAAACTTGACAGGACCAAAATCTGGCCACACTGTAATAACGAGGTCTGCAATAATGAGGTTTTTGTTTGGTTGAAACTGCAGTTTTTTTTTATGTTGGTAAAAGCCCAACAACCTAAAAATTCGGAATTTATATACAAAATTTAGTCACTTTCATTTTAACTTTACTCAGGAATACATTTACTTAAAGAATGATTAAATATATCAAGTCTTCAATAAAATCAATCCTTCCATTAAATAATGAATCAAAAAATATTCCCAAAAAGATTTTTACTTTTACACATTTTGTGCTGGTATTACATACTAAGGTTTTTGTTTTAAGAAATGTTCTATTTCGGTTTGAACTGTTTTGGCACTATAGAAGCACTTCACAATGGAATTCAATTGACCAAATCCTGAAAAACAACACAGAAATGTAAGAATAATAACTTTATATACGCTTAAAATTCAAGTCTGCATAACACATAAATGTTTTCTATGCACATAAACAAACAGGACGTTTCCACAGGTTAACTACATCAGATGTTTTCATCAATGTATGCACAAAGAGTACCGTCACAAGAGAGCCAAACACTATCAATATCAGTGCTCACAAGTTGGTCACACTGTAACTGAGCACATACAGTTGTAAACACAGTCTTGCACACAGCAGAAGTTTCTAACGTTAACACAGTGCAGTGCTTCCATCGTATCTATGATGAACACTAAATTTTTTTTAACACTGTCAAGCTATTGTATTGAAATATCTGAGAGATCAAGAAAAACTGTTGTTACTGCAGCAAAAGTTTATTTTCTGGGCGGAAAAAAAAAAAGTAACCTAACCGAAGTTTATGTACCGAAATGCATATTTTTTTGCTGTAAAAAAATTTGTCATTACTTACATTATTTTCCGTAAGACTGAAGAATTGGCATTACCAGAAATTTACTGTTAAATGTGGAAGTTAATTGTATTGAACTGTTACGATAACCGAAGTTGGTTAATATGTTGCTTTAATGTATTTGTATTAAACATAAGAATTCGAGGCTAATAATTACGTGGGGCATAAAAAATACTTTGATATATGTATTATCCATATTTTGTTTTAAACAGTTTTTACACCATGGAATTGCATACCACAGGTTCAAGGGACCACAAAATCCCTTTGCTATAATGAGTTCTTTGCTATAACAAAACTTTTACTAACTAGGATTCACTGTTCTCTGTTTACTTGTGGGTGGCGTGGCATGTCTTTTGGAACACTGAACAGTCCCCTCACCCGTTCGTTCCTGAACGACACACACTGAAGTGCACTAGTGCATGTGGTGCGGTTGATGCAGCGGTGAGCAATATCGGTCTGCCCCTAGCAAAGTAGAGAGTGAGGGCGATGACAGTATGAAATATAGCTTATTTTTTTGTGTTTTATACACATCAGTGCCAGTATATCAATGTAAAAAGCAGCAGAGGTGGGGTGACTAACTAGGATTACGGAATATGTTTCTTTGTGAATGATCACTTAATATGATGAACCAAGTTATTAATGAATAGATGAGGTTAGGTGGAATGCGAAGTGGATTTCAAGAAAATAGTAAAGTATAAGGAATTTTTTTTTGGTCAATGAGGGGGGGGGGGGGGGGATGTATGTTTTTTTAAAACTTAAGAAAATTAGTTATGAATTAATTATATGTTATAAGTAATATGGTGCAATAAAAAGCATTTTTTAAAAATAAACGGTGGTGTGGTACAGAACACTGAAAATAAGTGTCAAATTATGTAGTATGTTTGTGTTTGTACTTTTCTGTGTGATAAACACTTAATTAGTTGTAGTATAAGTCTCAGCATTATTACATGTAATGTATAAGTAACATTTGCTAACATACCAAATACAGTATAACTTCTTCTTAACACCATATGATAGATTTGTATAAATATAATTAGAGTATATTTGTTTTATTAGGTCAGACTAATATTTATCAGTTCTTCAGCTAATTCCAGGAGGATATTCTGCAGAATGTTTCATGAGCATGAAACGTGACGTTCATCTAACTTTTCCTTGCATAAGCTAACAATGATAATATTTTTATTTAAATCACTTTCATGACAGAAATAAAAATATATCAAAGAACAGAATACATTTGATATCTATTGCAAAACAGTAGCTGTACAAACCATTACTAAAACCGGCTCATTCAGGCCAATCTCCCTTCTTTAGTCTTGCTGCAAACCCTCGAACACATTGTTATCACAGAGAGCAACATGCTAAAGACATGTCATTAGAAAGCCTGACGGATTACCTGGCCTGCTAAACTGTGGAGTAATGCGGTCTCTCCCATGTCGAAGGGACGGATTCCAGTTCAGGAGGGCAGATATTTCCAGCTCAGGTATTACTCTTGCTTCTTCCGGGCTTTGTCAAAGTGTATCTCGGCGGCTTGACGAATAGCTTCTGGCTGCGACATACTGGTAGGGGTGTGTTCCCACTGCAATTCTCCCGGTCAGTGCAGAGTACAGCCAAACAGAAGTTGGCTAGGGCTTGTAGCGGTGGCTTCATTAATTCTTCTGTGCAGGGCAGCAGCTAATTCTTTAAGATTTCCACGTACAATACAAAAATATGATTTTATAAAAGATAATATAGATGCAGTTTGGGTTGAAATCACTAATGTTAATTTTAAAAAAATTATTTTAGGTAACCTGTATTTTCCCCCTTATTTAACAGTTGGGGAAGTAAAGAATAATTTTTAATTTTTGGAGTCAAAACTAGTAAACTAACCTGATCATATATTAATTGTAGGTGATTTTAATTTTCCGGGCATAGACTGGAATTTCAATCATACCCAAAATATTATCAATTTTTATATAAAACAAAACGTCAATTACTCTTACAGTTAATTAGTTTGCTTAATCTTTGTAGCATTACAGCGCGCTCTCTCTCTCTCTCTCTCTCTCTCTCTCTCTATATATATATATATATATATATATATATATATATATATATATATATATATATATATATATATATATATATATATATATATATATATATATATATATATATATATATATATATATATATATATATATTATATATATATATATATATAAAATTGGTTTATTTGGTAAGTATTTCAATTATCAATATTTCAGTCAAGGATAGTAATTCACGTAATATTTGAAAGGTCGTGGCAATGACAACTTGTTTGTATTTCATATATTTTAGTTTTTCCAAATTTATTATTTTTCTTTCCTCATTTCATCAGTAGTAACAGATGTCAACAACAGACATCATAGTACGATAGCACATCTTTTTCTTTTCACTGGGTTAGTAAACTAAAAACATTGCCACCGCAAGGCACGGCATGGTGAAACGAGGGAAATAACAGAGGTCACCTTTAGCTGACGTGACCGACTGCTCAAAAACAATAAGTTTTCAATGAGGAAACTTTCTACGAATATATAAGGAAGCACGACCTTTCTTGGGTATCACAACAGTTCGTCGCAGCATGATCGTTTGTCAGCTGTCAGTTGGACAGCCTACAACGCGTGATCACGTGACTCGCACCAACCAGCGCCCGCGATTTTAACCTTCTTTTGTATTTCGGACATTTCAGTTTAAATACCTATTAAATTTATTTTCTGTCGGTGCGAGGAGTCAAAAGGGTGCCAGGAGAGAAAAGTAACGATTCTCTCTTGTCTTTGTTAACTCTTGAAGTGAGAAGTTTTGTTTTATAAAGGCTGCCATTCTGTCTTGGTCTTTTTTTGTTTGTCAGCTGTGAGTGTCAACTGTTTATTTTGCAGAGATGACAATAAATCTCCAGACATTAATTTCTTTTATTTTACTGGCAATCCTGGTATTAACAAACTTTCATTATTATGTCTAGTTCGTTGGTGTTTACTGAGAACTACATCGAGAGGACAGGATAGTAACCTGTTACATCTTGGCCAATTAAACTTTACAAAACCTTTCACTGAATCATTGGACTTGGTATTTTCAAATGTTTATTTAAATGTGGAACATGCAACTGATACTTTGATTGATGAAGAAAATTACCATCCCGCATTGTATTGTCATTGCAATATGGATGTTGATTATAGCATAGATGGAAATAATTTTTTGTTAGTTAAGATTATAAGAAGGGAGATTTTTAGCATTGTATACTGCCTTTAACACACGAACAATGTTAATCAAATGGTTGATTTTTTTAACTCTCAAGTCGCAAGTAATAATAAATCAGTATATACCAACAAAGAAAATTCTCAAACGTAAATATCCCATTTGGTTTACTAAAAATTTGATTAAACTGCTAAAAAAGAAAGAAAGAGCATTCTTTTATAAATTATTGGGGGGGGGGGGGGGGGGACAAATAGAAGAAAAATATTTTTGATTCTAAAATAGAGAAAAAATTAATTTATAATCCACTGATACTTTAGTTCATGAACCTGAATTAATTGCAAACTTGTTCGCTAAACATTTATCTGCAGCTATCAGCTTTCACAATTACACAAAGAATGGTACCGTGGGATATAAAAAAGGGCAAGCGCAGCTACTGGTATTGATAATATCCCAAATTTTGTAATTAAAGATTGTGAAAATATTTTAAGTCCTGTATTAACACATATTTTTAACTACAACGGAAACCTACAAGAAGGTAATAATTATAGGCCAGCATCTTTGTTACGTAGTTACACAGTGTGTTTGGACTTGGTTACTTTACAATTTGGTATAGACATGATAATTAACTGTTGTAAACTACTAGTTAGGAAGTCCACCATCTCATTACCATCTGAGTATAACGCCAAATAGCTGCCTCCCTTTTGATAATTTCTGTAATAGACTTACTTATTCGAGTTGCGTTTTTCTAAATCAACAAAAATCTGAGTACCTAAGGCCGGATTATACTTATTTTCCGTGATCAATGGCTCAATGGAACTATCAACTTTAATATGAAAATTGGATAAAACTAAATCTAGTAGTTCAGAAAACACTTTGATAAAATTAAACTGTTCCAGGTTAAGAAGATTAATTGATTGAAACAAAAATTTACCTTTTAATTTATTATAATAATGAGATATATTTTGTGTGTGGAAAGTTTGCCAGTCTATACCTGTTATATTAAAATCATCTACTATTAATATTTGGTGCGAACTGTTGTTCCTGTTTTTCTTACTGGAAGATGTAGAATTTAATTCTGCCTTTTTATGAACCACTTCACTGTAGGACTTTTTGGTCAAATTGTTATGATTTTGCACTCCGTTTTAAACCCCAGTTATCTCATTAGATTCCCCACAAGTAGAACACTGTTTTTTGTCATTCGCCACTTGCAAACTTTCAAACATAGTTCTCAAAAGAGTATTATCTTCCTTAAGGTCTTCAACCTCTTTTGAGAGATCGTCAATTTTATTACACAGGATCTCGAACATAGCTTTTACACTGGTGTTCATGGTATCTGCTATTTTAGGCGACACATCTTGTTCAGACAATGTCGTAGACTCGTCGCCTAATGTGACAAAAATTACAGAATTTTTAGAATTCACTGTTGAGGATTTACTATGAGTCCTTGTTTTTTTTGGTGAAAAACCAAACATGTATATAGTATCATAACCTTTCAAACACGCAGCACATAAATACTCTTCGTCATTGCCAGTACTTGTACAAAGACAGTAAAACCTTGAACCACACAGACCCGCACATCTTACAAACTTTTGCTAGCCGAAAAAAGGTTTATTACGATAGAACATGAGTCTGCACTCGGGGGGCATGTAAAAGCCCTTGAAGTCTAAACGAACCGGTGTTTCGGACAGTTTAGCACTTTAAACTTCACTAAAACCTGAATCTTACTGGAGCAGGTTCCCGACACATCCTTCCCTGATGAGCGCCGGAACCATAAAAATAATATTATATATATATATTTATAATATGTATTATATATATTATTATATATACACATATAAATATTTTTTCTAACGGCGTGCTCTAATCACTTATTTTTCTGTTTATGTAAAGCAATTGCTGTTTTTCCTTGCTTGTATGGTAGACATAATGAAAAAATCTGGTAAATTTTCTATGCCATGAAAAAAACGTGATCAGATGGGACAATACACACACATGCATACACTCATATTGTATGATCTCCGATTACATAATTTACATATACACATTATCAAATTACGTCTATCGCATTTAAGTGTTCAAAAAGTCTGCAAAACTTTTTGCACAGCTGGCAATAGTTTACTAAAATTCTCATCTGTTAATTTACCATATACCATATTGTAAGTTAATTACCAAATTTAATTCAATTGTTCTATTTCATTTAAAATTAACCTCTATTTTTTATTAATGAAACCTACTAAAGCCAAGGAGCTGTAATAATACAAACCACGAGATCTATTACAATTTGTAATTGTTATGATAGCACACCAAGTTACAAAGAAACAAACACAGAATTCCTGTGACTGTTCCTCAACTGTCGGAGTTCAATCATGGATTAAAACTTGTAATACGTTCATTTTAACAGGTAATTCAGTATGTTTATTGGTATGTTAATTATTGTGTATACATATGCATTTGGAGATATTTTCACACAGTTGTTTCATATATGTTTTGGACACTAACACACACGTATTTTTATATTATTATTATTATTTTGAGCAATATTATTTATTTTCCGACCCTCCTCGGTTTATAACTACTTTATTAAAAACACATAATATTTTCTTATTTGTAAACCACCAACCCAAACTTTACTAATATTTTTATTTTTATGTTTGTTATTCTATGACATGCTGGTACAGAATATGTTAATTTCCACTTATTTATTTCTTTCTTATTGTATAATTATTTTCTTTTATTTTAAAACATAATTATTTATTTTATTTGTTTTCGTGAGGAAAGATTAATGTTTAATTGTTTTTAACAGTTTAATTTACCAGAAGTAGTTCCCAGTGAATAGGATCTGGTTTTAGTGTAGTTGCTGGAAGTAGGGGCTTCTGGGAAAGGCCTTTGAAAGGCCCGGGGCTACGTTGCAATTTACTGATTTTATATTTGAGGAATCTGCGATTTCATTCTAAAATTAGAATAGATTTTCATCCCCAGATGAGAGTATAATATGTTTTCGAGAGCCAACCAAATAAAGAAGAGGACTGAGACTCTCATTTAAATAGTTAATTTTTGAGTGGTATCTGGCCAACGAAGACGCCGTTAGAGTCTACGACTCTGCCATGTTTGTAAGGTTTTGAGATAGAACCTACGCCCAGGTGATGCTTCACATTTTTAGAGGCCATCAGCGAATTTAAAGTTTATTTGAGAGTAACATTTAGAGACTTAGTATTTTTCAGATTAATTAGGGCCTATTTTTCAAACTCTCGTGTAATTGTTCACATGTTTAATGCTAGTAGGACCCAGAGGTCCACGCTCTACCAATGAGTTAAGCACGGAGATATTTGATCAATATAAAGAACTTACTTTTAATTATTTTTGAATATTGATCATTTTCACCTGACTAAAGATTAGTGTGTTTTGAGAAGAGATTTAATTATTTCAATTGCAAGAACTGACACATAATGTTTGCATAAGTTTAACATAATGTTCAGCGAGATTACGTCAGGAACTACAGGATAAAACAAAAGAAGTACGTCTGGGAGTTATTCAATAAATGTCAATTTATTTTCCAATTCACTTCTACTGGCAACAATTTAATTACTTTATTTTATTTGTTTTTTATTATCTTCATTAAATATAATTATGTGAGGATGGTGGTATATTTTCATTTATTTTAAGCAGAGAGAGAGAGAGAGAGATAGAGAGAGAGAGGGAGAGGGGGAGAGTGGTAGAGGGGGAGGGAGAGAGAGTGTGTGTGCGTATGTATGTGTGTATATATATATAGAGACACACACGCACACAAAAAAAATCAGGTGGATTGAAATTAAAACACAGTTTTTACCCAAAACCAAGCCCGACAGCTGTTTGTTTTGTTGGTTTTTCTCATACTGAAAATAAATAAATATAATGAAATAAAAACATGAAAAATGGAAATCAATAAATAAATAAAAATAAAGGTAACTGTACCCTATTGCGTATTACAATGGGAAAAACATACAAACATTCAGTGTGTACTATAAAGTATCCATCCCAATTGTTTACTTGGCAGTCTAGAGCTGTTTTGCGTATCCAGCCAAGTTCCGTTTAGCGTATCCAAATTTGGCAACTATTGTTCCGTATCACATATTCAAGCAATTTTTTCGCAAATTTTCTCTCGCGAATCACAAGATGGTGTGCACGGGATGTAAAATCACAATTTTGAACGCCAGGCAAGTTATTCATTCCTCGCCAGATATAAACACGTTTCTCATTGAACATGACATTCTTATATCGACTATGCGGTGCGAAAAATGTGGTGAAGGTGAAGCGAAATTGGTGGAAAACAGGGGCTTGTTTTACTGGTGCTGACGGCGAATGGAGGATGGAACTAAATGCAACTCTAAAGTGTCTGCGAGACAGGGCAGTTTTGTGGGAGATTCAAACTTTTCTCCGGGCAAGATAGTCGAGCTGTGTTTACTCTGGTGCCTGATCAAATACACTTGACAGCAGACTATAGTGAACAAACTTTTGTGCTCGGGAAAGATGGTCGTCACCTGATCGAGTTTCTGCACCCAAGTGTGCATAGACTGAGTGTTGATGTACAGGAAACGCATCGACGGGCCGGGCAAAGTGGTCAAGATCGACGAGTCGAAGCTGGGCAAACACAAGAACTGCAAAGGATGTAAAGTTCAAGGCCAGTGTGTTATCAGGGGAGTGCAGCGGGACAATCCGATAAAATTCTTCCTGGTGCCGGTGGAAAAGAGGAATGTGGCAACCCTGACAAAAATTATTCGCAAGTGGATTGCACCGGGCACAACGATAATTTCAGACCGCTGGTGCGGTTACAGCACCGTGGACATTCACGGCTACCGTCACATGCAGGTGAATCACAGGAGGGAATTTGTGTCCAGCGAAAAGAGCGGAATGGTAAACACTCAAAACATGCTAAAGATGAAGAGGGGCGAGACGTTGAGGGAGCACGCTCAAAACATCGAGCGAAGTTGGTGTTCTGTGCGACACAGCATTCTCTGCTTTGGCTGACGGAAAAAATCTTGGGTTGGTTATCTGGTCTAGTACGTCTAGAAAAAGAATCATCGGTACAGAGAACGACTGCACACTTTGCTGATTCACGCCGGTGACATGCACCATCGTAATCGGCGCACAGGAGATGGCTGTGAAGGCTATCCCAATTTCAACAGGTATCTGTTTGTTACGGTTGTTTTTAAATTGCAGGCATGAGCAAGACTGAGTTACTGTTGCAGTTGAAGTTTTAAAAATGTTAATTGAGTTGCTGTTGCCATTGCAGTATAAAATCAAAGTGTGATTGACTTGCTGTTTTTTTCAGTTTAAAGTGTAATAGACTTGCTGTTCGTATCAGTTTAAATGAATGTTTAATTGAGTTACTGTTTGATTCAAGTTTAAATTAATGTTTTATTGAGTTGCTGTCTGATACAAGTTTAAATTAATGTTTGAGTTGCTGTTTGATTCATGTTTAAAATATTGTTTTATTGAGTAGTTGTTCGATTAAATTTTAAATTAATGTTTAATTGAGTTCTGTTTGAGTTAATTTAAAATTAATGTTTTATTGAGTTGCTGTTTGATTCAAGTTAAAATTATTGTTATAGTGTGTTGCTGTTAGATTCAAATTTAAATTAATGTTTAATTGAGTTGCTGTTTGATTTAATTTACAGGTACGAATGAGGCAGTGAAGCTGTTTGTTTAGGTTAAAAAACAATGTTTGAATGACTGGCTGTTTGTTTCGGTTAAAAAGAAGTTTGAATGACTTGCTGTTTGTTTCAGTAAAAAAAATAATGTTTGATTGACGTATTGTTAGTGCAAACATTCAATCGCGATCTGGAAAGTATCCTAAAATAGTCAAGTGGGTCACGATGGGTCCGCCCGGCGATGACGGATGTACTTGCATCTGTTGCACCCCCAAAACTTGGATCTGCCAGTTTCAGTTATTGAGGTAAATTTTTTTTTTTTTTTAATTACAATCATTCGCGATCCTGAAAAGGCATAGCGTGGTCCTGTCTGTAATGACCGGTTTGGCTGGCAGCAGATGCAATTGCATACACTGTTGTTTTCGTGGACTTGGGACTTGCCAGTTTCGAGCGTTGAGGTAAAAAAAAGTGATTGAGTATATATAAAACATTAAAATCTATATGGTTAAATTCACGATTTTGGTGTACCTTTTAGTGATTGCATATATACAGAACATTAAAATAATGGTTAAATTTATTAAAAATTGAATTTTTAAATGTACATTGTTTTACCGTACCCTTTTAGTTATTGGGTACATGTGAATATTTATATAATAAATGGTAAAAATTATTTTTAAAAATGTTAATAATTACTAAATATTCTCTTTAAAATAAATTAAAAGATTACGCATCACGAATCACGTGTATTAAAACAGGGACAAGAATAGGGTGAAAAAAAGTTAATTTTTTGGATAAGTGATAGGAAACTTTTAGCATTAGTTACTCTTGGCACCTGGATATGCCACGGGAAGCAAATGGGGTCTTTTACCCTATATTCAGTTTTCAGTTTGGATAAGCTATAGGCCTATAGGAAATAATTGGGTGTAGGTAGAAATTTACCCCCAACTCGGCTGGATACGCAATTCGAAACGAGTGGGGTGTGACACCAATTTCCCTCCTTCCCGCTTGGATACGTAATGTTGTCCTTTTTGGTCCTGCACGTTTTGTCACCTGGATACGCAAAGGGAAAGTTTTGGTAAACACCAGCTTTTTCAGGGTGCGCTGGACAAACAGGGGGAAACTTTGTATTTTATTTGGGCTTTTTCCAGGTTGTGGTTGGATATGTAATTGGCGGTTTTTTACCTCAAATTTTTTTACCATTGGATACGTAATACAATGGATATTTTTCAGCGATTTACATACAAAATACGGAACAATCACTAAAATAAATTAACTAAAATAAATCAATAAAATAATTAATGAAAATAGATCAAATAAATAAATACAAATGAATAAATAAATAAACCATTGCTTCGCTCATTGGAATTACTCTGGTTACCACATCAAATTACGTACAGCAACCTGGTATTAACAAAAAACATAGTGGTATAACTCACACTGCTGAGCTCATTTCTGACATTGCATGATTATTTATTTTATTTATTTATTTTGACTTTAACTTCAATTATCAAACATAACAAAACAGCAATGTAACAATAAGCAAATACAACAAAGATATTACGTGCTAGAAAGCAAAACTTCATAATTATAAAAAAATAATTTTTTACTTCCCATATTCTTTAAGTATTGGTTTAAGACTTACCACACACACAGCGATTTTGAAAAAATCGGCCCAGTAGTTGATGTCAAAAAATACAGAAAAAATATACGTTCTTTCACTCAATTTTTGATGAATATGATATATATTTGCATGAAATCATTGAAATTTAATACAATATGTATGACTAAACCTCCATCATAATTTTTTTGAAGGCCATTGTGTTACTGAACAACACTTTATTCTCTTAGATACGTATATGTATGTTTATTTAAACACATGAGTTACTGTTGGAATCACATATTATTAAGGATGGATATATAATAATTATGTGAGTGCCATAAGTGATATCATTCGGGATAATAAAGATGTATAGTTTATAGTCATAATGAACTGTGACATAAACTGATCAGTACAGAACACAATAAACTGTTCTGGCAGAAAACACATCATCACAACAAAAAATTCTACACATAGAAAGACAAAAGAAATGAAATTTTTATCTCTTAAAATAGCCATACCCTATGGATTTATATAGGCATATGCCGAGAAAAATGTTTAGCTGCAACAAATGTACTTGAAAACAATTTTACACTGAACAATATTTTGTTCTCTCAAACAATCTGGTGTTTCTCCAAACATGTGCATTTATTTCCTTTAACCAAGCGAAACATTTAAACCTAACTTGTTGTGTAGAATAATTATATAACTGCCCCAGTATCATTTAAACGCATTTATGGATACATACACACTATTTTACAAGTACGTTCAGCTAATTAATTTCATTACCGTAAAAATTAAAAGTATCATAGTAGTCAAATATTTTGTTTAATAAGCATATGGTTAGCTAACAATCATGTGTGTCCATTGTTATAGAAGTTTTCGTGACAGCAAAATCAGCTTGGTGCAGTACTGACATGTACTTGGTTGGCTGTAGCGCAACCAAGTCATTTGATGACCTTCAAATTTACAACTCAAGAGATAATTTGTAATTTCTCTGACTATTAGAAATGTTGCAGTGTTTGTTAGTGTATTTATTTACACTTAACAGTGTTGAAAACAATCCCAATGAAACTATTTCAACCAAAAAATCTGCATAACTTGACATTTTAGAAAATCTACACACATGCCATGCACTGAACATTCTATACAATTAAAAATAAGTGAATTGCCAAAACTTTTACAATGAACGTGGTTGCCAAGAGCCAGAATTCAACAGCAATGAATATGGGTTCAGAACCTATTAAAGACAGAGGCAGTAGTTTATGGACAGCTATAAAAATTTTCATTTGCACCATCCAAATTTTGAGTATGAGACAGCAAAAAACGAAGCAAAAATTATATGTTTCAGGAAAAAAAATAGCTGGTTGCATAGATCGAAAAAATTAATTTTGCTGTACAAACTATTTTCTTATATCCAACATAACCGTTTTCTCAGTGTAAAAATAAAACATGATATTAAAATTACCTCAACTAGTTATGGTTCACAATCATTCAGCAGGTGTACAGTGATGGTAAAAATATGCACATATAGTTCTAAATTTTCATAAATTATTTTGGTGACACCGTAGACTTCTAACATTTATTGCTCCGAACGGTTTATACCTTGGGTGCAAAATAATACGTGACTATGTCGAAGTGAATACTGTACAAAGAGTTCAGCAATAAAATTGATTGAATGTAACACTACCGTAGGTAGCACACCCAAACAATTTTTATTCTATGATTAAATATACGCTAAAATTAATGCATAGCAGGGCGTTTTCTCCAGAAAATTGTACACTAAAGAAGATTACTGTTTTAAATTTTTTCCCTTAAATTTCCAAATTAATGTTTTTCAAAAGAAGCAAAGTACTTGAATACTTGAACATGTGTATGAATCTGGTGCATATTTCTCTTCTAACCACATCGACCTCCCGTCTTTTTTTCAATATTTCCAACACCTATTCCAAATGAATTTGTTGTACATTAATGCCATTACTAGGGAGCTGTGCATCCCATTCCACCATTCTGGTATAGTTTCTATAATATTTGTTGCAATTTATTTATTGTGAGTTTATTACAGCAGGTAGGTAAATAGAGCTTTATGTCGCGTTGACAGCAGGGTCATCAGAAACTGAGCAAGTTGCATAGAGAAGTGGGGACAGGGAACTGTTTATATCTTGAGCGCAAAATAAATGCCATATAAATAGAGACCTGAAGAATTCGCGGGTTCATTTCAGGACGAGCTAGAATTCAAAATACGTGCATTTATATAACTTTAGCCATTGGTCCACATGGTTTATGACACCTCCTGGAGAATGCTTGCCCAATGGTCGCTGTCAGGGTGACCACTCTATTGAAAATATAAAATTCCAGGGTTTTTTTCAGGTTATACTAAGCATTTTCCAGATTTTACAAACACTTAAAAAACTGGCTTTTACAATGATTTTATATATATATATATATATATATATAATGTACAAGTACGCATTAAAAAGACAGTATAAATGCAATATATCCTCCCTAGACAAAAAATAATTATTTACACATTCAGTAAGTTACTACTTGTAAAACTTTCTTGAAAAACTGCATTAAATGTAATTTATAAGCCCAATTTAAAAAATTGAATTACATCTACATTATTTATAAAAATTTATCCTTGAAAACTAATAAATGCAATACATGCCCTGGACAAAAAAAATTCAAATTTATATGCACAATATATATAAAGCTGTCCTCCAGCAAGGCGGCGCGGCACGCCGTGTGTTGCTTATTTGCAGGCCAACTGTGCACAGCTTGCTATATGGTGCGTGCCTGTCAGCAGTGATTACAAGCAGGGACAGCCATAAGTTGGGCTATTTTCATACATCGCTGACTACTGACTGCAGTTCCTACTTCCTTTTATCCCCACATGTGAGTGGAATGATTGTCGGGTGCGTGCATATGTGTGTGTAATGTCCGCATGCACGTTCAAATTTGCATAGGCCATGTAACAGTACTATGTTAATGACAATTTTTAGGATTTTGATTTTGGATTTCAACTTTCCGCACTGGGTTTGGAACCAAAAATATCAATTATTGGCTATATTTGTACACGATTTTATTGAATTACGGTTTTTTGTTGGCCCTAGTTTTTATTTTCGGTTTTATGCTTTGATTTGACAACTCATTTACATTTAAGAGGTTAGACTTTAGACGACTCCTGATAAGACAAAGTGAGCTGTGGCTAGTGTAAAACCGTAACAATTCTGGAGAAATATGAAATAATAAAAGGAAAGTACTGGTTGGGCAGCACGGCAGCAAATATCTGGACCATTGCCCTTGACTCCTATATTAATGGGTGTCTCCTTGGTACGTAAACGATAGTCAATAACTCTTCAAATGAATTTGCACATACCAATTACGCCGCATTTGTAAAAATGTTTATGGTCTGCTAAAAAGCAGTAACAATCGAGCCTAAATTACATCGCACAGTTTTAACTTTTTTTGGCAATAACGAGAGGCTGTATTTATATACATCTAGGGTATAATTTATTCTGAATTCGGCTGCTTATTAAAACATGATTTACCATCTGGTTTTCTTGCAGAAGCAACTGAAACTGAATGCGAAGCTCACTAAATTAGATACGTCGCGCGAAGTTCGAACTTTTCTGGGCAATAACGACATTATGTATTTATACGTCTTTATATATTTTATTCTAAAAACGTGTCCTTATTAAAACTAATTTATATAATTTATATAAATTGCCCAGTTTACTCAACAGCAACAGAAAATGAACCTAGCACATCACTCATTTTGTTTATAGTAATGAGACTTGTTAATAATACTTCTGGGAAATCTTTTGTTTTTAAAACATCTACATTTTATATTTAATTAATATATAATTGAGTTAATGGTAGTTTTTCTACCATAGATGACTAAATGCGGACTTATTCGGCTTAGTAAAAAGTCATAACAAGGGGATGGTAAAATACACTTTCACCTAGCCCTGTCATTTCATTTGGAAGACATTTGCAAATTAAATGAAATTAGTAACGTGGGCATCATTCCCGTCTCTGACTATACGACGGCGACAATGAAGGAGAGAAGTATCGTTACAAGCGACATGGGTGGCATGCGATGATTGCAGGGAAGCTACGAACAGTCTAGTAGTCTAGCGAGGGGTTGCCGACTCGTAGCTTTCTAGCTTCCTACTGTCTGTGTGGGTGGTAATTAATGCTATCTGATGAGAATTGTCTTTAAAACGACCAATTTTATGCTTCTAATGAGAGCATGTTTGTCATTTTCGGACATGGCATTGATGTGTGGCAGCAATAAAAATGTTGGTTATTGTTTCTTCTCTGTCCTGCTGTAGTTATTACCCTGGCACAATGTGTATGTACGGAGTGGGAAGCAATTTCCTACGACCTTGCACTCATTGCCAGTGAAAATTTGACGCTTTTTTATGTAATGCGTTTGGCTGTCTCGGATCTTGTAAAGGTGTTTTATAGCCATACAATGCTAGCTTATCCTAGTTTTGTATAATGTATAGTGGATAATTTCTCCAAAGTCTGCACATTGAACTTATGCAGTGGTGCAAATAAATATGATTAAATAACAGAAATATTTTATTTACGTAAACCAAATTTCATTAGAACAAAGCAGAAGGTTGTATGTTCACATGATCAAAACTTCGTACACATATTTTCAACGGGTCTTGCATTATGAAGCGACAGATTAATGAAATTGATTATTAAATATATCTACTAATATTTTAAAAAAATTTAAAAAATCAGGTATAAATAAAAATATCTTAGCAAAGTAGCGTACGAAATTTCATCGAGATCGGCCAAAAAAACTGTAACTAGTATTCCACCTTAAACCCCAGTCGTACTAGAGACTTTTGTTTCTGCGCTAGGTCAGTCGCGCTTACGCTAGGGACTCAGTTCCCCTTCTTCCCAGTCACCAGTGTCGGCCTTGTGGGCTGTCTACTGGAGACGAAGTCGGGTATAAATTGTCAAACAATATGCCTCACAGTGACACTGGCCCTCTGGGGCAAAGTGGACTTACCAGAGCTCATCGGGATGTTCTTGGAAAGTGCAGAAGTCATGCTGCAGGTGGGGCGTGTGGAGTCCTGGATCCCTTGGTCTTGACGGAAGTGAAACTACTGCAGTTCTCCGCCAGATGTCAGCGGTTACGGTCTGTTCCAAACTAGCTACCGAAGTGTGGGTTTCCTCGCCCGAGCCTGGTGTCAGTCTAGGTGACCAGGGCCCGGACCACCGGATGTACTTCGTAGCCAGTCCTAACTGGGGTGGAGTGAAATACGTACCTCCCGATGGGAGATGCCGGTCTCCCCGCATAACGAGCAGCTTGGGCCTGCCCCCGAGGAGTGTTGACGCGACGAGGTTTGCCGCACAGACCTGCTTGACGGCACTGAACTCTGCCTTCTTTTCCGCTCTCTGAGCTCCATGTCAGCTATTGAATGGCATAGGTGTGTAACACACATGATTTCCTGTAAGCGGCAAGCAATAGACAGACAATCCCTAACTTAGTCTCGTAAGGCCGACAATGGCCAACAGTGCGCTCCCTGGCTCCTAACAGTGCAAGCACCTGGAGGTGTTGGTTGTAAACCGCCTTCCTGCCACTGCCGAGTGTGGTCCACAAACGTAGTGCCTCCAATCCCCAGCAAATACCTCTGCCAGGCCCTTAGCCAGGTACTCCAGTAAATGATACAACTTAGGCTGGGTGTCCCACCTCTGTGGGGTGTGTCTTAGTGGTGGAGGCTCTACCGTTCTATGCAATGAGGTGTAGAGAAAGATTGGCCATCAAAAGATGAGGTGTGTGGATCGACAGACAGGCCTCTAAAGGGGTCTGACGTCCTACTCTAGGTTTGTAACACCCTTTAAGGTCGAATACTGGTGAGTTATACTCCTATAACAAAGAACTCTCAGATACGTTTTAGACTGAGTATTTATTGCACTAATAAATACTTAGGTGACTCATACGTGCTACTAATAGTGCTGTGGAAGTAATTAAGCTATGGTTTATGGGTGAAGGTGACCTGCTTCTAAGTCTACTTAAGATGCAAAGGTAAAGTTTAAACTAACTGATGTAGCTAGAACTATCTGTAGTTGCCTAGAAGAGGCCCTAACTTTAACAGGGGAGCCACTACCAACAATTAATGGTGGCTGACGACCCAGGAGGTGTCGATAACTGAAGTGTTAAGCGATGGTCGATGTCTTCGTGCAGAAGCAGCTTCTGGTAATGGCGATTATCAAGAGGTCTCAAGGGCCTCTGGCAGGAGATGGCCGCAGCAACTGGAGAACTGGAAGTTCTTGGAGAGGACCGTGAGAGCCTAAGACAGTAGAGAGCCCCAGCACAAGAAGTGTTGAGGCGAGCTACTGGAGACGACAACTCCCGACCTCGGCCGTGTACGGCCTTATATGTGGTTCACTATGAAGTGTGCAGTAGGCTGGGGTGGGAGGTAGGAAAGTTTGCCAGGAGTGCGCAGAGTGGGAGAACTACCCTTGTACGCTCAGGATATGGCCTGAGGTGCTCTGCCATCTTCGGCAGTGTGGCGACACACTGTGCGTTGGGGAGGCTGACGTGTTGCATGGCTGCTTCAAATACCTTTCGTTTTACGTGAATACAAGGTGCATTTGAGTAGAAACAACTCTCTACGCATTCGTAAAGCGGTGTGCTTAGTTTGCTCCTTCCTTGGGTTTAAATACTCTAAGTAGAAAGAGAAGGGCAGGTCAGGAACAGTCTGGGAAACCAAGTATCTTCCATGTCCCTGGGGGAGCACATCCTGCTAGATATCTTTGGTAGTTGTTTCCTTTAGTAGTGAAGCACATGGGATGAGCTGTAGTCGTATAGTATATAGGTATAAGCAGCACATGTCAATACATATTTACACTTGCATTGAATCCGTGAGAGTATATTTACACATTACATAACATACCTTTGTATTGTTTTCAGCCGACTTGCTCATGGCTGTCTATGCCATTATTATCACAGGTCTCATCACCTTACAGGATCACTATTAGGGTCACCCCTAGCTAACTATAGGGTGTTTTCATTTTGTAGCACTGCACTACCTCATATGCGTACGTCAACGGTACACCTACACTAATTAAGCGGGGCAAAAAAAAAAACTATGATCACTCACTCACTGTGCGTGTTGCATTGTCGAACAAGGCTTCTTCCACGTCTTCTTCACAGGCCTCCCCCACTTTCTCAGGGAGACATGCGGGGAGACTCAGGGAGACTTTGAGGGCGGCCTCTATGGCGGAACCCGGTACCGAATTGGCAGGACCATTGAGGTTGCAGATGTTGACGTGGCACGAACTGCTGTGCGGGCTCTCCCTTGCCCATGGTCCAGGACTGACTGGCAGGCAGTGTAGGCGTACTGACAGGCTCATTGTACGAAGTGGATGCCAGTGAGGTAGCCACCAGAGGCAGTGGTTCGGCTGGGGCTACTGCCTCTCTGTTGGACTGCATTGTGTTTGGGGGCTCGATAAGTGTCCAATCCCCTCTCCCACGTTGGCTGGCTACCTTGTCCACCTCCACGGTGGACAAGGTACCCCAGGTGTCTGCCTCTGCATGAGGGGACACTAGGGTCCCTGGCACCGTAAGGGGCAGGCCTTGGGGTAGACAATCTTCTTCTACCCCTCTGGTAGGAGTTGGAGAAAGGCCCCGGGCGTTGATGGGCGACACCGGGGCTGCAGGTTCCGTCTAGGGTAGGCCTTGTAATGTGCTATCTTCTTCTGCCCCTCTGGCCTCCGGCGAAGCAGTAGCATCTCCACTTTCCGACTCAGAGGACATCCGGCAGTTCCTTTTGAAACTGCGTGTTTGTGGTTTATTTCCATTCTGGAAGAAGTAGTTTTCTTTCCCTAGTTTGCAACTGGATGCCCGGCGGTTCTCTGCTTTCATAAATTGGGTTCAGCGGTGGCTGTAGTAGTCATTCTTCTAAATCTAGCAGACTGCGCCAGGATATCTCGCTGGCGCTTGGGGTCCACTTTTATCCTTGGGTTTCCATCTTGTTTTTGAATTCAGTGGGATTTGATGGCAGTGTACGACTATTAGGCACCGCTGTTCTTAGCAGCCTCTTAGGCCAAGCTGGTGGAAGACAGCTCATTCCTTGGCTGGCTGTGGTTGCGGCTGGGGGCACCAATCTTTTCACTGGACCAGTGGGCGGGGTGAAGGTGATAGTAGGTTCATCCAATTCCGTTGATGCTTCGGGGGTTATTGAAGCTGCTACCTGCACTTCCGGTTATGGGCTCTCGTGTGGGAAGGGCCGGATTTGCCCTCGTGCTGCTTTGCGAATTCGCCCCTGGAGGTCTTCCACCAAGTAATAGTTATCGCGCTGATCAACCACCCTATAAGGGCATTCCCATTTGCTGGCAAGGCCTGCGCTAAACTGTGTACCAGATTTACTTAGCAGATGGAGTTGCAGGAGTACAGACACGTCCATACTGAACGGCGGGTTGGTCCACGTCTCCACCCCCCATTCTTCGAAAGCGTCGAGTCACTTTCAGCCGGTGAACTGAGTTCCATTGTCCGTTAGGAGGCATTGTGGGTATCCCACCAAGGGAAAATTTCGGCCTCGAATTTCCCAATGTTGTGGTGAGTTTCCTGGCTAAGTAGGGGAAATGCTTCTATCCAGCAGGAAAATAGGTAGGTAATAACGAGTAGGTAGCAGTTGCCGCGAATGCTACGTGGGTATGGGTCCATCCAGTCTGCTGCCACGTATGTCCATGGGGTCTCAGGGCCTCGAGGCATGGTCGTTGGAGGCGGTACTGGGTATGCCTTTCCTCTACAACATTTCTCACAGATTCCTACATATTGTCAGACGTTCCTGCTCATCCCGTCTCAGATATACCAACTGGCTATATCCGCTGGGGTTTCCTTGGTACTTGGCTGAGCAGCCTCCACGAATTAGTGACAGTGATGACAGATGTTGGCACGGAGGGCTTTCGGTACCCATATCCTCCATTTTGCCCCAGGCTGACCGTTGCGGCACCACACTACATCGTTCCGGACCTTGAAGCACTTAGGGTGCGTCTTGAGTAGCCCCTGTATTTCCGGGTCTCTTTGTTGGTGGGCGGCGATCTGGTCCTGGTTGATTTGTAGCAGCAGCAGAGGAATCTAGTCTTCCAGACTGACTTCTGGTGGCTGGGGTGGTAACACGCGACCCCAATCGTCATCTTTCTCGGCGAGATCTGAATCAGGTTTCTATTGTTGTTTATAGTTGTCCAGGTCATCGTTGATTTCTGTTGCTAGCAGCTGTGGGGTGGTTACAGATTGTGGGCTATACTTCCAGCTAACCGAGACTCAGTGTCTGTGGCCTAGATAGACCTTGCGCTGACTGTGGTCCATTACACGTTGTTGGCGGAGCCACAGGTGGCCAAGGATGACCCTTTCCTGGGGTCCTAGGGCCACAATGAATTCGGCCATGCTGGTTATTTTCTGAATGGTTAAACTAAGGGTTATATGTCCCCCATCCATCCATGGCGAGAGTTCAGACCTGTGTGGAAATGCAAACTGTTTTTTAACTGAGGTCGTACGGTTATCCCCTGTTCTGCAGTAGGAAGGTCGCTTCGTAAGAAGTTTCCAGTGGTGACGGAATCTAGTAGTGCTATGACTCTTTGGTTGTTTATAATGACTTTGACGTGTGGTGCTTCAGGGTTCGGTTTCTTCATCCATTAATTGGGTTATGGGCACTTTGGTAACGGCAGGGTCGGCGCTTTTAATACGCCAGCGTCTGCGTTTCCCGACTGGGAGGATCCCTTATGCTGGTTAGGAGTGGGTTGCGGACTACCAGTTGTGCCCCCAGCTTCCATACGAACATGTGGCACCGACCGTGTTGGGCAATCTTTATGAAAGTGATAGCCGGGGCAGAACCAACACTTCGGGAGATTACGTGCTGGCAGTGTCGGTGATGGTGCCTTGACCTTCTTTTCTTGAGGTTTCTCTGCCTCTGCAGATTTGCTCATTCTCTGGCATTCTAGACGGGCTTACGCCTGTAGATTCAGCTCGATCTCTCGCGCCTGACCCACCAACTCTTCTATGTCTTGCAGCTTGGATAAAATTAGGACGTTTCTTAGTTGTGGCAGCAGCATGCGTGTTATATGGCGTACACAGCTCTCCTCCGTTTCGTCTGGGAAGATCCGCCAAAACATTGCACTTTGCGACAAATGAAAATTTCAGTTTCTTCTTCAAAGTTCTGGGTACGGCTGTAAAATTCAGTGGCGATGTTGGCTAGCACCTCTCCTCCAGTGAATTTCATAGCTAGCCTGTTCCGGAATTGTGTCCATTCAGTGATGAACTCCCTGTATTTTCCCAACCAGTCTAATGCTTTGCCTTTCAGGCAGTCTTGGGTTAGTTTAATGGACTGTTTTGGTGATACCTCCTGTCCCTTGAATTCTCTTTCGCAGTCTGCAAGGAAAACGAGAGGGTATTCATGCGGATGTCCCACAAAGTAAGGAATCTGTGGTTTCCCTGTTGGATGGCTAGATTCAGGTTTCTGACTGTGATCAGAGTTGTGTGGTCAGTATTTGGTAGCATGCTGACAGACTTCACACATGTATATCATTCCCCGTCGGGTCACCCGCTCATCAGGCCATCCGATGTATAGATGATAAACCGTTTTGGCACAGACAATAAAATGGACGGTGTATTGCCCTTGTCCTTGGCAGGTCACCCAGCTACAATAGATTGTTTGTCTTATTCGGCAGTCATTGGAGCGGTAGTCTAGACCGTCAGTGTGGCAAACTATATCGTCCCAGCCTAAACAGGCATAATGGAAATGGTACTGGCAATTTGCGCACTCAATTCGGCGAACCCCTTCTCCGAAGCATTCTGCTTTGGCACAGTGGTTGCTTATAGGAGAGTCCATGGCTTCTTTGGGGCACTCGTTCTATACCTCGTTGGTGTCTGACATCTTTAGTGGTATTGAGCATACTGGGGTGTTTACCGATTCCCCAAAGTCTGGTTGGAGCTTCTCTAAGTGAACCCTGACTAGTTCTCTCGCCATGGGGTCATGTTGGTCTGGTTCGGCCTAACTCTTTCCAAAATTACGGCGGACGCCCCACGTTGTGCACCAAAAAGTACCCTCCCTTAATGTGTGACAGTCCCGGCTGATTGGTTGTCCGTGTCTCTTGGTTACTTGCTTGACGCTAGGCGAGTCACGTCTTTGGTGGTTATTCATCTCTGGGCAATGGAGCCCAACCTGAGAACTGTACTGGCGTAGTAGGCCACCAGCTTGGCACAAAGTCCGGCCCTGGCAGTTTTACTCTGCGTGATGCATGCAGGCTTAGGTGGCAGTATGGAGTTAATGCTAGCGGGGCGACGTGTCTGTTCTGCAGGTGACATTACTAGCACTGTTCCCTCTGCCCTAAGTGCACTTGACTGGAGGTTGGGGTGTATGTTTGTGGTGCAAGGGTTTGTAATTGGCATAGAACTACTAGATACAGTTGGAGCGTAGGTGGACCCTTTGTCGAACAGGATCTCCTGGACTACTGGATGGTATCCTTCCGCAACACGGGTGGGCAGCTCAAACAGGGTGGTAGGCATGACAGTTGGTATGCGAACAGTAAGCCATCGCAGCGAAGCAGCCTGTTCATGTGGAATCAGTAGCCCGAACCCGCTGGAAAGGATTTTAAGCTCTTGTGAATTCTTAGACATAGCCCTCACCTTCTTAACTTTCTTCTCAACACCACCCCTATGTAAGACATCAGGCTCTAACTTAAGATCAGATCTGCAGGAGGTAGGCAGTCGACGTGTTAGAGTTCAAGTGTAAAAGCCAACTGCTGCTGACACTGCACCTCACTCTTCTCCCGCACTGGAGGTGAGGAAGACTCGAGCTGCACAGTGTTGGTTGCCGGAACTGCATGGTGTTGTCCCAATGGGGTTGGTCTCCTCTGCAACAGAGTGTAAACCCTCTCGGCACCACGAGGTGTGCCGTGAGAGAAGTCCACCCTAGCTGGCAAGTCAATCCCATCAGGAGCGTACCTAGTGTCGTGGCTCTACCGTTCCTCCCACCTGGGTGCAAGGAACGGGTGGCCTTCCAATATTGGTGAGGTGAGTGTCCCAGGGTCACCAGTCTCCCCAGGTTGGAAGAAGTTCCCCTCCTCAGCTCCACTAAGTGAGCGGTGAGGTGCCTTCAAAGTGGCAAGCCACCTTCCAGGAGACGGTATCCTAGTGTCGTGGCTCTACCGTTCATTGCATGGAGCAGAGAATGGGTGGCCTTCCAAGGATGTTTTGGTATGATGATGGTGTGGATTCGGAAAGAGTAAACCCGGTTTCCTGCTGTCTCTGTCAGATCCGATGATGACAAGAGGTAGGAGGTCAGAGTGATACTCACGAGGTTAGGTAAGATATTTATTTACCATAAAGGAAATAAACAAAGATGGTGTAAGTACTACCTCCTATCCACATGAGCTTTGGGGAAAGTAAACACTTTAGTGTAAACCGGGGAAGGCGCCCTGTGCAAAGCTACAAGAGTAGGCAGTTACTAGTGTGTGTGTTAAGTTCACTCCTTGGGGCGAGCTCTACTCTCTGGTGTGTGTAAGAGACAGAACATGTCTCAGTGTACTGCTATGTTAATGCTGCTGGTTCTTCCATAGGTGCAAGTTGGAAAGGAACTTCGACCCTGCGAGGAAGCATTGAAGTAAACTGGGGAGGTTGCTTGTGCTGTGAGAGCCAAGGAGAGGAGTCAGAAGGCTTGATCGTGAACTGAAGCAGAACTGACATTCTGGAGGCCGGGGTGCATCTGGAGAGGGGGTAAGCAGGTGCAAGCCCGGCACCTAGATCCTTGGTGCGAGCGGCGTAGTGAAGAGTTTTGGGATCTAGGCATCATACTTGTGGTGGCATCCCATGGCACACAGCTGTACTCGCCACGGACCTCTTGGATGGTCCCGGTGCATTGGACAAAAATAAATTCCATTATTGGGTAGTCAGTCCCGGCCGGAAGATACAACAATCTTGTAAGCGGCGGCGACAACCATGTTGACAACTGCTAGTGAAAAGGTTGCACTGATGAGTAGCAGTCTTTTATTAATATGTATTGAAAAACATCATGTTTCAAAAGAATAGGAATCAAATTGATGTAATTTATTTTGATGTGCAAAAAGCCTTCGATACATGCCAGCATAGTATTATAGTTGAAAAACTACATGCTTTAGGTTTAGACAAATCCTTTGTTCATTGGTTTTCTAATTATTTTACAGATAGGTCATTTGTTGTGAGGATTAAAAATTCATTATCTTCTTCTTTTAAAGTGACGTCATGAGTCCCTCATGGAGGCACTTTATCGCCGTTACATTTTAATATTTTTATTGATATTGTTTCAGTTTTAAGACACTCGAGTCCTCTTTTGTTTGCTGATGATCTCAAGATCTACAAAATTATTAAAGACGTAAATAATTGTAAACTCTTACAAAATTATATAAATGTAATTCTCACATAGTGTAATCTTAATTCAATGTCTTTAAACTTAGCTAAGATAGGGAAACAAATCCCGTTATTTTTAAGTATTAAGTAAATAATTTAGTTATTAGTAAAGTTGATTTTATACGTGACCTTGGGGTAGTAATAGATTCAAAATTGTATTTTTGTAATCATGTCGATTATTCATTAAGTAACATAAGTAGGACGTTAGGTTTAGTTAAATTTATTACTTACTTGGCCTCTTTCTGTGACTCTTTATTGTGTCTGTATTATGCATTAGTTAGATCAAAACCTGAATATTGTTCCGTCATTTAGAACTTTTTATCAGCCACAGATTCCTCTAGGATAGAAATGTTAAAAAAAAGTTGTTTAAACTTATTCATATTAGATTTCCAATAAATCTAAAATTTAATTATGATACTGAATTACTATGACATAATTCTGAAACTATACTGATTTGACGAAAAATTAATGATGCTCTATTTCTAGTAAATAGTTTATTTTTTATTAATTGCTCATCTGTTAATAATTGCGTAGGACTTAAGATACCCAGCTACAGACATAGAATACGTTTGTAACTTCACAATATAAAAAAGATATTGTCAATAGATGTGTACTACAGTATAACAAATACTTTTATTATAACTTTGACGCCTTTATAGGAAAGAAGTTAAATTTTTTTTTTTGAGTTGTTTAAACATTATACAAATTTGTAGGAAAGGAAAATAAAAAAGTTTCTCTTTAAAATATTTAGTTTGTACTCCTATAGAGTTATTAAGTTATGTTATTACTGGTGATGGGTTATTTTTGGGTTTTCTTTTTTTCTCATGTATTTTTGTGTTTGAGCTGGTTTTGTTTATATCATTGTATTACATGTTTGTTTTTATGTTGTCTTGTATATGTTGTGCCACCCAGTAATTGGTTTTTAACTGCTGGGTGGCACATAAAGCTCAATTAAATAAATAAACACTATTACTGTAGATCTAGATAAAATAATTAAATTTCACATCCTGCTATACAGTATTTAGTTCTGTAAAGTCACTGTCTGTAACTAAAGGAATGCGATTTTTGGAATAGAGAATCAAGAGTGGTATCGGCATCAAGATTGAGAAATGAGGAAAAGTGGAATTGTTACATTCCTAGTTTGAATGTTTTCATACAGCCTCAAATGATTATGAATGGATAGGAAGGTCATCAAATCTACCACTGAAAACATTGTGTGGATGGAGCGATAATACAAAACTATCAGAGCACAACAGTTGTAACAGAAATAACACAGAAGATGGGTGTGTTGATTGGCAGTGCAAATACTATTGCCAATGACCAACTTGAATATTGTAAATTGTATTTAAGATGGGTTCTGCATTTGTTGACACTATGATACAAAAATGCAAGGTTCTTGTCTTCTCTAAGCTTTCTACAATTCTAAGGATAGAAATGCTTTCTTACACCAGATAACCACAGGGATGGAACATGGGTTCATCATTTCTCACCAGACTCAATGAGCATCTATGAAATTGAGATAAGCATTATGCCCTCTGATAAAGTTTGAAAATTGCACCATCTGCAGGAAAAGTCTGACAACCATTTACTTTGATTGTGGAGTATTATGATGGACTTACTGGATAAAGGAAGAATGATTAATGCCAATTCCTACTACCAAACTTTATGGCTTTTGTGCAAAACCATAAAAAAACAAAGGAGTGAAAATCTAGGTTGAAGTTATGTAATTTACAAAGCATGCACAACACAAGAAAGAATTGCTTTAGAGTTTTCTGACAAATGTTTACAGCAACTAGGTAACAACATGAAAAAACAGTGAAACAAATTCATAACCTATAATAACTGGGTGTAACTTAATTTTTTGAAAATTCTTAATACTAAGGCCTATTCCAAATATCACATACTTTTAGGATTTGAAATAACAAAGTGCAATATTAATAATGACAACATAACAAATACATTTATGTATGGATGCAGCAACAGCTGCAAAGAGTGGGAATACCTGTCATCCAGATCAGAGTCCTGCCTGTCCTGGTGTTTATGTCCATCTAGCTGCATATCATATCCAGGTTTCAGGTAGTAATCTCGCAATGACCTATCAGCTCCTGGCTTTTCAGCCTCCATATCACTATCACCCGGAGCAGAGGGGAATGGCAGTGAAGGCATTCCTGTAAACAAATTACAGTATATAAAAGCATGAACTATATTCCCAGGATAAACATGCTGTCTTGCACCTCTAATATGCAACCATCGTATATTTTTGTGATGGGTCATGTTACTATTCAAGAATCAAAAATTTATCATCATTTGGTCATATAATTACTAAGCAATTTATGCAAACAATCCTATTATAAAGTCATGATCATCCATCATCAGTTTCAGTACAAATTGGTATAGAAATGTGTATATTTATTTATGTAACTGTTATTTTAGTCAAATGACATCACTTACCGCCTCTGTCGAATCCGGAAATTTGCCACTCTTTCAAATCCTTATTTTACTGATATATGTTAAAGGGTTTCAAAATAATTTCCCTACAATTCCGCTAGCCTGTATATAGTCTGTGTGACTTGTGAGAAGTGCACACATAAAGTGCTCAACCTGTAGCAGCATTGCCACATCGTCTTGTACCATCCACCCTGCTACCAGCTCGCCGGCACTCTGCAGGCTGCCGGTTTTGGTGTGTATGTGCAAATACCTGTGCGCATACTCTTTCACACTAGTACCTCTACATTCCTACCATTTGAAATGACAGGATTTTTTTTGTAAAAGTAACAATGTACTTAAGTAAGATGTTTGTGTGGTTGTGTAAATTTATGCAAAACAAGTGTCTCAGAAAAGTACTTTTAGTTTTTTACATAAAAAATAATTTCCCCTAACAAACAAAACTAAAGTCATGAAATCTTAAATAGTTGATTGTAGGAGTTGGTGTAACAAGAATAATTTGCATAGAGTGTGAAGATTGTGTCAATTATAAAACTTCAATTTCAAAAGAAAAAAAATTTACACAACTTAAAAAAATGAAGTCAACAGTAACTAGCGAATTTTACTTATCAATACACAAAATATGCCAAAAAAAAATTGTGTATAACATTATAACAGAAACCGTCTGATAAATGCACATTGTTAAACGAAACAAGATTGTTGCACACTGATGAAAATATTCTAGACAAAATCTAAACATTTCTATGATTGGAATTGCACTAATCAAGGAATTAATTTTGGTGTATAAACAAATTTATACACATGTCATATTAACTCCCCATTTATTGCTATATTATGGAAACTTCAGAAAACGCTTGAATGTGATGCAAAATATGAAGATTGCGATATGTGGAAGCTGAGATTTTTCAAGAAACAAAATGAAAAAAATATTATTCCTATAATCTTTACCAATAAAATTACATGGACCATGGACCCACATTGTGGTAGAAACTATACATGCTAATTAAAAAAAATATTTGAATAATGCCACCACTATATCGCCTGGTAGGTGAAATGATTGACAGCTACCTAGACTGATGTCACAGTACATCTCCTCTATGAAGGAATCTGCGGGTGGTGCACTATAGTATGAACTTTCTAGTAAACTCATCACTGTACGTACTGACATGTGAAGAAGAGTTTAGGTCAGGATGACTGCCACTATAACTACCACCATAGCTGAAGAGTCAACAGCCTGGGACAACCCAGCTGGGAAAGTGCGATGGAGAGTGACAGTGTGAGAGGCTGCTGCGAATGAGTATGTGTGCGGTGATGACAAACGAAAGTGCTGTGGAGGGCAAGGTATCGGAACAGTAGAGTGTGGATGTGTAAGGGAGCATTCGAGGTGCTTTCAGGTAGGAAAAACTGGAGATATCCCGACTGAAACAAGGTGGAACTGAAGGACAATACAAACTCGATTGTAAATATTGGAACAGTCAAATATTTAATTTTAATAGTAATTCAGTACGTGTTGGCAAACTCTTTATAAAGACCAGTTTCAAGTGCTTGATTGTGTTTATTTCTGTGAAGTGATGGACAATCATGTATATATTAGTCGTAAATATCAAGTGATAACCATTTACTGTCGAGATGTTGAGTCTAGAGTGTTAATTTAGTCTGTAAATAAATAAGTAAATATTATTCATTCTTGTGCTTAATAAAGACCTTGATCCCTTAGAGAACCTGGCTAGGCCTACTGGTTTGAGAAATTGTAAATAGTTATTTTTCAACTACTTGGTTTGCAACCTGATACCAGCCACAACTGCATCATCCCATACGACCCTTTGACCAATAAATCTCCGCCCATCATTTGTGAATGGACAGTTGTCCGGGTGCATTCCCACATTATATCGTGAGTATCATTAGCTGATTTTCATAAACACTACAGAGGAATACGCTTCTGTAGTGTGAATAGTTTACATACATTCGTTACAAAGTATGACTCGAGCCGTCACAAAGACTGAACATTTTCTACACAACACTACTGAATGTCAACATTAAACGAGTGTACAGGGAAATATTATCATCTAACATTTATTATTTACAAAAATTCATTTCTTTCCTAAAAGGCAACTGTATAATCTACATAATTCCTTTATAGAATTATATATGTACCTGTACTGCACACAATATATAATGCAGTTCGGCATAATTCATTATTCCCAGAAATCATAGTGTAAGAGGACAAAGGAAAACATTCTGATTGTTATTACTCCAGAATGTCAAATGATTAAATTAGTAATTTTGTGCAAAACACAATAAAACTTTATGATCTAAGCAAAGTCATAAATTACTGTCCAAACATGGTTTTCACATTAACTACGTTCAAAAAGATGCAAGGGTGTGGTGGAGCTGGAACCCCATTCCAGCACTGCTTTGTAAAAATTTTTATGTTACCCAAGCATCACGTATTTCTATTTATGATGTTTTAATGTCCTACATGTTTTACTAAGAAATAAGGGTGGGGCAAATTTATCAATTAAAACATTCAGATGATAAACTACCCTCCTGGCATTATTAACAATACAATTAGAACTCATACGGTTATGCTAGCTTTGTTAGTTTTTTGTTCAGTTTGGTTGATTAGTTATTAAAGAATACATTAAATATAACATTTGTTTATTAGTAATCTATATTTATGTAAGATATAAGGATTGCAGTATATGATGTATTATCTCAGTATTTTATTTTACCTACTTGAATAACCAAATAAATACCAGAACCCCCCACCCCCATCTACCGACAAGGTCACAGCGTTCCAGGACTGCTAAATGTACAACTACGCCTTGGGAAAAGAGTATAAACATATTATGTATTATGTTTCATTTCTTTAATAAATTTACATTTAATACACAAAACAAATTGGAAGAAAAACAGTAATTTCTTTCTAAACAATGAAGTTGTGCATGTAACCAAGTGAGTTCACAAATATTTCAAAATATTTGAAGAAGTTTATTTTGATCCATAATTGTATAAATAAACTAAAAACCTTTTTTCTTTATGTAGTAATAAATACATTACTTTTAAGTGTGTAACCAGGTGTGTTATCACCAATCAAACATGCTAAGATTTTCCCGTCAAGTATTAGACAGAGCCCTAAGAAATAATACCAACTAAGTGACATTTTAAATGACACAGATTTCCTTATCTACAAACAGATATTTACAATATAGTGCTTTCATCATTATTAAAAACAATACTGTACAACTCCAAGCACGATGGTTTACAAGACAGACCAAAAAATACAGCCCTTGTTTGATAGCTGTACCTAAAGGTAACCTAGGTTATATTGTCTCTTAAACCAAGATCACATTTTAAAACAATTCACACTTTAAAAAAAAAAATCACACATTGTGTGTTATTCATAAATTAAAACATTAATTTTCTACTTCACTGTAACATAAAATTTCAAAAATTTTCATGAAATTTATTTAAACATCTTCGTTAATAAAATGACTTTTATTTCAAAGAATGAATTTTTATTACGATAGCTTGCTGTTTATTTTTCAGCTTTTACATCAACATTATGAAATTAAATTCCATACCCTATGTTGATCATTTTGTCTTCCCCTTTCAATAATCTAGAGATGAAATTTCCAGGGTTGCCACTCTTTTTTAATCATAAATTTGACATTTTCCTGCTTTTGTGACAAAAACTATAATTTTTTTCCAGACTTTTTCTTATGATACTTTTCTGTTATGATAAGACTCCTCCACATTATAGCCCACATTTCTACACCAAAAACAAAGTTACTGTGTGCACACTGGCACCAAACATCCTACACTCAGAGAAAAACCAAACACTCAATTTCATGATAGTAAAATTTTTCTTTTATAAACTGTTATTGTAGTAACCATGGTGCACATTTTCTTCCATTTCATTGGAGTTAAATAAAAGCCTTTTTGGTTACAAATTTCATAATCACTCTCTCCACTGCAATTATATTTATGATAGATGAAGATAGTTCAAATGAAAAAAGTTTTCACACTGACCAAAACATAACTACATGGCAGGACCATACTGTAACTGCACCACCACAAACTTGTCAGTCACAAACAATTTGGCAGAAGCCAACCATGGCAATACATAGGCTAGCCGTGGCTATTGAAGTAACAATTTTCAGTTCATGCTGAAGGGCACCAGACAACTACCTACTCTTCAGAAAATTTACTTTTACATTGCACACACTCAAACTTTTTCAAAAATACATGAATGATAACAAAATAGCCAGATAAAAACTGCATATCATTACAACTGTATTCAAAATTATCTGACATTTCCCTGTTTTCCACGAATTCTAAACGAGTGACTACCCTATTTAGGCATTTCCAAGGATGAAGGACATACAATGATGCAAACCGTGATATCACAGGATCATGTGCACCAATTAACAAATGAGTGTCATTGCAAATGTTCACGGATGAAGTAACTACAGTCAAACTGTATCATAATGAGCATGGGCTACGACACATGCACTATAGCAATAACTTTTTAATGCACTGTAGTACCACCTCTTCACTCCTATCGTCATTGACTTTTGTCCTGTTGCCAAATGGAGCTGTATTCCGAGAAAGAAAGAAGGGTGGAGAAAAGCACTGAATGCAAAAGTAGTATGGAGAGGAGAAGTAGCATATTTGTCAGCCTTCAACATGGTTTACATTTTGTTTCGAAGGAGAACAAATAAACATTGCTTTTATCAAGAATGGTGTATGGTGTTTAAAATGTGCATTTATAAATAAGGGATTAGCAAAAAAAAATTATCACCCACTAATTATTATTAAGGATGTGCGGGACCCTGAACCTTCGGAAAAAAAAGTCAGGAAAATGGCTTTCTCAAAATGTCGGGCAAGAATCAGTTGACTCCCGAAATTTTCGGGAAAATGGTGTATAATTTACACTCCTAATGATGTTGTTTCCTATGAGCAGAAAAAACAATATTTCTCTTCCTGTCAAGCTTAAACAATTTCTTGTGTGTATTCTCCGA
This sequence comes from Dryococelus australis, assembly GCA_029891345.1. Taxonomy (NCBI): domain Eukaryota; kingdom Metazoa; phylum Arthropoda; class Insecta; order Phasmatodea; family Phasmatidae; genus Dryococelus; species Dryococelus australis. Next base: position 96,489,282 of record CM056995.1, on the reverse strand, counting down.
AACTTTAATTAGTATTTTCCATTGCATTACAATCTTATAAACTCATTATTTACCTAATTGCAAATTTACATTTTTTCTGAAAATCTTTATTCTAAATCGTTTGCACATTTAACACCATTAACGTACGCAATTTGTTTTCCGTCTTTCAGTTGATACATAATTATAAACTTTACGTAACATTTTTTTGTTCACACTCATGCTATGTAAGATCGCGCTAACCGAAAGTCAGTATTATGATTGGTAATTTAACATCGATGAATGATCATATGTTAAGTAATAAAAAAAACAAAGGAATTCTCCTCTTTATCAAATCAATTACACACACATTTATTAAATACAATGCTAAATTAATTAGTTTTGCTCTCGTCGAAACTGAATAAAACATTCAAATAAATGCCATTAATGCAATATTTACGTTTCAGTTAGTCAAAGATGTTAGACATACCAAGTGTTGCATCCAGTGATGTATATTTTCAACTATGGTTATCCAGAAATACCATAAAACAAATTAAAGAAATCCTTACTCTTTGAGGCGCAAGCTTTTTTCACTTATCTCCAAGCAAAGCGCACTTCTTTAATTTATCTATGACAAGAAATTTATTTGCTTTTTTTTTTCCCCCGCATATTGTTTACTTGAACTTACTTTCCATACGTTGTTATTGGACTAGTTCGGTTGCAAATGGAAAACTAATATAAGTCGGTAAACAGTAAAAAATTAGGCGTGTGGAAATTCTACGAACGTCTGCCAGAGAGCAAATCATTGGCTAGATGCGTATCTTGCAGGAAAGTGTTAAAATGTGAGCATGGCATGTCTGGACTGCTGAGACACTTGAACCAACATCCTGCATTAAAAAAAGATTTTGATGAAGTAAAGAAGGCTTCCATTGCAAAAGTGACAACAGCAGAGTTGGGGACGTAATCTGGCAGCAGCAAACAACTAACAATACAAGAAACTGCCAAATGGCCTTCTGATCATCCACGTACTGTCAAACTCACAAATGCTATTGGTGAATGGATTGCAGACAGTTTTTTGCCATACAGTGTAGCGGAAAACTGAAAGTTTACAAATGTTATGGGTACTGCTCAGCCTCTGTACAAAGTACCTTCACATATCACCTTCTCTCGTAAAGTGATCCCTGATTTGTACAATAATACTAAAAGCAAACTGAGTGAAGCAATGTCACAAGCACTTGCCACATGTGATTCTATTTTGTCGATGTCATTCCCCTTTGATATGTGCTGCCTACATGTCTAGCACTTGTCATTTTATTGACGAGTTATTTTCTCTGAAGAAGTATTGCTTGGGTTGATACCACTTTCTTGGTGGCCACACTGGAGCTGCAATTGGAGAAAGGATAAATTACATATTAAAAGAGTGGAAACTAAATAATTTATCCATTCCATTTTATGCTGTCACTGATAATGGGAGGAACATTTTACTCGGTGTATCCTTGTGTGCCATAAAGTTTGAACAGTTGCACTGTTTTGCCCATACACTGCAACTTGCACTAAATGATGCAAAGCAAAATACTACTGCCATGGCTCCCATGCTTAAAAAAGTTCATTCCCTTATAGGACACTATAAGCATAGCGCAAAAGCTTCTGGGGAGTTGCACAAGATCCAAGAATCTTTAGGACAGCCTATGCTTCAACTCATTCAAGACAGTGAAACACGGTGGAATTCCGAATATATTATGCTTGAACGACTACTTGCTTGCAAGGATTCAATATCTCATCATATTTCTCTACAAAACAAAATTGATAACTTGACAGTTTCAGAATGGTGACTAGTTGAAGGATATGTTAACATTTTACAACCCATGCATCAAGCTACAACAGAGTTGTGTGGTGACAAAACACCAACGATTTCAATGGTTATCCCAGCGCTGTTCTTATTGAAGTCTTCACTGGACATGCACATTGCTAACCACTCCAAATTGCCTGCTTCAGATAAGTTTGCCAAACAACTTTTGCTTTCCATTAAAGCAAGATTTCCTGTGTATGAATGTAAAGAACCATACTTATTGCTGAATCCACGTTTTCAAACTGTTGTTGTACCACATGACCAAAAACAGCTGGCAGTGGAACACTTAAAGTCGAAAATCCCACAAGGAGAATGCAAAATCGGTAAGTTATTTTTAAAACAAAAATATTTAACTGACTTACATAACTAGGCAATTTTTTCAAAGTCAGAAATTTTGCAATACCATGTGTGGATGCACACTGCAAATATTTCAGTGACGTTTCTATTTTTTGCAGTCTACCTTTTACATACATACCTCCATAACATTTTTAGAATAATTTAACTCATAAATGTAATATGCTGCAAAAGTTTGAATTTGGATCAAAATTTATTTAGGCCCTAATTGTAATAAGTACATTTTATTTTCAATTGTTCCCTGAACACCTTCTTGATTTGGAATCTGCCAGTACCAGTGCATCATTTTGGTCAAAATTTGAGGAAATGGCTTCATTGCAACAGCCTACAGTAAATCAAGAAGTAGAAGAGTACCTTAAAAGCCCAACAATATTAAGAACACACTGTCCACTCAAGTGGTGGAAAGAAAAAGGCCAGTCACCATTCCCGCTTTTGGCCAAGATGGCTCGACAGTACTTGGGAATCCCTGCTACTGAAGCCTCCAGTGAGAGTGTTCACTTCTGCAGGCAACATTGCCACAGAGCACAGAGAAAGGCTCACAACAGACCATGTTGAAGAACTAATATTTCTTCATCAAAACAGGGAAGAAATATAAAGTGCTAGTTATAAAATAAATACATAGTACCAATGGTTGTATAGGGGGCCTACTGGCACATTTAAAAAACTTAATTTGGTATTTTTTTTAATGAATTGTCAATATACCTAGTTATTTTGACAAAAGTGATATTTTTCCCGATCCCGTCCCGTTTCCCGAACATAAAATATCCATTCTCGCACACCCCTAATTATTATTGATTATTCAAATTTTAAAAGCTTTAAATGAATGATGGAAAATGCTACATATCAAATGTGCTCCATTGTATTTTATGGTTAACGCATGTTGCTTAAACCCCAGTCGTAAAAGAGACTTTTTTTCTGCGCTAGGTCAGTTGCGCTTACGCTGAGGACTCAGTTCCCCTTCTTTCCGGACACCAGAGTTGGCCTTGTAGGCTGTCTGCTGGGTACGTAATCGGGTGTAGTCGGACGGGCAATATGTCTCACAATGACACTGGCCCTCTGGGGCAAAGTGGACTTACCAGAGCTCGGCGTGATGTTCTTGGTAGGTGTCAAAGTGGTATTACAGGTAGGGCGTATGGAGTCCTGGAGTCCTTTGGTCTTGGTGGAGGTGGAACTGCTATAATTCTCCACCAGATGTTCCCGGTTCCACTCGGTGCTGGCCCAGCTACCGATGTGTGGGTTGGCCCGCCCAAGCCTGGTGTCGCTCCCTGTGACCAGAGCTTGAACTGCTGGATGGACGTCGTAGCCAGTCCTAACTGGGGTGGAGTGAAATACGTAGCTCCCGACAGGAGATGCCGGTCTCTCCCCGTGTGACAGGTGGCTTGGGACTGCCCCTGAGGAGTGTCAACTCCCGGCGCGACGAGGTTTGCTGCACAGACTTGCTTGGCGGCACTGAACTCTGCCTTTGATTTCCAGCAAGCTGCAAGCAACGGACGATCCATAACTTAGATGTGCAAGACCAACAATGGCTGGCGGTGCGCTCCCTGGCTCCTAACAGTGCAAACACCCGGAGTTGTGGGTCATAAACCACCTTCCTGTCACTGCCGGGTGTAGTCCACAGACGTAGGGCCTCCCATCCCAAGCAGCTACCTCTGCCAGCACCTTAGCTAGGCGCTTCGGTCAGCGATACAACTTAGGTTGGCTGTCCTGACTCTGTGGGATGTGTCCTAGTGGTGGAGGCTCTACCGTTCTGAGCACAGAGGTGTACAGAATGGGTGGCCGTTTAATGACGAGGTGTGAGAATCAACGGACAGGCCCCTGAAGTGGGTCTGACATCTTACTCTAGGTTTATCAACGCTCCGTCACTTACTTGCCCTTTGAGGTCGAGTACTAGTGGTAGATAGGTTATACAACTATAACAAAGAACTCTTGGACACGTAAATTAGACTACGCAGTTTACAGGTGAAGGTGACCCGCTCCTAAGACTACTTAGATGCAAGGGTAAAATTAACTGACTGTCACAACTAATACTATCAGGGTTTGCCTAAAAGAGGCCCTCACTTTAACAGGGGAGCCTCTACCAGCAAGTAGTGGTGGCTGAAGACCCAGGAGATGTCAACAACTGAAGTGTTAAGACGATGGTCAATGTCTTCTTGCAGACGAAGCTTCTGGTGACTCTGATTACCAGGAGGTGTTGGAGCCTCTGGTAAGTGGTGGCAGCAGCCACTGGAGAACTGGAAGTTCTTGGAGAGGACAGTGAGGGACTAAGACAGCAGGGAGAACCAACATAAGTAGTATTGAGGCGAACTACCGGAGACGATAACTCCCGACCACAGCCGTGCACTGCCTTATATGCGGCTCCTCCATAGTGCGCGGCAAGCTGGAGTGGGAGGCATGATGTGCCCCTGTGACATCTGTGTGGAGTGCGTGGAGTGGGAGAACTACCCTTGTGCGCTAGGAATATGGCCTCAGGCACTTGGCTGCGCTCGGCCATCTTCGGTGGTGTGGCGACACTGTCTGCCGGGTGTGTCGGGGAGACCGACATGTTGCGCGGCTGCTTCAAATACCTGACATTTTACGTGCATATAAGGTGCGTTTGAATTGAAACAACTCTCTGCGCATTTGTAAAATGACGTGCTTGGTTCGCTCCTTCTCTGGGTTTAAATACTCTTAGTGGAGAGAAGGGCAGGTCAGGAACAGTCCGGGATGTATCTTTCATGTCTCTAGCGAGAACACATCCTGCTAGACATCTTTGGTGTTGTTTCCTATAGGTGATAGAGGCACGTGGGATGAGCTGTAGTCATTTATAGTAAATAGGTATAAGTGGCATGCATCATGATTGACATGTAATTTTCTGTGCATGTAATGGCATTTGAAAATACAGGATGTCCATGAAGTCAAGTATATGATAACACTGCATGAAATTATGTTTTGCAGTAAATTTTAGTTGTAATGATCATTTGCTATAGCAATAAGTTATCTTGCCATTGTTGGTTATCGTTATGGCGAGGTTCCACTGTACCTTCACTTCAGACTATTTTTATTTTGGACAGGAGATAACTAGAAAAAAAAAAGCTGACCTCCAAAAGCTGTTTCTGCCTTTGCAACAGGTTCAAAATAAATGAACAGAAAAAGAATCATCACCAAGTAGAGCCATTTACCCTACCCAAGAGATAACCTGTTATTCACAGCAAACTTAACAGGTGAACAAGATGATACAAGACATCACGCAGCAAAATATACGGGGAACCACAGATCCTATGTCAGGGGTACCCTTTTAAAACAGCATCTGATCTCTCTTGGAGTATATTACAAGCAAGAGGCACAACTGCAAAGAATTGAGATACACTTAATCAGCAAAAGTATCTCCAGTTAACATAACAGTTGATCAAACACAAGTCTCAAGGCTGGTGCATCTGTAGTGCCTTCCACATAGTCACTGAAACCCTCACTCTCAGCTCCACCATGGTCAGGCTGAGGTGCTATCTTCATTTCTACTGTCTGTCCAGAACAGTACTGGACCCTATTCGCTGCTCACTGCTTTAACCTATCAATAACTCAAGTTCGTCTCCAGCATGCAAAGTTTCACCTTCTGCCAGCAGAAGTCCCAACCTCTCAATGGACAGCTCACACAGGACAACCTCCAGTGTGGTCTACTAATTGTGGCGTGCTCCTTTAGAAATTTCAATGGCCCTTGTGGATTTTACACCAGTGTGTCCTTTGTCTGAGAATTTCTTCATAGAGAAATTCAAGCTTTGGCTACAAAACCACCTCAGAATTGAGTAGTCCCAAACTTTTCCTAATGGTCAGACTTTTGTGCCATCTGTTTAATGGCCAAAGCCTTCAAGAGACATACCTCCTCCCCCAGTAGCGAGGATCCCTGGTGGCATGAAGCAGTGCCTCGTATAGCTATAATTTGCTTAAGACAGGTGCCGAAGTATAACACAAGATGTCTCACATTATTCAGCCTTTCTGGAGTCATGCAAGTTACCCCGCTCAGTTACTAGAAACTGCCCCAAGACCCAAAGCATTCAGGCATCTTCCTCTCAATTTTAGAAAGTCCAAAACTCCTTTCCTCTCTGAACAGATGATACAAGATATGGATCAAAAAGCAACAGACTGCAGTAGTGGAGGAAACAGGAGTACTATGATCAAACCCACAGACCCATTTGACAACATCTGCAACATTTCCCATGGGCAACAAATTCAAAAAGCTAAGAACCAAATAATTTATAAGCTGCAAAGAACACAACTAATTTAAAAGATAAATAACTGAAGCTAGTACAAGTACTCACCAAACATTGATCTATCATGACCAAACATGGGTCCTTCCTGTGAAAACATGGAAGGCTGATCAAAGCCTTGAAACATTTTCAGCATTTCATTCATTTGATGTTCAAAGAAACGATGAATTTCAATAGGGTTACTAAATACCCTGAAGCCAAATGGTGTTTGGGTTCTGTGAACAAGACATTTAATTATACAAGGAAAATTGAAAATTTAAATTAAAAGGTTATAAAAAACAACTTTAGCCTGCATGATACCTTTGACAATGCTTTCCAAGTATAATAAATTGCATTACATTTACAATTTTTTTTACATCTGTTAAAATGAACCTGTTACCATAACAACATAACATACTCTAAAATGCCTACTATTTGAACACACTTACCCCAAACACAGCAAATGCTGAATGAGTCAAAATTTATAAGCAAAAATTTATTGTGAATTTCATATTTCTTTGGGTTATCACGTAGGCCCTGTCCAATATTAACATTTTTGTAATTCACTGACGACAAAGGAGGTTGCAGATACCATTTTTTGGTATTTTTTAATTCTGAATTCTGCTTATTAATATAAGTTTTTGTGTCATTGAAATATTCTGTCATTTTTTCGCAAGAGGCCATTAAAAATTGAATTTGTGCTTACAAATAAGTGCACTAAGTCCAATGTTACAATTTTTTTTATTGTTTGGCCATAAACAAGATCACAGATATCTCCCTATGGTATCATTTTATTCGGACGACATCTAACTATTGGAATAAATTAATATTTCATGAAAAAATCATGTTTCTTTTACATCAGAGACAGAGACAATTGAACCAGGCCTTACAATACTCTGTAAATCTGCACGTCGCTCAATGTTATTTTCCAGTCTACTTTTAATTAATACCAACTATAAAATGAACATTGTAAATATTAAAAATAAATACAAGGTCTTGAGAACTGATGAGGGTGAAGCGAGATGAATACAGAGCAGCATTAGAATGCAGGGCTGCAGCCTCACCCTCCCCCCAAATTATTTCTGAATTACAGTAAGCACATTTTAATGTTGGAGATGTTCTCGATTTAAAATAAACATTAGAATGATTGCTTCAAGCTTTCTACTGTGCCAACGATTATAAGCAGATCCCCTCGACTGAGCAAGGCATGTTCACGTAGCTTGTACAGCACTAGGCTGGGCGGTGTGGCTGGGCTGTGGCGGAGGAGTTCATTAGCTCACTCTCCCTCCCCCTCTCAAATGTATCACTATGCAGCCCTACCTGTGCTGAAACCCACGAGCCATGACTGCTTTCAATCAATCAGAATGCCCAATTAAATAATCTTATAATTTTAACACTAAAACTATTCAGGTAGTAACATAAATACATGAAATTCTGTTTTCTTTGGCCAACATTTTAAAACTGAAACATGCTTTGCACAAAGCCTGGACACACACATACTTGCTTCGTATAGTTACGTTTTTGTTTGGATGTCTGCCAACAGATAACATGTGTATGTTAAAAAGAGATAGTGAAGCCACCTTAATCTGTTGAAGCAAAAATATGCAGATTTAATGGACAAAATGTTCCACGAATAATATTTCAAAGGAAATACAAACGGTTGAAACACATTATTATGATCACCTGCTAGAAGTGCCATCTGCAGCACGTAGCCCATGACATATGGCTTGTAACATGGGCTGGTGAAGCGGGCATATAATGCAACTGACAGGGTGGTTGTACACACTGCACTTCCTGCTGTCATGGCTAAGGGAAGCGATTTAACCAGGTTACAAAAAGGGATGATCATGGACTTTTGGACCAAGGAAGGCAGCATTTCGGAAACATTGATTATGTGAACTGTTCACTTGCCTCCGTGGTAAAGGTATATCGTGAGTGGATGAGTGGCACCATTGGGAATAAATGTTGTGTAAACTGGATCTCCTACGCCACTGATGTTCACGGTGAACTTCGGCTATGACTGTGTGTTAAAGCCAACGGACCAGCTACAGTGGAACAGCTCACAGTTCAAATGAACCAGAGAGCATCCAGAGACTTGTCTACTGTAAAAGTTTACAGAACCCTTCTGTGAATGGGGCTCTGGAGTAGACAGTGGGAGACTGCACCCATACTAACACAGATGCATCAACAAAAACCATAAGAATTTGTTTGACGATATAGCGACTTGACCACTGCTGATTGGTGAGAGGTAACCTTCTCCTACGAGTCACGTTTTCAGCTGCAAAGAACAGATGGACGTCAGCATGTCTGGCGAGAAATGTCGAAGAAGAGACACCCTGGATCCATTGCTGGATGAACACAAGGCGGTGGTGGCAGTGTTATGGTTTGGGTAATATACTCGTGGTATTCCCTAGGTCCCATCATCCGTATGGAAAGCGCTCTTGATCGATTTGGTTATGAATCCATCCTCAGTGATCACATCCACCCGTACATGATGATTGTCGTTCTTCGAGAGAATGAGATCTTCCAGCATGATAATGCACCTTGCCACATGGCTAGAAGTGTCCAAATGTGGATGAATGAGCACAATTAAGACTTCAAAGTTCTTCCTTGGCCCCCAAACAGTTCCTCGATCGGGTTCACCGTTAGTCTCCTCCGCCACGCACCCTTCAACAGTTATGGGATGCATTGAAAAAGCATGGCTCCAGATACCGGTGGAGACCTATCAGCACCTGACTGAGTCACTGCCAGCACATGTAGCTGCTGTCTGTGCTGCAAAAGGCAGTTACTCTGGATACTAGAATTTTAATATAAATCCTATTTTGACAACATATACAGTAAAGTATAATCTTCTCAGGGCAGTGGTACCTTAGTGGCAATATCGTGGGTCGATGTGCCAAGGGTGTAAGTTCGAAACTTGTCTGGGTAAAATGTCATTCAATAGTGTAATCATAATATGAATTTCTGTGTCAAGCAAATGACTTCTCTGAAAACAGATTCTTACTATATATGTGATATGTAGTATATATTCACAGAGAATTTTAGTATAAATGTTTACAGTAAAGTATTTTCTTATCAGTGCAGTGGTAGCTTAGTGGTAACATTGTTGGTCGATGTGTACAAGGGTGTAAGTTCGAAAACTGTCTGGGTAAAAATTTGTAATGTATTTAGTACTAAAATACTAATTTATCGTTATATAGGCAGTATTGGAATGAAAAAAATTAAACCAGCTCATATTACCAGTAAGTGAGATGTATAGAAAAATTTCAAAAAACATTATTTTTTTGTAATTATGGAAAAAATATTAAAGGTAATAATTAATTTTGTTAACATGTAGTTTCAATCGAAAGAAAGAGCCACAGTAAAAAAAAGTGAGATTCGAACCTGTAGTTCACATTTATTACAAAGGAAAAACCTTATACACTGTTCTACACAGCCATACATGATTTGGTCTTAACACACTAAAAATATAAGTAACCATAAAATCGTAGATGAAATATTGAGTAAGTTGCAATTGATAGGAAATTTGGTCATTAGGTAAAGGGGCAATCTCTGTTTGAATTGATTGAAGCTACTTTTATTTAAAACAGTACACCTGGCAACAGTATACTTCGATGATCCCTAGAATGTTAGTCCCACTCTAGTTGGGGTTTATAAATACAATATAGTTAGTTTACCCTTAGTCCGACTAACATCAGACCCACTCCAAGGGGATGATCTCTGGATCATCCTTGGATTAACCCCTGACTATGAATAAGGCCCTCCGAGTACAATACTACTCTATGTAATGTACAGTATGCTATTGAGACGAAATGAATTTCCCCAGAAATTTTACAGTTAAAATTCTTGACTTTCTGACCACCACTACCATCTCAATAGTCATTGTAACTGAATTGTTACAAACATTCACCAAACAAATTGACCACTGATAACAACATACTATTCTCTGCATTTTTTAACCCCTGGCAGCCTGTGCATACTGTAATAAACATCTCACTGTAACCATCTGAATATAAATAATTGTAGCAATTAAATATGCTTTAATTTAAGGGGAAATACAACCACAAAACATATTCCAACATACAGCACTTCATTTTCAGAATAGAAATACTGGTTTGACAAAACTCGCTGAATGCTTTCACACACAGCTGAGAAAATATAAACCTTATATTTAACCAAATGTTTTGTAATGAGATGCAATATTGTGTGACATAAACATAGTGGTTTAAAAAATTAAAAATAAGTACGTAAATACTACTAAATAAAAGCAGTCGCCAAAAACACAAAATTATCAAGACTTTCAAATGCAATTCCTGACTAAAGCCAAATTATTCATTACAAATGCAGACTTTTACTTACAACTTTCCAAACTCCTGATTAGAAGGAATCCAGCTTAGTGTACTGTAACTGTATTTACATAAGACTACCAATAAAACTCTGAATAGGTCTAATGAAAGATCAATTGATCAATTAATCAATCAATTTTATTAATCCAAAAGACCATACATAATGGTATAGGGCACATGAAATTTTCTTTTAAACCACCAAATACATAAAATTTAATAAGTTGCTACATTATGAAAATTGATGGTTATTTTGTGAACATGTCACCTCTGTTTAATTATGTACATTACCTGGTTATGTCCACAGGTTGTACAGACAATGTACTTATTGCTGAAGTTATTTTAGATTCTGTAAAGTAATACATTATTTGTACAGAAATCTAAATATCCTGATGATCACATCATACACCAGTTAATTTAACTGAGAGATTTGTGCATGTCAAGGTTTACACAATTTATCATATTATTTTACCTCTCACTCAAACCATCATCATCATCTTCATCATCATCCCAGCTCCATATTGGTTTACGTAATCTATTCGGAGGTTCTGAGTCACCAAAATTCTCTCTAAAACAATCATTTGAAAAAAAATAAAATAAAAAATTAGGTACTATACTTATATAGAGTACTCATACAGGCATTTTTTTTAAATTAGTCTGGTAAGTACTATAAAATAAATACAGTAAGTTTTGCTATGACACCTCGTACACCATTGGTCTGTGAAAATGTTCTATAAAATTGTTTCTCTGACTTTATGTAATGATGTTTTCCAGGTAGTCCAACAATTTACTGTATTTCCAACATATTATAAAATATTGGTTTAAATAACATACTACTAAACAGAAACCTAACCCAAAAAATGTTTCTATGTATTTCATACTGTTATTCTGCAGCTCATGAGAACTTAACAATTGAATTTAACATTGTTCTAAATGACAAAATATGTAACTAAATTTTTTCTTTGTTTTTAAATAACATTTTAGTATATAAAGGGACACTGCAGTGTTATGGTAAGTCATACTGTACACGCTTAGCTCTTGAGTGTACCACTGTTACAAAATTCTTTGGTTTGTTACTGTTAGTACTCGCACACTACTTAAAAAGGTTTTTAACTTCCCCAATACAAACACCCATGGACAATTACGACTGTTACAACACAACCTGTTTTGATGGCATGATTACCTTTTACAAAAATTTATTTGTAAGTATGGGTTTAAAGATGTAATTTTTGGAAAACCAAACTTTATGTAGCAAGTATTGTTCCATAGTCCACGAAATGAAGTTTTGATCTCAGACATTATGATTAAATATCCAGAAACCCAATGTATCAATATTGACTACAAACTTCACAATGACTTCAACATGCAATTTGGAAGCAGTGAGTAACAACTAAGACTGAACTGTGCTCAAAACAAGGGCACTGCTTAGGAACTTTGGGACATTGCAGTTTCTTTCTTATATGCCTGCAACATGAACTATAACCCTACGGTATAGGAATATACCATACTGCATGCATCACAATATTGAAGAATGAAATATTATTTTCTCCCTGAAACTACATGAATTTATAATACTTAAAGGTCACAAACTTATTGCACACCAAAAATCTTTACCAATTACATGCACTGATTAACTTGACGCGTAGGATACATCCCTAATCTTCAGATGCACACTTATAATTAACACTATGGTGGGTAGTGAACAACACGAGACTTGTATCTGCAAAAATGGATTGAAAGAAGGTGATGAAAGCATCAAATGTGATGGGATATGTGGTTATCATAGATTATATGTTGGAATCGGGAAGAAGAATATGACTCTTTAAAGAAGAGCAAAAAGAGTGAGTGGTACTACAATAAGTGCACTGACAAATACATAAATACAAGTGTCGACAATGCAGCCAACTTGAATGAGACAAAAGCCCAACAAAAATGTTTTAAATGAAGTATTGACAAGACTTGAGGAGCTCGATGAATTACAAAATGACCCAAATAGAGCTGTCAATAAAAGGCTACGAGGATAGTCTTCATGAAATAGGAAAGAAAAGATCTAAGCCAAGTAAAATCCAAATTAGGCCTAATAAAAAAGTCAGTGAAGAAAATGTCAAATTAAAAAATTATTTAGTTAACTAAGACAGATTAACTAAAGAAGTAGATCTCTTGAAAACCGAAAATGAAGACCTAAAATAGTATCTGAGGGTGAAAACCCGTTGGATCTGATAAAAGAGTATACAGAAGGCTCTAAAGATCGGCATAACAGACCAAGAAATTGATGTTAGTCACAGGTTACCGACCATCAACTAAGATCCTCCTCCACTGCTAGTAAAATTTGCAAGAAACAAGAAAAATTAAACAATAAAGGTAAAAAGGGCCAATAGGAAGCACATAATATCTTTAGACATTGGAATAAATGCACCTTCATGGCCAGTATTCATCAATAAACACATGACTACCTGTACCACACACAAGATTGTATTGAAACAAGCAAGGGACCTGAAGCAGCGTGGGTATAAGTTTGTCTGGACACGAGACTGCAAGATTTTCGTACAAAGAAATTAGCAGGACAAGACAAAGAAGAGCGAAGACTGTAAAAAATGTGAAAGAAAGATTGACAACAAAACACCAGCAATGCCAGTTGAAAATCAAGAACTAAGTGAAAATCTTATGCAGGTACATGCTTTTAGTGTAAATTAATTTCTTTTTTTGAGTGTCCCCTACGGACTGGGGGAGATCCGCCATATTATGGACAAGAGATTTTAAAAATGCAGAGGCAGTGTAAAAAATTACATGCCAAGTGGAGAAATTAAAGGATGATAAGATCTAAGGAAATGATGAAAAAGATGGGTAGGGAGTTTGAAAGGATGATCAAACATGCAAAGAATGTATTTTTGGGGAACATGGTGGAAGAAGAAAAAGGTAAGGAATGGGGGAAATTGTTTAGGTGTTACGGGGAGGAGAGGAAGGGATCCCTCTGCTAAAAGGAAGGAATGGTAGGTATGCGACAAATGGCGAAGAAAAATTAGAGATGCTGCAAGACCAGTACTTGTCGGTGTTTGAGGCAGAGGAGGATTGGAATAGGGGGACAAATAGTGTTCGAGGGATATTTAGTAAGTTTAAGATGAGGGAGTGGGAGATAGAAAAGGCAATTAAGGGTTTGAAGAGCAGTAAGGCAGGGATACCAGATGGGATAAGAAACCCAGCACTAAAATTTAGTGGGAGAGAGTAGGTGAAATATTTAGAGGTGCAGTTTAACAAGTCCTTAAGAGAGGGTAAGTTACCACAAGGCTGGAGGGATGTGATGGTGGTATCTATACGCAAGCAGGGAGAGGATAAGGGGAGGATTGGTAGCTACAGACCGGTGAATCTCACATCAAGTACGGGAAAAGTAATGGAGAGGCTAGTGGTCCAGTATGTGGTGAGGGTTATGAACAAGAGGAATTGGTTGGAGGAGTCACAGCATGGTTACAGGAAAGGATACTCATGTGAGACTCAGCTGGCTGGGCTATTAGAGGATCTAGTGCAGGTAGTTGATGAGAGGAAGCCGGAGGATGCCTGCTACATAGATTTTGAGAAGGCATTTGGTAAGGTGCCCCATGGGACATTGATAAGGAAAGTGGAGAAGCTGATACCGGACAGGAGGGTAGTGGAATGGAAGGGGACTTCCTCAGGGGCGAAGGCAGAGAGTGAAAGTGGGGGAGGCAATATCGGAGGAAGGGAAGGTTATGTCAGGGGTACCACCAAGGAAGCGTGCCGAGTCCTTTGTTATTTACCATAATGGTAAATAATTACATGGGTTTGGGGATTAGAGTAGAAATAAGATTATTTGCAGACAATTGTGTTGTGTATGCAGAAGTGGAAATGATGGATGAGGGAGGAGGGGGAATTTGCAGGCAGACATTGACAAGATATGGATGTGGACCACGGAAAATAAAATGAAGATAAATGTAAGAAAAACTAAGGTAGTGAGGCTTACAAGGAAGAAGGTGATAAGTAGGGACATGTACAGATGGGAGGGACAAGAGAGAGAAGAAGCAGCAGAATATAAGTATCTAGGGATTGTATAGCAGGAAGACCTCAGATGGAAAAAAACAGGTAGAGAGGGTGGTTGCAAAGGGAAGAAGGGTTCCGGGTATGTTGGGAAGGGTGCTGAAGGGAGTCAGCTGTGAGATGAAGGAGACAGCGTATGGCACAATGGTACGGACAATGTTAGAATATACTGCAGCAGTATGAGACCCATACGTGGAGGTGGAAATGCGAGAGCTGGAAAAGGTGCAGAGAAGGGCAGCAAAATGGGTGAACAGTAGGTGGAGAAGGTAGCGGCAGAATGATGAGGAAGAAGGGAACTATAGACCATCAATGACGATGAAAGAAATGGGATGGAGCTCATTGAAGGACAGGAGGAAAGTTGAACGGCTAGTCCGGATGTACAGGGTGGTAAATGAAGAGGGGAAGATGGGGAGGCGCACACTGCAAGCTAAGTAATGGGGTATTTAGAGGAAGAGGAAACAACAGTGAGAAGCTTCAGAGGGTGTGGAGGAGAACGGAACGGGGTAGGTAGTCCATGCTTGCGAGGTCTGTGAGGGAGTGGAATGTGTTGAGGGAGGAATTGGTATCTGTGAGCTACAGGGGGGGGGGGGTTGGAAAGTTCAGGAAGGGAGTGGCAGAGGAGTTGACTGGGTGAAGGAGAGGTGGGAGAGATCACCACCGGGCTGTAGCGTAATTGTGAATGTATGTATTATTTTTTAACAAGTAATCTTCAACTTTTAATAGATATGTATATACCAAAATACCAGGTGAGGGAAAACAAATACCCAATCTGGTTCACCAAAGAATTGATTAATTTAATCAAAAAGAAAGTGCTATCATAGATTATTTAAAAAAAAAAAAACAGTTTTAATTATATACAATTTTCAGAGCTAAGAAAAACCATTAAAGATAAAATCAAACGTGCAAAAAAAAATCTGGGAAACCAAAATAAATGATAATTTAAAATGTGACCCAAATAGATTTTGAAATTATGTTAAATTGATGAAAAAAGGATATAAAGAAGCCCTTATATTAACTAACGATGGTAATATGATTTGAAATCCCAAACAATTGGCAAACATCTTTGCAACACATTTTGCCAAAAGTTATGTACAATCACATATTAATTATCATCCACGATCAAATAAACATACAAACAATCTAACTATTTAAAAACCTACTATCTCTGAGGGCTTAGTTTTATGGACATTAAAAAGTTCAACAACAGTAAGGCCACCGGCTGGAACGTCATCCCCACTTTCATAATTAAGGGGAGTGCTCAAATACTTACTCCAATTTTAACGCACATATTTAATAAAAGTTTAGCCTCTGGCATATATCCAAATACATGGAAATGTGCAGATTGGAAATGTCCCAATATTCAAAAAAAGGCATCAAGCACGAAGTAAACAACTATAGACCTATATCATTACTTTGCGATTTTTCCAAAATTTTTGAAAAAATGATTTAGAAACATTTGGCCTTTGCTACAAAAAATCTAATCACAGAATCTTAACACGGTTTCCAAACTGGCAAAACAACTGCTACAAACCAATTTAATTTTGTAGATGAAATATATTAAAATATAACTACAAGAAAACAAGTAGATGTAATTTATTTCGACCTTGTAAAAGCATTTGGCACATGTCAATATCAGATAATTATATATGAATTACACAAATTTGGGATAGATACTTCATATTTAGACTGGTTTTCTAATTATTTCAATAAATGTATATTTGTAGTAAAAATAGAGAAATTATACTCCTCATCTCATGTTGTCCCTTCTGGTGTCCCCCAAGGGAATACATTAGCATCGTTACTCTTTAATGTATTTATGAATGATATTGTCGGCGTAATTAGTCACTCAACTGCACTTCTCTATGCCGATGATTTTAAAATTTATAAATATATTAAGGATAACGAGAATATTGTACAAACTTACAATTGGATATCACAGCCATACATAACTGGTGTACCTACAATGTTATGCAACTTAATATAAATAAAACATTCTGCAGCTCCTTTTCTCGCAAAACCAATTCTGTATTTCATAAATATTATATTAATAAGATAATAATAAATAGAGTAGAACACATACGTGACCTTGGTGTAATATTAGATACTAAACTTTATTTTCATGTACATATAGATAATTTAATAAATAACATTAGCCGTACCCCAGGTTTAATTAGATTTATTACATATTCCGCTACTTCTCCAGATTCCTTTTTGTGTGTTTATAATGCTCTAGTAAGATCCTAATTTGAATATTGTGCTATAATATGGAATTACATCACAGCAACCAATTCAAACAGGTTGGAAAACATTCAGAAGAAAGTATTCAAAGTAATACATAATAGATTTCCAACAAATTATGATTTGAATTATAATAATGAGCTATGTAAATTTAAAACTTTGTCTTTATTAGACAGTAGCGCCATCTTAGATTCGCTATCTGTAATTAATTCTTTTCTAAACTATTTATCATGTCAGTCAATTCAAAACAAAATAGGTTTAAAAATATTGTTAATTACTCACAGAACATCACCTACTTTCTTTTCTCTAAACTGTAAAATAGACTTAGTTAACACATGTACAAAAATTAAAGTTGAGTTAAATGGGCTTTATTGACATTACCAGGACATATAACTCATCCTCAAGTAAAACAGTAACACAGGTAAGGAACCGCTTAACCGTAAATGGCCCTGCAAATTTAGGTGCTAGTTTAGCACAAAATCTAGCTGCTTTGTTACTATGGTAATATGTTTCAACAAACACTCGTGTCTGCCGTCTTAATGGAGACAGGGCCACTAGCATACATCATTCTAGAGGCTATTTTTGTGTGATATCATAACTTTTACCAGAAAAACAAATTATGTTAATTATAAGAATTTTATTAATAACCTATTGATTAAAAAAGTAGATTTTGTACGTAATTTAGGGGTTATACTTGATTCAAAATTATATTTTCACCATCACATAGATCAGTACCATAGTAGAACCCTTGGGTTAATTAAATTTATTACTTTTTCAGCTTCTACATATGACTCAATATTGTTTTTGTATTTATCTACTATACAGCAAATATGATTGTGTGTTGAAACAACCATTTCAATTGGAAGAAATATGCACTCATTACAGTGATTCACAGACACATGACCCATGATAAACAAGCTGTGGCTGACCTACCAACAATTGTGATTCGTCATTTACAAATATCAATGTTAGTTTAGGCAGCCAACTAGTAATTTATTGACAATGTTCCAGTCATGGTTAAAGAGTATTTCCTGATACCTCATGCATTATGGCATAGTACACTTGGGCGGGTAGGGGCTCAAGTATACTTCCCAATACCATCTATAAATGCTGAAAGTGTCCCTGCCTGAAAAACCGCACATTCATGAGGATGTCTTGTTAGACTGTGATAAGAAAGGGATTTGAGTAATCTTATAAGTTGTGTCAACTGAAAAGAATATTTAATAAACAAAATGGTATATGTCTTGACCTGTTTGGCTGTGCCACTGATTAATTGCTTTGGTTCTGGCTGACCCCATATACGTGCAGCCACTGAATGTTCTCACCAATTAAACAGTGAGAGAATTATCTTACTGGATAAAATTATTATTGTCTACTTCAACACTGGGAACTGGTGCAATGGGTGTTTTGTGTAAGGTTTTGGAGAAGACATGTAAACATGTAAATTTAATATACACACTTCCCTTTAACTTCGTCTTAGAGAGGAGGAGGATGAGGAGGAGGAGGAGTGGATTGTGTTGGATAGGAGATGCTGTGCCTGAATAATAATTTAAAAAAACTAAAGCGGGTAGGCTTATTTACTGTTTAATAAAATGCCTTAGACATTATTTTTTGAAAACCTCACATCCAGGATACTTAAAAATACTAGTTGAACCTTGCAATGCGGTATTTAAAATGGCTGTCAAGATTGAGCATTATAATTAGCCCTTCTTTCACACAATCAAAATGATGAAATTAAATGGTCTGACTGTAATATGTTTAGCTGTCGGATAGCTTTTATATTAAAACCTTCACTCGGGGTATTACTACTGGGTGTATTTTCATCAAGACAAAATAAAAGTGCAACTTTACTCAGAAAATTTAGTTCAACATCTTCAAATTCTGAGAGCAGTTCAACAGGATGTTGTCTGTTTGATGCCTAGTCCAAGAAGAAAGTTACTGGTAAAAACAAATAGTCCTCTACTCGGATTTCGGCACCATCTCATATCAGATGGCAAGATTTTGACAGTCAGTGAGTGGCAACTTGACGTATACAAAACAAACAAAGAGCCCTTTACAAAATCGTGTATCAGCTGATGTAAAAACAAACAAAAGTTAATATTATTTCGGCTATTCTGAGTGTGCTGCCGACGCACATCCGACAAGTACAAAATACGTGATAACAAAGAGTTCCTAGATTAATTAATATATTTTATTTTACGTGGTCACAAAACAGCAGTTGTAGATGGTACAAACTAATCTTCATGCTAAAGTAGTAATGTATAGGTGTACAAAATGAAACACAATAAGACAATTCATAGCCGAATAAATGCGATTCAAACCTTAGATTTTTTCATGTCATATTCTAACTGTTCATCCATGCTTCCCATATGAGCTTGATGTTAATTCGCTTACAGAAATATTGCATGGTAATAATGAAATATTTTTCCAAATGATTTGACAAAATATATATTTAAAATTCTTGTTGTTTCGAGACAGTAATAGGAGAAAAGTCAAGTTTTAAATAGCAGGATCTAGAGGCGGCAAACCTGCTGCTCTGTTGGTACTGCGCGCGGCTCACACAATTTACAGTGTCGTGCGCGCCATCTGTGGGCTCTTTCTCGAACCTAACCAGCTATAACTAAAATGATTATGTTCTGTATGTAAAATAACAAATTTACGAACAGATACCAATAGTTTTATTTTTCCGCGAGCTCTGCGTAGTTTTTAAGGTAACATATATTTTGTGTACAGCGATTTTGATTACTAATAATTTCTATTGGGCCAGTAATTGTCCGTCTATGTGCTAACCACGTCATGTTTTTTCCTGGAAACCCGTTTCCTTGTTTTTGCGTAGCCTCCAATTGATGCACCAGCTGATGGCGAATACATACATTAAACATACAAAAACATAAATTAAAAGTAAACATTTGTTGAACTGTCAAAATATTGCCATCGAATATAAGACAAGAAGGTACCCTCGTATCCAATCACAGTCCATTTCCACTCAAAAATGGGCTGAGATTGCAATAGCGTGATGAGCCATCCCTTGGCACTCCACATCAGAGGACAAGAAAAACAGCCCACTGCTTTCCAACAAAAGGAAAACCCTAGCTGCTGGCCTCCAACATAAGCACCAAGGTGCCCCAGAGGAGGACGTGAAACTAAGTATCTCCACTCCCACGTGCAATCCTTCATGTATAAATAAATAATCATGCCCAAAATAATTATTAAACATCTAACTCCACTCTCTTACCCTGTTTTCCATTCAGGTACACTGTTGTGGGTTTCATTTAATACCCATAAAAAAAACAACACACTAGAGCTATCATCAATAAATAAGTTAAAACATGAATGCGCACTTACGAAAAAAGGTAGTAGGTATGTGTTAGTTTTTTTTTAACAAATAAAAAAAAACTGTTCTCTGGTTTGGGTTTTTATTTCACCCTCTTTTTATCACACACACAACGAGAAGAGATAAAATATATATAATATTTAAACAAAACAATAATTGGTGTTACGAGTATCACAGTTGCTTCAAACTAATTACAGTTAACAGACCCCTTTTTTTCTGATTCTTTTTTCTGTTGTAACAACTTAAGGTGCACCCGAAATTTACCATTTTAGCTACAGCTTCCTCACTTTCTCCTTTAATTTATTTTAGGATCAACAAACTTAAAACTTGTAAATAGAAAATTCTTATGGTTGTCCACACCATTTAATGCCAAGACATATAACAAGGTAAGTATTACATTTTTAATATGTTGTTTTCAAGAATATTTTAATCCAGAATAAAACATTATGCAGCATGTTGAAGGCAGCCACTGCAGTGGTGCGTGTAGTAATCAAAAAATCACATGCAATAAGAACATATTTTTGACCATGGGATGAAAAGGCTGTGGCAGAGGAGTCGACACACCACTGTTGCTTAAATCATAGCATGGGCAGCGGTCCCATCACCAAAATGGCTAGGTCGTGTAGCCGGGGAACCGTACTGAACAAAATTACAAGATAAACACAATTAATGAGCACCGATAATGCAACAAACAATTACCACAACCACTTACCAAAAGGTAAGTACAAATCACTCACCTAGGCGGTGAAGTATGGCACTTATGCCATAAAAAGCCAAAAGTCAGGTAGTAAATTTTCAAAACCAACTACATCGTGTGGAAGTAATAATCGTAGAAGATAGGGTCAGCACATTCCTTCACGTACGACAGTGACTGTACGATGTTCCAAACTCGTGACATGACCAGTCGATAATTATTGAAAAGCCATATCACAGAGTTAAATATAATAGAAAAATACACATTACATTTAAACATAAACATAACGACAAAACAAATAAAAGGTTTGACATTAAATAAATTTCAATAAAGGTACCAAACAAGCATAACACATTAGAGGCAGGAAATTAAAAATGTAATACAAATATTTTACATTATTATGATACTAGTGCTGCCACCTATCCTAGCAGTGGACAGACACAATCATAGAGAGATAAAATAAAGTTGTTAATAGAATAACGTGTTACGATACTGACAGTTTTTCTTTTTTTTTTTTTTTTTTGGCACTGTTTATGGCAAATGAACATGAACTATATTGTCCAGTATGGTTCAAAATTAACACAAAGTGTAGAGTAACATTAAGAAAAGACAATAAAATACCATGTACACACTTAATAGAGCAGTAAAATTAGTGATCTGAACAAATTGCTAAAATGAACATAACGACAGTATTTATTATATGTTACAGGTGCTACCCTCCGAAGTGAGAAGCAGCAGATAAATAAATACATAATATAGTATATTATGACTTTACTACTTGGCAAACAAGAGTGAAATGAAAACAATATTTTTATTGTCAGCGATAAAGGTTATAAATGCCAATAACCTTAACACACATTAATTTTTTTGGTTTGCACAATTAAGTAGAAAAAAATTACATTTTTTTTACATTAACACAAATGTGGTGTTCAGACTGGAAACAAGGAAGAAGAAAATAAAGCAGGCTTTGTAAAAATGTGTATTGCTAGAAAAGCAATAGGAAAAAAAATTAGGTTAGGAGAGATCATGCCGTAGTACGGCTCAGTGAGCATGTCAAACCAACGAGCTGTAATAAACAACTGAAAGGCATGGACATCACAAGGAAAAAAAAAAACAAGATGGCCTACCTCTTAGCGCCAGCCAGGGCCTGTTATGTATATAGGGATTCTATTGACCGTCAATTTAGTTCATGACCAACCGCAGTTTCATTTCCGATGCTAGTGTTGTTTATTTACTTCTGTCCACTTCCGCCCTTGTAATTTTTTCTATTGTGTTTCAGATTAATGGCAATCACTCCTACATTATGTTTAGGGCCTACTGACAATGCTTATAAGTAAAAATAATAAAAAAAGTACGTGATGTGATCTGCAAGATGACGAAGTTCTTTGTTCCAGGTTGCAAGGACGAATCGGGAAGTAAACACAGGTTTCCTGATCTTTATTATGCGCATTGGTTCGAATTGTGGAAGCAGTTATTAGCATCGCCATAATTTAAGGAATTGAGTAATGATGATATCTACAAGAAATTAAAGATTTGTAGTTGGCATTTCGGGAAAAATGTGTTTCAGCCCTGGTACGAAACGGCTGAATCCTAATTCAATGCCTAACCTGAATTTGCCAGGTAAGAGTTATTTGACGCCGGCTAACAGCCAGCAGCACTGGAGCCCATGACGGCGCTCACCATGCACATGTCCTGCACGTGTTAAAAGAGACCAATAATTCTGAATTCTCACATAAATATTATTTTTCAGTGTAATATATGTTTTATATTTGTATTTGCAGGGTTTAATATAACTTAAAATGTTTTATAAAGCGTTTGTTGCTATTTTACAATTGTTTGGTTATGAACACTAATAATTTTGTAATTTGTGTATGGTGCAATTATTCCCGCCCTAGCCGGCTCTGTGTATAGGCCATCATCAATGGTTTCATTTGTAATTCATCGCGTCCTGTCTTCAGGGAAAAACTGCCAGTCCATCCTACCGGCTGTCGGCCCTCTTCCCTTGTGAAGGCTGTGCTTTCACGCACTTCGGTGAGATCATCCATCTAGGCATGCACTAGATTAATTGCGGGTTGGGGAGCACCCAAGTGGAATTGGCTAGTCATGACCGAGATTATCATAATTTCATTGGCACGTTGAGGTGTATGCATAGTAACAATAAAAACTAGTCTACAGTGAACTTATCTCTTTTATTCAGTAGTGACAGTGTCCTAGCCACACATATTTTATCAAGTGTTTATTTCAAAGTGATGTTTAATAAAAAGTTTAGTATTGCCTACGTGTTTGTAAGTACACACGGGTGAAACGGACACACAAAACCCACAGCATCCCTGAGAACCCTGAGTTTCAATAGTGCGATGATTGGGAAGCACCGCTGGTGCCCATATTACCAGTAAGTATTTGTCATTGTTCGTCTCGTGTCTCACCCGACGGCGTCATATTATTGGTACAGTACAGAATTTGTGTGTATTTTTTGGGCTTCATTATGTTACGTGTAGGATAATTGTATACAGCATTTGTCTCTAATTTTATAATCATCCTTTTAGTTAACCTGGACTTGTAATATAATACATGGATAGCATCGTGAATATATCCAAAGTATCTATGGTGGGAATTGTGTGTATATTTACAGCATCACACTTCCTCCTAATAAGTACATGTAGGGTGTAATGAACTGGACCCATATCGTTCAATATAAATTAATCCTAGAAAATTTACGAAGATGATATAATTGTATAGCTTGTTCATTGTAATGTGAGCAGTCTCATTAGACATTTTAATGAATAAATACATTTCATTATGGCCTTGGCTTTTGTTTATAGAGTATGGGTAAAGATATACACTGTAAATTAGGTACTCACACAGCAGTGTTTACATTAACAAGTGGAGGGATGTGAATTTGCTAAAAAAAAAAATTGCTTAATGTACATAAATAAAACTTGCTATTCTTATTACTACACTTCTTAAATTTTTTTCTTATGTACTTATACAAACAAAATTTGGAATGTTTGGTTTCTCACTTGCTCTATTTGGGCTTGCATTGTAAAAATCAAATCCACCTGTAGTACTGTCAACTGTACCTTTAGTCATTTATGAAAAAAATATAACGCAGTACAGTAACGTGAAGATAAACACTGCCATGTGAGTAATTAAAACATTTTATAGATTTCTCAATACTCTATAAACGAAAGGCCAAGGCCATAATGAAATGTTTTTATTGGTTAAAATATTCCTGATGAGATTGCATCATAAAGTGCTCACTTTACCATGAACAGGCTATACAAATATATCATCTTCGTAAATTTTCTAGGATTAATTTATATTGAACGATATGGGTCCAGTTCATTACACCCTACACGTACTTATTAGGAGGAAGTGTGATGCTGTAAATATACACACAATTCCCACCATAGATACTTAGGATATATTGCCTCTCTCAGCATTTAAAGTAAACAAAATTGCTCCTAAAAATTAATTTAATAATATAGTATGGATGTGTACTATTTATGTATGTTAAATTTGTCACTTATTTGAGTAGACTAGTGGTTTGGTTTCTGGCATTTTATATTTTGTTTTATTCTATACATATATCATATTACAAGTCCAAAAGATGATTATAATATTGGTGTCAAATACTATATACAATGATCCTACACGTAACATAAGCAAAACCAAAAAATACACACAAATTCCGTACCAATACTAATTCAAGTAATGTTTCACCCAATTGCAGAAAATTTTGTGAAAATGCGACAAAAATCTCAGGCAAGACAGATTTTCTGGATAGAAATAATTTCAAACTATGTCGCGGGTGCGACAATCATCAATAAACAAGAGTATTTTCTTGCTGCAAGAGTGGTGGCAATGTTAATTGGTAATATTTATAATAATATACGAAGATATTATCTTGTTGATGTTGTAGGAATATTTTATCTGTAGGCCTAAATTATTTTTTCTGCTTTCTTTAAGCATAGTTGATTGTAGATATCATTGTAGTGTGTCGTTTTGAGTGAAAGGTAATATTAATTGACCTGTGTTTGCTGTATCTTAAAACTGCTCATTACTACCAATTTTTCTTACTGTAACCGCCGTCCACAATGAAGCAACAAATCTAATCTAAGTGGCTGGATTTGTTAGTTTCTGGAAATGTGCTCAATGTTGATTTTACGTAATGATTCAGCAAATAGATTATTTAAAGCTAGTGACGAACAAATGTGAAGTAAACTTGTAAGGATTTCCATAGGAAAACATGTTTCCAAAATTATCAGAATTTTTCAGTTAAGTTTGCGTGTTTTGTAAATAATGTATTGAAAGGTATGTGGCCTAATAAAGCAGCACTTTCAACACTTTTGTACTTTGTAAATAATATTTGTTTATTTGCCAATAAAATTCAACGAGTGTAAGGTTAACTTTGGCCAAAGTGTGCGATGTGTGTATTGCTTCATCTGTACAAATATGAACAGCGATTTATATACCACATTTTGTTTTTCATTGAAGTTAAAATTTTTACTCATAGGAACACATTAAACAATGCTGTCTCGCGAAAGACGTAAAACTAACCCCCCCCCAACCCACACATCAAATTCACTCACTGCTTCCTTTTCCCTCGAAATAAAATAAACAACCCAAACAAAACATAACTAGGCAAAATTAAAACTGGTTGGAATGCCAACATAGCTAAAATATCCTACATCAATAGAGTTATGCCTAAACTATTTTTTTCAAAACAACAAAACATAACATTCATGTGGTTTGTGTTGTGTTATTCTTCCATAATCATTTTGTTAAACACACATATGGCCTTCTGCAACATTTTTGTATTTTCAGCCATGAGTGGTCAAAATATGGTTTTCGGTGTCGAATTGCATCACAGTGTTTTCGTTACAACCTCAATTTACAGTCACGCCAATGTAAAGCCAGTATAAAAGTACAAGTGATTGTCATTTAAAATATGAAACAAAACAAAATTTAAAAGGAAAGGAGGGAAATAAATAAAAAAACATGCGCCGGTGTGGTTGCTCAAATTAAAACTGGCAGTTAATGGAATCCCTATACAGATAAATATGTGTTTATGTATATATAAATGAAATTTATATATAAATATATACTACATATATTAAAAACTTTATATATAAATATAATTTATGTAAATATATTTATATTGTAGTAATATGTAGTATTCCAAAATTCTAGTGTAAATGTTGGTGTAGTGTCAGTGTAAACAGTGGGTGACTGACCACAACCAAGTTTACCCCTCAACGAGAAACACATACAATATTACAAAATTTATAAATGGTGGTGTAAAATGTTTTGAGTGCCCAGAGAAAATAAACGACTGTGACAAAAGAAACTAAATCAAATTCTTGCAGACCCTAGAACCTTGGAGCAAGGCGTTTAATACTAAGAATTGCCATTGGAGAAAAATGGCACAATGTCTCACACTTTCCTGAACTCAGTAGATAAATTTATTGCCATCTTAGCAACATCAATTAAATTAAAATAATATTTTATCAAGAATATTCACCAATTAAACAGAGCAGTCATCAGACACTCTTAAAATTCACAATATTTCAAATTGCATTTCTTTGCTGCAATGATATTAAATAAATTGGTTATGCCTATGAATCCAATCCAGCAAAATCTTTCTGGAAATATTCTGAGTTAGTATTCCAATAGGATTTTTTCATGCAACACATGTAATACACTTAGGCCAACATACTACACAAAACCAAACAAGAGCAAAATATGTGGAAACCCCCTTTTTACTCAAATCAACACATTTTAAACACTGGCATAGCATTTTTCAGACAATTGACAAGGAGTTCAAACACTTCAGAAAATATATATGCATATCACTTCATTAGCACAAGACAGTATCAGAAGACACAATATAGTACTTTCATTTTAAAAAAAACATAGGCAACACTTGAATTCAGAACATATTCAATCAACTAGTAACAACAAGATAACTCATGAAAACACAGCAAACAAAACCCTTACATATGAGAAACACAAGGACGCATCAAATATAGAAATCACTTTCAGAGAAAATTACACTACACCATACATAGGCTCCTAAACCTTCAAAAGATAATTTGGCAGGCAAAATAGGAAAACTCTACTACAGAAAAATGATCCGAGTAGGGATATCTCTTAAATCTCTTTCAGTGTGTGAATTTTGATGTTGGGCTAGCAGTAATCACTGCTAAAATAATAATTGATCTCTCAAATTGAAAAAGAAAACTATCTCATTCTAAAGCAATCAATAAAATGAAAATTCGGTAACTTGAAGCATGTCCGATTAAACTGACTGGACACTGTAGTTACAGATTTTACTCGCTAGACCAAAAGCGACTTAGGTAGCGGGGATGAGGCAAGGAATGTTGGCTAGTTCTGATACACTCTCACCTCTAGTTAGGTAGTTGAGGTAAGTTTAGTCTTAGGCAGGGTGAATGCTTGCACGAAAGTTCCAAAGTTCTTTCGTCCAGAAAACCAAGTTGTCTCAACCTAGGCGAACTTCAACTCCGGTTAAGAAGCAGTAGACAACAGGATGGTGCTTGTAGCTGGTACGGACACACAGTGGAAACTCAATATTACCGGTACAGGCGCAACTGCTTGATGTCTGAGTTCAGCGGCATGGACCCATTCTGTCTGTTTATCCTGTATGAAAATGTGTCACTTCCAGAACCCGTCCCAGATTTAGTTTGGTAAGAGCTATTTCAAAACTCACTCGTTAATATCCGCAACATTGTGGATGCAAATAGATAAACCCATCTGCCTTACTACAGTCATACCGCAGCACGTCGTCAACCATCCGAGTCTCCATGTCGCAGTCGGCTCTGGTCCCCGCATATATCACACCTCAAAATTCTTGAATTACCTCACCTGGAGCTGCAGAGACAGGAAATCCAGGTCGCCTAACACAAACTCAGTGTTTTGAAACAATAATTGTAAGAAGGAACCAGGTGCAATGCCATGGCCCATCCTCGACGAAACTCTCGGGCCTCTAAATACGTCGTCCTCACGGTTTCATGGCTGCTGGCAGAAGAAGGGTGAATTCAAGGCTTACACACCCTTGCCAAGCATGAATGCGGAAGTCCCAAACCTCATTGTTATCAGCTCAACCGAGATTGGCTGATAAAAATAAAGTTTGAATTCGCCTTCCTTCATACCAAAACAATATGCAAGGCACGTTCCTATATCTCATAATGATAATAATCACACGTCAAAATCAATTATTAAAATTACAGACATAATACTGCCCGTATCAATAAATAAAATGTCACCACAGGTAAGCATCAAGTCTCAAAACTTACCTAACTACAATGAAAATAAGGTTAAATATGTCAAATCAAATCAGTTATGTACACGAGTGAACTAAATTAACCTTTAAATATGTCTTTCAATGTCAAAACAATAAGTTTGTGTTGGTAAACATACCACTCAATGTCTATTATCAACAAAATAAAGTTTTTTTTTTCTGTTACAGTGTCAATATAAAAAATATTACATTTGGTGTATTTTGCAGACAAAATTTAAAATAAATAAATCTGACTGTAAACAACTTTACATGAGGTTTTTGCAGTGCGAAGCACAACATGAATAGCACTGACAAAATACAATACCCTTTAATGCGAGTACATAGATAAGACATTTTACACTTCAAATAATAAATTTGCTGCTTTCACTCAAGGCTCTAGCATCAATTTAGCTCTGGACATTAATAATGCGTTGCACGCAATGTAGAGAATTTTGCTCAAGGCAGTACATCTGCCCCGTCAAACTACGTTACCTTCAAACTTTTTTTTAAGGTGACTTCACACCTGTGTTGTCATAATACTCTATTTCAGCTGAATTCTTACAGAGTGTCAAGTAGGGTCTTAACTGTGTTATGTTGCTTCGGCCCACAAGATTTCCATCCAGATCGACTAACTCGTAGCAGTTGTCACGAATAACTTGAGTAACTCTGAATGGCACTTCAAAAATAAACATTAACTTATTTGTTATGCTTGCCCAATAACTGCTTATGGGGTTTGTTCTTCGTAACAAATTGTTTACTGCGAATTTATTCTTCTTACTGACTCTTCAGTACTTACTTCGCCGTTCAGCAGACAAAAACAACCTTCTCCTAACCAGATCTATTAATTCTTGTTTTACCTTCTCAGGGTCTTCCTTGGTAGTGATAATGTCAAGTTTAAGTAGATCTCGCAGCTCTTCCACGACACATCCCAAGTTTGTCCTGTTAGGACTTCATGGGGAGGCACATCTGTAGTTACAGACTACCAGGTTACCTTCACGAATCACATTCAGCTTGTTTGTTACCATCGTGTCTGGTGGTGGCCAAGGTGGTATGTCATCTACCTCCTTACTTATCGGCCTCTTCTCTTCTCCTTCGTTCCTCGTCTCCACCTTCCATGTCATCCTTCCCTCATGCCGTATTTCCATCTCACATGTCAACCTTCTTTGTGTGTACAGTACACGCCATCGTAGACTGCACATGTCTTTACAATTGCAGGTAGGCGTGTTGGCATGCGAGACGTGTTTCCCAGGTCTTTCATCGTCTTCTTCACACTCGTCAGTCACACATCCAGACATCCTTTGCTGCCCCGTCAAACCTTTCTTCTGTCCTGATGTGCGGTTCATTCTTCCTTCTCTCCTCTTTCTTATGAACATGGCCAATTTGCCCCATCTCACGCGTCCAATTCTTCTAAAGTGACATGTCTTGTGCAGGTGTATTAGTGCGAACTGTTAGTGCAAGCATTTTGTAATGTGACCGTAGGTACTTCTGATGGTTGTTCTGACGTGTCACACACAGTACAAATTTTAATTTCAGTTCTGATTAATTCCAGTTGTACAGAACAATCATGTAATTCTTCAAACATAGGTGAAGTTTCACAGCTTGACAATTCAGGTGTTTCTGCATTGGTGGTAGGCCTACCTGAAACAACAGCAATTATTTCATGATGTTTACTTGCGATACTTTCAAGTAATCGCTTTCGGCTTGACAAAGGAGCGAACTATGAATAAAGTACAGTTCTGTTTCAGTGACATTTTTCCAGTTCACAAAATTACATTCACACAGATTTCTCTTCTCACAAAGCAAAGGAAACATGGTGGTAGATTCTGCATGTGCTTTACCTGACAACGTTAAATTGCAATACTTCCAAGTAATAATTTTCTGCTTGGCAAACGTGAAAATAGTGCATAAAGAATAGTTCTGTAGTAGACACTCTAATCTCCAATCTCTCCAAGCTCGCACTTAGTTCTTCTGTCCTTGCAGTTTGCTCGGATTGTACACAGACTAAACCATCTACTTTCTTCTCCAGTTTTGACATGGAATATTGCGTTTGACCTAGCTGAGCCGTCAAAACATTCACATTTTGGGCTATCTTAATTCCCAGTTCTTTGACCTGCTTTGCTTGCGCTGACATCTTCAGTTTGTGACCCTCAAGCTTACTACTGATTATAGCAAACCCTTCCCTCACTTCATTAATACCACTATCCATCTTGCTACTCAGTTTCTTCTCCTGTTCTACAAACTGAGCTTATATTTCTCATGATCTACTTTCCAACCTACTATCCATTTGAGAAAATCTGCTAACCATTTCAGCTTTCTGTTCTGCAAGCTTATTTTCAACATTTGAATTAGTACTGCAAATTTATCTGCTTCACTGTCGAAACTAGGCTGGCCTGTTTCTGTGACAGTATTACACTCAATCATATTAGTATCTTCAGTAGACACAATAACTTGAATGAAATTGGTTGCTTCTGGAACCTGTGGTAGTGTGTCAACCCCTGTGGTCTCCTCTATTATAGCATAATCTACATTGCTTAGTTCAGGTGTGCTCCAGTACTGACAGTATCTGATTGTTCAGATTCAATGCCTTCAATTTCAAAATATCACCTTGGTTTTGCGGAATTTTTTAGGAAGTAGTGTATCCTGTCTCCTTTGCTCATCACTCATTTCCTTCTCTGTTTTACTTCATCCATCACGTTAAGGGTGCCACTGTAGTATGTGATGCTGCGTCCTTAAATGTGTGGCTTATACTCGGTTACCACGTCGGGCGCCACTGTAATAAATGTGATGATTACACAGTTTCAAAGTGTAAATAGGCCTCCACGTTGGTAAAGCCACAGTAATAATTTTGTATGTGCTACCTACTTCTAGTGTAAATATTGGTGTAGTGTCAGTACAACCAGTGGGTGACTTACCAGAACCAAGTTTACCCCTCAACGAGAAACACATACTATATTACAAAATTTATAAATGGTGGTATAAAATGTTTTGAGTGCCCAGAGAAAATAAATGACTGACAAAAGAAACTAAATCAAATTTCCGCAGACCTTATAACCTTGGCGCCAGGCGCCTAACACTAAGAATTAACATAGGAGGAAGACGGTGCAAAGTTTCACACTTTACTGAACTCAGTAGATATATTAATTATCATCTTAGCAATATCAATAAAATTCAAATAATATTTTATCAAGAATATTCACCAATTAAACAGAGCAGTCATCAGACACTCTTAAAATTCACAACATTTCAAATTGCTGTAATGATATTAAAGAAACTAGTTATGCCTGTGAATCCAATCCAGCAAAATCTTTCTGGAAATATTCCGAGTTAGTATTCCAATACGATTTTCTCATGCAACCATGTAATACACTTAGGCCAACTTGCTACAAGAAACTAAATCACACAGCAAACAAAACCCTTACACTTGAGAAACACATGGATGCATCAAATATAGAAATCACTTTCAGAGAAAATTACACAACATACATAGGCTTCGAAAGATCATTTGGCAGGCAAAACAAGGAAACACTACTACAGAAAACTGATCTGAGTACGGATAACTCTTAAATCTCTTTTAGTGTGTGAATTTATGTTGGGCTAACAATAATCACTGATAAAATAATAATTGATCTCTCAAATTGAAAAAGAAAACTATCTCATCCAAAAGAAATCAATAAAATGAAAATTCAGTAACTTTAAGAGAACAAGTTTCTTCTCTTCAAACAAAATTACTTCTTGGTTAGTTCATAGAAAACTTTGGCTACTGGACAAGTTAATGCTGACACACTAAACTTAGTTCATTTGCAATCACCTTAAGGGGGCATCCAAAATACATCTTACATGTAATAAGTGAAAATGTGTCACTTCCAGAACCTGTCTCGGGATTCAGCTTGGTAAGAGTTATTTCAAAACTCACTTGTTAATACCCGCAACATTGCGGATGCAAATAGATTAACCCATCTGCCTTACTGCAGTCATACCGCAGCACATCATCAACCCTCCGAGTCTCCATGTCGCAGATGACGCAGTCGGCTCTGGTCCACATAATATATGTAAAATATCTTTATATATTTAAAAATTAAATATAAAATGTTTTATATATACTTAATTTATATAAATATATTTCTTTATGCAAATTTATTTATCTCTGTTGGGATTCCATTGAACGTCATTTTAGTTAATTTATGTGTTTGTATGTTATAATGTAAACTATTTGCAGACGATAGTGCATTATTCTACAACATTGCCATAGACATGCAGGAAATGTTGCAACATATGCAGGAGGATTTGGTTGTCCTAAGTGAGTATTTTAGGATAAACAAGCTAGCTATAAATGCAGACAAAACAAATTATGTAATATTCACCTCATCTAGAAGTAATCATAATGTAAACACTCCTCTACAGATAAATAACAAACAAATAACCAGGGCTCATTATGTGAAATACATCTGTTTGTACATTGATGAATACCTTAACTGGAAAGTGCATGTGAATCATATCATTAACAAAGTACTACCTGTTGTAGGAATCCTGTGGAGATTGAGGGGAATTCCAGTTGAAATAAAGAACACTATTTATAATTCCTTGATAAACAGCCACTTACAATATCTATGTATGGTATGGTGATCAGCATCTAAGCCAGTTTTGAAACCTTTACAAATATTGCAAAATAAAGCAGTTAAAGCTGTGCATGACCTGCCTCAACATACTGACAGTAGAGTTGTGTATACCACCTACAATGTGCTTCCTATAAAATCCATGTATATATTCAAATTGCTAAACTTCATATTTAATAACCCTTCTTGTGATGAACCTGTGAAACATATGAAACATACACATTACACCTGTCATGCAGATCATAAATTTCTCAACATAAGAACAGAAATTATTGAACAACAATATCTTGTCTGTAAAACTTAAATATTTGTGTAAATTTTCCTTCAATAATTTTATTATATCATAGAAACTTATTTTGTCATAAGTATAAATTATTCACATTTCTATATCTAGATTGTCATGTTTTCTTTTATGTACAAAGTAAATAATGCAATTCTCTATACTCTGCCACAAAAGAAAACAATTGTAATAGGACCCCAAATAGAGCTATGCTCAAGAGAATCATATACAATTTAAAAAAAAAATGTAAAATGTATCATAGTTATTGACAAAAAAAAACTATGCTAACACTTTTAAAACACAAAAAAAATGGCAAAACATAGAGACACATAAAGTTACACATATGTTAACATGTATAACCCTCCTTTATGTACCTTAACCTCCTACAAACAGAATACGACAAAAGTAAATAATAGAGTAAATCAAAAAATGCACATTAAACCTGTGACTGAGGCAAGAATATGTATCAGTACAGGATGAGGCAACAGTAAAAAAATATGACAATCAGCACCATATTGGTGACGTCATGTGACGTGTAAACAAATGGTATCGGGTTGTACACAACTCCCAATACTGTATGTTATCATGTATGTATTGTATGTTACTAATGTATGCATTTAAAAACTGTCAAAATGTTATTGTGTGCCATTTCCCAATGAACAGTGTTGTTTGTGGAATATTTAAATAAATATAAAAAAAATCTAAACTTCACTAATTTTTTACACAAATAAAAAACAAAACAAATACTACAATCACACCTGTTCAAGTGGTGATTCTGGTCTGGTAAACCAAAGAAACTTTGGATGAAATTATATATGTTCATATTTAAACAACCTTCCTTGCAAAATCCTAGACCCAAATACAATACTTATGCTAGACCATTTAATGAAAAGATATGACGCAATGTTTTGGTTTCGCCACGCACCTCTCTAAAAACAAAGATTAAACCAAATATGCCAGGAGACTGCAAAACTAACATTAACGAGCTATATAGTAAACATAGAGTGGTGGAAAAGAATAATAAATAAAAAAAATTTTCCACCATGATTTTATTAGTCAAACCAAAGGTCCTTGGAAGGGTGTAGCAGTAAGGAATGAATCGCATACGCTCCCAAAATACTCGAGAAATAAAATACAATTGGACATTTTCAGGCACTTCCTAGCTGGAAATAAAGTGTAATTCGCAGATTTTCCTTTGCAAAGTTAAAGAAGGCATAAAACAAACCGCTGGGAAATTGTATAGTGAAATGTTGTGAATGTTATTTAGTGAATAATTGTGTTAATATTAAACCAGCATGCATATTTGAAATTGCAGTGTATAAGCCTAATGTGTTCATGTTCTGTACATAATGTAACCATGTTCCAGGGGGTGTCTACGTCCACTGTCATAAAGATAGGTCTGGCAACTGTTATCCTTTTGCCTTGATGCAACGTGTACGCTTAGTGAATCTCGCGGGAGCTATCGAACTAATAGCGCTAGTGCAGGCTGACCTGCTTTTAACATTGCGGTATAAGAATTTCGGAGATTTTTTTAAACAGTAATAAATAATGCCTTTTTATTTTCATATGTCCGTTCGGTATAAAGAATTGTGATATATTTTGGTGCGTTTGAAGTTGGTTTCGTTTACAATAATGTTTTGCTGGTGCAATATACCAAGTTCGTAAAAACCTCTGCAAACAGGGGGTAGCTATGTCCTGTAACGTGAAGTGTTAACAAGTGAAGCCAGTTTATAGTATGGAGTTAGACGGTTGTTTTCCGGTAAAAAGATCACGTGATAGACAGTAGCCAAAAACATTCTATCGCCCTATCTTTCATGTGTAATTTTATGAGTTTTAAAATTGATATAAATTAACATACAACCATTTTTGACCTAAATGATGATATATATAAAGTGTGAGTGTGCTTGTCTCAGATAATTAGATATAAATTATGCCAGTAAATATGTAGAGTTATCAATTATTTACATTTAAATGGAAGTGTTGTATACAGTGTTCTGGTTGATTTGCTTCCCATTCCCTATATATTTGCCTTGAGAATATTCCAGGAAATAATTTTTTAACGACTATAGGAGCTTTTAAAAGTTATGGTAAAACTGAACCATACTATAATCTAATATAATATGCTATTGAAGTCGTCTGCGAGTGCGTTACAAGTGAGACAGCCATGTGGGAGAGAGACGACTTTTGTTTTCCATTGAAATTGAACAGCATTGCGAGTGCTATATGAACTCACTAGTTGTTATGAATTTTCTCTAACTCTGTGTTGTTCTTACATTTGTGAAATGTGAATTTGGCATCTAAACACGTCTTAAAACCATAATCTATTTTTGATTTATTCGCCGACGAACGAAAACTAATATTAATGTATCAAAATGTGTACGATCCGGGCCATGCAAGTCCAGTGTTTAGTGTATTCGTATATACCGTGGATACATTCGTGAAAGATATCGCACAATTATTGCAGGATATGTTATCTGTGTAAGTTTATAAATTAACAATTGCAGTGTGTTTAAGTTTTGCAAGTGTGGTTGCGATCACTAATGTGCCGTGAATTTAAGGTCTAACCTGTAAGTGTGGAACCGTTAGAGATACAGGCACTTTTATAAATCTGTAGGTACGTATTTTTCTAAATGCCGATTTGCTATTTCAGTGTAGGAGTTTATGGAATTAATTTGTCAGTAATGGCAAATAATCTCGTAAACCAATACAATGCTACATATTAATAAAAACTCCATTATTACAATTTGTTTCTCCCCAAGTCAGCATAGTTACAGTGAAAAACAAGAAATCAGCTGTTTATCAATACAATAATATAGGCCTACAACCAAATCCATTCTCCTATCATTAATAGCTACTGAATGTAGCCTCCATGATTTGCGATTTCCATGGTTTCTCGAACTCATTCAATGCAATTTCTGGGGTGACTTAATATAGACAATTTGATCCATTCCTTCCTTGTATTCACTTCATTGTGTTCTTGGTTTACCATCTCCTAA
Organism: Dryococelus australis; assembly: GCA_029891345.1. Taxonomy (NCBI): domain Eukaryota; kingdom Metazoa; phylum Arthropoda; class Insecta; order Phasmatodea; family Phasmatidae; genus Dryococelus; species Dryococelus australis. The sequence continues at coordinate 96,453,059 of CM056995.1, read as the reverse complement.
TGAACCTGCAGTCGACAAGATGTAAAGTTAAATTAATAATGTTTACTTGTGAAAATAAAGAAAACTTAGATAAAGACAATTTTTTCCTAAAACTATGCCATCTGCAAAATAGAAAAACATTGTGTGATTTTTTTAAAACTCTATTTCGCACTTCTTAAGGATTTTTAAAATTCTAATTTTGAGGGCAACCAATTGGACATTTTAATATTGATGATGAATCATGGATATTTGGATGAAAATGTTTAATTTTTTAAAAGCCTACTTATGAATGAAAAATTGGATGATTTTTTTTTTACATTAACTGAACCAAGCATTGCCTGGATCAGTTTTATTAATACATTTATTCATTTTAATCATGCCATTCCACTCAAATCTGTAAGATGTAGCAGTAGCTCGAAAATAAAATGGATTAGTAAAGGTCTGACAGAGGTTAAAAATAATGCATGAAACTCTAAGAACCCAGGGGAAAAACAAAAATTATACTGTAAGCAATACGAAAAATTATATAACAAGTTACTCTGAGTAGCAAAACAGAAATGCAATGGGGGGAAAATAGCCTCCTCCTCAAATAAATCTAAAGCAATGTGGAACATTATTAATAAGGAAATGAAACCTAGGCAAGGACATGTTAACCTTTCCTTGAAAGTTAATGGTATTAAAATCGAAAATAGCAAGGAAATATATAATAGTTTTAATGACTATTTCACAAACATCCCACTAGAATTGCAAAAAGAACACAGAGCTACAAATATTAGTCCTGCACACATACCCCAAAGATTTAACACATGGAATGCTAACACGCTGTCTTTCACACCACTCTCTGAAGAATACATCATAAATGTAATTAAAATTTTCAAATAAAAGTTCCTGTGTAATAGATGAGGTACTTATAACTATGATTAAAAAAAGTGTTATTATTTAATAAAACTACCTTTGACTTACATTTTCAATGAAAGTCTTGACAGGGAATTTTTCCAGATAGACTCAAATATGCAAATGTAGTACCAATACATAAAAATGTGACAAGGCATTGATGAATAACTATAGGCCTATTGCTCTTCTTACATCCTTTTCAAAAAATTTACAGAAATTGATAGCAAATAAACTGACACGATTCTTAATAAGAAACAGGGTTATTTCATTGCATCAGTATGATCTTGTAGAGGGCAGATCTACAGAATAAGCTATTTACAGTTTTACTGAACAAATATTAACTTCTTTTTAAAAGACAATTCTCAACGATATATTTGCAGATCTTTCAAAAGCTTTTGATTGCATCTATCAACAATATCTTATTGCAAAAACTTGAACAGTGTGGTGTAAGAGGTGTAACGAATAATATGTTTAAATCATATCTTGAAGACAGAAAACAAATCACCTCCATAAGATATTATGACAAAAATCACATTACAGATGTTATGTCCAATACCAGAACTACTCGAGTAGAAATGCCACAGGAATCAACACTGGGAGCAATTTTATTGTTAATATTTATTAATAATTTTACAGAACAAATAACCAAAAGCTCAGCTATAATGTTTGCGGTTGACAAAACATTATGGTAACTAATTCAAATAATACTGTTCTTGAAGAAAATATAAAACATACAGTGACTGAGATGTCCAGTTGGTTCCAGTATAATAAATTAATACCTATTACATGTAAACAAACATGTGCTCATGAATGTCATGCAAAGAAATAAACATACAATGCAGGATGAAAGATGCACAACAATAGCAGAAGATGGTTTACAGGCAGTAAATAGTACTAAATTTCTAGGGCTCAGAGTAGACAGTAATTTAACATGGAATGAGCATGTTGACAGTGTCTGTAAAAAATTGAGTTCAATGTGTTTTGCGGAACATACCTTAAAGAGATTTATAATAATAATACAATACTTGCATACTATTACTCAAAAATTCAGTCCATAATCAATTATGGAATCATATTTTGGGGTAAATCGACAAAATGGAAAAAGGCTTTTAGATTACAGAAGAAAATAGTGAGATTAATAAGTAATAAGGAAAAAGAAGCCATTGTAGGCCGTTATTTATAAATAACAAAATTCTCACTCTTCCATGCATGCATGCTCTTCCATGCATAGTAGTTTTTTTTTTTTTTTACATGTAAAACATTAAAATAGTGATATTCACTGTTACTACGCCAGAATAGCTAATCAGCTTCACCTATTCTCCTACAGAACCTCAAAATTTACATAAAATACATACTATGCTGGGGCAAATCTAATAAACAACCTTCCCAGTCATTTGAAATAAATTAAATGTTTACATAATTTAAAAATAGCTGTTAAATTGTACTTTTTAAATGAGGCCTTCTATTCTGTAGAAGAATACTTACATAAAAATTTAATTTTCCATAATTCAGAACAAGACTGATATAAGGAGACTTCATGTAATACCTTGTGTTTCAATCTAATGTGGACTTTACATATTTGTACTTTAATATCTATCTGTACATGAATTGTAACAACTTGTACTGTAACCAAATGTAGTCTTAACATGTTTGTAGAGCTGCTAGAATTAATAAGTGTGTAAATTGAATTATTTATTTGTTATCTCTCATATGTTAATGTAATTGTGTGCAAATATCCATATTGCATAACAAATATAAAAAAAAATAATAATAATTGACAAGTCCTTTCCAAAGTGTATTGGATGTATATGGGATGCAAAAAGAAAGCGTGCTACGTGAAACAGCGAATACTCTAGCCGCTACACCACCATGGCCTCCATCATCTTAAGATGGGAGGAGTTGAGAAAGGTTTGTTGGTTTGTAACAAAACCAAGGTATTGAGAGCCAATGAGGGTTAAATATGGCAGATATGGAGCAGCACTGGAATGCAAGGGTGAGGGATAACCGGAAAACCTCGAGAAAACATGCCAGCCAGCAGCATCAATCAGCACAATTACTATATGTGAAAATCTGTGAGTAAGCTCACAGGAAAACCAACATGAATTATATTGGTGGAAGGCAAGCATCCTACCACTACGCCCAACGCAGCCTCCCTTCCCCTCACCTTTCCTTGGGAAGGGAGGAGAGGAACCTCGTTTCTTCAGAGATAATGTTTTTCTTAGAGGAGTGTTTGTTTGTCAAGTTTCTGCAGTGTGGTTCTGAGATATGAAACTGAATAGTTTTTACTGTATTCAGAGGAGAATTTAACACTAAAAGTAATAATTTTACACATTGGTAGGTAACACCAAAGAAATTTTGTCACAAGTGTGTTTGTGGATCAATATGGCAGTGGTTAGTACACGTGTGCTTCTTATCGATATAATTCCAGTACATGAATTCAACAATGTATCCTAATCTAATTAAACTACCCAAAGTAACCTAAAATGCTGGCGAATCACTTTTCATACATTTTAAACTTAACCATAGGGTGGCTCCTTTAATATCACTAAAAGTATATTTATAGAAATAATATCCTATTGTAGTTTTCTCCCCCAATGTGAAATTTTTTAACATTTTGGGCTGAATTATAATTGTGGCTACTGACTGACTAAAGCCTATGTTACAATCATCATAGCATTCCTGTAACAAAATATCAATGGTGTTACCATGGAAGTATGAAAATGAACTGGCTACAACCGCAGTAAGAAAACTGTTATGTGACTAATGAGAAACAAGCACAAAAAAAAATTTCAGAATGTACATGTATCACGGATATTTTCACACAGTATGTTGGCTAACCTGATAATTTTTAAATCTACTGGTGATGAGAAAAGTTTCGCAGGAATCGTGTTTCGGGATATTTAAATTGTGGTATAGATTTGAATAATTGTGTTACTATTTAAATAAACGGAACTCTGAACTGTACCGCAAAATTAATTGAATAACTATGTTCTTGTTATAAGCTTGCATTGAACTGACACTAGTGGTTGGAAACCTAGTTTCGTTATGATATGTATTTGGACAGTTGTGCTCCTTAAGAAAATTGTCAGTGTGGCCTGCCTGCCCGCCAAACACCGGCCAGCATGCCGGAGGGTGCAAAGGTACAGTTAGTCATACTTGTGTGTCTCGAGGAGGCAGATGTGTGGACCAACGGGGTCGTGTTTCTTGTACTTGTGTTGTACTTCATCTTTTGTGAACTGAACATGTTAACATACAATAGTCTTAAATTACAGGAACATTTGATTTCTTCAGTGGCCCAAGATTCTTTGCCTGCTCCCTCCTTACGGTTACCATCGCCTAGAGAGGCTTAATAATTTTTCTGTAAGTCCTTTGTGGCCGAGTGTCATTTCACAGTGTAACCTTGCCAACTGGTAAAACCCGGTGCCTAAATGTTAACTTTTTCTGGAGGGAACATTTATAAAACCATTGTGAACCAACATGCAGTGTGCATTATCATTCGAGTTGCCTACTGGCTTAGGGGGCGCTGGCACCCACCCTTCCTGCCAAATAAACAAGTGTTTATGCAAAGTGTTTTTCAAATGTTTTGCAGTGTTTGATGTATTCATTTATATGAATATGGGTGTGTGAGTCACCATAAGACCTCACTGCATAGGTTGGTTAATTATGGTAATAATTTACTTCTTGAGCAGTCAAAGAAGGATGCCGCAGTGGCCTTCGGCAAATGACCCAAGGAAAGGGGTCTGCTCAACTGAGAATTGCGACTGATCACTGACAATGTCTGACATCCAGGCAATACTAAAGAGGCTTTGGTGAGAAAATTCCATCAAAATTCTTACAGCTACCCCAACGTCTAAATTAACCCCTTTTGCTCCAACCACATGCCGCGAAATATCGCCCAACTCAGGGGCGTTGTCTTTCTATTAATTTTTCCTCACTTCAAACCAAATAGAATATCTTCTCAAATTTCCCACGAAAATGTCGCAAACTTACAAATTTAATAACTGGCAATTCCCTCTTTCACTGACATACGACAACGCCAAAGAGGCATAGAGAATATTATCAGTGCACAACCAGAGCAGAGGGATGCCATTGTGGCGCCTCAAAATGCCGGGAAGTCAATGCACATTGTCAGGGCAAGAAACAATGCCAAAGCTAGAGTGAAGCTGCCATCGTGGCCACCATGAGGGAGGACAAAGAAGGACAGCGGATAGTGGCCATCTTAGTGCATTGTAACATCAGCCAGCAATGTCATCCCGGTGTCGAGCAGCACAAAGCAGCTGCAACACCTCCCCCTCTGCAAGCACTGCGCATGACGAAGGAGGATGAGGAGAAGGACAGGGAGGTGGAAAAAGAAACTCAACTCCCGCTCTTGCTTACTGCTCGTCGCATCACCGATCAGTTGTGCGACACCCCGAGCATTGACACCTGCCCAGCGAGGCGTCATGCGAGTCTGTCACACCATGATGTCACCCACACCACCTCAAACATCGCCCGCTCCTGACCGTGCTCCAACGTGCGTACATCCACGTCTACACATGCGAACATAAGACTGCGAAAGTGAAATTGCACAGAACAACGAGTCAGAACTTTTGGAACCAAAATTTAACATTCTAGTTTAGGACAATCAAGCAGAAAATTGGTTCTACAACCTACTTTGCCCAGGTCGGCACACTTGACGGGAATGAACTCCCAACAATCAGAGGACTAGTGTTTTCATGTAAACAATGTCGTACACAACCAACGCCACCCAAAAATGTGACATATAATTGGGACTCGTTTTTCTTTTAATTGCAATGGATGAACACGTGCTACTGTACAAGATGCACAGGGAATTCGGAGGGATAATTGCATCACTTTATGCAGCCAGAGATTACATATTCATTGCCAAACCGAGAAAGAACAATAAATAACAGGGAAGAAGATTTTTAGGTGTGAAGACTGCACGGCCCAGGATATAGAAACTCCCTTTCCATACTCAAAGTTCAGAACACGTCCACAGTACCACCCAAGATGACTCCGAACGAGTCACAGCCAACAGCAACAACTAATCTTCCTTTTACCTCCCTGCCTCCGATACCAATTGCACCTTATGTTCCGCAAATGCAACCGTATCATCCTACATCTATGTTCACCCCAAATTTTCCTGCCGACTTACCCAGCATACCGAATCTGTTCTCTACGTCAACTCCATTACCAAACATTCAACCAACAGTTAACAGTGCAATGTCAACCACGCCCAGTGTAAACAACAGGACTAATTTTCAATTTCGCCCAACTCCGACCAGATTCGAAACACTTCCGACCTTCTTGGGACAGTTAAACGAAGACCCATCATCTTTTGCCCAGGACTGTAAAATGAGTTTGCAATGGTATGGTGTCTCGGAAGATGAGTGGCCGAGATGCATTGGTAAACAACTGGAAGGGAAAGCAAGACAGTGGTGGAGATCAACAAATCATTACAGGCTCACCTGAAATGATTTTCTGCGCACATTCCAATGTCGCTTCGGAGGGACTTTCACTTCTATCCAGGCTCAGAGTAAACTGATGCTGCAAGAGCAACAAGAGGGCGAGATGCTGAATGCATTTATCAACAGGAAAACACACCTGACCAAACGTGAAATACTGTAAGTGATTACTGCCAGAATATCGCCAAGCACTTGTCCGGCTATTGAATAGTGGTCAAGCTGAATTCATGCAAATGGCCTTAATTTTTGAGCGAAACACATGTGTACTGCGACGGGAACTGGGAGGTGCATGCGTGTGCCAAGGACAATGCGATTTGGGTGACAACAAAGGCGAAAATCAACCAGTAAACAGACAGTAGTACCAACCCAGGAGGTAGGAACAGCCCAGGATAAACAATGTGAACAGCTTCCAAAACCGCACACGTGGCGGCGAAAATGTGAAAAAGGTGAATGTGTACCGCGATGTGAACCAGTTCGATCGGCGGTTTTGCACGCCGCATTCGAGAACTGCAGAGACACAATGTATACAATGTAAACCGCCATAACATTGAACACACAAAAGACATAAATTTGGCAGAATTCAACCATGAAATTCCAGTTGAACATAAAGCTGCTTTTCGACGCTTATTAAACAAGAGAAAGATTGTCTTTGCACAACATGATGAATTGCAAAGGACTACAGTTGCCGAACATGCAATACCGCTGCCAAAAGAGGAGCCCATTTTGAGCAGTCCGCTAAGTTACTTGCCATATTAGGCATGAATAATAAAGCAGCAGATTTCAGAAATGTTGTGCCAACAAGGAGCTGGTAAAATTCCGCAATATTACTGACACTGAAAAAGGATGGGACCCTGAGGTTTTGTGTTGACTTCAGGCCTATCAAGCATTAAGGATGGACTGAACTCACTAGGCAGGGTCAGGGTGATGTCGTTGCTCGATTTTAGAAGTGGGTACTGGAAGATACTGGTACACCAAGAGCACCTGGAAAAGACAGTGTTTACCGTTCCGGACGGCCAACGATACCAATTCTGCGCCATGCCCTTTGGGTTAAAGTGAGCACCTGCGACATTTCTAAGCATGTTGGTGAGAATGCTCGATGGCTTGGCAAGAGAATTCACCCTCTCTTATCTTGACGACATTGTGATACGGTCGGAAACCTGGGAAGAACACCTACACCACCATTCAATTGTGTCGGAAATACTTGAGATTAATGTATTAATCAGTGCCATTAATAATTGTCCTCTGGGCCAAACTAAACAAGAATTTCTCGGTCACATGGTGAATGAAGAGGTAAACAGGCCAAACCCCGAACAGCTGGTGCTGATCGAGTGTCAGCAGGTGCCGCGTACCAGAAAACTACTGAGAAAATTTTTTGACCTTATCAACTGGGTGCGGGAACATGTTGAACGCTTTGCATTTACTACCACACACCTCACCGACCTCTATCCCCTGAAGTGGCACATGCAGGGTAGCGTGCAAGAAGAGGTGTTCCTGAAAATCAAGGAGAAGTTTCAATTGTGTCCTGCACTGGCAAGGTACACCCCACCGCACCACTTGTATCTACAGACCAACACCAGCTAGGTGGGACTTGGCACTGTGTTATATCAGTACAGCGACATGAGAGAAAAACGGGTTATTGATTTCACAAGTGCGGAACTGGGAAATGTTGCACATAGATACAATGTGAATGAGAGAGAATATCTCGCGACTATTTGGGCTGGTCGCAAAAAGGACCGTATTTAGAATACCGTAGATTCACATTCAGAACAGCCGTTGCCTAGTATGGGTGAATAGCATGCTGAAAGCTAAGATTAAGGTGATGAGATGGGTACTATTACTACAGGCACACGATTTTGTTTTCGAGCATGTACCAGGCAAGGAGAATGAGTTAGCAGACACGTTATCACGAATACCAGATGCCATGGTAACAGTAACAGAGGCTGTGGAGTGGGAGGAGGTATTACCCCCATCATCGAGGAACTGGTTACAGAAACAAGTGTAAACCGAGTCAATGTACTGTGATGTAGCAGCAGCGCAGGCAAGTGGCGAGTTGGTATGTGCGAAGAGAGAGAAATGCGAGAGAGAGAGCAAGTGTATGGATTGAGAGTAGTGGAGGGGCATGTAGAGACGTGCTCACCACATGATAATACCACCTGGAGACTGTATGTACCTCAAACACAACAAGAGAGAATTTTCGAAAACATGTATAGTATTACTAGAGCAGGACAGCCCGGAGCATATCAAAATGTGAAAAATATCTTAGAATATTAATTTTGGCCAGGCCTAACACATTGTGTATGGAATTGGGTAAGGAAATCCCAGAAATATAATTTGTTCAAATCACGTAGAAGCAATGGCAATCAACAGCAGCAGTCTAGGCAGGCAAAGCGACCTTTCGAAACAGTGTGCCTATATATTATGGGGCTGTATCCAGAATCTGCGGCCAGGAAAAGGTTCATTTTAGTGGCCACAGACAGTTTTTCACGATGGATTGAGGCATACCCACTAAGTAGTGATAGGATGGGGCAGATTACAAAATGCATGCAAGGTGACTTTTTCGCAAGAAGGAACTTCTGACGGAAAATGGTCCCAATTTACAGGCAAACATTGGCGTGTTTTATGTACCAGCTGGGGAGTGCGGCACCTAAAGACGACGATTTACCATCGCTGTAGAATCCTACAGAGAGGCACAACCAGGAGTTGAAGATACAATGCTGGCTACTTGTGGGTGAGCAGCATACCAGCTGGGCCGAACAGCTGCCAGCCTCCCTCTTCATGCTGAGATGTAGGACAAATGCAGCAATGGTGAGAACACCAGCAAAAGTACTGCTGGGTCACAACATCACACTGCCTAGTAAGTGGAAGTGCCCCTGCGTGAAGGAAAGTAGTGGCACGGAGACCAGTGGTGCAAGAAAGGAGATGTGCAGGTGCCAGTACCATGAGCAGAGGGAACACGAAGATAAAAATACGCGAACAGAAGGCTACCAGAAACAAGAAGACCGCCAAGGGCGCTCACGACAGGCCAAGTCGTGTCCGTGAAGTCACATTTGCAGTCCGCTGCACAGAAAACTTTTGCGTGGGACTTGCACAGCGTTGGACAGGACCACACAGGGTTGTTGAAGGGTTAAGTCCGACAATGTATTTGGTACGAACTGGTCGAGAGACAGTCAGAATCCATCATGAAGACATCCGTGTGGTAGCGGAGAGTGCCCGTGAACAGGATGATATGAAGCTCCAAAATGGCCAGAATGGCCCTGCTCAGGACAAGCAGCAGGAGGAAGTAAGTGGAGCAGATAGTGGGCCAGGACCTTGAGCAGAGGTCAGACCACCTAGCGCAATTGAGACATTGGCGCCGAACATCACGGAGTTCACCAGGTGTCAACGTCGCCCAGCACCACATGGTACGAGGTCACCGAGTCCGACAGGGACGGCGATGTGACAGAATAAAGGGGAGGAGCTCCTACACATTGTACAGGATGCATGGGACATGAATAACCGGCTGGATGAGAGGACCACTAGGAGCCCCATGACTGCACTGTTGCTGACTAGCTCCCTGATGACATTTCAACAGCCGAAGGTGGTGTGGCACTTCGAGAAGACATAGCAGAAGAGGACACAAGGGGTCCAGCAATACCTAACACTCAGGGGCCGACAAGGGGGGGCCGATGACCCGTATCAGAAGGTCCGACATGATCGAGCTTTCAAGCTCGGCAGTTGGGATGGAAGCTCTTAAAACAACCAGGAAGACGGGGAAGGGGAAGTGCAGGTTCCTGCCTCGGTAGCACCATCTGTCAGCATGCAAGACAACAAAGAAATAGAGGTTGGGGAACAGAACCGGCCTACCAGGATGCAATAACCGGTTCGCAACCGGTATCAAGACACATGTAGCAGTGGAAAAAGTGGAGGTGTGAGCAGCAAGAACAGTAAGAGTGGTGGGTCGGCCAGTGCGTCACCACTCCAAGATCCTAGGTGTCGAAGACAACCGCCCCGGGAATGTACCACCTGCAGTAGCACTTCAGTATGCCATAGAGTGCAGGTCTGCCGGTAGCAGCCGAATAAGTACCTGAAGCTGCCACTACATAGAGATACCTACGAACTACGATTTAGCTGCAGGGAGCCGAGGAGTTGCTCCTGCTGAGAGTGAGTCGCCATCTGCAAACTGCTTCGAAGGGAGGAAGGGGAGTTTTACGCCAGTTGCTTTCTCCCAAGCCCGTTTGTCCACCATCACCAGTAGCCACTGCAGCAACTAGCACTCTACCAGGTGCTAGTGCACACTGGTTGAGCCATGCACCGTAGTGGGCACCCTGGAGAAAAGCCAGTTACGAGTGGTGCTTTGGGGCCAAGTGGAGCACTCTTGTCATAGCTGAAGTACAAAGGAAGTGTAGTGTAAAAAGACCAATTGAGCCCGCACATACATGTACAAAATAAGACCCTGTAAATTGGGGTGTAATTAAAAGGGCAATATTTATTAAATGCTCAAGGACATGTGACGGTGTTGGCCAACACATACAGGACGAGGTCCTTGTCTGAGCTGCTTCCTGAATGTAGGTGTTTTAATTTGGAAAACAGGAAAAAAAGATTTAGGTTGGTTCTAGTGAAAAGGCTTTAAAATTATTCGTTGCCTCTGTTTTTATATCAAAATATATATGTTTACATAGTTTTTTTTCCAAAATCTTACAATCAATAAACATTATATAAAAATATAGTTTTCCCACTTATTACATTTAGTATCAAAAGGGCATCAAAAATAATTATGTTTAAAATTTCCCCAAAATCTACATTTTTACAAGATTTCATCTCGTTCCAGCTATATGAAGGTTACATATAATTATTTTTCTTAAAACTATACTTAACTAAAGTGGTAGCAAGCCCCCTTCCCCCTTTTAAAATGTTGATGGAACAGCAGTCCCTGCCCAAGTGAAAAACCAGTGCTGTCTCCCCGAATCTAGGCGAGACACCTGTATTTATATTTTATTTGAAATCATCTAGAACATTACAAAATGACACTTACTCTGTCGATATCCAGAAGTTCGGGAAGGGTGCCCTGGTGACACCTGACTGGCTAGCTGGCATCGCGTGATCAAGGTGACATACGAAGGAGGGGAATGCAGTCATAGATTTCAAGGGGCGGCATCAACACTGCAGCACCCGTACTTGGAGACCAGTGAACATGAGGTGCGGAGATCGTCAAACACAACCCCATCGCAGCAAATGTAAGCCATACCAAACTGCCAACATTTTCTCAACTTCTTATAGCACCGTCGGTTTTGACTTTCGTTCGATGTGCAAGAATAGCCGTCACAAATGCCAGTCCCACACAACTGTAATAGATGGAACCCTACACAACTTTAATGACCCTGCGGGCCCCAGTGCTTTTGTTTGTTATTGTATAATTTTTTGTGTTTCACCCCCATATCATCTCATGCAGTGTAATATTGTACAAGGTAATTATTTATATATGCATTGTGAGTGTCAGAGTTACGGGGATATGATTTTGCACAGTTTTGGTGGATAATAAAATTGTCAGCGCTGACTGCCTGTCTGCCAAACACCAGCCGACACGTCACGAGTGTGCAAAGGTACAATTAGTCATACTTGTGTGTCTCTTTTGTAAACTGATCACTTTAACGAGCAGTAGACTTTAATTACTGGAACATTATTCACCTCCTCCCTCCCTTCGGTTAGCATCGCTTAGGCAGGCTTAGTAATATTACCATAAGTTCTTTGTGGCCGAGGGCCGTTTCACAGTTTAACCCTGCCGGCGGATAAAGTCTGGCACCTAAATTTAAACTGTTTCTTGAGGGAATGTTAATAAAACCCCTGTGAACCGACGTGCCATGTGCGTTCTCATTCAGGTTACCTATGGGCTTTAGGGGCACGGGCCTCCACCTTTACCACCAAAGCTTTAATTCAAAGTGTTTTTTCAAGTGTTTTACAGTGCTTTATGTCTTCGCTTACCTAAATATAGGTGTGTGAGTCGCCCTAAGAACTCACTGCATAGGTTGGTAAAGTCTAGTAATTATTTATTTCTGGAGCAGTCAAAGTAGGATGTCGCCCGTGGCCATCGGCACACGACCCAGTCTGCTCTACAAAGAATTGACACTGCTTACTGACAGTGTCTGACACCCAGTCAATACTACAGAATTTTGGAAAGAAAATTCCAACAATATCCTTACCATTCCCAACCTCTAATTTAACCCCTTTTGCTCCAACCAAACACCGTCAATTTTTTTTTTAAATATAAAAGTATTATATTACAATTAAAAAAGATGTATAACATGAACGACACTTTAGGCTTAGGAAAACATAATTTCTTCTCCTAAAGGTAGGTAAAATTGATATAAATTTGGACTCCAATTAGTATATCTGCAAACAGCTTATGTTAGTGTTCAGTTCTTTATCTCAGCTTCTCGCGACTTATGACTTCAAATATTTTTAACAAAAAGTTCTTCTTTTCCACCGTCGACCGATGCTGATGAATGCAACACCAAGATTTCATGCAACGTGTTTGATGCCGACAGCCAACGGCCGGTCACTACTCAGGGCTTTCGCTCAATGAGCTATATAGTAAACATAGGCCACGGTTACACGGGATGCAGAACTGCTCCACTAAAACAAGATCAGCTATTGAAAAGGTTTCATTACCATCGAACAAGTTCCAATCGCAATAGATTCTAGTTCAAAGTGAACAGTTTTCATAAGTAGTTTAGAACTTCTATTCTCTGTTGCGCTCGTATTGGCTGTTTCGAAGTAAACGAGCAATGTAAAAAAAATATTGCTGTATTTGGTGGGAATTCCTGCACTTGTTGAAGTACCATAACTTAAGTTAAAGGTTGAATGTACTAACACCCACCCATTATGTCATTACAGTAAAAGTGTAGGTTTCATAACTATCAATATGATCAATAGTGATAAATGTTGGAGAATATTATAATTAAATATCATTCATTTTAAGTTCCATGTTTGTTGAGGTTGGAATTTGCATATATTCTTTATACTTTCGGTGTGTAACAGCAAAAACACATTCTGTGTTCAGATATGGCTGCCGAATGTATTTATCTGAATTTGTTTAGCAGCACTGATATAACCACGGCCATAGAGAGGGTGACTTAGTGATTACAAATTTCTTTGCGGAAGCCTTCGGCAAACTATCTCGCCATTTTAATATTAGTCGAAACATTTCAGAGGATGCTTCTTGTCATGTTGTTACCGTGAATGAGACATGATAAGTTTTTGAAATATTGATGGCAGTGGTGGTTTTTTGTTGTGTTATGTCGAGTTCATTAGACCCACATCTGAATGACGTATCGTTAGAGAATGTTGTCTTGAAAAATACAATTTATAGCTTTGGATATGTATATATGTATAATATAGTTTTGATGCCTGCTGTTTGCTCAGCACACGGCTGCGTTAACCACAGTAATAAAACAACAGATATATCGTATTACAAGTAAGCACTGAAGGTATTCGTATATAACAATACTTATAAACATTAGAGAAGTAGTGTTATTTTGCAATCAGTTTGGACTTTGTTAATAATATTATTCTGTCTGTACTTGGCAATTCACTGAGATTACACAGAGACTGTTAATATTTGTTCATTATGCTTAAAGTAATTTGTCGTTTCAGTTTCTTCTGAAAAATGAAGAATTTACCAAAAAATAAGTAGCTGCTTTGAGACGTGACAAGTGGTACCCAAATCCCTGCCAGCTACTTGTGTTCTGTACACTTTAGCGAAAAATGCACATACAAAACAAACAGTCAGAGATATCTGTTGGCAAGTGCTGTTCCTACCTAATTTTCTTTTCCAGGGCACCTTAAAAAAAGATTGGGGGGCCTTTGCCAAAGTGAAGATTCCCAGCTGAGTCACACGAAGAGGCGAATGAGGAGCCTCAGACAAAGGGAATGTAGTTACTTCAACTAATACAGGCATATAAAATTCTGTTAAATTCGAGTTTATGGTGCATCTTACTAGAACAAGGTTTTGTCTTCGCTAAATCGCCTTTTTGTAAGTATTTTGTACGGCCGTTAATATCCACCACCCTTGCACACTTTAAATAGCCACAATAAAAAAGTCTGAAGAGGGGAGGGCTATGAAAACCAGGAAAACTCTTAAGTAAAAGAAATGGCATAAGATACAATAATTATGACAGAAATTCACAGTAATATGTAATATTAATTGTCTGAATATAAAAATAATAATTTTTATGGAGTTATAACATTTAAGACTTCAGAAACTTACTTTTGTATTATTTACATTATATAGCATTTATAGTGTTATTACACTGGTTACTCAACACAGAGGTCTTCATATGGTGGCTTACTCTTGTAGGTGGGAGGGTTGTATTAAAACTCTTAAGTAATAAAAAGTCAATTGGAATTTATGTGATTCCTATAAAAGTAATTAAATCAATTTCTAAAAAAATTATAACAGCTATTGTTCACATAGTAAATTAAGCCTTTAAAAGTTTTTTAAAAGTTATTTTAAGCCTTTAAAAGTGATATGTTTCCTGATGACCTTAAAATTGTTAAAGTTTTTCCACAATTCATGGAAGGTGATCGTTGAGGGAAATTGTTAAGCAGAGGGCTTTTTTTGAAAAAAGTAATAATAATTGGAAAAATAATTTTTTTATTGACAATAAAGATCACAAATTTACTTGGGGGAAATTGTGGGGTAAAAGGAGTGGAAAATATGTACTTCGTAATAATATTTTCACATGGAAATACATGAATTGCCAAAAAGACATAACCAAACAACACAAACCAAACCAATACCAACACGTAAATTTATAGTGGGGAGAGCAGTGAAGATTAGGGAATTTGTGGGGTTAAAAAATACAAAATATGTACATTTTCATTATAAACTTTTGCCCCTCAATTTTCCAAAAATTCATAGCCCTTCCCATGAGGTGAAATATTGATGTGCCTCATAAAATTTGTTTTCTGTATTAATAATAGAGTGGATTTATACCATTTTCCGGAATTTTTTTTCTTCAAAAAAGCCTCTCTGATTTATATTACCTCGATTATATGTTTACATTTAGCAGAACCTGGTTTCCGTGAGCACCCACAAAATATTATTTCCATGTCAGTCTCAAAACACGAAAATAATGATTTTGATAACGAGGTCAATCCACAAACTTTGTGGTTTGATGCCACGACACCACAGCCCATTGAAGCTTTAACATTACTGAGCACTCAATTAAATGGATACACATGCTCCCCTGCATAAGCTTATACACTGAAACCTCAAACATGCAGGCTGGTTTGATAGTAACACAATTCTTCACAAAAATAACATTCACAACCCTATACTATACAACTTCCCACTGGATTGTTTTATGCCATCTTTAACCTTGCAAAACAAAATCCGCGAATTACACTTTATTTCCCGCCAGCTAGTACGTGAAAATGTCCAATTGTATTTTATTTGTCGATTATTTTGTGTATGTATTGCTGTTAATACAAAACTCTATTTTTATCTACTCTCAATGAGTACAGATACTGCTAAGCAATTGTGGTCAGATTAATACGGGACACTAAGCTGTAGCTATAATACTCAGAGTTCTTTTAGATGATTTAGACATGCAATGATTTATGTAATCTGCTCTTAAGGAGCTTATTGTGGGCCTTCACCTGTCCCAATACCTCATGCGGCCTAGGTCGCCCTAATGGGAAGTGTATTTATCCTGATAGCATAGTCGGCAACGAGGAGGCTCTCTCAATGGCGGATGTGATGGGCATCGATACCAGACCGTGGGCTGGTGGCCCTCTCGTCGGCCATTCCTCGGGTAGAGCCTCCGGCATCTGGATCAAGATGGCGCCCTGAGCAACCACTGTCCCATCCTTATAAACCGATGGCCCGCCCTCATAACAATTTCCCCGGGAGTGTTGATAAAACAGCTGGGTAGGATTGCCGAGGACACACATCACCCAGGGGTGATGGTATGTATCTCGTGCTCTTTGGCAAGAGTGGCCAATGGCGGTTTTGAGTAACAGGGAAAGGTATGAGGAGGGGGTGGGCAAACTCAAACATACAATAAAATCAATTATTTTATTCACGAACAAAACAATATAGAGAAACTTATAATAATGAAAGTAATATTTCAACATATATTCTATTATGCAATTTTAACTGTGGAATTACCATAAAGGTAAACATTTTACGAATTTGCCAATTCTTATGTTTATACAGAACAGAAAAAATAATAATGTCCTTATTCACAAATGTTTACCTAGCACATGCCACTCCATGACTACCAACTTTACTGACCGCATGCCAGAACATGTGCCCCTTACAATATATGCAGGTAGGACCAGTGACATTCTTAAAAGTGAAGCCCTGCTTTAAGGTTGACATGCATGTCAGTTAGCAAACTCAAGCAATTTTATGTGAGTACTCCTGTCCTCCCAAAGACTGTCCTGCCTGAACGATTTATTTTTCGTCCCACCAGCTGGAGAAGTGTGTAATGCCTACAATTTTCTGGAGTACGATTAAATGATGCTATTATGGGATTGGTGTGTTTACATAACTACATGACGTTAATGAACTTGGAACTTGGTTAGCAAGATTGCTTGGTTATTTGCCACATTTGTATTTGGTTGCTTAGATTAATAAACTGTTATTTGGTTTGAAGAGGCAATATTTTTGCTGCAGAAAAAGGTACTTTGATTTTCTTTGCCCCCCCCTTTTTTTTTAGTGGCGCACATCTGAATACTTCAAGTGCTGAGCTATACTGAAGAGAGGTGCGAGGTGCTCCTGGCGTGGTCGATCGCTGCCTGGTGGCTACTGCTGGCAATGAGTTCAGACTAGCACACTCTGGCAACTTCCATACACTTCTCCGCTATTCCCGTCACCTCCTTAACCTTCCCGAGGCACGTTTTAGCATAGAAATGTTCGTCCCCAGCCCGAGCAAGTGTGCAGTGTTCCTTTTCGAGTTGTGCAGGCTGGCCGATGATAGATCATGTCTACATCACTTCGTACTTCGGGGCTTCAGCATGCTAGATGGGTTTTCGCGTAATATGAGTACTACTCAAGTTAAGTACTGCAATGAACATAGTTGTTGTTATGCTGGGGGTAGGGTTTCCCTTTTGTACTGCTTTTTAAGCAATTTTTGTGTATGGATTTTTGTAGGGAAGTGTTTCTTCACTGTTTTGCTTGTGTGAATTTTCAATACTTTATTTTGTGGGAATGTTTGTTAGAGGTGGATTCTTGGTTCTTTTTTTTCTGGCGTGCTGTAGGAATGGTCTCCTGGACTACAATTTGCCACAAGAATTTTACTTCCAAGGAGTTTAGTGGATATTTTATAGTGTGTCTGTATGCTCATGGTTAAGTGTAATGAGGGTTTTTGCACCTTCCCAATGGTATTCTTGAAATTAATATTCCATGTTGTATTTTTTAGTGAATCATGAGGGGTACTTTTACTTCTAAAGTTGCAATGGTGCTTGCTTTACTCATGAAAACATTTTACCTTTTTTAATGGGATTTCCCAAGTGCTTATTCAGGTTGGGTGATTTCTCAGGATATATTAATATTGTTGTTTTTCTGTTTGTTCCAGTGCATGTGTGTTCTCTCCTCCCACTTGTTCACCTATTGGTAGCAAACAACAGAAATTTACAAATGATATTTATATATTTTTTAAATCAAGTTGAAAAGTTGTCGTTTTTGGTGATAATCTATAGATGGGCGACAATATATTTGTATTGATTTAAATTTTTGTGTCCATGCTTTTTAATTTTTTTTTTAAATGGTGTGCATCCTTCTCCTTGCCTTCCTTTAGCCCTGCTACACCCTAAATGTGGGAACAGGAAACTGCGCAACTTTGCTGAAGGCAGAGCTGAACACACTCCATTGCCCTTTATTCGTTTTGTCTATTATTGAGTGGAAATTAACTGTTTATTTGAAAATGTTTGCAGCAACTGTTTAAAGAAACTTAATGCAGCTGCTCCAACAACTTCATATTCCAGATGTGCCGAAGGAAGCGACTTTGGACGAATTCAGGATTTTAGCTCTTGGTTTGGCGAGGGATCCTACTTTTGGTGAAAATTAAGTTAGTGGTGAGTCATCTGCATTTTCTCCCAGTGTTAGTATACTTTCCTCGGTAGCCAGCAAACATGTAGGAACATTTTTGGATGATATTCCTACATTTAGAAGGTGTGCTGCGGTCGAAGTGGTAAAATTTCTAGAACAAGTTACTTTAATAGTAAAATCGCAGGTCTTTTCTTTGCAATATATTTTGTTCGTTTTAATGTTTCATGTTTCTAATGAGCTACAGCCTATTATCATTAGTGCTAGAGAATTGGGCTCACCTTGGGACACTGTAGTTAAAGAAGTATTTATATATTTTTATAGTGTGCATATTAATGACAATTTACAATGCTTGTTTCTCAGCAAAATCAACAGCTAGGAGATACTTTGTTGACATATTTAGGCAAAATAGAATGTCTGGTAGAGATATTAGGTTTGTCATATAGGGAATCTGAGTTTGTCGAGAACATTATCGATCATGCGCTTCCACAGTATCAGCCTTATGCATTATGAGCTGATAGTCCGAAAACCTTGAGCTCGCTGGGACAGTTGTTTCACCATGTAGATGTGCACATGCAGGTTAAATATTGTGAAGGAGGTGCAATTACTAGGGCTCTTGCTCATGATAAAAGTTTCCCCAAGCCCAATAAAAATATACCTAGCCACAAAGCGTACCAATTTAAAGTGTGTATGGCCCCAGCAGATAATTCTCAGACTAAGTCAGTGGAAAGGTGTTGATCTCCTGTGATGTGTTTTGGCTGAAGTAAGCCCGGCCATTTAAAATGCCAATGGCCTAATCAAGATCAACCTAAGACTTTGCATATACAAACTGTGAGTGGTAACAAAGTGACTAGTGTAGGGGATAATTTGCATAATAATGCAAAGTACACAGGAAGGAACTGCCCTAAGTAAAAGAGGAAAATTAACAAAATTAAAAACCAAGGAAAGATTAACTTACCATTTGTCCTAGTGAAGGTAGGTTCAGTTGAGGAATCCGCACTGATTGATAATGTTTGTTCAGCGTCCTTAATCGATCAGGCTTTTTGTAGTAAGTTGTTTAGGGAACACCCAGTAGGCATTATGACTGTTGAGCGCAGTGAGAAAACTATTTTTGGTCTAGCAAATGGTGGTTTGGTGCAATCATGTGCTCATTTGACCATAAGTATGCACATAGGTAATTTATGCTGGAAGAAGTAATTCTTCATTTTGCTACACCTAAGCCACAATATAAATTTGGGTGTAGATTTCCCCCACAGCACTTGTGCCTATTAAAATTTGCATGAAGGCACACTGAGTTTTCCTTTTTGTAAAGAAGGAGTAAAGTTGATGGGGCAGGAGGAATGCATGCAGATAAATGTCTTTGGTAGTGATTTTGCGCAAGAAATGGGAGAGAAGTTCCCATCTGTAATAACAGACAAACTGGGAGTACGTAATCATAGTGTGCATGATTTGGTACTGACCGACAACACCCTGGTTAGATGCCATTCCTATAGTGTAGGTCCAGCTAAGAGACAAACTTTTAAAGAAATGCTAGACCACTTACTTGATGAGGATGTTATTAGGCATTCTACTAGTAGATATGTGAGCCCGGCATTTTTAGTAAACAAAAAAGAGCCTGGTATATTTCGCTTAGTGATATACTATTGACATATCAATAAGAAAATTAAACTAGATCCTTACCCTTTACCTAAAGTAGACCATCTTTTACAGTTATTAGGGAAGGCTAGGTATTTTACAGTGTTAGATCTGAATCAGGCCTTTCACCAAACTGCTCGAAAATCACTTGCGTTTGTTACACCTTGGGGAGTTTTTGAATGGACCAGAGTCCCTTTTGGTGTTTTGTTTTGGGCCCAGGAATTTTCTCATGCTTTAGAGAATATCTTGTTGCTATATAAAGCTGAGTTTGTTTTCAACTATCTGGATGATATTGTCATCTACAGTGAGACTAAGGAGTTGCACCGGGAACATGTCATGTTAGTCCTGCAGAAGATCTTGGAAGCGGGATTGACCATAAATCCAGAGAAAATCAGCTGGTGTAGCCAGCATGTGAGGCCGTTTGGATTTATTCTGAGTGAAGGGCAATTGCTGTTAGACTCTGATCGTATTAGCTGTGTGCTTTCCTTTCCTCCTCTGAAAAACTTACTTGGTATAAGGCATTTTTTTTGGGCATTATAAGCTACTATGCCAGATTCATTCCATCTCTTGCCGAATTAGCCGAACCCCTTAATATTTTGAAACATAAGTTCCAAGAGTTTTTGTGGAGAGATGAGCAAGAGGCGGCTTTGGTGAAAATAAAAACTTGTTTGGCCTCTCCACCAGTGTTCAGATTGGTTGATTTTAGACCTTAAGTTTGTTCTGCATATAGATGAAAGCTCCCTGACGTTAGGCATCATTTTGTCACAAGAGTATGGGGATGGTGGTTTTCCCATTGCTTACGCTAGTCGGATATTAACATCCCCCAAAAGAAAGTACTTGGCCTATGAAAAGGAAGCTCTTGCTTGTATATTTGGGGTTCAGAACTTTTTCAATTATCTGGAGTGTACTCATTTTAAGCTGTGTATACACAACCAAGCCTTAACTTGGCTTTGGAATTCCAAGAAACCTTTGATTAAATTAGGCTGTTGGATCGAACACCTTGGTAGTTTTTCATTTTATATAGTTCATGTAAAAGGAAAAGGCAATTGTGTAGTGGATGTTTGAATTGATTTTGGAATTTTTGTGTCCATGCTTCCTAAATTTTTTTATGGTGTGCATCCATCTCCTTACTTTCCTTTCGCCCTACTATGTCCTAAAGTGGTGTAATAAAAGGTTATCTATTAAGTTATAAATTAATGGTGAACTGCCTGTTATCCATTTGCGGTTACCTCTTACTTTTTTTGGGCCCTGCTAAAGTTCTAGTTGCAGGGTATTCCACAGCCTCATACAAACACAACTGGATTAAGTATTTAAATTTCAGCAGGGGGACAACACACTTTATCTCTGTGCACTCTGTGTAGTAATACATTTTATAAAAACTATTTCTTACTAGGCACTTCCGAACACACCTGTTTTCTCCCTGCTTTAAATTCATGTTAATAATAAATTAACTATTATAATTTGTAAATAAAATAAAAGTAAACAAATCTTTATAATAAAGTATAAGTTTTTTTAATGTTAAAAGTATAAAATTCTTGGGATTCTCAGAATATTAAGGAAGCAATCCGAAGTTTGATTCACAAAGTGAAAAGGTGCAGCGAACCGATTACAGTGAGTGGAGCAGTGTTGAACAGCTGGAGGCATTGCGACATGTTGGGAGGAAGGAAATTCATGGTGACAGCAGGTTGCTGCCTTGAGCGAAAAGACGGAGGAGGTGTGGCAAGGTGACGCGTCACACACAGTAAGTGTTCAAGGCCCGCCCGCCTGTCACTTCCACCCTACCTGGACTGAGCACCAACCCTCCTTCATACATTGAGGTGAGCTTGAGGACCCTGCCAACTAACTGGCAGTTGCCACATTCTAACAGGAAATAACATGTTAATGAAATTTCGCATCAGTGAGTTAATTTTAAAGATAGGCTTTTACAAGAAAATTTATTCTTTGTGGATTTCTTAGGAGAAGATACCTACAAGTATATATCTACAATATAGATACACAGTATGAAATAGGCTATACATGTTATGGAATTATCTCTGCTGCAGGCAGCTGGTAGACAGCACCCTAAAGACTCGGAGTCACCATTATTTCGTATTCATGTATGCTATTCACTGTGAAGTGTGCACTTGTGAATGCTCCTCATTTGGAATAATAGTCAGTAAATATATTTTATTTGAATCTTAGATGTTAACTTCAGAGTGCAGTAGAATAAACAGTGTGCTAATACTTACATTGCAATATTTGTATAAATGTTTGTGAAAGAACAAAAAATAATGAAAGGAAAAAGTAATTAATGGGTCTCAAATGTGTTCACTTAACCATGACCAGCATATAGGAATTACTTACTATGTTTGATTATTAAAAAATTCACATTTCTTGGGTTGTTAAATATTGTTATGTTTTTTTTTGTAAAAAATCGAGAACATATTGTAACACATGATTTTTGAGCTAAAAATTTGAAGAATAATTAACACATAATTCTTATTTTAACAGGCTCAATATTATTTTTTACATTTTTTAAAAATAGAATCCATAATATTAATTTTATTATGCAACAGTATTTTTATTTGGCTAAATATTTATGTCTTTCTCTTTATATATTGTATACATGTCCTGGCAAGGCCATATGACTCTCTGAATTTTTGATCATTGGGACATTTATAAGTGGCAGTAAATATGAATTTAAATTGTAACCCTTGTGATTGGTCAGTTTTTAAAGAACATTGTTAAGTTAATTTTTCACTTAAAGTAATCTATACTATACCTGGCATCGAGCTGTAATGAGAGGTGGGTTTCCTTAAAAACTATAACGATGAACTCTTATTCAAAACAATAAATGCAGGTTTATTTAAAATTAATTAATTAACAGAGAGACAAATAATAATATAAAAAAGAACTATCAAAACATTTCACAGGAAATCTGTCAAAGGAATTATTCATATAACAAATTAAGTAAGTATTGAAATATATTACAATGTATATATACCTTACAAAGTATTAATATTTTACCATGCATATTTATTAGATAACTTACCTCTTTGTTTTAACTTTATTCCTTTTACTCTGGGAGAGGAGAGATGGTTCTCTATTCAGTTCTCATCATCGACAGAAGCATTTTTCCCAGATTATGCTGCCATATGGCCAACAGGATGAAGGGAGAAGGAAGGGGAAATGAAATGATGCAATGTGATTGGTTGTTGAAAATGGGTGTGTGGGGGAAGGAACGTCAATCATGGAGCACTCTGTTGAATTTTTGCAAAACTAAACAAACTTATCCACTGGTCCCTATATACCATATTAATATTTAAACTTTGTTTTGCAAGACGAACCTTGAATACTAATTAACTGTATAGGGACCAGAGGATAATATTGTTTAATTCCACAATATTTCAAGAGAGTGCTCCAAAATCAACTTTCCTTTCTTCCCCACTACTTTATTCAATGACCGATCAGAGTACACCATGATTTTGCTTTCATACATGACACCAAATTTTGGCCTATGTGGGACCAACATCTGGAAAATAGACTTCAGTCTACAATGAGAGCTGAACAAAGAAACTCTCCCAGAGCAAAAGGATTCAACTAAAAAGAAAGAGGTCAGTTAAATATACCTTATTAAATATTAATATTTAATATAGTATAAATATAATCTATAAAATATGAATATTTTATAAGGTATATTTATTATGGTAGAGTAGTTAAGGTGTTTTAATTATATAAGTTACCTCTTTGTCCTTACCTTATTCCTTTTTGTCTCAGTTTTCGTATTGATATTTCTGCTGTACCTCGGTGAGCAAGAGCAGAAAAAGTGCTTCTGGTAACAAGCAGAAATAACAATAAACTAGCAGAATAGCAAACCACGTGAATGCACCTAGTATTTTTATATATATATATATATATATATATATATATATATATATATATATATATATATATATATATATATATGCAGGATCTTGTACAATCTCGATTCGAAAAAATTCTGTATGTAAAAATGAGCGTAGAAAAAAGTTCTAATGCTGAAGCAAGTGGTTGTGACAGCAGAGAACTGAAGTTGAACGTTTCGAAAAATGTCCAATAATGCATTTTCCGAAACGACAGCATACACATCCTTAACACTGCTGTGCTTATAATTATATGTTACATGGCACGATCTCAGCCTTTTTAAAGTCGTTTTCTTTTCCGATTCATCAACGGATATATCGTTAGCCTCATCTTTTTTTTACATCTCGGACATCTTTTCGAGTAATCCATAATTGCTGTCGTGGTGTACATAGATCACGGCCAACACCGAATTCGAAGGCTGTTTCGAGTCCAACTCAAAGGCCATGATATATTGCAGATGGAGAAATTTGTCTAACACATCATTGCGTAAACTTGAAACACGTGTACAAAGCAGTTGCATTTATGTATATTGCATTGCATGTGAAAACCAAATTGTCGGTCGTCCAGTCAAACAGTTCAATTCCGTTAGTATTTTCAGAAATTATCATGTTTGAATGTTTAATGTTGAGTGCTCCCTGTTGCCTTGGCTCCATGTAATTGACGACGACGATGTTTAGAGAAGAACTTGCGTCGATGTCAGACAGTAAGTAATATTGGTTGATCATCCGAACCCAGTTTTCATTCATGTTTGCAAACTTGTCGGTGATTTCGTCCAAATCTCGTTGGGTTTGCGGTGAATATGTAGAGAATCGAACGCATCCTTATATCATATCTTTGCAAGATCGGATCATCCCTTCATCGACTTCTTTCGCCTGCAAACTTTGCAAGTATTTTCTCCTTCAATTTTTCCCCATCGCACTGATTTTTGTACATGGTTGTCAACAGAATGAGAAATTGTTCCATCAAGATCGGATCCAATCCCTTGGACATTAACACTTTTGGGAGATGGCTGTTTATTAAATCGTAAAATTTAGTCTCAAATTCGCTTGTCAGATAGAGTACGAAACTTTCCTTTGCCAGCAAATACGCCATTTCAAAATTTACATCACACTCATATCCTTTTCGAAAATTGTGAACAAAGGAAAGCTTGGTGGGATAAATCAGAATATCACCGATTGGCAACTGATCACAGATTAACTTTAATAAAATGTATGGTTCCAACTCACCATGATTCAGCAGAGTATTTGTCCTCAAATTTAATCGCCTTTTCAGGCAGCGACCGTGAGGAACCCTGAACTTTAATATGTTCTTCCCTGCGAAATTCATTTGTCTAAATTGCATGCGAACGAGTCTCCCCCAACTCATCAGCAGATCATTGTCAACCATGTCGGGAAGAGAGGATGTTCTCGAAAACACTTTCACCACATCATATATCATGTGGCTGATTGCTTCGAAATTGATGGTAATCAACAATGCATTTTTACACAGAGAATATTTCAACATTTTTGTCATCGTAGCAGGACTGATAATCAATTTGGGTTGGATCATTCAAAATGTAACATTGATTGTTCGGCGAAGACAGCTACAGTCTACAGTCTACTTGATCAGATTGTGCGTCGGCTGCTTGGAATTACTAATTTTACAACCCTATGAATGTTTCAAATTTGGACATGATATGATGTCTACAATCATCACGACGGCCTTAAGTATGACTTGCAGTAGCCTAATGTTAATCATTTCGCGAGTTTTCGCCCAACAATAACAAGTTGTTTTTCTCGAAGGGCCGCTTTCCATACTTGCAATTCGTGTATAGGTTGTTGTTCGAGTACAATGGCCAACACACCGACCCGCATACATTTAAACAGAATGTATTGCCCATCTTACAACTTTGTGCCGAATGTTTAATTCACATACACAAAAGGATCCTGCATAAATTTTCGATTGTGAGTTGCAGAGTAGAAATTAAATGATGCATCGCCTCCAACATTCAATTTACAATGGAAGTGATAAAGAGAAGAAACGTGTTTGAAGTCACCAATGGGTTCGACATGGAAAACTACATTACCAATCAAAATTTATCGTTTGCTTGGATTGCTTTCCTGTTTGATGGAGAAGTTTTGTTTGTGAAAAATTATGTATCAAATGAATTCATGAAAATAAAAACATAAATAAAAAAAGTATTTTTAAAATACTTATTTATTTACTTACGATAAGAATATTTTACTTACAAACATGATTTTTTACGACACATTGCACATTTGGAATGTGTAAATATACATTATATGCATGAAATGGAATGACTGCAAGGGAGAAAAACAACCTTCAATTCTCTTTGGTAATAAATCTTACATAAAAATGGATTTTGTTGTTCATCTTCATTACCACCACTGGTGCCATCTCCCACACATGTTTTCCAAATTGTTGCTTGTTGAATTTGCAGTCGCCTCATTCTCTTTTTGCTCAAGCCGTTGTATTCTTTCCACCCAAATATAGTCGATGAAACCTTCTCCTATTTCCAAAAGGAAACATTTAAATTCAGGATACTAAAAACCATGTTCCATCTGAGGATCATCTTCATCTTCCCAGTGTGTGTGTCGCTTTTACCACAATGAAAACAATTCACTAGATCACCAAAGCCAGAGTAAAATAATCTCGCACTACTTAGCTGTTTTCGGTCTTGAACTAGAGATGGAAGACATTGTTTTAATTTGAATGTTTTTATTTGTGGTTCTGATATGGCATCAGCATCGACGTCATCGTCCATGATGTCGTTTTTACAAACATTTCTACCATCCTCGAAATTCGCAGTCATGATAAGTTTTGGATATATGTTATACTTTATCAAGTTAACATGCAGACATTCTATCATCGAATAATTTTTAATGTTTTCTATCCAAGGATCATCTCCCTCCTTCAAGTGATAATACTTGCAACCAAAATAAAATAATAAAAGCAAATAACCACATATTTGTCCCTCATATAAAATAAACCAGCTCGGAAAATTGTTTCAGTTGTTGTTTCATCACCTTGGGCCAAAATTCGCATGTTACCAACCGCAATTCGAACAAATTATTTTCGGGATACCTCGAACCTATATATTCCACGATACCTACCTCTTCAAAATATGCTTTTCGTAATCCCATAAATGCAGATTGCCTGGCATTTGAGGGCCATTGTCCATGTTCGTGAAAAGCATACTCAAAGTTAACCATTATTATTCCCCCTTCTCTCTTTTCCACCCACCTTTTTACCATGAGTATCCTTATATGTACGAAAATAATTCAGAAACAACTGCATGAATGATTCGGTGAATCATTACCTGGGAAATAACAAAGTCTTTGATTTATTTAAAATTCCTTATCCGTTTAGATACAAACCATTATCTCTCAAGGTTAAACCATTCTATTGGATAGCCGAGATAAACGAATTATGGCCGAGTCGGGTAACCATGTGCACATTTATACCCATTTGGTAGATTTCCTTATCGATTTCGGCAGTGATTTCATTCAAAGAGAGTTTCGAGGAATTGGTTATGTCTTTAAATTCGAGCATACCATCGAGCGAAACCATTTCATCCACGAGTCTTAGGTAGTGATGAATTTTTCCTTTGGTGCCGCTCAAAATGATGCGAATTAAATTTCTGTCTGATAAACTCGGTGATTTTAACAAGAAGAAAAATGGCAGAGATTCGTTGTGAAAATCATTAATGATACAATTTGCCAACTCGTCAGTTTTCTGGTTCACCTCACAAAATAAATTGTATGTTTTCCTCGAGTCGTAGATGAAATGAAGAAAGTGACAAAAATTTTCCAAAATATCTGCCATCGGTTTGACCAAGTTGTAAATGTGGGGCACATCAACAGTCAGCTTGTCCAATGCTTCGCGATTCGTCTCGTTATCGAACCATTTCAAGGTGTAAATGTTGCGAAACAATTAGTATAATTAATGAAACTCTTGTGTTTTGCATAAACTTCGCTTATGCATGTACAGAATATGAGCTTCGGTAAATTTCAACCTCAGTTTATTAAACGGAATGTAAATGCTGTAATTGGGAGCTGTGTTGATTAATACTTCCTTGACGGTTTCGCATTCAAAACCACGTACAATAGTTCTGTATCTCCGTGAATGTCGGCATTCTGATTCTTCAGGATAGGCTGCGAGATGAACAGTAAATCTATCATCGCAAAAGCCACTTGATCGATGACGACGATCGAGGTGAGACATATCACTGGATCTCGTTTGAGTAAAATGACGGTATCCCATCCCAGATCGATGAATTTCTTCATTTGTCCATCCACGATGTTGCTCAGGTTGAAGAAAACGTTTCGAGAGACATTCAGGTCGATGCCTAGCAATGTCATCCATGTATGAGGAATGATGATCTCGTTTAGTCGTAGATTGATATGTAAAATTATTTGACTGTGCAAACATTTTGTTCGCAGAGACAGTAAATTCCAGCGCAACTGGCTCCTGCGGCCTTGCAACATCGTCTTTATCGACCCATTACAGAATGGAATGTCGAAAAACTTTCGAATCTTGACAAAAGTTTGCTTGATGCAGCGAGAAATTTGCTCATCAAAGGCATACATAGCTTGTTAGTCAACCCCGCACGATCCACTGACTTGACACCATTTTAACAAGAGTAAAAATGTATATATTTTTTCCAAGTTGCCGTAAATTTAACTGTATTGTCAGATATTTATTCGATCTATTAAATCGCAGTACATTTTTTCCCAGGGGATCGTGGAAATGATGCAATCAGGGAATCAAACAAATCCAGAATGGAATGTAAATTCTTTTCGAAATGTAATGGTGATTCCCAATCATCTTGAACTGGATGACCAATCCGGCCATTTTGTCAGTTTCCAGAATGTTTTTAAACTCGGAAATTGATTCCTTTGAGTGCATTTTCAAGCTGGAAATAACAAAAGAGCATAGATCCTCCTAATTGTTTTTTAATTGTTCCTTGGCCTTGCAATTCGACCGTCGGTAAATGAATGGAAATTTTGTTTGTATAATGTAAATACTAATATTATTTTGCACATCGACTAAGGCACGATTCTTGAATTTCTCCTTAACCACCAATTGATGAGAATACATCTCATTTGATTTGTTCCGAAAATTGCCCAGTTTTGTTCTTTTTTTTGCTTTTTTCAGGCTAATGTCTGATACTCCGTACTTCATTTTACTGTATGTGTAATTCAACTGAGAAACAAAGACTTATATGCCATATTTATTTTTATTATTTTTATGTTTATTTTATAAGGTATATTTATTAAGGTATATTAATTAGTTAACTTACATTTTTATACTTACCTTATTTCTTTTGCTCTGGGAGAGGAGAGACAGTACTTCGTTCACCTCCCATCATCGACTGATGTCTTTTTTCCAGATTTTCTTACCAAATAGGCCAACTGGAAGGTGGGGAAGGCAGGAGAGATGAAATGCTGCAATGTGATTGGTTGTTGAAAGTAGTAGTGGGAGGATCACAATAAACTCTGATCAATCTCACCAACATGCAATTTATCATCGTTTATCTTTGAAGTAGTGGAGGAACAATGTTAGGTCAGCACAAGTCTGTTTAGTTCTGAGAAAACTTGCAAGTGTGTGTCTTGTCCTTATACAACTAATTAGTATTCATAGTTCATCTTGCAAATGTGAAGTGAATAATAATGTAACTTTGGATGAGTTCTGTTACCCTTGTTTAGTTCTGTGAGACTTTGCCAGAGTGTGTTGTCATCGACAGTCCTTTCCCCCACTCCCACTTTCAACAACTAATCAGAGTGCACTATTTCATTTCCCCTCCCTTCTCATCCTAATAATTGGCTTATATGGCAGCGAAATATGGGAAATAAAGACTTCAGTCGATGACGAGAGATAAAAAAAGAACTATTTCCCCTTTCCCAGAGCAAAAATAATAAGGTAAGGACAAAGAGCTAAGTTATCCAATAAATATACCTTATAAAATATTAATATTTTATATGGTATATTTAAGGTATATCTATTAGATAACTATATATACCTTATAATATACGAAATATACCTTTTAAAATATTAATAGTTTATAAGTTATATATATATATATATTCAGGTATATTTATTAGATAACTGGCCTTTTTATACTTACATTATTCCTTTTGCTCTGGGAGAGGAATGTTGATTCCATGTTCATCACTCATCACCAAATGACATATCTTACCAGATTTTGTATTTATAGACAAACTGAAAGGTAAGGAATGGAGGGGAAATTAAATGGTGTAATATGATTGGTTGTTGGAAATGGGTGTGGTGTGCTTCATTGATGGCATTGTGTGATGCTTCGATGGCATGGTGTGATGTGTCAATGGCTTGGTGTGATGCATTGACAATTTTCATTGGTTTCAGTGGTATTGATATTTTGAATCAGTTTGGGTAAACTCAAAAATAACTCCATCATATGAGCATCGAATGAAATGTCAATCCATCAGTTTGCCATTCCGATAAATTTTCGCTGTCTTTTTTTAAATCTCGGCAATGAAGAGTGATTGAGCAATCTACAATACGTACATTTTTTTTTCTGGCATCACGATTTTCGACCAACTAATCATCTCACATTGAAGCACCTTATATATATATATATATATATATATATATATATATATATATATATATATATATATATATATATATATATATATATATTATATATATAAGAAGTGACAACCAGTTGATACTGACATAATTTTACGAGTTGTGCTGTTTTGTCAGTAGTTCTATATTGCAGCCAATGCTCATCTGATTATTAATTTTTTTGATAGTCATCAAACTTCAATGTCGTCGACTTGGGTCATAACCCAACACAACCCTAAAATAACAATAAAAAATATAATTTTGCAACAAATTTAAAAAGTTTTGTAAAATAATTTTTTTTTCCATCATATACTTATATAATAAGAAAGAAAGTGCGAACATCCACATTGTGCGAGATGGTGTTGTCACTGGTTGATCTCGATATGACGACCCTGGTGGGTAATATTTCCATCATATTGACAGTGAAGAAAGTATGCAAACTTTTAGGTTTGGATATTGACAATGACAAGAAAAATAAATTTGTCTGGAACATTGTGCAAAACCAAAGAGTTTTAATTAACGACAAAATATTAGTGTGGATGTGTTATTGTGGAAATTATACTCAAAGAAAACATAATGTATCAAAATTGCTCAAAAAAACTCAATCATCCAGTATGAAGAAATTTGGGATTAATATTTTTCAAATAAGTGGTCCTATGTGATGAGTGTTATAAGTTTTAGAATTTTATTGAGGAGGCCTAAAGAGGCGATCAAAATACAAAGATACTTTCGAGGACTGGCATTATTGAAATATTGAGACTACGAACTGTATTTCCAAAGACACCAAAACAAATTACTTCAAAAGGAAAAAAATATGTTGATTGGTCAATCGACTATGTTAGTGTATACATTGGAATAAAAGGAGCATTGGCAATTGTTTGAGAAATAAAGGCTGAAAAGGAACTTCAGAAAGCTAAACAAGACAGAAAGTTGCCACTCGAATGCGAATGAAAGGCCGAACAGGAACATCAGAAAGCAGAACATAAACTCAATCACATTGGCTTGTACCATTTAGGGTCGGTCTTGCCATTCTCTTGGCAAACATCATCCAGGTAGTTACCCAGAAGATAAACTACCCGGAACTTCTACACAACAGTAGTGTCTTATGATTGATTCTATTCCTCTGTGTAACTACCTGGAACTTGTTGTCGATTTGTGTCAAGTTGGATGCTGTGGGTAAATTCTGATTGGTCCTTAGGAATTTAATTTCGTTTAAAGGTTGTGACGTAGGACCGATGCCCATTTCATTGTTTGTATATAATATTTGCAATGCTGTTGAAGTCGAATGACTGCCTGGTTGTGTTATTTAATTTACATAAAGTTTAGGTCAGTTTGAAATTTGTTTACACTTAATAGCTTTGCGGGTGCTATATGAAGTCATTAGTTCTGAATGTTATACATATTTATGTTATTCTTGCATTTGTGAAATGTGAATTTGGCATGTAAACATGCGAGGTCAGATGTGCACATTCTCTAAAGTATCAGTGTTTAGTGTATTCATATATACCATGGATGCATACGTGAAAGATTAATATCGCACAATTATAGTGTGTATACTGATACATTATCTGCTCATGTTTGTAAATTAACAATTCCAAAGTTTACAATTTGAGCTAGTATGTATACGAATACTAATCTGCCATGCATTTAATGTCTATCCTGTAAGTTACAGGCTTGTTAGAAGTATAGATATGTATTTTTCTAACTTCCGATTTGCTATTTCAGTGTAGGAGTTTATGGAATTAATTTATTAGTATCTAAGTCTATGAAAGTTTGTAGAGTGAATGTAAACAAAAATGCAAACTTATCCAAGAATGATCCTCGTTATAATTGCTGTTTTCCGGGCATTAATGGCAAATCACCTCGTAAACAAATGCACGGCCACACCTTTTACAAAAGTCACTCTTACAATTTTTTCCCCAAGCAGGAGAGTTGCTGTGACAAACGAGAAATCATCTGTTTATCAACACAAGAATGTACAACCAAACCAGTTATAATATTTTTAAGAGATAATGACTCTAGCCTGCCTGATTTGCATTTTCCAACGTTTCTCGAATTCAATCCAGGCAATTTCTGGTGTAACATTAATAAATGTAATGACCAATTCTATCATCTAATGAAGATGATGTCGACAAGATGTTAAGTAAAATAAATAAAGTTTACTCGTGTTTAGATGGTGACGTATTTAATGGTAGACTGTAGACATTAGAGTGAATGAAAAAATCTTTACATTTTATTGTTTTCCAAATATATAGTTAAAATAAAGAAAACTTAGATAAAGCCAATCTTTTCCTGTAACTAAACCATCTGCAAAATTGAAAAAGTCACATGATTTTCTTTAAATGTTATTTCACCCTTCTTAAGGCTTTACGAAATTCTAATTGTGAGGGAATCTAATTGGAGATAAGCTTATTTTAACATTTATGATAAATGACGGGTACATATTTAGAATGAAGTGTACTTCATGAAAGAGTGAGTACTCCAGCCACTACACCACCATTGCCCCCAATACCCTAGCAAGGGAGGAGATGCGAAGTATATGTGGTTTGTAACAACTGAGGTGTTAGAGAGCCAATGAGAGCACAATATGGCATTGATGGATCGGCACAGAAATGCAAGGGTAGGGAAAACAGGAATACCTTGAGATAACATGCCAGCCAGAAATACTATTCAGCAAAATTCCTATAAGTGAAAACCTGTGTGTAATGTCAAATGGAAAAAAACATGGATCACTTTCGGGGAAAGGAAGTGCCTTATCACTATGACCACTACAGCACCCCCCCCCCCTTTTTAGGAAGTGCGATGGGGCACCTTATTTCTTTAATTATATTTGGGCAAAGTAAATTACAAAGTTAATTTTTAAAATGTATGATTGTAACAATCAATATAATTCTCTATCATATTATCATAGATCTGGTTTCTGAATGGGAATAGGTAGTTTGTAAGACCTGGGGTTTTGGAGAGACAATAAGGGCACAATATGGCATAGATGGAGTAGCGCAGAAATACAAGAGCAGGGAAGACAGGAAAACCTTGAGAAAACATGCCAGCCAGCAATACTATTCAGCAAAATTCCTATATGTGAAAAACTGTGTGTAATCTCAATCTCTCAGGGAAACAAACATGGATCACTTTCGTGGAAAGGAAGTGCCTTACGACTATGCCCACTGCAGCCCCCCCCCCCCTAACACGCAAGGAAGTGAGGAGAGGCACCTTTTTTCTTCAATTATATTTGGGTAAAGTAAATTATAGACTATCCATCAGGTCTGCAGTAGTGAGAATTGAAACGGATAGTAAATTGTTTGGGATATAATTAAACATACAAACACACAAAACCAAACAGGAATAGTTGTCAAAAGGTACATAAACACACAGAATTCTGCAAAAGGAGTCATTTAATTGCAGGAAGACCACCTTATTTGTTTTTGTTGTCCATCATTAGTTTTTTTTTCGTTAATTTGTCGCTTACTGATTGAATTCCTTCCATGGAATTCTCTGTGTTCTTCTCATAGACCTACCAATTGACAGCTATTCTTGGTTGGTTTTCTGTGTCTGTATGTTCCTCGTGTTTCCTGACTCGTGAGAGACACTGAAAGACTGTAGGATATATTATAGCTAGGTTGGCATTCTAACCTGTTTTATTTTTGTAAATTGCCAAGTTAAGTTTATTGGTGTTCTGATTATTTTATTTCGAAGGAAAAAAAGAAAACAAAGAGGTGGTTGCTGGGTCTTCAGATTAACGTCTTTCGTGAGATGGCATTCGTACGAGTATGTGGCATTTTAAGTAGCACATTTTTTTTATGGAGCAGTGGTAAATTTCGCTCGTATCGAAATAACATTCACATTATTCTTTTCGAAAATTTTAACTTCAATGAAAAACAAAACACGATATGTATGTCGCTGTTCATATTCGTGAATTTGTACGAGTATGTGGCATTTTGAGTAGTGATGTGTTTTATAATGTACAGGAGGCTGGCAACTTATGCCAAGGTGCTTGTCAATAATGATATTGGTTAAGTGAGGAGCGGTGACTATAGTTTTGGAATCTCGATGGCGGTAATTACCCAGCGTGCAAGATATTGTGGGTTTGACAATATCGTGAAGTCGGAGAGCAGCTGTGGACTTGTTCCTCAGGGCCGTTCGGCCGACGACCATGGCAAATTCTGCAAGTGCAGTTAATGTCTCTTCGTAAAATAAATTTAATACTGACTGAATAACTCCCTTCCTTGTTGTGTTGAGGGATATCTGGGCTCCCCACACGCCCATACAAAGCACTGTTACTTATTATGCTGCCTCGTGACCATTTCAATCATAGTTACACAATAAGTTATGCTTTGAGAAAATTGGCGGGAGAAGGCCCGTACCTTAAATTCATTGCGACGAACTGGAAACAAACAACACATGGTAACTCGTCACTGCTGCAATTTATTTAGTTACATGATTACATTCCCGTCGGAAAAGCTTACATTTGGTGCTGCTTATGAACAAGTTAGCTCGGGTAATACTGTGCAAAAAACCCCTTTTCACATGGAATAACTTAAATAAAATTAAGCCTACCCTGGTGATGCAAGCACCGGGTAGGTGCGAGGGGCAGTGAATTCTCGGGCAGCTGAAATACAAAAAGGTTCCGGTTTGCTAAAATAACTATTGCTGTGAAATGGTTAGTACAACACGGAGATGGCTGCCAGAGTGCGCAAAACATGAGCCCTGATGTGACGCGGCACACCTCTTGCAAAGACAAACGACTACTAACTTTCTTTGTGCGGCATTCTGGCCAGCTTGGCGGGTTGGCACCCCACGCTGCAATACCTCCTTGCACACAACATTTGCAAATCGGACACGTACCCTGCGTGCCGGTTGTTACATATTGCTCCTTAAATTAACCCTGTAAATATGATTCATTATACAAAAACATTGCACTGCATTAATGATGTGGACATAAAAGACACGTGAATGAACATAACAGAAAATGACAAAAATACTCTTTGAAAATACTGAGGTCTTTAGGGCTGCGAAGGCAGGCATCTTTATTAGTTATGTCCTGTTGCATGAATTTACCTCGCCCTTTAATTGCACAAATTAAAAAACAGAAATTTCAAAGAGTCTATTTTCGGATTCCTGCACCACATGCACATTGTCACGCTCACTCTGCTCTGCACCTGTGTCGTTATTTGTTACATAGCAATGAACTTGTGCTCATAGAGAATGAACACGCACTATGTTACAAAACCTGGTGCGGCGGCAAACAGGCTAAGGGGAAGGAGTCATGTGGTCACACATCGAACGCACGCCTCTCGCGAGACCATTTGCAGCCGTACATGTCAATGATGACAGACACACGTCCTTGTGTCTGACCGTCATGGACATAAAACATAGGGGTTTCTTGCCAGTCCCCTATGTTCTGGAACTGCTGGCTGCTGCTGTCGATCTGCATGTTCTTGCGAGCGCCGTGGTGCTCCTGTGCTCACACACGTGCGGCATGCCGCAGGTGGCCGACGTCGGCGTGCTGAGTGATGGACTTCGTACAAGTCGCACGATCTGCCATCGTAGCTGCCACTGCTGTTGTCCTCATGCGCAATACCACGTCGCTGCCAGTAGTTAGTCGGACTAGCGACTACTGGGGGGTTGGAGTAACCTTCGAGTTATTCCCCAGCTGGTGTTGGCACCGTTGCATCTTCTATCGTGCTGTCCTCCTCGACGATCGGCGTCCTGTTGATGGGCATCACATCGTCTCCTGAGGAATCGCCTCCCTGAGGTGTCACCATTGGTTGCTGTTCTGGATCTCTTTGGGTTGCGGTGGTAGTCGCTGCACCGTCGATCTCCGTGGAGCCAGCTATCGGATGCGCCCTGACTGGCGCCACTGCGCTGGGTGACATCGTGCCTTGGGCACCCACTGCTGGTGGCCTGGATTAGATACTAACCCACCTTCCATGCTTGTTGTCCTCCCCTGGAACTTGTACTCGATGGTGCCATCGTGAGCCTCCAGTTCTCATGCGCCTCCTCCATGCTGTTCATGCATCTCCCCTCCTGCTCGCTGTACACTATTTCCAGAGGATGTTGAGGTAGCATTGGCCCTTGGTTTGATGCATCCACTGTTATTTGGGCCTATGTAGTCCTGGCATCTTGGGGACGTGGCCTCGTCCGGCATCGGCGACATGGAGTCATCTGGTGGGTGACCTCCTGTGGGAGGTGCCGCCTAACTCTCTTCCTCTCTCAATTGCTCTGCAGGCTCGGAGGGTATTGCACCATCGTGGGTGATGTTTGCACGATCCTTGTTGTCGCTGCGGACATCTCTGGGAGACAGGTGTATGGCATATTGGTAATAACATACTCGTCCTTCTTCCCACATGGACCAGGTAGGTGGTTGGTCCTAGCCTTTTGATAACCCGGTGCGGGCCTGTCCATTGTGCAGCGAGCCCATCACAGACATTTTGGCGGGCTGCCGACGTACACTAACTGTCCAGTTTCGAGTGTGGTTGGGGTCCGGTTGCTCGTTGGGACCCACACAGCCGCGTATCTTTCCTGCTTCTCTCGCTGCTCTCTGTCTATCTGCCTCCTTCTCTTTCGCCTTGCCATGCTGTCCTCCGTACTCTCACTAGTGCTTTTTCATGGGCATTTACTTTCGTAGGGAAGCTTGATGTTTTGACCCAACAGGACGTCCATGGCGGATCGGCCTGTTGCGGCATTCACATGCCGGTGGATGGTAAAGAGGGCAGCGGGCAGGTGGTCTGCTCAATTGGTGTGTACCTCGCCCACACGAAGCCGCAGTTGTACCTTCAGGTCCTGGTTGCGGCGGTCTGTGCGGTTGGCATTGGGGTAGTACACTTGCTTACCACTTCTTTCCTATGAACTGCATTCCGTTGTCCATTAGAACTTGCTTGCGGTAGCCCCAGTGGGGGAAAATTCTCGCTCCAGTACTTGTACAATGTTTGTAACTCTTGCTCTACTTATTGCATAGGCCTCAACCCACTACGAGAAATTGTCGGTGACGACTAGGATGAACTTTTTCCTGTTGTGGGTATGGGAGTATGGCCCCATTAAGTTCAGGCTTATGGCCTCGAACTATTGTTTCGATAGGCGGGGCTGTTGCTGCTGTAACCCATCTGTCCTGCGTGATTTTAATGTTTGGAACATAACACATTTTTGAACATATTTTCGTACGTCGCACGAGTTTCCTGGCCAGAAGAAATCTGTCTAACATTTCATATCGTCTGCTGTGCATCTGATGCCCTGCTACATCACTTATGTGTGTATGTTCCTAAACTTTCACCCTACATGTTGCTAGTACAAACAGACACCATTTCATGTTGTTGTTTGCTGTGCACATTTTCAACCTCCCTTCCATCACACACTACTGTTTCGTGGTCTCTCTTGCTACCACGCAGCTGCCTTGCACCTCGACTATTTCCCGGTACAGTGCGTCTACAAGGGTATCACCTTCCACAGCTCATAACTGGTTCACTTGCACCTCACAGAATAACTTGTTTGTGGTGGGAGGGAGAACTTCATCCCATTCTTTGTTGTCTGTAACCACGTTGCTTGCATCGGGCGTGCAGGATTATGAGTCTGCCAGTTGATTCTCCTTCCTGGGGACATGCTCTACCATAAAACCACAGGACTGTGGGAGTAATACCCATCGGGTGAGTTTACTGCGAGCTTCTTTCATCGCGTGTAACCAAACGATTCACCTGTTGTCTGTTTGTAACATCAAATATTTTTATTCCACCACCCACACTACTTCCAACATCTGCACTCTATTTGTCCCACTTTCGCACTGGCGAAATAGGTGACTTGCTTCATGCCGTCCTCCACGTATCGATACAAAATGGCACCTAGCCCATTCTGACTGGCATCCATCTGCAAGTAAAGGTGTTTGCCTGCCTCATAACGTGCTGGTTTGGGGCAAGAACATAAACTTTTCTTTATTGCCTGGAATATATTTTCTTTCGTGTCTTTCCACACGAAACGCTTCTGGAGCGAATGTAGATCCGTGAGAAGGGTGGTCATTACTACGAAATGTTGAATGAACTTCCCCAACCAATTAACTAAGCCAAAAAATGGCAGAGCTGTTTGTATGTGCATGATGCCAGGTGGTTATCAATTAAGTTCAACTGTTCTGGATTATGTGTGTTTCCATCCTCGTCTACAATGTGCCCTTAAATTCCAACTTTCTTTTATCCAAATAGCATTTATTCGCGGCGCAGGTAAGTCCATTAATTGCGAGCCTCTCTAGTACCATGGAGACGTGATGTAGTGCTCCTCACAACTGCTCGATAAATTAATCACATCGTCCAGGTACGCTAGCATAAGGTCGCCGTTAAGTCTGTCCAGCACATGGACAATCATTGACTGAAAGGTAGTGGGTGCTCCTTTGAGGCCAAAAGGTATCGTGTAAAAATCGAATTGCCACCCATCAGGTGTTGCGAATGTAGTTTTCTGTCTTCCTGTTTGAAGGGAATTTGCCAATATCCACTTCTGAGGTCTAGTGACTACATTACTGTTGCCTTGCCGAGTGTTGTGTGCTGATATAAGGTGGCAGATCGTTACATGTGACTTGGTTGACCAGACGGAAATCCATTCAGAAACGCCAACTCCTGTCTATCTTCGGCACTAATGTGTTGGCCAAGTTATATTTACCACGTGTCGGCCCGATAATCCCGTCTGTGAAAATCTCTTTAACTTGCTCACATATTATTTTCGTTTGATGTAGCATGTAACTCTGCGGTCCTGAGTATATCGACCCCTCTTGTGTTAACGGGATTTCATGTTCGGCTACAGTCGTTCTTCTGAGCACATCGGTTTTGACAAAAACATATATCCTCTCGCTTATTATATACCGGGAATGCCATCTGATGTTGCGGGATCTCATGATCGAATTCCCTCTAATGATACTGGGGGTAATTCACTAACAACTGCCCTCTCTACAGTGTACACTGTGCACTGCTCTTTTGCGCCTCAATGAATTCTCCTAACCACTGGTTCTACTATGGTGTTCTGTTCCTGTAACCAAGGCATGCCTAATATTGTATCTTCCTTAACCTATGCAGTTACAATTGCACTCGTTATTGCCGCTAGGTCCCTAGTTTTTTCCGTTATGGTTGCTTGGGCCAGTGCTCCATTACTGACTTGGCCAGTAGCGAGTATAATTACATGATTGCTAGATGTTATGTCACTGGGATTCACGAAACGCAGCTGCACAAAGTTGTGTTACGCTGCCATAACAAATAGTGCATGACAGGGTTGACCGTTCATGCTCACAAGGATGCGAATAAATTTCGCCTGGTACCCACTCACCTGCTGAATGAATGCCCGCTGCAGTGTTTTGCCAGTTTTTATTGATGTGACCATGGCGAAAGAAACATCAGGCTTCTTCACCCCTACTGTCTGTTTCCCTGCCCTCTTGGTGTGGGCCCTTTGTAGGTATCCAGGTGCTGGTTGTTGCGGCATGCGCTCTTCCAGTGGAAAACAATCGCTGGCCGACAGTAGCGACACAGGTTCGTGGGCGGCTGGCTCTTGTCAAACCGCACTCATCTTTGCCCAGTATTCGTGAACATGCTGTCACTTGGCTTATCACTGTGGCACAGAATGTTTTTAATGTTCACACGTACACTGTCCCATTCCAGTTTGCTCACGGACTGTTTCACAGGACGGTCGGCTCGGTTCCTTTGCATATTCTTGTCACTCCTGTTTTGTTCATGCCTCCATCGTGCGATTTTGTTTTCACGGCGTGATGAGTTCCGGTTTCATTCCAGAATGATAGCAGCCTTGATAATGTCCTCCATATTGCTGTTTAGGAATGGTAGTAGTGAATCTCTGTACTCCGGTAAGTTCAGTTGCAGCAATGATTTCCAGTGCCTTGCGATCTGGTAGTTGCAGATGGAAATCGCTTGATCAGATGTGCCTTTTGCATGATGAACATTGATAGTTGTTCACCAGGCTGTTGCTCCTGCCAGAGAAATTTGTTTTGCGCTTGTAGGGATGAAAACACACTTCCATATCGGCACTGAAAAGCTTGCACGAACTCCTCCCACTGCATGTCGTAGTGTTTGACAGAGCCCCACCAATTCCGTGCTTCTCCTTGCAATTGGCCGCCGATGCAACTGGCCCACTTGTCTGCATTCATCCTGTAGTGTTTCAGACGTAACATGCACTCCTTTAAGAAAGTGCTAGGGTCTTCGCTTTCCATGCCAGTAAAAATCAGTAGGTGTTGAAATCGTGTCTGTGTTCGTTTCGGTTTACTGGTGGTGTCTGGGCTGCTTCTGTCTTGTTTTTCTTCTCATTACAATTCCCTCTCTGGTTGCCAGCTGGACACAGATTGCGGTACATAGCTATTGGCAGGAAAAATATGTTAGAGGTGTCAGTGCCGGATAAGACATGGGAAATATGCTGGGTATTTGTTGTGGGAATACTGGTGTGGGTTGGTAGGCGGGAAAATTGCGATAGGTAAGGTGTCATAGGTGGGAGCGGTAGAAGCAACAGGGGTAGGGTTGGTAATATTTGCGAGCACTGGCCATGTGGTGCTAGATGATTGACAACTATCACAGCCTCCCCCCCTCAGGTGACATGTGGTTGCAGACATCCTCGAACTTGCAGTGTACTTCCTCGTCTTGCGCTCCCTTTTCATCTGATCCTTCACTCTCGATGTGACATACAGTGTTTACTGTCGTTATCCAATCTCTGTCCGTTTACATTGCTTGCATATTGTTTCCCGTGCTGTCTTCTGTTTGGCACACTGAATAACCCGGCTGGTTGCCCGGGTATAAGTCAGTTTAAATGTTAGTGATCACAGACGGTTTCAACTGTCTAACACACTCGTCGCAAATGATCCGCAATCCGGTTGCGGTGTGTAACTCTGTGGGACTCATACATTCTTTTTGGATGTACATATGGAACAGTGCATACGTGTTCGATGTGGTTCCAGATCCTGTGCATAACAATCTTCCACACATCTGTAACTGAAGTAAATCTTGAATTTCGTTGAGACTGTCCGAATGTTATGTTACTTGCAACTCCATGGTTGCTCACGACGTGGTTGCTTGCTTGGCTGGTCTTTCGATTGCACTTATAAAATCGAGTATCCATTTTGTATATTACTACGACATCCAGTGGTTTTGACGCAGACACTGCAGACACAGTGGTGCTGGCACACCGTACTGCATATGGCCAGCCGTGATGGTTTGACAACACTACCACTCGAGCACAGAAGTGCGGCATGTGGAAGCACAATAGCATGGTTCCATGGAATGAAAGTATCGCAGGAGCGTGGCAGCCCTCCATGGCACAAGCAGGGGTCAACGGATGGCATGCTCTCAGCTGTTTCGCTTGGTGCACGGCAGAAAGCGTGGGGGAAGGAGCGGCCAGATGTTCCTCCCTCTTCTTGTTTCTACTTCTCTGTCCTCGCGGCACGGCATAATACAGGTGGAGAGGTGGTTTGTCACGCTCGACTTGCCATCTCTTTTGTCCTGCTGCTGTGACGTCATGTTGCTGTCCTCAGATGGCAGATCCTCGCCACTTTCTCGCCTCTAGAGCCTTGTGCTTAAGTAATGGTGGCACTAAGCTGTTTTGGGGTGCTCTCCTCGCTGGCAATGTGTGTCTTCCTTGGTGTTATTGGGGGATCTGGAAGGTGTCTCGATACTGCCACGTGTCGTGCTGGTCACCTGGTTTGCCATGTTTTCCCCTTGTTTTGGTTAATCCAGGGGAAATGTGGGAAACTTAAAGAAAAATTTTGGAAAATTTTGGAAAAATTGTTTCAGTGAGGGAAAATTGTAGGAAAAATTGCTCAGATTTTAAGATGAGGATTTGCACCAAAGATGGGCGGCATTTGACGTTACTCAAAGTGTCGGAACTGCGACAGAGATCTGCTACTTGTTTGGGCAAGCCATTTGATAGTTGTCTAATGTGCAGGAGGCTGGCAACTAGTGCCAAGGTGTTGTTCAATAAGTATAGTGGTTAGGTGAGGGGCGGTGAATATAGTTTTGGAATCTCGGCGGAGATAATTCCCCAGGGCGCTACTGAGGAATGAGTCCACAGCTGCTCTCCGACTTCACAATATTGTCAACCTTGACTTTCAAGGTTTCGAAATTATTCAAAAATTTTACGTAAAAGGGTTGGTTATTTTCGACATTAAAACCAATCGCATACAGCGCTACATTTTTGGACCTCAGTGCAAGATAACTTGTTTCAGTGCCGATACTAAATCAGCAATCCAAAATTCGATTTTGGATGTACATGGATAATGCTGGTATGAAGGCTGGGTACCTTACAAGTGGGCATTGAGCATAGTGCAAAAACTGCTGAGAAATTACAAATGCATCTATGTTTCGAGTGCAGAAAAATACAATATTTTGCACAGTCAATTTCTGTCCCCATACCTTATCATCAACTCAATCCTTCGTCCTCGAAAACCGTATACAGAATTTTCTAGGTTAGGTGAAAGATGCAATTAACTTGGTAGCATCCCCATGATGTATCACCCACCGTGGACTTTGTGTGATGGAAAATGTATGTAATTTGAATGTTTTTTATCTAAAAAAAAGTAACTTTTGAAATTTATTTTTGTATGCAATTTTGTAAAATACGTTTTTTTTTGTAAATAAGGTATAATCATGACCCTAAATAAAGAAAAAATAGACAAATACATTTATAATATTTTGGATTCTCAGGAAAAAATTCCTACCTTTAATGATGATCCTACTCCACTGAAATATATAACGAACACTTGTGTCATAAGCAAGATGGAGTAATATTCAATAGTCATTACAAACCAAAAATTGACAAAAAATGTATATGCAATGTAAAAAGCCACATAAAATATACATGATTATTAAAGAGATAATCATTTAGCACTCGTTTATAGATTTTATTATTTTTCTCTTGTGTAAAATAATATACCAAGTGGTTCTCGATGATCGGGATAAACACCTGCTCATAATGAACCAATTAATTTTGACAGCGATTCATTTTCTAGACAATTTCCCAAGGACAGAATCCTTGTTTTGAAGAACACTGATTACATCATGGTTTCGACTTAATTGACGACATTTCGAATAATTCGCCTTTTTAATGTGTTTATAATTATCACTTTACAAAATCAATTCTTGAAGTGTTTATACAAGGTTTAAAGAATACTGAAGAAACTTTTAATTATGTGGAAAAATTGAGACTGTTGGACGAGATGGCCAATCCCAAAGATTATTTTGAAGTTTCAAAAAAACTGCTACCATCGGCGAGGTTAAGGGTGACAAAACTAGAGACAAGTTTCACGTGGGAAACCCGATCAAACTGAATGCAAATGATGGTCATAGTAAAGATTATGATAGCAAGGATGACAGCAACTTACATTACATAAATAACACTTGGGAGAACTTTAACAAATTCACAGTATTGGTCATTGTTCACCGCAAAGATCACATCGATGAGAATGAGCTGTTCGAAATTAGCGAATTAAATGAATGTAAAAACGAAACTATTATTATGAAATTTGACGAACCG
The DNA here is from genome assembly GCA_029891345.1 of Dryococelus australis. NCBI lineage: Eukaryota > Metazoa > Arthropoda > Insecta > Phasmatodea > Phasmatidae > Dryococelus > Dryococelus australis. The sequence goes on along the minus strand of CM056995.1, from coordinate 96,409,076 downwards.
GTTGACGTGTTCCAGGTGTTGTCATCTTAGGTCGTTGCGCACATCCTTCGCATCAGCTTCCACAACCCTGCACCACCATGTGAGCAATGCATGTGCCGAAGCCAGTGTTCCGCAGGTGTGCATGTGGTGTGTTTGTGTGACACACCAGTGTGTATTTTCCTGTTAGTCTAAGTTTGTTTTCTTCATCAGGTTTGTTTATGTCTTAGTATGTCAGAAGTGCAGATGAGATGTTGGTTTGATTGCTAGTGCCACACGTCATATTTGTATAAGTTTTCAAAAGTGCCAGTGTGTGTGATGTATCATGTGACCAGCACTACAAGACACATGACATGCAGGTTTATGTATTGTATTTATTATTATTGTTATTCCAGGGCTAGTGTGTATACAATAATCAGATCTTAAAAGATCTTGAAAGAGTCTGTGTTATGTTTGTGTACATTTTACAAAGTATGTCATGCAATACTCTGATTGTAACAGCATAATAAAATTTGTCCATAGTCATTAAGATAAGTAGTGTACACAAGGCATTTACACTAATAATAATTATAAAATGATAATTGGCAATGTAATGATTGTTAGTTGTAGGTTGTATATTTATTTATGTATTTTTCCATGTGATTACGTGTCATTGTTTTGAGAGTGGTATTACCTAGAGACTGGCCAGCAAGACCAAGTGGCAGAGGCCACATTTGAACTGCATAACTAAGGACAGTGTCCACAGATGACACCAAGAAGTGTCCGATTTGCAATTACATCATAAGGCCCAGTGTTATAAGTGGACGTATAAATAAATGCAGCCTAGGGGGCAGCATGTAAGAGACACACACCACATGTGCAAAACACACACTTTAGATTAGGACACGGACATTCGGACAGCTTATTGTGAACCAGCTAATGCCATTCACAACTAATTTTATTTTGCCAGTGAATAATTTTATGTAATGTTTGTTAGTATTTTAGGAATTATTTTGTCATGAGTGTATCATCTCCATGTCCATACTCATCTCACATAATATAGTATATTTAAATAACAGGACTTTTGTGTCACTGAGAAGCAGGTGTTCATGTGCTGGCTCCCGTGTGGACATTAGCATAGTATCGTTTTCGGCACTCGGAGGGATGGTCGACATACAGGCCTCTCCAGCCCTGCATCATTTTTCACCAGTCATGTAAACACAATAGTTAAATTTAATCACTGGAACTCTTTATTTTATTTTGTTAGCCCTGTGAGAGACTATTCCGATAACCTGGAGTTTTGTATATTCCGGGGACTTAATGCACTATAATTCTTTTGCAGCCACTTGTTGATTTACCATTTAGGAGCTCATAGAGCCGAGTGACGATTTGTACCATATAAGTGCCATGTGTGAGAATAATATAAATAAATAGTGTGGAAATATTTTCCCTTCTTTATTTATTTCTGGTCACTTCTGGCCTTATAAGTGGAGATAACAAATGAGAATTTTCGTAATGTATTTTCGAGAGTGAGGGGGCCCAAAACACACGTCGGGCATGAGAAATGCATCGAGGGAGGCTCTGACAGCTCTCGCAAGACCAGGTCTTAGGATTTTTATAGCAGGAACTTCACCATCATCGACATCAACTGCGAGGATGCAGCAAATGGTGGTACAGGAGGTGCAGCCTATTTAGGTGATCGGCCATATGGACTTTAATTAAGAGTACACCATATTCGCCACTGAGCGGACTGGTGCCCCCTGGCAAAATTTTTCATCAGAACCCACGTTCGATCCACACCTTCCCTACTGGACAAGACCAACACCATAACCACGGTTATAACATTGACTGATTTCAATTTACGCGAAAATGGAACAGAGACCTTAATAAAACTTGTAAATGCTGACGAATCCAAAACAGAACCGGTGTAATTGAATTCCTGCAGAACCGAACCAGAAACCTCATTCTCGAAAATCGATAAGCCAGCAACCATGCCCATTTAAGTATATTTAAGTAAAAAAGAATCAGAAACTGAAATCGAAGGGAAAAGTACCACAGCAATCCCTTGTTTCCCTGCATAGATTCGTCAGATTGTCAAGTTTTATGCGACCTATCAGAGTTAAATTTCGATTGCAATGAAAACAAATGCAATCCATGAATAAAAACAACACCCACCGCAGTAACAACAATAACCCAACAATCACCCACAACCTCTTCCCATCGTGCAATAACCGTTCAGTGTGATTCCAAACTTGGAATAGCCCGAGTGTTGAAAAGCACTGATCCTTTGGAAATGGAATGGGCGTGTATCTCGACTTACAGACTCATGTTGAACGATGATGGGACTCAGACTCCGTGTGTCTGCAAGGATGGAATCGTCATGAGCAATCCGACAACGTCCAGTTTTAAACTAAACGATTGTATATGTAGGGCTGATATGATATTGGAAGTTTTCGAATTTCAACCACACATAACGAGATGTCCCCATCAACACTCGTTAATTTCCTGACAAACTTTCATGAAATTCCAAATATTAATAATAATTCATAAGATACATGCACCGGTATTTATATTTATTATTGTTATTATTATTATGGATAACCGTGATAATTGTAGTTGAAATTTATTTTCCACAGAGATGCGATAAATTGTACCAGAAATTTACAAGAGAAGCGAAAATGAATTTCCTATTAAATTCAGAATATTATTTCCCACAATACCTCCATATCTCAATATACAGCCAATTTTGAAAGCACACAATTAATTTCCCAAGTGTTAAATCAGCAATTTGAAACTGAAATCTTTATGTACATGAATAGAAACAATTCTAATGTCAGTATTATTCAATTAGCCAGCCGTGATCACGGATATGGATACCCGCTTGATGGCGAAGGTCCAATATGCGCACATGCATCCCTACCTCCCTACAAAAGCATATATTTTGACAATGATACTAAATGGTCGTAGTTTTTTACCAACAGGTACTCATTCACGAATTAGGTCATGTGCTTAGTTTATACGACAATAAATGAAAAGATTTCATTATGTATGATCCGACAAAACACTATAAATTAACAGGCTTTGATGTGCACAACTTTGTTTCAGTGTATCAGTTTAAAAAAAAAAAAATAAGATAAAAAAAATATACATAGATCCTTTTTATTTAAATTTTTTAATTAAAATAATAGGAAAAAGAGCGAAAAAGTGAAATATATATACAACTACAATTAGAATAGAGATCAGAACGCGAGAACACACGATAAATGGTGCACTGTAAAGTCACTGTGCATCTATAAAATCACAGTGTGTTCTTGCCAACAAGAACACAAAAAATGGAGAAGACATTGGATTTTGAATATCATAATTTCTTGTACAACAACTACAAAATTGTTTATCTTTTGTATAGAAACAATAATATATGGTTTAAAGCAAAAACTATTGCCGGGTATACTTGGATATGAAAACAACAGGAAAGCTATTACAGATAAAGTGAAAGAGAAACATATAACAACTTTCAGTGAAACATATAAAAAATTTCAGCGAACTGGCACCAACCTATTGTGAATGGGCAGGCCCAAATCCTCTTCATAAGCGAACCTGATATTTACAGACTGATCATGTTTTCCAAAATGCCCTTTTTGGAAAATTTTCAAGATCTGATTTACGGATACATTCTCCAATGCATTAGCGAGGGTAAAAAGTGCATATTTCAAAATCACATAGAGTATTTGACAAAACAGCTCCGAGAAAGAACCAAGTGACATCAGCCACGAGCCTTGGGCCCGTTTACCACACACTCCATGCTGCTTGTCCACTGCCCACATGATCTCAGAGCTTCGATCACAGAGTGACACGTGTATGCATGTGAGATGTAGGGTTATGTTAATGTTTCTGACGGGTTAGGAAGGACATATGTGTTTGTTTACCTTTTGAAAGTTCCATTAAGTGTTTTGTTCTATCTTTTATTTTTGTACTTTTATTTTTATTTTGTTTTACATCAAATAGTTGCTTCTTAAGACGTATTTTACGTGTTTTTGGATATTCGAATACGAATGCATGCATAAGTGTGCCAATTGATTTCTTCGATTTATCACCTTAAACGAAAACTTTTTTACTTTCTATGATGTATATTTACGACCATACATAACATGAGCGCAAGTGATAACGTGTCACTTTGAGTGAACATTCTACTCACAGATCAGCAAAAGTTTGTTCATTAGGAAAACACGCATTTGTGACAACCACCAAGCACCATATTATCTATGGAATTCGCTTGTTTTCATTGGTAACGTTGCATCGTCACGTTTTAACCAACAATTCTTTATTATTTTCAAAGGGTGCGGTGCGGCGGTGAAAAATGTGTTTATATGCATTTACTTATGTAGAATGTATTTGTAAAACAATTTATGACGTATTTTAAACTTGCATTCATCCAGTAAACTGCATTTTTATCATACACACTCTCTGCAAAAATATGTAGCTAAAAATGAGACATTTTGAAGAAACGAAAGTTTTGTCAGTGGGGCTAACGAAAAAATCTGGTGTTAAAAGTTTCGATAGTTCAAAACCGAATTGGCAGATTTCTCTAATTTTTTTTATGTTCGTAAAAGGAAATTTTATTATATTTAAACAGTGGTTTTAAAGTTGTGTATAAATAGTTTGCATTATTCTTTTCATGAAACAGTATGTTTTTTCCAGTGCATTGCGACCGTTTGTTGTTCCAGGTGGGACGCAGTATACAAAATCTTAAGTAAAATCTGGACTTGTTTTCAATGTTGTCTGTATTAAAACCATAACTGTATATTTCTCTGGGAGATAGGAATTTTTTCACGGAAAATACAATTGATAAAAAACGCTGCTTATCAATAATAATAACATTGCCAATTTCAGGTTTTACGAATAATGACATCTCAAATTATGTGTATCTTTATAGAGGGCACATTAAATATTGGATCAATCCTCATGCAGAAACCTGCATTTTTGTAGCAAGAAAATAACAGCTATTTTTGACAAAAATTACACCTTTATTTTAATTTTAAATGACACATACTTTTGAAGAAATAAAACAACACCTACTTTTACAGGCCCCTACTTATAATTGGGCGGGTGGTGGTGGGGGTGGTGAAGTCATTTTATAATACAAAAAAAAATATTTATTTACACATATCCATTAAAAACAGATTTAACTACACAATACAACTATTCCTTTTTTGCACAAGAGTTTTTATATCGAGAATCAAATTATCTGGTAATATATTTACTAATAAACCTGCATTTGTGAGAGAACATCTCTGTTGGTGCACATCTGGATTATGAACAGCACAAGTATCACATTCGATGGGAAATTTCCGTGTAGCTATTGGGTGTTTCTTGGCAGGCACTCCCAACTGCTTCAGAAAATTGATTTTTTGAACACATCTCACTATGATGTGTCGGATCCAACTTTCCTGTACGATTTTCGAATTGCTCCAATATTCACCATCGGATGATAATAGTGCTCGTTATGTGGAAGAATCCAAGTTATGCCATTTATTTTCCATTAGAGATACAAATTTTGCCCACAATCACCCAACATAATTGTATGTAGGTGTGATAATGGAACTGGTATTTGAACATGGGCCATGTAAATACCGTTTACCGTAGAACATCCTAATTTTAGGGGAACATTTTCACCTGCATAAATGCCAAATTAAATGTCAATGACCATCGTTTTATCCAGTTTTGTGTAGTTTATTTGTGGAATTTCGTTCAATGTCATTGCTTGATTGAATTTTTCGAGAAGTTCTGGCGATGACAAGTCTTCTATGATATATTCTTTCCAGGAGCTCATCTCGTCATAGCCCTTAGTCCACTCCCGGGGTGATTTTGATTGTTCAATGTCCATTTCGATATGAAATGAGTTTTTGTGTTTTCCTCATATATACATACATGTTTATGTACAGAAAAAAGAAAGAAAAGTAAAAATATTAACCAAATTATTTATTACAATCTTCCATTACCCTCTTCACATCTTTAGCAATTATATCCCAAATCAATCGAACCAAGGGTAGGGTACAGTCGCAAGTAATTATTTATATATTGACAGTGGCATATTTCTTCCTAGGCACTCTCTTTTTTTCCTTAAATATCTAGCATATTCTTCATTTGCTACAGTAATAAGTTTAATGTATGCTTCATTCAAAATTGAACGAACTGCTTTGAGTTTGATTTCTTGGTTGTGTATGTGTATATATATATATATATATATATATATATATATATATATATATATATATATAATATTTGCCCATAGTTGTGTAGCATATCCATACTCAAATGGATATTTTTTCCTATGATATCTGCCAAATTTAAAATCAACAACTAAAACTTTAGAGCTGGATTAATATTTTCCAACAGCTTATGTTTTTGTTCTTGCTTTTTTTCTGCTTTGAGTAAGTTTTTTGTCTTCTTCACTATAGTTGCTCGAACACTTTGAACTCCCATCACTGCTGTTGGTACTACTTTGACTTTTCCTTTTTGAATTAAACTTTTGCTCTTCCTTTGTATCAAACTTTTAATTCTTGTTCTTCCTTTATATAAGACTTTTGTTTTTCCTTTACATCTTCATCCGTTTAGTGTACTTCTCCATCTTCATCACATGTGTCACTATCATTATCCCATGTTGAATGCTGCAGTTGTTGAAAATACCTCCAGTCGACTTTCGAAGAATGTTAAATAGGTTCAGCTTCAAGTTTACCATTCGAAGGCTGTAGTTGATGCTCTTTAGGTTCAGCTTCACGTTAATTAAACATCTTGTTGAAATACTCCCTCGTCACTGGAAACAGTCAATGTAGTTATCACTCGGAAACTTCTCACAGTCACTACAACTGCACAAACAACCACTCTGCGATTTCCAACACGTATATTTATATATGAGAGCACAAAAATAGTGTTTTATAAAACAAAAATAACACCATCCTTATTATGTATGGAAGTATTCATTTATTTTATTCGCCATTTACAAAACCTGAGTTTGCCAAAGAGCTCGTGACATCACCGAAAGCAATTTTTTTCCTACATTATACACTTTATGTAACACCACGTTCTTATTGCAACACATTAACGAATCTGCTGGAATGTTTTTTACATTTGTTGCATAATAAATCGAAAAAATAACATTGATAGAAATTTTAACCATAATTAAAGATTAAAACGTTCTCCATCCAAACGACGTGCGAAAAAATATTTCTATGGTAATGTATATGATTGCATTTTGTTGACCGACGAAAATAATCACCATAGAAATAATAAATATGCTAATCTTCATCAGAATTTACACGAAAAATTGGGTTATTTCATACTGTGCTCCGTGTGTTTCTGTGGACACAGAAACAAAAACCGATGCTTAAAGTACTCGTAGAAAATAACTTCCCACTAGATAAAATATATATAATAATTAATTCGAGCATTGGTGATAAAAAAATTATTTCACATAAATACAACAACTCAGCCATGAAGGTTTTACTTACCCTCGAGTATCAGCTATTTAAATTACGCATACTGGGCCGAGAAGAAAAACAAAAAACACTTATTTCGGTAAACGAAACCACTTGGTAGTAGGTAGTTGAAAACAGTAATGTTGAGGGGGGTGAGGGGGATGTTAATGGTGGTGAGTTTAGTAAAAGTAAGCAACATCCGAGAAACAATAAACTGGGCAAGCTTATCAAAATCTACAAAAGTGTTTTTCAAACAATTTATCATGTATATTTACATTTTATTTGTGGAAATTTCATTTAAGGAAACAGGTCGGGATTTTTGGCAATGATGGACAAAATCAACTTCATATAAATATGTAAAAAATTATTTCCAAATTTCAATTAGAAATCATTGGTTGCAGTTACAAGTATTAATGTACGAAAAAATAACTAAGGCCTTATTATTCTTGGCAACATAATGGGAAAAAACTGGTTTCGAAAAAAGAATATCGAGATGAATCGCTGGTGAGATTAATACTTGAAATGTGAAAAAGAAATTATGTCTATTGGCGGCAAATGACCCAGGATAATAGAGAACATTTATCATCATTTGGATTGTAGTATTATGGAAAAGGTCTGTTTCTCAGCTGCTTAAAATGTGGCAATGTAATATGCATATATTATGAAATTGTAATCACGAATGTATTTACAATAAATAGAAAAAAGCTTCTTTTTTATGGCAAATGAATTCTATTGTTGTTTCATTTTCTCCTCTCTCTTTAAAAAAAAAAAATTAAGAGAATTTTTTAACCACCATAACATTAAGACGAGACGTGAATTGTTTATTTTCCAGTCAAGCATAACAGGTCTATGCTGTCGGACGAGACCAATGAGTACTTGCAGAATAATCTCGACCGTTTGTATTCTGCAATTCTAGGAAGAGAATACAGCCCAAACTTTTTCCTGTATACCGCTTCGATCAACATTTTTGTGTCGTTCTTGTTTGTAAGTGTTCTGATATACATATTATTTCGCGAAAAGGATTATTGACTCGAGTAAAATGGATGAGGAGCGGGAACATTTTGGGGAAATTATTAAATACATTGAGGAAATTGGCCGAGTAACTGTAATGTTGATGCGAATATGGATCACACCCTTGTGCATCTCGTCGGTCGGTATGACACCAAATACGATCGAAACAAAATCATCTCCAGTGTCAGATCCAATTAACTCTGTAAAATCACCCGTCAAGAAATTTCGCCCTTTGGTTAAGACCTTTTGTTAAAGTGCATCTTTGCCCGTTGATCGGCAAAAAAACAGTGCGGAGCAGTGTACGATTGCGGGTTGGTTGCGCAAAAGTTTGGCTTACCAACGCATAATATTGTACTTTGACATAGACAAAGAACACAATTTCGACTTGTATGAAGAGATCTTGTTTGGTGTGATCGTGTGATTGAGTTCGTCGAGAACATTACTGCAGCCACATTCCCCTTTTATGTCAAGGGATCCTGTGTGGTGTCACACCTGTCCGAAAAGACCAACTTTCATGTAGTTCTACCCATAGTGATGGATTTTATCTGTGCACATGTGTTTTTCTGCCATCTTACTCACACCTACTCGCAATGGAATGAGGGGTTAGTACCCAAGTTTGTGTTGGACAATCCGGCACAGTGTTCCTTGCCCACTGTCCGAGATCATGTTCCCGAATGTCTGAGCACGAGCTGGTATCTTTTGTCCCTTTTTACGATCTCTTCAAAGCGGGTTAAGCCATTGTAGTTTCCATAACTTGTGATTCATCGGGAGATGTTTTTTTCTGTAAAACTCGATCGGACTGGCGAATACGTGAGACGATACACGTTCATCGATCAAGCATCAGGCAAATGCGAAATGATGAGGAATCGACCATGGCAAACGGCCGTCAGGTACAAACAGGAAATGTTACAACGATGCTAATAATGGCGGCTATTGCGAGAAACGTTGGGTGAAATAATCTATCAGATCAAACGAGTATAAATTTGGATTTGAATAAATCGGTGCGTATTTCGCTGTGTGTGTTGATGGTGAAATTACTCACAAAATTGAAAGTCTAAGTAGAATTGACAAATCGAATGTACTTACCGAGATGTACAAATTATATAGAGTCAGCACGATCGAGACTAATTTTCAGTTCGAGACTAAGTAGTTGGAGAACACTTTGTCAAACGTGCAAAAACTGGACATTTCATCCGTCATATTTTCCGAGTATGCATTGGGAAGTGCCGAACATCAAGTTCTTTTTTACGGTGGCGAATTTCACCCCTTTAGTAAAAATCTATTTTATGTGACTGATCATTTCGAGAAGGGGATACGACAACCCTACATTGACGTTGCCCTATTACAAGGAAAATTTCATGCATGCACTCATAGATGGTTTGTTGGATGAATATTTAAACTTTTTTTACGTAGCCTACACTTTCTACACATGTCATTGCAAAACATATAATATTGAAATTAAAAACATCATCGTTAAAGTGAATGAATGGTGGAACAAGTGGATTTCGTGTAAGCAACAATGGCAATGGCAAGATCAGCAGAAAAATAAAAATAAAAATTCCAAAAAAGGCTCGAAACGAAGTAAAGAAGAAGAATATGGTGAATATAATGACAAACATGAATGGGATTATGATGGAGATGAAGACTATCCTCCGTGAAAACGGTTGTGTGGGCCTACATACTAAGATATGTTAAAAGGAAATTACGACTGGTACATCTTTGTTTTACCGCAAATGTTGAATCGCGGTTATATGACAAGCATGTTGTCACTGCACGGTCGCTATGTCGACAATAAAAATTTAATAAAGGTGTTTGGATGTGTGTTCAAGTTTTCAATCCGAACCGGTACGCAAAATTCATCTTGAGCAGATGGTGCACCCACAAAAATGTAATCAATCACTTCTACACATGATTTTACAAGACCGACATGCTTTACTTTTTGCCTTCATCTCTATGCGATGACCCTCTCGATTCGACAAACCTGTTCAATGTGTACAAATACGTCATTTTTGGTGACTCCGATGGTCGAGATGGTGGTGGTAACAATGGAAATTCGTCCTCGAATAAAAAAAAGAAATAATCATCAGTGACGCCTTGCAAGGCCACCAATTTCTTCTTTTTGAACATTTTATAGACGAAGCGATGTGGTAACTTGGTGTTGTTGTTTGGCAATGGAAATATTTCGATCGTTCGGGAAAGTGAGTTGTCCTTTAGTCTCGAAATGCCAGAGTATGAGGTGGTCCTTGACCATCTGGGCTACCAAGACTTTCGCGATGGTTACATGTTTAACCCATTCCTAAATGTATTCGAAACAGCTTCAGCTTCCCTGACATGTTTGGTAGCCGTAAAACACCATTACAACATTCCTAAATTGCTAATTACCCTGGTCCATTTCCCTCATGTTCAAGACCTGTGTTTCGACATCTACCTTAAATTGCCACATTTCTTATCGCAGTTGCAATACAACAAATTTATAGTGATATAACTCTACCCGATATTTTCAAAGGTAGTGGCTAAGCAGAATACTTTGATCGGACCTGATTTTAAATCTCTCGACTGCATCGATGAAATCTTGTTTAATGATTTGACTATAAACTACAAATGAGCTCCAACACTCGTTGAAAATTTAAAACTCATTACCAGCACGAAATTGGCGATTGCTTTCAAGATGTTTGTATACTTGCTGAATATTTTGACTCAGAAATACGTGGTAAACGTGAAATGAGTCACTCCATTTATACATTCCATTTTTGGGCAACACATGCCAAAACTACTCAGTTTGGCCAACTTCATTTTCGACTCAAAGAACGTTCTTCAATTTTGTGATTTGTTAAAGAATGGCATAAGAAACAAAAGTGCGGTTGGCGGTAGAGAAGGATACTCGGACGACGAACATGATAGTGGTACGGAAGTTGATTACGATGCCGCCAATGATGACGATGAAAGAATGACCTCAGCATCCAACACTTTGCAGCCTATGAATTATTTTTATGCAACGATCGATAAATCTTGCGTGCAAAGCACAAACAACTCATTGCTGACGATAATGCCAAGCAAACTGAAAAAATCATGGTTAACGCTTCCTTACCGATAGAGACTGTGTGCTTTTCCTCCTCTTTGTCACAGCCAGATTTTCCTGATAAAAATGAGCCCAGTTTTCGAATATCGTCATTAGCAAGTTCGAAGTCCGCGATGAGTGATGGCATGAGCAACTCAATGAGGATAATTTGGATTCGTGATGCAAAATTTGAAGTTTGGAGATGAGGGCCAGGTCAAGTCATCCATCGAGATGATCAAGTTCGAGGATGGATTCATATATAATGCATTCGTTATATTTTCGTGGGGTTTGCATATGGGGTTTCGCAATCCCTATGCGGGTGGAGTTTTTTTCGATACTTGTGCGAAAAGCGTCTCGAAATGTACGATGATATGAAACAACTCGTTATGGAACATGTTGGCCAACCCATGTACATGAATCACATAAAGGAACTGCAATCATTTTGCGAAAATTCGAGAGTTTGCCTTCCTGTTCACATCGAACCAAAGCTTGAGTGGTGGCATCTAAAAGAACTTTACTATAGGTACAAACATTTGATAGTCTATCCAAAAGAGTACCAAACCACTCCCGAAGATGACTTGTTACTCACAGAATACTTAGATCATGTGTACATTGGATTTGCATCCATGATCCTGTATGGTGTATTCAACATGACCCTAATAATCATCTTAATGAAGTTTATGGCATCATTAAATTTCTGAGGTAATCAGTTGTGGAATTCCCTTGAACTGTACAGTAAGCCAGGTGCGGAAAAAAAATATTTTCTGATGTTCTTTGAAACTCTACAACACTGGTATCCTGAGCCATCTCGCATTGAATTTTGCCAAGATCTCCCACAACGATCATGATCCTCTATTCCTAACCTTGAGTCACCACACATGTGTATGCATCGGTGAGTTGGGCTCGTTCAGTGCCAGTTGCTTCAAAGTACAATACACTCCTGCTGAATCGTGCTTCGCTTAACCAGTTTAAGGCTTATCCGTACAGCAGTCAGGCGATGCTGTAAACTGTGCCATTTAACAAGCAGTTGTATGGTACTTGTATCACTGTGACATGTGAGACTATGTTTATCTCTTTAAACTTTCAACCTGTCACAAAGGCCTGTGTGAGACATCAACTTCCTTACATGGAAGTGCTTCTGACTCTGACTCATCTCAGGCCATGTCCGAAATGGCGGATTTTGTTGACAAAATGATCACGTGACCCGATTTTGTTTACAAAAATGGTGATGTATTTGGTGTTTTGTATTTTCTTTACAGCAGCAGATGTAAGCAAAAAATACAAAATGAAGACATGCACGAATGCGAATGTTTTATAAAACAAATAATTGTTAAAAAAAATACACTAGGCATGATTTAAAAAAGCAGGTAAGGGGCAGTCTTACAATTCTCTTGACAAACATCCAGATAGCTACCGAGAAGATAGACTACCCAGATCTTTTACCCAACAGTAGTGTCTTACCATTGATTTTATTCCTCTGTGTAGCTACCTGGAACTTGCTATCTATTTGTGGTAAGTTGGACATACTGGGTGAAATATGATTGGTCCTTATTTATTTAATTTCGTTTAAAGGTTCTGACGGAATAGCGATGGCCATTTCAATATTTGTAAATAATATTTGCAATGCTGTTGAAGTCGAATGACTGAGTCTGGTTGTGTTATTTGATTTATCTAAAGTTTAGGTCGGTTTGAAATTTGTTTACATTGAATAGTGTTTTGAGTGCTGTATGATGTCACTAGTTCTGAATGTTCTATTTATGTTTGACAGCATTTGGCTGGACCATTGGAGGAGAAAGGTACTGGATAGGTACAATGAAGAATACTATGAGATGTCGTTTGGTCATGTGGTCGTGTGGCCGATGGCTTGCGGCTTGTCCCCCAATGTCCTCTGCCTCCAGAAGTCCTGTCACTGTGGATCTTGCTTTTATAAACCCTGTAATGCGCCTGGGCTAGTGGGGCTGTCGGCCTCCCAACACCATTTACTCACGAAGGGATGTAGGCTTCCTCATGTCATTAATTAAATACGTACGTTAAATTGTTGAGATGCGACCAGAGATAAATAATAACACAGTATTTAACACATGTTGATTTATTTACCTTCCCACTCCTTTAACAGGCAATTAAGTTTACGCTTTGCAATTTAAGTGGGCGACCACTGATACAGATAAAAGACACTTCGCCTGCATGAAATTATAAGTGCATAGTTATACTCTGGCCGTATACAAACGGGCCAGAGATGTGGGGTGGTGCTTGCTCTGGGCTAGAAAAACAAAGGTTCCAGTTACCTAACTTTAATTAAACAGAATTACATGATGAGTGGTGAAGCAAAATGGTGCAGACCCTGAATGGCGCAGCGATGCGACCATCCCGTGCCAAGGTGCAGAATCTACAAAATAGCAGTTGGTGCCGAGCCCACTGGTTGGCCGTCACTCCCGCCATGAACTCATGACCATGTTCGACACATGATATTATTATAAATAATGAACTGGAATGGTTCGTTGCCATGCAAGTGAAATGAACATACTGAATATCACTTTATAAAGACACAAAAACCCTTTAATAAATATATATATAAAATATTATGTTCGAGGAATCAAGGTTGCACATAAAACTTATCCTCTTATTGGCGAGCATATTTTAAGTGAGCCAGGAACTAGTGGCATGTTTTCCCGGGACAACTTAATTTCTAAACATACATTTTACCCCAATAGAACTCCATTACATATAATAAAACACTTGATATAATTATAAATTAAAATACAACTAGGGTCAGGACCAGAATTGCCACATGGAAAACAGAGTTGCTATTTTATAGTGTCATTACATATCTGTTGAGTAACCAGGAAAAATTCGGGACCCCCATCTTTTCCAACAACAGAGGTCACGCGATGAAAATGTAGCCACTCTATGGTGCTAACCCGACTCTCTGTCTCTGTGCATCATGGAAAAATGTAAATATAAATACAACCATGTGGATGTTGGGTGTGACTTTGACATGCCACATTAGCACACATGGACACTTTTACTAAATAAATACATAAAACAAAACACTGGAAACTAACATAACACTTTTAAGGTCACTGCCTTGTACTTACATGTGAGGAATAGGAACACAAACATAAATAAACGACCACACATGTACATGAGCCATCGTGTACACAACATAACCCTTCAATAACACATCTACACTGGTTTGAGAATAATAATAAAAAACTATATTTACGCTGTTCAACTGCATTAGTGCACTATGTGCATTAAACGGAATGACTTCACAGAGCAGTGCAAAAATAAACATAAGAACACAACACTTAATGGCTCTTCAAAAGGAAAACAAACACACAAGTCACTCCTAACCCTTCAGAAACACAAACATAGCCCTACATCTCACATGCACACACATGGCACTCGGTGATCGAAGCACTGTGATCACATGGGCAGTGGACTTGCATGGAGCGCATGCCAAAGGGGCTTGAAGCTCGTGGCTGATGTCAAATTATTATTATATGTTTATGAAATGTGAATTTGGAATGTAAACATGCAAAGCCAGATGTGCAAATTCCCGAAAGTATCAGTGTTTAATGTATTCGTATATACCATGGATGCATGCGTTAAATATATATATTGCACAATCATGGTGTGTATAGTGATATGTTATCTGCGTAAGTTTGCAAATGAACAATGGCAATGTGTACAATTTTTGCAAGTATGGTTGCGAATACTAATCTGCCATGCATTTAATATCTAACCTGTAAGTTGTGGACTCATTAGAGTATAGATATATATTTTTCTAAATTCTGATTTGCTTTTTCAGTAAAGGAGTTCATAGAATTAATTTATTAGTATCTAAGACTGTGAAAGATTGTAAAGTGAATGTAAACAAAAATGCGAACTGATCCAAGCATGTTCCAAACAATACTTTTAGCTTCCCTCGTTATAAAATTGCTGTTTGCCGGGCATTAATGGCAAGTCATCTCGTTAACAAATGCAAGGCCACACCGTTTAAAATAGTCACGTTTACAATCTTTTCCTCAAACCAGGAGAGTTGCAGTGATAAACAAGAAATCATCTGTTTATCAATGCAAGAATATACAACCAAATCAGTTATAATATTTTTGAGAGCTAATGACTCTAGCCTTCCTGATTTGCATTTTCCATGGTTTCTCGAACTTAATCCAGGCAACTTCTGGGGTGACATTAATAAAGGTAATGACCAATTCCTTCCTTGTATTCCCTTCATTGTGTTCTTGGTGTACCATTCTCCAATGAACCTGATGTCGACAAGATGTTAAGTTAAATAAATCAAGTTTACTCGTGTGTTTAGATGGTGATGTATTTAATGGTAGGCTTGAGGCATTACAGTAAATGGCAAATCTATACATGTTATCGTTTTCCAAATATAGTTAAAATAAAGAAAACTCAGATAAAGCCAATATTTTCCTGTAACTAAACCATCTGCAAAATTGAAAAAGTCACATGATTTTCTTTAAATGCTATTTCACCCTTCTTAAGGATTTATGAAATTCTAATTGTGAGGGCAACTAATTGGAGATGAGCTTATTTTAATATTGTTGATAAATCATGGGTACATATTTAGAATGAAGTGTACTTCATGAAACAGCGAAACCACCATTGCCCCCAATACCCTAGGAAGGGAGGAGATGCGAGGTATAGGTGGTTTGTAACAACCGAGGTGTTGGAGAGCCAATGAGATCTAAATATGATGTAGATGAAGCAGCACAGAAATGCAAGGACAGGGAAAACAGAAAAACCCTGAGAAAACATGCCAGCCAGCACTATTCTGCAAAATCCCTATATGTGAAAACCTGTGTGTAACCTCAGGGAGACAAACATGGATCACTTTGGTGAAAAGAAAGCACTCTACCACTATGGCCACCACATCGCCCCCCCCCAAGGACGTGCCACTAGGAATTGAGGGGAGGCACATTATTTTTTAAATTATATTTGGGAAAAGTTAATTACAAACTTTAATTTTAAAAAATATTATTGAAACAATCAATATAATTCTCTATTAGCTTATCATAGATCTGGTTTCTGAATGGGAGGAACAGTATTTTGCACATATGCATTTTTTTTCTATAATTATTCTTACTTGTTTCTTTCTCAGGTACCATTACATACTGGAAGTTGTCACACATAATAAATAGGTTGCAATGTACCTTCATATGTGTATACATACAGCATTTAGAGTTGGGATTTACAAAAATACAGAAAAGAAAATGACACTAAAGAAAATGACACTAAAGAAAATTATAGAGAAGTCCTGATCCTGGAATTGGCATTTGAAAACTCTTGCACTTTATAAAGGTTTACATTAGTGACAATTGAAACTTATAATTAATTGTTTTTGATATGCACTGTTGTAGCAGAGTTTTTATAGCAGAAAAATACAATTAAACATACAAACACACAAAACCAAACAGGAATAGGAGTCAACAGGTACATAATCACACATAATTCTGCAAAAGGAATCATTTAGTTGCAAGAAGACCACTATTATTGTCTGTGTTGTTGCCATCGTTATTTTTCTTCTCGTTAATTTGTTGCTTACTAACTGAATACCTTCCACAGAATTCTCTGTGTTCTTCCCATATTCCTACCTTTTGGCAACTATTTTTTTTTGTGTCTGTATGTTCGTGTTTCCTGACTCATGACAGGTGCTGAAAGACTGTTGGCAAGGTTGGCATTCCGACCTGTTTTATTTTTTTAATTGCGAAGTTAAGTTTTAGGGGTTCTGTTTATTTTATTTCGAAGGAAAAAAGAAAACAAAGATGAGGGTGTAGAGGTCTTTAGATTAACATCTTTCATGAGACAGCATTCGTACTAGTATGTGGCATTTTGAGTAGCATATTTTTTGATGGACAAGTTGCAAATTTCATTCTATTGAAATAACGTTCACATTATTGTAATTTCGAGAATTTTAACTTCAATAAAAAACAAAACACATACAAATATCGCTGTTCGTATTCGTACATATGCAGTACTACTGCATACTTCGACCGAATTTAACCTTACACAGGTGTTTAATTTACTATACAAGCAAAAAAAAATATTATTTACACACTACAAAACTATTTGAAGTGAGGATTTTTCGGGACAATTGCATTTCAATAATTATAGTAACAGTTTAATGCATTATATACAAAACACGCAAAAAAAAATACTATTTGTAAAATTCTCAACCTTTTGAATATGTACTATTCTATGGAAATCCTTACAAGTTTACTCCTCTAAAATCATGTTTGTTCGTCATTGGCACTGATAAAGCCAACAATTTGTATTTCATTATCATCCCCTTGCCTATCTTGTTCACAACCTCCATTTCAAATGTAAATAATGATTGGTGGGATTGCCATATTAATATCTTGTGTAGACCCTTACCCAGAGCTCCAACATGCGATAAAGTAGACGATAGTTTACTCTCTTGGTAGTGGTACCTACAGATGGTAAAATGAATTTTGTAATTTGCCTAGAAGATAAATTACCGAAGACCCTTACAAAGAGATGGTAAGACTGGCTCTAACTGTTGTTCTTTGTTTATATATTTGGCAACAACTTTTTTGACGTTGTTGTTGCATTACTTATTATGTTCTTATTTATTAATGTATCCACAGCATTACAGTGATGATAGTATAAATATTGCGTCCATTTTAAGCATTAAATTTTTATAAAAATAGTTTTCACCGTGAATGTAAGAATATGTCACCACGAGTGCTAAACAAGTGACAACTTCCGAAGTGGAACTTATGAAATGACAAATTACAAAATAACGAATTTGTCATTTCGTTTTCGGACACCGCCTCAGTTCTCGCCTTCTCATTTATGATGGAATCACGTCTTTCCAGTTATCGATCGCCAGCCCAGGTGATAGTTGTTCACTCATACAATGTCAATAAAGCATAAAAGGACAGTTTAAACTATCGCAGAAAAGTTAGAAATAATATAACAATTTGAGCAAGGTGTGTAATGAACAAAAATATCAATTCCATTGCCAAACAAAAGAAAATTGAAGCCTTTTTCAAGAAAGGTGTGGTTAAACTTTTCTTACATTTTTCATATCAAGTATTTAAATGTTAACAAAAAAACTAACCATTTCAGAGATTTTAAACTTTTGTGTGTGTTTGTAAGTCGGTAAAATTTTAATAAACTTTTGTATTGTAGGGTTCTTTTTTAAATAGGGATTGTACTGTAGTGTTTAAATGCCAGGTTACCTCATGTAATGTCCTGTTATAGTCTAGTTTTATTGCATTGTATTCTAAACTTTCGACCAACTCTGCCATCTAAAGGACGTGTCTGAGAGACGCACAGTGAGAAAGCGACACACACAGCTATAAACCGCTTATCTATTGCAATCAGTCGCCTGCCCAACATGCTCGCCTCGCACTGGTGAAAGGATGTGTATACTCGATGTGCCATGAATTACCCAGACTTGGTGCAACATAAATATCAGTTAGAGTATCGTGTACTTATATCCTGCACATTCAGTGCATGAGTTGTGTTAACTTTGAAACGTATAATAGGTTCTGTGTTTTATCACAATTTTCCGAGCCAATATCACTGTTCCATTAATTGTAAAAATGTGTAAATTCGATTAGCCATGTTTTAAAAATACAAATTCGCTTATTTGTGTTTTCTCTGGCCCCAATCAACATGGTTAATCCAGAGTATCCTGTATTTTGTAGCACAGGATGTATGCCTACAAGGTTCATGTACTCAAACAAGTCAGTCGAATTACCGATAACCGCTAAACCTATAATCACCAGAAAGAGAATGCTTCCGGTCATGGACATGGCCATGATGGGTCAATTGCTTCCCATAATGAAAAGTTTCCAATATGTTCAGTTCAATCCCAATAGTGCATTGGTTGAATGTTTGCTTGATAAGGTGGAACTGTGTGATCAATGTAAAGCAACCCCTCTACTGGGCGGCATATTATTTACTCTATGCATACTGGAATTTACATCAGGATAAAAAATTTTGGGAATACATTTTCTCAATACGATGTTGCTCATTAACTTGTTTTTCTACAAGACAAACAAGCCAGTTTCCATGACCAAGCCCTCGTGTGTCAATGCAAAGTACCAAGAATGCATGCTAAACTCACACATCACTTCGAAATTCTTTTCGATAGTAAAGGTATGTATAGCCAACAAAAAGTTGTCGGAAAGGTGACTGAATGAATTTACAGAAATGTGGTACAAAAACAACAAGAATTTGTTTCCAGAAACCAAGTTTAACTAATTTTATCAAGAAATCTGTGAATATCTGGACAAGCACTTTGATGAAAGTGCTCGAACCTACAATATTATATTGTAACTTCCAAAAATGTAATTTTTTATAAATAAATAATTTGATTTAATAATATTCCAATTCCCTGTATATTAATATATTCATTCCTGCCAATGACAGGCTAGTCATTGGTAAAACTGTTCACATAAACAACTGCTCATTGGTCCAACCACAGTGATTTTATGTTAATGAACTACATTGTCCTTTGATATTCTCGTTTAACCTCTAAACAATTTTACTTACCTGTTGGCACACCAAACAATGTAAATAAATTACATGTTTATTTTTTTTAATTTCATGTTTATCAGGTTTTCATAATACACATTTATTTTACATATTTCAAAACTCAAGCCAAAGATAGTCAAAAATAGATTCAAGCTACAAATAGATATAACTAAATTGTTGATACTAACACCCTTTGTAGAGGTGGATCACCAATACCAACATCTGGTAATCGAAATGATGGTGAGCATACGAATCAATCTACTCAAATGTCTGGTACAAGTATCACCGTAATGGTAAATGGGCATACAAAGCAAGATGTTATCCAGCAAGTAATTTTTTAAAATTATTAATAAAGAGTTGTTTTATTTATATATATTTGTGGGGTGATGCAAAAAAATGCAAATGTTTACATTACTTGGAGTGCAAGGTAATATAAGAATTCTAAGCTTAATTGAAAAACAACACTTTGACAAGGGGAGGGGGTATGTTATCTACTTAGCCATAGTGGACACACCTCTTATACTTCCCCCTTCCCAAAAAAAACTACTCATTTATTGCATCATTTGTTTTATGAAATGGGTTGTAGAAGTTACAGTAATATTGTGCTGGCGAGGCCAGATGGAAGTAGGACGGGAGGGTAAGATTTTACTTAAGACTTAATTTAAATTATATATATATACACACACAAACATACTTACATTTTGCCTTCTTCTTCGAGCAGATCACATGTCTTCCACCAACTGAAGCCTCTTCCCAGAATCTATACAAGATGAATTTTGACTACTAATTAGCTACATAGAGACCAATGGATAAGTTTGGTTAGTTCTATTGCGAGATTTCGCCAGAGTGCTCTATGATCGAGATCCTGTCCCCCACTCACACTTTCAACAACCAATCGGATTACACCATGTCATTTCCCCTCCCTTCACCCCCTTCCAGATGGCTTGTATGGGAGCAAAATCTCGAAAAGACTTAAGTCGAGGACAAGAGCTCAACAAAAAACTATCTCTCCTCTCCAAGAACAAAAGGGAGAAGGTAATTACAAAGAGGTAAGATATCTAATAAATATACTTTATTAAATATAATATTTTAATATTTAATTATATATATATTATTTAATATTAAATTATATATTAATTTTCAATAATGTATATATATATATATATATATATATCTTTGCATGGGTGAAAACCATGCCTCATGCCCAGAAGATCGGCTCCATGCCAAGTAGCCAGTAGTAGCATCTTAGACCTTGTGAGAGAACCACCATGCAGTGGTGCTCAGGGCACTTCGTCTTTGTCTGATAATCATAATGTAATTCTGTTTAATTAACATTAGTTTACATCAGTACCCCGATGGGCAAGAACTTGTAATAAATACGTAATGGTGAGATACCAATGTTTCATTCTGATTAACAGCTTATCGGCTACTTGACCTTTTCTTGTAACTTTAAATTGGCCACATGTATTTAATAATGGCATTGGGAATTCAAAATAACGCTTTGTGAGAGAGCAGCCGAATTGAAGGGTGCGGGGAGGGGGGCGACATTCCTGACAAGATGAGGCGATTTGGAGTTTAATTAATGCTGGTGGAAAGGTACTTTCAACAGATATCATCCAACATGACTGGGACATGGGGGCAGGCCAACAGTCGTCGCCCATTACGACTCGAGGGGAAGGAGTCTCTAGCAAATATAACTTCGTGCTCGCACCATGGGCTGCTGCACTTAACGCTAGCAAGTAGCACTTACTATCCACCATACCTCATTCCCCCATTGTCCAGCTCGCCACACGTCGAAGTGATAGAGTGGATATACATACAAAGGATCAATTAATGTGAAATTACATGAAACCCTGAATGAAAAATAAATAGAATCCTAACATTTAATAAAGCAGAGATGAAATTACACAAGTAAACCGTGAAAGTGCATGGATTGCGCAGATATGTACTTAGCGATATCTGACAGCGTGGCCATGGGCGATGTGGTGTCAACACAATAAAACATTAAAAATACCCTCAAGTAAATATAAAGAAATATAGCCCTCAAAAATGCTCATAGGAATTATGCAGAAATTACACTGAAATGCCTTTAGCATTGGCAGATGGCACCCGATTAAAATTTGTGGGGGCCGCGTGGCCTCTCAGACATCTTTCTCCTCTCATCCTCGATTAAAATTCAAAAATCCGCAATGGCAATATTATTAGGTTAAGTGGAAGCATAATGCTAAGGAAATGTCTGGCTAACATACGCAAAGCAAATGTTGACCGGTATAGTAAAAGGAGCTATTGAAATCTACATCAGTGTTCAAAGGTTGTAATGCATACCTGGCAGCTCTTTTCTTCACCAGCTCTCCTCACCGGACTGTCCAGAGGCAAGAGTCGTACGGAAGTACCATGGCTGCCTACAGCGTTCACACAACCAAAAGTGCTATGCACGCAGAGTAAAACTTTTTATATTAAAATTAAAATGGCACAAAAAGAATTCATATATTGATTTACATTTAATATTCATATTGTTAATTTTCTGCATTTTCTCAGTGTCTGTTATAACGGCGTTCACGCCAGAATAATACTGTTCATGTTCTTCGTGCATCTTGCATTTCAAATTCATAACCAAACTTTGTGCACTATTATCAAGCATACAAAAATTAAACATTTTATAACACTGTGCTCTGAAATATAGAAAGACGTATTTAACAATTGAAAATACAATATTCCCGTAATGGAAAAGTCCAATTTAAGGCCTCTTTGTGCACGTGCTTACCACATGCCATGTGGATGTTGAGCACTGTTATGGACTTAACACAGCTGGCTGTTAGCCGACGTTAGTTGGTTTTGGGTCATCGGATAATGAGAGGTTTTGTTTGCTGGGAAATGGATGTATAGATGTTCTGCCAAGCTAGCAGGCATCAGTTCGATGAGTATGAGTTTGTAGTGTCGTCACATCAATGCCCCTGAAGTGGTCTCTCCGATGACTCTCCGTCTGGTTGCTGCCGATGTAAACAAATAATCCTGCAATGCCTTGTCTAGGAAGGTGGAAGGTTTATTATCCCTTTCAGGTGATTTAGTCAGTCCCAAGGAAATTGTTACATGTCGTTTCCACACCTTTAAAAATTATGTGACAAAACGTGTGAAGTGGTTATGAAGTGACCAATAGATAAACACGTGCATAAAATTAATTTCAAACAACATTTTATTTATTGAACATACCTGAGAGGAAAGCTTAAATGATGAATTAATTTTAGAAGTTAATGTTTGGCAATGAACAAACTGCCCGGACTGTGGAGCGGTGCTCTCTCCAGGCTAAGTGAAAAAAAAAAAAATTTAACTTGTACAAGTAATTTAACTATTTAACACCACATTGTTGAGACTAAAATCGATGGCCCAGGGGAGGTCGTGCACGGGCGTCCACTCCCCTGAGTATGACTATGTGACTACCTTGGGTTGGCGTGGAGCTAGGTGAATGGCCGAGAATTCTGGTGGTACACGTGACAAAAGTGAGTAATTACGATGATAAAAGAAATGGGTAAGTGCAATGCTGGAGTGTTGGAAATATACAAAAACCCCTTCCAACTTTATTAAAACACATAATGAGCAAAAATCGAAACATTAAAAAATACTTATCACTTAAGACTTTAACGTGTCACATTACCTTAAATGAAGTGTAACTTCGAGGAAAGCGTATGTTGCTCTTAGAGCATAGTTTGTCATGATTAATGTTTCATATGGCAGCTTATTATGTGATGTTTGATTTAAAAATACACAATGTTAACATAAACATACATACCTAACTCTAAAAAGTGAGGTTATTCCACCATGTGGGTAATATGTTAAAGCTTGCATCTAGTGATATCAGATTTCTTACATGGAAATACTGGAATCTACTGGATGTAATATATATTATATATACACACACAAAAACATACATTATTATGGGACATTGTAAGCACAAAAATTTGGTTCATAGGTGCTGCATGTATACACACTAGCAACACTGCAGTGTGGTTAATAAAAAAAACCCTACATATAAATAAATGTTTGGTGTTCTGCACAGATAACATAACACATAAACCTTCATAATTAATAATAAATTCACTGACAATAAACATTAACAAAGCATCCACAAAATAAAAACCACACTGCCCACTGTAATGAAATACTAATTTAAATGTGTCTTGTAAACAAATCGAGATGTGCACAATGTATGCAATATGTTGATACAAACACTGCACGTAATACACACTGGATAGCACTACTCATTATATATATATATATATATATATATATTTAAAAAGCCATTACAAAACACATAGAATATAATTAATAAAAAAATAATAATAATGCACGGCATTAATGCACATCAATGCGGATATATGTAACACTGTCTTGTTCTATGCTGCTGCCCTCATGTGGCGATGGGGAGAACTGAGGCTGTGTCGCTAGTGATGTGTTGAACACAAAGATGTTAAAAGAATCAAGAGCAGAAACGTGGCACACATTAGAACAATGCCGGTGTGCATTGGAATGTATATCATGCTTGTTCAGAGTGCTGCACTAGTGCAACCGCTGTGACCCGGAGGCATGGTGACAGTGACCATGAATGACCACGCAGGGTTGGTCCATGTCAAGTTGTGTTTCTTTGGGGTAGGAAACACCTACAGAGGACAAATCATAGACTAAAGATGATGTATACCACTTTTTCGTCTTTTGTGCATGTACCCTACATTGACCTACCTCAATCCTATACAACTGCCAAAGTCACATTGCCAATAGTAATGAACATGTTTGTTAACATCTTAATTCTTAAATGACAAGCAATATTATATAATAAAGTACTTTTACGAGATTCAATGTACTAAAACAATTACAAATTAATTAAAGGAAGTATAAAAAACATCTCAATAGCACTTGTCTTCTAAACAGTATTCTAACCTCGAACCCGATCCACTCCATTTTTGCTAGACATGTAGACAGAAAATCAGTTCAATGTTGGTAAAAGGAAATTAGTTGTGCACCGCCAATGAGATCGGTTTACCTCATCTTTAGTCTAAGGGACGAATAAGTGATCTACTTCACCAGTCAATGGTTAGAGTCAAAGAGGAGAGACCACTGCTTTATGGGGTAGGACTATTTGCCAGTAGAGGGCACGTAATAACCGTCTACAGGTTACTGGATGAACTGTCTAAAAAATATTTTTTTTTTCTAAACTAATATTTTGTAGTGTAGATGATTATCTAAACTGCAAAAATTATGAAATTATTGCATAACATATCTTTGAATGCATTTCTTATTCCAGTTTTTCTAATTTCCTTTTCCTTCTTTTTCAGGAAAACGACAATATCCAATAGCATGTTGGAGAAAGATTGGCCAAATTATGAGGAAAAGTTGTGATGCGTGTACACACACACACACACACACACACACACACACACACACACATACATACATACATACATTATATATATATATATATATATATATATATATATATATATATATATATATATATATATATATATATATATATATATATATATATATATATATATATATATATATATATATGTTTACTATGGACAGTGCATAAACTTTGTATACTGTAATTTGACTTGTCCAATATCTTTGTAAAGCTATGTATTGAAAAAAAGTTCTTAGGAATGCAATAAAACAAAACAAAATATAAGATGATTTTATGTAAAAAAAAATTCTTTGTGATGAGGCTTCATACAATTCTCGCTATAAGCGTTGTACTTAATTGCTATTAATCACATACCTTTTTCCTTTTATTTAAATTTTGCTGTTAGTTATCTTTGGGATAGAAGGTTTTCATCACAAATGGTTACAATTGCATGAGTATTTGGATGAACCTGTAGTTCTTGTGATAAAAATGGCCTTAAAAAATGTTGTTGGGCAAAGTGAGTTGTAATTTGTTAGATTTTATTTGATTTATTTGACTGCAATGCTGTAAGAGCGTAGTATATTTATTTAGTTTTGGGAACATGGGTTTGACAGTATGATGGCGAATCATAAGTGGGCGGGTTTGACGTGATCGATTAGCTGGGAGTTTCAACTATGTTGAAAGGGGGAAATGTAGAAATAAGGATTAGCAAAATACCAAGTGCGTAAGTAAGAGTTATTGCGCCAGTGATCAGGTCGTGTAATTTGCTTAGTATCTGTTAACGCCCGTTTTCATTGATAGAAGCGGGTCCTTTGTTAGAATATTTACGTTTGAAATATTTTAATGCGCGTTTCGTGGAGAACTAGATTATTCTGGCTGTAAAAACCATAGTTTTCTATAAAATCATCAAGATGTCCAACCTTCTTTCAAATTTGAATATTGTTACCGGCTGTTGTACTGTGCTATTTATCAATCGAGCCCATGGCATATTTAAAATGGGTTTTCCTTTTGCTCATTTTATTTAAAAATTTTCCTATTTTGTAATGCAAATAGCTCTCCAACAGATTCTGTAGTTATTTTACTTTTATTTTATTTTCTTACATTTTGTAATCTGTAGAGCCTGCTGAGACAGTGGTGATATAGAGCTTGTCAGATAAATACTTAGTCAATAAACTGAAGTGAAGCTAGCTTCGAATCCCAGTTTCAATGTTAAGCTGCCAACATTTGTGCAGAAAAATCACTAGCAAATTTTCCGCCCTATGGGAAATGTGTTGAACAAATACTGCACTTACCTCAATATGTTAAAACTAATCTTATAGTCTATCTCATATAAGTAGGCAGTGGCAACTTGACATATGAAACAAGGTGCCGTTTACAAAATTGTGTATTAGCTGGTGCATGAACAGATAAAAGTTAATATTAAGTTGGCCATTCTGAGTGCACTGGTAACGCACATCAGACGAGTACAAAATACGTGATAATAAAGAGTTCCTAAATTAATTAATGTATTTTATTTTCTTGATCACAAAACAGCAGTTGTAAGTGTTAAAAACTAATCTTCATGCTAAAGTAGTCATGTATAGGTGTCAAAGTGAAATGCGCAATAAGATGATTCATAGCCGAATGAAACTCGACTTCAAACCTAAGATCTTTTCATGTCGTATTCGCAGGGTCCATCCATGTGTACTTGATATTAATTCCAAAAGCCTACAGAAATATTGCATGATAATATCGAACTTCTTTTGCAAATAATTTGACGAAATATATTTCAAATTCATGTCATTTTGAGACAGTAATA
Organism: Dryococelus australis; assembly: GCA_029891345.1. Classification (NCBI taxonomy): domain Eukaryota; kingdom Metazoa; phylum Arthropoda; class Insecta; order Phasmatodea; family Phasmatidae; genus Dryococelus; species Dryococelus australis. The sequence goes on along the minus strand of CM056995.1, from coordinate 96,381,849 downwards.
GGAGAAAAGCAAGATGTACAGGTGGCAAACCTGCTGCTATCTGTTGGTATCGGGTGTGTTCACATGCTTTACCATGTTGTGCGTACCATCTGTGTGCTCTTTTTCGAACCTAACCAGCTATAAAGAGCAAATGAATAGGTTTCTTATGTTAAACAGGTACCAATAGTTTAATTTTTCCGTGAGCTCTGCATAATTTTTAAAGTAACATATGTTTCATGTACAGCGATTTTGATCACTAGTAATTTCTATTGGGCCAGTAATTGTCCGTCTATGTCCTAAACACGCCTTGGTTTTTTTTCCGGAAATCCATTGTCTTGTCTTTGTTTAGCCTCCAATAGACGCATCAGCTGACGGCGAAAGAATACTTAAACTAAAAGTAAACATTTGTTGAACTGTCAAAATCTCGTTAGTTTATATGAGACAGGGAGTAAGAGGAGGATGTACTGAAACATTTAGTGTAAAATAGATGTTTGTGCGACTATGCATATTTCTGTAAGTAAAGTTCAGCAAATACGACTTTGTTGTGTCAGAAAAGTTAAAAAACAATCATCTATGCCCCAATTTTTTTACTTTTGTCATTTAAGTGTATTCTTGGGAAAAAACAATTGTGAAAATGGTCAAATATCACACTTTTAAAGCTTATGTATGCAGTTTCCTTAAGCAGTAAGAGAAAAATACAAACATACAGGCGTAGTTTAATCTACGGGCTTTCATCACGTGTGTTAAAGTCCCACTGTTACAGTTCTAATTTTCACAGTACAGTATCATGATGGAAACAATCCACGCCTTGCACATAGGAGTGATGCGCTAGAAATCCATATTAGTGTCACCCATATCACTCCCTCGCTACTTTACCTTAGACACACAGCTCCATCCCATGCTGAAAGACTCCAGAATACTATTGTCTAAGTACTGATAAAAACTTATGGCTCACAGTGATATGGTGATTCTGGGAGTCAAGTTTACTGCTTTCTAGAATACAAACTTTTCAGTGAACAAAATAAATATTAACTGTATTTTAATAACAGCTACCCGGTGTAGTATAAAATGTTATAAAATGTTTAGGATAGCAGAAAAATTCACACTGCATTGTAATCACAGTATCCTAGTGTAATATAAAATGTATCAGATCCATGATGACTGTGCTCCATTTATTAAGAGCCTATAAACATATTTATTTAGCTTCCACTTTTACACAACAAATGTGATGGGAATTGTCATAAAGATAAACGTGTGTGTGTGTGTGTCTCTCTCTCTCTCTCTCTATATATATATATATGATAAAATAATTACATAGAAAAGTCTGAAAAAACATTACAATATAATAATTAGTAAAATATAAACATAGTAACTTACAATAACTTATTGATTGCAATTTCAGTGTTGTTGGTAGTTTTTTTTTATAAATTGTACTGATAAAAGGAATGGGCTTTGTTCAAATTTCTTTGTTCGGTGCGTTGTAATATAAATGTCTTTTTTTTTTTGTCTTGTGTTGTAAGAATGTATATCCTTGTTTATACAATAATTTAAGTTTTTTAATCCAAAAATAATAATGTTGTAAATGTTTATACTGGGAAGTGTGAGAATTTTTAGCTTTTTGAAGTAAGGTTTGCAAGAAGTGGGGTCTTTAATGTTGGCTATAATCATATAATTTTTTTTTTTGAGCTTTGAAGACCTTTTTCCATTCTTGAGACACACCCCAAAATATTATGCCATATTTCAATATAGAGTGGACATTGGCAAAGTATAGTGATTTGACTGCTGCCAGAGAACATGTTTTCATAATGGAGTAAAAAGAAAAGCAATAAGAACTTAATTTGTTGCATAGGGTTGCAATATGTGCTTTCCATTTAAAGTTAGTCATTTGTCAGACCAAGTAGTTTAGTATCTTTTACAGTAGGTAGGACTTCTTTATCATGTTGTATCGGAATTTAAATAGAATTTGTTGGATGATGATATTTTGAGAGAGAAATACATAGTGAAGATTTTGCCATATTAAGAGTCAATTTATTATTTCTAAACCATGTCACCATTTCCTGTGAAGTGGTTCTGGTGTTAGCAAAGAGCTCTTCACTGTTTCTCTCACTTATGATTATAGATGTCATCAGCAAACATAACTGCATTACTATTTTTTAGACAAGTTGAAAATTATTAACAAATATTAAAAGCAACACTGGCCCTAAAATAGAACCTTGAAGTACACCTATTTTTACATCAGAGGTATTGTATCTGTATTCAAAAAATGTTTTTTCTTGTTACGTTGAGAAAGGCAAACTTGCGGAGTTCTATTAGAAAGGTAAGATTTGAACATTTGAAGTGAAGAGTCTTTAATATCATAACCTATCATTTTCTGAAGAAGTAATTCATTATTGACACAATCAAAGGCCTTGGATAGATCAGCAAAAATTCCTGCTACAAGGTATATTTGTTGTCTAATTCTTCTAGGTCCTTGTTTTCAAAGTGGTAGAGGGCTTGCTCTGTAAATTTCTTTTGCTGAAAGCCAAACTGATTATTTGAGATAATGTTATTATTTTTTTAATATGCTGACAACTGATTATGTATTATTTTTTCCGGAATTTTGGAAAATGCAGTTAAGTTAGAAATTGGCCTGTAATTGCCTACATCAGTTTCACTGCCTTTTTTATGAAGGGGAATGACTTTAGCTGCTTTTAGGCGATCAGGAAAAATACCATTATTTAAGCATTTGTGGAATATAATAGAGGTAATGTTAGACTATGTACACAAAATTTTATTAACTTTACTGGAACATCATCAATACCTACTGAGTTCTTGTTTTTTAGACTTTTGATTATCTCAGTTAAAGAATTTTCATATATACTTGTGAAAGTAAAGCTACTGTGTATGCTCCTGGAAGTTGATTCTTTCCTAAGGTTAAGGCCAGTAATGTTAGAAGCTGGGAGTTAAAACTCCCAGCTTCTAACTGTAGAACTGTAGAAAACTGTAGAAAAGTAATCATTAAAAATTTGCATAATGTTGTGTTTATTTTCAATAGTCTTTCCATTTACAGATTAAAGAATTTCTTTTTGATGCACTTGTTTTATTTCATTGTTTATAATGTTCCACATGATCTGTGATTTGTTATTAGAAATTTTTAATTTTTATTTCTTAGCTTTTTGGCTGCTACAACAAGTTATTTATAGATTTTGTTGTACTTTTTGTAAGCACACACATAGTCAGAATTCTGACTATTGTTTGCTTTGAGTTTTAATGATATTAATTTTTTGAAAGAGACATTTAATCCTTTTGTCATCCAAGAGTTTCTTCTATTAGGTGTAATTTTAGTTAATTTTCTAGGAAAGATGTATTAACATGAACTTATTACTGAAAGTATTCCAAGCAATGTTAGGATCTTGTTCACTGTATACATCACACCAGGTTTCATGTAACAGTATATTATTGAATACTTGCATGTTTTCAACATTAAAATTCCTTCTATGAATGAAATAAGATTTTGTTATTCCAAATGTTTTTTGAAAATCTAACAAGTCTAGGTTTATAAAAAAATTTTGAGCCATATGATCAGAAATCAATGTTTCTATATTGTAAGCTGAACAGAATGATGGATTTATATTGGTTACAATATTATCAATAAATTTACTACCATTTTTTGAATGTCGAGTAGTCGGTAATTGACATGTTGAATTGCTTGAATACGTTAAGTGGCCTAGTGCTGAGTGTACTACAATCATTAAAATTTATGTTAAAGTCACCACATGCTAACACAGATTTCTTAAGATTGAAAATTCTTTTTATAACCGATTCAATACCTTTAAAACAAGAATCATATTCATTTGAACTGGGAGATCTATAAACAACTGCTGTACTGATATTTAAGTTGCCTATCTCTACACAACAGCATTCAAAGGTTTTTTCTATACACAAATCACTTACAGCAATTGTTTTACAGGCAAGACCACTTTTTAAAAATATACATACTCCACCTCTAGAGCTGGATCTACAGTAGCTTGAAGCCAAAAAATTGTCATTAATAATGCAAAAATCTATGTTCATAGAAAGCCAATGTTCTGAAATACATAAAATATATGTAGGTGATGAATTTATAATGGATTCTAACAACAATTTTTTGTTGTACAAACTGCACACATTGTGGTGCATAACATTGAGAAAGTTTTTAGAATATGAGAGATTAGGTACATCTTGTTTATTGCCTACAACAGGTTTCTTATTTATTGAGCTAACTTTTGAATTTGATGGTTGCCAATCCAGTTTGCAACTCTGTGAAGTAATAATGGTAAGATTGGCAATATTTACTAGTTTCCCTGCATTTCAACAGCAATTGCATTTGTATTAGGCTTAAGACTATTGACAATGCTTTAAATTTTTTCTGCAATTTTCTTTTTTCCCAGGCCATTGAGATGCATGCCATGCTTTGTATTGCAACCTCTGCCCAGTTCACTATTCTTTATAAGGGAAACATTCTGAAAGTGACTACACAACTTGTGAGTTTTGTTGTTTACAGACACAATTTCCTTATTTACAAAGGATTCCTTAGCTAAGTCACACCTACAAGGTATGTCAACAAGAGCAACATTTGTATATGTTAACATTGCTAAATTGTATTTTAAAGACTTCGTAAGTTTTTTGCTATATTGTTCGTGCCACCTAAGATAAAAACTGAATCCATATTGCTAAAAGTGGCGCAAGTGTCTGAGATTCCATTTACAACTTCTTTTAGGGGTGCGCCAGGTTTAACAGTTGAACACACTTCATGAGTATGTAATTCATCAAGCACTTCACTTGCAAGATCACGACCCTGGCTGTCCGTGAACATTTGAACTTTACCTGCCGAAGGCTTTTTCTGACGAGGTTTCGTTGTAAGATTACTTATTGTTGGTGGGAGTTGTTTTGATGAAACTTCGTTGTAGTTGCGTACTTGCAGGACAGAGAATCTATTCGAAGTAGGTAAACTTGAAACATGAGTCCGAGGGTTGTTATTAAATCTTGCTTGGTACGGTACACAAGAACGCTCGTTACCTTTCTTATGCAACACCTTTGCCCAAGAATTTGGTTCTAAGTTAGTTTTCACAGGCCTAGTTTCACCATTTACCTGAGACTGAAGTAACTTTACCTCTTCATGAAGAATTTTGATTATTTCTTGTAATAATTTGTTTTTGTCGCATAATTGATTTAACATCAACCTAAGCTCAATCAATCTCAGTATTTTTGACTATGCACGTGATCTGCGCCACCAATTTTGTTTTCACATGTTGAGCACTGCCATTCGTGATCAGGGATTTCATCTTCATTAATATTGCTGCACCTCTTACAGTGGAACCAGCAATCACAAGATTCACAGAAAACACCATTTCGTACTCTTAGATTACATTTTCCACATCTGTCGTCAATAACTACCTTAGTTTGAGATGCACCACAAAAACTACAACTTTGATTTGGCATCAAGTTGTATACGTGCATACAACCGTTTGTTGTGTTCTGCGACTCAGAATTACATGATGATTCTGGGAGATGTAGGTTTATGGCCTTATAAAAGGAAAACCTTTGAAAGAAGCTGAAAAATTCACAATGCGTTGTATAAAGAAATGAAAAGTTTTTTTTTTGTTGATAGTTGTGGTAATTCTTAAGAATATGGGCTTTTCTGGAAACAAAATTAACTTGGAAAGTGGTATAATTCCACTCCACCAATTACGCAGAACACAAATTTACTAGGAGCATCAACATTTGACCAAAAGAAACCCCAAAAACGATAGTTGGAGGGCTATGGTCAGGGAAATTGTGGGGTAAAATGGGTTCGGATGCCAGTCTTGGCTTAAGTAGTCTCGCTGGTTCGATCTAGAGGTTCCCCATACCCCAAGTCTTAACTGAGAGAGGCTAGGGCATTGACCAGAACATTCTTCCAATAACCACAGCAATTGTCTGCTCAAGGATGGGAGTGCACAAGTCATTATAGGCTTATCTGGCATGCACTGTGGCAAAACTTTGTAAATCCCCACACTCTCTCCTTTGGTTACAGCTCACTCGTGGCACACTGATTCGCTCACTCAAGTGGGATGGGACCCTGAAAGCAATGCAGAGCAGCAGCAAGCATGTAACAATATTATAAAAACCAACTTGGCTTAGTAAGGAATTGTGAGATTATTTTTTAAATGTCATGGAGTATTTGTGCATTGATAACCTAATTGTGTGTTCCAGAGATTATGAATGAGGTGATCAAGAACAAACGCAAGCCAGGCCAGGGAATGGAATGGCGAGTGTTAGTAGTTGACCAGCTGGCTATGCGAATGGTTTCTGCTTGCTGCAAAATGCATGACATCTCTGCGGAGGGAATCACAAGTATGTACCTGCTACTTTGTGCTGTGCTGTTTATAACGTACTGAGTACCTACTAAAGCTAATATAGCGGTTCACTATAGCAAACTAATTATTTTTATTTGGATGTATATTTATCTACAATGTTTTTTTGAACACTATTTTATTTTGTTTGTTTACTTTCTGACCTAATACTATGAACTTGAGCCGTCACAGAAAGTTTTTGTGAACCAACCATCCATTTTAGTTTATTTTTATGTATGCTTATATGGTATTATGTATTTTACCTTGCGAAATCTTAAATAGTGAATTTTGTAGAGAGTTTTTATTTTCCAGAATTTATTTTGTAATTTTTGAAGAGTAATTACAGTAATTGTTTTTCACTTTTGTTTAATTGTATTTTATTTTCTCGTAATTTACTTTTTCGTTTCACTGGAAGTAGGTTTTAGATTTGTTCCTAGGATAGAGATAGTTGCCGAAAGTAGTTTTCTTCTGGGAGGGAACTTCGAATTTTACGGCTGAAATATTTTCGCTAGGAGTTAGATCTGCAAAATCCCCGGTGATACCTGAAGATAGGTAATATTCCTTGATCCCAGAATTTACAGTTTAGGTGCGAAAATCCTGTCATGTGAGAAGAGTGCAGAGGTTCGTAAACCTTAAGATTATTTTTGGAGTTGTTCCAGTCGGCTAATTACGCGGTGCCAGGCACCATTACGTGCGTGAGAACATGCATTTCCATCCAAGTGATGCCAACTCTCTGAGTGGGATGGGCTCATCGTTGTCATTTGGAACATTATTTTGCTAAACAACAGTAAGAATTATCACAAAAACTTATAAGTTTTTTTGAAGATTTTGACTCTGATTTTGTATGTACTTATGGCAAACCAGAGGTCTGTCACTATTGATTGAGCTAATGCTGGGCCGGAATAGTAAATGAACCCTGAGGATTTTATTACTTGTGAGAAGAGAACGTAACAGATTTCTAGTATAAGAAAATAAAATTTTTTGTAGACGTTAAACTTTTGCAGCATTCAAAATTTAATTTGTCTTTTGGAGTTTTTGAAGTAACGTAGCAAGTTTTATCTTAAATCATTATTGTAAGGGTGGTTGTGACTTTCCAACATACACTGATTTTAATTTTCATTTCCGTACACACTTTTAATGTATTTTTCAGACATAACTTTTAATTCCAGTCAGAACGCCGTAATAAGAGATTATCTTGCGGCTCGCTCTGTGTGGCTGATAAGTCGCTCCGCTCGCCTGCCGCTGTCACATAATGACTGTCCCTCTCTTCACTCGCCCGCAGGGCACCGACCAGCAACGTGTAACAATATAATTATTCTGAAGCTTAAAAAAATGTTTGGTTTTCTTCATTGCACAACACAAATCTTTTAACACAGAACAAATAAAACTAAATTGAAACAGTATTTTGCATGAATTAAATACATAATTACATAAAGGAGGGCATATATGAAATAAAAGTACTGTAATTAAATAGTATATAAATGATACATTCAATGAATAGCAACACACTATTGTCATACAATATTCTTTATGGTCAACATACTTATATAATTTTTGTTATTTAAACATGCTTCAGTACCAACTCATGAAAATATTAGGTTTGTTACTTTTGATGTGTAATTCACTTCCGGATACATTAAAAAATATTCATTTTCAATATCGCAAAACCACACAGTTGAAACTGACCAAACATAATTTTTTAACATGAGTATAGTTGTTTGTGGAATTTTTTTCAGCAGAACCTGCAGCACTGCTTATAGCAGTCTGCAGCATTGCTTTGCCCACTAAAGACATTCATGGTGAAAATTCTGTCTCAGCTGAAAATTTGTAGACATTTGGGAATCACCTTCTACATAGCTAACAACCACTGAATCACTAGATTCATGCTTTCTCCATTTTAAATCAGTCTCACATGGTCAAAATGAGGAGATACCAAGAGTACACACAAGACCAAACTTTTTTTCTTTTATAACAACCATTGTAAAAGGAAAACTTTACCTTGGATGAATAATTTGGAAAATTTTGATAGTTTAAAATTTTTTTTAAAAACTGATGGTGGGAAATTTTCAAATTTCAGAGTAAAAAAAAAATGGAATTTAAATAAAAAAAATTAAAATCTTTATATTACTAAAGTTTTAGCAAATTCATGAATTTTTCATTTATTTAAGAAATTTATTATACTGTATGTCACACTAGATAATTTGATACAGTAGACTTTATAAATTGTAGAAAAATGCTCATAAAATATCATTTCAAAGTACTACATTTGAAAACATGTCTTCCACATCCCAGCCAAAAGTCATATTGCTTAATAACTTGTATAGTGTGCTACTGCTTCTCCTGTTGTTATAAAATGGAAAGTTACTTGATGAATTTTCTATTGTTAGATATTTAGTATGCATTTATTAAGTTTTCGGAATACAGAAAGAAAAGGAAGAGTTAGTTATTGTTCCTTTCTCACCATTGCATAATTTTTGAGCACATACTTAAATTTTGCCCGCAGTTGTTGAGGATCTTCACAAGAAACGAGAACCTCTGTCCACTATGGAAGCAGTGTACTTGATCACACCTTGTGAGAAGAGTGTACGCTCTCTCATGCAGGATTTCAGCAGCCCAAACCGTGCTATGTATCGTGGTGCACATGTTTACTTTACAGAAGGTTTGTAGTAATTTTTTTAGTGTTCACTTCTTGCTTTAAATATTGTGTGCTGAAGAGTACTTTGTGATTTCCCTAAGTACATGAAATGTTAATTGGTGACATGATTGTTCTTGTATGTTGTAAAAGTTGTTCACAGGATAGAGATCAAACTTTAATCATAAATATTTTTAAAAAATTTGCTGAAGTTATCCAAATGTCATGTAACGTACAGCTGCCTTGTGAACAGTTTAAAATTTGGGTTTATTTACTTTATTGGTAATATATTTGTGTCAATAATTATTCCACCCAACTCCTGTATAAATTTTGAAGCATACGTTTTAAGCCACCGGGTACAGTGACTCAATGTCCGCTGCACCAAGGAAGAGTTATAGCTGTGCCCAGTCTAGCGTGGACGGAACAAGGATTAAAACCTTAGTACCCCTTCAATAAGTAGGTTGCTAAAACAGGAAGGCGAATAAAATGCAACCCTAGCTTCGACAGGAATGGCATACAAGACTAATGGCTAGCTCTGCAGAGAGGAGTGAGCATTCCCCATGCTGGGAGGAGATACTTGTTTGTGTCTTGCGAGTGATCTGAGTGGTCGAGAGCTTGGGGATTACAATCCCGAGAGTGAGCTCTTCCGATTATCTGCGGCACACAGATTTTACGTTAGCAGAGGAGGTGGCCTTCAAATGAATATGCATCAGAATTGTTGGGATGGTGCCCCAAGGACGAGTTACTCTCGCTTGGGCAATTTGCAGTTGATATGGGCCGGGTTGGTTACGAGTGGGAACATAGTCTAGTGATACCCTGTGCTTCTTTACTTGTTGTCTGCTCTGCGCCTGCGCTCTCTCTCTCTCTCTCTGCTACTGGTGGCCGAACAGCGGCCGACGATGGCTGCAGCGGAGCGGTGCTGTTGGCAGGTGTTTGGGACGGGCGTGGAGGAATGGTAGTGTATGAGTCCGGTGGGAGTTGTGGGTCAATCCCCACGACCGCAAGGTTGCAATGGAAGATCAATAAGTATTCAAATTAGATACATTGCCCTTAATGTATGGGAGGTGTAAATAAAAGATTATCTGCATCTGATTCTGGGAAAGTTTCAAGTTTCTTTAAGGTTTTTTTTTAATTTGTACTCTTTGCCATTTTTATGTGGGTGCAGCTTAAGGTAGTGAATAGATATCAACAGATTAAAATAACAAGTGGACCAGCGTGTACTTCTAAGAGCACGTCTGGTCATGTCACTTCCGCTGTCTCTCACTCGCTTAGCCGTTCTCCAGCCTAGCATGAGTTACAGAGTCTGGGAAGTTCCTGCGACTGACAACACTCCTAGGTGAGTTTCCACCGAGGGTCGAGTGAAGATGATAGGTCTCCCTCCATCAGTTGGAGTAGTAAGCCACCGATTCAACTTGATTCCAAGGATGGAATAGTATTCCTAGTGCTTTGGGCTCTGTTGAAATTGATCCAATGACCAACCTTGGTGAGGTAACTCTTATGGTGTCTGTGCACTGCCTTTGTGGCGACATGCAGTAGTCAACTTTACCTCACATGGTACAATACTAAACTCCAATTGAGATAAAGGTTTTGAATATTAGTAGCAAGGGTGATATGCTAAGCTAAAGAAGAAGACATCTAATAACACTGGTAGGATTGGTGTTTATTAACATGTAATAAAGATATACGACATTAATTCACAAAGTAATGAAATTTGATGACATAATTAAAAGATATTCTAATGTAACAAAAATAACATATTGGTGACAGTTTAAATATAAAATTATTTAATATTCAAATTGCATAAGCGTCTCGTTATGGCTAGGTGACTGCGTCCTGGCTAAAAATGAGAGTGATGTAAATTGACTTGAGTTATGCAAATTACTCAACAATTTACTGGCCAGGGCTTCCTAGCTGGGGCTAAGGGGGTTTTGTCCAGAAAGCACCAAGGTGTGTATTCTCAAGGGGTTCTTTACCAGAGTGGTAATAGTGTGGTCGGCCGAAGCCTTAAGGGGAGTCCAAAAGGGGCGACGTCACTCTAACCTTCAATACCTGGTTAAGGTTGCTGAAGGAAGGTAGTTTGAGGAAGATTGTGATGACTTTGATGCTGCCGTCTAGTGGTCAATGGCTACTCTCTGAAGTAGCTGGTGCAGAACGCAGGGTTAGAAGCCTCTGGATGGTGGCGGCCGAAGAGGTCGAGGGCTTTAGAGGTAAGGCTGCCCGGAGCTTGTTGGCATTGGCGACCACTGGTGCACTGCGTGTTTACATGTGTGGCTGAGGGATTCTGCCCTTACTGAACACTCCAATCTTCACAGCCAGGAGGAGGAGCAGTGGCGATTCTGATGGTGTCCTCTGCCTTTACAGCCAGAGGGATCAGGGCTCTTCTGTAGCTACGCACACACTGACTTGCCCTGCGTGGTGGTGCCTTTTATAGTAATTTCTCTCGCTTCTTGGCACTCAAGAAGGATGCGGGGGAATTAGCCCCACGTCAGGGGAGTGGAACTGTTGACATTGCATGCATGAACCATAGAGCCTTATCTGACGTGGCGCTCGCCACGAGGCGTTGACATAACTTGCTCTGATGCTCTCACAGAGGCCACGACGTTCTGGTGATTGGCCCGCCTCCCTGCAGCGGTGCAAGATTCAAATCGAGTGCAGTTCTTCCAGCAGGAGCGACCTAGTGGAGCTGTCTTTCCTCGGGAAGGGGTGATAACATGACGGCTTCTTGTAGAGTTCAGGGGCACGGTGAAAGCTAGGAACACATAGTAATTGGGCGTGTGGAGTGTCTGTCAACATAGGTTGTTCACATGTCCTGCCACCATTACCATGTTTAGCTAGGATTGACTTGCCCAAACAATTAAAATAACTTTTGGATGGAGTAAGAAGTCACTTCTATAATAAGCGCCTCTTCTAGACGTGGGATACGTCGTGCGTCAATTTCAAGGGGAAAATATTAGTTCTCGGGGTGAGTTTTTACTGAGGGATTGAATGTCACTGGAATACACAGCTAAGAGCATCAATAATGCGCTAGCCGCTTTGTCTCTAGCGCAGTACTGGAAAGTAAAAAAGAGATATAAGTGATTTTTGATGGGAATGATGCTTGAAAACCACAATTTTTTCTCTTGGGTTTCTTTATATGCAGCTTGTAACTGTTCCACTTCAATATCTAGCGTGTAATCCATCCACTTTGATGCAGCATGTTATACTTTTATTACTGCGTGATTATTGATGTGAAATATGAATCCAAAAAACAATATTGTGCATAAAATTTGGCATGCTACCTGGGCCACTCATGTGTGGACTGCATGGAGTAAACAGGTGTGGTGCAGAGCAGGATGGAACCAAGCTAACCTTTTCTTGGACATGACTGTTTCATTGTGATTCGTGGGAACACATTGTCTAGTTGTCAAGGTGCATTGAGGGGGACTTGGCTGTGAGAATTCTGGCAGTCTGCCTTGACATTCAACAAATACACTGTATTTTTTACAGAGTGCCTAAAAATATGGTTGGCCTTGTTAATGCTCGCTTGCAAATCCGAAGACTTCTCTTCAACAGCTCTTGTAAATGTGCACCATGCCTCGCAGCTCTTTGTTTATGCACTGCGATCAGTTGTTTACCTTTGCATGCATGAATTGGGGACTGTTGTCTGCTGTCCGCCTGTAGGCCTGTTCCACTCTAGTCTGCCAGTGATTGGCCCAGGCTGCACTGTGCTGTGTTGCACTTGCTGTGTTTTTTGCATACTTCAGTGTACTGTCTGTACTATGGGTTTGAAATATTTTAATGTGCTGGGAACTGATATCAGTGTAGGTACAGTGTAGGAACTCTGCTGACCATATACCTACAATGCACAGAACACAGACAAAAAAAGCATATTCAACTTTTTATGTCGAGTGTAGTGTTTGTCTCTTTAAAACAAGAGCAGTGAACCATTAAGATATCTGTAACAAACCATGTATACATGTAATTTTTTACTGCAATGGGGGCACCCATAAAGCCTGCTGTTATAGTTTACTGGTACAAAATTGGAGACTGCATGCACACACTGGTGAGTTGAGACCTGGACTACACCTATCGTCCCCCCCCCCCCCCGTCTCCCCCAGTGGCAATCCCACTGAGAGAAGAAACTGAGAAATACAGAAAAACCTGCATATTTGGACGGAAGGAGACCACAGCAAGTGGTACTAATGCATTCCAGAAAATCATGTTGACATTCAGGCGAAGACAGAATGAGACCACTCCAAACAAACTTGTGTTAGGGCAGACCCTGCTTCACTCTGGCAATTGGTAAAGGTTACCTGATGCCACAAGACACCCCTCAGTCAAGATTAGGTGCATGAATTTACACCGTGTGGATAAAGCTAGAAAAATGCAACGTATGCATTCAGAGAAAGTACCCTGTAAAGGGAAAATCCCCTGACTCATCTTCCATACGTGGGTCTGTGTTTGTGTGAAACCATTACCCTTAAGCAGTTGTGCTGCAGGCTTTTATGCCATCATTTACTTCAAGTGGTAAAGTCCCCAAAAAGATGAGAAAAATCTCAAGAAGTACATGCTGGGTATAGGATAGCAATGGTAACCCATACAAGTTTCATCTTGTGCACCTGAAACAGGCCTTCACACCTGTTCTCTACCCTGACATTATACTTCAATCACTGAAAAATCAACTGGAGCAAGGTCGCCAAATTTGAGGGAGAAATGACTTGGCGAGCCCTACTGCTCTGCTTCCCCCTCCAGGGGACTTGCCCTGTGAGTGACTGGGGCCTGCCCATGCCAGATACAACATGTACTGGTGGGAGAAGAATGCCGAAGTCTCCATCCCTGGCAAGCCAACCAGCAGCCAGGGAGCAGTGGCTGCCCTGCTTGGGACTGGTCATACTTCCTCCTGTCTCAGCACCACCTCATGCAGTCGCTGGGGAGAAGTCAGCATGCAGCTGTAGAGAGGAAGTGCCTGCTGCCCATGTGCCATTGCAGCTGAGATCCGAAGCCACGACTTTAATGCCAAGGGCCTAATGCCTTAGAGATGCTGCTCACTAGTCCATGCTGTGTGCTGCCACACACGTCAGGTACCATGGTGTCCTTGCAAAGCAGCCATTGATCAAGACCCAGGTGCTACCAAGAGTTGCAATGGTGCCGGACCTTCTGCTGGCCAGCAGTTCCAACAGTGCTGGTAGTTCCAGAGGTTCCAGCTGCCCTGTAGACTGTGTGCACTGGAGTAACCTTGTTACTCCCATTGCCTACCCAAGAGCATATAGATACTATGCATTGGAGCAGTCAGATTGACTTCCAATGCTTGCTTATTGTGTTCACAGATTCTGAGTGGGGAGTCGACTACACTCCTCACCTAATCCTATTAGAGTTATTCCGATACCATGTTTTCAGATACAGATACCCCGATATCAAAAAACAGATACCAAAGCCCTTCGCACTGAATTTTAGAAAAAGTATTACTGTTAATACATTAAAAACATTTCTCCTAAACTCGTTTAAATAAAAAAAATAATGTCTTAAAATACTGCATATGCAAAATACTGTAAATGCAAATAATATGACACCAAATGCAAGTCAAATTTTAGATGCCCCCCATGCACTATCAGCTAAGAGTGCACGGAGAAGTTTAGTGTCATGTCTGTTGGTTTACAAGGGGGTGGGGGGTTTGCGGCGGGAGGATGACCTGTGGGGGTTTGCGGTGGGAGGATGACCTATCCACATGGCTACCTGTTCGCGACACCTTGCACGCGTGGTAAATGTCTGTCTTTTAAAGTAATTAATAATATTTTACTGCAAAGAAAACTTGTAATGTTGAGACACAAATGAGGTGATTGTAATTGATTTCTTCACTGTCTTTAACAATTAATCATTCGAAACCACGTCATCTGATTTTCCCTGTCAGGAGTTACGCTGCACTTGGCTCGGTGCTTACCTACCCATTATTAGGCGGCAAAAGGTGTCGAATAGGCACTTACATATTATCAGTTTATTTAAAGACGTGTGTCTATTAAAATAAATTAATATAAATTCTCCAATTTCCCTGTGAGAAGTTACTGAAAATGAACACTTATAATACAAGTTGCTTGATGTTCAAACAATTTTTTGCTGACAAGTGGTGGAGTATGTGCTTTTGGGCATATAATTTTATTTGCAAAGATGCTACCCGTTGAGTTTAAATAATAATAAGTTTTAAAGTCATATTTTAACGCCAGATACAATGAAACACAACCTTACCAGTTAAAACAACCTTCAAACACAAAAGAAAACATCTTTACAAATAATAGTTTGTCGTTAAAATGTTTTGCATCACATTTTCAGTTGAAACCATTTACTTTGGAATACAAGTGATGTTAGGTGCAACTATTATTAGCAACCCATACAGTATTCACTTGTGTATAGTGTGCACCATGATTTTTGCAACAAGTTCCAGGGAAAAAAATTTTAAAAATAAAATTGCTCCAAAAATTTGTGGTGTCCTGTAGGAAGTATGGGACAAATTATTCTTTTTTACATTAATGTGGTGATTGTGATATGTTTGGAAAATACTTTAATTAAATAACTTGGGTGCAAAAAGAAAAAAAAAAAAAATTTGGAAACCTCATGCTCGTACTACCCAACATTTCCAGCTTTGTTTTCTCCTTTTAGCACTAACCTGCTCCTTTTTTGCTTTGCTAGACTATCACACTAACCTATCTAAAACAAAAGGGTCTTCTCCCCCCCCCCCCCCCCAGGAACATGGCTCACTAGCCTCTGTCATGGAAACAGAGGGATGGTGGAAATTTCGACCGAGACGACATCTGGGTGTTATTACAAGGGGGTGGGGGTTGTAAACACGTGGCAGCTCTGGTTTTGTGGAGTGACAGGATGCTATTAGGCGAGGGGAGTGGGGTTGTTGACCTACACATAACTGAAGGGTCCCTGAGTAAGGGCGAGGAGTGATGTAAGAGTGAAAGATGAGACAACAGACAGTTCTGCCACTTCCCTCAACATCCTAGGACAATTTATGGCTAACACTCCCCGCTGTCTCCTTTCTTTTCTGTGTATAACGCACTCCCCAGAATTTTTTTCCCTTTATTTTGGGAAAAAGGGTGCGCTATACACAAGTAAATACAGTTTTTCTTCTTATTTTTCTTTTAATGTGCGGCATATACAAATCGAAATACGATAATGTTTGTGCCTAAAGAAAGTAATAATCTGACATCATTGTCTACTACCGATACTAAAGTATTGGCCCGATACCATACTCAATGAAGATACATCAGGAAAAGGCAAAATATTGGCAGATACCAATACTTAGTGTGGGAACAACTCTGATTCCTATTAAAGAGTTCACATCCTCAGCATTGCTGCAATATGGTGTATATAGTAGCATCCTATTAATACAAACGTAATTGAAATTACTTACCAATTAAGTATTTCAAGGTAAATATAATTGATAAATTTCTCTCCAATTTTCATGTTATTTCAGATGTTCAAGGGGATTCTCGTTCTTCTTTGCTTTTATTATTTTCATGGCTAATGTAACTACAGTAATTATGTAGTAACTTTCCAATAGCTTTGTTGCTGATTACCTCAAAATCAGTTGAAAAATTAGCTCAAATAAAGGCTGATTGTCAATCACTTTCACTAGAAAAAGAATACAAATTAAATATAGCTAGCATTGTATATTGTAGATTAAATTTGTACAAAGAGCCATTGCATAAAAAATCTTGGTATTCTAGTGGATTTTATGCTACTTTTGCGGCTACCATACCAGGCTCCCATGTTATATACACTAATTTACTTTGGCACTATAAAAATAAAAAATATAAAGTTGCTCTAGTTATATGTAATATCTAGAAATACTTGAGATGAAAAAATTCTCGGTTTCGTTTCTAAACAGTTTTTAAATCATTGAAATTATAGTTCTACGTGCAACACATGCACGTAATTACATTAATTTTTTTTCTTGCATAACAAAATGTGAACAAACATATTCCAAAGAATACACAAGCAGTACAATGTGCACTTTGAAATAAGCTACAGTAGTTTGACAACAAACTGCCTCGAAGCACTAGTAACACTGGTGCAAAGTGAACACTCACAACTAGAATGTGTGCAGTGATCTATGGCCGCAGCACCGAATCGTATCTTTGTTTACATTTACAGTTACGCGTAAAATTTTGTGAACCGAAAGTGCAATATCTAAATTGATAAATTAAACGGACAGTTTTAATCAAATATATAGTCTCATAATTAATGGAAGACGCTGTGGCCGATTTAAAAGACAGTAAAATGTCTATATCATTTGGACATTTTGCCCATGTTAATGTACATTTAACCTCCAATGCACAGTGATTGATTTGTTTTGTTTACATTCAGCGGTATTATAAAATGCCACTAACTGCAAGTAAATCAAAAGTTAAAAATGTCACACTAAAAAATTTACGAAAAGAAACTACTTATGTACGTACTATTTGCCTTCATATAATTGAAATTACATTGTTTTGGGAAATGTGTAGTATTCTTGAAACTACACTATGTTGACACATTTGTTTTACCTAGCAGGGCCATTTTTGCTTGACAAAACTATAAATTTCTTCCACAGCGTACTGGATGAATTAATGCCACTAGTTTTGCTAATTTAACTAAGAAAAAGTTTCTTTCGCTCTCATTTATTGTAGTCCCCACTGTAAGTTGTGTGAAATGTAGAACTGTACAATTGTATATAAAATGTTGCAACGTATTTATCATTTGTTGATAATTGAATTGAGTCGAGAATCGAAACAAAAATTTTGGAATCAAATCGAGAAACGGAATTGGTAAAACCCTTAAATCATCCCGTTACTAGTTACAACTAAAGTTAATTTTAGAGGCATTAACTGCCATTCTAAACTTATGCTGAGAGTGAAACATGTGACGTAGCTCCCTAGCTTAGTATACTTCGAAGGTCGCAGCCGCACAGACATGAATTATACCCAGTGCTCTTTCGTCCGGCCTAATTCAGAGCGGTGGATACTAGAGGTGGGTTCCCTCAAGTTGCACGTCACGACACCTGGGTGTGGTATCCACAGGGGTCAGTCTAGAACCAACTCTTTATTTCCTTCCAGCGCCGTTCAGAGTGGTGGACGTAGTATAGGTTAGCCTGACTTGCTAGCCACCTGGTGGAGGTCTATATAGTGGTGGTGGCTCTACCCTACTTTACCCAGAGGAGGGCACAATATAGGTAGCCCTTCTAATGAGTGTGTGGTTGCTATGTTTTGATTACACTTGGTCTCTGGCTTCTCTCTTGTGGTCTACTTTCCATGCAGAATTAACACAGTTACACCCAAAAATTATAGAAATTAGTAGAGCTGATCGGTTTTCACATTTTTAGTTCGGTTCGGTTTTTAGGTTTAAAATGTTGGTTGTCGGGTCGGGTCGTTTATGGTTACACATTTTTACGAGTTGCTAGTAACAGTGTGACATAACCTAAACCATGGGAATAATATATGTTTACATTTCATTAATATCCTGAAACAATTTTTAACTAGGTACCCCAACAAATAACCCCTTGACAAAAGGATATTTATTTAGGGCCTATCAATATATTTAGACAAGTGTTGTTGGAAATGTCCCTTTTGCGGTTAACTATCGCAGCATGTCTCTTCGTGTGTGTAAACAGGCCCTATTATGGCAGTTACGGTCACACACTGTTATGGTAGCTACTACCACTATGAAAAATTTACAACAGTTTTTGAATTTTGACATGTAAAAATCTGATTTATGAAACCGTATTATATATTTAGCTGCCTGCTAAAATGAAAAGTTCTTTGTTAAATGTTTTTAAATTCTGCCAAATTTAGCAGAAAGTCAGCTGAAAGAACTTAAAAAATATATGTCGCAAGCAATGCAAGCGGTGTATGACCTTGTTATAAAAAATGACCACCTGAAGCAAAAACAAAAGAAATGTTCTTTATTATTCTTTTAACTACACTCTTGCAGGCAATGAAACACGGCCTCACACAATAGGGAGACCATGGCTGATTTATAATCAGGCTATTAAAAAACGTAGTGGTTAATCTAAATTGATTGGTGTTGCCGAAGAAAATGACAAAGCAGTCAGCAAGCAGCGAAACATAACAAGGAAAAAACTATCCTGTACAGTATTGTGTTCGTGCAATGAACAAAACTTGTCAGTACCCGTTCACTAGAAATGGAATATTGCATGAACAAGTGTGGCAGCACTGGCTCCATAGCATCGTATTTATTTGCTAAATATTTCCTTTGAGGGAACAGTTTACATGCTTCTTTATTATGAAATTATAATTAAAGTAACTTACGTTACTAACATCTGTGTACACAATTTGAATATACATATAACCACGTTTAACAGAACAAAATAAAATCATACACAATAAAAGAATACTCCTGTATTGGCAATGCATGGTTTATTGGGAAACTATAACCTCTTTATCCTGGGGAACAGTTTAGGATGATTTTAATGCTACAACACGTAAGTAGTAATATTCTAAATATAATGCCACAGAAACGCTACATACTGTAATATGAGTGGAAGTGTCATTATTGGGTAAATTGTTAGTAATTTGTTAGTTTTAACTTCTGTGCAAGAAAAACCAGACTGGTCGGTTTTTTTCTGAGAATTAGGGTCTGTTTCGGTTTTTGTAAAAATCACCAGACCGGACCGAAAATTTGGTTATCTGATCAGTCCTAGAAATTAGTACTCGGAAGTAATTTAAGAACATGTATATATTCGAAGAGAATATACATGGTGGCCCATACTACCTCCTAAACTATCCTTGAGTTAACTGAAGTTAACCTGCGTGTATCCAGGGGAAGGATACCTGGTCCTAATGTAAAGTAAGTGATTACAGCTAGGTAGCTAATTACAATTGGCCCTAATTAATCTGCCTGGTTGTCCAGAAAGGACCATCATCGACCACTACCAGACGGGTAGTGGTGGTTGCTATTTTGCCATTACGAGAGGGTAAGGTGGAGGTTGGAGACGTCTTCGGGAGGTCTTGAGGGCATTGCCGCAGTCACTGAAGAGCTTCCGGTAAAGCCAAGTGTACGAGTAGGCTTCTTCCAGCAGTGGAAGATGCAAGGTATACTCGAGAGCAAGCTACTGGTAGCTTCCTCCAGCCCAGTACTGAGCGGTGGAGGAAACATGGTCTGTAGAGCAAGTCCTTGGTGGTGGCTTCCTCCGGCCCTGTCCAGAGTGGTGGAGGAGGCATAGACTGCCGTTTTCAAGCAGTGCATGGGGTTATATACTGCGTGACTGCTGGTCAGGGGTGAGGGGCAGGGTGGGGCAGTCTCCACCTCATGAGCTGTCTGCTGGAATTGTCTGCTAGTGTCTTCTGCTGATGAATATTCCGCTGATGCAGTGGGCTTCATCCCTTATCACTGGTGGTGCCCTCCCTTGGCGCACCGTAGAACTATGCGACGGGCTCGGTGGCTCAGCCGAGTGTATAGTTCCCGTGGGATGGTTTGTGTGATATCTGACTAGAGTTGAGAGGGAACAGTAAAAGCTGGACTAATGTGTCTGTAATATCACTGCTCGTAAGAGAGTATCCTGTAGATGTGACCAGCCTCTTTTAGTACTGTTGACAACTTCCCTTTGTTGAAATGTAATTACGTTCAGATGAGGCAAAGTCGAGTGTGCATCATGCGTCAGTACTTTAAATAAAAACTGTGTTGCTTTACAAATTTTCACAAAAGATGCATGAGTGACAAATATTACTCTAAAATTATGCTGTAAAAATTTGGATCGATTCCATTCATCCATTGAGTTTCATAATTGTTTTCGTTATTCTTAATGTAATAGCAATGCTCGCCATTTGCTTGTGTGTAGTCGCGTCTCAAAATATTGAGTTGTGTGGTATTTATGCAATATAATTCTACTCATAAATGTTATTAATTATAATTCTTATGTTATTTAACTGTTGCTTAAGGCACATTGTCTTCTGTATGGAGTAAATATACTGTATTGTAGATAAGTGTGCCTTTCTTAAACAGGCAGCATTTCAGCTATTCACTTTTAAAAGGGAACATTCGGAACGTTAAGGTGTTTTTATAATGGGCAAAAGAATCATGTTTAACCCTTCTTCTATTCTGTTGATGACCTAAACCAAACATATTTTCTTATGATCTCATAAGGGTTGACTACAGTCAAAGGTATGTGTAAACAGAAAAAGAATTGTAGGCATCAAACAATATTTGCAGAACAGTATTATGTATTTACTGAAATATTAATGTTACATCTTATAGTACAGTTTACAATGTTTAATTAGGTTGTTTATGTAATGAGTATGCAGTGGACATATGAGCTAGCTGATGTAAACACCAGCTGAAAGTAACGTGGCAGTGTTTGTTTTGATAGGTAGTTTGATAAGATGTATAGCCAGCAGGCTGAAAGTAGAAACTTAATAGGGTTTTCAAAAGTTCTAATTTAACTTCGTAGTGGTTCTGCTGTACATAAACTCATGGTAGTTCGCTCGGACTAACTCAATTAAAAGTTGGGAGACTCTGAATTAATAAAAGATTTCAAAGTTCATTAATTCACAGCAGAAAATAAATAAAACATTATTATACTGTTCACTGGAGAGTTTATTGCCATCTCTTCAAAACATCAACAGACAAAACAATTGACATGTGTAGTAGTCAAAAGAAAAACTCAGACAGAATGGCCGCCTTCACAAAACAAAACTTCTCACTTGAAGACTTGATAATTACGAAGGTGGGAGAGAATCAATGCTTTTCTCTCCCGGCGCCCTACTGACTCCTCGCATTGACGGAAAATAATTTTACTAAATTAGAATAATGTTTGAAATGAAAACAGAAGGTTAAAGTCTCGGGCGCTTGTTCGTGCGAGTGAAATGGTCACTCGCCGACAGCTATTTGGCTGACAACTGTTGAATGCACTACGGCGATGAAGAAACTGTGATGACGATAAAGCCGTACTAACCCTATTTATGCTGCCTGAAATATTGCATCAAATAAACGTGGTCCAGTTGTGGCTTCGCAAAGTGTGCTACTGTCTAAAAAGAGCCTGTGAACACTGACGTGAGTCTCGAAATCAAAGCATTACAATGCGTGTGCGAGCTGTCACGTCGGCCTACTGTGATATCAGTTCACTCAGTTTCATCAAATGGTGCAACACGCGGACGTGACTCTCTTAGTAAACCCTTGAAATAGTTGCACTGTCATGCTGTGATGATTATTACTACTGATGCAATGACTGGAATAAAAAAAAGGGGAAAAACGAACATGTACAAAATACCAACAAATTATTATTGCCACAATCTTCTAACTATGAAATGAACTACTATCCTTTACACAGAAATACAGAACATTTAAATAATTCCTGAATATATGAATTATAACATAATGCAACGTTACAACTTGAGCTTTCATAACTTTGGATGTGTACAAAAAGGTATTAACGTGGCTTGGCAGCTTGTGAGAGGCAAGGGATGCCTGGTTTGAGAGAAACCTGAGTGCATGGCTAAATATTACTGAAAAAGTTGAAAGTTTCGTAAGGGTGCCAGCTCATCTATGGCACGGATAAGCATGAGGACTCTTGCTCTCAGGGCGGTAGATGGTCGACATCCATGTGGCATATTTCTCTCGCAGCTCACGTTTACAAATAAAATGCATAAAAAGTCACTGATGCCTTTACTTAAATGAGCACGTGGACTTAACACTCTGGAGTGGGCCACAGAACCAGAGGAAAATTAACGTTAAAATGAATTAAGATGAGAGTCACTGAAATACGTATAGTGACTGAAGCTGGAGAACCATACAAACACTCAATGATACTAGATCCCTCAAATAAAGTGGGTATGGTGCACAAGGCCCGTCACAGGCCGATCCTGTAAAAGCATTTGCTAGCGCATGAAAACTTAAGCAGTTATAATCTCCGTGGTCGCGAGTCTACGGAGACGAAAGTGTGGCGTGGGGGAGAAAAGAAATTAAATGTTATGAAATAAAATACACTGACTATGGAAGTTACTGACTAAAGAGAAAGAAATTCCCCAGCGATGCAAACGCGTGCATTCTCCTAGGCCCACCGAACTAGTCTGAGGAGGCTGACGCCTAGATCCCGTTATCAAGTGACTATATTGTCCCAGCTCCATGAGGGGAAAAAGCAGTTACAACTTACAAACATGCACGTGTAAAACAGAATAAGACACAGCAAAACACTTGGAGGAATTACAGCATGAATTCCGTCACGTAATTTTTTCTTTTAAGTGTTTAGTGTCCTTGTTGCTATGCATGTCGGGGAAAATTGACAACACTTGTAAAAGCCTGAACGGGCTTGTAAAACACATAAGAAATTACATAAGACACTTTACACCCAAAAAACCCTTTAAAATATTTCATTAAATTAAAACCTTAATTTAATGAAGTGCTAGAAATTCAAGTTCGGGAGCTTGGCATGGCAGCTGCCGGAACTACCAAGTTCAACTTACTGTTTACGTTAATAAAACTGAAAATATTTTCTACGCCCTTTCTCAACAAAAGAAACATATCATCAGCTCTTAAGGGTGCTTAACATTTTTAAGTTTTAAGTTAGAACACTAAATGAAAAAAATTTAAATATTTGTAAATGCTACTATAACTATATTTTATTTCCTCCTTGCTGATAGATATTTTACATTGTTTGACACTATTTAAGAAATTAATCTAAAAATATTTCTTTTTAAAGAAAAATTTTGATGACTGTAATTTGAGATGTTATGCATTGAAATACTTGTGTTTCAGCATGCCCAGAAGAGTTGTTTAATAAATTGTGTCATGCACCAGTTGCAAAACATATTAAGACTTTGAAGGAGATAAATATAGCATTCATAGCATATGAGGAACAGGTAACTTTTTATATTGTGATTGTAGACTGTGTGTGTGGGACTAACAATCTGTTGCAGTTGATTGGTGACAGTGGTCTTTTTTATTTCCGTTTGGCTTGGGTGATCTAATGCAAATTACATAATAATGAATTTCTTTGCTTCGCTTGGTGGTGGGTTATGTGTTATGTGGCTTAATGATTCCATGGTAGGATATGGTAGTACTTAATTAGTGTGGTTTTGGTGCTACAGTATCAATGCATTTGGTGGAAAGGGGATGGTTCAAAATCTCTAATAAGTTAGGTAATAGACAAAATAAAAAAAAAAACATGGACACGTGTGCGTGTAGGGAAATATTGAGGCAATAAAAATTTTTGCGAACTAGGTGTATTTTTGAATGATTTTAGGATGCATTTGCTTTCATTTTGCCTTATAAAAATAGTGTATATAAATAAATTCATAAATTAATAAATTAAATTGGTTTATGTTTAAAAATGAATTCATGTTTTCAGTAATAGGTAGGCCTACTGTATTTTAAACGTTTGGCAGCAATTACACAGTGTACGGAGTGGAATATTAGCTGAAGTGTTTCCCAATGAAAATTCTGGTCAAGCTTGCAAATTTGTGTTTTGCATCTGTAAATTGTTTACATTAGAGTAATATCTATTCTTAAATATAGTTATATTTTTCTGCTAACCTCAGCCTTTAAAGGGTTTTGAGTAAAAATTATGTTCTCATAATCTATTCATGAAGAGCTGTGTTGGGTTTCTGGCCATAGAGGTAATTTATTGGGACTTGAGTACTTCAAAGCCTTTTCTGATTAAATAATTTCTGTTGTAGATAGTATATTATTTAGTAAAAATAAATAAAAAATCGGAAAGTCCTTACTAAAATGATATAAAATAGTATATTGAGAAAATTGTTAAAATTTAATACTAGAAATACATATAAAAATAAAAGAAAATTTATTTTATTGTAAACAAATGAAATAAAATATATTCAAATAAAAAGTAACTGACCCTTATTACTAACATAACAGGTGTGTATGTTATTACAACTTGATGCAGACCGGCTGGGACGTGGTTCTACACTTTGGGCTCTTTGCTGTTGGGTTTGAACAAATGTTTGAGGAGGTTAATTATAATTTCTAATTTGGAAAAATAAGTTTTAACACAAGTGGTGCCCGAAGGGCTGTAGAATGGGATGTGGAGGGCCTTCTGTTCCTTCTGAGGGGGTAAACAATTGGGTAGGTATTGTATAGGTGTTACTGCTAGATGATAAGCCAGTGATATTACTCTCGGAGGCATGTATCGCTTTCTTTAATCGTGCCCATACCCGTCCTTTCCGGGAGTGTGGCATAAGGAAGAATTAAAAAGGGTCTCGCAGAAAATGAGTTGGTGTCTCCTACCCTACAGTGTTCTGTTGAATATTCAGACTTGCAGCTTATGACACCCAAGGTGGTGAACAGAATTCGGATATTGTTCAAGCTGCTTCCTCTCCGAATACCCGGGTGAGGATTACACACTGGGTTGATCAGATTAGGCAATTCCAGCTCCAAAAGAAGCGGTGATGGAGTATGGGATCATTGAACATCTACCAGAAGGGTATTGACGTTGACATTAACACCGTCTGGTGTTGTCTGAGGTGTCCAGAGGGGACGTCGTCGTGACCTTACCTAGGACTGGAGTAGGCACCGGGAGTGGTTATGGTATGAAGCGACGTGTTCGGGAACCTCTGGTGGTGGTAGTCTCTCCCAGAAGCTGCTGGGGGATCTGCGAAGGCAGCAGATGGCAGATGGTGATGTCTTCTGCGGTTGCTGAAGGGGTGGTAAGCTTCTGGTCGGAGAGTCTTCCTACTGGTAGATATCCCAACCCCAAGAGAGGTGGTGGAATCTCTGATGGTACCAGTGGTTGCGCACCTCTATGGCTACCTCCGGCCCTGAAGAAGGCGGTGGAGGAGCAGAGACTGAAGAGCGTTGACCATGCCAGCCCTTTTATACTAATGACACGTAAGAGCTCAGATGCGTGCGGGAGGTGTTAGCCTCATTCGCAGGGGTTGAGAATTCCAGGATGCTGGAGCAGCACTTTCATCCCTTACCTCCTCTCTAGGTGCTGGTAAATTAGGTGCTGTCCTACAGTGGTGCGCTATGGCACTAGCGTGACCTTTACTGGAAGGAGCCATAGCCTCAGTCAACAGTACAATCTTGCAGCAGGGAGTGCTAGCGTGATGTAATCTGGGCGAGTCTTGGTGAACAGTACAAGCTAGTATTGTGTGTCTGTAGTATCTTGACAGTGCCAATGCATCCTGTAGCCATGTGTCCTGCCTCTTCAATACTGTTTATGGTCCTTCTGATCGGCGTGCTCAAAGATGGGACGAAGTCGTAGAGTGCGCATTTTAAATGTGTAGTAATGCATCACGTGTTAAACACTATTATTCATACAAATAACTACAAAATTATAAAGTGAAACAATGAAGGATTTTATTTTGTGGGCCCACATTGACACATTTGCAGCTGATGACACTTATAAATGTCGGACAACATAAAAGTATTATTATCTGTACCAAGTACGGCTAACTCTTATAATTGTTGTTGCATCTAGTGTCCTCTAGTGTTCAGATATATATATATATATCTGATATATATCTGATATATATATATATATATATATATATATATATATATATATATAAATTCATTAAGGAACGCTAACTTCAAGCTTGTACGTAAATTCAATTTCATCTTTAAGCTAGGGATGAGCTGATACCAACAATACAGATTCTCAGCTGCCGATGCTGCAGATTGAGAGCACAATCATAATTCCTAATTCCCATAATTTGGAAATACTTTTTTATTACTTAAATATAAGTCTTCAGTTTTGCGAACACTTTAAACACATTGTATTTGGTGTCTACAGAATAGAAATGAACTAAAACAGTAATTTTAAAAATTATATGATAAGATAGATAATTTAACTGGGCAAATAAGTGACTTAACAGTCAATCAAAAACTGTTACCAGACAATACAGCATTCATTTCAAACTGAGTTCATTAAATATTCACTTGCAATTGAGCAAATATATATATATATATATATATATATATATATATATATATATATATATATATATATATATATATATATATATATATATATATTTTGCTTAGTATTCCTTCGCCTGCCGAAACATTCTCAATTCCAATCTCAACTGATATATCTGCGACAATTTTTGCTTATTATTACTTGCAGAGTCTTATTCAGACCTTTAAAATTTTAACCAAAACTGCAGCCGACAGTTTCCAATAAGAGCTACTCCCATTTCCATTTCCAATAACACCTCCACACTGACGCATGACGTCTTTTTCAATAATGAAGTGTTAACGATTTCCGCTCCATCCTTAGGTTAATTATTGCTGAGTTGGAAGTAAACTTTGTCCCGTCAATATGTGAGATTGTACTGTCTGCCGTGCAGATGGTTTTATTCACCGATCCAACGTAACAATGCTTAAAGACATAGGGTTCTTTTACTCCTTCCCTGCTAAATTTCTTTAGTAGTAATTATCACTTGTCTTTTGTTTTGCATCCCCTTCCAACTGGCCGGTGAAGTCACAGTGGTCAACCATGCATTTGCACCCACCGCTTTGCGACCACCCTTCGCCCTAGCGGCACAAGCCAATCGATAATGGGCAGTGGGCTGAGATTAGTATGAAAGCAGAGATGGCCCGTGGAACACACTCAAAACACGTAAAGAAATATGAAATACCGGTTGTAAACACACATGGCACATAAAAAATTGAAATATGTACTTACATTCAGTATACCGAACATAAGTTCACTAAATGTTGACAGTTCTAGAAATGTAATGCTGCCACAATGTATCCTTGCCCCACAGCTGCTCTGTGCCTCTGTTTATGAACAAAACAATGAATGTAAACAAATGCTATGACAATGTAGGTTACCATTCCAACTTACCTGATTTTTGTTATGGCAAAGTTACTTCTGTGGCTCCGTTAATTTCCTTGCCAGTGGATTGGATGAGATTGAGAGATACTTTAGTTTGTCTACTGTTTTTTTTGCTCCTCTTATGAGACTGTGTCATCTTAAATTACACATTGTTTTAGTGAATGAGTCGAAAATTTGCTCGTATGAAAGAAACATTCAAATTATTATATAACCTGTCAAGTTTTAACCTGCACCGAAAGAAAATGTGATACATATGTAGTGTTTACCAATTTGAATATTGAACATATTTAGGACATAAATGGCAAAGTTTGTTTTCCATACAATAGAAGTGTTATTTTTACACTGGAAAACAGCGTTGAAATGGTGGTATTTTAGGCCACTTACATTTCAAACATTTTAATAACCGTTTCAAAATATGTTATTTACAATATGCACTTTCAAAACACGTTATTTACAATACACACTGACTTAATATTTGTAATTCCTATTTGCAACTCCTGAATACATGTTGTTCTATTGCAATCCTTACTACACGTTTCTCTGCCATCGATACAAAATAATTACCTGAATCATTAAGTAAATAAGACACTTGACGGGCTTTCCAAAACTAGTAAACTGCAGAACGATTATAAACGGTGCCTCTTGTGACAATAGGGAAAATGGCGGACCAAGCCATATACACGTGTCTATAAATAGTATTGAATAAATATATCAATATGCATGTTGAGATGGTGATTACATTAAGATAAGGCCTGGTATCGAAGTATCAAATGTCCCATTTCTAGTATGTATATACACACACTTTAAGCTTTGTTAAATGCATTCGTAACCAAGGTCAGCTTCTTGGGACTTAAGTTTCTGTCAGCAAGAAGAAGGTTTTACAGTCAAGGTGAATATGTTCACTACTCAAAATGCTCTCTTAAACATTTGGTTGTGTCACCTAACTGTATCAGTGTGCAGTTGCCTACAAAGTGACTGGTTTTATCTCCTAAGAAAACGATGCCCCTTATCTTGTCTTCTTGGCCTGTATTTTCCTTGTTCTGAATGATTTATGCCCTGGATAAATCTGTTAACATAGAGTATAAAACGTTAACTTTGAAGTTGTACTATCAGTGTCGTTAAGTTTGTGGCTTGGTGCCCTCAGTGTTGGCAGCCATGCACTACGGCAACTGTCAATAAGTTCATGAACTGACAACAGTGTTGCTGTGGTGAAGTACAGCAGATAGGTTGCACCACGGACAGTTACATTTGTATGGTATAATGAAAGTGGAACAATGGCCTCATTTGTGAAGGGTAGGTGGAATGTGAATGGTGGAACATGAGAATGTTGCAGTTTGGAGGATGAGGAGCATACTGGTCGGCCATGAACGAGTCGTCAAACTGACTGCAAGATTAAGAAGTTGCATTGGTGTATACCAACTGCACCCAATCTGTAGACTTGTAATATTGATGTATACCAACTGAACCCAAACTGTAGACTCTCACTACAGCAGTAGGGATTAGCCATGGAACGTGCCTAAAATTCTGTCTGATGATTGGAACATAGCATGTATCCTGACACAAGACCGTAATGATTGTATGACTAATTGCAATGACCTGGTCAGTGGCACTGATGATGGGGCATTTCTCAACTGGATCATAACAGGACGAAGCATGGTGTTTTCAGTATGATCAGCAACTGAAGTGACAATAGGCTGCCTGGAAATTCCCACCATTACCTCAATGGAAAAAATCACGACAAGACAGTTCAAAAAGCAAGGTAATGCTTGAACTGTTCTTAGACTCATTAGGCATTGTTCATGTTGAATTCATCCCACAAGGAGCAACTGTAAAGAAGACATGCTACGAGGAGTGATCTTTCACCGTCTACATGATGCAATTTGTCATGAGCATCCTGAGCTGCGGTGTAGGAAGAACTGGCTGT
The DNA here is from genome assembly GCA_029891345.1 of Dryococelus australis. Classification (NCBI taxonomy): domain Eukaryota; kingdom Metazoa; phylum Arthropoda; class Insecta; order Phasmatodea; family Phasmatidae; genus Dryococelus; species Dryococelus australis. The sequence goes on along the minus strand of CM056995.1, from coordinate 96,352,192 downwards.
TGCTACATGATGACACCCCTGCACATGACTCGGTGTTTGTCTAAGAGGAACTGACAAGGCAGCAGATCACCTTTTTGCAGCACCCTCCATTCTTTCCTGATTTCACACCATACATTTTATTTCTCTTTACCAGCTTGAAACCACATCTACAGGGGCATTTAGTTCATTTGGCCAAAGAAATAATCAATGCCACGAGAAAAACTGTAGCCTACAGGGTCTTCCTGTCAATATCTTTCACCATTGTTTCCAAGTCATACCAACGTTGCCAGACTTGCATAGGGGCCAACTGTGACAGTTTTGAGAGATAGTGTGCGTCTGTGTAAGTGGATGCCATGGTGTAGGACTCCCTACACTAGGATAGTCAACAAACTTTACTGTATTTTGTATGGTTTACTATGCTTTTATTACCGTACCTCTGGTTTTTGATTGTGCTGTAAGTTCATGTCCTTCAGAATCTCTCCTCCCCCCCCCCCCCCCTCATTCTCCCTCACAGACTTTGCAGTTGTGGAAAATTAATTATATCTGTAGCATGTTGTACAAATTCCACTAACAGAGGATTTTACTTATTACCTGCTAATTAAGTGATGCATAATCATATTGCATATGACCATTCAAGGGATGTAACTGATTGACATGTTGCCTGCTTCGCTACCTGCATCGTCAGGAAAGAAGTTAAATGTAGTGTGCATTGAATACATGAATGATGTTGCCACTGAAGCAGTGTTATCATTGTTTCAGGAAGTACAGGCAAATAAAAATGTACATATCACTCTTTGGTACCAGTGGTTGGAAATGAAAAGAGTTTGGCAGAATTCCCGTTATTTCCAAAAAGGAAAAAGTTGAAAAATTCTCCCTGTGAATTTGGTAGTCACCTGTGTGATTTTGTGCATAATAATCTGATGCATGATGCTTGTTTTTTAACAATGGTGACTTAAGCTGAGTCTTTCATTAGCCTTTCTTGTGAGTTTTATAGTTTGCATTACTGTTTATCCTGACTTGTGATGAGATTGTTCTGTCTACTGTTTAGGATGGACATTCTAGATAGTGTAGATTGTTTTATTCACCAGCCCACCGTAATTCTGCAAGCCCGGCAATGAGTTCTTTAGTTCGCCGCTAGATAGCACTGCTAGTAGGATTTTAGTTTGTCTTTGCTTTCCTACCCGTCAGCCGGTTGGTGACATCACATTAGCAAGTCATGCCTTCGCTACCCCCCACTCTGCGACCACCCCTCGCCTTCATGAGGCCAGCGCCAGCCAATAAGCATCAGGCAGCAGCCCGAATGAGTATAAAAGGATAGTCAGTCTTCAACTCCTGACCAGTTCTCTTAATCCTACCATACTAACCACCAGGGAAGGAATAAACTGTCCCAGTCCTCTGTCATCAAGCACTCGTTGCTCTAACACTGACCAGCCTGCTTCCACACTATAGTCTCCGACTGCACCCACTGCCAGGGAACTATTCAGCTTTCCCGTTAACCCCTTTTGTTCTTATGAGTATGACCACTCGCCCACTGCATTAACCAGGTGTATCTCCAGCTTCGTATCTCCAGGTAACCAGGTGTATCTCCAGCTGGATAGTCCTTCTGAGGACTTATCCTGCCACGCCCTCCTTAGTATCCCACGCATTGTGCCAGTTTCACAGTCATCACATCGTGTCACACTACACTCTACGGCCTCTCATGGGCAACAATGGATAGGGAGTTCGCTTAGTCACAAGTTGTTTATTTAGCGCTATGCACCCCCATCCCCATCTCATTCTAAACTGGTCACCTCTATTGGTCCCTCATTGTACCTCTAGTTTCCTGGCAACAGCTCGTGCCAACATAGGAGTGAGAGTACGTTATCACATGTATTTCCGATTACATGGAAATAAACGTGAGCTAATTCAATCCCTAAGTACCACCATTCCTGTAGACTTGCACCTAGTTCCCAGTTGACTCTACACGTGAAGGAAACACACGTGATCCCGGGAAGGTTACCCAGATGAGCTAAAACACCAGTTTTTAACCACAAGCACCTAGTACAGCCAACCATTCTGTCTACATTTTAGATAAAACGGTGGAGCTTACACAGCTACACTGATTCTAGACCAGCTTGTTGGCTCGGTGCTTGTCTGCTTTTCTACTGCACCTCTGTGCCAAGAAAAGCAGGCGTTCCCTGAGATGGGAAGACTCGGCTAGGACAACACCCACATGCTGTGACCAGAGACAGTGCGGCCTGACTTCCAGTGAGTATTGCACTTCTGCACCAGGTGCTGGAATAGGGTGTCCACTCAGTCAATGGCCCACCTGGGGCTGGATATGTAAATACGATCACAAGGAACCTGCCTTTCTTTTCACGCGTGTGTGTGTGTGTGTGTGTGTGTGTGTGTCCAAATGACTTACTTCAAATGGCGTGGTCTGAGAAAGAGAATTAAGGAGACATTGCTCGCCTCTGGATACCTGCACAAGCTGTCCACCACCTTCGTAGCATCCATTGCAAAGCTTAACCCTAAGGAAAAGGCCTACGCCCTGAGACGCCTACAGGATCCAGTGACACCAGAGGTACCGAAGAATTGTTTGCTGACCCCGTACGCACCAGTCCTGAAGGGTTCCTGTGGTGGGTAGTAGGCCACCTTAGCCAGCCAGATTGCCCGCCTACTCCAGCTGTTGCGTACCTGGTCCCTGCAGTTCTACGCCTCTCTCTACAACCAGTGCCTCCACACACCTACACTTGCGACACCTCTACGGTTCAGTACTCAGTTCAGAGTTGCACGCAGACCTGTCAAAGTACTTTGCCTAGGTATACACCACAAGGCAGCTCTTCTCAAGTGCATGATTGTACTATCTGAACCTCACTTTGTGCTCTGTCGGAAAGCAACTAGGCTTGTCTTGTATAACAGACGTGCGTTAGTACCCCGTCAAGACTAGGCCTCCACTTCAAATAGGAGCTTCCGATCTAGACAAAAACTGAGTCTCCTTGACATGTATGTATGTGCTCACTTTCCGTACATCACACGTCAAATCATCCCAACTATTGTCAGTGCTTTGAAGCTGATATTCTGGCCCTGTACCATATAAAACATTTGGTATGCGACAGGATACAATAATAGGCATACAGAGCTCCGTATATTATTAGAAGGTATAACTTTACTGATTTGTTAACTGTTATGAGAATGGTGATTTGTATTATAGATTTGCACCAAGTATGTAGAGATAATACTTAAGTGATGTATCCTGCTTGGCGTGCATTAAAAATCTTTTCTTGGTAATCCTGAAAACCATTTACCAAGTGTGTAAGATTATAGATACTAATAAATTATAAGAAAAGGTTTTTTTTCGAAATACAGTATTTATTTATATTTAGTGACTTCATAGTTTTCTTATTTTTCAAAAGTTATCTACAATCTTTAAAATAATTAATCAACCAGTTATATGAAATATTTTTAATTGTGAAATATTTTTATTAACAGTCTGCGCGGAGGAACTGTTCAATGAGCTGTGCAAATCGTATGCGGCCAAAAAGATAAAGACGTTGAAAGAGATCAACATAGCTTTCCTACCATATGAAAGCCAGGTTTGTGAGTTGGCAGATTGTTTATATGTGTAAATAGCTGTTTTTTTTATTTAGTGGTATTTATCGTACACTGCTTGTGATTGAACTTTTTACGGTCATTAGAGTTCATAATGCAGGAGCTTTGTTCATAATGCAGTAAAATCTCATTGATTCAACGTGTCATTTACCAAAGGTAAAGTGTTCAAATTTTGAAATTTTCCAAATGTATTTTGAATATGTAACAAAGAATAAAATGTTAGTTTTTTTAGCTATTAACATCTTGGAGAAACATAAGTATTTGCCATTATGCACAATCATGTGTGTATTAATATGTTCATTTATTGCAATAAAGTTATTTCACTACAACATAGGTAATAATTGTACATGATCATGAGATACTATCTGGTTTCAAACAATGTCATATGCATTTTTTAGTACCAGACTCTTTGAACCAAATATAACAGTGTGGGATTTGTAAAACTTTTTGAATATTTTTAGTTTTAAAATTTAAAATGGGGAATAATAGAATGAAAAGTATAAAAATTTTTTCTTCCAGTTTTCAACAGCTTTGTGTCTAATTTTTTTATTTTACTTAAGTATGCTTTACAAAATATGAAAATTGTTAGTATTTAGGAACACCTGGCAAACCTAATACTGAATTTGACATTCTTATAAGAAAACATAACTTGTGCAAAGTTTTTTTCTGTAAAGTTGCTGGTTCCACTTACATTATCGATCTCAATAGTATGACCTACTCTACATATTTATTGGTGTGGTCTTGTAAAAAGCAATTAGCCTGGCCATTTCAGCTGGTAAGCTGTTATATTGTGCAAATTGGCACACATTGTAGATAATGCCATAGTGATGAGTTGTGAAGGAAATATTAGTTTATTTTGTTCATAGGTTGTGCTGTAGTTTAAAAAGTTTGAATTTAGAATTTTTATTAAGATTTTTGAGTTCCAATTTTTAGATTAAATATTTTATAAACCTATAAAAATGTGACTGTCATATTGCATTATAAGTTGAATTGAATAATAAATTTATTGGAATGTATGTATTTTTATTGTTTAGGATACTTAAGTGTATTTTTAGTTTTTTAGCATACGTAAAGTGTATTTTTCATTTTTAGCATACATAAAGTAAGTAAAATTTGGCTGTGCCACTCTTCATCATAAGGTAATTTTTTGAATTTTGCGCTAAATGTTTTTTTACTAACTATAAAACTTTTGAAATTTTAATATTACTATTGCAAGTACACCCATTTCAAATTAAATGATGTATTAAATCAACATATAATAGTTATAATTAATGAGGTTTTACTGTACGTATTCTTTGCAGAAAGTCTCCACAACTGTTATGAAGAGAGCTATGTTTTAACATTTTCAACAGTAGATGTTTTTTGAGAAATGTGATCATAATTTTTTTTCAGGTAGCTAGCTTTGTTAATCAGCTCTTTGAAAATTCTCACACTATTTTTTTCTCCCCCACATGATATATGTAAATCTAAAAACTAGTGGGAACACTGAATAGAAGCAAAAGTATCATACTTGGAGACCATAACAGTATGTACATGTATGCATGTTGTACCATCATTCTGCATGGCTTATGTAGTTCTGTATGGTTGTAAATGGATGAAGGGCCCATGACTCAAAATTGTATTGGGAAGAAATAACTAGCAATGCCACATTTTTTCACGTGTATTTATAAAATATGGAAGAAATATACAATTTTTTTAGTTTGGGTTAAAAAAAAAATAGTTTTTAGAATGTGTCCCAGCCTTTCACAAATGTTTTTAGAATAAAAAAAAATAAATGCTTTAGTCATGCACTTCTTTGAATGGATTAGTATAAAATTTACTGCTACATTCAAATTTGCATGACCCTTCCAGTCGTGGCACTCAGCTCACACCCCAGTATCAGTGAGATTACGTATTAATTATTGTAATGTATATTGTCTAAATGGGATATGCCTTGGCTAGATTGAAAAAAAAACACACCACACACACACTCCACTCTCTCTCTCTCTCTCTCTCCTCTCTCTCTCTCTTCTCTCTTCTCTCTCTCTCTCTCTCTCCTCTCTCCTCTCTCCTCTCCTCTCTCTCTCTCTCTCTCTCTCTCTCTCTCTCTCTCTCTCTCTCTCTCTCTCTCTCTCTCTCTCTCTCTCTCTCTCTCTCTCTCTCTCCTCTCTCTCTCTCTCTCTCTCTCTCTCTCTCTCTCTCTCTCTCTCTCTCTCTCCTCTCTCTCTCTCTCTCTCCTCTCTCTCTCTCTCTCCTCTCTCTCTCTCTCTCTCCTCTCTCTCTCTCTCTCTCTCTCTCTCTCTGTTTTTTTTATGTCCCTTCCAGAGGTGGCACTTTACTTACATCCTGGGATAAGTACTATTGCCTATTAATTATTGTGACATATTTTCTAGGTGGGTTATGCCTCTGCTAGCTCAAACAGTAGTTTAATTGTCCCATATTGCCTAGTATTAACAACATGTAACATGTACCAGATATGCTTGAGTGTAAACTGCTAATGGAGAAATCGATAAACTAAGACTGTGGTTCGCGATCAAAACACACTGCTCATTGACTTACAGTGCTGCTGTACACCATAGCAATACAATGAATTGCAGCACTTCTCTTGCTTGTTGAAGAGGCCTGGACCTCAGTTCACCATGTCTCTTGTGTAAGTCCTCCCTATCCAACCGACAAAAAAAATCGGACCTCCATTTTGAGGTGTGAATATCGCTTCACCCCTTCCGGGGCATGGCGGGGTTCCCCTCGTGTTTCCTTAGTTGTTCGGTGCTCTAGGAATGTTGTGTGGGCCTGCCAATACTCAATACCCATTTATTGTAGTTCAGTTTAATTTACATTAGTAATATTCTAAGTTACATGAAAATACTGATTACATTTTTATATTTCCGTAGTTCTAATTTACAAGACAAAATCCTCACTCCACTGCAAGTGGAGGGCAGAGGGCCAAGTGTCTCGCTGTCTGGACCACACTTGTGCAGCCAGAAATTGCAGGCCGCTCCCTTCATAGTTTTAACAGTTGTTAATTACATGATAGAATCGTCTAATGAATACACTTGGTATAATCTGAAAAATGTGATATTCTGGCAAGCGATGAGATACTATATAAATGATATCAGACAAGAAATACTTAATATGAACATTATCAATTAAGTTGCCTGTTATGCATTCAACATACCTAATACATTGTAGAGTTGTCACAAATTTTTTCTTTAAAGGTTTGGCTGCAATCACATGGACATTACTATAAGTTGTGAATCCGGGAGAGTAATAGCTCTGGCTACACTCAATGAATGTTAAATGTTGCTGCAATGCTAAATGCTAAACACAACACGTTAAAAGTATGCCAACGTCTTTGCGTTTAATGCCAGCCAATCTGAATTCAAGATGTCACAGACAAGTGAAAACAAATAGTACAAATGTTTGGCAATAGATAACACCATCATCACCATACATTTTTATTCAGTTAATATTACACAAAATCAATAAACAAATAATGCAGAACACTTTTAAAAATAATTGAGCGTAACTATGAAATCTGTGGAACCAGTTTTCGTTTACAAAAGGGTTTTTCAAAATTACAATCCTAAATCGAAATATTTGTGTATTTACACCTACCCTATTTTTATTTTTATACCTGTTAACATCTGTTGTAAAAATGCCAGTTTTCTTATGGTATCATTTGGCATTTAACATTGAGGGTCAAGTTGGTTGTAGAGGAGGCTTAAAAAGATTGTTTACAGTATGTTTTTCCTTTTGTTTATTTCATCTAAGAATTCTGTTTTTTGATAGCCAGCTCGTGGCAAAATGTAATTGAAATTAACATCCCATACAAATTTCTGTATCAGCTGATACGTGAACTATTGAAAGAATTTCATATTGGCTCTTTTGACAGCCCTGCCTTTGCCCAACAGATATCTAGAAATATGCGGTCAGTAAGGAGTTCTTAGAAAAAGTTTATGTAATTTATTCTAGAATAATGTGCAAGTGAAATGGGACTTGAACCTTGTGTTGATAATTTAGCTATAGTTGGTGTTAACGTTGCCATGTCCATGTTTAATATTAATTAATGATGCTGCAGACCTGTTGCAGAGTATTTTTATAATATTTCCAACTTAAATTAATTTGTGGCAGTATTTTTCGAAGTCAAGTCATTTTGAGCCCATATAAGACCAAAAATTCACTTTTAATAGGATGTGATAGATATACTTTTGCAATAAAGAAGCAGAATAGGTGACTGTGCTGTCATCTGTTGGCCAGTACATGCAGCTCACTTCGGAAGCCATGCCCACATAAAATGACATGTTTTTCAGAGTTTTATCTTTTCCGTGAGCTCTATATATTTTTTAACATAACATATTTCCATGTGCAGTGAGCCTTTATAAGGTTAGCTCGCAGTTTTGAGTTTCATGCCTCCCCCCCCCCCCCCCCCATCTATTTCAGCAACAAAGTGAAAATAAATGTTATTTATTTACTGAAACTACACGTTGTTTTGCAATGGAATAATTTTTGCAGCAAATAATATTTATGTGAATGGGATATATTGTCATCTAGGTACACTCAGTTCCGCGGTTAATTTACAAATAGCCTCATTGTGTGCAAAAACTATAAACTACCAGATTTCACATTTTTTAAGCAGATGGCACTTTAAATATCGGAATACTTTATTACTATGAACGAAAATATGCTCTCTGGCAATTTCCCCAAATTCCTAATACATTCAGGTTTCACATATATGCTGTAACGTCCAAACTGCTACTGCGTAACAATCACAATTAACATCTTATTAAAGAAAATGAAACCAAGTTCGCTGACTATAAGAAATGATATTCCACAGTTTTATGTTGTGTTTTTAAGTACACCTAGCCACACGACTAGTTGTAGGCCCATTCAGCAAACAAATGTGAGACTTGCAAATGCAAGTTGTCTTGTGATTACAATAACATTTAAACTGTTTGTGATATTGAATTTCAATAACGATACTTTTTCAAATATATTGTGACCATGTTAATGGATTTGACAGAAAAATTGTTTTAATATTACGAACATATTATTGTCCATTTCATATAAGTGGGGTAAAATCTGAAAGACAATGTGACCAACCTACACTATATGTAAACAGTAAATGCTCTCGTTCGTACAGTATTGTATCAGCTGATGAACTGCTGTGGATCTGTGTTGTTAGTTTGGCTATTTTGATGATGGTTTTGGAAGAAAATAGTACTCTGTACTGAAAGTTGTAATTTAAAATCTTAATTATACTTGCAACATTTATCGTTTAAAATATGTTTTTAAAGTAATATTAAATTTTCTTGGCTATTAGTAACTGGACTTTAACAACATGTTTTAGCATTTTTGACAGAGTATGTCAACACATAAGAACAGTAAACGTTTCCAGCCAATGGCTAGCCATGTTTATGTTTTCAGTTTACAGCCCGGTGAAGGCCGTTGTGCATGTGCTTTTGTTCTCATTGTATTTATTATATCAATATCTTATTGGTGTTGTCGGAATATTTAATATGTAGTTAATGATTTTTTATTTGCTTTTTTCAAACATTGTTGGTTGTAGGTACCGTTGTAGTGCATTTTCTTGAGTGAAATGTAATATTAATTGGCATGTCTATAAAACTGCTCTTTCTGCCATTTTCCTTACCGCCTTCCACAATGAACTGATGCAAATAAATTATGTTTATAAGTTTAAGTTTGTATCAGGAAACGTGTGCAGTGTTGATTTTACAAAAATGATTTTGCAAATAAATTATTCATGTTGGTGACGAACAAACGTGATTTAGTGAAGTAAACTCGCAAGGATTGCCATAGAAAACACGTGTTCTAGAGTTGCATATATTACAAACAGTAAAGGCCCTACTACAATGAACCGGTGGATTGCTGGTCCAGTGCCGGTCTGTGCCATTCTGAATTCTGATTAGCTTACCCTGCTGTGACGTCAGTGCTGTGCCGGTCTGGTGTTGGTGCGGCAGAGTTGGCCAACTTTTAATTTTCACCAGCAACTGACCAACAACTGACCAGAACTGACCAGCACTTTGCATGTAATTGGCTGTTATTCGCACCATAACAATCATGCACCAATGAAATTGATGTTATTGTGCAGGCTCAATTAAATTTGGAATTTTGCTGATGAAATGAAATAAATATATTTGTAACAGAATATACCTAAATATATGTCACTAAATTCCAAGACAATTCGTTATGAAAAGTTTGTTATTATCTTGTACGTGATTGATAACTGCTGAAATAGATTGCGAGTGTTTTTTTTTTGTTGGGTCGAAAAAAAGTAAACAAACATTCAGAAATTCTGCATCGCGGGAAAACTTAGCCAGTATAAATACAGTCAAAAATAAATCACTTGGAATGAGTAATTATGCTAAATATCGATTTGGAAAACAGACTTTACAGTTAATGAAGTTTTGTGCTTACTAACAGTAAAGCGAAGATAATTTTGTATCCTAGTACAAATTTGCAGTCATGTGCAATACACAAATGTAAAATCAGCCAATAAAAACATGGTGAATGTGGCACTATCTGTTACAAGTTGAACGAACTACGCTTCATCAGCAAAGCACTGACATTTCATTGTAACAGCGTGAACGCAATTCACCAGCACATGGCCAGCACCAGCATGGCACCAGTAATCCACCAGTTTCATTGTAGCAGGGCCTTAAGTTTGCGTGTTTTGTAAATGTATTTGTAAACTGTTAATTTAATTATTGAAATGCATGTGGCCTGAAAAAAGCTGCATTTTCCAAACTTTTGTAGCGAGTGAATATTGTTTGTCTACATCGTAAATTCGAGTGTAAGGTTAACTTTGGTCAAAGTGTGTGCGTGTGTATATTGCTGCATCTGTATGAATACAAACAGTGGCGTATGTATCGTGTTTTGTTTTTTCATTAAAATTATAGTTTTTGAAGTTAAATAATTTGAATGTTATTTCCATACGAGCAAAATTTTCCACTGCTCCATCAAAACAATATGCAACTCAAAATGCCACACTCGTCAGAACATCAAAATAATCCCGTCTCGTGAAAGACATTAATCGAAAACATCCCTCCCCCTCCTTTTCCTTTTTCCCTCAAAATAAAATAAACAGAACCCTGACAAATTGAACTCTGTAATTAAAAAATAAACAGGTTGTAATGCCAACCTAGATACAATATCGTACATTAATTACTGGACCAAAGTTAGCTAACATCAGCCTTTCAGTGCCTGCCATGACAGGAACACAGAGGAAAATGCAAGTGTGCATTGGACTCAAAAATTTGTTTACAAACGTCTTTATCTTCAGTGACAAAACAGCTGTGGTGGAAGGATACACTGTCGCCATGCTACTTTTCTAGAACTGTCAAAATTTGCACCACTTACATGAAATGGATAATACCCACGCAAATTAGACAGACTATAATATAGCTAATTTTTCATGAGGATCGTGATGTGTTATTTCTGTTTGCGGGGCAAGAAAACTGTAACTTTTAAAACATTTTCAAGTGAATAAATTATGTATCTTAATTAGCTTATGTCCATTGCAGCGATAAAAAGTTATACAGCAAAATAAGTAATTTTATCATCTATGCATGATCAACTTGGCGACATGTTTTGATTTAGGTAGTGGTAGGTAGGATGGGCTTAACATCTCATCGACATCCATCATTACAGATAAAACATATTTTGACCGTAGACTAAAGATGAGATTGATTGATTCTTCATCTTCTGCACATGTACGCAACATTGACGTACCCCAAACCAACACAGCTATCAAAGTCGCATGGTCAGTAGTGATGAACATGTTTGTTCATATCATAATTTCCAAAAGACAAGCACTTTTAAATGAATAAAATAACTTTGCCATCTCAAAGCACTTCTTTACATAAACAGTCTTCTAACCAATCAACCACTAGTTCTATCCATACCCTTTATGACAGTCGTGTTGTGTAGCAAAGCAGTTCAATGTTGGGACACGAAGTTTGGTTCTGTGCAGCCAGCAAGATCGCTCTACCCCATATTCACTGTATGGTTTTGATACATGGACATGGCGGTGGAAGGATATGTAGTCTGTGTACTGGTTACTACTCTACATGATCTGTAAAAAATAGAATTCTTTCATGAAATAGTCTATAATAGGGAAATATTTGTACACATTTTCCTTTGCTGGCTCTTCAAGAAGGCAGGTAGTCTGAAATAAGATTGAGACATCTGTATTTATATAGGTAAAAAGTTAACAGATGCAGAACTGAAAAGTTATTTCAAAGCAAGAAATGCCCAAGGTTCATTAAAGTCTGGTTACAAACTTGGTAATTTTGTAATTGCTTCAAATGTTTCATGTCGGTAATTTAATAATTTTTTCAACTGATCTTTTATTGGCCTGTGAGGAATATCTTGGATCATAACTAGCATCCAGTTTAAGAAATGTTACCATAAGTTATTTTTCTAAAACAAATAACAGAAGTTTCATTCAGAATATGTGAAGAGCTCAGCCATATTGTTTTTACCTCCACTGTTGAATTGAGTGAGAATGATAAATGTTATTGAGCAAATTGTTGTAAAGATTTTATTACTGAATTAGCGGTGCTGCTATTGAACATAATAAAAAGCCACATGAACCTGAGGTAACTTCTGATGTTCCCCGATGTTTTAGAGCTGTAGTGTGTGATTAGAAGCTGCTGATCTTTTGGGTATTGTGTATTTGACAAGGCCATTTACCCCTGGTGATTGACATTTTTGATATAAAGTTCTCATTTCAGATTGATTCTGAAGGATTTATCCTTTTGGCCTTTTGGATCTGACAAGGTCTCATAATTGTATAACTAAACTTTAGTTATGTAGATTTAGTATATTGAGTGATTTATTATTATTTTTGTCATAATTGACTGTGGTGTTACTTGTTAAAAGTATTTTTTTAGTATAGTTCAGACAATACTTAAATCAATAAATACAGTATAATACACAGGTATAGGCTGCTCACTGTAAAGTGAGCACTTTTTAAGGCCCTTATAAATTTTTCCTTCCATCCAGTTTCCATCTTCCTGCTACTTTTTAATATAAACATTGCAATGTGACCAATAAACACAAATGTATACATTTCACCATTGTCAAAATTTAATGTCGGAGGCTGCAGTAAGACATATTTACTAACAGTGAATGCCTGTTGCGAGGGTCTTAAAAAGTGCTCTCTTTATCGTGAACAGCCTATCAATAGTTTTTTTAAAGTATGGTGAGTAAATTTTTTTTACATATTTTCTATTTTCTTTTAACTGCGCCCAAAAAGAATGAAATGTTATCTATAATGTTTAAATTCTGACTTTAGTTAGGAAGGTAAGGGGTTCTTTTGGATTTAAGTAGAAAGGGAAGGGGTTCCTTTTGGTTTTGAGTAGGTAGGGTTCTTTTGGTTTTCGGTAGGAAGATAAAGGGGTTCTTATGGTTTTGAGTAGGAAGAGAAGGGGTTTCTGTTGGTTTTGAGTAGGAAGGCAAGGGTGTTCTTTTGGTTTGTAATTAGGAGGAGAAAGGGATTCTTTTGGTTTTGAGTAGGAAGTGGAGGTTCTTTTGCTTTTGCATAGGAAGGGTATTTTATCCTTTAATTCTTTGAACCTTGCTTTTTCCTCAGCATACAATTCTTTCTGTTTATTGAAAATGTCTGTGAAATACTTACTCAGAATTTTTGCTGTAATTTCAATACTACCAGAAGTATTTTTATTTTGAGAATATCTGAACGTTTTGTTAGACGTTGCAGATTCATGAGCATGCTGGTATACTTTTTATATTTATTGCAATGGATTTCTGACTTGTGCAAATAGTTTTTCATTTATAAAGTTTGTTCAATTTTTCTTTGGTTATATTGGAGATCATCTTCCAAGAGATTAGTTAAAATTTGCATAATGTTTTTTGGTCTTTTGTCTTGTGTTAAAAGAAAATTCCTCATGTTTGGCAATTTTAAGCTGTACGCTTGTGTTATATCTTGCTAACTTCAGGGAAGGAATTTTTTTTCCCCCCTTTCTAATGAGGTCAAATATTGTGTAATTCCAGTTTTATATACAGCATTCAATGATGTGCACTCAGTACACCAATTTAAACTAGGGAATTTCTTATCTCCATTGGAAGTTTTCCCTTAACTTGTAAGTACATGAAACGTAACTGTTACTAGTGTTTATGTGGATTTTTGTGTTTTTCCATCTTATTTCATATTCAACGTTTGCTGATTAGCTCCAGTGACTTCCTTTTAAACATACTATAAAGTTATAAATTATAAATACTAACCATAATTTTAAACCAAAAACTATAAATTAACTCCATGGCTGATATTCCCCCTCCCCAAACAGTTTGTGAATTTTGTATGATTTGAAGTGTAACTTAATGTTCCAGACAAATGCAATATGGAATTTTTTTTAGTTAGGGTAATAATTATGGTGGTTTTTGTTTTGGCAGTTTAGAATTGGGGATGGGAAGTACAAGTGTGGTAAAAGTGGAAACAAACTGCAAATCTTGTATTGTTGTATTGCGAATAGTGGTGGCTTGTGTTCATGAACATTATTGAATGAAAAAGTTCCAATAAAATGGGACACAAAAACTATTTTCCACATTAAATAATATTTTTGTGTTATGCAGTCTAAAAGTTTGTAGTATTTGTAATGTTTTTTGTAAATTAACTGAAGTGTGTGACACTTCACTGCATTTTGTACAATTTAACTACAGTTTCCTGATGTCATAACACTGACCACTCATATTTTGAATGATCATTTTCCCTCCCAGATACTTTCTACCTGGTGTAGATATGTACTCTATAAGTTGATATGTTGTATACTGTAATATATATATTATATATAATTTTCATTTTAGCTAAACCTTATGAGCAATACAAATAATTTAAGTAGTGCATTTTTCTACCGCAATACAGCTGTAAGAAAGTGCATTAATAGCTAAAGAACAAGTAGTTTTATTGGTTTCTGCAGTAAAGCAGCAGGGATTTGTAGGCTGTTGAAACTATTTGCGTGATTCTCATTTTGGTGTTAGGGCTTTGTTTTAGCTAGGGAGCTGGTGTAATTTATAATTTGTTGCTACTTGGTTGGTGGGAGTGACAGTCATTCCCATAATTCTCAGTGTATTCTGTTGATGATTTGTGGTGGGATGAGTTAAGAAATGATAAAATAATGTGTAAAGCTATAATTAGAAGTCCGTAAAAATTATTTTATTTTTTATCAAATTTCATTTTTTAGAAATGGAATTTTGGTTTTATTTCGCTGTTATACTTTTTGGTGTTTAACTTTTTGAATAATATCCCAGTACCAAGTGTAATCCGTAGTAATAAGCACAGTGGACAAAAAATATTGTATTTGTTATGCAGCCATAAGTAATTTAATGTAATAAAAATAATGAAGTTAAATTTATTCAGGTATATATGTAGGCTGCTCATCACATAGAATAATTCTACTATATATTACACACAGTTTCAGAAAAGCGGAACTCATACATATTATGTCAGCCTCTCTGCAGGACTATGCTCAAGACTAAGCACTAATATTTAATGTCCAAAAACAAATTTAATACAACTTAGTGGATTAGGAGATGTAAAATAAAATCTTTGAAGTTCATGAAAATAATTACTATCTTCAGTTGAAAGAAACCATTGTATAGACTTCAGCATTTTCTGGTTTAAGTTTCCTTCTTCTATCATTAACTATGCAAGAATACGCCAAAAAATACCTCTCAGAATCCGCATTGGATGTAGGCAACCATAGCAATTTGAGAGCAAATGCTGCAAATTCTGGATATTCAGCTTTGATATTACCAAATCTGATCTCCAAGCTCAAACTTGATCTTCTTTCGTGAGGACAGCGACACATTACCTAATACACTGACAGCAGTGTCCATCTTCCCTTCATGAACCGGAAAAGTCTTCCAACATATATCTCTAGTATCATCATCACTGATTTCCTTAGGAGCAGGATCCTTTTCATGCTGGAGCTTTTTGAAGCACATTTCCAACAAACCATTACCTGCCTTAGCAGTAATTCCTTGAAGACCAAAATGGTACAACCATGACAACAAAATATAACTTTCTTTTACATAAACAATTTTAACAGTTCATGACCTGTCGTCTTTATTAACATCCTTTGAAAATGACAAAATGTTATTTTATTCCTTCCTAGGGTAATAGCCCGGACGCACACACCTCCGCAACATTGTGATGTGTCTTCTCTAATGGCACAAAGCTAAGTAAATAAAACTGTACACAGAACCTGCTTATTTACTAACCGAAACACTCACTCAAAGTACATTGACACAAATAAACAAAAAAAATTACCAGAATCAATACGCTCCCACTACTACGAACTTGTATAAAATATTCACGTCAAACTTAAGCAAATGAACATTTGGTTTCACGGGCGTTTACCGAAGTGTGCCAGCAGAACAAAATCCATTTTATTACAAAGTTTTATTTTATACCTTTACACAACATATGAATTTTGGTATTATTTCGCGATGCCCCAAAAATTTCACGATACCCAAAAATTTAATTTTATGTCGTAAATTGAGGTTAATTTCTGTTTCTTTCTTCTTTTTTTTTTTTCTGCAATTCGCGAAATTTCCATGCTAGCTATAATTGTGCCAAATTGTTTCATCTTCAGTCTTTCAAGTAAATTGCATGATAGAGATTGCTGTTGCTGAAAGGTTGGGGAAGATGATGGTCAGTGGCAGCTGCCATAGTGAATTGTAATAAACAGCAAGTGCTATTCTCGAAAGAATTCATTATTCTGCTACTCAAAAAAATTATTTTCTGAGAACAGGTATTTTGTTTGTAGAAAAAAATATATCTTGAAAAATATCTCTACATTAGTTCATATGTTTTTTTACTGATACAGGTACAAACTGATACATCCGTGCCAATAGAGTAGATACTGATATATCCTTGCCAATAGAGTAGATACTGATATAATTGACAGATGAGTAATGAACTGAAAGACTTTTACTAGAACCTAAAGTGTTTTGGAAAGCTGATGAAAATCTGTGTCAAGTCAGTATCACACTATGTACTAACACAAATTCTTCAAAATTGGACAATAAAAGCAACATTCAAAAATACTTTAGAAATATATTTTTAATCTTAGGCTAGGGCAACTTAAACGATTTGTGTTTTAAACATCAAATATATATTAAATCTACAGCATTGTGTGCCACATTTCTCAGCATAATTAAACTTTATGTTCAATAAATTAAAAATTGTGTATAATTTTTAAATTCAGCACACACTTATTTTACTAGGAGTAAAATTGAAGCACTGCCAGTTGTCAGGTAATGACTGTCAGATTTCATATTGCTTTCAAAATATTTTAAATACTGAAATGACAAGGTGGAGCTGCAGTGTGACGCCTGCAAAGCTGAATTCTGGGGCCTGCAATACAGGCTGTAGATGCTTATTTCTTACAGCACCTGTCACAGTAGGTGGCCACAGTGGGATGGGAGCTACATATATATATATATCTTTTCTCCCCCTCCCTTCCCCCTCCTACCCCACTCAGCCCTCCCTTACCCTCTCTCTCCCCTCCCTTACCATCTCTCCCTCTCTCTCCCCCTCCCTTACCATCTCTCCCTCTCTCTCCCCCTCCATTCCCTCTCCCCCTCCCTCCCCCTCCATTCCCCTCTCCCTCTCCCCCTCCCCCTCTCTCTCCCCCTCCATTCCCCTCTCCCCCTCCATTCCCCTCTCCCCTCCATTCCCCTCTCCCCCTCCTTTCCCTTCCCTCTCCTCCCCCACTCTCCCCTCCACCACTCTCCCCCTCCATTCCCCTCCACCATCACACTTTATGTAGATAATTATCTCAGCGAAGTGGCTTCTCCCGCCTACCCTCCCACGTTCTTGAGTTACAGTAAGTCTGTTTAGTTATTAGAATAAGTACGTCAACTGCTGCCTCAAAACAGTAGCAGTTGAGCCTGTCTTATTCCAAAGTCGCCACCCTATTATCCTCTGGTGTTGCTCCAACCACCGACTGACCAGCCTCTTGCTTTCATCTCGACCTCCCTCCCGGCCATTCTTATCTGCCATTCTTGGCCCCGCCTAGCTCCTTAATGACCGGCACCTTTCAGCTCCTTCTTGCTTGCATACTCTTCCGTGTCTCTTCACGTCCGCTACCTCACTCGCCCGGACAAGGTCACCAATCCAACACCTTCTAAATAGAAGGCCCGCATGCACTGCTGCAACGTAATCACGCGTGGGCCATCCTCCACTGCAGGCACACTACCAGACCACGGTTATTAAGTTGACGACTGGTATAAATCTTTGTGGCTTTACGTTGATTGTGTGTAATTTTTGTTAAAGTACTTATATGCATGTCATAGCATGCATTAATAAAATGAGGCGTCTCTTTTAACCACTGCATTAAAAAAGTGATATTATTCCAGTATTAGGTGCTGATACTCTGCTTTCTGCTTCAATAACTTTTTTCTTTAGTATTCCTTTGAGAATCATTTATTTGTTTACATTCTTAGCACACATAAGCTATAAACTACCTGAAATAAAAGCATTGTATTGTCCATTGTGACGCGTGCCAGTTAAGTCTGACTGACATGTATGTCAAGGATTTACCGGTAGACCAAAAGTAGGGTGGTTTAAGGGTGAATGCGAATGAACTCTGACAAGAAAATTACTGGTATCGAAGTAGGCGCTACTGCTTGTCTGTTGGGCGGCGCGGTCCCATTCTGCCTGTCTGTCCTGCGTAGGATGAGGTAATACTATCTATGGTTTGATAGCAGCGTGAGCCAGGTATCGCTTTCTACACATCGTGGTTGAGGGTATTTTCTTTAGAATATAGGTTTCCTGGGTGTGCGTGGTGCTGGCCAAAGCTGCTAGCCGAATGTCCTCGGGTTGAGGCATGTCGGTGGCTCGCTCTCCCTCTGCCAGTCGCCTGGTCGGTGTAATGTTTTCCCCAGGAGTAGGACGTTCAGACTGGTGTCGGCGGCTTCGTTCGTTCAACGTCGTAGGGCAAACAGTATGGAAGGGATGTGTTTATCCCAATGCTTGTGATCGTTTCCCACACTGATACGGAGGCACTTCTTGATCTCCTGGTTCCTCCGCTCAGTGGGGTTGGCTTGGGGATGGTAAAGGGGGTAGTCCAGGTTTCCACTCCCCATCCATGACAGGCAGTTTGCCATTGACGGCTTGTAAACTGTATGCCATTATCTTTCAATATGGCCTTTGGATAACCCCATCATGTGAAAACCTGTCTCCATTTTCCGTATGATTGGGATGGTTTCTTGCCATGGTAGCACATGATGCAGTTGCTAACTTACTGCCGGACATTGCAGCTTATCCTGTCTCAATTATAACATGTTTTAATGTCAAGCAGGGTTTCTTTGTGCCGGGGTGACGAGCTTGGGGATGGTCGTGGTGGTGCTAGCATATATCGACGCGTAGTTGCGGTGGGACTCCGATCTTCTAAGGTGCATCAGGTTATCCGCTACACGTCCACACAACGTCATCCCGTAGTTCGAATCATTGGGGCTGTTTCCGTAGTAGGCGTCAAACGTCTGGGTCCTCCTGCTAACTTAAGGCTATTTGCTAGCGGGTTATTTGTAATTGGAGAAGCCGGATTTACTCCTCTGGACTTCTTTCAATTTGCGGTGGGGGAGACATCTTCTTTTCCTCTTCAACTTTTTCTTCCTGTGTCGGCAGCCAGTCCGAAAAATGAAGCCTTGCCGTTCGAGATAATACTTGTATTTCTTCACGGCCCAAATAATGGCCAGACACTCCTGCTCATTAATGTGGTTAGCGCTGCTCAGATTCGTTTAAGCGAGTTGACATGTGGATACCCTACTTCTTGCTGGTACAGTACTGCGCCCAGGCCGTTCTGTCACGCGTTCTTTTGCAGTATTAATGGCTTGTCTTCTTGTGGTCAGTGGAGTTGGTGGATATTTGTGAAGCTGCTCAAGTCGGAAAACGCTTGTCAATGTTCCAGGCCTCATCGCCACCGTGTCTCTTTCTCAAGGAGGGGGTGTAGTGGTGCCATGAATTTGGCGATATTTGGAACGACGTTTCGTAATTAATTACACAGACCCAGGTACCGTCGAAGTTGTCGTTTATCCGTAGGTTCTTCCGCTTCTTCAATCGCTCGTATTGAATTGTGTTGCGGGAAGTTTCCTTCCGGTGAAATGATGTGTCCCAGATAATCTATTGAGGACTTGCCGAAGAAGATTTTCGACAGCTTGCAAGTAATTTGGTGTAATTCGAGTCTTTCCAATACTTTTTGCAGATGGCCTAGGTGCTTCTCCCAACTATTCGAATATATTATTACGTCGTCGAGGTAGGCAAAGCAGAACTCATTGATGTATTCTGTTAACACTTCCGTAGATATTAGTCATTCAAACTTTGCTGGGGCGTTTTTCAAACCAAATGGCATGACTCAACTTGCAGGGTTTCGCCTTCTGGCGTAAAGGCAGTTCATTTGCGACTACGGGTGAATAGCAGTCTGCCAATATCCAGACTCCATGTCGAGAGTACTGAATATTTTGGCCTTGCCAATGTCTCATAGGGTATGAGACAAGTCTATGGCTGGGGGAGCGATTGGGTGGGTGACTTCATTTAGCGATTTATAATTTACGCAAAATCGCAATTTCCCATCTTTCTCTGGCACAAGGACCACGTGTGAGTTGTATGGGGAATCCAGTGGCTCAACGATTCCCTGGTCCTTCATGTCATTGGCCTACTCCATAATGTCCTCACACCGGTGGGCTGACACTCGGTATGGTCGGTTGTAAACCGGTACATTGGTGGTCAGCCATATTTCATGCTGAATGGAAAGTGTTTCTCGTTACAGTCCTCCTTGTCTGAATGCTCGGGCGCGCTTGTCTAGTACGGCTTTTAATTGGTAGAATTCCGGTTCTTCAAGTTCGTGGTTAATGCACATCGGATTGATGGGCATTGGCGGAAGGTCATCTGGATTTTGATCCCAGTTAACTGTGATCCGGTTGGTTTTCTCCCAGATAAGCTCTCCGTTGTCCGAGATCTAGAATACATTTATTCTGGATAACCCATGGACACGCTAGTATTATTGATTCTGACAGGGTTGGAGACACAATAAATTCTGTCAGTGTAGCAATACTTTGTATTTTTACTGTCAAGGTGATTCGTTCTGTAACGACTAGGGTGGAGTCAGGTTGCGCCATTTGTACTGTTCTTGTTTGCGGTCTTGTTTCGGCGAGTTGGCTTGGTATCAACAAATTACTCTGGAAAAAAATTGTCAGTACTCCTTCTTTTAGTCCCTGGAGGGTGGGCCCACTAGGTAAGGGCGAGGCCCTTCAGATGTAGTTGGGCTCTGTCAACCCATTGTTTCAGCGGCAGGTCTATCTCTGAATTCTTTCTCACATTCTTGCATGAATGTTACCGGGTCTTCGTGGGGCCAACCTGCGAAGTCAGTAATTTGTCGTCTTCCTGTCCAGTTGCCAGACGGCTAGGGTCTGTTTCTGGTTGTATATAGATTCAGGAAGGCTTGGATCGGTGGGAGTGAGAGATGTTTTCTTCGGCATCTCTCGAATTGGTTTGCCATTCCTAGCATAGATATGTGCTCATCTGGCCATCCTATACATAAGTGATGATAGGGTTCGTTGCATGTTGTGCACCTGATGCGATATAGGCCTTGACCAGGACACGTAACTTCATTCCAAAAGCTCGTAGGTTGTTGATGGCACTTGGTACAGTGGTATTCTAGTCCGTCGGTAACTTGTGCCACTTCAGGCCAGCCTATGCAAGCATAATGAAACCACTTAGCGTAGTATGCGCATTCAGCGTGCCGCTGCCGGTACAGTTGGCCTGGCTACAGTGGGTATCGGGCTCACTGTCATGGTTCTTGCCGGAAACGGCTTTTATTTCTGAGTCTGACATTTTTATGTTTAAGGGTGCCACGGGGTGTTTGTGGACTCCCTGAAGTCTGCTTACTTGCTCGGTTTCGACTCTTAGTCCTCAGAGTATGGTTGGTCCAGTTCATGCCGTTTACTGTGCACAGCTACTTGTCTGACATCCCACATTGGGCGCCCTGAAAATCTCTTGGCGCGTGCCAGTTAAGTCTGACTGACATGTATGTCGAGGATTTTTCCACTATACCAAAAGCGGACTGGTTTAATGTGAATGTACAGTGACAAGAAAATTACTGGTACTGAAGCAGGCACTACTGCTTGTCGTCTAAGTTGGGCGGCACTGTCCCGTTCCGCCTGCCTGTCCTGCGTAGGATGAGGTAATACTATTCACGGTTTGATAGCAGCATGAGCCAGGTATCGCTCTCTACACCTCTTGCCACTCCTCACCTTGTAAGGCATATGGCATACAGGACTGACAGCCTACGCAGTGCACTTAAACTGGAACAGTAATTAAATTGTAACCCAATAGTGACTTGCCAGCAGGAGCTCTATAGGAGTCCCCACTGATCCCTCACACATGCTGGCTGATCAGGGACGTGGAGTTGTAGGTCCACCAAGGCTCTACTGGTTGTACGTTCGTACCGGGTTGGGCGGCAACCCCCAGGCTAAGATCGCTTCAGCACTAACTTAGTGCTCAAAGTGAGAGATAACCTGAGCTTGGAGCCCCTCCCTGCACAAAGGTGTTTCTAGTAGTTGGGGCATTGCTGTTTCTCCCCACCAGCACTGACTTAGTGCTCGGGAGTTGGGAAGAAACTGGTCGCCATCTAATGTGGATGTCAGTACTCTGGGTTCCTGTTGGCGGTGCACATCGTATTTTGTCCCTGACCATCACAGACAAGTACCCTGTAAATGAAAAGCAGAAGAGTAGTGAACAATGGGGGTTAATGGAGATGCAATATACATGTGACCTATGCTCCTCCTATCAGACTGTGGAGTGCTGAAGGTAACTGCAGTTCCAGGTGTAGGCAACCTGGTTCTAGTAAAAAGGGGAGTAACTGGTTCTAGACGAATGCAAAAGTATTTAAAGTTAAACTGGCTAAGAAAAGGAAAGGACATACTTGAAGTTCCTGGAGGTCCCAGCACTTAATTAGTGCTTTGGGATGTCATGAGAGTTTGCGAAGAATGAACTGCCCGAGCCTGGCAGCGTCTGGTCTTATATAGGTGAAGCTTGTAGGCTGCCGCGCTGGCTGCGGGGAGGGTGAGCATTCTGGCTGGTTAGCGTTTCTGCTTCGTGCCTTGTCGGTGGCGCTCGGCCTTGCCCGGTGGCGGGCGGCTTGTAGGCGCTCAGCAAGAGGGGAGGGGGCATACCTACTAGGTTGCATAACCTTCAGGTGAAGAGAATCCACTCATAAGTTCCTGTTGCCTAGTAGAGTAGGCGGCAGAGAATTCATTTGGAAAATTCTCTCTCCCCTTTTGCAGTGATGGAAGTACACACATTTAGCGATGAGTCTTAATCATTATTTAGTAGGTTGAGCGGCACGCATCAATTTCGTGTAACTGGGGTAAATTTTGACAGTTCTCGAAAAGTAGCCCCGGTCACGATGTATCCCACCGCAGGTATTTTGTCACTGAAGGAAAATATGTTTGTAAATAAATGTTTTGAGTCCAATGCACACTTGCATTTTCCTCCTTCCTAACGTTTCATGTCAGGGCAGGCACTGAAAATCTTATGGTAGCTAACTTCTGTCCAGTAATTAATGTAGGATGTTATAGCTAGGTTGGCATTCCAACTTGTTTTATTTTTGTAATTGCCGAGTTAAATTGGTTGGGGTTCTGTTTATTTATTTTGAGGGAAAAAGGAAACTGTGTTTAGCTTGGGAAGTGTGTGTGTGCAAAGGGGCGCAGGGGGCTTTTAATTTTATGTCGTTTCATGAGACGACATTGTTTTGATGTTCTTAAGAGTATGTAGCATTTTGAGTTGCATATTGTTTTAATGGAGCAATGGAAAATTTTGCTCGTATGGAAATACTTAAATTATTTAACTTCAAAAATTTTAACTTTAATGAAAAGTCAAAACGTGATACATACGTCGCTGTTTGTATTTGTACAGATGCAGCAATATATACACGCACACACTTTGACTGAAGTTAACCTTACACGTTGAATTTACGATATAGACAAACAAAACAAATATTGTTCACTCACTACAAAAGTGTGAAAAGTACAGCTTTTTTAGGCCTTGTGCATTTAAATAATTGTGTTATCGATTTACAAATATATTTTTTAAAGCATGCAAAACTTACTGTTTGTAAAATTTGTAGCCTCTTGAATACTTGTTTTTTTTTTAATGGCAATACTTGCCAAGTTTACTTCACAAAAATCACGTTTGTTCGTCACTAGCATTAATTATGTTATTTGGAGGATCATTCAGAAAAATTAATACTGCGCACTTTTCCTAATACAAAGTAACTTAAACTTATATACTTAAATTATATTCGTGTCACTTCATTGTGGAAGGTGGTAAGGAAAATGGCAGAAGTGACGCGTTAAACAAGTGATGATTAATATTACATCTCACTCAAGAAAATGCACAATGGTTCCTACAACCAACTAAAAAAATAATTAACTACCGATTAAATATTACACCAACAAGATAACGTATTCATATAATAAACACGATGAGAAAAAAGCACACGCACAATGGCCATTCATTGGTCTTCTGAACTGGAAACCTAAACATGGCTAGCCATTGGCTGGAAACGTGTACTGTTCATGTGTGTCGACATACGCTGTCATAAATGCTAAACATGTTTTTAAAGTCCAGTCACTAATAGCCAAGAAAATGTATTATTGCTTTAAAAACATAATTTAAACCATAAATGTTGTAAGTATAATTAGAATTTAAAATTACAACTTTAAGTTCCGAGTACTATTTTCTTCCAAAGCCATCATAAAAATAGCCAACTTAATGCGGATCCTGCAGCAGTTCATCGGCTGATACATTACTGTACGAACGAGAGCATTTACTTTTTACATATTGTGTAGGTTGGTCACATTGTGTCAAATTTTATCCCACTTATATGAAATGGACAATATCATGAAACAGTGCCTTAAACAAACCCCTAGCTATTAATTCCAGAGAATGCCTAAAACCTCCATTTCTGTGATAAGTTCTTAAATTCAACATTAAGTATGCCTGAATTAAATTATATTTATTATAGAAACTGTTACCTTACAGTGTCGTGGACTAATTCACAGCCGTGATAAAGTACCAACATTACCCCAAGATTAACTTATGTGAATTCACGTTGACGCGTATCGCTAATGTAAGAGTTATATTAAATACGATTGCGACTCATCCTAATGTGTTACATCTACCAGGAACCACAACCATAAATGTCCTAGCACATGAAACAAGCATTGTTCCAAGCAGTAGTGGAACAAGTCAGCCTCCCCCGAAGCACCTCCTATACAGTGTCCCTAAGCCTTCCGAAAATGGCCAAGCGCCCGAGTCCATATAGCCAAGTGCAAGAGTAGTTTTCCCACCCCGCTCGATCCAGGCAGACGTCACACCTCCCATTCCAGTCCAGACATGGGCCGGCTAAGCGCACAATATAAGGCAGCGCACGGCCGAAGACGTCAGTTATATTCTCCAGTAGCTCACTTCATCACTTCTGTGCTGGGTCTCGCTATTACACCTTAGGCCATCACGGTACTCTCCAAGAACTCCAAGAAATATTCAGCAGCCACAACCAGTGACCAGAGGCTCCAAAGGCTTCAGCCAAGCCTACTAGCAGCTCCAGAGGCTACCACCACCAACTACCAAAAGCTCCAGAGGCTTCTCTCAATAGCCACCAGGAGTTCCAGTGGCTCTTACCACCAGCAAACAGTAGCCCCAGAGGCTGCAGTCAACTGTTACCACCAGCTCCGAAGGTTCTGCAGCATCTACCATCAGCTCAACAGTAAGCCTGCAGACACTATTACCACACTCTCCATTGTCGTTCCTCCTGGTTTGACAACCACTGCTACTTGCTGATAGTAGCAACTACCCCAACTGCTGTTAAAAGTATTGGCGCCTTTTTTTTCTTAAAGTCTCTTAGAGACATCCCGAGTTCGCGTAGCTGCGACTGAGTTGTTTTTATAGCCATCAAAGTCATTCTATACCAAGTTAGATTAGGAGCAGGTCTCCTCCACCTTTTTTACAGTTGCTTACTTCCAACCGTGTTTACTTGGTAGGAGATAGTACACGTCACCTTCTTTATTACTGCGTAATAAATACGTATTGTTCCTATGCGAGCGTTGTTTATTGAAGAGGTGTATTTCCTACTCGCACCACACATCAACAAGCAGCCAGCCTGCCTAGCACAGAACCCAGTATTCTAGTAGTTGACAGCAGTAGTAAGACACCAAGGCTTGGGGCCAGCACCAGTGGGTACCCAACCACTCCTGCAGTCAGGAAACAGTTTATGAGTCAGGTGGGCAAATTAAGGAAGCCTGACCAAGTATGGTGTGCCCGCAGTCCCAGACTTTGTGTCAAACCAAAGGCCAACTCTACCTACTTTAATACGCCAAGGCCCCAGTATTGCGACAGTAACCTGTAACCTTTATCCAGCGCATCTGACATAGCACAAACAAAACCACATGGACCGTGTCTCAGATCAGTTCTACTTGTTTGAATGTTATTCATTATATTAGTGCAAAGCTTTGAAAGTTATTTTTCTCTTTGATGAAACTATACACTTTTATCAGTTCTCCTGGCTGGAAAATTTTTAATTTATTTTGTATGAAATATTAGCTAGTTACCTATACAAGCAAATTCAAATCTCAGAATTTTTTATCATTTTAGTTTTCACCTAGGAACTTCAGCATGCATATTTTGCCAGAATAAATTGATTAGCTGCATTTAATTTTTGTGCCCGAAGTAAAAACATGGTAATATCACATTAACTTCGTAACATACAACATTCATATCTGTGACGTACTTATTACAAAGGAAAGTGTTTTACTCGTTTACCACTAAAAAATGTTCTGTTTAATAACAAGAATAAATTTACAGTGTACATTGAACCCTTTATAGGTAATAAGGGGTGTTGCATTTGAGTGCCAGTGGTGTCTAACCTTGGATAATATCTGCATTCACTGCATTTACAGGGGCACAAAACAATAGGAAAATAATCCTTAGACCAACTCTGAAACCACTGTGCCTTATGCATATGGACAAACATTTCCTGCATTTAACCACAGATATGCGGGGGGGTTGTGATGTGTGTAGTAAGTGCCTGAACGGAGACTAATTTTTTAAATACTTAAATATAGAGTTGTTCCGATACCATGTTTTTGATATCGATACAGATTCCCTGATATCACTGCCAATACCCCGATACCAAAAACTTCTACCAATGCCCTTCGCACTGAATTTTAGAAAAAGTATTACTCTTAATAATACATTAAAAATTGTTTCTCCTAGACTCGTTTGAATACAGAAAATGTCTTAAAATACAGTATATAATTTGTTGTAATCGGACACAAAATGCAAACTGACCTAAAACTTTCAAACACTTTGAAAATGCAAATAATATGACACCAAATGCAAGTCAAATTTTAAATGTCCTGCCTGCACTATCAGCTAAGAGCGCACGGAGAAGTTATCGATCTGGCAGTGTCACTTCTGTTGGTTTACGAGGGGAAGTGGGGGGGTTGGCAGCAGGAGAATGACCTCCCTATGCAGCTACTTGTTGGCGACTCCTTGCATGCGTGGCAAATGCCTGTCTTTTAAAGTAATTAAATAATATTTTATTGCTAAGAAAACTTAAAATTTTGAGACACAAATGAGGCGATTATAACTGATTTCTTCACTGTCTTAAATAATTAATCATATGTTTTTTCCCTGTCATGAGTTACGTTGCACTTGGCTCCGTGCTTACCTTCACATTATTAGACGGCAAAAGTTGTCGAATAGGCACTTACATATTATCAGTTTATTCAAAGACTCGTGTCTATTCAAATCTTTATATATAAAATCCATTGTGCATGACTAAACCGCATCATCACAGACAAACCACAGGACCAATTGAGACCATATTCACACCATATGTTATTGAGGTGGCAAGTAAGGTTTTTATGTATGTTTCATTCCGATAGGTGGTGCTGGAGTCTATATTTATGGGCCAATTTTGCTCATACTTGATCTAAAAGAGAGAAATGCCAGCGATACCACTGTCAAACATTGGTTGACATACCCAACGTAATGGAGAGGACACATTGGAAGGAAAAATAGAACACAAACACGTGCTGCACAAACTGAAGAGGTACAAACACAAAATCAAGGCATACACAGCACAATAATAAGAGAATGACGTGCAACCCAAACAGATTCTAATAGATATTTTTGTGCAGAAACAACACAGTTCAAACCATACAAAACACACTTCGATCATACGACTCTTTACAATATCCACTTACATTCTGGGAAGGAGAGGATGGATATAATTTCAAGAGGCGCAACAATGTTTGCTGGGATCAATTATAATACTATATAATACGCATCGTAGGAAAAGATACATTAGTTTTTGGGAAAACATAGTAAAATAGCATATTATCAAACAATCTACACTGATGTAACGATAAAACTATTTCCGATAATAAAGTAACAATTATATACTTATGTGTTTCTATAACTCCATAAAACCTGGGCGAAGTGATAAACAAATCCCAAAGTCCACGCAAACGAAGTCTCGGTAACAGCTAGTAAATTAATATCAATCCTTCGATTCAGTGGTGGCTACTGAGGTAGGGCTGCGGGGTGCAGCTCTCCTAATAAAATCTCAGAACACATACCTCTACTTATCTGCTACTCAGTAAATAATACTGTGTACGAATACGGAGATTATTTCGCAGCCAATGTTTTTGAGATGGACAAGACTCTTGTCATGAGAGAAATGTTTTTGGAAATGTCTAGTGGTGGGGCGGCAGATTCTTCGGCCCGAAGTGAGTAAAGCTTGTAGAGAGAGATGATCGTAACATAGGACAAGGGGTGCTACTCTTTTGCAGTTGTTAAACACAACAATGCTTGTATTTATTTCAAATATTTTTAATTTATAGATATCGTTCAAATTTGCGTGAGCTTCAAATATAGTGTGTAATACCCTGAATAATTTTGTTGTTAATTAATGATGAGTTATGAGCACCGGTCAGATGTAGGGTTAAATTGTTGTTAATGTCGTGTTGTGTAAACTTGTAAATAATTGTTAATTCGGTGAGAAACATTTGAACCTTATTACGACAAAGATTTTCAATTACGAGAATAAACTAAAGCTACAGAATCTGGGACCAACAAGGCCTCAATTAAATATAATTCAACAACAAAGTCAAGGTAGTAAATGGTTCGTATACGAGAATTTGACGTAAGTACATACAATTTCACGGACTGGCTGTGCGGGTGCGAAGTTGGAAATGTGTTGTTTTGTTTAATTTTTTTTTTCTTAATGAAACCTAATGATCTTGCGTGGGCACACAGTGGGGTAAAAGATTTAAAACATTTGGGAGACAAAGTTAAAAGACATAAATCGTTTTCGCAACATATAAAAAATGCCATAAAATTTTCGTTGCTTGGTAAGGTGAATACACATTTCCAATTAGATAACGCGTACAGGTTGACAAAGTGATTTTTTTTTTACAAATATGTTAAGTAAGATATGCCACTTTTATCCTCTAATTTAAATTTGACATGAATTTTGTATGTACTATAGGATATGTAAATTAGTATTTGGTTTAAAAAAATTCTTTTTAGTATATTTAAGTTATCATTAGTATGGTAGAATTGGTATTATGTTCTCATCGTCTCGTGTGATGTACTACCACACCATGCAGATACTGGTTGGAAGGCATATAACCTAAACAAACTTAAAACAAATACATATCTGTGGTAGTGATTGGATCTGAACCAGCAGCCACAGTATGTTGACCATTACAAATTGGGTGATGATACATTTTTCTTCAAACAACCACACTTATTTTTTGTATTTAGCTACATAAGCTACACTTACTTAAGCCTGTCGTACGCAATATATTTATCACTGTGCCTATTTAAAAAATGATGTTTGTAATGATATGAGTTAGGATCTCTACAGCCCTCCCAGTTTCAAAAGTCACCAGCCACCACTGCGCTGATTTCCCCACAAGAAGTTACTGAAAATGAACACTTATAATAAAAGTCGCTAGATTTTCAAACACTTTTTTGCTGACAAGTGGTAGGGTACCATATTTACTTATCTTTAGCGTGCACTCGTGTATAGTAGGCACCATGATTTTTGCAATACGTTCCAGGAAAAAATTTTTAGAAATAAAATTGCACTAAAAATTTGTGGCGCCCTGTTAGTAAGTATGGAACAAATTATTATTATTATTTTTTTTTTTTTGTATTAAATGATTTCACAATTTTTTTTCTGTTATTGATTTATGCCCTATACCATGTAAAGTTTGTTTTCATTTACACCTTGCGTGGTCCTAAACTTTTTATGTGTACTGTAAGTTCAAGAAACATGTTCACGTAAACTGACTATATCTTGACTGGTGTGTTTCAGTAAGACCTATTATGATCATTTCATATATAGTGTGAATGTGAACCGTGACCCTGTACTGCCTGTTGCTGGCCACTCACTAAAAGATCGGAGTTGTTTTTATTTTGCAATGCTGTCTGCTCACACATTTAAACGAGCGCATATATTGCCCTTTTTTCCTGAATGGGAGATGAATGGATTATAAAGTTAGGCTACTTCATAATGCAAAATTAAAGAAAGCTGTTAAAAAAAATGTAGATGTACCGTACATATGTAATGTAATTTGTTCGTACAGTAGGGAGACAAAATTAATAACTTAGCCAAATATAAGTACGTTAAATAAAGTGGATTATTTCAGCTCTAAATTCTGTAATATTTTTACATTGCCGAAAATTTCAAATTATGCTTAATAGAGGTATCAAAGGGCTCGCATGTAGTGATTAATGTATAATTTAATGGTAAACTTAATTATACAAATTAATTTAACAACTATGTTTTAGTTATTTGTCTCACGATTAATGCGCACATGTGAGAATAACATATCTCCATATCTCAGTTGAATTTTATTGTGGAAATTAAATTGTTAAATTAATTTGTAACGTGATAATGAAAGTATATTTTAGAATATAAAATGACACCAAGATCACATACATAATAAACTTTTTTAATTACATTGTTATTGACAATATTTTTGTGTTTGATAGAATTGGTTTTTCTCGTAAATGATGTACATATTATTTTATTAAAATTTAAAGACATTGCATTCACCGTGCACCAGATGAAAATTGCATTAATGTCATCTTGTAGATGGACACGGTCATTAGAATTAGTAATATTTTTTAAATATATCTTCAGATCATCAGCAAACAGCAGCACTTGAAAATGACCTATCACACTTACTATATCATTTATAAAAATATTAAAAAGCAAAGGAGATAATGTACCACCATGTGGGACACCAGAAGAGATATGGTAAGGAAAGGAGAGTGAATTTTTGATTTTTACCACAAATTTTCTATCACGAGAATAATTGGTTAACCATTGAACATATGAATTATCTAAACCTATAACTTATAATTATTCCAATGTCACAGTGTGTTGATAGGTATCAAAGGCTTTTTGTAAGTCAAAATATACATCAATATTGTAGTGCAGCGGGCACTCCGCCAGCTTTTCAGTTCAGAGAGAGAATATTTTAATGAAGTATTTTCGCAACTTATCAGGTTCTGCTATGCCTGTAACAGGAAGCTGTATCCGCTCTAATACTGTCTGCAGTGATTTCAGCACCGCGTGACTGCAATTGCTAACCACTTTTGACGGGAAATACGTCCTGTTTTTCACGATATTTTAGTCCCATGACTCCTGGAATCATGCGCTGTCTCACGTGCTATTTTCCCATCACATGAATTCAATACCACACCTTGGGGCTGTGTTCAAAGTTCCAGTTCATTAGCTGATGCCCTAACCTTGCTCTCTCATTGGGTGATGACTCTTCTCGCCCTTACTTCTCATTGGTGAGAGACTGCTCATGCGCGACTTCTTGGTGGAGGGAGACTTCTCCCCACTACACTCATGCTGCTTTATTATGCCATGCATGGCCTGAGGATGCCGGACTTCAACAGAGGATGCCAGAGACTGCACATCACCGCCTGGGACGACTCGCCTGAGCTGTGCTAAGACTCCACTCTCCATCACCGTGGCTATATCATGTTATTGCTTCAAATTGAGTTTTTAGTTTGTTTTATATTAACAATTCCCATGTCGTCTTCCGCCAAATCACCAAGTAAGTAGATGTATAATTAAATGTGTAACCATTTCAGTGCGTGATTTTATTAAATGTGTAAAATTGACTTAGATTATTTCTTATTGAGTGTTTTTGCCCAGCCTTAGACCACCCAGGCACCACAAACTGGTGGCATAATTTTGGATTGTTACTCCAGATGGCTGTAACTGATCCCACTTCGAAAGGTTATAGGTTGTAGGTGATATGTGTTAGGTCGTTGAAAACAGTTTTAGGTTTTCCGCCGATGAATTGAAATTCAGTTTTATTTTATTTGCACGTTGTGTTATGAATGGGAATCGTGAAGTAGTAATTGAGCTGAGCAGTGTTGCTGAGTGGGACTTTTTAACGTGTCCTGAAGCGTTTAGTATTGTGCTTATTTCAGTTGATGAATCTAATATGATAGTTCCTGAAAGAGGAGATTTTCAGGATTATAACGAACACGTGTACTGCAGGAAATCATATCGTTTTAATGTTGAGTATGTCCGTGGACCTATGAATAACACAGTAACTGGTAATGTTGATTGTCACGTAGATTTGAAAGATATAACACCACGCATTTGGGTTAGAGGTTAATATTGCAGAAATTATCTGGTTTCAGCCCCACTTCTTTGCTGTATTTTACAAAAGCACTAAAGCGTTATGCTAAGATGCCTATTATTTTTTCAGAGGCAAGAAGTGAAGGTAGTAGAGTTTACAGTTTTGACAATCTACGTTGTTTTAGTAGTACTGAGGCGTTTAGAAGAGTATTCATATATATTAATACAGAAATTTTTTCAAAAGCACACATCTTTTGACTTGTCTCAAGTATAGCCATTTCGTGCTAAGTTGAATGCATTAACTACAGGTTCAGGACTGGAAATAGCTTTTAAGGGAAAACCAAAGCGATCTTTTCCGACTCCCGCATATAAAGTATACAAGTACAAAAATTCTTCTGGACAGGTAGTGTTGGAAATTGAAATTCGTATAGTGAAGAGGTTCATACCTCGATCGTGTTTATCCAGAATTTGAGATAGAAAGACTTGACGTAGTTGCGAATACAGAGCCTTTGACTTAGCAAGACGCGAACGTAAAACACGAGCAAGCGTCTACTAGTTCTTCATGTTTAGAACATATTGCTGTTCCTAAGAGAGAAAATTTGAACACGATTAATGAAACTAAACCTACAAGTAGTAGTACTCATTATGATACTCCGAAGAAACAGACTCACGATCATAAGACTTGGATTCCTCTTTTGAAATTGAATAAATAAAATGTAATAAGTTATAGTAGCACTTTTCTGGTTGACATGGAGGATGAAAGACGTCAACTAGCTTACGCGATACCAGCACAAGCTCAAGTACCAGCTCAAGTTAAACATTTGGCGGTTATTTCATTAGAAAAATGGACTGGCGAAAAATGCTCGTTACCGGTACACGACTTTCTAGAAAGTATAGAAAGCGCAGCAAGCCTAAAAAATCTTTCAGTTAAGGACAAAGTAAAATTAGCGAAAATGAAATTGAAAGGTTTAGCATCAGGTTTTGTTGTGACATGTCCTAGATTAAGAGGTGATGTAGTAATAAAAATGTTGAAGGATGAGTTGAATGACAGATTCAAGGAAAATCAGCCGTTGCAATTTCATTATTACATGCTGCACAATGTTAGGCAGAAACATAATGAGGATGTGCAGACATTTGCAGATAGGTGTTGTAAATTATGTGAGAAAACAGTTCAGCATTTAGATGAGCCAGAGAAACAGGAAATTTTGAATCAGGAGGCTGAAAAGAGGTTATTAGCAACTGTCACTGACAAGTTACAAGGTAATGTAGGTCAGCTGTTAAGATATAAGATACCACAAACCATGGACGAAGCTGAACGCATGGCTATAGCGCTAGAGGTTACAGAGGCGCATCAGGGATGCAAAACAAAATTTGATGATCCTCAGAGGAGGAGAAAGGTGTATAACATAGTCTCCAAGCAAACAAGTGTGGCACGGGGTAACGCGAGAAGTGGTGAAAATACTTCCATTAACAAAGGTTTTGGAAGAGGTTATAACTCGTGTCACTGTGGTTCGAATGATAAGAGTAACAGTAGAAAGAATTTATCGGGAGCAGGTGTTGCTCCCAAGAACATGAGTTACAGACAAGAACAAGGTAATAACATCAATATTAGATGTTTTAATTGCGGACATTTTGGGCACATGACCAGAGAATGCCGAAGTTTGGGAACCCCACAACGAGCCCAAGTACCTAGGAACGTAGGGCACGGCATTAGAGTAACTAGCGAGAATGTAAGTAGTAATCACCCAAACGTGAGAAGCCGAGTGTCCGCCCCGGGCACCACACGGTGGTAGTTACAGTTGTAGGGGGAAAAGAGACCATAGTATAATTTCTTGTCGAGGGCCAGTCTCACTCGTTCTTAATTGACACAGGGTTCGATATATCACTTGTTCAATCTAAAATCAGCGGGGAATATTATCGATGAATCTCAGTTGGGAGCAAAAGGTGTAACTGGAGACACTCTCCAGATCGCAGGTACCCAGTATGTAGAGTTGTTGGTAAATGGTCAATGTTACCTATATTGGTTCCTTGTGTGCATGTCAGAGCTTCCTTCCGAGGGAATACTGGAAACTGATTTTTCTCCGTTATTATGATGCCAGAAATGACTTGAAAGACTCTGAGACAATGATAGATGTTGCTTTGCACACGGCGGGTTGGGATGCTGACTCGAAATTGCTTCTTATTGAACTGACATTGACGAATGTACCGGGCATCCGTGTGGCAAGGGCAATAATCAACTTAATTCTTACCGGTAAGAGCCTCCCAGAGAACAGGGTGTATTGTAGGAGCAGTATGGCTAGAAACTCTATAGGGACATGTAATAGATTCAGTGAAACGAATCTGGAGGATGGGATGGATGACCGCCAGGGTACCTGTGTAGTTGAAAAGAAGGCACTTACGAGGGTGAGTGACCAGTGTGTTATCCCCTTTGTTTCGGATCAGAGGGATGCGTCCCAGTGTTTCGTTCCTTACCGCGATCACGTCAAAGGGGGCAAGAGGACACTTGAGTCTTAGTTGCGCGGAAGATGCAGGAGCGACACGTGAAGTAGGTGGTCATGTCGAGAGAACTACTGACAGGGTAGGTCAATTTGAGGGTTCAAGGAACCCTCACTAAGCGTTAGTAAATTCAGTAAGGGCAGTGACAAAAATCATGAACATTACTGAGATGCTTGTCGTGCCAAAGGGTATGGTAATAGGATTTGCCATACTTGTCAGTGATGTTGCTGGAGTACTATGCGTAGATAGTGTACCCCGAATATCCGAGAGAAGTATAAGTCTTGGGTCGGAACAAAGTGATTTAGTGTCGCCACAAATGGAACCACGTTAGAAAATCCTCGCAGATGTCCCTAGAAACAAAGATAAAAAGTGTTCGCTTCCAGGCTCCGAAGCAGTAATCCCCTCGAGTTGTGTTAGCCATAAAGTGAGTGAATTAGTTAGCGAGGTCACGGAACAGGACACATTTTGTCTCTGTGTCCCCAAAATCCGCTGAGATAGAGTATGCCGAGCAGAACCATTTCCGAATCCAAATGAAAACCCCCGAGTCCTATTGTAAAAGTTAAATATGTTATAGTAATTTTCGTGATAAAAATCTGATATGTCGTGATAAAAAGTTGTGATGTTTTAAAATCGGTACTGATGTTAGATTGTTCCCGTAAAATGAAATTAAATGAGCCAAATTATGTAAAGACTCAAGGTAGTCAGGGTTGTGAAACTTGCACGGAAAATACGTGTAAATCATCGAATGGAGAGAATAAAATGTTAAATGTGCCAAATTGTTTAGTGACTCAAGGTAGTCAGAGTTTTGAAACTCGCATGGCAAATAGTAGTAAATCAGTGAAGCAGAAGGGTAAAATGTTACCAGAACTACCAAAAGATGAATTCATAGGGGTAGAGAAAATTGTCAGACATAAATTGAAACATTTGAGTAAGAGTGATTTTAATATAATGTTCCCAGTGTTAATGAAGTTTACACATGTATTTCAAGTGGAAGATAGTTTGAATTTCGGGTGCACAGATTTATTGAAACATAAGATAGATACAGGAGAGGCCAGACCAATAAAGCAGAATCCATACAGAGTACCACATGCATTGAAACCAGTAATTGCAGAGCAAATAAATGACATGCTTGATAAAAAAATATAATTTCAGAAAGTAAATCACCTTGGCAGTTTCCCGTAGTGATGGTGAAACAGAAAAATACGGTTCTTTTAAGATGAAATTTTGTATAGATTACGAAGCAGAATCCTTATCCAATTCAAATGTCACGGACACGTTATATTCCTTGTACGGGTCGAAATATTTTTCAACATTGGACTTAGCGAGTGGCTACTTCCAAATTGAGTTAGAAGAAAGTGATAGGGAGAAAACGAGTTTTGCTACATTCATGGGGAAATATGAATTTAATAGACTCCCCTTTGGACTGTGTAATGCCCCAGCTACATTTGAGAGGTTAATGGAGAATTATGTTCTAACATGTTTGTTAGGTGATCAGTGTTAAGTATACCTTGATGACATAATATTCAGTAGTACTGTGAGAGAACATACCTAGCGCTTGAGTAAAGTTTTGGAAAGACTAGAGGAAGCTAATTTGCGAATCCAGCCTAGTAAGTGTTCATTTGTACAAGACAGTGTAGAATACTTAGGGCATGTTGTAAATTCAAAAGACGTAGAACCTAATCAGAAAAATCTACAAGCAATTAAAGAACTCTCCAGACCTAAAAATGTCACAGAAGGTCGCTCAGTGGTGGTTTATTTCAGTATTATAGGAAATTTGTACCGAATTTCATGGATATATAGCGAGACCATTGACGAAATTAACTAAGAAAGATGAACAATTCATTTGGGGAACTGAACAAGAGGAAGCTTTTAAAATGTTAAGAGAAAAATTAATTTCATATCCGATTCTTTCATAACCAGATTTTTCACAGCCATTTATTGTGAGTCCAGATGCTAATAATTATGTTATAGGCGCTGTCCTGTCTCAGATGAGGAACGGACACGAGAAACCAATCGCTTATGCCAGTAGACAATTAAATTCAGCAGAAAGGAATTACAGTACAACAAAAAGAATTGTGCGCTTTACTTGTTGCCACAAACAGT
Organism: Dryococelus australis; assembly: GCA_029891345.1. Taxonomy (NCBI): domain Eukaryota; kingdom Metazoa; phylum Arthropoda; class Insecta; order Phasmatodea; family Phasmatidae; genus Dryococelus; species Dryococelus australis. Next base: position 96,315,320 of record CM056995.1, on the reverse strand, counting down.
TCAGAGCGTATTTGTACAGGCATAGATTTACCGTTATTACTGATCATGCTGCATTGAGATGATTATTGAATTTGAAAGACCTTAGTTTGAGACTCACTCGATGGGCACTTCGTTTAGCAGAGTTAAATTTTGAAGTATTCTATAAACCGGGCAAGAAACACAAATGCATTGTTTGTTGCGAATGGTAAATGCGATAAATTCAGGAGATTTAACTGGAGAAATAATTAAGAAAGAACAGAGGGAAGATGAAACATGTCAAAGTATAATTAATAAGGTAGATAAGGGAAATTTATTGATAGGGGAGGCATCCTATACAAAAGAGTCGAAGATAACATGTCAGTAGTTGTTCCAAAATTGCTCGTGACCAGAGTAATTAGTCATCACTTTGTCACTTCATTTTCTGCTCACCAAGGTGTGAAGCGATCTCTAAACCTCCTCAAATCTTTGTACTGGTGGCCAACATTGTATAAAGATGTAGATGAATATATTGTGAGGTGTGATGATGGTCTTAGGAGGAAAAGTATGAAAATGACGAAAGCACCATTAGGTTCTTTACCGCAAGTAAATTTTCCATTTCATTTGGTATCTCTAGATATTTTAGGTCCCTTACCAATGAGTGAGAAAGGGAATAGATATGTGCTGACATTTATTGATTATTTCACAAGGTACTGTGAAGCGATACCAATTCCCGATGGAACTGCAGGTACAGTAGCAAAATATTTTGCACAGCAGATTATTTTAAGGCATGGTTGTCCTCTAAGCCTGCTGACAGATCACGGGAGAAATTTTGTGTCTAGGTTGATGTTAGAGACGTGCAAAGTGTTAAAAATTAAGAAGTTACAGATGACCCCTTTCAGACCACAATGTAATGTACATATTGAGACACTTCATCGAACCCTAGAGGACATGATATCTCATTACGTAGATGAATATGGTAGTAATTGGGAAGAATATTTGCCATATGCAGTGCACGCATATAGGACGGTTCCACATTCAGTGACGGGTTATAGTCCACATTATTTATTATATGGGAAAGAAGTTAGGCTACCCTCTTACCGTGAATTGAGTAGTCAGCCTAATGTGGTAAAAGGAGGTATGACAGCCAAGGAACACGCAGAAATTTTGAGTAACAAGTTAAAAGAAGCACATGAAGTAGCTAACGAAAGGAATAAAGTAGCTTTTGAGAGACAAAAAGAGTATTATGACAAGAAGTCAAAATCACCAGATATTGAGGTAGGTGATTATGTGTATCTACACACGCCAAGTGTTAAGAAAGGTAGAGTATCCAAGTTCATAAGTTTTGGTCTGGACGTCGTAAAGTTTTGAGAAAAATGAACTCGGTTACATCTGAAGTATTATTAGACAAGAGAAAAGTTATTGTGCACAGTGATAGATTAAAGTTGTCAAAAGATTCTACAGATCCAAGGAGCTTGTGTCTAGGCCGAGACACAACATGAAGAGAAAAAGCTCCGCTGTTATTGATGAAGTAGAATCAGTTGAGCAATTTTGCGATAGTGAAAGTGATAAAGAATCAAGTGAGGAAAATATTGCAGAAAATATATGCTCAAAGTCACACCCAATTTTAGCAGACATAACAGAGTTAGCCGAAATAGGTGAAGTAGAGGAAATATGTGTTGAATGCCCTAGGGACTACAGCACCATCGATGATAATGAGTGTTATGATAATGTATAAACTGACAACGTCTGGGAACCGTCACGTTATTTAAAAGGGAAAATTCGTGAGAAAATATGTGAACCTAGTGTCTGGTATAATTTGCATTCAAGTGTAAGAAACCCCTCAATGGAAGAGGAAGGAAGCAGAAATAAGTGATGCGTAGTCTCAGAGTATAATGTAACCTAGAAATTAATGATAATTGCGAGTTCAGTGCGAAAAACTAAATAAGAGGTATATTGGTTTGCATTGCAGATCACACCATAGGCACTGGCATGATTCTGTTCCAGGAGATGGATGTCATATTAACAGGAGACAGATGGACAATAGTGCTAGACATACCCATAAGAAAATTAGAATGTATTAATCAGGAATTTAGGAACCAACTGAACATAATTAAAGGAATGAAGTTTTCTGGAAACCAAGAGATTGAAAAACCACGTTCAGAGATAGATGTTCTTGATAGACTTATTACAGAACTATAGGAGAAAGTAAATGAATTAACTGCCACATGACTGCTTGGAATACTTTAACAGCTTCAATGATTGAAAGAAATCACAGAATAATAATTAGCAATTTAGGGGAAGCACTTAAATACAGTAGTTTGCTGAGAGAATTAGAATTAACGCTTCAATCATATAAACAAGAGGTAACAAAAATTAAAGTGGCATTGGATATCATAGCGACTGGTAGGTTACCCACTTCGTTATGGACTCCAGGAAATTTGTCAGAAATTATTTGAGGTATTGCTCTTAAATTACCCGCAGACAAGACTTTGATAGCAGGAACTAATTTAGATCAGGTTTACAATTGCTATGAAGTAACGACAGTACATGCACTTGCTACAATTGATAGTGTACAGTTAATAATTGAGTTTCCTTCGAGATCCGCGAATAGGTATTTCACAATTTATTGACCTCAACCTTTTCCCGTGTTTGAGAGAAATTTAGATAAGTTCAGATAGCGCCAGATGCACCTTGTATCGCGCTGTCAAAGAACAGGCAGTTTTATGCGTTAATGTCTGAAGCAGACATGAATCGATGTAAAGGCGGGAATAATATAGTTTGTCCAGCTAACATCCCGATGTTTTCCATAAAGGGCCCAAATTGTTGTGAATGTAATATTGTCACAACCTGGTTACGATTATAAAATGTGTAAAAGAGAAGTTCGAGAACTCATCCGTACCAGTGTTTATTAGATCAGTAGATGGTGATAGTTGGATTTATTCTGTACCGGGAAGGATCAAAGTTACTAAAATGTGTCCTTATGAAAAGAGTGAAGCACGCGTGTTGGAGGAGTGGATTTCGGCACAGGGAGTCCCAGGTAAGCAGTTGTCTGATAATTGAGAGAATTCAGTTGTTACCACACAGTAACAAGGTAACACATATCAAATACAAAGTGAATGGCATCAAGTTCTCTCCAGTTCAGTCCTTATTAACAAATAGAGGATGCCAGAGACTGCACATCACCACCTGGGACAACTCGCCTGAGCTGCGCTGAGTCTTCACTCTCCTTCACTACTGTGGCTATATCATGTTATTGCTTCAAATCAAGTTTGTAGTTTGTTCTATATTAACAATTCCCATGTCTTCCGCTACATCGCCAAATAAGTAGATGTATAATTAAAAGTGTAACCGTTTCAGTGCTTGATTTTATTAAATGTGTAAAATTGACTTAAATTATTTCTTATTGAGTGTTTGTGCTCAGCCCTAGGCCATTCGGGCATCACAATATGTTTTCTGGTTATGTTTCCATAAAGGTTATTTACAAAATTAAAAAGGTTAGTAGTTTTAGTTTCACCAGATAAGAATCCATGTTGGTTATTTGAAGTTTTTTGTATAAAAAGTAAGATGTCTATGTATTATTTTTTGAAATATCTCGGAAAAGCTTCATTATAAACAAATAGTCTATAATTATTCATGTGATGTTTATTTGCTTTCTTATGAATAGGTACTACTATTGCTTGTTCCCATAAGCTAGGATATATATTTCTAGAAATACTATAACACTATAACTAAAAATATGGGTTAATAATGAAATATAAGCTTTAACACATCCCTTAATTATAAAATTAGGAATATATCAACACTAGTGGCTTTACTACTTGTTTTTTGATTTCCCAAGACCAAGCTTTGTGTTATTGTAGGGGTAGATGAATATGAGTTGTTACTAGAATAATTACATAGGAGATTACTGTTATGAATTCTTTGAACAGAAACTTCTGCAAAATGCTTGGCAAATGTTAGCTAGTGCTACTGGTTCTTGAATTAGCTTACTATTGGATAATAAATTTATTTTTTCTCTGTAACCTTTTTTCCTTGATTTTGACGTAATTCCAAAATTTGATGGGATTGTTTTTCAAATTATTTTTTAATTAGATTGCAGCTTTAACTTATCATTTTTACTAATCTTATCAAATGTTTAGAAAACCAAATTGGATATTTACTATTTGCATTTTTTACCATAGGAACAAATTGATTTACTAATTTTTGAGAGTTGATTGTTAAGTTGCCCGTCTGTCAGAGCAAGTTTGTCGATCTGGTGTCATGGTCAAGCCAGCTGGTGGGCAACAGTGGCCGCAGTTGGAACTACTGCACATACTCTCCCCCACCCCGGCTCTAGCTGCTTTCACCCCCTCCTTTCGGGAGTGCGTACGTCTTGTAGTAGGGTGCTTCCCAAACCTACTTTTGACTTTTAATTTTTCTTCTACCTTCTACATCGCTACTGCGTAGAGGCGAGTGCCGAGCGCTCATGACAAGGAGATGCATTGTGTTCAAATCATAGCCACAGTGTCTTACATATGTAACATTTATCGCATACATATAAAGAATGACATTTAAATACAATCTTCCATTCATTCTACTTTCTCGCAAAGACTGCACCATCACACTATATCATTTTAAAGGCATTTTAATACGTAATGTTATATAATAAACTCGTAATACAATTGTGCGTGCAGTTTTCCACGTGCATTAAGCCTCTGTGAGAGAACCAGGCATGCCCATCTTACAGGAACAGTCCTTTCTTTTGTGTTCAGCCAGCACAATTATTGAAGTGAGAGTAGCAAAATACACAAAATATGATAAAGTTAAAACTGAGTACTGTGATAATAAATCATTTATTCAATGAAGTAATTATATTATATTTTAATGTTGAATAAAAAGTGTTAGGTAACCATTTGTGATAACTTAAATTATTTCTTATGCTTTCTGTTTTTTTATCACGTCAATGTGTAAAAATTAGCAGATTTATAAAATGTTTATTTTTTAAATAATTCCACAGAGTCACTTGACCAACGCATAAATAAAGTGATGAGGCCCATGGCAATGTTAATTTTACATAAGGTGGAAGAATACAAAACGTTCATACAAGTATATCTAAAGCACTGCTTTCAAAAGTGCAGGAGTTTTTAGACCTATGTTATTTTGTACAGCTTGACAAATTATGAAAGCTAAAAAATAATTAAGAAAAGAGCATCATTAATATTACGACGTTCATATAAAGTGAGAGTATTAAATCTAGCAAGTTCACATTTGTAGTTAAATTCAGTTTGTAAAGGAAATCTACTACGAATTAATTTAAATACATTTTTTTGGTGTTTTCTAATCTATTTGAATCTGTAAGAGGAATGTAATTCCAAATGGAGAGGAAAATTCTAGTCTGGATCAATTTGGAGCATTGGCAGGAAAATTAAAAAATTTCTTTAGGCCTATTGTACAACTTATATTACTAATTATACTATCTACATGAATATGAAAATATAGTTTGTATTCGAAAAAGACTCCAAGGTCTCGAACGAAATCATTTCTTTTAATAATGGCAGTGTTTACATTATTAGTATATAGCACAGGGTTTGTATTCCTCGTAAACGAGATACATAGTGTCTTTTTTATGTTTAGATCCATTGCATTTCCAATGCACCATTTATTAATGGCTGTAATGTCCTCTTTTAGCAGAGAGCAATCCGTGACATTGACACCGGCTAACAGCATTATGCTTCCGCTTTATTAATTTATTGCGCCCTTGTGGAATTTTTAACTTAATCGTTGAGGCGGAGGAAGAGAAAGATGTCTTGAGAGGTTACGTGACCCACGCAACTTGTATCAGGTGCCATCCGCCTATGTTTATGGTGTTTCATTGTAACTTCTGCATTATTGCTACATGCAATTTCAAGGGCTTTCTTTTTATGTAAGTATTTGAGGGTAATTTTTCGTGTTTGAATATTTTACGGCAACATCACGTATAACTACGTGGCCGACAGACGCCAAGTCTTTGTATATGCCATCGTTGCTTTTGATAGCATATTTATGTAACTTTGTATGTGCAATATTTATTTCAGGATTCTATGTCAATTTTATTCGGGGTTCAATGTATTTTCACGTAAATTGATGTTTTTTGTACTAGACCACGCTGTCACATTGTTTGATTTTACTGCCATCAGGTATGGTAGAAGCCTGTAACCACTTCAATCGTAAAGAGAACAATTTTCTCAGCAGGAATAATATTTTGTATGAATTTAGTTTGCTGTTTCCACACAAAAATATTGCAATTTCACCTGCACCACGTGGTCTACTACGAACTTCATCCAGCGGCATATGCGCCATCTAAGCTTTTCACACCTGTGTGTGTTTATTGTGAATATTCATCTTGTGTCCCATCGTGTTTCATGTATCATTTGAGGGTTTATGTAATTTTGTGATTAATGTACTATGCAATTATTCCTGTCCTAACCGGCTATGTGTATAGGCAGTCACCACAATACCCACATGCTGGAGGGCGAGCCCCAGCGAGTTTGCGTTAATGATGCCGAGTAATCACACACATTAATATGTATTAAGGGTTTCATTTGTAATTCACCGTGTCCTGTCTTCAGGGAAAAACAGACAGTCCACCCTAGTGGCTATCGGGCCTCTTCCCTTGTGAAGGCTGTACTTTCACGCACCTCTGATATCATCCATCTAGACGTGCGCTAGAGTAATTGCTGGCGGGGGAGCACCCAAGTGGAATTGGCTAGTCATGACTGAAATAATCATAATTTCATTGGCACGTTGATGTGTATGCAAAATGACAATAAAATCACGTCTACAGTGAATTTAAGTCTTTTATTCAGTAGTGACAGTGTCAGCCATATATATTTTATTAAGTGTTTATTTCAAGTGATGTTTAGTAAATAATTTAGTATTGCCTACATGTTTGTAAGTACACACGGGTGAGACGGATACACAGAACCCACAGCATCTCTGAGAACCCTCAGTCTTAATAGTGCGGTGATTGGGAAGCATCGCTGGCACCCAAATTACCAGTAAGTATTTGTGTCATTATTCGTCTCGTGTCCGTTGGTGTTCCCAAGTGGGGCCAAGTATGTTCATCTGCATCACGTCAACCGTGAGAAGGTGGATACCACGCCTGATCAACCGTGAGAAGCCCTCAAGACATCTGTGTCGGTAACCGCGACACCCACGAACGCGAGTGCTAACTATTTGGACATGCCAATTGATTGATGCGTGCGTTGTGGAAGGGTAAGTGAAGTCAACTTGTTTAGTGAAAATCTATGGGATCAGCCATTATGTTAATGCATGTTCAACACTGTATCCATGCCATCAGAACCACACCTGTGCACACACACCGGATGTGACGGGACGGGGCGGGAACAAAGTGGGCACAGTGCCAGCAGTGCAAACGGGACTTACATTTGCGATGCATAGGGCCTAATGAATATGTAACCTTCCGCAATGGTGTCATAAACTGTATTGAGTGCTGTAAGACGAACCATGCTGAGATCTTGCCACCGACAACACCAGAGATAAAGGCCACGCTGCCAGTAGTCGTTATGTACACATCACAGGGTTTGACAGGACCTGACAAACCACTGCCACGTGGTGGAACTTGGTCAGGGACTATCAAGTCACATGATAAGAGTTCTGTGAGAAAGTGCTAGGTCGATTTGACACCGGCGGAGATGCTATCCAGGTACAAACACGACTGTATCACGAACAGCAGAGAGAACGGGAGGGAATTGAGGAATTCATCCAGTGCACGTTAGGCTTCTATAAGCATTTACACCTGGGACAAACAACTTGTGAAGTAGTGGAAATAATCGTGACATTATAAACACCTGACATTAGGCCGTACTTGTGAAGAGCAATGTGTGCAAGTGTAGAACAGTTAACAAGAGAGGCGTGCTTAAATGAGAGATATGTGCGTGCGAGTCAGGAATAACACTCACCACGGCAAAACTACCACACGTCAACGCCTACAGTGCTGCCAGATGTTACGCGACCGCCACCAATGTTTACACCTGCGAGACAGAGCCGCGGACACAGAAACTTCCACTACAACAGGGGAAATAGTTACCAGGGCAACAGGTTGAAAAACTTAAGTCAGGAGGTTGGCGAAACTGCACCTGCACCAATCTCACCATCAAGTCGTATCAATCCCCCTAATGAAGGTGCAAAAGTATTGCAAGTAACGGACAGTACAGTAAAAGCACTGTGAATATGTGTAGAACTTGAAGGGGAAAATGTCACAGCGTTTATTGACACCGCCACTAGTCACAACTTTGTGCGTGAGGGCTTGATACAAGCAATAACAACTAGGGTGCTATCGAGACGTTTGCAATTTGCTACAGCACACCAACAGGGAGAAGCCAAAAGTGTTATGCACGCAACGGTAGGAATCAGAGAGCTGCGTACCAAGTGTGATGTCTACATTGTGCCGGACTTGTGCAAAGAAGTGATTTTGGGACTGCCATGGCTTGTTGACAATCACGCCATGATAGAACCGCACCGGAATCCTCTGCATGTGGGGACACGTGGGCGATGGACAGTTTAAGCCATGGGAACAACACCAACAACAACAACTGCTGTGTTGCTTGCTGACTTCGAGCACAAGGTGCCCGCCACACATCAGCAACATCTGCTGGACCAGTATGCCAGTGTGTTCCACACTGAGGGGAAGCTGCAGTGCCCTGACGTCGTGGAGAATGCGATTGTCACCATACATGAGGACCTGGTGTACTCCAAGCCACGAGACCCAGGTATTTTCTTTCGCCATGTCATCAACCAACAGGTTTGTGAGATGCTCAATGATAACTTTATTGAACCTATGCAAAGTCTCTATAATTCAGGTATTATCGTTGCTCCAAAGAAAGATGGCGTATGATGATTGTGTCTTCCGCCCCCTTAACAAAATCACTGTAAACATGCCACCACCAGTCATAAACATGAGACACTTTGTCAACATTAGGACCAGCTTCAGTATTCACATCACTTGATTTAAAGTCTGGATATTGGCAAGTGCCTGTCCGCCTGCAGGACAGTAAGAAAACAGCATTTACTACCCCAGATGGACATAGATTTCAGTTTGTAGCCATGCCATTTGGTTTAAAGTGTGCCCCTGCAACGTTTCAGAACTTAATGGTTAATGTATTGGATGGATTTATTGGAGACTCTGCGATGGCATATTTGGATGGTATACTTGTTTGGTCTAACAGCTGGGAAGAGCACTTGCACCATTTGAGCCTTGTGTTTGAACGGCTCGAACGTAATAAACTTACGTGCAAAGTGGAAAAGTGCAAGTTGGGTATGAGTAGGCATTGTGGCCATGTTGTATCGGGAGGGAAGACACTGGGAAAAACATATAATCAGATATCACAGTGCAAAGTTCGGGGACGCAGAACAAAAATATCACAATGAACAAGAATGTTTAGCCATTGTACATGTATTGCGTAAGTACGGGCCGTACTTGCTAGGAAGGCAGTTCACACTCAAAATTGACAATTGATGCCTTGTATGGTTAGAGGGAGTGCATAACGGGAAAAGCAAACTTACCCGCTGAGTGCTGTTACTGCAGGAATACAATTTCAAGGTAGAACATGTGGCGGGGAAAACCAACGAGTTCGCGGACGCTTTGTCCAAGAATCCTTGCCCTAATCTAACTGTAACTGTCAATGCGGAGTAGGAAGAGGCGCTAGCACCTTGCCATGCAATACCAACTGCAGAAACACGAACTCGTACAAAACATTGTTGCCACACCACCTGGTGAACTTTTTTCCTTGAATGTACGTGACATGTTAAAAGAGGTACACACTGCACAAGAAAATTCCCCTGATGCTGCGCAATGGCAACAACACTGTGCCACATGTTACACAGAACACTGGAGAGTAGCGCACAGAGAAATACAAACCAAACCACCTGGTAATTGTGCACGATGGCGGACGTATGTACCAAAAAGAAACGGGAACTTGTGTTAAAGTATGCGCACGATAGTTTGGAACATGGACACCCGGGATCCGAGTAAACACGAAGGAACGTGAAGAAATTTTTTCACTAGCGAGGGATTCAGGGAGATGTCAGGAAATATGTACAGAGCTGCATCACGTGTAACAGCCGTAAGACACGGAGAGCAGACTGCGACGCTCCACAACAGCCAAGGCTGTCAACTGAGCCATTCAAAACAGTAGCTATTGACATGGGCCCGTATCCTCATACAAAAACTGGGAAAAGATTTCTTGTTGCCACGGATTTGTTCGTCCGTTGGGACCGAGGCATTTCCCGTCAGCAATGTTTGTGCGCACAGTGTTGCACAAGTAGTGCAGAACGAGTTTTTTCCGAGGTGGGGACATCCCGAAAATTTGTTGACAGACAATGAAACTCAGTTTGTAGCGCAAAAATGGAGGGAGTACTGTACCAGGTGGAGAACAGAACACCATACCACCCCAGCATACCATCCCAGGGCTAACCCAACTGAGAGACGTAACCAAGACGTCAAAATCCAATTACGTTTCTGGTTAGGTGAAGATCACACTAGGTGGGCCGAATTGAACCCGGGCGTAATGTGGTCTACCTAGCCAGGTATTGGGGTTGTCACACCCTTTTTAAAATAACCAACAGAAATAATTTTATAGAGAAATGGCTAGAAAAATTGTAGATGGATGGATAGATAATGCTGATCAGAAGAAGGGGGCATATAAAACCCCCTAAAGTCTAGTCGCACAGGTGTTTCTGACACTATAACTTACTTAAGTCAGTAGATAAACAATGATCACTCTGGAGCAGGCACTACACACTTCCTTCACTTCCGAGCGCCAGAGCCGTAATCTACAATAATTTATTTACAGTTTAAAGTGCCAGCCAACAGCGCAAGCCAATAATAGAATGGCACTGATACATAGAAAACTAACTCTACATTACAACACACAGTAACAAAACAAACAAATGCAGGACAAACACAACATAATGGACATTTAACTAAGAATAATAAAAGATTAGTAGCTAATAAAGCTCCAAACAGGTAATAGTATTTAATATTAACAGCATTACCGATTAATTAAATGTTTATAAATCTCCAAAAAGGTTAATTTAGTATCTTTGAAGGGATCAAAGTCGTAGGAGTTATTAAAATTATTAATGCATTTATTAGCAAGATCTTTTCTGTTGTATAGCATGGAAAAAATATGTGTAACTATGTTTATAGTTTGGAATTTTTAATAATGGCAGAGTAATACAGATATGACTGAAAGGCATTGACTAGAAACAAAGCATCATTTATATCACAACGTTCTTTAAATGTTAACGTGTTGAATCTACGAAGCTCTTTATTGTAGTTGAAATCCAGGTTACTTGAGAATCTTTTGAAAATAAGTTTGAAAATCTTTTTTTGTACATATTCTAATTTGTTTGAGTCAGAAGTTGTACTGTAATTCCAAATGACAGAACAATGATCTAATTTGGACCTAACTAAATAATGTGACAATAGTGGTTCAGGTGAAGATGCAGAAAAAGTAATGAACTTAATTAAACCTAAAATACTATTAGTATTACATATCAAACACTCAACATGAAAATGAGAATACAATTTAGAATCTTGGGTTATTCTTAGATCCAGAACATATTCTACTCTATTGTCTTATTATTAACCATAAATTTGTACATAGTACGATTTGTCTTCCTGGTAAAGGAAATACACATAATTTTATCAGTATTCAGTGACATTAGATTATGCACATCAATTTTTGATTGCACATGTCATTTTGTAGATGAACACAGTCCGTACTTTCTTTGATATTTTTGTATATTTTAAGGTCATGTGTGTAAAGTAATGCTTGTGATTTGCCTACAACATTGACAATATCATTAATGGAGATGTTAAAAAGTAATGGCGATAAAGTAACATCTTGTGGAACACCAAATGAAGCAATATAGAAGGAAGAGAGAGAGAGTTTTAAAGTTTAACAACAAATTTACTATCAAAAAGATATTTACTAATCTATCTAATATACGAGTTGTCAAGTCCAATATATTGTAGTTTTTTTTTTAAGTATTACTGGGTGTTGGCAGGTATCAAACACTTTCGGTAAATTGAAGTAAATGGCATCTATTTGATTTCTAGAAGTAACAGCACCATATAAATCATTTACAAAATTGAATAGATTTGTGGATGTCGTTATACGTAATTGATATCCATGCTGGCAATCAGTTATTAAATTTTTAGTATGAAAATGTAAATGTGTATGTTCGACTTTCTCAAATATTTTAGAGAAATTACATAAAAGAAAAATTGGCCTAAAATTGATCATATCATGTTTGTTGCATTTCTTAAAAATAGGAACAACAATTGCCTGTTTCTAGAGACTAGGATAAACACTACAAGACAAACTATTTAAAAATGAAATTTAATATAGGGATAAATATATTAGAACAGCCTTTTATTGTGAAATTAGGTATTTCATCAATTCCAGTGGCCTTGTTACTTTTAAGTTTTTAAATAGCCCGTTGAACCATTCCTTGAGTGATTGAAGGAGTTCGAACAAGTAAAGTATTTTGAAAACATTTACTTTGCAAATTGAAGTTCTGGGATGACTGTACATAAACTTCAGCGAAATGTTTATCAAATATATTTGCTACGGCTTTAGGATCTTGAACCATTTTACCATTGGATATTAGAGTTTTGGTTTCGCTGTATCCATTTTTCATAGTTTTAACATAGTTCCAGATCTGTTCAGGTTGTTTTTCAATTCATCATTGATTTTGGATTGCCACTTACGTTTGTCAACTTTTATTTTATCTTTCACTGCCTTCCTGAGGTCGGAAAAGCAAGAATAATTATAGTCAGATTTGGTTTTCTTATATAGTCTAAAGTAGTGAGCTTTCCTTTTCAATACTTTATCAAATCATGAGAAAACCAGATGGGATGTTTACTTTTCTTACTTATACTTTTAGGAATAAACTGGTTAATTGTAACTTGGGTTTGACTTGTTAAGTAATCGACCATATTATTTACATAATTTATAGAATAAATAGGACTCCAATCAAGTTCATTTAATGCCTGATACAAAGATAAGTAGTCACCTTTTTTATAATTCCTAGTATAGGAAGAATTGTTTACATCTTTAGTAAAGTTAACCATACCTTTGCAGACTAGCGCAGGATGATAAACATGTTCCTCAACAATTGGGTCTACAAATTTTTCGATATTAATATAAAAATTTGAATAAACCAAGTCTAATAATTCCGAAGAATATTTAGTAAGTTATGTTGTTCCAAATTTGTTGAACTCGTTAATTGTAAGAGATCCTGACATTTAAGTTTATTATAATAATAAGCAATATTCTAAGTATGAAAGTTAATCCAATTAGTTCCTGGTATGTTGAAATCACCAACAATAATTATTTGGTAAGGATAGTCAATTTTCACTCAAGAAATTAAAAATCATCTTTAACTTCATTAACAGACAAATGTGGAGGAAGATATATGTTTCCAATTACAATATTTCAATTTTATTGGAATTGCTACTTAAGATTTCAACCCAAACAGATTCAATTCCATCTTTGAGAAACTCAAATTTTTGGACAGTTTTAGGCTAACACTCGAAATTGATAACAATTTGAACCCCACCTCTGTTGATGTTGGTAATTTTGGGATCACGATCTATACAAAAAATATGGTAATTATCTGAAAAATAGTGAGCGTTTAAACAGTTAGTGTTAAACCATGTTTCAGTTAAGCAAATTATAGGATAATCAACACTACTAAGGTTTACCGGAAAAATCAATGATTTGGTAGGAAGACCTCTAACATTTTGATAGTAAACACAGAAATTATCATCACTCGGAAAGGACATAAAGTAACAATTAAAACACCTCCTGCTGCCTCAGCATAACCTAAGTTTCATCACCGACGACTCCTCCAGCCGCCTCGTTTGAGTTGCTTATCGCACCCAAAGCCTGTTCTACAGTCGTAGACTTTAATGAGCTTGTAGTGCTAAACAGTTGGATATCTTGCAATCTGCCATAAAAGGGGCTAATCAAATAGGCGGCAGGCCAAAATACCATACTAAAAATACGGTCAGTCTGATTCCACAACAGAAACGTAAAAGGAAGAATAACTGTCAATTCTTGTTTTTTGTTTGGCAACCTTTAAATTTGAAACTTTAAGTTCCTGGTTGATATATGACACAGTAGCATTTTCTTGGATGTTGGGATTAAAATGGGACACAAATGTTGCCTTCATACGGGGCTTCTCAGTTTTAGGAACAGTTTTAATGTTCACGTTGTTCCTAATGCCAACTTGAATTGGTTTCCGCGCCGTAGGCGGCCTTGTAGCAGGTGACCCACTTTCATCCGAGGCCTTTGTTCCACATCTGCAGACAACAACAAAACCTTAGTCATCAGCAGCCGGGTGTGCAGGAAGTTCTTGCTGATCAGTACTTTTTTCAGACCCACTGGTTGGAGTTTGTTGGCCTCGGAATAAGCAGTAGACTCTGAATTTTTACTAATAATTTCACTAAAAGTTTTTTTTTTGGAAGATTGCGAGTTGCACCAGCACCAGAAGATAATGAACAGACATTTACTTTAGTGCTCTTCTGTTTTTCAAATATATCCCGCAATAATGTATTGTCCTCCCTAAGTTCTTTCACCTCCTTAGCAAGTTCTTCAATCTTCGTGCAAAGAGTCTCAAATAACAGTTTTATACTTGTATCCATGTTTTGAGTTAGTTTCACAGAAGTTAATTTCACAGAAGAATCGTGTGGATTAGCCATTTCACTGTCAACAAGTGTAACTTTAACAGCATAATTTTCGTGACCAGCATTAGCACTAGTTTTTTCTACCACATTATTACCCTTAATGTTACGTTTGGGTGAGAAACCAAACATATTTGTTTCATCACTGCAGTTCACACAGATAGTCTTGTCCATCACATATCGAAACACACTGCGTATGCCAACAAGCGCCGCACGAACCCTCACACTTTACTGATTTTTGTCTACCAATAAATGGGTCACCGTATTTTTTACATCTCTCCATACTAGGGGGCATATGAAAGTCCTGGAAATCCAAGGGTTCTGGAGTTTTGGACACTTTAACTACCAAAAAACCACTATCTCGCAGGAGCGGAGGTTAAGCACATCCTCTCCCTACGAGCGCTCGGCCGATGATGATGATGATGATAATATATTTTTATTTATTTATTTTATTTATTAACAGAGTGCCACCCAACAGTAGAGAACCTATAACAGGGTGGCACCTTACGTACAAACATACAGAAATGACAAAACACAAAACAAGAACATTGACTAAGACACAAATTAATAACTCCTGCCAGTAATCTGTTCTCCCACGTCATTCTTGGTCTTCCCTGGGGCCATCTTCCTGTGTATAATTTCTATAATTTATTTGGGCGGCCTCTTCTTTCACTCTGTATATGTCCATACCACTCCAGCCTAGCCTTTTCAATACTTTCATACCAATTTTGTACTGCTTATGCTTGTACAAGTTCGTTGGTAATCCTGTCCTGCCGTATTTTCAACGTGCTCTCCATAAACCTCAAGCCCATTGCTTTTATTTTGTACATATCTCTTATCCATTGCCAGTTGTGTATTTTTATTACCTATTAATCTAATATAACATTAACTAATATAGATAGCCTGTATATTGACGCGTGATGCTTATACCTATATACCATAAATGACTACAGCTCATCCAATGTGCTTCACCACTACCACAGGAACCAACAACTACCAGAGATGTCTAACAGGATGTGTTCCCGAGGGGATATCCTGAGCACACGAGGGTAGTTCTCCCACTCCGTTCACTCCAGACAGACATCACAGGAGCATGTCACACCTTCCACCCTGGCCCACCGCGCGCTTCAGAGTGGTTTCATATAAATATAAAGCATACGAAGTTTGCCATCAGCCGTCGTATGTAAACAAACTTCGGTGTGTATTCCTAAAATAAATAACTGCTCATTCCACATAATATCCATATAATAAATGTTATTTCCATTGAGGAAATGGTATTTTTTCTTCTGCCATCCATCACTTTGAAAGTTAAAAACTTGTTTTAGAAGTGTGAAGTAGGCCCTACATAATTTTAAAACAAAAGTAGTTTTTGATATAATTGCGTTCAGTCTTGCGTGAATAAACACTTTCCTCTGCACCTATTTTAGCGGCTGAGTTAATGCACACAGCTCACAAGCATTAAGAAAGTAAGGTTTGGAATTTTAAGCCAGTTTTGTTTAAGAATCGAGATAGCTATGAAATCAGTCTTTTATTTCCACGTGCTCTTAACTTTGTTTATTTTTGTGAACTTCTTAGAAATGCTACCAACTAATTCCATTGCAGGCCGAAAGGCATATCAAATGTATACATGTAAAATCATATTTAAATTGGTTAGGATGTAACTACATTTCCACGTAACCTCATAAAAATCTGAATGATTGTGCATTACTACCGCCGCATGCTTCTTGTTCTAGTAGGTTACACGACCGAACAGTTTTCCAAACGTGACACATCTTCATCTAAGGTGGTACGTTACTGGCCAGCACGTCACGTGACGTAGAATGCCGCCCAATGATAGTCGTTGTTAGGAACAATACAGCTAGTTTTTTTATTTTGCGAATCACCCATACACGAGATTGCATGATATAACACAATTCAATTTTCATTAATTTATCAATAACCTTATAGTTTTAAATGAAAGTTAAAATACAGTGTAATTTGTAGTGTGGTAACCTATACCTATGACATGTTTAATTTGGTATTAAACATTATTATATTTTACGTTTGTTTTTAATGATTTTTTTTACTCACTCTACAGTTTGTTTGCATAATTCATTAGAAGCGATATTGATGAAGGCCGTTCACGGTAAAGTGAGCAGTTTTGGGCCCTTAGTTACTTTTACCTTCCAGCTATTATTTTTCCTTTAACCACCTCTTATTAATAAATGTTGCCATGTAAGTAATAAATATTGTGTGTATATTCCACCGCACTCGGAAGTTAACGTCTTAGTGCTAAAAAAAATATATATTTATAGACTGTTATTCCAAACAAGAGGCCTTTCAAAAGTGCTCACTTTACTGTGACTAATCCATATAAAATACTGGTGAGAAATTCAATGCACCTATTTGGCATTTTTACGAAAAAATGCCATACAGTGTATCAGCAAAATGCAAGGCTTGCTCTTAAAGTATTGATAATACATTTTGGTAGTACATTAATGTTATGTTTTTATTTGTACAGTTTGTTAATTTTCTAGTGTACTGACAAATTCCCAATCCTGTCCCGTTTCCCGCAGGTAAATATTTTTCTCGCCCAAAATTTTTGCGAGCCCAAATTATCTATCCTGCCCAGCTCTAATTTAAATAAGTTCTTTTTAATTACATATTTTGGCTGCTATTTTAAATAAACCTGTATGTTGAGGTTATGTATGGTATTTCTCAGATCTAAAATCCAAGTCCGCATCAGATTCCTGAAGTTTTGAAGGTTGACTGTAATTATCTCAGTTTGTAATGAATGCTGTATTGTGTGGTAACAGTTTTTCCTTGACTGTTAAGTCACTTATTTTCCCAGTCAAATTGTCTATCTTATCATTCATTATTAATATTAGTGTTGTATTTAATTTCTGTGATGTATACACTTAATACAAAGTGCTTTAAAGTGTTCTCAAATACTCAAATTTAATTAATAAAAAGAATTTCCAAATATTGGGAATAGGGAATTATGATTGTGCTCATCAAAACTGGTATTGGCATTACTGTAATTGGCAGCATCAGCAGTTGAAAATTGGTATAGTTGGTATTGGCAAAATGTGGTTTTGGCCCATCCTTATTTTTTATTACTTTTCACAAAATCTAACTCTTAATCTTAAATGCAGAGTGACGCGCACAAGCCACCACTTCTTATATGCATTAATTAATTAGATTTCATAGAATATTTTGCAACATTAGCTGTTAGTTTCTGTGTTAGCAATGTTGGACAGATATTTATTGAACTCCTTCTGAAAAATGTTCACATTGTATGGGGAAAGTTTTATAAAAGCAATCTTATATTTGTGGTAGGTTTTCTCACTGGACTCTCCAGAAACATTCCAATGTTACTACAACCCATCATTTGCTAGTAGTCGCACTGCTAACATGGAGCGTATCGCAGAGCAGATAGCTACACTGTGTGCCACGCTAGGAGAGTATCCTTCAGTACGGTACCGCTGGTAAGTATATGTAGGGCAGTTCTGTTAACTTGCACTCCAGTGTCATGGTAAAGTATGTATAGCAACAAGCTGCTCGAGTGTTATGTTGCAGTGACTATGATCGTAATGTGGAACTGGCTCAAATGATCCAGCAGAAATTGGATGCCTATAAAGCAGATGAGCCAACGATGGGTGAAGGCCCAGAGAAAGCACGTTCTCAACTGCTGATCATGGACAGAGGTTTTGACTGTGTATCCCCGCTGCTGCATGAGCTGACACTACAAGCTATGTCCTATGACTTGCTACCCATTGAGAATGATGTCTACAAGTAAGTGCAGTTGGCAACTTGGGTGGTATACAAGTTTATTCTTTACAACATTACAGTAGCTGTCTGATGCAAACTGCTCTATATGCTTGGGTCACTAATATGAACTTGAGTTTTTCAAGCATTTCTTGTAATTTTTGTGATGTTTCAGATATTTGTATAAAGGTCATAGGGGCAGATCTAGATATGTGAGAGTAATAAGAATAGAAATGTGTGGAGTTTGCTCTATGTAGAACTACCATATTCTTCGCATACAATATAATTAAGTGCCTACACTAGCATCATTTACTGTATTGCGTAATCATAATATGCTCTATATTCACCTTATTTTTAACTCACCAATGTTTTGATGCTTGATGCGTCTTCAACAATGGTAATTAGATGACTTCAGAGCATCAGCGTAGCCTGCAGTGTATCTGATTTATGTGGAGTTTGCATTACCATTGGCAACATGACGTCAGAAAATTGTACTGTCTACCCTGCAAGAATGGACGTTCTAGCCAGCTGAGATTGTATTATTCACCAGCCTGGCAAAGCTATGCACCTCAAGGCAACGAGTACTACTAATCTTTGCTAGATGGCACCACTAGTATGTTTCGTTGTTTGTCTTTCGTTCTCTCAGCGGGCCGGTGACGTAACGCCAGAGAGCTATGCCCCCCCAACCCATTCTCGCTCAGTGACCATCCCTTGCTCTCAATGAAGACACCAACCAATGAGCACAGAGTTAGCTGCCCAGCAGAGTATAACTACAGAGTCAGAATTTGACTCAAGATCAGTCTTCATTTTCCCACTGTGCTAGCCACCAGGGATCTGACCAGCTTACGGTAGACCAATTTTCAATCTTCTACCGCACTCAGTCAGAACTGACTAGCGTGAACACTCAGTCTTCACCGCGCTAGTTGCCGAAGTATTCACCAGCTTCATTCCTTACACATTCCTTCACGGTACCTTTGTGTTAGAAGGGGAACCTTTCCTCAAGCTCTATTTTTGGAACTTATCCTGTCACGCTTTACTTAGTCATCCAAGCACCGCGACACTAGTCTATCCACACTAGACACTGCAACCCCGTTTGGGCAACAATGTGTTTGGGAGGCAGTATTAATTTTCAGTTTTTATCACAGTGCTATATATTACCCCAATCCCAGCTTGCCTAGAAATTGGTCTCCTCTACCTGGACTGCATAATTTAGCTTCCCATCAAACTCTTGACAAATGCAGGAGGGAGTACATCACTACATGTTTACTTCCCATTACAGCG
This sequence comes from Dryococelus australis, assembly GCA_029891345.1. Classification (NCBI taxonomy): domain Eukaryota; kingdom Metazoa; phylum Arthropoda; class Insecta; order Phasmatodea; family Phasmatidae; genus Dryococelus; species Dryococelus australis. The sequence goes on along the minus strand of CM056995.1, from coordinate 96,295,600 downwards.
AATAAATATTGGTTGAAACCTATCCTCGAGTACCACGTTCCTGTAGACGTTGCATCTTTCCCAGTTGACCTCACCCTTGACTGAAATGCAGGTGACCCGGATGAGTATTAATTCAGGCCAAAATACGTCTTGCTTACCCACAAGCACTAGCTCGGCCAGTCTTTCCACATACCGTGGTAGGTGGAATGGCAGAGCCTTCACAGGTACACAATTTCGGACCCGCTTGTCAGTTTGGTGATAGTTCTTTCCACCACACCTTTGTGCCGGAGGGGACGTTCCCTAGACCAGGAAGAGGCTGTCAAATACCACACCCACGCAGAGGGACTGCAGACAGCAAGGCCTAATTTTCTCTGCTCATTGCGCCTTAGGGCCGAGCGCTGAGATTGGGTATCCGCTCGTCGGCAGCCGTTTATGTGGCTCTACACAGTAGTGTAACACAAGTCTGCCTTTTGCCTCATGGATGTGAGTGTGTGTGTGACTACAGGTGCCGTTCTCCAGATGCAGTGGTCTGAAGGAGAAGATGAAACAGGTGTTAATTTCTTTTGGGCGTTTGCAAGTGCTGACTCATACCCTTGTTGCCACGATAAGACAGTTCACCCCTAAGGATCAGCCCCAAGCCCTACGAAGCCTATTCATTCCAATCACACCAGAAGTACCACGTGTCTATTCCAGCCACCCACCCACCTGAGTCAAGAAGTTCATCTCTGTGGCTCGTGTAATTCATCAGTTAATTGGAACAGTGGCTAACAGCACCCATAGCATATCTCACGCCTGTTGCTCTGTCCCCACCGAAGCGAACTACATATAGTATCCAGCGAACTTGCAATTCAGGAACATCAACACGCACTGTCATTCCGCCAGAACCATGCCCTAGCACTAGCAATCTTGGTCTCCCAGGTATACTGCCCAAGGTTCAGGGCCTGAAATGCAAGAAACGCAGACTTCATGCCCTGCTGAAAAGCTACCAGGCTAGTACTCTACACAGAGAAAGAACCAGGGCATTTATTCTAAGTTTCTGGGGGAATCTATTGGCAGGTCTCAATGTCGATCTCGACAGTCGACTTCCTGCCTTTTGAAACAATCAGGAGCAAAATGTACCCAAATAGATATTTTAACCACACTATCATTTTGAGACCTCTCGCCTTCTGCATTCCTAGGGTTTTACTGACTCCCCACCATAACTTGCTTCCCCTCCTTCCTGTGTGTTCAGGCAGGCAACATGACAAATACACATGCTGTGCCTGCAATAATGTATGATTAAAGTAAAGCTATTATTACAAACTGTGCATTTTAAGTGGTTAGTTAATGCATAAAAATGCACGTACGTATATCTATTATATAATATACATTGTCTTATATAAAACGCATACTATTCCGTTTATTAAAGCGTAACGTGGAATATTTAGAGCTAAATTTCTCTACATTTCTACTATCTCATCGTATGGTTAGATGTTTGGCTGAGGAAAACGGTGACGCTGTGAATGGTTAATGTGTTGTAAAGTCGGGTTGTCTGTTGAAAATATTACTCCTTTTAAAGGAACATGTGGTTTTACGTATAAAAACGACTGTTGATGAGATAATTTGTTACATAGTATTCCCTCCAACAGTCCTTTTAAATAACATTCACTGTAACAGTAACAAAATGTATAGAAGACGATACGTAAAATGTCGTTTTAATAAATACAATTATAAAGTTTGCTTAGAAAGTACGTTAGGCCTTAACAACTAATCTTACATATTAAAGTGTTTAATTGATTGGTTATAGGAATGCACGAATTCCCGTTACCACTAGTGAAGTAACGTGCGTCATACACAAACTGTTTGGGCTATATAGTTATTAATAAAATGATAGAAACTGCCTATTTAATTAGTTTTATTGTTGCACATAGGTATAACATTGTTTGCTGTATTATTATAAGTACAAAAAAGGGAATTGGGCTTTAGTTTCACGTCTTTCGTGAGACAAAATTATTTTGATGCTCTTACCAGTGTGTGGCATTTTGAGTTGCATATTGTTTTGATGGAGCAGTGGTGTGTTTTGCTCATATGGAAATAATGTTTACATTATTGTATCTTCAAAAAGAATAACACTAATGAAAAATTAAAACGTGATACATCGCTGTTCGTATTCTTACAAATGCAACAATATACACACGCACACTATGACTGAAGTTAACCTTACACTCGTTGCATTTACGATATAGACAAATATTATTCACGCACTACAAAAGAAAGTGCGGCTTTTTCAGGCCAGGTGCATTTTAGCATTTTAAAAATACACTATTTACAAAACATGCATGCTTACTGTTTTGTAAACTCTGCAACCTCTTGAACACACAATTTTATATGGTATTCCTTGCACGTTTACTTCACTAAAGTCACATTTGTTTGTCGTTAGCATTAATAAATTATTTGCAGAATCATTCAGTAAAATCAACACTGCGCACGTTTCCTGAAACGAAAAAATGTAACTACGTAAATTATATTCATCACTCATTGTGGACGGCTTTAAGACAAAGGTGGCACAAGCACAAATTTCTACGCCGTAAACATGTGCCGATTAATACTACACATTTCACTCAAGAAAACACACTACGTCAAACTATGCTTGAAGAAAGCAAACAAAATAATAATTATAGTTGATTCACGATAACTTTTGCCTTTTCTGAAGCCCTGCTAAATATCTACGTATACTAATGATTATTTATCCATCAGCTACACGTGAACATAAACATTGCCATGTGACTTCTATTTTTATAACTGTCAAATGCATTGGTTGCTGTTTACAGCTGTTCAAAGAATGCTGTAATATTTCTTACGAATGTTCACAATTTAGGCCTACAACAATATTTAGGTCGGCTTTATAACTATTTGTTACACACTATATAACATAATACACATTAATATTTTGCCACAACTGTGGCGGAAACAACAGTAGTATTTAACATGTAGTTATTAATATGTGTTGGGTAATTTCATCAAGGACGGCCTTATTTGGAATATAAATTAAAATGAAGGGACAACCAGTCCAACTAAATGGCATATTAAATTCAAGCACGCAACTTGTGTCCTGTATTTATTATTTGTACCATTGACAAACGTATAATATAGTGGTGAACATGCAAACATATAGGCCTACCGTAACTTTTATTCTGCTAATATTTACATGCATTGGTTCTTACTGGTTTTTAGGTTTATTTAATTATTTATTTAAATTTATCGTGTTGGGCTTAGTATTTTGTAGGGATTGTGACAGACATTCAAATCACAGAAACGTAAGTTTGGTGCACAACTGTGTTTCAAACATCTAGGGGAAAGGTACAACGTTTTGGTATATAAACAGACGTGGCTGTAAGTAATTACCTTAGTCATAAAAACAGTCCACAGCTAAAACGTATAGTGCACATCAAATATTTGAATTCATGCACACACACAGGGTCAGCCAAACGACCACCACGCAGCAATGCCCACGCCATTTCACATGCTGCAGTTAACGAAACACACGTAACCATATATTTATTACCGCCGTGGAAAAACATATTTATCACAACATTGTAACTTGTCTAGGAAGTTTAAGAAACATGAGTATGAACTTGACGCTTCGTTCAGAAATATGCTGTGACATTGACATGTCGCCATATTACTGCCAGTTGTAAGGCACTATAAAAAGTGGGTATAATCGCCAGCCATATTGGGACAAGCACGTGGCTAGGGAAAAGCGGATCAAATTCTAGATTCTCCTTTCCATACCACGTCTGCCAGGAAAGCTGATCTAATTCCAGATTCTTCCTTCCACACCACGTCTGCCAACCTGCTGGATTTGTAAACATCGCGCCATCGCGTTAAAATAACATGTAATAGGTATTTAAGTAATAAAATCTTGTTTCAGTTGTAAATAACAATTTTATACATCATTATTGTTGCTGTAATCGATATGAAATGTGCTGCAATTAGAAATATCAAAATGTATACCTTTCCTGCTAAACAGGTGGTATAAACTTCCAGAGAGAGACAGACAGACGCACTCTTTGCTTCGCTTATTGAACCTTGGATGGAAAAATAAACAGTGTCGCTAGCACCTAGGCACGGTAACTTGCACGGATATTTTTAAATATAAATTGACAACGTTTAATTTACAAATAATATTAATAAATACGAGGTTAAAATATATTGTAACTGTGAACTATTTCTTACTGGCCGTTGCCAACACGTCGCGGCTCTCGCTGTTGTTAATTCATATTTAATACGAAATGTATATTACAAGTTATAGAAGATACTAAGTAGATTATTAATCTATTCATGAACATAGTACTTAAACGTTAATCACAGGGTTATATAATAGTGTGGAATAAAAGGGATTGAACACAACAGGTTGACATGTTACGCCTAGGGTGATTTTTCAAAGATTAAATTCCAAAAGGCCGAAGAAACCGTGAATGGACTATGACTACCTACCGATTAATTATTGAGACAACACCAACAAGATGCTCGTATAGACAAATAACCTCTCAGCCATTGTTACACTTATGAAATTAACTCACGATTCAGAAATACAACTTCACACTCTCGAACATGTGTCGACACGATTAGATGTATGTAATAATGTTCCACGTATATTTTATAACCTTTTGTAGGTTATGTATTATGTTTCAGAAGTATGAAACCATAAGATTTGCCAGTTTGCAATAAATACGGCCACCACGCTTTTCACCTGCTATGTTGAATTTCCGTTTCCCGATTGGAAACACTGCTTTCGACAACAAATTAGCTGTCGAGTGCTCTCAATCGTTTTCTCATGAGAATCGAGAAGTCATCTTTAACTTAGAATGCCAAACACTGGAAATATGACGTAAATTGTTATTTCACGATCGGGAGTTCCGTTTTTCGACAAACTTAGAATAAATGCCCAACTCCCTGTAGAGATTAACTGATTACATGAACCCTCCAGAAAGGGTGTGCCTGACTTAGCACCTGACCAAAAAATACTTCTTCATTTCCGCTTGCCGTAGAATTTGCCTAGTCAGTAGGACGTCACACGTCAGTTTAAGACTGTTAACTGCTGACGTCAAAATTTCAACTCATTATGTTTTCCACGGTGAACTGGTTGTTATCATGGTGACTAGGTTTTAGGTTGTTGTGTGTTTTCCAAGTCACTGAGATATTTAATTGTGGGCAAAGTTAGCTGTTTAGAACAACAGTACAAACATTTTTATTTTGTGGTACATATTTGATAACTGTATTACCAAATGGTGTGGTGACTTATATAAATGTCATACTTTACTTCATGTGAGAGATGGGTCCTTAACATTTATTCATGACGTATTTCTTTTTAGGGTCCAGGTCTGGTGAGGTTGTTAGCTTAATGTTGTTAGTTATGGTGGTATTTCTCACAGGAGACATCTCAGGTCTTCTCCCATGAAAGTTTCTGAGATCTGCATGGTTAGCTGTGTTGAGACTTGCACATCAGCAGTTATACAGAGCAGAGCACAGATATCCCAAGCTAATTGAGGCCACATTACAGCTGAAGACCTCCATGTAACTACACTCCTTTAAGTTTGACGCTGAGTGAGGTGGTGCAGTGGTAATGCGTGGGTCTTATATTGGGGTTAATCCAGATTTTTATTTCCAGTCTCGCAATCCTGTTTTTGGTTTCCCCATGGTTTTATGAAATTGCTTCAGTTGAATGCCATGAGGGTTCCTTATGTAATCCATTGCAAATTCCTTCCCCATTCCCGACGTCACTAGTTCTCTCTCTTTCGCTTTCTCTCTCTCTTTCTCTCACACACTTTTTCTCTCTCTCTCTCTTTACCTTCTCCATTTTTCTCTTTTTCTCTCAATGTCTCTTTCCGTTTCTCTCAATGTCTCTCTTTCCCTTTCTCTTAATGTCTCTCTTTCCCTTTCTCTCTGTCTCTCTGCATGTGTGTGGTTGCCCTCCCCAAAAATTGCGAAGCTGCAAGTTGAATCTAAGCATTGTTTTCAACCATTCCGGGGGTGGCTGTGCCATTATTTTTCTTGCAATAATATAAATTGTTTTATTTGCATTACATAAAGTTTTGTATATTTTATGTACTTATATTGAAAATAAACCTCATTGGCATGTATTGTAACGTTTGACAAGCGGACACAAAAAATGAATACCCTGTGCTACATCATCATTGATTAAAAAATATAAAGAAATTTAAAGTGCGAGCTACACAGCGTTTTTAGCAAATTGTGTAATATGTTTGGCAAAGTTTGTTCAGCTGCATAAAATATAATGAATCAACATAAATAAATAACTTTGTGGACTGTTTGTTTTCTATGACTTGTAAATTTAAATTGTTGGATGTACTTGATTAAAAATATTTATAGGTGCTGATACAGGCCAGGAATAATTACATATTAGTGTATGGCAGGAAATAACAGACTGAACAGGCATCATGTCGTACAATTTTACAATACGGTTCTAGGGATGTGCGAGTACTCAAAATTTCGAGTACGATCTCGAGCTTTGTAATTACTCAACTCGAGATTGTATCATTTTCTCAAGCTCGAAAACTTAGTTTTTTTGGGGGAAAAAGTGCATATTGCAATTTCATCCTGAAGAATACAAGAAAGAAAGCCTCGTTTTATATGCATCGTAAAATAAATGACTACTACTGGCCAGAGGGCAGTCAACATTTGGGAATTTCCCATTGGTGCATATACCAAATTATCACTTCGTGTGCACTCAGTAACATTCGTCACACAGCTTCGTGCCACCTTTTACGCATACATGAAAGAAAATGTGAACATTACCTGTTTGTAAGGTCCCAGGAATTTCGCAAATGCGAAATAACCATTATAAAATCTGAAAAGTTGCACTATTCACTATAAAATGCTAAATTGTTAATGATTTAGCGATAAATGAGAAACTTCCCTAAATGCACCAAATTCTTCACGAATGACCTTCACTGCGTTAGTTTTCAACGTAAATAAAAGATTGATCTTTTTTGAATTAAAAATTCTTTCAGACTGTCTTTGTATCGACCGAAAACTTAATGTAAACAATTGCTTTTTTCGAACGTCAAAGACATGACATGCAAACAGCACTCAGCCCAAAATGGCTTGCCACATAGCTACGACCTTAGCGCTAGCAGTGTTGCTTTTGATGAAAAACGTGTACGTAATGAACTTGTGCATAGCGAAATGGTTCAGTCATAATATAACGTGTCATGTAGAAACATCTTTGGCATGAAGATGTGTATGAAATGACGTGATTTTATTTTGTGGTGTGTAGGAACATCTTCGACGTGTAGATATATAGCAAATAGTGCGTTTTTATTTTGTGTCGTGTACATAAAGCCTTCAACCAATAGAATTAAAGGAGCTCAGAGAAATGAGTGTTTGTTTGAAAATATAATTACCAAAATTGGTAGAGTTAAACTAGTAACCTTAGTTGTGTATAGTGTGTTAAGAGAAGTCAATAGGCCTACGTAAAGTAGAAAGAGAAGTATTTTATTATTTATTAGAATAATACTACAATGCTGTTTGAATTGAATGATTAATTTCCCCCACTGTAATTTTTTTTCGTGGTATTTATTATTAGACATGTTGATGTTATTACTGTACAATACTACATTTTAAAATTTGATATGGGAATGATTTAATGAGCTCTTTATAATATAGTTCAGGTATTTAATTAAAATGTATTGTTACTTACTCTTAATAAGAAAATGCTGTAGTTGTTTCATGTCCATTTGTGTGAAGTAGTCTGCTAGTAGTTTTATACAAACAGTTTTATTAATAATATTGTAGAAACTTGCTAGAGTTCGACTCGAAAGGTCAGAACTTTTTTTAATACTTGGCTCGAGCTCGACTTGTACAAAATTTCAGTGTTCGCACATCCCTACATGGTTCTATGACATACGTCTTGTTTTCATATTTATTCATGCATTAATACAATAAACATCTAAATACTTTTTTTCTCCTCATGTGAATGTACGTATGTGTGCATGTATGCTACAGAGAGATATAATGCGCTAAGATAAGGTAGAAGGGAGCACTACAAGGAAAGACATCCAACACTTTCATCCATTTCACCAAGACTGACTGATTAGGTATATGTTGGGAAGGGGAAGAGAAAGTTTGGAAAAGAAACTGTATCTCCCAGGCAGGAAGTGCTGAAAGATTAGTATTTGAGACTGCCCAGCACCCGGCAGATACAAAAGTGTGATAAGGCTCTGGCTTTCACCACCTGTCAATTATCTGCTGGAATAGTATATCCTCAATACAAATATTTTACTGTGTTTACCATGCTCTTAAGTTTCTTGCCATCCATATCACCTTAAGTGACTCGCTTTCTTGTTTTCAAATTGCCCAGGTTAGTAAACCCTGCCTACCCAAACATTAGGCTTGATTACAGCTGAAGTTAATTCTCCTACTCTTACCTCCCTAATGCAGTCAGTTGCGCACCAGCTTAAGGTATGAGGAATAATTAGTTCAAGTCCCTGGTAAGGTATGTATGTGTGTGTGTGCATTTGTAATTGTATCACTAGTGTTGCATTTGTTTCTGGTTACATTTATAATTGTACCTATGTTAACAAAAGGTTACAGGCTACCTACAATCTAAGCTTTTAAGAACTGCATCAAAATTATTTGAATCTATGTAAAGGAAAATAGGCTCATTATGTCTGTAACTTCTCATCATTTCAGAAGTTTTTTTTTTCTTTCTTTTTAGATACGAAGCTACTTCAGGTGCACCAGAAAAAGAAGTATTGTTGGATGAGAATGATGAGTTGTGGGCAGAACTGAGGCATCAGCACATTGCAGTAGTCTCTCAGTGAGTTTATCTTTTTTGTGTGTTTAGTTTGTTACTCTATGGAGTTTTAGAGGTTCACAACACTTGGTAAAATACGACAAACAGTGCATTTTTTATTTGAAGTGATAGCTGATCCTACAGCATTAGATATATTTCAGTGCTTTAAGTTAAAATTAAATTATTGTTTGTAACGAAAATTTGGGAATACTCTGCGAGCTTTCCACAGTAATCAGTGTCAAGTTTTTATTGATATGAAGAGATTGATGATGTGAAATTTGCAACACAAAATACCACTTACCTTTTTTGCTTCTTAATTTGTTAGTAATATTCATGGTAAGTTATCTGCAAGCTTTAGTAGTAAATAAACTTAATTTTCACAATCTGGTCATTAATCCATTGTGATAATTAGTTTCATAAACTTTCCATTGTGTGTCCTAATGAATTTGTTAGCTTAGTGCTAAAAGTATAGAAATTATATTAATGAAAAAATTATAAATGGGGCGATTCCAATTTTTTGATGTGATACCCGATTATCGATTCTCTGTCGATTCTAGATTCTTTTCTGATTCTCGTTTCCTATGATTTACAATGGATAGGACTTTTAACACACAAAATCGCATTGCCATTCACAATCAAAACTATTCTATTTAAATTCACACAAATTTTATGTCTTGGTAAGTAAACAGCACTGTGGAAAAGTTCTCAAAAATTGCAGAAATTATTTTATATGAAACGAACAGGTGAGGTTTGAATGCAGGATTGAGGCAATATAGACAAAGTAGTGCTACTAGTGCTGCTGGAAAGTAAACAAGGTTCACGAGTGTTGTGTGACAAAAGTAAAGACAAAGAACCACTGCTATTGAGAGGAAATTGATTTGATTTCACGCACCGGAAACTCAGTAATAACTGTGTTAATTTTTCTTTTTTTTTTGCATCTTGAATGTATGCAGTATGTTTCTCAAGATGTTTTTTCATGTTTGATGTTGTTTTAGAAGCGCCTCCTCATGAAATTTTTACTTTACATATTTGGTAAATGGCGTAATATTTACTTTGATCAATAGAAATTTGCTCCCGGACTTCACTCGACATGTTTGCAAATAAAAATGTACACACACAGTGGTAAGGTATGCTGTTGTTTACTAAAGCATTTTAAACACTACAGCACATGCAATCCACTTTTTTACTATTGGTACAGCAAATTAGTGCTATGACGTGTACAACAGTTAACAGCGAAATCACTGGAATCGTAATATTTTTTAATTTGTTTTGTCATGTTTACGTTTTACAGACGATGCACACCGCACAAATGGTATCGGGTGTATTCCGGACGATTTGTGCTAGCTATCGATTACTGAACACACGCTCTCTCTCTATCTCTCTCTATCTATCTCTCTCTCCATCTCTCTATCTCGTGACAAATCAACAACACTGTAATTGTTGTAGTGGTACCGAGCGGCAGTGTGTGATGATTGAGGTTATCGGATATGTTGCCAGCTAGTCATGCCATGAACCTGGTTTTACGTATGAATGCAGGTAGTGGAGTTTGTAATATTCTGAATGATCCCAGCAGTTATGCTGATTTAATTATCATTGATTTTTAAAAGTAAATTGCGCAGTTCTATTACATTATGCTTCATGTGTGGCCTACATATTTTCACTGTGGCGTGGATGCGACAATAACGATGTAGGACTGCCTATATTCCTATTAATACCAATAGTTAATGTGGTACATAAAATATTGAATCATGTATGGTCCCATTGATTCAAAACATGTGTAGTTATAATTGTGAGAATTTCTGTTTGTGAGGGGATGAAGATATTGGCTTGTTTATCTTGTTTATTTATGGTCAGTTAAACTAACTGTGCAACTTTGAATGTTCAAAATATAAGAAAATTGATTCCATTCCAGTTGTATTTAATTTCCATTGATCCCACTTTGCAGCCAAGCAACGAGGCTATGGAAAAATTAAGCTTTATACAAAGATACATGTTTACAATTCACAAATACATAGAATAAAAATTAAAAATCTCGAACAAAATGCAAGAAATAAATATAAAATAATAATTACAATTATCCCCATAACATAGATTTTATTTGGTTGTTTTGTGTGTTTCATATTGCACATCGTAAAATAAGTTTTATTTACACTGATTTATTAATCGGGATTGCAAAGAATCTAATTTACTTTTTGATTCTCGATTCGAATTGTAGAATCAATGGGTATCAGGATATCTAAGAATCTAATTTCCCATCCATAGAAAAAATATTTCCTAGTGCGTTAACACTTCAATGCAACTAATATTTTGCTTTATTGCTCACATTTACCTTAATGTTTCCTGCTCATAACTGTCATGGGTGTTTGGATGGGTGTGATTTGATTGCAGGAATGTAACCAAAAACCTGAAAAAGTTTATAGAGTCTAAGCGCATGCCAGCAACAGATAAGCAATCAATGCGAGACCTCTCACAGATGATAAAGAAAATGCCTCAGTATCAGAAAGAGCTGAGCAAGTACTCAACCCAGTTACATCTTGCAGAGGACTGTATGAAGGTGTATCAGGGCTATGTTGACAAGCTTTGCAAAGTGGAACAGGTGAGTAAATGTTCATTTTACTGTTTCTAATGACTGGACTTAATCTATTATAAGTTCCTGACTCCTCTTGTTGGGTCTATGTGGCAAGCAAAATGTTCCGTTTTTGCACTTCCACACATCTGTACTTGTTACAAAAAAGTTTTTTGAAACTATTTGCGAAATATTTTCTTGTACTTCTACTGCTGAAATTGTGGACCGTATTTACTTAACTTTAGCTGCATATTTTTTCTGAAAATAGTTTTTGAAAAACAAGGGTGCTGCTTAGAATTAAGTATGTATGATCAATTTCAACTTTCAAAATAAGTTTTATAAGTTTTAAAAATTAAATGAAGATTCCAAATAAAATTAAGTAAGGTGTACATATTATGTGAAATTAGTTACTTGTTCTTGATGGAATTGTATGCAGGGTGTGAAATATGGTTTTTCGAAGTAATTTTGCAACAAAACATACTGCATACATGCTCTGTAAAATGAAAAACATCCTCCAGAAAACAACGGAAATTTCAGTGCTAACATATCAGGATTGTGCGTTTTTGCGGGAACAGGATTTAGGGATGACGTGCTGTACCTTTACTTGTAATGGAGAGCACAGCTTTCTAGTGGGAAACCTAGTAACTGCACTTTGAGTAACAGTGCACCTATCTAGTGGATCATGCAGCAACTACAAGCTGCTGAAGCAGCATTACCATAGAATTTCATGAGAGATACAGCTTCTTTGTCAAAAAAATTTACAGATTATCTTAACGAAACAATCCATGAATGGAATAGCTCAAAAATTTTAATTACAGTTGCAATATTCTTTAAAGAATGCATTCAATGATACTGTAAAATAAGTAGTGCTCGTTTACACACTTTCAGTTTTTAGTTCCAAAACTATGGCTGTGAATGACATTTCAAATGATTGTGTGTGCATTCCCAGTGTCATATTTTTGAAAAAATAAAATTAATGCAAGTCTTCATTTATGGAGACAGAAAAATGTATACAATATTTTGTTTCTTTGAAACAAATGTGATTATTTTTGCAGAATATAATGGAAATACAGAGACTGGGAAACTATTTGAAATCGATGAATCAAACTTGGGCCATTGGAGAGAAAATTATGCACTGCAATTGCTGTACTTCAGGCCTGCTGTTTTTACTGTTATCAGTTTTTGTGGATTTTTAACACTAGAAAAAGCCAAACTTGTTTTTTTCTTTCTGCTTACATGCGATACTAGTGCCCACAGCAATGTGTGTCATGTTCACTGATGAATTTTTTTGAAGGGTTCTTACAACGGAGGTGAATAGTTAAGCAAAATATTTTGGATATATGCCACATTGCTTCAATAGTGTATCTCAAAACTATTTTGCTTAATTATTCACTAGCGCGGGTATACAGTTACCTACATATTTCTGTTCCTAGCTGTATGATCACCTGCAAAGGCCAAGGCCATTATTGAAAAGAGTCTTTGCCATGGAGCGCCGTTTTTATGCATGCAATCCAAATTTGGTGACTGTGTTTTTTGTTTGGCATTGATATCACAGTGATGAGGAAACAAAAATTGTTGCTGATGCGGTCGTTGTATAAATAAAAGTATAAATGTAAGTGGAGAAAATAATTACCATGGTTTGTACATTCTAAACCGAAACAACTACTATACAGTAAATATGTAAATGTCCTTCATATCCACATTTTTTACGTAATTTGCCATTTTTTTAATTCCAAGGATTTTACAGGACTTGACCCAATGATTCCAGGATTTTTATATACAGGAACCAGGATTTCAGCTTCAAGGCTATTGGCAGCCCTGCTGTGTTTGCTTCCAAAAGCACAATATTCACTTTAATAAGAGTTAAATATATTTGATTCAATGAACAACAATTTTTATTGAAGGAAAAATTAAACTTCCTTCAAAAATTAAATTTCCTACTGAACTGATGGTTTAACCCAGGGCTGTCCAACTGGCATCCCGCAGGTCATTTTGTACGGCCCGTGAACTTAAATTTTGCTTAATGTATTACTTATTTTATTTGGTACGTAAATATTTACCCACTTTGATTTCTCAATAGTTAAACACTTAAACATTGTTTTTAATAATAATATCCAATTAAAAATGTTTTTTTAACTGTGGCCTAGTGGCCTAGCCCAATTTAATATGTTGTTATCTTTGTACAATATAAAAAATTAGCCAAAACTATGGTACGGCCCGCGACTTTGCTAGAATTGGAGTTGTGGCCCATGAGCCTTTCCAAGTTGGACAGCCCTAGTTTAACCAGTGGCCTCACATGTACACAAATAATTTTTCCCAGGATTTTTCCCAAAAAATTTATAATGGAATAAATACAGCTCATTGTTAATAATAAACTTGACGTCTACTACACTTGCATGTTAAAATTGAATGTATTGCTTTTACGTATTCCACAGTAAAGTTTTGTCTGTAATCTACTGTAGTAATTTATTTTTAGTGTTCACATAGAGTTTGAGCCACAATTTTTTTTCAAAGTATCTCAACATTGTTACACTAGTGTAACTTCCCTTGTTTTGTGGGTGTACTAGTCTCTTAACTTCTTTCACCTCATGTGTTTCCTTTTAAATTCTCTCTCTTATTTTCCTTCTCTACTTTTTAACTCGTAATCATATCCATCCAGATCACACCCAATATAGCGTACTTTGTGCAAAGTTGCATGGTCTTGTATTTTGTGTAACAGTGGTAACTAGCATAGAAGTTATGTTCGTGGCTGAATGCACGCTGGATGGAAACTCTGTTTCATTCATGTTTTGGTCTGTACTGTGACTTTTATTGGAAGGCAGAAACTAAGTTAGTGCTTATAAGTACCTCTTCTGGTAATGACACAGTATTGTTGACAGTTAAAGCAATCCACCAGATACAGATTTATTTTATTTGCTAGTCTTTTGAGCTGCACGAGATTAAAATAAGCCTTCACTTGGGTGGTTGAGTTGAGAGATGTGGGCAGCTCATAACAGCTAGGTCTAGAGCTGACGAGTGTAAAATAAAGTGTGAGATTGGAGCAGCACCTGAATGCAAGAGTGGGGAAACAGGAGATACCAGAGAAAACCTGCCGACTAGCGGCATTGTCCGGTACAATCCCCACTTGCAAAAATCCGAGAGTGACCTGGCCCGTGATTCAACCCGATCGCATTGGTGGGAGCCTTCACATGGGGTTGGTTTTATTTGATCCTCTGTTACTAATTATGTATGTACAGTACAAACAGTACTAGAAAAATACAGTGGTACAAGATGTGTCAAATATAATATTAAGAAATGAATTGCTGTCAAAAGAAATTGTACACGCACATTTGTGGTTATAAAAATTTGTATAGATTGTTCACATAATCATAAATAATATTTCCTATTGTGATTTATTTTGCAATTTTAACAGGTTCAACAAATTTATATTATAAAAATATTTTATACTATAAAATCATTTTTTCCAGTGCTATTAACTACTATCCAGAAACTCCATAAAGTCATTTACATTATAAAATAAATTTCCATGTAAAATAATTTACAATTTTTTTTAAATTTGATATTGTTTATTAAAATAAAGGATATTGGTTGGCAGTTTCTTATGTTTTATCCCCGTATACATATTTTACATTTTTTCAAAGTAATACATATACTTTGTGTATAATACTTTTGCTGGTAGATGCCGGTAGGTGTGTCCTATGCCAAGAGTTCTACCCACAAAATGCATTGGGGGAGCAAAGTGTGGTAAGTAGGGAGGTTTAAACTCGATTCCATGATTCCTCAATACCCGCAATTCTTGAAGAATCGTATAATCAAGAATCGGAAGTCAAAGAATCGAAGCATGAAAAACCGATTACTACAAATACATAACCGAAGACTAGGGGCATGGGGTAAATTGCGATAAAATTAAATATCACCAAAACACACATTAAATCATGAAATAACACGGAATAAGACAAATGTGCAATATCTTACAAAATGAGCTTTCTTCACAAGAAATGAACTATTATCTCATGTTATACACACTAAATTACTTTGACGCCGTAAAAATCCAGACACATGCAAGTCTCGGAAATATTGAGAAATTCTCTAGATGAATAAATTTGAGATAAGCTACAATAGTTTGACAACAAACCACATCCAAGTGCTAGTAACAATCATGCAAAGTGAACACTCACAATTAGAATGTGTGTAGTAATCTATGGTTGAGACATCGCTTGTTTACATTGAAACGTAGACACGAGTGCATGAAATGAAAGAGTGATATCTAAATTGATACATTAAACGGACAGTTTTCATAAAATATCTAGTCTCATAAATTATAGAAGTTGCTGCAGGCGATGTAAAAGACCATAAAATGTCTATCATCTGGACATTTTATGTAAAAAGAAAGCTGCAAAGGCGAGTGTAAAGTGTGCAAGAAATTAATTCAAAAACATACCTCAATTGGTCTGAGAACAGTGGCAGCTGCTGAGGTAGGGCTGCGGGGGACAGCCCTTCTTATAAAATCTCAGAACGCATACCTCTACTTATCTGCTACTCAGTAAATAATACTGCATACGAATACGGAGGTTATTTCGCAGCCAATGTTTTTGAGATGGACGAGACTCTCGTCCCGAGAGAAATGTTTTTGGAAATGTCGAGTAGTGGGGCGGCAGATTCTTCGCCCCTAAGTGGATAGAGCTAGTAGAGAGAGATGACCGTAACATAGGACCAGGGGTACTACAGGAGGAGGGAAGACTTCAGGGGCTCGGCTCTTTTCAGCCAATCGCATGCTGTAAATTGGAGAGAGCTGGGCGTACCCCTGCTCAAACAAAAAAATGGTTTCCTGGAACTTGGCAAAGCTACCAAAACTACATGTTTTGTAAGCACACTTTCGCGCTCCACTCTTTTGCAGTTGTTAAACACATTTCTTAACAATGCTTGTATTTATTTCAAATATTTTTAATTTATAGATATCGTTCAATCTCGCATGTGCTTCAAATATAGTGTGTAATACCCTGAATAAGTTTGTTGTTAATTAATGATGAGTTATGAGCACCGGTCAGATGTAGGGATAAATTGTTGTTAATGTCGTGTTGTGTAAACTTGTAAATAATTGTTAATTCGGTGAGAAACATTTGAACCTTATTACGACAAAGATTTTCAATTACGAGAATAAACTAAAGCTACAGAATCTGGGACCAACAAGGCCTCAGTTAAATATAATTCAACAACAAAGTCAAGGTAGTAAATGGTTCATATACGAGAATTTGACGTAAGTACATACAATTTCGCGGACTGGCTGTGCGGGTGTGAAGTTGGAAATGTGTTGTTTTGTTTAATTTTTTTTTCTTAATGAAACCTAATGATCTTGCGTGGGCACGCAGTGGGGTAAAAGATTTAAAACATTTGGGAGACAAAGTTAAAAGACATAAATCGTTTTCGCAACATATAAAAAATGCCATAAAATTTTCGTTGCTTGGTAAGGTGAATACACATTTCCAATTAGATAACGCATACAGGTTGACAAAGTGATTTTTTTTTTACAAATATGTTAAGTAAGATATGCCACTTTCATCCTCTAATTAAAATTTGACATGAATCTTGTATGTACTGTAGGCTATGTAAATTAGTATTTGGTTTTAAAAATATTTTTTTTAGTATATTTAAGTTATCATTAATATGGTAGAATTGGTATTATTATGTTATCTCTCGTCGTCTCGTGTAATGCGCCACACCATGTAGGTACTGGTTGGAAGGCATATAACCTAAAAAAAGTTAAAAGAAATACATATCTGTGGTGGTGATTAGATCTGAACCAGTGGCCACAGTATGTTAACAGTTACAAATCGGGTGATTATACATTTTTCTTCAAACAACCAGACTTTTTTTATATAGCCACATAAGCTACACTTACTTAAGTCTGTCATACACAATATATTTATCACTGTGCCTATTAAAAAAATTATGTTTGTAATGATATGTTAGGATCACTACAGCCCTCCCAGTTTCAAAAGTCACCAGCCGCCACTGTCTGATAAGACTTTTTTAAAAAAATTTATATGATATTAATATTACATGGATGATGCTTGTCTAGTTTATGTATGGATGCCAAAATTAATTTGCATTAGAATTTATTAGTGTAAATAATAATCATTTTTTACTTTTCTTTGCATTTCCAGAAAAATTGTTTTTGAATTAACCAAAATTATACTTAATTATAAAATTGGAGCCTTTTAAATAATTACTGCTTTAAAATAAATAATAATGATTGCTTTTCAATAAGTGCCAGTCTTGCAAACTTTTAAATGATTTCATATGTTGGTGAACATTCATCTGGGCAAGTGAGGTTAGGAAATATTTTCAAAATAACTATGTGGACGAAATATGTACATTATGTGTCTGTGTGCATGCGCGCATGTGCGTGTGGGGGGTGCGGGTGCGTGTGGGGGTGTGTGCGGTTGCGTGTGGGGGTCGTATACATATTTATATTTCAATACTATCTCATACTATGCCTCTTTTGAACTTTTTGAATTTTCATATGAAACTGCTAATGTAGGCCTTGTTTAAATAATTTAATCTCCCCCCCCCCCCTCTCTATTCATGATTTAGTTTTGTAAAGTAATTGTCCGTAACAAAAGGAATCACGATTTTTAGAATCGAGAGTGTTATCGGCATCGAGAATAGAGGAAAAGTGGAATCGTTACATCCCTAGTGGTAAGATTATATGATTAGTAATGGAAATAATGGAGGGATGGTTGTTATGATACATAGGTAGGCACCTGAAAATGGTGGTGATATTTTATTGAAAAGTGGTGTTTTTTGGCTGAAAAGTGGTGTTATTTTGCTGAAATGTATTATTTTTTTGCTGTAAAGCTTCTTCATCCAAAGCTGCAGCCCACCACTAATGCCAATCAAACACCCCCAAAGAATCCAACCTGTGCAATATCTCACGCTGTGGCACCTGTGTCATCCACCAACCCTCAACTTCTTTCAATAGCAGACAGCAGACTCACTAGCTGTATATACCCTATCCAAGGCAACTACAACTGTGCAACACAAAATCTGATTTGTCGGCTACAGTGCCAACACTGCAATTGAGAATACATAGTCATCACCAGCAACACACTCGGACAGAGACTGAATAGCCTCAGAGCAGATACCAAACAAGCCATAGCTGGTCACATCAATAACCTACAGCAGGCCTGCTGTATTAACGCATTTGATCAGTTTTTACGGATTTTTAACATTTTAGATAATCCATATATATAATATATATATATATATATACACACACACACACACTCAATGTGACGCTAGTGCCCACAGGGATATGTCAGTTTCACTGATGCATTTGTTTGAAAGATTCTTACAACAGAGGTGAATAATTAAGCAAAATATTTTGACATACACCATTGCTTCAACAGTGTATGTCCAAAATATTTTGCTTCATTATTCACTGGTGCAGGTATGCAGTTGTCTACATATTTCTGTTCCTGGCTGTATGGTCACATGCAAAGGCCAAGGCCATTATTGAAAAAACCTTTGCCATTAATTGCCATTTTTACGCATGCCATCCAAATTTAGTGACTATGTTTTGCGTTTGGTATTGATATCACAATGGTGAGGAAACAAAATTATCGCCAATACATTCATTGTATAAACTAAAGTATATGTGAATAGAGAGAAAAATTACCATGATTTGTACATTCCAAAACAACTACATTACGTAAACGTCTTTCATATCCACTTTAATTTTATTTTTAATTCCAATGATTTTACAGGATTTGACCCAATGATTCCAGAATTTTACAGGATTTTTATATACAAAAACCAGAATTTCAGCTTCAGAGCTGGTAAAAGCCCTGACCTACAGGACAAACCAGTTGCAGTACATAAAGCATCACATAACAATAATTTTGATTCCTGCTACAGTACCAGAGTTGTGAGAGTCGTACCACCTTCAAGCAATAGCTCAGAACTCAGATGCTGGGAATTAGCTCACCAATTTATAATAAAATCCAGGCAGCCGGCAGGCCTCAACATAAGATAATTCCATCTCCTACCATACTCGTCAGCTATACCAGCAATTTTTCAATTTTCCCGCCGCACCCTAGTTCCTCACCTGGCCGCTAGGTTTACCACTAACAGTGCCCCTCCTTCATACTGCAGTGTACTACAACTTGCCACCTGATGAAGCTGGCTTAGCCAGCGAAACATCGCGATCGTGCAACTGCGTGGAAAATGTGTAGTCCTACTTTGTGTCTCTGTGCCTGTCGACGAGTACTACACTGTGAGTACTTAAATTCCTATCTTTTTATTTAATTTCTTTACATTCGGAGTAAGATAACCTCTGAATGTGTCGAGCATCAGCATTCCACATTTCAATAAAGTCCCAGGCCTCAAATTCTATATCACCATGATCCAATCTATAACATCAGAGGTCATCCACCCCTTTTTGGTAATCTATAAACAATTCTTTGTGAAAGTTATTCTTTCAGCAATGTTTTGTGGCGTAAAATGACGAATTGAGGCTATTTATACCCATCTGCCAGCACATACAAAACATTACAGTGATCCTTGCCTTTTCATTGTCAGTAGTCTTAACAACAGACTTTGCTCCTTTATCCACTATAGAATTATTGGTAGGCACGTCAGAAAAGCCAGGGGTTTTGTCTGCATTGCCAATATGTCCAAGCAAATATTATTTGATGCATGCTCATCTTTGTGGATAAGTGGTTAGGGTGCTGACTGAGCTTTCTGACCTTCTGTGGTAGAGGGGAATCAAACCCCAGAGTAATTCAGTGTGTTAGGGTGTCCCTTCCGGGCAGCCTTACCCTCCATACCACAAGGGACGTCAATAGTCTGGATGCCACCTGCCACGATAAGGGGTGAATGAACTCAATAGGTTACGAGTTATGAGTGATTGTGGGGGCTGAGTGATTTGGCTCATTCTGACAGGATTGATCTGCCGTGGCCTCATGGGTTGGCGAGCGGGGGTGAAATTTGCTACAGATTGTTCTTGCTGATTGTGGGGAACTGCCTTAGGAGGGATTCGAACCCTGATTGTCCATCCGGAAGCCAACGTGATTGTGCAGAAGTTGGGAAGTACTTCTGTCCTCGGGTGTCGAACCCGAAGTATCCTGCCAGATTGTAGTCTCACTAGGCTAGATCTACTAGAGGGGCTCTGTGTGTCAGTGTTCATGGGTGGCGCTTGTATCAGAATGGGCTGAACGGGGGTTTCCTCGGAATCTGATTCCTCGTCCGGCATGCACGAATCTGATTCCTCGTCCGGCATGCACCAACCTAACAAGTGTTTTAGAGGTGTTTCGTAGTCAGAAGGTAACACAATATTATAATCAATGTTGTTGCTCTCGGATTCACTAGTATTCAGAGTACTGGAGTGTGAGTCATTAACTGTCTTGTTCAACAAAGCGTGCTGTAGTAAGGCACACCTTTCGCGTCGCTTATGACGGCTTCCAATACCACCGTGTTGCTTGCGCATTGATAAATGAAATATAGAAAATAAAATAAATAAAGATTGTCAACAGGGGTTGCATACAAGCAGTCCTGGGTAGGGCGAAATCTACAATCACTCCCGCGGACCTGCTGTTCACAATGGCAACCCAAGTAACTGAACCTTGTACCTGTTATCAGCGGTGGGTGCACTGGAATCTCAGGAATTATGTCCAATGTCAGGCCCTGCTTCCTGGGGGATTCAGCACACTACACAGCAAGATAAAGATGTGAAGTAAGTTGGAATTAAATGCGCACTGAATGGATTCCAAACACTGAATTAATAAAGCAATAATAATTAAAAAATTGTACAGGATCTAAAGTTAAAATGATGGTGACACACAAGGACTTAAGTTTGACACGTAATATTTTTATTGCGTTTTAAAACAATAAGTTAGCAGAGACCCGGCTAAATAACTACACACTATAAGCTAGGTAAGGAATGATACTAAAATACTGAATTAAAATCAACAGGCGAAGGCGAGCCTAAAAAAATTTAATAAAATTAAATAATTTTCCTACAAGATCCTAATTAATTGATAAATTTAAAAGTATAAGTGCTATCTACAGCATGATCATTACAAAGGGCTTTATCCAGGGAGATGTAAATTGTGCACAGACCTGCTACTGTGGAGTCAAGGGAAGTTGACTGAGGTAAGAGTAAGTAGGTACAGGTGTGGGATTTACCAGACATTGAGAGCTGTCCCTGGGGTCAGCTGAAGGAGCTGTGGCTGAGTGCTGGTGGCTTCTGCAAGCTGCAATGGAGTGATGTTCGAGCCCTGCCTCGGCTGCTGAAGTGAAGGAGCTGACCAGACGGCTGCAAAGAGAGGAAGGTCTTCTGCTGACTGTAGGTGAGCTCTCGAACCTTATGGCTGGTGAGCACCGGCATCTCTGCTGGACACGAGGCCATACTTCTATTTATACGAAACTCGCCCTGTGTCAGCGATTCTCTAGGGGTGGGGGGGTAGCGTAGCCTTCCAACACAGGGGCTGGTTTATCTGATGCTGGAGCGCCGCTCAAATTCTTATCTCCCCTGGTGGAGGCGATGACATTTTCATGCACCCCGTACTGAGGCAGGCGGGCCATGACGTCAGGTGGTCGGGGGTACTGCTATCTTGAGGGTTGTGTGGGATTTCTTGGCCAGGCAGGGTAGTGTAGTATAATTCAAATAAATTATATTATATCTTTGTTGGGGTTGCTCTGGTGCTTTCCTTTTCGATTGGACGTGGAAGAATATAAATTCAGATGTGAAGTCTAATTACTTAATTAACTCATTAAAACCTGACATAGTTTCAATATATTATTTCCAAGTCTTAACATTCAATGAATTTGAATTTGCCCCGCACTTAACATGCTCGGATGGGGCGAAGTCGGCCGTAGAGTCCGCATTGCAGTAGTGCAGAAAGCTGGCATGCGTCAGATTTTTTCGCAGATTAATTACGTACCGCTGATATTTGGTCTGTTTTTCACCATAATCTGAAAGTAATTTTTGTGCAAATGATTTAAGACGTCAGGGCTAAAAGAGAGTGCAGTATTATTCGCACATACCACCCGCGACGGCATGAAGATCCATTTTCACAATTTTCAGACTTCTGGCCACTTCAAGTGCTTTCATCTTTATAACTTCTATTGTTATGGAATCCTTTATTTAGCTTCTCCTGCACATATTGAACAACTGTTCTGTGCATTTTTGGTGAAATGACCTTGTTTTGGTCCACTAAAAGCCTTGTGGGTAGACTTTGTATTATTTTTTTATTCTTTCATCTTTTGCCATCTTTTGACGGTGTCAGAAATCCCGCAATACTGAGCATGAGCACCTGCACTTCTGTTGCTTGATTCTGCACATCTGATAACAATGAGTAAAATTTGCATCATGGTAGACCAGACTATTATGAGAACTGTAAAAACTATATTTTCTACATCTTTCAAGGTTATCCATATTATACATTTTTGCTTGCGAAAACAATATTATTTGCCAAAAAAGTAATAAAAACGGACACACATGTAAATATTTTGCTTGGAAAGGAAATGGGAAAGGAAGAGATTTGTGTGGCTCTTAACACTGTGGTTTTGCGAGCCAACTTGCTGGAAAACTTCCACTAAAATGTTCTGAAGCAAGACAAATTAGAAATTTTTACCCTTGCCACAAGGAAATACCCTTATCTTGCATTCAGGTAAATACGGTGCCCCATCCAAGGCAACTATATCTGTTCCACATAAAATCTTATATATCACGTACAGTACGATGCATGTCACACTCCTGTGCATTGCACATGTGACCTCTAGTATTAGACTTCCCCATGATCACACATTTAATAATATAGGGGCAAGTGACATGCCGGCAGGCAATAAATCTCGTGCCTACAGGGTTGACCCAGGCATTACGGACAATTACAGACACATGGATAAATTATTTAAATTGTACTGCTCACTCTAAAGTCTACATGCGATCGTCCACCCACGCCGAAGAAACTTTCACCCACTGAGGTGCCGACACGCAGAACCAAGAGAAGTTACTTGGCAGGGATGCTGCAGGATGGCAGCACCTTGCGCACAATGTCGTCACTGCTGACCGAACCTCGTGGAGAGGTGGTAAATATATCATCAGCCTCTAGACAGAGAGATAAGAAACGGTAGCACGATCCACAACCCTAATGTAAACAACCCCTGTGAGACGAGGCTACCATTCCCCGCATCCCTTAAGCAGTCTACAAAATGAAATTTTCTATATATAAGGAGATGTGAAACTGCAGCTCGACAGTTCCATTGGCCCACCAACCAGATTAAGGTCGGAGGGCTCCATTCTGTACAAGACTCTCCTGTTTGAACAAGACTCTCCAACTGAAGACTAGACAGCAAGCAACTTTAAAGAGACTATATAAATTCTTTATCCCCGATCAAGGAACTCATGAGAGAACCTGTGAGAGATCTGAATGACCTCTCATGACACCCAATGCCGTCAGACGCTCACCAGGACTCCAGCAGCCAGAGGTATATCGACGTCCCGCACCTGTTCTTACCCCAAGTTAATCCTTCAAACTCCGCGGTAGCAGGTGGAACCGTCATCCCTTCTGGACTACCACTCCCTTCGAGCAAATAAATTTAGAAAATTTGGATTTAATTAATTATATTTTTATTCTCACCTGCAGGTTCACCTTCACCTGCAGTAAACTTATAAAATTTAAATTATTATCTTTGATGTATGAGCTATACATCCCCATGCATTTCCAGCATATTTGAATAAATACGCTTGTGTTGAAAATGTAACCTCAGCAGTTGACGCCTGACGTCTTTCGCAATATTAATAAACGAGTGCTACTCATCAGTGCAACTACATTCTAGGCAGTTGTCTACAGAGTTGAGTTACCGCTGCCGCCTACAAGATTGTTGTATCTACCGGGCCAGGACAGACGTCCCAATAATATTTATTTTCGGCCGATGAGCCACCGGGACCATGCAAGAGGCCCATAGCGAGTACAGTAGTGTGCCGCAGAATGCCGCCACAAGTAAGATGCCTGTATCCCACTGCTCTCCACTACACCGCTTGCACCAAGGATCTTGGCACTGGGCTTGCACTGGCTAACCCCCTCTCCAAATGCCCTATGCCAGTGAAGGAAGGGATGCCCAAGGAGTATAAAAGGAGATGCGTCCCGGCCTCCGGATCGTCAGTTCTGCTTCAGTTCTTGCACTAGTCTTCTGACTCTTCTCCTGAACTCTCATTGCTCCAGCTATTGGTTCCGAGGCTTACACCTCTCAAAGTTATTTCACAGCTTCCTTGTGGAGCCAAAGATCCTGTCCATCCTACACTGAATGAAGAACCAGCGGCATCATCAGCAACACACTGAGACACGTTCGGCCCTTTACGGACAAACTGAGAGTAGAGCTTTCTCTGAAGTTTTATTAACCTACACATACCAACTACTTTCACTAGCTTTGCACAGGGTGCCTTCCCCTGTTAATGCTAGGGTGTTTAAAAAATTTCTCCAAGCGCATGTGGATTAGGAAGTAGTACTTCCACCGTCTTTGTTTATTTCCTTATCAGTAAATAAATATTTATGTTACCCGATCTCTTGAGTAACACTTCAACCTCCTTCCTCTTGTCATCATTGGAGCTGACGGAACCAGCAAGAAACTGGGTTTACATATTCTGAACCTAAACTCTCAACACACCAGAACATCTTTGGAAGGCCACCCATTCTCTGCCCCGTGCAGTGAACGGTAGAGCTGCGACACTAGGATACCATCCCCTGGGAATTCTCTTGCCAGCTTGAAGTTGCCTCACCTCACCGCTCACTCTGTGGGACAGAGGAGCGGAACTTCTTTGAGTCTGGGGAGATCAGTGACCACTGGACACTCACCTCACCATTATTGGAGGGCCATTCGTTCCTTGCACCCAGGTGGGAGGAACGGTAGAGCCACAACACTAGGTGCGCTCCTGGTGGGATCTGTTTGCTGACTGGCGTGGACTACTCTCACTGTTCACTTCGTGGGGCTCAGAGGGTTTACACTCAGGCACAGGGTAGACCAACCCCATTGGGACAACACCATGCGGTTCCTACAACCAACACTTTGCAGCTAGTCTCTTCCTCGCCTCTGGTGGGGAAGTCTGAGTGAGGTGCAGTGTTGGCGACAGCAATTAGCACCTACACTGGGACTCTTGACACATGGACTGCCTACCTTCTGCAAACCCGATTTTAGGATTAGAACCTAATGCCTTACACCTGAAGAGGGAGTATTGAGAGAAAGGTGAAGAAGGCAAGAGCTATCTCTTAAGAATCAACAGTGGCTTCGCATCCGTCCTAGCAAGTTCGGGCTACTGAGTCCGCGTGAATGGGCTGCTTTGCTACGACGGATCACCGCACCAGTGCCCACCATCATGCCTGTCGACCTATTTGAGCCACCAACCCATTTTGCAGAAGGATACTATCCTATAGTGCAGGAAGTACTGTTTGGCGAATTGTCCACCAGCACACCAGAACCAATACCAAGCACCTCACATGCAAACTCTACCTCCCAGCCGAGTGTCACCCAGGCCATGGGAAGGGGCAGAGAAACAACCCGCAGGACAGACGTGCTGTTCTGCTGTGCCACTACCAAAGCCTACACCACATAGGGTGAAACTTGCCGAACAAGACTTTGTACCAAGTTGACGGCCTACTAGGCCAGTACTGTTCTTCGGTCGGGTACCAGTGCCCCGAGACGAGTTACTATTAGAGACGTGACTCACCTAGCATCACATAAGAAACCCAGAGATAAAGGCAGCCAATCGGCCGGGTCTGTCACCCGTCAAGAAGGGCTGTTTTTGACGCCCAACATGGAGTACCTGCCATAAAGAGTTAGGCCAAACCAGACCAGCACAACCTCGAGGCGAGATAACTAACCGGGGCTTCACTTAGATGAACTAACACCAGACTTTGGGGAGTCGGTAAACACCCCATGGCACTCATTAACCCAAAGATGTCGGATACTGCAAGTATCGAACAAGCACTCTGAAGAAACCATGGACACTCCTATTAGCAACCACTGTGCCAGGGCAGAATGCCCTGGTGAAGGGGTTTACAGAGTTGAGGGCGTGCTTTGCCTGCACCAGTTCCGCTACGCCTGCTTAGCCAGGGGCAACATAGTTCGCAACTCCGACAGCATAGAATACCAGTGTGAGGACTGCCGAATAAGGCAGATGGCATATTATTATAGCTGGGTGTCATGCCAAGGGTAAGCATTGTATGTTCTGAAAGGTTCCACCACCTATGCATTGGGTGACCCGAATGGGAATGGTATACGGGTGTGAAGTCTGTCAGCACGCTGCCGAATACCGACCACACAATCCCGGACACAGCCAGAGAACCAAACCACGTTCGACAGGGGAGTCCAGATTCCTGACTTAGTGGGTCGCCTCCATGAAGATCTACTCGTCTTTCTCGTAGCATGTGAAAACGAGTTTAAAGAACAGGAGATTCCACCAAAATATTAGGTTAAACTACCCAAGTACACTTAAACGGCAAAGCGCTCGACTGGTGGTGAAAATACGTGGAGTTCATCACCGAATGGATGCAATTCCGGAACAGGCTCGCTACAGAATTCACCGGAGAGGAGGTACTAGCAAACCTCGCCACTGAATTTTACAGCTAAACACAGACCTCCGGAGAAGAAACCTAAATTTTCATTTGCAGCAAGGTACAAATGTTCTGATGGATTTTCCCGGAAGAAACGTTGGAAAGCAGTGTACACCCACATGCTGCTGCCATAACTACGCAACCTCGTGATTCTACTCAAGCCGCGAGATGTAGAATAGCTGGTGGACCGGGTTCAAGAAATTGAACGTACTCTCCAGGTTCAAGCTCGTCTAGAACCTACAAAAGCAAGTAAGTCTATGGAAGCTGAGAAAACCCAGGAAACGAAGGTCAAGGAACCATCTCCCGCACCGTCGGTGTGTAATCCTCCAAAGTGCTGGTTCTGTCCCAGCTATCACTTTCATAATGTTTTCAGACACGGCTGGTGCTACGCGTTCGCACGAAAGAAAGGGGTGCAACTGCTGGTCTGCGACCCACTCCCAACCAGCCGTAGGGATCCTCACAGTTTGGAAATGCCGGTGCTGGCGAATCAAAAGGGCCGGAACCAAAGGGTCCGTCATCCAATTACCGTATTTACCCGAAAGGAAGACAAGGTTTTTTTGACAGAAAAGGAATAGAAAAAATAAGACTTCTTCAATTCAAATCCTAGGCATAAATACCATGAGTGTGCAACACTGCTAGTTCAGTATTTAAGTTTGTGTTACATGCACAAAATTACTATGGGCTTCTATTCATAATATTTTACTCAGGTAACAGTTAGTCCTCCAAAATTGGTGTGCCATGAGACAGAGGATTTCGGCAAAGGCTTTTTTCATGCTGAAATACCATATATCCTATGGTTGTACATATTTTTGTTGTGCTGAAACCATACCTGTCAACTTTGACAAGCATCCCCTTATCCGATGTCACTGCAATTAGCTGTAAAGAAGCACTTTGCTTGGAAGCAGAATGGCTCAAGTCACGAATATATAACACCCACAAAAGTTTTACAGTGTAAGGAAGATGCTGCTACCATACAGCCAGATTACGTACACATATTTCATTCTGATTATCTTTTCTTTAAAAGTAAATAAAATATATCATATTATACACACAATAGCATTTCTTCTTGAAGGGTTGGCATAATTTCATGCAAAAATACTTTCAATCTAAATAGTTTTTCTGCACTTTACAGATGTAGTCTTAAATTCAAGTTTAAATATTTTTCCTTCAAAAATATTTTTTAGGAAGCGGTCGTCTTCTTTTCGGGTAAATACGGTAATGGATGAAGTCAGAACCTCCAGAGGCTCCGCATATAAAAGCCATGATAAATGAACAATATGTCATTGCACTACTGGACCATGCTGCCACTGTAAACTAAGTACGTTGTGACCTACTGACCGCAGAGTAATGGAAAGATTTGCGACCCCAGAGGAATACTGTCTGCATGGCCACACCAGACTGTACGTTCACCATGGACGGACAAATAACGCTCGCTTAACCATTCAGAGAATTAGTACGGCCGATTTTATCGTAGCCCCTGGGCTCCAAGAAAGGATCATCCTTGGCTACCTGTTGCTCCGACAACAACACTGTGTAATGGACCACGTCAACACAAAGTCTACTTTGGCCACAAGCACAGAGTTTGTCAACTGGGAACATAGCTCGCAAATAGTAACCGCTCCGCCGCTGCTAGCCTTAGAAATCAACCATGCCCTGGACGATGATAAATTCCAACAATTGAAGCAAGTTTTGGACAAACACACAGGGGCTTTCGGAGCAAGAGGGACGCTTCACCAAACAACGGCATACAACACGAGATATGGCCCACTACTAGCAAACCAATATACAACCGGCCATTTCGGTTGTCAGCCTGGCGCCTTCTGAGATCATGGACCAGATGAAGGAAATGAAACAGCAAGGTGTCATCGAACGATCAGATTTGCAGTAGAACTCACACGTTGTGTTAGTTTCAAAAATAAGACAGGCAGCTGCGGTTCTGTGTTAATTACAAGACCCTAAATGATCTCACCCATCCTATCGCTCCACCAGCCATCAATTTGGCCCTTACACTAAGAGATATTGGCGAGGCTCAAATCTTCAGCACTGTTGACTTGCAGTCGGGTTACTGGCAGATAGCAATACACCCGGACAGCCATCGTTACTCCACATTCACTAGCCTGGGAAATGAATCTGCAATTTCAAGTATTGCCCTTCAGGCTGAAAAACACACCTGCCACCTTCCAGAGGTTCATGTCGTCAGAATTCCTAACTGAATACATTGGGCAGTTCTGCTTTGTGTATGTAGATGTCATTATTTACTCCAAGGCCTGAGAGGAGCCCTGATACACATCCAACGAGTTCTGGAGTGCCTCTAGATCCATGGAATTATGGCCAAACTGTCCAAATACCACTTCGGGAAAACATCAATAGATTATCTCGGACACGTGGTTTTGCAGACTGGCAATTTCCCTCAGGCAAACTCCATATGAGCCTTCCAAGAGGCCCATGAGCTGACCACCAAAAAGCAACTTCTATGGTTTTTGGGGCTTTGCAATTGGCTACGGGATTTTGTACACGACATAGCCAGTCTGATGGCACTGTTGCACCCCTTGCTAGAAAAGGAAGCCAGATGGCGCTGGGGACCAGAACACCGCACAGCATTTCAAGCCTTGAAGAAGAGCTTCCAGAGTATTGAACAACTTCTTCAACTGCAAGGGGAAGTACCCTTAATTCTCCAGACCGGCTTCTTCCAAAATAGCCTTTGTGCCATACTTTACTAAAAGGACGAAGGCCACCCGCTGATAATAGTATATACCAGCACCCGCCTAAATGCAACAGAACAACGCTAATATATGAACGAACAAGAATGCCTGGTTGTAATATGGGCAGTGCGGAAATACCAGTACTATTTATAAGGAAATTGCTTCATTCTCCGCACTGACGGTAAGGCACTCCAATGACTTCGAGAGTCGAAGGCGGCGAAGGCAAAGATGGGACATGTTCCTGACCAAATTTGACTTTGAGCTACAGCACTCTTCTGGGAAGTCGGAACAATTTACCCGACTCCTGTCCCGCCAGACGGACTTCGACCTCGTCGAGAAGGCAGATGAAGACTGGGATTGCATGGTACCGCCCCCACATCAGAAGCCATACTGGGAGAGCAGATCAGTTTGTTGCAACTATGAATCAGCCAGGACCAGATTGCTGTCCACCAACAGCAACATCCAGATATACGGGGCTACTCAAGGTGTATCCCAAACACTTCTAAATCCAAGACGAGGTAGTGTGGTCCCATAACGGTCAACTGGGGGCGAAATGGAGGATATGGGTACCCAAGGTCCTCTGCGCCGATATTGGTGATCACTATCATGATCACCCAGAGGCCGCTCATCCAGGTACTAAGAAAACCCTAGCGGATATATCCCGCTGTGCCACCACCAAAGCCAACACCATGGAGGATGAAACTTACAGAACCAGACTTTGTGCCATGTTGATGGCCTACTAGGCCAGTACTGTACTCCGGTCGGGTACGAGTGCCCCGAGACAAGTAACCATTCAGAGACGCGACTCGTCTAGCTTCACTTAATAAACCCAGAGACAAGGGCAGCCAATCAGCCGAGTCTATCACGTGACAGCATTACTCAATTGTTCGTAGTTCTCAAAGCAGTGTATAATAGTTATTGATTGTGGCTCTGTAAGTAAAGCGACTGTTCCTGGATAGATGCAAGTGGACTGAACATACTTGAGACTCCTGGTGCCTGAAGAAGGCTATAGTCTGAATAAAACGTGGGAGCACCTGAGTATTGTCCGGAAGACCCGGTCTCCCAAGAGATCCCCTCTTGACTATCTGGATATCTATCTGCTCATCACCTCGGATCATCTGAAGAAGACTGAACCCAGGAGGGCTCGAGCAATGCTGGATAGACCAAGTGCACGCCATTTTGTTTAAGATTGAAAACTGTGAGCCAATTACATTTGTATTGTGATTTGATCAAATACCAGTGTTTAATGCCACGTAAGAGTGAAGGACACATTTGTTAGATTTGCCATTTAGCCTGATGGGCATTACAGAAAAGCTAATCCCATCTGCGACTATAGTCAGTTCCAGTATGTCCAACGAATTACCACCAGGCCCCCAACCTCTTATCCCTTCGTGAACCGTACATGGAATCACCCCCTATAGCAGAGGACTGCAGCTCGTATCTAGATCATTTATTGGGTATTTGTTGGCCTTGGCCCAACCTTGAATATTTGAGCCAACTGGAGAAACGAGAAACAGATCCCGAACCTAATCCCCCACCACGACAGTGTACCATTCCAAGTGAACCAACTCCTACATGCAAATATGTAGTGCCGCTGGGAAATTGATAGTTGTTCAAGTCCACCAAAAACAGCCTGGCCATGTAAGATTGCGAATATTGTCCAGGTCTTTGTCTGCTCTAGAAGCCAACTAGGCCTGCCCCTCATAAACGCCTGGGAAGCATCCGAGAAAGCGACTAAGGATTGCAGGGAAAATTGAATTCATACTCATTTCATGGTTTCAGAATACTCATTAACTTCCCCCTTTATTTTGTGATAGCAGGCTACACATTTTGGCAGCCTTCACAATGGGTAGGACCAAACTCCCTGGAAGGGAGGTCTATGTGGTCAGACTAACCCTGGGGTTTGATTCCCCTCCTCCGATTAAAAACCCTCCACCAAGAAAGTGTACTCCTAGCTCTCTCAACGTATATCCGCGACCCTGCCAGGCAATACCAATTGTGAATGTCTCCTTTTTATATATTATTAGTTTGCTAAAAACTAAAGAAAAATAGTGAAAGGATTAAATTTTTTGCATTATTGATTAAAGTTAAAGAAAATTACTCCTCAATAATATAATAATGAAGCACCATGTAACATTAAATCATAGTATTGTTAGGTGCTCGCTGCTTCGCATCCTGTATGAGCAAGTGGAAGTGAAGGACAAAGTAGTTATATGATAGTGGTGGCAAGTCAATGGATTGTTTTGAATTGCAGGCAAGTGAACCGTGTATCTGTTAACAAAAAGTGAGCAGACACAATAATCCCTTCTGTGGTGTGAGCTGCTGACCATGGTTATATTGAGTTTCTGCATTTATCTAAAGAATTTGCTAGTAGTTTCCAGCCATAGTGTATCTCAGCTAGACTAGGGGTGCGGCGAACCTTCCAGGTCAAGGCCAGTGACTATAAAAGGTACGTCGGGCATCCAAGCCAGCAGTTGTTGAATGGATGAGTTTTAGCGGTAGAAGACTAGCGAGAAGAGAAGCTCGCGTTGAGAGAAGTGACCAGCGGGTGGAAAATCTGTGACTGCGAACATCGGAGCAGTGAAGAGTACGACTGCAGGCGTAATTATTGGACTTAATGCATGAGGGAAAGACATTACCAATGATTGCAACAGATTGACTGAAGTGTGTTAATGCTGAGTATGAGTTAAGTGACAATAACCAGAGACAAAAAGGACATTTTTGTTGATATAGACATTAAATATTGCACTCATTGTGAAATAAAAAGAGTAATAGTGGAGACAAATAATTTAATTATGTAAATAATGGCTGTGTGAATAAATTAAAAATCAAATTTAATTATTATAAATTTAATACCTCCATCCCTCACTAACGCAGATACGCCCCTCAGGCATCCATGTAACACTGGTGTCAGAAGTGGTATGGAAGAATTTAATTGGGAATTAACATAGTAAGTAATTAGTGATATTTAAAGAAGTTAATTTATTGTAATAGTTGTAGGCAGCAAAATTCAGAATTTGTTACAACCATCACGGTGAATGTTAACTAGAAAAATGTCTGCAGAACTGGAAGCACTTGGAGCATTAATTGAGGGGCTAGGTAGCCAGTTGGTTAGTGTGAGCACAATTGTAAATAGCTGGAAATAAGATGTAAATAATCATGTTAGTAATGTAAAAGAAAGTGTAAATGATACTGTAAATATCCAAATAGTTCTGTAATTGAAACTGTAAATAGTGTAAATGAGAATGTAGATAGGAAAATAGATACTGTAAATTAAAATGTAGACAAGAAAATGGAAGGCATTAGCAAGTTTGTGAACATGAAAATAGACAGTGTAAATAAAGTAGTGAACATTGGAAATGACAGAATGGACAGTGTCAGTGAAAGGATTGACACTATCAAAAATTAATTAAAACAGATGATCAGTTAATTATAGAAGGAATTGCACGGATCTTGTCAGCTATGGAGTTCCAGTACCACCACATTGATATCCGAGAAAAGTGAAGAAGCAATATGAGACAAAACCAATACAGCAACATCAGAAGAGAGTAAGATCTCCTGCAGTGGGGTCGCGCAGCCAGGGGTTGAGAAGGTCGTCTCAAGCCTACCTCTTATTATGGCCAGACTTCTCAGCGGTAGTACCAACACCAGTTTGAAATAGTCACCACCCTAAATGGCTGGACAACTGAATAGTGGGCTTACTACTATGCGGTTGTACTGAGAGACCCCGCACTGAGCATACACCAATCTCTGCCAGAGCGACATCGACTGGAGTACCCCATATTGATGTTGGCCTTGGAGCTACGTTTGAGCAACCGGTACCTGAGACATGCTCACCATGCAGAGTTAAGAAGCCACACCCAGAGACCAGGGGAGCCACTGCAGAAAGTGTGGCAACACACAGTGTGACTCTGCCACATTTATTTGAAAGGGTGTCCCAAGGAGGCATGCAACATCATCATCTCAGTTGACTTCTTGGTATGTCTGACTGCATTCAACAAAATGTAGGACGACCTGGCCCAAGCACTGGAGGTGGAGTCAGAGTCAGTAAGACAGGAGCCCGCACCACGATGTCCAGTATGCGCAGTGATGCCAAACAAATGCGAAGACAGGATAATGAAGACACTGAAGGCATTTCATTTGGACTTGAGGGACATAGCTTCCTGGATTCATGCTACAGAGCTTTGCAGCACCTCACACAGAGGGAGTGTTGGTCATGTGGACAATTGGGACGCCTGAGAGCTTATTACCTACAGCAGAAGCAGCAGCCAGTAAAGAGACAGCATGGTGAAAAAAAAACAAATGGCCTCGATGAGCGCATGCAAGTACTTGCGTGAATAAATTTGTGAGCTTCGTGCACATGCCCAACAACTGAGACATCACATTGACGAGCTGATGCTGCAAGATGCACACCTCACAAAACAGTTGGAAAGTGCACGTGATGACCTGTGCATGCTGTCCAGAAGCTCTGTGCACACTATAACAGCGAAAGGTGCCCATGGCATGGAGCGAATTATGTGATTGTCCCTCTCAGTAGTGGCTCGAGGATAGCTGTCCCATGGAGGAAATGGTTCAGGGGACAAAGAACCAGTTGCGTGAACTCGAGAAAGGATAGTGAGGCAGTTGACAAGAGCTACCAGTGTTTCAGGGTACGTTGGACGAGGATTCAGCCACAACCTTGATGCGTGACAGTCCCGGCTGATTGACTGTCCCTGCCCTGGGTGACTTGCTCGACACTAGGTGAGTCGTGTCTCAGGGCGGTTCATTCAGATCTGGGCACGGGGGCCCATCTGGTGTACAACACGGGCCTGATGGGTCGGTGACTCTGTACGAAGTCGGGCTCAACAATCTTTACTTGGCATGGTGCAGGTTTCGGTTGTGGTGCAGTAGGGTGGCAAGATGGTTCGGTACGTGGCTGTACCGTCTTTATTACCACTGCCGGGGTGTCACTCAACTGAAGGGTGGAATGTGTCGGTGTGGTACTTGGCTGTGGTTCCGGTGTGCTGGTGGGCCTTTCGCTGAACAGTGCCTCCTGCACTGTAGGGTGGTATCATTCCCCGACCTTGGTGGGTGGTTCGAACAAGTGCACGGGCATGACGGTTGGTGACCGTACGGTCAGACATCTCAGCAATGCAGCTTGCTCGCATGGACTAAGCAACCCTAGTCCGTTAGGAAGGATATGGAAACCCTGTGGATTTTTATAGCTCTCATCTTCTTTGCCCATCTCTCATCTCCACCCCTACAGGTGTAAGGCATTAGGTACAAAAATCAGGGCTGCAGGAGGTAGGCAGTTGACCTTTGTGTCCAAATGTAGGTGCAAATTACTACCATCAACACCGCCTCATTCTCGATTCCTCCACCAGGTAGAGAAGGTACGTGCTGCGGGGTGATGGTTGTGGGAACCACACTGTGTTGGCCTTCCGGGGTAGGTTTCCCTGCACCAGAATTCAACCCTCTCGGGACCACCAGTGAGCGGTGAGAGTTGAGCACCTTGGCCAGCAAGCCGATCCTACCGGGAGCATCCCTAATGTCGTGGCTCTACCGTTCTCCCACTTGGTGCAAGGAATGGGTGGCCTTCCAATACTGATGAGGTGAGTGTCCAGTTGTAACTGGTCTCCCTGGACTCTAAGAAGATCCCCTCCTCTGCACCACAAAGTAAGTGGAGGGGTGTAGGGGGCGACTGAGCCGGCAAGCCAACTTCCAAGGGACGGTATCCTAGTGTCGTATCTCTACCGTTCACTTCCTGGGCAGAGAATGGGTGGACTTCCAAGGATATGCTGGTGTGTTGTGTGTGTTCGGTACAGCAAAATCCGTTCTCCTGCCGAGTCCTCCAGCTTCGATATGACCTAAGTAAGGAGCTCAGAGTGAATGTCAACAGATGTGGTAAGATCTGCATTTATTGACCTTGATGCATGCTGCTTATACCAATTATCTACAAACTATTACGACCCATCTCACTGCAACTGTAGTGTACTACTTCAACACACGTGAGATTCAAACCCCATGCCATCTCGTACACGGAAGTAACTGTCTGCCACAATCCTGGAGGGCGACTGGATACGTGGATACGAGGGGTTGCGAAAGACAGCGGCACATCACCATCCCCCTCCCCCGTGCTGAGAGTCTGCAAGCCATCAGCCGCCTCGGGCCATGCACGAGCGCCACCAAGGATACGCGAAGGCTGAGAGATGACCAGAGTGTGCTACCCCCACTCTGGCCTCGCACCTGAGACACGTCACATGCCCTCCCCCGCGACCGCCATGACACGTGCTGCCCCGCTATATAAGGCCATGTGCAACGGACCTCACCAGTTGTTCCTGTAGTCTTCTCCGAGCACCTGGGTGCTGGAGCCTAGATTACTACTAGACCTTCAGTAGCCCTTCCAGAGGCTCACCAACGATCTAACAGCCTTCAGCAGCCACCAGAGGCTACCATCCTTGATGTCGCCGTAAGAACTCTGAAACCCCGCTACCGGATGCTCCAGCAACGCCAATAGCTGCCAGAAGCTTTCTGTAGCTACAGTAAATACCACACGTAATTTTCTTTCTCTCCTACAGACACCCCATTTAGAGTTAGGTTTGTATCTAAGTTATTTTTAATAGTTATCATTTCACTTCCCCAACTAACTTGGGACCAGGGCGTTTATTCTGAGTTGGTCGAAACAGAGCTCCTGATCGTGAAATAACGATGTACGTCATATTTCCAGGTTTTGATATTCTAAGTTAAAAATGACTTAACGATTCTTGTCAGTAAACGATTGAGAGCACTCAACAGCTATATGTTGTCGAAAGCCGTGTCCCGATCTGGAAGTGGAAATTCAACTTGGCGGGTGAGAAGCGTGTTGGCTGTATTTATTGCATATCTTATGGTTTCGTACTTCTTAAACATAATACATAACATATAAAAGGTTACAATATATGTGGAACATTATTTTATGCATCTAATTATATCCACACATGTTCGGGAGTCTGAAGTTATATTTCTGTATCGTGAGTTAATTATGTAGTGTAGCAATAGCAGAGAGGTTATGTGTTTATATGAGCATTGTATTGGTGTTGGAGTAATGAATCAGTTGTCAATTATTTGTGTATTTTGCGTTCTTCAAGAATAGTTGGTCGTAGTGCATTTTCTTGATAGAAATATGTAATAGTAGTCGGCGCGTGTATACCACTTCGTAAAATTGCTAGTTCTTTTTCTTAAATGCCGCCTGCAATTAATTAAATATAATTTACGTAGTTAAGTTTGTTAGTTTCACGTAACGTGCACAGTGTTGATTTTACTGAATAATTCTGTAAAAAATTTATTAAATGCTAGCGACAAACAGACGTGATTTTACTGAAGTACACATGCAAGGATTAACATTTGTCTATATCATAAATGTAACAAGTGTAAGGTTAACTTTGGATAGTGTATGTGTGTATACTGCTGCATCTGTACGAATATGAACAGCGACATATGTATCACATTTTGTTTTTCATTTAAGTTACAATAATGTAAATGTTATTTCCATACAAGCAAAATTTACCATTACTCCATCGAAACAATGTGCCACTCAAAATGCCACACACTCATAAGAGCATCAAAATAATGTTGTCTCACGAAAGACGTGATAAACTAAAGCCCCACCCCCAACTCCTCATACCTACCTGCCATATTAAAACTAATTTAATGAGCAGCTTCTATTATGTTATTAATTACTATATAGGCTACCTACAGTCTGTATGAAGCACGTCTCTTCACGAGTAATGGGAATTCCTGTATTCCTACAACAAATCAATTGCACGCTGTATAATGTAAGATTTTTTTTTTTAGGCCTAAGGTAATTTTCTAAGCAAACTTTACAGTTGTATTTATTAAAATTATATTTTACGTATCACCTTCTTACATTTCGTTACATCACAGTGAACGTTATTTAAAAGGACTGTTAGAGGGAAGAGGGAATACTATGTAACCAATTATCTCATCTTTTAACAGTCGTTTTTATACTTGAAACAGTATGTTCCTTTAAAACGAGTAATATTTTCAACAGCCTACCTTTGTGTATAACAAATAACCATTGACAGTCTCACCATTTTCCTCAGCCAAGTGTCTACGATGAGATCGTAGCCATATAGAGAAATTTCACTCTAAATATCTCGCGTTACGCTTTAATACATGGAAAAATATTTATTTTAAATGAGACAGTACATAAATAATAGATATCTGTATGTGCATTTTAATACACAGTTTTTTTTTAAATTTGATTTACTTTAATCATACATTATTGCAGGCACAGCGTGTGTTTGCATTCGTCATGTTGCCTGCGTGAACATCAGCAGGGAGGGGAAGCGAGTGGTGGTGGGATGGTCAGTAAAACCCGAGGATTGCTGAGGTAGGGAGGTCTCGAACCACTAGTGCGCTTAGAATAGCTATTTGGGCACATTTTGCTCCCAATCATTTCAAACGGCTTGTCTTGATTGGCAGGAAGCTGACTGTCGAAATAGACACTGAGCAAAGAGTTGCGCGTCTTGCTGCCAGGCAGCGGGCTGGTCTTGCCCCACTCACAGCTAATCGACGAGCAGAACGAGATTGTGCCGCCTTACTCTGGTCACTGGCACCACAGACGTAGACTGTAATTAATCCAGCTGCTTTCCCGTCAACACCGCTGCGTACGCATCTGACCTGCCATCCAGTGGTAAGAATGTTACTGAATCAGACTGAGAACCGGCTAGGCATCTCAAACAGTAACTTCTGGAGCAAGGCATCAGAGGACAGGAACTGCAAGTTCTGTGTTATCACGTCATGCCCTCACTACTGCGCTAGCCGAAAATGAGCGACTTAATCAGCTGTATCCAGCTACCTCTCGCCTGCAAAACGACAAGGCACCTACCCCTAGCTCCTCCCTCCCGTCGTCAACTACGACTAGCTCCTAAACGAGTCATAAGCCAGACCAATCAAAGGGATTCGTGACTCGTAAAGTTGAGGACTTTGTACCAACCATAAGACCACGTGCCCGACTGCTATATCCATCCGTAAATAAGCGTAAGCCCACCCGTACGCACAACCGACTGAAGTGCAACCAAAGCCACACAACCATGATCCAGCCTTAGCTAATCGGACACATGTCAACGTTAAGGAAATAAACACAGATGGCAGAGGTGCTATCTCCTAATTCCACATGGGCTGGGCAGAAGATAAAACACCCTATCTTAAAACAGGGGAAGGCACCCTGTTGCAAAACTACTAAGAGAGGCAGTAGCTAGTGCATGTGGCATATTATTAAACCTCATTGCAAACTCTACTCTCAGGATGTCCATAAGGGACAGAATGTGTCTGTGTGAAGCTGTCGACACCACTGGTTTTTCCTGTGGTCGCGTTGGAGAGGATCTTCGACCCCACAAGGTGAGCGGTAAAGTACTAGGAGAGGTTTGAGCCACTGCACCATTAGCTGTAGCGATAAGAGCTCAGGATAGGCGATCGAGAACTGTAGCAGAACTGATGGTTCGGAGGCCGGGATGCATCTCCTTATATACTCCTTGGCCATCCCTTCCTTCACTGGTATAGGGCATCTGGAGAGGGAATTAGCAGGTGCAAGCCCAGTGTCTAGATCCTTTGTGCATGCGGCGTAGTGGAGAGCGGTGGGATCTAGGCGTCTTGCATGTGGCGGCATCCCGCAACACACTGCTGTACTTGCCCCGGATGTCTTGCATGGTCTCTGTGGATCATTGGGCGAAATAATAAATTATTATTGGGACGTCTGTCCCGACCCGGTAGATACAACAATCTTGTAGGCAGCGGCGGTATTGTGACTCTGTAGACAAACTGCCAGGGATGCAGTTGCAGTGATGAGTAGCAGTAGTTTATTAATATTGTAGAAGACGTCATGCATCAAACTGTACCATCCACCACAAGTGCCAGCACTTTTCAGATTGGTAGACACTGTCTAAAAGAGGATACATGAGGACATTCTTTAGCTGCTTCTTCTTTTCAAACTAGTAATGAATGGAGTAGTCCTTATGTAAGGCCCAAACAACCATATAGTGATAGAATGACGACACGGAATGAGAGGAGAATGTCAGGCTAGGTATTTCATGGACGACTGGTGTGGCTGTACAACCCACAGATGAAAAGGGTACTCGAATCTACAGAAATGTTAGGAAGGCCCATACAGGATTATGAAGCAGATAAATTATGTGGTCTTTCGGATTTGTCATCGAGGCACTTTCAGGTGGAGCTGAAGGTTGTCCACGTCGACCATCTGGTACTTTACGAAGGTCCGGATATTCCAGTGCCTGTTCAGGACAGACAGACTTGAGGAGGGGCGGTGTTATGCGCTCGCTGCTTCACATCCCACGCGAGTAAGTGGAAGTGAACATCAGCAGTTATATGATAGTGTGCAGCCTATCATAAAGGACTCCACTGCACAAGCCAATAAACTTACTGCAGCTCACGCCTTGCTGACCTTGAGAAGCTCATATTTCTCCATTTATCACACAGGAACGTCATCACCACCACCATTACTTTTTCCAGAACATCTTGGATTGCCGAGAACGATCTAAACAGCACCTACCTCAAGTATAAATACCACGTGTGGGCCTCTAAGTAGAGAGTGATTAAGTGCCGGGAGTTTGGCGTCTCGTGCAACCTTAAGCGGCATTTGGGCAAATTTGGAGCCGCGAGACACGACAGCAGCGATCTTCAAGAATGTGTTGGCGTGCTTGTGTACAGTGAAGGGAGGGACTGGATACATGAGTGAAAAGACATTTGGGACGATGAAAATACAGTTGTAACTAAATGTGTGGAAATAGTTTAATTTTAAGGGACATTAGCAAGAATAAAGACTGTGATAAAGACTAATTCAAATGGAGATAGTAATTAAATATTGCGCTCAATAAGAATAATGAGAGTTAATGGAATGCTCAAACTGATAAATAACAGATGTTTGACTGTTTGTAGCATTGAGAATAAATATAATTGTTAAATTTAGTTCGGTAATTTTTTTTTTAAGATCTCCATCCCTCACAAACTCTGATACGCCCCCCAGGTGTCCCATGTAATAGTATGAAACACATAAATGAAATGTGGCGTGATGTATTTGATCAATCCCTGCTGGTACTTTAGAACTGACAAGAACCTCTCAACTTGAATTAACAATTTGAAATTGTGTTGTTTTTGTTCAAGGACCTTGCCATGGGGACTGATGCAGAAGGAGAACGCATTAAAGACCATATGCGTAACATAGTGCCCATCCTGCTGGACCAGGCTGTCAGCAATTTTGACAAGATGCGCATAATTGCCCTTTACATCATCTCAAAGAATGGCATCAGTGAGGAGTCTCTGACAAAGTTGGTCCAGCATGCACAGATCAAGATGGAGGAGAAGCAGGCCATTATCAATATGGCCAACCTGGGGTTGAATGTTGTTGTGGATGTGAGTCTTATTTTGGTAATAAATTTCCTTTATGGTTAAGTGTAGTTGCTGTGCTTCTTAATCCTTTGATGGTGTATCTGACATGCAGCTTCAAGTGTAGAATTCCGTTTTCCAATCTTTCATGATAATATCCGTAAGAACTATGTAAAGCTTTCAGTTCTTGGAATTCTACCCAAAGCAGGTTTAACTTTATGAAATAATAATGCTGCAGAAGAAGCTCAAATTCATTGGATTTAAGTTTTTTTTCTGTTTGATGGTGTTATAGGGTAACCGCAACAAGATCTACCAAGTACCTCGCAAGGAGCGAATAACAGAGCAGACATATCAGATGTCACGGTGGACACCCATTATTAAAGATATCGTGGAGGAAGCTATTGAAGATAAGTTGGACTTGAAACATTTTCCTTTTCTGGCTGGTAGAGCTGCAACTTCAGGCTACCATGCTCCCACAAGGTAGGTGATTCATTAATACATATTTATTTTCAACATAATAGTCAGACCTAAAATGTGTATTGATTTGAAGTTGGGGGCTATGAATGTGGAATGGAATTCTGGCTTGTTGACACTCCAATTTGGGTGTGTGTGTCTAGTTCAACATATTTTGGAAATATATTTATATTCAAACTGGTAATGCTTGTTAATAGTTATACTTTTACAATGTAATGGATTCACTTCGTATTTACAATATTTTAGTTTTTTCCATATTTTAGTTTTTCCAATTTTAGTTTTTCACCATTTTGTGGTGATTTGGTAACCAAAGTAGCAAAAGGTAACTTGTATTAAACTTTAATTAAAATTTGAAAACTTTACAATGTCACAAGCACATGTTGCAAAAGATACAAAAACCTCACTGGTAAGTAATAATTAGGGATCTGCGAGTATTATAAAATTGACCTTGAGGTGAACACATGCTTACAACTTGAGCTTGGCTCGAACAATTTTTCAGGCTAGCAAAAATTAAGCTTTTATCTTAACTGTAAGTAATTTGGCCAGCTACAGACGATACCATTTGTTTGCAGTTTGCTAGAAAATTAAAACATTGTTCATTAATGAAACCATTGACGCGTGACGTCCTTTAGTGACTGTGGATTGTCACGGTCGGGGCTGTTTTGTGTGTTGTGAGGTCAGACACACTAGGTTCAGTTGAACTCTGCGCTTGTGTACAGTATTGGGTGCATGACTTTTCTACTGGGCACAAAGTTGGGGATAGGTGTTTCGGCCTTGCAGACAGTTGGATGCACTAGAGTTGGATTACTTGGGCAGTTGGTAGCCTGTGGTGGCTGCTGACCTTGCTGCGGCACTTGTGGCTGGTGCTGGCACCAGGACCTGGTGCGCTGGTGGATCGACTGCTGTTGGCACTGCTAGTTGCCCTGGGCGGGCTGGTGTGACAGTTGCCCCTGAACCAAAGTTAAACAAAATATGGGCAAATCTCTTCATAGATGACCTGAAATCCTGTGAAGTGAAAGCAGAGAACACAGACTTACCAGGATTGGCCGACCACCTCAGCCAATCAAGAGGAAGACAGCCTGTTATTGGCCGAAGAGCCCATCCAATCAAGAAACAGCCCTCCAGAAATCAGAATATATAAGGTCCTCTTCCTTCGACTGTCCTCAATTGGTCAGGTACTTTTCCCTGATGATGACAGCTGCAACTACTGCTGAAACTTTGGAGAAGAAATCCACGACATGGCTAAAACCCAGAATCCTAGAAATTTATGACAATGGCCGTGAAAGCTTGCAAACTATTTTAAACATCATCTATGGAGAGGAGGTAACAAGATCAGCCAGGAAATTCGACCAATTACGACAAAAGCAAGCCAAACTTCCCTGCTCACTGACATTCATGAAGAGATATGGAGACTTAAATGTCCTTGTTAGGTTCACAAGAATCAAACAGAACTTCACCACTCCAGCTGCACTGTGGGCATACCATCGAGCCAGCCTAGCCCTCCTGCGACACAGCATCCACCAGACACGTCGAGACCTGGACTCAATTTCAAAGAATCTTATTGACTTACATCTGCGACTGTCTAATGAACTGTCTCTTTACTTCTGGAATATACTTGAGAGAGCTTCTACTTTACAAGCTATTTCAGTCTCAGTTCGCACAGCAGAGATGCATAGGAATAAGTTTAACAACCTTTACAAGAAACCAGCTCATCCTACACTGGACCACAAAAAAGTAGTTTCTGTCGGACAAACAACTGAATTAAGACACTATAACCATTCTGTCCAAGGGTATGAATTTTGTTGTCACACCAACCACATCACTAATCGAAGACCTTGTATACGGTATGGAATCTTCAATTCTCCACCTACTGGTAACTTCAGCCAATGAAATTCGAGCCAAGACTTTGAGAATTTTACGTAAAGCCAAACCACCTTCGCCTAATGTTAACCAAGAGGAGAAGAGGGCACTGAAAGATCTGTGCAGCGACACAGAAATAAAGATCTCGAGGCCTGACAAAGGTAATGCCACTGTCATAATGAACACCTGCAATTATGATACCAAGATCTCTAATCTTCTGTCTGATGCTGCCTTTTCTCCGGTAAACTGAAACCCCCTTGGAAAAATTGATATCT
Organism: Dryococelus australis; assembly: GCA_029891345.1. Taxonomy (NCBI): domain Eukaryota; kingdom Metazoa; phylum Arthropoda; class Insecta; order Phasmatodea; family Phasmatidae; genus Dryococelus; species Dryococelus australis. The sequence continues at coordinate 96,251,954 of CM056995.1, read as the reverse complement.
CAACCAAAAAACTCATAAAAGACTCATCCATTGAAGAGAGCAAAAATAAACGGCTCATTGTAAAAGATTCCAGGACTCCTGCATTCTATGGTCTTCCAAAAATCCACAAGTTGGATGTTCCTCTACGACCTATAGTCAGTGCTGTTGGCTCGCCAATTCATCTGCTAGCCAAATACCTCAACAAAATCCTGCAACCAGCCTTACCTTCTCCGGCCTCGCACATACAATTTTGAATAATATTGCACTACAACCTGAAGACATCCGGGTCAGTTTTTATCTCATCTCTCTTTTCACAAGAGTACCAGTCCCAGAAGCTTTCCAAACTCTACAAGAGAAACTCTATGAAGGCAGCCTCAGCGAAGAACTGGGGGAGCTAGTGAAGTACATACTGTGTCACCTCAACTTTCTTCTCATACCACGGAAAGATATACACACAAAATGAGGGCACTGCCATGGACTCACCACTTTCTCCTTTACTGGCTAATATATTTATGAGCAAATTCTTTGAAGAGAGAGCTATTCACTGCTCCACCTACCAACCGAAATATTGGTTTAGATATGTTGGTGACACTTTTGTGGTGTGAAGTCATGGAGAAGAGCGACTACAATTATTCCTAGAACATCTTAACGCCATCCATCCCAAAATACTGTTCATTTTGGAAGTGGAAAATGATGGCCAACTTCCATTTCTAGAGGTTATGGTATACAGGAGACAGAACCTCACCTTGGGCCACACAGTTTACAGGATACCTACCTATACTGACAGATATCTGCAAGCAACTCTAACCACCTGCCATCACAGAAGAGGACAGTCATTTCCACATTGTTTAACAGAGTGAAAAGCATGTGTGATCATCATCATCATCATCTTGAGTCTGAAATGAAACATCTTACCATAGCTATAGAAGCCAATGGTTACTCAAGACATGAGGTACAGCAGAGCATCAAGAAGCAGCCCAGGGTAAAAGAAAAAGAACATAACACAATGCTATACTGCCCTATGTCAAAGGAACCACTGACCAACTGGCATGCTTACTGAGGAAGGACATACATGCCATCATGAAACCTGTTAACAAAGTCGATAACATACTGAGATCAGTGGAAGACAAAACACCAGCTGAAGAACAGGCTGGAGTTTACAAGGTACCTTGCTCATGCTGGAAAGTGCACGCAGGCCAGACTGGCAGAAAAATAACAACCATAATAAAAGAACACATCAGGTCGTACAAGTATGAAAACCAGCAGTCAACTTTTGCTGAACACTCCATGAAAACCAAACATAGTATTGATTTCGACAAGCACAACACAATAGCCAACATACAAACTTATAGAACAAGAACCAGTAGAGAATCAATATGAATATTAAAACATCCAGATAACATCAACAGAGAAGATGGTTACCAGTTAAATAAAATATAGGTAAATCTCTTCATAGATGACCTGAAATCCTGTGGTGCGAGAGCAGAGAACACAGACTCGCTAGGATTGGCCGACCACCTCAGCCAATCAGGAGGAAGACCACCTGTGATTGGCAGAAGAGCCCAACCAATCAGGAAAGAGCCCTCCGGAAATAAGAATATATAAGGGCCACTTCTTTCAACTGTCCTCAATTGGTCAGGTATTGTTTGTTCCCTGAAGATGGCAGCTGCAACGACTGCCGAAATGGGGAAGAAATCCACAACACGGCTCAAATCCAGAAGCAGAACTCGGGGCAAGTCATAACTGTGGCATTCTACCATTCACGTGCTGATAGAATTGACTCCGCATGTTGGACACCCTCGGACATGAACCTAATCAACGCGTTTGATTATAAAATTGTACTGTCAGCCCAGAATCAGACGTGGTCGCCACCCCCTTGAACCAAGATTGTTTTACCCGGCGAGCCACTGCCCAGAGATAACGAATGAGGAAGATCCGAGACTCAGCAGGATCACAGTACCCCTGCTGCTCCATGACGTCACATCCGCCAAGTCTGGAGTGGAGGTGGTAAATTTGTCTGCAGTCTCCACGCATGGCAATAAGGAATGTGCGCCGCCGTTGCAACCCTACGATAACCAGTCCCTGAGGAGAAAGGCTATCATCCCCCGCACCCCTGGAAGAGCCCTGAAGCACAAATCTTAGAGTATATAAGGAGGCACAGGAATGTCTCTAGCCAAAGTTCGCCGGCTCACCGGCCGCTTAGGTCAGCGAGCTTTCCCTGGTCTGACCAAAACATCCTCATCTCCTGCAGTTTGCAAAGGGTCAACCTCAACTGCAGCTTGAGATTGCTCCTCCTGTACCAGCCGACTGCAAGTGCCTGCACGATGCTCCAGATGTAACCTGGATGTCCCACTCTGCACCTCTTTACCCCATTCACTCCCTTGACTCCACGTTAGCAGGTCGTCGCGATGTCCCCTCTGGATAACCACCCCTTGGGAGGATACGCTGTAAATTGCTAAATGTGTTGTAACTAATTTATCAGATCAGTGTATTTTGTAACAAGTTCAGTGTCCAGGCTCACCTTCGCCTGAGTATTATTGCGTAATAATTGTTAGGAGTAAACTTAGTGTGTATAATCCAACGGGATTCCCACTGTCTTCTAGACATCATAAATATTACGTCAATCTTACGTTTGTTTACTACCTTGACGCATCCCAGATTAGATTAACTTAGCACGTTTGTCGAGGATTTTATCCGCTAGACCAAAAGTGGGGTAGTTTGGTTTAGATAGTCAGCATGAGGTGAAGGGTGTTTGTTAGTGCTTACTCACTCCTCCTTGGCTGTTGTAGTCGGGGTAGGTTTCACCTAGATGCTGCGAATTCGGTCTAGGCCGGACCGGAGATTCCACAGGTGTGCTTCGTTATTCCAAAAGTTGAGGTTGTCCCAGCCTAGTCGCACTTCGGTGCCAGTCAGAAACCCTTTACCACAGGGTGACACATTGGATGTATGCGGATACAAGGTGGGAAGTCAATTACCAGAACCAGAGCAGGCGCAACTGCCTGACGTTTAAGTTCAACGGCGCAGTCCTGATTCAACTGCCTCTCGTGCGTAGGATGTGGGTTTCAGAGCAGAGTGAACCAGAAATTGTTCCCTACGTTTTCTACCACTCCTCTTCTCGTGAGGCTTAGGGCAAACAGTTTGACAGCCTACATGATGCACTTAGACAGGAAGGTTTGACAGTGTAACCCAATAGTGATTTGCCAGCACGAGCTCGATAAGTCCCCACTGATCCCCCACAGTATGCCAGCTGATCGGGGACATGGAGGCGTGGGAACCGCCAAGTCTCTACTGGTTGTGTGTTCACACTTGGATGAACTGTAAAACTTCAGGCTACGGTCACCGCGCACTGACTTAGTGCGAATGGTGAGAAATAACATGAGTCTGTCGCCCCTCTCCATGCTAAGGTGTTTCTAGTGGTTGTGGCGTCGCTGTTTCTCCCCCACGAGCACTAACATAGTGCTAATGTGTGACAGGGAAAAAACAGGTATGTCGTCTGACGTGCAGACACCTGAAAGGGTTCCACAGTCAGGCTAACTTGGTTTAGACAAATTTTCCTGTTCCTGTCGGCAGTGCATGGCGTATTCTGTCTCCAACCGTTAATACAAACAAATAATCGGAAATGAAAAACAGAAAGGTAGAGAACAATGAGTGTTTATTGAATGTTCAATAAACACGTGACCTGTGCTACCGCCTATCAAATAGTGGAGGAATGAAGGTAACTGCGGATCCAGGTGTACGCGACCTGGTTCTAAGTTAAAAATTGGAATAGCTGGTTCTAGACAAATACAAATTAGTTAAAGTTAAACTGCTAAGTAAAAGGTGTCTAGAGGAGACAAAGTGAAATTGATTGTCTATGTTCGTGTTCGTTGGTCGTCGAGATGTTGTAAGTAGCCGCTGGGGCGTACTTGAAGTTTCCAAGATCCCCAGAGGAGGTCACAGCACTGAGTCAGTGCTGGATGTCGCGAGAGAGGATGCGTAAGAATGACTCCCGAGCTCGGCAGCGTCCTGACTTAGATAATGGAAGCTTGTAGGCTGCCGGCACGGGCTGCTGGGAGAACATGACTCCCTTCTGCCGTGGTTGGTGTGGGAATACTCTGGTCAGTGTTTCTGCTTTGTCGGCAACGCTCTGCCTTGCCCGAGGTCTGCGCAGCTTGTAGGCACGAGGTAGGGAGGGTGGCGTGCCTACCGGGTCGCGTATCCTTCAAGTGAAGAGAATTCGCTCATAAGTTCCTGTTGCCTGTAGGGTAGGGAATGTGTCACGCGTGTCTAGCAGTGGAAGTAGGTACTCAGGCGATGAGTCATAATGGTAGTTGATTAGTTGTATATTATTTTATTATTGTATCCCCTCGCGTTTTGTTCTGTAATTGAAAGGTGGTTGTGTAATTCTAAAACACCTCTGAGGAGTAGGTGGGATTGTACCAAACTCCACAGGAGGTGGAGCTTGAATAAGGCTTTAAGTCCAAAACTGACAGGCTGCTGCTCCTGGGTTTCCGGTGCTCTCTCACGTACCCGCAGTGGCACCTCAATTCCCTACTGCATATCACACTGTCATTGTGACATAATAAGACATACTCCCAGGACTGCACGTCAGCAGGAAGGAAGAAAGGTTGATTCAAATGTCTAACAGAGGCGGGATTCAGAGCTGAAAACCGGCATAGAGAGCAGTGGGCTCTACAAAGTCAAGATATCACCCAGCTTGCAGTTGAAACTAGTTGCGAAGACGCTCCACCACCGGCAAACCCGGAGGTCACCCCGCGTCCAGTTTCACCCAGCATCCCTCTTGACCATGCCTTAAATTACGTAAGATACCGTCAGTTGGAAACTCCTCCACCTGTCGCAATTGTATCACCTCCCAAGAAAGACGAGGGAAAGAGTCCAGAGAACACGTGTATGATTCGTCTCGCATCCAGGAAGGTGATCAGGGTTAAATCACAGCCTAAAGCCACTCCAAAACTCTGCGCAAGTTCCGCCCCCGTAAATTACATTCCTGGTCGTCGGCCAACGCAACAGAGGTGGATCGAGTCAACTCCCCCCCCCCCCCATGTGACAGGAACATCCATCTCCATCCTTGTAATCACTTAATTCACACCCACGATACGTAACCCGGGATAGCTGGCATCCTGCCCTGCCTCTTGGCAGCTCTATCGGTGAGAAAGATTGCTCTCTGGGCAGGAGCCAATTACGGTTCAAATCACCTTCAGGTTTGATTCCCCTCCACTCCGAAATAATCCCTCCATTAAGTGGCACCCCTGTGAACCAATCACTACCCACTGGGCGAAAGCAAGTACCACAATTAGTGAACACGCCGTGAAAGAACCAACGAGCGAGTGCAGGACGGCAGTCAGCGGTCTAACCACATAACTAGAGAGAGATATGTCATTTAAATAAAAATAGCATCAATTTTGAGTCAGTAATACTTCCTGTTTGAAATTTGGTCAGTGTTTAGAGCCCAATAGCACAGCCTCATGCATCACCACTGCATAACAGCACCCAGTACCATTCAAAATAATTTATGTACTGGAAAAAAGAAAATAATTACTGCAAGTTTTTACTGAATGAAGTTTTTTCACTTCCTAGTATTAGATAGCAATATATGGCTATATGTACAGTTCATTAGTGTCATGTTTTAAACTTAAGTAATCATTATCACAGTTATGCGTTCAGTGCTCTTGTAATTTATAAAAGGGAAAAAATTGCTCTGGTAGCTATATTTTTGACAGTTGGTCAGTCTGGTAATACAGTTTCAAGTACATCAAGTCCTGAATATTATTCAGATTCACATTTGTGCAGTGTGTTACATCTCCACTACCAGCACCTTCTAGTTTTAATTTAACTGTTCTAAATAAAACAATTATTGCACAAATGTTGATCACAATATTTTATTTTTAAATTTATTTTGTTTCACTTCTTTTGCAACTTATTACTGAAAGAACAAAACAGTTATCCATACCAGTGCTTATGTGACAGGTGGAAGCACACAAATGAAACTGATGTCTCTCTCTCTTTTTCTCTCTCTTACTCTCTTTATCTTTCTCATCTTTCTCTCTCTTTATTTCTCTCTCTTTATCTCTATTTCTCTCTCCTTTTAATTCTCTTTTATTCTCTCTCTCTCTTTTTCTTTCTTTTCTTCTCTCTGTAGTTTTTATTGTACTGCAGAGCATGTTTGTAAACCTAAACTAGAATATATTGATCTTCAAATTACCTCTAATGCACTTATCTTCCTGAAAATCATGACTACAATGAATATTGTCAACTGAAGTGTTTTCTACACTTTGTCAGCAATGAATATTTCAACTGAAACATGCATCCATATCTGAGGTTGTGAATTACCAGCTTACAGGACATAGTAATAGATAAGTACCTTTTACCTAGGAAAGGTAAGATGCAGTTGGTGTATGCCTGGAGTATGCTTATGAACACAAGATATGGAATATCGAGACTTCCACAAATCCTCCCAAGCTGACATGCCATTGTTAAAGCAGATGTTAAAGAAATGTAATTTTTTGAGTGAAGAATTTTTATACATTACCTTAACTTAGTCTACTAATTGCTACTGTAATGAAACATTACACCTGTGGGACAGTACAGATGTCTTAGGAAGGTAAGCCATACTTCCTGAGGAGAAAAAATTTTAATGGAAGAATTGAGATATATCATACCAAGAATGGTAAGCTGCCATAATGTTGTAAAAGGACAAGATAAAAATGTGGCTATGCATGGGGCACCATGTCTGTAAACCAGGAAAGGAATATGTGAGAAAATTGAAGTCGTCGTATATAATAATGCTATGAGAGGTAGTGTTTGTGTACAACAACAACAACTTGCAGATTATTCATTATTCTCTCCCATAAAAGTGAGGAAAAATGTACGAGAAATTACAATGTTTTCTGGATATATACCTGTGTGTGATATATACCAGTGTACCACCATCGGATATGTGGTGAGGCAGTAATACCTTAACTTCTTTAACTTCAAGTTGAAGCTCATTCTGACTAACCTAGGTTCTAATACTAATATAAAATTTCATGATTAGAGCGCTAAGTTCAGTTACTGTGACACCCCACATAATGGTAGTTTCTGGAATGTTCGATGGCATCAGAGCCCCCCCCCGGTTCTCCCAAAAGGACGTTTGGGAAATGGGTGTCATCCACTTGACGGAGTTTTGTTTCTGGGAGCGGAATTGGTTGCCTTTGGCAGATCTATAATGGCCCTCTGGGTATGGGGAGAAGCGCTAGTTGGGGTCATCAGGGTTTGTACTCTGGATGGTGCATAGCTGGTCTATGTCTCCAGGAATCAAACAATCTTTTCTATGGCTGAGGACTGGTTATAAGCCACTGACTTAGGTAGCATGGGAGGCAGTGGAGAGATGGTGTGAGGAACGTGCCAGAATTACTTGAAGCGTAAATCTTTGCTTCTGCAGGATGAGCTGGTGGTTGTACCCTGCCAAGCTGCTTCCTCTCCCAGTAGTACACCCGGTTGGCTCTCTGTCCATCCTCTACCACACCTCCATTCGGGGATAGTCCCTGGTTGGGAGCTTGATCCTGCCCAGTCATATGGCCAGGGGGAAGGTAGCATACAGAGGATGACAATGGGTGTTCCGTAGAGGTGGGCACAACTTGAGAGAAAGAAGGAATGAGCAGGGGGTTGTGGTAGGTCGGCCTTACTACTGGCCTTCAGCAAGTGCTTTGGAGGGCGTGAAGTCGCAGGCAGATCCAAGCACTTAACTGAAGTTGTCAATAGCAGGAAAAGGGGTGACCGCTTCAGGAAGGTGGGAATCACCATAGATCCAAGCATCATGAAGAGACAAACCTCCCTAACAGGAGCAGGTGTGGATCTCCTGCAAGTATTTTGGCTGGGTGGAAAGTCAACAGCAGACCCAAGCATTTACAGAAGTGTGCAACAGTTGAGTAGGCCACTGCTCCGCAGAGATGGGGCTCCCTATAGGCGAGGGAGAAATAGGGGGTCGTGGCACGTGTCTGTCTGCTCTTGCATGAGTGTTTGCAATTCACTTGCACTAAACAAGAGACAAGAGGAGGCAGGTTGAGAATAAATAGTACATGTTAGTGATAAATCAACCAAATTGTTTGTTTTATGTCTATTTATTGCATAAACAGAAACACATAAAACCAGCCTGTACCTTGACTAGGTCCTGAAGAACTGATCCTAGGTTGCCAACCGGCGTAAAGTCTAGCCTCGGAAGACATGATGGCCCGGAGGGCGAGGATAAATCCAGTCTTCGGTACTTGGACTCGTAAACTGCGAGAATGTGGTTAGCTGGGTAGCAGAGAAGTGCAGGAGGCTTCGGTGAGCTGTTGGGCAGCGTGATGTCATATGACTGGTGTTGGCTAGTTAGTAGACAGTAGTGGAGTCTATACGCGTCTGGACAAAGTGACTGTCTGCAACAGAGCTGCACAACTCCGCCTCAAACTGTGAATTGTAACTCCTACTTATACTCGAGACACAGGACCAGCACAAGAGACGAGGGTTGTGGAGAGAGAGGCAGTGAAGAAGCACTAGAGATGGCTGAAGCTTGGCTGCTATTCCCCTACGTGGCCATCAACCGGAGGTGTGAGTGGCGCCAAGACATGAAGCAGGCTGCAGAATAGCAGGTGGCAGTAGCTGGCCTTTAACTAACGTGGACGGCCTAACTAACATTGCGGTTTTTGAGGTGATATTATTTAACTTTGATTCCAGATATTATATTTATCAACGATTACAGAGTTTTTGCTAAGGGTGACAATTTGTTTAATATAATTTTCAAATTAAGCTTCATTATATGTTTTAAACAAAATGCAGTATAATCTTTGATAATTTTTATAATTTGACATAGAGGTCATGTGTAAGTTAGACTGCTTTTTTTTTTAGTGGGTATTCAGTATTACAATTTTTATTGTAATAACAGAATTATGGCTGAAGAAAAATTGAATGTAATTACAACCATAGCATGGTGGATTTAACGTAGGAAAAATTTAATAATATTGTATTTTAAAAGTGAATACTTAATAATGGAAGATTAATTAAATTGATTTAAATATTGTGTTTGAGAAGAAGAGGTATTTATTTGTTTGTAATGATGAACGAGGAAAGAAAAAATTGAGAAGCTGTGAACTTCGACCTGCTGATTTCACTGAAATGTTAAATCTCATCTTGGGAGAGGGGCCACAGCTGTGATGAGGTGCATTACAGGTAACATCCTGATGCAGCTCAACACACAAGTACAAAAATTAAGGATTAAATGTTTCAATTCCTAAAGCAGTGGTGAATATAGTTGATGATGCATTTACGCTGGGAAGTGCACATCATCTTGCCTTGTTTTTGTTTGATGAGTTGATCATTAACTCAGCATGTTGAGTGAAGACACTGCTACTGCACCTTTTCATCTTACAGCCTACTGTTTGGCAAAATGTATAAGGTGGACAGAATGTATAACAGGTAGACTGAAATCCATCCACAAGTGCTAAATCCGCATCCGCAACCACCTTATAGGCTGCAAGTTGGAGAGTAGTTGCACTCCTGTCTGCATAAATGCTAGATATGTCACAAAAATGGAGTTGAAACAGTTTAAAGTAATGCATGAAAACAGAATATTTATTAACATAAAACATGATTATGTTCTCCTTGTCTCTAAAAAATTCTGATTTCAACATGAAGAAAAAATATGCAACAGTTACCATTAAATAGGAAATTAACATTCATCAGTCATAGCTACGATTGTCAGCTAATGTTGTCACTTTATTGGTCAGCTGTTCTGCCATTCCTGATATTGGTGTCTAGAAAGAAAAGAAAGATGGGCATTGCTTACTTTTTAGGGTGATATGTTTATTGACATTAAAGTTGTAGCCTTGTTTTAAACAGACTTTCCGTACTACTCTTACCATTATAGTTCTTCATAAAATAATGTGTGGGGTTGGAAGAATTTACACAGGTTAATAAATGGAAATTTCAGAATTTTTTTATTCAGCTCAAAGTTGCATCTTGTGTCATTCAGTTTGATGAAATAATTTTAAAACCAAAGTCAATGTTTAGTTATACTTTTATTCAGTCATTAGAAATGTTCAGATATGTCTTAATTTTATTTTTAAAAAATAAGTCAATTTTTAAATTATTTATGTTTTAATATAATGTTTATAAAGTGTATTCAGTTGTGTAAAGAAATAGAATGTGTGGGGCTCATTCATTATTGTAATACATGTTGCATCTTTGTGCAGTTCATATTCATCTTTGTGTAGTTTATTATGAAATATTACGGGCCTTCTACTCAGCATAATACACACAGAGAAAATGTTAATGTATGATTCGTTTCCCTCCAGTGTAAGGTATGGTTACTGGCATAAGGACAAGGGACAGCAGACTGTAAAGAATGTCCCAAGGCTGCTAGTGTTCATTGTGGGTGGAGTCAGCTTCTCTGAGATACGCTGTGCATATGAGGTCACAAATGCTGTCAAGAACTGGGAGGTGATAATAGGTGAGTGTTGATTGGTGACTAAGTCTATGATACAGCATAGTGATAATTAAACCCAGAACTGTTAAATTTCTTGATGATCTGTATATGGGGCCATTCCAAATCAGTAAAAAAATTAATGAAATCTTTCATTTAACATTTTTCATGTTAAATTCTATGAAGCAGTGTTTTATTTTTCTAGAAAAAAAAAACAGAAAATTTTATAAAATATGATGTTTAACATAAGTTAACAAAATAATTCACACAGAAAAACAACAAATCATTGATATGCAACTGCAAGAGTTTCCTTCTGAAATGCTCATTGTCTATAGGACTTAGGGTTGGACCGATACCAATACTCCAGTATCGGCCGATATCAGTAGTATTGGTATCACTAGCATCTGTAAAATATTTTGCTGATACTTAGCACCAATACTACAGTATTTATTTACTATTTCTCTGTGTATCCACTTACCTACATTCACTTACTATATTTACTATGATGTCACTATACCAATTTTCTCCCAATTCTGTTTCGTATTCAGTGAAGTTTTCCTGATAATACCATATTTTGACATGTGTAGGCTGCACCAGAAATTTTTGTTGGGAAATTTGGGATAATTAATATTTCAAGTATAGACCGGACTGAATTTTTGTATTCCTGTAAATATTAATTAAGTTATGAATTCATACAAACATAATAAATTCAGACTTAATTTCTCCCCTACAAAACATTTGTGACAGAAAATTTGTATTATGTTACAATGTTTGCAGATATACGTTGCATGATTACTATTCCACAGAGGTAACGTGACTTGAGAAAGCAAAACCATGGCAACATGTTACACAAAATGGCATTGTATCAATGTGCACTTGTACTGCCATGGAGGGCGTGTGAACTACGTAAGATATCTTTCGCTTGTACAACAGAGAAATTTTTTTCTCATGTATGGCATCGATGGCTGAGCTCCAACATGTTTACATTTTACAGGAGCGTGATGGTCATTTTGTTTATGAATGCGAGTGAACAAATATTCTACTGTTACCAACATTTTCATAGCAGTTGTTCATATAGGTTTTCGGCCTTCACTAAAAATATTCTGAATCTGCTTGTTTAAGTTATACAGAAGCACACACAATGATTTATATAAATGTTTATTGAAATAGTATGTGATGTGAAGCATGGCATGATGGCGAGATAGAGACAGAGTAATAAGCATGAGAAAGAAAGAGTGCAAATGAGTATGTGCAGCGAGTGTGTCATTCTTTTGTTTTCTACCAAGTGCACAGAGATGACTGACTTTCTTTCAGCTATGTTGCATTTTGCTAAATTAATACAGACGTCTTCGAGATATTATATTGTGCAGGAACATGAATTTAGTGGCAAGATCTATTTCATTCATTACTCTGTGGAAGAAACATGTAGTTTTGTTTTGTATAAATGGTCCAGGGGGTAAAACCGAACTTCTCAATGTGTCAACACAACACCTTGAGATTTGAGAATATTGTGTACACCCCAAAACTGTATAATTTCAAAGAAATACCATAAACCAGGCAAGTTGTACTTATATGTACAGTACATTTTTGTGCAAATTTTTCAGCATTAAGTTTTTATTTTAACTTTTAGTTATGTTGCAGTTAGCGGAATTTGTTTAATTATACTGCGGAACGTAAACAAAACAAATCAAACATTGCATCATGGAAGTTAAATACATGTATTAACATGGATAAAATATGTTTGGATTTTATTTATAATGCTAGCTAGATATCACAAAATCAAATGATTAACCTACATACTAGTATAAATTAATTATGCATGAATATTTTTATACTAAGGATGGTGGATTAAACATTTTAGGCTGAAAACTTCAGAGTTCACCTGAAGATTTATTTTCAAGTCATTCGAAAAAACAAAAATCTTTGATTTGATTTTGAAATTGCGAACCTTCACACACACCCCGAATGGCAATTGAAGGTTGTAATTGAAAGAAGTTTTTTATTTGGTGTAGGGTTCATAATGCTTTGTATTGTATGGCATAGGTAGCATTTTGCTTGATCCCACATGAAGCTTGCCAATTTTTGTTAGTAACTTGTGAATGCAAAGATTTCGTTAGAAACACAGCCTGTTAACAACTCATGAAAATACACCTCCTACTATTAACATAAATCTTTTTGTACTGGCAAGTTTCTGCTGTCTTCTTAAATAAAAATACTTAAATCTTGAAATCTTGCAAATAAGTGATGTTATGATGTTTGGAATGTATGTACACAATAATGTTTACTTTTCATAGCATAAAACTGTTAAAAAAAAGTTTTGATTTGTTTGCTTGTAGCATAATTATTTTATAGTTGAGGGATTGTTTTGGAGTAGTGTAATGACTGTAAGAAGCCTTTTAATTGTTCTTGGCTGCATGCAATACTTTTTAATAATAAATCATGAGAATATTCAAATATTCTTTTATCACTTATGTAATCATAAAAATCACATCTAATGTAGGTATCGGTATCTGCAGTATCTTCAGACGAGAATCAGTATCATTGGAATCTGCAAAAAATGGTATCAGTCTAGCTCTAACAGGAATCAGAATACAATTTCCTTAAAATACAATGTCGCGGAAATAAAATTTCACTAGACCCAAATTAGGGCTAAAACATTAAAAACTTATGTTTATATGTGTTTCAAACATCAATTGTATCAAAAATAACAGAACTTTTATACAAATACATATTTAGAACCATTCTCTCTCAGAAAAAGAATTTGTACACCAAACATTTTAAATGTCTTCGACTTAAATATTTTGTCAGCATAATTTCAGTATTGCTCGTTTTCAAGCTAGTACACAAATCAAAAAATATATGCCTATATGAGACTTTTTCACAGTCCACATTCAAAGTTGTAATTCAGAGAATGGCAAGAATATGTGACACAAAATTATGGTCATTTTTCAGTCCCTGCAAAATCTTGCATACATCAACCTATGGGAAGTTTATTTTAGCAGCTGTAAACAGCTCATTAACTCTGTTGTTCACAATGTTGTATCATACAAATTTCCAACAGTACTAAAAACGGTTTAGCTGAATTTTTCTCCCTACGACTTTGCAGTTTGGTGGCACAGTTCAACCAAAGTTCTTTAGGTCCTCTTTCATTTGACATTTCTTAACAACTTATGGGAGCTTGGACAGAGCAACAAACGTTTTGTCTTCAAAAAAATTTTGTTGAATAAATCCACTATTTTTGAGCTATATATTGTAGCTAGCTCACTTCTGTTGTGTCTTGGGGGCTTTTAAATATGATTTTCAGGTAATTTTGCATATGTCATTTTTTCGCGATTGTGAAATTGGCATGGCCCTACCTATGCTTTATTTGTATGTTTGATTATACAGTATAAGTAATATGTTGGACCTGGGATATTCATACTGATGTGTGATGCTTATTTGACGTACACAAATATAAACATCCACGTCTTCATGTATCATCACTTTACCCCAGGTGGGGTTGGATCCCTGAAACAACGTGCTACGAGAATCTACAAGTACGCCCTTAGTTGTGGGGTCACCCACGGACACGTTAGCCAAGATAATTTTGCCCTTATGTCACATCACGCCGACCCCTCACGTGTGATTGAGGCTAGCCAAGCAGCCGAGTCTGAAAACAGACCTTAGTGCACTCAGGGCGTGAAAGTGCTGGATACCGATAAATTTCTGTGGAAGAGTTTGCCATCCACTGCTACTGTGAAATCTATGACATTACAAACAGTCAAAATGGCATCAGCCGAGACAGTGTTTACAACCATGACACTTTTACTGTTAAATGTTGTGTTTTATATTTTTTGCTGAAAAAAACATACATTTCACAAAAAAGCCAGTATTTCGTCAATCATTAAGTGTTTTGCTAATGTAAGTAAATTTCGTGAAAACAAAATGCTATAACGTAACCTAAAAACATCACAGAATGTTCATCTTTATGTTTTAAATTCATTTTCAAATGATTCTTAATATTTTGCGATTTCATCATTAACTAAATTTGACTACCTCTAATGGTGGACAATGCTCCTGAGGCCCTGTCGGGGGTGCCTTTTATACTAATTCCTTCCAACCATAGGTGCTCAGAGTGTTGCAGGGGAGTTTAATCCTGCCTCTTAGGGGTGGAGCTGACGTCACATGCAGGAGCCAAAGATCCTTATCTTGCCTGTCGCTCAGCACTTGATGTTGAAATCTCAGGTCCAGAGGCACTCAAGGAGGCAGTGACTCTGCTGGTTGGTCCCCTTCCTTACAGCGGCTTGAGTTTCAAACTGTGCGCTCTCTCTCTAGTGGACCTGGCGAAGTAGAACAGTGTTCCTTTTAGGAAAGGGCAATGACTTGATGGCTTCTTGTAGAGTCGGGTTGACGGTATAAGCAAGGAGCACGGGGCTAGAGGTGTGTTGAGGCTCTGTCAACGTTTGGTAGTTCCCACATATCCTGCTTTCGAATACCGTTGGTAGTAGTAGTTGACTTGCACGTGGTAGTTTGCCAAGTTTCAGATGGGGTAAATCGGTCGTTTGGAATGTGCTTTCTCTAGGAGCAAAATGTGTCATGCTCACTACTTAAGATAGAAACTTCAGACAGGTATCGTTTTAAATCTTAATGATTGAGCTTTTCAATTATATTGAACTCGGCAAGCACAAATAGTTTACAAAATTTCAGGGTCAACCAAAATATTTTATGTTGAAAAACTCTGTTTATAAATTCATAAATGTAATACAAATATACATTTTTGTTTTGTTGCGTAATACTGTTATGTCCTGCAAATTTCAAAATGTGATCATTATGGGATCACAAAAAACTCAAAAATTTTAAGTTCCTGGACAGTAAACAAAAATTCTGCAAATTCTAGTTGATATTCTATTCTTCGCGTTTTTTTCTTCCGGTTTGCTGCTACAGTGTTTCCCTTTTCATATAAATGTACATAGAAGTCAAAGTGTTCTCTCTTAGTCAGTGTCATGCAGGTTTTATCGTGTTGATACTTGTTCATACTATGTGTTTTTGGCAAACAACTTGTCTCTCTTCAGCTTTTGGCACAGGTGGTGTAATGGTGCACTGCCCACAAGGCTTTTCTGTGCTGTGTGTACATGCTTACTGTTCGTAAATGTGTATGATTAGTGAGTATATGAACTTTAGCTTTATTTTGATGATATTAAGGGTGATAAGTTTGGTTCAGTGTGGTATCTTATTTTTTGTTTACATATGCCAGTAGAATTAGGTGTCCAGTTTGGAACCTTCAGTTTCCACAGTTTTAAGAAAATGAATTGTTGCAATCTACATATATAAAATTACTTCATAATGTTAGGAAAATCTTTGGAACTAGTCAACTCTCGATTCTAAAACCCTGGGAAATATATAACAACCCTTTTTCTAGGAACCATGAAAAAGAATTTGGTTGAAAATGTCTTTCCAATAACGACCCCTTCACAACTTTTTCCAGGGAATCATAAAAGGTTTTTGAGTTGAGAGTTTACTATATAACCGAGAACCAAGTGTAAAAATTCAATTTTCTCGAAGAAAGCTGTAAAATTTGGATATTTCTACTGCAGAAACATATCGTAATTCTGATAAATGTCGATAAATGTGTCCTTTGTGTACCCCAGAAAAAGAGAATACACTAAATACTTAGAACTAAAGTTTCAATGCCTTAAATGAATCACCATTTCAGAAAAACTGATTGTTTGAAAAGAAAGTACTGAGCAGTGGCAGCCAACAGTTGAAATGAACCCCGTGCTGTAGGGACGTTGAAAATTTACCTCCGCTATAGACGTAATCATTCTACACCCACCCCCCCCACCCCCAATAAGATATATAAGGGGAGTTCTGGCTCACTCCTTATTTTCATTGAAATTTTGAGGTTTTTTTGCTCTAAAATCAAGATTTTTGAGGCTAAATTTAGGCTCTAAAAATTTTAGAACAGGAGAGCTCCAAAACGAGCAATTTTCCTCAAAAACTGTGTAAATTTCAGCAAAATCAAGCAAAATTTTCCATTTTGCCAAAAATTCTGTGTCGATTTGTGCCACAAAAATTTAAGCAAAACATGCAAATTTCTTGCTTTTCAAGCAATTTTCCAAGTTTTATTTTAGAAATATCAATTTTGCATGCGAGCAATCTAAATGAAGCAAATCTATGCTAAACTCAAGCAAATTAAGCAAAAGATCAAATAAAAAGATACAAATTAATAGAATTTATAAATTTATTCAACAAAAGTAAAACACCAATAATACTTTTTAAAGTCTAAAAATAAAGAGAAATCTGAAGCATAGCCATTACTGATTCCATAATCCCATCCATCACAACAATCCAAATCATACACATCTTCTTTAAAATTAGAAAATTAGTCAGATTTAAGTCATTTTTATTGATTTTTAAAAGAATTTTGAAATTAACAATGTCCAATTCTTTATCAGTGGAAGTTGCTGTTTTATATACTTTCATATCTAATATCCCAAAGTTCTAAGAGATGTGTAATTTGATCCATTTATAATATTTAAAAATTTATATATGTTTTATAAAAAAAGTGATGCTATGAGAAATTTTTAATTAGAATTAAGATTTTTTATTTGATCAAATAATTCATCTAGATTTCTAAAAATTCATAAAAGTTTTAAATGTAACCACTCAACTATAAGTCTAAAATATTGTTTTAAAATATTGAACCAATTTGTTGGTTATTGCATTTGATAAAATAAACTTATATATAAGTTCAGTAATCCTCTCTTTCAAATAATAAGTTAAATTCCATTGGCTAACTAGAACAACATTACAAATTATATGTGCTTCATATGCTTTGTTAAAATCAACACAAATTTGTGTGTTTGTTTTATCTTTAACTACAGTTTTTTTCTATATGAACAATCAATAACATGCAATGATCTTCGCCCCCAAAATTAATTAAAAATTAGTTTTACCATCATAGTTCACAGTAGGTTTATAATAAAGTTCATTATTTCTATATCTAGTTTTGATTTTGAATTTCTAAAGTCATTATAAGCATAAAACTGTTTACTGCAAAGACTATGTTCAATATCTAGATTCCAATTTTCTTTTGAAAAAAATCTCATTTCGTCCATTTTTAACATAAATATTTTGTTCATTACAATGATCAAACGTAGAAGCATTGACATACTGTTCAGCACAATTTTTTCTGTTAATTTGAAAGCCTACAATTACAAAATCAGGCATATCAAACTGTAAATTACTAAACTCATATTTTATATCAAAGTTAAAAATAGTTGTTCCAATAGGTACTTCTTTTTCTAAAAATTGCTAATAATTATAACTAATAGGAATTTTAGGCTCTTTGTGTGTGTGTATGTATATATATATATATTTTTTTTCTTTAATTGCCATGGCTGTGTTGGATTCATATTCAACAATAGGCCACATAATTTATAAATTTGTAAATTTCAGCATTATCTCTGATAAAACCAAACAGATATCTCAATGGGTAAATTATTTCATTTTTCTCTCACTACGTACTGATTTTACTCAATATTTATTATCAAAACCAGTAACTTCTAAATGATTTTGCTCACCTGGGGATCTTAATAAAACATTCATCATTGTAGATGTTAATCCAGGATTAGCAACAGCTTCAATAATATTACTATGTTTTGAGATTTCTACTCTAGAAAACTGAAATGGAAAAAAGTTAGAACAAACATCAACATTATCTTCTTTTTTATATTCTGCGTCAGCCCCCACTTTATCTCTTTAGTAACTTAAATTGCTCAAAAACATAACCATCATTTGGGAAAGAAAAACCATCACCTATATGAATATCAAACTCGATTCTATTATTGTAAACATTTAAATTCCCCCTAGTTTAATCAGTTGTGAGGAAAAGTTTGCCTCTCGAATCTCTCAATACTTTTATAACTCATTTATAAATAAAAAATTTATATGTAAATTGCAGAATCAAAGGGGGTTTCTAGAGTTAAATTACTAATTGAAAGATATAAAAAATATAAAAAATCCCATGAAAAAGAATATGGAAAAAAATAAGAAGAAAGAACATCCATTAATTGGCGAATTAAGAAATATTGGTAAAGAAGTAGAAAAAGTAAGTGAATAAAATAAAAATTGAATAACACTAGTTCCTGCTGTACCAAAAAATTTAGATTATCCACCAACTCCAGAAGAAACATAATTTGAAAGAGAATTATTGTCATAACAAAAATCTCCTAATTTGGAAGAGCAAATCGGAATCATACCACTGAAAAATTTGCCACCATGCAGTGTCTGATTCGATGCATACCGCATCTGATTCTACTATAAATCTATGAATAGAAATTGCAAAAAGAATAAATGTTATTAATGAAAAATTTGTTTTACGTGGAGTTGGGGAAATTTTTACATTGATGATACAAAAGTAATGAAAAATAAAGATACACTAAATAAAGATACACTATCTGTTAACGATAAAGAATATGAATTAACACCAGGACTTAGTAATTTGTTAACAAAAAATTCACAAGATGCCCATTAGAATAAATTTGATGATGTGAATTATGAAAATTATGCAGAAATTGTTAAAACAACCTACGCTGCATTCCAAGAATATAATCCTAATAGAAAGGTAGCTTCGAATGGAGATTAGAAGAGCAAAAAAATAATTAAACCAATTTATGATAACTATATAAAGGAACCACTTTCAAGAACAGCACCAAACACACCAGGAAAAAATATTTCTCCAAGAACTCCTAGATCTGGAGAAGGTATAAAAAAATACAATAATTTGCTGGAAGAATATATTTATATGGATGATGTTCGAAATTTAATCAATAGATTGTTAGTTATTCATGGTGAAGAAAATGCTGGTAATAACTACTATTACAATGAAAAAGTAAGTATAATGAATATATTGAACAATAAATTTTCTGATTTTGTTGTTAATAATCCAAAAGGAATACCTTATCTTATAAGAGTTCTAAAAGTAATTCCATGCTCATTTTGGAATTCAGAACACCATGGTAAAGGCATTATAAATTGGGCATTAAATAATTTAAATTTGCCCGAAATGCATTTGCCTGGCTATAATTATTGTGGACCATTCACAAAATTAAATGTTTAAATAATTGAGGAATTACCAAAAAAATATGCTCAAAAATTAGTGTGCTGTGGTTAATTTTGACATATCAACTAATCCGGTACTCATTGTGTTGGCTATTTTAAAGAAAACAACTATGTTTACTATTTTGACTTATTTGGAGGCAATATTCCTACCAATTTAA
Organism: Dryococelus australis; assembly: GCA_029891345.1. NCBI lineage: Eukaryota > Metazoa > Arthropoda > Insecta > Phasmatodea > Phasmatidae > Dryococelus > Dryococelus australis. The sequence continues at coordinate 96,232,277 of CM056995.1, read as the reverse complement.
CTAATTATTTCAGAAACAGAAATGTTTATTACAATGATGGTAGAATTCAGAATCTGAATTCAGTTATATGTGGACACGTATGTTTAATCGTATTACACATTTTTTTGAGAGAATTTAAGTTTAATGATATAATTTCTATGTTATTAAATGACATATATTTGGGAAACCATTAATAAAATCTTAAAAATAATATTTTTGACACTAGTGCCTATACTTTAAAATCATATGTAGATTCACAATACAATTCCAGTGTTCCTTCTTTACAAAGTTAACTATCCAACTGTTTTGATTATACAAAATCTTGTTTCTTTTCTAGGACGTAGAATTGTCAATATAGATGAGACTATAAATAATAAAGACTTGGTCAATAAAAGATATTTCAATTTACATATAGTAGATTATGCTTTAAAAGAAGATATAAATTTAGGATTCAGTAACACTATTGCTGATTGTATAAAACGAATAAATAATGCGAAATGGGCATTAAAAAAAAGAAGTAAATTCAAATTATTAAACTATTGTTTCTGACTATGCATTAAAAACAGATGTCGATTCAAAGTAAAATACTAGTGTATCTAATTTAAAAACATGTAGATTCAAAATACAATATCATTGTTACCGCTTTACATGATCAATTTAGTAAAGTTTTTAATACAACAGATTATGTTTCTATTCAAAACCGCAGAATTAATAATATGACTGATCCTGTAGATTGAAAAGATGCTGTCAATAAGAGATATTTTGATAAAGAAATAGCTGATAAATTGCAAAATTTTAACAAATCAGTTTTGAATTATTGTGATACATCTGTTACCTTGAAAGGTGAAAAAAAATCTCACCTATTTTATTTACCTGCAAAGTGGAATAAAAATCTGATAATTTTCACTTAGATAATCTATTTTCTTTTCTTTTTTTATGTATTGTACTATTTGTAAAAAAAATTCTGATAATTTACCTGAAGATACTCTTAACTGTCATTAAGGATTCCAAAAAAATTGATTATAGTAATCCATTCGATGTTAAAAGAGGTGATAAATTGGTTTTTAAAATAAGAATAAAATATCTAATTATACTGATGGGTTTATGACTATAATAGGAATATTTGTGAATTATAAAGATTAACTATGCATATTTTTTTACTATTAAATGGAGAACACTTGGTGTTTGAAGTGCAAGAAAGTCACCAAAAATAATCATATAGAAAATGGAAATACTAAAAATAGACGATTAGTTCAGAAAAGTAAATGTTCGATAAGTAATTTTAATAAATCAACATTTAAAAAAATGCCCAGTGTAAGAGAAGGCATAATCAATTAATTATATAAACCAGCAATAAGAAATTTCCCCAGAATGAAAGTAATATCATATGAAATTGATGATTTATGGCAAAGTCATCTTGTTGAAATGGATACTGGTAATATGAAAGACATATCACATATATATAATGGATATAAATATATTATGACAATTATTGATTTATTTTAAAAGTTTGCATTTGCTGTAGCTATTAAAGATAAAACGGCTAAAAATGTAGTAAGTGCTTTCAAATCTATGTTGAAGCAAAGAAAGCCACATAATTTACAAAGCAGTAATGGTTCAGAATTTTATAATAAAATATTTAAAGAGCTTATGCAAAAATATAACATCAATCATTATTCTACATTCAGTGAACTAAAAGCCAGTGTTGTAGAAAGATTTAATTGAACAATGAATAATAAAATGTGGAAGAAACTTACTTTAAATGGCAATTATAAATGGATAAATATAATAGACAATTTAGTCAAAGAAAACAACACAAAGCATAGAACTATTGGTATGAAACCAATTGGAGTTAATAAGACCAATGAAAAAAATTGAATGCAAACAAATTTTGTAGACACGATTACTAAACCGAATTAGAAAGTTGGCGTTGTTCGTGTCAGTAATCTGAAACGAATGTTTGAAAAAGGATATACTGCTAATTGGACAACAGAATTATTTACTATTGTTAAAGTGTTAAATTATGATATACCAACTTACAAGCTGAAAGACCCTAAAGGAGAAGAAATAATGGGTAGTTTTTATGAATATTAAATTATGGAAACCTAACTATTCAAATGAATATTTTGTTGAAAAAGTCTTAAAAACTAAAGATAATAAAATTTACCTAAAATGGTTGGGTTTTGATAACTGTCATAACTCTTGGATTAATAAAACAGATGTTTTGTAAAGTTAAAAATAAAAATTAGCTCCTTACGCAATTCAATGAAGATTATTAATATCATTAATCAATTGTTGTTTAGTATAATTATTTCTGGCTATATTAAAATAGTTGTGGGAACACTCAATGTGGCCATTCAATGTTTCTTTCATTCTTTGATATAAATTGATCGAATTTGGAATATAATCAAATTTCAATAATTTTTTGCAATTTAGATGTCTATCTTCAATTCTATACAACTGTCTTTGAACATATTTTCTTTGAGTTCTAATGACATAGTAATCAAAGTCACAATCATCAAATAATTTCGAAATAATGAAAGTTTAATTTAATCTTGATTTTGTGTTTGTGGTACAACATGAGGAGACATTTCTGCGATTTATTACATCGAAAGCCATATCAAACAGTCCCTCTTAAATTTTCAATGTGATCATCTTTAATTTTATTTAAATCTTTTAAATGCTTTATTTGGCCTTTGTATAAATTAATATTCTTTTTGAGTCTTATATTTACCATGTTTTCTAATTGAAGGAATAACTTTGTTTGTAACCAATTTTTTAACTTTTTAGCGATTGGTAATTTTGAGCTCATAGTTAGATCATAAAGACCATATTTTGTGATAAAAATGGTATTTTATTTAACATTACATGTTAGACCCGGCGATTTGCCAGGTCTATTAATTGCTTCTAATTTAACTTTAACTTCCAAATCTACATGTTTTCTTATAGCATCATCAGTATCTTTATACTAGTAATATTTCAGCAACATCTTTGGCTTTGAACCAAGGATTATTATTCTCATCAATAATCATAAAAACTATACCATAGTGAGTAAGTTTGTTATTAATTATGTCTAGAATTGACTCCATGTTTTTATATGCGAAATTATGCGCATGTGAAATTGGTGAGTTATACGTCTTTTTACTAGTATTCTTTTTTAACGAGAAAATTAAAAATTAAAGAATATAGACAGAATTCATTAACAAATTTAGCAATATTTTTTATATTCTCAACTAGCACAGTTTTTGCGCTAGTCAAATCTTCATAACATTGTATATATTTCTTGTATTTATATAGCTCTTATGGAGTTAAATTTTCAGTCATTAACAATAATTTTTATTTTATTGTTTATTTTGTTATAAGATTCACACTTTATACCAAATATGGAAATGTTATTTTTACCAACTCTAGTCAATTTCTTTGTAAATTTGTTCTATTCCATGGTAGTTTCGTTTCTAAAGAAATACAATAAACCATTTGTACATCTAAAAGCCGACTGTCATATTTGGTAAATGAGGAAGTTTCTTGCTAATTAGACAGTCTCTTATCCGGAAACTACATTAGTCTATTTCGGCATAATGCTCCTTTTCATAGAAGATAAAAGTTTTCCCTAAATATGAATTTAAAACAGCATTTATTTTATATTCGTCTTTTAATCCAAATGAAGAAAATACTTTCGGATATCCATTAATAGGTCGATAACTTGGATAATCAACCATATAAATTTTGTCATCTACAAACAGAACTAACTCGTCCGAAGGTCTTTATATATAAAAAATAATAATTGAAATTGCTTGGTAAAAACTTGAACCAATCTTCTATCAAAAATGGTTTTGTGATAATTTTGTTGTCATTCAAACTTTTTGACCGAACTTTTTTATTGCAAAAATATACAATTTATCATTAATAATTAAAGGTGTTTTTACATGTCCATCTTTGCATAAATCAATTGGTTCGTTTTCATTAAAATTATTTTGTTGGGATGGTCCATAAAAGTTTGGAATGCTTTGGAATATCATCTAGTTGCAAATCAAACAAATCATTGTTAAGAATCAGATACGTGATTGCATTTTTATCACTTGTATGCTGTAAACCCAATGCATGGCCAATTTCATGGATCAAAACTGCTAGTAAATTAACTTTATTTTCAGGAGTGTTTTTTTCCATCATTATACCAATATTCCTGCCTATTGATATGAATTTCAACAAGACTATTTTGTTGATTTGTAAAAAATGCATGTGCTAATGCACTACCAAATGGAAATAATTTAGTCTGACAAAACCCAGATAATCTCTGATATTTATGTAGACCTTCTTTGTATGAAATAAGTGTATCCAAAGAATTTCTATCATAAACAAATTTCAAATGTGTATGCTTTTGCCAAATTGTAAAAGCCTCTTTTGCTAACTTTGTAATTAAATTATTTGCAAGTGCAAAATTTCATTTTAAAATCTTTTTATTTCATTTGTTGGATGCTTTAGAACTAGCGAGTATGTAATCCCTAACACCATATCTTGGCTTGTTGATTAAACTAAGTGTTTCTTTATCAAGTTTACCATCAATTGAAGAAATGTTGTGATATTCTTGAAATATTCTTAAAGAACTTTCAAAATTTTCATTATCAATTTTTGAAAGTGAATTTGCATCAAAAAATTTATATTTGTGGTAGCAAGAATAATTATATTGAGTCTTCATTTATGAGCAAAATATTTTCTTTAAGAAATTGCAAAAGGTGAGTGAGATATCTAGACGTGAGTTAAAAACTGTTGGATCTGATTTCTGTACTTACCACTGTTCATTTTTCTGCTCAAATCTAATGTTAAAAAACCACAGTCTTCGCCAAACATTTTACACAGATCTCTTTAAATTTTTAATAAAGCATATTACCACCAACAAAATCATTATAATATGCCTTAGGTTCGTGTCATCTTGTCTAAATTTACATAGAAAGTTCGTGTTGTCTCTTACCAACTGTTTGGGCACTCTCGAATATGTTATTGCCAAATAAACTACATTAATATTTTTGTGCCTTCTAGTAAAGTACGCGCGAATTATATTTGGATCTAAAATAACATCAAATACAATTAGAGAGATTTGTTTTCTCGTTGATCTAAAGGGATCATTTCCTCGGTATTATTAAGGAAGTATGCCATTTTTTCTTTAACTTTTAATTTTTTTAATACCTCATCAAAATCATTTTGTATCAGGATATATTTGTCTTGATTTAAACTTTTAGAGCAAACATACAGTTTATTGAACTTTAACCAACCTTTCTTATAAATAAAATTGATCATTAATTTGTCTTGCTGCAAATACTAGGACCAACTATTATACCTCTAATATCATCAGGCAGTAGTTTGCCATTCTTTTTTTTTTATTATCACCTCTTTCGGAAATTAATACACCAACACACCAATTGACTTTGCACAGAATATACTGCTTTGACTGCCGCTTTTTGATTTAATAACCATAATTTTTGTAATAAATGAATAATTAAAGTATTTAAGTTAGCAAACAATAGTTCTGTACTAAAGAAGAAACTTCACTATAATATAATTCATCAAGACATCTATTGCTTTGGTTAGTTTTCATACAAAATTTTTATCACCAAATATAAACAACAATACAATAATGACAATTGAACACGAGTCCTAATGTTGATAAAAATGAAGTTACAACTATTCCTAGAGGTCAATATATTGAATCATCAAAGGAAACTATAAAATTGATTGATCCATTTTCCACATATAACATTGAATTAACAGCAGATATTGTAAAAAATAAAATATCTATCAAATCTAAGTTTCATACTAAATTTGACGACGGACTGTCTGATATTTTTGGTTTTGAAAGAAATGTGACTATTGAAAAAGACAAAGTTGTTATAGGTACTAAATTACCTAATTTTAACCCACTTAAAACAATAAATGTTCTCTGTAACTAAGCATATGATTATCAAACATGATTAATCAAATAATTTAGAAACAGATATAATAGCCAGTTTTTCACCAAAAACAATGTTTCGTTTTAGAGATTCTATTATTTATGAGCCTGCATATCCAATTTTTTATAAAATTAATAATGAGATGTTTAATCATATTGTTTGAAAATTAGAGACGAAAATGGTTAACTGATTGATTTTGACGGTGCTTATATTGATGTTGTTTTAGAAACCAAAGAAGTTCAAAATATAATAATATAAATATTAATTAAAAATTATTAATTTTGATACCCATATGGTAATGTATTTTATTAACTTCTACTGTATATATTTCATGTTTCTCACTCCTTATTAAATGCATTGTTCTATAGTGTATTTTCTCTTTAAACAAACAGTCCTTATAGTCCTCAAAAGTCATTTTTTGCATTAGTTCTCATTGATGTATTAAAATCTACATACTTTTTCAGCCAATCAGCTTGACTAAACATTTAATATTTTATGTATTTTAGTAATTTTTAATCCATTCTTTAGACACTAATTTAAATTACTATTGTGTATTACATACTTTTCTTTTTTATGTAAACTTGTTAACAATTTAGAGTGATTTGTTTCTTTAACTATATTATTTTCTGGACAAAATGGTAGATTTTTACGTAAATTATGTAGGTCTTGTGGATATTCTAAGTCAACTTCTAAAATGTAACCATGTGGTGAATCATTGTCCAAATTTAATATATGTTCATTGTAAAATGAAGTGCTGTATAATTCTCCCATCCGAAACCACTATATGGTAAATATTGAAACATTGGCCATCCATATAAATTATTAGCATCAAGAAATGCTAAATAGTTGGACTTTTGATTTGGATTAAAATCATCTAAATATTTGTTATTGGCTTTAACATATCGCTTACAACATTGCGATTTTCCACCTCTTCTACCTTTTTCTACCATTAAAATTATATCATAATTGTTTAATAAATCTAGTGGTTGCTTGGTCATTTTAAGCATTGCTTCCCACGATAATCCTGGTGTTTACAACACCAGGCAGTGTCTAAATAATATGCTATTATAAGTGTTTTTCCTGAAATTTTCAAATATATCTGCTAACAATAAATCACTTTTTAAATATTAATCTTGGTATTCACCAAGATTCTTAATATTAAATTGATTCCATAGAAGTTTTGCATGCTCATATTCATCAGTTATGCCAAATTCATTAAGTTTGTTATAAAATCCACTCTTTGGTGGAAGTTCTGTTTCTTTAAATTTCTTCCAACTATCCATATAATCATATGGATAAACACCTTTCCTAGTTTCTAAATCTACTTGATCTTTTGGGAAAGGTATTTAGTGTGTTTCAGTTATCTCTACTTAAATTCAATGATAATTTAGCTAAACTAGTGGCCATAAATTTAAATGTGTCTATAAATTTCATCTTCATGTTTTCTGTTTGTTTCCCAAAAGTAATAAACTTTTCTTCATTAATTGCTATTAAATCTATATTTTTTTCAGCATAATCTAACTCTTTAATAAATAAATGTGCATCATATCTAGCTAAATTATGGAAATAAATTGGTACAAAGTTGGGCAATTTTAATTGTAGATTACAATTATTACATACAGGATTAATGAATTTTCATTTATGTGTTCATGATGACATACTTTTTTATTCTCTTCTGTATATTCACATGCAATACAGTTTTTAGTTCTATTGTATGTCACTCTTTCTTCTTTTGACAGCAGATGCATATATTTCACCAATTTCTTCTACTTCCCCTTTAATTGAGTGTATATATAAAGTTTTATGAGCATTTGGGCCTCGATATACAACTGGTAGCTTATAATCACCATAATTAGATACAATATAATAACAAAAACCAGATACTTCGTGTAATTGATATTTCATAGTATATGATTCGTCATTCGACTTTAAATCAATGTTATTTATTTTTTCATTAGTAAGATTATATCGTTCTTTTAGTATCTCCTTATAAATACCATTATCAGTATCATCTGTTAAAACTGGATATTTTTGTATTAATTTAAACTTAGTTATTTCCTTTGGATTTGGCTTAACTGTTGATATTTTCTTTAAAATTGATTCAAAATCGGCATAAAAGTAATCTTCATTGTATGTTTATAATTTTTTTTTAATGTTTGCTCTCCTTTCAAGGGTTAAGTGATTTTTACTGCTTATTTTTTAGAGCTGTCTTCTGTATGTTTATTTAATTTTTCTTGTGAATAAAAGAATTGAAGACACACATCACATATATAAGTTTTACTATGTTTATTTATTTTTTGCATTGAAAGCAGTCTCGTTAAGTCTTTAATCCAACAGTAATGTGAGTTGTCACCTTCTTTGAAATAAAGTAAATTTATATGCTTATCCTTTTTTACTTTTTGTAAGTTTTAGTAGATATAAAATGGATTTCTTACCTTTATCTTCAATAGAGTATACATTTATAGAAGTATCAATTTGATTTTCTATTTTTGGTATATCATCAATTTTAATAGGATATTCATAACTATCTATTACTTGATCAATATCAAGCCCCACATTTTTTTATTTGGTTATTCTATCTTAATTTTTTCTGCCGGAAGTAATGCAGATTTTATTGTCCAAGGAAAGCATTTTTGATCACTATTCTTTACATTTATGCAGGCTTTTTTATTCTTAATAAATTCTGTGTAGTTCTATATATGTTGCTCCATTTAATGCATTATACTTATTTATTGCTAATTTTATTCCAATTATTCTATCTAAAGTCCATCCTGAGTCTCGTCTTTGAAATTCAGATAATTGTGTGAGGAATTCTTGATTTATGAATTTATAAATCCTTTTAATATCTCCATTCAATATTGTATAATTTGATGATTGAATTATGAATAATACTACTGGAATATTTTCTTGTTTGCGACAATTGGCATATAATTTAGTGCTGGTTTTCAACCCTCCAAATGTTCTAAAATTCTTGTGTATTATCTCAAAAATATAGTTTTATAGGACGTAAAAATTGATTATGCTCTATTAAATTAAAAGAATTTTCAGTGTTGTATGTTTATGTCCTACGTTGATATCCCCGTAAATAAATTAAATATTTTAAATAATCCAGTACCTTTCACTTAGTCCCGGGAGCCCCGAGATGGCAGCACCCCTGTGGCATTGTAACATCACAGTCCGCCAGCCTCAGGACAAGGTGTTCTAATTTGTTGTTGCCTCCAAGCAGAGAGATAAGAAATGAGCGGCGCTCCCGTTATGCTGATAACCTACCCCTGTGTTGGAAGGCTACGCTACCCCCGCACCCCGAAGAACTGCTGATCAGAATATTTTCAGTATATAAGGAAGTCCAGCAGCAGGGTCCAGATATACCGAGCTCGCCAACTAAAGAGGTTTGCGAGCTCTCCTTGGTCTGAGGAAGACTCTCTCTCCTCTCGTAGCCTGCAACATGGCTCAGCCCTGAGCTTGGAACATAGCTCAGCCTCCAGAAGTCTGCACAAGTCTTCAGCCCGCATCCGCAGACTGCGAAGACTGCAACTTCCTAGCAGCTTGGACAAGGCTCGTCCTCCACTGCCCCAGCTGACCGGGAGGGCGGCATCTCTCTCCACAGGTAATCCACTTCCTGCACCCTCAACCCTTTACCTCAGTCATTTTCCCTTGACTTTCGCGGTAGCAGGTCGTCGTGATTCTGGAAAAATCCCCATTACGCTGTAAATTGCGTACCTTAGAATTTTTGCATATTAATTATGTTCCCCAGGCTCGGCTTCTCTTGATTTTGTCTGTACCAAGATTTTAATTATTATATTTTTCACCTAGCTAATTTTAGATTTTTTTTGTAATTTATTTAGCCAGGACTTTCTGCTTTTCTTCCTTTTGGCGTAATAAACAATTACCTGAAACCTACTTCTCAGTTTACAATTATTTTCACTGTAGTTCCGGTGTCACTTTTAATACCTTGTACTCTGACATTTCATGCAGTGCTTAGTAAGATCTGTAATTAAATCCCGTGGGAGTTTAGCACCGAACTCAACAGGAGAAGTGAGCTTGAAGAAAGCATTAGTCAGAAAACGACACGCCGAAGCTCCTGGGTTTCCGGTGTTCCCGCGTCTACCTCCAGCGAAGTCCCAATACCGAACTGCTGTTTGCACGTCAGGCCCTTGGTGTGCCTGCAGCCACGCCCCCAGGACTGCACATATGCAGAACGGATCGTGGGACATGTCAAATGTACAATAAGAAAGGTGGTTAAGTGTTGTCAATGACGCTGAGAGCGCCATGCAGTTGAAAGAGCACTTAATGCCAATACCATAAGCGCACTGCCCAATACTGTAAAAACACAGCCTACGGAAATTTTTCTGCCTCCATGACCAGACTCGCCCTTACTTTAACCTATGCAAGAGTCTTGGTTCAATCACCTGTTAGGAGCATGCTGGCCAGAATATGATACCGAGGGAGATCAACAGCGCCATGATAGGCCGGCATCCCAGGTAACCAGTGTGACCCCCATTCAGGTAGTCCCCAATTAAGCCCCCATTCATTTTATCATTGTAAAGTTGGCTTTGGGCAAGCTTATTTGAGTCCGGCACATACAAGAGGTAGCTCTTTCCAATTTTGTCACTGTTAAATTGTCCTCAGAGAAGATGGTATGGGTTTGACTCCTAGCCTCTAAACCCCGCGTCATGGCATCACCTTCAGATTTTGTCTCCACATGCCGTCCAACCAGGCCAATGCGTATCAATCCAGTTTCTCTAGCCAGGTCATCCACATCCACCCCCGCAATTGCTTAATCAGTGCTCACTGCTTTCACCCCGGGACAACTGGCGTCCCGACTTCTGGCAACCGTAGTAGTGAGTTGGATAGAACTCCCTGGGCAGGAAACTATCTTGTTCCACCTTACTCTGGGGTTTGACTCCCCTCTTCTCTGGCATGTTATAGAGGGTGGTCAGCACCCTAGCCTTAATTCGAAGAGAATCTGCGCACATCAATGTAAAATCAAAAAAGTTTTTTTGCTTGCTACTTCATATCTGTAAACATCCAGAAAAGTTAATCTACAGACCATTGTTTTACAATTTTTTAGTACAGAAAATAATATGATTGAATTATGGGAAGAAGATATCAAAGATTTCCCAGTAAAATATTGAAAATATTTGAATGGATAGTTTTTGAGTGACGAGTTTAGTTTGAATGTTGTTTGACAGTACAAGGCGAGCACGTAATGCTGTTGAGGTGCCTAGGTTCAGAAGTTGAGGGAGCATGTGAGGTTCTAGTGTTTCTTCAGTGCACCGGTCAGTGCAAGGGATTGGCTGGAGAAGTGGCAGTTGTGCATAGCTGCAGTAGAACACTGAGGCAGTGCATTCAATGCTAAAACCTGCAAATAATTATATCTGGCAACAAAATTGAGCTCTAATCAATTAATATTGCTTTGTTAAAGCAAAATTGCATCAATTTTTTGTCAATACTACTTCATATCTAAAACTTCTATTAAATAAAATATTTGTCAAGGAATGAAAATTTGGTCAGTGCTAGGGTACAAGAGCACTGCCTCACACATTGCCAGTGGTATTGACCATACATCCAGATTCTGAACAAGATGAAATTCAATTGACATTATTGACCAGTTATAGGAAAATTGTAATGCTACAGAAAACAAGAGCATCAGAATGCAAATTTGCAGTATCGGACTACATTACAAAAAAAGCGTGGCATCCCTGTTCTACTTACTGGAGAGAAAGGTTAGCCAAGCTAGGTGTACGTGGGTAAAGCGTTAAAGTTTGTAAATCGCTTGAGAAAACTTCTCAGCATTACCGGCGTCCCCTTCCCTTAGAGGAGACAACCGGGAGCTAGGTACTGTGCCTCAAGGAATGGTAAGTCTAGAGGATTAAAGTTCAGTTCACGTTTTATTCCAGAAACGGAAAGAACATGCTGACGTAATCGCAACTGTACATTGGCACGAATAATTGGCCGGAAAGGTGGAATACAATGGTGGGGACCGGTATAGGCAACCGGTATTGTGTTTAGGTGTATAGTGAGTGAAGAGCGGCGTGGTCTGGCTTGAAAACTCGTCTCGCCTATTGTTGCCGTAGTTCCCTATGCTGATGATAATACGCGGTGCTGTGTACAATGCAGAAAGACTAAACAAAGGTGAGGAGGAAATAGCCCTGAGAAGGACTGAAGGAATGATTTTCCCTGTCGACGAACACGTCCATGCTGAAGGAAGGGGGGGGGGGGGGGGGGGTTAGCAGGGAGCTTCTCTGAGAGTCGTCTAACGTCGCCAAGTGGGCAGACCTCTATGACTATAAGGCTTAACTGATTCTTAGCAACGGGTACTGGAATAAATGAAGACTTGCTCTGAGCAGCAAGTGCTAGAGACAAATTCAAGCTGAGTGAGAAAGTCCGAGCAACGAGTGCTTGACTGGTGACTACTGCAGAAGTGCGAATGGAACCTCCTTTTATAATAACTCGGGCTGCTGCCCTTCGTTGATTGGCCGGCATCATTAGGGCTAGGGTATGGCCGAAGCGTGGGGAGTAGCAAGGGCATGGCTTACAGCTGTGACATCACCGGAGGATGGAAGCAAAGACGAATGATGATATAATTTAAAGGAACTCGTCCTGCACGGCATAGTTACAATGGGGCCGGTAAGTAAAACAATCTAGGGAGTATATAGAACAATCTCAGCTCATGTGGGGAACAAATGGTAAAATGAATTCCTTTTTCAACAATGCTAACATCGGGATGGAGCTGAGGTCATCTGAATATTTAATACTGTAGACACATCACGCGTCAAGTTATGATTATGCAATGTAAGATCAAAGAGCTGACAGAAATTGATTGACCATTAAGTCAGACAAATATCTTACGATGCAAGTTGTGTGTGATAACCCAAGAGAAACTTGCTACTTTGGAAATTGCTAAAATTGCCCTGGTTTTAAAGGAATTGGGGGAAGGATTGAAGAAACCTTCAAACCCAGTTGTATTAAAAACATCACTACACCCAATAGATACAAGTAACAAGTTGAAAAAGGAACATCTCTTGAAACAGTTATTAAACCTACTGAAGAATTTATCAACCTATCAAGAAACTTTCAAAACTTCCAATACTCATTTCTTGCTAGCCAGCAGTTCAGTTCTCATCTGTCTGAAGCTGACTTTGAAAAAAAGGTGAATATTTTGTCATTCCTGATTTTTGCTGAGAATTGTGCTTTCATTCTCCAGAATGCAGCCCAAGGTTTCCATTGAACAACATGCAGTCATCTTATTATAATCTATTTCCAAAATATAACAACGAAAACATTGCTACATAAGCCTCTTGTCATAATTTCTGTCTCTCACACATAACAGTTGCTGTACACCTTTCCTAGAGATGCCTTATCAGTTTTCGTACTTATTACTCCAGTGATGGAGCTGCCTCTCGAATATAAGAACAGACTGAAATTCTTCAACTTCTGCTGCTGTGAGTCTGACTTTGGATCAAAGCAAAGTGGCATTTTTTTTGCCATGTCACGTGGAAAAAGTGCATGCAATGGTGTAGGTGGTGCCATTAAGAGATTCACAGTAAGAGCTAGCCTTCAAATGCCATGCCATGACCAGATCATGGCTTCACAACAGCTGTATGATTGGGCAAATGGATACATTGAGTCAATTTATTTCAAGTACAGTACTATTGAAGAATATAAAGATGATGAAGAAAGTTTGATGGGTAAACACAACAAGAACCTGTACCCAGTAATTCCACATTTTTATTTCACTGAATTAGAAGCAGGTAAGAGTGAAGGCATTTTCATTTTCTAGCAACTAAAAAGTAGAAAGCACAGTAACTGCTAATGGCGAGCTTGAATTTACAAAAATTGTCAGGTTCCCAACTTGCAGATATGAGGACTGTTGGTGGTAAGGATGTGTTTTAGATTCAGATGAGAGAAAATGAAAGAGTGAAAATAAAATTTTTACATACGCATTGACCATCACTTTTCTTCATCTACTCTGACCCTGAGGACATTCTTATTGTTTACGGAAGTGACATTATTTCAAAGGTAAATCCTATGATAAATCCAACAGGTAGAGTTTACAACCTTCTAAAGCAAGAAATGAGCAATGCAGATCAGAAGTGTTTCTTTCTAAAGACATTTTCTATTTTCACTTGTCTCACTGATAAAAATAGTGGCAAGCAATTGTGCATTATAATTTTTCTTGGACTGTGGATCAGTCGTAGATATTTGAAGATGAACATGCGCCACTCACAGCTAGAAAATTGTTGTCACTAAAAAGGGAATAATGGCAGTTCTTTGTTTTTTTATGCCTTTCTTAGGAGTATATTGAAATGTGTGAAACTTGACTCAAAACAATGACAGGAAAGTGATTTTTCTATTAATGCTTCCTCAAATTGTCAAGGAGTTCAAAAGTTTCCATCCGGGTCAAGACTGGACTTTTTTTTTTTACGCCAGTGCATTAGCGCACTTTTTGAAGATGTCCTCTGAATATTTGGCTGTAACAGGCAGTTTTAGAATATTTTCCTTGTGGTTTAGTTTTGCACCCTTACTGGTTTTTTTGTTGGGTTTAGGAGGATTAAAAATTGTATTGACTTGGAGGGGGGGGGGGGGAGAATTGCTTTGAAATATTGTATTTAATAGGTATCCTCTCGAAACTCAATACTAATACTTTTCTCAATACCAAATTGAAACTTTCGTGAACACAAACAACTTGGCCAAGAAAATTGCTTGTTTTACTAGTGTCGACACATGCTGAAACTGTATAAAATCCCACATTACACTGGAAACAAATGGCGGACGGCCTGTAACCCAAACATCTTTAACCAATTATAAACCAACACAGTCTCCTTCGATTCTATAGAATCACGTTTCCACAGTAAAAGCTGTAATCAAACTTTGAGGAAAATGATAGCTCAGTACATACTTATTTTGCGATTTCACAGTTTTTTAATTTTATTTTTTGACTTCAAGGAAATTAGTGTAATGTTGAATAAATATTGTAATTATCTGATACACTTGTTTTGGCCTAGCCTGTAGAATACGTAAGCTAGGCCACAACAGATGTATCAAATAATTATGATGTTTATTTTTGTGAATATTTAATAATGCAGTTGCATCAGATGAATTATGGTATGTGTGGGATGTACAATAACTATTCCATGTACTCGCTTATGCCTATCTGCACTCGCTTGCAACTCTCTATCTGCTTTTATTGTACCTGAAATATACATATACCATAAAAGTGATTAACGGGATGAAAATAAAAAATTTCAGTGTGGCATATAATTGTGGTGTGTATTGGGTGTACAGTAACTACTCAAGTTGCTCACTTGCACCTATCGGCGCTCACTCACAACTCTCCACCAGTTTTTATTGTATCTAAATTATGTATCATAAAAGTAAATGCTGTCAAAAATCATAGTAATTGTGGTATGTATGGATTGCCTAATAGCACCTCATGGTGCTCGCAGCTGTGTGAATATTATGCTATGAACTAATATGGTACACTATGGTACACTTTAATGGGGATTGGGTGTGGTAGGTTGGATCACCAGAGGGAATGGAGGTTTTTAGGGTTTGAAATGGTTTATTGATACATTGCCTTGGATGCCAGCACAGAGAGCATGAGTGATGCAGGGCATGTGGTCGACGGCCCTAACATAGCCCCCTCTGATTATCCCGCATCAGTTGATGATGTTGGAACTATAATCCTGGAATACCTGGTATAGTGAGAGACGTTTAGCCCCTCTCAATGCGTACGCACGTTAGAGATAGTTTTAGGCCATATTTACGCTGTGAAGTGCCCAGAGAAAATAAATGGTGCACATTTAACAACAAAACATTTTATTTCCATTATATACTTCCTCCACTGAGGCACTCATGTTACAAAAATCTCTACTGAAGTAAGGAGAACTCTTACACTGCAAAAAAGCTTGAAAGGCTACATGATGATTAAGTTGGAAAAATTACATTCCAGCCACATACAAATGGACTGGGCTGTGGAGTGGTGCTTTCCCCGGGCTGAAAAGAAGCGATTAAAGGTTCTGGTACACTAAAACATGACTATTGAAAACTAAATGATTGACCAAGATGATGCAGGCTCGTGGGGGGGGGGGGGGGGGGTACGTACGTCCACCCCACGAGTACTAAGACACTACTGAAAACTGCTTGGGCGGGAGTCTGCGGCCTTATAAGGCGTTCTCACTTGAAACATGAAAAAACCCTTAAATCTAATAAACACTGATTTGGAATGGAATGAACTGAACATACAGGACACTGATGCGGGGATAGAACAACATAACACTATGAATTTTTATTTGAAATCTGCAATCATAAAAATATAAAAAAATTAACACTTTACACTTACATTTTTGACGTAACACATAACGTATAAGTTGTGATGATTTGACTTTGAGCATGTTCTGCTCTCTGTTCAGTGTTCGCCACGCATGTTACGTTAAATACTGGCAAATTTATGAGGTTAAATTTAGACATATGAAAACATTTAGAAAACGCTTAATTTACACATACAACTGAAAAGTGCAATTATTTGCCACGTGGCCATTGCATCATGCACTTTACGTGTTACGTGGTCCTGTTCAGCTGTGGGCTTTGACTGTACTTATGTTTATGAGTCATTAAATGACAATTAATGAAGCACTTAAAAAAATTAACACAGAGCAGAAATTATAATAATAATAATAATACTTCACACAATAATAAAACAAACTGAAAAATTAATTAAAAAGGCCATGAAAAGAAAAATTAAAAATATTAATAAAGTGCTTTCACACATGTTGAACACTACACTATTGTTGCACTACTTTCATGTGAGCACTAGTTAAAACTGCTGGCGATGTAGCAAACAGTTTCAAGGGGACGCCATGTGGGACACGTCAACCTGTACATTTAAAATTTAATAACTTGCAAACCTTTCATCCAATCTTGACCCATGTATGCTTTTCGGAAGGCTTGTGAGAATCTTTGGAATGCTCGCTGCCTGTTGAGATAATTATGATACTCATTTAAAAGTTATTATCTTGCGAATGGTTGGACCTAGGTCAAATTTTATTGGTGTGTTGAAATGCCAGAAGGGTGCATATTAAATTATGGTATGCTTTTCGAAATTATCATACATGTTTCGAAAGTCATGGTGCACTTCTCAAAATTATCATACATGTTCCAAAAGTTATGGTATGCGCAAATTATAATTATAGCATTAAAAAATTAGTGTTAAAATTCTATACTTTTGGATATTCTCATGCAATACTCGATACTATAAAGTTTCAAGGGTACCAAGGTATTCCGGTATTGAGGATCCCATCCCAAGTATTAAATAAGTAAATCTGTACTGCAGAACTTTTCAGGTATCCATTGTACAGTGCATCCAAGCAAATTATGTTGGTTTAGTATTTGTGTAATACATAGCATATCTTATGTTAGAAAGTGATTTTTATGAAAGAGTGATGAATTATGATATTCATTACCAGGTTCATCGCACATCCTTACACCAGAAGACTTCCTCAGCAACCTGTCGAACCTCAGCAATTTGTAAAAATAAACAAAAAATTGATGTCTCCTCTACAACAAACATATTGTCTCCACTAAAGGTATGTAATCATTATATATATCACAGGTTTATTTTATTGTTCCAGTATGTGCTTACTTAATAAACTGAATTGTTATTGAGATTTTTATACTATATGCAGACGTAGTTGAAAGTGTGTGTATTGTGAAAACTGTTTTTAGTTAGGTTTCATTTATTAGTTTAATTTTTAGTGTAAATAACATATTCATGTCTCTCCGTATTGCTATTCAGAATATGGTTACATAATATTGCTGTTGAGAATATAGTGTTTAACTGCACATTTACAATGTATGTTTCACACCTTCAGTTGCCATTGTGGTACTATAGTATTTGCATTGATTATTTTTTTTTTATTTTTTTTTATTTTATTTTATTTTTTTTTTCCCCCCATAACCTGTATTATGTGTAAATTGAAATATTCAGCCTGCGTCTGGGAAACATTTGCCATTGGAGTTGTTGGTTCACTCCCTTTGGACAAGAATATTGTTCCAGGTAACTGTAGGCCCTTGTTCATGACACATATATTTCCTGTGGCCCTGGCATTGGGTTGTGACCATTTCAACATTGTCTAGGCCACATGTTTGTTTTGCAAACTCATTTTGTTGTCTGGTCCTCTGTTGACCATAGTAGAGGGTTATTACGCATGGAGCTAGTAGTGATCCAAGGAAAGGGACAAGTCAAGGCTAGGCTGCACAGGAAGTTGCTCATTCTTTAGGTTCACACAGTGCAAAGGCTGTGGGTTACTGGTTGGTACCCTTTTACCAGACATGTGTATCTCACACACTTGAGCCATGCATCACTGGCTGTTGGCTGAAGTAACTGCATACCTGTTGAGGGAATACAAGGTAGAGAGTGCATGTGTTCACTGCACAGCAGCTAGCTGCTTATTCAACTGCTTTTTACTAATATACGTATTAGTCAAAATAAAACCATATGACTTGAAGGTTAGCATGCTCTTAGTATAAATGTGTTTGAACATAAACAAACATCCATATAACTGTTTGAACACATGATTTTGACAGTTCTGTGGGTGCTCTTTGTGCATTTGAAAGATAAGCGCAAAAGTATTATAAATTGATGTATCTCGTATGTATATTTATCTACCAGAGACTGAATAAACTAACACCCATCCCATCTTTCAGCATATATAGGGATCTTTATGACACAGATGTCCTCTCCTCCCTTAGCAATCACTACATATATTTAATCAGATTAGTACATATCGCTGTACAACCAAGGAAACCTAATGCAAGCATAGCTGTTACATTAGCTAGTTCAAGTTCTCTGTGTAATGTTTCCTTTGGGTCTTCTGTCTGCAGTAAAGTCAATAAACTAACATTGAGATCAGAACTTTGGAATATGTGAACTGAGTATGTGTAGTCCCCTCTTCCTTTGGTAAATGTAAATCCACACATTTTTTGTTGTATGGGAAGGATCAACATGGATGAAGGAGGTTGGCACTGTTGGAATCAGCTGCCCTACCCGAGGTACAGACTAGGGGTGTGTCGGTACCACTTTTTTACTGGCTCTCTGTTTGGTTCCAGTTCTTAAAAATCAGTTCTTGATTCTCTGTTTTTATTTTTAAAATTAAAAAAAAACTGACCATTTTTTGACGGAGCCGCAGTGGTGTAGTGGTTAGAGTACTCGCCTCCCACCAAGGTGAACCAGGTTCAATTCCTGGAAGGGTCGTCCCTGGATTTTTGCATGTGGGAATTGTGCTGGATGGTGTCACTGGTTGGTGGGATTTCTCGGGGATTGGTTTTCCCTGCCATTACACTCCAGCGCTGCTCCATACTCACCTCGTTTCTTCATCAGCTCTCAAAACCTCGATGTTAAGAGCTGCCCAAATCTCTTTACTCACTCCCTCACTTTTTAAAAATATTCACTCTCTACTTTTTCAAAATACTCACTCCCTCACCTTTTAAAAATCTGGCATACCTGTGATGTGTTTTGGTAAAGTATGTCCCATTTTCAACTATTGAGTTTTCATGTTTTTAAGTTTAATATTGATTTAGACTTGCCCCCAGAAATCTGTTTTTCACACAATCAAAACTTTGTTTAGAATTCATTTTCACTCTGAATAGCAAAATACTACTACACCTTGGAAGCAGTTATTTGTGGTTTATCTCCAAAAATAAAAGGAACACCTCATCTATAATAAAGAACTACATTTTTGGTACCATCACCCTGTGTAAACTCGCAATAATAAGAAATTCTTAACCTCAAAGCGTTCAAAGTGTTTTGTTTTTGTCATACATGAATAACCAATTTGTATTGACCATAGTTTCCATTGATGGCTTATTAATAGTTTACATGGGTACCATTTTCCTGTGATCAACCTCTCTAGTAGTTTATTGGAATAACATAGGGTCAATATCACGGAAAATCTCGTGCATAGTTCACACACCATGATTCAGCAGCATTTTTTTTTTCTTCCAGTAGCAAAATTGTGTTTGCATGATGTGTGCTATTTTTGTGTGGCGAATAAATTTTGTGTATAAATTATTTTTGTACATATTACGAATTTGGCGAGAACTAATGTTGTTTGCTGTTATAAGTAAAGCCAAGGAATGACTCTGGTTCTTGGTTCCAGTTCTCAAGGCTAAGAACCGATGGAACTGACCCAATGCCAACAACTGGAACCAACCCATCCCTAGTACAGACCTGACATAATTAGCTGGTGGAATGAATGAAGTGAGAGATGAGATCAGTATCCACCATGTTCCCCACACAAGAATTACTGTTCAGAAAGTTCCCATTTGCAGGGTTCTGATATTGAGCTGGGGAAATTATTGGTGGGAAGATAATGTGTAAGCTCTTTGTTGACGTAACCAGGGGCTCCATCCTTAGGGAGGAGTTGTTTTTTATATTTCTGTCCTGTTTGAACAAGTTGTATGAAAAGTTTTTCATTTGAGGAAAAAAAATTTTCTCCATTGACAAGTTTGTTCACATTTACCATGAATAACCATGTGGTAACACAATTTTAGGAAGACTTGCGCTTGATTACTGGCCCAGTAATTCCGATGTCAGTTTTTCACTCTCTTTTCCAAAATCGCTCCAAGCTACTGTAATGCCAGGATAGTTCCTTACCAGAGGTCCTGGCCTTTCTCTTCTCTGCTGCTGATTTTCTGAATAGCATATTCTGTTTCAAATGATTGTGTGCATGCTTGGATGTGAGACAAAGATTAAACCATCTGTATGTTTGTAGGTGCTGTTTGTTGTATACATTTCATAATAAACTAAATTTTTAATTCTACATTGTATTTTATTTCAGTATTCACGTGGTGGTTGCTGCTGATGTAATAGTTGAAGAAATTGTGACAAAACTAACATTGATGTTACATTATTCTCCAGTTTGGACAATAGTTGAACATATTTCATTTTTCAGTTAAATTTTTGAATAAATCCGTAGCAATAATTGAATTTTAAACTGTATTACCAATATTTTTTGCCAAAAGTGTAACATTGCTTTGATTCACAATTTACTGTTCTCAGTAAATGTGTAATGAATGAATATTTATAATCTAGTCATTTACACCATTAGCAAATATTATGTACATGCGTGTGTCTCCAAAGTTTCAGGTAATGGTATGACTTTATAACCACATATAATTAAAGCAACACTGTGTCCAATTTTGCCTTCAGAATTAAATAAAAACTTGAATAACTTTCAGTCTTATTACAGACTGTTTTGCGATAATACAAAGTGCATTTTTGGAGGACTGCTGTTTATTGAGAATGTAGCTGTGCTTGTATTTAGTACTTTTTGTGTAGGTTTATTGTACCTTGAAGTTGTGTATTATATTTTATAATAATTATAAATAATAATGTATTTTGTGTTCTTATTTGTTTTCAAAAATTTATTGGAATGTTATTGTACAGAACTGTAAAATTGGAATTTGAATCTAGTGTAGTGTTGTCGGAATAAAAATATATTACTGTATTTTACCTGTTTTGTTATGTATCTGTAGTGTTAATAAGGTGTGAAACACTTGTATATACTCACACTGCACTGAAATGTTTTAGGTGTAAAATATCTTTGCTATAGCTATGGAATTACTAAACTGGTAACAGAAGCAAATTTAAAAAAATGCTAGATTTGAAACAGTTAAAGGAACTATTCATGTATCTATGAAACTAGAAGTTCAGACCTTAATTCAGACGTGTTTACTCTTAAGTATTGTCAGCTATGCACAGTGCATGTTCCATTAGTCATATTTTCACACTTAAACAAAAAGGTTATACAATTTATTGAAAACATTTTTGTGCTATGATTCAGAGTGATAATATGGTTTAAAAATATTCAAATGTGCTTTGAAATTAAGTTTGTAATTGTATATGAATTAGTGTGAGTATACAAATGCACTTAAGTCTTTTTATGTTTTTTGTTCACCAAGAAAAAAACAATTTTCTGCACTTTATTCATCTGTGGTAGTGAAGTGTGATGGAAATGTGTTAATCATCATAGTATGTCAAATGCTGTATAGGCCTCTGTTATATGTACTTAAAAGTATCCTGCAGTGTAAAGATTTATCTCAGTCTTGATGTTTATTAACAGGCCAGTTTTATAGAAGAAAAATGGTTTTACTTAAACTCTTAAAAATATTCTAACCCATCCCTAAAGTTATTTTAGTTCAAAGAATGCATGTTTATATTGAAATGATCTAATAATTTACAATTCACTTAAAAATGCACATGCGTGCCGCTTTCCTGCTATACTAAGATGACGACTCCTCAGTAGAGGTCGTGGAAAATAGCATTAATTTTGTCTCCTTGTAGCATTTTCAAAGTGTGTTGATAGCATTTATTAACATTTATTTTTATATTTACATAGTAAATAGGATTTTACCAGCAATAAAGGTGGTAGAAAATGGCATTCCTTTTGTTTATAAAATTAAAACTCACACACAAGAGAATCATTATTCTACTGCTCTAAAAAAATTATTTTCCATAAACAGGTATGTTATTTATGGAAAATACTCTTGAAAAATATCTCTACATTTATTCTTATTATTTTTTAGTGCTGAGCCAATACAGATTTTTACAGATACCAGTACAAACTGATTTTTCCTTGCCAATACAGTAAATATCACAATGGAAGTATGAGTAATGAACTGAAAAACTTCTACTAGCACCTTAAGTATGTATTTTGGAAAACTGATGGGAATCTATTTAAGTCAGTATCACATTATGTACTATTTGATGCTTTAAGTAAACTTACAAAAAATTGATAAGTAAACTCAGAGTAAAATTGAAGCACTGCCAGGTAGTTAATGTCAGATTTCATACTGGTTTTAATAGATTTTAAATACTCAAACTGCAAGGTTGAGCTGCAGTGCAACCCCTGCAAAGCTGGTAATTCGGTGATCTGCAACACAGGCTACTGATAATTATCAGTGCCTGTCACAGTAGGCTGCAGTGGGGTGAGAGCAGCATATATATATCTCTTTCTCTTTCCCATTTCTCTTCCAGTAAATGATTATCCAACAGCAGGGCAGCTTCTCCCCTGTCCTTTCAACTTCTGTGAGTGACAGGCTTTCAGTTAGTTCTTGTGATAAGAACAGCAACTGCTGCCTCAAAACAGCAGTAGTCGAGCCTGTCTTACTCCAAAGTCACCACCCTATTATCCTCTGGTGTTATTCCAACCAAAAACCGTCCAGCGCCTGCTTTCCTCTCTATCTCCCTCCTGGGCATTCGTATCATAGCCACCCTCCACCCCCCCATGCACATTCATGACAGGCCCCTTTTCTGCTCTCTCTTGCTTGCACACTCTTCCCTTCTCACTTCAAGTCGGCTGCCTCACTCACCCTGACAAGGTCACCAATCCCAACCGGATGCAGCTGTCAACATACTCACCCGCCTCCTACCTCGGCTGGCCCCGCTCTGCTCCCTTTATGTATCGACTACAGCGCCAGCCGCCTTGTCTGGAGAAACATGCGCGAGGGTATCTCAAGTTTGCCATGCATTGCCAATCAATTATGTTGTGACAACCACTGGTTCGTGGGTAAACAGTTTCTTCAGTTTCTACTAGTGTATTCTAAATATGCACTATTTTGTGAATGTTTTTGAAAGTAAACATTTTTGCATTAATTAGCTTTTATATTCAATTATAGCATTTAATCACAGAAATTCGCAATAACTATTTTCTACTACCTCTACTCATCAGCCTCACATATTTCTACTGTTACGTCTCCCCTTTGCGACTGTATCTCTCACCACCGAACGAAGTTATTTAATTAAAGTATTTCCAATACAAGGGAAGGGGAGAACGTACATATAAGAATGGGGCTTAGCTCATGAAATCATTAACCAACCGAGGTTCATGAAAACACTTTATTAACATGAATGTATATCAATGTAATTAGGATTGATACAATAAGTTACACTGATTACTAAATACACAATATTCAATTAACAGTTATTCACAAGTGGCTCGGTATTATTTAGTAGCAATACTGGAAATAACATCAAGTCCCTAGCCTTGCTAATTATTAATCTTAAGGGGGAATGATAGGGTCTGGAAGGATGGCTTACACCCTAACAGGTAGCATGAGGTATGCTCACCAATAACACTGAAGACCTGGAAGCTCCTCCAAGTCTCAATGTCTTGATGTTCACATTGTCAGCTCCGGCAACTAACGTAGTATTACTTCTAGTGTCGGCGTGGCTCTGGGAGGGAGGGGACAGTGTTCCTGGTCTTATATATGCCATGCCCTCAGTAGGTCAGCGTGATGTTATGCAAGCAATCAAAATCCATGGTGCGTCGTACCTTAGCATGTAATTTTCGTGCGTCTCTCATCTGGCCGCTACACTACATAACCCCGAGGAAGGGTCAATCCCAGCAACGTCTTTCACGAGTGTCCTTGGAGTGCCAGTACCTTGGAGGGCGAATCTA
Organism: Dryococelus australis; assembly: GCA_029891345.1. Lineage (NCBI taxonomy): Eukaryota > Metazoa > Arthropoda > Insecta > Phasmatodea > Phasmatidae > Dryococelus > Dryococelus australis. The sequence continues at coordinate 96,207,892 of CM056995.1, read as the reverse complement.
AACATGTGAATATAAGGTTGCAAATCTGGCCGAGCCCCCCCCCCCCCCCCCCCCCTCATGCTGAGAGCCTACAAGCCGCCATGTGTGAAACCATGTCACACCCCTTGTGCCAGCCTTCCCAAAGTATGATGACTCGCCAGGGCAAAACTTATCATGAAGCACCCAACAATCTGTCACAAGCCACCACATCTGCCACGAAGCACTCCGCAACTGTCACGAGGAGCCCAGAATAAATAAACCGAGAGTGGGGGATTTTATTCCCGCCCCGAGAGACATCATAAGCCTGAGGCCGAGAACACTATAAAAGTCTGTGCACGCCCGGGCTCTGGAGTTATTTCCTTGCTCCAGTAACTCGCTCTAACACTTTGTGTACTGGAGCCTTCTACTTCTCAACAGTCTTCTGCAGCCACCAGAGACTGCTACCATTGACGTTGCCAGAGGTGCCTGCAGTCTTTTACCAGAAGCTCCTGCTGCAGCAACCTGCAGTTACCAGAGGCTTCATTGTCAACGACCACCTCCAGCTACCAGAAGCTTCATTGTCAACGACCACCTTCAGCTACCATTGTGGACAACCACCACCATCCACCAGAAGCTCTTCTTCTTCACCAGTCTACACCATACTTTCCACTGCTGTTCCTCTTGCATCAGCAGTTGCCTTTACTTGCTGGTAGAGGCAACTACACCCACTGCTAATAAAGTAGTGGTCCCCTTTTTCTATTCTCTCTTCTATACGTCCCTTGTATAGAGTAGTTGTCATAGCTGTCAATGCCACTAGATATCTTGGATAGTTTAGGAACCGGTCACCTACACCTGTCTAGCGTAGGTTACTTCCATATTCACTCTCTGCTTGGTACGAAGGTAGTACGCATCACTTGTATTTATTACATCTAGTAAATACAGTTCATTCCGTTTCCGATGAGTTTCTGTTCTAGAGACGTTTCCCTTGACCACTAGGAATACATCTACTGTACATTGTCAACCAAGACCGGGTTTTGATATAGCAGTACAAACGTTAGAGTAGGACTTCGGAGTACCTTCAGGAATCCGTACGTCTGATACATACACCATTCAACTACCACCCGTTGTAGACCCCAGGGGATAGGATGGTAGAGCACAGACCACTAGAAACTCATCCAACAGGGGCAAGACAGTCACCCCAAGTTGTATCCTAACCAGAGCGCCTACGATGCCCCTGTTGCGACCTATACCCAATAGTATTAGGAAGGCAGCCCATGCAGTTCAACGCTGTAGGTCTGCGCTCCAGTGACGGACTGATTAGAGCACCAAACTTGTGCCGGTAACCACTACTGGAAATACAATTAGATAGGGATCTGTCTCATGTTCATGACGATCAGCGAATTCAGTGTGGCCTTATTAACTATCCCTAATTTTTCATCAAAAACTTCTGGTGCGGCCTATTATACATGCATGCGGCATACACACACCAAAATACGGTATTTAGCTAACTTATGGGTATCTTTCCCGTAGTGTAATTACTCTCCTAGTGGATTTTAGGCCTGTCCAAGGGATAGATGACCAAGAATCTTTCTCACAACAGCAGTACACCAGTAGAGTACCCAAACACATTCTAGACAGCCACCTTTTTGTGCACCTTGGTGTACAGAACAGTAGAGCACGACACAAGGTACTCAGCCTCTTGAGGTCAGCTTGTCTGCTCAGTGCTAATTCGCTCCTTGCGTCGGAGAGTTTTTTCCCTGATTTGGGAAGACTGCCCCTTAGACACTCGCCCACATGTTGGGACTGTCTGCCAGTGAGACCTGACTCTCAGTACTCAGTGTTTTGGCGCTGAGTACTGGGATAGGGATACTGCGCTTGGCTAGCAGACACTGTACGTGGTTGTACACCTATATAGGACCAGACATCACCTGCTCCCCCTTCTGCAGGCGTGATAATGTGATATGTTGGTGGGGATTTGAACTCGAGGAACAAACCTCTGCGGCCGACCACACCGAGCACCTGCCCACAAATCTTACCAGTTCTCTGTCACGCCAGTCAGAATTGCCTCAGGCCAAGCAGCCTCCTCAGGTTACGCATTGCCCATGTATACCTGTCCTTTCAAACCCACTGAAACACAAATTTGTGCCCTGCCTCAAAGCTACCAGGCTAGTACTCTACACTGGACACGCTCCAGTTCCTCGTAAAGACTAGTCTAAACCCTGCCACCAGATGCACCTGACCTAGCACCCATAAAAAACACCCTAGACGTGGTGACTTTCCTTCCGTAACCTAAAGGCATCATGTGTCAAGTTTTAAAATATATTGTTTGTTTGACGGGTTCAGCCAATTAGAATGCAAATCAAAAATATTTAACCCAATCTCACAAAACCTTAAAATTGTGAACAGTATTTTCGCAAAAACTATGGTGGTTGAACTAAAGATGCTTTTTTTTTTTTTTTTTTTTTACTTCCGGAATGATGCAGCAAGTTCACTGTGCACAGTAAAATTGAAACTTTTAGAAGTATTTTCAGTGAAACTTGGTTTTGTAGGTTAAAAGTTTTTAAGTCCATGTGTTGGGGAAAACTTTTTTAAGTCCTTGTGTGTGTATATTTGTGTTTATATGCCCATATTTATTTGGTGGAATATTTTGATGGCCATGTTTTGTTAAACAGTTGTCATCCAATTTTGTTTTTAAATATATTTGAAGGCGGAAATTGTATAGAGTGACATGAGCTTTAGAAAGATTCTCCAAATGATTTGTGTTTGTGCATTTGTGTGTGTGTGTGTGTACGCATTTATGGGCTTGTTAAGAGGCAAGTGATACTTATATTTATTTGCTATTATTTTCTTTTTGTTTATTCATCCTTTCGTGTTTTGCATGCTCTTGAAATGCATGCAAAGGCATGATTGAAGGTAAAAAATTGACACATGATGCGTACTAAGAAGATAAATGAAACCACTTCATGTGTGTGCCTCTCTCAAAAGTGCATGAACGGGGTTTGAAAGTGTATAATTTCTACCAGAGCAGCTATAGAAGTAAAGCCAGCCTCCCCTCAAGAAGACGAGTATATAAACCAGCAGCCGAGCAACCCTGAGCGAGCAGAGTTGGAGCACGCCAAGAGAGAGCACCTCCTGCCAACAATGACTGCCAGTCAGCTGCCCTTAGCATTGCCCACAGAAGTGTGCGCATCGCACCCCCACTCCAGAGCACTGTCCGAAAATGCCAGTTCATCGCCTCTTGTAAGAGTCACGTCAGTATTTGCAGCTTGCTCCATAGACTCGTGTGCTAGAGCTCCCTATTACCAACACTGCCTAAATGCCTAGAAGGTATTCAGCCTCATCGCTGCCTGCATCTAGACCTTCCAGAAGCCTTCCCCCTTCAAGCCTTCCAGAAGACGTCCATCCCACTTAATGGCTTGCCCACGGCAACGGTTACCCCACACTCCCTTCAGGAAGTTTGCCTACTAAGTCCCTTCAGGACACGAACACAGTATATACAGGGAAAGTTGATATGGCTCCCTTAGTCGAAACTGCCATCCTTTAGTCTAGAACCAGGTCCCCTTCAACTGAATAGCATAGTCTATTCCGGTCAGTTCGAGGTAGTCAGGAGATAGTATGGGCCACCGTGTTTTATTCCTCTCTGAAAAAAAACCATTCTTAACCTACATTGTTTTGTCATTTCCTTGAGTATGCGTAGAATCCATAGTAGACACCTTGTCTCCTCAGTGGAGCAGGAGATTGAACTAAATATTTTACAGTCTATTGTAGGACTGCGAGCTCCCCATCAGGGACTCGTACTTCAGTAAACACACACCATTTGATGGCCACCCATTCGGTGCATCCTGTGTACCTAACGGTAGAGCCCCAACCACTAGTCATACACCTCTAGAGGAGAAACCACTAGGCCAACATGTACTCCATCCACAGCACCACGTGAGTTGCTGGAGGGAGTACTTGGTTGGCTCTGGGTTGGGCCTGTCCACTCTTAGGGCTACACCCGTCATAGCTATTGGGACTCCTACGAGTAAACCCGCTCTCCAACCACCACACCGTTTGTGTTGCCGGCTGGAGTAAAGGTTATACTTTGCGCTGCTCCAGTTGCCAAGACGGCAGAACACTGTTAGATAGGGAACTACATGTCGCCTGTTCCCATCTGCAGAGACAGGTTTTGAACCTAATGCCCTTTACCAAGCAAGATGGAAAGGGCATGAAGGAGAGGAAGGCCATCTCTGCCTACCAAGCTACCTGGAGTTGCACCCAGCCGAACAATGCACTTAGCCAAGAAACTCCCCGGGAACGAGCTCAGGCCACCCATAAGTTGGAGGGTCTTCAGTTTTTACTCCCCAGCTCACTCTCCTTTTCTGTTTTCAGCTCCTCAGAATGTTCCAGGGATTCCACACCCCGTTGTAGCTGCCTTCTGACAAAGAGAGAAGGTGCCTATCGGATTGGTCTGCCCCTGGTTTTCAATCCAACGCTATATCCAGCCCGCTGAGAGCTGCCACCAGCAACAGCAGTTCCAGCTGCAGCAGCCCGCGGGGATAGCCGAGCTCCACCAGCAGTCACACCCCAGCCAGTATGCCCTCAGCACTGTTCAGTCGACCAAGCGCTGGTGTAAGCAAGTAACTGGCCAATAGCCAAACCCATAATTGACTTTGTGCCTAGCCGACAGCCGACACGGCCAACACTGTACTCCAGCTGTGCCCTGGTACCAAAGTAGGTCTGCCACAAGTCATTCCTAAGTATGTGTTACTGGCCTACACTAATAGTTACTATTTCTGACGAAACATTTCATTGCCCTGAGCCAGGTAGCGTCGTGCATCAAGAAGTAGGTAGGAACTTTCTTGGCTTGGAGCATTAGCGTTTGGCAAAATTAGTAGTGAAAGAACGAGGCCAGCATGACCTGAGAACTATGAAGCTAGCCAGACTGCCAACGGATTTCGGGGATTCCTTATTTACCTCGTGTCCAACTACAGAAACAGCCATGTCGGTTAGCGAAACCAGGCAACAAGAAACCTAGGAGATGTCACCATGGCTGAAACTCCAGACAACTGGTGTCATATAGCCACCTACCCCAGCACCAGGGTTAATTTTTTGATGCTCGCTCACCCTTCCCGCTTTGGTACATAATATAGGTGTTCCGGGTGGAACTTACTTTGGTACAAAATACTAGAAAAATGCCAGACTGGGTCAGGGTATCCCCAAGTTAGAGAATGCTTGTGCTTTGAGTTTCTTGGTTTTAGGGACTATCAAAGATGGAGATTTAAACCCCAGCGTAGACTTGACTTGGTAGATCTTCTGGTTGGAGACTTTGGTTCTGTTTACCTTTAGGGACATCAAATACCATGAAGTCAGTTTCACGGGTAGCATGGGTGGAACTAGACAGGGGCCATAAGTTCCTGAGTGGCCTGGCTGAGAGAGTTGGCATTGTAGGCTGACGTGCAGTTACAAAATCAGGAGTTACCGAAATAACCCTTTGACGTTTCGGTTCCTGATTTTGAAGATGTAGTTGGGCGATCTGCCCAGCTGCCGTGCACTCTCTACAAGTGGCTGAAGGTGCAGCTGCTTGCTTGACGAGGTGGGGAGTTCTGGTAAGTCTAATCTATTCCAAGGCTAATGAAGTCCTAGAATAGCCTCTCCTTGTCATATGGCCTTGATAGCTTGACCAGGTTGAGGTATGTCACTGTTATCTGTGGCCTTTCTACGTTGCTTACTTAAACTACCCTGCTGAGCTTAAGGCATTTAAAATCGGTTTTAAACTGTCTAAAAGGACTAATAAAAGGGCTGTCGAGCAGAGACATATCCCAGACACAGAGTATTACCGGGTGTTCTTACATCCTCCAGCCTTTGCAAGCTGGGACTGAACGGAGAGTAGCTGAGATAACTGGTGTCCTAGGAGAGATACCTGCTAGAGGTCGGTCAACTTGGAGGGTTGCGAATTCTACTCCGGGTTTTGCAAGCTGGGAGAAGAACTGAACACCCAACCTGGTTGATTCTCGTAGCAAGTACAAGAGGAAAAATTGGTATTTTATGTGACCCTAAGCATGTACTTCAAGGACAAATTGGTTACACTCTTTGTTCCCAGCGTTCGACCTTTGCAAGCTAGACCTGAACTAAGGGTGGTGCAAATTACTGGGCTCTGTGTGAGTAACCCACAAGAGATCAATCAGGCCTCAGCAGTGCTAGTCCCTCTCTGTCCTTTGCAAGCTGGGAGATGAACTGAGTACCTGGTCTGGTTGTATCTCTTAGAAGGTTAGAGTTACTAATGTTTTGGGCGCAGCCGAAAGTCTACCGATAGGCAGATCTCACTTTGCCTCTTAATGTGTGCATGTGTGTGTGCACGCACGCGTGTGTACTACCTTAGTGGTTATACGCGGATACTTTGTGCTTAGCCAACAGCCGACACTGCCAACAATGTACTCCGGCCATGCTCCGGTACCTAAGTAAGTGTTACTGTCCTATACTAACAAAGTGGCTATTTCTGACAAAACGTCTCATTGCTGGGAGCCAGATAGCATCACGTGTCACAATAAACTCGCAGCCTTGTTGATAAAAAATCAACAATAACTCAATTTGCTTTTGAAATGTCCGCGCCCTCGTTTTGTTGGCAGTCTGCCCAGTTTTTTATTCTTTCTGTCATTTTGGTACCTCCATGAAGCATGCTCTCAGAATTTTCCATTAAGACTTTCATGAGCTTGACTGAAACAATATATCTCTTTTCAGGTTCTTTGTAATGGGTGAATGGTACACAACAATTGGCTACAGCTACAGAATGGGTGTTTCATTTATACGTAGTATCATTCATGAAGTTTGCATTGCAATTAGGAATGTTCTGTAACCTATTGTGATGATGCCCCATCAACTGAAATGTGGTGAAGAATGGAATACGTTAGTGATTTATGATATTTTCTGAACTGCGTGACAGCATTAGAGGGCACACGTGTTCATATAAGGGCACCATCAAAGAAAGGTATTCTTTAGTTACAATTTTTTGTTTTTTCTGCTTTGTTTGCAGCTGTTGATGCACTACATGGTGTAGTGAGAATCAATGTAGAATGTGAAGGAACAGTGATTGTGGTATGTTTTCGAATAGTGAGTTTGGAAAAGCCCTAGGGGTAGGGAAATTACAACTCCTTCTGACAGGCCAATATCTGTGAGAGGACTACCTATGCCTTACATGTTCATCGCCGATGAGGCTTTCCCATTGAAAATCAACTTCATGCTTCCCTACCCTGTAGAACATGTGCATAACGACATTCAAGAAGGATTTTTCAATTATTGCTGGACCCATGTACCCCATGTTGCTGAAAACTCCTTCAGAGTAAAAGTTTCTCAGTTCGGCATTTATGATTGTTCATTTAGGTGTGATTGAGCAGTAGAATGGCAACATTCTTTTCTATGAGAGACAAACTTTATTATATAAGCCGTTGAAAGTTTTACTTTTCGAAATGTAAAACATTTAGTCATCTTGTGATCAATTGATGGAAGATATGCTTAAATGCATGATGGTCTTCTTTTAATCCTGGAGAAAACATTACCCTTTAATGTATTCTTTCTGAATCAATGCTCTATGCAAAAAAAAAACATAATTACTAGAATCATGATTAGTGTTTTATTAGCATATTGCAGTAGAAGTTTATTGAAATGCAGCTATCTACACGTGGCCAAAAAAAGGTAACCAAAATATTTTGTGTATAGGCCTAAATTTACACGACAAAACACCCATCAGTTAAAATAGGAATAAACATTCAATTTAAATGCTTGGGGGGGGGGGGGGGAAGTTCTTTATGTACATAAATACGTATATTACCTGAATATCTTTTTGCTAAGTTATACCATATTGTTGTTTTCACTTTGATCGTCTTTTTTAAGCTACCATGTACACAAATACACACACACAAAACATTTCCAAACAATACCACAAACTCAGACATGGTTTTTGTTATGGAAATATAAATACCAAAATGTATGCACTAAGGCTGTTTCCAGATTGTCAGTATATACGTGTAAGTACGTACATTTGCATACTAGCAGTGATGTGTACTTGTGAAACTATTCGGACATGTCATCGCCTCTATTTTAGACTGGTCGCACATTCAGGTGGAAATATCAGAAACTATGTGACAATAGAAAAATGTGGTGCGTGGTGTTATATATACATTATGACAACTTCTATGGTTATGCATAAAAAAACAATCATATAAACATTTATTTATTTATGTGTCGTGGCTTACAGATTTTGTACCTTGACATCATAAGAGTTAAGCACTGAAACATGGCTTTAGCCGGGAATGAGGAATTTATAGCATTAGTGGGCGCATATTATTTACAGGAGGGAGATTAAAAGCCGCGAAGAAATATTGTACACTGGTTGCTTGGCAGAGCAGCAAAATAACGGGTGTATGTTTGTTTTAAACTAAAACTAATTTACAAAATACCAATTTAATTTCTGTTTTTGGTCATTGTACGCTGTATGAATTGTACAACAGAAAGAAAAATTGCAGGAATATAGAAAGTCTTTCACCTCGGTATCCTGAGGTTATGTTTATCTGTTAGTTTCTTTTGGTTTCACAAGTTTTCATACTACACCAATAGCCTTGGGATATTACTTCATCACTTGGTGGAAAATTGTAAACAAATTAGGGCAGTTTTTATGGGATTTGTTGCATTTATTTATTGTATGTAAAAGGGCGTTACACAGAAAATGGCTTTCTTTCCTCGTCCCTCGATACGTACTTTACCATGTGTTTAAACTATACACATTAATAACAAAAGAAAGACAAATACAATTCAATGGGGGTTTGTAATAACTTAGAAATGTGGATGCAATATTGTAATATTATTTGTAAGCATACACCTGGGAATATGCTGCAGACATCTACTAAACACTCAGAATTTTATTCATAATTAGAAAACATTTATTACATGGACAATTATTTACACATACAACAGAACGACATTTTGTAAATACTTATTAATTTTTAAAACTGGGAGCTTTATAACCACAAAACGTACTACACTTTAAATTTCACATCTGAAATACAATATGGCTACTGTCATATGCAAGTATGCCCAGCAAGTATACAATTTCAAATACTTGCAGAGTGTAGAGCCTGTGTGTACTATACTGTGAATTTTAACAGCACTAGAATATACATGGCGATGTCACTTCCGGGGACAGGTGCGCACAAGAATGCATTTCTTAAGAATCCAGAAACAGCCTAAGTATCCTTTAAATTTAGCTATATACCCCCAGCAAGTTTTTTTAAATTAACATGACAATTTCTTTCAGTTAACAATGTGATTAAGTACTTAAAGAAACTTCATGACTAAATATTATGATTTCCTGACACATGCACAAAAATATATACATATACCCACATGTGCATGTGCGCACATGCACACATCTAACATGCACATGTGTACACATAAACTCCCCCTCCTCACATTTCCCTGAGGGCAGAAAGGCAGACTATATATATTATATTGTTGCGTTCGCCCAGTCAGCCGATATTCTTTCCTACTTGATTACTGGGTACTGAATTCTGAGACTGGTGGCTACACCAAGCCTGGCTGACACAAGGCGACCGTGTCCCAGCTTCAACTGCTGCAAGAGGTACTTGCTTCTATCTCTCCTTCACAACTCTAAGATCACCTAATTAATATCCTTTTAGAATATTTGTAACTTCACTGGGGTTGATTACGGGCATTCTAATATTACCGTAATTATTATCTTCAACAAGCAGTACGAACAACTATTTATTGAGATACTAATCTTTTCACAATACAGGTTTACAAACAATATTCAGATAATTATACTTCGTTGTCCTGTAAATAATTAACTTTATCTTTTACTTTAATTCTCTCTTTTAATCGCGTAATTTCCCTATCGCTCTACCTTGCACCCTGCTGGAAGCACACCTACCACTGGCTCGGATGGGATTGACCGAAGCTCCTCCGGGTCGTCCTGATGCCGTGTAATGGAGATGTGGTAGTGCGATTACGTCTCCTGACGTGGATGATAGCGGCCTGGATAGGAATCAGGACCCAGGGACAAGTGGCACCTCGCGTCGATGTCACCTCTGGATGTGTCTTCTGATCGTCAACGCCTTGTCCGAAGTTGCCGATATTGGACCGTAGAGAGAGTGGGTAGCAGCGGGCGGTTTACAGCCCTATTTACACCATAATCTTCTCCTCTGATGTAGGTCAGCTGTTGCTGGGCCGGACCTCTGCAACTCCTCTCTCCTGGAATGTGGCTCGCACATGGCCTGGATTGGCGAGTGTGCACTTTACATTGCCATTCAAACTACATGTCATTTGTGGTCCTATCATCACCCTCTTTCTTCTAGTAGCAGGTGTCCTGACTGCTGGTGAAGTCTTGTGGCAGGGATTGAACTGGGCACGCCGTGAACAAGAGTTGACCAGGGCGGTAAGTGACGCCCTCGGTTCATGGGACGGCGGGAAGCTCTCTTCTCCTTTCGCCGTGACACGCTCAGTGTTATTTTAGGTGTAAGATAGTGGCAGAGGTTCTCTGTGTGTTAAAAAATACTTCAGTGCAATGATGTGACACTTAACAACATTTTTCTGAATGAAAGAAATAATTACTTTGAAAATTCATATTGAATATTCAACAATTGATAGTATAGTTCAGTCATAACGGTTTTCCCAAAATATGTAGTTTTTTATTAGGCATCATAAACTTTATATGGTAATGCCTATCATTATAAAATATATCATTATAAAGATTATATATCTTATATGTAAAATACATAGTGAAAGTTATCATCTGTATTTATGTCCCAAAGGACATATAAATTCATTTCCATATGTTAAATGGACTTGATATAGAAAATACAATGTTAGCTGTTGCTGTCACATGCATTGCGTTAATATATACGTTGTTTTGGTTCCTGTCATACACTGGAAGAAGGAATGTGTACAGTGCCACATACATACCCAATTCGGTATGTGTGTGCTCTAATCAACATTTTATAAAAATCTTTCAAGTGAAAACATACAATTATTTTATTTTGTTGCAATGCCACTGAAAGAAAACGGCGTACTAATTTACAATATAATTTGAATAACACTTTACTGTATTTACTTGAGCTACTTGCGTTTTCTGAGTAGGCAAACCTGAATTTCTTGCCTGTAGGTTAGTAACACTACTGTCATGTGGCCTTGAAACAGTGGTGTGAATAAAAGATTGGCTAAATTCTGCTCCTTGCCGAGGTTATACTTGTGTGATAACATTGTAAATTTTTGTGCTAGAATAAAATGTTTTGTGAATGTGTTTGACATGAAGTTACGTTAACATCTGATATACTACCTCTGTAAGTACTGTCATGTACTGTTTCTAAACATAAACTGGAGCAAATACACTGTTCTTAAGCGATAAGATATACCTCTGTGCTGTGCACTTTTGTATTATACTACTGTATACGAATAATGAATATAAGACAAGCTTAGTATTACATACGGAATCATAGAAGTATACATTTATATTTTTGTTGTTTTGACATCCATCACAGGAGACTTTGGCAACATATTTACGTGATGCTTGCATCGTGATATACTATAGTTGTGTTATTGTGCATTTGTTTGGCTTACAATAATATTACATATTACAATTATGAAAGATTTTTATACTGACAATAGAACTACTTATGCATAACACATGTTGTGTTAGGAACACTGCAATCAGTGTCATATATATATATATATATATATATATATATATATATATATATATATATATATATAATATATATATATATATATATATATATATATATATATGCAGAACTATAAAACACCTTAGGAAAGCATTATTTGCAATTCTATGATTTCTTTGATAACTGTATACTCTGATATAAAAATATTTACACACATGTTACACTTGGCGTACATCGTATTGAGATCGTCACTTATTGGCGACGCCATTAAAAATGGTCGCACACTCTCCGCTGATACTGTGTTTACACTTCACTATAGGGTATTCTTCGTCCTAAATTAGTGAATGCAGAACTTGTATAACTTACAACACTGACCACTAAGTTTTCCTTGATAAAATTTAGTAAAGAATTTGTCTTCGTCTGAGAAACAAAATTTATAATTGAACTTATTAGATCATAATGGCCTATAATATCTGTACTGCTATCATACATATGTGTATTAAAACACAATTATTATATGACTTACTTTACATCAGTGATCACGAACCACTTCATGTATGAGAATTGATATGCGATAAAGTTTAACATAAAACCCTATCAATGTTATTAACAGTTACAATATTATACCAGCTGTAACATAATTGTATGTTTCTTGTTCTGTAAAATAAAATACTTTACCTGTAGATCCTGTTCGTCTAAAATGCGTAGCATCAAACTTACTGATTACTGGTAATGTGGCATGTTTCATTTGACATAAGTCAAGACATTGGATTTTAACCAACGAAGGATTGTGACTGTATGAAAGTTGTGTCGTTTCATAGTAGCTGGCAATTTATAAAATTCTGAGTTATCGTAAACTTTATCAAAATTACTATGAAACTCGTCATATAAATTTAACAAGATAATCACACTATGTGTCCTAACCAAATATATTCTATTCACAGCTGCACTGAACTCTTCACGCAATATATCTTATCATTACTGTGTGAGCCATTATCATGAACATAACCACTGAATATGTACAAACGTTTACTAATGTGATGTGGTTAAGATTTTAGAAACTTGAAGTCATCTAATTTGTCTGTAAAGTTTGCTATAATAGCATGTAAATGTTGTGCGACAAACAAATGTAGTTTATAACATTCACTCCATACAGTAATGTAAAGGGATCGATAAGAGGGATATGTCCATTATACACAAGTAACACTTTCCTGAAAATAAAATACAGTAATTTGTACGCAGCACGCTCTGTCGTGCGTTGAGTCGTTCTGCGCCGTACTACTCACTTTGTAAACACATTCCACTGAAAAAACAATGGCTGGATCCGCTCACTGCGACGGTCATGGGTAGGAAGACCGAATCGCAGCTCTGCCTCCTGTGTAACGTCATTCGCCTTGTGGACAACTGTTGACAGTCTCGACCCGTCTACACAGGTGGGGGAAGGCGTGGCTTCATGTTGTTTCGCGTGGCTGTCGCTGGGTCATGTCTTTTGCCGCAGAGTCTCCAACTATTGCCACTGATTTGTCTTTCGTGCTCTCTCTTGGATACACACACACGTGCGCATGCACACACACATGCATATGCACATGCGTGTGCGCACACAAAAAGAAAAAAACAAGGAATTGGTGTACTGCGAAAAGAAATATACACAATTATCACCCCTGGAACAAAGCACAACACATTGCACTTCGCATTCTCTCTCGTGCGTTGTGTTGTTTTTCCCCGGACATCTGTAGGAACCTGCTACTTAGGAATTCATGGCCTCTGCCTCAGCGCTTCGCCTGGCGGGGGGGGGGGGGGTGGCGGGAGTGTGTTCTCTCCCCTGTGGCCTTGCCTCCTCTCCTGTCCGCGGTGTCGCCGCTGTCCCTCGCAGCTGGCGCTATCTCTGTGCTTGGGCTGGGAAAATATAAGTTCAGCGCTACTACTACTTCTCTCAGCTAGCGCTAGACTGCGCGACCTGCTCGCCGCGTTACTCCTTAGCTGTTGGTGCACCACTGCTCCAACGGTCGTGCGTCTGCACTCGTGGTCACTGCGTACACAGGGCTGGCGCTCTCTGCTTTAGCTCGGTCATGCCCGCGCTCAGCACATCTACAGAGCTGCTTCCTCGTTCACTCGCGTGCTTGCACACTTACACTGTAACAATGTTTAATAACATGAACAACTAATAATATTTAACATTGTACACTAACATTTGGCATACAAAGACCTCTGTTAAAAACTTATCCTATATGGGCCAATTTTACGTTACGTGTATTCACTCTGTCATATTTTGGCACACCTGTTGTATTTAATTATATTTTAAGTGTAGATGATCCAACCACGTTCACCACATGATACGAACCTTTGTACTTGAAATTCAAAGCCTTGGATCTGGCGTGATTATTAAGCCAAATCCATTCTCCGACTTTGATCATATTGGCTCAATGTTTGCGATAAAATTGAACTTTCATTTGGGCTTGTGCATCAAGTGAATTCATGCGAGTCTGCTCTCTGTCTTGATGTAGCCCTTCGCACCAATTGTCCATTCGCTCAGAATATTGATTCGTTACTATGTGACTCGACTGTGTTGCCGCAACTCTGTGCAACAGATAAAAGGGTGTGAATTTAGTGCCTTGACCCTTGTGTTGTAGTTAAACAAAATATAAGGTAGATAGGCATCCCAGGGTGCTGGGTCCTGCTGTGCTAAAGCAGTAAGTTGCGTAACTATGATTTTATTCAGCGATTCTGTTAAACCATTGCATGCAGGATTGTAAGATGTTGTCTGCAGTTTATTAATTTTCAGACTCTCAAGGAGCTCCGCAATCAGCTTATTATTAAAGCTAATGCCCCTATATGTTAGAATTTGCTGTTGGCAGCCATATCTCAAAATTACCTCAATACAGGCTGCGCACATCTGTGCGTCAATACTTTTAACTGCTTTTGCCACGGCACATCTAGAAAAAAACTCAGTCATTACCAAGATGTACTTATGGCCTTGTTGAGTTGTTGGAAGGGATCCTTTAGCATCCAACCCCACGCTTTCAAAAGAGCAAGGGGAGAAATAGGAGTCAACTCACCTATCGGTTTCGCATTAGGTGCTTTAACCTTCCGGCATATCTGACACTGCTTAATGTAATTCTTAACATCAGTATTCATACTGTCCCAATAATAGGTCTGTTTAATTTTTTGTAATGTCTTAAATAGACCAAAATGTCCACTGTCCATTATTGCATTGTGGTGTGCCACGATTGTCTCGTTAACATAATATTTGGGCACTAATGTCAACTTGCGGTCCCTCAAAGGGCTACTGACCTTGAGAAAAATTTCACCATTTCCAGTTATGCCACATCGCCTCGCAAGTCTCCTATACATAGTTTCCGCATCTTCCAGATTTAAAAGAGCTGCTTTCAGCTTGGCAATTTGAGGATCATTGGCATATTCTCCTAAAAGCGGCGAACTAGGATCGGTTATTGGAAATAAATACATATTGCCTATCATCGTTGATCCTGATGTACTCTTGTTTGTCCAGAAACACCGGTAAATAATAAATTTGGTTGTTATCCTTGATGACAATTATGTGGCAATGGAGTAGGGGTTCAACACAAGTGACATATTTTATTGGAATTGTACTGCATAATTATCTCTAAATTAACCTGAAAATAATGGGAAATAATATTGGCTATAGCGTATGCTGGGAGATAGTCTCCATTCAAAATGGTTTTACTAACAATGGATTTGTCTTTTGTTTGCCACTCTGGTTTAATGTACTGTTTAATCTCTGTTCAATTATTTTTTACGTACTTATGAATAATTTTCTTAATCGCCTCATCTTTATTAGAGTTCTGGTATAAAACCTCTGCAAGTGCCTTAAATAAAGATGTACAGTGTAAAAATTCCGATTTGATCTGGTATGTCTTATCATGTACGTGTATACTTATGTTTTTGTTGTACTACGAGTCTGTATACAACTTAACACATCGGTTACTATGTTTAGTTTGCCTTAAACAATTCGAGGCTCGAAATCATAGTTAGCTAGAACTATTGCCATCTTCTGAATTCGTAGATCATGATCAGCCATAGTTCGCAAATAACGGAGATTAGCATGGTCTGTTTCTACAATTAAGTGGTGGCCATACAAATACTGTCTAAAATAACTACAAAAGTATTTTACCGCAGAAAGTTCTCATTCCGTTGCTGACCATCGTGATTCTGGACTAGATAACTTCTTTGATGCAAAAGCTATTATGTGGCATGACTTATCCTGGGGATCCTCTTGTAAAAGAATGGCTTCAATCGCTGTTTGTGATGTGTCACATGCTAGGATAGATAACCTATTATAGTCATATCTATGCAAAACTGGCCCCTCTTGAATTGCCTGTTTCAATTCTAAAAATACCTTCTTTTGGTCTTGGCCCCATTTGTAATTGTTATTCTGCTTCATTAACTCAATTAAGGGTGCTGCCTTAGTAGTGTAACTTTGTATATAACGACGTAAGTACGACGTTAGGCCAAGAAAAGTATGAAGTTGTTTTAACATTCCTGGGTGGTGACGTTTGCTGGATTGCTCTTGACTTTTTCCGGGTCTGTGGCTATGACATCTGGTGTAATAATGTGGCCTAAAATCTTTATTCTGCTGTTCCGCAAAAATGCATTTCTTTGTATTAACTTTCACGTTAAATTTGCACAATCTATTAAAGACTTTGATGTTAACATGTTCAGAAAACGAATTACCTAATATAAGTATATCGTCGATATAGGCTATCACAGTATTCCAACGTAAAGGACCTAGCAATATATCCATAAACTGTTGAAAGTGCTGATGTGAACAGGGAAGGCTCATTGGGAGACAATTGTAGTAAAATAAACAGATGCCGTTGATACTAAATGCTAGTGTATGCCTATCCTGCTTGCGTACTGGAATGTAATAGAACCCTGAAAAGAGGTCTAGACTGGTTATGTATTTTGAGTTTTGTAAAAGGTTCAAAATGTCTTCAGCACGTTGCAATGGGTACCGAATACACTTTACGTACTGATAAAGTTTGTGGAAGTCTGTAAGAAACTAAATATCGCTTGATTTTTTTTCTTACGACTAAACTTTGCTCACAAAATGGAGAATCCGATGGCTGTATAATTCCAACTTTCTGCATATTATGTATCTGTTCCAGTAGTTCCTGTCTAACCTTAGGAGTCAGTGCTGATACAAAGTTTTATTGGCCTCGGCTCAAATTTGTGTGTAAAACGCCGGAATCTTGCCGCAATGTCAGTTGCGAAGTCGAAAGCCGGGTTCGGAAAAAGTGCACAGTGGCGAGCTTTATGTCCTTCGTAAAAACACAATGCGCACACAATTTTTTCTTTGTCACCTTTGTTGTGAATCTGCGCCTCCTGCGAAATTTCACTATACAGAGTTTTGCGCGCACCTTTTGCCTCGGTTGCAATAACAGTCTGCGGCTCTTCCATTGTCTGCCCCTCCTCGTCGGCGAATGGATGCTGCTTGGGTGCACATATTCTCCATGACGTTGTGATTTTCTGTACAAGGTGTTTGACGAAGTCTGTTACAGAAGGGCTGACTGTTGCTTGGCAACACGCCTTGGCGGGATTTTGGCGGCAATTTTATGCCTCGCAATTCAGAATGATGCTCTGACTGTTTGCATTAAACTTAGCTATGTGCGCATTCGTTGTGCCCTTGGTGACTTTGTTGGAAATCACCCTGGAGGCATTTTGTGTCCGCTTTTGTTCCTCAGCGGGGGAAACGTGGCGTACCCCCTCAACTAGTTTTTTGGCGACTGCGATACGCTGCCATGACGGAAACCTCTGTTACTACCTGGGAAATAACTTTGTCAGCCGTCCTGGAACTGTCTCTAATCACGTGCCTGCCTGTCTTCCACGTGTGATTCGTATCCGTCTCTATTTCCGAAATTTCGGTAGCTTTGCCGAAATGGCTGTGGTTGATATAAGTTTCCCGTGTGTGCTACACCGGAACTTTCACTTTGACTATATAGGTGGTGTCATATTCAGCGGCCTTTGGTTCCACACAAACCTGTTTCTAGGGGGGAAAGACTGGCTGTTTGAATACGGTCTGCGGGGTCAGTTCATGTACTGGCGATAATTCCTATCGCTATCTGCACCTTGGTTGCTATCCCCAGTCGACTGTACCATGTCCTACGACTTTTGGTTCTGGATTGTAAGTTTTCCTATCTCTTCCTTCACAATTCTTAAGATCATCTAATTAATATCCCTTTACTATATCTGTAACTCCACTGGGGTTGATTACGGGCGTTCTAATATTACTGTAATTATTAACTTCAACAAACAGTACAAGCAATGATTTGTGACACTAATCTTTTCACAATACATTATTACAAGCAATATTCAGATAATTATACTTCATTGTCCTGTAAATAATTAATTTTATCTTTTACTTTAATTCTCTTTTAATCACATAACTTCCCTATCGCTCTACCTTGCACCCTACTGAAAGCACACCAACCACTGGCTCAGATCGGATCGACCGAAGCTCCTCCAGGTTGTCCTGATGCAGTGTAGTGGAGATGTAGTGGTGCGAGTACGTCTCCTGGCGTGGATGATAGCGACTTGGATAGGAATCAGGGCCAGCAGACCTGCAACCCAGGGACAAGTGGCGCCTCGCGTCGATGTCACCTCCGGATGCGTCTTCTGATCGTCAACGCCTTGCCCGAAGCTACCGATATTGGACCGAAGAGGGAGTGGGGGGGGGGGGGTAGCAGGCAGTTTGCAGCCCTGTTTATACTGTAATCTTCTCCTCTGACTTAAATCAGCTGTTGCCAGGCCGGACTTCCACAACTCCCCTCTCCTGGAGTGTGGCTCGCACACGGCCTGGATTGGCGAGTGTGCACTTTACATTGCCATTCAAACTGCATGCCATTTGTGGTCCCAACAATATACATAACAAGTTTATTTCTACTTACTACATATATTTTTCCAATACTGAAAGTTATCTCGCACCAGGGATTTTATTTTCTTGTTTGGTTTTAATATTCACATGGATATTTCCTAACTTCCTTTATTAGTTGCTTCATTTTCTGGGACTACGTGTACACTTTTTCAGAGATAACTCATGTTTCCAAAGCACACTGGATGAAGTATGATGTACATTACAAAATGAAAGATATGTCTAGTTGGATGTGCGCATTTGCAGCTCAGTGCATAGCATGAGTTATGAGATAAATATTGCCTGGCCAGCGAATTCTCTGGCATAGTGTAGCTTAGCTTCTCGTGATGTGTGAACTGTTTTATTTAGCAACATGCCTTGCAATTTTAAAACACAGTATCGCTTGGCATAGCTTAGCATAGCATTGTATAGCTTCATGTATGAATTCACCTTTACTGTTGACCAGCTTAACCAAGAACATCTCCATGCAAGTGTTCGTCTTCAGTTATTGCTTCAATGAGAATTCTGGCAGCTTGGTGTGATACAGAAGAATCTCTCAGAGTGCTTGAAATGTTTGAGCACATCCCATGGCAATCACACCAATGAAGGCTGGTTTGCCTGCAAATAAGGTGACTCAGGAAAAGCCATTCTTACATTCAGGAGTGGACTATGGAGGTCCATTTTCAGTCTCAATGGTCAGAGCAAGGAATACTTGTGGGCTGCAGGCATCTGTTTGACTTTTCATTTGCTTTACCACTAAGCTGATGTGAGTTTATCGCCACTCAGTCTCATTATTGCAGTCCACACTTGTGCATCAGTGCAAACATGATTATTTCTTATCAGTGCTATCTATCATAGTTTTGAACATTTGTCAGAAGATTTGTACAAATGCTCAACATTTGTAAACATTTGAATTATAAAAATACTGATTTTGTAATAGCACTTCATATTTGGACAAGTTTGGCAGTAACAGGTACGGTTGTGTTCTTAAATGCAGCTTCTAGTCTGTTGAATTTGTCTTTCACTATGTTAACAGTTTATTGCTCGTGAAACTGATTCTGAAGTTTTGGGTTTTAGGTCTAAGGTAAGACATAGATTTAAATATTAGTATATATTGTGTATATCGTGCTTTCTCTCTCCCCCCTCCTCCCTATCCCCCCTCCTTCCCCCGCGCATGTGCATTTTTTCCCCCTCTCTCCCTTATAACTTCTTCAACCATAGGTAGGTAATTTTGCAAATTAAAAAAATTCATGTAGCTTATGAATGAAACAAAAAAATTTGGTACCAAATACAATGCATAAAAAAATTCTATTTTATGTTCTGTTGTTGTGATTAGCATGATTTGCTTCAAAATCATTTGTATGTGGTGTTTAATTTCTGGAATGTAGTGCTATAGGTGGAGGCAAAAAGTAGATATTGGTATAAGTTAGCTCGGTTTGTGTGATGAATGTTTGCTAGATGTAAAATTTTGAAAACGTGCATTTGCTTAATTTATCTAATTTTTAATGCTAAGTGTGGTGGTCACAAATTTTAAAGAAGTGTTGTGAGCCTTGGCTCAAGAGTAGCTGAAATAGTGTGCTGAAGTTATTCACTTGTTCTGAGGGAGGTAGCTCAGCGACAGCACACTGAACTTGCATTCGGGAGAACCAGGATTTGATTCCCAGTCCACCCATCATGATTTGAGTTTCTCATGGTTTTCCACAATCACTCCAGGTGAATGCTGTGTTTGTTCCTTTATACAGGCCATGGCAGGTTCCTTCCCTGTTCGTGATTCTTCAAACTTTTTGGTCCATCTGTGATGATTGTGCTGCCAAGGAGAGCATCATTCATTGGCACCACTGAAGATTTAAAAACGTTATTGGTTAACCCATGTGAAGTGTTCATGTGATTAGATACATAATTTGTGAACCATGCAGTGAATTTGACCTCAGCAAGAGATTAAATGAGCATTGAACCAGAGGTCAGCAAAACAAGGCAGTGCCCTGTTGTGCACTGCTGCAGCTGAATATTCGTAGCCTGGATTAGCTCTGTGACTATACATGTAAGTAATTACTTTTGGTGAACGTGGCTGTTATCGCAGAAAAAAAAAAAAATATATATATATAAACATTTTCAAATGTATGCAAGAGGCATTTTTTTAAATTAATTTATTTTTTAAATATATTCCTGCCTTTTTCCGCCCCTCACATTTGCATCAGTTTTTTGCTATTCTGCATGCCATTTAGTCTAGGTCCTCCATTTCAACTAGTGTATATCCAAACTGTCTTTCAGATAGAACGCTGGGTATCTCTTGATTTTAAAGTTAATGAGATTTTCTGGAGGAATGTGTTTTGGGACATAATATTTTGATAGTTATGTTATAATTTAGAAATTGTAATAATACTGCAGTCGGTAGCATGCTTCCATGTGAAAAATAAAAGGGTAAGGGGCATTGTAAGTTATGTTAGAAATTAAAGTAGCCAACTGAGATATTCATGTTACTAGATTAATTTTAACAGATGCTGTGTTGAGTGGTGAATGTTTGTGCTGATGCAGACAGAACAGTTGCAATAGGTTTCTTTATTTATGTGAGGTTAGAATGATTTTAATTTTCCAGCAGATAGAAGAAAAAATTACTAAAGGATGCAAACCCTTTTGAGTTATGTGCTGTAGTTTTTATAAATTCACGGACAAATTTGAAGTAACAATGAGGATGTTTTTTATTATTAATTATTTTTTATTAATTTAAAGGCTTATTGTGCAAACCAACAGTACATAAGACCAATTTCTGGATTGCACATACACACAAGACAAAGGACAATAAAATTACTATGACAGTAACGAACACAAAACACTTAGAAATTATTACAACACAGAGAGACTAATTGATACCTATAATACAACTAACCCTGAACACATTCACTTACTCTAGACAAAAATAATAATTGTAGCAAGAAGTAAATCACATTTAATTATTGTCTTTCATAATATTTGTAAAGCTTTGCAAAAGTGATTTTTCTCCTAAAAAAAAGATCAAAATTATGAAAGTTTTTGCTATAATTAATAACACATTTGTTTGCTAAATCTTTCTTGTAACTTAAAGAGAAAATATACTGATTTTATTAAGCATTGTAGAGCTAGATAGAGAAGCTAAAATACATTGATTAAAAATAAAGCATCCTGAATATCTCACCATAATTGTAGTGTCTATCAAGTTCACTGCTATAATTAAAATGTAATGTTTGTGGAAATCTATAGTGTATAAGTTTAAATAACTTTTTTTTTTTGTACATTTTCTAACCTATTTGTATCAGTACTTGTGATGTAATTTCAAACTAATTATATTAATACTAATTATGATAAAAGAAGTGCCTTTTGTTGGAAGTTCATGATGCAAACTGTTTTGCTAAGATCTGAGACGGGTAGTAAATTGTTTGCGGTTGGATAATGAGGAAAAATAGAGGAAAGATAAATTGAAACAAACAAATCTATTTTCATTGGTGAGATATAGGGGTGGAGGAGAAGGAGGAGATCATGGCTTGATTTGTGAAAATGTGCACATAAAATACCTTGGTATTTTGTGTGCACATTGTCATCAGTTTTGCACTTGTTTGTTGTGGGTGGATAAGTTTGGCTTGTTGGGTAAACTATTTTTCATGAGCTGTGCCTCTATCTACACCGAACCCTCCATTTACTCCCAACAAAAAAATTGTCTCACTTCCACCCTCCCTCCCTCTCAAGAAAATAAGTGGAAGCTGTTGTCTGTAAATTTAAGTATCAGACACATTAAGTGTTGCAGTTAACAATTATGGACCATGGGTACTTAGTAATTAATGCTGGTGCTATCAGAAAAAAAAAATAGGTGCAAAGATTGGCCTGTGTAGCAGGAAATTTGACCAAGACTTAAACGGAATCAAGCTTTTTTCTGAGTTTGACACCCAGAAGTATGGGAGCAATAAGGGTGAGACTGCCATTCGCATGAAGTGCAGGATCGCTGCCAAGCACAAGGCGTGCAGTGTTCTCGTTTGCATGTACCTGCAGGACTTTTCAGCAGCGACACTATTTTTTACTAGTGAAACGTTTGTAGGAAGGTTTAATGCAGGGCCCTTGAGTATTTTTGGATGTATCTAATGCACACATTTAAATAAGACACTTTGAAAAAGCAATTTTTAACCATTTTGGTGTAAGTACTCTGAAATGGTGTTTCTGAGGTATGTGGCATCTAAAACACTCAACAGTCCTCATCTGAAGTGTGTGTTCTTTTATAATTTTTGTGGTAAAACTTGTACCTGTTCAAGCACCAGGCAGGCGAGCCACGCAAGTGAAGTACGTACTTGGGCACAAAAAATGGTTAGTGAATTGTAATGAAATATACCTTAAAAATTTCCAAAAGTTATTTAAAGTACAAAATTAATTTAGATATGGTGATAATTGTAGTGTACAATATTTACATAATTTATGCGTAGCCAATGTACAAATAGAATTTGCAGTTCTGAAGAGATGGGGTGGGGGGGGGGGGGGGTGTTTCTTATCCTGTGCGTAAACCATTTTTGCACAGTGCACTTAATGTTCAAACACACAGATAAATTACACTTTGTTTTGCATATACTCCCCCCCTCAGGACTTCTAGCATGTGTGATTGAAATTAAAAACCTCACACATACACCATACTCATTTCAAAGTTGAGGTGGTTGGCAAATTACAAGGTTTATATATATATATATATATATATATATATATATATATATTTTATATATATATATATATATATATATATATATATATATATTATATATATCACGTGCGTGCACACACACGCAGAGAGAGAGAGAGAGAGTTGTTTGTTCCACAACAGAGAGAGATTACTTGCCTGATGATTCTCAGGCTCTGGAAGCAGCTGCAGCAGGCATGGTGTACTAACTCACCTTGCCAATACCATCGTAGTAGACAAATACTGTATTTAATTGTCCTACAGCTGAGAAGTGAGGTACTCAAAATAGAAAAGAAAAATAGTATGTTCTCATTCTGAAAATAGGGAGAGGTTAGGTGTCTACAGATATACAAGGAACCGTAATGCCAGATAGTTCAGTTTCAGCTATAGGCATTTGATTCAAATTCAGTTTAAATCAGTTAGTATTATCTAAAGTTCTGACTTGTAAACAAATAAAATGTAGACATCACTCAAAATAAATTAAGTTCAAATTAAATGTAAGTTATGCTCTGGGCTTAGCTTCTGTCAGTAGAACTTGTGGTTAAAGTGTGCTGAATTGAAACTGTGGACTCCTTGCCGACATGGTGATTGTGAATCTGTTCTGGAACAACTGCCATTTTGTGTGTACTGCAAATACATGAAAGCTGAAGCACCAGATTTCTTAAGGTGATATAGGGTTGCTCTCGATGAAAATTCAATTTAATTTGTAGGAAAACAGGACGGGTGATCGAGGTGGCTCAGGCTTCGAATCATATGTAGAGTAGGGGTTATTTATTACGTAGCTTACGGCTCACTGACGTAGCGTCTATCAAACTAGCTAGCTCCTAAACAGCTGCAAAAATATGTGATGGGGCTATTGAGCACACACTACTATGCAAAAAACTAAAACTAATTTAAATCCAAGCTGTGGAATGGAACACATTAATCTAAATTTAAAAACCTATCTCCTGTCCAACTCTGGACAAGCGTCCTGACCTACATCTGTCTACGTGGAAGATGATGGCAGAGAGTGTGATCCTCCTAACGTCTGGACCAGACTAACGCTTTGTTAAACTCTCTGGCCAATAGGAGCGCACAATTTGAATCTGCCTGCCAATCGGAAGACTCACTATTCAAAAACCTGAAAACGACTCGCACCAAACAGCTTAACTTACAAAAACATAGGATTATGGGTCTCAAAGAAATTAATAATTAAATTTAAAAAAATTCCTGGGTCAATCACAAAAGTGTGAGAACAAAAAAAAAAGATATATGTTATGAAAATACAAACAAAAATAAAACCTACTTAACTAAATCATTTAAACATTAATTATTGCCATTCATACAGCTAATATACAAAATACTAATCATTAAAAAAATAAGAAATAAAATCATTTTAAAAATTGTGAAAAATAAAAGTATGTAAATATCAGCAGGATATGTGTGTTGGAGGCATAAAGTGACAAATGTTGAAAATAAATCATAAATCATAAATTATTAATATAATTACAAGATGTGAAAAAAAAAGATATTACATAATGATGGCTTATTGCTTCATGTTCACAATATTCTTGAACTTTGAAACGAATTGGAAGAAAAATATTTCAAGTGAATTTGTTGTTACTTTTAACTTTCAGTACTCAAGGTGCAAAATTAATTTTTTTAGCAATTGTGACTTTTTAGTATAAAAATGCAAAACCATGAATTAAAACATGACATTTTTATAATAATTGTCAAAAAATTAATTGCAGCCATTAAATAATGCTATGTCATCTGTGCGCACATATTTATGCATGTGTGAGACTACACTTTGCCAAAGAAAGGCTGTTGCCCAGCATTATTGATGTCTTAGGAGATGGGTATCCCTGATTATACAGAGCAATATATAAAGTTATATTTAAAACGATCTAGTTTTAGTTTTTTGTAACTTGTGTTTGCTGTAGTCTCTTGTAATAGGTGTAATTGTTTTCTTCTGAGGTTACATTGAATAGGAAGTTCTTAGGACAGTGCTTATGTGTTGCTGGGTAGGAGACAGAGACAAAAAATTAGTGAAAGAGGAAAATGTTAATAACATAAGTTTTGTTGGAAAAATTAACTCATGATTATTAATAAGAGGTGTATGGATTAAATGTTTTAAAACTGATTCGTAATTGCAAAGGAAAAGATATCGGTGTTCAGACAAATCACAATACATCCAATACTATGTTACAGAGAACGTATAGAAATCTAAAAATGAAACTTTACTTCTAACAACTTTGCATGATCACTCCAAAACACTTTTAGGGAGATAGTTTATAGACACGAATTAATTGCATGAAATAGTCCTGTGAAAAATATCACTTTCTGCGACTTTGTTGCAGTAGTTGTACATTCGTATTGTTGCCAGCGGAAGTACACTTATGCCCGAGCGCTATAGACATCACGTACACACACACACATGCACGTGCACGCACACGCAGAGAGATTGATTCAAAATTGGACAGACAAACTTCGGTAGGTGATTCTTCATGAAAAAGTAAAAGAAAACATATGCGACACTTTATATCTAAACCGGGGAGGTATGAGCCCTTAAAAAAAGAGGGTTTAAACCATATTTTTGCAAAATATCGGTAACAAAGTAAAATACGACTACAACTCTTGGAACATTATTGATATTTTGCACAAATACGGTTTAAAAGCTTGTTTTTTTAAGGGCGCATATTTCCCTTAATATTCTGTTTAGGTATAATGTGTTGAATATATATTTTCCTTTTACTTTTTCATGAAGAATCACCTCCCGAAGTTTGTCGGGCTATTGAGAATCATCGTGTGTGTGTGTTTGCATATATATATATATCCACACACACACACACACACACACATTAGAACAATTATATTGATGCCGTCCACAGCGAGCAGCTAGCCCTTGTCGACCCGTTCGCACCATCTCTCGGGGCAGCTTGGAACCTCCCAGCCGCAGAGCGCTATTCACGAAGTGCCCTGCCGAAGTCCAGTTAAGTGAGTCAGTGCAACTCCCATAAATGTCACAAAGCGCAATTTCTTTTATTGTGTGAAATTCGTAATAAGTAATATACCAAAATTAGCCCCCTGAAATATTAGCCATCTACAAATGAATGTGTCTAGATTCATTTTACGCCCGTGTAATAATCATGGCGCAAAGTGCCAACAATGTGGTCACGTGGATCTAATCAATCCCACATTATTTTTACAAAAATAAGCAGTGTGTCATAACAAGCATAAAAAGGGAACTCAGTGACTGACAATAAGCCCTTTTATTATGGCGCTTCATTAAATAGTTTACATTTGTGTTTTGATGCTTACAGTATGGCGTGCAACCTTCAAACTGCACAACGTAAAATTATTTAAAGAATTTATTATTAATTTCAATGCTTGCAATTAATGTCATGCAATGTCTTTTTGAAAATCTACAATATTAGTGTGTATTTTTCTTTCACAGGAATCAAAAAGATTCCAATTGCAAAATTTACGAAGGAAATAAAAATTAGCTGCACATTATTATTATTTAGTGTTTTTGTGTGTTTAAATCAAATTTTTATGCACTGCATGTATTGCTATATGTGTTTCGGCACATTCTGTCTCGCATCATGCATTTCACATTTTTATCTAGGGACATTGTTCTGGCGGGCATCGGTCACGAGGTGTCACCGTTGCCATGTCATCTCAGTCAGTTTTGGGAGCATGGATGTAAGAGCAGGTCGCGGCTCGGAGGCGAAGCATGTTTTGTAACAGTCACTTAACAGCAATAGACTTTAATCATCTTGGGTGGAACCTTTTTTCGCGTCAGTTATCGTGCACTTTCTAGTTAGTCACTCTCCCGAACAAACTCACTACCCTTTTGGTATAATTTTCTTATAATTATTTTCATCACGACCCTAGATATTTTTTTCCCAGCTTTGGCCGATGATACCGCATGTTCTCTTCACTTCTACCGTGTACTGCCATGTGCTATTTGTTAAATAATAACAAATATTATTTCAAATTTGTGTATGTGTACCATCATTCTCGCTTCTCGAGGAGTTTCAGGTCTACAGCCCTCAAATCCGTCCAATACCTTACACGTGATCTACGGCCATGTAAGTCAGTGAGTGTTACATGTAATCTGTATTCAAGTGTATATGTCTGTGTTAAGTAAGGCATGCTTGGAAGATACAATATCCCAGCTCGAGTGCAGAAGTACCAGTATTTATTCAGTTGTCTACTCTCTGTGATCCCTACAATTGCATACAAATATTATTTTTCTTAATATACCCTATTGTTAAGTATTAGGTGTGTGTGTCCGCGGTAAGAGGGACCTGAATGCTTCTCGGGGCTGTGCCCCTTACGTCTAAAAGAGGAGGAATTTGCACATGAGGAGATGTGCATCGTGGCGGGGAGGGATTAAGCAGTCATGGCCAATGTTTTGGGCCATGACTGCCTCCCTTGGTGTACGTATGGCTGAAACTATAATTAAGAAGAGGCTGGGAAAACCCAGTTGACAGAAAAGAGTTCAAAAACTTGGGAAAAATTAATAAAAATGTTGCTAGGAGAAGCAGGTGTGGATACCGTGCCATTTTAATAGGTGTTGAAAGAGTAGGGGGCGGGATCTATGGGCATGGGGTGCCCTTGATTTAACTACTGCCAATATTCCTATGTAGCACAACAATATTGGCAGCAGTGATTTAATGCAGGGCCATCTCTGCTTCTCTTCGAATGTGTCGGATAATTGGGCTGCTCAGTTGTGGCATCGACACCATCGTCTCTCTTCTGGACCGACATCAGGATCTCCACGCCGTGGGTGAAGGTGGGGAGCATAGCATGGAGAGCCATCCCCTGCCCTTCCTCCAAATTCTCCGTTGGTCTTGGGTGAACACTTAAAAGTACTCGACGAGACATCCAGGAGCTACCAGTGATGCGAACCCGCTGGCCCAGGTGTGAAGGCTGACATCGGGGAGCTTCAGAGATCCGATGCATTCCAATCCATTCCCCACGCATCCGCAGTCGACAGCCCGCCAAATTCGGTAGTGAGGTTCTCTACACTTCGCCCTTTGGCACCTCGAGATCCCACTCCCTGCCTAGATCTTTGGGTCGTCTCCAGCAGATGTGCTTCGCCGTCTCGTACTGAGCCACCCAGATTCCCGACGTCCACGACGATGGTGCTGTAGAGCCGGCCAGTTGGTACACGAGCTGGTATTCAATTATTCTCAGACACCCAGAGCCTGGAGATACCCAATCCGCCACCTGGGATGTGTCGAGTTGCGGAATGGTCGCATAACACTCGCAGAAGCACCTCACCTTCGCTGGTCTCAAGGGGCGGGCAGATCCCGGAGAGTGAGCAGCCACAAGTGCGATGTTCATCCCACGACAGCGCAGCTCGATTACATATAGACCCCAGGGCACAGGATCATTTAGCCCGGGCTTTTCGACTGCAGCCCATTTTTTTTTTAGTCATTACTCGTTTCGATGTGCATTTCAGTTTTATAATTTATTTATTTTTAATTGAGTCACCACACCATGCTAAAATTTTTGATTAAAATTAAGCTCAATGAAAAATATACAACATTAAAATATAGTTAAAAATATACAATACTCTTCATTAACCTTCGTAAATGACTTCGTCATTTATAATACTTTTACAATATTAACATGGTCAAAAAAATTCATTTAAATATATAAAATCGTCAAAACACTATAGACATTAAAAATTTATTTACACAACTATTAAAACAATAGATCACACCATTACAAACAAATTACAACAGGATTAAACATAAAAATACCTCAATCCCGGGAGTGGACTTTTCGTTAACCTTCATAAATTATTTCATTTCTGTACATAAATCTCAAGAGAACTTCTAAGAACATTAAGCGATAACATTTTTAATAGTCCATTAGAATTTAAACCTATTCTCCTTAACTCTTCCTTGGTTTCCACAGGTATGATACCCCCCCACAACCCCTTGGTATATTTTATCATACATCTGGCCAATTGTTTCCTCTAATACATTATATTTTCTAACTTTTTCTTGCGCTGCCTTTATTAAACTATCCTCTTTTTCCTATCATATGGTCATCTCAGCTAGAAACACCTCAGTGGCCAATACAATGTTTGGTTTAAAATTTTTGCCAGCCATTTCGAAGGTGGGTTCCTCAACAACTGTTGCGTATTTCTTCTGCTCAATCCACTCCCGAGCTATGATTTTACAAACATTGTTGTTCCTCTTTCGTACTGGGGCACGCCCCTAAAATATGTCCTGTTGTTTCTGGACTCATATTGCATTGGCGGCAGGTGATACACCACCATTGTACCTGGCCAAGGGTACACAATTGTTCACTTGATTCAATCGCAAATTTATAGCCTCAGGAAATCTCGGGGACTTCAGGGACTCTGGCTCATAAATACACCTACTGAATTCCGGATTATCCCTGAGGTACTTACAACCTCTCCTTGAGTTTTTTTTTTTTTGCTCCCATTGAAGAGACTTCTATTCTTAAGATTTTTTTTTTTTTTTTTTATCATTTTATCATCATCTCCAATAATTTGGTCCTCCATCTGCTCACTAAACTATAAACTATTCAACGCTTTATCAATCATTCTCTCTACATTAATCTCCTTACATACTCATCCTTACTATTTTTAATTTTAGCTAATTGCTTCACCCTAGACAAGGAGATGGTGTGCTGATACCTCAAAACACCAAGCCCGCAGTCCCTCTTGCCAGTGTAAAGAAAACCATCTGACGTCTGAGTTGGTATCGTCAAAATTCTTTTGATCCCTCTTTTAATGATACCATCAATTTCATCCAAAAAAAATTTTACTAACTCCGTGCAATATGAGGGAGTAGAGGAACCTAGGCATCCAATTAGTTTGCACTATTTCCAATTTCTGAAAAGCCTTCAATGAGGCAGCGACGATCTTTTCTAGATTAGCTTCAATATCCTTTAAAAATTTACTATCTCTACCCTTATCAAATTTATATTTAATACCTAAATACCCCAGATGTTCCCCTCCCTTTACTGTGTGTAGTCGATAAACCCCCCCCCCCCCCCCCCCCCCAGACAAGTGTCTCGTGTTAATCCGAGCGAATTCCCCTCGAGTGGTTAGCGGGCACCCTCCAGACATTTTTACCTAGCCTAGACCCTGTGACCACCCCAATACGCGTCAATTGGCTAGTCCCAATGCGGGGCTTACAACGCCAATTTCTGTGTACATGTCAGTATAATAAAGTAAAGTGAAAAGAATTAAAATTTTTATAAGAACACAACTTTAGTTTCGGAAATTATAGCGAATATACTGGATGCAATACAAAACATTGGAACAAGAATACACAAACATTTAGATTGCTTAACGAGTGTATTTAAAGTATAGCTAAACACCATTATTAAATCGTAATTTACAGAAATAATGCAAGTGTCTACACGTTTTATAAGTGGCGAAATTAGTTTTTCAACAACCTCTTTAGTTACTCATACCCACTTACAAAAGCAAAGTGAGGATGTGAAAACATGACTAATTGTTGTTCTTAATGATTTGAGAACACGACTTGCAAGTAAATTAAATGCAATTTTAAATAAGGCCAAGAGAATAGACAAGATGCACGGTAGTACTCGAACCAATGTTCCAGCTAGAAAATCAACTCATTGAATGTACGGTATATATCTATATGTATCATACACATGAAGAATTAGTATAAAATGTCTGACTACTTCAGAATTACACAATATTACAAGTGCGGTGAAAGAGAAGTATTTGCAAGCCAAACAAACATGAATGAAGAATAGACAGAAATTAAGTTAGAAATGCCTTAGAGAAATAAAAACAAGCAATTGGTAAACTTTATAAATAAATGTGTAAATATTTAGCTTTAGAAAGTATTTCGCCTGCTCGCGATATGGCATTTGGTGTATGCAGACAGGAACGTGTGGTTCCTTGGAGTTTCAATAACTACGTTTTTATTTGAAAATGGAATTCAAATAGCTGAAATATGTGGTTACTCTGACCTGGAAAAATATAATCTACTTGTGATATGCACAAATGCACAATTTCGCAATACCGAAACAGATATTAAGAATCATTCGAAATTAGCTTTATTGGGGGATATAGTAGGAAATGGCTTATATAAAGACGAATTATGCGATAGGTTTTCACAGATATGTTGGAACAACCCAAAAGAGTTAATAAAGAGTAAAACTACTTATCACTTTTCAGCATTCTGGAAATACCTTGTATACCAACAAAATCGTATCGATTACTGAAGGGTTAACTGAGAACAGGTGTATTTATTGAAGGTGAAAATCAGTAAGCTTGCTAAAGAACTACATGTACCTGCTGGAATTTAGTTCTCTAGAGTAAAAGTTATTGCATTAGGCTTGAATGACCTGCTTGAAGCTGACTTTTGTGACATGACATTGTTCTCAAAACATAATAACGGATGTAAATATATATTTAACTGTGATAGATGCCTATTCAAAATTTGGGCAGGCAGTGGCAGTAAAACATAATACTGGAATACAAGTTTGACGTCTTGCATCACCAGCGATGATAGCTGTGTTCATGCCCCATCTGGTATGGCAGGTGAAGGGCAAGAACTGGAAATGTTGCCCTGCGCACCGTTAGGTAGAACGATGATGTGAATTGTCATACGACCGACGGCCTACACCAATGTCTGAATCTGCGGTCTAATTGAGGAGAGTTTAGTTTGATAATTAATTTATTACGCTGAATTCTGTATAATACCATTTTCTAAGGGACGAAGTTGTCTAACACTTCGCACGCCAGCGCTAACACTGAGATTACTCTGCTTGTGGGAGGCAGGCCCTGTAAAAGCAATACTTTTTAACACTGAAAAAGTTAACTGATGATTGAATCTGAATTAGGGTGCAGTGCCCGATGATACTTGGGAGAGTATAAGTCAATAAAGGTCACCTATTCTGTGTGTGATAGATTTATTGACCGAACGGTACAAACAAGTTGCACTGAGTACCCTGTTTATGTGGACCCGGCACTCCTGACGCCCTATGGTCATATCTGTAAAGTAAGGCGAGGGCCTTAAGAATAGTTACGTGAATAACGCATCAGTGTATGCATGAAGTTCTGGAATATTACCTCTGGATGCAAGTCAGGCCTCCCCTCGGCTAGAGATAAGTGAAAAGGTTCTGGTACTACGTTAAACTATTGTCTTGAATGATATCAGCCTAAATTGAAGTGCCGAGGGGGGTAACATGGGAGCTTACCGCCTGCCCTGCTGGGTTGGTCGAGTTAGGTCGGACTAACTAAAATTACCGCAGCTTCGCCGAGGTCGGTGAGACTGCCACCAAAAAGCAAAACAAGAAAAAACTTAACTGCCCAACTTACATGATTAAAAGAATGAACACTGAACATAATTATTATTACTGACTAGAAACACATTGGTGACATACCCATGAACAGCGGAGCCCCTGTAATGGCTGAGAATGTGACGTCACGAGTATGTCATCGCACTTGAAGGGTGATATTAAAGAAAATTTGCCTTACCCGGCTGATTCTCGTTGAATGAAGACATTTGCGCTCTTAAAACCTACATATGCATGTAGTAACAGTGATATTTCGACAAATAGCGGAATTTAGGGTTTGCATTTCACTTCCTGTTACGTCTGGTGTGTTTCACTATTGTGGGCGTAGCTTTGTCAGGGTTAAGGGCGCCAGCCCACGGTGCGAGCACAAAGTTACATTTGGTAGAGACTCCGCCTCTCTGGTCATGATGGCCGACGACCGTTGGCCTGTCCCCATCTTGATGTTACCAGTTGTAATACCTTTCCTTCAGCTGTGAATTACACTCCAATTGCCTCTGATACGCCAGCTCATTCCCGAAGGGTTATTATGGCTACCCAACGCTGTTATTAGACACATGGTCGATACAAACTTACGGAAAAGGTCAAGTCACCGATAAGGTCTTCCCTATCGGGGCACTGAAGTTTACACAAAACAGCTGTTCTATCCAGGCGGGCTCTTACACAGATAAAATGGCCGTAGGGCCTATGAACTTACATGGTACATTATGCCCCGGTCGTGTAAAACACGAACCGAGTGTGAGAGACCGAGTACTCCGGGCGAGCAATAAACAAAGGTTCCAGTATACTAAAGTGAATTAAAAAGAATTATCTGATGGCTATTGAACAAAGATGAAGTGTCCGGAGCATCGCTTGGCGCTCAGGCCGATCACTGGCCGACGCTTCGGCCGAAACATCATATGACATAATTTTTAATTAAAGGTGAAACACAATAAATTAAATGGGTTCCACAATGTCGATGATATGTACATCTTAATAAACTCTGAATAACAAAATATAAAAGCACGTGTTGGAAATATATAAAAAAAAAATACACACGTTCGACCATATTGCATTGCCATGGCAACCTAACCTCACTATCGACGTGCGTAAATTAATATTTTTAGTGGGGCTATCCCTAGTCAATTTTATTATGTCCGTACGTATTTTGCTCGTAGCAACACATGTGAGTTCATCTTACTTGGCACAAAGAGAGTTCAAATCTCCTTTTTCAATTTTGTGGTGGCTATTTGCCATGTGGACGTGTGCACCGATCTACTTTTATTCGGCTTGTTGGAACGTGGTAGGAAAGTCCAGTATTTCAATACTGCCGGTACTGGTCGAACACACTTTAGGAATAAAAAATATAAAAAAATGGTTTGTAATGAATAAAAATTACGTTAATAATTATTAGCAATATTAAATAAATGTCTACGTGTAACACTAGCTTTGTATGTGGCTGTTCAAATAAATACACAAGATGGTGCCTCTAGCGCACGGCTGGACAACAGCTTAATAACGGACACGCAAGAATACACTCAACATACTGAAACAATAATAATAATACAAGGAGACAATTTGTCTCGTACTTACGTGGTGTAGGTAATAAGGAAAAATAAAACGGACATAACAGATGTTACTGCATAACACTGACCCTAAAAAATGTAAACACTAAACGTAAACACACGTGGCATTCGGCCTGAAATGTACACTGGTATTCGTATCAGTACGTACCTGGTAGTGTGACAATCTAACTTTGCATACTCGTGCACACTGATGCACGATGTAGAACATACACTTTTGGCGAAAGAACATATGACATTTACACTAACGCAATTGACATTTTAGATGATGATGTACCCATACAAAAATAAATACAGTACACACTCCCTAATTACAACTTTATATGCCCCTGCACTTGAAACATAACACACGCACAGCCCTGGTTCGCCGACTCAGCTGCTCCACTGTGCTGTTGTTACATTACTGATGTCTCTGTTGGCACAGTGTGCTTAATGGCCTAGGCGCTGGCGATGTCAAACGCCCTTCCCTTCGGACGCCATCCACTCGGTGTATCCTGTTCGTACCCCATCGCAAAATGTCGCCGGCGGCTGAAACTTCTCTTGTGGTCACAGCTGTTACGCACGTGGCTCTTGTTAATGTTGAGCTCTGGGTGCACATGGTAGATAACTCTGAACATTTTCCTCGTGTTGTTGTCTTCTCGCGAACGCACGTGGCCACATATTGTAAACCTTGGGTTGTTGTCGGCCCACGTGGTCGCGGAATGTCAACTCTCTCCTCCCTCCCCCTCTTATGACATTTGCTGCTGCTCTGCTACGGGTGCATGTGGTCACAGATGTCAGCATTGGCTTATTGTACTGACGGCCCACATAGCGGTATTTCTCGTTCGGTCTGTGGTGCTGTGCGGGCTGTGGTTGTCCCGGGGGCTTGGCCACAGGCTACGCATGTGGCATACCGTTGTTTTCTTGGACATTTTTGTGGAGGGGAGGAGAGTTCCCCTGCTCCAGATTCGTCGCTGCTGCTGTCCTCTGCTTTGTGCAGGTGGCGTCTGCTTATTTGTTGGTAAGGGGGGTTATCCTAGCCACGTGCTCCTCGCAGCGGCTCACTTCTCGTCTCCATTGTTGTGTTCGCTGGTGTGGCGGGTTTGCTGACGTCTCAAGGGCGTGTTTACATCTGACGCGCCCTGACTGTTGGTTGTTGTCAGGTCGTGTTGCATGTCCCTCTGTGGCATCGTGACGACATAAGCAGCTGTTTCCCCTGTGGACCAAATCTCGTCAGGCGTGGCAGTCTGTGGGCTCGTTGGTGAGGCAAATAGCCTTCTGACACTCGTAACCTTTCGATTGGTATTGTAGCGCTCTCACACTCTGCTAGACCACTTAGTTGTTGTGCATTGTTTACATGTGTGCTTGTTAGCCTGAGTGCACCGCAGTGAAATACTGCTTTCCTGCTTATGCTCAAACGCACCTCGTAACACACATCTCCCAGCACATCTAACACATCTCCCGAAACATCATGTGGCATAATTTTTTATTAAAGGTGAAACACAATAAATGAAATGGGTTCCACAATGCCGATGAGATGTACATATTAATAAACTCTGAATAACAAAATATAAAAGCACATGTTAGAAATATAAAAAAAAAATACACACGTTCGACCATACTGCATTGCAATGGAAACCTAACCCTCACTATCGACATGCGTAAATTAACAATATAATATTTAGTGGGGCTGATACAATTTTGGCCGAAAATGCTGAGAATATTACACAGTTTTGCAACCACAATTGTTGAGAAGCTCGGCGCTTGGGCAATTGGGAAAATTATTCCAACCAAGGTGAAAAGAGGGATGGACTTTCACAGGGGAAAGAAGGTAGCAGTGCACAAAGTCAAGGGGAAGAAAGGAGGGCTATTGCAATATATTTTCCCATGATATCTGCCCTCGGAGCCCTAATGGGTAAGTGGAGCATCGGCCATTTGAAGATCAGTTATGCCAAATTGGAAAGGTATGCTACAGTGTGTGACAGGGGGAAAAGGGCGAGGGACTAACGGCTGCCTTGGAGTGGGATGGCATGGGGTCGATTGAGGGTTATAAATGCGGTGAACAATTTGGAAGGAGATTGGTTTGGTTAGGTTGTTATTACCCAGTTGGCACCAGACGTCGCCATGGCGGCGTCACTGATGATGATGCGGTCGAGCTGAGATCTCGTTGGTGCTCTCAGGGTGCTGCGGGATGATCACCCAGCCAAAA
Organism: Dryococelus australis; assembly: GCA_029891345.1. Lineage (NCBI taxonomy): Eukaryota > Metazoa > Arthropoda > Insecta > Phasmatodea > Phasmatidae > Dryococelus > Dryococelus australis. The sequence goes on along the minus strand of CM056995.1, from coordinate 96,171,630 downwards.
TTTCCTGCGATGATCTTGCTGTTGTTCACCTTGTGTGGGGGCCTCATTGCTTGTTAAACGAGGGGCTCTTTGGGCGGCCCAATCACTGCCTATTATTGAAAATACTTGACCAGTGCAGTCAGACCTCCACGCGTGGATTGTTAGTGCCAAACCACGTGCCCAAAACACTTTAAAAACGTTGCAGCACTAATGAAAATAAAATAATTATCCTTGAAAATTCACTTAACACTTGCATCAAAAATGGTGGGTTTTAAGGGGTCCATGCCCTGAAATGCCTCTCCGCGACCGAAATAAAATGCTCTGGTCAGTTCATGCTATTTTATTCTATGACAATACAGTCCCCTCCAGGAGGACAACTGACAATGAGGCTCGCTTTTGGCCTGCGGTGAAGACTACACTGATAAAGAGCTTTTATATTATATGGTAATTACGTGTGTTGAAATTACAAACTCCCCAGGTGATGTAATTCCTGGGGAGGCGAGGGGGAGTGTCCCAGATGGCAGAAAACAAAAAAGGGTCTAAATGGTTTTAGCTGTTGCAGAGAAGTTACCGGTTATGTTGACCGTCCGTCAGGAAAAGTGCGAGCACTATTTCACACGGACCTCCCCCTCTAGGAGCGGCTTGCTGACTGACTTCCCGCCATGGCGCGAATGCTGGCGAGCACGGGCCCACATGCCGGGGAGGGATCTACTTGCACATGCGGAAGAATCTCTGCTGTTACATGATAGAAAACAATACTTAAGAACCTGCCGAATCAAACACAACTATTGACCTATAACTCTAACAAGGTGAAATGAGGTGGGCAAAACAACTGGTCGTACGAGGGTTTTAAATTTTATGCATGTAATTCTTAATTCCTGCACATGTGTCCTTTTCCAGTGCCCAGATATACCATTGAAAAGGTTTCAAAAACCTTTGTATGTATACTGCATGTGGTAGTGTATCATTCCGCTGCACCACTCACACTTTCCTGCACCTGTACTAGTGTACATCGCTCCTGCACCACACGTTACTAAACACACAATCGCCGCTGATAAGACGTCAAGTGTGGGTGCATGCTGCGCTGGTGAAGCATCTGGCATGGCAAATGGCCTAAGGTGGGGAACGACACATCAGGATGATTTTGAGGGGCGGTGTGGGTTGGGGCTTGGAATGTTGGAAATTCTGTTACCTAGAAAGTGCCAGACATCGCCAGCGCTATGTAAATAGTTTTGCGGTGGAAGTGTCGACTGTGTAACTTCTCTGGATCGTAGGCCGATTATCCAGACGTAAGCTTCCTTCGTTGCTGGAGTACCCCTCATATTAATAATTAAAAGCTGCCTGATAGCCTTTCTAAAGGGTGGCCTATTCTGGCTGGTCCAAACACCTCAATTAAACTGACTAAATGTAGCACACAAGTAATTTGATTGATTACACATGCAATATACTGTAGAATACACTGGTACTGGTTGGCATAATTTAAAGGGTCCATCCCTTGAAATGCCGTAAGTCTTTACAATGAAATAATAAATGTGGTTTTCATCTCTCATATATTTTCCATGACATTACATTAACTCTCCTCTGCTGGGAGAAACTGTACATTCTATTGCCGAGCTTGGCCTGCCGGCAACACTGCTCTGTAAAAAGGTGCGAAGACGAAAAAATGATTTAAAGTGAAAGATTATGCTCACCTAGGTGATACAAATCCTAGGGGAGGAGAGCAGGCAACTTCGGTGGTGAAAAGTCAAAAGGTTCTGATTAATTAATAAAAACTTGATTGCAAATTAAGTGGTTGGTGTAAAAATGGTGCGGGTCACCAGAGCAACGCGCGTAATGCAGCCTTTACCTCACAAGTCCCAGATGCTACTGATTGTTCCACCGTGGTGCGAGAACCTCCCCTGGCAGGTTACTGTACCATGCCGGAACTACGTTAGACTTGCAATTTAGCATTTCCTGCTCCCTTAAAAAAGATAAATAAAACTCTTGCTCACTATGTGGGATGAAATGAGGGTGATCATGTGGAGTGAACATAACTCACCTATCGCAATAAACATGTAAACAAAGAAATATCACAGATATTTTAAAGGACGTCCTTGTAGTCCTACATATTAGAGTTTATTAAGCACCAGCCATTAAGCCCTTTCTGTGGGACGCCATATTTTAATGTCTCACTCCATTGCACTAATTTGCACCTTGTGTACTACTTCACTCCCCACTTGCACCTCTCTCCCTACACATGCAGCACAGATACATTCATAGCATCTCGAGCGAATCTGACAGTGAGTTGGTGTATGCTGCGGTATTGCAGAGTTGCATGGCTAGGCAACCGAGTTTGCATGCCGGGCGCTCTACTTTCAGCAAGCAAACGCCTTGTCCTGTTGCTGCAGTTCAGTCGGTCCTCTTGGTTAGTCCGTACGTCGCTGGAGTTGCTGTCGATGCTGGTGTAGCGGGATACCTGCTGTGGTGCCTCTGCACATAAAGCATGTCTGAGACAGTTGTGGCCGTCCGTGTGACTGGCAGAGAAGAAACGAGACGGCTGACTCGTTGCCCTCACTGTCACCATAACAACTTGCTCTCCTGCTGTCACTGGTGTCTTGTTGGCTCTGCTGCCACTGGGAGCAACCCGGGTAGGCAACAACAGATGGGTGGTGATCATGTGGTTGTGTGCTCCTGGTCAGCGATGGCCCCTCTGCTGCCTCCCTGATGTGGGCGGTCACCTCGCCAGTGCTGGAAATCCCAGGTGGTCGTCCTTATGCAGTCGACATTGTGGTATTGGATCCTAGCATGTCACCTTATGCGCTAAATTTTGGGGAGGCGGAAACCTCTGCTGTTGGCGCGATGACGTCGGGCGTCGTGGTGTCTGCAGGTCCTCTTGCTACTGGAAGTGCTTGCACGAGTGATGATGCGGGTGGCTGCATGGCAACGCTTGTAGGCTCTGCAGTGTCAGCGGCACCTGGGTCAAACATTGAACGCACCCTGCCTAGTGTCAATGTGCCAGGCGATGTTGGGCTTCTTACCCCAGCTGCTGGCATGTCTGTTGTTTTCCTTAATTTGTGTCCCATCCAATTAAGCACTGAAATAGCTCAAGTTATTCGAGTTCGTTATCAAAATTACTGCAAACATTTCGCTAATTTTTAGTTATAATACGCACAATGATTACTGAAAAGTGTGACTTTGTCAACAAACACAGACACGAAAAAAAAAACGATTTCATTATATTACAATACAATACAAGCTAATTCGTTAGTATTTTCATGATTAGTTATTATAGTAGCATCCAGAAACTGTGGTTTTACAATTAATGTTTTATTGTGGAATCTGCCCTGTTTTGTGGCATTTAATTACTAGCAAATGAACAGTAAAATAAATTTTTTTATATTGCTATGTGAATTTTGTCATCTAGGGCTCCAAAACTTCTATCAAAATGCCATTTTATAAATTAACAGATAATTTTAATTAACAGTCAACTTTGACAGATAGCAATAAGTAACACTAAAATAATCGCAGTTCGCATGTATTACATTAGAAATACACCTATCCTATTCTTATATTACTTGGAAATACAGCCTACTAAAAGAATTAAAGTTATAGTATGTTCTATTAATTTCAAAATAATGTAAATATGTATATTTATACTACTTATTGACATAAATGAAGCTCACACCCCATATTAACGAACACTACAGAAATTAAATTTTAGTTAACTGTGTAGCTTGTATAAATCCTTTAAATAATGTTTACAGTTCAAGAATAATTTTACACAGTACTGTATTTACAAAACAAAATTTAGCCTATGATTTCTGCTCATGGAAAATCTTTCAATAACCTGGTCAGGGTTTATTGTAATATCGCGATGAGTTGCCAGGAGAGCCAGTCATATCAGACGATCTTCATTCATTGTTGTTCTCAACCACGTTTAGACCCTCTTCAGAGTTGAAAAGGTCCTTTCTGCAGTCGCTGCACTAACAGGCAAAATTGCTAAAACTTGAAGTAGCATATTGATTACGAGGAATACATCCCTGCCACATTCCGAAAGATGCTCTATCACTGTTTTCTGATTGCTGTCTTCCTTGTTACTTTTCCTATCCGATTTCACAGACCACAACCTGTATTCGCCGAAAAGTGCTTTGCTGGTGTAAGTCACCTCCATTTTGAGGAGGCAAGAGTATTTGCTTACAATTTTCCTGACAATATCGTCATTCATTAGTGGATTGTTCATTATTTTTGTTGAATGTGGGATTAATTCAAACAAACTGTAGGCACCTAAAGTATCATGAGAAAATCTTTCTTCTATATCTTGCAAAATATGATCAAGCAGTGGAACATACATACACTGTTTGCTGGAAGAATACCTCTAGATCAGGAGCAGATGTATTACACCTGTGAACTTGCTTCTTTGCCATGCGTCGAACTTTCAATTCTGTCCCAAGATCTAAAGTAATATCATGTGCCTCACTGAACAAGTGAAGAAACTCTTGCTCACAGTTACCATGTTTTGCCTTCAAAGGAGTAATCGTGTCACAGAGCATTTCTTCAGCTGTTTTGAGATCCAGTGGTTTTCCGTAATTTCCTACTCAGCTGGAGTTTTGTGATGAGTAAATCAGAAAGCGACATAACTGCGACAGTGAAATCACTTTCAGTTATTGCACATAGTAGAGATTTCGCCTTCGATGTGCTTACACATGCTGACACACTCAAGTGCTGCAGGAATTTTTCGGGAGAGCTGTCCAGAACTGCAAAACACTGCCGTGGCGTTCAATCCATCGTGTTTTACAAAGCCCAACAAGTTGCCTTCCAATATTTTGACAAAGAACTAAATTTCCGCTGAATTCAAATCGTGATTTTCTTTTTTTATGTTGGCACCTGAGTTCCTATATCCTCACCAGTTACTGTGGGTTCCGTAAGATCCGTTTTTTTTTTTTTTTTTTTCTGATCTATGTGGAAACCAACTTCTTCATGTTGTACACCAGATGAATTTCGCAAGTCTATGAAAGCGACGAAATCTTCTCTGATAACTCCCTCGTGTACATATCTCAAAGACAATGTTAGCTGGGATGTGTGGTGAGCAGCATCTGTTGTTCCGTCAAATATTAAACTGAGTAGTTTTGCACATTTAACTCTTCTGATAATAACTGACATTATTTCATCGCCACAGCATGAAATATAATTATTTTGAATAGTTTTGCTTGTGTACATTGTCTGGGCTGAAGTATTTTTCAAATATTGCTCGAGCTTGTTGTCACCACTGTTGATATGAAAGCGTACAAGTTCTTTAAAATTTCCTTTGTTGTCACAAAAACCTCCATTTGAACTAAGCACACGGCCATCATCCCTATGGCCATGGAAGGAAATGTTCTCACGCCCCCAAAAAATTACCGTTTCAACAATGGAGACCAAAAATTTCCTATGTTCTTTGGACTTGCTCTAGGTGTTGTATATTTACTTGGTTGTCAATTCTTTTCACTCGATCTGATAAGGAATCAAGAAATTGTTTTCCTGCTGCTACTGCAGGTTTGTGGTACGTTTTTTCTGCATGCATGTTCAAATACCCATTTTTCCCTAACAGCTTACTAAACTGGGTAAGAGGCCTAGTAACCAACTGACTTAACTGAACAGTCTTATGCAGCCCTCCGACATAGCCTGGTACGAACAGGGCACAGTATTTACAAAATAGGCCTTGGCTGATATCAGAGAACACAAGCCACTTAAACATCTCCAACTGCCGGTGTGTTGGATGGCTATGCACTTCCTTTCCTTTTAGCTTTTTGATGGTGTGCGGAAAAACATAGTCTTCTGGGGGTCTCCAGTGATCTTGTAGCAAATTCCTCTTCGTAAAATCATCCACAGTTTTTCCAATGTAAATACCTATGTCATTTGTAGCTCCTTGTTTTTCTACATTTGATGGTCCACTTGTATCTGAAATTGCACGTAAAGAAGATGTACCAGCAGCACTTGATACTACAGGACTGCCAAAATCTGAAGATTCAAGAACAAGAGTCGATGAATTTGTAAACTGTGAACTGATTACAACCTCCTTTTGTTCTTTGGGCAGACACTTGAAGTAGTTGTCAATCCCAGCATGGGACGTATTCATTCCTTTTGATGAAGGGGGACTTGTCTGTGAAAGCATACAAAATTTCTAATTACGTAATAATAATTTTCCTGAAAATTGAAATGTTACCATACAGATTGTATTAATTATTTAAAAATTATACCATCCAGTCAGTTTATCTGTCGTAAAAGAATTCTTTCTGCCACTAATTAGGCCATAGGGAAAATTTAGATTTTTTTAAAAAGTGTTTTGTAAATTAGGTAAAATGCAAGAACATAACTTTTTCATTGTGTTACTTTCCAAAATATTGCAAGTTACTATTGTTAACTCGTGTTTTATAAATGTTTAAAAATAGCACCATAGAAGGGGGTTTCTATGACTAGTAGTGGTACTTTGATCAATCTATGGAATTACATATGTTCTAAGTTTCATTGGTAGTCGTGCCATGTATATTGCCCCAAGCATTATTTTGACTTTAAAACAGTTGAAAATAATTAAATACAAATATTGTATATAATGTTTTACTTCAGAACTGGTTAAAGTGGTCAAAGAAACCCTTTATATAGTAAAACTAAAATGAACCTTTTTTAAATGTCCAATTATTAAAAATGTAAAATGTAAATCTTTAGGTTGAACAGTTAGTTTTATTAGCAATTATTATAGATAACTGAGGAGTCTCGGTTGGTGTGGTGGCTTGTGCGCCCGACTTCCGCTTTCAAATCATAAAGATATGGGAAGTTAATACTTTTTATTAGGAATATAATCTGATGGCGGTCTGCATTCGATTCCCGATGGGACCACAACCGGGTGCTGTCACTGGCAAGTGATGTACAATAAGTACTTGTAACAATTTAAGATGGTTTCAAAAAGTAATTTACAATAAATGTGATTTAGCATACGGTATTTATTATCCTTTCACTAGTGTTCAGTGTTCAAATTGAAAAGGAAGGGGGCTGGAAATTCACCTTCCAAGTCCCCACCCCGTTTTTATATGATATTTTCCCCAACTGCTGCATTCATGTCATCTCTCCTAACAGAGGAAAGAAAATTTCCACTCTTACAATATGTGTTTAAATAACCTAAAATTGCACTGCGCCGAAGTTTAAAATACTTTATCAAGTGCCACAGTGATTAAAATGGACGTTAAAAAGCCCATTATAGTGATAATAATGTCTTAACAATAAATCTTACAAAGAGAATTTAAAAAAAAAATGAACAAATAATTCCCACCGGTTCTACATTTTCATCAATTCAAACACTGATCGCCGATACTAATATGCCATAACTCAAGAAATAGAGTAATTTTTACTTGACTCTATACCAAGATAAGGTAACTTAAATTTCTCACCAAGAAAACCAAATTAATCTTTATTACTTACCATTTATGTTACTTCGATAGACGAGTTATCTGCGTCCAAAAATTATACATAGACACTTGCTATTCTGCATTAAAAAATTTCTTTCTTTATTTGTCCTCGCAACCCAGAAATAACGGCAAGTAACAAAAAATTATGAGATGTTATTTGTGCACTAGTCCCAACTATTATCTTTCCTTTAAACATAACACCACACTAGTGACCCGACTCGCTTCACTGCTAGTGACTCATTGGAAAATATCTTCAACTATCTCTTGTTCCACAAGATCTCCTTCCTCTTCCCCACCCTTTTTTACGATCACATTTTAAACTCACCAAGGGGTAGCCAGAAGGGGAAGGTTGATATAGACCTTTCATGGTAAAGTGAGCACTTTTTCAGCCCTGGTTACTTTTTTACTTTCAGCCAATTTATATATTTCCGCCACTTGCTAATGTAAATACTGTCATGGAAGTAACAAATACAATGAATAATACATTTCACCATACTCAAAACCAAAAGCCCGAGGCCACAACGAAGTGTGTTTATTGGCTATTATGTCTGACGAGACTGCGTCAAAAACTGCTCACTTTACCGTGAACGGCCTATACTTGACATCATTGTCAGTGCCACTGCACTGAAGAAAGCACAGTATAAATTGTTTCTTGCAAAAAAAATTCTCTTCTCGGCTTTGTTTGATTTTTATCTCCAGAAACGTGCTGACGTTCAAAACCATTTTCGTCAGAAGTTGCCACACTGGAGTTACGTTTTTTGTTTCAAATAAGAGTAGTAAATGTTTAACGTATGTAGATTTCTGTTTAATGATCTATTCGTTGGTCACAATTCCTGTCAACAATTTACTGTGCAACTGCCAACGAGAGATCTCTGTTGCACCACTAGTATGGTAAATCTGGACTGGTTTTTGTGTACAACAATTACAATATGTAAGCAGTAGGCCTAAATGCTCGAAGTACTGTCAAAATAACTACAATTGTATCAAACAGTATACTGACAAATAAAAGCAGGAGACATATGACATACTTTAGAACTTATTCTTTATCCAGATTCGCAGTAGCCAAGTGATATTCAGCCAAAATAACAATTTTCTGCTTTCGATGTTGATGGCCGGGTAGGAAAGAGTGGGGGGGGGGGGGGGGCTTTTGAATCCGCCACTGGCTGCAACTCAGGAATCACTATGGTTGAGGGGACTATCTGAAAAAATAATGCAATCCACTGGCGAAACTCCTACAATAATCTTCGTGGATAACCAAGGAGCTTGAAATCTTGCAATGAATAGGGCTTATCAAGCTAGAACCAAACACATTGATGTTAGGCACTACTTCCTCTGTGAAAAAGTTCTCAGCAACAAATTTATTTCAAGTACATGTCGACAAAAGATGTAGTTGCCGATTCTTTGACTGCGACAAATTCAAGAATTGTATTCATCATCAGGGACTCGCCAAATAAGGAGAGTGATGGAATATTAGTTGAGTCAATACTGCTGAACTTTCCACCAATCCTGTAGATGTCGTGCTGGTCCCATACATTGTAGTCTTGTGTGTAATGGCGTCGTTGCTGTATCTAACCTGTGTCATCCTGTATTTAATTGTTAACAAAAATGATGGCATTCCGTTCATTTCAGCAAGTCGTGGCAACAGCATATCAGTTTCAAAGCAAGGCCAACAAGATAATATTCCATGGCACGACACTCCATGACCCTGGTTGTGGTGTTTTTTTCGCGTTTATCGAAGAATGCGCTCGATTACTGACCTAGGCTCTCAGCATAGTGCGGAGTTTGTTGAACCTTCCAGATGGTCACCCTGACAGTATTTAAGTGTGGCGGGCCTCGTGGCCGAGAGTTTTTTTAGTTGGAGTGTATGAATGGATGTCTGGCGGGATTCCGAGCGAATGGCGTGGTCAGCTGTGAAAAAGGGAAGGCGAATACTGCGAGTGTCAACGCTTTGAAGGACGTGGCTGGAACCTAGACTATTTGATAAAGTGCGTGAGTGAAATACATTGTAACTTATGGAAACAGACTGAATATATGCTAATAATGGGTATGAGTTAATTTACTGCAATCAAGAGAGACATTAAGAAGGTCATTAATTAAAGTTGAAATAAACATTAAATAGGGCGCTCATTGTTAAGTAGAAAGAGTAAAAGTGGAGACAGCTAATTTATGTTGTACATAGTAGCATATTAAATAAATTTGAGATCAAATTTAGTTTCTTTTATTTATTTATATTATTAAGATCTCCATCCCTTATGAACTCAGATACTCCCTCGGGCATCATCCTTCACATGTAACAATATTGAGATGTTTATCACCTAATTTGGCATTCAGTATGATCCAATAATCAAATATTAAGTATAATTTTTATACCCCCCTCTTACCCTTCGAATTTATACCAAAATGTCTTATTTTCGCTTCTGGCACTTGGGCTATAAAATCCACAGTTCGCTATACAAATAGTATGTAATGCCAGCTTTTGGTTGTGAGCCTGTGTGTTTAAATAATGCGACATCTAATCTTGCTTTGGTATTTTATTTAATGCTTTCCTTTGTGGGTGTTGAAGCTTGTACGAACATAAATTCCTAGTAGTACAGGGACAAAATGATGTTGATTCATGAGAACATGGTTTTTGGAATTACAAGCATTCGCGTCCATTCATACCTGTTATGGATGATGAACATCTGTAATGTAACAAGCTGTCAGTGCCTGTCCCAATAAATTACTTTACTATAAACTACGAATAATTGTCTGAAAATACTAAAATTCTGGCAAATCTAAGCTAAATATAAGCTTGTAATAGCCTTGTATTAGAAATTATGGATTTGTATTTTTCTTATTATGATTGTGGTGTCGTTTTTGCTATTCAGAAACATGCCAGAGGAAGTGAGTTTTAAAAGCAAGAATTATATATTTGTTTCATTACCGTGGTGACTCTTTTACACACACCTGGAAGTGATAGTAATTGTAACATAAGACAGTATGTATGTAACAGTGCCCTGAATGTTTTCTTTTTCAGCAGCATGGGCAAAGAAATAGTTGTGTTAGCCTACAGTGGCGGTCTGGACACATCATGTATCCTGTTGTGGCTTAAAGAACAAGGTTATGATGTGATTGCCTACATGGTAAGTGATCGAATATTATAATTTTATAGAAAATTTATCTTAGACCTTAACTACCAAGCTGTAAACTTGAGCTAATTCAAGTATGAACATATCGTAGATATAATACAACAATTAGAATAAACTCTAAATTATATTCTCTTAACTACTTTTCTAAAAGAACACCGCAAGAGCTAACACAATTCCCTCACAACATGTATAACTAACAGGGAAACCACAGTTTGTATTCACACTCTGCATCTAGATGCTGCTATTGTGACTTTAATTTTTGCAGAATGACTTAGTACTTTCTTTTGAATTTTGTTGAGTGAAGCACTTCTTCATTAGTAATATTTGGGGGAGTGGTATTGCCACGTTTTAACTCTTGACGATAGGAAATGTCATAATGCCATTTTTTCCACCGGCAGAACATTTTTGTCTCTAGTGCAGTCGGTACATTTATCTTTAAAATTATAATTTTTTTTTTAGCTGGTTTATTAAGGCCAGGATATATTATTCTTTATTTTATATCTATAGCCTTCGAATATTTATTGCTCAGATTATAATCAAGGCTTAATTTTTGTTCATTTAAGTATTTACCTTCTTTAGATACAATTAAACACATAAAATGTCAGTACATTTCTATACGAAATTTAAAAAATATTATCGAGTCGGCACAGCTAACAAATACAATAAATAAGTTTGTGAAATGCATTTTGTAACATATATTAGGAATCTCACGTCTTCTTATGAGGCATCAGTAAACAAGATCGCCAAAGTAATGTTCGTGTCGCTAAGTTCCGACTACAAGCCATGGATGTGCGTATCCCATTAAAAAAATAAAACATTAGATATTTTCTTGTATTCAAGATGATCCACTAAGAATTTTAACTAATCGAAATTAATATAAGTTAGATCACCTTCCGTATTAAACATTGGAGCCTACTTTGTAGGGAATTGGCAATGTTTTTACAGTGTTATTATTATTTTACTGACTGTTTCCCGTGACTTCATCCTCTCGGAAAATGTGTTTTTGAATACAACTTTGTGTTTGGTGGACTGGAAGAAAACTAAGTATTCCTTTCCCATGGCTTCACACGCTGGGGATTTCAACCTGCCATTGATGTATGTGTGGTCTATTAAAACTGTACGAAACTTTTGTCTGCGCTACGGCCCACTTTCCAGAAAAATAAGCGAATTTGTCAATGCAACTTAGGTATGCAATATAGAAAAGCCCAAACTCCATAGCAAACAATTTTTAAGAAGATGGCCGTAGGTATGTTATCGAAACCTCGGTTTTCTGATCTTGTGTTGATATTTTATTCGTTTTTAACAGTGTTATTTGGTTTCGAGATTTAATTCCCTTCCCTGGTATTCCACATATTTATATCATATTTTAGTAATGTATTGACTTATTTTGCACTGATTTTAATTGTTTTTGTTAATTTTTAAACTATTATTTTATTTCCAAGCCCTCTCTTATTTTCCGATGCACTTAATTTTTTACTAACCACTTTTTTAATACTCGTTTCACTTACGAAGTTTTTAAATTATACTGGGTGGGGCTGAATTCAACCGACAATTTTGGCGAGGTGATTCATTATGCAAAATCAAGTGGGAAATATATAGGACACTTTGTACGTATACCTAAACTAGATATTAAGGGCGAAATAAGTCCCCGAAAATTGAAATTTCGGAATGCATTTTTGCGAAGTATCGAAAACTAGGTAAGATGAAAGTACAATTCGCGGAACATTGTTTTATGTTATCGGTATCTTCAACCTCAGAGCAAACTCACATTAATAACACTTCCTGTTATGAAAATATCAGCATGGCCACCCTCATATTGCCGGCAATTTCGTCACTGTCGGAAATTATGAACGATTCATGCTGGTTTATTGGGCAGTATGACCTACGAAACAAAAATGGTTCCCTTGTTGCAACTGTCTAGAATCCACCATTTTCATTTGAAACACACACAAAGATTCAGCTACATTCCGCTGCAGTGATACAGCGCCTAGTATGCAGGCAATACTATCTACATGCGTGTTTGGCCACTGCACAGCCGATGGTGGCAGACAAGGTTAACACCCACTGTAAACAAAGTGTACCATACATTAATAAGCATACACAACTGTTCGTTTGTGGCCACAGTCGTTGTGTGATTCCATGCAGGACATAAAGATATTGGTATTGCCTACGCACCTGGGACTGTACTGCTGCTGCGTACTATGCAAGCTTTTGAATATTGAAACATTTGGTGCAGCAGTGTTGAGCAATGCCATTACAACACATTACATCTAAGGAGTATCATGTAACACATTGCATTTGACAACAAAAGCTGGGGCATTCCGTAGGTTTTATTGTAGGAACATGTATCACAAACAGTTTTATAGTAAGGCTCGATGATATGGCCCCCATGTTCGATGCACAGTTCACATCGCCGCACCAACAACTGTCGGGCACGTCTGAAAACACCCTCATTGTCCCTAGTAATCCCGGCAGCGGCAACGATGCGGGCGACGAGGACGATGTGGACGAATGGGGTGTAAGGATTGACATCCACGCGTGGATATTTCGACAATTCTTTATGCCATCATGTTGAAAGGAAGCCTCGTCAGTGAAGAGAATGTATCTGTCATAGTCAAGGTGTGTTCTGCGATGTTCTAGAATCCATGCTGCAGACAACGCATCGAGGATAATCCGCAGGACTCACAGCATGCATACATTGTACATGGAATGGATGCAGTAATTGCTCATGAAGCACTTGACCAATGGTGCGGCAGCTTATATTGAGTACTTTGAAATAGTATGTATTCTCAAATGTGGGTTATTCTCAACATGCCTCAACACACCCTCTTCAATCCTGGCTGCCCTCGTTGTGTTTCTGGACATATCAGCAGCGTTTGACAATGCCTGGTGGCTGGAAGTGATGCATCAACTTAAAAGCAAGAGATGCCCAGCAAAATTCTATAGGCTAATTCTGGATTTCTTCTTTGACAGATGGAGTGTGTATTCAGCCAAAACAGTACAGGTTAAGAAAATGTTAACGAAGGGGTGTCCCCAGGGATCGATCTTAGGGCCAGTATTATGGAACATATTCTTCGATGGATTCCTGGAGCTGGGTCTCCCACCTGGTTGCACAGTCTTTGGCTATGCAGATGATGGCTTGGCGTTAATCACTTGAGATTCAAGACGAATTCTTGAAGAGAATGCAGCGGAAGTGATGGGCAAGATATGGGCCTGGTCAACAAAGTGAAGCTGAAGTTCTCTATAGAGAAGACCAAGATAATGCTACTTAAAGGGGAGTTGCAGAGACCTCTGACTGTGCTTTGGCGGTTACCCAGTTGGGAATGTACGTGAGTTTAAGTACCTGGGATTTATCATGGATGATAAGATGAGCTTCCTTAAATATATAGAGTATGTGTCACCGAAAGCTGTGGTGGTGTTGCAGAAACCCAAAATAATCGGGAACACGAGTTGGGGTCTCAGTTACAACACATACATACAACACAATCTATAAAGCAGTATTTTAGTCAATAATTACATATGAATCTGTGATTTGGTATCACCGAGTTGAATTGTCATTGCACAGGAGGAAGCTCACCAGAGCTGAAAGGGTGGGACTGTTGACTGTTACTTGAGCATATAAAACAGCACCTAATGTATCACTCGCAGTGCTTGCGGGTGCCCATAGATCTATTGATGAGATACCGAGGTATCACGGCAGAGAAAGCGCGAATAAGAAGACTGACAAAGGAAACTAAGGAATAGATAATGGGTGAAGTTCACCAGAAATGGCAAGAGGATTGGGATTCTTCGGAACACAGAAGAATTACTTATGAGCTGCTGCCGAACATCAAGGCAAGAGTAAATTGATTAATAATAACTATTACAGCACGCAGCTCTATACGGGCCATGGGAACTTCAAGGCGAAGCTTCACAGTCTGCAGTTACTGCATTCTTCTTTATGTGATGTATGTGGAGTGAACGATACTTTACAACATGGGATCACGGAATTTCTCAAGACCAAAGACATAAGGCAGTGGTTGGAAGAGATCACTGAAGCTAAGGGCATTCACTTAATACCAGAAAATGCAATAGTGGATAAAGCTGTTCACAAGATCTGGAATGAGTTTACCACTAAAGTTCGTAGAAGATTGGAGGAATATGATAAGTAGCAAGAAGAGCAGATTTCTGATTGCCCATGAAGGGGTATTCGGGTTAAGGCTTCTAAATTAGGAGTCGAAATAACTCTGATTGGCGAGGAGGGCAGGTTTTACAGAGAAAATTGGTAGAATACCGAGTAAAAGCACTAAGGAAAGTGAATGTTCCGAAGAGAGAACAGGAGTAATTGTCATGCACTGTCTTACTCATCAAAGTAAAGTTGCAGTGAGGGAGGATGGAGGGTGTGCCGGCCTTCGGGCCGTAAAGCCTGCCCTCGCTGCCCGTCTGCGCCCTGTATTCGGCCGTGTCACCTCCAAACTTCTACTTACTCTCAAATGTCTCTTCACAGATGCAAATGTGGTGTGGTGAGACTGCTGTCTGTGCATAAATCGATGTCAGTACATCTTCGTGCTTTTCGTCCATTTCCCTCTGCCGCACCATAGACGGGTAGCATATCTGTCAGTTCCGACCACTTAAAGCGTTTAATTTTGTTGACACAACATTCACCTTGACCAACAGAAGTGATACATTATGGACTGCTCAGATATTTCATACAATTAGTGTCGGGGTTTAATGGGCCGCATTCGCTATACTGCCTTTAAAGCCATAATAACTGTCGTGCCGGGCGTGGAATTGAACACGTAAAACCGTACAGAACTGCCTAGTGTGGTATTAGTGCCAGACATGTAGACCGCTCGCACAGCCTGTACACATATGTTTTTTACTACATGCTGTATCTGACACATAGTTAGATGTTGCTCGCAAACGAATGGCCTGACAGTGTTGCCATATGGGAACGTTACTTTCAACTTTCTAAATGTCGTATGTCAAAAGTAACACTTATTTACACATTAATAATACGGTATGGCTATCTGTACATTTTTAGTTTGTGCGTTTAATGTATTGGCGAAAGCGAGGCCATTAGACACAGGAACATACAACTAGGCACTTGAAAGGAACTGAAGAAGGATTCGGCCATGGCTTTATTAAGGAACCATTCCAGCGTTTGCCTGGAGTGACTTCGGGAAACCATGGTAAACCGAATTCTGGATGGCCTGACCAGGACTCGAACCTGCGTCCTCCCGAATGCGGGTCTAGCATGTTACTGTTGCCCCACTTCGCTCGGTCCTTGATTTATTAATGACGGGAAAAGTTTATACGAAACGTCAGGACTAATAAACCTTTGATACTTGTTTATTTAACAGTATAACACACAGGGCCTGTAGCCGCAACTACCTAGGACCACCGCTTTCGTACCAAACATACATAAATAAAGCTTCGGCTGCAGTGACACATGTCCAGACGCATAAACAATAGTCTTTACAGCACACAGCAGTGACAGCAATACGGCTCCAGACACGTAGGTAATACCAATGCTTTATGTAAGGAATCTCACACCAACTGTAGACAAGAACAAATCGTCGGATGTAGTATTGTAAGGTTTTTAATGCATGGTAATTGCTGTTTACAGTAAGTAATAAAAATGTCCTCCGCCATAATCTGTTTGGTGGGAACAGAGGATAACCATACACGCATGTACGTATTGCCTGCATACGAGGCACTGTACCGCTGCAGCGGAATCTTTGTGTGCGTTTTAAACGAAAATGGTGGGTTCTAGGCAGTTTCAACAAGGGGACCATTTTTGTTTCGTAGGTTATACTGCTCAATAAACCAGCATCAAACGTTCATAATTACCGTCGGTAACTAAGTTGCCGGCAATAAGAGGGTGGCCACCCCTGTTATTTCCATAATGGGGAATGTTATTAATGAGAGTTTGCTCTTAGGTTGAAGATCCCGATTATGTAAAACAATGTTCCGCAAATTGTGCTTTCATCTCACCTGGTTTTCGATATTTCGCAAAAATACATTCCAAAATCTCAATTTTCGTGGCTTATTTTGCCCATAATATTTAGTTTAGGGTATAAAGTGTCCTATATATTTGCCACTATATTTTACTTAAAGAATCACCTCACGAAGTTTGTCGGTCGAATTCAGCCCCACTCTGTATACACACACGCAGGCGCTCATTTCTGTACATTTGCCTTGATTTATACACATTAATTGTTGCATGTTTTTCGCAATTTTTGAATTATTTTATCGACAGTTATTAAAATTTCAAATAAGTTTTGAATGATACTAATTTATATATCATATTATTTTGTATTCGTTGTTTCCATAAGCCTCCGAGGTTCGAATTAAAAAAAAAAATCATGACGCTTATGTGTAACTACAAAAAATGGAGAGCAATCATATTACTACTGGTCTTAGGCTTGTTCAGATGATTCGGTGACGATATAAAGTTAATTTTTCAACAGTACAAGTATACAAAATTAAAAATAGTTAAAGTTAGAGTTTTGTATCGCATGATAACGCACAGAAAGGCTGTTGTGTTGGAATATTAAGATTGTATTGGGATCCGAACCACATGATAAACGGGGTGTGAACCGTCAGTAGCCCAGTCCCCTCGCTTCGTGAGTATGGCCCACTAGTGAACACGATCAAGAGAAACTCTACTAACAACTTAACAGAATAATCTCTACTGCTAAGTGATGGACACAAATATTGGGGGAGGGCGAAGCGAAATAAATACTGATATCATCCAAGGGCTTAAAGAATGATCCGATCTCTGCTATGTTCGGTACATTTCCTGTAGGGTTGGACCTTATAGTATATTCGCGGTCTCTTCACAGGGTTTTGAAACAAATCTTTGAAAAATTACCCCATGTAAAATATGTTTGGTTTTTTTCTAGATGTTTTGTATCACAAGCATTTTATACTTGTGTCAACGTAAAAGTACATTATATTTGGTTGAATGGAACTTTTACATATATTCCATTCATAAAATTATAATATTTCTTGTATAATAAATATTGACTTAACCAGAGAGAAAAAAATTGTGCTGGTAATGCCTAGTAAGAAATAATTCTTATACGAAATTTTATTGCACAGAGTGCGTACTAATGCGTTTTTTTTTCTGTGATGTAATTTTATAGATTTGATTAAGGTTTGTTTGTATGAGACGGAGGGATAACCTGGAAGTGGAACTTTGCCAGGGTTTCAGAAAAGTTGAAGTAACCTTGAATGGACTATAGTTAACACTTGTTCAAAAATTATTGAATACTCTGGACTCTACTCGTGACTGGCGGGCGGGAGTAAAGTGCACACAGGAAATGCGCATACTTACAACATGGGCTACAAAACGTCTTAAGTAAAATGACTATTCCTCGTTTTCAAGCAAAACATTTGCTGTTATATTTACTTCGAAATTAAAATCCTACTAAAACAATTACAGCTTGAGAGGTTCATTTGCATGTGAGAATGTCGCGAATCAATTTCTGGACTGAAACTTAACCTTAATTGTGAAAAAGGGATAAATAAAAAAAAGGGGGGAGGTATTCTGCCTCTTTACATTAACTGTACCTGGAAATAGTGTGTGTAGTTGAATAGTATCCACACTGTAGTGATAAGGTAAAATATGTAGGCCGTTACCTTTACATATTTTGTCCAGTGTATAAGGAGACAGCCACAGTCGTTGTAGGGTTGTAATAATCTTTTGTAGATGAAGTTCCTTGCTAAAAGAAATTGATGAAATATTGTTGCGTACGTACGCGTTTGCTGGCTGGAATCTCCGCATTGCTATTGGCTTGGTCTCAACGGGAAGTGGCAATGCTAAAGCGATACAATAAATGATGGCGGAAGAAATATAAAGTGACAAATTTGTCGATGTATCATTCCGGCTCAGCTGGGAAGCTGGTGCCAAAATATGTATAAAAGTGGCCAAAGAGAAAGTGGAGTACTTGTTACAGATGTCAGTTTACTAGCTCCACAGCGGTTGTTGTAAGTCACAGCATTGATTAAAGCTTGTGATAAACGCGTTTATTATTTATGATGTGTTCACACAAGCGATTATCATCGTGGTAAGTTTACCGCATATATACTGTGCTCATTATCTCAAGTCTGTCACTTTTTCTCCAGATCTAGAGAATAAGCTTTTGTTCCTGGTCACTGGAGTTAGTATTATGAATATACTCACAGGAAAAATATGTTAATAATGTAAATTTTCATGGACTCTAGTTCACTCAGAAAACTACAGCATTTTCTTAGCCAGTAAAATTTTTAAAATAAGTTGAATTTTTCATTACAAGGGGTTTTCAACGAGTTTCCGAGTCTCTGCATCTCGGCATGGTATTTTTTAATAGCACCAGGAGCAAATGTTTGGATAGCATCACTTGGTTAATCTCGTGGTGCTTGTAGAACAACTTCATTTGTTTTTATTAAAGAGGACTGTGTACTACACTCTTCTTGGATTGCATAAATGCATGCCTCTGTAATGCTTGTTGTCTGCGCAAAACATTCTAACGCCGTTTTGTGAACTCTTTTTATTTCGACAATTGCCAAATCATACTATGTACAATTTTGTGGGTATCTGTATACTTGTACTCAAATGTTCCGAAAACAGGCTTCAAAGTTTTACCATATATATTTTTTTGCTGCATACACCGACAAAAATTACTTCAGGGTCAACCGTTGATTTATCAGTATAAAAGTTTTTGTCTCGCTTTTACAAATACATTTTGCTACTGGAGATACTTTTTACATACTAGGTTACCGGTTCAAAGTTGTTTCTTTAACTATCATTTCAACTGTAAAGAAAGTTCGTAAATGTATTTAGAAAAAAAAACTTGATATGATAGTGTACCAAGGGGTTCATAAAACTATGGAAACACAGTAAAACTCTCTTGAGAAGTTTCCTGTTTAAGAAGTTTTCCTGCTTGATACGTTTACGTAATTTTAAACGTGGTATATAAACACGAGAGTTATTTGATCCATGCAAGAAGGTTTTACGGATAACAATCGTAAAAATTTATGTCGCTTCAGAAACTTCTTATTAGAGTTTTACTGCATGCGCGTAGAATCAAGACACGAGACATTTCCACTTCTATACACTGTGCCGCAAAATACTAACAAATCACTTGCACGTATCTTTAGGACTTAAGCTTAAATTTGTGTGTATTGATGATGGTGGGGGGGGGGGGGAAGAAGGGCAATTTTAAAATTCATTGGTTGCAGAATTTGAAGTTCCTAATTTGTAACCCTTCCATAAAAATTATAATTAATATATCATGAATTTTTAATAGCTCATATATTCGCTATCGTATCATACACGAGAGTTTTCCGTAAGAGAATTATACAAATAATAAATACAACAAAATACAGTTCAATTATATTTTGTGCCGAACTCGTAGAAAATACAATTGACATACTCTCTTAGTGGCCGTCTCCGAGGTGTAAAGGTTATCACTCCTGTGCGACTACCCAAGGGCGACGTTTATGTTGAGCCGGTGTATACAGACATGTCGGATGCTAACGCACCTTCTCACTTGTGAGTTACGCCATATGCATTTTACAGCGGCGTTCTAGCGATTGCTTACAAGAGAAGTATCGGGCTTGCCCAGACCGAGGAGTGTCAGCGATTGGGTATTGGCACTCTGGAAATGGAAATGGTATCGCGAGTGTCATGTGCGTTTCCATGACCGACACCACGGAATACGAGATACTGCGTCTTCACTTTAAACATTACCCTCGTGTGTGACACCGTGCTGTGATGTGTTATCTCGGTCACGCCCTTCACCTTACATTGCATCGTAATGCTCCCACAGGTTCTACATGTGATTTTACAGAACTCATTCGCATAACTTGTCGTGACCTCATCCTGTGTTGCATAAATATTGCAGTGGCTATTTATTTGGGTTCCAAGTGCAGTCACAAAGCGTATGCCTATAACTTTATGTAGTTTTACCTGTTATGTGTGATTTGTGCAGCTCTTTGGTGAATGTCATTGTTTGACTTGTGACCCCATTTAAGGAGGCGAGTCTTCGTTCTTAATCTGATGCTAGATTTCGTAACCTTATGCAGTTGTTCTTATTTACTTGCTCTTCTGGTATGTTTATGTCTAAGAGCCTATTACCACGTCAGTTTTCCAATAGTGTAGCGGTATCTGCTGGTGTATGTAATTTAATTATGTACTTAAATTTGTACACGACGAAGGGAAATGAAATTTTGCAGTGTGAAGAAAAAATGGTAGATTTGCTACCCCTTACCCGAGGGCCCGGGTTCTAGTTTTGGCACCAACCCATGGATGTTTGCAAGTGGTTAGTGTGCCTTACTCAACTTCTTACTGCAGAAGGCAATAACAATCCAGCTCTAAATCGCCCAGCCTAGTCGTCCTAGGCGCGCCTCTGTTTCCAGTACTATAACATTGCCAGGGTTCCTTTTAGTCTCACGACTGTCCACTCATCATGGTGTTAAACCAGTCCAGCATATTTTACAGGCTGATTAGATTTAAAATACTAAAATCCGAATAGTAAATTGAACGGCGTGTCATCCACACAACTTAATATCACCTATCAATTTAGTTAATTCTTAAATGCGTTTTGCACGGTGTGATTTAAAAATGGCGTTGCTCATCAAAATAAACTTATCTCTGAAAAAGTTTCAACGTTGAACATGCCTGACGAAATGAACACCGAAACGACGGTAAATGGAACATTTTAGACGCATCTAATCTCCGAAAACCAAGGCAATCAATGCACAAACACTGTGATGAATTTGTTTGAGTACGGGAAATTTTTTAAATTTAAAGTTTTAAAATTAAAAAGAAAATTCTGCCGTTAATTTTTTAATTGCACGTGTCTTCGAATTTAACCATAAATTATCCAAATACTTGTTTTATTCCATGGGCCTCATTTCATTAAAAAAAAATATAGTAAGCTGGCCATTCAACCGCTTTCTTGAATGTTAGTTTCAAAGCAAAGTTTTTGAATGGGCCAATCGGAGTAAAGTTACTCGGATACTGAACGTCTGTAATTCGTGGCAGGAATTTGACCACGCACAGCAGTTAAAACTATCCAAATGGAGATGTCGATCTACACTCTAAGAAATTATTCGGAAATTTACCACATCAGTTTATACGCTATACATTCATTGTAGCGTTCATACATTTGCTCAGGAAACAGTCAAATGCGTAGGGAAGTTCCCAACTTTGTATAGTAGTGACGCTAAACATTCTATATCTGCAGCTTGTTGCGTGTTATTATTCCCATACAGTGTATAGGTTAAAATCTTCCATTACATTTTAGAAAACTTACCAGAATTTTTTTTACAATGAAAGTTAAAGTGTTCTGAAATGCAACCAGGCAGGGAATGTTTTGGCGAAAATCGGATGTCCCTAATAATAAGCATAACAAACATTTTTCTTTCACAATTGGAATGAGAAGTTGCGCAAAATTCGGCACACCAACAATGCACTGTGCGATTTGAGTGCATCTTAAGTGTTTTAGTGGTTGTAGCGGCTAGGCCACCTCTTCCCACCACGGCGATCAAGGATGAAGCCCGGATTTCCGTATCATGTTGGAAACGTGGCGAATACTGCCTTACGTCAGTGGGTTTTCTCGGAGTGCTGCAGCTCTCCACAGTGGCATCTCGTCTCTGTTACATATTCACCTCGCGTTTTATGAACCATCCAGATATCTCTTGCTCTCTCATCTTTGAGTGCTACCCTACATTCTCCTCCTTGTCCTTAGCGTTTGTTCTCCGTGTGTGTGTGAATGATACACGTGCGATATTGCACTGTTGCTAAATAGCGTGTCACATCGCCAGTGAGATGCGTACCCTATTGTGAATGTATGTGGGATCCGTATATTTTGAACTTTATCGAAGTACTCCATCTATTCTTAATTTTTCATTACGTCACTGCTCCAACTCCCGCAACATCTTATTTAATCCATTATTTAGACTGGTGGGGGAATGAGATCTGTCCTTAGAGTGAGGCATCCGGCTTCACTTGGCCCCAGTTAACTCGGAGATCACTGGCAGTGAGATAATGAAAGGAAACAGAGTGTGGTTTCGCCTGCTAGCCTGTTCAATATATAATCACCTGGAAGTGTATCATCTCAGTAATCGGTTAAGTCTGTGTACTCAGTAGTAGTCTGTTTATTACTAGCGATGGCAGGGTAACTAAAAGCGAAACAACAGGGTAGCAATGAACACTATCGGTAATAAATTGGAAACGTGCAGTTCTGTGAAAACTTAGGTGCGTTTAGATCTCGATCTGCAGAAAACTTTTGCCAAAGAGCAGATCGGAGAGAAGAGCAGGGGAAGGGGGAGCGACTGAAATGATAGTATAATCTAAACTTGCATATGAAATCTGCAGTCACAACCGAGGTTTGTCCGGGATTCGAAAGCATTTTAAAAACGTTGCCATGGAGGACTATTAATAAATATTATTTATTTATAGGATCGATGTGACACATGTGATGATTACACTTCAGAAAAAGTTGTTTTACTTTCGTGGAAGAATCGAATTTACAAAAAAAATTGTTAAAATGATTCATTCATATATTAACAAGATCTTGTTTTTTGAGAGAGATTCGAAAGTATACACTAATGTATTACTCTAATTTGGAATTTTTAAACCTACCAGATTGTTAATAGTTGTACAGTTAATATATGACAAAGATCAATCATTAGAAACAAAGCATCATTGAGATCACGACGAATTTTGAGAGTTTGGGTATTAAATCTAGTAAATTCACTATAATAATTAAAATTTTGACTAATTGGAAAACTTAGTAAATACAAGTTTAAGTATATTTTTTTGAACATTTTCTATTCTATTAGAATTAGTTTTAGTAACAAAATTCCAAATAATAGAACAATAATCTAACCTACATCTAACAAAAGAGTAATAGAGAAAAAAGTAATCAAATTAATTAAACATAGGGTACTACCAATATTACATATTAGGCTATCGACATAACGATGAAAGTATAATTTTGAATCAAGGATGACACCAAGGTCACGAATAAACTCAACTCTTTTAATTAAACTGTTATTGATAGAATATTTAAACACAATAGGGTAGGTTTTCCTCATGAAATAAATACACACAATTTTACTTAAGTTTTACGACATTGCATTGCCAGTACACCATTTGATAATTGAAATAATATCAACTTGTAGATAGTCATAATCCCTGATAACTTTTATATTTTTGTAAATATTAAGATCGCCAGCAAAGAAAATCGATTAAGAATGACTAACTACATTAACAATATAATTTATGGAGATATTAAATAACATTGGAGATAGTGTTCCACCTTGTGGAACCCTGGACAATACTTTATAAGAAGAAGAAAATGACATATAAATTTTGACTACAAATTTTCTATCACTCAAATAAATGGTAAATCAAGCTACAAAATAATTGCCTAGTCCTCTTGCTTGTCATTTTTTCAGAATCGTTCAGTGTTGACAAGTATCAGATGCTTTTGTAGATCAAAATAGATCGCATCAATTTTATGTCTGGTTGTTACATTTCTATAGAGGTATTTACAAAAGTGAACAGATTGGTGGTTGTGATTTTACCTGATTGAAAAACATGTTGGCTTATTGCGATTAAATTTTTTGTATAATGATTAAGATATCTTAGACCTACTTTTTCAAATACTTTTGAAGAGCGACATAATAATGAAATGGGTCTATAATTGTTTATGTCAAATTGTTTTCCTTTTCTTATAATTAGGTACTACTATTGCTTGTTTCCAGAAACTAGGAAAAACACCACTAGAAAGACTAGAATAAAAAATAGGTGTTAATAAAGGAGTATAGACTTGAGCACAGCCTTTAATTATGAAATTGGGATTATTGTCAATGCCAGTGGCTTTACTACTTTTGAGCTTTTTTTATTGTCCATACGATCAAACCTTGTGTTATTGCGGGTGGAGATAAAAATTAATAATCATTAAAACAATTATTTTGTAGGCTATTATTATTAGATCGTTGAACATATACCTCCGCAAAGCATTTTGCAAACATATTAGATATATCTACGGAATCATGGACCATTTTGCCACTTGGTGATAGTGTTATTTTTTCTCTATACCTTTCTTCATAATTTTAACAAAATTCCGAAACTAGGGAATTATTTTTCAGATTATCATTAATATTCAATTGCCACTTTAACTTATCTATTAGATTTTTTTCTTTAACAGCTCTCCTATATTACCACTAACAACTTCTACCCACATAGCATCCATATTATCCTTAGAAAAAACACAATTTTGAACAGTATGGAGAAGCCAAATAGAATTATCCACCTCTATTAAGGTTCGTCAGTTAAGGATCACGATTTTTAAGGAAAATGTAATAATTATAGGAAAAAATAATGAGAATTTAAACAATTACTACTAAACCAAGTTTCGGTTAGACATATTACAGGATAATATATACTATTAACATTCTCAGAAAATGCTAACGATTTAGTATGTAAACCTCTAACATTCTTATAATATAATCTTAGGACATCCTTTCTAAGGAGCATATATTTTTAATCTAGAGATCTCAGTACGCCATAACATAAACTATTAAGATACTATATCAGCTCCCCCAGCTGACATTGTGTTATTAATGATAGTAGCAGAGGGCTGTACTTCGTTAGCTGGTTTTGACTCACTCGTGGCATCTTACAGTTGTTCATTCTGTAGTCGACTGTAAAATGGGCTGATAAGGCAACAGGCCAGTCAGAAGATTGCATTAAAGATACGATCAAATTCAGGTTCTTCAACAGAAACACAAAAAGAAGAATATGAATCATGTCTTGCATTTAATTTAGCTACTTGGCAATGCCATTCTCTTGAACTTCCTGTCCTAAACGGGATTCAAATATTGTCTTCAATCTTGGCTTACCAAGTTGAGGAACAGTCTTTAAATTAACGTTGTTCCTAACTGACAGTTGAATTTGCTTTCTCGCCACACCTGGCTTGGAAACCGATTACTCATTGTCTGTAGTCGCTTTTGTGCCACGTCGTTTAACAAAGCCGTCTGCTTCGGCGGCCTGCTGTGTAGCCTTTCCAAGAGAAGAACCACTTATTATACAATGTATATTTTATGGTAAAACATTACCATGTTTCTGTTCAGTTATGTTTTCTTTTGTATTTACAATCACCAGAGGATGTACATTTTGTTTTACAACCTTCATTTCTACAGTATTAGGTAACATACTAACATAAAAACTATAAATATAGGTCTATATATAGGTTCGCATTCAGTTGAAAACAATGGCCCATACTAAACATAACAAAAAAGGGCACAGAGTATTGAATACATTGATTAACAAGTGACCATTTGAACTGCATTTACTGAAATACAATTATTGCGGACCTGGAACTAAGCTTGCAAAACATCTGGCATGGAACGATCAAGGAATAAATTATTTGGACAGCGCTTGTAAAGAACACGATATAGTATGTGATCGAACAAACTATTTGAAAGAAAAACATATATTGGATACAATTCTAGCAAATAAAGCAGCAAAAATAGCAGTAGATATAAGGAAGAATCCGCCTAAATCTACAGGTGAAAAGTTAGGTGCTTCGGTTGTTTACAAAATTATGTAGGTGAAGGTGAAAAGAGGCATGGGCATAAAACACACAACGAAACGAAAAACCAAGAAAGGTGGAAATCTACCATTCATATTTCCAGCAGTATCAGCTCTTGGAGTTTTAATGGAAGGCGTTTCAGCTCTTGCTAAATCAAGTGGTAAAGGAATGTATCTTAACGCATATAAAGTCGATCAAGAACGAAAAAACTCCAAACATGGAAAGAAACACAGAAAGTCCTAAATAGTCTTCCGAAATGTGCATTAACAAACAAAGGCATTAATGTATTTGTAGATAAACTGGATATTCCCCATTTCCGAGGTGTGTATATGAGAGATGAATTACCAAAGAAACCAAACCTTCATTAATGTATGTTTGTTAATTTATATTCGAAACAAAATGAAGGAACACATTGGGTTGCATTAATTGAAAATGTAAATCAATCATTGTATTATGACAGTTTTGGCGATTCACGTCCTCAAATTGAAATACACACAGCTATTTGAAAAACACAATTAAGATACAATTACAAAACTGAACAATTACCAAATACAATCAATTGTGTGCATTTATGTTTACATTTTTTGACTATAAATAGGATATATAAGTCAATGTATTAGTAAAACCGTTTAGTAATATGTCAATTATGTTGATATTAATTGGAAATTAATCACAATTGCGGTCGATATATTTCCCAGCTTTTGAGTTAGATGGAGAATGGCAAATAAGTCAAATCGAATTCGTTGCTTAATAAAGCATACCAAACATCGATATAGACAATCAATCATTTACATTCAATAATGGTGAAAAAAACACATAAGAGTGTGATACCGGTAGCATCTTATGAGTTGGATGACTTAGAACGTTCATTAAAGCAACATTAACTGAAAATGTACAATTCCAACTATGTGGAAATCCAAATATCTTAACTAGTGTGATGTATAGTAATGTCGATATCGATTTCATGGAAGATAATTCAATTGCAAATATGTTAGGTTATGAAAGGATAGTATATCAAGCCAATCAATTACACAAATCGTCAAAACAGGTTAATATGTCGTCAGTTAATGTATGTCGTATGGAAGTTAATATTGTAGACAGATCATATTTGAATAGAAAACCAACAAATACAATACATGAATTCACATGTGCGGTGGCTTCAGGTTACAAAATAAATTGAAAAACCAAATACATTGATATATCTTCCAGTAATAGTTAATCAAGTGGATGAGTGAGTTGTTACAATTGTCGACCAAGACAGTAAACTGATTAGTTTTAGAAACAAAGAAATTACCATTCGATCACATTAAAAAATTTATATAAACTCATGCATTTTGTGTTTATTACAATCAAAATGGGTATTGTGTATAATAGTGAATACACTTGTAAAGTAGGCTCTTCATTTAGAAAATATGTTTCTATAAAACATATTGCAAAGAAAGTAGCTATAAAAAGACGTAAACAGAAGCATAAAATGATCATTTCAAACAAGATACCTGCAAAGTCAACAAAGGGCAACAAATTGTTTTTAAAGGAATTATGATATACCATTAATAGAAATGGAAGACATACTTTATGTTGAAGAACCAATAAGTTATGATGATGCAATCACCAATTTGGAAATACATGTATATAAGCCATTCTGAGCAGGACCATATATGTTTCCATCGGGAATAAGGATTGCTATACAAAATCACAATATTTACACATTACCATCGAAATCAAGTTTAAGGTTTAGAGGAACAATAAAAAGACAGCCGACGCAACTTATCCAGTAACTACAAGAATAGTGAGAAATGGATTACTTCATTTTATCGCTAGAATTGCATATCTCTGGTGTTGAAATCGACCAATCCTGGGATGTTGGAATTACTTCCATGATAAAACAGTATCTCTTGAAAACTGTAAACAATATTTATACAGGGTTAATGACTGTGCTAATAATTTAACACTACAAATAAACCCAGGTGGAAAATACAAAGTTGTTATACCGTTAAGTATGGTTTTGGCCTTTTCTGAGGACTATAAACATGTAATATTAATTGCTAAACAAGAATTAGTTATTCTATTTGGTAACATACATTTGAATGCTATATACAACACAGCTAATAATGAGGAAGATGTAACATTTGAATTAAACAGTGTTGAATGGCTAAAGCCACATATTGAAATTAACACTCATGAATGTGTGAAGTTTTTAAACTATATCGAAAAAGGGAAGAATCTAGATATTGCATTCAGGTTGTGGGCTTTGGAGATGTTTCCAGCTCTACCAACATCACAAAAAGTAATTTGGAATGTGAAATCAAGTTTTTCATCTGAGAAACCGTGATTTGTCATTATTTGTTTTCAAACAAATCGACAAAACAATTTAAAAGCTGATAGATCAGTATTCGATAATTGTGATATGAAAAATATTTAACTGTATCTAAACAGTCAAGCTTATCTCTATACGAATTTAAATGCAAACTTTGGAAATGAGGAATTCCTTATCTATGATATGTACTCAAAGTTCCAGGAAATGTATTATAACAAAATGAGCTCACTGATCCTAGATTCTGAATAATTAAAAACCAGAGGATCGTTTGTTTGTAATTTATGTAAGCAAACAAAACACAATTACCAATAGTGTAATTGATTCATGAATTAAAATTATTGCTAATACACCAATTATATTAATATATTATAATTATAATAATAATTCACCGCTGGTCAGAAGTAAACCAAGTTATTGCCTATAAGAAGATATGTTATCTAATGCTATTCCATCATTTGCTTCACCCTCATCAGCTCTCAAGACCTCAGTTTCGAAATTCGTCAAATTTTCTTCACTCACTCCGATGCACAGATGAAAAAAAAATATTTTTTCTGCAACACTACACTCTGTATCAAAACAAATTCAGCTCAGCTACCTTCAATGAGTGAATTAAGCTTCCATCAGCTTCAAGAATGTGTGAATCTTCTAGCACATAGTGGCTTACATCTAATCTGACAGTAAATGAACTAACAAATCATCTATAGTAAAAACATGTCACATATTTGAGAAAATAATGAGTTTGTCTCCTTGCAATATATCGCCAGCATTGTTCCCAGATATGAACTTCACTACATCAATTCAAAATGTATTGCTTAAATGAATAAAGAAGATTGCTTGTATATGTAAATAAATATTTTAAGAAGAATGTGATTGTTGTATATTTAAATAAACATTATGTTTGTTTGTTTGAAAAAATGGTATATAATAAATTGTACTTCAAACTAAGAGTTTGTTTCATTTAACACTAGACAGGCTACATATGTTAAAGAAATTAGTAAATCATTGTTTACATAAAATATATTACTTTATTAATCTATGGCCATAACTTTACAAAATGTTTATGTGAGGGAGATTTATTTAATCGTGGGTGTAACTTTTTCTACATATTTATCTTGCTCAAGCATATCAACATAACACAAAAAAATTACTTGCTATGTATTCTGCGATAAAAATATGTAATTTTCATTCACTCAGTCTAATGACTGGCATAATCTTTTGTTCGATCATATCAGAAACCAATACTGATATTAATGATATTCCTGCAAATGGATTTCACAGTAGAATCGTTAATATTTAACACACTAAAGACTTGTGTTTACTGAGAATCGTTCACCACAGTGCAAGAGAGCCTTTCCCATAGTGTGCTAAACCATAACACGGTATTTGTTTTTATTTTTGCGAAAAATGATGGGAACATGGTCGTAGAATGTCTCCTGGGTAGAGCCAAGTAGGTAAATGATGTGGATGGCGAGACCAATGAGTGACGAGTAGTGCTCACATGGCAGTAGCGAGGGAGGTGCATCGAGACATGAATGTATGGCTTTGAGAGGGAGGGATGTTCATGGCAAAGCAAGGCTGTCGGAACTGAGTGAAACGAGTCGTGGGAGAACAGCGGACTCGTAGAAGAAGACAATGTGCGAAAGAGGCGAGTCGATGATGAACAGCGGGGTGAGGGAAGCTTTGTGATAAATATGATTTTTGTTTGCTGAAAGCATTGTCTACCGACATTTCTGGCCAAGCTTGTAAATTTTTTGTCTGGTTCCTGACATTGGCTTCCCCGCTCACAATGACAAGGTTCCCGCTGGGGATAGTGTGGGAAACCTTGTGTAGGGCTAACAATGCCAGTCACTAATCATAACTCATGTTCCCTTCCTTCCTCTTCACGTTGACCAGGCCACCAAAAAATGGTATGGCTTTCTTGCTCTGGATGTTACAATACAAGCCAATATATGTAAATGTGCGTGTGTATGTGTGGAGGGGGTGTATATTTCTGCGGAGAGGGTTCTATAGGGAGGGGATGAGTCTTGCTTCCTGCAAGTTTACCTGGGAGTTTGAAAATTGCTATAAATAGGGGTTTAACATTTACAGCCCTCCAGTGTTTTACTTCAGTGTTTGTTGAACGTGTAAATTTTTAAAGTGCCACAATTCTATGAAGAGTGTTTCGCAGGAATGTCTACTCAAACTCTCGAGCAAGAACTTATGGAGTATGACTTATCAGTTATTGATGCTGCTCCGCTAACTCCATTGGTAGAGCAAGAGTTGTCGTCAGCAACACTGTCGCCTAAAGCATTTCCAGCGATGACGATCCTGGTGCCTCCATGCCATCTCCAGCAACACCATCGCCTGCAACACCAGAGCCTACAAAGGCAGACTCGGAACCTCCAATGCCTTCAACAGGAGCGATGATGATCCCGGTACCTCTAGCATTGTCTCCAGCGATGACAATCCAATGCCTCCAGCATCATCTCGAGTGATGACAATTCTGTCATCTCCAGCAATGACGATCCTAGCATCTCCAGTGTTGCCTCCAATGATGACGTTGCCCTGCACCTCCAGCAATGATGATCCCTGCATCTCTAGCGATGATGATCCCGGCACCTCCAGCGATGACGATCCTGCTGCCTCCAGTGATGACGATTCCAGCCAGTGCCTCCAGTGATGTCAATCTCAATGCCACCAGTACCGCCTCCAAAGACGGACTTGCCGCCTCCAGCACCGCCTCCAAAGATGGACTTGCCACCTCCAACACCGTCGCCAGCGCCTTCAACACATTTAGCAACCTTAGCTGACAGCTCAAGTTATGTTGAAATTCTTGATTTGTGGCTTCTGAAAACCGAACACAAATATATTGTGAAGAAGAGCAAATGTTGCGAGCCGTTAGACCTGAGCTATAGAAACTCAACTTTTCCTAAACATTTGTTATTTTCTGAGCTAGCTGAATACTTGAATTTTGTCAATGTTGCGCAGTCACACCTCCAACAGTCTTTACAATGTCTCCACCACCAATCTGTTACAGCCCTGTCACTCCTCTCCCCCCCAATTCGAAAGCCTTCTCCTCCTGCTATACCTTTGCCTGTTTTTCATCCTCCCATCCCAAAAAGCTACAGTTATCTTTAAATCCAAAGTTTAAAAACAAATGAAAGTTTTTTCTAGAGAAGATTTACTTATCTCCTTTTTAAAGAAGAGTATGAAAAGTTGTGAAGAAACTGATCAAATTATTGGTTTTAAATTTGTAAAGGATTTTCCTTAACTGTATTAAGGATGATTTTTGAAATAATTAAACTTATTATGGCGAAGGAAATAATGTGACTTGTTAATTAATAGTTTGATTTCCTTTTGTTACATTTTAAATATATATTTTTAAGTTTGAGTAATTTGTCAGTGAGTTGTAATGTTTTTACATGATGTAAACACCAACAAGTATGAAAATGGAAGAATGAAAATGAATGAACTTTGAAAAGTAATGGAATGAGGGAGAATCTTGAGAAAATCTTGTGAATGAAGGAGCAGTTTGAAAGGCTAGCTGAACTTGAAAAACACACAATGGTGGGACAGGGCAAGGTTGTTGGAAGGGGAAAGTGGGTTGGGAGAACTTCAGGTTAATGGACTCTTGCCCCACAGAGCAAGGTTAAAGAGTGGCGAGCTCCACATCACTAGCTGGCAACTACTTTGTCTTACAACTAACCAAAATACTTTAAACCAGTTTCCAAGGAAATACAAACTTATAAATAACTCGATAAAAAAATTTATGATCTTTACTTTAACATACAAAAGAAAAAATTACTACTGATGCGAAGAGATATTATTATTCAAATATATGCTGAAATGTATGGTATACATGCAGTCTGTATATTGCAACAAAATGCTGTAACATACTTTTTACACATAATTAAACATATATAACAATAAATAAATATATATGACATTATTCTTCAAATATATACTGAAACGGATGGTATACATGTAGTCTGTATATTGCAACAAAATGCTGTAACATACTTTTTACACATAATTAAATATATATAAAAATAAATATAAATATGTATATGAAGCTGTTTCTAAACAAAACATTGAGAGAAGTCTCTGAAACAGTTTTATGGTGTAAACTAACATCAATGTTTTTACATGAAATTGAAAAGGTTGTGGAAATGGGGGAATCTTGAGAAATCCTAAGAAATCCTATGAAAAATATGTTTACTATCCTGTAAGGGGGTAAACTGCAACACCGAACACCCTGTATGTTGTAAATGTATTTTAAACACTAGTTACAGTGTTTAAAATATTTAATTTATAACAAAAACATTTACATGTTTTAGTAAACATATGTATATTTTACAAATGTAATCCATTTTGATGTATTTGTCCTGTGCTAAAGTAATATTCATTACTATACTTCTCGGAATGAAATTTCAGAATGTAGGTTTTACAAATACGAGTTTGAATTGTGTAACTTGGTTTGAAATGTACATGATTCCGTATAGTTTTTAGTAAGAAAGACAGATTTTCTTGGATTATATATAGCTTATAATGTTTGAAACTATATTTTTTAATCAATATTTGTAATGTAATATTTTAAGAATGTCAGTTAAGTTCGTAGCTTTTTAAATAACAACTTGTAGGTTACACTTCAATAAACATGTTAATGGACTGTTGAGCCCCATTTTTCAATTCCAGAAAATGATTTTGGTCTGAATTGTGTTATTAACATTAAATGTTTTGGGAAATATTGTAAAAATTAAATTTATTTTACATTTCCCTTGGGCTGTGGCATTTGAAAGTTATTCGGTGTGGCAGGCTTGTCTTGACAGGTGAGTTTGGTTTCCGTCGGCATGGCGCCCTCCACCTGTCACGATGTGAGATATTGGGGCAGCTTCTTTGACACTGTCAGGAGACTGTGGAGGGTTGACTAGCGCGGTGTAAGGGAGAATTTAGTTACAAGCGAATAGACGAGCAAAAAAGTTGCCTGGAGCAGTGATCACGTCCAATACACTTCTCAATTCGTTCATTAAAGGCTCACTTGTTCGGAAAATTATTAGGTATTGTTATTATTATTAATTTACATTCGACGGGTTTTTCGCATCAGCTTTTCGCATTAGGCGAGCGATAGAGATGCCAGCGTACTGCATTTTCAAGTATGATACAACGAAGTATGAGCGTATGGTTTATTTGTATAGTGAGTTTTAATAGAATATGCGGGGTTTGCGATTTGGTGTTATGATTAATTTATTACATAATCAATCAGTTCTTCTGGTTTAACCGGTATTTAGATACGTTTTTTGAGAGTCGATGTGGGTGAAGTACATGTGACTTCGTGTATGTGTGTGTGTCAGTTGGGAGGGGATTTTTGTCAGGGGTATCTGGAGTGCTGGTGAGTTGTAATTTTATATTAGTTGGGCATTTGTTAAATTTGTTTCGTGTCATTTATTTGGGTGTTTGAAATATTGTTAAGGAAAAGCGTTCTTCATATTTCGTTTCGATATTACATATTATCCATTTTGTGTTCCTTTCTGTCGTGTGCGACGTACTCGGAGTAATTCGTTTTACTGAGTTGGCTCTTGTGATGAGTTTGGTAAATGCATGTTTAAAGTAATTTTAATATCTCGTGTTTATATTAATTCGATTTAATGTTGCATGTGGTAATCGCATGATTAAAGTGATTTAACTCATTCTTTTTATGCTATTTGAGGAGTGATTATGCTTAGTTTTTGCTTGATTCGTATGTTTTCATTAACTTAGTAGACCTTCATTTGAATGTAAATCATAGTGGGGCGAGAACATACCCACATGTTCTCGCTCCATCCACACCTCACTCGCCTAGTGGGCAAACGTGACATACGTGCCCTCGCTCCATTCACAAATAAATATTTTACTTATACCACTCTTATACCAACATTAAGTACTATATAAACAATTACAACCCACTCCTCCGGTCAATCGACTCGAGCAAGTCATAGAGGACACATCAATCCTCCTCCGCCATTCTTTCAACACCAATAAAATAATTAAAAAAACAATAAAAATGTTTTTATCAAATAAATTTGATATAAAACAATTACACAAATTAAATTGATTAATCGATTAATTAACAATTAATCGACTATTCGATTATCTGATCCATCCACATATCAGTCTAATGAAGTGGGCCAAAAGTGGGTCGCTCCCTCTACTAACGGGATTCGCCACTTGCCACACATGAAGAACACAAGTTTTAATTTTTCTCATTTGAGCTTTGTACACTTTCAAACATGGCCCTGGGTAAAGAATTGTCTTCTTTAGCTCACGCACAGCCTTTGTTAAATAGTAAATTTTATTACAAAGGACCTCAAACAAGCATTTAAAATTTACATCCCTGCTGTTCGCTACTACTTCCGGAACCATTTTTTGACTATCTTGACTTACTGCCTAATAATTTTATTTTTATTTATTTATTTTAGCTTAAAGTGCCGACCAATAGTACAACAACCTATAATAGGCAGGCACTGAAACATACAAACATATACATTGCACAGAAATGGACAACGGACAAAACAAACAAATACAAACACATAAATCAGAAAAAGAAAGAAACAACATATTATAAATAAACTAACGAAAAGAAACTAATGTTTAATTAAAAAACCAACTGTGGTGATCTAGTATAGTGTTTGGAAAGGTCCTTAAAGGTAATTTTTCTAGCTAGAAAAATACCAAAATCAGGAATATATTTATTGTAATTATTAATATATCTATTAACAAGGCCCTTTTTATGGGTTATAGAAGAGAAAGTGGGAAAAGTTCTGTGAGTATAAACAGGGGTTTCTAAACCTACTTTAGACTGTATGGCATGACAAATTTTAAAACTTAAAGAGTTAATTAAAAAAAAGAGCATCGTTGATGTTACGACGTTCATGCAAACTAAGAAAGTTAAATCTAAAAAGTTCTAATTTATAATCGAATTCTGGTTGCAAGGGATATCTACTATGAATAAGTAAAAAAAAATTTTTTTTTTATATTTTCTATTCTATTAGAATCTGTAGAAGTAATATAGTTCCAAATGATAATAATAGTGATAACAATAGCAATAATAATATTTATTTTTATTATATAATATATATAAAGACATGGAACTTCATAAAGACGTGTGAGGGTAATAATTATATTTGTTATTATTATCATTATTATTAATATTATTACCCTCACACGTCTTTATGAAGTTCCATGTCTTCTATCAGGTAAGGTCATTGAAATATATACATAAATATAAACACACACGCACACGCACACGCACACGCACACGCACACGCACACACACACACACACACACGCACAATATATATATAATATATATATATATATATATATATATATATATATATATAATATATATATATATATATATATATATATATATTGTATATAGACACACACACACAACTTTGTTGTACAAGAAGAACCATTCTATTACTTCACGAGCCGCAGTTGCAATAAAGTTAACGACCAAAACAAAATTTATGCAGACACATAAATACAAGCCCAGTCGTAGATTTTTGCCTGTTATGTTTGCTCGCAACCTCTGTTTGTGAACTGTTATAGCTGATGTAAATCTCTTTCTCACACACACGTGGGATTTTATTTTGAAGCCTCGCGTTGGCGATGCGGAAATTGTTGCTTAATTTCTGGCAAAATTTTGTCCAACTTTTCGCCAAATATAATTCTCTCCCATGCGCAGATTACGCTGCGGATCAATTAATTCAAACTGAAAATGATCAGTAGCGTAATTTTTATTTCCTTTTAACTATTTGTCCGCTTACTATTCAGTGTAACATTGGTGTTTACCCTACGCTCCTGGTTTATAGTTCTTAGTTATTCAAGTAACACAATAGTATTCGAATCACCACTAGCGTACTACAGTCACAACAGTTGTGGTACTGTTATAAGACGCCTGGGGGGCATATCCGAGTACATGAGGGATGAAGGTCTTAATAAAAATAAAATAACAAAATTTTATTTTTAATTTATTTACGCAGCTATTGTTTACAGCGTTTATATATTTATATCCACTATATTTTTTCTTATTTCTCAGTGAGCGAAATATTTAATGTCTATTTTAACTCTACTTAACGTGAACTTCTTAACAGATCTGTTTGGTTATAGTCAATTAACTCATACTTCCATTAAACTTTTAGTCTGTCGGTCGCCATCATTTGTAACGTCTTTCACTCACGCATCCAGTCCAGTATCCCAGCCTGCCAGTCGCACTATTCGCTGTGCCGATGCTCGCAGTCGCAGATTTTCCTCCCGCTGGTCACTTCTCTCGCCGCTCGTTTCTCTTCTCGCTCGTCGTCTATCGCCAAAACTCCAGCCACTCATCCACACATTAACTCCTGGCTCGGAGGTCCGTCGCACTTTTATAGGCGTTGGGCTTGACCTGGAAGGTTTGCTGCACCCTGAGTCACGCTGAGAGAAACTAGGGCAGGCAGTAAACACTAGAAAATTCTTCAAATAAACCCAGAGATTCAATATTTTGAAGAGGAGGAGCACGCGAGCCACAAATGTTTTATCGCGTTGGTAAGCTTTTCGTAACAAGATACGCGCGTATTGCATTATCGGTCGCCTGACCTTCCAAACATCCCCTTTGACTCGCCGCCGCTATCATATAACTACTGCGTTTCGCTCCCACTCGCTTGCGCGGGACAAAGCACGATGAGACGCCTATTGTACGATGAGAGGTCTATTGTACCACTGCAGACGTATAGCATTACCATGCACACACTAGGCAGTGAAAAGTGTTTGCTCTCCTGTCAACATTACCAAGGAATCAGAATTTAAAAATTAATTAAATTGCTTATAATACTTAAATTCAACACTTTTATCCTGCTATATTATTTGTATTCACTACACAACACGGCCTTATTTGTTAAATTCTAAAATAATTTAAAATTACTTAACAATGTAGTTCTTAGTAGGTCTGCATCTGGGCAAGGTGCAGTCAAACAAATTATATTATTAAATTAATTAAATATTTAAGGATAGTTATGAAACGCGCCAATGGTCTTAACGTTTCGTCGACAGCGATGTCATTAGAGACGGAGCAAGTCAGAAGCAGGTGCGGGGAAAGACTCAACCATTCCCTATAGTACGTAACCGTCAAAGCATTCAAATGAAACTATTTCAGGAAATCGTGGAAAACCGAAATTAGGACGTTAGAACCGGGAATCGAATCCAGGCCTTCCCGAATGCGGTTCCGAAGGTTAACCAATGCGCCACCTTGTTCGGTATTGATGAAAATGTATTTAACACTCATTATCGTGCTACTCTGAATTTAGTTCAAATGTGTGTATTGCCTGTCGCTCGTAATATACTTGATATAATTTGTAACAAAGTAGATGTACTGGGAAATAAAATGTATCTAGGAAGATAACAGTTAGTACATAGAAGATAACTGTTCGATGAAAATATTTTAAGCGTGTTCCTTAATTCCTGATTCTTATTATTTTTTAATATTGTTTTGTATATCGTATTAGTTTTAGTACTTTGGAATTATTACTTTTCACAGCTGATAACTGCTACGGTTAAGCGCTTATTTTTAATTTTGCATGTAATTTTTTGGTTTTTTTGTATTATGGCAGAATTTTTTTATTTTTTTTTCTCGAATTAGTTCGATTAAAACAGTTATGTTAAACAACTCTCTATTGGTTTGGAAAATTACTGAAGTGTTGTTTTTATGATTATTTTTTTCAGGCTAATATAGGCCAGGACGATGACTTCGACAAAGCCAGACAGAAAGCCAATAAAATTGGAGCAAAAAAGGTGAGTAATAATTAGCGACATGAAAAATTCGTGAACTCAGTGACTTGTAGGATTGTCACAGTGATAAGTACAATCACGCAGGCATCAATAGCTCATTGATTACTGGCTGTCATGGCGGAAGGCATAGGTTGACTCAACATTTTACTGCATGTTTATTATTGGCTTAAAATTTAATGGGAAGTGGTAAATAACGCATGGGCGAACAGCAAAGGTAAAAATAAACGTACGAGATTTTGTATTGTACCTCGTCTCATAGTAAGGTATCTGATTTTCCCGGTGTACAATAATAACCATAAGCAGACACACAAGCTATGGAATAATCGCTCATGGCGCCTTTTAACGCTGTTTTAGCTTGGCCACATCGAGAGTGATACACTATCTTCATTCACAGTTTGTTCCTTATCGTTGTAAAAAAAAAAAAAAAAACACACGGAAAATAAGAGCAAAGTGCAGGGCCGAACGTATACGCAGTCCAGGTCTCACGAAACAGTTAATGTACGTACATGTTAATGAGGTGGCTAAACGGAAGTTGGTGACTGCTGCTTACGATGAACATGGTTTATTTGATAAAACTGGAGATTCCTTGACGTAACCAGTCCTACTGGTGAATGTAATAAATATAATTTTGTAAATATACTCATATTTTTACATAGCTACCATGATACAGCATGGGGCCGCGGTGGCTGAACTGTTTGAATTTTTTTTTAAATTTATTTCATTGATCCTACTTACCAGTACAGCAATCATATCATTACTACTACAATTTAACAAACAGTACATAAGTTATATAAATACACAATTTGGTTTTTTTTTTTTGTGGGAGGGCGGCTGTTGTCTGGACGCCCGTAATTTAAGCTACAAATTCTATTTCTATTCGAAAGCATAATTCACACTTTCTAGAAAGGTGGTGAGCTATTCTGCCCCGACCGAGACAGCTCCCCGACGGGTATCCTTTCGACCGCCCCCCGTTTCGCCGTCCCCGCCGGAACGGACCAGGGACCGGGATTCCCATGAATCCGCACGAGCGACCAGACGCCGTCGGGCCCGCACACAGCTAAGTAGCCTTTCGGCCGGTCCGTCATGGCACCCAACGATCGAATGGCCCAGCCCACGAACCCGACGGCCCCCAGCTCACAGCCCCCGCCCTATCACTACTTTTCTATTTTGTTAATTTCATCCCCCTCCCCCCTCGCCCACCGTTCCGCTCCAACCTAAGCATCGTCCAGGACATAGAAGTACCCCTTCTGGACACCCAGACCTTCGTTTCCCGGCGGACGAGGGAATGGAGCCCCGCTCCTACGGGCTCCCCCACCCTGTTTTTTTTTACACAGACGCATACACAGACATCATCCAACATATTATCACAAATCACATCTTTCCCTAATTCAGATTTTCTTCTCCGCAGTTCCTTCCGTTCTCTTCTTTCATCCGTTTCAGATCTCGTCTTTAATCTTCTCTTTCTTGCTGCTTCTCATCCTCTTTTTCTCTCTTCTTTTGTTCTTCTAATTTCCTTCTATGTTCTCCCCATTTTCTTTCCTCTTTTTCTTTCTCTTCTTTTTCTTCTCTTCCTCCTTCCTGTTCTTCTATTTTTCTCCACATTTCCTTCAGTTCTTCGAGCATTCATTTCAGATTTTGTGTTATTCTTTATAACTTTCTCTTGTTTGGAGCTTTTCGATTTTATTCCCCACTGTTATTCTGCAAAACTTCAATATTTACTGAAATTCTGTTTCTTATCTAAAATATAGTTTTTTTTAAATATTTTTTATTTAATTTAAACGATAAAATACTAGACAAACACAAACACTCACTCAATAATTCCCTTAGTTCCAGCACACTCTCATCCGCTCCCTAGACTACTCAGTTAAATCATCATTCGTAGTTTTTACCATATCATATATTTTACTAATACTTTAATTTATTATTTCTACAATTTCCTTGTCATATATATTATGTTTTTGTAATGGCTATTTGTCATTAAAAGGTTTTAATTTCTGCTCTAATTCTTTCCTTTCTTCTTTAAACATGTCACACAAGTACAGAATATTGTATACCGTCTGAGCTCCCTTTTCACACTGACAACTGTCATATTCTATTTGATTTATTTTAGCTAGACATTCTTTAAGTTGACTGTGTCGCGTTATTACTTTCAACACACTATTATTTAAATTGCTTTTATTTTCGTACCATTGTTTATTATTTTTAATATAATTTTTAGTATTTAGGCCGGTTTCTGTTGCATCGTACTCTGTTTGCCAATTTGTAACACTTTGTTTATAAATTTATTCTTTAATTCTAATAAGTTGATTTTTCTGTTTTTTTTTTTTTTTTTTCAATCCAAATATTATTGAGCTCTACTATCTTATTATATGTATTTCCGCTGTATTCTATTTCGTCTTTTTCATTTTTGATTTGATATATCATATTTCTATCTTTTACACTATAGTCTATTGGGATTTCTTTACCAACAGTTATTGCAGATACATATGATGGTATTGGTGTTAAATTCATTATTTTTATCAATACATATCTTTGTGATGCTCTTAGTAGTCTTTTAATGTGTGTATTTTCAATTTTATTTTTGTAACCAGTGCTAATAATGCCTGATATATTATTTTATTATTTATATTATTATAATTTTTGATATTCCATACAGTTTGTTTTAATTCTAAAAATATATTGTTAACTTCTTCGGTTATATATTTAACATGTGGGACAAAACTTTAATGTATTATCCAAAATAATGCCCAAGTATACTACTTCCTTTTTAACTTTTATTGTTTGTTTGTCATACTTTATCACTGGTTAGACTGCTCGCCTTCCACCAAAGAGAACCAGATTCAATACCCAGCCGGGTCATTCCCGGATTTTCGCGAATGTGAATCGTGCCGGATGATGCCTCTGGTCGACGGGTTTTCCCGGGGACCTCTAGTTTCCCCGAACTTTTATTCCAGCGCTGTTCCATTTTCCCCTCATTTCACCCTCATCGGCTCCAATTCTCTCACCTCAACTCAACTCTATACATCAAGTTTCAGAAGAGGCGGCGTCCAAAAATGAAAGCGGAAAAAAGGGCCTCACAGCGGAACGTATTGAGATTGGGAACGTGTGGTCCGTGAAGTCATCGGAAGAAGATGGGCGTAGACACTTCTAAAACTAAAACAGGTGCCTGGATTGGTTACGTGTATTATTGACATTGAGCGTGTACGCTATTAACAGGTAGACTACAGGACTATTTCAATGACGGTCCTGTGTTAACGTAACTGTTTGTACCTCACAAGAGTTATTCAGAGAGACGGCCATCAACATAAACGCAAGCATGACAACGGCGTACGAGATTATGTCGCAACCATTCAAATATTCCATGCGTATTGCGTATCACATTGCAGGCGACTATTATCCTGACAACCGAATCTATGCCCGTATCCACGGGGATCTGAAACAGAAGTTATTTGAGATATTCTCATACGAAATTGTCGCAGGCCATGAAATAGTACCTTCCCGCCCAATCCAGCGACCAGGAAATGTAGTGGATGAGGGTACGTCCTCCAGCAGCTCAGGCAATGGGAAGAAGCCGTCTGTCGTTGATACACGCACATAAAACTCTGGCAATGTGGAGACGACAGATCCACCTTACGGACTATAGGTGAACCACACACATCATGGGTCGCCCACATGTTAACGCCCATATCTCCTTTAGCTGGCCTCGTGGACCTCAAGTTCTATCTCAAAACGTTCCGTGTCTCTGCTCGAATTTCTTGTTTCGTTTTCGCACACTTTCACTGAAACACACTGCATTAAATTCCTCACTCAGTCACTGACTGACTCATTAACAGACAGCCCAAACTGATGGACCTAGAAACACGACATTTTAGGTGTGGCTTCCCATCGGGTATAACACAGCCTGAAATAAGTTGGGTTTTTTTTTTATAACTGAAACCTCAAAGAGCTGGAAAGGGGCAAACTTCGTTTTTATGAGATTTTCAATATTTATAAGCACTGAAGAGTCGTTGGTAACGAGTTGAAGGTAACGAAGCAGGACTTTTAGAAGTGCTTAGTAATAGTAACTCAACCGCATCATACATTATTGAAAGAAACGCGAATAATGATGTGGGTCTATGGACGGCAGTTATATCGTAAATAGTAAAACTGGTAGGCCTATTATACAAGGAATGAAGCCTTCAATAATGTTATTGGCGTTTTTGGAGCCAGCATTTTGGTCCCGAAACATGGCAGTTCTGTAATCGTTTAAGCTGGCAGCGAATTAAGCAAAACAGGTATAAGTATTGATATTTCACGGCGAGTGTAAGTGTTTAAATTTATGTTAAATGAAGTTGAATTCTTTTTTTCTTTCTTGCTTTGTATCTTCTATTGGAATACGAATCAGCAAATTAGTAACACATTAAGTTCCTCACAACATTATGTGTTCACTTGATTGACGCATAAATATAGTCATTAGGCCCATAACAATGTGAAATTTACATATGGAAGAAAGAGAAAAAATTGACGAGAAAAGCAGATCTTGAAATCAGGGATTTCAAAAGTGGTTAATTAACTGCGAACGGCCTAAAAAGGCTTGTGCCGCCATTGTGCGGCCCGACAAGTATTTGTGACTAGCCGTCGCTCTTTATATTCCTAACAGAATAAAACATATACGACCTGGTGTGTGCCAGAGGGGGAGGAGGGACCGTGTTTGACTCTTAACAGAAACAGATGGAGAGCGATGACTAAGTTAAAGAGTCTGTGGAAATACGTGGCCGTAGCTACTCTACATGAGCATGTAAACGAGCCACTTACCCATTAACTATCTTAGGTTAGCTTAAACTGCAAAGACACTCATTTATATAGGTCACAGGCTGTTCACTGTAAGCTCTTCTGAAATCAACTTTTGAAAAAGATATCGCTATCCACAACTTACATGTGCAGTGTGTATACTGAAGTACACATTGGCATGCATGCTCACTGTTAAGTTGGCAGAGGATTAATAATAATAGTTTTAATACCTGACAATGTATTATGAGTGTAACATGTACATTTACTTAAGTTAGTTGTTTTATACACACAGAAGCACGGATTTGTGTATTATTGACGCATTTACTTTCCTTAAAATCTCATGGTTTCACTTTTATGGTGAATGAGTAATGTGAGACGACTCATGCAAATGTTAATTTTGCATATAGTGGAAGGATACAAACTGAGATAAAAGTAAATCCAAGAATGGATTTGAAAGTGCTCAAATTAACCGTGAACATCATAAATTAAGGCTTCGGTTACGTTGGTTTAAACTACAAAAAAAAAACATGTATTCAGACACTATCCTGGGTAGGTTAAAAGAGTCCTGCTGGTTAGGATATTGCAGGGCGTGTTCAATGTGTGGGAAGTCATCGGGGAGTGGATAGTACATCCGATAACTAACACAATGTCCCTATGAACATATATCTTAAAGTCAGTAGTTTCCGAGTTACAGACATTCCAGTGTTGTACTGGATGTATTCGTGATTGAGATTCGTAATATCTTTTTTAACACATTTCATTTGAAGTAGATGCAGCCATGTTCGTGTACCAACAGTCACTCTACAAGAAGTGCTCAAAATGTCTACCTTGTGCCTAAATGCACGCCTGGACGCGCTGCATCATTGATTGTCTGACACGTTCAACTACTTTAGGAATTGCATGTATATGCTGGCAACCTTATTCCACTCGCTGGCTAAGAACTGCTATGTCCGGAGCTGGAGTTGCGTAAACAATGGCCTTGAGATTTTCCCCACAGGTAACAGTCCAGTGGGTTGAAATATGGAGAGCGTGCAGTCCAGGTGATTGGTCCTGCACGGACTATCTTCCTGTGCGAGATAGGTAATAACTCTCACATCGTTCCAGTTGATCATATTAACAAGCAAACCTCGTAAGATATCGATTATTACCAATACGCGTGGTACAATGTTGGAAGGTAACTCGGAAACTATCGACTGGCACATTTTATGTTGTTTTGGCGGCCACTATCCACTCCCTGATTACATTTCACATATTTGGGAACACCCTAATGTATAAAATGGATTAAAAGGCATATGCGCAGTAATGATGACCGTGTGGACGCACAAAGGTACTACGAGCACACAGAGGCGGTTACAGAAGCGTCGTGTGTCGGGTCACAAAACTCGGCGACGAAAGTGAGATAGTGAGCTAACCGAGAG
This sequence comes from Dryococelus australis, assembly GCA_029891345.1. NCBI lineage: Eukaryota > Metazoa > Arthropoda > Insecta > Phasmatodea > Phasmatidae > Dryococelus > Dryococelus australis. The sequence goes on along the minus strand of CM056995.1, from coordinate 96,127,239 downwards.
CGGGCGGGCCCGGTGCAGGTGGTGATCGAGGACCTGCGACAGCGGTTCGTGGAGCACTACGTGTGGACGGCGGTGGCCGCGGGGCTGATCTACGAGTCTCGCTACCTGCTGGGCACTTCGCTGGCGCGGCCCTGCATCACCGAGGGCCTGGTGAGGCTGGCCGAGGAGGAGGACGCCTCTTACATCGCGCATGGCGCCACCGGCAAGGGCAACGACCAGGTCCGCTTCGAGCTCTCCTGCTACTCCCTCATGCCTACCGTGCAGGTCAGTACCACTACCTTCGCTTTGTCGTGCGTACTCACTGGAGCATGTATGTGTTTACCTGCTCTATATAGTCTATTCGCGGTTCCTTCACGCTATTTGGAAAATCACCTCACGTGTGACGTGTTTGGTTGTAACGTAAATATGCCATGTACCACAAGTGTTTTGTACTTCTCTTGACACAAAAGTATCTTGTTTATGACTGAGTTGAACTTCTACTTATATTTTATGTATATTGTAATATTTCATTTGTAATTAATACGAATAAAAAAGCAGAGAAAATAGGTGTGTTGGTAATGCCTAGTAAGAAATTGTTCTTATGTTAAATTTTATTACACTGTGTGCGCACGAATCTGGTGCGTTGTCCCTTTAATGAAATTTTATAGATTAATAAAGCTTGAGGTGGAGGAATATCATGGAAGTAGAACTTAAGCAGGGCTTCGGAAAATTTTTGAGTAACCGTGAATGGACTATAACAATATTCACTATTCAAACTTCTAGGCTGTAAGAAGAGACCAAAACATGTATGAGTTATTAAATAACAATAGGTCGAAAATTGATAATTGATGTACATTTTTACGTGATTGAGAAGGAAAGTGAAAAGTTCAAAAATGCGACCTCTTGCATTAATACAAACTCTGCCATAGCCTCTCGTACCCGTCAAAAACTTAGGCACATGCTGTAGAGAGTAAGCAGCTGCAAGGACCCGAGTGACGAGATCTTCTTCCGATTAAACTGGAATCTCATACACCAGGTTACTCAAATGCTCCCACACAAAGAAGTCAAATGGGACGAGGTCGGGCGAACGACCAGACCATGAGGTCCACCGCGGTCAGTTATATGCTCCCCGAATGTGCGGTTCAGATGTTCTCTGACGTCACGAGAGAAATGAGGAGTTGCACCGTCGTGTTGAAACCATGACCGACGTCGAATATCAAGAGAAAGGTCTTCGTGGAGCTCAGGAAAAGTATTCTCCAGGAACCGCAGGTACAGGCCACCATTGAAACGTGATGGCAGCATGTACGGAACAAAGTCATTATCTCCAACAATACCTGCCCACATGTTGATAGCATATGTTTGTTGGTTGGAACGAACAGGGCTAACGTGAGGGATTTTATCTGCTCACGAGCGTTGGTTGTGTAAATTGACTATCTTCCCACCTAGGGTAAACGATGCTTCGTCGGTGAACAACACAAACTGTCCAAAACGAGGTTTCATAGTGCGTCTCAGTAGGTACCGTTGACGAAACTCAATCCGACGATGATAGTCGTTTGGTTGGAGTACTGCCATCCCTTGGCGGATGAAATTGATGCAGCTGTTGTTCATGCCACACCCACCAGACATCCATGTGATCAATATGCGATTACTGTGCAGCACGTTGTGAGCTTGTTGACGGATTGTTCTCGACTTGTTCCAAAATCTCTTCCTCAAACATGGGTGTGCGCATTGTGCGCTGACGGCCGGCGTCGGGACCGTGGGCCTAAAAACGAACTTGGCTAAATTCTTACTGTGCAATAAAAATAGATGGCTACAACTCATGATCACGAGCACCCATTTTGAAAAATGAACCTGTTTCGCGCAAGTGGCGATGAGTCGCAACAAGCGTACGATGGTTTGGCGCTCGCCTACCAGAATATCGCTGCGCATAAAGACGTGTATGCACAATAAACCAAGTGCATATATTTTCTGTCAATTAAGCCCATATATACAGTTCCATTGCTCTGCTCTAAACGCACGGTAACAGCTTACTGTCTACGTGTTGCCAGAGCTTGAACCTGGACTGCAACAGACTATGTACCATAGTATACTATCCAGTGGCGTTTATTTCATAACTGCATGGTAAGCAATGCTTACCCTATACATATCGGAAATGTTTGACCCTTTATAGTTTTCGCCTTAACTTTAAATTTAAACACATTAAATTCAGAGTTTGCCGTTTCCGAGTCAAGAAACAGAGTTTTCGTAACTCCCGTACTGCACGCGCATAGTGCTGCTATCTAGTATGTATTTCCACAAACGGGAGCGACTAGCGATGAATCGAACTCGCAAGCGAGTTACCCTGCCGCGTTCATTCGGCAAGGTACCATAGTCCGGCACTAGCAAATGTTATCTAAAATACTCAAATATGTGGGGCTGTTATATTGCTTACTCTGTAAAAAAAACTCACTACACGCCACTGATACTGTCCCATGCATTGCTTCGCTCTAAATGAACGGCATAGTACTGCGTGGTGTCACACCACAGATATTGCATTCTGTCATCATGGCGTATTTAACGGAATATGTAATATTGATAGTTATTAACTAATAATGATTTTTATGGCCTCTTCCATTATCCTTCGAAGTTTCCGTATTAATATTTTGTTACCCCCGAAATAAGTATATTGATAGCTGAATTTAATTAAAGTAGCTATGTAATGTAAAGCGTCGTTGGAATCGCATTAGGTACACAGTGCAGATATACTTGTGGAAATGATAGATAGCTATATCAGTGTACAGAAATAAGATAAGAGTTAAAGCTTATTGCAGTGTAAATATAGTCTGTTCGCAGTATCTAACACTTTCCGGACGAAAACTTTAAATACCCCATGTATGACATGATTGGTTGTCTCCTATAGCTCTATGTATAAAATGACGTGTCTCGACTGACTTATTGACTGACTGACTGAGTGAATAACTGACTCGCATATTTATTAACGCACGCCCCAAACTGCTGGACGCAGAAACATGGAAATTTAGAGATCACCCCCCTCCCCTACCAACTTCATAGGGTGCTCCTAAGCGAGTGAAAATGTGTTAAATGTGTTTACGAGGACTCCTCAATAGCTCATTAACCCGGTGAGATATCGACATTCTCTTACCTCCATACTCCACTTAATACTCCCCCCCCCCCACAAAAATAATTTTTTTAAATTCAATTTCTAAGGGGGTTAAAAGTGATCAAAAGTGTCTTCGAGCAGGGGTAAAATTAAGAAGAGGTGTTTGTTTCTGTTTTGTTGTCATAGAGTTCTACATAACAACATTTCGTAAATTTTAAAACAATAAATTTTTATATGTACTGATTTTGTGGTTTGTATGTGTTATTGTGCAAATAAGAGCGGACATTAATTTTATTCTAAAACTATACACTGTATCAACTATTATTGTTGTGTATGATTGTTTGGTTAATTCAAATGCATAGTCAAGAAAACAAACACCATCAAAATCTATTAATTAATTCAAATTCATTTGTTGATTTTATATTCTGAAAAGTCACGCACAGTGATACTTTTTAACAGGCCAAAACGAAAAGTGTATGAACAGACCAGACTATGTGGACACTTTCAGACTATCTGGACACTTTAGCTTATTCGGCACTGAATTGCCTAACCAAAAGCACAGTCGTATGGAAAGTTGCATATTAAAAATTTGCAGGCGAATTGTGGCTACAGTAATTTCCCAACTATCCTTCATACCACTGACCACTGCCAGTGAATCTCCGCCACTAAGGCTGGTATTACGATATCTTCGCATTACATACCACGGGCCACTTTATACTTCCACCAATATGTAAACATGGTCGTTTTAGATGTCATAGAATGATACATCACTTAGCATGCGATTGCAAGGCATGTAGGGCATTCCTGTATCGCAGGAGCCAAGCGTTAGAACCAACTGGTACGCAAGGTCGCTTAAACTCGTCATGAAGGTTCTGGTAGACAGAGAGAACCCACACGAAGGGAGGATCGCTGTGTTGGGACCCATCCCAGCATTCGCCTTGAGCGATTTCGTAAAACCATGGAAAACAGAAATCAGGATGGCCGGACCGGGAATCAAACCCAGGCCCTCCCGAATGTGAGTCCAGTGAGTTACCACTGTGCCACTTCGCTCAGTCAATGGGATACGACATCTGGTGGTGACTCAGGGGACCTTGATGACATAGCAGTACGCCTGGGACATCCTGCGTCTTCATGTGCTACTCCTCATGAGACAGTACCTTGGTATTTCTACACTCTTACAGCAATTAAACACTCGCACAAACATGTGAAATATGTCTACGGAATGCCTGATTCATGTTGAGGAATTCTCGTGACTAGCAGGTTCCCCCAATCTGTCCCCGTCGGAACGATTGTGGAATCAGCTCGGACTTCAACACGATCCGGTATTGATCTGCTAGATATCCAGTATTAATTCCGACAGCTGTGGACGGACTTGCCTCAGAAGAGGCTACAACTGCTGACTTCTTTCCGAACAGAATCGGTGCAAACATCCCTAGGGGTTGCTACATGCAACTGACTTGGGTCCGCCAGTATGCCTGTACTGCCAACTCTGTCGTCAGTGTGATCTGATATAGTAATCGTGGCAATAAATTCATACAACCTTCCAACTCATGCAGTTTAATTTCAGTACCACCACTCTTCTAGTTGCTTAACGTCATTTGTTTTTGAGAGTATTTTAACGAAGCACTGAGGGGCAAGCTCCCAGTAAAATTTGTAGTGAAGTTGGCTCAGAAGTTTCGTATCTGAATGCTGCATTAAAAATGTTACGTTTTAATTTGTGGTTATTCTATTTATTGAATTTATCTTCTGTTTATTTTAAGAAAATAAAATTATGACTTGGTATATTAGCAACATATTTGAATTACTTAGAATTTTATTATTGTTCTTGATCGATGCATGACAAAAGTCATCGTGTCGATTGCAATGTAATTTTTACATTTTGATTTATACATACACAATGAGCAACAAAGCAGGTTGTAAGCAGGGCTTTTAGAAGTACTCAGTTGTGAACAGCCTATATTATAAGATAAGCTAGCGTCAATGTTGGTATTTAAACGTACTTTTTTTACCATTCAAAAATGGTTGATATTATGGCCTTGGGTCCAGCGTATTTCTTGGAGATGATCTCACAGGTTAGGTGTGAAATGTGGTACATACATAGTAAAAAATAGTTAATTATTCGGATACCATATTTGTTCCAAATAAGGATTAAATAAATAACAAATAATAAAACAAACATACTTTAGATTAACTTCTGTGATATATGTAACAAACAAAGCGCAATGTTAATAAAATCTTTGGGTTATGTATTAATTATTAACGTAATCTGATCATCCAGTTTTAGCAGAAACTACTTTAAAACTGGCATATTCAATATTTATTTTGTGTTTTCTTCGTGTATGTTAATATGCGATATGTGTGGACTCTTTACGATACCAAGTAGGCGAAAGACGTAACAAATTAAATCCTGAGGTCCCTAAAAGAACCTGGGACGGTGCAGGAGGTTTCTCCTCTCCGCAGATAAAAAAAATATCCTTAAGTTTTTCCTAATGAACATCAAACTGAACTGATATTTAAGATATAAGTCTGCTAACGGATCCATGCTGCGTACCACGACGCACTTCTTGGATGCCTCTATTCTGTGCACCACAGATCCTTGCTCCCTGGAGGATGGAGAAGTTCACCAGCAGATTCCAAGGCCGCCAGAACCTCCTCCAGTACGCCTCGAACCACGGCATTTCTGTCCCTGTCACCCCCAAGGAACCCTGGAGCATGGATGCCAACCTCATGCATATCAGGTGCGTATCAATGAAACCTGCGTTGCCATGGGTTTGTACGTAGTACGATCTATAACATTTTATATTCTGATATCCACTTTCAAAGGAGCCGCTTAGCTTTGCGTCGCAGGATTCGATTATTTCAAGAGTTCTCAGGGAGATAAACAGATCGAATTCTCCTAATCGGGCCATTTCCTTGGCCACCAATTTGTTACTCAGCCTGCCAGTTACGCCACAAAGCTGAAGTAATCTTGAAACAGGGCGCGCCATTCACAATGTACTGCAATTTTAGAGTGGGGCGCTCTATAATAAAAAGCCTGGTTCCCATTAATCTTTATTCTGTAGCATTTCATATTAATCCAAGTTTAAACCTATATTCTGCCGAGAGCCTTTTTATGGCGACTATGCCGTCTTTTCCGTCTCTCTTCTTAGTTTAGGCTTTGCTATAGCATTAGCGCGCGCAGCATTAGGTAACAGGGGGTGCCAATCGCAAAATGAAGATACACTTTTACGAGGTTAAAACTACAAAGTAAGAACATATTTAAACATATCAATAACAAATTGTCTATGCTACGTCAAAATAATGTTTAATTTTTTGGTCGTTTTAAAACACGCAGACTATCTATTGAAAATATGGAACAGGTTAGAGTTTCTTTTTAACTTCCTTGTGAGATGATGTATTGGGGGGTGCCGCTGCAACCCTCATGCGAACGCCTTTGTGTTATAGGCACACTTAAAGAAGAAGTCGTGGCCCGAACTGCGGACATGCCTTCTCTACGACGATGCACGCCTCCTTTCATGACTTCCCTAGTTAGTGGGAGTGAGTGCAGCTCAGCTCTGAGAGCGGGCGGGATCCGCGCCATCTGCCATTTACATATACTCCTACATAACTGATTTTCCAGATTAAATATTTATAAAACAAGGTTGTCAAGGCACAAACACCTTCACAGTTATTTTGAAATTCAGCTTATTTTTACCACCTGATTCGTTTCACATCTGTGACTGTTATAAAAGGATAAGGTTCTTCAATTACTTAGTAATTTCTGTCCCACACGGGAAATATTGATATATCTAAACCTCACAAACTTAAAAAAAAAAGAGAAAAAAAAACTCTGTTAAGCAATCCTATACGCCATGTGAAAATTATATTTGTAATGTTTTAGTGTTTTAAATGTCATAACGTTGATTACGAGTGTTTGCAAAAAAAATACAAGATGGATGGGACCTCTTATCCGTAAGTCGCCCATACCTCGTATACATACTTAACATTTAGACTAAGGTAGACTAGAAAAAAATTATATTCTGATGTTAATACAGAACAAAAATTACAGTTTTGAATTTGACATTTCGTATTCTTATAACCTCTTATAATGTGAAGGACTATTTTCCTTGTATACATTGTAAATACCGGCGTATGTTTGATAAACACAGTTAACATCAAAAAAATTATGTTTCGAAAATGAATGTCCTTTGGAAACAACATTTAGGCAGTTATCTTTATGTGCAATTGCAAAAGAATTGAAACTATTTTTTAACATCAACTTAAAAAAAAATCGTGTAAAAGGATTGAATAAAAAATCAGAAGTCACATGTGTAAATTCTCAGAGTTCTTAAGAAAATTGTACCCAAGCATCAGACGCTTGGCAATACGCCACTTTCTCAACGCAACAGTTATTCATAAAATTAGTTAATAAATAACGCGGCTCGTTTATATTTTTATCCGCTATTGCGAATTTCCGCTTACGAAAGGACGTTCACTTGTTTTCAGAGTTTCAAAAACCAATATCGCTGGGCTTCTGCCGTTTCCATAAGCCCCGTGCCGGGTGTTGCGGACACAAAAGGAGCCACTGTAGGAACAAGAATGACGAAAAATATTTCGATGGGGGGGGGGGGGGGGAGGGCATTATTATTGATACAAGATGTTACTGGCAACACATCCCGGTTCGCTTTACATTCCTAACGGTTGGCATAATTTGTTGTTGATGTTACTGTGTGTTAATTTTTACTCTCGCGGCATTATTTACATATAAATCTGTGTTTTTTTTACTGTATGGCGAGTCTTTGATATTAAAACTGAGGGTAAATGTTATGCGAAGTTACGAGTCTGGAATCCTGGAGAACCCGGCCCACCCAGCTCCAGCGGAGTTATTCCAGATGACTTCTGATCCGCAGAAGGCCCCGGACTCACCTACTAGATTGGAAATCAAGTTCGAGAAAGGTAATTACACATGCCGCTACATGTAGTTTTACTATTACTGGATAGATAACTACCGGATTATTGTGTATTATCACGTATGCACGTCTTCCGGTGAATGTCTGAGGGCCTACACGGGGAATGGTTTACAAACTAACTGTTAAATATAATTTTATATACATTTGTGACTCAAAGTGAGATTACGACACTTTATATATCTGCTGACAGCCATGTGCTAATGCATATAATAGTGGGTATCATTGCGCGATGTAAAATATTATCACGGTCTAAATGGTGAACTGCTTTTATTTAGCCAAAAAAACTCAACATATCTGGGCGTTGAGACAGCACTTCTCCTGGTTTGAAACGTACCCAAATTTAAAATACTTTAAAAAATATTTTTAAGTACTTACGGGCATATTGGAGTGGGGTAGAGAGTTTCTAAACATCGGGGGGTTGAGAGTCAATGAGGGTGAAACAAAGTGAGAATGGAGCAGCGCCAGAATGCGAAGGAGAAGCAAACGAGAGATCCCGAGAAAACCCATCGACCAGCAGCATCGTCTGACACTATTCCAACGTGCAAAAATCCGGGATTCTGAATTTATTACGTACTGCCTCTTCAAAAGGAAGGCACTGGACCTATTAAAACCAGTTAGGCAGAAATGGTGCACTTAGTATTGCAGGCAAATCCTTACAACACGAAACTAAAGTACGTTAGCTTTATTTAAAGAAGAATACCGTAGAAGAAACGAAGTCATAAGGGAGACACCTCCGTGTTTGGAGCTAGTTTCCCGTTCAACACGAGGTAGCTCTGTAGATGCTTCTGTTTGCGTGTGGTGCTCTCGTGTAGTGAGACGAGTATACTAGTCATCACTCCTTCTCTTACTCAGAACCGTTTCACATTAAAGCTATTTTTCATTTATTTTTCGATATCATAAGTTATTATTTATTATTATTAATTCCGTCTGATATTTAAATATTTTCATTGATTGGACGTATTTTTCTTTACGTGTGTTCATAGCGCGTAGCTCGTTACGTTTACTTTGCATTATTGTCATATTCAGGTATAGGTCGCGCAGCAGAGTATTCACACTGAATTATGACGAGTAACGTAAAGTTAAATTTTCCTCGTGAGATGTTGAACTTACTTGAACACAATGTAAAGCCAAACAGATTTAAAAAAAAAAAAAAAAATCCTTTTTATAATCTGGTTTTTGTTTCCATTTTTATTCCCACAAACTTCAGCCTTGATCGTAAATTGTGTTATTGCGGCAGTAGAGACCGTCAGACGATAGCAATGGAAGCAAAGTTTTAATTTTTGGCTGTATTTGTTTGCATGATAAACAAAGTATAAAGATAAAAAATGAAAAAACTCCTAATTTAAAATCAATGGACCCAAGCAGGCGTCAGTCTCGTGGGGGGATGATATTATTATAGGCACATGCAAACATACATTCACACGCACACACACACACACACACACATATATATATATACACACACACACACGTACGTACACGAACCTTTTCGGAGAGGACCCTTGTGGCTTAACGGTATGTGAGTGATATCCCATTATAAGACAGCACTCTGATACGGTTTTTCAACAAGACACGCTTGTGTGTTGTGTGTCTATGGCGCGCTTTCATTAAATTGAGGCATTTTCTTGGCCAGCAAGGTCCTCTGATCTGTCTCTGGCAGAACCTACGTAGTATCAGCTAAGACGTTAACTCCAACCCAGTGCCAATCAACAGGACGTGGAGCTGTGTTGACTTGCCTCGAGAGAGGAAACAACAATTCTACGACCTTCTTCCGATCCAAATCGGTGCATGCATCCAGGTTTGAGGCGGTACTACATTCTACTGATATGGGGTCAGCAGTACACCCGCAACACCAACTATGTTGTCGAGCAATCTGTAATCGGATATTGTAATCACTGCAATAATGTCATTTGATCTTACAACGCGTTCATTTTCAGTTTATTACCACCACTCCTAGGTGCTTAACTTTCTATCCGCGTGTGTATTATTCTACTGTTATTTTGAGTTGCGTGTATGAATTCTGTAACTGAAGTGCGTATGCGAATTTTGTAATTTTAACATTTTGGCTATAGTCAATATATAATTCCGCCCAAATGTATAAGCAGTATTTCAACCCTAGGCTTCAACATGCCTTTAATGGACGAGGTCTCCAAGGCATAACTCTTGGTTTACGAGACTCTGTTTATGAATTCCTGTGAGTCACGGATATGGCGCAGTAATAATAGTTTATCTGTTTTCGATTAGTCTACTAACTTAGCCTACACGCACAGTAAAAAAAAAAAAAAAAAAAAAAAAAAACACCGAGACCAAGCAATATAATACTATGGTTTTTGCAAAAAGAGATGCACTGAACTTATACAGTGACCCATACAATTGCGGTGCTATTGCTAATATCCTCTTTCACATATGCAGCATGAGCAGTGCCTTGAGGCTATCTTTAACATACAACATACATTTATTTTTGGTCCTTGATAGAAGAGAGACTTCATTTTGAATCTGTGAAACAGGAGAATATTTTCTTGTCGCAGGCATACCAGTGAGTGTCTGGGTGATTGGCGGTGCTGCACCTCCAATAGTAGATCCAGTCAGCATGCTCATTTTCTTAAACCAGATCGGAGGCGAACACGGCGTCGGTCGTATAGACATCGTAGAGAACAGGTTCATAGGACTGAAGGTGAGTCGCCAATAAACGCGGATCCAACCGCACCTTACGAGCCACTCGTGAGTGAGTCAAGAGATTTGGGCAGCTCTTAACATCGAGGTCTTGAGAACCAATGAGGGTGAAGCGAGGTGAGGATTGAGCTGTGACAGAATTAAAGGGCTGGGGAGAAGACGGGAGATCCCCGAGAAAACCCACTGACCAGGGTCATGTGTATACGTACAGGTTGGAAGTGAACTTTACCAACAATCTTCGGCAGGCGATCCCTCATCAAAAAATAGATCTAAAGTATATACGCGACATATAGCCTAAGTCTATTGTGAAGGGGTGAAAACCTCCCTTGAAAGTGTAATTGAAGTAGAAATCTTTTCATTAGTATTACAGCCAGAATTAATTATTAATATATGAGTCTCTAGATGGGGTTTTTCTGGGGTACACCCGTTTCACCGCCATGTAACTTCGACATTGCTACATCTCCACCCCACGTGACCTTTCATCGGCATGAATTAATTTCTCGAAAACGGCAGAATTTTGCTTAAGAACACAAGACGGAAGTTTTGTCCACCATGTACGGTAGATTACAAATTCACAGGGAACAACCAACAAAGCGACACAGTTACATTTTTATTTGCATAAATGTGCTGCCAAACCCTCGTTTTTTATGTATGGGGTTTGATATTGGAGCTCGTATTTTGTACTTTGTGCTTCGTCGTTTAATAATGCAGTATATAGAAACTCAGCCATTAATCATTAATTTTGGCTGTGTTACTAGCAAAACACTTCTGCTGCAACTATGCTTTCAAAGGCGGTTTTCACCCCTTCAGAATAGACTTAGGCTATATGTAGTGAATATATTTTAGACCTATTTTGTGACGAGGAATCACCTGCCGAAGTTTGTCGGTAGAGTTCAGTTCCATGCTGTATATGTATGTTATTTTATGTGTGCGTTATAAGCATAAACGATAGACAATGATTTATTAATTTGCAATATCTTATTAGCAGTTCGCGAATACTACAATTATGCCATCAGTGTCACGCGGTTTTTACTGAATCAATTTTGAATTTACTCTGTATCCACAACTCCACCTGTACTCCACGTAGGTTGACTGCAATCGTAAGGATATAAGTTTCGCTACCGTGGTAAATATTTGTCAATTAAAGGTCACGAAATACGATATATATATATATGTTTTATAAAATAAACATCTTTTTTTTCTGTCTACACTTCTTTGTAAGACAAGTTTGATATTGTCAAATTGCGACCGCAATAACTCTAATGTATCTTTAATTCCTAAAGAACGCATGTATAGCAAAATAGGTTGGTTAGCCGTATTTATTTATATTGAATTATTTATTTCACGCCAATCTTTCAATACAAAATCTCCAAAAATAATATTTTGGGGGATGCGTGGAGGAGAAAAGGTCTGTGAGTTTCCTTTCCTCTCTACTGATTTTACCACTGATCACATAACTGTGCATGCGACTCAAAAAGTAATTACTTTGTGTTTAGTTGACTGAAGATTTAATTTAATTTTAGATTCTACAAAACAGTTTTTAATTATTGTTTTTAATTATGAACTTTTCCCAAAAATTTGTCAAATTACAGTAAATGGACTTCTTGCAGCTGTACCTCGAGTATCTTATTGTGTTATAAAATTTAGTTCTACAATTTTTTATGTATTCTTGTCATGAGTAATTTTTGTACATTATCACTGTTCCCGTCTATATATTTTTCAGGGCTAACATGCTGGTTCACTCAATTTCTTAATAAATTTCTAGTATAACTATTTTAATACGCGACGATTTAGCTGTGGTTTATTTTAAGAGCAAAATTGACATTTGTAATAGCATAGCTTCTTGTATGTTATTGTTTGCGGCAGCGATTAATTTTCTTACAGAAAATTCTCGCGATATTTTTATTTCACATTCCTTAATTATTTACATTGCTCTTGTACTCAAATAGAATATTGTGCCGTGTCTTTGATAATATAGTATTCGAAATAATTCAGTATGCCATAGAAATTTACACTAAATAATTACACCAATTAATTATGCTGAAAACTAATTGCAAAAAAATCTTGTACGTCAAAGTCAGCCATTTTTTTTTTGTTTCATATGCAACATTTTTTGGCATAAGCTTATCTCAGTGACTTGGCTGTTGGTGAGAAGTTCTAAAAAAATGTTTTAGTTGACACATTTTATGAACTGGCTTTAAACCAAGGACATATTTTCCTGGCATCCTGTTAGCATTAGTCGAAAAACTCTTTTGTATCACTGAAGTACAACATGGAACTACAAATGCTAACTTCGGTGCCTTTCTGTCGGACTCCCTGCTATATATTTTATTAAAACCCTTTGTGACATTTGAAAAGTGTGTATCATCTTTCTGGATTTGTTAATAGAGGATAATTTTTTGACTTAACATGAATAATGTTATGTATTTGTGATTCCCAATAAGCTAATTAAATATGAGGACTATTTGTAAGTAGTATACAAGACTTTAGAGTACTGATCACCAAATTATCATAATTTGCGTTAGTAAGGAATATTGTTCAACTTGTAGACATGAAACAAAAGTAATATTTCCCCACATTAAAAAAAGTAGACCGCATTATTTTTGCACAATTGCATGTCAAAATCACAATTCTAGTGTTTGAGAACACACAGTTAACAAATCCAATTCTCTTACATACGGAAATGAGATAAGCCACATTGAAATGAGATACCACAAGTTGCTTCAAGAAATTTTCAAAATTCTCTCTACGATATATATATATATATATATATATATATATATATATATATATATATATATATATATATATATATATATATATATTGCATATATATATTGCATATATATATATATATATATATATTGCATGGGAGGAAAGAGTACTTATAAGTAATGTATACAAGCTGAACAGCATTTCATGTAAAAATATTAAATAATGAATTTATTGGTGATCTTCACCTTTAAGGGGCTTCCCTAGTTGTGCCATTGTAAGTCGTTATCTAGAATTTAATATAAAAAAAAAACACGGAATATTTTAGGCAAAGTTTTTTTTAAGACTGAAATCAAAGTTGATTATTAGCTACGCATTCAAAAATTTGGCTACTGAAACATAAATTTGTTTTTTTAAACTGTCAAAATCATCAAAAGTCACTGTTTACGATATTCTTCCGTAGAAAAAGTATTTCAAACTTTAGCGACAATGATGTATCGTTTCTGAACAGATTGTAACCCTTACAGACACACAGCTTGAGATTCTGAGGGAACGGAAGACACGCGAAGCTTGTTTATGCTATTCCTTATCGCAGTGTGCTTCCTCATTGGCCGCGGGTATGTAACATTACGGCGTTTAATATGGTTCACTAAGGACTCCCCTTAAATGGTATTGGTGAATATCGGAACTTGTATACGCTGTTCACGGTTAAATGAGCAATTTTTTAATCCTCATTTTTTAAAATGCCACTGCGCGTACACCTGCATATATATTAACGGCTGCATTGGCCGGCATGCGCTCAGTAAAGTTGGCAACTACTGAGGGAAAGTAATTCCATTTTTTGTAGCGTTAAATTAGAAGTGTTACGAAAACATTTGTGAATACTAACTTATTTATTTGGCTTTTTTAAAAAATACATTTAAATGTATGTGTTGGCAAATTTTCTAATAACTTTACAATCCACTTGACTAGCGAATGAATAAGGTGGCTTGGCAGATGGCAGTGTTAATTGCGTATATACATATGATGGAATGTGTGTGAGTGAATAGATTTGGACGGCTCTTAACATCGAGGTCTTGAGAGCCGATGAGGTTGAAGTGAGGTGAGAGTGGAGCAGCCCCGAAATGAAAGGGTGGGGCAACCGGGAGATCCCCGAGAAAAACCCGCTGACGAGCGGCATCGTCCCGCACGATTCCCACTTGTGAAAATCCGGAGTGAACAGTCCGGGGATTGAACCCGGTCCGGAAGGGAGGAGGCGAGCAGTCTAACCGCTCAGCCACCGTGGCTCCTACATATGGTAGAAGAATACAAAAATATGAGCACAAGTAGGTAGATGTTATACAGGGCTTTTAGTTGTGCTCAGTTAAGCGTGAACAGCCTATAACAAAAAAGTAGATGCAGTTTTGGTGTCGGCAGTCGCGCGGCGTGTACGAGACGCCTGGCTGCACGATCCTACACGCCGCCCATGTCGACTTGGAGACTTTCTGCCTGGACAGAGAGGTCCTGCGACTCAAGACATACCTCGCCAACAGGATGGCCGACTACGTCTACAATGGTAACGTACTTCCGTAACGTCACGCTTTTTCAGCTTGTATTATTATCTTTTTGATTTAGGATTATTTGGTTGTGGTGGCGAGTCGTTAATATGTTTGTTCAAATTAAGATTTTGAGGTTATTATTCATTTAGCACTTAGAGGGTAGTAAGTGTAACACGTGTTGTTATTTTCAGATTAAGATTTTGAGGTTATGGTTCATATAATTGCCCTTATAGGGTAGTAAGTATTGCACGTTGTAGTTTTAAAATTGAGATCTGGAGGTTATTGCTCACGTAGCCCTTAGAAGGTAGTAACTATTGTAATTTGTAAATCACGTGAAATTAATAAAAGTATCCTGATGGTCTCTCGTCTCGCCATTGCTGATTGGATGAAGAGTATGGCGTGGTCAGCCGACAGCCAATCAGGACGCAGGTTACAAGGAGTGTGACGCAGAGAGCTTTATCTCTTCCAGAAATACCGCCATCCCCACCAAGAACAGACACGTATGTGCGAATAATCGTTAAAAGATATATTGATTCAAAAGTATACCGAGCTTGGGTAGCACCCGTGGCTTACCTTCTATAACTTTTTCGGATTGAGCAATTCCGTCAACAAAATTATTTTAACGTGCCACGTACGTAGCCACTAGGATGTAGGCAACCTCGAGTTTGCCTCCGTAAATTGTGACACAAGCAGTTCGTCTATAACTGCTGCAAGATGTTTCAAATTTTCACCATCGATAACGTTAAACGAGTGATTTGTTTGAGAATACAGATGAATCGATAAAAATTGAAAACAGATTTTTGAAATCCTAATTGAAGAGAAATGTTACAAACTAATCTCACCAGTGTTCCACGCATCTATCTGTCACAGAGCTGACGGCGCCACGCTGGAACATAGGACTTGCCATGCAGGTTTCCCTCACACTCCTTGCACCGCAACTTACAGAGAATGTGTGACAGGGCTACAGCCGGTTGACACCTATAGTCTATTCACGATTCTTTCGCACTTTTTGAATCAAACCATTTGAAAAAAAAAACCACGCGTATAACGAGGTTGGTTGTCTCTTAAATACGTCGTGTATCACAAGCGTTGGGTTAACGCAAAAGTACACGATTTCTGGTTAAAATTAGCTTTCGCTTATCAATTATAATATTTCATTTTTAACTAATATGAGTAAAAACAGGCAAAATGTAGGTGTGCTGGTAATGCCTAGTACGAAATAGTTTTATGCAAAATATGATCACACTGAGTGCGCACGTATGTGGTATGTTGTCAGTCTGTTTTCATTTTCTAAATTTTGTTTGCACGAGGTGGAGAAATATCCTGCAAGTAGAAGTTCCGCAGGGCTTCGGAAAATTTGGAACTAACCGTAATTGGATTATAGGGGGAAACTTTTAAAATTAAACCCTTGCAATTGTTTTGATTTATGCACCGAATACAGGAGGACTTACAGAAACGCCAGAGAGAAGGTTAAATACAGGAAGTTAACTCAACCGCCACCCGCCTGTATTTGCTAGTCATTGCCAATATCTCTCTTCACTCTCTGTTCTTAATTCATATTGACTTAAAGTCAATTACATAACTTTAGATAACATTATCGGAAGTTTCATTTGACCAAAAAACAAGGTTAGTTCATATTGATACTTGTAATACAGGTATGATTAATTTAGTAAATGATAAAACATGTTGTACATGGGATGATTTTTTAAATGAAATTTACATAAAGTCTAAACATACCGTGAGAATTGTACAAAATAAAAATACTTTTACTTCCAAGGAAATAAGACAATGGCGTTCAAAATTACGTGAGGCGAAAGGCTACACATTGAGCGGAGGAAAGACAATAGGCGGAGATTGCAAAAGTGTCCAGTTTACCAAGCACCATTAATAAATAAGTTCCCGTGTGCAGTGTGGTGTTTATGAGCACTGCTGCTCTATACACACTTTATAATGTGACACTTGCTGATTGTGAATAATGGTTGCCACAAACGAGTAATGTAATTATCCTTACGTGTGTTTTGTTGTACGACAATTTGTAGGTACCGAACTGTTGATATACGTCAAATAAATATGATCCTTGATCATCGGAACACACTGAACTGGAAGCTGGAACTTCCACAAAGGCAGTTTTTTTCTTAATGTAGTACCGACTCACACAGACATATATGGCTGGACATCGAGGCTTTGATTCAAAGCTACAGCGCGAATAATTCGTGTTCGTATATTTCTTTGTCTTTTGTAACCCCAAACGTTCATAACGTTTTATTTGACAGTACACAGGATAACGTTTTGTAATCGTCAATTTTTTGCTTTAAAATATTATTTTCGTTGATTTCTTTGATTGCCTCACCAACTAACTGCAAGTTTTATTTTAGAAAACATATTTTTTGTTTCAAATATATACTTGGAGTATGAATACAATAATAAAAACGTGTATGTTAAACTGGTTTTATTGTTTAATTCTAAATTATATAATTTTTACTAATGCCTTTTAGTAAGGTGCTGTAATTACTATAATAAGCTCATGCGTTTCATATACAAATTAATCCTAAAAGCGAAAAAAAAACTACAGTAAACAACACGATTTCCTTCGATATAAACTCAGAGTTCATATGTTGTATTCAAAATAATTAACACATAAAATAATTATTTATTTTTGTTTGGTGAAAATATATTTCGAAATTATGATCCTATATTTGACGCTAAATTATTAATAGATAGTGAAAAATCAGTCCATAATTTTAATTCCCGGAAAAAAATACGCAGCAACATATTTTAATTTTATTTGGATGTATGAGATGGGATTTATGGTCATCACTTGAATCAGTGGTTCTCAGACTATGGTACGCGGACAAATGGTTGTCCGTGGGCAGGTTCTATGTGGTTTACGAAAATTTATAAATGTGTAGACAAGTATTTGAATTGATTTGAGATAAATAGTAATAAGTCTAGATTATACCGTTGTTTCTGTTCATTTTATTGTTGAGTTCCTCACAACATAATTTTTGCGTTTTAAAATATAATAAAAACAACATGTTTATTTAAAATTATTGAAAACAAATATCTACAATGGCGCAAATATCAAGCACTTGTATGATGTATATTAATGATTCATTCTTACGTCTTCGTACCTAAATGGAAAAGATTCCAAGTTACGTGGTCTATATTACGTTGGAAAGTCTATACCTAGTGGTCCGCGGTGAAACAAAGTTTCAGTGGAGGGGAGAGATTTGGGCGACTTTTAACATCTAGATGTTAAGAGCTGATGGATGAGGACGAAGTGAGGTATGAATAAAAGAGTGGGTGAAAAGGGTCCGAGAAAACTCGCCGACCAGCGGCACCGTCCAGCACGAGTTCCGTATGGGAAAATCCGGGGGGCGACCTCGCCTGGTGTCGAACCCGGCTGGCCTTGGTGGGAGGTGGGTACGCCACCACTGCTCCTCTAAATAAAATAGGTATCGTGACAAAACCAACGTCATTCAGTGATTGACTGTACACGTTGAACTGAACATCTGGGATGATTCACTTTATGAGCACTGAGTTGGTATCAAGTGGTTTGGAGCTCACTGTAGTATCATGAGTCTATGTGGTCTCTAGAGAGTTTCCTTGCACCACAATGAAATGTTAATTCCAGCAGAGCTTCGGAAGTTGATTATCGTATGTGTTGTGTGTGTATTATATGTATGTGTGTGTGTGTATATATATATATGTTCATCCCGTTAAAAAAAAACAAGCCCGTTCCGCACTCTTTCCAAGAAAAGGTTACGAAATGAAACGAAAGTTTTCCGTAGGAACTCGTTTCTGTCCTAGCTCTGGTAAAGCCACACCTGAAAACTAATTATCTATGAATGTAGCCAGGTTCGCGGTGTCGTTCACGATTGTATGAGGTCGACATTTCATATTCGGCGATCCCTCATTCGTTTTTAGACTCGTGCACAAGTTCATCGGTCGTTAGAAGTTGCCAGACACGCACGCACGCACGCACATGCACACACTTACATGAGGCACTGGTGGGACATCTGGGTTCGGCGTTGAGTAAGGACCTGGACTGAAGCAACTCCGGTGGTGATTGGTTGAAGCCTGCTCTGTGCAGTCTGAAGCATGGACACTTCTGCGTGTACAAAAAAAAAAACACGTCTTCGGTTATGGCGAGGACTGTATCTGGCTGCATTTTATAAATGTTATGAAGAGCTCCAATGATATACTAGCTGTTAAGGTGACCATTTGGTTGTAGGAGTATGAGAACCTTTAGAGCTGCATACCTCTCCTACAAGTTTCAGTCTGCAAGTATAAATTATAAAAATTACACACCCGGAGTGATAATACTGAACGCTTCAGCGTTAGTGGGATGAAATACGCACACCTTCAAAAGTCTCCAAACATTAACAGAATTTCCGGGTGTGAAACTGACTCCTGTTTGTACAAAATAATCACATTCAGTAGCACCGTATTTAGGAGTGATATCACACCATAACATTTTTTTGTTTCTCGATTTGAACCATACTTAGTGCAAATATTTTCATTACAGACGTTTTGCTTCTATAATTGATTTGTACCTAAGGTTTCTTTTTGTCAAAACTTGTGTTATTGTGAATTATGCTTACATTCTTTCTTTATTAAATTTCTGACCACCAGAACACTTTTATTCGTATACAAGATGGGATGAAATTCGACCGACAAACTTCGTGAGGCGATTCCTTATGCAAAATCAAATGGTAAATATACAGGATACTTTATACCTAAACTGGATAACTAGGGAGATACTAGCCCTTGAAAATTGAGATTCTAAAATGTATATTTGCAACTTATCGGAAACGAAGTGAAATTAAGCTACAGTTCTCCTAACATCATTTTATGTAATCGGGATCTTCAACTTTAGAGCAAACCCTCATCAAAATCTTTCCCTCGTGATGAAAATAACCGGATTCACCACCCTCTTTTTGCAGGCAACTTTTTACTGTCAGAATTATGAACTTTTGATGCTGGTTTATTAAGCAGTATTACCTAGACTAATGAACAAAAGTGACCCTATTTTTGCAACTGCCCAAGACCCACCGTTTTCGTGTAAATAGAACTCTCTTCGGCTGCAGTGATACAGTGCTGAGCAATACTAGCTACAGTACTTTCACAGTTACTTCCAACTTTCATGCAGCCCAGCTAAATTGCCCTGCGTCGTCTCAGGTGCACTGCGTACCCGCCCACAGTATTTCGTGGTTGTGTATTTTATGCATTTATTCCTCGGAAACATTTGGGATTACGGCAATGATGAATCTGGCCTTTATAGCTTATTTTAAAGTATTACTTCATAATATGCCAAATAAAATGTAATGAAGCACTGGTAACACATACTTTTATAGCAAAATAAGGGATGCGACACCTATTTTGTCACGAATAAATTTCTTGATGGTTTTAAACATCACGTGGATCGTAGAACTTTGTTAATTTTATCGTATTCCAGAGTCTTACATTTATATTGTACATACTTTTTTAGAAAGTGCAATTACCTGCTATTACTGCACTTACTTCAAAGGAGTGTACCCGCACTTGGGGTGCACTTTAGACGGTAAAACTTATATATGTTTTCGCCTTATTTATTCGTGAGGGATACGCATGCGGAGTTTTTTCATGTATTTAAGAAACATCCATATATGTGTGTGTGTATGTATACCCACACACCTTTCCTGACAAAACTTCGTAACCTCAAAACATTTACTTTCTGAGATGCGCATATACGCGCAAACTATAGTATTAGAGACTATAATTTTTTTTTCCCACGGGATTTCCGTTAATTTGCACCTGGTGAACTAGAGCTGCGACTGGGCTGAGTTACCACCGAACGTACATCAGTCTGCAATGTGTTTCAGGGTTCTGGTTCAGCCCCGAGTGCCAGTTTGTGCGGGACAGCATCGCCTTGTCGCAGAGACACGTGACCGGCTGGGTGCATGTGCAGCTCTACAAGGGCTCAGGTGAGTGGCCGCTGTGGCACAAGCCAAGCGTAATTATAGTAATGATTACAGTATAGCACTTTTGAAATAAACCAAGGTTAAGCTGGCAGCGAATTAAGTAAAATTGTTTTACGTTTTGAAGTTGTATTACGACCATAATGTTTGCGTTCATTACAAGTCAAGTTTAAGTTTTTTTTCTGCTTTATACACATTATAGTACGAATTGGCACATTAGTAACACAGTCAGCTTCTTAAGGGCCTCACCTGCCTGCTTTGTTTTTCTCCTTTTTGTTGGCAAGAAGTGCGGGAGCGTGGCACGAGCTACAACAGCGCCAGTGCCGCTACGCACATGTCTCTTAACTGGCGTGCAGTGTTCTCGTAGTGCTGCGAGTCCCTACGGGACTTTCAGCGGTGACCCTATCATTCTATTGATGAAAAGTCGATATAGACTGTTCATGGTAAACTGAGCACTTTTGAAAACCCTGCTTAAGGCCTACTTTTATGCATGTTGTGTATTCTTCCACCTTATGTAAAATTAACATTGCCGAAACCACATCGCTTTATTCATGCGTTGGCCAAGTGAAACTGTGAAATAATAATAAAAGTAAATATTTCACAGATGTACTTATTTTTAAAATTATATCCATTAAAAAAACAGAAAGCAAAAGAAATAATTCAAGTTAATACAAGTGGTTACCCAACACTTTTTATTCGAAGTTAAGATATGGAATTACTTTCTCTCCATCGTTACCAACTTTACTGCAAGCATTGCTACTTTGTGCAACAGTTAAAATGTATGCAGGAAGGTGCAGTGACATTTTTCTAAGATTGATTTCAAAAGTGCCCACTTTATCGCGAACAGTCTTTAGCAAGGTTCAATACAGGCTCCTATCGTGTCCGGCTACTATGATTAAAAAGGCGGTAGTCTTATAAAGCCGTTTTTATCTATATTGGATGGCTCCAAAACAATAGGTATTTACAGCAAGCTTGGTAACTTTAAAGTGCCATTCCGTCTTCGTATAGGGTATGGCGATTTTTCGTAAGTAAACATACAGTGGGCTACTTTAATAGTTTCGTCAAACAACCAGGATTTCAAACACTCCGCAACACAGTTAAAAATGCCTGCAGACAGGCGGGACCCTTAACGACTTCACGTTTTCACTTGTCTGACGCGTGAATCAGGTCATTAGATCCATGGTAATGGTGGGATGATACAAACTATGGAGGAAAATAGATCTGAAGCAGGGCTTTCCAAAGTGCTTAGTTAGTCGTGAACAGCCTGTATATAGAAACAAACTATGCATATAGAGAGGTGTCTTCTATGGGAAGGGTATCACCCACTAGTAAGTGGTGAACTTTTTACATTTGGGAATCGGAATATTAAGAGAGAGCTTCTGCGGCATGTAAGGGCGGGGTAACTGCAGTGCCGTGAGAGTAGAGCCACCAGCTAATGGCAACGTCCGCCACGGTCTCAAATGCGAAAATTTGGGCGTGACGCCGCCCAATGTCGAACTGGGATTGCCCTGGGAGGCTGGCATACTTACCATTTATAACCATCACCATCCAATAGAAGCACAGCACTGTGTGCGCATCTAGGATGAATATTCGCATACTAAAAGCATTACGAATGCATAAAGGCCAAGTCCACATTCAAGGAATGAGTCAACTGTCAGACCATTCAGGTAAGTTCTGCTGTTCTTGGCCGCGATTCAGAATGCACGGGAAGAGGCAGAGTGAAGAATGATGGAAACTTGCAGCATCTCAGAGTAACATTCTCCCTTCCTGATAATACCTACTATTTAGTGCGCGAATGTACCTGGTCAAGCTGTATATTAAACTGACATATTTTAACGTAAAATTTTTACTTCCCATAATTTGATTTTATAATTTTGTAAATTTATAGACATACATATTTTTTCATGTTTAAGCGTTAATATTTTACATACGCAAATAATATTTTGAAGAAAGCAGCAACAATAACAAAGATATTTATCTCTCCATCGCATCCAGCATCCTAAGTACTGGCACTGTTGTTCATTGTTTCGATGGTTATAAAGGAACACAGCCGTCACTGTTGTAATACACAGATGTTACTGAGTAGATGGCATGCGCATTCTAATCTATATTTACCATAGCAATAGCATCTGCATCTGACAAGAACATCCACAAAGCTCTCTGTATAAATCAAATCTTGCCTGTTTAACATTACCAGCCGATTAGGTTATCATTTATGGGGACGGTCGCCTAATGAGTAGGGATTTTTCATCCATTATGTGCACGAGTGTGTCCAGTTGAAGAGGGCAAGTTGCCACATTCCACTTAAGCGTTATTGCAATATGTGGAGATAATCTTGATGCCACCTCTTCCAAACTTTCTGCCTGATGTGTTCTAGCAACTGCAATAAGTTAAGTGTGGAAAGAGAGATGGATATTTCCCATTCTGGAAATTATGCCAGAAGCTCACCAGTCAGGACATGTCCAGGGGTTAATGCTGATAGGTCGTTGGAACCATGCTCATCCTTGTGGGACACAATAGGTGTGAGTTAAGGATGCCTTCTATTTCCACTACAACTGTAGACAGCTTTTCAAAAGTTAATATTTGGGTGCCAGTAACCTTACTTAGACGCATCTTCATGGCCTTCATGTCATTCTCCCACGAACCTCCAAAATAAGGCGATCCAGGTGGTATTAAATGACATGCGATTCCCAGGCAGTAGTAGTGTCATGTCAGCAGAAGATCCAATGAAACTATTGAGCTAAGTAAAGCGATGCTGCACACCAGCAAAATTTGTGCCGCAATCAGTATACGAACTCGATGGTAATACACAGTATGCAATAAACCTCTTGTATGCAGCCAGAAAGACATGTAGTGATAGATCTGAAGGTAATTAAAGGTTTACTGCTTTGATTACGCAACAGATGAAAGGGATAAAAAGATTTTTGCTCCCCGAAGCTTCCCAAATTTCACCAGAAATTGACCAGCATAGTCGACATGCTGTGGCAAGTAGCCCGCGCAACTTGCATGTTCGGTAAGCTTCCCATCATGTGATACATGCTCCACTCAAAAGCACTGGATAATAAGACTCCAGATAGTTATGAATAGCTGCTTATCCGACAGGCTCCAGTACTATTGTATTATGATGCTATGTAGAGTGAAGATATTTGGGAGTCCATAAATTGGTTTAACCTGTGGATTTGAGAAAGAGGAGGGCGATTACATCTCAGAGCTCCTAGATAAGCCAAGAAGACAGTTTTATGCACTTCATTGACCCAGAACAACGGGGGAAAAAATCCATTACCGCTGGAGGAAAGTCAGCGTTTGCATGATGTTTGGAACGGCATGTGGTAATAAACTGTTTGAGACACACAGTTACATTTAAAAGGCAAAACTCTTTGCTATATCTCCTTAGCATACTGTCCACGAATTTAGGCTTTGTTGTAAACTGACTATTCGCTGTTATGGCGAGTTTTCAGTACGGAAGTTGGCGAAAGACATATTTGGAAAAGAGTACCCTCGAAACAATTTGGGACTTGTCCACCACAGAGGATGCTCTTTCAGATGGCTTAGCATAAGACCTCGAGATACACAGCTGGATTGTCTTCAGACTTCACACGATGCCACCAACATGTGGGTGTAAGATTCTCTATTTAACTCACTCTATTTGCAGCGAAGGTTTTCCAAGGGTGCGGTGCGAATTTTGTCCATGAAATAACGACTGCCCTCCTCCCCGCTTACACGCGCGGGGCGAACAAACGGCACATAACAATGTATTATATCAATACAACTGCTATCCACTTTCTCTAGGTGTAACAAGTAATCATTTTTCTGAGAGTGCAGCGCAGGAGGGGATAGCAAGGGGGTGGTTAAAATGAAAATGTTAGCATTTAAGTTACATTGCTGTTTTCAGAATTTTTTTTTGCGGTCTTTTATAACAATATGATTTAACTTTAAGATGGTACACTACGTTGTTTATAGTTTTTGAAAGACACTTAAATATGGTCCAAATTTAATAAGTTGGTTAAAAATAATACTATTTTTCTTTACTTTAAAATGTTGCATAATCACGGTTTTGTAAACTTTAGAGCACCAACAAATTTTCGCTTGGTTCATAATTTTCCTTTACCTATTAATGCAAGTGTTAAAAACGATTATTATGTTGTTGTTCATGGTACGCTGTGAACGCACTGAATTACGTTATCAGGATGCCAATTCACACATTTATAACATAAAAACAGAAGATTTTTAAGAAGACATGAGGTCATTAATAGATAAATTTGTTACAAGTGACTATCGAAGTTACAATATTTATAACACACCTCAAATAAATAAAAAAGTTTTAGGAAAAATAAAAGATAAATATGATGTTAAATAATGAAATAATTTGTTGCTTTACAATAAAAAATGTATGCTTATAAGGCTGATGATAAATAAAATAAAAAATCGAAAGTTATGAAAAAATGTGTAGTTAATATGCGAATTACATTTGATTACTATAAGAATTGTTTGCTTAAAGAGAAAATACAATATAGAACAATGATTATAATAAGGAGTGCAAAACATGAAATATATACAGTTGAAGTTAGTAAACTTGTATTAAGTCTTTATGATAACAAAATAATTATATTAGAAAATAAAATAGATACACTGCCATATGGATATCAAATAGAATAATTTTAAATTAATGTTTATATTATTATATTATAAATTGCTTTCGTTTCTAAGACAACATCAATATCAGCATCATAAAAATCAACCAGTTTGTCAATTTCATCTCTAATTTCCAAAACAATATGATTAAACCTCTCATTATTAATTTTATAAAAAATTGGATATGCGGGCTCATAAAATTATATAATCTCTGAAAGCAAACAGTTTTTGGTGAAAACCTCGCAATTATATCTGTTTCTAATTGATTGGATTCCTCATATTTTATGAACATGCCATATGCTAAATTACAGTTAATATTTATTATTTAAATGGATTCAAATTTGGTTATTAAGTGCCTACAACAATTTTGTCTTTTTTAATAGTTATATTTCTTTGAAAACCAAGAATATCAGATAATCGATCATCAAGTTTAATATCTAATTTAGATCTGACAGATATTCTATTTCTTTACATTATCTGCTATTAATTCAATATCATTGCTTTAAAATGGAACAATTGAATTTATAGTTTATTTTAACGATTCAATATCATATTGACCTCTTGGAATAGTTGTAACTTCATTTTAATCAACCACAGGACTCATTTTTTCAATTATTGTTATATTATTAATATTTATATTTGGTGTTAAAATTTTGTATTAAAACTGATTAATGCGATCTACTATTCATTATGTTATATATAATAATGAAGTTTTTTCTTTAACATAACAATATTGCTTGTCAACTTAAATACTTTATTATCAATTTATATAAAAATAAACACATAAATAAAAAAATTACTGGGATGTTAGCATTTTAATTCCCAAAATGGCATCAAAAAAATAAAATAAAAAAGGTGAATTATTGCCTGATAATGTATGCACAATAATTGTTGGCCCAAGCAGTGAGGAAAAACAAATTTGATAGTTAATTTTATTTATAAAACAGGTTGGTTATATTTAAAAAAAAACTGTATGTTTGTTCAAAAAATTCTAACCAGCTCAAATATATTGAACATCAAAAAAATGTTAATGCAGTATCCAAAAAGCTTAATGAAAAAATAGCTTACTTTTTAATAATACTGTAGAAATGCCTACCTAAGATGAGTGCAAAAATGATTCACTATTTATATTTAATGATGTTTTAAATAATCAAGATATAATTTGCGATTATTTCACTCGAGGATGACATAAAGATATTGATGTATTTTATTTAACTCAGACTAATTTGAAAGTACCAAAACAGCTCATAAGGGATAATACAAATTTTTTGTGTATAGTTAGACAAGATGAAACTAATTTAAAGCATATTTTTTATGACTTTTTCGGCAGGGACATGTCTTGTGAGAAATTAAAAAATATATGTTCAAATGTTGAAATGGAGATTATGGTTTTATTACTATATATCTGAATGTAAAAATTAATGATGGGACATATAGAAATAAAATTAAAAACTTTATTAATTTTTCAATTTAAAAAAAGAACATTAAAATGGTCATTAAACATGATGTGCATTACATTAGTGGGTTTAAAAAGGGTATAATTTAAAAAAATACTAAAAATTTATAGCTATTCAAGTTGTCAAAAACCTAACAATTTAACATAAATTTGTTTGTCTGAGGTTTTTAAGACTTTTTAAAGTAAATATTCGTTCGATAGTCAGTTTTCAAAATTTTCTATTCGTAAAAATTATGTTTTATTTCTTCTCTATTAATATATTTTAATTTGTGAGTTGGTACATCATAATTTAAAACTTTAATAATAGTAAATAATTTTGTTGACCAATTTGCATTAGAACTTTTTTAAGAATTTTCTTTAATTTGCTCATGCAGATGATATCAGCAACTTTATATTTTGGTTAAAAAATATTCACAAAATTAGTTTGCATTAAATTTTTTATCAACTTCAATTGGCTTCTTACCAATAGTTCTATGTTTTGAATTTCATCGACACACACTTTTAATTAAGAAAATTATTAATAATGGTTGATATTATATATTTCCATAAGCTCATAAAATGTTTTATTATAAAATTCTGAACCATTATCAGTTTGTATATTAATTGGTTGTCTTTTAATTAATATAGATTCAAAACCATTTGATACATTTTTAGCTGTTTAATCTACAATTGGTATAACAAAAGCAAATTAAAAAAACATTGATAATTGTTCAAATATATTTGTATCTATTGCTTCTTTTAAATTACTAGTATTCATTTCTACAAGATCAATTTGCCATAAATCATTAATTCCAAACAAATTGATCTTACTTCCTGGAAAAATTCTTCACCCAGGATTATAATTCATTAATTATTTCTTCTCTCACATTGAGAAAATTTTCTTTTTAAGAATGTTGTTTTTTTTAGAATGCCTCAACAAGAATATACTTTATTGAACTAATCGTGCATTTTTAGTATTTCCAGTTTTTATAAAAAAATTTTAGTGACCTTACTCATCAAGCACCAAGTGTTATCCACTTAATAGTAAAAAAAATATTTAATCTTTATATTTCAAAAATATTCCTATTATAAGACCCTGAGCATCAATATGAAGATATAATTTATCTTCTTTTTTTAAATGATAAATTATCGCCTCTTTTAGCATCAAAAGGCTTACTACAATCTATTTTTGTATTTCCCATAATAACAGTCACGTCATCATCATTGTTATTTTATAAACAGTACAATCCACCACAAAAATAAAGAAAATTGAATTATTTTCTAATTGAAAATATATTTTAATGTCATTCCACTTTGCACTTAAATAAAATATATGAGACTTTGCTTCCTTACATTTTTCAATTTTTAAGTTAACACGTGTCTTACAATTATTTAAAACTTTGTTTAAAATTTATAATTCATTGGCAATTTTTTACCAAAAAATCTTTTATTGACAGCATCTTTTCCATCTACCAGATCAGCCATATTATAAATTCTGAGATTGTGAAGAGAAACATAGTCTGTTGTGTAAACAAAAACTTTACTTAATTGATCTTGTAAAGCAGAAACAATTATATTATATTTTGATTCTACATACGATTTTAAATTAGAAACATTAGTGTTGTATTTTGATTCGACATCAGTTTTTAAAGCATAGTCAGAAACAATTGGTTTATATTTTGAATCAACATATTTTTTAAATGCATAATCTGCTATATATCTACAAGTTTACCTATATTAACAATTCTTCATCGAGAAAACGAAACAAACGATTTTGTAAAATCAAAACAAGTGCTTAATTCACTTTGTAAAGAAGGAACACTCGAATTGCATTTTGAATCTACATATGTTTTTAATTCTTCAGCAATATTGTCAAAGTTTTTATTTAAATATTTGATGAATGGTTTCTCAAATATATCTGCCATTTAATAATATAGAAATTATATGGTTAAACTTAAATTCTCTCGAAAAAAGATGTAATACAATTATACATAGATCTCTACATATAACTGAATTAAAATTCTGAATTCGATCATCATTATAATAAATGTTTCTGTTTTTGAAAATATTATTTAAATTAGTGGAAATATTGCCTCCAAATGAATCAAAATAGTAAACATAATTATTTTTATTAAAATATCAAACCCAATGTGTATGTGGGATTTTTTAAATATCAATATTTACCACAGCACACTCATTTTTGAGCATTCTATTTGGTAGTGCGTCAATCATAAAAACATTTCTGAAATTTTTAATTTTTAATATCTTTACATATTTTCTAATATCGATATTAGATAACAGCGATAAATTCAATTTTTTTGGCCTTCCTTGTTTTAATGCACTTCCTGATTTATTTTCCACTGCAAAATGATGCCTTTTTTGTTCTTCTAATTATTTTTTATTTTTACTAGTTTTTTCAAAGGCACTATAAATTGCAGCAGCCGCTTCTAAAGCAGCGAGTACAATGGAAATAATTCCTCCATGATGTAAACCATTGTCAGTTTTTTCTTTAGCCATTTTTTAAACTGTTGGCAATGGTAAAGATAATTTGAAATTCTTGCTCTCTTGCAATTTTTTTACAATGTGATCAACTGTTAAATATTTATCTATACCCAAATTTTTTAATTCCTCATAAGGAATATAGAAAGTTATATTTGATATCTTCATTTATAGGAAAACAAAAATTACAATTTTATAAATTTTAATGCCCCATCCTATTTTTCTTTTTGTAAACGTAGTTGAGGCAACAGCTGCAGAAGCAATTTTTTCACCAATTTGGAGTATTCTTATCTAACATAATTTCATTTGCTTCTTCTTACAAAATTTTATCTGCTTCATGTCTAGATTCTAAGTCTTTATGATCTCGATAAGCAATATCATGATATATGCATGCTTCTTCTAATGTATTTACTTCTTTATCGCCTATTTCAAGTCTTTCATTTAATTTTGTATAATGGACCACATTAATTAGAACTGGACAAATGTAATTCGGGCAAATTTAAATTGTTTAATGCCCAGTTTATAATGCCTTTATCATGATGTTCTGAATTCCAAAATGAATGCAGCATAACATTTAAAACTCTTATTAGATAATATATACCTTTTGAATTACGTATAACAATTCCAGAAAATTTATTGCTTAACATATTCATTATGCTCACTATTTTACTGTAAAAACTATTACTTCCATTACCTTGAATAACTAATAATCTGTCAATTAGTTTTCTAAAATCATCCATCGAAACGCATTCTTTGGGAAAATTATTATATTTTTTATACCTTCTCCAGATTTAGGAGTTCTTGGAGAAATCATTCTTTCTGGTATATTTGGTAATGAATTTGTCTGTGAATTTTTTACATATTCTTCATAAATGGGACTAATTAATGTTAATATAGTTCGTATTACTACTTGAACATGGATTATTCCTTTTCTTATTAGGAATATATTTTTGAAATATAGCATTGGTTACTAAAATAATATCTTCGTAATTTTTAAGGTTAACATTATTGAAATATATTTTCCTAATTTTATAGTAGAAATGTCTGCTATGGGTGGCAAAATTTTTTTATGGTACAATTCCTAATTGCTCGTCAGGATCTGCAAATAAGTCTTTTTCAAATGATGTTTCTTGTAGAGTTGGTGGATAATCTGAAATTTTTGTGGATACTGGAACTAACGTGATTATTTAATTTTTATTTTCTTCACTCACTTTTTATGTTTTGTTTTGTCAATATTATATTATTCGTCAGTGAATGGCTGTTATTTTTCATTATTTTTTCATTATGTTTTTAAATTTCTTATAATTATCAATGAGTAATTTAACTCGATGATCTCCTTTTGATTCTCCCATTAATACCTTTTTTTAAACATATAAATGAGTTATAAAGGCATTGAGAGCTTTGAGAGGCAAACTTTTCCTCCAACTGATCAAACAAGTAAAAATTTAAATGTTTACAATAATAGAATAAAATTTGATATTCCAATAGGAGATGGATTTTCTTTTCCAAATGATGCATATGTCTATGAGCAATTTAGTATACTAAAGAGAGATAAACTGGGTGATGATGTAAAATACGAAAGATGAGATACTGTAGAAGTTTGCGCAATTTTTTTTCCTTTTCAGTTCTCTAGAGTAAAAATCTCAAAACATGGTAAAATTATTGAAGTTGTTGGTAATCCAGGTATAACTTCTACAATAATGAATGATTTATTAAGATCACCAAGTGAACAATATTATTTACAATTTACTGGCATTGATAATTGATATGTCAAAAATCAGTTTCTTAGCCACCAACAAAATTAAATAATGTATCTACTTAGATATCTGTTTGGTTTTATTAATGATAATAATGAA
Source organism: Dryococelus australis (assembly GCA_029891345.1). NCBI lineage: Eukaryota > Metazoa > Arthropoda > Insecta > Phasmatodea > Phasmatidae > Dryococelus > Dryococelus australis. Next base: position 96,095,906 of record CM056995.1, on the reverse strand, counting down.
ATTGATTGAAAAGGCAGTTATAAAATTACTTTTATTCGTAATTCATCTGATGATAATTGTCTATATATTTATGAGATTAATGATACTCAAGGTGCTGTTCAGAGACACCGTCCCTATCTGGGTAGAGTTTTTATTCAAAAATTAGAAATTATGGGGCCTATGGTTGAATACGAGCATAACACAGCAATTGCAATTAAAGAGAAAATATATAAAGAACCTAAAATTGCTAATAGTTTTGATTATTGGCAATTTTTAGAAAAAGATATTTCTACTGAATCAACTATCTTTAATTTTGATATAAAAATCAGTTTAAAAATTTACAACTTGATATTACTGATTTTGTAATTGTTAGCTTTCAAATTAATAGAAAAAATAATCCTCAACAGTATAAACATTCTTCTACATTTGATCATTGTGATGTAAAAAACATTTTAGTTAAAAATGGGAGATATTAAATATTTCCAAAAGAACATTGGAATCTATATATTAAAAATAATATTTGTATGCAAATGTATTTGGCTTATAATGATTTTAGAAACTCAAGAACAAAATTAGATTCAACATTCAAAATAATGAACTTTATTGTAAACCAACTGTAAACTTAGAATATTACTGAAGATTTATACATTTTAAATTTTATTAAATAGAGGATGTAAACAGTTTTACAGAAACAAGAAACTGTTTCGATATTGTAATACAACTTTTTATATGTATTGTTAAGTTGTTTGATGGAATAAAAAATCTTTTTCGTAGTTCTAATTAAAATTTTCTCATAGTATCACTTTTATAAAAGATATATACATTCTTTAATAATATAAATGGATAAAATTATAGAACTCTTATAAGTTTGGGATATTGGATATGAAATTATAAAGACAGGAACTTTTATTGGTGAAGAATTGGACCTTGTTCATTTCAAAATTGTTTTAAAAATCAATAAAAATTATATCAGATAAGGTAAATTTTCTGATTTTAAAGACGATGTTTATGGTTTTAATTGTTGTGATGGATTTATGGATTCAGTAATGGCTATGCTTAAGATTTTTCGTTGTTTTTAGACTTTGATATTTCTTATTCGTGTTTTATTTTTGTTGAATAAAATTTTCGAACTCTCTTAGTTAGTATTTTTTCATCTGATTTGCTTGTTTTAGCCTAAAATTTTGCTTGATTTTTGCATAATTTTGCTTGTTTTACCTTTGTCAAATCCAGCACGCCCATTTTTGAAAAACTGCTAAAATCTTCTTCTTTATTTTGCTTAAAATTGCCTGTTATGGAGAGCTCCTTTTAAAAAAGCTTTTAGAGCTTAAATTTAACCCTCAAATACCTTGATTTTGGCTTTAATTTACATGATTACTTTAACGATTTTTTCATCGAATTTCAGATTTTGTGTTTTTAACTTTTTCCTGTACTTTTAGACGAAATAACCCTATTTAGTGTACTGCATTTTTTTGTTGTTGTAATATTAGAAGAATTAACCCCATTTAATGTGCTGCGCCAGGACCCGCATTATACATATACTTGTGTCCTGCTTACACGAGCGATTCATAGCTTCATATGCCTTCCGATGTACTCGTACCCTACCATCGGCATGTAGCTATCAACGTGTATCTCGACTTATTCGTCCACGCATTTTTTTTTTCCATGCATCGAGCGTGAAATGGCGGCGTTCGCGCGTCCACGATAATCGTAGTGTCTTGTGACGTATGGTGAGTATGCAGTCTAGCCGGCTCGGGCGATGCCTTCTGTACCTCAAAGCAGGGACGTGGTTCTCGATGGCAAGGCTGCTCACAGATCGCTGTGGTTCAGCATTGAACTGGCGAGTGATCTGCTCACTGTGGCTTGTCTATACTCTGTTACCAACCGATCTAGCTGACGGCGACCTCTTTGTACACCTCGGCAGTTGTCGCTGGCGCCAATGGTTTTATCCGACTCCATGAACTCATAGGATATACACCCTTGGTACAGCAGGCCATGGTAATACCAGTGCCTGTACGACTTGGGAGATGGACTGCCCATACGCCTGGCCCCAACGATCTGACCACGATCAAATGCGCTGAGATCTTTTTATCCCACGTTCAGTGCTCGACTGTTATTCAGATGGGCAGTATAAAGTCTGACGCCATCCCGCGTGGCTGAGCACTGTTCCATTCGACGGGGCGACCACAGTGTCACTTTGCCAACACAGCAAGTGTCTCTAATTCAACTGCTCGTGAGTGTAGTATCGGAAAGAATCATCCTGTCGACATTACGCCGCCGTTTACATCGTGGTATACCACGTGTCGGTATGATTTTAAAGACGCAGTCACGTCAAAATACAAAGGAAAACTAAAAAGAAATTTATTTATAATTGCAAATACGTCGAGTAGGTAGCAAACGATAGACTGTCCAGATCGTTGCTGTAAGATGATCTGAATATATGCTTATTGAATACATTGGTGTTGTTTGTTTACATCATGTGATTTCCCTAGAACCGAGTTCGCGGAAGCGTGCCTTTTGTCCCGCTTGTCTATTGTTTAGGGGTTCAGGAAAACACTGGATTACTGGACGTGCCGGCATGGCGTTCCACCGGATTAAAGAGACTGCAGTGTTCTGTCAAACACAGAGCTGAGGTATTAAAACCCCGATGATGATGTTTACAAAGAACAGTTGAGCGGAAAATTATCGCTGCCAAAGCATAACCGTGTGTTTAAAAACAACTTTTGCTGCGAATGGAATCAGTTTTAAATTTATAAGCAATACCATTCTAATTTCCGGAAAGTAAACATACAATGCTTTTGTAACCTTTATCATAATGTGCCGGCAAACCAATTTAAACTGTACTTAAACAATGTACGCATAATTTATGTTAACGTTTTATGGAATGTACGTTTTCATTAACTCCGTTGGATATATTTCAATGTGGTGGTAAAGTGCATCGGGAATGTTGCAATTTAAAATAAAGAACATGTAATTTAATGGACATAAAAACTTGTAAAAAATAAACTGCACTGAATTAGATTCATACCTCAACGAAAAATTCGCTTGTTTGCAATAAAATATTACAATACATTAAACAGCACTCGTAAATATAGATGAATATGTAGCCTTTTTATTTCTCTCGTTCGGAAGTAGTCATCAATTATTTGTAATATTGCCTAAAGCAGAGAAGTGAATTTTAGGTTAAACAGAATGTTCCGAATATTTCCAGCAAGTTTCTAAATTATTATTATTATTTTTTTTTACCAAAATATATAGAATATCTTATCAAATTGCAGGTTCGGTATAAATACTTCCTTTTCTGGGTAACTAATCAAGGTTATCATGTTCCACTGGGTTTATGCACTGCGTTTTGGTGCGTCCGTCGGAAAACGTACGTTTCTAAGTACATTGGTTCAAATGAACCATTTTATACACTCACGTAAGTTCGATTCGAATGTACTTTCGCTTAATCCACCCCTCAATTATTTAAAACTGACGCCCCGAAATAAACGTCCATTCTGTCTAAATCCATTGAGTTAAGTTAGACCTTTTATGCAAACGCACGTTTTCGATTCGTCACGAGACGTATATCTCAATACAGGATGTATACGAAAGTATGTTACAAACTTTGTGAGGTGATTCCTTATCGAAAATGATGTACAGAATGAGACTTATAGCCTGGCGCAAATCCAAAGAGAGGAATTCGCTCTTGAAAAAAGAAAAGAAATATCGCATTTTGGCAAAATATCGTAAACTACTTAGAAATAAAGTACAATTATCTGAGTTATGTTTTATGCTAACAAGATCGGCAATCTGTGAAAAAAATCGTTTCGAATTCCTACCGCCGTAATTACAATAATGGGGGCGGCCACCCCCTTTTTGGCTTAATTTTCCTCTTCCATAAGATTCTTTAGAGGTTTTATGCCAAAATTTGTATCAAGAGGGCCCAATGAAAAAAAAAAAACTCTTGTCGCAACACTCTCAGGCGAACCGTTTTCGAGTAAAATTGAATATAAACTGTGTTGCCTGAGAGGTAGGCACCCACAAAACACAGGAAGAGTGACTGAACGATACGCTAGTTAGCAACAAACGAATAGTGCACACTGTAATGTAAACGTACAAAGCGTCATGTGCTACGTGTGAGCCTGTGTGAGTTATGAACAGATAACGAGCGATGCCTGGTGTATTCGAACTTCTGTTGTTTAATCGCACATAAATTTAAATACTCTCCATAAAGGCATGGTATTTTTTACATTGTTCGGTGTGGTGCATTTACTTGACAGAAAGTGAAGTGCAACCTCATGGTAGAACCTTTGAGCATTGACTCGACATTGACCGACACATTCATTGTCGAACGACGCAGCTGGTCTCATGCAGTCACTCTACGCAACCTTACCCAAGCTGTTCAATTGCCCTCCACGTGTCGATATGCTGCCCGCTCTCAAAGTATCGGCATCCTGCAAGGTAGGATGTATTCTGTGCCAGCGGCATCTGTATCTCCCTGCATGTTCAGTGTCCTCTTCTATGAGACAACTAACGCTCCCCATATCACCTGTTTCGGTGGAGCAATGCAGGCGTCATATCATTTGCCCACATCTTAACTACAACGTGTGAACAACAGGTCGCTTAATTTGAAATTCGCCCCCCCCCCCCGAATGTTTTGTTTTCTATGCACGCAGCAGTGTATTGAAAGATTGTATGTAATATATTATTAACACAAGTATCTGTAACATAAATTTAAGGACATTTATTAAATTATAGAAGGAGCTGAGGTTAGGCTCTGATCAAGACGGAAACTGTTTGGAACTTGCACAAACAATGTGACTTTATTTGAAATTTAACCTAACGACTTCTTACAGCTAGACGAGAGAGTGGGATAGCACGTGCTGTAAAGTCAGCCAGAAAATCTATTACCACCCTGAAAAATCCAGCGGAGTGAGATGGTAGAACATTATGTGCACAGTTAGAAACAAATATGTTGACAGCGCGGCATCCACAAACAGCTGCACGCATCAAAAGTCGGTTACAAATTAATCCGGCTGCCGCTATGCGTGATCCGGTAGGGAGTTATGTTCCCTTGTTCTGTGAAACCACTCGGTCGTGACGAATTTCGCTGACATAAAACTAATTGGAATTCACTGTAAATCGGGAGTTAAATTACTGGCCGCCAGCCGTCGTGTCGGCGGGGGCGGGGGGGGGGGGGGGGGGGAATGCGTATAAAAATGTCGGGGCTCTGCTTTCCGCATGAGGCGAAGTATGAAATGAGATTGTTATGGACAGACGACGCGAGGGCGTTGTTCCCTGCTTCCCCCCTCCCCTTATTCCTTCCCTAGCGTCAACACGGTCAGCAGCGTCACTCATTTGCGTGTTATCAAAGCTAATGCTATCGGCGGGGGGCTTGCTTGGCCGAGCGGTAACAGAGTTATCACATGTGAGAGCGGGGATCCTCTTCTGCAGCTCGTAATTCAATAGGCCTGCCTGCCTGCCTGTCGTCCCCTCGGCCAGCAGTGCCGGCAACATCCCGAGATCAAAGAGACCACCCCCTACCCCATTTATCCATTGTACTTCCAAATCCCCCGCAGCCCCGGGGAGGTCTCTCGTTTTACAAGCTCAGGTGTACAACACCAATTAAAATAATAAATTATTCACTGTCGTGCATCCCGCTTCCAAGCAGAAAACAATTCTGCGGAAGAGGAAGGTGAAGTGTTCATTTTGGCGAATTATATCCCTCGCATGTAGAGATATATGTACGAGCATGTAGTAGAAGTCACTGAAGTGGGGGCCCGAAATCTGCTCAAGCATTTTTATACAGGAAAAATTAACACTCATAGAGTTGACACGCATGAACCCAGAAATATAATTATTTGGTTATCACGTGCAATTATTTCATTATCTTTTGTTTATTTATTTTGTTTTATTTTTGGAAGGGAATCCCTCTGTCCGCATCTCTTCCTTTCTGTCACTTGTTAAATTTGTTCACCGCCACCTTACAGCAAATGAATAGATTACGCAGTAGTTTCCTCTCCAGTGCCTGAGTTTCCGGGATGAATGAGACTTCGGTATTGCGAATAGAACCTTGTTACCCATTCAACACAATGTATGGGATGAGGGGAATATAAACTGATTGGAGACGACGGCAAAGACTAAGACTGTCCAGAGACGTTCCCTACTTTGTCTTGACGGAAATCTAATTTGCAAAATATCCCAGCTCACTGAGGTCTTCGCCAGATCCATCTTAAACGTAGTAAAGACTATTGGGTGAGTGAATGACAAGCTACATATTGTTAGGGTGCATGCTGAGCGAGTATATGTGTCACTTAACCAGGCAGTGAGTGGAGGGAAGACGTTTGGACAGCTCTGAACAGCGAGGTCTTGAGAGCCGACGGGGGTCAAACGAGATAAGTGTTGAGCAGCGCCAGAATGCAAGGGCGGGGAAAGGGGAGATCCCTGAGGAAACCCGCCGACCAACGGCATCGTTCGGGACGATTCCCACATGCGAAAACAGGCACTGAAATCAAATTACTACGATGCCTTAAGTAATAAGAAAATATTTTTTTATAGTGCAATCCGCAGTGAACCTAAAATTTTCTCATGTGCACTGTCTGCGAGTTTTCTCGGGGATCTCCATTTTCCCTCATCTTTTCATTCCGGCGCTGCTTCATGCTCACTTCGTCCCACCCTCATCAGCTCTCAAGACCTCGATATTAAGAGCTGTCTAAATATCTCCACTCCCCTCATGTGAAGTATTTTCCGTCAAGTTAATAAAATTCGTGAATCCACAGTTTTAACAATTATGATATGCACAATAAAGTTAATAATTAATTTCTAGCAATTTTACCGATTTGGGTAGATCATTTATTGTAATTGAATTGAGATCAGGAGAAATTATACCCAATGACGCCTTCCTTAAATTATCAGCTACGATAAAATTTGCAAACTTGCAACAGCATTTGTCTGAAGCTGTACTACAACAAAAAACCCAGTCAAAAACAGGATAAAGATTTGCTGTTGTAATGTAAAACGGGAGAGAATTGACTGAGGGAAGCACGTCATTCTGGCGACAAAGATACGCGATGTCAATATTGTTTGCGCTATCGTGACGTCACGGTCCTGGTTGTTCATATTTATTATATTTTTTCAGATGTTTTTCGTTTAATAACTCATGTGAAACATATATGAAATTTGTTGACATACTGGATTCTTCGTCTTCAGCAGTGGCGATCTCATAAGAATTCGTTTTGTATGTTTTGCACCAATTACAAGGACAAGGAATTCTGGAGCTGTCTACTTCTGGAGCACTGATGATAACGCACTTAGTCATGGCATACAGTATTGGACATTGATCATAATTTCTCAGCTACAGTAACAAATCATTATTCACCCATTGTATGCTTGAGGCCTGAACCCTGTTAGAATTTTTATACGAACAGTAGAGCTTGTCTAAACTCGTTAGCGAACAAGACTTACCGAATGTTTCGATCGCATTCTTGGTTCGTTTCTGCAGAAATAACTACTACGCATCTCATACTATAGGCTATTCACGATCAAATGAGCACTTTTGAAAGCCCTGCTAAAAATCTACTTATATGCGCGTTGTGTATTCTTCCGCTTATGTAAGATTAACATTTTAATGGCCGCCATCACTTTATTTATGCGTCGGTCAAGGGAAACTGTGAACTTATTTGAAAAGTAAATATTTTACAATTCTGCTCATTTTTACATTTGGATGCATTAAAAAAACAGAAAGCGAAATAAATAATTTAAGTAAACAGAAATGGTTACCTAACACTTACTATTCGACTTTAATATACGGAAATTCTTTCCCATCCATCGTTACCAACTTAACTGGGCGAATGTTACTTAGGGCGCCCGTCAAAATATTCTATTCTAAGGTTGATTTCGAAAGTGGCCATCTTATCGTGAACAACCTTTAGTGATAATGTTGGAGTGGTGACTCCAGTGCAGAGAATCATCTATGTGCGTATGATGACTCCCCCCCCCCCCTGGCCGATAGCTGGTCCTCGGTGGCGTAACGCTCGCGGGATGAGGAGATCATCGTGAGAACTGACTGATGATTGTTCGCGCTCAGTCAGGTGTGTTTCAAATTTATAAAAACAGAACAGTTATTTTCTCGTCTCGATTAGGGGTTTCTGAAAATTACACTTCGTTCCGTGTGCGCTAATGGTAGTAGAGTAAAAACAGAGAGTTCTTGAACATCAATTGCTCTACTGGGTTTATAAACTCGTGTTCAGAGATTTTGATGCAAGGTCGTTTGAGTAGTCAAGTAATAAAGCACAGGAGCGAAGAAGATACTGAAAGAGGTTATTTGGCATAAGTGAGTTTCGAAAGTACAGAACGAATAACATCAAGAGATTTGAACACAATTTACAAACTGACTCTTTGGGATACCAATCAGATTTTAATTGGTGAGAGGAAGTCAATCAGGTGAGAGTTAAGGGGGGCTTTGGGGTAACATAAACATCTCTTTGGTATTCGTGGTTGGTGGGGTGAATGGGGCGAGGGTCATAATGGCATATTTTATCCATCGTGTAAACATCGGTATCACTTTACATATATTTCTTCTGAAAATTACCAATTGAAATTTTCGTTCCTTTACAAGAGAGGATTTGGATTAGTGACTACCGACGGTATCCCATATTCTTTGACAGATAAACCGAATTTCCCCCCTTTCCCCCCTGAGTAGTGATTGGGGAGGGGTGAACGGAAATTAATGTATAAAGGGCAGAGGTTGGGGGAAGGGTTCAATGGTAGGAAGGGAGGGGATTGGGTGTGTTTATTTTGTCTATTCATGATTTCTTCTAACTTTTATGAAGCTTCTTTGGGCTACTGACTACGTATTCTTTCGCTGCATATAAACGAAACATAAGGAAGGAAAGACCAAAACACCAAGGAAAAAACAGCTGAATTTAAAAATGTGCCAAGAAGACACTCAAAAATATTGTTATACTTAATACCTAAATTATATTCAAATGTATCTTTAAAAATGCTACCTGAATCGTATGTCGTTAATAAAATTTGTTTACTTTACAAATACCATAAAACACTTCATATAGAAAAACTAAACCTTACTAGCCATTACCATAATTACACTTTTTCTCCTTGTTTTTTTAATACAGTTTGTAAAAAATAACTATTTTATATTCTATGTACATATATATTCATTTATACGAAAAATTTGGTATTTAAATGTTAACAGAATTATAAATCATTTTTTAAATACTGCATTTTTGTAAAATAGTTAAAATGCCTTCAATTATGTGTTTTTCATTTAAAAAGCGTGAAAACGTCGTCAATATACTGCAAGATGGAAGTAGAGGAGTGGAGGGGAGGGGCTGGGTTGAGAAGAGGATAAATTTCGAATGGCCGATATCTAGCCGGAATGAGGGGACTTGTGTTCTGGGACTACAGCTTTTCTTCTACTTCCTTGGCAATGTAGGCCGGTTATGTTTTCTCACAGGTTTAACACAAAGAGTATGATAATGATGATGATGCCGCGGATAGACTGTATTGAGGGCGTTTAGGCTAGGGAGAGAAGAAACTCAAAATGGCCGCCATCCAAGTGGACTGAAGGATCAAGTGGCCTGGGACTGCTGCTTTCCTTCTACTAAGAATGCCAGCAGCGGCGGGTGGGTGACGTACGTAATGTTGGTTGTTGGTGTTGTTGCAGTGCACGCGACTGCGCGGGGCAGCTCGGCGTCGCTCTACAACCAGTCGCTGGTGTCCATGGACGAGCAAGGTGACTTCCAGCCACGTGACGCCACTGGCTTCATCAACACACACGCCATCCGCCTGCGCGAGTACCGCCGCTTCCAGCAACAGACCGACAACTTCTAGACTTCTGCACGACCTCGGTTCTGCATAGCGCCTTTCATACGGACGCTGATTAGATGGAGACATTCTGCCATTTTATTACTGCGTTAAAATTTATAAATAAAATGATATGGATGGTAGTAAATAATTATGTGTCTATATATAAATATATATATACAAATACCCCTTCAGTCAAGGAGTATATTTTCAATGTTTTCGCAGGGTTAAGAAAATACAACTGCTCTAATTTAAACTTATCAATAAAAACTCACTAAACTTAAATAATAAAATTGCTTGTATTCAGACCACTGCCACTAGTGCATTAAACAACAATGACTACCCGTATAATGATCTACTAACGCCATACAGAACTTGCACAAATGTTCGTCGTACGTTAGGTCACCGCCTAATTATGTCACCAAAACCTAACATTTCTTTTAGGCAGACATGAAACACGTCCTTACATATGCAATACATGTATTTTACCTTACTCAGTCGAAATGGAGTACTGTAAAACGAAAATACTTCTTTTGAATTCTGCCTCTACTATTTTTAACAACTTTCTGCTAATCAATCAAATCTTCTAAAGCACTGAGCTACTACGCTGAAGGCATATACTGTGCTGTAAATCAAACAAAACCCGATAATACTATTCTAAAACACTCTACGCGTAAGAGCACGCCATGAGGGGAAACACATTTCAGTCATGACAATTGAGTAAACAAAAGCTAGCCGAATTCGCAAACCATCACCTAGTTCGCTTCTGATATTTATTTTAATCCGATGTCGTTTTCCCAATTGTTTCGAATTTCTTTTTCGTAACTTTCTATTTTGTGTTTTTTAATATTTCGACTGGAACACCAGATGATCAGCTCTTCAACATGTGATACTGATGATTGTCGAATAACTTAATATCGCATTTTACAGCAAAATCTGGAATAAAAAAAAGCTACAAAAACAGGAGTTCTTAGAAAACACCGTATTTATACAGAACAACACTAAGAGCACTGTATTCATTTCATATCAGAAGAATGAAATATTTGAGAGGTAAAAGTTTTGCTGCTCCAAAATAGTACCATAAAAATACATAATAAATATTGTAGCGACTTACTTAGCGAATTTATTTCTAGGAGTGTATTAAACGTTTTCTATGGTGGCTTCATATATACGCATAATAAACTTTCTTAGCAGGCTAATTTAATATTGCAAAGAGTTGGTAATTATTATTCTAAGATGACAAAATGGAAAACGGGATAATAAAATAATCCTTCTTCACTTTTACAGACAAATCGAACAATGCAATAATTTTACCAACAAAAGTGCCAATTGGAACACGGCCTGAAATAAAAGTTTGTTTCAACCACCAAAATATTTCTTCAGATATGATTAAGAGGCCTATGTACTAAAACGTTTTCTGTGCAATCGTAGTTTGCGCGTAAACGCGTATCTCGGTAAATAAAAGTTCTGGAAATACGAATTTTTGCCAGAAAGGATTTAAAAAAACTATTGTATATTTTCCTATCTTTTTACTTTTATCATATTAAGTGTAGTAATGGAGAAAAAATCGCGAATGTGGTCAAATATAGCATTTTGAAAGCTTGCCTATGCGGTTTCTTTAAGCGGTCAGAGAAAAGTACGATTATACGCAGATAGTTTGATCTGTGTAAAGTTCCACTGTTACAGATCTAATGTACACAGTAAAGCGTTACGACGGAAACAATGCACGTCGTAGGAGCGATGAGGCGCTAGGCGTGCGTGTTACTGTCGCCCTTATCGCTCCCTTGTTTCTTGATCTTGGACGCGCAGCTACATAGTCCCCTTAAATAAGTATGCTGTGTGTAGATTGCTTTTACACATTTTTGGATAAACAAAATTTGATACTAAATTTAGAATTTTGTTTTGTTTACTTAACAGATTATAATATTAAGTTCACAAATCTCATCTTTATTGGGTGAACAAAATTTATTTGAAAACGAAACATCTTGTTAAACAAACTTCAACTTTTGTATTATTTAGTAACTAAAATAAACTATACTTCACAGTGCAAGAGCTGAAGTCTCATGGATTAAAGGGATCACCACCAATGTGGTGAACAACCAAGTCCTTTTTGAATAAATTTACAAAAATTACTATAAAATGAAAATACTGTACTTTTTGACATTTACGAATAAATTTCTAATATTAAAAGTTATTGTGTTACTTAGTGTTGTGTTACGTAACGCTTGTTACGGACTGGTTTATTTTTGCTACTACGTTTAGTGACGTGTGGCAGAAATTTGTGTTAAGGTTAAATTTAAGCGTGTGATGTTCTATGAAACTCCTTCGCTGAAATCATTGCTTTGACTGGATTTCCTACCGAATACGCTGACTATACTGCAGAACAGACAGAGCAAGGTATAAACAGGTGTTTTCACAACGTTAAAGAGGAAGTAAAGGAGAAGAAGTCATGCGGTTTATGTCCATAGCAATTTCCACAGCCGCGACACACGAAAACACACACAGGTCTCTTAAAAAGAAATCGGGATATAAAAATGGACATATGAGCTTCGTTCAACGCAGAACTGATTACTAAAAACATTTCTAGTTATCTGTGTCTCTAAAATTAAGGGGAAAAAATTAACCCGTGTGCATCTCTATTTCTTGTTAAATAATTTGACTTTTTAAAGACACCTTTAAATTAGAATATCACACAACAAAACTTTTAACTATTCCATTGCTCATTTCTGCGGAGAACATTCCTAAGTTTACAAAAAATAATTCTTACTATTTTGTAGAATAGCCTCAGCGCAAGTATATTATAGTTATTTGTGTGATATGTAGAACAGCACTCACACTGTTAATCTTCTGAATCATGAACCTATGGAAATGTTGGAACCCCGGAAGATTGGAAGTAAATGCTGAAACTACACGAGAGAAAGACGGGAAGTCGAAGAAAATTGCGGATATGTGAGGCGTATTCGCGAGGATGGAACTTTGAAATGGATACGTAATCGTCCAACGTTGCAAAAGGCGCCTTAAAAAAAATAACGTGCAAGAGCAGAATTTATCAAGGTGTGAAACTCAATCATCTGGTCTTCGTTCTGAAACAAGTAGACGACACGCTCTATTGTTTGTAAGTTCCAGTTTTTTTGTTGACAAAGGAGCATGTTTTCTTTGGTATCACTTATTTCTCTAACCCTTACGAGACGCTTGGAGTATTTGTTATCTTCGTATGAAAAACAGTTTAAGTTTCGGTTTCTGGAAGAAAATTGGTCGTTGGCTGGAGATTATTGCGCTCTTGTCGAGAATTTTTTAGCATTTGTTTTAGAAAACAGCACTTCGTAATATCCGCGCCGGTTGCACTGGCAGAATAACATTCGCACGGTAGTCACACCCGAGGAAGAGTTGACCTGGATTTTACGGGAGAAGGCTGGCACTAAATGCAGCAGACTGCCTTACTTTCCTCTGCAACATATCTGTCGTTCACGACCATCATGAATTAAAAGCGTTCAAAAGTAGAACATTTCTTTTTTTTTTCAAAATGTTTAGCATTCTACATATTTTCTCGTTATGATATGAAATAATAATCTGAAAGCAGTACGGTAGTCGTGGAAAATTGCTTTAAAAAAAAATAAAAATTAAAAAAAAAATAAAACATGTTTAAATAATTTAAACTTATAAATTTTTTTCATAGAAATTTCAAAACCGAAAAAATATTTACGTTTTAAGTTAGATTACAGAATAATTTATTGCCTATGTCATCAAAATGCTATAAGATATTTTCTTGAAAATATTTTGTTTCGCCCGTATTTTAAATTCAACTTCTGAGACAAATTTGGATTTAAATTAGCCAAAAATGGAACCCTTGTAGCTCCGCGGGCACTCCGCTGGCTCTCCGCTGGCTTTCCAGTTAAGAGAGAGAACATTTTAATGAAGTATTTCTCGCAACTTATCAAGTTCCACGGTGCCTGCGGCAGAAAGCTGTATCTGCTCTAATACGGCCTGCGGTGATCTCAGCACCACGTGACTGCGATTGCTAACCACTTTTTGACCGAAAATACGCCCTGTTTTTCATGATATTTTAGTCCCATGACTCCTGGAATCACGCGCTGTATCACGCGTTATTTTCCCGTCACATAGTTTCAATATCACACTGTGGGGCCGTGTGCGAAGTTTCAGTTCATTGGCTGACGCCCTAACCTTGCTCTCTCATTGGTTGGCAATTCTCCACACCCTGACTTCTCATTGGTTGGAGACTGCTCATACACTAACTTATTGGTGGAGGGAGACTTCTCCCCACTATTGCCACGTTGCTTTATTATGCCATGCACGGACAGAGGACGAGGACTTCAGAGGTAGACGCCAGAGACTGCACATCACCGCCTGGGACGACTCTCCTGAGCTGCGCTGAGACTCCAACTCCATCACCGTGGCTCTGTTATGAGTTTGCTTCCATTCATGATTATATTTTGTTTTATAATAACATGTACCAAGTAAGTAGATGAATTATTGCAAGTGTAGACGTTTCAGTGCTTGATTTTATTAAATGTGTTAAATTGACTTAGTTTATTTCTTATCGAGTGTTTGTGCTCAGCCCTAGACCGCTCGAGCATCACACCCTTATCGCAGGTGAACCACGAGTTAGATTTCAAATAAATAGCAACGTGGCTTCCTGAGACATTGTTACTGAAATTAAACTTTATGCTCAAATAACTCTTTGAAGTTTGCAAGAATCAATATTTCGAGTTAAAAGTATCATATTTACGCTTAAAAAACGAAAAATGTAATATGTCAAAGCATTTGGCATTGCTATTAAGTTCACTGACATGGTTTCACGAAACAGTACATATCTTCACATATAGAAGAAAAATTTCGCTTCTGGACGGCTGTAAGGATGAGTAATGCAGTGACGAAATGAGGACGAGAGAGAAATATGGTGTACTAAAAAAAATCGGCACCGAGGCAATGTTCAACACGTACCCGTACAAAAATCCCAGTATTTGAAGTTCCAGCGACAGGAAGATTGCATGGACCACGCATTCAAAAGTGGGTGCAACAACCTCCCACCTTCGTCTAGAAAGAATGGTAGGTGTGTGTTTTGTGGCGTCACTACTAAGTTATCAAAACATAACGGCCCCGTCACCGAGTGTCCAACTGAGAATTGTGCAAAGCTATTTTAATATTACAGTTGAAGCGTTCCACCTGAATAGTTTCTTTTTTCATTTAAGAGAGTATTCTCTCATAGCAATAATGTAAAAAATAACATTGCAAAAAACCTTATTACTAGCATTCGTAACATAATTAAAATATTGATGAAATATTAATAAACAGAAATATTTTAAACGTAAAGTTTCATTTCGTAATCCTTTTAAGGCCATCCCAGCATTCCAAAGACAATATGAAATCTGTAATAATTTTGCTTACTTCAAGAATAGTATTTTTTATAGTTCTAGCAACAACTCTTCTGTTGCACAGAGCGAGAACACATTATTTTGAATTTTAAAGTTGCAGCAGCTTTTGTTTTAAATGCGTTTTACGATATCAGTTTTGATCACACACCCTATAAACGCAAAGCACTTGCCAACTTTACATGAAACCATATTGTTACGCGTTCGATGCTTCGCATCTCACGCGAGCGAGCGGAAGTGTAGGAAAGCAGTTATATGATAGCGAGCGGCCTATCATAAAGGACACCGCCGAATTCGCCGATAAACTTATCACAGCTAGCGCCTCGCTGACCCTGAGAAGCTCACATTTCTTTATTTGTAGTGGCAACATCGAGAGCAGATATCTAGACTTCCTGTTGGCGGGGGCTGGTGGGGATCACTGTTCCATTGTGTCGGTGCAGGCTTAAACTTTCTATTCGTTACATAGGATGAGGGCTCTGTTTAGTCATACCTTTAGGATATAAATATTAAATTAATCAAATAAAATAGGTCCTCTAAACAATTCATATGTTATTGAATTTCAGTTTTAAAACATTCAGAGAATAGTTTCATGTAAATAAGAGTTTTTATTTTTTTTTGGGGGGGAAGGGGGGTCGGTCTTCATGTCCGCTGAGACCCCTTTCCCCTCTGAATCCTTCCCTGTGCCACTCCTGGTGGGGTGAAGCCCAGAATCGAGGTCTCATAACAAAGTCAGCAGATAAAACGTTATTTTTATTCCATTGAGACAGACGTATCGTCTTTACGGCTTGACACCAGGCAAGACATTTGTTTGTACTCGACAAGTCAAAGAACTGAAACCTTACACGCAGTACGAGGTAACTTACTCTCATCCCCAAACCCTTAGACACTGGTATCCGAGTGTGAGAAAGTGGTAGGCGTCGCCCACTCAGCGGGACAGCTAATCAGATGCTGTTCACGGTAAAGCGAGCACTTTGAGGCCCAAGTTACTTTTTACTTTCATCCATTTTTATCCTTTAGCCCACTTTTTAAATAAATACTGCCTATGTAAATAATAAGCACAGTGTGTATATTTCACCATACTCGGAAGTTAACGCCTAAGACTAAAATGGAATATATTTACTGACTATTATGCCAAATGAGAGGACTTTCAGAAGTGCTCACCTTACCGTGAATAGCCTGTAACTAGACTATAACTGTTATAAATTCAAAAGTAGGAAGAAATAACTATTGGGAGAAATAAATTTACAATAAGCAGAATACATTTAGTAATTACAGCAGATAGAAAGTATGCGCTATTTGTTGCAAGAAGAATGCATTATTTAGTGAAGGTGTGGGTTACAGCACAGGCGGAACTCGACTGGGTTATTCTGTTGAGGTTAAAGTGGCGTGGAAAAGAGGAAAATCTCTCTGGAAGCATGTTAACTCGCGCAAGAAGAAGGAAACATGCACACTCGCAGACACACCCGTGAATGAAGTAGTCAAGGTAATTCCTTGAGAAATGCCTGTTGGAGAGGCGCGTGAGTTTTTCGTGGATCATTCGCTAAACGGGCACTTTAGAGCACTTTTGAGTCAAGACAGCACCAGGATGAGCCTGACAAGAAGTATTTAAGCACGTCAGTTTTGTCGTAAATTAAGTTATCTGAGTCGCAAGAATCACATCCGGCGTGTTCGACCGTGTTAGGTAAACGTGGCATCGTCGAAGTACACTCTGCAGGGAGGTTGGAGGTCGACAGTTCGAACACGCGATCTGAAGCTCGTTTATACCACATTATTGCACTTGAAAATGTTAAAAAATTACAACTTGAATTGTCCTGGCGTCCTTTCACTGTTACTACATACAAATATGTACATTACCGGTAAACTATCACCATACATTTCTTAGAATGTCAAAAACAAAAGTTTCAGTCCTGTGTTATCTTCCCCTTTGACACTCGCAACCGCTTGTTCCTGGATGCTGTGCGCGTTGCCCGCCTGCCAAATTTTCTACATTATCATTAAAATTTTCAAAAACCATTTCCTTGAAAACGGTAGGGGTAAGGGTATTTAGCCAACGCAACCTTTTTCGTAAATTGTGACACGCGGATTCATAATCCATCAAATTCCAAGTATGCTACCGCGTCGTGGCAAATGGGTCGCAGCATGGGTAGAAGCAGTGATTATTTCCGTAAATTTATTTGATCACAGCGACTGATTTTTGTGGTGTTTGTACATCACTTACACATCATCCAGAAACTCAGTGTTCAATATTAAATATTTCCTCCGATATCTGTAATAATCTGGTGCTTCATGTCCAAATCCAAAGATTGGTATTCATTTTGGACCATAGGTAGTATGCATGCTTTAGACTTTTTTTTCACCTAACACACACACACACCTGCACACACACCTGCAAACACCTACATAACTATACACACACCACACACACGTTGTGGCAACCAATATATAACAAACATCAATATTACCAGGGGGTATCGTAACTATCTAGTTTGGATTTTGACAGCCTTTCTTTAAAAAAATGGTTACATCATCAGTTAAATATCCCACAAACACACAACTTTGTGCTCCCCAGAAACAGTTGGTATCCAGCCCGGAGGACAGGATGACGTCACAATTTGTAAGCGACAGTAGATTTAACCTTACACGATCCCGGAGCTTCAGGTTGCAATATTTTGTGAAGATGTCTATTCTTACTGGTCAGTTCATAGCTTTGAGATGAGAAGAGTTGAAATAACTCTCAGGACTGCCAGGTATTAATTTGTACCTCCGGGAGAAGTTGGTCTGCTCGCCAGCTTATGGCGCGTACGGTTTCAGATTCTAATCGCATGTTAGGAACGGCCGTGTGTGCGTTTGTAGGTTTAAGTTTAAATTTACCTTGATGTTTAAGCCATCCCCAGGTTACCTTTTCGGTATTATGAAAGGGAATAAATAAAGAAGAATGAACAATACTAATATAATGCTAAAGCTACGATAGTCGGGCCCCTCGCAACTCGTTCCTCCTTCTATGTACGGAGTTACCTCGCCTGTCTTCCGTCCAAGGCTCGGAGTCACTTCCGTTTCTATTGCATGTCGGTAGTAGAAGCTACATTGGGTCTGTAGGTTTCCTCTAGGTATTCCTGTTTCCCCAATCACTGCATTCCGTTTCTGGGATCATCCCCGCTCCACTTCACCCCTATGGGTACTAAAGACATAGCTGTCAAGACATAGCATCAACATGTCTTACCTCACCTTATGTTACTCCCACGAACTGGCCACTCAGGTTCCCTCCGTAGTTAGTAGTACAACGAAATACCTACGGTAGACGGCTAGGGTGATATTACGCGCATTTGTTTAACAATACGTAACAATGGTTTACCCGTGAACTTTTCGTAACAATTTCTTCTTTCAGACTACCACACGGAACCAAATTTTTAGGTCTGTATAGATCTATTTTTTGTTTGGTTTTACTCGTAGTTTTAATGCTACTAGGGGGCGGGACCTGGTGACTCACACCAAAGCTAGTCTAACTTCTGCTTATCCAAAAACAGCATACCGGAATTTGAATGCGAAACCTCGTGGTTCGACTTTGACAACCTCAGCAATGGAAGTTGCGTAATATTCCTTGCCTTTAGCCCAAAATAATTCCTACCGAACAGCTTCAAATCAGCCAAGCGTAGCCGCAGGCTCGACCTCGCGTTACTTGGCCCGTGGCCTATGCTCTTGTAACATGTGTTGTTGAGAACTGGCCGCATTGTGCACACTTTCTCGCAATGCCAGTAAACGATGCTACAAGCAGATTTAAAATTATCGAACAGAAACATTCAGTTTGAAACCACAAGAAACTTGCTAATTTCTCTAATCACAAGGGACAGGGAAATTTCGCGTTTTCAACGACCTGCCGGCTAGACTACATGGTCTTATGTATTTTCGAGCACCAGATTTCTGTTCATTGGCTGATCCCACAGTATGTAGCCAGAGACCAGATGCCATCAAGAACCATGCACCCAGTTCACATTGCGATATTTCGCGAAGACATCAGTATTTCAAACGAAGCTCCAACTTCAGTGCGCAACGGGGACCGATGAGTTTCAAATTAGAAGAATACCTGAGAAGTGGAGTGAAGAGAGTGAACAGGGCTCCGAACCAAGGAAGTGTGCAGTCGGTGACTGACACGACTCCTAGCGGCGCTCATCCTCTGGGCAATGGCTTCTCCTCCGATACTGGCTGAAGCTGGCTAGATTCAAAGGGCGAGCTCCATCTTCAGCTACCTCTCTTTTTACTCAATCTCAAGAACCTATAAGTCCTTCAAGTCCTTCCTGCAGATCCCGAGTTACCGAAGGCCACTTCATACTTATTTTAATATAAGGTTGAAATGACTTCAATTAAATAACTATCAATATACATTTTGTTAAAAAAAAAAAAAACACCTACAACGCGCAATATGCGATACATGACAACGAATTGAATATTTTAAAAGAGGCAATGCATGCTCGGAAATGCGTGATTTGGTCGCTATGGGGCGTCAAAGTAGGTATTACAACGTTTCTAACGCAGGAGGTGAGGTTAGCTACAAATTTAATCAGTAATATTCCTTCACGAATCCAACAAGGGCGTGGCATCATGCATTGCAAAAGGGGTTTTAAATGTCGAGCTCCAAGGTCATTACAAATAGTGCATCGGCGGTTAGATATCTGTGCACCTGGTTGTGTGAAAGTATTTCAACCGTGACATAATTCCAGCGATACGGTCCTCCTCAGATGTTACTGAAGTCTTGTACTGTACATCATAGTCATTAGAAAATATCCTAAGGGTGTAAGACCTGGTGACCATGGCGGTGATGGAACAGGTCCCCTTCTGCCAATCCATATATTTGGATATAGTAGCATTCAGGTAGTCCCGCAGATTCCTGCCAAAGTGCACCAGAGCTCAGTCGTGTTGTAGCCTCATTACTTGTAGAACCAACAGTGGCATGTCATTCATTTTGTGTAAGCAAACATCTCCTGAGAATGCGTTTTATCGCGGTCCATTTAGTCTAGCTGACCGTAGTAGACACGGCCAAATTAAATGGTCACCAATAACCCAAGTTCAAACGTACACACAAATTGTGCCCAACATCGTCACCCCATAACGACCAAACCACGCATTTCGGGATATGGGCCCCCCTTTCGTGCACTATAAATCTGAATCAGTGAGCATTTCGCTGTTTAAATCAGTCAAACGTTTCTGATTGACCCAACAGTCACTTCAGTGAATTTAACTGATGAATCAGTGAAAAAATACCAGATTTCCTTCACGTATTGATTCAGTGACATTTTCCACTGATTCATCAGTCATATTTTCCACTGTTTACTCAGTAGTATATTTTTGACTGGCGAATCAGTTACAGCGTGTCAAAATGGCCGTCAAAAATGTTTAAAGTGGCCGTTAAAAATATGTAATCAAGTGAAATATCAACGAATAAACTAATAAAACAAAAACAAAATACTTTCTAAAATGCGTTTCGTCTTTCAAAACGCCATTTTATGAGGCGATATGAACACTCAGCCTTTCATTCCGTTTTTACGTCTTCCATTTCGTTTTCATGTAATCGTCACAGCGCTCTGTTTGAAGGTTTAAACTGACGAAGTGACGAAGAGAGTGCACTCATATATATACTATTCGCTTTAACAATCCTAATGGTGCCAATTAAACCAAAAAACGAAAAGTAAGAGCATACAATTGAACTCGTCGTGTTTTCGCGTCAACAGTACAAGATGCATTTTCCTCTCATTATTTCAACTCGATGTGGTAGCGAAGATAGTTAATGAACTAATGTCGAAGAGGAAAGCTGTGTGAGGTCAATCTAGACCACCTGCAAAATAAATATACCTTTTTTAATTACTCCAATTGCGTAATATAAATAGTAAACTATCGTAAATATGTTTATGTCAAGTAATTATTTGGCTACATTAAATATAAACAATTTTTAATTCGCCACTGTAGTCAGCCGTCACTTATTCAATCAGCGAAATGATTTCGCATGCCTACTTCAATCAGTGAATTTTTTCACTGAAACAATCAGTGGTTTTCCATTGAATCACTGATTCGAGTAGTTGAATTTCACTGCGAATCAGTGGTTTCCCAATGATTCGAATTTTGAGATTAAATTGTTCTTTTTGTTGTCCTGTATCGCAAAATGAGAGTTTACTGATCATTCTAGCCATACTCTCGCTTCCGTATCCTATCCCAACTTCTCGTTGTGGATTACTGTAACAGCATGTTCACTTGGATATAATCTTTAGCAGAAGCAGGATTCATGAAGGGCTGTGAACGCCGATGTACCGGGGAGGCTGCGCGGTTTCACAGTGTATTATTTATGGCGCCATCTGTTTCGGGGTATGTGTTCGTCTCCGAGGATCGCTATCACACTTGCACTGTAACAGCTCGAGCTCACGACGCTGCCGGATTTCCAAACTCATGTCCGTGGTGGTGTAGTGGTTTGACTACTCACCTCCTAGCCAAGCGAACCGGGTTCGATTCCTGCGGCACCACTCCCGTATGTGGGAATCGTACCGGGCGATGCCATTAGTCGGTGAATTTTCTCGGGGATCTTCCGTTTCCCCCGTCCTTTCATTCCGGCGCTACTCCATACTCACCTCGCTTCACACTCATCGGCTCTGAAGACCTTGGTGTTAAGAGCCGCCCAAATCTCTTCACTCACTCACTTTGAAAACCCCGCCCGCAACTGCGCCGTTGTCCCATTTACTGATAAATTCCGTCGGTTATTTGCCACGGTAGACAGATAATTGCATAACAGTAGGACAAAGAAAACATAAACTTACTTTTATTAACCGTAGATGATGGTTCAGCTCAACTTCGCAGCACTTGTACATCGTCCTTAAAACACTGCTGAAATTCTGTTTACATAAAATACGAAACAGATTTATCCCTATCAGGCAAATATCAGGGAATTTTGCCAAAAATGTATATTCTGTGTGAAAAGTGTTGGACAACTAAGAATGAAAGGTTCGCATGGAACAAATATGTGTATTTACGAAAGCACTCAGCAGATTTTATATAGACAGAGAGTTAACGGCTATCGTGGTATGCATTTCGATAACCGAGTTGATTAATAATGTGTATAGGGTGCTAATAAGAAAAAAACGCAATAGACTAAACCGGACACACTAAATACTAGAAAATTGGCATTTTGAGTGGGATTCGAACTCATACTGCTCGCCAATAAATAGGGAGCCTTAACCCAATACAGAAGTACGAAATCTTGTAAAGTGGAAAACATTGGAGATACTAGTCAAGTCTGCAGCAAGTAAGCCTGAAGGCGGCGGACAATAGGAAGTTGGTTGGCTTCGAAATCTAACACAAGCGAAGAGGATTTTTATTTTATTATATATTTTTTGCGGTACGGAAGAGATTTACTGTGGCGCGGAGATGTTTCCACGCACGTTTCTGTGCTCGCTGCGCCCTTGATATACACACAATGTGCCAACTGACGAAGCAGATCGAATAGGAAGTTCGCTGCTCGAGTGGAGGAGAAAGATCTTTGCAGCCTCAGCTCTCGCATCGCAGGAAAAAAATTGCTTATTTGTGTTAACATAACAACGGTTCTTTATTTGCTCTCTTCATGTCTCCGTGTTTAAAGTTTTGGGGCAGAAGTGATAAACGATGAACTTTGCATGGATATTATTCACGGTTTCGCTTTGACAGGCATAAAAAAAATAAATACTTAGGGCGGCCAAATAACATGTCGAAATTTACTAACCTCAGCACCCCCCCCCCCCCACTCAAAAGAACAATTCCACCAGAGATGGTGCTATTATATTTGTGTAAAATTGTTTTAAAAAGTTATTTGTATTATTATTTTTTTGAATTTTACATATTTGCCAAAAATTTACGGGAACCTCAGTCCGGCCAACTGAAAAAAAAAAAAAACGTGAGGAACAAAAACGATGACACTTAAAATATACATTAATTACGACAACAATACACCAAAGAATACACACATAAAACTTTTTAATTAGTGTTTAATGTGTTTTACTTATATCATAAAGACCACTATTACTACAGACAGCAAGCGTAAAGCTAATGGAGCCAGGGCTTGTGTTTTATTATCACGCAGTATGAGACGTTGCGCGATATGCATATTATAATATTGTATATTTAATTTCTTACACATCGATGCGTTATTATTTTTAATGAAATGATAAAGTCTCCTATTATGATAACTTTAGTTTGTTTTCAAAAAACAAAAGATAAGCGAGTGGCATTCCCTAGCAGAGGATGCCGCCGCACAGTGGGGTTGTCACGTCAAGTTCGTCCTCGTTTCTTGGCGGGTGGCGTACGTGAGACGACCTGACATCTAGCAGAAACCCTTCCACCGGGACAATAAACGGGGCCGCAAACTTACACAACGTGCCCAATATAGGACAGCGTAAACCTAAAAATGGTGTCTTTTGTCATCGGGGTATCGGACCAAGAGGGCGTCTGGAGATGGGTATGTCCGGCCGTCGCTAACCGCCGCCTGAATCAGCAGGCAGGTGACCTTAATATTAGTCATTAGTCGGAATGTGGTCGTCGTCTTGAATATATGTAAAGTTTCTCTGCGTCTATCGTGCACATGTACGTTTGAAAATTATTATTGCCTGTGTTTGGACAGATTTAGAATTACAAGCCATGGATTGTGATAAAGCAGGGACGTGTGTCAGCTTTTAATGGCTCGTTGTTGGGATCTCTGATATTTGAAAGGAAGATGTTGCATTTGGATGAAGTGCCATTGCATTCGTATTTCTTCGATAGATTGTTCTAATTCTGAGCCAGTTTAAACTTTCCACCCTGTCCCGGCATTACTTATAAATCTCTAATAAAGCTTAAGACTTTCTGTTTCCGATAGATAATAATGTGTTACGAATTTTTGCAATTTTGCAACATAACGCTATTTGAATATAAGTTGGTGTAAAAAAAATAATAAAAACCCACGTTTAAGTATTGTTCTAAATCAGTTGCCTGTTGTTTCAGGGCCGTCAAATGTCAGAGTTATTACTCGAAAACAGTTCTTTACCATCATGTAATAACACGACTTCAATAACATAAACGAAAAATTAGAATATCCGGAACACTACCTTCTACAACTGGATTTCTGAGTACGTGCGAGAAATTAAGCATGATTTGTTGCGTGTAAAGTCTGAATTAAAGGGAATATTGGCTGAAGCAATTAGAAAAAGGAACTTTTTTTTTTTAAGAAAATTAAATATTGGCTTCAACGGACAATAAGGTGATTTGCCAGAATCCGACTCCCTCCTCCCCGCATTATTGTTGTCATCTCATAAGACTTCGATAAGTTAAAGACACCAGAGATAAGTATAACAAACGCAGAAATAGGTTACATTAAAAATTCCACAAATGCGTTACAAGAAACTAAAGTTGTGATGGCAGACAAAACGTACTCGGTAAAGCACACGATACTACTCACCATGACTGATGGAAATGTGTGCAGTGCAGCCACCAACACAACTTCTACAATGAGATGTTACTTCTGCTGTTTAACATCAAATGATTTTAACAATTTGAACATAAACAAGTTAATACTGGAGCTCTTAAAATTGTCCTCTCAATCTTATATGCCAGAAGCCGTTTATTTGAGTCCATGTTACGTCTGTATTATAAGCTACTAATAAACAAATGACAAATATGAACAGTCAATGGCAAAACTCAAGTAAAGCAGAAGAAGTTGGAAATAAAGAGCAGTTTCGTTTAAATGATCTTAGATGTATCTAAACCGGGTTTTTGTAAAACGAATGATGGTAATAGTGGTAGAAGATTTTTTTGCAGACGATTAGTTGGCCGCTGAAATTACAGGAATCAATGAAAACTTCATATATCGCATTAAAGCATTATCGAGCGGACACAAAGTCAACACAGAAAGATTTTCTGCTTACGCCAAGCAATCTGCAGAGCTCTATCTCCAGTTGTACCCATGGCATTCGAGGACTCCCACAATGCATATAAATATTAATTTATAGCCATAGAAAAAACGTTGATTCCTATAGGCCATTTATCGGAAGAGGCCGCAGAAGCGCGTAACAAGCATTTCCGATTTCTCCGACAAAATTATGAAAGAAAGATCTTAAGTGTATCTTGTGATATGGATGGGCTAAACAGATTGTTAATAAGTTCAGATCCCGTCATGACAATAATGACGCCAATGCCTAAAAACAAGAAGAGCAACCCCCTTTATTTAAAAGTGACTGTAGCAATGTTGGAACCAGCTGAACCTCGTCTAGACACATTGTAAAATGATGAATTGTCCTCTTCCGATGAAAAGGATAAATGTGTTTGGACGAAGAACAATAGAATTCTTCTTCCTGAAGCTAACAGTTTTGTCAATAAATAGGCCTACACGTATTTTGTTTAGTTAGATTTTTTAGATACATGACAATGTCTGCAAATTAAAACAAGGATATTTTCCCACTTGAAAAGTATTTTTACCTCATTAAATACAACGGATTTTCCCAAAGGCACCAAAATATTTGGCTGACGTGCAGAATTAATTTTGGCTGCTCAAATCCCCTAAATATTCCATTGTGCCGGTTCAAGCTCAGAAGTGAATTATCGGCTCTCAGGAAAGCGTGTTAAGAGCCGCCCAAATCTCTCCACTTTACTCCACTAGCTACTGCCACAAGCTCTCCAACTACAACAAAAACGCATTACTCAATTGCTTATATTAGAGTAAGATGGGACAAACAGCCGCACTTAAGGTTTAAATCCATAAATTGGTTCTGAAAACAGTAGGAGGATGTTTTGCACTGCATGTCTGGAATACTGTGTGGACATTAATGTACTTCTCTTGGATTCGGTATTGTATAAAAAAAAAACAAGTGCATTTTTACATAAATACAAGTATCTGTAGAAGTGCAAACAAGGATCTTTGCCCCACTAGTGGGGCAAAGATCCGAATTGGATGGGGCAAAGATCCGAATTGGATGGGGCAAATATCCGCACCCAACATATTCTGAAATAATATATATGAACACTATTTATCAATAGTCTAAGAAGATATTAATTTAAATCTGTATATTGTAAAATGTAAGCACTCTGGAAGTTGTAAAAAAAATTGCATGATCACAAATACCAAGTCCAGAAATCTTCAGAAGCAAGACAAATTTCCAATTATAAAACTATTATTTAAGAATTTAAAAACAATAGAATATTATTGTCGATGTTAAATATTAAAAAAAAACCTAACATATTTCAGCTACAGATATAATGAAATTAAAAGTTCAAAATATGGGCCTGCCGGAACTACAAATTTGAAATCAAACAAAAATGTAGAGTAACATAAACACAATGACAATATGATAATAGCTAGTAAAAATAACTTAATTTATTCGTGCCATGACATAATGACAAAAAAAAACACTCATCTATTGTTGTAGAGTCATTGACACAAATCGCGTACAAAGTTTAGCGTGTCCTCGTAGGCGCTACAGTTTTCATGCTACCATGTTTCACATGAAGTACACTGGATCCAGTCCTCATTAAGTGGGTCAACATACATCTCCTCACAGACTGAGAATTGTATTTGGTGTGACTGCTTGGTTGATTTTACTTGGTTTCCATCGCCTTTCTTCAGACCAAGACGCTTCTTACTTCGCTCTTTTTTATCTGTAGTTTTGTTCTCCTTTTCTCTGAAATTTTGAAGCAGTCGATTCTTGTATGGTGAATCGGATATTATTTCCGAATATTTGCTTCTTTTATTCCGTTTCGTTGTCTCAGACCTCTTTGGAAATGGCATGATCTCTCTTGGTGAAACTGGAGTTGTAATACCTGAGCAACGTGGCTTGTTTATGTGAAAGTCACTTAATGTTTCACGTGCCAGAGAAGAAGCCATGGAATCAGACTGGACCACAATAGAAACTGAGCTATAGATATCTTGAGTTGCAAGACATGTTGTGTCTCTTGAGTCAACTTCTTTATCCACTTTGGAAGATTCTGCTCTGTCATTCCCACGTTCTTCAGTAGGTTTTCAACATTCTTTATATTGCGGAAAGTCAGTGACACTAGAAGGAAGAAAGTCTTCGTCCATGAATACGTCACAATTGATAGGCCAGATTCCACATGCTCCAAAAGCATTTACTGCTTTATCTAATGTAGCAAACCTTTCATAAGCTTTCCCGAACAATTCACAAAACTGGTATGGGGTTATATTTCTTCCAGGGTGTGTTACTAACCATCTGTTACACTCATCACCATAGAAAGCTTTCAATGGGCAGAAAAAGCTTCTGTCAAGTTGTTGCATTTTGTGGCTGCTGTGGGGTGGAAGTGTCAGTAAATGTATGCTATGATCATGGCAGAAGTTTATCCCTTTTAATGATAGATGTGATGAATGGTTATCCAGTAGAAGGAACACAGGATGATCACTGTCAGCTCGTACCTTTTCCTGACAGTGATGAATCCATTTGCAAAAACAGGCTAGAATTTACATACCCTGAGTCAGAGAACATTGCAATGGTTTCTGGAGGAGCTCCATCTAGAAGTTCACTTCTCATTCTATTGCGTGCAAATATTATCGCAGGTAGGACAAAAATACCACTGGCACTCATAGAACACACAACTGTAATATTTCCACCCCTTTCACCAGATGAGACGTTACCAACTAACTTCTTCCCCTTGCTTGTGACCACTTTTGGAATCTTGTTTGGAACAGTTGAAAGACCACTTTCGTCAGTGTAAAAAATTGTGCTTGGCGGAAATTTGTACATTTCGTACAACAGAGACAAATTCTCACAGAACACCTTAACTTGGTTCTTGTTAAACCCCATAATTCGATCCAGACTCGTTTTCTGTGGTGTTCCGAGTGCCAAATTGTGTATGTGGATAAATCGATCGGCCCAATCCTTTCCGGCCATTTGCGTTGATTTGTCAAAAGGATGAATGATGCCATTAGTTTCTGCATAGTCAAAGCCTAATTTACCAATGTCTACAAAGTGAGCCCATAAAATCGAGCATCCAAATCTCTACATTGGGTTGCGTATTCGGTTTCTTGGTCAACTGTAAAAATTGGTTTGTATCAACCTAGAGATGCGACACCAGTGCCAGCATTTAAATGCTTGCGCAATGTAGACTCGTCGATACCTAGCTCAGCAGCAACTTTTCTTTTGGAATATTTCTCTGCAAGCTTCTGCTCTGCCACTGCTAGCATTCCTGGTGTACAAACCTTGACTTTGGTTTTTCTCTTGTAGTTTCTGTAAAATTTATATGAATTATGGATTCAATTCCATGTCTCATATTTACAGAGAGAAAGTCAACTTGGCATTAAATGAATATATATATATATATATATATATATATATATATATATATATATATATATATATATATATATATATATATATATATATATATCCATTCACTATAGTAAGTCACCTGGAGGGTCTTAAATTTATTATAGAAACTCTATGAAATAAATTGTCAATTTTCATTGCTACTGCTGCAAGGGTCATTGCACCTGAAATCTTGGTTTTTCCTTTTCAGCATCATTCGATAAGCCAATATAGGAGTGAAACACTTGTGTACAAATTGGGTGCAGGTTGTCGAACTTCAAACTATGTTAAGAGAGGAATTTTAGAGTGCTTAAAGTTACAGATACTGTAATTTATTTCCCATGAAACACAAACGAAAGTAATGGCCAATTATACATATTACATTGCTAAAACGTTTTCTTCCAAGTGCCTAAGCCCACTGAAAAATACATGAGACTTATAGCGCGGGCCCATGCGGACATTTACCCCCTATTAGTTGCGGATGCTTGCCTCAGAGCGCAGTCTGGCTTGTACGTGAGTTGTGCTGCTATCTGTGTCGAGCGATTCCAACTACAACCAGAGCACTGTACTCACAAAGAAACGCTGTTTTTCGCTGTGGTTACATACATCCTTTTCACTCGTTGTTACTAGCAGCACACACTATTTCGTGTAGTTGTAAAATTACATCAGAATATATGAAATTACTTCCTACCTCATTATATTTGCTAGATGTTACACACTGGTGTGACACAACAGCAATAACTATCACAGCGTCCACACTTTTATTGACTGTATCAGTGTTGCCAATAGTTTTCATTTCCACAAAATATTCCCTGGTAGGACCTTTGCCCCATCATACTTAAAGACAAATCATAAGACTCAAAATCTACAACTTTATTATTTATTTGTTCATGTTTTAGTATTTAGTATTCGGCGAACTTTGTAAGACTATTGAAGAGGAAGAAAAGAGTTAGTGAAGAGTGCGGAAGGAGGAGGGGGAGGAAGATGGAGGACTGGTAGACTGCTCGACAATCCCGTGTGGCGGTGGGGTCTTCTTGCTTTCTTTAAAGCGGTCGATGTTCTACGTTAATACCTCTGTAACACACCTGTCACAAATGCGTGGCAACAATAGGGATATTTTTTGGAAAATCAAATTATGCCTTAATTTATGCCATTAATTACTGTATGTAATATTACCAGACAAAGTACCAGTCCCGTGCATACTTCATTTTTTATACTATCACGCTCTCAAAGATACATTTTTGAACTCCTTTGTAAACAGTTATAACATTTTCCTATTGGCTAACATGTGTGTGTGATATAGTCATACGTGTTTGGTTTGGCCATCGTAGCTTCAGTATGGAATCTGGATTATACAGAAATGTTGAAATATGAAAGGGATTTTTTTTTTGTAATAGTGGGTTCCTTGCAAAATAAATTTCTAATTTTATTTCATGCCACTTCAATATTCGTGGCCTTCACTACTGTTAGAAATGTCAGCATTTAAAAGCAACATTTTAGCACAGCATTACGCAATGAATGTAAATTATGACTTGTAAATATTCTATTCAAGAATTTTACTCCCATGGATAAACACTGTTCTAGACATTTGTTTATCACAGATTTAGTTTCATAATGTTAAACTTAATTTAAATGTTTTCCTGCGCCCCCCACCCCCCCCCCCCACACACATACATATATAAGGCCAAGTCTTTTTCGGTACACTTGAATAACATTTTATTTCTCTATGGATATTAATTAGCCATGTTATTATGACATTCCCGTATTTTGAAATTACACTTAACAGTAGATGTATAATGTGGGTCCTGGTGCAACCCTTTTTTAAGGGTTATTTCTTCTAAACTTACAACAAAAAATGCAGTACACTAAATTGGGTCATTTCATCTAAAAGTACAGGATAAAGGTAAAAACACAAAATCTGAAATTCAATGAATAAACCGTGAAAATTATGTAAATTAAAAACATAATCAATGTATTTGAGGGTTAAATTTGAGTTCTAAAACGTTTTAAAAAGAAGCTCTAAAAAAACAGGCAATTAAAAAAAAAATAGCAGTTTTTAAAAAATGAGCGTACAGGATTTGACAGAGGTAAAACAAGCAAAATTATGCAAAAATTAAGCAAATTTAAGGCTAAAACAAGCAAATCAGATGAAAAGATACAAACTGATAGAAATCATACACTTAATTCATTAAAGTAAAACATCAATTAGATTTTGTAAAGTCTAAAAATAAAGTAAAATCTGAAGCATAGCCGTTACTGAATCCGTAACCCCAACCATCACAATAATCCAAACCATAAACATTGTCTTTCAAATTAGGAAATTTATCTGATCTGAGATCATTTTAATTGATTTATAAAACAATTTGAAATGAACCATGTCCAATTCTTTATCAATAAAAGTTTCTGTTTTTATAATTTCATATCCAATATCCCAAAGTTCTAAAAGTTCTATAATTTGATCCATTGATAATATTAAAAATTTGTGTATGTTTTATAAAAGTGTGATAATATGAGAAAATTTTAACGAGAATTATTATTTTTTATTCTATCAAATAATGCATCTATATTTCTAAACATTCGTAAAATTTTTTAATGCAACCACTCAACTAGGAGTCTAGAAAGTTGTATAAAATATCAAAACAATTTCTTGTTTCTGTACAATTGTTTACATTATCCATTTAATAAAATTAAAAATTTATATATCTTCAGTGATATTTTCTTTCAAATAATCATATGTTAAATTTCGTTGGCTAATTAAAACAATATTAGAAATTGTACCAGCATCAACAGCTTTTTAAAATTAACACTAATTTTTATAATTGTTGTATCTTTAACTACTGCTGTTTTTTATATAGACAGTCAATAACAATAAAAGGTTTTCACTCCCAAAACGAATAATAATTGATGTCGCCATGATAGTTTGTAGTTGGCTTATAATAAAGTTAATTGTTTCCATACATAGTATCTAAATTTGTTCTTTAATTTTTAAAATCATTAAAAGGGAGAAACAATTTAAGACAAAGATCATTTTCAATATCTAGATTCCAATTTTCTTTTGAAAAAATTTCATTTCTACCATTGTAAACAAAAATATTTCTCACATTACAATGATCAAATATAGAAGCATGCACATATTGCTCAGCGCGATTTTTTCTATTAGTTTGGAAACCCAAAATTACAACATCAGGCATGTCAAATGGTAAATTATTAATCTAATCTTTAATAATAAAGTTAAAAACAAGTTTTGGCCCAGCAGGAACTTCTTTTTCTAAAAATTGCCAATATTTAAAACCAATATGAATTTTAGGATTTTCATATTTTTTTCTTTTATTGCAATTCATATTCAACAATAGGCCACATAATTTATAATTTTTCAATAACAATTTTACCTGGATCAGCATAAGTTTTATCAACCGAACCATGTGTTTTTTTAGTTATATAAACAAATAAACAATAGTTATCTTATCAGACGATATTAGAAAAATAAAGTGATTTTATAATCACCTTTCCAAGTAAACTTTATTATTATCGCGAATATAGCTAAACAAATATATTAATGGATACATTATTTGATTAATTTTATCATTACGAACAGATTTTACTCGAAATTTATTATCAATTAAGTTCACCTGGTGATCTTAGCAAAATATTCATCATTGTCGAAGTTATTCCTGGATTATCAACAGCCTAAATAATCTGTCCTTTTTTTTAAATTTATAATCTAGAAAACTGAAATGGAAAAAAAATTAGAACAAACATCATTATTATAAAATTTTTCTTATTTTGCCTCATATCCAACTTTATCTCTTTAGTAGGCGATATTCTTCCAAAACATAAGCATTGTTTGGAAAAGAAAAGCCATTTCATGTGGGAATATCAAACACGATTCTATTATTGTAAATATTCAAATTCCACCTTGTTTGATCAGTTGGGGGAAAAGCTTGTCTTCAGAACTCTCAACGCTTTTATAATGCATTTATAAGCCAACAAATATATATAAATGAAGGATTCAGAGGGAGTTCATCCAATGACATTGCTCATCGAGAAGTAAAGAAATTATAAAAAGAACCATGAGGTAGAATATGAAGAATAAAACAAGAAAAAATATCTACCATTAATTCGTGAATTACAAAATATTGGCAAAAAGTAGAACAAGTAAGTGAATAAAATAAAAATATAATAACAACACTATTAACTGTTGCTGCAAAAAATTTTGATTATCCACCAATGTCAGAAGAAACATCATTCGGAAAAGAATTAACCAAAATAAAGAAACCAAAATATAAAGTTGGAGATGTTGATCATGTGAGCAAACTGATTTTTTTTAAAAGGCTATACTGCTAATTGGTCGAAAGAATTATTTACTATTATTAAAGTTTTAAATTGTGATGTACCAACTTACAAATTAAAAGATATTAATGGAGAAGAAATAAAAGGTAATTTTTATGAATGGGAAATTACACAAACAGACTATCCAAAATAACATTTAGTTGAAAAAGTTTTAAAAACTAAAGATGAATAAATTTTTGTATAATCTTTATGTTTTGATAACTCGCATAACTCATGGATTAATAAAACTGTCATTTTCGCAGCAAAGTCTGCTTTACCTGATGCTTTATAAATTTTAAATATTTTTTATAATTAGACAATTTCAAAAATGCAATAATGTAACAGACATTGTTTTAACTATAATTTTAATAACAATTAAAATGTTTGTTTTAACATTTGATTTAATGTTCATTTTAATGTAGACATGTTTTCAAATTTTTTTTTTATTTATTAATCTTTGATCTTATTTCTTTACTTTTCATTATTCATTTTTCGACTCAAATCTATTGTAATAAAGTCATAATATTCATCCCAACATTTTGCACAGATCTCTTAAAATTTTTCATAACTCATCTCCACCAAGATCATTATAGATGTGCTTTAAATTAGTGTTATCTTATCTAAATATACACAAAAAAAGTGTATTGTCTCATTCCAATTGTTTAAGTTTTTTTTAAATATATTTGGGCTAAATAAAATGCATCTAAATTTTTTATATCTTCCTCAAGTGAAATAATTACGAACAATATCTTGATCATCTAAAATAACATCATCAAATTCAATTAGAGGATCATTTTCACATTGATCTAAAGGAGTTATTTATTCATTATTATTTAAAAATATATAATTTTTTAGTTAATATTTTGGATATTGCATTCAAATATTTTTGAAGTTCAATATATTTGGGCTGGTTTAAACTTTTTGAACAAACATACAGTTTATTAAAATCTAACCAACCTGTTTTATAAATAAATTAATTATAATATATGTTTTTCTATAACTGCTCAGGCCAACAATTATGCATTTATATTATAACACAATAATTCACCATTTTTTATATTTTTTGACGCCGCTTCGGAAATTAAAATGCCAACACCTCAGTCAGTTTTTTGCATTTATATGTTAATTTTTTATATAAATGGATAATAAAGTAGTTAAGTTGGCAGGCAATAGTGCTATTTTAAAGAAAAACATCATTATGATATAATACATACTGAAAAATCGGTCACATTAATAAGTTTTCATACAAAATTTTTAATACCTAATATTAATATTAATATAATAACAATTGAATAAACGAGTTCTGTTGTTGATAAAAATGAAGTTATAGCCATTCCAAGAGGTCAATATGATATTGAATTGTTAAAAGAAACTATAAAGTCAGTTGATCCATTT
Organism: Dryococelus australis; assembly: GCA_029891345.1. Lineage (NCBI taxonomy): Eukaryota > Metazoa > Arthropoda > Insecta > Phasmatodea > Phasmatidae > Dryococelus > Dryococelus australis. The sequence continues at coordinate 96,061,714 of CM056995.1, read as the reverse complement.
TCAACAAATAATTTTGAATTAATAGCAAATAATGTAAAGTAATAGTATATCTATCAAATCTAAATTAGAAATTAAACTTGATGATCGACCATCTGATATCCTCAGCTTTGAAAGAAATACAAATATTGGAAAAGACAAAATTGTTGTAGGCACTAAATTACCAAATTTTAATCCATTTATAGCAATAAATATTCACTGTAATTTAGCATATAATATGTTCATAAAATATGATGAAGTAATCATTTAGAAACTGATATAATTGCGAGGTTTCCACCAAAACTATGTTTGGTTTGAGAGATTATAGAATTTATGAGCCTGCATATTCAGTTATTTTATCAAATTAACAATGAGAGATTTAATAATATTGTTTTGGAAATTATAGATAAAATGACAAAATTATTGATTTTGATAGTGCTGATATTGATGTTGTCTTACAAAATGAAGAATTAAAAACTATAATGTAGAAATACAATAATATAAAAAATTATTAAAAATTATTCTTTTTGCTATCCATATGGCAGAGAATTTATTTTAATTTCTAACATAATTCTTTTGTTATCATAAGGACTTTATGCAATTTTACTAACTTTGACTGTATATATTTCATGTTTTTTGCTCCTTATTATATTAATTCTTCAATGTTGTATTTTCTCTTTAAACAAACAATTATTATAGTCATCATATGTAATTCACTTGTTATATACATTTTTTTTTCAAACCTTTGGATTCTTTTATTTTCTGTATCGTCAATCTTATAAGCATACATTTTTGATAATATACCAACAAAAAACCAATAAATGTATGAATCTATCTTGATATCATAATTCTGTTTTATCACCATATTAAGGTTTTATTATGTTATAATGAAAATCATACAATAATTCTTTTGAAATATCTAAAATTGACATACCCACATGAGCCACATAACATGGTTTATTAAATTTTACATTTGTTTTATTCATGTGTATACCTGCAAGATTTTCATTAAATATGGTACTTATTTTGAATTTTGGTTTTGTACTAATTTTGCACATTTTTCTGCATCTGATACTAGCTTTATATCAACTATGTTTCTTATATTTTCCATAGTTTCACCAAACACAGAATAATTCATGAGCATAAAAAAACTTTTCAAAATCATTTATAGAATTAGTTCTCATTGTTGTGTTTTAAGCTATATACTTTTTTCTTTTAACCAATCGGACTGATTAAATGTTAATATTCTGTGTATTTTTGTAAATTTTAATTCATTTTTAAACATTGTTTCAAATTACCACTGTGTATTACATACTTTTCTTTTTTATGTAAAGTCATTAATAATTTAGATTTATTTGTGTTTGTAACTAACTTATTTTCTTGCCAAAATGGAAGATCTTTCTGCAAATGATGTAGGTCTTGTGAATATTCCAAATCAACTTCTAATAAACAACCAAACTCAGAATCGTTTTTCAAATGTAATATTTTTTCACTCCAATAATCTAAATCATTTAATGAATAAAACATCCCTTCAAATAATTTGATTCTTGTTTAGCATTAAAATCGTCTAAATATTTCTTAGATTTAATATATCACTTACAACATTCTGTTATTCCACCTCGAATTCCTTTTTCAATCATTAAAATCATATCATAATCATGTAATAATTCTAGTAATTGTTTAGTAATTTTTAATATTGCATCCCACAATTAACCTGGTGCTGTGAAATACCATGCAGGATCTAAATCATAAGTGTATATGTATATATATATATTCTTATGATTTAGATCCTGTGAAATATATGTTATATATATATGTGTGTGTGTTTCTAAAATTTTCGAATATATCTGCTTACAACAGTACATTACTTTTTTATATTATATAATGGCAATCGCCAACATTTTTAATATTAAATTGGTGCCATACACATTTTGCATGCTCAAAATCAGCGTCAGTTATATTAGATTCATTTAATTTACTGTAAAATTCACTCCTTGGTGGAAGTTCTGTTTCTTCAAATTTTTTCCAACTATCCATATAATCATATGGATAAACACCTTTTTAAATAACCAAGTCTACATGCTTTTCTGGAAAATGTTTTCGTGTGTGTGTTTTATTTCCTCTTTACTTAGATTAGATGATAATTTATCTGAACTACTAGCCATAAATTTAAATATGTGTATAAACCTAATTTTTAAATTTTCTGATTGTTTCCCAAAACTAATAAAGTTTTCTTCATTATTTGCAATCAATTCTATATTTTTATCATCATATCCTAGCTCTATAATAAATAAAGGTGCATCATATCCAGCTAATTATGGAAATAAATTGGTACAAAATCTGGTAATTTTCATTTTAGTTTACAATTATTACATACTGTATTAATGAATGTTCTACTTATCTTATCATGATGATGCACTTTTTAATTGTCCTTCATATATTCACTCTCACATACAGCACATTTTTTTTATTAACTATATAATATTTTTTCTTCTTTTGTTAATGGATTCATTGGTTCAATTTGTGAATACATTTCACCAATTTCTTCTACTTCACTTTTTATTAATTATATAAATATTTTATGATCATTTGGACCTCGATATACAACTGGAGACTTATATTCACCATAATTAGATACAATATAACACCAAAACCAGATGATTCTAGTAATATATATTTCAGTGCGTATGATTCATCATTCAAATTTAAATCAATGTTGTTTATTTGTTAATTAGTAAGTTTATATATTTCTTTGATTGTTTCTTTATAAAAAGAACCATTACCAATATCATATTCAGTTATAATTGTATATTTTTGAATTAATTGAAATTTTTATATTTCTCTTAGATTTGGTTTAGTTGTTGATATTTTATTTAGAATTGATTCAAAATCTGCATATATTGTGAATTGAACCTTCATTGTATGTTTGTCATTTTTTAATTTTATTTGCTCTCCTTTTGGGGGTAAAGTGATTTTTATAGCTTCATTTTTCGAGCAATCTTCATTATGTTTATTTAGATTTTCCACAGAATAAAAGAATTGAAGACATATAACATATATAAGTTTTACTTTTATGATTATATTTTTTTGTGCAGAAAACATTTTTGGTAAATCTTTTATCCTAAATAATGTGAAATTGTATCATCTTTGAAATAAAGTAAATTGATATTTTTTTCCTTTTTATTCTTTGTAATTTTTAGTGGTTATACCATAAATAGAGTATACATTTATAGATATATACATTTGATTTTCTATTTTTGGTATATCATCAATTTTAATTGGATATTCAAATTTATCTATTACTTCATTAATATTAAGCCCCATGTTTTTATATTTAGATACTCGTTGTGGATATTTTTTTTCTGGAAACAACACAGACTTTATTGTCCAAAGAAAATATTTTTGATCATCATTTTTAACATTTATGCATGCTTTTTAATTTTTAATCACTTCTGGTAGATCTATATATGATGAGCCCTTTAATGTATTATACTTATTTATTGCTAATTGTATTCCAATTATTTTATCTAAAGCCCATCCAGAACCTCTTTTTCGAAATTCAGATAATTGTGTAAGTATTTCTTGTATTACGAATTTATAATTTTTTAAAAATATATCCAGCATATAATACTGTATAATAGGGTGATTCAAATGTGAGCAACTGTGCTTGATTATTTTCTTTTTTATGAACACCAGCATATAATTTAATACTGGTTTTCACACCTCTAAATATTTTAAGATTATTGTGTATTATCTAAAATGTATTAATTTTTACTGGAGTCAAAAAATGAATATGCTGTACTAAATTAAAAGTATTTTCAATGTTATATGTTGATATCTTACTTTTGAAAGCTTTATTAATTGAGTAATTTGTTGCTTCTTCTATTTTTTGTTAACAAAATAATTGTTATAGAATGGAAATATTTAGTTTAATTCTTTTTTATCTTCGGGATATGATTGATTGATATCAATGCCAGCTAAAGCCAAATTTGTAAAATTATTCTTTGTACTTTTTTCTGCTTTCTTTTTCTCCGCTCATCTATAACCAGTGGCATAAAAAATGGTATACAAGTTCTAATTAGATAGATATTTTAAGATGTCTAGCAATATGTCTCAACCTCCTCACCACCTCACTGTTAAACACAGCTGTTATACAAGTCTCCATTTTTATAGTTGCATTTATAAGATAAAAAAATTATCAATAAATTTAAAAACAGTTATATTGGAATATAAAAACAGTGCTTAAATTACTGGGAAACCGTATTTAACTTCTTGTTATGAAGATAATTCTTCATGTAATCACTAAAACATTTTTACATGTTATTGAATATTTGTCTTTACTATTTTTATTAAGAGAAAATAATTATATAGATTTATTCTCATTACACACTTTACATGTTTTTGTTGGATAATTATCATGATTTTCGTTTAAATTATCTAATGATGTATTGTATAATTTACTATTTGTATGCTTTTTGAGAGCTGTATTATAAACATATTTTCCACATTCGCCCATTACTCTCTCTTTTTCATTCATAACAACTACTAGCATATCCACTATAACATTTTTCAGATGTTGAAATGTTTATTTTGTGCATAAAAATATTTTCTTTAATTTGTTTTAAGTTTCTGCAGTATTATTAAATTTGTTTCCTTTTAAATAACACAGACCAAAAATGGAGGATCTGCTCAACAAGTTGAACAATTCATATGAATTGACTAAACTATGTGACCTCGAAATTGATAAATGGTATAAAGCTATAGAATTTCAAATTTATGTATCTAAGTTTGGCACAGAAATTAATTGCATTTTCGATGGTAATTATAAAATCACTTTACCAGATCTTTATGCAAAGATAATTGATGAAAATAGCTTAAAAATGATTAATGAGGGGCGAGTTTTTATGGCATATAAAGGTTTAAAATAAATGAAAAATGAGAAATCTGTACATTATATTGATTTTAATATTTAAATTCTATGAATTATCTTTGTTAATATTTCATCCGATTTGCTTGTTGTAGCCTTAAATTTGATTGATTTTTGCAAAATTTTGCTTGTTTTACCTCTGTATCCTGCGTGCTCATTTTTTAAAAACCTTTAAAATTTTCTTGTTTTTTTTTTTTTTTTGCTTAAAATTGCCTGTTTTTAGAGCTCCTTTCAAAAAAGCTTTTAGAGCTTAAATTTAACTCTCAAATACCTTGATTTTGGCTTTAATTTACATCATTTTCACGATTTTTTTGATCGAATTTCAGATTTTGATTTTTTAACTTTTTCCTGTACTTTGAGATGAAATAGCCCTATTTAGTGTACTGCACCTTTTGTTGTAATTTTAGAAGAAATGACCCAAAAAAATGTGCTGCGCCAGGACCCGCATTATACATCTACTCTTAACAACTACGGATAACCCTCTACAGACCAAATTTCCATGATACGAGTTTACTATTTCAAATGTTTCAAGTGTAGGCCTATGTAGCAGGCCTAAGTAGAGGTATATAGCCACACAATTTTAAAGCAATTTTGAAAGATAATATTATTAACATGACTGACAAGATAAAACGTTCCCGTATTTCAATAAAAAAAGTAGAGAAACACGTTCGTGTGTTATAGTGCAAACCATTTAACGATACTGATAATTTGATATTTGAGACGTATGTAGCGATAAACCAGCGTTGGTGTTGTGTGTCTACTGATGTATATACTGCTGCTAACCATCACTATCGAGCAATATGGTGTCGCCACGCCACGTAAAGTTACCACATTAATTATGTATTTCCTCGTACTGGTATATGTTGAAAATTTGTTTAGTCATGTTACATTGAGTTATAGTCTTGTGAAAAATTATTAACCAAATTACGAGACTGGTGGCCTTAGGCAACATTAGCCCTCTCGTGAAGCAATTGTTATTTTAACTTTGAATTTCGCTACTGACAGTAAACTTGTGAAGACTTATTAAAGTGTTCCAACTCAAACTAGCTCAGGTAGCAGCAATAAACTAATGTAAAGGTGTCCATGTATTGAATTTGTGGAAATCAGTTCATATCTTAATCCAAGATGGCGACCAAAATGTCCATGCAAAATTTAATGGCATCTCTGCGTTTGAGAAAAAAATATAATTTCGGAAACTTAGCTGACTTAAAATAATCTGTACAATATTCTCGAAGCCCTTGCCGATATGGTCCTGAATGCTAAGGGACATCAGCTTGAAGGCTTCCGTATGGTAGGCTCACGCGCTTATAGTGCAGATAAACAGTACAATTAAATTCATTTTTTAAGGGCGCGGTCATTCGTCTTAAAATACCTGTGAAATATCCCGTGGGCGTAGGCCGTACAGGCCTTCTTCTAACTGGAATCTCTCTCGCGTCTTCATCCCCATTATGACGGACTGCTGGCGAACTCGACCAATCATCCAAAATCAATTTAGAAAAGCCCTAACTAACACCAAACCTACTCGAATTAGCGTCCTGCCTGCCGAAATTAAGATGGCTAAAATCTGCTTCACACACGTTTATCTTAGAGGTATTCAATTAATCAGCCTATCACAAGAGTAGTACATTAACAATTATGCACCAAGCCTCTACATTACCATGTTAACAAATCAACAAGATACTCAGTAACTAAGGCCTTCGTAAGCATTATAAACGTCAGCTGATAGGAAATACGTATAAATATTTTGCAAATAAAAATAAAAATAATTCAAAATATCAGATCAGTCAATTAACATAGTATATAAAATAATTACTGCTACAATAAAATAACATTATGTGAAAAAACAATATTACCTCTTTAAACACATAAATAAATATATCATTAACATACTGCTGAAGGCCAAATTCTAAGACTTCACAACCAAAATTTTTTGTGAAACGTAACAGTAATCTCCCAATGGTTGTTCAGGTAACACTTTTAAAATGAATATATTACTCTATTGCGAATCATACCAGAGCAATTACTCTAAGAAAACTTTACATTAACTTAATGCTCACATTATATTCATACACAAAACATTCTTTGCAGTTAATTTCTGAGTGTTTCACGGCTCTTTCTACATTTAGACACGCTTCACGATTTGTTTTTTCACTTTAAACATTTGCAGGTATCTTATTGTGAGTAGTTTCGTTCGTTTTTACCTAGTTGATCTATACAACACTTGCTGGCTCTAAGGGATGTGGCAATAACATTAAAATAAAATAAAAACCGAAATATAGTACATATTCCAAACACACACGTAACAAGTTACGGAATATGCATGTAAACAAACAAGAACATATACAGTGACCTCACAGACACATCATCAAGGCCGTGTTCGTTTTACCTACTCAAACTTGCAGTTTCTTTAAAAATGAATTGATATAGAGTTACACACGCATAAATAAAGGACCACAGCGTAAGTTTTAAAAATTTGTCACACTTATTCGCGGCAAGCTGAAGAAAAAAATTAGGAAATAACACTGTTAACTACTTAGCTTGTCTCACCAGAAAAATTAATAGCTTATTGCGAACAGAAGAAGTAATGAGTGACCCCATTTACTACGAAAACCTGTAAGGTACAAACAAAAAACATCCTGTGAGGTTCGTGTTTAATACTGATATCTACAAGCTACTAGTTTCGATGTTACAATTTGTAATCACACATTTAATATTTTTATTTTGCAGTTTAAAAACATACAGTTGTTTTTTAAACGTTTAAAACGAAAATAGAAGGGGAATTGCTAAGTGCCAAGGGAGAGGCCCTGCTGTACTATTATTTGCATTACCACCTTAATAAACTTCTGGGTGGGCCTGTAAGGCTACGTGTAAACTGCACTACAAGTACGCAGTATGTTTTTACGAAAGAAAAGAAAGAATCTTGAAATCCGAGTACACCTCACATCCAGAAATGTCATCTGGAATTATTGCAATGTAATTTAAACATACAGGCTGCTGCTGTCGTATTTTCGTGGTGATATGCCATCTGTTATCCCGCAACAACGGCATTTCCAGGATTCGTGTAATTCTTATAGTCCAGTACGCGAACTGTTTTGCACATACAGTACGCAATGACAGCTGTGTCCTGCAGGCGTTGTAGCTCCTACTTTCAATTGCATTGTAATACTATGATATGATACATCTACTGCTATTACACGTTCCTTTCTGCTTCCAACATGTCGTTGGTTTCAGTTTTAAGGCAGCGAGTTCAGGTACAGCCTGTATATGAGCATATGGGTCTTGCGCTCCCTAAGTGATATACCTTGGACTCGTGCTGCTAGTTCACCTCAAGTTTCGGAACCCGTCCTAGATGTAAATTAATATTAGGCTGCCCGAGGGGCAGCTGACAGACGGCAGCATTCGGAGCACGTTCCTCAAGTGCGTTTACATAATTTATGAAGCAAGGCCGTTGCAGCGTCAGGTTGTAATATCGGCCGCCCGCATGGCGAAACTCTGCACGGCAGCAACCAGGAAGTCGGTAGATGGAAAGTAATATTGCTGGGAAGGGGTAAGAGGGGTAGACGGCACTGCAATGCTGAACATGTGACGGGCTCCGGAAGACAGAAGGTGCGGGCGCCAGAAAGTGGTGATACGCCCCCCCCTCCCTTTATACAAAGTGGCGAGACAGGAGTCAGACGGTTGATGGGGGGGGGGGGGGGTGATTACATTCACAACCTTATGTCCTCCCTTTGCCTGCTCTCTTATCTCTCCTCTTCACGCTTCAGTTGATACAGCCTCACCCCTCCTCCGGAACCTCCCTTCATGCACCGCACTTCGCACCCTTCCGCGACTTCCATGTCCGCGAAGCGACCCGCTCCACTGTTGGGCGACTGTATGGCGCAGGGGAATACGCTACCAATGAATACATAACTACGGGAGGTGATGCCTCATGAAAAATAAAGTCGAAAATATACATGATGGTCCGCCTAATGTGGACACCCCCAAAATTTCTGGAACGGTTGCAGATCACGAAATGCAGTTTTCGCGGTAAATGAAATTGGGTACGGAGGCGAGAAATTTTCCGCTAAGTGACAATTCGTTACACGTGTATGGACAGAAATAAATGAACCACATACGATCTTTCCCCTAGAAAATACATTAATTTCAATACCACCTGAAAGTACGTACAAAGAGGAATTCAGTGATACAGTGTATGCAATGGAAGATATCACAGAAACGCCAACGAATAATGCTCAAGTATGATTAAGTTAAATGGGCCGGTAGCATGGGGTAGTGGATCTGGACTCACAGCTGTAAGCAGGCAACACGCCCCGTGAATCATCTTGGCGGGACCGCTTTCTAATAGCAGCGCAGCACAAGTCCCTGTAATCTGTTTGGTAAGTGGTATTACCGTCTGTGGCTGTACGTATACAGTGAAGTTCACGAATGAGAAAAAAACTGGACGCTCTACTTATTTACGGTGAGTGTGGCAGAAATGACAAGCAAGCCGTCCGAATGTATGATGAAAGGTATCCTAATCGGACCCCTATCTCACGGCAAACGATATGAAGAATTTGCACACGTCTCTTGTCACGAGGTAATTGTAATTCCACAACATGAGTGCGACGAAGACTGCTACGGGCGAGACGCATCAATGCTATGTGTTGGCACGTGTCGATGCAAACACTCACATGGTTACGCGGGAACTTTCCAGGCTCGTAGGGATAAGTAAAACAAGTGTGTTACGAATACTGCGCCAACGGAAATTCCATCCATATCACGTGGCTCTTCATCAGACATTACATGAATGTGATTTCCAGCAGCATGTTTGATTTTGTAGGTTGGTTCTGATGTCTTTAAGGGATGACAGCAATTTCCTGAAGAATATACTGTTTACCGATGAAGTGACTTTCACAAACCATGGACTTGTAAATTTAAGAAATATGCACTACTGGGTGACGGAGAATCCGCATTGGGTCCGGCACTTAGAACACTAGCGACAGTAGAACGTAAACGTGTGGTATGGAATTGTTGGAGACTACGACATAGGGCCATACTTCATTCAAGGAACATTGACCGGCTATGCGTATGCCCCATTTCCTCAGAGAGACCTTATCGGAACTTCTGGAAGACATACATTGTGATATGTGGTTTCAGTATGATGCTTGTCATGGACATATTGCTTTAAGGCGAGGCATGTGTTAAATGAAACTTTTCCAAACGTGGTAGTTAGGGCGTGGTGGTGTTGTAAGATGACCAGTTCGCTCCCCCGACCCCACATCTCTCGATATATTCCTGGGGAGAACACTGAAAGATAGGGTGTACAACACGGTTAAAGCGACGTCAGAATACATACAAGAACACATTGTGGCAGCTTGCAGAGGCATTGCGCTTGAAACGTTTCAGGCCTCTCATCGCTCGCTACATGTGCGTTTACATATGTGTATTGCTGTCGATGGTAAACACATCGAGCACATGCTGTGAAAATACCTAATGTGAAGTGTTTCAACCATAATTGTGGTCTTTAGTACTTTGCATGCAGATGCAATTGCATTTCTCCAAAGGTTGGTTTGTCCTGTTTTTGTTGTGTATCTGTACGCATTCGTTACTCAGTAAAGTCAATAACTAGGAAACAAGTTTCCTGACTTACGATGGTATCTGAATAAAATATAATGTACTGATGTCGGACTAGCACTCACATTGCCCGTCTTTCCTCCACTGTGGTGCTCTCCTTTGTCCAATATCGCATTCCGTGTCCCTTGCCCCATTAAGGTAAGCGCTTCGCTGCTGTAAGGAAGTGGTCTCACAAGGATGAGTCATAGCACGTGTTGCTTGCTTACAGCTGTGAGTACAGGTCCACTGCCCTATGCTACCGGCCCATTTCAGTTAATAATAATTGCAAATTATTTCTTGGCGTTTCTGTGAAACTTTACATTGCATAAGCTGTATCACTGAATTCCTCTTCGAACGTACTTTCAGATGCTGTTGAAATTAATGTACTTTTCCAGGGGAATAACCCTATGTGGTTCAAATACTTCAGCTAATACACATGCTACGAATACTTGTATACATTACTGGAGGCTATCATCTTGGTAGGCAACCACCATGTTAAAAATTACTAATACACCATATGGGATGCCAGTGACCTCGACCTAGACCCCATAATATTTAATAAACTTGAAAGCAAAAAACTCGAGAAAAATACCTAAATGTCAGCAAGCATAATACATTAAAGACTATTAAGACCATATTAGATGCAGACTACCTGTACCTTGACTACATGACCTTGAATGAACTTGATAGCAAAATACTCGAGAAAATACACAAAAGTCAGCAAGCATAATACATTAAAGACTACCATCTCCATATTAGATGCAGACTACCCCAACCTGGACCACATGACCTTGAAGGACCTAGAAAACAAAAACTCGAGAAAACTACATAAATGTCAACAAGCATAATACATTACTAACTAACATCGCCATAGTAGATCCAGACTGCATTAACCTTGAACCCATAACCTTGAATGACCTCGAAAACGATAATGTAAGGAAAAATACATAAAAGTTACCAACCCTAATAAGTTACAGACTAATACCACAATATCGGATGCAGATGACCAAAAACATAGCCCACGACCTTGCTTAACCTTGAAAACCAAAACTCGAAAAAGTCACAAGTGACCTGTTTTCAGTAAAGCTGGTACCAAGGTACTGAACGAGAAGTACACTTCACCTTTGCAGGTCTTCGCATGTGTATGGCTGAACTACGAACTGCACCCATCACACAAATATGACATAACACAGGGATTAGTGGAACAAAGCGCTTCATTGAGAAATTAAAACCCGTTCAGAGTCATTATAGCAGATCAAAAACTGTAAGCAAGCAGTGTCGTCCTAGCAGTTTAAGCATTACTGCAATGTGGGAGCGAAATAATGGAGATCACGAAGAAGAGCTACGTGTGATGTATCAATATTTTAGTTCCATATTCGTTACTGACTACAACATCAGTTTCGCAACACCTGCAACTGATTGCTATTCTACTTGTGTACAACTTAAGGAAGTAATGAAAAACTATACAGACCATGAGAGAGTAGGTGACCTGAATACAGAGCTGAAAATCCAGTAAATGCGTGCCAATGCATTCTATGTATTATTGAAGACTCGCGAAGAAGGTGTACTTACTCTAAGCTATGGCTGTCAGAAGAACTTGGTTTTGCCCAAAAATACCAAGCTGCGTATTACTCGCCCCAGTTGTATTTGTATAATTACACAATCTGCCAAGGATCATCTCATGATTCTCAAAGTGTTAGGAACACGTTTTGTTATGTTTGGACAGAAGTTAGCTTCAAAAAAGGCTCAAACGAGATAGCATCTGCCTTGTATCAACGTCTACAGAATACTGAACTGGTAGATATTCATTGCATCCGTCTTTTTGCTGACGGATGTGGTGGACAAAATAAAAATAAGAATTTGATAGGAATGGTATCCAAGTGGTTTGTTGAGGAAACCCCTCGGTCACTGCAGATAGTACTTTTGGTGTTGCCCATCAGACTGTGTGTTCCGAAAAATTGAACGCGCTGTGAAGAAGATGCCAGAAATTGTTAACCCTATTGAATACGAATCTGTGATTAGAGAATTCTGTTCTGTTATTCATCTAGGAGATGAATGCTCTGTCTATGACTGGAAATCAGCAGCGGATGATGTTCTGAAACCACCAACCTCGTGGCATTTTAAATTCCAAAAGTTGAAAAGGATTGTTCTGAAACACTCCAACGATGGAAGTGTTGTAGTCCAGGAAGAGCCAAATTTCATGATAGAGGTTAGCCAACCAAAAAGCAATGTAAAAAGGGGGAAGCGTCTAACATGTCTAAAGTCGACCTAAACTGGAAGATGTACGCAAGTTGCTGACAACACATTTTGACTATCAATGGGAAAGTGCGGAAAGACTAAGGTATTACAAAACTATTCCACAAGCTAATGAAGAAGCTACTGCAGTTGAAGGCAATGATACTTACTTTGATGCACTTCCAGATGACAATGCAATTCAAATTTAAGTGTGTTTTGTTATGATTGTCAGGGTCTAACAAAAACCTTTTTGTAATACGTCTTCAGTGTTTGTCTAAAGATTATGTGTTTTACAAAACGGTTAAATATGTCAATGAAGAAGGCACGAGGAACAGAATAAGATAACAATTTTGATTCTGAGTTTACTACAACAGATCGATGCATATTGTTAAAAATCCAATACTGTTATGGTTACCTTGATTTGAGTGCCATAACCATGTTTTTGTGATTACACTGGGTTAATGGAGTATAATGGAAGGGATTTACCAAATGCATTTTATTAACTAAACAATACTCCTCACTCAATCGAAATGCCGACACAAAACTCATTTGCAAAATGTATTAAATCCACATTACAGATGCAAACAATGCTATGACAATTCCTTTTTTCTGTTATATAATTTTTCTAATTAACAAGGATTGTTATGGCATAGCGCTTCCTTCTCTATGTTTTACATTAAAATTAAAAAAAAAACATATTTACATACCTAAGTGCATTGCTTTGTGACAGTTTTTCCTGATTTCCCATCATTTTTTAGCATGGAAAAAACACTATTTGCAAAGGGCAACACACTTATCCTATTACCATGTAGGTTGAAGTGGCCGAATCGAAACACGTATTTCTCGTAGAGAGTGCGTCAGCCTGAGGCAGTTTATGAATGGCCAGTGCAGGGACTTGTATAAATCGCATTTTCCCTGTGTGCTAGCCTTAAAACTGTTTGAAATGATGTGTCTTTTTTCATCAGTATAGTAGTAATGTGTGTATAATGTTATCTATCATGTACTGTAATGTGTAGAATTTTCGTCAGTATTGTACTCCGTATTTCCCGTATGTCTCCACCGGTATAATTTTTTCCCTCAGTATGTCTCTGTCAAAATGTTATGTCTTATTTCGTAAATCGATATTATAACGGAATATTATTTTCGCCCTACTGAATAATATTTTTTCTCATTAATTTGTCTTCCCAGTATTGTACGTGTATAAATTTATCTCGGTGTTACTGTACCATGTACAGTTATTCGCCAGTATTGTACCGCGTATTCTCCGTATGTCTGCATGGTTATTTGTTGGTTAGTGTGTGTTGTGTCTGATGTGCGCCAGGTGTCGAACCTGGTCCTTACTTATTCTCGACTGGGCTAGAGTTCCCCGGCGTATTACAGTTTTACATGTTAATTGAATATGTGGTCGCTCTTTGTTGAAAAACAATTTATTCTAGACTTTATAAGCCTTGATAGCAGGCGTGAAGCAGTCTCTGGAGCTCAGTTCTCAGCGCCTGTCGACCGGCGTATGGACCAGAAGTTTACCTACGTTAGGTGTTCTGCGAAAATTATTTGCGATGCAAATACCTCCGGCCATCCAAATTTAGAGAGACAACTTTCGCAGAGGCCTGCCTTGAACTGCACATTTCCTTAGCTTTAAAATTCAATTACGTTCGTACACACAGTATATATGTATTTGTGGTGGCTAAAGTGTCTCGTACTTTAAAATGTAACTAATCCGAGAATTTATTTACAATATAGACCTACCAAAATATATACAAACCTATAAGTAATCGAAAAAAAAAAAAAAAAACTGGTATACAAGAAATTTTTTAACACATTTTTTAACGCAAAAATGTTATTGTTCTGAAATATACAAAGGTTTTTTCCCCGAGTCTTTGTGGTTTATTACAAACATGCAATTTTTTTTCCTCGTCGTCTTTTGTTTACATGTACCACGGATTTCTCTGACACTTAAGGCTTGGACATTGCATGACGCATAGAAATAGCTTATATTTGGCACATTGTAGTCTTATGGCGTCCATCTCTATCAACTGTCTGAACAGCGGGCAGCTGTGATACCTGTGCAGGTCCACGTTGATCGTTCTGACGGTGGGCATGTAGTGCGCATCGTCGACTCTTGGCGATTCACGTACACGCGGTAGTAGGGTATTATGACGATCTGCAACACTTTGCGAATGTCCCCGTACGGAATATTTACATCGACCCACCTCGGTCAGTGCACCTGTAGGCAGTGAGCCTGTAGCGTGGAGCGGCCGAAGTGCTTCTATTGGCAAGGTAGTAAAGAAGTAAAAACTTTGGTTTCCCCGTTGTCGTCGCTGTATGAGATGGCAATCTGCTTGGTGGTGCACGAGTCCAGCGAGCGAAAAACTTGGATGTTGCAAAACATTTTTTTAATAATTTCAAGTCCTCACGCGCACAGCGACTGGCATGAAAGATACGTCGTCTCGGCTAGCTTCTGCTACTTCGCATCTTAGTCTTATTCTTCATCTGCGATGTCTTCGGAAAGTCCAGAGCTAATGGTAGATACAACACTGCCATCAACTTCTTCGGGAGTGGTACCTAGAACATCATTGGCGGAGTAACTTGCTTTTTTAACTTCAGCATCTACATCTCCAACAAGTTTGCCCGAGTCTTAGCCTGCACCACTACGTTGCAGTCAGTGTCACTTTTGTATAAGGCATTTACTTTCGACCATAATGTACGGCGATTTAAGGTTCTTTAATTGTTCCACTAATCCCTGTGTTATGTCATATTTGTGTGATGGGTGCAGTTCGTAGTTCAGCCATACACATGCGAAGACCTGTAAAGGTGAAGTGTACTTCTCGTTCAGTACCTTG
Organism: Dryococelus australis; assembly: GCA_029891345.1. Taxonomy (NCBI): domain Eukaryota; kingdom Metazoa; phylum Arthropoda; class Insecta; order Phasmatodea; family Phasmatidae; genus Dryococelus; species Dryococelus australis. Next base: position 96,046,144 of record CM056995.1, on the reverse strand, counting down.
GTACCAGCTTTACTGAAAACAGGTCTCTTGTGACTTTTTCGAGTTTTGGTTTTCAAGATCAATCAAGGCCATGGGGCAATGTTTAAGGCTATCTGCATCAATATGGTGGTTATAGTTTGTAACTTAATAAGGTTGGTGACTTTTTTGTATTTTCTGTCACATTATCGTTTTCGAGTTCGTTCAAGGTCGATGCAGTCTGCATCTATTATGGCGGTGGTAGTTAGTAATGTATTATGTTTGCAAGACTTTTATATTTTTTTATTCTCGAGTTTTTTGCTTTCAAGATCATTCAAGGTCATGGGGTTAAGGTTCAGGTCACTGGTTTCCCATATGGTGTAGGGGTGATGTCTACCAAGATGGTGGTTGCTTACCAAGATGGTGGCCTCAGCAGATGTCTATTACGAATCTTAGTGCAACTCAATAATTAGGCCAAAATTCAAGCAAATTTCTAACTTTCAAGCAGTTTTTTTTTTCAAATTCTACTGGAGACATGATTAATCTCTTCAATTTTAATCCCGAAGTTATGCAAATCAAAGCCAAAATCAAGCTAATTTAATCAAAATCTGCAATCTTAATCAAGGGCACTTAAAAAAACGCAGTTGAGCATACTCATTCTCGGGCCAAAAATTGGCCTAATTTTCTCTAAATGGCATTAATTTGCTTGAATTTTAGTCTGACTATTGCATTATGCTATTGCACTTCCACGAAAATGTTATATATAATTGCTTGATTTTGCTTAAATTTGACCCGAAAATGGACCCTGTTTAACAGGTTTTTTTAAAAGAATAACCGTGGAAAAAAATTTCTGTAAAAAAAATGGCCTGATGTAGCTTGAATTTGACCCGAAAATGGACCCCGCTCAATGTTTTTAATGGACCCTGCTCAATGGTTTTTTAATGAACCCTGCTCAATGGTTTTTAATGAACCCTGCTCGATGGTTTTTTTAACGGACCCTGCTCAATGGGTTTTTTTAAAGTGCGCTTGATTTAGATTGCAGATTTGGATGAAATTAGTTTGATTTTGACCTTTATTTGAGTGATTATGGGATTGAAATTGAAGAGACGAATCATGTCTCCAGTAGATTTTGAAAAAGTTGTTTGAATGTGAGAAATTTTCTGGAATTTTAGTCTAATTATTGTGTTTCGCTAAGATCCGCAATAGACATCTACTAAGATTGCTTGAAATTGAGAAATTTACTTGATTTTTAGCCCACTTATTGTGTTGCGCTTGGTTCCGCAATAGACTTCTACTGAATTTGTATAAAATAATATTTTGAAGTATATCTGCTCCTTTTCAAAAATGCTCAAATAAAATTGACACCATTCCAGGGTTATAAAAGTTTAGAACCCTGATTCTTTTAAAACATAAATTTTCATTAAGATATAGGGGTGAGCTATTCCCTCACCCCTTTATAAATTTTTCTTCTTCTTAATACGTTTTTCTCTTTATAAATAAACAAAAATTAAGTGGCTACTCAAGATGTTGAACAATTCCCTTGAATTCATTAAACTACAATATCTAGAAACAAATAAATGGTTTACTACCACAGATCTCGGAATTTATGAATCTTATTTTGGTAAAACAATTAACTGTATTCTAGATGCCAAGTATAACATTTCATTACTAGAGCGCTATGTGAACCTATTAGATACAAATGCATTGAAACTAATAAATGAGAAGGAAGTTTGTATAGCATATAGAGGCTTAAAAAAATTGAAAGATGGAAAATTTATACATGAAATAGAGTTCTCTGAAGAATTTTGATCAAATTATGTGATATTTTAATAAATTTATTCCTTCATAAATAAACACGAAGTCGCCTATTTTTCCTTGCAACCTGACTAACATTTTAAAAGGTGGCGAATGTTCAAGACTGCCTTCCTATAGATTAGATAATACGTCTGAAGATCTTAAAAATATAGTTCACAAATATGATTCAAATTTACAAAACTTACAATTATCAATCTTAGAAATCATTGACGACAAATATGAACTTCGAGATATTGGTGAGAATTTAGAGCAAATAGAAGAAGTGTTTAAATAGTAGTAGAACACCGAATGTAAACATTATAATTTTATTTGTGTCAATTTTTCTTATGTAAATTTTTTTGGGTAAAACCAAATGGCGCTACTTGAGAATATACATAATAATTGCTATATTTATCAATGAATCTGGTTTTAATAACATTTTTAGCAGGTTGTTCACTGTTTTAATATTCTTTATCCTACAAAAAATTATCTTTTAATAAATAAAAATGGAATCTCTGCTCAACGAAATAAAAAATAATAGCATATCTAAGCACTGTAAAATGTGCGGTGAAGTAAAACACATAAGTTGTTTTCCATCATACAAACACACAAAAGATAGAATCATTAATACCTGTAAAAAATGTCTCAATGAAAATTCTAGATGTCGCTATGAGTTAAATAAAGGTAAAGTACAATGGGGCGGTTGAAAATCTGTTTGCAAGGCACATCTCGAAAAGCATAAAAATACTAAATTACACAATACATATGAAATTTTACAAGACGATCATTCAACCAAGACATGTTCTGTATGCAATGTGAATAAACCCATTGAGTCTTTTGCATCCCATAAAGACACAATATATAACCATTTAAACACCTACAAAAATTTTATAGTGAATATGCTATAAGTCGATACGATTTAAAAAAAAAGAAAACGTACAATGCGAATACGGAAAATATGTATATAACCATTCTCTAAAGGAGCATTAAAATAGTAGATCAAGCAATACAGCAATAGATATTCTAAAACAAGTTCAGCCTTTGCCGATCTAATAAATTTTATTATATATAAATGACGATGCTCAGCTGAATAAGTGATCTGAGATAGCGAGAGTTGAGAGATATTGGAAGACATTAAAAAATTAAATATTGGTATAATCTTAGAAAAGCTGATTTAATTACAACTATTACAATAATAATAAAAAATGAACAAAGAAAAAAAAACTTTGCAAATTTACCTTTTCCAAAAGGTGGAATAATATATAAAAAAAGCCAAAAAATACTTAAAAGAAGTATTTCCCTTTTCTACTAGTGTGTATGTTAACAAAAGAAATAGAAAAACCAATAACATTTATGCAGTCGAAAAAACTTTTATAGGCCGTTCATGATAAAGTGAGCACTTTTGAAGCCCTAGTTACTTTTTTCTTTCAACCAATTTATATCCTTCCACCACTTGTTAATGTAAACGTTGCCGTGTGAGTAACAAATACAGTGTATACATTCACCATACCCAAAACCAAAAGTCCGAGGCTAAAATAAAATGTATTTATTGGTTATTATGTCTGATGAAACAGCTTCAAAAAGTGCTCACTTTACCATGAATGACCTATAAATGTAGGTTATCAACATATAACATTGAAAATAATTTTAGTTTAGTGTCTCCGGGAATTTTTCAATTTTAGTAAAACAACAAGTATTAAAAATAATACATGATCAACTTATAAAACTTAGAAGGGTGAAATCTAACATTAAACTTGTCGCCCATTTTCGATGTCGGAAAACTGATTAAATACGACTATTTGACGATATTCAGTCACATACATTTACAATATTGAACGAAGGAGACATCAAAAAGATTTACAAACAAACAAAGAAAAGGAATACTCACATGAATAGAAATCATTGAAAAAAATTAATTCAGATTGGGTTTTATATAGCATAATTGGAATGCAGTTAACTATAAACAAGTATAATCCATTAAATGGAGCATCTTATATTCAGCTACCAGAAGCAATTAGGAATAAGAAAGCATATTAATGTAAAAAAATATGATCAAAAATTATTTCTGTGGGCAATAAAGTCTGTATTGTTTCCAGCAAAAAATTATCCACGAAGAGTATCTAATTATAAAAATGTGGGTCTTAATATTGGCAAAGCAGTAGATAAATATGAACATCCTATTAAAATTGACGATATACCAAACATAGAAAACCGAATTAGTTCATCTATAAACCTATTCTCTTTTAATGACAAGTTTAATATATATCCATTAAAACTTGCAAAAAATATAAAGGAAAAAATATTAATTTAGTTTTTTTCTTTCCAAAAATGATACAAACTCGAATTACTGTTGGATTAAATATTTATCGAAATTACTTTCAGCACAATAAAGAAAGATTAAGTAAACATACAGAAGACTGTTCAGAAAATGAACCAGTTAAAATTCAGTTATCCTTGAAAGGCAAACAAATATAATTTAAAAACTACCAACATACGACGAAAGTTCCTTTTGCAGAATTCGAATCAATTCTAAAGAAAATATCAACAACTATGACAAATCCAAGATAAATAAAAAAATTGAAATTAATCCAAAAATATCCAGTTTTAATAGAGGATGATATAGATAATGTGCTTTCCAATGAGATACTTAAAGAACGATATGAACTTACAAATGCACAAATAAATGCAATTGATTTAAATATGAGTGATGAATCATACACAATGAAATATCAGTTACATGAAAGTTCTGGTTTTTGTTATAATATTATATTTAGTTATGGTGATTATAAACCTCCAGTTGTATACAGATGTCTGTTTGCACATCAGCATTTTGTAGAAGCAATGAAAAAATAAGTAGAACAAACTGGGGAAATATATTCGCAAATTAAAGCAATGCATCAACTATCTAAAGAAGGAAAAACAACATAAAATAAATCTAGAAAATATACTGTATGCGATTGCGAAAATACAAAGGACAGGGAAAAAAGTACGCCACAATGGACACATAACAGGAAAATTCACTAACCCAGTATGGAACAATTGTAATTTACAATTAAAATTACCCATTTCTGTTACAATTTATTTTCATAACTTAGCTGGTTATGATGCTCATTTATTTATTAATGAGCTACATTATGATGAAAAAAATAGATTTAATCGCGAATAATGAAGAAAAGTTTATTACTTTTGGTAAACAAACAGAAAATTTGAAGATGAGATTTATAGACACATTAAAATTTATGGCAAGTAGTTTACATATCTTAGGATCTAATTTAACTAAGGAACAAATTAAGCATACACAAAAACATTTTCCAGAAGATAAAATAGATTTAGTTATTAGAAAATGTGTTTACCCATATTATTATATGGATAGTTTTAAAAAATTTAAAGAAACTGAACTTCCACAAAAGAACGAATTTTACAACAAATTAAATGATAGTGGTATAAGTGATGATGATTATGAGCATGCAAAAATGTATGGAATCAATTTAATATTAAAAATCTTGGCGATTAGTATAACTTATATTTAATAAGTGATGTACTACTGTTGATAGATATATTTGAAAACTTTAGAGATGCATGTATCAATGCATATGGCCTAGATCCTGCATGGTATTATACAGCACCAGGTTTATCTTGGGGTGCAATGTTAAAAATGACTTAACATCCACTAGATTTATTACACAATTATGATAGATTTGAATGATCGAAAGTGGAATTAGAGGTGGAATATCACAATTTTGTAAGTGATATGTTTAAGTGAATAACAAATATATAGATTATTTTAATTCAAATCAAGAGTCTAATTATTTAGCTTATCTCGATGCTAATAATCTTTATGGTTGGGCAATGTCACAATATTTACCATATGGAGGTTTCAAATGGATTAATAATACAGAATTTAATTTAGATTTTTGGCAAGAACATATATTAAATTTAAAGAATGATTCACAACATGGCTAAATATTATAAGTTGATTTAGAATATCCAAAAGAGCTACATCATTTACATAAATATCTTCCATATTGTACAGAAAATAAGGCAATTCCAGGAACAAATGTATTTAAATTGTTAACTTTACATAAAAAAGAAAAGTATGTAATGCACTATCACAATTTAAAACAGTGCCTAAATATGGACTATAATACATAGAATATTGAAGTTTAATCAGACTGATTGGTTAAAGAAGTATATAGATTTGAATACATTGATGAGAACTAATGCAAAAAATAACTTTGAAAAAGATTTTTATAAACTGATGAATAATTCTGTATTTGGTAAAACAATGGAAAATATAAGAAACAGAGTAGATAGGTATGGCTGGTTTCAAATAAAAAAGTTCGCAAAAAATTAGTAGGAAAACCAAACTTCAAAAGAAGTACTTTATTTCATGATAATATTGCAGCCATTCACAGGACCAAGACAAATGTAAAATTTACTGACCTATATATGATGGCATGCCAATTTTAGACATATAAAAAGAGTGAATGTATGATTGCCATCATAAAGTGATGAAAGCCAGATATGGAGATAAAATTGAATTGTGCTTTCAAGATACTGACTCGTACATTTATAACATAAAAACACAAGATTTCTATGAAGACATGAAGTCGATATTAGATAAATTCGATACAAGTGATTATACAAAGGACAATATTTATAACATGCTAAAAATAAATAAAAAAAATTTAGTCAAAATGAAAGATGAATGTAATGGCAATATAATTCAAGAATTTGTTGGCTTAAGAGCAAAAATGTATGCATATAGAGTTGATGATAAAGAAAACAAACGAGCAAAGAGGGTGTGAAAAAATATGTAGTTAACAGAATTTTATTTGACAATTGTAAGAAATGTGTGTTTTATGAAAAAATACAACATATAACAATAAAATTAATAAGGAGCAAGAAACACAAAATATATACAAAGTTTGTAAAATAGTATTAAGTTATTGCGATATCAAGGGGTACATACTACAAAATAAAATCGATACTTTTCCATATGAATATCGAAATTTATAATTTTATTAATGAGAGGTGGGATGAATTTATCATCCCACCTATTTCTGAAAGAAAAGTTTTATATTTTAAACATCTTTAATTTCCAAAACAATGTCAATATCAGAACCATCAAAATCAATAAGTTTACCATTTTCATATTTTCATAGTTTTGGTGGAAAACTAGCAAATTATATCAGTTTCTAAATGATTATAATATCATACTTTATAAACATTCCCAATGTCAAATTACAATGAAAGTTAATTGTTTTAAATGAATTAATAATAGGTAATTTAGTACCTATAACAATTATGTCTTTTTCAATAGTCATATTTCTTTCAAAACCAAGCATATCAGATAATTGATCATCAAATTTAATATCAAACTTAGATTTAATCGATATCCTGTTTTTCGCATTGTATGCAGCCAATTCAATGTTATTTGTTGAAAATGGATCAATTGAATTTATAGCTTCTTTAAAAGACTTAACATCATATTGGCCTGTAGGAATGGTGACAACTTCGTTTTAATGAACAACAGCACTAATTTTTTCAATTGTCATTTTATAATTGTCTATATTTGGTGTTAAAAATTTTATATTGAAACCAAAAAACTGCAATCGATTTATCTTTAGAAATTATATCATTGCTAAGTTTCTGCTTTAGTACAGAAGTATTATTTGTTAACTTAACTACTTTACTATCCATTTATTACAAAATTATCATATAAAATAAAAAAGTAGACTGTTGGTGTTTTAATTTGCGAAGGTGATGCTAAGAAAAAAAGAATGGTGAACTTTTGCCTGACAATGTGAAAGCCATTATCATTGGGCCCAGTAAATGTGGTAAGACCAACTTGATGATTAAGTTTATTTATAAGACAGGATGGCTAAATTTTAATAAATTGTATGTTTGGTCAAAAAGTTTAAATCAACCAAAATATATTCAGTTACAAATCATTTTGATGTAATATCCAAAAAGTTTATGGAAAAGACATCTTATTTTTAAAATAGCAATGGGGAAATGATTCCACTAGACCAATATGAAAATAATTCTCTAGTCATTTTTGATGATGTCATCTTAGAAAATCAAGATGTTATCTGTGAGTACTTTACTATGGGAAGACATAAAAATATTGAGGTGTTTAATTGCCACAGACTTATTTGAGAGTACCCAAGCAATTAGTAAGAGATAATGCAAATTTTTGTGCATATTTAAACAAGATGAAACACATTTCAAACACATATATAATGATTTTGTCAGTTGTGATAGGTCTTATGAGAAATTTAAAGAGATCTGTGTAAAATGCTGGAATGAAGATTATTGTGTTATCACAATAGATATGAGCAGAAAAATGAACAGTGGTAAGTACAGAAACCAAATTCAATATTTTATAGCATTAAAATTTGCCTACTGTATGTGTTTTACATAAACTTGAAACATTATAATTTTTAAAAATGGTTTTAATAACTCAGATTCTTCTATATAAGGTTTAACTGTTTTACCTACAAAAATTTCACATCTTTTGACGTGTGTTTTCCTTATATACTTAGACGACCATCTACTGCAACAGGAAAAAAGCAAATATAACATGTGCTCTGCCTTATGAGCCTTTATCTACTTCGGCGACTACAGCACATTCTTGCCACCACAGGAAGAAGTTTATCACAACTGTGTCGCTATCTACTCACAGTGTGTCAAACACTCTGTGCAATTCTTGATAGCGAGCTTCCAGATCACAGCAACTCATTGCATCAATAGTTTTAATCGTCAGGTCACTCATCTTGTCGTTGTGGCTCAGTGACAAGGTGTTTGATTTCGAATGCGAAGGTTGTGGGTTCGATCCCCAGTCTGAGCAGATAATTCAACCATGTGAATATGAGACATCCATATTTGCACTATTAGAATATCACCAAATCATTCGAAATTTGAGCCAAAAAAACCCTGCTCTTGTTCATATATTCGATATATGAGTATTAATCCATATAAATGGTACTGCTTAATCTTCAATCCGAAATACTCTCTATGCTATACTGTAGCATATCTGATGTATAGGGTGGAGTGATTCATATAGTGGAAGGTGTCCCACTATATGAATAGGAAGTACCATAACACAAAAATAAAAATAAAACCCAATCACCTCTCCACTAAAAAAAAAAACAGGCCAGCTGAGGGGAGAGGTGATTGAGTTATCCCATTGGAGTTTTGCAGGTACCTATTAAGGCTGGAAAAATTGGGTCACTAGCATGATAGAAATATCTCTAAACCGAAAAAATTAAGTTCATTGGCGCACATTTAGTTGCTTGTAAACCTTTTGCAATTTTTTAGTACATTGATTAAAAAAATTTAATTCTTGTTTTATTAAAGGTTAACTAGGTGTTCACCTTCAAAGGTAATGCAAAATCTGCCATTTATCAATGATTAGTCTTCTAACAATTTATTTTAAAAAAATGTATATAAATGAAGGTTTGTATAATCATTCTCAATGCCACAAATTTAAATTTTGCACTGCCCAAAAAGAGAATGGAACAGAATGTGTTATCAACTTTTCAAATAAATATGGATATCTGAGGATGATGCAAATTAACTATCAAAAATTGATACCGAAAAGTTCGAAAATTCTTTAAGAATATTTCAAGAATATCATAAAATTCCTTTAATTAATGGTAAACTCAATGGAGAAACTAAAATTTAATCAATAAACCAAGATGTGGTGTTAAGGATTACATACTTGTTGACCTTTCATTAACCACAAAAAGGAACAAAAATATCTTAAAATGTAATTTTGTATATACAATAATTCAATTAAAAAGTAAGCTGAAGATGCTTTCGGCATTTGGAAAAACACACACAAATTTGAAATTTGTTTACGATACACAATCTCCAGACATAGTTATATCATACAAACACAGTCAACATGATATTCAATGATTACATGGAATTTGTCCTTATACATTATTTCCACATAGTAGTGCACTAACTCATGCATTTTTTCCAAATCAAAAAATAGTCTTGTTGAAATTCATTTCAATAAAAAAGAACATTGGTATAATTGAGAAAGAATACTCCCAAAAATAAAGTTAATTTACTAGCAATTTTGATTCATGAAATTTGTCATGCATTAGGTCTTCAACATACAAATGATAAAAATATGATCATGTATCCGATTCTTAACAATGATTTGTTTGATTTACAACCAGATGACAAGCAGAAAATTCAAAAAATTTATGGGCTACCCCTACAAATGAATTTTAATGGTAACAAACCAATCGACTTATGCAAAGACAAATATTTAAAAATATTTTTAATTGTTCATGGCAAATTGTATATTTTTTACAATAAGTATGTTTGGACAAAAAGTTTGAAAGACAAGAAAATAATCAATAGGCCATTTTTGATAACAAAATGGTTTAAGTTTTTACCAAGCAATTTTAATATATTTTAATACTCCAGAGACCTTTGGGCGAGTTAGTTCTGTTTGTAGATATTAAATTTATATAGTTGATTACCCTAGTTATAAACTTATTGGTGGTTATCCTAAAGGATTTTCTTCATTTGGATTAAGATATTAATATAAAATAAATGCTGTTTTTAATTCATACTATGGGAAAAATTTGATCTTCTATGAAAAATTGTTTATGCCCGAATAGATGAATGTAATTTCCATATAAAAGAGAATGGCCCAATTAGTGAGACATTTCCTCATTTACCAAATTTGATAGACTCGGATTTCGGATATAGAAATGGTTTGCTGTATTTCTTTAGCAACAAAACTTTCATGGAATATAAAGAATTTACAAACCAATTGACTTTAGTTGGTAAAAATAGCATTTAATTGTTTGGTATAAAGCACCAGTCATATAACAAAATTATAAATAAAATGAGATATATTGTTAATTATTTAGAAAATGCAATTCCTTATGAGCTATATAATTCAAAGAATCTGGTCTATATTCTTTAATTTAATTAAATTAAATTTTTCATTTCCTTATTAAAAAAGAATACTAGTAAAAAGACTTAATACAACTCGCCAATTCCTCTTGCACATATTTTCAGGTATAAAAATGGAGTCAATTCTAGATATAATTAATAAGAAACTTATTTAAAATGGTAAACAAGTCTTAAAGATTATAGATGAGAAAAATAATCATTGGTTCTAAGCCAAAGATGTTGCTGAAATATTATAGTATAAAAATACAAGAGAAGCAATTAGAAATCATGTTATAGAAAAACACAGAAATATTCATGAAAATATAGGGAGGAGCAAACCGCTCCCCCGTTACATATAAAGCACATAAAATATTTATCAATGAACCTGGATTATATTTGTTAAATTTAAAATCAAATATGAAACAAGCTGAGAAATTCCAAGATTGGTTAACTGAAGATGTTCTTCCATCAATTAGAAAACATGGTGAACATAAGATTTAAAAAATATATAAGGCTTTTATTCAAAGGCCAAACAGAGCATATAGAATTGAACGAAATTAAAGTTAATCATTTAAAATATGTACATAAAATTAAAGATGATCATATAGAAAATTTAAAAGATATAAATAAAATTCAAGGTGAACGTGTGGAAAATTCAAGAGAATCAGTTCGCATGGCATTAGATGCAATAGCTCGCAGAAACGAAGAAATCAGAGTAATGTATCCTCATTTTGTACCACAAACACAAAATCAAAATTTATATCCAACTTTTGTTCGTTTAAAATTATTTGATGATGATTGTGATTATGATTTTTATGTCATTAGAACTCAAAGAAAATATATTCAAAGACAATTGGATAGGATTGATGATAAGCATCCAAATTGTGAACAATTATTGAGATTTGATTATATTCCAAATTCTATCAATTTATATGAAAGAATGAAAGAAACATTGAATGGTCAGATTGAGTGTTTTCGTAACTATTTTCATATCGTCGGAAATAATTATACTCAACAACAATTGTTTAATGATATTAATAATCTTTATCGAATTGAGTAAGAAGCTCATTTTTATTTTTAAATTTACAAAACATCTGTTTTATTAATCCAAGAATTATGTGAGTTATCGAAACCCCGCCATTTAACATAATATTATCACCTTTCATTTTTACGACTTTTTCAACCAAATATTCATCAGTATAGTTTGTTTTCATAATTTTGTATTCATAAAACCTGCCTTTTATTTCTTCACAACTGAATTCTTTCAGTTTGTAAGTTGGCACATCATTATTTATATTTTCTTAAAAAATAGTAAATAATTCTGTTGTCTAATTAGCTGTATAACATTTTTCAAAACTTCGTTTACTCTTACTCACATTGACGATATTGCTAACTTAGTATTTCGGTTTAGTAATCACATTCGCAAAATCTTACTGTCTTAAATTTTTTTCATTTTTTTTATTAACTTCAATTGGTTTCATACCAATGGTTCTATGCTTTGTATTGTACTTTTCTTTAACTAAATTATCTAATATGTTTACACATTTGTAATTGCCATTGAAAGCAAATTTCTTCCACATTTTATTCTTCATTCTACAATTATATCTTTCTACACAACTGGTTTTAAGTTCACTATATGCAGAATAATTATTGAGGTTATATTTATTCATAAGTTCATTAAATATCTTATTATAAAATTCTAAACAATTGTCACTTTGAATATTAAGTGGTTTTCTTTTTATCAATAGCCATTCTAAAGCATTTGCTACATTCTTGGCTGTTTTATCTTTAATTGGTATAGCAAATGCACATTTCGAAAGAAAAAAAAAACATTAATATTTGCCATAATATACTTGTATTCATTATTTATATGTGATATACCTTTTAAATTTCCGGTATCCATTTCAAAATATCAATTTTCCATAAATTATCAATTCCATACGTTAATACTTTACTTCTTAGAAAATTTTACAGTGCAGGTTAATATAGTTTATTGATTATACCTTCTATTACATTAAACTATCTTTTTAAGAATGTTGATTTATTAGAATTACGTATAAGAACATTTACTTTTCTGAACTTATCATCAATTTTTAGTATTTTAATTTTTTATATTATTATTGTTGTTGACTTTCCTGCACTTCAAACACCAAGTATTCTCCATATATATATATATATATATATATATATATATATATAGTCTTTATATTTCATGAATACTCCTATTATAGTCATAAACCCATCAGTATATTCAGTAAAATATATATATATATATTAAATGAAATTATTACCTCTTATAACATCAAATGATTAAAATAATATATATTTTTTAGAATCCTTAATAACAGAGTAACATAAAGTAAATGATCAGAAATTATTTTATAAAGAGTATAATCCTTTAAAAGAAAAAAAGAAATAGATTATCTAAGTGCAAATTTTCAGTTTTTTAATTCCAATTTGCAGGTGAATAAAATATGTGAGATTTTTCTTCAACTTTCAAGTCAACAAGTGTATAACAATAATTCAAAACTGATGGGTTTAAATTTTGTAATTTAACATCTAACTCATTATTATTGTATCGTAAATCTATATCCTTTTTCAATGCATTGTGTGCCGAATCTACATGTGATGTTAAGGCATAATCAGAAACAATAGTATTGTGTCTTGAATTTACATATATTTTAAATGCATAATCAACTATATTTTAATCAAAAAATATTTTATTGACTGCATCTTTTTCGTTTATATGGTCATCTATATTAGCAATTCTACTATTTTGAAGAGAAGCATCATTTTTTGTATAACAAAAACTTTACTTATTTGAATTTGTAAAGCAGAAGAAATAGTAATGTATTTTGAATTTACATCTTTATTTTTTTTATCGGAAACAATAGTTTTGTATCTTAAATCTACATCTTTTTTTAATCCATAATTAGAAGCAATAGTATTGAATCTTAAATTTACATCTGTGTTTTTAGCATAAGCAGAAATTAAATATGAAGTAATCGATAAAACAGTTCTGTATCTTGAACCTACATCGGTTTTTAAAGCTTAATCAGAAACAATACTATTGTAATTTGAATCTAATTTTTCCTTTAAATCAGAAGCAATAGTTTTGTATCTCGAATCTAAATCTTTTTTAAAATCGGGAACAATAGTTTCATATTTTAAATCTATATCTTTTTTTAAAATCAGAAGCCATAGTTTAATATTTTGAATCTACATTTATTTTTAGAGCAAAAGCATTAGTCTCAAAGTTTTTATTTAAAAATTTGATTAATGGGTCCCCAAATATATCCATCATTTAACAACAAAGAAATTAAATTAGAAACATATTAAAAAAGAAGTAATACAATTAAACATAGATGTCCACGTATGACTGAATCAAGATTCTGAATTCGATTTTGATTGTAATAAATATTTCTGTTTTTGAAATAAATAGTTAAGTTAGTAGGAATATTGTTTCCAAATTAGTCTAAATAGTAAACATCATTGTTTTCTTTAAAATAGCAAACCCAATGAGTGCCAGGATTTGTTGAAATGTTAAAATTAATCACAGCACAGTCATTTTTGAGCATTCCATTTGGTAATTCGTCAATCATATAAACATTTATGAAATTTTTAATATTTAGTAATTTTACAAATTTTTCAGTATCGATATATGATAATGGGTACATATTGCATTTTTTTGTCTTCCCTTTTTTTTTGCAACCCCACCACTTCCTGCTTTATTTTCCATTTCTAAATTGTGTCTCAACTTTTCTTCTTCTTATTTTATATTTTTTCTAGTTTGTTCAACATAATTGTAAATTGCAGTGGCTGTTCCAGCTAAAGCTCCAAGTGCACCTAAAGCTGCAAATAAAATTGGTAAAAATTTTCCATGATGTAAACCACTTCCCGATTTTTCATTGAGTATCTTTTGAGTACTGGTATTGACAAAGTTAATAAGAAACTTTTACCTTCTTTTAATTTTTTATTCTATTTCTCAAGTTGATCTTTTGTTAAATATTTATCTATACCTAATTCTCTTAATTGATCAGTGGGTATATCGAAAGTTAATCTTTATGTCTTCATTTTTAAGTGTGTATATATAATTTGACATTTTAATACCCCAACCTAATTTTCTTTTTGTAAACATTGTTGAGGCAACTGCTGCAGATGCAATTTTTTCACCAATTTGAGTATTTTTATCTAACATTATTTATTTTGCTTCTTTTTGTAAAATCTTAGCATTATGTCTAGTTTCTAAATCTGTATGATCTCTATAAACAATATCGTGATATTTGTATGCTTCATCTAATTTATTTATTCCTGTGTCTCCTCTTTCTAGTATTTCGTTTAATTTTGTAAATGGTCCACAATAATTATAACCTGGCAAATGCATTTCGGGTAAATTTAATTTATTTAAAGCCCAATTTATAATACATTTACCATGATGTTCTGAATACCAAAATTAATATGGAATTACATTTAATACTCTTATAAGGAATTCCTTTCTGGTTATTAACAACAAAATCAGAAAATTTATTGCTCAACATATTCATTGTGATTACTTTTTCATTATTATTATTCTTACGTGCAGCATTTTCTTGGCTGTGAATGGCTAACGATATCTCTATAAATTCTCTAACACCATTCATCCACATATGTTCTTTTGGCTAATTTGTTGTATTTTTTATACCTTCTCCAGATCTGGGAGTTCTTGGACAAATCATTATTTTGGGTGTATTTGGCTCTGATATTGATGCTCTTGTATAATTATCATAAATTGGTCTAATTATACTTATGTATTTCCAACCTTCACTCGAATCTACCCTCTTTTGAGGATCATATTCTTGGAATGCAGCGTTGGGTGTTTTGACAATTTCTGTGTAATTGTTATAATCCTTATCATCAAATTTATCCACAAGAACTTCTGGTGATTTTTCTGTTAACAATTTACATAGTCCTGGTGTTAATTTATATTCTTTATCCTCAACAAATAGTGTATCATTGTTTATCGTTACTTGTGTATTACCAATGTAAAATTTTTGCCCAATCCCATGTAAACCAAATTATGCTTTAACAACGTTAATTAAGTTTATAGTATAATCAGACACGGTACACATCGAATCAGATGCGGCATGCGTCAGATTTTTTATGGGTACAATGCCCATTAGCTCTTCTACATTAGGGGATTTTTAAAATAATTCTCTTTCAAATGATGTTTCTTCCGGTGTTGGTGGATAATCTAAATTTCTTGCTTCTACTGGAACTAGTGTTGTTATTAAATTTTTATTTTATTTACTTACTTGTTCCATTTTTTACCAATATTTCGTAATTCGTCAATTAATGACAGCTCTTTTTTTTATTATTTCTTTCATATTCCAGTTCATGGTGCTTTTTGTAATTTTATATCTCTCGATGAGTAATTAAACTCGAGAAACATGCTTTAAATCTTTCATATATATATATAACTTCTAAATGAGTTATAAAAATAATTGAGCACTTTGATAGACAAACTCCCCCCCCCCCCCCAACTCCTAAAACTAGGAAGAATTTAAATGATTGACATAATAGAATTGAAATTGATATTCCTATAGGAGATGGCTTTTCTTTTACAAATTATGCTTATGTTTATGAACAATATAGGGTACTAAAAAGAGAGATAAAGATGGAAATGAGGGAAAATATGCAAAATTAGATTATGTCGATGTTTGTTTGAACTTTTTTTCCTTTTCAGTTTTCTAGAGTATAAATTTCAAAACATGGATATATTATTAAAGCTGTTGATAATCCAGGTATAACATCAACAATAACGAATGATTTATTAAGATTGCCAAGTGAACAACATTTTTATAATTTTCTGGTGTTGATAATAAATATCGAATAAAATTTGTTTATAATTATTAAAAAATGAAATAATATATCCTGTGAGATATTTGTTTGGTTTTATTCATGACAAAAATCGAATTTATTGGAAAAGTGGTTATAAAATTACTTTTTTTTTTTCATTCATCTAATAACAATTGTATATTTGTTTATGAAACAAAAGCTGCAGATGGCGAGGTTCAGAAAAGCTATGCTGATCCAAGTAAAATTGTTATTCAAAAATTAGAAATTTTCTGGCCTATAGTTGAATACGAATCTAACACAGCAATTGCAATTAAAGAAAAAATATACAAACAGGCTAAAATGCCTATTAGTTTTACTTATTGTCAATTTTTAGAAAAAGAAGTTCCTGCCGAAACAACTACTGTTTTGAACTTTGATGTAATAGATCTGTTTAATAATTTACAATTTGACATACCCGATTATGTAATTTTAGGCTTTTAAACTAATAGAAAAAATCGTACTGAACTGAATGTCCACGCTTCTATGTTTGACCATTGTAACATGAAAAATATTTATGTTAAAAATGGTAGAAATGAAATTTTTTCAAAAGAAAATTGGAATCTAGATATTGAAAATGGTCTTTGTGATAAAATGTTCCTTACTTAAAGTGATTTTAGAAATTAAAAAACAAAACTAGATAATATATGTAGAATTAATGAACTATATTTTAAATCAACTGTAAACGTCGAAGGCAATATCAATTAGTATTCATTTATTGGGCGAAGATCATTGTGTATTATTGATTGCTTATATAGAAAAACAACTGCAATTAAAGAAAAAAACAAATAGAAAAATTAGCGTACATTTTAATAAAGCTGTTGGAGTAAACACAATTTGCAATGTTGTTCTAATTAGCCAACGGAATTTAACTTATGAATATTTGAAAGAGAGAATTACTGAAGATATAAACATTTTTAAAAAGTAATAAATGGAGGATGTAAACGATTATACAGAAACAACAATTTCGATAGTTTAATACAAATTTTTAGATGCATAGTTAAGTTGTTTAATCGAATAAAAAAACATTTGTGTTACACCTGAATGAGATTTTTTTCCTGGTGTCAATTTTATTTGGGCATTTTTTCAAAGAGTGCAAATTGCTTATGTTTCAACTTTTTAAATAATTCAGTAGAAGTTCATTGCGGAACCAAGCGCAGTGCAATAATTAAAAATCAAGTAGATTTCTCACTTTCAAGCAACCTTAGTAGATGTCTCTTGTGAATCTCAGCGCAAACCAATAATTAGGCTAAAATTCAAGCAAATTCCTCACTTTCAAAAAACCTTTTCAAAATCTACTGGAGACATGATTCATATCTTCAATTGTATTCCAAAAATCAAGCAAATCAACGTCAAAATCAAGTTAATTTCATCCAAATCTGCAATATAAATCAAGCACACTTTAAAAAAACCCGTTGAGCAGGGTCCATTAAAAAACCATTGAGCAGTGTCCATTAAAAAAACTATTGAGCAGGTTCCATTAAAAAAAATTGAGCAGGGTCTATTTTTCTTTAAAAAAAAATCATTGAGTAGTGTCCATTAAAAAAACCTTGAGCAGGGTCCATTTTCGGGTCAAATTTAAGCTACATCAAGCAATTTTTTTTACAAAAATTTTTGAGCAGGGTCCGTTTTTGGGTAAAATTTAAGCTAAATCAAGCAAATTTCTACAAAATTTTTGGGGAAGTGCGATAGTGTAACACAATAATTAGGCTAAAATTCTAGCAAATTAAAGCCATTTAGAGCAAATTTGGTCTGAGAAGGACTCTGCTCAATGGGGTTTTTTAAAAGTGTGCTTGATTTAGATTGCATTTTTGAATGTAATTAGTTTTTTTTGGCCTTGATTTGCTTGATTGAGGGATTAAAATGGAAGAGGTGAATCATGTCTCAAGTAGATTTTGAAAAAGTTGCTTGAAAGTGACAAATTTACTTGAATTTTAGCCTAATTATTGGGTTGCGCTAAGATCCGCAATAGACATCCACTTGCCTCCAGTAACGCATATAAATCTTTTAAAAATAATTTTTAACAATGTTTTAATACAGTTTTAATATTAAATTTTTTTCTATTTAAGAAAGTAAGAGTATACCAATATGGTACCAAACGCCACTACATGGTCGAGTGGCTTACCAAAATGGTGGATACCCTAATACACTAGCGCTACCTAAGTGATGTAAACACATTACGCTTACCATTATGGCGGTGGAGCATACGCGACTAATTAGGCGAACATAAGTGAGAGATAATCTCTAAAACAAATGACGAATGAAAAACAAAGATGACTGCCTCCAGTAACATATAAACAAAGATGATAGCCTCCAGTAACGTATAAACAAAGATGGTGGCCTACAGTATTGTATAAACAAATATGGTTCCCTCCAGCAGCATGTAAACACATGGCGAACGAAAAAAATCAAGATGGCGGAATGAGTATCGGTGAGGATAGTGGAGGCGAGGAAGTCAGTCGTCTGTTGGGGATGGTGCGGGTGAGGGGGTGTAGCGGATGATATTAATTACCCCCGGAAATGTGTGTTTTATAAATAAATTTTTTAAACATTTTTTAATAAAATTTTTAAGAGAAAAAGGGAAATTTTAAGGGGAAAAAGGGAAATTGTTAGTAAAAATGTCCACCGGGGGAAAATTATTCTTAATAATAAAATTTTAAATTGTTTTAAAATTAAAACTTTTTAATTATACATTTTTTAACACCTCTTTAATTTTTTTAAATAATTTTTTATAAATTATTTTAACAGTTTTTGAATAAAAATTTTCGTAATTTTTTTTTGTATTTCTTAATCTTTTTTTTTTGCGATTTTTTTGGGTTTTTTTGGGATCAGAGGTCATCGGGTTCAATATCAAGGTCACGGGTCAAAGGTCATGGTCGAGGTCAATGACGTCGAAGACCGCTGACGGTGGCGTAACAACGGCGGCCGGCTCCGGCTCCGACTTCCCATTCCCTTATGCTCAACTTCCCATTTCCGTACTATTGAAACCAAATAAAATATTAGGGTTTCTATGTAGCTATCGACATCAGTTAATCGAATGGCAAATAAGACGATCTTCTTTGGGAATTTATTTTCAACACTTGTATATAACAGAGCAAGAAGTCATAATCAAGTTTGAAATCCCAAAGTTTTATGTTTGAAAGGTTTGCAGCAAATTTTTACACCTATTTAATAAACTACAGGAATATAATCATTGAAAAAAATAATTGCCTTTTTTATTTTTTACAGTGACAAAATCACCAAACGAGATAACACGACTTAACAATATATAGCAATGTGCAAGGCCTAAGAATTGCTCCAATAGAAATGTCTGTAACTGTTTTTTCTCAGTTCTTCTTTTGCTAGAACTTTCAAAATACCTCTCCTTGGCAACAAATTACACGAAAAAGTTGATTACAATAAAACACGTAACATAGGTTGCAAAGACCTAATGCGCAAACAGTTGGCTTAATATCAGTGTAATGTGAACAAATTTAAACAGTAGTACTGAACGTCGGCCAAAGATATACTGGACCAATTCATTATGCGAGATAAATTCTTAATTTTGATCCAAAAAAATAAAAAGTCGAGCTTATTTACATCGATTTGGTAAATTTTTGTCTGCGTTTCCCGATTTGTGATCATATTTTTGCAGTTAGACTATATAGTATTCATAAACTTTTACATTTAAAAAAATCGTAAGAATTAGCTTAAGTGTGGCATAATTTAGTAGACTCCTGGACTGCCGATTTATGCATACCGCTCTGGAAAGGAAACACATTCATAAATAAGATATATGTGAACGAGAAAATACAAGTGTATCTATGGACAGGCAGTAGCCCACTTCTAGACTGAAACAAGTACTGTAAAACCTAGCAGCTGCTGAAGAATCCATACACTTCCCGTCCCATCCCTTACCACGTCATTCTGCCACAGAGATGGTCGCTCGTCGCCCCAGAGAATAGCACACGCTCTTACGTATAGCTGTAAAGTTTTACAACTTTTAAACCTACAATCACAGCTGGTGCCATGTCACATGCCTGCAGCGAACACACACGCTGCTATATAGTTTTAGCTGCAGTCAGGATACGAAAGCACGTGGCAGAGGGACGACAGTACATATCAGAGCAGAGAATAAGTTCTCTCGTCCCACTTGTGTCTCTCGTAACGGCTTCCCAGTAACGATCGAGAAGTAGACATCAAAATCGAGGGATCCGTGGAGCTCCGCCTGTCGCAAACACACTACACGACCGTTGGAGACATGCTCCAGCACACTCGGGCTGATGTACTGCCGCAGACATTGCTTGCTCTCTTCTGCAGGACAGCTGCTTCCTCGGGGAAGAGACCTTAATGTTTTATATAACGTCACGAGCGCGAATGGCTTGGAAAGGTTTCGAGGAGACGGTTTGTACGTATGCGAAAGTATCAGACCAAGCTAACTCGACAAGACAATTTTATCCAAATGACGAAATCTTATATGTTAGCGATACACGCCACAGTAACTCACATTTAATCGTTCACATTAACTATTTTTATATCAAGACGTGCTGTTTGAGTATTTCTATGAAAGACAACCGTGAGAAATTTTCTGTCCTAACAAGGCAAAAAAAAAAAAAAAAAAGAATCTAGCGACAATGAAAACGAAGTAAAATGTATAGTCCATTTACGATTACTTACAAACTTTTTTGAGGCCGTGCTAAAGTTTTACTTTCAGGATACCCCTCCGCGTCATGCAAACAAAGTTTAGCCAAGTCTAGGGAACTACACTAGAGGTACAAGGCACCGCATTCGTGCGCATTCAATTTAATAACATTTTGCATAAGAACTATTTCTTACCAGACATTACCAACACACCTATCTTCTCCCCATTTTTATTCATATTGATTATAAATGAAATATTTAGGATTTGCATAAATAATTGTGGTATATCACAAATATTAACATACAATTATTGCAATAAGTGTTATTACCTTTCCAAAGAATATAATTACTGAAAATAAATAAACCTTTCAAAAAATATCCCATACATAATATTTCTCACATTAATGTACATGTATCTCATTTAAAAACATTTAAAAGTTTTTAAAATGGAAATCGTGCTCATGCAGGAGCAAGGCCCTTTACCACTGCTATATATTTCGAGGCCAATCATAAACTTTAAGAAATATGCTGACGTGCCCTGGGGGCATCCTAAGACCTACCAAAGCCTCGGAACACGAAAACTACGTTAATTTAGAAAGGGCCAGCAAACTACATTTTGAGTATCATAGAAGTTGACAGCCTACTGCATTTACACTAACCAATAACCATAAACCACCCATATTTTAGCTCAATGCAATGAATGCAGCCTCTACCCGGCTGGACGTACACTTTCCGTTTTGCCGGAGGCCACACCATCCGTTAAAACCGGTCCCGGCGGGAAGTGGCAGGATGATGTCTCCGGTCGACAGGAAGGAAGGATGGCAGGATGGGAGACAAAAACACAAACGTTTCAATTCGTGCGTCCACACGGTCCTGTCTTGCGGGTCCCGTATCCTTGCAGTTCGTAGTTTTGTAAAAGGTTTGGACGTCATGTTTAAAACAGACAAATTTCTACAGTTAACTGAAGAGCACCCAGATGTGTGGGACATCTTTTCAAAAATTATATTGACCGGAATGTATGGGATAAAAAATGAGAGGATGTCGGGAAAGGAATGTTCACGACGTGAAAAGAAATGTATATGAAAGAAAAGCAACAAAAAGTAAGTAACTTTGAATGTTATGTATGTATGGTAATGTAGAATGGAATGTACGAATGATAGTATGTAACATAGAATCAACTGTAAACGTGAAATAAGAAGGCCATCCACATACAGGCACACTTGTAATATATATATATATATATACACTTGTAATATATATATATATTACTTGTAATATATATATATATATATATTACTTGTAATATATATATATATATATATTACTTGTAATATATATATATAATATATATATATATATATATATATATATATATATGTATATATATATATATATATATATATATATATTACAATATATATATATATTAATATATGTATATATATATTATATTAATATATATATTAATATATGTATATATATATATATATAATGTAATATATATATATATATATTACAAGTGTGCCTGTATGTGGATGGCCTTCTTATTTCACGTTTACAGTTGATTCTATGTTACATACTATCATTCGTACATTCCATTCTACATTACCATACATACATAACATTCAAAGTTACTTACTTTTTGTTGCTTTTCTTTCATATACATTTCTTTTCACGTCGTGAACATTCCTTTCCCGACGTCCTCTAATTTTTTATCCCATACATTCCGGTCAATATAATTTTTGAAGAGATATATATATATACATTTTCCGATTTATTTATTCATTCACTTAATGATTATTTTTCATTCTAGTACTATATAACCATACGAACATTTTCAATTACTTTTAATGGAAAGCTGAAGAAGTTGCAGGTGCGGATAAAAGCTTACAAACTTTTCTTTCTTACTTAAAATTCTTTTGTTCAATTATATTTATAGCTTTATCTGGTTCACACTTCACTTCCATGCAGATATACACAGTATTGAATTAAAAATCCAATACTAGTTACATAGAAATGTTTCGTCAATATAGACGCGCATCGCATTAATTTTTTCATACTGGAGTATAGTAACACACCAATACTGCGGAGAGAGTTAAAATATTTTCATTTGCGACAGACATATAATTTATGTGGTTTCTAAATAAATATTTGTCGTGGCTGTTCTTATTCACATATTTATTTTATCCGTACCATGAATTTTCTTGTGAATAAAGTATTTAGATAACAAATAATCTCACTAAAGTGTTTGTGACTTAATTTAATTACATTTGCTGGCCAAATTGCCCTAGTTAATTTTAGGCAACAATAAGAAAACACATTATTTCAATATTATTGAAAAAAAAATTAAATAACAGTTTTACTCGGTTGATCTTGCAAGAAAAATTTAAAGAATAAAAGAGTAAAAAACTACAATTAGTTCCAACATAAAAACTATTTTACTTACTAATATTACATAACTGCTCAAATATTTATACTAACGACCCATCTACGTTTCAGTTTCTAAAGATAACGACGTTGAAACTCAAACGCTCCATAACCGACAAAATAATCGGAAAAAAGTCTCTGACTTTGCTATTCGCCAGTCCGAGCATGCTTCACGTCCTCTAAATGATAAGTTACTGAGTCATCAACATCAATGCCAGGTAGCAGTAGTAGCAAAATAGATCACCGAACAACAAATACTGACTTGCAATAACGGGCCAGAGGGCATAAGCAGCATAACAAGCTTGCGGTGAAGTAGGGGAGTCAGAGGTACAAGAGAGAGCGGGATGGACACCGAGACCTAACATGTATGCAGTGAAGGAGGGGAGGCAGAGATACAGGAGAGGGGGAAGGCCACCGAGACCTAAAATGCATGCAGTGAAGGAAGGGAATCAGAGGTACGGGAGAGGGAGAAGGCCACCGAGACCTAACATGCATGCTGTGAAGGAGAGAAAGCAGAGGTACGAGAGAGGGGGAAGCCAACCAAGACCAAACATGCATACAGTGAAGGAAGGGAGTCAGAGATACGGGAGAGGAGGAAGGCCACCGAGACCAAACATGCATGCGGTAAAGGAGGGGAGTCAGAGGTATGGGAGAGAGGGAAGGCAACCAAGACCAAACATGCACGCAGTGAACGAGAGAAGGCAGAAGTACGAGAGAGGGGGAAGACAACCGAAAAAACAAGCATGCAGAGAAGGAAGGGAGGCATAGGTACGGGATAGGGGAACACCACCGATACCTAACTTGCATGCAGTGAAGGAGAGAAGGCAGAGGAACGAGAGAGGGGGAAGACAACCAAGATCAAACATGCATGCAGTGCAGGAGGGGAACAGAAGTACAGGAGAGGGGGAAGGCCACCGAGACATAACATGAATGCTGTGAAGGAGTGGCGGCAGAGTTACATGAGAGGGGGAACAACACAGAGACCTAACATGTGGGAGGTGAAGGAGGGAGGCAGAGTTACGGGTGAGGGAAAGGCCACCAAGACCTATAAATGCATGTTGTGAAGAAGGGGTGGCAAAGGTACGAGAGAGGGGAAGGAAATCGAGACCTAACATGCATGTGGTGAAGGAGGGTTGGCAGAGGTACACGAGAGGGGGAAGGTCACCGTGACCTAACATGCAATCGGAGAAGGAGGAGTGGCAGAGGTACGGGAGAGGGAGAATGCCACAGAGTACTAACAAGCATGCATTGAAGGAGGAGAATCTATGATACAGGTGAGGGCAACGCCACCATGCCCTAACATACATGCAGTGAAGGAGGTGTGGCAGAGGTACTAGAGAGGGAAAGGCCACCGAAACCTAACATGCATGCAGTGAAGGAGGGGAGCAGAAGTACAGGAGAGGGGGAAGGCCACCGAGACCTAACATGAATGCTGTGAAGGCTAGGCGGCAGAGGTACGTGGTGGGAACACCACAGAGACCTAACATGTGTGGGGTGGAGGAGGGAGACAGAGTTACGGGTGAGGGGAAGGCCACCAGGACCTATCTTGCATGTGGTAAAGGAGGGGAGGCAAAGGTACGAGAGTGGGGGAAGGAAATCGAGACCTAACATGCATGCAGTGAAGAAGGGTTGGCAGAGTTACAAGAGTGTGAAGGCCACCGAGACCTAACATGCATGCGGTGAAGGAGGGTTGGCAGTGGTACAGGAGAGGGGGAAGGCCACCGAGACGTCACATGCATGCGGTGAAGGAGGGTTGGCAGATGTACGGTAAAGAGGGAAGGCCACTTAGACCTAACATGCATGCGGTGATGGAGTGGAATCTGAGGTATGGGAGAGAGGGAATTCCACTGAGACTTAACATGTATACGGCGTAGGAGGGGAGGCAGTGTTACGGGAGAGGGGGATGGCTACCGAGATATATCATGCATGCAGAGAAGGAGTGGTGGCAGCAGTACTGGAGAGGGGAAGGCCAGCGAGACCTAATCGCGAGTGGGGCCGAGAATGACTTAAACTCGAGGAGCTCGAGGCAGTCCTCGCAAAATAAAGGTAACAGTTAAATACAACAAAAAGTAATATATTTTTCTTCTAACAAAAGCATTAAAAGTTTGTGATAAATGAAATATTTAGGAAACAACATAACACGTCATACATGGGGTTATTTTCCAGTGCTTTAATTTTAAAGAAAAGTGCGTATAAACCGCGAATAGACTATAACTGTTGGAAATTAGTAGGTGGATCCTCTCGGTCATCACCAGACACACTACTAAATGATTATTTTTTTATGTGTTACTCGTAAGTGTGATGGGCATACAATACGACAACTGATAATCCTCAAAATTGATATGGTAGGCTTTTTTCTTTAACCTATAATATAAACTCAATGAGCTAATGCAGCCCCACTATTGGGTGCTCTAGCCTCTGAGATACTGCGACGCCACTATTAGGTGCTACAGCCACTAAGCTACTGCAGCCCTACTATTGGGTTCTTTACCCACTGAGCTACTGCGGCCCCAATATTGGGTGAGCTAGCTGCTGAGCTAATGTGGCGCCACTATTGGTTCTGTAGCCATTGAGTTACTGCAGGCCCGCTATTGGGTGCTATAGCCTCTGAATTACTGCAGCTGCACTATAAGGTGTTCTAGCAAATGAGCTCCTGTGGGTCCACTATTGGATGCTCTAGCTACTGAGCTACTGTGGCGTTACTTATGGGTGATCTAGCCATTGAGTTACTGCGGCCCACTATTGGGTACTCTAGCCACTGATCTACTGCGACCCGACTATTGGGTGCTCTAACCACTGAGTTACTGCGTCCCCACTATTGGGTTCTCTAGCCACTGAGCTACAGCGAGCCCACTATTGGGTGCTCCAACCACAGGGCTAGTACCGCCTCACTATTGTGTGCTCTAGCCATGGGGATAAATGTGGCCTCACTATCGGGTGCTCTAGCTACTGAGCCACTGAGGCCCTACTATTGCGTACTTCTGACACTGAGCTACTGCGGCTCCACTTTTAGGAGGGGCCACAGTAGCACAGTGGCTAGAGCACCTGGTAATGGGGCAATAGTATCTTAGTGGCAAGAGCACCCAAGAGTGGGGCCGCAGTAGCTCAGTAGATATAGCACAAAATAGTGGGGCCGCAGTAACAGAGTGGGAAGAACAAATAATAGTGAGGCCGCAGTAACTGAGTGTGAAGAACACACAATAGTGGGGCCAAAGTAACAGAGTGGGAAGAACAAACAATAGTGAGGCCGCAGTAACTGAGTGGGTAGAACACACAATAGTGGGGTGGCAGTATCTCAGGAGCTAGAGCACCCAATAGTCGTGGGCCGCAGTAGCTAAGTGGGTAGAGCACATCATATTGGGTCCGCAGTAGCTCAATGGGTAGAGCACCAAATAGTGAAAATGCAGTAGCTTAGTGGCTAGAGCACCCAATAGTGGAGTCGCTTTAGTTCAAGGGCTTGAGTACCCAATAGTGAAACCGCAGTATCTCATTGGTTAGAGCACCCAATAGTAGTGCCGCTGTAGCTCAGTGGCTTGAGCACCCACTAGTGAGGCCCCAGTAGCTCAGTGGCTTGAGCACCCAATAGTGGGGCCGCAGTAGCTCAGTGACTAGAGCACCCATGGCTACAACAACTAAGTTGCCGCCGTGGCTTTGCGGCTACAGCACCCGAGGTGCCGCAGCGGCTCAGTGTCTAGAACCCCCTAAGTGAAGAGATGGTTCAGTGACTAGAGTACACAAGGTGCGCTTTGTCTCAGTGGCCAGAGCACCCGAGAGGCCCAAGAGAGTCAGTGGCTAGAGAACCCGAGTTGCTGCAGTGACTCAGTAGTTAGAGAACCCGAGGTGTCATAGTGGCTCAGTGCAAGAGCATTCTAGGTGCCACAGTGTCTCTGTGGTTAAAGCCCCTTAGGTGCCATGATGGCTCAGTGGCTAGGGCAAAATTGTGCCGCATTGGCTCAGTGATTATAGCACACGAGCTACCGCAGCAGCTCAGTTGTTAGAGCAAACTAGGTGCCGCAGTGGCTGAGTGTCTAGGGCACTTGAGATGCCACATTGGCTCAGTGGCTAGAGCACCTCAAATGTAACAGTGTTTCAGTGCTTAGAGCACACGAAGTGAATTTGTGGCTCAATGGTTCGAGCACACGAGGTAAAATTGTAGCTCAGTGGCTCGAGCACACGAGGTGAAGTTGTGGCTCAGTGGCTCGAGCACTTGATGTTGCCACTGTGGCTCAGTGGTTAGAACCTCCTAGGTGCTGCTGTGGATCAGTGGTAAGAGCCTCCTAGGTGTCGCTGTGGCTAAGTGGCTAGAACACCCGAGGTGCCACAGTGGCTTAGTGACTATAAAAACCTTGGTGCCACAATGACTAAGTGGCTAGAACACCCATGGTGCCACGGTTGCTCAGTGGCTAGAGCATTCGAGGTGCTGCTGTGGCTTAGTAGTTATATCACTCGAGGTGCTGCAGTGGCTGAGTGGGTAGAGCATGCGAGGTGCCGCAGTGACTCATAAGCTAGAGCATCCCAGGTGCTGCAGTGGCTCAGTTTCTAGATCACCTGGGCTACTGTGGTGGCTCAGTGGCTAGAGTACCTGAGGTGCCTTTGTGTCTCAGTGGCTAGAGCAACCGTGTTCCTGCAGCGGCTCAGTGTCTAGAGCACCCGAAGAGCCGCAGTGGCTCAGTGGCTAGAGCACCCGAGGTACTGTGGTAGCTCAGAGGCTATTGCTCCCTATGTGCCGTGGTGGCTCAGTGGCTAGAGCACAAGTGGTGCCGCAGTGGCTAGATAGAGAACCCGGGGTGCCACAGTGGCTCAGTAGCTATAACACCCTATGTGCCATGGTGGTTCAATGGCTAGAGCATCTGAGATGCCATGGTAGCTCAGTGGCTAGAGCACCCGAGGTGCTGCAGTGGCTCAGTGGCTAGAGCACTCGATTTGCTGCAGCAGCTCAGTGGCTAGAACACCCGAGGATTAGAGAACCCGAGGTGCTGCAGTGGCTCAGTGGCTAGAGCACCCGAGGTGCCGCAGTGACTCAGTAGCTAGAGCACCCGAGGTACTGTCGTGGCTCAGTGGATAGAGCACAAAGATGGCGTAGTAGCTCAGTGGCTAGAGCACCTGTGGTGTTACAGTGGCTCAGTGGCTAGGACACCTGTGGTGTTACAGTGGCTCGGTGACTAGAGAACCCGACTTGTTGCAGTGGCTCACTGGCTATAGCACTCCTAATAGAGGTAACAAAGGTTTAATGGCTAGCACTTTCATGTGAGGCCGCAGTGGCTCAATGGCTAGAGTACTCTCAAGTGAGGCCACAGTGGCACAGAGACTAGAGCACTCCCTATGTGGGCCGCATTGACTTAGTTGCTTAAGCATTCCCAAATGGGACCGCAAATATATAGTAGCTAGAACACTCTCAAGTGGGGCCACAGTGGCGAAATGGCTAGAGCACTCCTAAGTGGAGCAGCAATTTTTTAGTGGCTAGAACACACTCATGTGGGGTCGGAGTGAATCAGTAGCTAGAAGACTGCCTAGTGGGGCTGCAGTGATTTAGTTGTTAAAGCACTCCTAAGTGGAGCCACAGTGTTATAGTGGCTAGAAAACTCTCATTTGGGGCCGCAGTGGCGCAGTGTCTAGAGCACTCAAATTTTGGGCTGCAGTGTCGCAGTGGCTAGAGAACTCTCAAGTGGGACCACAGTGTCTTAGGGGCTACTATATTCTCAAATGGTACAGAAGTGATATAGCGGCTAGAACACTCTCAAGTGGAGCCTGAGTGGTGAGGTGGCTAGAGCACTCTCAAGTGGGGCTGCAGTGGCTTAGTATTTAGAAAAATCCTAAGTGGCACTACAGTGTCCCAGTGGTTATAACAATCCCAAGGGGAGCCTCAGTTGCTCTTTGGACAGACCAATCTTAATGGGGCCTCAGAGGCACAGTGCCTACAGCGCTCCCATGTGGGGTCACAGAGGCCCAATGTCTCCAACGATCCCAAATGGTGCCACTGTGGCTCAGTAGTTACAGCTCTCCTTTGTGGGGTCACAGTGGCTAGAACAATCCCAAGTGAGACTGCAATGGATATTTGGCTAGACCACTCTTATGTGAGGCCACAGTGGCCCATTGTCTAGAGGTCTACCAAGTGGAGCTACAGTGGCCCAGTGGCTAGAGCTATCCAAAGAGGGGCCGCAGTGCCTCAGTAGTTAGAGAACTCCCTAGTGCGGCCACAGTGCCCCAGTGGCTATAGCAAACACAAGTTGTACCGCAGTGCTAAGTGACTAGAGTAATACCAAGTGGGGCACAGTGGATATTTTGCTGTAGTACTCTTACGTGGGGCCGCAGAGGCTCAGTGGATAGAAATGCCTCAAGTAGTGCCGCAGAGGCCCTGTGGCTCGAGCGACCCCATGTGGGGTTGCACGGGCTCAGTTGCTAGAGTGCTCCCAAGTGTGGCCGCAGTGTATAGATCGAGCCCAAGAAGGGCTGCAGTGGCTCAGTAGCTAGAACATTTCTTAGTGGAGTTACAGTGTCCTAGTGGATGAGGCCACAATGCCCCAGAGGCTAGAGTAATCCCAAGTGGGGCCACAGTGGCCCAGTGGATAGAGCGATCGCAAGTGAGGCCACAGTGACTCAGTAGTTAAGATCACTCCCTTGTGGGGACGCAGTGACCTAGTGGTTACAACACTCTTTAGTAGGGCCGCATTGGCTAGAGTTCTCCCAAGGGGGGCCGCAGTGGTCCAGTGACCAGAGAACCCCCAAGTGGGACCACAGTGGCCCAATGACTAGAGCGATCCGAAGAGGTACCGCAGTGTCTCAGTAACTAGAGCACTCCCTTGTGAGGCCGCATTGACCAAGTGACTAGAGCTATTCGAAGTGATGTCGCAGCATAGTTACATCTGAGAGTGTTTCGATATTGTGCGAAGAGCATTACCATTGTTCTATCGATTGTTACTGTTAGCTATTTTGGGTTGAATAGCGACGTGGTCCTTTGGCACAATTATTGGGTTCGAGATGGGTGGAGCCATAAAAATAAACAGTTATAAAATTTATGGACCATCGAGTGTCAGTAAGTCTTCTGCTCGTGTGCAGATTTTAAGTAGAGCAAATGTCTTTTTACCTGAGTGCGGAGGTTTCTGAAGCCCTGCTAAATCCTTACTTCTGGTTACTGCATTAAGTAGCCTTCCACTAAACCTTATCATAAACACTGTAATGTGACTTCTACGTTTATAATTGTTAAATGTGTTGTTCACTGTTTAGAGCTGTTCAAGGAATTCTGTCATACTTCAAAAACCATTACGTACGAATATTCACAATTTATGCCTATAGCAATATTTAGATAAATTTCATTACTTTTTAAGTAGTTGTAAAAGAGCGACTCTGGTGCACCCAGCACCTGGGAACGAGTGGACGAGGCACCCATCTTGGATATGTACCTCCTGCTCTGTCACATCTGGTCCGCCATCTTGGAAGTCACACTCTCTAGAAAAATGGCTTCACTGTCTAGTAAAATAGGCAGCCAATGCACTACCTAGCAAAACATGGCGACAAATGCAGAACTTCCTGCTCTGTCATCTGGTCTGCCATCTTGGAAGTGGCACTGCCTAGCAAAATGGTATCTAGGAAAAAATGGTGAACAATGCAGCACTTCTTGCTGTCAATCCAGTCTGCAATCTTGGAAGTGGCACTGTCTAGCAAAATGGTGGCACTATCTAGCAAAATGGTGGCTCTATCTAGCAAAATAGCTGCACTACCTAGCAAAATGGTGACCAAAGCAGAACTTCACCCTCTGTAAATCTGGTCTGCTATCTCGGAAGTTGCACTGTCTAGCAAAATGGCAGCACTGTCTAGCAAAATTGTGGTCAATACACCACCCTAGCCAAACCGAAAGACATGCTGCCTATCAAAATGGCGGCCCCTTCAGCAAAACTCCTGACCAACAAAATGGTGGCCATGGCAAAGCCCTCCAACCACTAACCAGCAAAATAGAGACTCCATCCCCGGCCCGAAGCTACTCAACACTGGTAAAATGGCAGCACTGTCTAGCAAAATGGCGGCATTGCATAGCGAAAAAAATGGCAGTGTTCGAACAGACTTGAGGAGGGGCAATGTTATGACGATGTCCCTAGCCCAAAGTTACCCAGCACTGGCAAAATGGTGGCACTGCCTAGCAAATAATAATGTAGTGTTCAAATAGACTTGATGAGGGGCCAGTGTTACAACCACATCCTCAGCACGAAGCGACCCAACACTGGCCTGCAGCTGTGTCCACAGCATGAAACCATCCAGCACTGGCAAAATGGTGGCACTGTATAGCAAAATGACAGCACTGCCTAGCAAAAATGTTCAAGTATTCGAACAGACTTATGGAGGGGACAGTGTTACGACCCATTCCCCAGCCCGAGGCCACCCAGCACTGACAAAAAATACAGAGGCTCCAAACAGCCCACTCAACTGTTCCATGTGGACCAATCACAGCACAGAGAGGAGGGGGAACATGAGGTACATACTGAAATGATAGAGACTCACAACAGTTGTAATGATAAAGTTTATTGCACACAATAACCAGATGTACATAAAATTTACACAGTAGTGAATGACGATTTTGGCACCCATTGATTGAATCATGATTGGAAGCCTAACCATTTCACAACAATTTGTCTACATGTGTGTGGACCACAGGTTCCACCAAATAGTCGTGGGGATATTTCATGACAAATACTTCATATTTGTAAAATGAACCTATGATCTCTTCGCTGCCCATATCTACGAGCGTATAAGTGCATGGCCTAATGTCTCTCACCTTGGTGAAACAAAGCAGATTGTAAGAGTTATCAAAGACACCTTTGCTCTGCAGAATTCTGACGAAATCTTCCACCTTGGTTCTTGGTCTGTGCGAGTCCAGCATCTTGCGGTACTTTTACATAGTTTGCAGTAGAAAAGTGTCATTGTTGGCAGTAACTTCAGCAGGCCGAAGACCAGTCGTCCTAAGCTTTCATGTATTGTACCGTGGAAGGAGGCAAGGCAGCATATCCAACCACTTATAGCTACCCTCTGCCGAGAATGCCTTCCACAACCAATTTTTAAGCGTGTGGTTGGAATGCTCAACAATTCAAGCTTTGAGATCGCTGAAAGTAGAGTAGTGGTTAATCTTATTCGCTGCCATAAGGGCACGGAATGCAGAGCTGTAGAATACCTTCCCACAATCTGTCTGGAGGTTCTTTGGTGCATCATGCTCAGCCAAAACCAACTTCATGACAGCTGCTACGTCCGCACCACGCTTCCTGTGGACAGGAATGGCCCATCCATACTTATAGAAGCAGTTGATAATTGTCAGGATGTACTGATGTCCTTTATTTGCACGGGCATATGATAACACCTCTACTAAATGGGCTTGATATACATCCATGAGGTCGAACAGAAAAACCTTGCATCTGGGAAGTTCTTTCATGCTGGGCGATGCAGTTCCTCGACGAGCTGGGCTCTTGACATAGTTGCAAGGGATGGTCTTCACTGGATATGGCAAGATTATCGAAGTTTTTCCAAGATGATCACTATTTCGTTCCTATAGGATGCATTGCCAGTTAGCTGAGACATAATGGGTAGACTCGGATGGTCTACAAGCTTGTTGACATCATCCCAGTAGACATATTCCAGGCAACTGTCACCATCAAGATTGTAAGGCAGACCCGAACCAACACGTAGGAACAGAATGAAGGCAGCATAATTCTCATACAAATAAGAGCAAATGAGTTAAAGTAAGCTCTTGTACTATCACAATGCAGCATGAGAATACTCCACTGGTTCTCATTCAAACAAAAGCTCATAGAGGCCAGGTGAGGATTGCATGACATCATCGCCTACTTATAGAACATCATTGGGTAGAAAAAAATTTGAGCATCGACCAGAAACCACTTTTTACTTTATTTATACACTCCATAAGTCGGATTGTTGAAGCAAGATGTGTAGGAAATTAGGTAATTGCGAAGAGCTACTAAGCATGCATTAAACCACTCCCTGTTGTGATTCAGAGTCGGCACATCATCTTCTTTGATCACCAGCTTGGGTTTGTAGCCAGGTTTAGTTTTCAAAGCAGGAGGCTGTGGCTGGTCGAGTCGAATTATTGTCAGTCGGAATACATCTGCCAATAGAGCATCACATTCCATTCATAACTGCTTGGCAAGAAAATTCTTATAATGGACACTTGCAACATCTTGTTGCAAATCTTTGGTGGAGGTAAACATAGCACTGAATTTTAATGTGAAATATGTGATGCCGCTCGATTAGCTTCTTAAGCATATCTTCCATTTTATCAGTGTGCTAAATAACAGCATTGCACACATGCTTGCAATGTGCCCACTTGTTGTCCTCAGTGCGAATATCAGACATATGAGGAACACTTGCTCGAGGCACAACTTCTTCCACATCAGTGATCTGCTTAACCAAGGGACTGCATTGTGATATGAGCTCGTCTACAACGTTATCGCAAATGGTATTAGCTATACCTGATATGATAGTGCTGAGTTCCACCTCCAGGTTGGTCAGAGACCCCAGCTGGCTTACACTCGCAGCAGAAGTAGTAATGTACCTGTCCAGCTTCGCCGATAGGTCTGTAATAACCTTTTTGTCCAACACTAAACACACCCTACATCACATCATCAAACTTAGCAGTGAGTTTAGCTGTCAGGTCATCGTCATGGTATGTGATCATGTCATATACATGCTTTTTCTGAGTACTCAGATCAATCAGCTTACATGTACTGTTGTTTGCAACAAGTAGATGATCCTTCATATTAGCACCTAGAGCTGTAAGCACTCTGCTGTCAACACGCCTGCCCAAGTCATCCACTTTCATCTCGACAGTAGCAAGTGTACTGCCCAATCTACTGAGTTTCTTACATTGGAAGTTAGGGTTGAATTCTGACTGTTCATTTGACCGAACGACTTATTGACAGCATCGATGTTCGATTCTAGGTTGTCCAACTTCTTAGTGTTAGTGGCAAGCGCACCTTCAGTCAGAGTCTTTTCGAAATCGGAGGGCAGGCCACCGACCTGCACATGCACATCATCCAGTTCCTTCTTCATGTTCGCGAAGTTCGATTCCAGACCAGTCAACTTCGAAGACAAAGCAGAAAGCGTGACTGTACCTGCAGTACCAACATTAAGGGTCCTGTGTATTTTCGTAGTCAGGTCGGTAATGCCGCTGTCGGTAACGTGTGTGCTTCAAGCTGCCCTCCGAGAGTGGTCAGTGTATCTGCATCGGTAGATGTCAATGAGCTAATCTGGGCCTTAGACCGTGCATTTGTGTTGGTTAATATCCATCCTTCCACAACTCTGAGTGTGTCACTGGAGGCGAAATCGGTGAGACTGGATACAGACTCGACCAGCTTGGCAAGTCTCATATCCATTTCAGTGGTCATTACATTGGTATTGTAAATGCGGTTCTCCACAGTCGTTAGCCTCTCACCTAAGCTAGTCAGTTTGTGCACATCAGCAGTAAATTCTTGTAAGTCAGTAGTCACCTTGTTGACTATATTCTCGCCCACACTGCTAAGCTTTGGCTCCAATGCTACAAGCCAAGACATATAGAACTTGAGTGAGCGAATATAAGACTCGATGTTGGTACATGTGATCTGTAGAGGTTTCACAGCTTCGGATGTGATGCTGTGGACAAAGGATACATTCACAGTATCACCATCATGGTTAAGCTCGCCAATATGCTTGGCCAGTTTGCCTCCAAAACTGCAATTCCCATAATTAGAAGACATAATGAAAAGTTCTGGTGCACACTTCAGGCTGTTAGGACTGAACTTGGAAACAGCATAGCCCATCCTTCACTGAAGTATGATAATGAGCTGATCAAAACCCTGGAGAAACTGCTTCTTAAGTGGTGAGAAATCCTTGGTGATGACTAGAAAACCATACAGTTCACACCAGCAACAGAATCATATACTCTTAAAACTGTCAAAAGTCATATCGGTATTCACAATGGTCTGAGTATACATGGCATAAATTCATCTCATCCATGCGAAACAGAATGAGGAAATTGGCATTGTCGCACAGAAGTTGATTCGGTATGTACGGATATGTCTGACAGAGGTAAATCGAGTCGACCTCCACATGCAGACCCATGCTGAAATACTGTTGCACCATCTTCTGTTTCTCACATGCAACATCATCGAAAATAAATACAGAGTTTGGCTAGGTATCACTGGGCACCACGACTACTACATTGTTGCTAAATGAAAAATACAGGATTCCATCAACAGCCTGTAGGATTTGTGCTAGGCGTAGGTATTTCTGTTTTTTAGAGTAGAGATAAATGTTCTCGAAGCGAAGTCCATTGGGATGTTCTAGAAGGCTGAGAAGCTGACACGTCTTCCCGCAATTACTCGGACCAACTATAATACTGTGTACACTGTTCGGCAGAAATTCCCAATGGCGTTATTGATGCACAGTAGATTCATCCATGGCAGTTATGCTAACCAGCAGTATAGTAGCCTGTAGGACGACCTCCATTGCAGTGAGACATGTTCGCTAAACCACAACAACTAAAGGTAGGGTCAAGTGCCAGTAAATTTAGTATGCTGTAATGCATTGTACAAGCAAGATCAAGTGTGGACATGGGTTTGTTTACCCGTTAATAAAAATCCTTCCTTTCGAAGGTCACATTCCTGGCTATATTTTTTTTGGACCAGGAAATATGTTGGCACAGGGATTAAAACGTGGTGATGTTCACATCAATGTTCTAGATAGGGCATGTCGGGAACACAATATCGCTTATGCTACCAGTAGTCAGCTAGAGGATCGACATAAAGCCAATTAAATTCTTGCCAAAAAAGCACAAGTTGTAGGTATTTCGTATGCAACAAAACTACATGAATGTCTAGCCGCTTGGGGTGTGTCCAAGATGGCCTTAAAGTTTGGAAGGAAGAAGAAGACACCTCGCAGATGTCAAGTCAAGCATGGTGGGATATTGTCTTTTCTCCTGCCAGAACCAGGTTCCTAGGAAGTTTGATCTGTGGAGCTAGTGGCATCGCTCGTGCAGTCAACATGGTGAAGAGTGAAAATCAAAGGCATATGAAGGCAATCAGGCACAATAAATGGATGGAAACTCTAGCCAGGAAAAAACATGCAGAGTTTCTACCCACGACAATACCGGCAGGGGAAGGATAAGGATGCACTCTTAAGTGCTCGTAAATGTTGTAAAAGAAGACCCTAAGTCTATGGTCAATCTGGAGAGTGTTACCCAACACTCCACTTACAAACATCGATATCAGTGTGTATGCTAGGAAATTGAAATTGTCCCACATTTCAGGTGTCTTCATGGTATGTGGAGAGTGGTGTAATCAACCTAGATACCAGCCATGGACATGGAATTCACTAGGTAGCATACCAGAAGAATGGAGAGAAAGTTATTTATTATGACAGTTATGGGGAAATTAAGGTCCCTGCCTGAACTGAAAACATACATGAAAGGTGCTAGAATATATTACAGTCATGAAACAGAGAAACAACCATGGGATTGGAACTGTGCCCATTTATGTTTGAGATTCCTTTCCAATACTTAACAAATTTACACTGCATGTATATATATGTCATGTCATTGAATTTGATCTGGTCGGGTACGACTTCAGAATTGCATTCCGCACATTTTCTGCCTCTGAAATAATAGAGAGTGTGGAATATTGCGCATGTATTATTTTTGACTGGGTCATATGAAATAGAGGACATGCATGATTATTTGAAGTGAGAACTGGGACCTGATGTACCAGTGAAACTACACGGCAACTTGAATAATTTACACAGCAAAATGTCCAGTACTGCTTAAATCGATACCACACAAAATGATATGCTCGCAGCTATGGTAGGGTTCCTGAACACAATGTACGAAGCCAATAAGCTGCACAAATTAACTTTGCCCGTGAACATATTGTCTGTAAACATAAGATTAAAAGGTAATTTAGTTAAAGGCTCATATCCTAATGGTAAGAAGTGTCAAACTCTACATGAATTCTCGGCAACTGTGCCATCATGTTTAAACTGGTGGATATGCCAAAGACACACATTTACATCCTGGTCATCACAGAGAGTGTACAAGAAGTATTTGTCTCGATTTTCAACCAAGACAAACCTTTGATTAATTTCCGAGGCAAAGAAATAACATTGTGCCTACACCTATGACAAGGTGGGGCTGAAATTTAAGTGCACAAAAGGAATAAAAGCAGCTTATCATTCTAAACTGGAAGTCAGTACGAAGTGGACGTCCACCATGCTAACACCTGCAAATGTAAGTTTCATGTGTGGCTTATAATTGACAGTATGGCATTATGAATGCCGAAATTCTAAACATGATAGAGCCAGCAGGGTTCGAAGATGCGATCACCAAGGTAGAAATTAATTTCTATGCACCCTCTTTGGCAGGCCAATGTGTCTGCTTGTCCGAGGTGAGAATACCGGTAAAAAACCAAGATGTCTACAGAGTCCGGTGTAATTCCTATTTGAGGTTTTGGAGAATGATTACAAAGGTCAGAAATGCCTTATCTGTAAAATGAGAATTGTGAGAATCAAGATTTTTATATGATAAGACGAATCTTGTACTAGCTTAACAGGAGCAAAGTAGATGCAACTCATGATGTGGGTATCACAGCTAATATAAACAATTACCTCTCACTAATACACAACCAACTTCTGGTGGCCAAAATGCTGGATGGGGGTCTCGAAGAAGACTATAAAGTGGCCAGTTTTTGCAAATGGAAAATTCGAAGTTTGTATCCCGTTGGCAATGGTGTTGAGCTTCGCTGAGGATTACAAGCACATGCTAATTAATTCTAAACAATAGTTGGTTATTCTCATGGCATGAATGCAAGCCAATGCCTTGATATATATAGCAGCAGCACCAGAAGTCACGATGCTGGCAATAAATTAAATCGAATGGCTGGTCCCACACGTCCAAGTAAAGATGATGGAATGAGTGAAATTTTTTTAAATATGCAGAGAAAGGAAGGCACATCGATATGGCGTTTCGAACTGGGAGTCTAGAGAATTACCCGAGCATCCCACAAGCTCTTAGCATGAACTGGAACATGAAAACAAGTTTTCCAAGTGAAAAGCCATGGCATATAATCATAGCATTTCAGACAGACAATCGAAACAGTATTGCTGCAGACTGTTCGAAATTCAACTATGCTAATATACAGAATGTGAAAGTCCACCTAAATTCGGAGAGCTATCCCTATATTGACCTAAATATTGACTATGCAAGCAGTATGACCATGATAGTGTACCCAATGTTTGCAGACTTTCAGCAAGCTTACTATGGACAAACTCAGATTCCAACACTAGCACCCACAGACTTCGTGAACACTGCCCCTCTGCTCGTTTTCGACGTCAGTAAGCAGGACAATAGAATACAGAGTGATCTCATGAACTGTAGAATCGAATTGATTGCTACAGCTAATTTCCTGGCCAACACACATGTCTATGCCCTCATAATTTATGACTGTCAGGTGACATATAATGTTCGCGGTCATATAGTTCAGGTATTGTCATAAATAGCATATTCAACACCACTTGGCCGCCACAGTGTTCATGAACGCTGAGGGTTGTATTTTACAGTTCGGATTTATAACTAAATGTATCTGTTTAGTGTACCAGGACAGTGGAAGAGCTACATGTCCCTTCCTACTGTCTTTTCCCTGGCACATGCATGCTGAGAAAAGCAAGGTGACAAATTAATGGTTGGAGAAACATTATCACAGTCTTAATTGGAGCGATGGTAATGACGAATATGAAAAGATACATGATGTACTCACCTCTTTGCTGGAGCCGGACGGTGTTGTCTTCATCGCCAGACCAGAACAGAAGCAATGGCTGAGCATTTATTGCAACACAGCAGCTGTTTGTGATGTGCATACAGTGTATGACTGACATTCAATATGCGTACTGAGGTATTGGTACATGCTTAACCATGAGTGTAACAAGTGTAAGCATGACAGGATGTGTCCTTGCATGAATGCACTACTCTTATGATCCTGGGCCTTGGACTCAGTGGGGTGGGAGACGATGAAGGTGAGAGTACTTAGTACATGAAGATTGCTGCTAATTACATTGGAGGTGAAAACCCACTACCAAGGTCACACATGGTGGTAAAATCATGTTTACAGCACTGCATTCCTGGACCCAGTGGAGGGGAGCAATGAAGGCGATAGTACTTAGTATATGAATACTGCAGCTAAGAACATTGGAGGTGAAAATGCACACTGCCAAGGTCACAAGTGGCAGTAAACATGTTTTTACCACAAGAAGTAACTTGGAGCTCTGACATGGTCACAAGTGATGGTAAAAACATGTTCACCACACTGTGGCCCTGGACCCAGTAGTGGTGGGGGTTCATGAAGACTGTCTAAGCACATTGGAGGTGAAAAACACACACACCGCCACTGTCATGAGTGGTGGTAAAAACATGTTTACAGTGCTGCGATCCTGAACCCAGTGGTGGCTGGTAATTAAGGTCATATAGAGTACCTGTGATTATAAAATCTTGGTGCACAGGTAAAGACTGACAGGCTCAGCACCTCTAAGTATGTGTGTTCTAAGTAACACTGCTGACTGGCTCAGCATCTCTAAATATGATTATTCTACTAAGGTCACAAGATCATATCAATACCTGTCCGACGAGCAGGGCAGAACATTGTACCAGGCACATTCACCGACTATGGAAGTGTTACTTGCGAAATTGAATATCTAAGCACAGTAGAAGGTGCTCACTGTCCCGAGGATTGGTAAATGGCATGTAGCGACAAATTTTAGATGAACCGATACTACATACGGGAGGTGTGTGTCCTGTTTACTAGACTCAGAGTTCAGAGTGCGATTGCTATCCCGCTATGTGTAGCTCATCAGTGATAGCAACATGATGAAGCTAAATGATGGGACTACGGAG
The DNA here is from genome assembly GCA_029891345.1 of Dryococelus australis. Classification (NCBI taxonomy): domain Eukaryota; kingdom Metazoa; phylum Arthropoda; class Insecta; order Phasmatodea; family Phasmatidae; genus Dryococelus; species Dryococelus australis. The sequence goes on along the minus strand of CM056995.1, from coordinate 96,005,643 downwards.
GTACAAATAGCTTATGGAGGCATAAAACCTATATCGAATGGTAAAACCATGAATGTTCTAGAGTTTTACTATATGTAACCACCGGCTTTCTCTCGGCCCATGTATATTGCATTTTACCCATTGGATGCAAGCAAATATTGTAAAATCAATATTGGCTACCGACGAATTCACTTCCAACCACCTGGATGGCTAGAACAAGTGGAAATCTGTACTGGGCTTGAGCACTGGGTGAGTCAATATGAAGGGGAAAGTCTAGTTCTCTATCCAACACCCTGCAATATTTTCCCCTTTCCAGTCTACGAACTCTGACTGGACTCCAAGCTGCCTTGCACCATAGGACCTTTGCTAGACCATGAAAATGAAGAGTATAAACACCAAATATGGCTACATTGGACGATTGCATATGAATTGACCCATCCAGCCGGAATTATTTGCTGGACCGAAATTTGCATAGGCAAACAGCATGTGACAATGTGTTCGTTGCTCACCTGTGAAGTATTTCTTGCTGCAAAGTATGTATAAGAAGCAATGAACATCACGTCTACAGTCAGTGCCGATGCTGAGATACTACAATGAGCTTCAAGCTGCGGACATTGGCAACTCAGCTTCCATCAACTCAGCTTCCAGGAGAGACAGTCGCCGCCATGGTCTTCGATATACAAGACTATTCTATTCCGGCCAGAAGACACAAACCTCTATGACTGAATCTATGTGGGCTACCAGCAAGTTATCTTCAAACCCGAGCTGGGGTATGAATAAGTACAAGTGTGTGATGGTTCAAACCATATGGGGGCCTATCACGATGCCTGGGACATGTTTCGTGGCAAGTCTCATCAATGCAACATATATGACAGATGTGTTGTCATTAATTTGAGACCCAACAGTCAACTGCCATCAAATGGTCATATTCCCAAGGTATGTGAGGACTTTGTCAATATTAGCGGACAGCAGAGTCGACTTTGCTGTCCGTGACGAAATTAGTGGCAAGATCTGACGGTGGAATGAAAAATGTACTGGCCCTATAGACACCACAATGATGGGAGACAGGAAGTGGCAATTGCCACGTTGTACCAGAGATTGTTACATTTATAAGAAAAAATACATCAGTGCCCAGTATGGATGCTAAATCTGTTTCTGTGAGCACTGAGGGCGAAGTGAGCTGCCACAGTCGGTGTAAGTACTGGGAAGCTGTTTGTGACCTTGTTGCATACCTCCTGCTGCTAGTGACCAACCTTCTGAGAGAGGGATGCAACCCACAAAACTGAACTATAAAAGCCCTGTAAGTATAGCCTGCCACCATCAGTGATCCAGCCATAAGTTTACCATACATGGAGACATTATGCTACTCCAGCATTAAGCTGGGTCGGAGTTATGCCACCTACAGCATCGGGGAGAAGAATGAGCGACTTAAGTATTCGGAGCACTGCAATGGCTCTGAACATTGGCTGTTGGCACACCAGCCAACGATGTTCAAATGCAGTCAAGAGCTGGTGAGATGTTCACCTCCAGGGAGGTTTGTGGTGTACGATCTCCAACCCAACACACCATTGCCGTGTTAGTACAACAAAGTGGGAGCCTATGGTGTTGTCTATGATGTCACGACTACTGCTGATGCTGGGTCGACCAACAACGTTCAGGTGATGCTGACCATCGATGAGGTCAACATGCCCTCAGTCGAAGGAGCGACCAGGGACACCCAGCCACCACCAGTGATATTCCTATTGGAGGGAGATAATGTCACCAGCCAGACTCCCAAGTGGCTGGAAGTCGTCCAGCGGAAATGCAAGTGGCCAAGCCGGATAATGTCGGGGTTGCAGAGATTTTGAAAAACATTTCCAGCAGGATGCTGCCATCTCCATGGAAGAAAAAGAGGAAGATGGACGCAACGGGATATGCAGCTACCCAGACCCAACGTCCTGCACTACCAGATGTCCGGCTCCTATCCCCTGACGAGAGAAAAATAATACTTCGAAGTCTATTCGAGACTCTGTTAACATGATTTATTCAGAGCTAATGTATTTTTTTGTTGAAGTGTGTGTGTGTATGTGTGTGTGTGTGAGAGAGAGCGAGAGAGAGAGAGAGAGAGAGAGAGAGAGAGAGAGAGAGAGAGAGAGAGAGTGGTTCATATATTTGTTGAAAAAATATAAATAAAAAGAGTATAACAGTATTCCATTGTGCGTGTTCTTATTCAACTGACCATAGCATGTGTATAACCTAATAACAGCTCGAATCTTATACTTGTTTGTGAAAATTCATATCTGTCTAGAACACAAGTACATTTTTTTATTAAATTTCCTATATTAAGTATGTCTGGAGAGGCAAAGTAGGAGTACTAGTGATTTAAGAACCGATATAAGTACATGCCTGGTGTTAGAACAACACACACTTAACATCGATGTCTTGAGAGCCAATGAGGGTGATTTGGATGAGTATGGAGCAGTGCCAGAATGAAAGGGCATGGGAAACAGGAGATCGCAGACAAAAACCTGCCAACCAATGGCATTGTCTAGCATGATTCCCACTTGCAAAAATCTAGGAGTGACCTGGCCAGGGATTGAAGCCAGTTTACCTTCGTGAAATGCATTCAGACTAACTGCTCGGCCACTGTAGTCCCCTGAGTATATGCGTGTGTGTGTGTGTGGAGGAAGTACCGAGTGAGAGGCTAAGTGACATTTTCATTTCCACAAAAAAAATAATATTTCTAGAGGGCTGTAGTCATGACTGTAGTGGTACAGCAAGTGTGTAATATGTTTCTGGTAAAACTGCCTCACTGGGCTCAGAAGCTGAACCAGTTTGACTACCGTGGTGAAAGTCTCGTCATGGTCACCCCAGCTGCTGAGTGTCAAGGCCACATGGCTGACATGAAGTCGTAGTATGACTGCTTATTACGTGTTCGGCACATGACAAATACTCAATGGCCCATGTGATATGTGATCATATGTGACAAGTACATTCTACGTGTACCGAGACAGCTCGGCGAAAGTGGGAGGGGGACTGTGAGTGGGTGGCAAAAAAACATAGATTTGTGTATAAATACTGTCTCATTCGGCATTTTACTCATTCTGCATTTTACTCATGCTTGTGGCTACTTCTGTATTGTGCATATCACAGAGCCCAGACGTCCGCCATCAGACCACATGTCAACCACTGCTGTTGCCTGCTGTTAAATTGTATTGGTGAGTGGTTCTTTTTTATTTCTCTTTCGTATTGGTATGTGTGCCTATAGGCTGTTCATGGTAAAAATAAGCACTTCTTTAAGCTCTGCCCTCCCTTCCTCTCCTAACAAATATTTCCTTTTGCTATTACCACCTGGTTCGTTTTTTTCCCTTGGCACAGTGCTTGCTGGTGAAGCATGGATGGAGTAATGATGGACTGTACGTGTGGAGCAAAACCTATAAAAATTGAATGATAAATTGTTTTCCCTCTCTGAGCAAGTACTAAGCCCAAGCCATTGTTCCATAGGGATCCTTATTTGTGTCGTCGTTGTCATTTGTCATGCAGTGTTGAGCAGTATTGCTTCATGAGCTCCATCGCCACCCCGACGAGTCCAGAGAGAAGAAAAAGAATATCGTCATTGATTTTGTTTTGGTTTTCAAAGATGGCATATTCTGGCTCATTGTTCTCTTTCACTTCTCACTCACCATCTACCACTTCTTCTTCATTATTGCTCAGCCCCACTTATATGTCTACTGCAGAAGCTTCCACGATGTGGCCTACAATTCAGTGTGGATACCGTGATAGTATGTTTGCAGAATGCAGCAATGTTCGTTTCAAAAGTTCCGAAGAAAACATGAATGGACTATAAGTATATAAGACTACAGTGTTACATCAAATCTTAGGTTTGGTGTAGCGACCATGAGTGAGTATCATTAGGGATAATGTCCAACATGCCACGAAGACAATATGCCATCAAAAGGTCTTATTTTCCACGAAAAGTACACCGTAATATTTTATGTTTTAATAATGAAATTAACAAAGATGATACTACAGGATGTCGCAAAGTCGTCAGAGTTGAAGAGATTTTCATTATTTTGACTTATATGTAAACATATATTCTAATAGGTATAACAGCTAAAGCTGGAAGTGGACTTTTGGAGTTCTGTTTTTTTTTCCTTAAACGTCACAATGCAGATAACCCTGTATTTACCAATTTGTGTGAAATGGATTTGGGTTTTCTCAGAGTGCTCCCATACCTCTCATGTTAAGAGTGATTTAGAGAGAAACCTTTCGTTTTATCCGCATGCAGTGATGTTCCGGAACCCTGGTATATTTGCAGGCTATAAGTATTGTAGTGATAAATTTAATGAATAGGTGTCTATGCCACATAAATTAGATACCCTTACACGGGATCTGACTCACATCTTGTCCTGTCGACGGTTGCCGCATAAATATTTTGCATTCCCAACATGTCGGCCGAGTGAATATGTAAATTCACTAGTAGTAGGGGCGTGTGTGTTTCATTTCACTTCTAGAATGACAGAGATGGGGGTATGGGTGTATTGCTATAAGATTAACCTAGCTAAGCAATCTGTTCTGCATTGCTCTGAAATTAGCTCTGCGCGTTCCGCAATCTGCTCCGCACTCGGCTCTGCATGCTACATTTTCTCCAACCCTTCAATTACCTACACCCCATCTCCTCCTCCTTCACAACGAGCTATACTGAGATTATATACACCTAATATATGACACACTAACACCACTCTCTACCCCTACACACCACCACTCGCCACACCCACCTCCTTCACGAGGTATGCTGTGATTACTTTGGGGATTAATTGGATGCCTGCTGTGAGATCATAGGCTCTCTTCTCCTCTGGTCATTTATTCTGGATGCCTGCTGCACAATCAACCCATACCTCTCCTGTGCTGTGATTAATTACCTTCCTCCCCCAACCCCCTCCCGATCCATTCATTTTCCTAGAAGATATGCAGTATTCAGATTCAAACTTGACAGCTAGGCAGCACTGCTCTTATCAGTCACCCTAGTTGCAGAGCTGGCCTCTAGTAGCGCTGGTGTCTATTAATCTCGTCATCGACCACTATGTAGAGTGCAAGTTTGATTAATCGATTACATTGATGCTATCAATGCCTGCTAGATGGAGTGCTGTTATCTGTTGTTACGAGCTCTGAGGTAAAATTTTTCTTATATGTATGGCTAGAGAGATCCTACAAACTCCTGGATTAGTAAATATTGCTAAAGATTGATTTAAATATTTGTAAAGATTGGTAAGGATTGATGGAAAGATTGTTAAGGATTGGTAAGGATTAATATAAAGAGATTGATAGAAAGAATTTAAAACGTTTCTGGGCCGATTTCCATCCAGCATATTTGTATTTTCGGTAATCTTGCCACTATCTTATTTATTCCGGCACGGTAACGTTTTCGAGACAAGGCTTTTTATCACAATAAATTTATAAATATGATGTCTTTTTGCTGACAAATGTTTGGAAAGTGTTTAGAATAGGCAAGATGTTAACTAGCTGTTAATGGCATGGTGTCTTTTTTGAGACAGAATGTTTGCCATTAGAAAAAAGACAATGGCCCACTGTATTTTTAGGATAACAGATGGATATCACCGAAATTATGTCTTCATAATATCGCAGAGCAAACATGTTGCAAGCATCATAAAAATGTTTCTGGGCCGATTCCCACACAGCATATTTGTCTTTTCAGTAAGCTGGCCATTATCTTATTTATTCCGGCCTGGTAACGTTTTCGAGACTAGGTTTTTTGTCACAATAAAGATATAAATATGGTGTCCTTTGCCTACAAACTTTTGGAAAGTGTTTTGAATAGGCAATATGTTAGCTAGCTGTTAATGGCCATGTGTATTTTTTTGAGACGGTGTGTAAACTGTTTCCCTATTTTTTCATGATTATATATGTGTCACGTGGTAGCCCATGACATTTGTTTACTTGGATTTTGTTAATTTGTACAATCATATATATATATATATATATATATAACAAAATCTATTTTGTTTGAAGCCTCTGAAGAAATTGTTTTTCAATAATCCGTATTTTAAAATTATTTGTTTTATTGTCATGGAATTTATACATTCCTTTATAATAATTTGTGCCATGATACATTTTAAATCACTGGAGAGTAGGCAATTAGCACCTTACCCCGTGGTATACAGGTTAGCACGCTAAGCTGTTGAGCTGTCAACGCAAGGGTCTTAGGTTCGAATGCCGAACTCGGCATGCAAAAAATGCTGAGAAGTTAATAAAACGAATATGTGCAAAGAGGAAAAACAATTACTAAAATTTTTAATCGATAAGTTAAGGTTTTTTCATGGTTATACAACTTATTTCTGGACATCCAGCCGTCGCAGGCCCGGCATCGTAACGACATCCAGCAGTCGCAGGCCCGGCATTGAAACGACACTCAGCCGTTGCAGGCCCGGCATCGTAGCGACATCCAGCCATCGCAGGTCCGGCATCGTAACGACATCCAGCCATCGCAGATCTGGTATCGTAGCGACATCCAGCCATCGGAGGCCTGGCATCGTAGCGAAATCCAGTCGCAGGCACGCCATCGTAACGACATCCAACCATCGTAGGCCCAGCATCGTAGCGACATCTAGCCATCGCAGGCTCGGCATCGTAACGACATACAGCCATCGCAGGCCTGACACTGTCGGCCAATAGTTAGTCGCCAGTTCATATTACCATCGGGCCGCTTCTGGCATAAGACGGCAGGCCGGTATCGGCTGGCCGGATTTGTCGGCCAGCTTTTACCGGCCCGATTCTGGTCCGTATTTTCCGTGTTTGCTGGAATACGTTTCTCAACTTATTTTTTGTTTGTTCAGACCACAGAAAATACCACGGTGACTGCATTATCTTTGGAGCTGAAAAAATTCAATTTTACAATCTTTTTTCCCCCCATTTTTATGAATGCAGCTAAACTGCATAATTTTAATTATGATTTATACAACATGTGTGTCCAAAGCGCTGTCGTAGCACTAACAGTTACTGCTGCAAGCAGCATTACGGGTTTAGCTGAATAAACTGCTGCTAGCGACAATGCTTTTTCTTGGAGAGATGTTTGTTTGTCAAGTTTATATAGCGTGGTTCTGAGATATTGAAACTGAATATTTTTTAATGTATCCAGAGGAGAATTTCACATTAAAAATAATAATTTCATGAGTTGATAGGTAACAACAAAGAAATGTTGTAACAAGTGTGTCTGTGGACCACTTTGGCAGTGGTTAGCACACGTGCACTTGCTATTGACATAATTGCGGTGCATGCACCTTTCACCCATTGTAGTTCAAAAGTGTATTCCAATCTAATTAAACAGCCCAAATTAACATAAAAACCACCTGAATAAGTTTTCATATATTTTAACATAACCATGTATTATCCCTAAAATTGTAATTATGGAAATAATATCCCATTGTAACCTACTCTATTGTTTAAAATTAAATTAAACTAGTTTTTCTTCCCCAATGTGAAATTTTATAGCATGTTGGGCGAAATTAAATTCGTAGCTACTAAGCCCTTGGTACTAAATTGCACTTTTGGAGAAAGATGAAATACAATGTTTAGAAAATAAAATTATCCAGAAATGTCACTTCCACCCCCTCCAACTTTTTTCTTCAGAAAAGTTGCTAAAATACTTGATCGTCCAATGCAGACAATGCAGTAAAAATTTTAATTTCAGTGTTTTTGTTATGTACCACAGGTAACTTAACCCTTCCCAATATTGTAGATGAAATAAACAAAAATTTACCCTGCAAAACAGGATAGATAAATATAAAACTGTATCAGAACAAAAAACTAATATAATATAAGAGTGAGAATAATTAAATCGGATTTTAATTAATAATAGCACAAAAGTTGGAGTAAACTTATAGTGCTCACCAAGCATAATATAAAGGAGATGAAGTAATATTGGAAACAAAACTCTCGACTCATTGTCAGTGTTAGGGATTAAAATATAAATGCCAGCAAATAATTATTTATTCGTGGCTCAATAACATGTGAACTTTGCCTTCCAGAAATTCAGCTAGGTTGCTGGTCATTCTTTTGTTGCACCTTTTGTCTATGCTAATTACTGATACGCAACCTGCAACACATTACAAGAAAAAGTGACGTGTTCCAGACGCCCACGTATCCCTTGTGACCGTTTGTACCACCGCAGACGCATCAACCACAACACCAACACCCGACCGATTCGACACTAGGTCTCGATCACGATCAGTGCAGGTCGACAAGAATGGCGTGTTTACACTTTTCTTGCCGCTCTGCAACACGTGGACCGAGGGCCACCATATTTTAAATTAATTACGGGAGATAACTCCTGTAATAGATCAGTATGTGGCATAAAAGGGTGTTTCCCGTGAAGTCACGACCGCTCGAAGCAACATCCATTGGAGGGAACGTGGAGGTAAGCAGCGCCGCGATACTCTATGCCTTTCCAATGTGCACGACGTCGGCGGGTCTTGTGGCCGAATCCGGTGTGCTACGTGTCCCCAAGAGGGATGAGAAGGTGGGGAATAATATTCCCGAAGCAAGTGCAACGTGGCGAGTGGCCAACTAGAGCCAGTTATTAATAAAGAGGCGAAACAGTGGATTCTGCCTAGTGTTGCACCATAGTTTATTAGGAAAGCAGCCCACTTTTCCGTAGAGGGGCGCACAAAGCCCACAGATAGTAGGGCTAACACACGCCCACAAAAGTGAAACGCATCTGACATCACAGGAACTGAAATACAAACACACTTACATATGTATGCCTGATTACTGAAATACGGCGAATAACACACAATTCTGTTATTCACCGTATTTCACTAATCAGGCATATATATATGTAAGTTTTAAGAGGGAAAATGTACTCATCCATCGATAATCAGTCGTGTAAGGCACCATTTAATGTAATATCAACTTCAAGTGCTAAGGCTTACTCGTGGCGTCACATTCTCAGCCACATCAGGGACTCCGATATTCACTGTGTTTGTAATCAGTAATCATAATTATGTTCAGAGTTCATTAGTGTAATCATGTTATTTTTGAAGTTACGGTTTTTCAAGTTTTGCAGTTGGCGGCAGTCTCACCGAGCTCGGCGAGGCTGCGACCTTCTTAAATCAGTTCGTCTTCAGCACTTGTACAACCCGGCAGGTTGACGGTAAGCTCCCGCATTTGCCACCCTTAGCAATTCATCTTAGGCTGACTTTTTCATCGCAATAGTAATAACGTAAAACAGGAACCTTTTTATATCCATTTAGCCAAGGGGCGGTTTGGTCTACTCCCGAGGTAACATTCCAGTACTTCATGCGTGTAGCCACGCGTCTTTCGCGTAAGCATTCTTAAGGCCCTCGCCTTACCTCACAGCAACCTGCTGTGAGGTATTGAATTCGCAACTTTTCTCGACTAACATTGGGCACTGCGCCCTAATGCAATTTGATTTGTCAGTGTACTTTTGGTGTTAAAGAATTGCTTTTATGGGGCCTGCCTCCCATAAGCAGAGTAACTTCGGTGTTAGCATCGGCGTGCGATGTGGCCGACAACTTCGTCCCTTAGTAAAGGGTTTTTACAGAATTTACGTAATAAGTAATCATTCCTTGAGACTTACTTCAAACAGACCGCGGGTTCAGAGACCCTTTAGGCCGTCGACCAACGACCCTCATCATCATCGTTCTCTACCGAACGTGGCGCAGGTTCCTGCCCTACTCCTGCCATACGAGGCGGGCCACAAACACAGCTCATCATATCTGGGGATGCACTGCGTCAAATAGTAGCACACTTCTTATACTTTATTTAATAATTTATTCAAAAAAATTATTTTCCGCAAATCCTGATTAATAAGCACTATATCAGAAACCTGTGCTTGTCGCTCATAACCGAATACTGAGTCGCGGTCTCACACACTCGCGGTCGGTAGTTTCTATGAGGAAATTATTTGATTGCACAACTAACGCAAGACAATAATAAATTAGTGAAACTTCACGCGTGAATTGGGCTATATATATATATATATATATATATATATATATATATATATATATATATATATATATATATATATATATGTATATATATAATTCTCTTTGTTCAACACGAAATGTGTTATGAAAGTAACCTTTCTCGAAATATCATACTAATGTAAACACAATGTTTTGGGCTGCATTCAAGATAGCGGCTAGACTCCATAGTATAACCACATATCTCCAGCCGTTTCACATACATCACAATATGCCATCTCCTGTATACTCCTAACTCCATGCTAGCGATGGGTGAATAGTAACGATTCGTTACTTCAGTACTCGTTACTGTGCTGGGTCCAAAGTAACGATGACCGATTCCTGGAAATACTCGTTACTCTAGTACCTATTCACGAAGCTGTCTCGGGTCGTTATTGTGCAGGCTCGGTAGGATTCGCACAGAAGAACGAAGCGAAGATGCACAGTATAAAAGTAACGAGTTCCTCTCCTCAAGTCAGCTTGATATAGCGTATCGCTTGTTGGGATCGGCAGGGGGAAGATGGAGGGCGGAAAAAACCTTTACATCTTTTGGAGGGAGGGGTAAAGCTTCATTTTGTTCTAGTGCTTTTAAATACCTAGATCAATGTGTCATGAAAGTATTGACGTTATAAACATATTTATTCGGATTTATGCGTACTCTTGAATATCTATTTATTAGAACGAAAATGTAATGCATATAAACTCTGGGAATTAAAGTAACCTTTAAAGTGTTACATAAGTATGATAGAAGGCAGAAACTAATTTTTTTTTACTTGATCACTAAATAAACGTTATGATACAGTTGTTTATGATGCTGTACTTAAAGAACAAATTATGTGTAAATAAAGAAAATAGAATATGAGAATCCAATAAACATTTTTATATCTTGTTGTTTTTACGGACAATAAAGGGGTACATAATCAATCCACGTGGCTATCTGTTAAAAATTAACGCACAGTATAATCAACTAACCTGCCTACTCTGTGAGATCAACTCATGCTACAGTAAAAGAAAATACCCAACATAAATTATGAGTGCAATAATATATTTACGATTTATTATATTAAGTAAAAATCATGGGTTGAGTCGAGTTTGTTAAGGAATTTTTTTTTTTTGTGAAAGTGTACGTATGCTAAGAGTACGAATATTTTAGTAACGAGTAACTGGAGTAACTGTTTCTCTGTTCACAGCACACCACTTTTCTCTCGTACGTACGGTAAAATGTAACGAGTAAATAAGTAACGAGTACAATGTAACGAGTCTTCAGTTGTGAAGTAACGAGTAGTAACGAATACCCGAATGTAACGAAACATCCCAACCCTACTCCATGCCCGACTGACTCGCGAACGCGATGACTTGAGAACTATTCTCCACTAATGCCCAGTTGCACCATCGTGGTTCGAAACTCGATTCTAGATTGGATGTAAGAATTTCACAGAAAACTGTTGCACCCTCCTATAACATCTTTGGTTGGAAACTTGAACTTGAATGGTACAACCAAAGATGTTAGAAGAGGGTGGAACAGTTTTCTGTGAAAATCTGACATCCTATCTAGGATCGAGTTTCGAACCACGATGGTGCAACTGGGCCTAAGAGCAAGAGCGAGCGAGATAGCTGTTTGGAATGAACTGGTTCGACACATCATTAGTTATTCATAACCCCCTTTTGTACAGCCACAAGTAATGAACTATATAGTATACGTAGAGAGGGTGACTGAGTGATTACAGCGCTCTGAGCAGAAGCCATAGGCGAACTGTTCCGCCATTTTCATTTTAGTCAAAACATTGTCAGCTGATGCATATTGTCATGTTGTTACTGTGAATGAGACGTGATAAGTTTTTGAATATTAATATACTGTTATGTGGTTTCGTTAACAACTGCGTTGCTGTGTGTGTGTGATTTCAAATATTCGATGAGCATTATTTATGCATTTTAACTGTTACCTCTTTCTATTATGAAGTTAATTATTTACATCCACGTCTGTTTATTTATCCCAACGTTGTACCTTTGCCCTAGGTGTTTGAAAACACAGTCTTGTAATGTGATTTGCCACAATCCCGACGAAATACGAAGCACAGCCCGATAAATTTCAATAAACCTAATAAAAGTAAGTAGTAATACATAGAAATATGAGCGGAATAAAAGTTACCGTAGGCTTATTTGTGTGCATGTTTACCGCTAAGTTTCTATGACAACAAATAAGCAACACGAGTTGCGTGCTTGAATTTAACGTGCCTTTTTCGTTTGACTGGTTGTTCCTTCGTTATAATATTTATTCCAACTGAGGCCGTCCTTTTGGAGAAATGAGCTAACAAATATCAATAACAAAAGAATAAATACTGAAGTTCTTTACCTCACAGTTGTAACAGTGTTAAACACAGTCGCTGCAAAATATCGACGTGCATTACGTGTAATGTGCTATGTCGTGGAAAACGAATATTTTAATTAAAAATAACCGTAAGAACTATTGTCAATTCAGGCATTTTTAAAACGTCATTAAGCTGACCTAAATAATGTTAGAGTCCAAAAACTGTGAATATTCGTACGGAATGGTTTTTGAGATAGGCCAATGACAATTTTTTGATCAGGGAAATTGTGGACAAAACGAGTGGAAAATATGTACTTCATAATAATATTTACACACGGAAATACATGAATTGCCAAAAAGACATAGCCAAACCAATACAAACACCTAAATTGATAATGGGGAGGGCAATGAAGATCCGGAAAACTGTGGGGTAGAAAAATACAAAATATGTAGATTTTCGTTATAAACTTTTACCCCTCAATTTTCCTACAGTTCATAGCCCTCCCCAGCAGGTGAAATATTGACGCGCCTCATAAAATTTGTGTTCTGTGTTAACAATAGAGTGGATTGATACCATTTTCGAGGTTTTTTTATTATTTTTTTTAAGCCCCTCTGCTCGACGATATACTTACATTTACCGGAACCTGCTTTCTGTGAGCACCCACAAAATATAATTTCCACGTCTGTCTGAATACACGGAAATAATTCTTTTGATTACGCGGTCAATCCACCAACTTCGTGGTTTGATGCTAGACTTCTGTAGTGTATAAATTATTTGCACTGATGTTTCGAGCCGCAACACCACAGCCCATTGCACCTTTAATATTTCCGAGCACTCCATTAAATGTATACATAAATCGCTTACATGCTCCCATGCATAGGCTTATACACTGCAATCTCAAACATGAAGGCTGATTTGATATTAATTAACACAATTCTTCACATAGGGATGTGCAGTCTAGTTACATTCCAGTATTCATTACTTATAGTTACTCAATCGAAGACTCGTTACTTTGTACTCGTTACTTAGTTACTATTTACATTTTTTTCCGTACCTTCGGCAGAAAGCGTGTAGGCTATGAAGAAGGAATAGTTACTAAAGTTCCTTACTCATTACTAGAAGTTTCGGTAGGTAGCGCGGAAGTCGAGAAGAAGTAACTTCCGTTACACGTTTCTAAAAGGCTAGTTAGAGAGGTTAAGGCACTGCCTTTATTATGATAATAATACGTACGGTATACAAATACTCAATACATAATTTGCTTAATATAATTAACAATAAAATAAATAACTATGTTCAAAATTACATGTATATTTTCGGGGACTTAATACAATATAATTTAATTTTTTTTAAGCTAAACTTTTACATCAGATGCACAGTGAAACGCTGCGCGCGCGTATAGTTATGGATTCGAGTGCCAGATTAGATATGCCGAACTCTTTTTATTTACAGTTTTAAATTGTACTGCGATTTATTTTCTTGGAAAACCTTTCAGCGGGTTAAGCGAACACGGTTTAACAAAATAAAATATACACAAGCGTAATGTTATGTTATCAGTAAACGATCACATTAAAATAAAAATCTGTATCTGTACATAAAAAAACTGACAGTAAAAAACGCAAGTTGAACAATTTTGTCATCGATATCATAAATCCTCTAAGGACGACTGTCTAAAGAACAAAATACGCAAACGTTTTAAAAAGGAACCTTGTTTCTATCAATTAAATGTAGTCACAACAAATAATGCAGCAATTTCACGAAGCTTAACAATGAATTTTCTATATAGTCTTGACGGCAATGTACAGCAAAAATAATAGGCTGAATAATAAATGTAAGTTACAATAAGGCACTTTGTATAACGACTTAAAGACTTGTAAATGTAAAAAACATCGTAATTACGAATACAAAATTCTTCTCCAACCCCCCACAAAAAAAAAAACCTACGTGGGACACAATTGTTGTTTCCCCGCGACCCTAATTCCCTGGGATGTTTATATGCGTCGAGGAGAGGACTCGTTACTTAGTTACTTTCTACTTCGCACATCCGCTCGAGTCTGTACTATAGGTGCATACCTGCTAAAGCTTCGTGAGTACAAGTGAGTATAGTTACTTGAGTAGCGAGTATTTCAGAGAACCGGTACTCGTTACTTCGGATTCTGCGTGGTAACGACTACAAAAGTAGCAAGAAGTTACTTTCCGCCCATCACTATCACAAAAATAACAATAACATTCACAACCCTACACTATACAACTTCCCAGCGGTTTGGTTTATGCTATTTCTAACCAAAGCAAAATCCGCGAATTACACTTATTTCCAACCAGAAAGTGCGTGAAAATGTTCAATTATATTTTATTTGTCGATTATTTTGGGTAGGTATGCTTGATGTTCCTTACTGCTACACCCTGCCACGGACCTTTGTTTTGACTGAAATGAGGGTGGTGGACAGGGATTCAAGTAGCCTCGGTCTGGAAACGCTTCGCCACTCTATATTCAATATATACCTCGTTGGCCACACAAAGCATCGAGCCTTAAATGAAGAACAGTTTGGAGTCTAATAGACCCGTCTAAAATCTCACTTTTCTCCTGTAATTCATAGACTCTATCTCCTATAAACATAGAGAAAACAGAATATATATACCAAGTACAAAATAACAAGTCAACATTATAACAAACAATAATATATTTCACTGGGGTACAATTCAGAATATAAATACTAAAATCGAGTTGTGCAAAATTATTCATGTAGTATTTACATTATTGCTAATTAATACAGAAAATTAAAGAAAAACATTAACAAAAAACAGGTTATTTTATTTTTAAAAATGCTGCTTTCTCTCGACAGCCATAGAGTTAGAATAAAATGCTCAGTAGTTTGTTCGAGTTCTATTAATGTATGTTCATTAATTACACTTTACGTAAATGAGGTCTCTGGGTGGCACATACATAAATAAATATACAAAACAATATCAAATATCATGAGAAATGTACGATGTAAAATTAACACACAAAATTGATAGCAATATCTAAAGTGAAAAGAAGTTAAAAAGACATACATGTCGTGAATTATGTTACATTAAAATTATTACTATACAACAAGACAAATTTAAGTACGTTAAACAATGATATGTGTTCGTGTCCCTCGTCATCAAACCGATTGCCAGGCCGCGCACCTCTGCTTCGCCGACACATGCATCAGCACTCTACAGTGTTTTGTTTCGAAGTGGCACTAGTGCAAAAGTGCGGCGAGTGTAGAGGGTGCAATGCAGTGGAAACATAGTGCAAAGAGTGCAACCTAGTGCAATGTAGTACAACATGCATAAAGTAGAGCATCCAAAAGGGCTCAATGTCTCATGCCTTTTAATAAAGGGACTAGAGAGACTAATTTACTAATTTATATTGAGTGTTAAGTTGTTTTCATGTTGTTTTGCAAGGGCAGTGTTTTCTGATCACGTGTTTCATACACACCCAATTCATGCAAGTTGTAAAAGGGTATGTTTTTGTTATAAATTAATGCGAAGTCTTTTGTGGTACCATTGTTTTTGCAAGCATTCGTGGTGTTAAGACTTTTGATGCAAGTGTGTTAGGAAGTAGTTACAGTGTGCCGTGCAAACCTTCCAGACCGGATTCGCACACCATGTGGAATGAGTCATTAGTATCTTGGACTACAAAGGGCAAGGCCGTGTTGTGCTGTGCTCTGATGGCCTGCGCCCTTTGTGACTGAAAATGCAGTTTTGAATAGTTTCATTTATTTTAACCAGAATCGTTTTTACTTCTTCAGCCACCAGAGGCGCCGACCCTTCTTCCCTAGAATTTAAATCGTCTAGGGAAGCGTAACTGTTCATTTAATTCTTTGTGATTGCTTCGCGCCTTTTTATCAGCATAGTCTAGCCAGCAGACAAAGAGTGGTGCCGCATGTAAAATGATCTCCATGAGTGATGTGTAGCATTTATGACAAGTAAAGCTACATTGGTAAGACATCACATATGTTTTTCATTCACCAAGCCTTCGGGCGTGTCAGGGAAAAGTACCATTAAAAGCTCGCCAAATGCATCTTACCTTGGATTTGTGTTATTTTGCACGCAATTATTTCAGTCACGCTATAAGACAGTAATTCAGCATCAGGCATGTGGGTCAGCCATTAATATGCTACCGTTTAGTAAACAAAGCAGTTATTAACATAAGGGGTAATTAAGTCAGCAGAGGAAAATTACATCCAGGTATTATGGCCTGCAGAAACCTGAAAATGCCAAGCGTCTCCAGCTTCATCAACATCGGAACCGCATCTGACAACACCTGGAGTCAGTCATGTAATTCTTTCATCACAAGAAATTCCTTAACCTAACCGCCCCTCAAAAAATTTCTTTCACACTTAATCACTCAACTACATGGCGTTAAATTGCCGCCCTCCTGTGTGGCATAATTTTCCTTATATGAAAATCATTAATCATCCGAACCTGAAAACGCACCAAAATTTCGCCGCTCAAAATTTTCCTTCAAAAATTTTCCCAACAGACTTTCTGGCAATTTTCCCTACCCAACTGCTACAGCAACATCAGTGACGAAGCATCAGGACTAAAAAAGATTATGGGCCCAGGTTACCCACATTTAGGGTAATTGCAGAGATCAGTGCAACCAAAGTGCAATGGAAGCACCTCACCCTGGAAAGTATACCAAAATGTCATAGTGGCAGCCATTGCAACAGAGTGACCATGCATGTGCAGGATAGCAGCCATCATTGGATGGCGAGTGATATCCCGCTGCCCACCACCTCCTCAGTGCTGGACAAAGGAAGGTGCACCCGCATCCCTCTCTCTTCAAGCTACAGGATCAACACGAGCTGGGGATTATCGATCAGGTAGGTTTTCACGGCCCGAAGGCCGATACACCCCCCATCCTCCCGCACTGCATCTGTAGTCCGGTGAGTAAGGCGGTGCATTGTACTTTCTCCTCTTGATCTGCAATCTTGAGTGCCTTGTGATATTTTGATGTCTTACTCAGCCATAGCCAATTTTCTCAGTGAAAACCTGTCCTCCTCTCCAATCAGAAGTGCTCTGACTTTAACATAAAGCCTTTACCCGAGCACCCCCTCATGGGTCATCGGATTGCTCAGGCTGCCACTGGCCATACTCCTCGAGTCTCTTGCCTACTCTTGTAGCAAATTTATTCCATAGTTTGTGAAGATCCTCATCCACCATGACCCACTGTGGGTTCAACTGCAGTCCTCTTTGGTCCGCCAACCCCATGAACCCTGATATCTTCGATCTTGAGAGAGTGTACAAGTACATGTTCCAAAGTATAATCGATTTCACAGATGTCACAGAGGGGTGACAGAACCAGCCTTAAACTATGCAGTTTGGCCTTGAAGTTTCCATTATCAATGAACTAGCTGAACACTATAGTGGTTCATGGTGATCCACATCTTGTTCATCAGTTTTTCCTCATGTGGTAACAGTTCATATGTAACTCCTCCTTTTACTGAAGAATCCCATCTTCCTTGCCATGTTATAAGGGTGTCCTGCCTGAATAACTCTCATTCTTGTGATGTTAGCCTTTGAATCCTCCCTTCTTCTGCCATAAGATCATGTTCACTTACCAGAATATCTATAGGCAGGACACCCACCAACACTGGGAGCACCTCATTGGACACAGTTCTTTATGTCTTTGCAACTGTCAGCAGCACTGCCCTCTAAGTACTAATGAGATTTTTAGAGTGTAATACAAGATCAACACGGGTATGCCACATTACCATACCATGTGTAATGATGCCCTTGAAAACTGCCTTATAGATATCCCTTAAAACAGGAACGTCAAGGCCCAATTCAGTGCTTCCAATCGTTCAGCTCCACCACTATTCGATAGAGCTCTGAGGTAGCCACTGCTGACCTTTGCCAATCCTGAGATTATAAGCCATAGTCGATACGAGTGAGCTCTACTGACGGGGCCCTCTGATACGCTGTACACTCTCTCCAGTCAACCCGACGTCCAAACTCCAACTTGCGGCTCTTGCAGTTGACACACTTCTCCTCGTAGTTCTTTTCACTTTTGTGTGGACAGTCCTCATACGTGTGCCCTTTTTCAGCACACTTGGAACGTGTGATTTCTGCAGTGCACCTCTTGGCTATGTGTCCCCATGACTGGCATCGACAGAATTTTGGGACCGACAAATAGTCTCTGACATGACAGATATAATAGCCCACAAATACTCTGCCTTCATTGATAAGCCAGTTTCTAACTTCAGGGTCACACTCCAATATAAAATTAACCCTGCCAGAGTCCCGTCTTCCCGATATATAGCTTAGATGGACTTTCTTAATAAAGTCCTCCCTTGTAAATTTCCCAGCCTTACAGCTGCATAAATACAGTCTCAGCAAAGAAATTATTGTCTTTGTGGCTGGGAAGTTCATAAATGATGACCCTTGGTCCTTTGCTCTTAGGAGCTTCCAACTTAAGTCGCAAGTCCTTGATCTTCTGCTGGTTCTTGAACTTCTCCAATGTTTCTTATCGCCAGCTTCGATCATTATTCCACATTTGCATATCTCCCTTATATTTCGGATTTTCAGACCCTCCTCTTTAGGGTTCAGTATTTTCTTTAGTTTCTCCTGAACTTGAACACTTGTGGTTCCTTCAGCTTCTGGGTACACTAGAACCACCTTTCTGGGAGGCCTGGGTTAAATAAAGCTCCCCCCCTTTTTTTGGTGCTTGCACATAACTCCTGATAACTCGATCAGGCGGCAGGTCATGCCCCAACCCCTAAACCCCCCGCCTGTTTACCACGGATTGGTTCCTCCCCTTAGCAGGTGCAGAGGAGTCAGCATGTGAGAGGAAGGCGCACCCTCCCTCCAACACCATGCTGCACATCTGCACTGAGCATTTGGACCTTATGGCTGGCAAGATACACATGGGTGCACTGGCACCACTGTGTCTTCAATGCTTGCACCCTATCCCACAGGATGTAATGACCAAGTATGAACTAGGCACTCAACACTGTCATCGCAACTGTAAGCCCAGTTTTTTCCCTCAGCCACATCGCGAACAACTCTGCCATACTGTGGCATTCTCTTTCTTAATTTTCTTTAATTGCTTTTCTGGAAATTATTTTTTTTGCAACGCCCCTTTCTACAATCTTTCCTTGTTTCTTTTCGGAATATAACTTTTTTTCTGTCTATAAACAAAAATTGCGCTAATGTGAAATTTATATTGTATATTCTGATAAAAATATTGTGTATTTCAAAATTTTTTTAATGTCTTTTAAAGGCTGCAATTGACAGCAAAGTCCTTGTGTATTCTACGTATTTGTATCGATCTCTAAGCTACCTGGTTGGTATAGCTAATTTTCATAAATATGGAGGGCAGCACTTAAATTAAAGGGCAAATTTCGTTTGAATTTTTGCTAAGAGCTACTTAACTGTGTTTGAAGAAAGGCCTGTTAAATTAACCCAGACACCAACTTGTTTACCAGTATTAACTTTTATAGAAACACTCTTTTATTTTTTTCGTGTCTTTCCATGTACTTTTATATTCCCGCATGATTGTTCGATATGTATCGATAGATCATGTCGTGACTGTTGGAACTCTTCCAGGCAGATCGTAGCTGAAAGAATTCGCTGACTCTTTCTTCTTCGTTTTTCACAAGCAACATGTAGTTCGTGAATTTCACCTTGCTTGAACTTTCAACATAATGTTTAGTTAAATTTGCTTTCTATGATCGCCAAAGGTGAGTGATTTGTTGTAGTTTATTTTCGTGTCCCCCGATAAATATTAGTGGCAATGGCCAGGTTGTTTATATGATGTTTTTCGTGTTTTGATACTTAAGTGCGGTCGTTGGCATGGGCGACCATTTCCTGCGCCATGATGTCTCCTTGAAGGCTGTAGCTGCCTTTCCCATGGCACTGTTGGGTTGGGAGCCGAGTTGAGGCCATGCGTGATGTGATGGAGTTTCTGGACCGCCGTTTGCAGCATTCGGTTAGAATATCTTTTCGTTTTTTTTTTTCCATGCAGCCCTGCTAATTTCAACATGTAGTGGAACTCGATGTTTTTTGTGGTTTCTTCCGGAATTGTTCCAGCATAATACTGCTGGACTTAGCCACAAAATTTCACCATGGAACTCAATCTTTTATAAAAGCTGTTTTTGTACCTAAGTAAAACAAAAAAAATTACGAGAGTAGCTTTACAGTAATGGTGTTTTGGGCAATATTCCCAGAATTTTATCTTTGTAAAATCTACATATATATAATCGTGGTTGCACCCCTTAACTTTAAAGTTTGAAATATATCTAAACAAAATTTAATTGCTGGAATTCATAATACTCATTGTTATCAATTACATGTTTTATATATGTTATGCGTTCGGGCTTTGCACTTGTGTTTGCATTCTAAAAAAGATTTTTTTGGTTTGTGGGTAATAAACCTATAAACTGAAGTCATGCTCCTGGTACTAGTTTTTTTACAGCAGGGACTTGCTGGTACCCACTCTTCATGTATAGCAAGGTCATGATTTTTCCTTGGCCGGGTGAGCTAAATGCATCCTTCACGCTTAAGTATGGTGGTAGTGCAGTTGTTGTCACCAGGTTGATCTGTTTGAAATCTATACAAAATCTCCAGGCACCGTCTTTTTTTTTTTTTTGGCGCGAGCGTAATTGTCGAGTTGAACTGGCTATCCGTAGGTTCTATCACACCGTTGTTAAGAATTTCCTGGATTTGTTGCCGAATAATGAATGCTTGTTGTAGTGAATGTAGTGCATCATAACAACGCGCAGGAGAGTGTAAGGTAGAGCACCCAAAAGGGAATAACATCTAAGGATTGGACCCATTAAACATGGAAACTGTAAAATATGTCCCTGCATTTTTATTGCAATTGTTTATTGTGTATAGTTTAGTTTTTAATGCAAATTGTAGTGTATCATTTAATTCGTTTGCCCTCATTTCATATCACTAAAAACTGCACGGGTTTTGTTTTCTATTGTTCCATAGTGCAGAGTAGTATTATAGCATGTTTATTTTTGCGAGGGTCCAGTGTTTTAAAGTTTATTGAGCAAGTTTTAACAGAACATAGTTCTCCACGCGCTATGTTCCGCCAATTCAGTGGCGTGCAGCCCGCGGAGGAATCAGTTGCTAACGAGAACTTACAGGGATCGGTTCACATCGGTGCATGTCGCACGCTCCGGGCAGCATACAACTTTTGCATCACTACTCATTACTTTCTCAATAGTCTTTAATTTACCGGAACCATGTGATTTAGCCGCCTGGCGACACCACTCATTCTTCCCCAGTGCTACCATCGCCTGAGGAAGCTTAATTGTGTAAAGTAATTTTCATCTGCTTCGCGTCTATTTACGGTGAAGATCTACTGGCAGACCAAGCCCAGTAACTTTCTCAAAGTGTCCAACTAGGGTGGAAATGTAGTTTATTCTGCAATGTTAAAATATGCGCGTGTTTGCAACGGCGTGTATTTATTTCTGCGCAATGCCTTCGGCGTTTCAAAGCACGGGACTCTTAAAACCTGGCAAGTCAATTGTTACCTTACGTATCCAGTCAAGTGATTTGTGAATTATCTCAGTAATCCTGTTTAAGGCGTGTGGGCCAGCATTTAATATGCCCGCCGTTTAGCAAACGCAGTCATTAATTGAGAAAAAAGGGTAACCATCACCGAAGGAAAAATTACGTCTGGGCTTACAGCCTGCAGCACCTTGAGAGCGCCCACAGTCTACAGTTTCAGCAACATCGACGCCGCCAACCAGTGATGTCTGGGGTTTAGACCTAGTTCACACACGATGGAAACCGAGCGGACGCTGTCCGCATGGGCCGACCGCGCGGATCCTATTTCTAGTAGTTTAATTGGACATGTTCATACTTGTCCACGCGGACCGAAAACGCGCGCGGCAGCCGCTAGCCGACCACAGAGAAATAAGGTCCGCGTGGAGTACGCGTGGTTCTGTTGCTATGAAGCATAATGAAAGTGTCCAGTTGGCGAGTGGAAGCTGCGCGTATCTGACCTGTGTCATGATGGAGCGCTTCGACAGTGAATTGTTGATCGACGAAGTTGAGTTAAGACCGGCTATATGGGATTTACAATGTACTAAGTATTCTAATAAAATTGCAAAGAAACGGGCGTGGTAAGAGCTAGTATACATACAGTATTTGGATGAGGAGGATACTGTGCAGAGAAAGAAATTTTTTGGGTAAGTAAGAGGTAACTTATTTCAAAACGTGTGGCATTATATTACTGGTATTTTTTCAATCATTACACTCAATATGTAAGAAGTAATACACGCTAAAACAGTGCATATGTATAAAGCCTAACATACAAGGTGTACACATAGAAATGTCACAAAAGTAAATGGCTATATATCGGAAACCCCTTATAATATTTGTGTTTTGTGTTTTGTTGCAGATTAGTAGAGGCCAGGAGTTTGTGATTTGCATGGTGGAAGTTGAATGTAGAAACGTATAGTTCATCAAAATGGCTGCCATGCTTGAGAAAGCTCATTGCGTGGAGTGGTACATAGAGACAAAATCACCTACACAGGTGCAGCGAAATTTTAGGAGGGTGTATGGAAGGCGTGAAGTACCATCACGACGAGACATTGTGGTACGAGAGATTCATGCAAACTGGCAATGTGACAAAAATCCCTCCACCAGGACGAGCCAGGGTTGCTGAGGACAAATTCGAGACGATCCGTGCGACTTTCCTTTGGAGTCCCAGAGATTCCACACGCCGTGCATCAAAGTAGCTGCAGATACCACACACAACAATCCACAAAGTGCTACACAAACGCTTGAAACTGTACGCATACAAAATGTAAATTGTGCAGGCGTTGAAGGACATAGGCAAACCAAGCCGTATGAGGTTCGCAGTGGATATGCTGGATAGAATAGCCTACGACGACAACATATTTCTGCAACGCATTCTGTTTTATGATGAGGCTGCATTTCATGTGTCTGGCCATGTAAATCGTCACAATGTCAGGATGTGGGGATCGGAACAGTCACATGCCATCAGGCAACATAGAGAGACAGTCCCAAACTGAATGTGTGGTGCGGGCTTCTGCATGACCGCATAGTCGAGCCGTTTTTATTTGCGGAGAACACCGTCACTTCCATTGTGTACCTAGACATGTTGGAGCAGTTTGTTCTCCCGCAGCTACAGGTACTGCAGCCACTAATCATGTACCAACAGAACGGATCTCCTCCGCACTGGGCCCTTCTTGTGCGCGAACTTCTGGACGGACATTTTCCCGGTCGTTGGATTGGTTGTGATGTCCCCATCCCATAGCCTCCCTGGTCACCCGATCTGACACCATTTGACTTCTTTATGTGGGGTTAAGTAAAGGACATCGTCTATTTGACACCTGTATTGAATCTTCAAGAGCTTTGGCACAGAATCACAGATGCCATTGCCACAATTACACCTGATATGCTACAGCGCACATGGGTTGAAATTGATTATCGGTTAGACATTATCCGAGCTACAAAAGGTGCACATGTGGAAGACGTGTGACAAAACTCCCATCCTTTGTGAATATTCTGCAGCATACAGAATTTATATAAACAGAATGTTTTAGCCATTTATTTGTGTGCCATTTATATGTGTAAATCCTGTAGTTTTGAATAGTTAAGTACAGAGAAGTGCATAGGCCAATAGTCGTACATTGATGTATACATTGTAGTACCTAGTAAAATAGGAATACATAGCGTACATATAGTCATAAATAGGAGTACATGTAGTGGTAAATATGAGTACATATAGCAGTAGATAGTAGAGCTTTCATTATACTACATAGTACACATGCTAGCTCATGGTATTATGAAGAATATTGGATTAAAATAGGAGTATATACTGTGCATATAGTAATAAATAGGGGTACATGTAGTAGTAAATAGGCGTACATATAGAAGTAAATAGTAGGGCCTACATTATACTATATAGTACACGTAACACATCGTATTGTATAGAACATGACAGTAGTACATAATAGTACATTCTGTGTATACATACCATGTTACAGTAAAAGGTTACACAGAGTACATCAAATTTTGCTGTCCTACGATTCTACACGTCCTTCATGTGCAAAATAGTAAGCAAATCTATCACTAACTACAGTCAAGGTAGAGGGCATCCCTCTGCCTGCATGTATTCCGACAAGAGTTTGCATGGGTGCTATATTCAGAGTATCTTCAACATTTCAACCTTCTATGGCTGTGTGAAACGCAACAAGCTTTAATAATATTTTGTGCGAAATCTACATTTACAATCTGTGGAAAAATACACCACTTATTTGCCATAATCCCGAACGTGCATCCTATGAAACGTCGCGCTCAGGTTAATTGATAATTAAACATCCTTTTCTCATATGAAAGCGAGTTACCTGCATATGGTATTATTATATTATCCATCAAAGCAATAGCTTCGTCCCCCACAAGAACAAGTGGCATGGGTGTGGTGTCTACATTATATATTGGTTTTGGCTTAGGTATATTTAATGACTTCTCCAACAGTTTTTTTTATAAAAGTTGGAAATCTTAAAGATCACAGAGTCACTATTTTTTCCACAATCCTCTACGTTAACACAGATAAAGCGGTAGATGGCGTCGCAGATAGCTAAAAGAACAATGAAAAAATAATGCTTACAGTTATGGTAAAGTGATCCCGAATGTTCAGGCATTTTTATTCGTACATGCTTACCATCGACTGCGCCGATGCAATTAGGTAAGGTAGCACGTTCTCGAAAACCCATTGCAATTTTCTTCCACATCTCTTCACTAGGTTTTGGCATGAAATTTCTTGCCAGTAACCTCCACAAAGCTTCACATACTTGACGAACAATCCCTGTAGTAGTCAATTTTCCAAGGCGATAGTTGTGTAATAGGCCAAATGAACAACCCGTTTTCAAGTGTCTGAAACAATAATAATGATATTGTTATTACTTTAAAGTACGACACTACAGAAATAGTGGAAAAATATTCGGGATGAATACAGCAAAGAATTTCCTAAAACCATGAATGCTCCATCTGGTTCCAGTCGTCAAGATATTTCTCAGTACGCGTATTTTTCTAGACTCTCCTTTCTACACAGATGTGTAGGGAACAAGAAAACAGAACGTAACATCTCGGAAGAAACAAATGAAGGAAATGAAGGAGAAAACAATGTGCCGCCAGAGAGCGGCGTAGAAGCCAATAAAATAAGACCAATCAAAAAGAAAATACAAGGAGGAATGAGTTCTTCCGAAGAACGCTTCACTCAAATACTCGAAAAAAAAGTATAGAATCACGAGACAGACTTCAGAGAGAAAGTTTAGAGAAACAGGATGACAACAAACTGTTTCGTTCGTCTTTGTATTCAGAGCTGAAAAAAGTACCTGAAGATAGACGTTTGGCTACCAAAATTGAACTATTGCAGGTATTGCAGAAGGCTCATATTTTGCCAGCTAATATTATTGCCACGGATCCTCAAGAAATAGTGTCCCATTCAGTATACTGAAGAGTCAACAATATAATTATCACAGGGGCAATTCTACTTTTTCTGCAATACCTTCTGCAATGGCGTCTCGGCCTGCTCCAGCAGCGACACCCAGCACCACGTCGCAGTCTTCTTTCATAGAAAACATATACGGCGAAGAGATGTAATTAGCAAGAAATAAACTTACCTCAAAGTGACGGCGACTTTTTCTTTCGGAGACACACTATCCTTCATCCTTGTATCAGTACTGTAATGTCGTCTTGAATTAATGTAACTAATTCGCCAAATGTTTTTACTGGCATCCTGAAATAGTTGAAGAATTTGGGTTCGTATTCTCTCCATTTTGGGTACAAAGTTATGGAATGGCCATGTGTAAGTCAATCTCTTAATATTGGATATACCCAAGATTGCCTTCTTCTTCTTTTCATTTTTTTTTGTACAGCACCCACATACACATAGTCTCTTCGACGTCCAAGTTTTCGCTGAATCTAACTGGCTCCCAGCCCCAAACCCGCGCGCCCGGCGCTTGCGTCTAAATAGATAGCGAGTTCCATGCTGTTCAAACCGCGCGGCCGAATACGCTCGGTTTCCGCCGTGTGTAAACAAGTACTTAGTCGGGTAATATCATCCTCACCGAAATCCCTTAACCACAACTTCGGCGGCTGTTAAACCTCATGTAACACAAAGCCATCCAACCACACTGTGTTAAAAGGCGCCCAACTGTGTGGCGTAACTCTTAAGACACAGGGCCAAATGTTAAACTCTCTAAATCATCAGTAACAAAACTAAGAATTAATTGGATATGTTGTCCTGTAAGAGTGAGAATTTTCTCATTTTTTAAGAGTCGTCTGCTTTCTAAGTGCCTTTTTTGAAGCAAGAATACTTGACCTACTTGACCACTGTTCGCTGCGTCTCCCCAAAACATTATTGCATAAAAAAGAACAAAATTAAAATATGAGAAGCATATTTGTTTAAGTGGAAGTCCTGGCCACCAGAGGAGAATGATACCTGAGTGAAAAGCAATTAAATTGAATGGGTTTGTTTCCAATTAAAATGATCATCTAACTGCAAACCACGAAATTGTGTTGCAATATTTACCTCATTATATTCTATTTTTACCTCAGAGTTGATTTTACGACATGTATGGAACTCTACATATTTGGCCTTTTCCTTATCAAGAACAAGTTTATTTGCTGAAAACCATTTAGATAGTTTTAACGTCTTGTGGAACGTCTTGTGATCATGTATTCATTTTATCGTTAGAGTTTGCATTTATGAGAAAACTAGTGTCATATGCAAATAGGACAATATCTGCATCAGTCTGTGGGCACGCTGAAAGATCATTAATAAAAATGAAGAAAAGCAGGGTACCTAATATTGAACACTGTGGTACACCATGTTCAATATATTCATAATATGACACAAAGTCTTGCAATAAGTTTTCCGTCTGAGATAAAGATTTTTTCTTACGTTTAGTGTAAGCATACAATTTTATCAAAGAATTCATATTATCCCTGATTTTAAAAATTTTTATGTGCCTGAGAGCAGAATACACTCATTTTACCAGAAACTGGTAAATACCCACAGTTTTACACGCAAGTATGTGAAATGCCCGAAATTTAGGTAACTACCCGCACATTGGTACCACTGCTGCAGAGGACAAGTAATAGTATAAAGAGAGAGCTGGCGCACCTCACCCCCTAATCGAAAATCAAGCAATTTAACCTCAAAATAGAGCAAAAAAAGGTCAAAATCAAGCCAATTTCCATGGATTTCGAGCCAAAAACAGCCCCAAAACACCCCAAAAACACTAAAAATTCAAGCAATTTACCCCAAAATTCAATCAATTTCCCCGTTCTCAAGCTACTTTTTTGCGTTTCTAGAAGTCTCATTTGACCCTAATTTTCGATCCCCAAAAACAAGTCAAAATAAAGCAATTTTACTCCAAAATCAAGCAAATTTGTCAGCTTTTCAAAAAAGCCCGAGCAGGATTTTCCCAAGTTAGCTACCATGCTAATTGAAGCCAAAATCAAGCAAATTCGAACCAAAAATTCAATCAAATTTTCTCCTTCTCTTAATAGTTTTATTTTTTAATAAAAAATGGAACCAACTTCCAAAATGGAAAACTATTACATATCTAAACAATGTAAAAAGTGCGGTGAAGTATTAAACATTTCTTGTTTTTCACCGCACAAACACACAAAAGATAAATATATTAACACCTGTGAAAAATGACGATATGGAGATTTTTGGACATTCGCAATTGCGATGCAGATGTCTGTCATGGAAAAAACAGAACTGATCACGACCCTGTGTGTCGCTGCCTAAAGACGGGAACAGATTGCAGTTCCCGCGACGTCACATTCTGTCAGTCGTGGGAAAACTACTGTTTGCTCTTGTGTGAGTCTCCTCGTTGTTTGTTTTATTTGTGAAAGTAGATAACTAGCCTGTGTCGTCTTTCTTGTGTTATCTGTTGGTCGTATATAGTTTTTTTCGTATACATATATATTAAATTAGATAAACTCAGCCGGGTTTCGTGCCTGTGTTGGTTTCTATGTGTTATCTATCGGTCGTATAGGGGAAATTGCCCCAGTACCAGACGCTTTAGCTTTTTTTTTGTGATTTGTATTATTCTTTGGAATCAGATATGAAAAATATATGCTGGACATGTAGTTTAACATACGCATAAAATGATCACACAAAGGAGTTTCACAGTATTTTATTGTAAGATATTTTTTTAAATATTTTTAAAATGTGCTACATGTTTGACGTTTTCAAAAAGTGGTTCCCAGTACAGGACAGCATTTTAAAATCTATTTACAACACTCACACCTGAAAAACACGATATTGTCGCTGTCTGCACATCTTTCATGTGCCAGGCCACCATAGTCTAAATACTTCACCCAATTTTCCTGGAAAGTTTCACGGCATATTACGCACTCAGTACGTGGTTTCATCTTCTTGATCTTCTTGTTGTTTCCCGCCTGTCTCTTCTTTTTCATTGTCCCCAAAAGTCAACATTCGTCGTGTTCCTTGAACGTTGGAGGTTTTGGGAGCATTATTTGCCTTCCTGTTGCTTACATTTCTCTTGTTATTTTTCTTAGGTGTTTTGTTTTACTCTCTCCTCTTTCATGGCTTTCCTTTGTTCTACTTTTCCTTCCAGGGCTGTCTTGTATGGTGTTGACGTCAACACTTCGCTAGTTTCTGCTCTTATTCTTCTAGTTGCTGTCTTTTTCTTTATTTCTTCTGGTACTGGCGATATTTTTTCAATAACGGCTCGGAAGTCTCTCGATGTTGATGGCGTTTCACAATTCTGAGCCTCTTCGTTCGAACTCTTTTCCCGAATGTGCTGACTCATCCTGCTTGGAATGAAATCAATATCTGTGAATATGTGCCCGTTGAATGTGTGTATTCCCAGTACACTCAAAAGCTGACTTGGCCAGATCCATCCTGCAAATTGAGGTAAATGCTGTTTTAACCAACCCGCAGATGTCTCTTTCGTAGATTTTTAGCCCCAGCTGACCATATTTGTGCATCCAGTTCCCACAAGCCACGTTGAATGCAGTCTTTAACGGCCTCATAATGGCACGATCTAAAGACTGAAGCTTGTAAGTCGTGTGGGGAGGCAAGCTTAACATATGAACATTGTTCACCTTTACAAACAAAATAACCTGCAAGTCCTTGTATGCACTGAACCCATCGAGAATCAGAAGCTATGGACTTTCCTTTGTGGGTTTAACACTGTCAACATTTTCTAGTCACTTCAAAAATCCCGCTGCAGAAATCCATACACTTTCCTGAGCATCAAAAACACTTCCATCTGGAGTATCCTTTTTCAGGGTTTGATCCATTCGTTTCCTCGGAAACACGAAAAGTGGAGGAATAAATTAATCTCCTGCAGCGTTTATGCACAGCATTATTGTGTTGTCCCTCTCCCTTTCCTCTGACGTAAGCCCACTGACTTGCTTTTTGCCTTTTATGGACAAAATTTTCAAAGAATTTTCGTGAACAACAGAAACTAGTGTTTCGTCACTACTGAAAATCCTGTTGGGGGTTACGAATATTCTTTCAATAGTTCCTCATATTTAGAGAAAAACAAGTGAACTTGTGTCTTGCTGGAGCCTGTAGCACGCTGAAGACTAGTGGATTCGGTGGTGAGGAGAGAAAATTGTGGATGCTGTTTAACAAACTCAATGTAAAATTTATTTCCAGCTTTTCTCTTCTTTTTGTTGAACTGGTGGGGAATTTTCATGCGTTCAGCCAGCTGGTAAACAAGTGACAAAAATTCAGATTTAGTGACTGGTAACAGGCGATTGTCTAGGTCCTTCAAATTATTCACTAGCTCACTCTCAATCTCTTCTGTAAATGTTTTCATAAATCTACCCATAGTAGGTAACAGAGTAGCATGTTTACCCCCTTTCAAGATTTTAAGTTGATCCCTCAAGGTGCTTTTAGGCACTAAAAATTGTCCTGCAACCTCAAGATTGGTTAATTGTCCTGCTAACATACTATCAACAGACATTTTAATTTTTCCTTCCTCCCACTTCCTTTTTTTTTTTTCGTCGCCATTATTTTAAAAATGCCCTGAAAAAAATTGCGCATGTATTATCACGAACCCGCAAAAGTAGTTAAAAGTATTTCCTTGTCCGGTACTGGGAACTGTCTCCGCGTCCGGTACTGGGCACACGACACGATCTGCAGAAAATGGCTGCTGTAAACAATCATGACACACAACACCAATAATACTGCACAGCTATGAGCCTTACCTAACTGCAAACCTAATCAGCGGATAACACTTTTCCTTAACTGACCTTAACAGGTAGCGAAGTGGCCGTAAAATTAGCACAGATTTGTTGCTCAACACCGTCAGAACACTATTTACGCAACAGAACACGAACCCGCCAAACAATCACCACCAAAACTTGAACACATACTGAAATGAAGCAAGTCTACAGATCGGCATGTGTATGTCCGTGCTATCTAATGGGCGAACTAAGAACAAGCTATTGTCCGGTACTGGCACTGTCCGGTACTCGGGTAATCCCCCCTATATGTACATATATTTTGTGTAATCAGTTGCTGTTCTGTTTTTTTACTCTATTCCCTCTTGGAATTTTCCAGTGTTGTATACTTATATTTATTTTCTCGGACATAGGTTTCTTGTCTTCTTTAAGTATTTTTTCGGTCTCAGTCCTGTTCCATTCCTGTTTTTTTTCCGTCACAGACATCTGCATCGCAATGGTGAATGTCCAAAAATATCCATATTGTCATTCACCCCCATTGCACTATTCATTCAAAGATCACACATGTAAAAAAATATTTTCTAGGATATGCTGAAAAAAAGTACGCAGTAAAAAAATAGAAAATACTGTGTGAATGTGGAAAACATGTTAAAAGTGCATATCTCAAAACGCATAAAAATACTAAAGCAGACAATACAACATTAGATATTCTAACTTAAATTCAAAATCGTAATTATCGAGAAAAATCATGCACAGTATGTAATGAGAATAAATCATTAACATTGTTTTCTCCTCATAAAACTACTAAGGGCAAACGTGCATCAATATGAGAAAAATGGTATAATGAAACATATCACCACAATAAGAAGTAGGATAATTAAAACAACTTCACATATGATCAATAATTTAAGCATTTTATAGATCGCATTTTCTAACATAATTTTGGAAGTCTTCAATAATTTGTTTTCATACTAAATAAACAAAAAAATGTCATCACGCAATATCGCAGTCGAGTTGGGTGAGAAGAGGTTGAGAGATTTGAGAGCTACAGGTAGAGATTTTAAAATTAAAATATTGGTTCAATCTAAGGAAAACTGATTTAATTTCATTTATTATACCAAGAATTACAACTGAAGAAATAAGAAGGAATTTTGCAAATTTACCGTTTTGTCATACTAATATCAATGAATTATATAAGAAAGATAGAAATTAATTTTAAAAAAATTTCCATTCTCTAATAATTTATTTGTTAAGCCTATAAATAAAAGTAAAGATATCTGAATGGACAACAAAAAATAATTTTACGAATTTACCATTACCAGATACCAATATCAACGAATTATATAAACAATATAATAACGAATTAAAAGAAATATTCCCCTGTTCTATTCATGTATGTGTTAACAAAAGAAATATAAGAATCAATAAACATTACATAGCTAATAAAGCTTTTAAAAGTAGTATATCAACATATAACATTGAAGATTCCTTTAATATAGAATTACATAATCAATTTTTAAAATCAGTAAAACATAAGTTATTTGAGATAATAGGAGATCATCTTAGGAACTTTAGAGGGGCGAAAACCAACATTAAATTATGTATCAATTGTCGCAGACAAGGGAACAGTCAAGTTGAATTATTTACATTTCAGTCTTATAATCACACAATATTAAACGAAGGAGAAATTATGAAAATTTACTAAATTATAAACCTATAATTACTTATAAATTTATCCGAAATTCAAAGAAGAGGTTCGGGATGGGCTTTAGACAAAATAATTCGAATACAATTGGCAATAAATAAGTATAAACCATTAAATTAATCATCATACATGAATCTACCAGATTTATATATACTTACTACTAAATAAACTAGAAGTGCCTGTCTGTGATTTTCGAATTTTTCAATTTTAATTATTTTTTCATATAGTATAATTGATAACTAAGCTATATCTAATGTTAATTTTTTTCGTGTCTGTCTGTCTGTCTGTCCGAACGGATTCATCTCAAAAATTACTTAACGTATTAACATCAAATTTACACAGTATATAGGCAATAACTCCAGGACCAACATAGTCTTTGTTTAATCGAGATATCTAAAATGATTCCGGGAAAATGACGATCATGGATGTACATAAGGAATGGATTAAGCTTTTCTAAGGATTACCGCATAAAAAAAAGCACAGTTAAAAAAAAATCCGCAATTTCTCCTTTCTTTTTATCTATGGGTTTCCTTCCAAAAAGCCATTGTGGCCCAGTGGCTACAATTATTCAAAGTGGGGCCGCAGTGACCCAGTGGATAGATATATATGTCAAGTGGGACAGCAGCAGCTCAGTAGCTAGAGCACCCAATAAAAGGACCGCAGAAATTCTGTGGCTAGAGAACCCAATAAAAACAAGTGGCTAGGTCAATTCAAAGTCCTAAATATAATGCTAAAATAAAACATATGCGAAGCGATGGCAGGATGTTATTTAATAACTCCATTAAACTTGAAAGAAGATAATATTAGCATTTTAAACGTAAAACGTTAATGAAAATATGGTGGGCTTAGTTTTAATAACTTAACAAAAATATCGTGCGAACGAAGTCGCACGGGTCAGCTAGTTAAGAATAAAAAAGCATGCATAAATGTGAAGAATAATGATCAAAAATGTTTTCTTGAGGCAATAAAATCTGCATTTTTTCCAGCAGAAAAAGATCCTCAAAGATTTAGCAATTATAAGAATGCGGGGCTTAATATCGATACAGTAATAGATAAATATGAATATCCAATTAAAATTTATGATATACCAAAATAAACAATCAAATTGACACCTCTATAAATGTATACTCTTTAGATGATTGGGGAAATGTATATCCATTAAAACTTACAAAAAGCAAAAAGAATAAGCATATAAATTTTCTTTATTTTAAAGACCATAAAAATTCACATAACTGTTGGATTAAAGATTTATCAAAGTTGCTTTCTGCACAAAAAACTGAACATAATGGTAAAACTTCTATATGCGATATGTTTTAAATTCTTTTATTCTCAAGAGAAATTAAATACGCACACCGAAGACTGTTCAAAAAATGAATCGATAAGAGTAACTTTAACTTTTAAAGGGCAACTAATAAAATTTAAAACTATTACACATACAACGAAAGTTCCTTTTGCAATATATGCTGAGTTTGAATCAATTATAAAGAAAGTATCGACAGCTACACCAAATTCAAAGGAAATAAACAAATTTAACTTAATCAAAAAATATCCAATTTTAACCGAACAGGGTATGGATAATGGTCTTTATAAAGTAATACTTAAAGAGAGATATAAACTTATTGATGAAAAATAAATAAAATTGATTTAAAGTTGAATGATGAATCATATACTATGAAATACTACTTACACGAAGCATCTGGTTTTTGGTATTATAGTGTACCTAGTTATGGTGATTATAAGCCACCAGTAATATATCGTGGCCCTAAAGTGTATAAAAAGTTTATTTAATTAATGAAGACAGAAGTAAAAGAAATTGGGGAAATATATTCAAAAATTGAACCAATGTATATCCTAACAAAAGAATAAAAACTGTTATATAATAAATCTAAAAAATGTACTGTATGCGAATGTGAATACACGAAGGACAGTAAAAAAGTACATCGTCATGATCACATAAGTGGAAAATTCATTAATACTGTATATAATAATTGTAATCTACAATTAAAATTACCCAATTTTGTACCACTTTATTTCCATAACTTGACTGTATATAATGCTCATTTATTTATTAAAGAGTTAGGATATTACGAAAAAATATATAGATTTAATTGCAAATAATGAAGAAGAGCGTATTTTTTTGGGAAAGGAACAGAAAATTTAAACATGGGATTTGTTGACACATTTAAATTTATGGCAAGTAGTTCAGATAAATTATCATCAAATTTTACCAAAAATCAAATGAAACACACACAAAAACATTTTCCAAAAGAAAGTAGATTTAGTTATTACGAAAGGTGTTTATCCATACGATTATGTGGACAGTTGGAAGAAATTTGAGGTAACAGAACTTCCACCAAAGAGTGATATTTACAACAAATTAAGCGAATCTGATATAACTGGCAATGATTATGAACATGCAGAATGTATATAGAATCAATTTTATTGGGGAATAACATGACATATTTAAAAAGTGACGTATTATTGTTAGCGGATGTGTTTGGAAATTTCAGAGATACATGTATAAATGCACATGACTTGATCCTGCATGGTGTTTTACAGCTCCGGGTTTATCATGGGACACAATGTTAAAAATGACTAAACAACCATTAGACTTATTACACAATCATGATATTATTTTAATGACCGAGAAAGGAATTAGAGGTGTAATATCACGATAAAGAAAACTATATGTTACAGCCAATAACAAATATTTAGAAGAATTTAATTCAAATCAAGAGTCTAACTATTTAGCATATCTCGATGCAAATAATCTTTATGGATGGGCGATAGTAGATAGGAAAAGAGAGAGCGAGTGCAGGTCACTTAAATCACCAATTTCCATCAAAATAACATGAAAAACTAACATAAAAATTTCCTGCTATTTTTAACGAAAGTACAAGAGAAAATTAAAACTCCCAATCTGAAATTCGATGATAAACCAAACAATTTAAAATCAAATTTAAGTAATTTTATTGTTTTCAAGCTATTTTTTCATATTTCTAGCAACATCAATTTTCGATCCTCAAAAACGAGGAAATTTAAGCCAAAATCATGTAATTTTAAGTTAAATACAAGCAAATTTTTCAAATTTTCACAAATGGCCGAGAAGGATTCGTGAATAATTAAAAAAAAAACACCAAAACTTAAGCAAAAACATGCAAATTTCTCGATTTTATGCGACTTTTTCACGTTTTCTAGAAATGCTAATTTTTCAAGCGAGCCATCTAAATCAATCAAACTTAAGCCAAAATCAAACACTATAAGATAAAATTAAATGAAATATTATCTTTTTATTCTTTACAGATTATATTCGAAGCTCGTCTAACTTTTTAAAAACTTCTTCTAACTTCTCAAAGTCGTCACCTATTTCTCCAAGTACATATTTATCGTCAATGTTTTCTAAAAGTGATAATTGTGAGTTTTGTAGATTTAGATGAAATTTGAAAACTAATTCTCCGAGTTCGTTAGAAGCATAATTAGTTTATAGGAAGATGTATTTGAAACATCGCCACCTTTAAAAAAGTTTATCATACTGCATTGTAACAGAGGCGTTTTCATTTTTATTTAAAAAGAAAGAAATTTATTAAGAAGAAAATTAGATTGTACAAGTAAAAATGCCACAAAATTCCGCACAAAAAAATGATGCAAATACATTTGACACTGGGAGAAAAATCTCATTCAGGTTTAACGAAATGATTTTTCATTCGATTAAATAACTTAACTACACATCTAAAAATTTGTATTAAAATATCGAAATATGTTATTGTTTCCCTAATATCGTTTACATCCTCCATTTAATAATATTAAAATGTATATATCTGCAGTAATCCTTTTATTTCAAATAATAAGTTAAATTCATTTGGCTAATTAGAACAACATTACAATTTGTTTCTGATTCAATAGGCTTATCAAAATCCACACTATTTTTTGTTTGTTTTTTCTTTTAACTACATTTGTTTTTCTATATAAACAATCAATAACAAATAATGGTCTTCGCCCCCAAAATGAATAATAATTTATATCACTTTGAGGGTTTACATTTGATTTGTAATCAAGTTCATTTTTTCTATATAGAGTATCAAGTTTTGATTCTGAATTTCTAAAATCATTATAAGCAAGAAACATTTTATCACTAAGGCCATTTTCGATATCTGGATTCCAATTTTCTTTTGGAAAAATTTAATTTCTTCCATTTTTTACATAAATATTTCTCAAAATAGAGTGATCAAACATAGAACCGTGTACATACTATTCAGCACGATTTTTTCTATTAGCTTAAAACCCTACAATTACAAAATCAGGCATATTATATTGTAAATTATTAAACTGATCTTTTATATCGAAGTTAAAAACAGTTGTCCCAACAGGAACTTCCTGTTCTAAAAATTGTCAATAATGAAAACTAATAGGAATTCTAGGATGTTTGTATATTTTTTCTTTAAATTGCAACGGCTGTGTTAGATTCGTTTCAACAATAGGCCACATCATTTCTAATTATTAAATAACAATTTTACCTGGATCAGCATAACTTTTCTGAACTGCTCCATCTGAGTTCTTAGTTTCATAAACATATAAACAACTGTTATCAGATTAATTAAAAAAAAAAGAAATTTTATAGCCACCTTTCCAATAAATTTCATTGTTATCACGAATAAATCCAAACAAATATCTCAGTGGATAGATTATGTCATTTGTTTTATCACTATGATCAGATTTTACTCGAAATTTATAATCAACACCAGTAAATTCTAAATAAGTTGGTTCACTTAGTGACCTTAATAAATTATTCATCATTGTTGATGTTATTCCTGGGTTATCAATAGCTTCAATAATATGTCCATGTTTTGAGATTTCTACTCTAGAAAACTGGAAAGGAAAGAAGTTAGCACAAACACCAATATTATCTAATTTTGCATATTTTGCCTCGTCTCCAACTTTATCTCTTTGTAATTGTAATTTTAAAAGAATATCGATCCCCTATAGAAATATCGAATTCAATTCTATTATTGTAAACATTTAAATTCCCCCTAGTTTGATTAGTTGGGTGAAAAGTTTGTCTCTCAAAACTCTCGATAATTTTATAACTCATTTTTAAGTTATATATGCATACATATATATAAAGGAGAGATTCATCAAAGAATGTTTCTCGAGTTAAATTACTCATTGAAGAAATAAAATATGAAAAAATAAGAATAAAGACCTACCATTAATTCATGGATTACAAAATATTGCTAAAAAAAAAAAAGTAGAACAAGTAACCGAAGAAAATAAAAATTGAATAACTACATTAGTTCCTGCTGCAGCTAAAAATTTATATTATCCACCAACACCAGAAGAAACACCAATTGAAAGAGAATTATTCTCAAAATCTCGAAATGTAGAAGAGCGAATGGGCCTTACACCCATAATAAAATTGACGCAGCATGCATCTGATTCGACACTTACTGCGTCTAATTATACTATAAATCTAAGAAAAGAAATTGCAAAAAGAATAAATGTTGTTGATACTCAATATGGATTACATGCAGAAGGACAAAAAAATTACATAGATAATACACAAGTAAAGACAGATGCTAATAAAATAACAGTTAAAAATAAATAATATGAATTAACAGAAGGACTTTCTAATTTTTTAACAAAATAAAAAGAAGATCTTGTGAATAATTTCACTGATAATTACTATGAAAACAACATGAAAATTGTTTTAGATACCAATGCTGCACACCAAGAATATAATTCAAAAAAGAAAATCAACTCGAAAAGAAGTTGGAAATACAAATATTTAACTAAACCAATTTATGATATCTATATTAAAGAATCAAATTCAAGAACAACACCAAACACACCAGAAAGAATTATTTCTCCAAGAACTCCTAGATATGGAGAAGGTATAAACAAATACAACAATTTGCCAAAAGAATATGTTTGGGTGGATGATGTTAGAAAATTGGTCGATAGATTATTAGTTATTTATGGTGAAGAAAATGCTGGAAATAAAAATTATTACAGTAAAAAAGTAAACATAATGAATATGCTAAATCATAAATTTTCTGATTTTGTTGTTAATAATCCATAAGGAATTCCTTATCTTATAAGAGTTGTAAATTTAATTTCACATTCATTTTGGAATTCTGAACATCATGAAAAAGGTATAATAAATTGATTGTTAAGTAATTTAAATTTACCTGAAATGCATTTGCCAGGTTATAATTATTATGGACCATTTACAAAATTAGATGAAATGTTAGAAAGAGGTGATACAGGAATAAATAAATTTGATGATGCCTGCAAACAAAATGACATTGCTTACAGAGACCATAAATATTTAGAATCTAGACAAGAAGATGACAAAATGTTACGAAAAGAAGCAAAAGAAATCATATAATAAAGATACTCCAATTGGTGAAAAAAAAATTGCTTCTGAAGCTGTTGCTTAAACTATGATAACAAAAATAATATTAGGATTGGGTATTAAATTTTTTAAATTACTTATATTTTTACTTATAAATGACATTAACAAATATGTCATTCGATATACCCATTGCTCAATTAAGAGATTTGGGCATAGATAAATTTTTAACAAAAGAATAACTTGAGAGAAAAAATTAAAAATAAGATGAAGGCAAAGGTTTCAAATTATATTTGTCAATACCAACAATAAAAAAATACTAAAAGAAAAATCTGGAAGTAGTCTACATTATGGAGGTTTTTTACCATTTTTAATTCCAGTTTTAGCTGCACTTGGAGCGTTAGCTGGAGGGACTAGTGCAATTTACAATTCTGTTGAACAAACTAGAAAAAATAAAAAGACCTAGAAGACCCAGGAAGTGGTTTAGTTGAAAAAAGGGGAAGTCCAAAAAAAATTAGCTCCATTATCTCATATCGATATTAAAAATATGTAAAAATACTAAATACTAAACATTTCAGAAATGTTTATATGATTGATGAATTACCAAAAAAACATGCGCAAAAATTAATGTGCTGTGGTTAATTTTGACATTTCATCAAATCCTGGTACTCATTGGGTTTGTTACTTTAAAAAAAATAATATTGTTTGCTATTTACATTCATTTGGAGACAATATTCCTACTAATTTAACTAATTACTTTAAAAATAGAAATGTTTATTACAATGATGAAGAATTCAGAATTTTAATTCAGTTATATGTGGACATCTGTGTTTAATTGTATTACATCTTTTTCCAAGAGGTCTTAAGTTAAATGATATAATTTCATAGTCATTAAATGATGGATATATTTGGAAATCATTGATAAAATTTTTAAATAAATACTCTGACACTAATGCTAATGAATTAAAAACATATATAGATTCAAAATACAATATTATTGATTCTGATTTATGAACTCAACTAAGTACAGTTTTGTTTATACAACAGATTATGTTCCTTTTCATAATCGTAGAATTAATAATTTGGCTGATCCTATAGATGGAAAAGATGCAGTCAATAAAAAATTTTTTTATAAAGAAATAGCTGATAATTTACCAAATTTAAACTAATCAGTTTTGAATTATTGTGATACACGTATTAATTTGAAAGTTGAAAAATGTTATGATGGAAAAAATATATTTTATTTACCTGCAAAATGGGATAAAAAGTATTATATTTTTCACTTACATAATAATCAAATTTTCTATACTTTTTTGATTGATTGTACTGCTTATAAAGTAATTTTTGCTAATAACAATTTACCTGTTGAGGCTGTGACTGTTATTTATGATTCTAAAAAATGGATTACAGTACGCCTTTTGATGTTAACATAGGTGATATATTATCTTTTAAAATCAGAAAATATAAAATAGTTATTTATGATGATGGATTGATGACCACAATAGGAATATTCATAAAATATAAAGATTCATTTTTTATTTTATTATTAAATGGAGAATACTTGGTTTATGAAGTGTAAGAATGTCATGTAGGTAAAAAGTGAAAATACACAAAATGAACAATTTGTTCAGAAAAGTAAATGCTTAGTATGTAATTAAATAAATTAAAATAGAAAATTGCCTAATGTAAGAGAAGGAATAATCAATGAATTATATAAACCAGCACGAAAAAATTTTCCAAGAAGAAAAGCAATTTTGTATGTTATTGATTATTTATGGCAAATTGATCTTGTTGAGATTGGCACTGGAAATGTTAAAGGCATATCACATAGAAACAATTGTTACTAGAATTTTATGAAAATGATCGGTGTTTTTTTCAAAATATGCATTTGCTATTTTAATTAAAGATAAAACAGCAAAAAATGTTGTAAATGGTTTAGAAACTATATTAGTTAAAAGAAAACCAAAATAATATACAAAGCAATAATGGATCAGAATTTTATAACAAAAGATTTAAAGAACTTATGAAAAAATATAAAATTAATCATTATTATACATTCAGTGAACTTAAAGCTAGTGTTGTAGAAATATACAATTGTACAATGAAGAACTAAATGTGGAAGAAATTTGCTTTAAATCGCAATTACGAAAGGGTATATATATTAGATGGTTTAGTTAAAGAACATTACAATACACAGCACAGAACCATTGGTATGAAACCAATTGAAGTCAATAAAAAATGAAAAAAAATTAAGACAAGATTTTGCACAAGCATATTTTGCGAATGTGTTTACTAATCCGAAATATAAAGTTGGTGATATTGTCTGTGTGAGTTAACTTAAACAATTTTTTTTTAAAAGGGTTATACAACTAATTGGACAACGGAATTGTTTACTGTTTTTGAGGTTCTAAATTGTGATGTACCCACTTTCAAACTGGAAGATACCAATGGTGAAGAAATAAAAGGCAGTTTTATTGAATACAGAATTATGAAAACTAACTATCCTGATGAATATTTGGTTGAAACAGTTTTAAAAACCAAAGGTAATAAAATTTATGTAAAATGGTTAGAATTTGATAATTCACACAAATCTTGGATTAATAAAACAGATGTAGTGTAAATTCGAATACTAACTCTGTAAAAATAATAATACCTTCTTACTCAATTCGATGAAGATTATTAATATTATTAATCAATTGTTGTTGAGTATAGTTGTTTCTGGCAAATTTTTAAATAGTTATGAAAACCACAATTTGGCCATTCAATGTTTCTTTCATTCTTTGAAATAAACTGATAGAATTTGGAATATAATAAACTCTCAATAATTGTTCAAAATTTGGATGTCTATCTTCAATTCTCTCCAATTGTTTTTTTAAACATATTTTGAGTTCTAATGACATTACAATAATATACACAATCATAATCAAATGATTTTAAAAGAATGAAAGTAGGATTTTAATTTTGATTGTGTGTTTGTTGTACAACATGAGGGGCCATTTCTCTAATTTCCTTATTTCTGTGATCTAGTGCCTCGAAAGCCATATCAACTGTCTCTCTTAAATTTTCAATACTTCTATATTTAATTTCGTTTATATCTCTTAAATGATTAACTCCAATTTTGTTCATTTTATATGCTTTATTTGGCCGTTGTATAAATGCATCATTTCTTTTTAAAATATTATATCCGCCACATTTTATTATTTTGTGGAATAATTTCTTCAGTTACCCAATCTTAGAATTGTTCAGCCTGTTTCCTTTTTTATTTTAAAATTAACTAATATAATCCAGGTTCATTGATAAATATTGTATGTGATTGCATATTAAAAGGGTGTGATAAACCACTCACCTCTATATTTCCATATAATTGGCTATGGTTTTCTTTCATATGATCTTTAATTGTTTTATGAGTATCTGTGTATCCTAATAGTTCAGCAACATATTTTACTTTAAACGAAGGACAATTATCATCAATAATCATAAATACTTGTTTACCATTGTAATTAAGTTTATTATTATTTATGTCTAGATTTGACTCCATTTTTATAAGTGAAACGATGCACAAGTGAAATTAGCAAGTAGTAATAAATATTTCTATGTGTACTCTTTTTTATTAAGAAAATGAAAAAATATAGATTATAGATGAGGTTCATTTACAAAACTGTTTGATTTTTGGATAGCACCAAGTATCAGTGTTTTACTGACACCTAATTCATCTTATGATTTTTAATATTTTTCTTTAATTTTATCAGATACTTCATTTCCTACTCACTAGTCCATTTTGGATGAGTTTAGAATTTCCAGGGTGAAAATTTAACATGTCTCATATATAATGACACATTTTCCCTTTCAATTGTAACATTGTATAACTTACATAAAATTCATTCAATGTTCATTCGTTGTTCATTCTATGGTCATTCAATATTTGTTCATGATTTGTTCTATATTTGTTCATCATTCATTCAATGCTCATGCATCATTTGTTTAATGCTTGTTCATCATTCATTCGTTGTTCATTCAACATTCGTTCATCATTCACTCAATGTACATTTTACCTATGGTGAGCTTTATTTTAAAAAATTTGAAAGGTTTACAGGCTGTTACACCACACCAGGGACCTTCCAGGCTTACTGGCTTTTACACCTTGCCAGTGACATATTATATATTTTTCTGGACTTGATATTGACACCAGAAAAACTCCAATTGGAGAAACCCAACCACCTCTCCACTCGGCCAGCCTGTTTTTTAATTTTTTTTAGCAAAGAGGTCATTGGGTTTTTTGTATGTTTTTTAGAATGCCCCAGCTACACATCTGTTATTTTACAAGTGTATTATACAGAGTATCTTTCTGGGTCTTGAGAAGTACAATTTGCATCAATACTCATATATTGAATATATTAGCAAGAGCAAGTTTTTTTTAGCTCAAATGTTGCATGATTGAGTGATAATCTAATAGTCCAAACATGGGTGACTCATATTCACATTATTAGATTATCTGCTCAGACTGGGGTTCAAACCCACAATCTTCACATTCAAAATCAAACATCTACCCTCTGAGCTAATGTGACAAGATGCTTGAAGCAAGTTGAAATCATCTTTATTGTAAGTCACTCACCAAGTATGTCACAACTGCTGTACCAAGCTAGTCCAAGGTTGGTGAGTGGAGTCATTCGCCTCAACTGTTCGTTGTGTTGCAAATAGAGAGCATCTTGCTACATCAAGTTCAAAGAGGCCATGTGTTTTATCTTCTCTCCACATGCAGTCAGCTTTTTCCTGTCTCAACTAGGTAGCAGCACAGTAGGAAAGCTTTCATCTGTCTCAACTAGGTAGCAGCACAGTATGAGAACTTTCACCTGTCATGATTAGATCACAGCATGTTTGCTGTAGCAGATATAAGAATTCTCACACAATAAGTGCATTTTTCAGTTATACTTCTTATTGTGATAAAGTTATTTTATAAAATCTTTAATTTAATTCTTATACCTCCCTTCTTTCATTTTTATACTCAAATATAATGTGATAAAACCAAAATCTTCATCCCAAGACTTTGCACAAAGTTCTTTGAATTTATCAAATGTCATATCTCCACTAACCAAATCATTATGAATATGTAATTGAATATATTTTGGTTGTATATAATCTTTTTGAGCAAACATACAGTTTAGTGAAATTTAACCAACCAGTCTTATATATGGAATTTATAATCAAATAGTTTTCGCACTATTACTGGGCCTGGCAATTATTTTAAAAAATTCTTTTGACTTTTAGCATTTTCTTCAAAAATTAAAACACCAACTCCCCAATCGACTTTTCCCATTTATAACAATATTTTTTTATTAAATGGACAATAAAGTATATCAGTTAGCAAATAATAGTTCCATTCCAAAAAAAATCATTATGATATCATCCAATTGCTTTAATAAGTTTTCAACAAAATTCTTGACTCCAAACATAAACAATAATATAATAATGGCAATTGAATAATTGAGTTCAGTTGTTGATAATAATGAAGTTATAAATATTCCTAGAGGTCAATACAATGTTGAATCATTAAAAGAATCTATAAACTCTTTTGAATCATTTTCAACACACAACATTGGATTAACAGCAGCTAATGTGAAAAATAGAATATCTATTAAATCTATGTTTGATATTAAATTTTATCATCGATTATCTGATATTCTTGGTTTTCAAAGAAATATGACTATTGAAAAAGACAAAGTCGTTATAGGCAGTAGATGATCTCATTTTGATCAATTTAAAACAATAAATGTCCACTGTAATTTGGCATATGGTATGTTTATAAAATTTGATGAATCTACTCAGAAACTGATATAATTGCTAGTTTTCAACCGAAAAATATGTTTGGTTACAATTGT
This sequence comes from Dryococelus australis, assembly GCA_029891345.1. Classification (NCBI taxonomy): domain Eukaryota; kingdom Metazoa; phylum Arthropoda; class Insecta; order Phasmatodea; family Phasmatidae; genus Dryococelus; species Dryococelus australis. The sequence goes on along the minus strand of CM056995.1, from coordinate 95,961,247 downwards.
TTCATTACATTAGTTATGAGCCATAATATCCAATTTTCATAGAATTAACAAAGAGTGGTTTAATCATATTGTTTCAGAAATTAGGGATGAAAATGGTTAACTGATTGATTTTGATGGTGCTGATAGTGACATTGTTTTGGAAATTAAAGATGTTCAAAATATAAGTTGTGTAATTTCAGTGGTCGGCATATCGTCTGCTCAATTATTTGTCTATCCATAATGAATAAAACATAAAATTGCATTAAATATATTAGAAAATTTAAAGGGGGTTTGCCAGACAGCCTTAAGAGATACATAAAATATAGCACTTTTATTTCAGGAATTGGTGGTATCCATAATGGATACAGCCTCTCATTAATAAAATTAAATGTTTCAATAATCATATTGCACTATAACTATTTTATTTTCTAGTATAATCCTTTTGTCATCCCAATGACTTAATGTTATTTTATTAACTCATACTATATAGTACATGTTTCTGACTCCTTACTGAATTAATTGTTCTATATTGTATTTTTTCATTAAACAAACAATTCTTATAGGCTTCAAATGTTATTCTCATATTAGCAGCACATATCTTTATACCATTCGATCATTAGTTTTCTTTAATGTCAAATCTATATGCATATGTTTTAGCTCTTAAATCAACAAATCATTTAATTATTATTTATTTGAGGTATGTTATTATATATATATATATATATATATATATATATATATATATATATATATATATATATATATATATTATATATGTATATAAATTTGATACATGTGATTGCCCAAAGGATTATATATATATATATATATATATATATATATATATATATATATATATATATATATATATATATATAAATATATAATCCTTTGGGCAATCACATGTATCAAATTTTTCTATCATCGACTTCATATCTTCATAAAAATCTTCTGTTTTTTTTGTTACAAATGTAGTAATTGGTATCTTGATAGCATAGTTCAATTTCATCACCATATTTGGGTTTCATTACCTTATAATGCAAATCAACATCAATTTTTTTGATATATCTAAAAATTGACACGCCAACATAAATAGGTTGATTAAATTTTTCATTTGTCTTGGTCATTTGTAAGGTTGTAAGATTTTCATTAAATATAGTCCTTTTCTTAAAATGTGGTCGTGATATTAATTTCACATTTTTCTGCATCTGTTATTAATCTTATATCTACTATGTTTCTTATATTTTCCATTGCTTTACCAAAAACAGAATTATTCATCAGTTTATAAAAATTATTTCAAAACTGTTTTTTGCATTAGTTCTCATCGATGTATTTAAATCTATGTACTTTCTTAACCAATCAGACTAATTAAACTTTAATATTCTATGTATTTTTATAACCTTTAACTCTTTATTCATACACTGCATTAAATTGCGATAGTGTATTACATACTTCTGTTTATTAAGTAAAGTTGTTAATAATTTAGATTGATTTGTTCCTAGAACTACCTTATTCTGTAGACAAAATGGAAGATCTTTATGTAATTTATGTAGGTCTTGTGGATACTATAAATCTACTTCTAAAATGTAACCATGATTAGAATTATCCTTAAGATTTAATATGTAATTTTGCCAAATATCTAATATAAATTTTGGATAATCAACCCATTCGAAACCACCATAAACTAAATATTGAGACATTGTTCAACAATATACATTATTCGCATATAGATAAGCTAAATAGTTAGGCCCATGATTTTGATTAAAGTTGTCTAAATATTTATTATTTGCTTTTACATTTATATTACAACATTGTGAAATTCCACCTCTAATTCCTTTCTCTACAATTAAAATCATATCATAATTATGTAATAAATCTAATGGTTGTTAGGTTATTTTTTAATTTGCATCACATGATACTCCTGATACTGTAAAATACTATACAGGATCTAAATCATATGCATTTATTCATGTTTCTCTAAAGTTCTCAAATACACCTTCTAATAGTAATACATCACTTTTTAAGTATAAATCATGATATTCCCCAAGGTTCTTCATAATCAATTGATCCCATATATGTTTTGCATGATCATAATCTTTGTAAATTATATCTGATTCGTTTAATTTATGTAAAATCCACTTTTTGGTTGAAGCTCAGTTTCATCAAATTTCTTAAAACTATTTATATAATCTGATGGACAAACACCTTTCCTAATAACTAAATCTACCTTATCTTTTGGAAAATATTTCTTGTGTATGTTTTGATTTGATCTTTAGTTAAATTTTATGATAATTTATGTAAACTAATTGCTATAAATTTAAATGTGTCTGTAAATCTCATTTTTAAACTTTCTGTTGCTTTCCCAAAAGTAATAAACTTTTCTTCATTATTTGCAATTACATCTATTGTTTTCCATCATAACCTAGGTTTTTAATAAATAAATCAGCATCATATGCAGCTAAGATATGAAAATTAATTGGAACAAAACTGGGTAATTTTAATTTTAGATTTCAATTATTACATAATGGATTAGTGAATTTTCCAGTTATATGATCATGACGATGTACTTGTTTATTTTCCTTCGTATATTCGCATTAACATACAGTACATTTTGTAGATATATTATACAACACTTTTTCTTATTTTGTAAGTTGTTGCATTGGTTCAATTTGCGAATATGTTTCCCCAATCTCTTCTATTTCCCTTTTCATTTATTGTATAAACATCTTATACGAATTGGGGCCTCGATATACTACTGGAGGTTTATAATCACCATAACTAGATACAGCATAATAGCAAAAACCATAAACTTCATGTTACTGATATTTCATTGTTTATGATTCATCATTCAATTTTAAATCAATGGTATTTACTTTTTCAATGCTTAGTTTAAATCTTCCTTATTAAGACCATTATCAATATCGCCCTCAGTTAAAACTGGATATTTTTTGATTAAGTTAAACTTATTTATTTCCTTTGGATTTGGTTTGGTTGATATTTTCTTTAGAATTGATACAAAATCTGCATATAATATAAAAGGAACCTTCATTGTATTTTTATAATTTTTGGAAAAACATTTGCTCTCCTTTGGTTGATAAACTGATTCTTATTGATTCATTTTTAGAGCAGTCATCTAAATGTTTGTTTAATTTTTCTTGTGAGTAAAAAAATTGAAGACATGTCACATATATAAGTTTTTATCATCTTGGAAATAAAGTATATTTATGTGCTTATCATTTTTATGTTCTGTAAGTTTCAAGGGATATACATTCATCTAAAGAGTATACATTTATAGATAAATCAAATAGATTTTATATTTTTGGCATAATATCAATTTTGATTCGATATTCATTTCTATATATTACTTTATCGATATCAAGCCCCACATTTGTATATTTAGTAACTCTTTATGGATCTTCTTCTGCTCGAAACAGAGCTGATTTTATTGGGCAAACAAACCATTTTTTTTAAATTTTTCACATTAATACATGTTTGTTTTTTCTTAATATTTCTGGTAGTTCGATATATGATTCCATTTAATAGATTATACTTATTTATAACTAACTGTATTCCAATGACTCTTTTCTAATTTCCAATCTGAACTTCTTTCAAATTCAGATATTTGTGTAAGTAATTCTTGTTTTATTATTTTGTATATTCTTTTAATTTCTCTTTCATTCAATACTGTATAGTTTTGGGATTGAAATGTAAATAATTCTACTTGGTTAGTCTCTTTCTTGCGAAAATGGGCATATAATATAATGGTAGTTTTTACCCCTCTAAATTTCGTAATATGATCATATATTAACTCAAATGCCTTATTTTTGACTGAAGTTAAAAATTGATTGATATCCTACCTTTAAAAGCTTTATTAACTATATAATTTTTGTTGGTTTTCTATTTGTTTTCTTTTTAATTACATTAGTGGAAAATGGGAATATTTTTATATTAATTCCTTTTTGCCTTCTTCGTATAATTCATTAATATTAGCATCAGATAAATACATATTTGTAAAATTATTCTTTTTTACCTATTCTGTTACTCGCTTACTTTATTTCTAGATTTTACAAATATATTATTAGAGAAAGGGAATATTTCTTTGAATTCATTTCTACCTTTTGAATACAGTTCTTTGACATTGGCATTGGAAAATGGTAAATTTGCAAAGTTACTTTTTCTTGCTCATTAATAATAAATAGTATAATAGCTGAGATTAAATTAGCTTCGCATAAGTTAGACCAATGTCTAATTTTAAAATCTCTACCTATAACTATCAACTCTCTCACTCTCCTATTTCTCAACCCAACTGCTAGATTGTTCGCTGACATTTCTTTATTTTTTTATTTATATGAAAAAATGTTTTCATTTTTTATGCCAATTTGGTGCATTGGTTTTTACCCAAAAATAATATAAAAATAACTAATTGAATGGAATAAAATGCTGTTTTATTTATTGTCAATATTGAAAACTATTTTTTAAATTATTTTACTTCTTGTTTTGATAATATTTATTTGTATATTCCCTAAAAAATTTTTTTTACATTTTGTTACATGTTTGTCTATAGTAACTTTATGGGGATAAAACGAATCAATAGAATTATTCTCATTACATACTAAACATGTCTTAGTTGAATAATCATCATGACGAATTTCATTTGTATTGCATAAATTAGTATTTTTATGCTTTTTTAAATATGGAATACAAACATATTTTCCACATTCGCATAATACTTTATTTAACCCATAATGATTTCTGGCATATTCGGCAGAACATTTTTTACAGGTGTTAATATGCTTATCATTGTGTGATTATGTGATGGTAAAAAAAATTTCAATGTTTATTACTTCACATTTTTTACATTGCTTAGCTATGGTATTATTTTCCATTTCGAGTATTGATTCCATTTTATATATATAAAGAAAAAATTATTAAGAAAACGAAAGCATTTTTTTCTCAATATTTTTTCTTTATAAATAAAAAAAGGAATCACTTCTCAAGAAGTTAAACAATTCATTTGAATTAATTAAATTACATGATCTTGAAATTAATAAATGGTATGCTGTTACAGAATCTCAAAATTATGAATCTAAGTTAGGTAAAAATTTAATTTTACTCTAGATGGAAAAGTATAAAATTACATTACCAGATCGCTATCTAAACATGTTTGATAAAAGTGATTTAAAATTGATTAATGAGAATTTTTTTTTATAACGTATAAAGGTTTAAAAGAACTAAAAATGTAAAATATGTACATGATATTGGATTCACTTTAAATGTATAAATTTCTATAAATTCGAATCTATCAATTATATTTTATATATCATTTAATTTTAGCTTATTTAGCTTAGTTTTGGCTTGAATTTGATTGATTTAGATTGCTCGCTTGCAAAATTAGTGTTTCTAGAAAACGTGAAAAAGTTGTTTAAAATCGAGAAACTTGCATTTTTTTGCTTAAATTTTGGTGTTTTATATTTTTCACGAATCTTTCACGATCATTTGTGAAAAAATTGAAAAATTTGCTTGCATTTAGCTTAAAATCACATGATTTTGGTTTAAATTTCCTTGTTTTTGATGATTGAAAATTGATGCTTCTAGAGACATGAAAAAGTTGCTTGAAAATGAAAAAATTTCTTAATTTTGAGCTTAGATTGATTGGTTTTTCATCAAATTTCAGATTTTGAGTTTTTAATTTTTTCTTGTACTTTCGTAAAAAAATAGGGAGTATCTATGTTAGTTTTTCATGTTATTTTGATGGAAATTGCCGATTTAAGTCAGCTGTGCTCGCTCTCTTATTTCCTATCCACTGGTGATGTCTCAATATTTACCATATTGTGGTTTCGAATGGGTGTATTATACATTATCTGATTTAAATTACAGGAGTGAAAAAATATTAGATTTGGAGGATGATTCCAATTATGGTTATACATTAGAATTTGATTTAGAACATCCACAAGAATTGTATAAATTACATAAATATCATTCACTTTGCCCAGAAAATAAGACAGCTCCAGGAACAAATCAATCAAAATTGTTAACAACTTTACTTAACAAACAAAAGTATGTAATACACTATCGTAATTTGAAACAGTGTCTAAAGAATGGATTAAAACTTACTAAAATGCATAGAATATTGGTGTTTGATCAAGCTGATTGGTTGAAAAAGTATATAGATTTGATTCTTCATTAATAGAATAAACTTTTTATGCCACCTTTGGGCCTCGATATACTACTGATGGTTTATAATCAGCATAACTAGATACAACATAATAGCAATAACCAGATGCTTCGTGTAATTGGTATTTCATAGTATTTGATTCATCATTCAACTTTAAATCAATTTTATTTATTTTTTCATCAGTAAGTTTATATCTTTCTTTAAGTATTTCTTTATAAGGACCATTATCCATATCATCTTCGGTTAAAATTGAATATTTTTTGATAAAGTTAAATTTGTTTATTTCCTTTGAATTTGGTGTAGCTGTTGATAGTTTCTTTAGAATTGATTTAATCTCGGCATATGTTGCAAAAGGAACTTTCGTTGTATGTTTAATATTTTAAAATGTATTTGTTGGCCTTTAAAATGTAAATTTATTCTTACCGATTCATTTTTTGAACAGTCTTCTGTGTGTGTGCATTTAAATTCTCTTGAGAGTAAAATAAATGAAAACACATATCGCATATAGAAGTTCTACCATTATGTTCAGTTTTTTTGTGCAGAAAGCAACTTCGATCAATATTTAATCCAACAGTTATGTGAATTTTTATGGTCTTTAAAATAAAGTAAATTTAAATGCTTATCATTTTCATTTTTTGTAAGTTTTAATGGATATACATTTCCCCAGTCATCTAAAGACTAGACATTTATAGAGGTGTCAATTTGATTGTCTATTTTTGTATATAATAAATTTTAATTGGATATTCATATTTATCCATTACTGTATCGATATTAAGACCCACATTATTATATTTACTTACTATTTGAGGAACTTTTTCTGCTGGAAACAATGCAGATTTGATTGCCCAAAGAAAACATTTTTGATCATTATTTTTCACATATATGCATGCTTTTTTATTCTTAATAAATTCTGTTAGATCAATATATGGTGATATATTTAATGGATTATACTTATTTATTGCTAATAGTATTCCAATTATTTTGTGTAAAGCCCATCCTGAACCTCTTCTTTGAAATTATGATAAATTTGTAAGTAATTCTTACGTCAGTTGACTTGTGTTTAAACGGCCTTTGGCGTAGGACCACTGGTGTTTTCCTGTGTTAACATGAATACAGAGGCCTATTGTAACATTCTGGATAATGAAATGCTCCAAAATGTGTGGCGTTTTTACAGAATGGACCCGTGTTACTTCCAGGACGACAATGCCAGGTGCCATGTTTCAAGGGCTACTATGCAGTGGTACGCCGACAACAATGTTCGCCGATTAGACTGACCCGCTCAGAGCCCCGACATCAACACTATAGAACATCTTTGGGACGAATTGGATCGCCATGTGAGGGCTCGTCAGGCGCGGCCAAGATCAGTTGCTCAACACATGGAATGGTTGCCTGAGGAATGGCAACGAATCCCCGTGGATGTCCTGCAAACGCTCGTAGAGAGCATGCCAGACAAGGTGGCTGCTGTCATAACCGCAAGAGGTGGCCCTACGAGATTCTAACGGGGTGACAACCACCGAGCAAACATTGTGGACAGGTGCCCAATTAATTTTTTGTAGGTAGTGTATTTAGAGACCCTACCATTACGCGTTATATAACGGCACCAAGCAAGACTCCGCAGTCCTCTACACACTCGAGCAGAGGTCACTGGTTCATTTGCTGGGGCCACAGACAGAACTCATTCTCCTGTTACACCCAGCCACAAGGACTGAAGCTAACTGTGTGCTGAATGTTTACTATTGGTTATGAGTCCTTCAGGGCGTGTCGGATGAGTGGAGCTCCAATGTCACATATGAAACTAGCATGTACTTGTATGCTGTCTACTTTGCTACCGAATCAATTATAAAACGAAATGATAGGTTCTCTAGATATCATACGGGTAAAGTGTACAGTCTAAGAAGAAAATCAGCGGAACATCTGAACGGCTAACTTTTTTCCCCGGTACAGCGTGGATACAATCAGGACGACGATTACAGTAATTACAAATACATGTTTACGATACTAAGCTACAATCGAAAATTATCCCGTAGAAGAGTACAGTGGAACATCGGTTACATATAGGTACATACAATATACAGTGGCCTGTGCATGATGTAACTAGTAAATATAAACACATCAATTGAACACTAATACCATAAGTATTAGGGCTTCAGATTTTACATTGATTTTAAAATTAATTTTAAAGTGTCTAATATCTTAATAAATTAATTTGGGTATAAAAAATTCTCGAAAATGGTTTTAAAAATTAACTAAAACATACTTCAGATTTTCTTCGAAACTGTAATTTATGTATTGTATAACTGCTGTTTTATTTTAGCAATATATTATTACATGTCGAATGTAACTATTTTCATGGTAAATTAAAATTACAATGAATCAGAGATTTTTTGTATATAAATAAGTATTTAAATTAGGTTCTTTGCAAACAAAGGAAATCTAACATCTTTTAGTAGGTTATGGTTTGTCCATCCTGTTGGATCACAAAACTAATATTTCCAAAACATGTATGTTAATACCGGACAAAGCAAAAGATATTTACAATAAAAAGAAGAAAATATTTCAACAAAATCAAAGTTAACTTATTAACCATAAGCATTTAAAGTTTTTAATTTTCACATTTAATTTATACGCCAGCTATAAATTCTTGTGTCTTGCATTACAGCGATGGTTGACACCAAACCAAGCAAAGCGGAAAAATGATCTATAACAAATACCTAACCTTTTATATGGCAATAAAACATGTATAAAGATAGATATACTGCATTTATTGGTTTAAGGTTTCTGGAAGGGCGGCAATGGCAGAAAATCAGCACATGGATTTGTAATTATCTAAGAAATAAGGGCCTACCTGACATATCTTAATGATAATCCAGAGAATCATTTTTCTTCTACTTATTATTTTGTACTATCTCATATCCTAATTTTACTTAGTTTTGCTACAAATGCAATAAACTCAAAACTAACCCTGAACCAGCTAGAATTTTGGTCATCGCGTCCTAAGCAAGGCACTAAATTTTCAGTTACTTTAATGTGGTTCGTAATACATCTTGGTAACAGTCTGAGTACATCTGTGGTAGGGAGTTAAAGGAGATAATTAATGCCTTTTTTAAATAGGTTCATAAATAAGAGAAACACTTATTTAAACAGTTCCTGCTAATAAGTCTCCCTGCTGAATAAGTTGTAATTGCTTTGTAGTATATAATATATAAATATACATACAGGGCTTAACATATTATAACCGTAGGTAGTAAATTACCTTCCTGTTATTGATGAGCAAAGATATACCCCATACGTCCTAAAATATTGCACGCACACCATTTATTGCAGTTCATCAATTCTGGCTGGAACCTGTTATCTATAGAGCAGTTCAGTGTCAAGCTAAGGCCATGTCATAATTCGTCTTAAGTACATACTCGCGCTTACCTGTCCCCGAAAATGATATCGTAAGTGCTATCCGACATGATTATTTAAATATAATACAAATAGAGCAATATCACTACATAGTAGAAGTTTGAACAAAGTTAATAATTGTCGGAAGGCGCGCCCTAAAGATGTTCTAAACAAAAAATTCGTAGTAGACATATCTATCTATAACCTTCAAAATCTAAGGTAAAACAAGCAATCGAAATCTAAACAAACACCTGATTACCATAGCAATAAATGTTATATACGATAATTTGAAATTTTATTTGGACCTGGATTTTACCCAATAACTTTCGGCATTTATAAAGTATTTATTCACCAAAGTACACGTTCATTAATAGCGATTAGCTTGCTAGTAGTTGTTTTCAAAGCCAAAAAATATTGCCTATCCATATTCATTAAGTTTGGTGCCAAAGGTAATTAGAGTATGCAAGAACGCAAGTAAACCATTATAAAACTGAATTTGACGATGGCCTAATCATCGAAATGATCTCATACATCACAATAAAGTAAAGTTCATTTTACTAATTCGATACCTTTATTTAATAGGTGTACCTACTACAGTGTGCTACAATGATGTGATGAAGTCACACCTTATTGTTATTTTTAATTAATCTTTATGTGTGGTGCTATTGTAAACATTTTTGGAACATACCACCTCTGTGGTCTTACGTCATGCAGTGAAGGCGAAATTTATGCGTGAGAGTATGACGACAGTAACAAGGAGCCAGTTAACCCACCAGAGATGAAGAAATACACAAATTCTAATAGCGGGTTGGTTAATAACGTGTACTTTCGAACTTAGTCCCATCAAAGACGCTTCGTCAAGTGTGCGTAAAAAGATGGTTAGAAGGAAGAAATATGTATACTGTAACAACTGGCTTTTATTTAATCTATTTTAAGGTATGATTTAATTTTAATATTTTCTTTCTTTTGTACTTTGTTAATTTATGTTATTCAAATAGGTTTTTAAAGTATTATAATATTCCTTGGAGACGATTTAATGTTTTGGTAATGTATTTGTCTATGACTGAGCACACACCTAGCTTGCAGTATTAATAAACACTGGTTAATAGGGGGAATGATGTGACTGTTAAAAAAAAAGTTTGGAAAAAAATATAGAAAATAAGAAAATGGTTCATCTAAAGAAAGTTCTGCAAGAATATTGAGAAGATACTTCATTGTATAAAATCTGAATTATGAAGAAGATAATTATAAATACATGGGATTTTGCAAGATGATTTAGTTTGCTGATAAATTAGGAAGAAGACTCTCCATTATATTTAACGATATGCAAGACTGTAAATAACATATTCCTGAAGGCAGGAAGTCCCATCTCATCGAGGATCCCAGAGTCATCTGGTGAACTGCTGTACAATCGGGATCATTCTGCGGTGGATTGACGATGAATCTCCACGTCCGCACACCCGAGAGCAGCGACGACCGGCTTCGCGAGGTTCCATCAAGTCGGAGAGAGAGAGAGAGAGAGAGAGAGAGAGAGAGAGTCTACAAATCGTGTGCCATTCCTGAAGTTGCAGCGTCAGATAAGTCCTTTGCAAGCTTATTATCACTAAAACTGGATCAGTGACGAAGTTGAGCTAATCTTATTGAAGTGATCCTTATAATAGTGTTGTTCGCTCCCCTAATGATAATTAAATGGATGAAAGCTAAAACTGTTTGATGGAGAATTTTCATCATTATTATTGACACTGTATTTTGCTGGAATTCGTAATTTGGTCTTCTATAAATATTCATCAGAGGAGCATTTAATTTATATTCAGTAAATATGTTTTGAATTTAATTATTTTGTTAAAAAAGAAAGAAACCTTACAAATACTTTTTTAATCCAAGTCGTTTGCTTATAATATTTCCTGGTCTTTCAGAATTCCAATATTATTATTATTCTTTAATTATATTGTGATGGTGGGTCCGTCACGGGTTTGTATTAAGAGTGATCAGTCGTGAAAATCCCATGTATTTGTTACAGCACGACTGCATGAACCCTGGTAGTGGGACTAGCCCGCCGAGCGCGTATGTATTGCAGGTTGCGGGATAACCAGGGATCAGTCTTCGCGGGCGTCGGCCTGCTATCATTGGACAAGGATTTCGCGCGCTGGCTGAAACGAATGTCTTAATTGTAGATGGAGCACCGATCGCCAATATAGACGGTAGTGAGGTCTAATCTCTGGGAAGGGGTAGGCTCGAGGAGGGGATGCGGAGCGGTATAAATACGGGTGCACTGGCTAGGATCGATGTTTTCGTCGGCACACCGAGTGCGGGGCTCTAGTTGGCGAGTGGAATCAGCCCTAGAGCAGAAGAGAAGCTTACTGCAGCAATTAAGTTAAGTATTGGTTTCTTCGGAGATGGTAGTTGTGGAGCTTTGAAAATTTTCACTCCAAGTAATACTCGTGTGTCGAGACTTTGAAAGTTGTATGTCTGTTGCAGTAGAGAACTTAGTTTCGGGGCAAAGTGTGTTTGGACTTGGAAAATTTCACTTCAAGTAGTACTCGTGTGTCGAGACTTTGAAAATTTCATGTTAGCGGCTGTAGAGGACTTAGAAATTTTCGGGGCTAAGTGTGAGTGAACTTATAATATTTTCGGCACTTGCAATGATTGCGGACTTATGAAAGTTACACTTGGTAGTGTGATGACACTTAGTAATCCCGCTTAATTTCAGAAAAGAACTTAGGGAAGATGAGTCGGTGGGACTCTAGAAAAGACTGTATTGCGTCGCATGGACTTGAAATCAATTTGCTTGGTCAGGTACTACTGTGAAATTCTGTGAAAGGAACCGTACTTAGACGTTTTGCGCCCTCTTAAAAGGTTGTATGGACAAATAAAATTCAAGTGAGGATTGGAAGCTAGGCGTGGCCTGAAAAAGAGACTTTGTTTTAAGCAAAAATTAAGCGACCGTATAAGCGGACATTGAACGTGAGCGAATGCGTTTATGCGGGTAAATGCAGAACTAGGTCTGATTGTGGAGCACAGTTGAAAATTGTTCCTTTTACCCCTAGTGAAAGAAAGTGTTTGCCAGGAATGATGCGACCCGAGGGAGGAACTTCGGCAGTAGTGTTTTCTGCTTATCCTGTACGGCGGCTTCGAGAAAGTAAGATTTGAGTTCGTGCCCAGTGATTCCGTGAAAGTGATTGAATGTTGCCTGCTTACTTCGCGAGGTAAACTTAGGAAGAGGAGCCAGTGCCATAAGCTCGACAGGTCGTTAGAAGTGGAGAGTTTTAAATTTTAATTAAATTATTGTTTTGGAACTAGTGTGCAGGACCTGGCGGTATTGATTGTGGAGCTAAAATGGGTGGGTTTTAGATATGCCTGCTGTGTGTTGGTGTGGGTGAAGGAGGAGCACTGCCGCTCGTCCGCGAGACTGGCAAGGGAGCGTATCCCTTGCTTTCTCCTTCGCCAGTTGTGAGTGTGAGTGAATGGCATCGGCGGAGGGTAAAAGTCGGCATCCAGGTATAATATCCACACCCTTCGTCGATTGTAAGGTGTTGAGAGACTGGAGGTCCAGGACTGGCCACCACCGAAAGGTGAGAGGTTGGGAGAGTATCCCTGGGTCCTGGGTCTGAGTGGTGGTGTCTGAAGGATTGTTATTGGTGTGAGTGTTGGGGTAATTGTTGGGCCACCAATGTCGCGGCATTGTGGGGAGGGCTCAACATATAATCGTACATTAAATTGGAATACTAGTGACATATATTTTGAACTGATATATTCACGGGTACAAATATTTTGTAATTACTGTGAGACAGCTAACCTTAGAAATAAGAAGCTAGCTGGAGCAACTATTTGAATTAGCATTTTGGTTGAAGTGAACAGTTTTAAAGTTTACCTCTTACCTCTTTAATTCTGAACTAGCTGTTACAATACTTATAATACCCTAGGTCCTCGTTGAGTACTAGTTTTTACACCGATAGGATATTGTCTAGTGGTTTTATTTTACTTGTGTATTATGATTCACTCAGCAGCTAAGCTATTGTTATCCATATATTTTATTTATCTTGTGTTAAGTTTTTGAGCAATGTGTTTGTTCACCTAAGTTAGCAACGTCTTGTGACGTCACTACTATTATAGTCGTAACGAATGCACCTCACAGGTAATCCCTATACCGTCCAGGATCACGTTACCTTAAAAAAGACCTTGGAAGACTTGAGTTAACAAAGAACTTGTGTTAATTATACGTGCTAATTTTCACGCGTAGCAGCAGCCAGCCATGGAAGCCCACTGTGGCGTATAGCGGTTACGCCTGTTCGCCGCCCGAGAGCAGCACCGTCGGTTGCAGGCGCTGAGAACTGACGGTGCTTGTGCGCGCGCAGCTCCACACCGTGATGTTTGGTTGCATCAGTTCCGGCAAGTTGGCCAGGAGGCCGGAATTGTGGCTGCGTATTGTCACATAGTTGGTGGTTGACTTTTAAATTATGGAGACTCCTCTAAGGGAAAATGGTATCCACTGTGTCGGTTCGCCTTATTAGGTAACATCAACTGCAATTGGGCGTGAATATCACGACCCCCCATAAGGGGTATTGAAAACCCCACAAATTTCTTGGAATTCTGAAAACAAATATGGATCTCATGTGTGATTGGTGACGCTAGGTGGCGATCGGTGTATAAATTGCCTTCACTGGCTTCGTTCGGGGTCAATCAGCGACCTTGAGGGGGCAAACTTCTGCCAGATAAGTAACATTCTTGATTCAGCACACATGTAGGCTCATCAAGCGATTAGGAACTTTGCGTCATTCCGACGTTAGGCGACAGCCATGGTGCCGGGAAATCTTAAATATTTTTAATCTTTACGAAGTGTTGGTCTCTTATCGAAAATGGGATAGTGGTAATTTTTTTGTAACTGATTTGGTTAACCCATGAAAGTATGTGACCGATTATTAACGAGAATTTTTTGTGGTTGTAATCACTGGTAACCAACATAATAATTATGGTCTTATCATTTTGAAACCTAGTCTAGGCAATGGTAGGAGATACTTGGGTTTCAGTTATGTTTATTTTTAGTAAACAATTTAAAAACTTTACGAAGTTTAGGACATGTTGAATAGTAACTTTTGCTCGCAGGAGTTAAGGCTGATATTGCTAAGCAGTTGCTCCAATCCACGAGGGATTGTTAGCAGATGAAGGAGAAAGTATTGCACAGACGTTGAGGTTACACTGCAATGTAAGGTGCCATATTCGTTTTTCCTGTATAAGACTTAACTTAATTTTCTAAAATCCAGAGTACATGTTGGTACAACAGACTTTGATCCGCCATATTGCGACGAAGTATGTTTAGGGTAATTTGCCCATTATGTATTGTAATAGATATGACAAAGGGTTTTGCGTAAATATTACCCGTAATTTACTGGGAAAATCCAAGTATTAGCTAGGTGTCAGCATAATTATGTACCTGCCATTTAATCACATTTTACTCAGCTTTTATGGTAACTTGGTTTTATGTACATGTTAATTCGATTGAAACTGAGGGAGAGGAAGTTTTTTGCTTTTCCACTTGTAAGATTGCTAATCAATGAAATATTTTCCATCTGTAAGATCGGCAACCACGTTCACAATCGTTCTTAATTCACCCTTACATTGCAGAAATATTTTTTTTGCATGTTTTTTTGCCAGTTTTGATGTTCTGTTGGTTTTGCTTGTCTGTATACAAATACTGCCCGCCACGCCCTTGGCTTAGGACGTAGCACGGTCAGAACATTGACTATGAAAATTATGCTCAGAACAAGTGTAATAACAGACGGAACATGTATAACCCGTCAGAAGAGGGATAATGAGTATGTTAACCGCAAAATCGTCGTAAATGTGTAAGGTGTTTCCACTGCCGCCCTGTATGTGGCCATTGGTCCAGCGGTGAAGTGTTTTAAATCCCCGTAAGCAGTTTCACTTTTACACACCATCTTCTAAACTGTCACGAGGTGCCTAAAAACATTTACATATGCTCTGCCTTATTTTTTTAATTTATTGCTAGCACGGCAAATTTTTTTAAGAGCAAGCTTACAAACTGGTATTTAAATTTGATTGTGTGATGATTTTTGAAACACTAGCCGAACAATTTATTCTACGCCGCAGAAACATTCATTTTATTTTGCGTTTATTGGCACAGTAAAGGACATTGCTGCCAGTTACCCGACACCTAATGAATAATTGTAATTTTAAACAGATATAACGAGGTGAACACAATTTTAAGCTACTGCGTGCTGGTTTCTCATATTTTTCTTTAAGCTTATGAATGTAAAAGTATAATTTTGAATCTGGTCCAATGTTTTCATTATTAATCATCTCACTTTCCTAATGGATGGTTTTCATTTAATACAGATGTGCGTAGCTGGTTTTCTTCCCATATTTCCTTTTCCGTCAATGAGTTGTGGATATTGCATATGTGTGTTGGAGCTGAAATAAAATGAAATGGTCGTCCTTGTTAATGAGCACCTGCAATACTGTGTAAATTTACGCACAAGGCTGGTAAGTGAATTAATATCATGCTTTCTACATGTCCTTTAGTGCGCATGTAGCAAGGAGGTTGTTTTGCAGTGTTGGTTTTTTCATACTCTAATTTACCTAGCATATATGGATTCAAATTAACCCCCTGCATTTTAATGCAATATTTTCAGGCATACCGATATTCCCTGCTGTCTTACACCACATATAGTAAGTTATATGTGTGTTGGTATGTGTATGAAAACAGGCGTCTGCTAATAATTATTGTTAATAAGTGTTTTCAGCTGAGTTACTATCATATTGATGTTAATGCATGATCTGCTCCTGCAGTGTAAATCTTATTCGCCCTCTGTTGACAGCTTCTACTATTAATAACTGTTCTAAAAGCCGTAAAACAATAAACTTGAATATTCATAGTATTAAAGTACTTCAATTAATTGATACGACATATATAATAATTTCGTATTTCAAGCACAACTTCAAATTTACCTATTTTGATATGGCACATATTGCAGTAAAGCTTAATAGATAATTCTGAACAAAAATTTATCAAGCAAAATTCTGTTATCATAGATTTTTTTTAAGAATTATTTTTAATGGTTTGGTTTCGATTTTCGCATAGCGGCATTGAAAATTACAACATTTATAAGTCATTCGATAAAACTTCTCTCAGAAAAAACAAGCAATAAAAATTAATACAATTAATTTTAAAATACGAATGCTGAATAATTAAAATGTTTGTTACAAGCAGTAGAGTTAAATACGGATTTTATGAATATTAGTTTCATAATAGGAGGTCTCGAACTGCTAATATCTTGCCAGTAAGTAGCTTTTTCTGTTGATAACAGCACAATTTCTTAAGAAAAAGACTAAACACTGAACACCAAAATAAAACTTTAATAACACATTCAGTTACGTCTGTAATATCGCATTAGTATGCATCGTATGGTAAACGGGTCTTAATATATATCTTCCAATTATGGAACGAAGATTAATTATTACGACGTATATGCCACCTGTTTTCTCGAAAATGAACTGCATTTCCTCTTTGAAAGTTGCATAAAATACTGAACACGTCCTACACTCTTATAGCAGAATATAGCACTACTTACACGGTCTTGATAATAGTTCCAAAATCTTGTAATAGGGTCAGCATACGTTGTATCATATTTTACATTTTTAATTCTGTAGCTTTTTCATTAAGAAACTCTGTCGGACTTTTAGTCTAAACGTCTTTAGGCAAAACGACTTTAGGCCAAATGACTTTTAGTGAAAACGACTTTAGACAAAACGACTGTTTGTAAAGTTAAATGAGGGAACATAATTTTAGCCAAAAAATTTTTAGGCAAAACTACTTTAGGCAAAATTACTTTTAGGCAAAATTAAGGTGGGGAAAACACTGTTATGCAAAATGACTAGGCATAACGACACGCTCCCAAATTTAAAACGTATAAAAATAAATGTGTGTTTATAATCACACACACATTTAAACTCGTTTTGTTTAGCACCACCTGTTAACTGGTTGCATATGAAGGCGCATTACTAATATACATGCTTAGTCTGACGTGGTATTATTTACAGGCAGTGTGTGTTTCCATCGCATAATTTATACTTTTTCCTTTGCTGTGAGAAACGTTAACTAAGTGCCCGGTGGCACATAACGCGCACGTGTGTATGTATACGCACGCACGGGTACACACACATACATATGTTATATATATTATTATTATAAATTCTAATAATACAATAAATGCAAAAGTTTGTATGGTTGTTTATAACTCAATCACTCCATAACGGCTCGACGTGTTTGGATGAAATTTCGTACAAGGGTAGATTATATTCCGGATTAGCAGATAGGGTACTTTTAATCACTGAAAAACGAACAGTTTCTTAGGGATAATATAAAATATACCACTAACCATTAAGATAGAGCACTTGAATATTATAATTAAGGTTGCATTTTTTACGTGCGTGAAGCCACGGGAAACAGCTAGTAGATTTATATATGCCAATTAAGGCACGCGTCTCATAAAATTACGTTTCTCCACTCCCGTATTGCCTGCCCGGCGCGACGAGGAAGACAATGTGTGCAGTGCATGACAAATAGCCAGCATAAAACGAACTTTTACATGAAAAATACCTGCGCTGTTACTTAAAATTCTTAAAATTACTTACATGGTGACTTTGCATACCCAAAATTGTACACACACATTATGGTCTGCGACGAAAAGCCTGCCCTGGCAGACCTACGTACATGCGGCAGCGAGGCGTCTTCCAGCAATCGGACATAGCTCCCATCTGCTGCACGCATCCGAGGTAGACTAGTAGCCGAGTGTAGGGGATAGTTTGAGCCGCCCGTGCCAGACCGCGTTGTATTCGCAGTGGTTGTGTGGCCGGATGTTTAAACATGTGGTATAGAACTGTGGCGCCGGAAGTGGCTGTTCACCAATATGTTTGAATTGTATAGAAGCTTTTCGAGAGTTCCATAGGCTCTGATTGGCCGGACTCTCGTTGCTCCCTCTTTGGGAGGGGTAGAATTATTGTATATAACGCCAGGAGTTTGGTCGTGAGGGCATAAACCAGTAGCTACTTATGAATGTTCAGCTCACAGTTAAGAACAAAAAAATAAGAGATATGTCATAACATAAATAATATTTCTGGCCTGTCTGGACATTCTCAGGATATATTTTGCATCATGGCAGCTAGAAAAAACTTAGGAATTTCCGAATTCCAAGACGGAAAATTTCTGTATGAATATCGGCTGATTAAATATATCATCCATGTCTTTACGACAGCCGAAAATTCTTAAAGTGTAAAAATATGGGAAAATTAGTCATTTGTGTCAATTTTGTACTATACTAAAATATTGACACTATCGTCAATGTCAGTATTGCGAGACAGTACGAAAGAATACATTTAAATTAGGAGTTGAGAAATACTCCACTTTTAGACTTTGTATTTTGCCAGTAATAAGGAAAATGTTTAAGTATTCAGAAAATTGTCAAGAAAATGCTAAACATGAAAATATAGCCGTGTGGGCTTTTAAAAGGTGTTATGAAGTGTATGAGAGCATTTTTTAATACTTGTTCTGAAAGCGAGATCGCCCAAGCATCCTTACCTTTAATATTTTATGATGACATACTTAAACTTGGAGTAGGAGTACAGAAGTCACATGGATTTGTGTAAAGTAACACACGAGAGACATAAAATTTAAATTATAATTGTTTTAAAGTACCACTTGTGTGTGGAATTCTAGTAGTTTTATGGCTTGTTCTTGTTATCTTGTGGATTGGTTCTTTAAGGGCTGTGTAAAAGTCCTGCTGCCACGCCCTTAAAAAGGGCATCGCAAAATTTTTATACAAGAATATATATGTATATGTTATATATACGTATATATATATATATATATATACACACACACACACACAGACTGTTACGCGCTACACCTGACGCCGGAAGGCTGTCCGGCACTGTGTGGGTTGACTCACCTCGATCCCCCCCCCTCTCCCTGGAACGACGTGCTCGTGGCCGGTTTCCCCGCTTCTAGGAAGCCCGTGGATGATTGACGGTGTCAATCAAGCTGTCGTGCCACTCGGCGCCAGGATTGCGTCACAGCCACTTCCTTTCCCCTGCTGGAGGTGCAGACAGATGTAGTGAAGATGCAAGAATATTTTAGTGAGACTGGCTGGCGCCACAGCCCTCCGCCTACCCCCGCTGAATAAACCGACATCTGTGAGATGTGCACGAATGTTCTGGGAATTAGGACACTCGGCGCAGCGCGCGAGTTGAGGAAGAATCTAGGTGACGGCCTACGACACTATATATACTGCCGCGATCTAGCGGCCGGCAGTATTTGGTGGAGGCCATCTGGCAGTGTACGAATAAATTTTAGTGAGAGGACGGCGGCGGAAACGAGTGTTCTTGGTGTGAATAGACGAGAGGACAGGAAACCGACTAGTGAAGCCTACTGTGCGGGAGGGCGCTTCGAGGACTCTAAAACATCGCAGACTGGCAGGACGTGGACTGAACTGAGGCGGGGCTGAATGTACGTGTAATTCGGATTTTATTGTAAATATTCGAACTATCAAATATGGATGTAATTATTTATAAAATAATTAAATAGGTTGATACGCTGTCTATTTTGACTGATATTTAATTATTTATATTCATTGATTTCTTTGCGGTGAACATACATTGTATTAATTGGAGTCATTAATTGTAAACGTAAGCAATATCAATTTATAGTGAGATGTTGAGTGGAGAGAATTTTGTTTGTAGTTAATGTAAATAAAATTAGAAAAGTATAATTATTTGATTAAGACCTTCATCATTTGCGATTTTTGTTTAGCCCACTTAATTTCTAAAGAGAGAAATTGAAACTATATATGTATATATATATATATATATATATTTAAACAAAAGTATAAAAATAAATATTTACATACATTTATACAACTAAATGTGTATAAATTAAATACATCCAGTTTTAAAAAATAATTTATTTTGCTATTCTGGAAATGGTATATATGTTCCTCACTGTATTCGGCGGTTCACGGCACCAAATGTTAATACAGTTTTGAGACCTTAGAAGGTGGTAAGGCAAGAACGTAAGATCGAACTCGCACAGCAAAGCCCTACGTCGCCCGTGGAGGAAGGTAGAACTAGCTGTTTCTAAATTAGCTGTCGCTCTTCGGCGGGATTTAGTAGGTCTAAATGAGGTCACGTCGCGCTCCAACCAGAGCTAAAACTTGCATCAACAAACCTCATTAACATGCAGGCCCGAACCCCTCCACGAGACGCACAGCGCGGCGACGGGATGTGCTCGTATATTAAAGTATCTGCAACTAGGTTGGCGCCGGCTTTAGTAATACACTGTGTTTTCGCAACGTTTTTAATACTTCGGGAAAGTAAGATTAAATTTTACGACGTCGAAGAAGTGAACTTCTTGTTTAAGTTTTGAAAGGTTATGAATTTACAAGTGTTATAATACATACGGGTAAGAAAGTTGAATTAGACACTGTCCTGACCAATCAGTCCGAAATTGGGTATTTTTTAATAAGTACAAGAAATTTTAAATTCATTACGTTCTAACGTACGTTAGTATTTCATTATTATTTCACTTGCATACTAGTTCATTTCTTATAAAAAATACCACGACACTCATCAAGGTGTCCAGTTTCAATGTATAGATAAACTATTACATGTTGAGTTCTCTTAAAGTTAAAAAAAAATTTAGTGATTAAAAAATTATTCCCACATCTCATCTCGCAACCAAGAATTTTAACTTAGCGTCATTCGTGGTACTTCTTGACATTCGTATTAATGATTTTATACGACCACTTGTTTAACAACCTTCCAGTACAACAAACGTGATTATTTTTGGTATGATATTTCTTCCGTTCGTGTAAATATTATCTAAGTAGTAGGGGCGCACGGGTCCTACTTCACCAGATATTAATTGATGGATTATTCAATTTGATTGATTGGATTTATCCTTAAACCGATTTTAATATGATCAAAAATGGAAAGGGCTTAATGTATTGAAAGGGCTTAATGTATTGAAAGGGTTAATTTTTAATCCGATTTTTTTGTGCAAGAGTGTGCTTAGGGACAATTCTCTTTTATTCTTTTTTTGTGGGTTGGGGAGCATTGGTATATCCTCACTCTTGGAGCTCTGACACTCTACTGAGGTGTGGCATGTTGGGGAGGGGATATATATATGTTGTGAGTTTTGTGCAAGATTGGCATAAGTATTTTTTGGAGGGGATATTGCTCCTTTGTGGTAGATAGTCAATTTTTTGTCAATTATTCAGTTAGAGGTGTATAGGAAACACACGAGAGAAATTATTTCAGAGTGTTTAAATGAGTTCTATGTATGAATAAATTACACACATCGAATCGCAAATTTCAATCGATCACAGCTATGTGAATAACATCTGGTGACGATAAATGCTAAATGATCAGAATTATATGAGTCTCCAGTATGAAATTAATTATCAAATTAAAAAATGCCCCTAAAAATTAAATGGCAGTCTTCCTAAACACAAGTACATGAAAATGACTAAACACATAATGAAATCGCATGAGGAGCTACCCCAAAACACATATGTCCACCTTGGTGGCCGGTGAAACAATGAAGCGATCTTAAGTCGAGAGCCATGGATTGCAGTCGGAGGCTGACATGTGACTCAGGTTATAGCTACTAGGAAATAGATATGAATACGATTTATGTGACAAATGGATAAAAATTATGTTTACAATGCACATACTAATATACAAATTAGACTAGTTGAATTAACAACCAATTAAAAAAAACACATTATGAAAACGCATCTCTCCCAAAACGCATATCTCCCCAAACACATCAGTCTGCCTCACAGGTCAGTCAATGAATGACTGGATTTTATTACGAGTGCCAGCTTATAAGCTGTCATATATGTGAAATGCGGCTGAGTTTAAATTTATGACTGACAGAACCTATTTCCCTACCAAGCTACTATTAACGAAATTATTACACTATTCGTCCTACAACAGACAACAAAACAATAATTTTTTTAACTTACATAATTTTTTAAACTGAAGTCGCACTATTGTAAGAATAATTCACTTTTAACATGTGAAGAAGGCTTTAACCCTGCAACACTTTATAGAAACATACTATATATCTTTTTAAATAACAGATATACTACAATTTTTTTCCCTTTAAGTCTGTAAAATTCACTGCACTAGTTACTTAAACTACAGTTAAAAATCAATCCAAGTTTCGTCGACTGAAAACAGAAACATGGTTCAGACAAAAATAATTTTATTCCGATAAATTAAATTTTTTATACTAAAATGAGATTCGCGGGTATCACTCTCCGAAGCCTGCTGGCTGTCACATCCTGTGATGTTCACTGTCGTGCAAAAAATTCAGCTGACTGCCGTGCCCAGTGAAGTCGAGAGATCTGGTGTATACGTGTATCCTGGTCAAGTGTTGTGAAACTAACATGGCAGTGGACAGCTAGAACTATTCACATCATGCCTCAGTGCACCCCCTCCCCCTTAACCAAAAGATGACTTTGTGCAAAAAAGACAGTTTCTATCCAAGTTCACAGAACAAGAGCCTCCCCTTCAATGCAGAGTTCATTTCTGGAGGCCTGCTTTGTCTGAGCCCATGCACCCCTGCCCTTCACCACCACCCCAGAGCTCGTTTTTCTGCTGGCTGGAGAGCTCCCCAGTTCAAGAACCACACCTTCGCTGTCGATTCAAGGCCACGAACCACCACCTTCCTCCCTTCACCGCCAACCCAGTCACATTTTTTGTTCAACAACAACTTCAGGAACTCTACACCTGACAGACTCCCCGCAAGACACCAAGTTAGGCTCTTACAAAATTTTTATTTGTTTACAAAACTACACTTTACCGATGAATTATGTACTCTCCCAAAAATCTGCCCTGTGCGGTTCTGTGAGAGGAATAGTTATTTCCCCACCCACCCCTTCCCATGACTCGCCATACCTGAGCTGGTCAACAGCCTTAAAACCTTTATGCACAGGGGATGTTTGAAAAAATTGTAGGAGTTAGATTCTCAAGTGTTTGAACAATTATTTACATCAAATAAATATCTAAGAAATTGTGCTGAAAAATTATTCCTTTACTAGATTGAGAATATTAGCAGTATATATGGAAGTGTATTCACAGAACTGTAGTTTATTGTTTCCAATTAACTTTTGCTAATGCAATAAATTATTTTTCTACACCTCTTCCACCAAATCCCGCATAGCCAAGTGAAAAACTTTTATAAATCTTTCACGAAAATTTTCCCAAAGGTAATTTAATTTATTTCATTGTTATTGTTACCGAATTTAATGCTGTGAAGGAAATTAAATTATAACTTTTCATTTATATCACCGAAGACCAATCTTGTCTGAATACTTGTCCAAATCCTTAGTGGTTTTTAAGAGTAATTATATTAAATTGCTGATAAGAATATCTACATATATTTACTCATATCTCTCTAGTTCTTCTATCCTTTCTTTACAGCATTCTATCCAATCGTTAACACAGGATTAACATTCCCTTTATTTTGTAATAGACAGCAGTTGTGGAAAACTTTACAGTCCTCCTGCATAGAATTCTTTTTTAGAAAAAATCTAAGTTAAGAAATAAAAGAAAGGTGGGAATATTTTTTAAGAAATGAATAATTTAAATTATTTTTAAACATACATGGTTATCTATTTAAAGATTTATCAATAAATAAAAACCTAAAATATAATTTTAAAATATTTTATTTAGTATCATAATTTTACAAATATTGTATCAAGATCTTTTAAGATCTTGATTCTTAATCCAGGAGTTGTGTGCTTTTGAGGAACCTCTCCATCGAACCAAGGACATATCTTTTTGCTTTTAATGATTTTAGCAATCAAATATTAATTTCGAGAACTGACTTTTTGCCGTTCATGTTTGTAAAATCCACCTTTTATTGGTTCTCCATCATAAGTTTCTAGGTAATATACTCTGAGATATATTTGTCAAATTGAAACAATTTTAAATATTTTATAAGACCAATTAATTGTTCAAAGATTCCTTTCTGCTTCGAGGTACATATAAAATCGCCAACTTTGAAATTTGGTTTCCTTTCATCGATGTCTTTAACATTATTATAAATAGTTTTTAATAAACTATTGATTGTAATGTCTTTGGGCACCATCTTAATAGTTCTATGATATCTGGAATTATAAAATTTAAGTATTTCAGGCAAAACATCAACCCATTTGTAAGTCCCCCTCGATGTGAAATGTTTATATATAAACTGCTTAATCGATTTGTTGTAATGTCCCACAACACTGGCTTTAAGCTCCGAGTATGTTGCGTAGTGATTAATGCCATTTTCAGTCATTAGTTTCTGGGAAGGTGTAGCAAAAAAATTGGTTCCTGTATCAGTTTGGAGTGAATTGGGTATTCTCTCTTCCAAAACGTTCTTCATTGCATGAGTAATCTGTTTCCCAGTATTTTCTGAGGTATACCCCTGCCATACTTTGAATAAATGTCTATTACAGTTAAAATATACCTATATCACTTATTGAATGTGGAAAGCAATCTCATTTCACATAAGTCAGCTTGAAAAAATCATTTAAACCATGAATTATAACGCTTATTGTGGGATATTCTATCCTTGCAGGAGCATAAGGGTCTTAAGAAATATTACTAAAATTCATTTGTAATATAACCATCTTTCAACTCTTCAATAAGAGAAACAATTTCGTTCATATGTGAATTATTGCCAGACTCTCTCAAAACAATGAGAAGTTTTACTCTATCGACCAATGCATTAGGATTGTTCCAATATACAGGAGAAAATCGATCACCAACATTATCATTATATATTCCACTTCCAACAATATTGGTTATTAAATGTATTTTCGGATGGTTTTCATTTCCTGAACGAATGTTAGAATTCGTTCGATGCATAAGTTCTTTATATTTCTGCAAATGAGTGTCGGAATATCCATTTGGAAATTTTTAAACAATAATTAAAATAATCCTTGACTCACATCAGTTATGTAATCACAAATTTTAATTTTATTGTCGGGCAGAACTGTTATTTCCGAATCTCCCAGGAACCAGATGTTGTCATGTCGATAAACACCTAATGTTGTACCATGCATAGACAAATATTGTTTTATAGCTAAATGACGACATGTTAAATGAGAAAGTAGTTGCTTTTTGTTCTTCTTTGTCAACGGTTCATATTCAGTTTTAATTTCTAAAGCTATATCATTAGGTTTTCCCAAGATAGAATGTAATGTATTTATTCTACCAGTGACAGGTATAAATATTTCTTTGTTTAAAACATCCCATACCATGCGAGCTTGTTTGCCTTGTAAATATATCTCTTTCAGAGCATATAACATTATGTAATTCCGAAGCAGAGGTAGACATGTTTTGATTATATTGCATTATATTCCAATTATTTATATACTAATTACATCATTGTTTTTCGAATTACATAGTTGATCAACTAAATGTCACACAAGATCGATTATTTTGCACATTTTCAATCTTATCGATTTTACTTACAACAGCATCTAATTTAATCACAGTTTTAGCTTTAAAATAATTCTTATTGTTTCCAAATTATTATTTTGATTTCTCAAATCTCTTTATGTTACTAAATCAAATTTTTTATAAATGAATTCATCATTTATATATTGCATTATTTGTTACATTCGTGTTTCAGGTTGTTTTGTAATAGTATCACTTACCCCCTCATTAATTAGGACTCTAAAATTGTCTTGCATTTCTGTAAGTTGTGTTGTAAAAACTGTTTGTCATATCATTAAAGTCTTTTCTAAATCCATTTCAAAATTCTTCTATTCTAAATTCATTACTCTGCAAATCATTACTAATATCGGTTAAAATGTTTGCAATTACACTTGTGTTTCTATAAATATTATCATTCAAATCCACTAACTTTAATAATTTCTCTTGAATATCGTTTTATTGCGAGTTAAATATGTTTAGCATAATAGTGTTCAAGTATTCCATGTAATGTTAATTTACAGCATCACTATCTATCACAGCCATACTCATGTTGCATAATATATGTCCATTCAAATCACAATTCCCATTGCGATTTTTGGTTAAACAGGTATTGTAATGATCAAGTTTTATGCCACTATGTCCAAAATTTAAAATGCTCACTGTTATTTGCCTGGAAGTAAACAACTGTTAATACCAGACCTATATCTGCCTTTATATAGGGGAAGCATAGGTATAATCACTAAAAAACCATAATTGTCTTTCTAACAGTATTAACCCACATCCTTAAACTTTGTAAAGGTCATATTGCCCAAAACACGATCATTGTAAATAATTTGCAGATTCATATTGTCCATTTTAAACACAATTACCATATTCGCATTATTGCACAAATTATGTTTTTATATACGTGCATAACTTTGCGATAAATCAACATTCGAATGTCAGCTGAAAATAAAGTATTGCTGTATTTCACTCTGTGGTCCACACCAAACATCGTAAAAAATAAATACGTAAATGCATAATGCTTCATTTGGAGGCACTATATATTCATTTTTTTTGTAAAAGGGAAATTTCGCATTCGATAAATTAACAACAAAATGGTCGCTTAACATTGATATTTCTCTTGTATTGTTTTAGAAAAAATATATATACATTTTCAAATGTAAGGACATTTCGATGTTCCAACAGAGACATAATAACACAAGTTTTTCCACATGAAGAAGGCCCACTTATTATACATTGTATATTTGATGGTAAAAGAATAGCATGTTTCTGTTCAATTATGTTTTCTTTCTTATTTACAATTACCAGCAGATGTACATTTTTATAACCTTCATTTCTGCACAATTAGACAGTATAACATAATATTAGGTATCATATTGTGGCATATTAACATAACGTACTAATATAATATACTAACATAAACCTATAAATGTAGGTTTATATATAGGTTCACATTCAGTTGAAAACAATGGCTCGTACTAAACATATCAAAAAAGGATGCTGTGTAATGAATACATTGTTAAAGAATTTACCATTTGAATTGCATTTTCTGAAATACAATTACTGTGAACTAGCTACTAAACTTGCAAAACATTTTGCACAGAATGATCAAGGACTAGCCTCTTTGGATAAAGTTTGTAAATAACACAATATAGTTTACAATCGAATGAATTATTTGAAAGCAAGACATATAGGAGATACAATTCTAGCCGATAAAGCTGCAGATATAAGGAAGAATCCATCTTCATCTACAGGTTAAAATCTTGGAGCTTGAGTTGTTGATTAAGTTATGCGTGCAAAGGTGAAGAGAGGCATGGGCTTAAAACTAAAAGGAAAACAAAGAATGGGGGAAGAATGGGGGAATCATTCCATTGCTATTCCAAGCATTAACAGCTCTTGGATCAGACCTCAGAGGGGTTTCTGCAATTAGGTTAGCAGTTCAATTAAAAGGTAAAGGAATGTATTTGAAACCAATTAAATTTTGACAAGAATGAAAAAACTCCAAATGCAGAACAAAATGCAGAAAGTCCTAAATAGTCCTCCAAGCCATGCACCAAGGTGTGTGTATATGAGAGACAATTTACCAATGAAACCAAATATTTGTGAATGTATGATTTTTTATTTAGATTCTACACAAAAGGAAGGAATGCATTGGGTTGCATTAATTAAGAACCAAACTCATTCATTGTATTATGATAGTTTCGGCGATTTGTGTCCTCCAATTGAAATACATAATTATTTTAAAAACATGCAATTAAGGTACAGTTACAAAATGGAACAATTACCATATACAATCAATTGTGGACATTTATGTTTGTTTTTTTACTATAAATAGGATATATCAGTAGGTGTAATAGTAAACATATTTGTAATATGTCAATTATGTTGATATTAAGTGGAAATTCATCGAAATTACATGCAGTATATTTCCCAGATTCAAAGTTAGTTGGAGAATGGCAAATAAGTGTAATCGAATTCGTTACTTACAATGGCATACCAAACATTGATATGCATAACCAATCATTTACAGCTAATATTGGTGAAAAACCTACAAGTAGGTGATACTGGTAGGATTTTATGAGTTGAATGACTTAGAAACAATAATTAAGAAAGTGGCAGTACCTGAACATGTACATTTCTGATTATATGGAAATCCAAATACTTTAAACAGTTCAAAGTATAGTAATGTCGATATCGATTTATCGGAAGATATTTCAATTTAAAATATGTTAGGTTACAAACAGAGAGTATATTCAGCTAATCAATTACATAAATCATCAAAAAAGTTAATTTATTTTTGATAAATATATTCTGTATAGATGTTAATATTGTAGGTGGTTCATATTTGAATGGAAAACTGACAAACACAGTACATGAATTCACAGGATGTAAAATAGTTGGAAAAACCTAATGCTTTGATATATCTACCAGTAATAGTTAATCGTGTCGATGAAATAGTTGTTAGAATTGTTGATCAAGACAGTAAACTTATTAATCTTAGAAACAAAGAAATTGCTGTCTATTTACATTTTAAAACATCTATACATATACAGTTATATTCCATTGCACATAACAATCATAATGTATATTGTGTATAATACCCAATATGGATGTAAAGTAGGCAGTTCTTTTAAGAACTATCCCTCTATAGATCATATTTCGAAGAAAGGAAGTATAAAAAAGATTTAAATGCAATTATAAAATGCTTACTTCAAATAAGTTACCCGTGAAGTTAACAAAAGGCAACAGATTATATTCAAGAGAATTAGGATATATGGTAAATCGAAATGGAAGACATACTTAATGTTAAAGAACCCATAAGTTATAAAAATACAATCACCTATAGGAGAAATACATGCGTATTAACAATTCCGAACAGGTCCATATACATTTCCATCGGAAATAAGGAATTCGTTACAAAATAGCAATATTTACACATTACTGTAGAAATCAAGTTTAAGGTTTAGAGGAACAATTAAAAAGACAGGCGATGAAAGTAATCGAGCAACTACAAAAAGAGTAAAAAAATGGAATACTTCATTTAAATGACAAAATTGCATATCTGTTAAATGTAGTGGAAATCGATCAAACACAAGATGTTGGAATTATATCCACAATAAAAAACTATCTCGCTGGAACTGTGAACAATCTTCAAACAGGGATTATGGCTGGGTGGCGCAGTGGTAGTGATTACTCTCTACAAATAAATCCAAGTGGAAAATATGAAGTTGTTATACCATTTAGTATGATTTTGAGCCTTTTTGAAGACTACAAACACATTGTATTAAATGCTAAACAAGAATTAGTTATTCTATTTGGCAATATGCATTTGAATGCCATATATGATACAGCTAATAATAAGGAAGGTGTAACATTTTAATTAAGCAGTGTGAAATGGTTGAATCTGCATATTGTAATTAACACTCATGAATGTGTAAAGTTTTTAAAATTTATCGAAAAAGGGAAGAGTTTAGACACTGTATTCTGATTTTGGGTTTTAGATGTTTTTCCAACACTACTGTTAGTTCGATAAATAGTGTGGGGTGTGAAATCTAGATTTATGTCGGAAAATAGAGATATGTTGTCACTAGTTCTCAACAAATTCGACAAAACAATTTAAAAGCTGATAGATCAGTATTTCATAACTGTGATATGAAAATATTAAACTGTATCCAAACAGTCAAGCTTACCCCTATGTGGATTTAAATGTGAGCTTTGCTAATGGCGAATTCCGTATTTCCCATGATATGTATACAAGATTTCAGGAAACATTATAAAAAAAGCAGTTCACCAATCAGAGAACCCAAAACATTTAAAATTAGAGGATCATTATTCGTGTTTGATGTAAGCAAACAAGACAACACAATTACAAATAGTATGATTGATTCATGAATTGAAATTATTGCAAATACACAAATTCCTGCAAACACACAAGCTTACACTCTGATAATTCACAATAGATTAGTAAAGTTACAGTGTAAGAGATAATCTGGTGAAATTAATAAATTGATTCAAAAGGCAATGAACCACAGCTATGATGAGATATTTTGCAATGTGCAAGGATTTCAATCTGCAGAAAAAAAGTGTCATTAAATAATTAGCTATTACTGAATTGGAAAAATATACAATTGTATTCAGCTTCAAAGCACCATTTGACTGGTAATATCTAACTCCCAAATACAAGAAAACTAAACTGTGGGTTACTAACCATTACCACAATTTAAAATGGGAGAGTGGGTGTATAGAGCATGAGAATATTGAAGATAATTGCAAACATTACCTAAATACTTGTGAAATATATGGTAGGTATAGTTGAGCAAAAACACATTTTAGAAAGTGTGTATAAGAGGAAAGTTATAGATATTCAAAAATAATACAATTACCCCTCATTCAAACAATTATGTAAAACATATTAATTTAATTCAGCATTCTTTTCTGCCAAAGAAAACTCAAAATTAATGCTAACTTGGGCAATTATGTCTGCCGGGTGAAACAGACTATGATTGCTCTCCTCCCGAATCACCTGTGGAAATTTTTCGAGTAATATGGCATTATTTAGGATGAGTGAAACTATAAATTCTATAAATTATATATCACATTGTTGACTATGCATATCTCTAATACATTGCTTAGCCTTTTAATTTATTATTAATTATGCAGATTTTATTTGTTATGAAGTAGAAGTTATTTTAGCAATAAATAAATGTTATTTGTTTCTTTGAGAAAGAAACTTAGCAGAAAGATTTGTCTCGGAGGTTAGGGTGTTGGTTTGAGGATATTTGAAAGTCGTGGGTGCTGGAAGTGAGGGGGCTGGATGTTTGGACTTCTAACTTCTGGTTAAAGGGGAGAAATCAGGCTTCTCAAATGTTTACCTGGGAATTTGAATTTTTTATAAATTGGGCTTTATCCTCTATGCTCCCTTTCACTGTTTCCAGTTGTTTGTCAGTTTGGTTTGCCTTATCATGTCGTGCTCATATGATTATTATTTTCTTGGTTATCTACCCAAGATTTTAACAAAGAACTTACAGATTTTAACTGGGATTAATTTAATGACCTATTACATGGACCAGATGCTTTGGCAAAAAATTTATTCGATTTTTTTGTATGACGATGAAGAAAGTAGATCTACTCTACATCCATTGCTCTTGTCAATTCCGTCAACATTAAGAACAGTTACAGTGTCATCTATGCTGATGAATCCTACAGTAACACCTTCATCATGAAGAGTAGTTGCAGTGATGTCTCTGCTAACGAATTCTACAGCAACACCTTCAAAGTCGAGACAAAGTATGTTGAAAGCTGCAATAACTAGACCAACAGTGGCATCAAGATCTACAGCGATGCCTTCGATGTCGAGGTCTGCAGCGATGCCTTTGATGTCGAGGTATGTAGCACTACCTTCGACATTGAGGTCTACAACTATGCCTTCGGGTTCTACAGCTATGGCTTCGATGTCGACCTCGATGCCTTCGACTTCGAGATTGGAATCTCTAGATTTAACAACAGTTATCAAGTTAGCCGAGACATCAATACAAAAACCAGCAATGTGTTTGTGTTGCATTCCACTAGATTCAATCTCAAATGATGCATGGGAAGATTTGTCGAAAAACCAGCTATATCAAGTATTGGAAGAGTTTTTAGAGTTCAATTTTGTGTTTTCACCTGAGTCAAGTTTACCACCTCCTGAATTATAATTACTATCACCTGAATCACCATAGTATAAATTAATTTCCCCACCTCCTCTTGCTTCCATATCTTTACCATAGCAAATTATTTATACTCCAATAACATCACCAATATCATCACCACCACCACCAGCTGCTGTTCCTGTAAAGAAATGAAAATTTTGCTTTTCTCTAAACTCTAAACAGAAATTTTAATGAAAAAAAATCACACTTACAGTGATGCTTCCTGGCGCAACATAATTTAATAATTTTTCACATTAAAAATTATAAGGATATTAAGATGGCATATGGTGACATGGTTTTCAGGCATAATGTGCAATTTTTATAAATTTAATAATTTTCACTGGTAATAGGCTGAGAAGTTTTTACAGTTGTAATGATTGAAATTATAACAGTGGAATGGTTCTAAGAAAATTTCATTCTAGTTTTAAACGATTCATTAAAATGAAAAATAGAATGTTAAGAAAATTTCTTACAAATTCTTAAGACTTGTTTGAAAAGTTTTAATGATTTAAACAGATTTCATTCAGTTATAAAAAGTTTTAACAATTTGCTAAGAAAGTAAAAGATTTTAATAATTTCCGACATCAAATGTTGAAACAATTTAATAAACTTTGATTTCAATCATAAAATATTGGACAGTTTTTCAGTCATAACAGGACTTGTGATTTTTTTTACAGTTTTATGACATAAGATGGTGTTTTGGTTTAAAAGCTTGGATGGCGTACACATGTAATGGTAAATATGTTTAATGATTTTCAGTTGTTACATATTTAAAGTTTTTCAATATTCACATGTTTGATATGAATATGCAAAGAATTGTTTTAAGTATGTTAACTAAGGTATGTTTTATGAATATTTAAAATAAAATAATTTTGAATAAAATTTTATATGATAAAATTGAATACTCTGACTTGTTATTATAATATGAAATGAGGAATTTTCAAACTAATAAATAACTTGTGAATGATTATATGTGTCATAAGTACTTGAATATGAAAGCATTTAAAATTTTTAAATATTCTTGAGATGTGTAGGTGATGGTACGATTTTTTGAGGTTTGGAACTTGAAAATATTTCAAAGCCAGGTAAAAATTTTTTGTTTGTTGGCTTTCACAAAAAAAAATTGTTTGATTCCAATTTTACGAGGGAGAAAAACTAACATTTCAATTAAAATTTAATAAAAACACGCTCTGGAGAGCTGAGGAGAACTTACAAAAAATGTTGGAGATAAACGAACATGCCTGAATGAATGAATTTGAAAGGAGAGGGAACAGACTATTATCTCGAGAAAATTTTGCCATATCGTTGGTCAAGTTCAAGAACCCTGGGGGAATTAAACGAAACCGAGCATCACACAAATACCTTTTCAGGGTCAGGTAGGACGAGCTCTTGGCGACACACCACAGTGTTTCCCGCTGTTCTGCAACTCTACAGCTAGCAGAATACAGTCAACTTTTAAAATAAAAATATTTTTTCTCACCTAAAACAGATTACAACTGCTGCAGCTGGAAAATCCGTTGAAATTTCGTGAAATTTACCAGATTTCAGTTTCAGTAGTAGTCATTTCAAGCTGGATACATGCTATTTCAATAATATAACATCGATATTTATTTTCTAGGGACAAGTTGTAAATATATACTCATTTTATAGTATATAGTAGAGTCGAAATTACTTCAAGCTAGGAAAACTTCACGTGAAATAAGCGCAAATGTTTTAAAAACAGATTGAATATGTATTTTTTCTCTGCTAGATGAATAAATATTTAAAAACATCTGGTTTTTTGGTGAGTTTGTTCCACGTGTTTTCAGTGGCAGAAAAAATTTGACTTGAGTATTGGCTTCATCTGACAATGGTGTTCTAAGTTTAACTTGTGTAAGTGGAAAGATGTGTGTTTGAAAAAAAGATCGCTTTTCTTTCAAAGTAAAAAATTTACCGAGTTAAAAATATGTCTTATAGTTGTATTGGTATGAAAATAAACCATTGATTAATTTAAACTTAAATAATCTTGCTGGAAAACAGAAAAAAGTTTGCTGGAAATAGGAAAAAAGTTTGCTGGAAAACTGAATAAAATGTTTACAGAATTTAACTTAAAATTTTACTTAAAATGGTTTATATTTTAATTGCATTTATTTTATGTGAAATACAAATGGAACGAATTTCTTAGTGATGAGGAAAATAAAGTTTCATTGGTGGGATTTGTGAGAAAAAAATCCTCTGGGAATATGCCAGGCTCTTGCATTTCAAAAAATTGGGGGAAATTTCAGTCTCCAAGTCAATGTAACAGTTGGTTGGGAAGAGGGGAGAGGGGAAATAGCCTAGGTCAGTTGAAAAAATCTGCTACTGCCTCGAAGGATGGAGCCTTCACAACAGGTTGCACAAAAGACTGGCTTTGGCCTTGAAGCAAACCTCCATTCCTCGACGAGACAGCTCTTGTGTTGTAAAACATGCACTCTGTGGTGGGAAATAAAGGGAGGGGGAACCAGGACTGCATGAACTGGACATTTCTCCAGAAATGTGTTTTTCAGTGGTGTAAGGGGACAAGGTGCATTGTCTTGAATCGACAGTGGGGGTTGTGCAGCACCCTCTGTGGACAGTCGAGTCACCCGGAAACTCTTTCTGACCTTGAGGGGGCAGATTTTGCGATGCACGGAATATGCTGGATGGGGCCAGTCCTCCGGAAATGAACTCTGTGTTGGAAGGGAGGGGTGGTTGGTGGTAAAGAGGTTTTGCAGTGTTGTATCAATTGCAGGGTGCATGGCCTTCAAAAAGGAGCACTCCGAAAACGTACTCTGCTTTGGAGGGGAGGGGGACAGATCGCCGAAGATGCACTCTGGGGTGTTTTTCCATAACCTTGGATAGAATCTATATTTTCACGCAAAGTCATCTTCTGGTAAAGGGGGAGGGGTGCAGTGAGGAGCGAAGTGAACAGTGCTTTGTCTGCCACCATATTAGTTTCACAACAAACACTTGGCCAGGATACAGGTATACACCAGCTCTCTCAACTTCACCAGACATGGCGGTCAGTGGGCTTCGTGATACGACAGTGAACATCACAAGGTGTTGTGGCTAACACACTTTGGAGAGTGAAAGCTGTGGTTCTCGTTTTAATATAAAAAGTTTAATTTATCGGGACTAAAATAATTTTTGGGTAAACTACGTTTCTGTGTTCGGTCAACGGAACTTGGAATGATTTTTAACTGTCGTTTAAGTAACTAGTGCTGTGAATTTCACAGAGTTAACTAAAAAACATTTGTAGTGCGTCTTATTTTTAAAAATATATAGTACGTTTCTATAAAGTGTTGCAGGATTAAATCCTTCATGTCAGCTGAGTGTCCCTACACATCGACAGAAATAATTTGTGTTAAAAGTGAATTATTCTTACAATAGTAAAACATCGTTAAAAAATTTAGGTAAATTTTTAAATACAATTAATTATCATTTCGTTGTCTGTTGTAGGAGGAATAGTGTAATCAAGTTGTTAATAGTAGCTTGGTTTGGAAATAGGTACTGTCAGTCGTAAATTTCAACTCGGCCGCACTACAAGTATATAACAGCTTATAAGCTGACACACTTCATACAATCCAGTCATTCATAGACTGGCCTCCAAGGTGGACAGATGTGTTTTGGGAAAGGTGTGATTTCATTATGTGTTTAGTCAATTTCATGTACTTGTGTTTAGGAAGACAGTTGTTTAATTTATGGGGACACAATTTTCATTCTTTAATTAATTTCGTACTGGAGGCTCGTGTAATTCTGATCGTCTAGAATACTTCGACACCAGATGTTATTCATGCAGCTGTGATCGATTTAAATTTGTTATTCGATGTGTGTGATTTATTCATATGTAGAACTCGTTTAAACACTCTGAAATAATTTCTCTTGTGTGTTAACTATACATATCTATCTGTTTACCATCTACGAACAATATACCCTCCAAAAATACTTATGCCAATCTTGCACAAAACTCACAACATATATATGCACACCCTCCCCAACACGCCACACCTCATAGAGTGCCAGAGCTCCAAAGGTGAGGACGTGCCAGAGCTCCTCCCCAACCCACAAAAAATAATGAAAGAAAATAGTCGCTTAGCACACTCTTGCACCAAAAAAATTTATCCTATTAAAAATTAACCCTATCAATGCATTTAACCCTTTTAGTAAATTTAACCCTTTCCATTTTTGATTGGATTAAAGATTAATCCAATCAAATCTATAATCCATCAATTAATCCTAATTAATCCGAGGTGAAGTAGGACCTGTGCGCCTCTACTACTTATCTATACTAATATTGTAAAGCGGTAATGTGAGTTTGTTTATTTGTTTGTATGTCGCGGATAATATTGGAAACTATACGGCTGATTCTTATAATTATTTCGCTATTACAAAGCTACATTCTTCCAGATAATCATAGGCTATGTTAAATCAAAATGAAAAAAAAAGTACTTCAAAAATTTCAAAATTTTTTAACCA
Organism: Dryococelus australis; assembly: GCA_029891345.1. NCBI lineage: Eukaryota > Metazoa > Arthropoda > Insecta > Phasmatodea > Phasmatidae > Dryococelus > Dryococelus australis. Next base: position 95,924,536 of record CM056995.1, on the reverse strand, counting down.
AGTCGGAGGAAAATGAGCAACTAAGCTGCTTTATAAGCATGCTCTACTCAAACTACCAATGTCTAGAGCAATCCCAAGTGGGGATGCAGTGACTAAATGGTTACATCACTCTGAAGTGGGGCCGCAGTGGCTCAGTGGGTAGAAATATATAAAGTCTAGATTACATTTTATATTTTTAAAATAATCTCCAAGATTGTAACACCAGAAACTAAAAAAAAATAATAATAACAATACAGAAATACACAGAGATAAATTTAGGCATCTGCTGCCATTCGAGGCATAGCGTGGGATAAACCTGCTCAAAGACCCCTGATATGTTCCAATGCACATTCAAAAGAAGAAGACCTGTCAGACTTAATTCTGTGATTGTAGCCCGGAATTAGTTCTTGAGCCTGCACAGTCTAGAGATATTCCGCTCCGTCGGAGCACTAATTTTGTGTTGTGTGGCTAGAATATGCAGGTAGTGTATATGTCGGTTCTCGTTTCTGTCGCTGCACAAACAAGCATTATGTCATAGATCTTACGGCTATTTGTTATAATGGATGTCTTGTTGCAGCTCGGAACTCGTATAGTTCCCAACCTTTCAAAACTCGTTCTAAAACGTACCTATACTACAAGCAAAGGGCTACGTTTTACCATATGTGCATTGACGCAACTGTGGGGTAAGTGACAGTCGATTGCTTGCTATTAAAGGCTGTTCACGATAAAATGAGCACTTTTGAAATCGACCTTAGAAAATAGTCACTGCGCATAGCTGCATATATTTTAACAGGCGTCCTGAGAGACATGGGCCCAATAAAGTTGGTAACGATGGATGGGAAAGTAGTTCCGTACCTTAACGTCGAATAAAAATTGTTAGGTAACCACTTCTTATAATTTAAAATATTTCCTTCGCTATTCTGTTATTTTTTTAATGCATCGAAGCTTAAAAATGAGATATTTACTTTTATAATAATTTCACTGTTCCACTTGACCGACTCATAAATAAAGTGATGAGGCCCATGACATCTTACATAAGGCGGAAGAATACACAACGTGCATACAAGTAGGTCTTAAGCAGGGCTTTCGAAAGTGAAAATTGTATATGAATAGCCTATACCGATACATTAGTCATGTACTCTCTTCCAAAAATACCAATTAAATTTGCTGTAACGTTCTCTTGTTGCTCTATCAACTGGTTGCACGCGCGCAAATGGACGTGAGCCAGCTGTCAGTGATAGTCACCAATGAATTATAATCGATAATCGATATGCCAGGTCATTCCGCTTGCTATACTGTATGTGTGTTCATAAGCACGAGATACGATTTGTAATGATAATTCTACTTTCTTAGAATATTACTTCGGGCACTTTAATTCATATTATAACAAGTTGATCCTTAACTCCAAGCACATCATACTTTGTGAGGTCATTTGTTATAAAAATGGGGTGTAAAACACAGTACTGCCCACGAATTAACGTGATTCGTAAGGGAAAGACACACGCCCTTGAGAATTGAGAATTCAGAGGGGTTGTTTGCAAAATATCAGAAAGCACGTGCGACGCAATAACAAACTAGTCAACAGAGATGGTCTGATGCGATTTCTTTTAACTATGAACGTTCGGCGGGCGATAACATCTACCGACATTAGGAAATTAAGTGCTACCATCTCATTAACCAACAAAATACAAAAGTGTGTTACTCGTGGGTGTATATCGATAATCACCAATTTATATAATTTACACAGGAACTTTATAGACTCCATGGGTGCATTTTGGAAAGGCGTTGTATGTACCAATGCCTCCCCTCCCGCAAAGTTTCAAATTATATACACTATAATTCACCAAATGACTGTATCTATGCATCGACCATGCGAAACTGCGAAATTGTTAAGCTTGTTTTAAACGATGCCAAATTAATTTTGTGCAAAATTTCGTATGCAGAAACGATGACAGAATAGCAATAAAATCTCACAAGTAACAAATTCTCCCCATAGTTTGCACATAAATCTTGTAGCAATATTCCTCCTAGTAGAGAAGTTGATGACCCGCATAAATATTTACTACTCGATATCAAAATAAAAATGTTTCGACGCACTTAGTTTTATATTTAATAAATGAGTATAGTACATTATTGGTTATATACAACCTTTCTAAATTCCTGCAAATGTTATGTTTCCAAGATATTCCTCCGCCTTATGCAACATAAGCTTAACCGAGTCTATAAAATAGGACAAGCCTTGCTTCTAGTTACATAGTGGGTACTTGTGAAAGCCTATTTCTTCACCATCGTCATGTTGTGACACCCAAATAACTACAATTTTAAGTAACAAGACATCAATGTGACTTTAATTTTTAGAGCGTATTAATGTGTGTCTGAACAGTTAATGTATAAATTGCCGCAAATAACAGATATTTGATACATAAACAAGAAACTTTTTGACAATGTTTTGGGCCTCACAACATAGTGATGGGTAATGATGTAGTTTCAGCTACGTCACAACCGGCCATCTCCTAGCTCCATGCAATAAACTTACACCAGAGGGTCAGCACACCTCACCCGTACGCACTCAGTGTAATAATATTTTGCATAAGAATGATTTGTTACTAGGCATTTCTGGCAAACCTATTTTATGCCTGTTTTTATTGGTATTAATTATAAATAAAATATTATCATTTACTGAAAAAATACAAGTATAAGTTATATTAATGAATAATTTTTATGTAACACGAGTATAAAAACACTTCTGATTGCTGACCCAATTAGGAAATTATCAAATACGTCAAGAATTGGGTGATTTTTCAAAGGTTTCATTAAAAAAACATTAATAAATGGCGAATAGACAACCATAAATTAATGCGAAGGAGTTCATTTCGGCTCTTACAACGCTACCTGAACTCCAGTTAATTAAGTTAAAAATACGAAGTGTTCTCGACCGCTATTTGTTTCGCCTTATTCTCATTCGCGCAACTCAAGTGCTCCGCCCGGCTGCCGCATGAAGTGCACTGCAGGGGTTCAGTAGAAAACACGTGATAAAAAACGGTTGCATATTTTGTAGCGGAGTCTGAACATGAAAAACATTAAATTAACTTTTCGTGCCGAAAGACAAGTACAAGGTTCTCATTACAATTTCAATGATTAATTTTAGGCGCGAGAATGGCTAAAACGAGTGTTGGGTCACCATTTAAAGCCACGTTCGGGCAAGTGGATGACGGAAAGACTGCACGCCGGTTGAGGGCCTTGAGCGTAGAGGTGATGAGGCGAGTAGTGAGTAAGCAGAATAGATCGTAACAATGTGACGGAATTTACCGTCACCGGGTTTTCTTCTCTCTTATGTATGCATTTATTTTCAATATGGGACGCCTGCATGAGTTGCTTCTTGCTTGACAGGGATGTGTGGCGTGTGGAGGCACGCTGAAGTGGTTAGGGGCATGTGCAGATCATGCGCTCGCAGCTTTTACTTGCGCGCCAAATGAAGAATGTATTTCTAAATTGCGGATAGCATGCCGATTAGCGGCATCGGGTTCGCCACCGGTATAAGAGGCGCTCGGGTAGCCTGGTCTCAATGTGGGGTAGGGATACTGTCTGGTATATATTGAGGTCGCGCAGTAGGCTTAGGGAGATCTGCCTCGCCGGCGAGCGGGTGAACCACTGGGAGTGTGGAGCCGCCCTTTGATTGATGAACTTCGAGAAGCCGACGTGGTATTGCATCGATGCAGGGCTTAGAAAATGTGTGGTAGCTGAGAAGAGGGAATTGTAATTTTCGCGTGTGCCCCGTGTTGGACTTAGAAAATGTGCGTTAGTCCAGATGAGAGACTTGTAAAATTTTACGAGGGCTCCGATGGTGAACTTAAAGAGTTTGTGTGCGAGCTCAGATGAGAGGACTCAAGAGATTTTTACAAGTGGCAAAATATTTGACTTTGAAATAATTTGCGATTTCGCAAGTGGCAAATTAGTGGACTTTGAGATAATTTGCGAGACTCAGGAAAGGCACCAGGATTTCCTCGAATCCCTCAGACATTCTGCTAAAACGAATGATTATGCTTGATGGAACTTTTGATGGCTTGGGCACTCGGTAGTGTGAGACAGAACACAGGAAGGGGACAGTGTTTTGACCTTGATTAATGTTCACTGAAGAGAGGAAAAAGAAAGGAGGCTTGTAGTCCGTGGGAGTAGTGCGAGATGAAGAGGTATCGGGCAGAAATTAGAGAGGGGGAAAAACCTCTTGAACTGGGAACTAGTTGTGGTATGAAAGCGAGTGTGTGTAGTAAGGCCAAGGTGCTGTCTTCCGCTTCGGTGGAGATGGGTAAAGAAGAATATCCTTGGTCTTGGACCTTGCTGAGAGTGTGGTAAGGCCAGGGCGCTCTCTTCACTTCGGTGAAAGATGGGCGAAGGCTGTCCACGATAAGTGAGCACTTTTGAAATTAACCTTTGAAAAAAGGCACTGCTTATACCTGCATTTGTTTTAATGGGCGCATTGAGTGACATATGTCCAGTAAAGTTGGTAACGATGGAGGGAGAGTACTTCCATATCTTCACGTCGAATAAAAAGTATTAGGTAACGATTTGTGACGACCTAAATTATTTATTTCGTTTTCCGTTTTTTTAATGCATCGGAATGTAAAAATGAGCAGATTTTTAAAATACTCACTTTTAAAATAATTTTAAAGTTTCTCTTGATCAACGCATGAATAAAGTGATGAGGCCAATGGCAATGTTAATCTCGCATAAAGCGAACGACTACTCAACAATGGGATTAGTCTTGTGAGGGGTTGGTCCGACAACAGGAGTCAGTTGTTTACTTTAAGTGTGGCCATGATTTATAGGCAAGCGACGAACTTGTCTAGAAGAAACTGTTGAAGATATAACTGCATGGTAATGTGATCAAGGAACTAGCATCTAAAGCCTGCCTACCTGCCTGTGTGTGATGTCTCAGTGCTCGCCTGTGATTGGTTAGCTGCAATCATGTGGTAACTTGGTGATTGGCTGGTCGGTGTCTGCACAATGTATTAATGGTGCCGTGCGATTGGTTCAAAGTCAATATGATGGTATAAGGCTTGCACACTTGTATATTATAAGCAGTAGGGAGGTAAGCCGAGAGGTTTAGTTTGACAGCAGCTGAGTGGAAGGTGGATCGTTTCGACTAGCTTCTGCCTCTTCACATAGATTTTTTTCTCGAGTTTTTGTTTTAAGATCATTCAAGGCCATGGAGTCAAAGGTCAATTGCTATTGGGCATTGTCTTGCAAGATTGTGGATGGGTGATGTGTACCAAGAAGGTGGTCACCTACCAAGATGGCGGTCGCCTATCAAGATGGTGGCTCCAGTAATGTATAAAGAAATGGCAAACTAAAAACAAATATGGCGTTCTCCAGTGACATAAACAAAGATGGCTGCCTCCAGTAACATGTAAACAAACGACGAACGAAAAAATTCGAGATGTCGGAATGAATATAGGCGAGGGGAGAGGGTCCGAGGAAGTCAGTCGTCTGCTGGAGTCGAACAGAGGTGAGTAATTTTTTGTGCTGAGGGACCTTCGGAAATGTAAGATTTTAAATTAAATTTTTTGTAAAATTTTTAAGGTAAATTTTTGTAGGGAAAAGGGGGAAAATGGCTACCGGGGTTAAAGCTTTTTTAATTAAGAGATTTTTAAGATAAAATTTCAAAAAAAATAAATTTTTAACCAATTGTTTTTAATTTTTAAACTATTTTAAACAATTTTTAAATTGAATATTTAATATTAAATTTCTTCATACATTTTAATCAATTTTCTTAAATTTTTTGTGATTTTATATTTTTTAGATTTTTGCATTTTCAATGTCAAAGGCCAAGTTCAAAGGTCGTAGGTACTGATCCCTGTCTCCTTGTCACCTATGTCTGACCCTGGGTCGCTGATCCCTGGCACCTGGGTCGCTGATCCCTGTCAGCATTTCTGGAAAAATGGGCCATTTCTGTGGATCCTTTTTAATAATTATAAAAATAATTTTTAATAATTTGAAGTAATTTTTTTCAGAGTTTTCAGAATTTTTTAAAATTTTTTTTATTGTTTTGAATTTTTAAATTTTTTTTAGTGATTTTTGAGGTCAGAAAGTTCTCAGTGTCAAGGTCAAAGGTCACATGGGTCACGAGTAAAATGTCAATAACATCCAAGATGGTGGTCGGGTGACGTAACAAGATGGCGGCTCCCCCGGCTACGGGTCCGATCCCAGATCCCCGATCTCCTTATGGCCAAAACCGGCCATATCCTACTACTAAGAGCAACTTCGTTCTCAAGATCTGCAATGCCAAAATTCTGCCACAAATCAGATCTTAAGGCCATGTCTATTGTCTAAGATTGATCAAGTACTGTAAATAACCTCATTCATTCTGAATGGTTGGATGGCTGGGAAGTGCGTGGGCGTAATTAGAATTGCAGCCACCGTGGTGATTGTTATTAATTTGCAAAATTAGCGAAGAGCTGCACACAAATTTTGCTTGTTGGATAAATTTTTATTAAAGAAAGATTCCTTTAAAAATCATTACTTTTATTCCACATTTCATTAATAAAACATTAGTTAAAACTGTTACTGCCTATTAAATAATAATAAACTCTATCCCAAATCCTTATCCACTGCCGAAAAAAAAAAAAACTGAAATGTTCCAGCTATTCTCGCAAACTTTAGGCCTTACGCGCGATCTAAAGATGGAATGTAAGGAACTTTTTCCCATTTTTCTCATTATTATTTTGCTAACCTGAACCAATTGCATGCTCTTAAACACTCACAGACTCAGTGTTTAAAAAATGAAAAATAGTATAAAATATGTTGTTTTCATGGGTTTTTTTAAAGCTTTAAGCCCTATGCGCGAACTGAAAACACCATGTACAATTTTTTGTTACTTTTCCTATATTCAGGATAAAAAAGGTACAACTTTTCTGCGCTATTAGAATTTGAAAGTCGATAGTTGTTTTTTTTTTTGCCAGTCCTATTTTGCATGTTCGAATCACATATCATCACCATTCATGAACTAAAACTGTTGGTGTGGGGAGGGGGAGGGGAAACAGAAATTGGCATGCTAATTAAAATAATACAATAGATGAAACGAAGCCCTAATAACATTTCTCCGTGATTTTGGATACATTTCCCTTGTCCTACACAAGGTAGATATGTAATCACTTCCATTCATCTGTTGCGCCATCTTGCGAGAAGCCAAGTAACTTACGCTAGTCATAAATAGCTCCTTCTCTTCTTCCCTCCCCACGGCATACACAAGTCCACCTGTAAAACTGTGAAATTTTGCCGTCAAACTGCTTCAAACAATGTTGGTCTGGATAATTTAGACTGATTAAGTTTCCATCAGACATTTGTCATATTGCACGAGTTATAAAATTTCATTGATATTTGACAAGTTCAGACAATCAGAACCTTGAACTTAAAAAACGGTAATTTCTAACACCACAGTCTTCGAAATAGCTAACAATTACTAGAAACGTAACAAGGTTACGGAGACAATTAATTTACATAGTATGTTAGGGCACGAATGATGTTGGAAGTGCACGTTGAACAATAAGAGTAAAAAAATCAAAGGATACTAGTTCCATCGTTTCATCGTACGACGGGTACCTGCAATGAATAACAATTAAAATTCTTTTTATAAGTGAAAATAAAATCTCTAAGTTCTTATAACTTTCCTGTAACGGGCTTTATTGTAACATAACATCAGTATTTAGCTTTTAGAAAAAGTTTAATTAAAAATATGGCTAGGGCCATCAAATAAAACCTTCGGTAGTGTGGTAAATTTTCAGACACATTAAAAATGATTTTACCAATTTTTTTGTTAGAAGAATTTTATGGACGTTGGTATCGTTTTCAATTAATGATATCGTCAAATATATGCAACAGCAAATTTGAGAGTGTAATACGGGCTTTGGTGGTGCATGTGTTCAACTCTCTTAGGAACATTATTGTTTGACGCTAACCAGAATGAATGAGTGAGGATAAACAAGGCCGGCGTGAACATGCGATGAATTGAAGACAAAGGTAGGATACAGGAAATATATAAAAAGAAAACGCTCTCGCGTAAGAATGGCTAACCGAATATTTGTCAGCCTGCAGACTAGGCTTGGGATCAAAACGGGAACCGCTGAAGGAACCATGGCATACTTCTGCAGGAATTACGTTTTGTTCACCACCTAAGTCTTCGTTGATATAGTCTATTCACATTTTCTTTACACTTTTTGCATCAAATCTTTGACAAATCACACCATTTATGACATATTTCGTTATTTCGTAAATATTTCACGTAGCCTTATTTCTGGTTAAATTGAACTATTTGATATGATGTAAACAATACATTATAATTTATAATTTATATTAATAAAAACAAACAGAAATAAGTATGTTCGTAATACCTATAGGCTATCCATGGTAAAGTGAGCACTTTCGAAGGCCCTCTCATTTGGAATAACAGTCAATAAATATATTTAATTTCAACTTTGGGTTTTAACTTCTGATTGCGGTGGAATAAACACACTGTGGTTATTACTTAAATGACAATATTTATTTTTAAAAAGTGGTTAAAGGATAAAAAAATGGCTGAAAGTAAAAAGTTGCTAGTGTCTCAAAAGTGCTCACTTTGCCGCAAACGGTTTATAGTAAGAAATATTTCTTATGCAACATATTATTACTCTGGTGCTTTGTCCCTCTGGTGTAATTTTTTTGACTCGGCTAAGCTTTTTTTTGCGTGAGGTGAAGGAATTACCTGGAATTATAACTTTAGCAGGGCTTCAGAAAAGTCGGAAGCAACCCCGAGAATGGACTATAAGCAACCAAGGTGGCTCGCGAGTCGTCCTTGCTTTACTGCGAAGTCGTCGTACGCCCAGCGAGTGTTTCGTTCGCGACTCTCGCCGTGCAGTTGAAGCTTGCGAGGTAATGCGACTACGAGACTATAAGGGCGAGAAGCCTCACCGCTGTGATGCGAGTTACTGGCGCGTGTTTGAGAGCGGCTTGTTATCCAGCACCCCGCCTCCCTCTAGCGGCCCTCTTACGAGCCACAAACTCCGGCGAAATTAGCAGCCATTCATTAGCTAGCGACAACAACAGCACAAGCAAGGGGATCAAGGGGAAAACGATTAATTAACTCCGGCGCCCCCCCCCCCCTCCAGTCGCTACCCCATCCTACCCGGGGGTGGGGGAGGTTGAAATGATAAAAGACGTCTCCTCGAACTTGAACGTTTCTTCCACTCCGGGAGCCCGGAGTTTTTCCGGGGAGCACGCTCCCCGGAGCGCCCGAACATCCAATAAATATAGAAAGCTATTTTTCACGAGGAGCGAACATCGGGCCGACACCTCATCTCGTCATTCTACTCTCGCGACAAGATGGATTTAACATTTTCCCCGGTCGATATCCCGCGCGAAACGCACTTAGTATTTCTTTTTATTACTGCAAAACACCGGGAGATAAATTTCGCCGAGGCGCGGGAGGATTCATCATGTCTGGAAGCGTTGAAATATTTACAGTTTTTTTCCCCTCCTGGACCGAGGAAGCTGTCGACGGAAGTATAAACAAGGGGACTCTTGCACTCACGTTTCGAATGTTTCTCGTACCGACGCATTTTTCCACGAACACCTGCGTCCAGCTTACGTTTCACAAATAAACCTTCCCGAGATGAATCAATGCAAGGAAAATATTGAGTCCATTGAAAAATTTACCCATTCACTCATTGTTCTATGATTAGATGCAAGTGATTTTTCGTGTGTGGGGTGATGCATTTTTCATAATAATGATATATATTACTCACAACTCTTAGAAAATCAGTTTTGCAGAGGTATCGTTTTGACAGGCCTCGCATACATAACTACCCTGTGCCATAAAATATAAATAATACGCGAATTAAATTCTTACATGACCCTTTCGATGGTAAATCACGATTCAAATTACATACATAGTCAATTCACTCGAGTAAATTATACAACGTGATGCAATTATTAACCTCTGCTACGAATGCCAGTTCTAAGAAAGTAGCATTGCTGCTGTTGTTTTGCTAATGTATCCTTCCGCCTCAGCTGTTCTGACATGTGGAAGCCACTTCTTTTGGTCATGTCAACTGTTGACATTACGACAGAAAGTTCAGTGCTCTCATCAGTGACTGACCGGTTTAATAACCGCCAGCCTACTTATGTTGAAAAATATGAAAATTCCTCCCAAAATAGCAACTGCTACATCCACCACACGCATTTGTAAAAACTTTATCTTAAAACCCTATTGTAAGTTAAAATGAAGTTTGAAAGTAACGTATGTCAAGTATTACAAGGTATGGATTTGACTTGTTCCTGTCATGGACTAGCTGCAATGACAGCGAGAATTTATTACTTCAGGCCAAGGCCGTACTAATTTTATGAGGTCTTATATGCATCTTGTCCTTACCGAAAGCTCTTGAAAAATATTTATTTTACCTTGATTGGTGAAATGAGACATGGTAATGGACCGGAGAGCGGGAGAAAGCTGGATCCGCTCATAAACACTTTCATATTATTTGTATCTTTTACGTATCTACGACTTTTCTTGTTAGTTGTAACTTTCATCTGAAAAGACTACTATCAGTGCTATCTTTAAACATTGTTTTACTGGGATCATCTGCAGTGCAGTTATCGTCATATTGTTTTTAATTTTAATGTTATGGTTGTATTCCTGTATGAATCACTCTCAGAATCTGTTTGCAACCTGGGTGAAACAAAATTTTAGTACGTTATTTGAGTTCTCAAATTTTTGAGGCTTATGTATAAATATTATGAAGATTGAATGCTGCTACATACGGCACGTTCAGAAAGAGATGACAATACTTAAAGTGTAGACTCTAATAGTCCTCGTGTAAAGGAGTTCGTACATTTATACTTCACCAGGCACTCCAATGTTCAGTAATAGCCTGCATAGTACGCAGAAGCCGTTATTTTATGTAGTGAGGCAAAACCGTCCGGCAGTCAAAACTCAACAGTTAGTGCACATGGCGTCAGCATAGGGTGAGAGTTTTCTCACTTGCATTGCGCTCTGCTTAACTTTGCTCGTTTCGTTTTAAAAATTATGTAGTTACGGTTCCACTCCTTAAACAAATATAAAATTTATCAATACACAACCGTGTAATTTTACTGTCAAGTGCAACAGCAGAAAGATAAATATGTTAATATAAATTACACTTAAGTGCCGCACAAAGGAAACACACGTGTTACGTGTAGGGTAGAGTGGCAAAACGTGTTGATAAATATAACGAACCAATGTTATTCATGCTTAGCCAAAATTAAATTATTTTCACAATATTCACCAAAAAAACAGTTGGTTTATTGAAGCCAATAAACATTTTAAGTGCCGATAAATAGTATACGTACACCACGCCGTTCTGTATACTCTACAGACATTTTCCAGGAAGTTATACAAAACCATCAAAGCGAATCAGGCATTGTGCATCCGTCTAGTAAACTGTAGGTTTGTGAATTACGACACGTCTACACACACACCAGTATAAACATGTTAGAACGTCTTGCAAAAACACACATAAAGAAACCCAAAGTAAATCATACATCTGTTACAATTAACAAATGTTTTCATACACTCACATGATTCCGTAGTACTTCCCATTAGGCGACTGTGCAATGTATAGTAAAACAATAACAGTACAAACATGTTGACGGACAAACCGATAAGTGAGCAGCCAAAAGCAGTTTAACTTAGAGAGAAGGAAGATATATTGTGAAAAAAATTCATCAGGGACCTTTTACCAGTGCATGCGCTATTGCAAGGGACCTAATAAATACTTTCAAAGTCAGTGTGTCACCAATGGCAGTGAGAAGAGTGCTCAGGAATTGTGGCTATATCGCAAGAACACTGCGGAAGAAACTATACATTAGCAAATGTAATCAGAAGATTCTTAACTTCACGAAGATATATTTATAGCATGGCAATGATTACTGGATCGATGTCATATTTGCTGATAAGAGTAAATTGAACGTTCACCAATAGTGTGGAAGAGAATTGAATGAACAGATGCACATAGTGCACGTAGTGTTAGTAGAGTGGATATGAGAGATTTGGCCGGCTCTTAACATCAAGGTCTTGAGAGCCGATGAGGGTGAAGTGAGGCGAGAATGGAGCAGCACCGTAATGCAAGGGCGGGTAAACGGAAGATCAGTGAGAAAACCCGTCAACCAGCGCATCGTCTGGCATGGTTCCCACCTGCGAAGATCCGGGAGCGACGCCGCCGGGAATCGAACCCGGTCCGCCTAGGTAGGAGGCAAGTAGTCTAACCGCTGATGAGAAGCATACAATTTTAAAGAATTTATGTCTCCTATGAGATGTAAAAAATGCCACAGATATTGACACACCGAAAAACGATGCAGACAAAAAGAAGAAATTTGTGGGAAATGCGGAGAAGGGGGACATACAACAAGAACATGTAAAGAAGAACATAATAAATGTATAAACTTCATATGAGGACAAAAGAAAGAAGAAGAAAGAAACCACACAGTATTCGATAAGGACCCATTTTACAATTTGGCAAGGGAAAGACTAAAAAAGGAAACAGATTATGGGGATTAGAGAGGTACAATCGAATCTGCAATAGGCCCGTACAGTAACATTAGACTTAAATAATCAATTAATAGAAGATAAATTCGAAATTTCATTTATACAACAGCCATATTTATTTAATAACCAGCGAGTACCCGGCATGCGTTGCAATGCCACGCAAAGAAAGAAAGTGTTTGTGTTTTAGATCTGTTTATTGAAGTGCTTTTGGATACACAATATTTTTCGTTTTTCCGTCTGGTGCGTACACGAATAAGTCAGAAGGTTTTCCGACGCGTGAGCAGGCCATATACAGTTGACCATGTGAGAAGCATGGATTTTCCAAATTTAGTCCACACACTTGTAGCGATTGTCCCTGTGCCTTGTTGATAGTCATTGCAAATGCGAGTCGCACCGGAAACTACAAACGTTTGAACTCGAATGGCATATCTGTCGGAATCATTGGGATGCGTGGCAACAGTACATTTTCTCCTTTAAATTTTCCTTTTAAAATCGTTCGGTGCAACAAATATTGTGCGCGAGAATTACATGCCAACATTCAAAGTGCAAGGGCAAATTTATCATCGTGCTGGATCCCTGTTACCACTGCCGAACGCAGATTACAAATTTCTTCAAATTTATTTAATGGGAAACACTGATAAACAAATCGATCAACGTTGTCGATTCAATACGGGCACTAAACGAGAAATTGTCACTACTTTAAAAAGTTTATTCGATCAACATAACGAATTAATTCGATTATTCAGAACTGCCCTTGAACAAATGCCAGCTGATAACTACGAAGTTTTAGTTAGAGCAGACAAAACACCTGTCGGCCAACACGAAAGACAATACAATGCACCAACAATTGATGAAGTGGCGATCGTTATAGTTGGCGAAGAATTTAACTCGCGTGATATTATTCTTCATCGCAGAAATGGCGATATTCAACTAGTCTCAGAAACTCATCGCTCATATGACGGATTGCAACATCCGATTTTATTTTGGCAAGGAGAAGATGGATATAATTTCAACATCAAATTGAGAAATCCGCAAACAGGTGAGGAAACGAATAAGAAAGTCAGTGCTGTGAATTACTATTCGTATCGATTGATGATTCGTGAAAATGCTGAAAATCATATCTTGAAATGTCGACAATTGTTCCATCAATACATTGTCGATATGTATGCGAAAATCGAAACCGAACGACTCCTCTACATTCGTCTGTTTCGCTGTTCACCCAAACAATGCAGAATGCTTTTACTTGCGATTACTGTTAATCAACGTACGTGGACCGACATCCTTCCAAGAATTGAGAACAGTGAACGGTCAAGTATGTGCCACTTAATGTGAAGCTTGCCAAGAATTAAATCTTCTTGAAAACGATGCACGTTGGGACATTTCACTCGCTGATGCATCGGATACTGCGTCACCACAGCAAATACGCACGTTATTTGCAATCATATTGACAATGTGATTCCCATCCAATCCAAAAGATCTTTGGGAAAAATACAAAGACTACATGAGTGAAGAAATCCTAAATCATTTGCGTGCAACGAATCAAAATCCGGACATTCAATTTGCATCAAACGTGTATAATGAGGCATTGGTTTTCACTGAGGACATATGTTTGACAACCGCTAACAAAGCACTGGTGCAATTGGGAATGGCTGCGCCGAACCAATCTGCAAACGACCATTTCGATCGTGATTTGCAACGAGAAACACACATTGATATCGACGAATTGGGTACATTTGTTCAAACGAATCTTCTGAAATTGGTTCCATAACAACGCATAGCATATGACAGAATTATGCATGCAATCACAAGCCTAAGAGGTGGGTTTTATTTTCTATATGCGCTCGGAAGCACAGGCAAAACTTTTCTTATTTCACTTATTTTGGCAACCATACGATCACGAAAAAATATTGCACTGGCAATCGCATCATCTGGAATTGCGGCAACCCTTTTGGATTGTGGCCGACTAGCACATTCAGCACTGAAATTGCCATTGAATATGCAAATCACTGAGACACCAATATGCAATATCAACAAAAATTCTGGAATGGGTAAAATACTCCAATCATGTCAACTCATTATATGGGACGAATGTACTATGACGCACAAAAAGCATTGGAAGCGCTTCATCGTGCACTAAAAGATTTGAGAGGAAATAAACAGCTCTTTGGTGGCGCACTCATTTTACTATCTAGTGATTTTCGACAAACTCTACCATTTATACCACGCTCAACACCCGCTGATGAACTTAAAGCATGTCTCAAATCATCAGTTTTATGGCGACACTTACAGAAATTGAATTTGAAGACCAATATGCGTGTGCAAGTACAACATGATGCATCCGCTGAATGTTTCGTAAAGCAATTGTTGAATATTCGGAATGGAAAAATGGCAATCGATGAATCCACACAATGTATCACATTGCCAACAAACTTCTGTAAAATCACAGCAACCACAGACGAATTGATTCACAAAGTTTTCCCAAATATCGCACAGAATTACAAAAGTCATCAGTGGCTTAGTGAACGTAGCCAAAAACAACGATGTCAATGCCATCAATTTCAGCGTTCAAAACGAAATACCAGGCGAAGCGACAGCGTATAAGTCCATCGACACTGTAATGAATCAAGACGAAGTTCTCAATTATCCAACTGAATTATTGAATTCACTTGATTTACCAGGCATGCCGCCGCACATGTTAACATTGAAAATTGGCGTGCCTATCATTCTTCTCCGAAACATCAATCCACCACGACTTTGCAACGGTACCAGGCTTTCACTAGCTACAATTGTCAGGCAGTACAAATATTTACTTGTTGCTTCACCTTAACGAACTTGATAGTTCTGCCTGCCGTACAGCTGTTAAAATCTTATTAGATCGTTTTCATTCTGTGTAACAGGAACAAGATAAACGTGTAAATGATAGTGTCACATTTTCATGATCACAATGGCCATCACATATTATAATAGACTAATGGAGATCTTAGACCAAAGTAGCCCTGCACAAACATCTGTTAGTAAATTCCGAATTGTAATTAAACCGCTAATTAACAATAAAACGCGAGCCCTACGCAGTCCCTTACAAAAATTTATACAACACAACAATATAGTGTAGTAATATTATGCATCAGTATTTCTTTTCTGCAGAATATAACAGTCATCACCAGATTTAACGAGCTACTGTAGAGCTTTAGTACGGGCATTGTAGAAAACAAAAATGTTGGCAAATACCACGATGCATAAAACTTCGATTCTAAACTTAAATGTGAATAACACCCGGTTTCTAATTAACTAAGAAATGACTAAGTAACATTAGAAATACAAATCTACCTTCCAGTAAACTAAAATAATTATTCGCGGAAACATATTTTTATTGTGGTTTTTATTAGAAGGAAAACATTGTCTATTGTCTTTGGTCGCCGAGATGAGGACGCCAGGAGATGAAGTGGGCCGATTGCCATGATACGTACAGACACAAGACTTCGAAGCTATGATTCAAGTCAAGACGTTCTATTTCAATAGCATCCAAACTGAATAGTGTTCCGTGCATGGCTTAATTAAATTATATTTAACTTTAATTATCCGTCTGTGCTCCTCCGATTTAACTTGTAAATAATGTTACGAGTTTTAACTAATATAATGTAAATACATCGATTTGCAAACACACTCAATTCACTCTATCTCTGAGTACTACGAATCTCCCCTAAATTTTTTAATGTACAATTTAAAATAAGCATAGCATTATAACGATATGCAATTACGGAAGTCTTCCATTTTAAAGGAAAGGAATGTTGGGATAAATTTATAACTGGAATTTGACACCTATTACTAATGCTATTTCGAACCGATGATGTTTCTCTGTGTCTTGTGATCTTAACTTTAGGTCACTAAAGGTTGTCTAAAGAATTAGATTATGGATACGTAGCAGTCTGTGATCCCTAATGGTGCTTCTTTGAAGTTATTACATTTTCTGCAGGGGAGCCTCATTTTTCTGGGTCTGAAGAGAAAGGGGTTTCTTCCAGAGAGGAAAATTTCCTTTCATTATCACTTCCTTTGCTCAACGTAAAATCCATTTATGTGACCCGTCTCTCCACCGCGCAAAGCATGTTCTAACTACTGGAGGTTACGTCAAGGCCTGGACACAGAATGGTTGTAAATAGTAATAACTAACAACATTAGCTTGTACTTATTAGGAACAAAGCAAATGGGTTCGCGTAAACTTGTAAATTGCAAACTCTTCTTGTCTGCAATTGTAGCTGCAGGCAACGTATACGTCCCATCATAGTCGTTGTGTATCTTCTCGTACAAGATTATACAAAGATACAAGTAGTTGCGCACATAGCATTTTCGCTCATTATTTTTTCATTTGGTGCAAGAAAAACCGCTAATAACATAGTGTGCTCGGTCAAAGACAGGGTTTCTCATAATTTCTTTTTTATTAATGATTTGCTGCTTTGAGTGTAACTACGTATTTACGTTTGCCGTGCAATATGAAAGAATTACTCTCCTAAAGTAAGAATATTCTCAAATATTACATTTTAGCTGTTATTTAACTTAAGTTCTTTAATATAAGCATCTTAGTACAACAAGCGGAAGGCAAAAATTTAAGTTTGAAAAGTATATATAACATCATGATACGTTATTGTGGACAGTCAAAGCCGTGGAAACTGCACATGCATTCGTGAAACAAGTCATTTGTTAGTAGATGTATAATGCCGATCCTGGTTCACCCCTTATTTCCATCTAAATATCGAGATTTTTTTCCTTCAATATCAAGGTTTTTGAGTCTAAATTTAGGCTCTAAAATTTTTTTAAAAGGAGCTTACAAAAACAAGCTAATTTAAGCCACAAACAAAGCAAAATTTGCAATTTTTCAAACTCATCGTGCAGGATTTGTGCCAACTAAAAAAAAAAAAAAATCTAAATTTATGCAAAAAAAAAAGTGCAAATTTCTCGCTTTCTAGAAACGCTAATTTTGTGAGCGAGTAATCTAAATCAAGCAAATTTATGGCAAAATCAGGCAAATTAAGATAAAATCAAGTGAAATATCAAAACAAGAAGTTAAATGCAGTTTCCCAATAATTTAAGCACTTTTCGAGTTTTCCAATTATCCTTATTTTATCATTTATTTACAAATTTTTATTTCTTATAAATAAAGAATTATGGCGACGAACAATCTAACAGTTGATTTGAGCAATAGGACAGTGAGGGATTTGAGAATCATAGCTAAGGATTTTGGAATAATATATATAAACAGCCTAAAGAAAGATGATTTAATTAGAACTCTTATAAAATTTATTATTGATGGGCAAAGAAGAAGAAACTTCACAAATTTGCCATTTTATTACGCTGATATCAATGAATTATATAAGACAGATAGAAAGAAATTGAAACGAAATTCCATACTCTAATAATCTATCTGTAAAACAAGAGAAAAAGGAATTAAAATAAATATTCCTATTTTCTAATAATGTGTTTGAAAGGCGTAGAACCAAAAGTAAGCTGGTAACAGAACGGATAACAAAGAATAATTTTACGAATTTACCTTTAGCTGATGTCGATATCAACGAATTATATCCCGAAGATAGAAAGGAATTGGAAGAAATAATTCCATTCTATAATAATTTATTTGTTAATAGAAGAAATAGAAGAAGAAGCAACTAAAATTCCTTAGTTAATAAAGCTTTTAAAATTAGGATATCAACATATAACATTGAAAATACCTTTAATTTAGTACATCCTATTAATTTTTTTGACTTCAGTAAAAAATAAGGTATTTGAAATAATATGCACTAAGCTAAGGAACCTTAGAGGGCTAAAAACCAGTATTAAATTATATGCCAACTGCCATAAGCAAGATAATAATCAAGTACAATTATTTACATTTGAATCACCCAATTATACAGTATTGAATGAAGGAGATATTAAAAGCATTTATAAATTCATAATACAAGAAATAAATACACAATTATTTTAATTTCAAAGAAGAGGTTCAGGCTGGACATTAGAGAGAATAATTGGAATACAATTAGCTATAAATAAGTATAATCCATTAAATGGCTCATCATATATAGAATTGCCAGAAGTTATTAAGAATAAGAAAGCATTCATAAATGTTGAAAATGACGATCAAAAATGCTTTCTTTTGGCAGTAAAATCTACTTTAGTTCCAGCAGGCAAAAATTCGGATAGAGTAACTAAATATAAAAATGTGGGGCTTGATATCGATAAAGTAGTAGTTAAATATCAATATCATATTAAAATTGATGATATACCAAAAATAGAAAATCAAAATGAAACATCTCTAAATGTTTACTCAATTGAAGGTAAGAAATTCATGGTATAACCACTAAAACGTACGACAAATTAAAAGGGAAAACATATCTATTTACTTTATTGCAAAGAAGGTGATAACTCGCATTACTGTTGGATAAAAGATTTATCGAAACTGCCTTCAGCACAAAAAATTAATCAACAGCATAAAACTTATATATGTGATATGTGTCTTCGATTCTTTACATCGCATGGTAAAATGAGCACTTTTGAGAGCCCTGCTTAAGATCTACTTGTATACACGTTGCATATTCCTCCACATTATGTAAAATTAACATTGCCATAGGTGTCTCACTTTATCCATGAGGCTGTCTAGTGAAACTGTTAAATTATTATAAATCTGCTAATTTTTACACACTGAGGCCCTAAAAAATCAGAAAGCAAGAGATATAATTTAAATTATCACAAATGATTACCCAACACTTTTTATTCGATGTTAACTTATAGAACTACTCTCTATCCGTCGTTACCAACTTAACCGGGCGCATTTAACACAGTGCGCCCATTAAAATATGTGCAAGCATTTTTCTAAGGTTGATTTCAAAAGTGCTCACTTTATCGTGAACAGCCTTTAAACACGCACAAGACTGCTCTAAAAATGAATTAATGAGAGTCAACATACCTTCGAAAAGAGAGCAAATATTTTTCAAGAATTACAAATATGCAATGAAGGTTCATTTCGCAATATATGTCGATTTTGAATCAACTTTAAAGAAAATATCAACCGCCAAAACTAATCCAAAGGAAATAACCAAGTTTAAATTAATAAAAAAATATCCGATTCTGACAGAAGATGATATTGATAATGGTCTTTATAAGGAAATACTTAAAGAACGATATAATATTACTAATTATCAAATAAATCACATTTATTTAAAGTTAAAATTTTGAATCGTATACAATTAAATATCAGTTACACGAGGCATCCGGTTCTTGCTATTATATTTTATCTGCTTATGGTGATTTGAGGTCCAAATGATCATGAAAAATTTTATACAGTCAATTAAAAGAGAAATAGAAGAAATTGGGGAAATTGGGGAAATATATTCACAGATTGAACCAGTGCAGCCACTAACAAAATAAGAAAAAGTGTTATATAGTAAATTAAAATAATGTACCATATGCGAATGTGTATATACAGAGGAGAATAAAAAAAACGCCATCATGATCACATAAGTGGAAAATGCATTAATCCTGTATTAATAATTGAATAGTTACCACGAATAGTGATCTAACCCACAAGAATGAGAAATTTGCAATTATAGTGGAATAATGATCAATCCATAGCACATTACAATAACACTGTTGCACACAGACAATAGTTCTATCACAAGGAGGATTTTTTTTGCTTTGCAAAGTTGGAATTCCGGGGAATACAGATCTAACTGCAGTAAGATGGCTGACGAGGTGACATTGCTGCTTTGTGGTAGTGTGGAGAAGCAATTAAATAAAGGATGTAGGAGAAATAAATGGCTGTCAGAATGGAAGAACAACAAGAATAAATCTTTGAGAAATGGTAGCAAGCCATATAGAAACAGGAAAGGGAAATAAGTCAACATTTTTATTACCGTATACAAAAAATGTAATGTTTTGCACAATTTGCTACAAATTCCACAAAAAGGTCACACCCTATTTTCATTAATACCTGTAGCAGTTTCAGAAGATTTGCCTAAAACCATAATAATGTTATGCTACTCATAATGAAATATGGTAGTAAAACAGTTTGCAGGATTAGCCATGTAAATAAGCAGAGTGTCCTGTATCGAGGGATAAAGTATTTAATATAATAATAATACATTTTTGTTGGTGACCTGTCTTTACTGCTAAAACTAGCGTTTAATGGTTTGTATTAAACATGATTTGGCAAATTCGACACCATCAACAAAAGGTGTATTTATTTGTTTCCGGTTACCATCTGCCGCTGTATGTATGCATGGACAAGATTTCCAAAGATATGAAGACAAAGTTATTTCAAGATTTCTACAAACAAATCTATAATTGACAGTCTAGGTTTTTAGTCAACTGTAGCAGAAGATATCTCCCGGTGGCAGACAACTTTCAAATACCGCCTTCCTGTAAATGGCATATCATAAAATGTGTGCAAGAAAACTGTGCTCGATTTTTTTTCAAATTACCTCTCGATGTGTGTAAATGCTTCAGATAAAAATAAAAATTAACCTTGACAAATCTGATGAAATAGGGACACATCATAATCGTCCATGTGCTGTGCCATTTGATGTCAAAGAACTGGTACGGGATCATATCAGCTCGATGCCTGCACAAGAGAGCCACTATTCAAAGCCCACCTCCAGCAAGCTTGATCTTAGTTCAGATCTGTGTGTGGAAAGAGAATGTATGATCTTATCAAGGAAAGTCCTCCTAATATTAAATGCTCGCATAGTTTGTATAGGGACATATTCTGATCTGAATTCAAGCTTTTATTTGGTCCTCCACGATCAGACTTTTGTTAATATTGTGATGAACTTTACATTCATCTAGTAGCAGCTGAGTACGAAGATGAGCCGAAGAGGATTAGTGTGCAAAGTACACTTC
This sequence comes from Dryococelus australis, assembly GCA_029891345.1. Lineage (NCBI taxonomy): Eukaryota > Metazoa > Arthropoda > Insecta > Phasmatodea > Phasmatidae > Dryococelus > Dryococelus australis. Next base: position 95,903,121 of record CM056995.1, on the reverse strand, counting down.
ATCACAGAAAGGCTGAGACTGCTTATAAAATTCTTCACGAGGATGTTGCAAAGTTAAAATCGAACCCCACATATGTTGTACTTTGCACAGAAATGCAACAGGCATTGTTATGTACAACACTTCATCATTCCTCTATGTTTTATCAAATGCAGTTCTCTACTTATAACCAATGTGTCCACGACATGGGAACTGAAAAACCATTTATGTTTGTGTTGAATGAGTCGGTGGCAAAGAGTGGATCTTCTGAAGTTACTTCATGCATTCTGAAATACACTGAACTGCATTTTTAACCACTGAAAGTTGGTGAGATAAGGAGATTAGTTGTGTAGTCAGATTGTTGTATCGCACAAAACAATAACTGGTTGTGTATTGCTCTATATAATTATCTGATTATGAATATATATTTCACAGCCATTGACCAGAAGTTCTTAGTCAGTGGCCACAGTTTTCTTCCCTGCGATAGGGACTTTCCCCTGATTGAAAAAAGAAAGAAGAAATCTACAGTGTCTCAGCCAAAGCAGTGGCTTGAAGTAATTTTTAATGCAAGTCCGGCCTTTAGTACATACTATACAGACAAAGAAGACTTCATTGACCCGTCTGTAATTGAAGGAATGTTTAAAAAACAGCCCAATTTCAAGATAACATCATTCCATTGTATTCAGTTCTCATTAGAAGAACCAAATACTGTTAGAATAAGAGTTAGCTATCATACTCTACAACCTTGGCACAGCTATGTAATATGGCCATTTACCAGAGGAAGGAAACATTGATGTCCACTCCCAACTGTACTTCCCCAGCTCTACGAAGAAGCAATAGCTATAAAGAAAGCTTTATTTAATTTTAAATTTTTTTGAAAAACATTTTTACCTTAAAACGAATGTTAAAATGAACATTAAAACAAATGTTAAAATGAGCATTGCATTTTTAATTTGAAATGAAAAAATCACAAAACAGCTGTTTTATTCATCCATGAGTTATGCGTGTTATCAAAACCTAACCATTTTACATAAATTTTATCGCCTTTAGTTTTTAAATTTTTTCAACCAAATATTAATTGGGGTAGTCTGTCTTCATTATTTCATGTTCATAAAAAGTACCCACTATTTATTCTCTATCAGTATATTTTAATTTGTAAGTAGGCACACCATAATTAAAATTTTACAAATAGTAAACAATTCTGTTGACCAATTAGCAGTATAACACTTCACAAAAATTTTCTTTAGTTTGCTTACGCGAACGAAATCGCGAACTTTGTATTTAGCTTGCAGCTTTGGTTCACCAAACACATATGGCGATATTAAAGTTTTTCATTAGTTTTATTAACTTCACTTGGCTTCATTCCAATAGTGCTATGATTTGTATTGTTGTATTCTTTCACTAATTCGTTTAATATATTGACTTACTTATAATTTCCATTCAAAACAAATCTCTTCCATGTGTTATTTTTTATTGTGTGATTAAATATTTCAACAGCACTTGCTTTCAATTCACTAAAAGAAGAATAATGATTGATATTATCTTTTTGCATAAGTTCATTAAATTATTCTTGGTCAATTTCTTCTTTCAGTTTTATTAAATTCACTGAATATTCCCTCTCTCGCAGTCGAAATTTTTTTTTTAATGTTGATTTTTTGGAATTACATATTGAACATATATATTTCTGTACTAATTGTTCATTTTTAGTATTTTCGGTTTTTAATTTATTATTTTTGGTGCCCTTCTTACACTTCAAGCACCAAGTGTTTTCCATTTAATAAGAATAAAAATAATTTATCTTTATATTTTACGAATATTCCTATTGTAGTCATCAAATCATCATCATATTCAGATATTTTAGGTTTTTTCTATTTTAAAAGTTAAAATATCACCTATGTCAACATCAAAAGGTTTACTCTAATCTATTTTTTGAGATCCCTTAATAACAGCCACAGTATTGTAAGGTAAATTGGGATTAACACTAATTATTTTATAAATGTTGCAATCCATCAATAAAGTATAGAAAATATTATCTAAGTGAAAATTATTATTACTTTTATTCCACTCTGCAGGCAAATAAAATGTATGTGATGTTTCTTCTTTGCATTTTTCAATTTTCGAGTTAACAAGTGTATCACAATAATTCAGAACTGATTGGTTTAAATTTTGTAATTTAACATATATATCTTTATTATTGAATCTCGAACCTACTTCCTTTTTTAGTGCCTACTTTGCATTATTTATTCGTTTTATATAATCAGCCAACAGTATTACTGAATTGTAAATGTATATATTCTTTTAAAGCATAATGAGCTATTTGTTAATTAAAAAATCATTTATTGACTGTATTTTTATCGTATCTAGGATCATCTATATTAACAATTCTATGTTCTAAAAAAGAAACATAAGATTATGCATAATCGAAGCAAGTGCTTAGTTTACTTTGTAAATCAGAAACACCCTAATTGCACTGTGAATCTGCATATGTTATTAAAGCATAAGGAGACGCAATAGTTTGGTATTTTAAATCAACATCTTTTTAAAAGCATAAGAACTAGTGTCAATAATTTTATTTCAAGATTTTATTAATGGTTTCCCAAATATATCTGTAATATAATAACATATAAATTATATTATTATACCTAAAACCTTTAGAAAAAAAAGTAATACTATTAAACATAGATGGCCACGGAAAACTGAATTAAAATTCTGAATTCGATCGTCATTGTAATACACATTGCTATTTTCGAAATAATTAATTAAATTACTAGGAAAATTACCTCCAAATGAATCAACATAATAAACATCATTGTTTTCTTTAAGATAGCAAACCCAATGATTCCCTCGATTTCATGATATGTTGAAATTAACCACAGCGCATTCTTTTTTGTGCAATGTTTTAGGCAATTCATCAATCATATAAACATTTTTGAAATATTTAATATTTAATCATTTTACATATGTTTCAATATCGATATTAGATAGTTGATATATATTAAAACTTAATTGGCCTTCCTCTTTTTAATCCGCTTCCAGATTTATTTCCCATTGCCAAATTGTCTCTCTGTAGTTCTTCTAATTATTTTTTATTTTTTCTAGTTTGTTCGACAGAATTATAAATTGCACTAGCTCTTCCAGCTAAACCACAAAGTGCACCTAAAGCAGCCATTATAATTGGTATAATTCCTCCAGGATGTAAACCACTGCCAGTTTTTCCTTTGGCCATCTTATTAACTGTTGGCAAGGCAAAGTTAATTAGAAATTTTGGCCTTCTTTCAATTTTTTTTCTCGCAATTTGATAATCTGTAAAAAATTGATCTATTCCTAAATGCTTCAATTCCTCAGAGGGAATATCGAAAGTTATATTTGTTATCTGTTATATATAATATATATATTACACAGTAAAACATTTTAATTCCCCAACTTAATTTTATTTTTGTAAACATAGTTCAGGCAACAGCAGCAGAAGCAATTTTTTCACTTATTGGTGTGTCTTTATCTAACATGATTTCTTTTGCTTTTTTGGTAAAATTTTATCAGCTTTGTGTTCAAAGTCTAAATCTTTATTATATCAATAGACACTATCGTGATATTTGCATGCTTCATCTAATTTATTAATTCCTGTATCGCCTCATTCCAATCTTTCAATCTAATTTTGTAAATGGTCCACAATAATTATAAAAAATTCCAAAGTTCTGATGTTAGTTTATATTCTTCATCCCCAACAAGTAGTGTTTAGCATATTCATTATGTTTACTTTTTCGTTGTAAAAACATTTATTTCTGGCATTTTCTTCACCATGAATAACTAATAATCTATCAACCAGTTTTCTAACATCATCCATCCAAACATATTATTTTGCCAAACTATTTTTTTTAAATACCTTCTCCAGATCTAGGAGTTCTTGGAGAAATCTTATTTTTTGGTGTGTTTCGTGCTGTTCTTGAAAGTGATTCTTTTATATAGTTATCATAAATTGGTTAAATTATTTTTTGTAATTCCAACTTACACTTGAAGCTACCTTTTTATTAGGATCATATTCTTGGAATGCAGCAATGATTGTTTTAACAATTTCTGCATAATTTTCATAATCCTTATCAAATTTACCCATAAGAGCTTCTCGTAAATTTTCTGTTCACAAATTCCAAAGTTCTGGTGTTAATTTATATTCTTCATCCACAACAAATAGTGTATCATTATTTTTGTTACTTGTGTATCACCAATGTAAAAATCTGCTCCACATAAACCAAATTTTTTATTAATAAAGTTAATTCTTTTTGCAATTTCTGTTCCGATATTTATAGATTCAGACGCTGCATGTGGTAAATTTTTCATTGGTACAGTTCACATTTGCTTTTCCAAATTATGACATTTTTGTTCTGAGAATAATTCTCTTTCGAATGGTGTTTCTTCTGGCGTTGGCGGATAATCTTAATTTTTTTACTGCAACAGGAACTAGTACTGTTATTAAATTTTTATTTTCCTCACTTACTTTTCTACTTTTTTTTACCAATATTTCGTAATTCGTCAATTGATGGTTGACCATTCTTCTAATTTTTTCATATTCTTTTAATGTCGTTTAATATATTTTTTTATATCTTTCAATGAGTAATTTAACTCGAGAGACTCCCTTCGATTCTGCGATTTATACATCATTTATTTTTACTTATAGATGAGGTATAAAAACATTAAGCGTTTTGAGAGGCAGACGTTTCCTCCAACTGATCAAACTAGAGGGAATTTAAATGTTTATAATAATTGAATCGAATTTGATATTCCAATAGGAGATGGCTTTTCTTTCCCAAATATTTCTTATGTTTACGAACAATTTAGTTTACTAAAGAGAGATAAGGTTGGAGATGATGAAAAATGTGATGAAGAGGACAATGTTGATGTTTGTTCTAAATTTTTTCCTTTTTAATTTTCTAGAGTATAAATCTCAAAACATGATAATATTATTAAAGCTGTTGATAATACAGGTAAAACACCAACAATGATGAATGGTTAATGTAGATCACCAAGTGAACAAAATAATTTCTAATTTACTGGTGTTGATAATCTATATCGAGGTAAATCTGTTTCTAGTACCATAACAAAAGAGGTGAAACTGTTTCTAGTAATAAAATTAATGAAATAATGTATCCTCTTAGATATCTGTTTGGTTTTATACGTGATAACAATGAAATTTTTTGGAAAGATGGCTATAAAATTACTTTTTTTCGTAATTCATCTGATAACAACTGTTTATTTCTTTATGAAACTTTAGATAAGGATGATAAAGTTACGAAACATCGTCCTGATCCGTGTAAAATTGTTATTGACAAATTAGAAATTGTGTGGCCTATTGTTGAATATGAATTGAACATGGCAATTTTAATTAAAGAAAAAATATATAAATAACCTAATATACCTATTAGTTACGATTATTGGAAATTTTTAGAAAAATACGTTCCTAAAGGAACAAATGTTTTTAACTTTGATATAAAAGATCAGTTTAATCATTTACAATTTGATATGACTTATTTTGTAATTGTAAGCTTTCAATTTAATAGAAAAAGTCGTGCTAAACAGCATTAACATGCTAGTATGTTTGATCATTGTATTATGAGAAACATTTATGTTAAAAACGGTATAAATGAAATTTTTCTAAAGAAAACTGGAATTTAGACATTTAAAACGGTGTTTATCTTAAACAATTTCTTACTTATAATGATTTTATAAATGCAAAACCTAGCTAGATACCGGCTATAGATATAATGAACTTTATTATAAACCAATTGTAAACTTTGATGGTGATAATAATTACTATTCATTTTGCGGGCGAAGGCCTTTATATGTTATTCATTGTTCACACACAAAAACAACCACAGTAAAAAAAAATATGTATATATAAATTTGTGTTGATTTTAATAAAGCTCCTAAAGAAACGGGGAAGTTTGTAATGTTGTTCTAATTAGTAACAGAAATCAAACTTATGATTATTTGAAAGGAAAAATTACTGAAGATTTATAAATTTTAATATTATTAAATGAAGGAATCAACAAATTGTTCTGATAGTTCAATATAATATTATAGACTTATAGTTGAGTGGTTACATTTAAGATATTTACGAATTTTTAGAAATATAGATGAATTATTTGATCATATAAAAAATCGTTTTAATAATTCTAAATGAGGTTTTTTCTTTCTCTTAGAAATTTGCGTGTTTTTTGCTTAAATTTTGATGTTTTATTAGTTGGCACAAATCCTGCACGAGTTTGAAGAATTGCAAATTTTGCTTGATTTTGGCTTAAATTTGCTTGTTTTTGAGAGCTCCTTTCGAAAAAAATTTTGGAGCCTAAATTTAGCCTCAAAAACCTTGATTTTGGGGGAGAAAAAAAACCTCGATATTTCGATGAAAAACAAGGGGCGAGCGAGGATCGGCATTATACATCTACTTTTGTTCTCCGATTATACTCAATAATTTCAAACTGCAAAATCACTCATTCGAATATTACTATAGGTCTAGTTAGATCTACGTTTAGGGTTAGATTATTTTAAACTATAAAAATACATATTCACCCATTATCCTAGCCTATATTTGCAGCCCTACAAGGTAGAGATGCTATAGTCTTTTCGCACTTTCTTCAAACTTTTTGAAACAAACTTTTTAAATATCACCCCAGGTATGTAGTGTTTAGTTGTTTCCTAAATATGTCATGTGTCACACGCGTTTTATCCTTTGCTAAGCATAAAAATATTATACTTTTTTAAAATTGAAGTTAACTTATAACAATATTTTATTTATAATTTACAGTATTTCATTTATAATTGTTACGAATGAAAACAAGAGAGAAAATAATTATGTTTGTTGATAATGCCTAGTAAGAAATAGTTCTTATGCGAAATATTGTTACACCGAGTACGCACGAATGCGGTGCGTTGTCCACTCGGTGTCATCTTGTAGACTCGGTTAAGCATTGTTTGCATGATGCGGAGGAATGTACTGGAAGTGTGACTAGCAACGCTTCGTAAAGGTATGAAGTAATCGTTAATGGGCTATGTGCGCACTAGTGATGGCTTCACACAAACGCATGCGCAGTAACCACGGACTCGGAGGTCCACAGACTCGTATAGATATATAGTCTGGCCAGAAAGGAATAAAGTATTTCTTCAGCGATAATCGACTTCAACCAGTGTTCTGAGCGTGCAAATATTTGACTGACAGTAGACACAACATTTGTGAAATCACTGGTTTGCTTCTTTAGTTTCTGCACTTTGTGGAGACTTTCCCCTGGTGTAAAAATAAGCATTGCTACGGACAATTCTTAGTTTCCATGAGCCTATCAAGTAATTGTGAAATTGTTGGAAATTTAAATATGGTACTATGGCATCAATGTTCACGCTAAAGTGTATACAATAATAACCGTGTTCCTGTTTCACTAAAGTAATTTAAATGTTTAAACTTTAATAAGACGTAGACGCATGTAGCTATTTTTAATTATTTCACTAACAACATTACAAATTTAGTAAGGCCTTGGTACATTTTCGCTGCAAACATTACACCTTTAATAAAATGTTGATACATTTAACTTTTTATTATTATACCACATTCAGCTTTACTTAAGATTTTCTGGTTAGTTTTTGCCTTAACAAATTTGCAAAAAAAACATACAGATTTTTTTCCCAACATTTATAAACAAAATTTCGTGAATAACTGCGCACCAGTTATGTAGCCTTACAGTTCGTAGACCACCACATATATATTCCTGGAAATAACAATTTGAAAAAACATGATGCCGCGAATAGTTTCCACGTTGCAAACGATTCGTTACATTCATAATCGCACTTTCCTGATGACGCAAGCTGTGTGACAGCAAGTGTTGCTGTTTCGTTTCCGGTGACTTTTTTTTTTCTCCTGGTGCAACAAAACTGGCGCACGATCACAAAAACTGATCAAACTGATGCGTAAAATAAACGCAGTGGTTTCCGCGCATTTCTGTTCGAAATAACAACGGGAGGAAGTAATATATCTTCCACCATCTTTAATGGCTTTCGCGAGGGCTCGGATGTTGGATGCTGTTATGACACGGAACATAGAGCAATTCCGTTTACAGCAAGAGAAATACGTCCCAAATGCAAATATTTTCTTTACGGGTTCGGATAGCATGCATATCCTCTCAAATACTACGTCGCCACTTTCAAATAAGTGCTGAAAGTATGCAAAGACATGGAACCGCTTTACTGGAAAAACGTTTTCCATCAGTAGAAGTGTTAAAAGAACATGTAAATTAATTTCCTTAGTGACCTCCTGAATAGAATATTAGATTTTTTGCGCAGTGAATACAAACACACAAAGGTTCATTATTTATAACTCGTGATTTGAAACTGTATTGATGCATACTGGAAACATCACGTATGCACGTCATTCGATGCTCTTCCACGTAAAAGACCATACCAATTTTCAGCTCAGCTAGTGAACAAAAGCGTGGCATATTTGTTGAGCTTGCATCAGTCGTGTAATGATCAAGTATATTGAGAAATATTTGTGGTTGGACTTTGAGCGTGACATGATTGTTTGAACACATGAAACTGATAGACAGGTTCTCAGAAGGTTTAGTTGCGTTAGCATCAAACCAACTCGTCTATTTCCTTCACTCATTAAGTGATGCACCTCGACCATCTCAGAACTTCACAAAAATATTCACGATACATAGACTATGTTTATCTAGCACTGTCTTATTTCTCGTACTTAGTTCGATAAACGATTTTATTATTACGTATAAATTATACATTTTAGGTTACGCATAGTTTATGATTTGAGCAAAAGACAAACTGCGGCTCTGAACTTAAATAAGTTTTAATTTACAAACATATTGCAGCCATCTCAGGAATATAGGACAACCATTTCACAAACCAAGTGCTCATTTCACCAGAATTACGAAGAAATTAAAATTACAAAGTAAAATTTCAGCTAGTTACAAAACTAGAACATGTTAGTCTAACCATCGTTACAACATTCGCCTTGTGAATTGAGTTGTGCGTATTCATTTTGATGACGAATAGTATTGCAGTGTGACGTGAGAGGGTAAAGATAAACAATCCCAGAAATAAAATCAATAGTACGTTACTTACTGCTGATTTTATTTTTGCTGAGACATTAATTCACATTTCACAAATGGATTGAGTAAAAAGTTTAAAACATACAGAAATCCAAACTTTAGCGTACAAGGTACTTTTCGATTTACTCGTAAGTGCCTGTCAAAATTTTTTACCAAACCAGAGGAAATTGCGGAAATGTGAGTTTCCCACGACCTTATATTTCAACTGGTAAACCCTTTGTCAAGTGTACCAAAGAATATAAATAGAGAAAATATTTTAATCAATCCTGATAAGCACATAAAACTTTCAGTGACCCATGTTAACTAAACTGTCGTGCACAATGACAAATTTTATTTATTTCTTTGGATTTTAATGTGTTAATTTCTTGACTTTAACTGTATAAAATTATGTATAATGATAACTACAAGTTAAACTTTAACTGGCAAACGGATTGCCATGCTCTCACAAAAACGCTTTGTGAAACTATCGCAGTGATATTCGTGGCGATACTAATCAAAGACGATTTGACCATAAAGACGTTCATCTATGTCCTGAAACACGAAATTCCCAACACCGGGATAAAAAAAATTGTGCCTCATGGAGGATACGACTAAATGTGGGTTTTCTCACACTTAAGGGGATCCACAAATATAATTGCTTCTTATGCATATGCTCCATGTACTAAGCAACATAAAGTGCTAAATATTTAACTCCCAGCTACCAGTCCCGAATTTTACACACACCTTATACATTAACTGAGCTTAAAAAATTCCCCAGGAAATAGTCTCTCAAGCATCCTGGGTACCGTTGATGACGTCACCAAAATGGCTGCGTTTTCGCGTTACCTTAATTGTTGTAAGCTGTAATATCTATATAAGCAGTAGTTTGATTGTAATTACCTTAGCCTCATTTTGAAGATCTCATAACGTAAGTTCAGAAATGTTCTTTACATTTTTAGCGTATATATGATGGGTTTCATTATTTTTGCATTCGGATCCCATTCTTAAGCCGATGGGACAACACAGTCTCAAAATCAGTATTTGTAAGTTCGTACCTTCCCATATTCATGCGGTTTATAATCTCCCTATACGCTGTACCTTCTATTGGACAATCAGCAGAACAATATACGTGGCAAATTAATTTTGCTGCTTCAAATAAATACCACATAAACTCCCCATCTTTAGTTCAACATGCAACTGACATTATAATGACGATTTTATGGAATATAAACCAAACCAAATTCCTGTCATAACGGTTGGTCATTCCATCTACGCTTTGTTAAAATCACTACAGTGGACAATGCTTAGTATTTATGGATAAGAAAATGTGATTTTTTTCGTGCTTGGATGTCTTCATATCGATATGGCTGTTGAGACAATGATAAGAACAATGCTTGAAGAAAGTGGATTGAAAGATAATCTAGTTGAAGTAGAACTTACGACAGCAGGGACAGCGGAAAGTATTCTGAATGCATCATACATGAAGTAAAGTCGCTATGCTCATAAGGTATCTACTGCAACTGAACGATTGTTACTCGAGCGAACTTACCTATATAAAAGTGCACAGGACAATGAATAATTTTTGGAATGGATTATATACGACTGAGTTTAAATAATGACAGACAACAACGGCTCTAGAGAGCTTACTATTAGATCTAATGCGCAGTATTCGTCAATGCAGTGTTCTCGACTTTGTTTCAACATAAGAGAGTATTTGTGTTTAAATGTTCGCTCCAGACCATGTCCATTATGCTCCAAGGTTGCCTGTATTAAGTATAATTTAAAGCAACTACCAGAGCTACATCCAAATGTGTTCCGCATATATGAACGGGGAAACATATCGGGGTGTAAACGTAACAGAGCGTGTTCTAGGATGACCTGAGACCAATTTCATGAACAAAACAACAAACAAACTTGTGAAGAGTAGTTCTACCACTCGTTCACTTCTTAGTCGTGAGAACGGACATCTACACTGGATGACTGGCGGACCTGAAATATCTCGAATTCTGGAATCCGAAGAAATTAAAGACCATCAGAATAAGAATATCTCTCAGTATCACTATCACGGAGACACCGAAAGCTTTTCTACGAGTTTTCAGGCAAATATTTGTTCTTATGAGAAGTTTTTCAGGACCACAGTAATCCTTTTGCAGGTGTATAATTGACTACAGTGAATAGCAGCAGGATTGTTTTATCTGGTGAATGTCAAAGGTCTGTCACGCCAGCCTACAAAAAGGGAAAAGAAAAATTTTAAATGAATGTTAATGGACGCATTATACTGAGAAAGATGTCCATTCATAACGCCATCAAATGAAATAACATCTTTCTTAGGAGTTAAATCAACATTTCTGTGTAATCAAAAGACAAGCGTAACATTTTCGATTAAGAAGAGATCATTATTTTGGAAAATTTTACATCACCACTCGAATTAGACAGATGCATATCAAAGAGTTTTTTGCTAACGGGAATAGCTTGTGTACACATTCTATCTCTGAACTTGTAAAACTCTGTAAACCTCTAAGAAGTCGGACATAGTATTTTGCATAGCACAATCCCGTGGTATGGCAGAAAAATTTTTTCGGGAGCACGGAGTTTTCAATACAATAATTGATGGCGCTGCTGTTACCACCTCAGCAAAGCAGAACAATCTAACAATACAGTAAATGCACTGTTCAATCATACATACATATATTATAAGGCTGCAGTTTGTGGATAAAATATACATCATGTTCGACCAATAGATGATAGATGTTCAAAGATGGACAGCAAACAATCGAGATGTTCAGAACCAAGGCCAATGTGGTAATACAGAAATTTTCAGCACCATCCTGGCATACATTAAGACTAAACAGGAATGTTTATTATCTTTAGCTATAAACATCGCTTAAGTGCCATTGCCTATTGGGAAGCAATTGATTTGCTCATACGAGAACACGATAGTTGGCTCTTACAGTACCACATCGCATGGCCCTATATCGCCAACTTCCCACGAAAAAGCTTATACTCGTCTCCTCCTTCAACCAGGCATGGAAACTTTAAGATTTACTTCAAAATGGCGTGTTTGCAATTCCACAACTGAAGAATGTTAAATAACTTTGTATTGTATACGGGATCGGCAAACACCTTCAGGTAGTTTTATCAATTCATGAAATAAACGAAAATTGTTCCTTCTGTTGTTTCGAACCTACTTCATTTTCTTCATGACTTTACGGGAGCAGACAAGGTTACAGTATTAGAGGTGTTGGGGGAAAAAAAAAACAGTACCCGGAAAACATTTTTTTTTTTTTTTTTTTCCCGAAAACTGACAAAGCTTTTAGAGAGTACTCCAACATGCCACTTGATATATGTCAGAAGTCTCATATTCCTTTTCAATTCCTCAATATTTTGTGGTGTTGTGTCATGATTTAGGCTTTACAGAGACTGCCAGTGAGGAGATACAGGTTCCCTTCACTAGTTCAATAGGCAGATTGAGAACATACAACCAACATATAATGACCCCCCCTTCCTTCATCTTAAAAGGGCAGTGCTGTAATGCTTCACTTGGAGGAACTGTCTTCAACGTGAAGTAGGTTGCCCAAATCCTTGAGACTGGGGATGGAGGAAAAATGTGGTTGACTAACTCTGGCATGATGATGAATAATTTTCAAGACCTAATAGCGTGGAATTGCAGAAATAAGTGTAGCAGATGCCGATGTGCCGAGGTTGGACTAAGGCGCACCTTACTTTGTACTATTGAAGGGCAGTGTTTTGGGAATTAAGGTTTCAGGCAACGGTTTCTTCTCGAAAGACAGTTATTCAGGACTAATGTTAGATATTTTTAATTCCCATTAAAATGTCCTTCAACAGGTACTATACAGGAATGTTATAGTTTGACAACAGTTAAAAATAAAAAGAGTTTATTGTCTACAAACTTAAAATTAAACGTAACACTTCAAAATAAATCTGACAAAGAAAACTAGATGTCATTATTAAATTATATGTTCACAAAACTTTAAACGGCCAATTTTCTTCTCCGTGCTGCACAATTCAGGCCAATCTGATTTGCAAATGCAAATTTGCTTATGAGATGACGTCACATAAATGTATAACACGAGTTCACACCGCTCACTCAGCCGTATGTGATAAATATGCAGTACGTTGCAGCTTGTTACAAATGTCTGTAATATTTAACAGAAACGACCGAGAGTAGTAAATGATTGCAAACAGCAATTAGATAAATTTACCGAATTTATAAAAAGGCTTCATAAGTCATTATTCGCATTGGAAAAAATACCATGAAACACTTGAAAACATCCAGAAACAGTATTTGTAGCTTCTATATATGAAAATACAATAACTGAATGCATTTAAGAGTTACATAAGCGCGGTTTTTCAGAGATTTGATGCAAATTGAAGAGTCTTTTCTGCATGTTCGCATGGATTACTTAGGTTTCACGCTGGATTCAATTTCGTTCTTGCTGCTTTCTCTGCTTAACTATAACAAAAAAACGTCAAAACAATCCGGCATATTTATGCTCGTCATATAACGAGTTAAGGTTACAGAAATTAATTGCAGGACAACTGTACCATCGAAAATGCTGTAATTTCTCGTTAGTGACGTAGAATAAGGCATCGTAGAAGGAAAAGGAGAAATATAAGTTTTAAGACGTAAGTGCTTAAATCGGAAGCGAAATGAACGATAACAAGCCGAGCTTCTTTGGGAGCAGCAACAGTCCCAGAACCTTTCAAGGGCTGAGTGGTGCTATCTGGCCGGTGATTGATACGAGCAGTAGCCTACCCTCCAAGGTCATCTGAATACGAAGTGCGTTCATCGGTAAAAGGAAAACAGACAAACACAGCCACGGAGCGAGGGGCTGGAGCTACTTAAGGGAAGCTCTCCCAAACAGCCGGTAGGTTAGGGGTGGGTCGTGAGGTGTGTGGGTGGCTTGGAGGACGAAGAGAAGGAAAAGACTGGGTAGAAGGGAGTGGGGTGTGGAAAAGATGCAGGAGCATAGAGTAAAGCAGAGTGCTTTCAGCAGAAGTCCGCAGGGCTTTCAGCGACATGTCGCCGGGTAAATCTTTAAACACGAGTGCCGGGTGTAGGGACCGAGGAGCTGCCCTCGGTAATGATTTGCAAACAAAGTTTATTTCTCTTCTCGTCGACGGCGGAAACTTGCAAAAACTAATCGAATGCCGTGGCACGTTCGCTAAACATGGTCGCGAAGGGAGAAAAGATAAAAAGGACAAATGAAAACTTAAACGGCGCTTTTTTTTTTCGGGAGGAGCTGAATTCAGTTCTTGTTGATTCAGATGAATTTTGTTCCAATGGATTTTTTCTTTGTTGTTAGGTCACGTGCACACTTCCCTGGTAGTGTTATTCTCTGGTACAGGATTAAAAGCCAGTCTTACCAAGGGTTTGATTCCGATTTCAAAATGAAACGTCGGAACGTGCAATGCTTTTGTTTATCACGTACATTCTAGAAAAGTTCCGAGGTCTCCTCAAACAGAGGCCAGTGTTATCGGATCCTGTTTGTTGTAGGATAGTGCTACTGCGCCCTCGGATTGTCGAGAACAGATGCAAACTTGGAGCGGTGGTTATACGTATGGCAGACATACCAACACGCTGATCGATTAGTTATAACAGTTCATAGTAAGGTCGTCAGAACAGAACATACCACACATTCCAGAATAAATGACAATGTCAGTTTGACAGTTCAAGAATTTGTGTAGCCTCCGAGCATATTTCCGTAATAAAGTTTGTTGGGACTCGCATTTATGGCGAGAGGATTACTGGGTTCGAGTCCCGGTTAAAGCCTGGATATGTGTACCGCTTATGTTATAGTCAAGGTTCCATCTAATCGGTAAAATTTAGTATGATTACCTTACCGTCATAAATCTGGGGCGTAAACAAAACAAGTCCATTGAAATGAAAGAATATGCCTCCAATCAGCACATTGATGGATGTTGCAAGATTGTCTGCTGATGGTATCTAAATATTTGTTTTTTGTAACCGTCACAGTTAAAATAATTCATTCAGAAATTCTCCTGAAGGGACTCTGGATAGAAAAACATAGGATAATTTATACAGAGACGTTTAAATAGAAAATATATATTGAGTGGTGTTTTATAAACAAAAACAATGGAATGGGGTAGTCAAGTAAGAACGACATTCTTGCTTAGGCAAAAACGAAGACAAGTAACTTCAAGAATATTGAATATTAATAAACGTATATTAATATACGTATTAGAATACGTGCATTTCAAGACGCCTTCTAGTTCCATCTGCCCAAGAAGAAAGTTAAACTCTCCTAGAAAAATGACGACGTTGGTAATTTTAACAAACCTGTTAACTTTTGTCCGTACCAAAAAATTCAACAAATAAAACATCTTAAACACCAACTTATTGATTGTTCGGCCATAAATAAAAGCATACAAAAAAGAGGAAGTTCATTCAGCAATACCGAAGAACTTCACCTCCCTTAGAGATCATTTTGTACGACGCCATCATACGGTGGCAGACATACCTTACAAGATCACAGCCACTGACTTCTCTTAGCAGTTTACTGACCATGATCTGGTACAGTCGAAGCTATCCCGGCATCTACCCTTCGAGGAGGAATCTTCATAACTTAGTGGAAGAGTTCTGCTGGCATATGGTTCTACTGCTTTTTTCAGTGTGATGAACAGCTCTGTGGTGTTTTGTGGGCCGTTCGGCCTGGTTTTCAACCGACGACACAGTTCACCCAAACGGTATTAAATGAGGTTTAGGTCTGGATATTTGGTTGGATATTCGAATTCATTTACTACCATGTCCATTCGGCTAAAGCTTTGCTATATGGCGCGGTGCGCTATCATGCTTAAGTTAAATGGACAGGTTTCGAAATGTTTGCCTCAATGTGAGAAGCACTTAATTGTCTAAACCTGATTCATTGAACGTGGCATTGATGAATTCAGGCAGTAAAACTGGTCAACCAATACCATACCACGAACTCCACAGTGGTAATAGTACAGTTTTGTAAGTAACACTTACTAAGAATTTGCAACACATACCCATTGGATTGCTACAAGATATCGCATGATTAATAAAATCAGAGGTCGCTCTTTCATTGTTACAGAGTCTAGTAACGCCGCGCTTACTATAGCCCGACTAACGGTATACTTCAGCAAATGCTCGACGTTGGCACTATGAATTTTCCTTTTTGTTATGACAGCTTGCAAGTTGGCAAATGCACTATTCTTAAACTAAATGTCCATAGTTCATTTTGTGTTGCAGTCGCAATTATTAGATTACCAGCATGACCCAGGCAAATGTGTTGTATTCTCAAGAGCAGTTAGCACACATTTCCAATCTTAGTCAAAATAAATTTAGTTTATTTTTAATTTTGGAGGGTTTTGTACAGAAAGAGTTAAAAAAAAAAACAGGAAATCTTGATCTTCGTCGAGGTCAAACCATACAGTACTCGTCAGAAATATATCGCTAAGAACGTGCCTTACAACTTTATAAGGGTAATTACTTCTCGCAGCTGCATGTAATTAACGAGCAACTTTCAGTCAGCTCATTATAGCGGTTTCCCAAATTAATGTTTACACTCTTTGAACGGGAATAATGGAGAAAATATTATAGACAGTCTAATGGGAGAGCTTGATTTTGACGTTATAATGACAGTGTTGGGTATTATTAATTATGTAAAAAAATGACTAAAATTCAGTTGAATTTAAGTTTCCTTATATTTTAAACCATATATATATATAAGTAGGAATCATTATGAGGTCGTTCAGTAACATACCTGTCTTGATTCAGTCCAAGACGATTTCAACTTTCTAACCATCGTTGACACTGAGAGAAATCTTTTTCGTCAGGTGAGACCGTACTGTTTAGTCTGAAATTTAAAGATCCTCCTTTTCTGTGTAACAGGAAATACCGGATTTTTTCCCAGGCAAGAAAATATTCCAAGTGTGTGAGACGAGAAAACATTTTTGCTTAATAACGCGTCGTTAGAGATGGAAGATGATTTTTGGTAGTGACAAAGTTTACCGCAGAAGCAACTCCTCTTCTTTGCCTTCATCTGCCTGAATACATCATTGCGCTTTCCGGCTGGGAACTTTTGCTTAAAGGGTAGTTTGAAATGCTGATTGCTCGCTAGCAGTTAGAAAGAGGGGAGGAATTGTCACTTTCGTTTAAGATGCAAATTGATCCATGAGAAAACACTTGCGGTAAGTTCCGAGGGGTAAAAAAGAAACGTAGTCGAGGATCCCCTGCAAGAAAAAAAGTTGATGAACACATTTTCCGCCACAAGTTAACCAGATATTCACACAAGTAGGACGAACACACAAAGTTTAATGTTGAATAACGCAATCAAACCTTGGAAACAGCCTGTTGATACAACTCATGAAACAAATTCTAGCAGAAGAGCTGTTTCTCGCATCCGCAGCCCTTGAATGATGTACGTACGTATACGATACAGAGTCACCGCAAGTTCTGAGGAAAACTGGTAGGAGCTAGACATCTTGAGCTTATTTATTAAGTGCAATTGAGGTCACAAACTTCAAAGCTTTATATTGCACTGTGCATAAATGTTTCGAGCCAGTTGTGGCCATGGTAAACTATTGCACTGTTAAGTCGTACTTTCTCTCGACTATGTTGCGTAGTTACTTAGTAATCCATTGGCAAGTGAAAATCTCATGCCACTTCACGTGTATAATACATATTTCTTACATTTGGACTATTTCAGTAATAATAATTGCAAGTTCTGATGGTAGCCATGTTTGCAGTAGGATATAGTTACTAATATCTTAATGTTATTACATATTAAATATAATTTCCTAAAATATTCGCACTACTAAATAATAATAAGTTGCATATATACTGATTAGCCTAGTTGCATCTACACTCGTATACTCCAATAAATTTGAATGGTTCTCAAAAAAGTATATAGCAAATTCATCATCAGCAATTTTCTACCATATTTGAATGTAATCGGTAGCGTAGTTCTCGGGTTATGGTGTATAGGTATTAATTTTTGGTGGCGCTAATTAAAAATTCGGGGAAAGATTGGCGCTATTTATATTTAGCAAATTTAGTGCACGTAGTATATATTTAAACACAGAATTATTGGTTTCGTCAGGTTTCAGAGATACGGCATATAAACTACAAGAATAAGACCACCATTTTGAAAAATAGTGCATTTTGTATACCATTTTTTAGATGGCTTTCCATATTACTTATTTCCTACGAAATGTGGCGGAACACGGTTGAGAATTTAATGAGGCGTGAGAGCTAGGCTAAAATTTTCCAATGACGACATCGAGTCAAAAGAGTTTATCAATACGCGTATGTAGTACATACAGCAAATTGCGCCAGCCAGCGCACAAACTTTAGTTCATATCTGTCCAGTTCTTCAAAAGGTACAGCATGCAGCACAACGATTAATTACGCCAATATTAAAAAAAAAAACTTTCTCAGCATAAAACTATTTGGTTCAAGCGGGCTGTCGTTGAATTATGCGTGGGTAAAATTTGTAGGAATTCAATATTTGAGGTGTGACAAGAAAGGATAATTTTCCAGGTGGTGCTCTTTAAATATAGGGGAAACAGAAGTTACGAAATATTTAAGCACTCGCAGTAGGCACAGTCAGCATACTACGTGTGACAGAAATAATTTTTGGTGGCGTTGCATTATCTTCATGAAAAAAACCTCGCAACTTCAAAAACTATTTTACAAGAGAGACAAAATCATAATAACCTTGATTTCGAAGGCAAATTTTTTTCTATTTGAAACAAGCTTGTTCATAATGATTTAGATACTTTTGTTCTTCAACCCAGATTTGAATATTAACTAGACTTAAAAATAAGAAGTGGATATAAGAGTTTTTACTATTTAAACCTCACAGTGGAGTCAACAAGGAACCGGATTTTTGTTTGTAGATTATTTCTAAACATTCCTGAAGACACGAGCTTTTCGTAGTTAATCAGTTGATTTTTTGGTTTTATAATGGTGTAAAAACCTACAAAAAAACTTTAAATGGAGTTACGAGGTTTTCTTATTAAGGTGAAGAATTGAAAAGTTATCCACGCGAAAACACAATAAATTTATTTCCAGTAGTCTCTATATAATTTATTTAATATTAAAAACAACTTTGTATCAGTTGATATGTATAATCGTTTGTCAAACATGAAACGACAAAAAAGTCAGCAGGTCTTAATGATGTAATTTGACATGGAAACAGCGCATAGGGCGATGGAATCTTACCAGGACTTTGTCGCGTGCATCGTTCAAGACACGGAAGGTGTTTATCATTGTGCCCGACACTCGTTTGTTTGGCGATGTGAACACTGTCGAACATGGAAGCCTTATCGTCGATAAGGTCCCATAACTAGAGTTTCAGTAAGTTTTTTTTCAATAAAACTTATGAAACTCCATAGTTTTGAGCTCATGTGATGTGTACTACCAGCTACCCTCGCAATGAGATGCTTACAAAATCCATTGCATAGCTCTGCTGCATCACGTGTTCAAACGCTTGGGGATCCTTTCCAGATCTTTCCACTTTACATGTTGCAGAAGATATCTTGATAGGCCTCACTTCTATATCTGGCCGTCTTTCTGATTTTATAGCTAAATAAATTTGGAAAAGTATCCTATCCTCAAACGGTCCCTTCCAAAGATTCATTTAAAGCGGAGCAACTGCATGAAAAATCGTGATATGATACTTTTCCAGATTTTTTGCCAAAAAATAAGGGAGAGGACGAAATCTGGAATGGAGCCGTATCAGGATGTTATAAAATGTCCATACTTATTAGACATCCGGGGAGATACCATTTCAGATGGCATACTTTTCAGGGTCTCCCAAGGTTCAGTAGGTCGCACAGTACACAGCAGCCTAAGAGGCGCTAGTGACAGGCGTATTGCCTACCTACACAGGCAGCAGCTCCAAACTTTTGAAACTTTCTTATGGGTTCGTTGAGAGCGGTGGGTCTCAGCGTGTTGTGCAATGGCAATATTAGTTGTTACTTCAGATGTTCAGTTTATTGAGGCATACTTAGAATATACGTGGAATTCTTTATCGACAAAATTATGTTTCAATCTAAACTAGCTACCTTCGTTCTATTAATAAAGGAGGGTGATTTTATGAACTACATGCATTGTTGAATACTTTAGATCTGCTATCAGCACATTACCCAAAACATTAACTCTTCTATCTCAAAGATATTCCAATATTTATTAATATTACAATTTTTAATATCTCATTTGCATAGCATCACTTGATAATCATTTTATGAAGAAGTGTAAATTACATAACATACATAATTAACATAACAAATCATCTCACGATATTTGTCGGTCAAATTTAACAACTCCATAGCGTTTTTGTGTGTATGTATATAAAAATAGAGATTCAAGATTATTGCTCGTTGTTGGGATGTATTTTATATTAATCACCAAACGTAACAAAAATGCTCTTCGCAGCAGTCAGCTTTCCTGTTCAAAATTAACTTATTTATTCTTTATAGTTTTCGTACTAAGTTCGTTTAAGAGCAACGCGCAATTAAAATGTGAGATTTATGTAGACTACGATCATTCTCCCCTCACAGCACGCGATCTGCAAAAAAAAAAAAACTGAAGAATTACTCTGAATTTTTCTTCTCTCTAGCGCACACAAAACCCAGCATTTACACCAATCTAGAACCGAGGGTACTCCCTTCACCATACACCCAAATATGTAGGTAGTGCTTACTTGTTCGCAATATTACTCACAAAAATACTCTTACAAAAATATATTCTCTTAGTCCCATTATGTGGATAGCTTATTTCGACCGAGCAGTACATCAGCGTCACAGACCCGTCTTAATGTCTCTATTATAGGAGTGTATCTGCCCCGTAAGATAACATGTATCAGTGGTGACCTAATGTAACTAAAGATCCTGCGTTCCCAAAATAAAAAAATTTGGTTTGGCTGTGTGGGGTCACGGCCGTTTGTTTTGCGAGAATACGTCTACGCTGATGCGCTCGGACGCCCCTTGAAGTTTATTTTATGTTCCCAGCACCGCTTCACTCGATAATATGGGGTTTTATGGATATCACTGGATTACTTTTGAGATGATATTTCCAACCGTATACGATCTATGTATTTAGACGGGGCTTTTCGACTAGTACAGGCCGAAATCATTTGGTCACTGTTGTGAGTTGAAATAATTTGAAAATATCAGGTAGTGGATTTTTATTTAATAACTCTGGCTCTCTAATTTTCGTAAACTGATATATAAAATTATTTCCCACGAAAGACAGATTTTCAAACGTCTGATATAACAATAAATGTGCAATTTCTTTTGACGTATTATTTCTGCCATGATAACATCAGTGATTCTGTGATAATGCAGGGAATAATAAACTGCATCATCTAACCAGATCTCACAGATTTTATGCAATAAAACGGTGTTTTGAATTTATGGACTTGCAGAATCTAAGGCCATTACAAAACTTTTTGTATTAAATGTAAGGATACCAAATCTCTTGGGCTAAGATATGAAGTCCACAGCCGAAACATGCACAAGTATAATTTTTGTACGATTTATTACTTTTAATAGCAGACTTCGTTAAAAACTCGCTTTATAATTATATGCAATAAGTATACAGGTACGTTTGATTATATTAAGCCATAAGAAACAAAGTTTCAATTTTACAGTAGTTAACGTTCTATAACACTTTGTATGCTAACGAGAAATGTTTTTACACGTCTAAGTAAACGTCTTACTATAACACGTGCTACAGAGCTCCAACTTACGAATCTGTTTTCTGATATGATGTGATACACATTTTATTATCTGCCAGAAACTTTCCACATGTGAACGAAATTACTTTGATAGCGTTTCACTTTCCGTAGTGTTATTGCGTGGGGAATATCTTTTCGGTGCATTTATGCATTAATGTTTTAAAATGGAATATTGGCAAAAGCAATCGTTAAGTAAATTATGCAGGTTGACAGCTTAACATTGAAAGAGCAGGTTATTTTCTAAATGATAGTAGTAAATCACTTGACATTTATAATAAGAGTTTTGTGTTGCGGTGTTTGTCAGAATCTGCTTTATTCTAAACTGATATCAGTGTGACGTAGCTTGCAAATTATGTTTTCTCCGTTCCCAATAACTGCCTGACTGTTTATCTAAAAGTTCCTCGGTTGCATCTTATTAGTTTTGCTTTGAGGAGATCGCATCTGCCATCCTGAACTTCTGGCTGTGAATCTAACTGGAGTTTGGTTTCTGAAGTTTTGCCTTACACGTCTGGTTACGTTTCCGTGTAGGATCGGGCGCCGAACGAAATGCACAGAGAATGCAGATCGGCTTGCGCATCTTTCACAATTAAGTTTTATATTTCACATCGTTACCTTAAAAGTGATCGTATTAATCAAGCAACAAGTCATCAGGGCATATAATTTATGCCATTCACCTGTTCAAATGAGCCGGCGACAAAAACTACGATTTAAAAACAACACAAATGGTTAATAGGACATTATTTTAAGCCACAGATACCTAGAGTTTTAAAACAAATAATTTTAAAAAATACGTTAATAAATGCTGTTCAGCAGGACATTTCGTAGATATGTTCACGGACTCGGCCAGTTGATGTGTCATTCAACGAAAATATTCGGACTGCACGCACTCAAACTCTGAAGCAGTGAAAATTCCTACAAATAGGTGAAATAAATTTCATTAACATTAATTTAATTTAAATTATTTAATTTTATTAACGTTATATATAATGGAATTTTATTTCACATTATATATGATGCTTATGTTTGTGTATGTGAAAAATGCTCTCCTAGATCTACTGAAATCCGGAAGATAATTTCTTAAAACTAAATGCCACTGATATAACGCTGTTATTACTTTTTTTTAGAGTTACAGTAAATAATATTATCCTGGACGCTGGTTCCTAGTGAAGATTCGCCAGTCAGGAGAGAATCAGTCACAGAATTTCCTAAGAGCAGCATTTCACTAAAGTAACTGTTTAATTTACAGCGAACAACAAAGCCGAGTTTTACTAAATAAAGAATATCTAACTTCCAGTAAGTTGAGATAACAATCGTGTTACATACTGGCGCTGCCCTCTCGACCAAGATGGATTTTTTTTTTTACGTGAATATGTGCGTCTTCGGAAGGCAGCCTGACACGCGGGACGGAAAAGGCTATGAACGTTGCCAGGGTGATCCATCCCCACGCCTTAACTTCGTTGCTAATAACACGATTGAAATAAATGCCATATAATTGGATCCGGTATACGACTAGCCTACGATGTGCGCTTGACCTCGAGTTGGAGACGATGTTACGGGAGGCCTGGGTAGGGGCCCGCGAAGACTGGTGGTTATAGCCTTTTGACGGTAAACTGAACACTTCTAAAAATCCTGCTTAAAATCTACTTGCATGCACGTTGTGTAATCCTTATGTAAAACTAACATTGGCATAGGCCTCGTCACTTTATTCATGCGTCCGTCAAGTAAAATTGTGAAATAATTAGCGAAGTAAATATTATACAGAGCTGCTCATTTTTACATTTCGAGGCATTAAAAAAATCAGGAATTGAAAGAAAATAATTTAAGTTATCACAAATGGTTACCTAATGCCTGTTATTCGAAGTTTAGATATGAAACTACTTTCTCTCCATCTTTACCAACTTTACTGGGAGCATGTCACTCACTGCGCCCGTTAAAATATATGCAGGGATGAACAGTGACTTTTGTAAAGGGCGGATTTCAAAAGTGTTCACTTTACCTGAACAGTCTTTAGACGAAAATTGTCCGGGTAGTATATGTCTCGACTCCGGTGTGCTACGGCGGAACGTAAGAACTCGTCCAGATCTGCCAATTTAAGCCACAAAACACTTCGATACGTTAATTTATTTTCCACATTACAAAAACGAACTTTCAACGCAGACGTATTCACGTAAAACACACGGCCGTTTTTCCGACAACCACGTCACGATTATTTTATAGAAAGCTTGTTCACAGTTAAGTCAGTACTTTTGAAAATAATCTTTGTAAACTGTCACTGATCCTACCTGCGTATATTTTTAAAGGCACACTGACTGGCACGCGCATAATAAAGTTGGTAGCGTTGGAGAGAAAGTAGATCCACGTATTAAGGGCACCGCCTACCTGGCATCTGGCACTTGAAATGCATTGCAGAATGTTTGGAATACTCACTTTCCTACAAGACTATGAAACGTGCGTCCGATGTGTTTGTATACGAAAATAACGCGCTTATCTGACAAAGGCTTTTGCGTACTTTCAATACGTCGCATCCCGTTAGTAACCCCACGTCAGAGCACTCCAAAAAGGTTAAAAACGGAGTTTTCAAAGTGCTTTATCTCAAAATACAAGTGTCTGATACACACAAATCTACTCAAGGGCCCTGGATTGAACCTTCCTGCATACTTTCCACCATTAAAATAATAGGGTCACCGCTGAAAGTCCCATAGGCACACACAACGCGACGAGAATGTTGAGCGCCCGTTGGGAGCTTTGCGCTTAGAGGCGATGGCGCACTTGATGCGCATGGCATTGTTGCCTTTATTCCTTCCGCGCTTCTCGCCAAACGCTGAATTGAAAGGGATAAATGAATGTTCGTCAATACTGACATTATTTCTTTTCCTTCCTGCATTTTTAGAATGTATGTCTATTAATGTGTAAGACTGAGCACATTTGTAAAATACTTACTGATTAATAATTTCATAGTTCCACTTAACTGACACGTGAATAAAGTGCTGAGGCTCATGGAAATGTTGATTATGCTTCTGGTGGAAGAATACACAATTCGCATACAAGTAGATCGTAAGGGTAACTTTCAAAAGAGCTCGTCACCGTGAACAGCGTATGAAAGGTGTGCAAGCCCACGCAGTTCGTCGCTGCAATAGTAAGTTGTCGTGTTTTGTTCGCCGCTGTTGTCTAGAAGTGCTTCACGGCTAGCGAGAAGGGAAAGAGCAGAGTTTCCCGGAGGATGGCGCACATCTCTCTCCGCGTGACGTTATCTCCAGTCTTTTGTGTTCTCATCGATTCATCCTTGTCTGCCCGCCCGCAGCATCCCTGCAAATCGAACACGCCACGCGCTACGGTTTATCACCACCTCCTCTCACTACATTCACACCAGATTTTAATTAAAGTTCCCGTGCCATCTAAGACTTCCCGTCGCTTGCCAAGCGTTATTTTTTTTATCGTGAATCTCTGAACAGTTAATTCTGCTGCTTTTAGCCCTGGCAGTGTATCGGCCTAGAGAGGCGTCGTGTGGAACACGTCAGTCTCTGACAGCTATAAATTTTTCAAGCGATCTAGGCTACTAACTGGACCAAAATTTACTCTTAGCATGACTCGGAAGTTGAGAACGAAGTTTGTTTCCTCATGTTATTCGGATCCTTCTATAATCAAGAAATGCCAGCACCACGTAACTGCATGAAATAAGGCCCAGCTCAATATCGACTAAAATAATATATTTGCAGCATGTGGTTTAATCTAAACTGCCGAAGCCAATTAATTGTATTAATTAGTTAGTAGTATAACTTGGCCAGTTCAGTTCCAGACCAATGAAAATGCGATTACATTAGTTATCAGTTGCATTTAGTCTGACCTTACTGGTTAACTTTCACCTTATCCGAGCTTGATTTTTATGTTATACTAACTGAGAATATTTAAATAATCCCCCCTCCTTTTCTAACCTGCTCTCTCCAGGCCAAAGTAAATATTAAAATTCTAATAAAATCTTATGAAAGCTTATGTGTTCCCAAAAAAAAAGGTAGGCCTATCTGCAAGAATAATCATAAAAATGGTAAAAAAAAATGCTTATAGTGAAAATTACATAGGTATTGATTAATTTTATTATATAAATATATTAGCTCAAAGGTTAAAATGTTCTCTTCTCACTTTTAAAGGCATTATTTTTTGTTATTTTATATCGCGAGTATTGAACAGATAAATAGTGAACAAGGTAAAATCTTCTTTCTTATTCAATTATATTAATGTATGGCCATGACTATATCGTCGGGTGCCCACGATCGCTTCATTAAAAAATTTATGTTATTTTCAAATTTTTTTTGTTTTGGATTATTTTACTTTAAATTAAGAGAAAAACGAACAAAATATTTCTGTGGTTTAACTGTCCAATAAAATAAATGACTGATTGAAGACAAAATATAATTTAGAGATTACTTGGACGACAAAAACATTACAGGCGTTATTGGGGCACACTGTTAAGGATTTCCGTATATTTAAGGAATGTTTTACGGAAATGTACAGTGTATATACGGAAAGGCAATCCGTAATGACGAAAAACGGAGGTAAGTTCGTAAATACAAAATACAGAGTCTCCGTATTCCCTTTAGCTTAGAGTTACGGGGACGAGCAATGTCGATTCTACACGAAGCTCTCTTCGCCACTGTAACAAGAAAATTATCGTTTCTGTGGCAGTTAAGGTTAGCCAAGCGACTATGACCTATTCTTTCAAACATTAAAAAAATAGCGTCAGGCGTCTGTAACATTTGCCAATACTAAAAATACACTAAATTTAATAGAAACTGAATTCTTGCTTTGTGTTTTGAATACAAATATACAAGTTATACCACAATTTTCCAGTGAGAGTTGTAGGTGCAACTCTTTATTTTTTCTATCATCGACTTCATTGTATGCGAATTATGAAAGCTCGCAGTTAAACGTTTGTAATTAAAACAAGAAATAACTCTTGCACTTTCTCCCTACTCAATACTCGTTTAGAAGGGTTAGGGTGATGACTAGTTATCATAACACACTTTTATACTAATGAAGTTTCTAAATTAATTAAAAAAGTAAATTATTAAAATCATTTTTTAAAAAGTGGCTAGAGTCGTGGGCTGGTAATTTTTTTACTTGTGTACAAAATATTTTAACATTTTT
Source organism: Dryococelus australis (assembly GCA_029891345.1). Taxonomy (NCBI): domain Eukaryota; kingdom Metazoa; phylum Arthropoda; class Insecta; order Phasmatodea; family Phasmatidae; genus Dryococelus; species Dryococelus australis. Next base: position 95,876,177 of record CM056995.1, on the reverse strand, counting down.
AATATCATTATTTATGCATCTTAGAACACCCAGATAACAAAAATTAAAGACGTTTTCATTATTTATTTTTTATTTTAAACGGAAAGTACAGAAAGCTAACATGGAAATTAACGGAGAGGTTCCGTGAAATTTACTGAACGTCCGTTTCTGAAAATCAATGTGTCCGTAATTTTACTGAGAGTTTACGGACACTTCTGGATAAATTTTTACCAGCACTTTTCCGTAAAATGAAGGAAATTTTTTTTTATAGTGTGGCCAAAGAAGTGGAATCGTGGTCCAAAACGACCACGCCACGATTTGGTGTGCGGCTCACTTCCCAAGAAGGATTAAAATTTGGCCACGAAGTTAAGTCATCAGGCAAACCGCTATGCAACAAAAATATAAAAATGCTTGAAAAATGATAGTAAACACAAAATATGATAAAGTTCAAATATAAGAAAATATCCGCAAACAAACTTTCCCATAAAAAACACTATTACCTCTCAGAGATGAAGAAAGATTTCACAAGATAATATATTGAGCTGACTACATGTTGAATGGCAAGAACGCGAAGAAGAAGGGAGTAATCTGAGCTGAAACATATATATTCAAAGGTATGCTCCGGATTTTATGGTTTCGCGTGAGATTCGAATCCCTAACCCGTGTAACCCAGGTAGGGTCGAAACGGTACGTTTCTGCGGTTCCTCATCAAAAAACTTTTTCTATGTGCCCTCTACAACCACTATAAGTGTGTACTAGGAATTATGAAAATTATAAAAATGAGGTATTATCAACTTCTAAAAACTAAAGTTGTATTTGTAAATTATAACACCGAAGCCCAGAAAAAATCGTAATAAATTACAAAGTAATGCAAGGTAATGAATTTACAAATTTGGGTTGTCAAGCTACCTATAAAATTCTCAAGAAATCAATTTTGAGAGTAATCGCATTACTGCCGTTATTATATGGAAACAGACCCTAAGATTAGCAACAGCGCTGAAACAAATATCATCAGTAAACGTGACTCCTGCACAATGTAATGAGTTTCCTGTTGCTACATCACAAATGAAGTAATGAAACAATAAAAGAACTGAATTTGCAGATGCATACGAGACGCAATAACGCAATACTATAATAATTAAATTGAATAACATCGATAGAATACCAAATTCAGGGATTGTCACAGTAATACTTCACTTTCAATTTGAAGGACGACAAAGGCAAACATCTTAGAGAAAAGTTGGAGAAAAAAAGTAATGAGCAGCCAGAACACGTCTAAAGACCTTCTTTGTCGAGTAACTGCAACTCTCCGGTATGATTTATTCCTCAAAGAGCAGCCCCGAAACCACAATTACTTACATTCGTATTTTTATTGCGTGATTCCTAATCTGGCAGTTATATTTACTAAAAGCTGTTTAAATTACGAGAGGAGGAAGGAGAAAGTAAGTAAGAGAGAAAGAAAGGCTCTGGAAAGTAAAGTTGTTTTATTCAGTTGGCTCATGGCCTGACCAGCAGCTGAGAATTGTTCCATGTTCTCCAGCGTGCTGTGCCACAAAAGACGAGGAGCATTCGGGTGTTGCCACTTTAAAAAAAAAAAAAGACAATAAAATTTCACACGCGCAAGAAAGCTTATTACTAAAAGGTTTCTATTTCTTGGGTAATATATCGTGTTGGAGAGTGGAGAGCGCAAGGATCTTTTGTACATCGCCGGAGATAGTACGCGCTGGTAATAAAAACACACGGAAAAGAATTTACGGCACCGTGCACACGTTTTCCAGCTTGTTTTATGAGATTTTCTTGTTAAGCGAGATGACGCGAGGGTATTACTCAGCTTAACATTTACCTAATTTGTTTCCCGGAGCCCGGCGTTCTTCTGAGCATTAATTAGGGCGGCTAAAGAAACGCCTTTTGTGTTTAGGTTGGTTCCTCTGGGAAGCTGCGGCCCTCGCCAGGAAACTTCGTCCACCTTTTCTAAGAACATCAGTCCGAACAATATGGGAAAATTCTTCCCGCACTGCTACAAAATTTGAGTTTGTAATATTTTCAAAGAGAATTTAACAATCTTTATCATTAAATGTTTCAAGGAGGAATATATCGGTCTTCCTTGAATAAAGCGAAACGGTAAGTAATTTGTATAGTCTTTGGCACATATTACCACAAAGAACGTCCTTCAAATCATCAGATATTTACCAACCTACATTGCCAGTTTTTAACGGATGGCATAATGTTTTTCCAGCTAAAAGTAACAGCTTAACTCCTCGATTCATGTATTTTTGCAATTAGGGTAATGCAGGTAACATGAATAGAAGATTAGGGAGTATTTAAGAAATGCAGGAGTTTTCAAGACTGACAACTCTCTTTTTTTCTTATATAAATGATCTCTCATATCATACAGTCTCGTATCTCATCGTTTTAACAGCCTATATCCCTTGTCATGTACAGCGATAGACAAATATTACTACCTTTCATTCGGAGTAGATATTCTGCTCTCTCTTGTAAGTTAGAACAAAAAACTGAAAAATGGTGTTTCAATGTTGCAGAAAGTCTGACAGTTGGCCCTACAATGCTACCAACTTGCTTCGCAACCACTGCGTTTATATACACACGCCAGTAAGGAAATTTACGCGCACATACGTAAAATGTATCTAAAAATGGTTATCACGTAGGGTATCCCAGGGCAATTCCGAATGGGGCTATTCGAATTATGTGAAGTGTTTAGTTGCACTGCGCGTGTACCCAGCGCAGTGGTGTCGCCATATTGCCATAAATTGTGAGGGAGGTGTTGAAGAAAAAGTTTACTATAGTGACATTGTGATTTCGCCACTGATTCAGCGCTTTCACTCCATTTCATTTGTGGATGTTGTGACCCACAAAACATTATAATAAATGTTCTAGTTAAACTTTAAAGTACTGAAACTTGCGATGCAGCTCTCAAGCGAATTTATAATTTTCCATATCTTACTTCGCTGTGTTAATTAGGGCGGGGACGGAGAGGCTTATTTTGACGCAGTTCAGGGAGACTGCAAAAAATAATAACTTTTGGGGTTTTTCGAACATTAATATTGTGACTAAGGCGATCACTTGGTAGTACTCACTATTAAGTTATAAAATCTGCATGAGCTGAAAAGTACACATAAAAATAAACTGTAATATAAACTAACCATACTTTGTCGTGTAATATCTGCTTACATTAAGCAACATGTGATTTTAGGTTTACATTGATGTTTAACATTTTCGTTACTCTAAGATCAGTGTTGGTATAACTTAAACTGTTATCATGGCCATAAAACATGAGTTTAGTTCTGCGCTGCGTAATTGCTGTTTTTTTAATTAATTTAGCCAAAATTTGAGTTAACATACTAGTGCTAAAATTTTACTCTAATTATTTGGACCAAATATAAAAATCTCAATAGGAAAATAATTTTATCATTAGATTCAGTTGCTGGGGAAAACATGGTCGTGCCAAACTTGACATCAGTTTTGCAACTACTAAAACATGCCATTTTGTTGTTTCGAACAAATTATGATTATTTTGACCAGAAATTTTACTCGGTATAGACTAATTTGTTTTGAATATAGTGTCTCAAAATGTGATTGGATACAATGTCAGAAGTGTAAGAAGTGGTTCCTAGGAGGTTTATATAGGTGCTGCTGGTAAAAAAAAAAAAAAAACAATTTATTTATAGGAAATGAATCTGAAGAAAATTATTGCATCAGTGATCAGTATAGCCCCAACCTAGACCGGGATAACCCCTCGCATTTGAAACATTACTTTGAACCTACCTAGTTTTTAATTTTTATATGATAGCAAGATAACTTAAGAGACTACTCAATGTATGGAAATAAAGTTTAAATCTTTGTATAACATATCCTTCAATATCAGGTTAAGGAATCTCCATAGTAAAAAAATTTAAACGCGTTAATTGTACATCCGACCGTAACGAAGCACAGTGATGGAAACGGAATCAAACATAAACGAGCTTCACGTGTGTTCTGTATACTCCGAATTTAAAGAGGCAAATACTTGATTTTAATACAGCAATTGGTTCGGAAAGGACACATAATTCTCACTGCAGTTTGAAACACTGTTTTACGCAAGAATAAATATCGCAAACTCAGGAGGGATTATTAAAGTGATTTATGTTGACTTTTGACACTTTTCAACGACCACTTTAATGTTTCAATAACCAAATGTATGAAACAGCAACACATTATTGATTTTAGTTTTCGCCCTGGAAAAATATTGATATTGAAGTATTGAATAGATTAAAAAAAAAAATTCCAAGAGATACAATTGCTTACAATGATGCCCATGTGACATCTAGGGAAGCCCCTTAGTAAATCTGGGTTGTACAATTAATATTGAATTTTGAATCTGGAACTATCGATATATCCTCGGACTAGCCTGTGGCTTAAATTTGTAAAATAGCTCTAATGTTTTAGATATTAAAAATCTTATTCTCTTAGAACACCAGTTATGTATAAGTTTTTAATTTTATTTATATGAATAACTTACATAGGCTTTTTTTCGTTCCAATTTATTCTCAACTAACACATCCACATTGTTACACTCCCTTAAGGGGAACGCACATAAACTTAAAGGTCTATGGGGGTGACGTATTCAGCGAACCTCAACAGTTAAACAAAGCTATTTCTTTACTAAAACAGAATTAATTACAAGTCAAATACGACACAGTTAATAACAGTTACGTGACGTTTAACTCTTTTCTACAGCAATACAATAATCACTTTACGTTTACAGCAATACAATAAATACGTTACGTTAGATTCTCCGATACAGCAAGACAATAATTACATTACGTTTAACTCTATACATAGGAGAGCAACCTTTCTGACTTTGAGATAAGACTCTAAGTTTTCTTGACACGTAAAGTTGATGAGCCCCGTCTCACGCTAAAGTGAAGTCACTTACCACTGGGAAGTTTGCAGCTCTACTCGGACGAAGGCTCGGGGCACCGCGTTGCCGTCGCCGTGGACCCAGCCAGCGTCACGGCGCGGCAGCCTGATGACGTCTCTCCTCTGGCCTTGTGACGCCACCCTTTATATACTGCCCCCGCTGGCCTCCTTTCTCGTTTCAACCCTCTGTGTTTAATGTAACCAAACACCACATATCGCCCTGGATTCCTCGGTCTGGCACCCGATGCAGCTCCGCTCGGCGTGCGTCTTGTTGCACCCGCAACAACATGGGAAGGTGTGTATTCCAACTTCACAAATTATATACCTACTTAGCATTTCACCCCGCTAAATCAGTTTACTAAAGCATTCGCAAAGTAATACAGTGCGATGACGTGCATATCTACCTGCGTGGTTCACTGTTGGCCAAGAGTGGTCTTATCATTTTCTAATGTAATTTTTTTTCTGATATGAAAGTTTCGTCAAGCTTTGTGCTGTCGTAAAAACTTCTCCACCATTGCACTCTTATATGTGAAGTTTAACATGGAAACCCGCTCAATACACCAATACCATTTCCTTTACACTTTGCCTTAAGCATTCATAAGATATTCATGTTAACAAGAGTATGGGTGTCGGTAGGTTTGGTGAACATTTCATATTCATTGATAGGTAGGTAGGTAGGTAGGGCTTTACATATCATTGACAGCGAGATCATTAGAGGCGAAGAGAAGCAGGGACGGTGAAGGAATTGGCCGTGGCATATAGTGACGAACCATAGCAGCATTCACCCGGGGGGATTTCGGAAAACCATGGGAAATGGAAATCAGGATGGCCGGACCGAGAATCGGACCATTGCCCCCCCCCCCCCTCAAATTCCTTTACCAAACCAGAAGAAGCTAGTTCAATGGTTTACTACTTAGCCAACTCGTTTTGTAATATCCGTTGACTAATTCTCCTCATATTAGAAGGAACTATGTAACTAGTTTGTATGAATATCTTGTCATGTTTTGGTCACATGTGTGCGGTTTTTAGGCACATTCTTTTTTATTTTCTTTTGTGCTTTACCTTAACGATTTGCGTGCGGTATTGTTAATTTCTTGTGCCTCACTGTAGATTTTTTGAGCGAAGTAATTTTCCTTTTTGTTGCAAAGTGCTGATTATTTGTTTGCCTTTCTCCATATAGTTATTTTTCTTGGAATATTGTCATTTACCATCATTATTAACTGGTTCCGTTGTTAAAAACGAGCCTTAAGAAACTCGTATTTCATTGTGATTAACTTTCTTGTGTCCACACGACATATAACAATTGATGATATATATTAAACTTTTTTGTGCTTCTATACGAAGTATTTGGTGTTTTAGTTAAAATGTTCGCCACTAGAGTACTCTTTGTGTTGTAAAACGAACTTTTTTATGGGCAAAGGAAAGTTAATATTTTGATGTTAATTAAAGTTGTCTAAAATTATAAGATGAGATGATAAATATTTTGTGATAGAAAGAATAACAGGTAAATGTGTAAATTATATAATCACAGCATAGATTGCTCTATGTACGAAGTTATTTAAAGGATGTCACTTCTACGTAATGTTCTATGGACAGCCTTTCACGTCGCTGCTGTTTGGTGCTGCGTAAAGCTTCTTCCTTCGCCATCTTTAACTGTAGTTAACATAATCTCCATCTTTTGGCTCTCTTGTTTGATCCATCTTTTTGAAAGACTATGTAAGACATCGAAGTCACCGCTGGTGAGTAAACCAACCGTTCGTTAATTTTTGGTCGTTGTCGGTAATATTGTATTTTACCGCGGCGAACATTATTTACGTCCCTTTTTATTGATTTGTAGCTGAGGGTGGTTCGTGGGTGCGGCTCCATGTAACGGCCTTTGTCCACGCTGGTTGATCGCCATGACGCTGACTGAGTAGAGATCTGCGACCAAGTTTCTCCTGATCCGACTCGGGAAAGAAAACAAGCACGCTATTTTAAATAGCTTTTTATTTTTGTGGCCAGCACCCAAGACATATCGGAAAGACTCGTTCCATAAATGAACATAAGTTTCGGACATTTGGGTAACAGCAAAGTTATGTAGTCGCAGATGCATTCATATATAATGTAAAACTTGTTAATTTTTTGGTTCTTTTGACTAACAACTGGAAATCTGATGTCTCAAATTCATAATTGAGTAATATGTAAAGCAAAGAAAAGAATTGCTTGCAGAAAATGTTAAAGGTTATCGGGGGCCCTTATAATGTTAATTTTAAAATAATTTAAAAAAATAAAGGATACAAAGAAATTCAAGTGAATTGTAATACCGAAAGTTTTTTTATGTAACAAGTTATGATGTAAACGTGATATTATTGTGAGATTAAGATGTTGATTGCCCCTGTTATGTTTATGTGAAAGTAAACAGCTTGCAAAAACCAAATAAGTGTTAAGACTTATCATTTAATCTTACCTTGCCCTTAAGTTTCTATAAAAACTTATAAAACTTTGCTATTATGTGACTAACCAATACTAGTAATATGTATATTTTTGATTTTGATCCATTTTAAGAAACAATGTGACTAAGATGTTTTGATGAATAAGTAAATTTGCTATTTGAGGATAAAACGAATCTTGCAGTGCTCGGCCTTTTGATACTGTACATATTATTAATTGGCCCTCCACATGACACAACTTAAAGCCTCTGGCTTGTGCCCCCAACTAGTGGCACACATGATATCACAGGGAAAGCAATACATGAGGGTTTATAGTTTGCCAGACATGTTAAACCATCAGATAGGTTAATTGAACGCAATATTTCACAAACGAATTGCAATTATTCTAGCCTTTAATGTAGACTTAACTTTGACTTTTTTTTAAATACTTATTTCACAACAAATCCGCTTCCTTAGTTTCTTATCAATATTCCTATAGTTTAATCCCTTGCCAATATTTTTTTAAAACATAGTCTGCTCCTATTGTCGCTTTCTAGTGTTTCGAACTACTCAGGATTTTTACCATAGAACGTTTATGTACATGTTGAAGATAGCAGGGCTTAAGTAAGTTAATTCATTTCTACGAATGAATGGAGTAGAATATAAAAGAGTAAGGGGAGTGACATTATGGTTTCCTATTGTATCTTTATAAAGCCAAGTTACGCACTTATTTATCATGAAGAAGCTCTGTACCCATGCTACAATTTTTTTTTTTTTGTATTTAGACAGCTTCATTCTGGCTTAAGAAAATTTTGAGGCAGAACCAAAATGTATCGAAAGCAATGAATGGTTTCCTAAATGAATGGTTTGCAATGTTAATATTTTTATTTGTGATAACTATTATGGATTGAGATGGGCGAATCAGAAGCGTTTATAGGCGAGGATATAAAAATATCCTCCCATTTGTGCCAATTACTTTCACTTGTTTCTTTCAAGTTATATTAATACAGAGCATTTTTTTTGGGTAGAAGTGGGAAAGCGCTGACGGCAAATGAAGCAAGTTGAGTAGTGATTCGGCTGAAGAAATGGCAAGGAGTTTTCTAAAGGTGTCATGTGGGTTATCTTAGAGATTCGCATTTAAGAAGAGAAAGGGAACTCTGGACTTCATAAGTAAAAATAGCAAAGTAAGAGGGGGAAACATGAAGAGGATGAATAAAAGAGTGGGGCGGAGAATTGGGCGGCTTTAAACCTCGAGGACTTAAGAGCCAATGAGAATGAAGCGAAGTAGATGTATAATGCCGACCATAGCGCAGCACGATTTTTCTGATAATTTTAACCAAAAATACAACAAAAAATGGCATCAACTTTTTCTTGCTAGTTGTAATGAAAGTACAAGGAAAAATTAAAAACTCAAAATCTGAAATTTAGTGGGAAAAAAAAATGAAAAAAAAAAAAAAACCGCTAAAAATCAAGAAAATTTAAGCTGAAAACAAGCAAACTTATCGTTTTCAAGCATCTTTTCCACATTGCTAGAAACAACAATTTTTTTTATAAAAACAAGCAATTTTCATTGAAAAACAAGCAATTTAAGCCTAAAATCACACAAATTTTGCAATAGTTCACAAAAGGGCCATGCAGAAATTTTGATGCTATAAAAACAGGCAATTTGCACCAACAGTACAAGAAAAATTGCATTAACTATTTCTTGCAATTTGTAATGAAAGTGTAGCAAAAAAAATAAAAAATAAAAATCTGAAATTTGATGAAAAAACGATCAAAAACAAGCAAATTTAAGCTAAAAACGCGTCGTAAAAAGATACAAATTAATAGAGTTCATATATTTTAAGACAACTCTAAATCATGTATAGATTTACCATGAAATTTCGATTCTCGTTTATTAACATTCAAGTATTTTTATCAAACAGACTTACATAGCGATCTGGAAAAGTAATTTTAAACTTTCAATCAAGAATACAACAAATTTTTTTTTCTAATTTAGAATCATATAAGTGGAAATCTGTAGCAACATACTTTTTATTTTTTTCTAGTAGTTTTGTCAACTCTAACGAGTTGTTAACCTTGGCATGCAGCGATTCCATTTTTATGTTTATTTACAAGGATTTTTTTTTTTTTAATAAATATGTTTATTTTACTATTTCGAATTTATTGTTAATAATATTTTATTATTATTTTTATTTTATTAATTCATTATTTTAATTATTAAAATTAATATTTTTATTTAAAAAAAATTTTTCCTTTTAAATAAACATAAAAATGGAATCGCTGCGCGCCAACGAAACGGAACATAATACCACATCTAAGCAATGTAAATAGTATGGTGAAGTATTAAACATAGGAAATTTTCACTTTAGTGAATACACGAAAGATAAGCTTTATAACATCTGTAAAAAATGCTGCATTGAAAAGGGTACAAAGTATTATGAATTAAATACAGAGAAGGTATTATGTGATTGTGGTAAATATGTTTATAATACACTTCAAAACTGCATAAAAATTCTAAATTACACAGTACAGCGCTAGATAATTTAAATGAAACTCAACACGATAATTATCCAAAAAAAACATGTAAAGTGTGTAATGAGAATAAATCTATAAAACTATTTTATCTTCATACAAATATCAAGGACAAAAATATAAAAAATGTAAACCATGTTATACTGAATATATGAAGAAATACACGAAGAAATATAATCATAGTAAGAAGTTAAATAATTAATAATTATTGCTTTTGATATTAATATTAACTAAAACTTTGCATTATTTAATAAAAAAGCAAGCTACCAAATAGCCTACAAAAATAAAAATAAAATTGAATTTGTTTTATTGTAAATACAAATATCAAAAATGGAGGCGAATAATCTTGCAGTTGAGTTGGATGAAAAGACAGTGTGGGAGCTAAGAATTATAAGTAGATATTTAAAAAATTAATATATCCATAATCTAAGGAGCGATGATTTAATTAGGCATTGGTATACTCTAAGGAAAGATGATTTAATTACAGCTATTATACCATTTAGTATATACGAGCAAAGACAAAGAAAATTTTCAAATTTACCATTTTTAATGCTTATATCAATTAATTATATTCAAAAGATAGAAAGAAATTGAAAAAAATATTTCCATTCTCTAATAATCTATTTGTAAAACAAGAGAAAAAGGATTTAAAAGAATAATTCCCATTTTCTAATCATCTATTTTTGAAACCTAGAAATAAAATCCAGCGGGTAAAAGAAGAAATAACAAAGAATATTTTTACAAAACTACCTTTGGTTTACACAAATATCAATGAATTATATTCCGAAGATAAAAAATAATTAACAAAAATATTTATATTTTATAATAATTTATTCATTAACAAAAGATCTAGAAGAATCAATAAAAATTACAGAGTTCATAAAGCTTTTAAAAGTAGATTACCAACTTATAACATTGAGTATTCTTTTAATTTAGTAGAACCTAATCAATTTTTATTTTCTATACATACTATATTTTTTTGAGATAATACACAAAATCTTAAAACATTGAGAGGGTTGAAAACCACCATTAAATTATATATGAATTGTAGCAAGCAGAAAAATAATCAAGTAAATTTATTTACATTACAGTCATTTAATCATGGAATATTAAAGGAAGGAGAATTTACAAAGATTTATAAAATATTATATACATTACTTACACAATTATCCGAATTTCAAAGAAGAGGTTCAGGATAGCCTTTATATAGAATAAGTGGTACACAATTAGCTATAAATAAGATTAATCCATTAAATGTAAAATCATATATAGATCTACTAGAAGCAATTAAAAACAAGAAAGCTTGCATAAAAGTGAAGAATAATGATCAAAAAATGCTTTCTTTGGGCAATTAATTTCTGCACTGTTTCCAATAGAAAGAGATCCACAAAGAGAGTCTAAATATAAAAATGTTGGGTTTGATATCGATAAAGCAATAATAAATATGAATATCCTATTAAAATTGATGATGCACCAAAAATAGAAAACCAAATTGATACATCTATAAATGTTTACTCTATTGATGGTAAGTCTACAGAATATCCATTAAAACTTTAAAAAAATAAAAAGGAAAACATATAAATTTCCTTTATTTCAAAGATCACGATAATTCTAATTCTCATTATTCCTGGATAAAAGATTTATCGAAACTGTTTTCAGCACAAAATAAATCATCAACATAAAACTTATATATGTGATATGTGTCTTCAATTATTTTCTTCTCAAGAGAATTTAAATGAACCTACAGAAGACTGCTCTAAAAACGAAGCAGTAAAAATCACTTTACCCTCGAAAGGAGAGCAAATAAAATTTAAAAATTATAAACATACAATGAAGGTTCTGTTCATAATATATACAGATTTTGAATTAGTATTAAAGAAAATATCAACAGTTAAACCAAATCCAAGAGAGTTAAGTAAATTTAACCTTATTAAAAATAATCGATCTTAACAGAGGATTATACCGATAGTGGTATTTATACAGAGATACTTAAAGAATGATATAATCTTACAAATGAACAAATAAATATCATTGATTTAAAGCTAAACAACGAATCATATACTATGAAATATCAATTACACGAAGCATCTGGTTTTTGTTATTATATTGTATCTAATTACGGTGATAATAAGCCTCCAGTAGTATATCGAGGACCAAATACACATTAAGTTTATAAGCAAACAATAAAATGGGAATTAGAAGAAATTGGAGGAATATATTCACAAACTGAACAATTGAATCCACTAACCAAAGAAGAAAAAATATTACATAGGAATCAGAAAATTGTACTGTATGTGAATATGAATACGTGGAGGACAATAACATAGTACACTATCATGATCATATAAGTGAAAAATTCATTAATCCAGTACGTAATGATTGTAATCTACAATTAAAATTACCCAACTTTGTACCAATTTATTTTCACAATTTAGCTGGATATGATGCACATTCATTTATTAAAAAGTTAGGCTATGATGACAAAAATTTTTATTTAATTGCAAATAATGAAGAAAAGTTTATCACTTTTGGGAAAAACACAGAAAATTTAAAAATGAAATTTCCAGACACATTTTAATTCATGGTCAGTAGTTTAGCTAAATTATCATAAAATTTAACCACACAACAAATGAAACATACACAAAAGCATTTCCCAGAAGTATGTGTAATTTAGTTATTTAAAAAGGTGTTTGCCCATATGATTATATGGATAGTTGGCAGAAATTTGAAAAAAACCGAACTTCCTCCGAAAAGTGAATTTTACAGATAAATAAGATGATTCTGAGATAGCTGACGCTGATTTTGAGCATGCAAAACGTGTATGGAACCGATTTAATATTAAAAGTCATGGTGAATACCATGATTTATAATTAAAAAGTAACGTATTACTATTAACAGATATATTGGAAAATTTCAGAAATATGTGTATAAATGCATATGATTTAGATCCTGCATGGTATTTTACTGCACCAGGATTATCTTGAGATGCACTATTAAAAATTATTTATCAACCGCTAGAAATATTACATAACTATGATATGATTTTAATGATTGAAAAAGGAATTAGAGGTGGAATATCACAATGTTGTAAGCAATATGTCAATTCTAATAACAAATATTTATAAGATTTTAATCAAAATTAAGAGTCCAGCTATTTAGCATATCTCGATGCTAATAATTTATATGGTTGGACAATATCACAATATTTACCAACTGGCGGTTTCGACTAGGTTTATTATAGATTATCTGATTTAGATTACTGGAGTGAAAAAAATATTAATTTTGGAGGATGATTCTGAGTATGGTTATATATTAGAGGTTGATTTAGAGTATCCAAAATAACTGCATAATTTACATAAAGATCTTCCATTTTGCCCAGAAAATAAGGTACTTCCAGGAACAAAGCAATATAAATTATTAACAACTTTACATTATAAAGAAAAGTATGTAATTAACTATCATAATTTAAAAAGTGTATAAATAATTGTTTACAACTTACTAAAATACGTAGAATATTGATGTTTTATCAGTCCGATTGGCTGAAGAAATATATATATTTTAATACAGAAATGAAAACTAATGCTAAAAATGACTGAAAAAGATTTTTATTAGCTGGTGAATAATTCTGTGGTTGGTAAAACAATGGAAAATATAAGATACAGAGTTTATATAAAACTAATATCAAATGCAGGAAAATGTGAAAAATTAGTAGCAAAATGAAATTTCAAAAGAAGTACTATATTTAATGAGAATCTTGCTGCCTTACATATGAATAAAACAAATGAAAAATTTGATAAACCTATTTATGTGGGTATGTCAATTGTAGACATATCGAAAGAATTGATGTATGATTTTCATTATAACATAATAAAACCAAAATATAGTGATAACATTGTAGTATGTTACCAAGATACCGATTCATACATTTATAACATAAAAACTGAAGATTTTTACGAAGATATGAAGTTGATGATAGAAAAACGTGATACAAGTCGTTATCCAAATGACAATATTTATAACATGCCTCAAATAAATAAAAAAGTTTTAGGAAAAATGCAAGACAAATGTAATGGTCAAATAATTAAAGAATTGTTATGTTTATGATCAAACATGTATGCTTATAATGTCGATGATAAAGATAATAAAAAATCAAAAGGAGTAAAGAAATGTGATGTTAACAAGCGAATAACATTTGAGGACTGTAAGAACTTTTCGTTATAGAGAAAATATAATATAGAACAATGAATCTAATAAGAAGCAAAAAACATTAAATATATTCAAACAGAGTTAGTAAAATTGCATTAAGTCATGATGATAACAAAAGAATTACCATATACTAGAAAATAAAAAACACATTACCATATGGATATCAAAATGAATAATTTTTAATTAATTTTTATATTATTATATTATATATTTTGGAGATATTAAAGGCATCCAGGGAACACTGTTAAACTTATTTAGTTTCCAAAAGAATCTCGATATCAGCACCATCGAAATAAATAAGTTTACCATTTTCATCTCTAATTTCCAAAACAATATTATTAAGATGCTCTTGATAATTTCATAAAAAATTGGACATGTTGGCTCATAAATAATAGAATCTCTAAATCCGTTCATTGTTTTTGGTGGAAAACTGGCTATTATATCAGTTTATAAATGGTTTGATTCATCATATTTGATAAACATACCATATGCCAAATTATAGTGAACGTTTATTATTTTAAAAGGGTCAAAATCAGGTAATTTAGTACCTACAACAATTTTGTATTTTTCAATTAGCATATTTCTTTCAAAACCAACAATATCAGATAATCGATCGTGAAATTTAATATTGAACTTAGATTTAATAAGTATTCTATTTTTTTTTTTTACATTATGTGCTGTTAATTCAATGTTATTTGTTGAAAATGGGTCAATTGAATTTATAGTAACTATTAACAATTCAATATTGTATTGGCTTCTAGAAATAGTTGAAACTTCATTTTTATCAACATTAGGACTTATGTGTTCAATTTCATTATAGTATTATTGTTTATATTTAAAGATAAAAATTTTGTATGAAAACTAATCAAAGCAATCGATTTTTCAGTATGGATAAAATCATAATGAAGTTTCTCCTTTATTATAGAACTATTGTTTGTTAATTTATAAATACTTTATTATCCATTTATTACAAGAAATGATTTTTTTAAATTAAGAAAGTTGAATGGGGTGTCGGTAACTTAATTCATAAGGATAATTACGAAAATAAAAATAATTGTGAATTAGTACCTGTTAATATAAGGGCTATAATGGTAGGTCCAAGCAATAGTGGAAAAACTAATTTGATGGTAAATTTTATTTATAATGTAGGATGGATAAATTTTAATAAATTGTACATTGGTTCAAAATTTTAAATCAACCAAAATATATTGAGATGCAAATTATTTTAATATGTTATCCAAAAAGCTTAAAGTTAAAGAAAAATTGGCATACATTTTTAATAATAATGCTGAAATGATTCCTTTAGATCAATGTGAAAATGATTCTCTAATTATATTTGATGATGTTATTTAGACAATCAATATATAATTCATAATTATTTTCACTTGAGGAAGGCATATTAATTTAGATTTATTTTATTTTTCCTAAACATATTAAAAAATGTCTAAACAATTGGTAAGATATAATACAATATTTTTGTGTATATTTAGACAAGATGATACTAATTTAAAGTACATCTATAATGATTTTGTTGGTGGAGATATGACTTATTAAATATTTAAAGAGGTTTGTGCAAAATGTTGGAACAGATTACTGTTTTATAACGGTAGATTTGAGTAGAAAAATAAGAGGGGAAGTATAGAAATAACATTAAAGACTTTATAATTTGGATCTAGATATCTGTTAAACATTGTTATGTGTTACGTTCATGCATCATGTTTTATGTTTGTTCATTACATCTTACATTTTATGCTCATTTGCTATGTTTTATGTTCGTTCATTATGTTTTATGTTTGTTCATTGCATTTGAAATGATTATCCTGCACAACAGTTATTTTGCACGACAGTTATCCTTACAGAAAAATATATAAATTCACAAAACAGCTAATTTATTAATCCAAGAGTTACGAGAATTATCCAAATCTAACCATTTTTACATACATTTTATCGCTTTTGGTTTTTATGACTTTTTCAACAAAATGTTCATTTCGTTAGTCAGTTTTCATAATTTCATATTCAAAAAAAATTTCATTAGTTCTTCTCCTTTAGTGCCTTTCAGCTTGTAAGTTTGGTATATCATAATTTAACACTTTAGCAATAGAAAATAATTATGTTGATCAGTTAGGAGTATATCCTTTCTCAAACATTTGTTTAAGTTTGCTGACACGAACAACATCAACATTGTATTTAGGTTTACTAAACATATGTAGTTCAATTAATTTGTTTCATTTTTCTTATTAACTTCAATGGGTTTGCATAGAAATGGTTCTTTGTTTTGTGTTTATTCTTTCACTAAATCATCTAATATATTTACCCATATGTAATTACCATTTAAAGAGAATTTTTCCACATTTTGGTCTTCATTGTGCGATTAAATCTTTCAGTGATACTTGCTTTACGTTTACTGAATGTATAATAATGATTGGTGTTATATCTTTGTGTAAGTTCTTTATATATTTTATTGCAAAATTTGGACCCACTGTTGCTTTGTAAATTAATTGGCTTCTTGCATCAATATACATTCTAATGAATTTACTACATTTTTAGCTGTTTTATCTTTAATAACTACAGCAATATCATACTTTGAAAAAAAAACATCAATAATTTTCATAATATACTTGTATCCTTTATTTATATGCGATATGCCTTTCAAATTACCGGTATCCATTTCAACAAGATCAATTTGCCACAGATCATCGATTCCATATTATATTAATTTTCTTCTGGGGAAATTTCTTCTTGCTGGTTTATATAATTCATCGAATATTCCTTCTCTTACATTGGGCAACTTTTTTTTTAAACATTGATTTTTTTTTTTAGAATTACATATCGAGCATATATTTTTCTGAACTAATCGTCCATTTTTAGTATTTTCAGTTTTATATTATTATTTTTTGGTGACCTTACACTTCAAGCAGCACGTGTTCTCCAGGGTAAATTATCACCTCTTTTATCATCAAAAGGCTTATTGTAATCTATGTTTGTAGTTCCCTTAATAGCAGTCCCATCATCAGCAGTAGTTATTTTATTAACAGTACAATCAATCAAAAATTAAGAAAATTTGATAATTATCGAAGTGAAAAATATTATTAGTTTTATCCCACTTTGCAGTTAAATAAAATATATGAGAATTTTCTGCCTTGCATTTTTCAATTTTTAAGTTAACAAGCATTTCACAGTTATTCAAAACTGATTGATTAAAATTTTGTAATTTAACATCTAATTCTTTATTAGAAACTTTTTTTTTGCTTTTTTCAACTTTCGTGTTAACAAGTGTATCGCAATAATTTAAAACTGGTTGGTTAAAATTTTGTAATTTATTAGCTATTACTCTATCGAGATATATTTTATTGCCTGCATCTTTACCACCTATAGGATCATCTATATTAAAAACTCTGTGGCCTAAAAAGAAACATTAGATTTAGTATAATCAAAACAAGTGTTTAGTTTACTTTGTAAAGCAGAAACACCTGAATTGCATTGTGAATCTACATGTGTTTTTAAATTGGAAACTATGGAATTGTTTTTTTAATCTACATCTTTTTTTTAAGCATAAGCAGAAACAGTGTTATTGTATTTTGAACCTACTTCCTTTTTTTTTGGTGTCTACTTAGCATTATGTATTCATTTTATATAATCAGCAATAGTATCACTGAACTGTAAATTGATATCTTCTTTTAAAGCATAATCAGCTACTTGCTTATTTAAAATTCTTATATTGACTGCATCTTTATTATCTCTGGGATCATCTATATTAACAATTCTACGATCAAAAAAAGAAACATAAGATTTTGTATAATCAAAACAAGTGCTTAGTTTATTTTGTAAAGCAGAAGCACCCACATTTCATTGTGAATCTATGTATGTTTTTAAAGCATAAACAGAAGAAATAGTTTTGTATTTTAAATCAACATATTTTTTTAAAGCATAAGCATCAGTGTCAAAAATTGTATTTAACGATTTGATTCATGTTCCCCAAATATATATGTCATTTAATAACATAGTTATTATATCGTTAAACTTAAATCCTCTCGAAAATATGTGGAAAACAATTAAACATAGATTTCCACAGATAACTGAATTAAAATTCTGAATTCGATCATCATTGTAATAAACATTGTTATTTTTTAAATAATTTATTAAATTACTAGTAATATTACCTCCAAATGAATCAAAATAGTAAACATCATTATTTTCTTTAAAATAGCAAACCCAATGAGTTCCTGGATTATATGATATGTCGAAATTAATCACAGCACATTCATTTTTGTGCATACTTTTGGGTAGTTCGTCAATCATATAAACATTTCTGAAATTTTTAATATTTAAAACATATTTTTACATATTTTTCAATATCAATAATATATATTTGTTATTTATTCAATTTTTTTTGACAATCCCTTTTTTTTTTAAATCCGCTTCCAGATTTATTTCCCATTGCTAAATTGTGTCTGTTGTTCTTCTAATTATTATATATTTTTCTAGTTTGTTCAACTGAATTAAAAATTGCGCTAGCTCCTCCGGCTAAACCACCAAGTGTACCTAAAGCAGCCAATATAATTGGTAATAATTCCTCCACGATGTCGACCACTGCCACTTTTTTATTTGGCCATCTTTTTAAATGTTGGCAATGATAAAGTTAATTTGAATCTTTTGCCTTCTTTCAATTATTTATTTTTTCTCTATATTTGATCATTTGTTAAAAACTGATTTATACCCAAATCTTTTAATTCCTCGAAGGGAATATCGAAATTTATACCTGTTATATTGATTAAAAAGTAAAAAATATATATAATTAATAAAACATTTTAATTCGCCAACCTAATTTTCTTGTTGTGTACATAGTTGAGGCAACAGCAGCAGAAGCAATTTTTTCTCCGATTGGAGTATCTTTATCTAACATAATTTCTTTTGCTTCTTTTTGTAAAATGTTATCATCATTATGTCTAGATTCTAAATCTTTATGGTCTCTATATGCAATATCGTGATATTAGTATACTTCATATAATTTATTTATTCCTGTGTATCCTCTATCCTACATTTCGTTTGATTTTGTAAATGGTCCACAATAATTATAGTCAAGCAAATGCATTTCGGGTAAAATTTAATTGTTTAGTGTCTAATTTATCACACCTTTACCATGATGTTCAGAGCTCCAAAAATTAGTGTGGAATTACATTTAAAACCCTTATGGGATAATCAATTCCTTTTGGATTATTAACAATAAAATAAGAAAATTTATTGTTTAGCATATTCATTATGTTTACTTGTTCGTTGAAAAAAAATTTTATTTCCAGCATTTTCTTCACTATGAATAACTAATAATCTATCAACCAATTTCCTAACATCATCCGTCCATCATATTATTTTCGTAAATTATTGAATTTGTTTATGCCTTCTCCATATCTAGGAGTTCTTGGAGAAATCTTATTTTTTGGTGTGTTTGGTGCTGATCTTGATTGTGATTTTAAATACGTTTCATAAATCGGGATTATTATATTATTATACTTCAACCTCCACTCGAAGCTACCTTTTTATTAGGATTATATTGTTGGAAGGCAGCATTGGTTGTTTTAACAATTTATGCATAATTTTCATAATCCTCATCATCAAATTTATTCTCAAGGGCTTCTTATGAATTTTCTCTTAACGAATTTCAAAGTCCTGGTGTTAATTTATATTCATTATACTTAACAAATAGTTTGTCGTTATTTGTCGTTACTTTTGTATCACCAATGTAAAAATTTTCTCCAACTCAAAATAAACCAAATTTTTCATTAATAACATTTATTCTTTTTGCAATTTCTATTCCGTGATTTATAGTAGATTCAGATGCTGCATGTGGTAAATCTTTCAATGGTATAATTCCCATTTGCTCTTCCAAATTAGAATATTTTTGTTCTGAGAATAATTCTCTTTCGAATGGTGTTTCTTCTGGTGCTGGCGGATAATCTACTTTTTTTAATGCAACAGGAACTAGTATTGTTATTAAATTGTCATTTTCTTCGCTTATTTTTTCTACTTTTTACCAATATTTCGTAATTTGTCAATTAATGGTTGCTCTTTCTTCTTATTTTTTCATATTCTTTTTCATGATGCTTTATATATTTTTTAAATATCTTTTAATGAGTAATTCAACTAGTGAAACTCCCTTCGATTCTGCCATTTATGCATACAATTTTTTACTTATAAATTAGTTATAAAACGTTGAGAATTTTGAGAGGCAGACTTTTTCTCCAACTGATCAAACTAGGTGAAATTTAAATATTTCTAATAATAGAATCGGATTTCATATTCCAATAGGAGATTGCTTTTCTTTCCCAAATGATGCTTATGTTTATGAGCAATTTAGTTTACTAAAAGTGAGATAAGGTTGGAGTTGATGCACAATATTGATGTTTGTTCTAACTTTTTTCCTTTTCAATTTTCTATAGTAGAAATCTCAAAACATGGCAATATTATTGAAGCTGTTGATAATCAACAATGATGAATGGCTTATAAAGATCACCAAGTGAACAAAATTATTTAGAATTTACTGGTGTTGATAATCTATATCGAAATAAATCTGTTTCTAGTAATATAAAAAAGAGGTTAAAGTTGTTTCTAGTAATAAAACAAATGGAATAATAAATCCTCTTAGATATCTGTTTGGTTTTATTCGTGATAACAATGAAGTTTATTGGAGAGGTGGCTATAAAGTTGCTTTTTTTCGTAATTCATATTATAACAACTGTTTATTTCTTTATGAAACTTTAGATAAAGATGATAAAGCTACGAAACATCGTCCTGATCCTGGTAAATTTGTTATTGCAAAATTATAAATTATGTGGCCTATTGTTGAATATGAATCTAACACAACCTTTGCAATTGAAGAAAAAATATTCAAATATCCTAAACTACCTATTAGTTTTGATTAGTAGCAATTTTTAGAAAAAGAAGTTCCAAATGAAGCCAATGTTTTCAACTTTGATATGAAAGATTAGTTTAATAATTTGCAATCGTATAACTGATTTTGTAATTGTAGGCCCTCAATTTAATAAAAAAAATCGTGCTGAACAGCATAAACACAGTACCATGTTTGATCATTGTAATGTGAGAAACATTTATGTTAAAAACGGTAGAAATGAAATTTTTGCTAAAGAAAACGGTGTTTATCTTAAACAATTTCTTGATTATAATGATTTCATAAATGCAAAAACTTAACTAGATACCGGCTATAGAAATAATGAACTTTATTATAAACCAACTGTAAACATTGGTGATGATATTAATTACTATTCATTTTTGGGGCGAATACCTTTACATGTTATTGATCTTTCATACAGAAAAACAAACGTAGTTAAAGAAAAACAAATATAAAAATTTTTGTCGATTTTAAGCAAGCTCCTGAAGAAGCGGAGACAGTTTGTAATGTTGTTCTAAATAGTAACAGAAATCTAACTTATAATTATTTGAAAGAAAAATTACTGAACATTTATAAAATTTAAATTATTAAATGGAGGAATCAAAATATTGTTCCGCTATTTTAATATGTTACTTTAGACTCATAGTTGAGTGGTTACATTTAAAACTTTTACGATATTTTAGCTGTATAGATAAGTTATTTGATCAAATAAAAAATAATAATACAAATTGAAATGTTCTCATAGTATCACTTTTTATAAAACATATATACATTTTCAATATTATAAATGATTCAAATTATAGAACTTTTAAAACATTGGGATATTGCATATGAAATTATAAAAACAGCAACTTCCATTGATAAAGAATTGGACATTGTTCATTTCAAAATTGTTTAAAATATCAATAAAAATGATTTCAGATCAGATAAATTTTCTAATTTTAAAAACTATGTTTATGATTTGGGTTTCTGTGATGGCTGGGATTGTGGAATCAGTAATGACTAGGCTTCAGATTTTTCTTTATCTTTAGAATTTAAAAAGTCTTATTGGTGTTTTAGTTTTGTTTAATAAAATTTATAAATTCTATCAATTATCTTGTTTCAATATTTCGCTTGTTTTTAGCTTAAATTTGCTTGTCTTTAATCGTTTTTCATCGAATTTCATATTTTTATTTTTCAATTTTTTCTTACACTTTCATTACAAATAGCAAGAAATAATTAATGCTATTTTTATTGTACTTTTGGTGCAAATTAAGTGTTTTTATAGCATCAAAATTTCTGCACGGCCCTTTTGTGAACTATTGCAAAATTTGTGTGATTTTAGGCTTAAATTGCTTGTTTTTCAATGAAAATTGCTTGATTCTTTAAACAAAAAATTGTTGTTTCTAGTAATGTGAAAAAGATGCTTGAAAACTATAAATATGCTTGTTTTTTGCTTACATTTGCTTGATTTTTAGCGTTTTTTTCCACAAACTTTCAGATATTGTGTTTTTAATTTTTTCCTGTACTTTCGTTACAACTAGAAAGGAAAAATTGATGCTATTTTTGCTGTATTTTGGGTAAAAATTATTAGAAAAATCGTGCTGCGCTAGGGTCGGCATTATACATCTACTAAACGAGGTGAGTATTGAGCAGCGCCGGAATGCAAGGGCGGGGGAAACCGGAGATCCCCGAGAAAACTCGCCCTCCAGCGGCATCGTCCGTCACGATTCCCGATTGCGAAAATCCAGATGCGACCCCACCGAGAATCGAACCCGGTTCGCTTTGGTGCAAGGCGAGTAAGTACGAGATATATAGCACCACGGCCGCCCCAGGACGAATAAAAACTGGTAGGTGTACGTATAGAATTCACCAATGGAGGGGGTTGAAGTTGTGGAAGAGAAGAGAGGTGGAGAAGTTGAGTTCTTTCTTATGGCCGAGTAAAAAATTGTCTCATCTTCCGCCCGTTTATTCAAAAGATTCCCTTGTACAAAACATTACATTTTTACTTCATTTTCCAAGAAGAGAAAGTGTAGGGGTTTTTGTTAGCGACCACGTCAATTCTTACCCATTATTTCAAAAATCAAGTTTGTTACAAATACATTAAAAATTATTTTCCTCCCTCTACCGTAAAAGAAGAGATATTGAAGTATTGTTAGCAATATGCATTATTTTACCATGACTTATTTCACAGATAGCAGATATTTCCTGTCCCATTCCTGGTTCGGGAGAATGGTTAGGGAGGAGACGTAAGGAGTACACTGGGTTGGAGATGAATGCGTGTTGAGTATGTAATACATACATAGTCGTCGGTATACATGTTGTGATCTGACGAATGTATTCTCATCGTCATATACACAACGGCTTCTCGGCAATAAATTGTTTAAAAAAATATTTTTGAACTACAAATGAGTTCCTTTTTCCTCTTATATCAGTGGGAGGAGAAATCTTTTAGTGATTTCCCTCTAACTTTTCTACAAGAGAAGTGATTTTTTTTCTATTTTTTACATTAAAGAATGTGTGGTTGGATTGCGAGCGTGGAGTATGGACGGGTAAGGATTCCACTGATGTGGGTTGCAACGAGCTTGCGAGGGAAAAGAGAGAAATCTAAAACTGGCAGCCACCAAGAGCGTGAGAGATATTCGAGCGAGCAGCTGGGGTCTTCAACGTCAATGGCGGCGAGATGACGTGAGGGCGGAGTAGCTACAAAATGCAATGTTGGGAGAAACGAAGCATCCGAGAAAATATACAGGCTAACGGTAACGTCCACTGCATTTTCGACTTGCAAAAATCGGGATCTGAAAACTCAGCGGAGACAGAACATAGTTCGCCGTGATTGGAGGGGCGAGTGGTATGAACATTATAGGCTGTTCACGGTAAATCGAGCACTTTTGAAAGCGCTGCTTAAGATCTGCTTGTGTACACGTTGTGTATTCTTCTGCCTTATGTAAAGTTAACAGTGCCACGGGCCTCATCACTTTATTCATGCGGTGGTCTGGTGAAGCTGTGAAATTATTGGGAAAGTAAATAAATTAAAAATCTGCTCATGTTTACATTTAGATGCATTAAGGAAATCAGAAAGTGAATGAAATTATTTCAGTTATGACAAGTGGTTACCTAACAATTTTATTCAACTTTAACATATGGAACTAATTTCCATTAATCATTACCAACTTTACAGGTCAAATGTCTCTCAATGTGTCCATTACATATACCTATGCAAGAAGGGACAGTGACTTTTTTCTAAGGTTCTTTTCAAAAGTGCTCACTTTATCGTGAACAGCTTTTATATCATCGTGTCCACCATCTCCCCCCTCCCCCCTCAACCCCTGAAACTATATTTTGATTGCCAGGACCATATGCTGTTTCTACTAATTATCTCGGAATCGAATATGTTTAGTAAAATCACGGAAACATTGCGGGGGCATCTTGACGAAAAATGTTCTTAAAACTTTCAGCGGTGTGCTATATAAGTTGATTCATAGGCTGAGAAATCGAATTTGTGGCGGTGGTATTTTAACTGATTTAGTGTATATACATGTGTAAGCATGCAAAACGAACGATACGGCAGTCAGTTCACGCTTGAGTATGATTTAAGCAAAATTTTACTTTGCAAGGTTTAACTACGCTTTATGTAGAAGTCCAGTGCAAACCATGATGCAGTTACTCTGTTGAGCAGCAAGATGGTGCTACTTGAGGTTTGTAGCTGACCTCACAGATGCAATTAGAGTACTGTACCATTAACGGTTCCTAGATGTTGTATGAGTCAACTGAGACTGGATAGAGATGAACAGATTAGAAGAAAAGCAGGAAGTTGGAGTACTCCACGAAAATACCCGCATAATCTATGAAAAGTTTCATTTGTGCGATGCCCGTGAGGAAATATAGAAACTGGCTCATCTTTTCTCGGCCGAGTCACTCAGCCAACTCCAACTTTGAGTATACAAGCTTGGATTCGTGTTTACGATCGTCCTATATTTTGTTTAAGACCAGAATATACCCAAAAGAGGACATCTCATGTAACAAAATCACCGAGGATGGACTCGGTTGTGTTAGTCGATATGCACTAAGGGTTGAGTACGACTCCGAAGCATCGCGGTAATTTCACAGCCAAATCTTTCATGTGGAGACATTTTAATGTGTTTGATTAAACATACGTATTTATTAAAGTTCGCCTTCTTTCATGCCGTGCACATATAAATGCCCAAAATTTCATCTTCTATACACAGTATAACGCTCATGCATTTAGGATTTTTAAGTTAAAATTGTTGCAAAATTACATTCTTGATTCATGTCGATAAGCTAATTGGGAGTGGAAAGAGGTCTTACTCATTAAATTAACTTGAACTTGCATGTAAAGTGTTCGAACCCAAAAACTCATGGCCCGAGATTAACCACTTCCGTGGAGATTGCCCATTCAATATGTGTTTATTTGCGTCGGGAACAGCTACTAAGACGAAGATAAAATGATCTGCGAAGTAATTAAACGTACCCTTTGGCTTCATACTAAGAGGTCGTATTCATTCGCCTGCTGTCGCATAGGCCGTCTCGGAACGGCGGGGATCTTATTAAATTCGAGCTTCGTTGCCGGCGTCGGTAAACGGGCAACTTAAACACAACCGTAGTTCCCGTCTGGAAGTCGGCCCCAACTGTGTTCGGCGGGTCGGGAGTGAGAGAAAGTCAACAAGGGGGAGATGGCGGACAGACTCCGGCAGAGGAGAGAGCCGGCGAAAAGGGGAAGAGTTCAGCTGGCATTCTTCCGCTCCGAATACGCAAACGGTCCGTCTTTAGAAGTGGTTCTCCAAGACGGCGACGACGAAGAAGGGCTGGTGAAGAAGGAGGAAGAGCTCGTCAGCCATCGACGATCAGCGGCGCTATGCGTCATTCCTATGATAACTCGACAGGAAACACCTGCCCCCGCGCCAAAGAGAAAGGTGGTTCACGCTCCGGCGATCGCGCTGCGGAAGTTGGCAGCACTGCGGGCCCGACCACCCACTCGCTCGCTGCTTGGCTTTACGACAAAAGGCGAGAAGCACCACAAACACAGGCGCTTCCAAGATTCGCGCTGCTGTGCATAACTCCGTGTACATCGTCTGTCGAGTACAGCAGGCTCACGTACTTTTCAGGTCGGGTTTGCAGTAGTAGCAAGTTCTACTTTGAATCCAAGGAAACGTATACTGAAATACAAATAGGGTTTAATGTTTTCTAAGTGTAGCACCCACAAATATGGAACTTACAATTCAACTGTTAACAAGAAGAAGTATTGAGTAAACACGCCTTTATCTCAAAGCGTATTTAAAAATTGCGTATTCATCTATTCGCGTACAGTTACGAGACAGTGCGAAAATTAATCAAATGTATAACATATCTATGTGTTTTTACAAACACAACGGGTGATGATTATACCACTAATACACGACACATATTAAAGTGTTAAATGTTTTGAAGGACAAAATATAAGGCTTTGTGCTTAACCCGAAAAAAGAGGAAATTGACAAGGACTAAAAACTCGTTTATAAATAAATACTTTATGTTGATTATAATGAATGTTTACTTAGGTAGCTGCATTGTCACTTTTGTGTTGTCTGCTCCGTTTTTTATTGTAATATCCGGCCGGCAAAATTATTAAATATTGTTCAAGTATTTAGTTTTCGCTTTCACAGCTGTAAGTTGGGAACATCACAAGGGAGAGTTCAAAGTATGTTTATAAAGAGGACAGCTCATACTCTAAATAACTAAATTTAAACTTCATTTTCATTTTTTCCAACGAAAAATACTGTCCAGCATGGCAAGATTATATGTTCTTCGCATAGCTATAGAATAACTCCATTATAAAAGTCTAATCAACAACTTCCACCTACTTGCTAAAAAAAAAAAAAACCTACATTGTACTTACTCGGAATATGAGACTGTGGCCCTATGTGCGATTCGTAAAAGTTAACTGGTACATCATGATTTTACATTTCACGTATTGCAATTAATAATTTTTATTTTATTTTCCATGCTTAGTGTCAAGTTTTTGTTCACACAAACCAGGGAACTACGTCCTTACTCCGTGTTATTGGAGTCAATCATCCCTATACAGAATGTGCTGACACTTTCAAAAATCTAATTACTTACAGGGGAGACATAACAGAATTGGACATTGTTTATATGAAATTGTGTTCTAGGATAACAACGTTTTCTGAGGCGCTCAAACGTCCACGTTCTTTCGCTGTTAGACTTGCGTCAGACATTATTCACATTTGATTAGTAACTTGACAAAGTGAGGATTCATGGACATGATGGACTACTTTCCTTGAATAATCAGTTTCTCGTATTGCATCCACTACACTTTTAACCTGAACCAGCGAGAATATCCTTTTTTCAATCAGCGAAGAACTTTCAAACACTTCATCTTGAAATTCAGTGAAAATACACACGTTATCCTTCATTTACTGAATGCATAACTGGCATTATTCTCTGATGTTAACCAGCTGCTTACTTATCCCTCGGCCATGTAGTTTTGGACTGCTCCGTTAGTGATTGTACTCAATACATCTATCAGTACATATTTTCTTAAACAGATAAAATCGAAACGTATGAACTAATGAAAGCAATAAAATATACTTTTCGAAATATTATTTTCGTCTTTAATTATACGATTATAGGACGCAACATGAACTTTTGAGACTTTAATTTGGCTTGAGCGTAACCATAATAGCTCTCGGTTTGGACGTTTAAACTGCGTGAAATGTTACTAATTGAACTAAACACGAAAAGGAATAGTATCATTTAAAGCTACATATTTTCGGTTAAATTCTTTAATATCACATATTACCATCTTATCGGCCAAGAAGTTAATTTCTTCATGGGCCTCGTCACTTTATTCATTCGTCGGTCAAATAAAACTGTGAAATTATTAGAAAAGTAAATATTTCTCAAATATGCTCATTTTTACACTTCGATGCATAAAAAAAACAGAAAGCCGAAAGGAATATATCAAATTATTACAAATGGTTACCTAACATTTTTTGTTCGACGTTAAGATATGGAACCACGTTCTCTTCCATCGTTGCCTACTTTACTAGGCTCATGTCACTCAGTGCGCCCTTTAAAATATGTCCAGGTAGGAGCACTGACTTTTTTCTAAGGTTGATTTGAAAAGTGCTCACTTTATCGTGAACAGCCTTTAACAAGAATACGGCCTGACACCGGTGTACTGTGGTTTCGAATACCAGTCAAGCTATTTTTTTTTTCACATTGTCTATGGTGGCTGTAGGAACTATATTTATTTCTTGTAATAATTTGACTACTGAATTATATTAAGAATAATTAATTTCCCGCATTCAGTTCGCTGTGATACTTATTCAAACAGTGAAATAGTTTCCCTGAAACAACCACTAATTCCCACTAATTCTTGGTGGGATTGCCTGTGAATCGGTGATTTTTCACCGTTTTGGGTATAGTGTAGTGTGCATTACAGTGTTCTTAAGTGACTGCATTTAACCTAAATAAAAATGAAGATGGTTTAATTCAACTTGATAAGAAAGAACTAGTCACTCGCGCTGTTTACCGGTAACCTCTTATCTCCTTTACATATCGCAAATAAATAAACGAATAAATAAAATAATGAATAAATAACAAAGAAAGAAATAAAGTCTAACTAAGTAAAAACCTACTGGTGCAGCACCCAAAATTTAGTTGGTAATAAAAGTGTAATCACACACATTTGTACGGCATTATAGCGTGAAAAATGGGGTTAGTAAACATTACCTCTGTTCCAAATTCAGTAAACGAAAAGGAATCTAAACTGCAGATCGTGAAATAACTTCATAGCGCTCACCTGCTTCGTCGGACGATACTTTAAGGGGGAGGGCGTCCGGATATGTACGCTGATTCAAAAGAATACGATCGGGTGTGATATCTAAGGAAAACTTAACTTTCTATATCTCTCTCCGGAGTATTTTTACATGCTCCTTGTAGTTTTATTTTTGCAGAAACCTCCACTCTTGATTAATAAATACTACAGGTATAGGCACAAAATCCTAACCAACTAAAACTTAACATAGAACTAGTAAATCATCACATAACACATCAAAATATCGAATCAAATTAAAAACAATCAGAGGAACTATTTCACTGATTAAGTAAGTGTCACAGCTAACTGAATGCGGATAATTATTTATTTTTCATAGAATTTAGTGTAATTATTACAATAAATAAATAAAGTCACTACGTTCACTGTTAATAATGTGAAGGAAAAAAAACAGCTTGACCAGTATTCGAACCCGCAGTACACCAGTGTCAGGCCGTATTTTTGTTAACTGAGCTACCATGAATATATGAATTTCCGTGCTGGGGGGGGGGAGGGGGGGAGGAGAGGTGGAGGGTCAATATATGGTATTAAGGATTTTTCCCGATAATATGTTGCTTTAAATTATATACTATTCCTTTTTGTGTTTAGTTCATTTAGTAACATTATACGAATATTACATATCAACACACTCACTTCAACACATTTCATGCAGTTTAAACGTCAAAACCGAGTGCTATGATGGTTACGCGAAAACGAAATTAAAGTCTCAGATGTTCATGTTAAATCGTAAAATCGTATCGTTAAAGACGAAAATAGTATTTTGAAAAGTATACGACTCTGGCATCAACAGCCCATTCCCGCTTACTTCAAACTTTTCTAAGGCCCTGCTGAAGTTCAACTTCAGGATATTCCTTCGCTTCATGCAAGCAAAGTTTAACCGGAGCTAGAAAATTACGCCAAAAGGACAACGCACCGAATTCGTGCACATTCAGTTTTGTAGTATTTTGAATAAGAACTATTTCTTACCAGGCTTTACCAATGCACTTATTTTCGCACTGTTTTTATTCATATTAATTATAAATGAAATATATTTGAATTTATAGACCAAATATAAATCAAATTTCAATTTAACCATAATAAGGTACTTTTACGTTGTTTTATGCCAATAAAAGTATAAAACGCCTGTGATACGTGACGTAATTAGAAACATAACCAAACACGTAATACATGGGGTGATTTTGCAAAGGTTTGATTTTAAAAAGTGTGACGAAACCGCGCATAGACTATAGCCGATTTTCTTAGGGGCAACGTGGAGCAGAGTCCAGTTGTAAGGACACACGAGCCAGACTCGCTCACCCTGAAGCGGGAGTACAAGGGTCGCGTGCGAGCTGGGTCCTGCCACGCGGCGAGGTAATCCTGCCTGAAGGACGACAAAGTCCTGCACTCCCGGTAATTAGCCGGTCCTTATTGCACCGCGCCTCCACCAATTCTCTTCCATTACACTTTTCATCAATCATCAACCTCCCGCTTTTGTGCTGGCCTCTCCCTCTCCCGTCTAACCGCGCTTGAAACCCGGTAACAATGGCTGGCGTGTCCTGCCCCCCCCCCCTTCTACGTACTCCGCCATCCCCTCACGCGGTTCGTCGAACGAGCTCGCCCCCGAACAGTAATTTATTCGCGGCTGTGGAAAAACAACCCCTAACGAAAGACTAACAGGTCCTGGGAGTGCAGCAGTCAAAGCACGAGCCGCGCTGAGCGCTGATGGTCGAGTTCAAAAATAGGCTTGCTTCCAAAAATATCCATTGGGAGGATGCTCGATTTGGAAATATTCTCTTTAAAAAAATGCCTGCTTTCAGCCGTTAGATATAACTGATACGTACTGCAGCAAATTGCTACTTGAAAAGGTCATGCAACTTTCCTACGGCTTATGAAAATGTACCCTATAGTACCGTTGGCCTAATAGCTTTTATTTGAAAAATCTGTTAAACTATAGCATACTGTGAAAAGTTTTATTCACTTTCTCAGTAGGCAGTTAACTAGAGACTATTTCTGTATAAATCATTGTGCGTACGCATGTATTACCTAACTATTTATGTATGAACATATGCATTCAGGCGCGCGCGCACACACACACACACACACACACACACTAACTCACTCACAACAAACACTGTATGTGCGTGTCCAAGTCTTTGCTACAAAATTCTGCAGTTGTGTGCAACAATATTCAAGGTTTAATTTCAGTCATTTTCCAGTTTTTTAAATTACAAAATATGTATTTTGTGAGTAATTATTTAATAAAGTATTGTGAAATCACTCGAAAAATTCACGCCCGGCAAAAAATTGAAAACTAAACCCTTTTTTTAAATGCTAGTTTAAAATGTTTTATTTACTTTATGGAGCAAAATCTTGGAAAAAAAAACTATACACCTACACTGAATTATTTCATTTCATTTTGTCTGCAATATTAATTACTTGCTTGAAAATAATTTCGAAACGTCAGCTATTTATTTATATTCACAGTTCGTAACTAACGTGTTGGAATTAATCGCTTTTCATGAGAATTTTTTTACTTTTGAGTAGAGCTACTCCTATTCAAAAGTCACACTCAAAATTTTTCGTAAAATTTTTGGACATATTTGAATTTTTGAGAGCCACGCGAAACTGTCTCGGAGGAAAGAATGCTTAGTATATATTAGTAACGTGTCGTCAGGAACGTATTTCAACGTTTGCCTCATATGTTAAAGCATTCCTGCTTATAATGATATATTTATTTTTTAAATATAATTCATTTATCCCCAGACCGGTTCCCGAAATCATTCTAACATGTAACAACGTTTCCACGCATATAACGCAGAAATTTTAGGGTACATTTATGGATATTATGAGATCTAATTTACTTGAAACATGACACATCAATACAAACAAAATTGCTTATAAACACACAAAAAATTCATGTCAGTGTCTCGTTACAGGAACAATCTATACTGCCAAAAGTCACGCAGTGCATAGCAGAGGAAGCGAGTTACTGTATCACCGTTATGTTTCATGTCGGTTTTGCACAGTTTTGTGAGAGCACTGTGAACGCGCGTGGGTGAACCAGCCAAGCTCTTTATCCTGATCTGCATCGTGTTTCCATTTGCAGCACGGCAAGTTTTAATCTTGTTTGAAGTGGGCCTGTTTTTTTACGGTTTAAACGATTCTGATCGATCAGCTTTCTGAATTAAAGGCGATATGTCAGTGGCGCGGGCTCGCGATACTTTTTTTTTTACATTTGGACCTTTTTTTTTGCGATATTCATCACATGGTTGCACATTTATGACCCGATCTTGATAATCACACATTGGTGACCATGACAGA
This sequence comes from Dryococelus australis, assembly GCA_029891345.1. Lineage (NCBI taxonomy): Eukaryota > Metazoa > Arthropoda > Insecta > Phasmatodea > Phasmatidae > Dryococelus > Dryococelus australis. Next base: position 95,844,091 of record CM056995.1, on the reverse strand, counting down.
AGGGAGAGAAAAAGGCTGTAATTATTTCCAAACAACTCTAGGGAATCGACTGTAACCTGAATTTCCCTTGTGATGTGTTCATCAGCATATTGACTGTGAGAATATAAAGAACCTATGGAATGAGCAGTTTTGTTCAATAAAATTACCATTACAGTGTTTTATGTAAGTCGTCACACATGCAAATGCTACCAAACTTTGCTGAAATAAATTAATACTCTTTCAGTAGAAAGAAACTAACAAAATAAAAATATATTATGGTTACACCGTAAGATATCAAGGAGAAAGCCATATAGACAACAATCTCATTCTCAAAGTTGTCGTTTATAGGGTCATTATAAGATTTCGAAAGAAAAATAAGGGAGGGGGGGAGGTATTTAAGAAAACGGGGCTACTCCACACCAACAAAATATTTTCTCGGTATTTTTCAGCATGTTTTAAACATGATGATGTAAGCAAAATATAACTCGATAATTTGCTTTATATTTGATTTTTCAACTTATATAACTTTTTTAGAATGCTTGTCACTTTAGTTTCTAGATGACAACAGTAACTATAGAGAATAAATTTTCTTTTAGCTGGTCTAAGTTCTAACTCCAGATAATTTACAGATTAAGAGGATAAAATATTATATTGTACTGCCACACACGTTAGATGTTATACACTAAACAACATACCCTCTATTTTCACATTAAAACATGTTATACTTATTAACATACTTAGTTCAACGCACAGTGTCTGCCCGGCACTAATAAATGAGTTCTGTAGTGTCAAATATATATATATATAATATGATTATAAGTTTGTTGGCCGATGTTGTGCATAATAGTGCGAGTATGTTAGGGAAAGCAGCGCGCTTAAGCACAAAACAAATTTATCTCACAACACAATGAAATATTGCATTGCCAACTCAACCAAAAGTTGTAATTTACGAGACTTGAAAAAAATTACGTCCTTCTGTAATTCAATAACTGGAGAAAAGCTAGTATTTATTCGCTTAGCTCCAAAGTTACAGAATTGATGAAAGATACCTTGTCATTCACTAAATCATAGTTACGATAATTTTATAAACACCATCCCGAAAATACTAAAGAGCTCTCTATATTTGGTTTTATTTAGATAAATATAGGCTGATAAAAACATTTTTATATATTTTGTCAACCGTGCATTAGTCACCGGACATCGCTTTTAGTATAATAACTTGCTGAAATAAATATATCATTTTTAACTTAGGCATAAACATTGTACATACTAAGATGTAAATGATTGTATCTCCCGCCTCAATATCTAAATAAATATCTTGGTTATTTACAGCTCCAAATGAAAAACGGAGGCTTTTACAACATAACCAACACTCATCTCAGGTCGAGCATACAGTTTACTGTATCATATTTAACCTGTTACATGTTGCCCTTGCAATACGGCCCGTTATAAGTCAGTAAGCTTCCCTACGCTAGAATAAATAACAATTGTTAACAGCAATGCTGAATTATGATCTCTTGTCAGTATATAACATTATAAGTGATTATTTTTAGTTATTTTGTGCGTTTGACTAGCGTTACACTATAGGGAAATTTTAGAAACGAAATTCGAATTCACAGAAAAAAATCAGAGAAAGAGTTATGAAAATTTGTTAACTTTTTTGGGTACAAGGCACAATTTTAGGATTTAGGTTACTTCGAAATAAACACGTGTGATTGAGTGAATGTAACATACATTACAATTGAACAAAGATCAGATCAGAACATACAGTAGATGCAAGCAAAAAGCAGGACGCTCGGCAGAGCTGTTTTTCAAGCACATGATATAATGGCGCAGATGTGTTCATAGAGCATCACACTAAGAGATGGATCGTTTAGTGCTGTCCAAATACAATGCGCCAAACTTCTGGGCTAAACGTTAATGGTTTTTGTCAATTTGTAAGTTTATAGAGTAGCGTTCCAATTGCGTATGGCCCGTAAAAGGCTTGTATTCTATGATCTGTATGGATCATGTTTTAATGTATCAGGAAGACACGTATGACTGCAGAACTATAAGTATCTAATTATCAGTCACAACTATGGCTCCGTAGGATCTTAGGTTATGCCTGCCCAACGTAGTTGAAGACTAATGAAGGAAATATGCAAATAGAAATAATAACACAGAAAGAACACAACACCGTATGATTTTGTCTGTTTATACTAGCATATTGCTGTAAAGTAATATCATCTTGCTATACGAGGCGGTAAAGTGCAGATGTTGTAACATATTCTGCCCTTCTGCCTCCCCCCCCTCGATTGTAAAGAACAACTGCAATGTCAGCTGTCTGCTATGACACTAACGTCTACATTCGAAAAGATAACATTTAGAAAAATTAATTATGAATCTGACTTCCACAAGAGCCTCTGATCATAACGCCAAATGCTCTTTGAAACAAAGAAACAACTTCAAATATAATTTTTACAATACCAGTTACAGCATGGTTCTAATTGTAAGGAGACATTCTGGTGACAAGCGCTATTATTATTTTAATAGCGTATTTTATCTCTGAAAGCAGTAAAATAAATTATAATATTCAGTGACATTTATTTTCTACATCGAAGTTTTTCCATTTCGGTCGCGAGAGATCTAACTTTCCAAACCACGAATTCATCTTGAGCTCTGCAGGGAAAAAAAAAAAACTAACAGAATTAATACATCTAATAATCGAAAGGTATAAGGAATCTGTATCATACAAAATGGAATATACTTATGTGTACTTTCGAGCATGAATGATAATTCCCTACAGAATTTTATGGAAGAGCTGGTCATAAAAATGCTTACCAGTCAGGAAGCTAAGAATGTCAGGAGAGAGAAGACGATCCATCACCTGTCGCATCAGACGAACTGAGACGATGTGCGAATCTGTCCGCCATATATAACCCCAGAGCCTGAGATGTCACGTGAGAAACAGCCTATTAAGAACGAGCAATGTCACATGACCGCCATGTGTACACTTAAAATTATATACAACTATTTAGTAATGACACGTGACTGCCATGTGACACACATATTAAAAAGATATTATACGCATACTTACTGTGATCAACGAGAGCAAAAACTCGTTCCCCTGTAACGTGAACTGTAGGGACATTACACCATTGTGGTGTGTTGTGGTTGTAATTTAATTGTTTGTTTTCAGACGCTGAGAAAAACGAAGAGACACAATCTAAAACATGCTTAAAGTCATCGAGAAGCTTGTTTATGCCAACTCCTCCTCCTCTTCCTCCTCATCCTCCTCCTCCTACAGTATGCTTGTGTTAACATGGATGGTATATTGGGTGATATGTTTTTCCAGTATATCTGTCTTGTGATTGTTGGTGTATGTCAAATGGTGTGGACAGTATGTGTGCATGTAATAATAAGGCATGCTTGAGTTGCTTGAGTTAAAGTATTTGGTATGAATGATCAGTGTATTTTGACTGATGTCAGTCGGCATGGTGGATGGTATGAGAAGAAGTTGATTGTGTCACTGATATGGGTTGTATGTTTGCTTTGTATGGTCTGTATGGACGAATGGTTGAGGTATACTATATTTATAGTTGGAGGTATGGTTGGTAGGTATAAGCGGTGTTGGTTGGTAGAACAAGTACAATGGGTGTTAAGTTATGTGCTGGCCTCAGCTGTATAGTTGCTCGAGTTATGATGGATATTGTGCTTGTTGTACTGGGATGTGCAGTTGAATTTAGTTTCTCTTTAGTTATAGGTTATGGGGTGTTGAGTGCCCTGGTATGACTTGAGTTATATAATGGTTGGTATGAGTGATCAGTGTGTATTCGATTGGTGTCGACCAGTAGAGCAGAAATAATGATGGTTGGTAGAGTAAAATAACATTGACTGTCAAGGTGCCTGCTTACGATTATATAAGCCATCGTGTTCATTTTATGGAGCTGTTTTTGACACTGGCAGTCGTAAAACTTTGTCGAGAAGAATATATGGCCAAGTGTTCCGGTTAGATTCTTGCTATAATGGACTGTCTTGAGCTGTGTATAAGCAGTTTATATTAATTATGTGCTGCTATAGGGATACTATGTGAATAGTGGGGAAAATTTTTAAGGATTCTGTTTGTAGTCTGTAGTATGTAAATGTATGAATAAAAAAAAGTCTTTAATTTCTCGCTAATGTTGTATCCTGCGTGACATATAGAGAATTTTATGGTGCTTTGTTTATTAATTTGTACATACATTAAAAGAAGAATCTCAGTAGCATACCTATACCTAAAGAACCGATGAGGCAGAGAATAATGAAACTTCAAGAGAGGGCCTTGAAATGTATTTGAGAGAACTTTTTGTAATACTCCATGCACTATTTCGACACAATATAAAAAAAATTTAATTAATAATAAATTTCAAAATCGAATAAAAATACAGATTTACTATTTGACGTACTCTATGCCTATAGAACACTATGGCTAACAGAAACAAATATATATATTCTTGAAGAAAATTAGTAGACGTAACTGCCGAGCACCTTCGTGTACGTTAGGTAAACCCGAGTCGATGGCTTCAGAGCACCCCCCTCCCCAACTCTGAGTCGAGCCGAATATTGCCGAGATCGTCCGAAACGAGCCGAAGCCCTCTAGCCGACCAGCCGCACAAGCCGTTGCAGCTTCTATTCTAAATACTTTTTGCCTAGGGACCTGCAAAATACTCGTTATTATTTTGGGACACGTTAAACTTCAAGCACATATCCCTTTGCTGTATGTTTTTCATTGGACCATATTTCGTGTGATACGCCCTGTGTAACTCTACATGAACGTTCACAATTGTGTGCCCCAATCACGTGGAGTTCAGTCAAAAAGAGAGTTAATTCACTTCCATGCAGCAGCCAATGGAGAAACTACGCTGTCTCTTTAACGTACATTGCTGTGAATTTTAGCCTGATGTAAATAATATCGCGAATTTTGCATGCCCCTAATTATGCCTGAACATACTATATCATACTACTGGCGAGGTTTCACAGTGGTGCTGAGCGAGAAGGCGTGGTAATAAAATACTGGATTCTTATTTGGGAGAACACGGATTCAATTCCCGGACAGGAAACTGAACCCGTGTTCTCCCCCTGATTTAGGTTTCCCAGGATTTTCCGAAATCATACGAGGAGGATATTTTGTCATTTATTTTCAGGCCCTTGCAAATCCTGAAAGCCTAGTGTTTTCGTACAAAGGCATTGCCGTTCGGGAGGCACTTATAACACAGAAAATGAATACATAAATTGGCGTCGGCATTCCGAGACTGAAGAGGACATCAATTGAACAGGTGAGTGATAGAGGAATGACTATAGTAAGAAATCATTAGGCTGTAACCAAGATGAAGACGCCAAACCACAAGGGAAAGATCATTTACAGGGTAATCTGGCTGGGACTGAAACCACGACCTTACCGATGCGGTTTGTGTATGCTACTTTACGCCGAGACACGCTGGAATAATTTATAATTATAGAACGGTCTGACCAGTACTTCAATACCTTAGTAAAGTTTTAAATTTGTTCGTTCACAGTTCAGTAAGAATTTTTACCAGGAACTTGGAAAATGTGAAAGGTTTAATACCTTAAAAAAAGTGATAAACCTTAATAAGTTTAATAACAAACGTACGAAAACGAATATTCTATTCTTAATTATTTCATAGAAAAAAGGGTTTCGAAAATTATTTTTTCCTACGCCATGCGTATTTTTCAAACCACATAAAATCACTTCAAATAAAGTCGGTGCTGTATGGTAAAACTGTTCAAGTATTCGTTAAGGAGCCATTCTTCTGCCCGCTTAGCACGACTGAAAGTTCAGATAAGAGCGTGTTTTTAAGCATGTTCATTTAAAGATGGAAGTTACGTTGCGCGTAGTGTAAATATGGCATGTTTTTATCTTATTTATATTATTAATGCCTCGCTTCTTTCCGAAATGCTAATAGGCAGCGGATTACAGGTTAAGCCACAATTTTCAATTAAACCTGCATTCACATTCATGGCTCAAGCAGGAATTGAACCCGAAATAAAATAGTCCGACGAAGATCGCTATGTTACATGGGGTGGGTTGTTGAATACAAACTCAAACGGCCAAAAAACAAGATGAATATATATGTATGTATATATAAGCATTTTTGGCTGAAACATAACTGCGAAGCAATATTTGATAGGTAGTCGGATGCCAAGATTTCGCACACACAGCTGCGATCTGGTGTTTAAGTGAGATGTAATATTAAATGTTCCCTTGCAAATTCTGTCAGAAAGCGCAGTTTTCATTCATTTTGGAATATTTCAAACAAATTGCTTCCTCCGGCGGCGCTCCAGCCAAGCGTTTCTTCAAAAGGAGAACAGAGCTGTGCAATCTCTGCTCTGCCCCCCCCCCCCAAACCCTCCTCCAGAAACGAGCGCCTAGCACGTCGTGCGATAATTCATCACGGCGCGATTGTCGGGCCATCGACTCCCGATATTTAATCAACGCGTCTCGGCGCTGCGAAGAAGACGCGTGACTAATGCGTCGGTACGCCTATCGCGTCTCCGGGAGAGATGACAGGGCGCGCTCGTCATTCGCGTTCATGCCGCCAGGCTGCGCGCCGATCTTCCGCATCGCGGGGGGGAAAAATAATGTCGACCATATTTCCCGTGTCAGTCTCTCACGGCACACGGTAGTTGGCGTACCCCGCTTGGAATGATGCACTACTCGCGATAACTGAATTCCTCTGGTGTTCATTTCTCAGCGTGTTCATTTGAACATAGAAGTTATCTCTCTCAATCATTCCGCTACAGTGTCGAAAAAACGTGTATTCAGTTGCAATTTTTTTTTGCTCGCACGAAAGAAGAGAGCAAATCCAAATTACGTACAACATAGAATATATGTAGTTCTATAAACCAAACACGCAACATTTACAAGGAAGTTCACGACAAAATTTTACTAATTAATAATGTTTTGAAGAATGAATGATAACAACCAGTTCCTGACATATCAGATACCAGGTTCGCTACTCGTAAGCAGTGATAAATATCCAACGAAAACTCTGTCTTCCTCCGCGACATCATTACAGACTTAGTTCTGGCGGCTTCCCTTAAATCAAAGTGGCCTTTTTTTGGCCAACTGCGACCATAAAAAGACGTACTCCGCAGTTGTCTAGAGAGAGACAAAACATCTGGAGATGGTTGCAAGGGAACTTTGGGGCACACAAAGGCTAAGAAAATAAAATCAATCAAGAAATCACACTCACTACTCTGTTCTCGCCATTAACAGCTTCCCCATAGCTGTTTCTATTCTCTATCCAATGACTCGTCTTTGACTACTAAGTGTACTGGAAATTTTTAGTTGCAAAAGTTTGATAATGAAAGAAGGTTTATTATGACGAAAACAATATTGAAAACTTTGCTTGGATTCTTCTTTCTGCCCATGACGCCATGCTTTAAGCCACGTTTAAAATTAACATTATCTTGGATTTAATGGTATCCCTTCTTCAATTATATGGCATTATAATTATTTTTAAAAATAAATACCAGAATATTTCACCAATTATATTTGCATTACGTATAAAAATAGTCCAGACCTACATGAGTTGTGATCCAATATCTGGGCATCAAGGCGAACACCAGGAAGGTGGCTCATGGAACGCCGATATGAATGATCGAAGTTGGAAAAAGGCAGGACAGTGGATGCCAGAGAAATGAGGTATCCCGTTTACGAAGCTGTTTGAACGGTAAACATTCATCGGAACTACCTTACGGACAGCGGCGGTTGTCAAGAACTGGCTGTGGTAACAGATACGACACACTTGCTGAAATCACATTCACACTGAATGAATGAAGTACCAGGTGAGTATTCAGTAGGTTGGAGCAGCATTGTTCAGCTACTGTGACATGTGGGAGTCGAAGACCCATTAGAATCCTCTGTTAACACGGCACCAAGCACAGCGCTTCTCCTAGCCTCGTGGCGTCGCTGCGACTGAAAACATGTCATGTTGACCAACGAACCACAGTTTCATTTGTACCTAGCTGGTGGTAGGGTTCCGGTAGGTCGCAGACTCCTTGACACTATGGATCCCAGTTGTCGACAAGACACTATATAGTTTGGTGGGTGTTCCATACTAGTTTGGGGTGTGCTCATGCGGCGTAGGCTGGGTCCACTGACACACATGTAACCGCAATTGACTAACGGCGACTATAATGAACTGATTGGCGACAATGTGCAGCTCTTCATGTAAGTAGATGTGTAATGCCGATCGTGGCGCAACTAAATTCTTCATAGAGAAATCGTGGTTTTTTGCTCCAAAATCATGAAAAAAAAAAAAAAAAAAAAAAAAAGGCAAATTTATTTACCACTTTTTTCAAAAATGCCCGCGCAGAATTTGTGTCACTTTAAAAAACAAGCTATTTTACCCCAAAATCAAGCAGATGTCTTACTTTTCAAGCAATTTTTCACGTTTTCTAGAAATAGCAATATTGCAAGCGAGTAAACACATTTAAGACAAAATCAAGCAAAATTAGCAAAATTCAAGTGAAAATATTTAAAATATATATAATTGGTATAATTAATAGAATGTTTTAAGAGAATTATATATAATGGACAAATTTTCCATTTTTCATTTCTTTTAAGCCTTTATACATTACACCAACCTCGTTCTCATTTATTAGTTTCAAAGAATTTTCTTCAAGTATCTTGACATAGCGCTCTGGCAATGGAATTTTTAATTTGTCATCTAGAATACAATTAATTTTTTTGCCAAACTTAGACTTGCACATTTCAAAATCTGTAGCAGTAAACCATTTATTTTTTCTAGATCTTGTAGTTTGGTGAATTCAAGCGAATTGTTTAACTTGTTGGGCAGAGATTCCATTTTTTTTTGTGTTATTTACAAAGATACACATTATTAAAGAAAAATATTTTTTCATTCTCTCAATAAATTATTTTCTTATTAAATAAAAAAAATTGAGAATCAAGAAAAGCAATGTAAACGAGTGTGGCGAAGTATTAAATATAGGAAGTTCTCACACTAAATACAAGCATATTAACACTTGTAAAAAAGTTGTGCTGAATATGACATAAATCAATATGAGTTAAAAAATGAGAAAATACTATGCGAATGTGCAAAATATCTTTGTAATATATATCTCGAAAAGAATAAAAACAATAAATTACGCAATGCAATAGTAGATATTCTAAATGTAATTCAATGTGATAATTATTCAACAAAAACATGTTCAGTATGTAAAGAAAATAAATTAATAAATTCATTATCTCATCATAAAACTACAAAGGAAAAACATACAATAATATAGAAAAATGCTATAATGAGAAATATCCTAATAAGAAGAAGCTAAATATTTAAAAGCGATTTCATTACTATCAATAATTTAAGCTTATATTTCGATTTTACGATTTTACACACTTATATTTCTACCCCCATTTTGCAATCATCATAAATTTGTTTTCTTATAAATAGACAATCAAAATGACATCGCGCAATATTGCAGTTGAGTTGGGTGAGAAGAGATCGAGGGAGTTGAGAATTGTAGGTAGCTGATCTATTTTAATTAACTATACCATTTATTATATATCAACAAAGAAAATGAAACTTTAAAAATTTTCCCTTTTTAAAATTACACTTTAAAATATAAAAAAGCTAAAAAACAATTAAACGAAATCTTCCCTTTTTATACTAATGTTTTCATTTAACCTATAGATAAGAACAAGCGAGTTACAGAATGGATAACAAAGAATAATTGTACAAATTTACCGTTTTCAGATGCCAATATCAATTAATTATATAAACAAGATAAAAATGAATGAAAAGAAATATTCCCCCATTCTACTCATGTGTTTGTTAACAAAAGAAATAGAAGAACCAATGAAAATTACTTAGTTTATAAAGCTTTTCAAGATAGGATATCAACATAAAACATTGAAAATTCCTTAAATTTAGTAGAGCCCAATCAATTTTTAACTTCAGTAAAAAATAAGGCATTTTAAATAATACACAATAATCTTGGAACATTTAGGGGACTAAAAACTAACATTAAAATGTATATCAGCTCTCGCAAACGAGAAAATAATCAAGTAGAACGATTTACATTTCAGTCCTATAATCACACAATATTAAACAAAGGAGAAATTATAAAAAAATTACAAAATTATAAAGCAAGAATTACCCACACAATTATCTGAATTTCAAAGAATAGGTTCTGGATGGCCACAATAAATAAGTGTAGCCCATTAAATGGATCATAATATATTGAACTAACAGAAGCGATTAAGAATAAAAAAAGCCTGCATTAATGTGAAGAATGATGATCAAAAATATTTTCTTTGGGCAATATGATCTGCACTGTTTCCTACTGAAAAAGACCCACAAAGAATATCTAAATATAAAAATGTGGGTCTTAGCACTGACAAAGCGTTAGATAAATTTGAATATCCAATTAAATTTGATGATATACCAAAAACAGAAAATAAAATTTATACATCTATAAATGTATACTATATTGAAGATGAAAAATCTATGGTATAGCCATTGAAACTCACAAATAATAAAAGGGATAAGCACATAAATTTACTTTATTTAAAAAATGACAAAACTCGCATTACTGTAGGTAAGAAAATTTATCGAAACTGCTTTCTGCACAAAAAAAAATAAAAACATAAAATTTACATATGTTATATGTGCCTTCAATTATTTTATTCTCAAGAGAAATTAAATAAGCATACATAAGACTGTTCTAAAAATGAATCGGTAAGAATAACTTTACCATTTAAAGGCCAATAAATAAATTTTAAAAATATTAAACATACAATGAAAGTTTCTTTTGCTATATATACAGATTTTGAATCAATTCTAAATAAAATAACAACTAAATCATATCCAAAAGAAATTTATAAATTTAACCTTATCAAAAATATCCAACTTTAACTGAAGATGATATTGATAATGGTTTTTTTTATAAAGAAACACTTAAAGAAAGATATAATCTTACTAATGATCAAATAAATAACATCGATTTAAAATTGAATTACGAATCATATACAATGAAATATCAATTACATGAAGCATCTGGTTTTTGATATTATAATTAATTATGGTGAGTATAAGCCACCAGTTGAATATCGTGGCCCAGATGATCAAAAAAATTTTATATGTTCAATAAAAAGGGAAGTAGATGAAATTGGTGAAATGTATTCGCAGATTGAACCAACGCACCCACTAAAAAGGAATAAAAAATATTATACAACAAACATAAATAAAAATGCACTATATGCGAGTGCGAATATTCTAAGGACGGTAGAAAAAGTACATCATCATGATCACATAAGTGGATAATTCGTTAATCCAACATGCAACAATTGTAATTTACAATTAAAATTACCGAATTTTGTACCAATTAATTTTCATAATTTAGCTGGATATGATGCACATTTATTTATTAAAGAGCTATTATATGATGATAAAAATATAGAATTAATTGCTAATAATGAAAAAAAGTTTATAACTTTTGAGAAAGAAACAGAAAATTTAGAAATGAGATTTATAGACACATTCAGATTTATGGCTAGTAATTTGGATAAATTATCATCTAATTTAAGTAAATATCAAATGAAACACACACGAAAACATTTTCCAGAAGATCAACTTTATTTAGTTATAAGAAAGGGTGTTTACCCATGTGATTATATGGATAGTTGGAAGAAATTTGAAGAAACTGAACTTCCACCAAAGAGTGAAATTTATAACATATTAAACGAAAATAATATATGTGACGATGATTTTGAGCATTAAAAACGTGTATGGAATCAATTTAATATTTAAAATCTTGGTGAATACCACGATTTATATTTAAAAAGTGATGTATTTTTATTAGCAGATATATTCGAAAATTTTAGAAATACATATATAAATTCATATGATTTAGATACTGTGTGGAATTTTACAGCACCAGGTTTATCGTGGGAAGCAATGTTAAATAAGACTAAACGACCACTAGATTTATTCCATACCTATGATATGATTTTAATGATCGACAAAGGAATTAGAGATGGAATATCACAATGTTGTAAGCGATATGTTAAAGCTAATAACAAATATTTAGATGATTTTAACTCTAGTCAAGAATAAAATAATTGAGTATATCTCGATGATAGTAATTTATATGGCTGGGCAATGTAACATTCTTGCACTTCAAACAGCATGTGTTCTCCATTTAATTATATATATATATATATATAATATATATATATATATATATATATTAGTTAATCTTCATATTTCACGAATATTCCTATTATTATAGTCACAACACCATCATATTCAGATATTTTATTTTTTTTTATTCTGAAAATCCATTTATTACTCCTTGCAACACCAAAAAGCTTGTGGTGATCTATTTTTCTAGCTGCTATTATATGAGTCAAATAATCATCAGGAAAGTTGAAATGAAGAGCGTTTATTTTATAAACGGTACAATTCATCAAAGAAGTAAAGAAACCTACATTACCAGATAGGCGAAAAATATTAATTTTTTTCATCCCACTTTGCAAGTACATAAAATATCTGAAATTTTTCTACAATTTTCGAGTCAACAAGTGTATGAAAATAATTCAAAATTAATTTGTTTAAATATTGCAATTTAAAATCTAATTCTTTATCAGAATCTTCTTTGCTTTTTTCAACTTTTGTGTTAACAAGTGTATCACAATAATTTAAAACTGATTGGTCTAAATTTTGTATTTTATCATCTATTTCTTTACTATTGTATCTCGAATCTACTTGCTTTTGAAGTGCCTGCTTGGTATTATTTATTCATTTTATATCATCAGCAACAGTATTACTGAATTGTAAATGTATATCTTCTTTTGAAGCATAATCAGCTATTTGTTTATCGAAATATATTTTATTGATCGCATATTTTTTTATCTACAGGTTCGCCTATATTAACAATTCTTCTCCCCAGAAAAGAAACATTCGATTTTGTAAAACCACCAGTGCTTAACTCACTTTGTAAAGAAGAAACACTCGAATTGCATTTTGAATCTACATTATCAAACTTTTTATTTAAAGATTCGATTAATGGTTTTTTCAAATATAACTGGCATTTAATAACATAGAAATTATATCGCTAAACTTGAATTCTCTCGAAAAAAAAAGGTGTAAAACGATTAAACACAAATGTCCACAGATAACAGAATTAAAATTCTGGACTAGATCATCATTGTCATAAACATTACTGTTTTTGAAATAATTAATCAAATTATTAGGAATATTGCCACCAAATGAATCAAAATAATAAACATTATTATCTTCTTTAAAATAGAAAACACAAAGAGTGCCAGGATTTGTTGAAATATCAAAATTAACCATGGCACATTCATTTTTAGCATGTTTTTTTGGTGGTTCGTAAAACATATAAACATTTCTGAAATTTTTAATAATTAATTTGTTTTCATATTTTTCAATATCGATATTGGATAATGGAGCTAATTTTTTTTTGACCTTCCTCTTTTTTTTCGCAACTACACCACTTCCTGCTTTTTCCATTGCTAAATTATGTATTTTTGTTCTTCTAATTCTTTTTTATTTTTTGCAATTTTATTCAGCAGATTTCTATGTTAAAGTAGCTACTCCTGCTAAAGCACCAAGGCCAGTTAAAGCAGCAACTACGAGACGAATAATTTCTCCTTGATGTAAACCACTTCCAGATTTTTCTTTTAATATTTTTTTGAGTATTGGCAATGACAAGGTTAGCAAGAAACCTTTGCCTTCTTTTCATTTTTTTTCAGTTTTTTCGCTCAAGTTGATATTTTATTAAAATTTATCTATTCCCAAATCTCTTAATTGATCAATGGGTATATCGAAAGTTAACCTAATTTTCTTTTTGTAAACATTGTTGAGGCAACAGCTGCATAGCAATTATTTCTCCAATTGGAGTATCTTTATTTAACATGATTTCTTTTGTCTTCTTTCTGTAAAATTTTATCAGTTTAATGCCTAGATTATAAATCTTTATGGTCTCTGTATGCAATATCATGATATTTCCAAGCTTCATCTAATTGATTTATTCCTGCGTCTCCTCTTTCTTATCTTTCATTTAATTTGGTAAATGGTCCACAATAATTAAAACCGGCAAATGCATTTCAGGCAAATTTAAATTGTTTAATGCCCAATTTATCACACCGTTTCCATGGTGTTCAGAATTACAAAATGTTTGTGGAATTACATTTAAAACTCGTATTACATGTGGAATTCCTTTCAAATTATTAACAACAAAATAAGAAATTTTATTGTTTAACATATTTACTATACTTACTTTTTCTTCGTAATAATTGCTATTTCCAGCATTTTCTTCATCATGAATAATGAACAATCTATCGAATAATTTTCTAACATCGTCCATCCAAATATGTTCTTTTGGCAAAATATTTTTTTTTTTTTATACCTTCACCAGATATAGGCGAATGTTTTATATATTCGTGATAAATTGGTTTAATTATTTCATTATACTTCCAACCGATATTCTAACCTACGCTCATAGTTGGATCATAATTTTGATATGCTGCATTTGTTAATAAAACAATTTCTTCATAATTTTTAGTCCTCATTAGTGAATTTATCTACAATATAATTTTTTATCCTTTTTATTAACAAATTAGTAAGGCCTATTAATTTATGTTTTTTTATCTTTGACAAATAGAAAATCGCCATAGATTTTTATTTTTGTACCACCAATTTTAAAACCTTGCCCATCTCCTCGTAAACCAAATTTATCATTAATAACATTAATATTTTTAGAAATATATTTTCCGAGGTTTATTGTAGAAACACCTGATATAGGTGGCAAATTTTTAAATTTTTTAAATTTTTAATCACCCATTGGTGATTTTGGGAATAATTCTCTTTCAAAATATGTTTCTTCTAGTGTTGGTGGATAATCTAAATATTTTGCACCAACAGATACTAGTGCTGTTATTAAATTTTTATTTTATTCACTTACTTGTTCTACTTTTTTGCCAATATTTTGTAACTCACGAATCAATGGTGGATATTTTCTTGTTTTTTTTTTTTTTTTTTTTTTCATATTCTACCTCATGGTTCTTTTTATAATCTCTATACTGCTCGATGAGCAATTTCACTCGATGAACTCCCTCTGAATTCTTCATATATATTTGTGTATGTGTATGTGTGTATATCAAAACTCTCAATGCTTTTATAACTCATTTCTAAGTTATATATATATATGTAACTTAGAAATTAGTTATAAAAGCATTGAGAGTTTTGAGAGACAAACTTTTCCCCCAACTGATCAAACGAAGGGGAATTTAAGTATTTTCAATAATGAAATCGAGTTTGATATTCCCATATGAGGTGGCCTTTCTTTTCCAAACGATGCATATATTTTGGAAGAATATAGCCTACTAAACAGAGATAAAGTTGCAGATGAGGCAAAATACGAAAAATTAGATAATATTGATGTTTGTTCTAATTTATTTCCATTTCAGTTTTCTAGAGCAGAAATTTCAAAACACTGGCATATTATTGAAGCTGTTGATAATACAGGAATAACTTCAACAATGATGAATATTTTGCTAAGATCACCAGATGAACAAAATTATTTAGAGTCTACTGATGTTGATAATAAATTTCGAGGGAAAACTGTTCGTAGTGATAAAATTAATGAAATAATGTATCCATTAAGAAATTGTTTGGTTTTATTCGCGATAATAATGAAGTTTACTGGAAAGGTGGTTATGAAATCACTTTTTTTAAATATAAATTCATCTGATAACAATTTGTTTATTTGTTTATGAAACTAAAAAAAACACATGGTTTGGTTGATAAAACTTATGCTGATCCAGGTAAAATTGTTATTGAAAAATTAGAAATTTTGTGGCCTATTGTTGAATACGAATCAAACACATAAATTTCAATTAAAGAAAAATCACATAAAAATCCTCAATTTCATATTGGTTTTAAGTTTTTAGAACAAGATGTTCCTGCTGGGACAACTGTTTTTAACTTTGATATAAAGGATCAGTTCAATAATTTGCAATTTGATGTGCCTGTTTTTCTAATTGTCGGTTTCCAAACTAATAGAAAAAATTGCGCTAAGCAATATGTGCATGTTTCATTGTTTGATCATTGTAATGTGAGAAATATTTTTGTTAAATATGGAAGAAATTAAATTTTTCCAAAAGAAAATTGGAATATAGATATTGGAAATGATCTTTGCCTTTAAATGTTTCTCGTTTTTAATTATTTTAGAGATTCAAGAACAAAATTGGATACTATACATATAAATAATGAACTTTATTATAAGTCAACTACAATCTATCATGGCGATATCGATTACTATTCATTTTGGGGAAGAAGACCATCGTATGTTAGTGACTGCCAATATAGAAAATAGCAGTAGTTAAAGATAAAACAAATATAAAAATTAGTTTTGATTTTAATAAAGAAGTTGTCGCAGGTACAATTTGTAATGTTGTTTTAATTTGTCAACGAAATTTAACTTATGATTATGTGAAAGAAAATATCACTGAAGATATATAAATCATTAATTTAGTTTAATGGATAATGTAAACGATTTTACAGAAACAAGAAATTGTTTCGATATTTTAATATAATATTTTAGACTCATAGTTGAGTGGTCGCATTTAAAAGTTTTACCAATTTTTGATCAAATAAAAATAATAATTCTAATTAAAATTTTCTCATATTATCACACTTTTATAAATGATGTATAAATTTCTAAATATTATAAATTGATCAAATTAAATAACTTTTAGAACTTTGGGATATTGGATATGAAATTATAAAAGCAGAAACTTTGTTTTATAAATCAATAAAAATGATCTCGGATCAGATAAATTTTCTAATTTTTAAGAAGACGTTCATTATTCGGATTGTTGTGATGGTTGGGATTATGGAATCAGTGATGGCCATGCTTCAGACTTTAAAAAACCTTGTTGGTGTTTTACTTTTGTTGAATAAAATATATAACTGCTATCAATTATATTTTTTAATATTTTCATTTTATTTTCGCTTATTTTGCTTTATTTCGTTTTAAATTTGCTTGCTTGCTTACAAAATTGGTATTTCTAGAAAACTTGAAAAATTGCTTGAAAAGTAAGAAATCCGCTTGATTTTTGAGTAAAATAGCTTTTTCTTTGAAGTGATACAATTCTTGTTCGGACATTTTTTAAAAAGTGGTAAATTTATTTGATTTTTGCCTGATTTTGGGATAAATTTGCTTTTTTTTTTTTTTTTTTTTTTTTTTTTTTTTTTTTTTTTTTTTTTAGAATGCTTAATTTCTTAAATTTCAAAACATGATTTTGGAGCAAAAATCACTATTTTTCGATGAAAAATTGAGTTTCGCTATCGGCATTACACATCTGCTCATGTACCTCCCATACGCCCACGTGGAGAGCTATTCCAGCAGGATAATCCACCGTTTCATTGGGCCCATACTATTCATAGATAGTTCTAAAATCATTCTGGAGAATTCCTACTAAATGTGAAGCCAACCTGTCTACCTGGACTGGAAGCAGTAGAACACCTTTTGGGGCATACAGGAAAGATCCAATTGCACACATGATCAAGCAGCTAAAAATATCACTAAGATATGGGTAGCTATCCGGACAGCAATGTTCAACATATCTTCCGGGGTCTTCAATCCTCTAGTAGAATCGATACCAGTGACGCATCCAGGGGGTGGGTACTTGGGGTACGTGCCGCCCTCAAAGGAAAAGGTCTGTGTAAACATTTCATAGATCTGCCAGTAAGAATAATACATAAATCGTTTACTTCATTTATTGGATTTAATTTTCTTGTAAATGAAAGAGGACCGAAAGAAGTGTTCTTACAACAAGCCAAGAACCACTTGAATACTTACCACTTGCTGCTAACCGTGGCAGAGAAACACATGTGCTACCCACGATGATGAAAGCTTATGACACCACATCAGCAGAATCAAAAAGAGAACAGCAACGCGATAAAAAAAAAATGTATAGCAGTTATAGTTGGCAAATTTTTATTTACCATTTTCTGGCTGTATTATTTTGTGAATAATTAATATAATTCAAAATACTTGCTTGTTTCTACAGTGAAAATTTCTTCATGTTATGTTTATTTTTAGGTCTTGCGCCCCATCGAAACCAAAATTTTGTGTACGTCCCTGACCGATACTACATCCAGTTGCTGCAGTTAGCTGGGTTAGAGTATGTCGTGCGCAATACATGGCACGTAGTGCATGGATTTAAGCACTACTGTATAATAATAAGTACTCCAGTCGCTATTCACATGGAAATATATAAGGTCACAGGTAGGAGAAAAATATGTGGTGTGGCGGGGGTACCACTATGTACGTGGGTAATTGGATTTGGGCAACGATGGTATGAGAGCTGAGGCACTTGTGTTGAACTAGGGAATCTAATGAACACAATTTCACACACGTGCCATAACTGGCACCGTCGGGTGGCTACAACCTGGAGTTCAGTTTAAATCAAATGATCTACCGAAACAACTGATGTACCTGAATAGGTAATTTATTTTCTTTTGGGCTAAGTGTTTCACACTTTATAATGCGCGTATATATCATTGATTTATTAGTGCAATAGTGCTGAGCCATATTGAGTTAATAATTATCTATACATTTCACTCATCGTATGAAATGGTGATTTGGTTTTGCAGTGTCGAATGCGAGACTCGGCTTGACGAGCGGCAAACTGAGAGTTGGTTGCATCTAAGGCGGTGTCCTGCATCATGAAGTACACGAATTCAAGTAATGCCTTGGTACGACGCAAACTGCACCTAGTCCCATACAGAAATATTTTGAATACAACTGTAAGAACCTACTGTGTGCATTGTGACACGGACGGTACAAGGTGTTTGAAGTAAGACTAGTTAGAAAGCCTGTTGCGTTTGCATACAGAGCTGCTGGAATGATAGACGAGTAGCAAGTTATGTGGAAAATTGTTATTCTATGTAGAAATTTTTTGCTGCACAACGTATTATTGTAGCATACGGTGCATCCACTAATTATATTGGAGGACTTTTTATGAAGTTTTGTGAGACATTTGTTATTATTAGCAACTGTAAAGATACGAAAACCGACAGCGAAACATCTCTACGGGTAATATAATCCAAAAGCATAAATAATGTCTAGACGTTATAACTATTCAAAGTTCAAGAATCGATCACAAATTTCCCCCACTCTTTACGTACACACTTGTGATTCGCTGCGACAGTGGTAGAGGCTCTGGCTTGACGCCAAGCACTTCGGACTAAGTGGAAAACACGGTCATAAACATCTGGGAACTCAAATTACGCGCATTTGTGTTCTTCAAATTCCTCATTTTTCCCTCCCAGTGACAGCCCTTTTACTGCGAGAGAATGTAGTGGCTTTCACAATGCTGTTTGTGCAGCTGCCTTGCTGTGACGCTACGGCGGCTTAAAACTCCTACAGCATGTCGAGATTGGGGAAACTGGGTCGGTTATTACAGTAATGTTACTGCTCTCAAGTATTATCACAACATCGTCTAATGCCCTCGGCAAAGGCAGCACGTGACTTTCCATTGATCACAACATGAACTTTAGGGTTCCGGTGCACTGTGCCTGACTGTACAATGTGCAGTACACATACTAACAAAGATGTAATTAAAGTACCATTTATGTTGTATATGAAATAAGTATGCATATATTTTTTAACACCGCGAACAATGATTTTGCTTAAATTGACTTATTTTAATTTTTATAACCTCATTTGACAAGAGTAAACTTTTAATCAAAATGTAAACGTATTTCTGTCCCAGATGCTTCAGAAAGCAGACTATGCAAAAAGAAAAATATTTCCTCTAGCAGGACTATAATAGTTATTATTTTGATTGCATGTAATAAAAATAATTAATAGTTTTTATTTAATTCAAATTATTTACAGAATAAATGTACGCATTTCTTAGCAGCAAAGATTCTGTGAAGTTAGCAGGATTTACAACGTACTTATGACATCTATAAATTGTTGCCTTGCTTGATCCTTCCTCCTGCCAATTAAACTCATGATCACAATACACTGTACCCTTATTTTTGGTTCACAACTCTTCACAAGCTACAAAGTAAAAGTAAAGTACCTCAAGTTATTAATCAAGCATAAGTGAAACTGTAGACAAAAAGCTGACATGTGCTTTTTGAAGCAGGCTGCCTCACAAAATGCATGCATGCAGTTAACAAAATGCTATTACTGATTATATTTCACTCCTATTCACATACATGAACTTTAAGCTGAAAAAATTGTTTAGCATCTATTTTTTAAACAAGACTTGTGCGCATGAAACTTGCTTTATATGTTTAAAATAAATATTCCGTAGTGTTATTTAAAATATCTTCAAAACAAAAAAAATTGCTTAAAAAACATTATTATGTGTTTTAAAACAGGCTGTTTTTTTTACCCTATGCACATCCATTTCAGGCACGAAAGTTATCAGTTTTGTAACTGAAATTAAGGTAAAAAATATGAATTATCAAAAACTTTTTTTTTACATTTGTACCAATATTATTTTGCACACAAACATAGTTATAACTATAGTCCATTCCCGATTGAAAGCGACTTATGAAAATCAACCTTTGAAAAAACACTCTAGGCAAAACATGTCAACCTGTTTTTTCAATAACATGTATTCCACAAATATATAACACTATGGTTAACTTTAGAGTACTGTATTATTGAATATGTGAAATTTTACCTTAATATCTTATATAACTTTTAAAATTTATTTCTTTTTAAATATGAATTAACAACAGTGAGAACAGCGACGTGTTGGCAACGGCCGGTAAAAAATAGTTCACAGTTAAAATATTAATTTAACCTTGTTTTTTAGTATAATATTTGTAAATTAAACGATGCCTGTGGAAATATTTAAATATTTAGGTAACCCCGATGGCAACGTATCTCATTTTTACAGTTTAAAATTACAGCGGAAAATATCGTGAGTAGGCCGTAATAGTACGGTGTTGTTTTATTGAGCGAGAGCAATTTTGAAGCAACTGTTTGCTGAGCGTGCTTTGTCGCGCGCTCTCTCTCTCTCTCTCTCTCTCTCTCTCTCTCTCTCTCTCTCTCTCTCTCTCTCTCTCTCTGTCTTTGTCTCTTTCACACTCGGAAATTTCACTTCGCTATTAGGCGAAATTGTACATGTTTTCAATTGTAGCATATTTCATACTTATTACAGCAAAATAATTATTTTTTAATTTGTAATTTACAACTGAAAAGAGATTTTAATGTTTGAATACTTATTTTAATATATTTATATATGATGGCAGGGCAGAAACAAAATGAAGTTGGCAGACGTGGCGAGCCATGACATGGCGTGTTGCTGTTTTCCCAAACGAAGCATAAATTATAATTTACTCCAAAAAATGCTTCGAATCACCACATCACGTTTGTAGAAATTGTGTTTTTTAAACCTACCTAAGCAGGTTACGATATTGTGATAAATCTGCGTTTCCACGGTAGTAATAAATATACTGTTACGGTGTGTTTCGTTAATCGCTGCGTGTGAAATAGCGTGGCGTGGCTGTTTGGCGATAGTTACGCTGGATCTGTGAACTATTTATACGTTGTGCATGTGAACTGTTTTTATGACGAAGTTATTTATTTACATCCATGTATGTTTATTTATCACAACGTTGTACCTTTGACCTGGGTGTTTGAAACAGTCGTGTAACGTGATTTACCACCAATCCTAACAAAATAACCAAGCCCAGCCCCAATAAATTTCAATAAACCTAATACACGGTAAGTAGCAATACATACAAATATGAGTGGAATAAAAGTTATGACGGGCTTATTTGAGTGCATGTTCACCGCTATATTTTAAGTTTCTATAGCAAAAAATGAGTGATACTAGTTGCGTGCGTGATTTTAATGTCGCTTTTTCGTTGAACTGTCTATTCCTTCGTTATTCGAACTGAGGTCGTACTTTTAAAGAAATAACCCAACACATATAAATAACAAAGTTAAATACTACTACAGTTCATTACCCCGCAGTTGTAACAGTGTTTAACACAGTCGCGGCAAAATATTAACGTCCATTATATGTAATGTGATATGTCACGGAAAACAAATATGTTAATGTAACGTAACCGTTAGAACTATCGTAAGTTCAGGCATTTTTAAAACGTCATAAAGCTGACCTAAATAATGTTATAGGGCAAACTATGAATATTCGTACGAAATGGTTTTGAAATAGACCCAAGACAGAATTATTTGAAAAGCTGTAAATAGTAAACAACACATTTGACAAGTATAAAAGTAGAAGTAACATTTCAATGTTTATTTTTAGGCGTAGAAAGTATACGAACACATGTACACACACAATTACATGTAAACATTGATTTTGACAAATGCTACATGGCAGTCATATGGCAATGTTTGTTTACATTTGGCGGAAGGATACGAAATGGGCCTGCAAGTAGATATTTATCAGGGCTCCGAGAAAGTTACTTCCAATGGGGAATGGACTATATGATTGCTCTACTCGGAGGTTTTATTGCGAAATATTCTTTCTGAAGCATACGAAATGGAAATATGCTTAAATTCTAATTGGAAAATAACTATTATTAATTTTCTTTAGACCTTTCAAATAATATTTAGCAAAGTATTTAATAGTGTTACAAAATATATAAATATATGAATTACTCTATAATTTGCAACATAAATCGTACTTTTATGAAAATTTTGGTAGCGTGTGTACTACTTTATAATGAGTTCTGCATATTGTACAGTCGGGAGCAGGACTCCACTGGAAGCCAATCAATCTCTTTGTGCTTTTTTTTTTATTACAGGCGGACATCATTCATTGTAGAGATACGCTATCACAGGAAACCTATAAAATACAAACACTGAAAATAAGCCAAGAGTAAATATCGCCAACAGATATACAATTAATACATAAATAACTCCCTAGAAGTAATTTTGTCAGCAATTACACATTAAGTAATACAAACATTGCAGAACAAGTAATCAAACGAAATCGATACCTGAACTGTATATACATATATGCAAACAACTTTGCACAAACACCGAAGCAATCACGAACGGACTCAGTGGTTTATATAAAGTTTACAGTTTGTAGGAAACTGCTACTCTTGACTTATATTTGGTGCACATGTTTTCAAATGCCATATTTTTCATCTTTCTGTGACAACATAACTACAATGACGTCTATCCACGAAAATAAATTTTAGTTAAATTACCTCTATTGGAGAGCTCAACCAAAGAACACAGCATGCTAGTCACAACCCATATACGACAACGGAGCGGGCTCAATTTAATAAGCTTTTGTGACTTCTTTTCAGAACAATCTGTATTTCTGAGGTAGTGACAGCTTCACCTTCAGAATCCAGGTTAGAATTTCAGGTGTAAATTTACGCTTAATATATTTTGAAGGTTTTAGATCGTCGACCGAATGGAGTGGATTTGATAATCGCTTTGATTTTAGTATGAAGACTTATTTGTACTAGTCCCCCTTCCCAAATTTAAGCCTAGCGATAACAGAATCACATTCGTGTTATTGGGGAGTTAATTGAATGCAATTTTATTGGATAACAAAACACGAAGATCATTCACTTAGTTAAACGTCACATTATTTTGCACATGTTACATTTCATTGAGTTGTGAAGGAAAACCTTTTTCTAAGGAAGTATATCACAGAAAAGTTACTTCAATATTATTGGAAAACGGATCAATACACAACTAAACATAAAAAAAAATCATGAAGGTTCATCATTAAAAGGAGAGGTGTTAAAGCAGGAAAACGAGCTGTTACTGATAACCTACTTCATACTTTGACTACGCGAATGATATGCTAAATGTACAATCAAAGGAAATTTAGCGGGAAGGTAACGAACCTTGTGTATTAGGCGCTGAAACAGTTTTTATTTTATTTGCCGCATCAATATATTGAGTACATAAAGCAACTTTTTTATTTTTTAACCAACTTCCGTGATGTAATTGATTGCGCGTCGCCTTATGGTGTGAGGAGTCCTGTGTTTAAATCCCGGATGTGACTGGGCGTATTTGCCCTTCTACTTATGAGAGGATTAGTTTAACACGTAGGCTTCCGCCTTTGTTACCAGCAGTCATTCAAGTCAAGCAGATAATTAGTACCAATAACTAACATATTTTTTAAACTTATTTTCCATTTAACGTTTGTCATTTATTTAAATGAATACCGAATCTTAGGCGCAAAGCATACATCCTAAACATAAATCGGCAAATATTTAACGTAACTATTTTATAAGAAACATAACTTAATTGAAATAATGCTGAATTTTAGCAGATAAAAATTAATAACTTTTGTAGCGACATTAGCATTACACTAGTGCCTTCAGAAACTGATTAGTAAAAGCATAGTTTGGAGTCGTACAATAAAAATTATTCACCAAGTGAATGTAAAATATTAATTTATAAACAGCTTATCAGTTTCGCGTGTCTTTCGTAATCCATAAAATTAAACTGTTCGGAATCTTCATGTTTCGCAAAGTATAACTTAGTGATTTCGAGCAGCAGATGCATATCCAGAATTTTTTTTCGGCAGGTTGGAGTGGGAGGAGGCTGATCTTTAATGGAGCGGAGACGTTTCAACCGGCGTTTAATAGCGAGATCTCTAGCGCTGCTGAATGCAGACAAGGTTTGATGGAGCAGCGGCGGAGTGCAAGGATGGGGAGAAACGGGAATGCCCCGAAAGAAATTGGCCCAGTCAATGGTAACGTCTGCCTCGTTACCAACATGCGAGAATCCGGCTGACTCCGCCGGGAATTAAACCCAGTTCTCCTTGGCGGGCAGTACTTCTGATCTTTAAGTAATGTGACTATAGACATTGTGGTTTAACGAGAAGTCTTCGTTTACAAACTAAAAAATAATGTTTCATGACAGGAGGACGCCGAAATACAGTGTTAATATTAACACAGACATTATTGTGTTTGCATCAATGCTCACCATTTTAATACATAGTAACCGGAAGTTAGACATTAATATAACTTTCTAATTTCTAAGTAGGCGGTTGCAGTTTCCTAAGACCTTTGGATACTCCATTGTCAAACCGATTTCCTACATCATACTCCGTTGGCCTCATTAAGAACGACACAGGAGTGCGGCTAGCTCTTGTTAGAGATACAAATTAAACAGCTGCAGAGACGGCGTAATAGCAGCAAACTCTGAGAATAGCCTAACTAGGTTAAGGCATATGACATTACGAGCGTTTCTCGGCCGTAACTTCCCCCGGGACGCGACACGAAATCACCAACAAGTTCTCTTTCACACTGCGAACACTGGTGAAGATTACCAGAGATGGTAACGGCTACCAGAGACGGTCACGGTTACCGATACGGTCATAGGTAATCGCGGCAAGCACTTCTAGATCACTGGTACAGACGCTGCTAACATTGCCAACAGGTAGCGTACGAAACTGACTCGTCATCACATAACTCAGGTACGCAGTTTGGTGTTTTTTGTCCAGGTCCTTCTTAGTGAAATCGTATACAAACTTAGCTATAAGTTCTTGCTAAGCATTTGTTTTCACTACTTCTGTCATCGGATCTGACATCCTGAATAGCAAGAAGACTTGACTTATTTCGAATTTGTAAAATATAGTCTTAGTTATAATAAAAATTGTATCACTGTGGTTTAAATATATGTCCAATAAGAAAATAAGGACCACTCTTGGCCCGTGACTGGTGTCCAGTGTGTACGTTCCATTGTAAACTGCAGACTTCAAGATGAGGGAGACTGATTGTTTCTCTTCTGCGTTTGTCCGGAAACAACATACTGAAAATACATATAAATGTGTGTTTTACAAGAAAACAAAATCTTAAATTTGTGAGAACTCATTAATGCGCCAATCAAAATAATAGAAGTGAAATCAGATTAAATTTTGAACGAACGAAATATGTAAATAATTAAAACATGCATATGGCCCAAATTAATGACGTTACAATTACTCGAATATAAGAGCAGAAAAAATCCAGGCACATGAAGTGTGCAAACATTTTAAAACATTCATTTACACAGATAGTGTTCTAATCCTACTCCTTGTTCTATGGTTCTAACCTGGTCCAATATGTTTTCATCGTGGTATTAGCGAAAAAGAAAGTTCAATATTAGGACACGGACGTGCATTGAAATTGGTCTATACGCAGCTGGAATGTGCATTCTTCCCCCATACTATTCCCTCAACGCAGGCCTCATTCGAAATACCGTACTCGCAGTACACCAATATCCTCCTGCTAAACGATTTAATGTCTCGTGAATTTCATTTCGACAACAATTACTTGCTTGAATGATATCAATTGTAATAACCATCTTCACTGTAACAAAATGTTATAAGATTACAATGTATTCTTTCTTTATTTACTACTAGCAGCACCCTCGCCCGCTTCGCTGGGCATCTATTTATTATTCTATATACATAATTAATAATAGCATTAATAGATTATATTGATAAATTTTTTTATTATAAAATTTTAAATTTACATTTTAAAAGTAATAAAAAAAGGTTCTCCGTTATTACAACTTAAGGTAAGAAAATTAATTTTAACATATTTTATATAACAACCGCCTGCTACCTAGTTATTGTTTTTCGTTTTATTAAATATACATTAACTGTACAGGGGAGTATAATCCTCAAATGAACTTCTTTTTTTCTTAAATAGGAAATATGAACTTCTTATTACAAAGTATTTTTTTCATGGGTTTTATTAAATTTACATTAACTTGTTAGAGCTTCTCTTTATACTATGTTTATCGTTTTATTATTTTCTGGTAGCAAAATATATCGGTTTTCTGGAGTTCTGACTCTAGATTATCCGACGTATAATTGGCCCCGAGAAAAAGATCCCTTGCTCAAACCTATTCTCACAAATTTGAAAGTTTGTCCCTGGGATTTGTTTATTGTGAGAGCAAATGATATATACCTTCACCGGAAACTGCAACCGCTTGGAAGGAATAGGCAGATCTGTTGAGATCATAGGGATACATGGAATATGCGCTAGCTGTCCAGCAGCAGGCCCAGTTAATATTATTGCTTCGATGATGTTTTTCCGCAAATCTTTTATCAATAATATCATGCCATTACACATAGTATGTGTGTTTGAGTTGCTTAGTATCATTATTGGGATACCAATCTTTAATTTGAGGTCACGTGGCAGCATACTGGAAGAATTCAATGAATTAAAAAATTCTTGTGGGTAGTGTACAATTTGCATATTTCTCTGCTGAGCGTAATCAAAATTTGGATCATGATTGAAAGTAGTCTATTAACATGGGCTAAAATATTACTATGCAATCTAGATGTGGATGCGCGTTGTCTCTGCGCAGTAAGTTGCTGGGAGCTTTCAGTGCTGGACTCTCTAGCGCGTGTTTCCGACGTATGTGTTCGGAGGACAGCAAGCCGCTGGGAGCGTTCGGTGCTCGATTCCCTAGCGCGAGCCTGTGAGGTTCTTGTATTTTGGCTGGCATGCGTTCCGCGAGACTCTCTAATTCGACGTATTTTATCCGCCCTCACCACGGAAGTATTTCTAGAAAGTTGCGATTTTCTTTTAGTCATGATGTCGTCTTTACATAGGCCTACTATTTGATCTTTAATAGCAATCATACACATACAGTAAGAAATATATCTTCCTAAATTGGATATTTAACTAAATCAACGTTGGTATTATCTATGGTAAACATTCAAATAAAAATTAAAATAATTAATTTCTAATCTAGACAAATTAAAAATAATAATTTGTAAATCCAATTACATTTCTCAGTTAGCATTAAAAAAACTATATCCAATATTATTTAGTATGTCTTAACAACAGTTAATTGTTAAGCTAAAACTCAAACAATATAAGATCTCTTTCTTACAAAATAAGCTCTAAATAATCACAAAATCTTTAACAAAATCATTCACTGGGCATCGATTTAGTATTTTGAAAATATTTTTGCATTACAAACTTTCAAATTTACTTATTAAGTTAAGTGTAAAAAATTAACAATTCTTACGAAATTAATATAGGCATGGCAAAAATGTAATTTAGTAGCTAATTAAATTCTCTATGAAAAATTTTACGTACATAAAATTAATAATTTTATCATTATTTTAAGTGAATTTATTTGAACATTTCTTTCGTAAGTATAGTTTCAAGTATGAACGTACATGCAAAAATGGTAATTTAATGGTTTTACTTCTATTTTAATTGTTTGTGTACAAAATTGCCCCTGGTGTCTTAACGTCATGATATATAAACTATATTCATCCAGAAGGTCCAGGTTACTTATCAGTAAAAGAATTTTGTTAATCAGATAGGTAGTTCCAGAGATTATCTCTAACAAACGCACAAACTTGACCTCTTTATACACTGTACTCTATGCCTCTTATATACTCCTTGTCTCTTTACACTAATAGTAGTGTAGACTAGTGTAGATGAGCTTATTATGAATGCCAATATCATTTTTCACAACACTAGGTCAAAAATAATCTTCACATACCCGGAAGCACATTGCAAATGTTCCAAAATGGTTTACTCTACTCAGCAATTCATATTTATAATGAAATGTATTTATTAAATAGATAATTTATGGAGGAAATTATAAAATGTATCTAAAGTCTCTCGAATTTTTTCTGAAAACTCATAATTTTAGTTCGGATGAAAAGTTTTTAAATTTTTAAGTATAGATTATACAACAAAAAATCCTGTTATTTTGGTGTTCATTTTACCTTTATGTATGTCTATTCATTTGTACTTTCATATGTACTTATTGGGTGTATCATGTATATATTATTATACGTATTGTATGTATCATATATGAGTTAGGGTGTGTGGTATTCTAAAAGGACAAAATATACATCCCACTAGTGTATATTCGTATATGGGATCCACAGGTTGCTAATAAACAAACAAGCAATCAAAAAATTAATTTGTTTCGGGTAGAATGTTATGACTGGTGTTAATGGCATGCAGAATTAAACTTTGGCACTGTCCCTACCCTCCAAACATTTTGCAAATAAGGGAGCGAGCTTAATACGAGAGTGTCTACTTTTTCCTTCTTCCGCGCGGTGTGGTTCAAATGGTGGAAGGACTGCGGAACAGTGTGCCGTGAATGCTGCAGCCAACTGTAACCCTCTCACGGTGTTCCAACTTTTAACTGCTCGCTTGCCGGTAGCGCTATCAAAACAACGAGACTTGTTCATGAAAATACATCCTTTGGAACGCCTGAACACTTTCTGCAAGGTACTTTTAATTTAAAAATTCCAATATAAATTCGTAAAAAAAAATTTATTCTTTTAGAAGCACGGGACTGTTTAAAAAGTAAATAAACATGTTCGCCAGAGTTTGTCCGTGTAATTTTGACAGTTCTCTTGGCGATGGGTGAGTAAATGCTGGGGACATACGCAGAATATGAACATCAGCCTGTCTAAACTTTAGGCTATGGTTCAAACGAAAGTTTCTGTACCAGTGATCAGTGAAAATATGTTTACACTCCCCCGTACGCGTCACAAATTATCTTCGTTCTCTGTTTATATCTCACACTTACAATTGAAGCAGCAATATTAAGGGCATATTGTACATTACTTAATTAT
Source organism: Dryococelus australis (assembly GCA_029891345.1). Classification (NCBI taxonomy): domain Eukaryota; kingdom Metazoa; phylum Arthropoda; class Insecta; order Phasmatodea; family Phasmatidae; genus Dryococelus; species Dryococelus australis. Next base: position 95,814,498 of record CM056995.1, on the reverse strand, counting down.
TTTTAATATTAAGGTGAACTTCAAATAATATAACACAACTAAAATTTGTTTATAATTAGTCGTTTTTAAAATTAAAAACAAAAATGTTATACATGCTTGAACAAACGTTATTGTATGCATATGTAAAACGTTAAAATTTGACATGAAGGATAACAAAATAATGGGAATAAATGTAATAAACTTGTAAAAGTAACAAAATGCAGCACAGAACATAAACATATTTGAAGGAATTTATACTAAAAAAAAATAATATGAATTTTAATGTATGTTTTTTTAATGCACATTAGAATAGACACACGGTGTACTGTTCAATATTAATGAGAAGTAAATGGCTTTTTCAACCTCACGCAAAATGTGATTCTGAACCGCAGATAGTTTTAAGCCTATAAATCCATTCTGCATAGTTTCACTCAGAAAGTGAACATGTGTTGTATTCACAAGATAATGTACACATATCCTTGGTCATTACAGAGTTAAATCTAGCTACGTGTTCAAATAATAATTGTAAACATTGTAATAGCCAACACGTTCGGATAGTCACTTTTTTTTTGTAATGGTTCTCGTGCGCCACTCTGAAACAGCGTTTGTAATAATGTGGGTGTAAATATATTTGGTGTGAGTTGGGAGAAAGAATAATTATAATCGTGTAATAGATTTTTGGGTGCCTTATTATTCGTGATGTGATCTTGGTCTTACCACACAGGAATCAGAAGCTCTCCGGCAATGATGTAAACTTCGTGCAATAGAAACCACATTCCAACCTTCACAGTAATTCATTTTAATTAAACATGTGTAACCTTGATAATTAATATATTAATGAAGAAAAGGAAATAAATAGACTGAGACCCAAACATGTGAATAATTCAACAAGGTGCAGAACTAAATATGCGTGTGTGACAGAAGTCTCTTTACTCAAAAATGAAATTATACGGTATGATAATTAACATAAATGACATACCACCATCCAAGTAAGAATAGGGATAAATCAGAATGCAAAATTAAAATATAATAACAGATTCAAAAACGCTGTGATACTTTAGAGCTGATATATAAAAAAATTAATAAATCTTTTACTTCGGATTTTAGTTCAAAATATTAATCAGGTTCCACCGGAAGTAGTCTTCTCTATATTTAAATTTCCAGAAAGTTTGGTAAGCTCTTACTTAGATTCTTAAATTTCTTGGATCACATTCACTGATAATTAATTAAATGTTAAAAGTCAGTTCATCACTTAATTCTCTCAAAACTGATACTTCACCAAATAAAATTACTCTGGATTTATATTGAAAGTGCAAAATAAGTCTTAACTCCTCATTCCATATTGCTCCGACTATATTGTCTCATATGCGAAAGTTCGGGACTAATAGTTTAACATACTCATGGAACTCACTGTCAAATCGTTGAAAAATCAAAATAGTAACTTTAGTAAAATAAGTTCAGGTTCCTTAAAGTTCAATACTTGAAAAACTGTTTATGTACTTAAGCTTTCCATAAGTTAGATTGCCTTGGCGTCACCCGAGGTCCTCTGGCGCTATCTCGTTGCATGGCGCCGGCGTCGTAGTCTCTGCGTCCTTTTCGCCTCGTCAATTTAACACTCAGAATAATTATCTACGACTTAGCCTACAGCGGCTTCTTAAATATTGCTACGGCAACTACCAAAAACTTAACTTCTGGGAGCATAACTTCTAAAATAAATTTATGATGGTGTTGAAATTTCAGAACTAAAATTCCAACGAAAATTTAGACGCCTTACATGTTCAATGTCTTCCGGTTTCCGACCAACCAACATCCAATCACGGCTCGCTTCCGGCTTTACCTTCACTAAATAAAATTAAGGCCTAAAATATTATGTCTTTAAAATCCAAAACAAATAAATAATGTAGCTTTCAAAATTATGAAACAATTACTGAAAATAAAATCACACATATTAATACAATAACAAAAATAGTGACATGACAATATGTAAAACTCAAAACGTATATTTTGCGAAAAAAAATAAATGAAAAAATTACGCGAGGATAATATAAATCCTCAAAAAAATAACTTGCTTAAAACACATCTCTAAAATTAAACATTAAGGTGAACAACTTTTCTGAATGTAAAAATACAATTGTACACAAGAGATTTTTTTAAAATAATGTTGTTGGGTGGAAATTCTTGTCTCTATTTATAACGTCAGCATTTCTATAAATTGTAAATTACTAATTTCAAAACGTGATTTTTGCTGCTAAACATTCTTTTTAAGTTCCATATCAAAAACACCTGGAACTATAATGAGTGTAAAGAAATATATCTTAATGAAGGAGGCTTTAATTATGTTGTTTGTTGCTCTAACAAATCAAATGCTATTCCATTTCAAAAATACATCTTTTTAAAAGTTATTCCTTCTTTAATTCTACATCATCTTTATTATTTTTTTGAAACCTTGAATATTTTTTCTGTATAAATAAAACAATAATAATGGCTATGAACAATCTAGCAGTTGAGTTGAGCGGGAGGTGAGTGCGAGAGCTAAAAATCTTAGCTAAAGAATTTAAAATGAGATATTGGTACAATTTAAGGAAAGCTGATTTGATTACAGCTATCATGCAATTCATTAGAAATGAAGAAAGAAATAGAAACTTTACAAATTTACCATTTTCACATCTCAATGTTAGAGAACTATATTCAAACGATAGAACTAATTAAAAGAAATATTTCCATTCTCGAATAAGATATTTGTATCCCCGAAAAATAAAAGTAACCGGAATTTAAAAAAAATTGACTTTTTCAAAACCCGAAATTAAGGAATAAAATAAAATTTTAGGTCAAATATTTCCTTTTAAACAAAAATTTTTCGATTAATGTGTGTAAAGTAGCCCACCATTCGAGATTCGTGAACTCAATAATATTTTTATTGATAACTTCAGCATTTGGCGAACAAAATACAGCATTCCCATAAATAATTTATAAGGCGACTCTATAGGAAAAAAAATGAATGCTGTTCGAAATGTTGTTCATGCGACAATGAAAGCTTTAAAGAAAATAACAGGTTATAAACACAATGATCAAATTAGAATATATGCAAATAATCAGAATTTTCGCCATACAATTTCGGCAGCAAGAAATTACAATGCAAACGCCAAAAATTTTATTTGATCAGATTGAAAGACTAATTACACCGAATGAAAATGTAGACATAAACGAAACTACTTTTGATATTGATGTTTATAGAATCCCAAGAGGAAATGGTGCAAGAGGTAAAGAAATTATCAATTTAACTAAAGATATAAAGACAAAACAATGTATTAATAAAATTAACAATGATGATAATATATGTGGACCCAGAGCATTAATTACAGCTTTAACATACGAAACTAATATAATTTTGGACAGTGAATTAACGAATAATGAGTTTATTTATATTAGAAAAGGAAGGAAATTACAAGGATAATTGGCTCGTGAACTTTGCGTACAAATGGGAAAAAGTTGTGGAATTGGTTTTAGTTTGGAAGATATTATGGATGCAGAAAATTATCTGAATATTCAAATTAAAGTTGTTTCCGCTGCACATTTCATTCCGGAACTAAAAAATCAACAACTACTTATTTGTATTTATACGATGAACATTATGAAAGCATTTTCAGGTAGTGTTTATTATTGTAAAAATGTGACAAGCGGTACAATAATAAAGATCAACATGAGCGTGAGAAAAATATATGTAATTTGTGTAAAAAATCACAACACAAAAAAGTTTTGGAAGGCGAAGATCATATTAGAATGTATTGTCAAAAATGTAATAGATATAGTTTTGGACAGGAATGTTTTACTAATCACGATGCTGTGTGTAAGACAGTCTATAAGTGTAAAACTTGCGACAAAATATGTTTAAGAAATAAAAAACATTAATGTGGTTATGCCAAATATTGTAATTGTAAGGAATTTGTGAAAACTGATGAATATAAATGTTATATGCAAGAGAAGCCTAAAAAAAGGCGGTTTTGTACAAAAGCTTGTACTTGTAATGGGCGAAACAAGAAAAAATATATGGATTGTTCTTACACAGAAAAAAATTACTTTTTCGACTATGAAGCCACACAAGAGACTGATTTTCATACACCAAACTTTATATCTGAACATGATTTGAATTATAACAAAATACATTTTTAAACAAATGATGAGTTTTACGAATGGGCAATATCTAAAGAAAATAAAGGATATACATTTATTGCACACGTCCAAAGGGTACGATTCATATTTTATTTTACAATATTGTGTTAGAAATAGTATAAAACCTCATTCAATATATCAAGGTTCAAAAATTATGCAACTTACAATTTCGAGTCTAAATATTAAAAGAATTAATAGGATAAACTTTATTCAAGGAAGTCTTGCGACATTTCCCAAAACAATTGGATTAAAAGAACTTAAAAAGGATATTTTCAAAATTGTATTGAAAAAATACCAGCAACAAAATATTATGGAGTCAATACAATGAAGGAAGAACAACGAAAATACTTTTTAATGTGGCATGCTGAAAAAGTGAAAGAAAATTATATTTTCGATTTCCAAAAGGAACTTGCTAAATATTGTGATTCTACTGTTGATATTTTACGACGTGGATGTCTTAAATTTAGAGAAACATATCTAGAAATAGCAAATATAGATCAATTTTGGTACATAACAATCGCAGGTGTTTGTATAGCTGTTTACAGATCAACTATTCTTATGAATAATACTATTGCAGTAATTCAAGATAATAAAAAATAAATGTTTAGTAAAAAATCAATTTCGTGGGTAAATACATTTCCAAATGTTCGACATGCATTAAATGATGGAGAAGTAACTATTTGTGGAGCAAAAGTTGATGGTTATGATGACAAAACTAAAACAATATGTCAATATCATGGTTGTTTTGGCATGGTTGTCCTGATTGTTATTTACCAGACACAATAAATAATTGTAACAATGAAAGTATAGATGATTTGCTTACTAAAACAAACAATAGAAAGCAAAATTTCAAGACAAAATAGTTACAAAGTAAGGGAAATGTGGGCTTGCAAATGGAAAAAAAAATCTATTTCCTATAAAAGTAATTTAGAAAAAAAAAAAAACTAAAAATGTAATAGAACCATTCCACCCTAGAGCTGCATTTTTTTTTTGGCAGAACCAATGCTCCAAAATTAAAAGTTTCAGGATAAAAGTTAAGATATATAGATATATGTAATTTATATCCAACAGTGATGTTTTATGATTATTACCCAGCTGGCCATCCAATTAGAATATTTTACCCTAAGAATTACTACGAAAATTGGTTGTGATTGATAAAATGTAAAGTTTTACCACCTAGATATTTATACAATCCAGTATTTCCAATTAAACAAAAAAAAACTATTGTTTACTTTATGTTAAAAATGTGTTGTAGAGAAAAAAGAATAATGTAAGCATAGTGAAGAAGAAAGAGCAATAAATGGTATTTGGACTATATTAGAGCTAAATAAAGCTATTGAAAAAGACTACAAATAACTTAAAATTCATTAAGTTTGGCATTTCGAGCAATAAAGTAATAAAATGTTTAGAGAGTACATTAAAACATTTATGAATATAAAATTGGAAACTATTCCTTGGGAAGACTATTATAAATCAAAAGAAGAATATATTCGAGACATTAAAAAAAGAACAAGATATCGATTAAAAAATTGAAAATATTGAACAAAATCCAGGAAAACATGCTGTTGTCAAAATTTGTTTAAATTCACTTTGGGGAAAATTTGGACACAGACCAAATTTAACACAAACAGTATATATTACTGATCCAACTCGTTCGTACGAATTATTATTAGATGAAAGAATAAAAGTAAATAATGTTGTTTACATCAATGAAAAATTGAAGTGTTGAATAAATACAATGATAATTATGTAGAAGATAGCACAGCAATAAAATATTTAGAGCAACTTTTACCCCTTCAAATGCTAGACTATGTTTATATGAAATGTTAGATAGATTAGGTGATAAATTAGTATATTATGATACAGAGAGCATGGTTTACATTGATAATGGTAAAAATACTGTTAAGACAGGTTGTATGCTTGGTGAATGGACTGACGAATTTGGAAAAAAATTATCATGTTTTCGAATGGATAAGTACTGGTCCAAAAAGCTATTGTTATAAAACTATTTGGGGAAAGCGAGTTACAAAAATTAAAGGGTTCACACTTAATCACGAAAATGCTTTACAATTCAAAACGAAATTGATGGGTGAGTTAGTACAAAAAACTAAGGAAAATTTGATTATAAAAAACAATATGATTACAAGTCTAGGCAAAAAAAATTAACTTTAACTATGACAAATGTATGATTTTGAAAGTAAAAGGCGATATTATCGATACATTAGCATGGGATTATTAATGAAAATCATTTTATATTCATTATGGAATGACAAATAATTCAATAGTCGACATGCCGACCCCTGAAATTACACAATTTATATTTTTTAAATCTTTAATTTCCAAAATGATATCGATATCAGCATCATGAAAATCAATTAGTTTACCATTTGCATCACTAATTTCTAAAACATTATGATTAACCCGTTCATTATTAATTTGATAAAAAATGGTATATGTGGGCTTGTGAACAATAGAATCTCTAAACCCAAACATCATTTTCGGTGGAAAACTAGCTATTATATTCGTTTCTAAATGATTAGATTAATCATATTTTATGAACATTCCATATGCCAAATTACAGTGGACATTTATTGATTTAAATGGAACAAAATTAGGTAATTTACTGTCTGTTAAAACCTTGTCTTTTTCAATAGTCACAGTTCTTGGAAATCTAAGCATATCAGATAATCGGTCGTCAAATCTATTCTCAAACTTAGATTTAATCTATATTTTGTATTTCACATTATCTGCTGTCAATTCAATGTTGTTTGTTGAAAATGGTTCAAATGAGTTTATAGATTCTTTTAGTGATTCAACATTGTATTGTCCTTTAGGAATAGTGATAACTTCGTTTTTATCAACCACGCCACTCAATTTTTCAATTGTCATTATAGTATTATCGGATATATTGGGTGCCAAAAATATTGTGCGAAACTAACAATGCTATAGATTTATCTTTATAAATTATGTCATAGTGAAGTTTCTTCTTAATAACAGAACTATTATTTGTCAATTTAAATACTTTATTATCCATTTATTACAAACATTATGTTATTAAATGAAAAAAAGTAGATTGGGGTGTTGGTGTTTTAATTACCAAAGGAGATACTAAGAAAAAAAAGAATGGCGAACTTTGGACTGACAATATGAGGGCAGTTATAGTTTCGCCCAGTGGATGCCGAAAAACCAATTTGATGATTAATTTTATTTATAAGAATTGTTGGTTAAATTTCAATAAATTGTATGTTTGCTCAAAAAGTTTAAATCAACCAAAACATATTCAATTACAAAATTACATTGATGTAATATCTAACGAGTTTAATGAAAAGATGGCTTATTTTTTAAATGGCAGTGGCGAAATTATTCTGGTAGACCAATGTGAAAATAATTCTCTAGTCATTTTCGATGATGTCAACTTATAAAATCATTATGTTAGCCACGAATACTTTACTATGGGAAGGCATAAAAATGTTGATGTATTTTATTTGGCACAGACTTATTCAAAAGTACCTAAACAATTAGTCAGAGATTATGCAAATTTTTTGTGTATATTTAGACAAGATGAAACAAATTCAAAACATATAATGATATTGTAGGTGGAGATATGACATATGAGAAATTTAAAGAGATTTGTTCAAAATGTTGGGGCGAAGACTATGGTTTTATCAGTTTAGATATAAGTAGAAAATTGAAGGAACTATAGTAATAAAATAAAAACTTTAATAATATACCTTCATCCTAATTCTTGGGGGAATTCTTTTATCTGCTTCGAGAAACATGATGTAACCTAGTTGAGACAGATGAAAGCTTTCCTTACTGTGCTTGCCTCTACATGCAACAGGATGAAGTTTATGGAACAGTTATGCCATTTTCATGCCTCAGAGTGAACACTTGGCATGACTCTTGATAATAACTCATCGACCTTGCCTGTGCTAGGGACTGCACAGTTACGGCACACCTGCCGAAACACTCTCGAGCTGGTCTCGAGCTGCGAATGGCTTCACTTGTCGACCTTGGGCTAGCTCGGCGCAGCAGCTGTGACACACTTGGCTAGAGTGACTTGCCACTGATATCTTTAACTCGCCACAGCTCACCATATGAAATTTTATAATCACAGCCTCATTTGTCTTGGCAATGTGGTTCATTGACAAGATCTATGATTTCAAATGCAAAGATTGTGGATTCAATCTCCGGCCTGAGCATATAATTTATTAATTTGAATATGAGGTGCCCATATTTACACTATTAGATACTCACCAAATAATTCAAAATTTGAACAAAGAAACCTTGCCCATGCTTGTTAAAAAAATACAAGCAGTATATGCCATTAATTGCTACCAACTCAAGCTCCAGAAACAAATACTCTCTATAATATAAATGTAATATAACAGATGTATAGCTCGAGATGTAAGATGCCCACATCATATGAGAAGGATAGTACTAGAAAAAAGTTTACAAATAAAAAAACTTTCTACTTTATCATTTAACAAAAAAAAAGTCAGTCAGTTATGAAGTGGGAACTTTCTCCAATTGGTGTTTTACTGGTGTCAATATCAAGGCTGGTAAAATATATAAAAGGTTATTGGTGAGGTGTAATAGCCCCTAAACCTGGAAGTTCCCTGGTGTGGTGTGAAAGCCTGCAAACCTTTAGTAATTTTTTAAAAATAAAGCTCACCATAGGTGAAATGTGTGTTGAATGAATGAACAATGAACGAACTAAGGATGAATGAATAAACAATGAACAAATGAATGATGCACAAACTAATGATGAATGAATGTTGAATGCATTTTATGTATGTTAAATAATGTTACATTTGAAATGATTAGCCTTCTTACAACCTGTTGAATATTTTTTTATATAAATGAAGACTTATATAATTATTCTTGATATTAAAAATATGAATTTTGGGCTGTCCAAAAAAGAGAATCGAACAGAATGTGTTATCAACTTTTTAAATGAATATGAATATCTAGATGTTGATGCAAATTCACTTTAAAAATTGACACTGAAAAGTTCGAAATTTATTTAAGAACATTACAAGAATATCATAACATTTCTTCAATTGATGGTAAACTCGATTAAGATATGCTTAATTTAATCAATAAACCAAGATGTGGTGTTAAAGGTGATATACTTGTTGGCTTTTCATTAACTACAAAATGGAACAAAAAGTTCTCAAAATGGTATTTTGCATATGCAAATAATTCAATTAAAAAGTTAGCTGAAGAGGCTTTTAACATTTGGCAAAAACACACACATTTGAAATTTGTTTATGATATGCAATCTCCAGACATACTTATATCATACAAACAAGGCCAACATAATAATCAGAGATTATGTGGTGTTAGTCATGCTAGATTATATCCACATGGTAGTGTACTGGCTCATGCATATTTTCCAAACCAAAAAAATAACCTTGTTTAAATTCATATGAATAAGCAGGAATATTGGTATAATGGAGGTAGTAACACCTCTGAAAATAAAATTAATTTATTACCGGGTTTGAGCCATGAAATAGGTCATGTGGTGGGTCTTCAACATACAAATGATAAAAATGTGGTCATGTATCCAATTCTTAATAATGATTTATTTGATTTGCAGTCAGATGCCATTCAGAACATACAAAACCTTTATGGCCCACCCACACAAAATAATATTAATGATAATGATCCAATTTATTTGTGTAAAAACAAGTACACAAAAATATTTTTAATTATTGGTAGTGGTTTGTATATTTTTAAAATTAAAACCTTTAGATAAAAAGGTTGAATGACAAGAAAATAATCAATAAACCAAATTCGATAGCAGAAATGTTTCAGTTTTTACCAAACTATTTCAATCATTGTTTTATATACCAAACACATTCGGGTGATTTAGTTCTGTTTGTTGATGATAAAATTTATATGGTTGATTATCCAAGTTATCATCCTAATAACAGATATCTATAAGGATTTTCTTCACTTGGATTAAGTGATGAATATAAAATTAATGCTAAATTCAATTCATTTTCAGGAAAAACTTTAATCTTCTATGAAAAGGCATATTATGCTGAAATAGATAAATGTTGTTTCCAAATAAAAGAGAATGACCTAATTAGCAAGAAATTTTCTCATTTGCCAAATATGATAGTCGGCTTTTAGATACACAAATGGATTACAATATTTCTTTAGTAATTAATTTTTATACGAATACAATGAATTTACAAAGAAACTGACGAGTTGGTGAAAATAACAGTTACTTGTTTGATATAAAGTATGAATTTTATAACAAAATTATATATAAAATGAAAGATATTGTTAATAATTCAGAAAATTTGACTCATTAAGAGCTATATTTATCAATTAATCTGGTCTGTATTCTTTAATTTTATTTTTCTTTAATTTTTCATTTTCTTATTAGAAAAGTATATATATATATATAAATATTGTCCTACTTACAAGATGGCCGAATTACTAGACAAACAACTAGAGAACTTAAAACTAGGAGATAATAAAAACTTGACTACATTATTTGATTTAAATAGTTTAATTTTTAATTATAAAAATATAATCATTGTGATAGATGAGAATAATGAACCCTCGTTTAGAGTAAAAGATGTGTGTATAATATGAGACTATTCAAGAACACAAAAAGCTTTTATACACAATGGTGATGAAAAAAAATTATCTTATCAAGTTTGAATCACCCCGATTTGGGGCCATTGGTAAAAAACGAAAAATATTCCATATTTATTAATGAATCTGGTTTATATTCTTTAATTTATCCTCAAAAAAGAGGGAGCTAAATCATGAGTTACTTAAGAAGGGTTACAATGAACAACTCACTTTAGAAAATTAAAAACTAGAGCATTTTAATATAGACATCAAAATTTTTAGACAAAGTCAAGCAAAAAACAAAAAAATTGTTATATATACATTGCAACATCTCATCTATATGCTTGTATTAACAATTTTAAAGTTGGTAAAAATAATAATAAAATCGCTAGAAATGTAAATTTCAATTCTTCTCATAGTGAACAAGATAAATTTAATATATGTTTCTGTGAGGAGGTTACAATGTAAACAAAACTGAAAGATTAATTCACGAAATACCCGATCTTTTTCACAATAAAAAGAATAGAGTAATATTTGTATTACATTACACTCCTTTACATGAAATTGTAAAATTAAAAATTAAAACCATAATTGAGCCTTTTGAATACATCAATAATATAACCAAAATACTTTAGCAGAAATATATTCTATGAAAACAATTATTCCAGAAGAAGTGGATTTAAGTAATGATGATAACTTATCATTTAAGCTGCAAACAGAACTATTCAAAGTATTAGATGACTTCATTGTTGGCAATCAAATAAAAGTATCATGGAAAGATTTATTAGACAGATTAGAACTAGGCAACACTAGCAGTACAAAATCTTGAAAAGAAACAAAACAATTATTGAATTGGAAGGATAGTAAAAACCCAGTTACTCATAACAATACAAAAATTATGATTGCATATAATAAAGGATGTAACCAGCAGTTACACCCTTATGTAGAAATATTTAAATTCACAAAACATCTGTTTTATTAATCCAAGTGTTATGGGAGTTATCAAAGCCTAACCATTTTACATAAATTTTATCACCTTTAGTTTTTAAGACTTTTTCAACCAAATAATCATTTGGGTAGTTAGTGTTCATAATTTTGTATTCATAAAAACTACCTTTTATTTATTCTGCATTGTAATATTTCTGTTTGTAAGTGGGAAGATCATAATTTAAAACCTATAAAAAGGTAAGTAATTCTGTTGTCCAATTAGCAGTATAACCCCTTTCAAAGATTCGTTTACTTTTGCTAATGCAGACAATATCGCCAACTTTATATTTTGATTTAATAAACATATTCACAAAATATAGTTGTCTTAAATTTTTATATTGACTTCAATTGGTTCAATGTTTCGTTTTTTATATTCTTACACTAAATAATCTAATATATTTACCCATATGTAATTGCCATTTAAAGCAAATTTCTTCCACATTTTTTTCTTCATTGTACAATTATATCTCTCTACAAGACTGGCTTTAAGTTCACTGAATGTAGAATAATGATTGATGTTATATTTTTGCATAAATTCTTTGAATATTTTATTATAAAATTTGAAACCATTGTCACTTTGTATATTCCATGCTTTTCTCTTCAACAATATACTCCAAAGCATTTGCTATATTCTTGAATGCTTTATCTTTAATTGGTATTGCAAATGCATATTTTGAAGAAACACTTATAACTGTCATAATGTATTTATATCCATTGTTTATATATGATATTCCTTTTAAATTTCCAGTACCTATCTCTACAATATTAATTTGCCATAAACCATTAATACTATCCGAATTTACTTTTCTTCTTGGAAAATTTTTTTGTGCAGGTTTATATAATTCATTGATTATGTCTTCTCTTACATTGGGCAATTTTTTTAAATAGTGATTGATTAGAATTACACATAGAACATACACTTTTCTCAACTAATCGTCCATTTTTCATATTTTCATTTTTATATTATTATTTTAGTAACTTTCTTACACTTTAATCACCAAATATTTTCCATTTAATAATAATAACAAAATTATCTTTATATTTTACAATTATTCCTATTGTAGTTATCTTTCCATCTTTATGAATATATATTTTGTCTTTCCTGATTTAAAATTAATATAGAGTATTACCTCTTTAAACATCAAAAAGGCTCACTGTAATCTATTTTTATAGTTCCCTTAATAACAGTCACATCATCAGGTAACATAAAGTTAGCAGTAGTTATTTTATAAACAGTACAATCCATCAAAAAAGTAAAGAAAATTTGATTAATATCTAAATGAAAAATATTATTTCTTTATTTCGCTTCGCAGGTAAATAAAATATATATGATCTTTCTTCCTTGCATTTTGCAACTTTCGAGTTAACAAGTGTATCACAATAATTCAAAACAGATTTGTTTAAATTTTGTAATTTATCAGATATTTCTTTTTAAAAAAATATTTTATTGACTGCATATTTACAATCTATAGGATCAGCCATATAATTAATTCTGCGATTTTGGAGAGAAACATAATCTGTTGTATAAACAAAAACTTTACTTATTTGATCATGTAAAGCAGAAACAATAATATTGTATTTGAATTTGCATATGTTTTTAATTTAAAAATCTCTGGGTAAAGATGCAACATATGTTTCTAATTTAAAAATCTCTCTGAAAAGATGTAACACAATTAAACTTAAATGTCCACAGGTAACTGAATTAAAATTCTGAATTCTATTATCATTGTAATAAACATTTCTATTTTTTAAGTAATTAGTGATATTTGTAGGATTATTACCTCTAAATGAATCAAAATAGTAAACATAATTATTTTCTTTAAAATATTAAACCCGATGAGTACCAGGATTTGCTGAAACGTCCAAATTGACCTCAGCACAATCATATTTATGCATAATTTTTGGTAATTTATCAATCATATAAACATTTCTGAAATTGTTAATATTTAGTATTTTTTCATATTTTTGAATATTAAAATTAGATAACAGTTATATATTCATTTTTTTTGGTCTACCCCTGTTTGCAACTAAACCACTTTCTGATCTATTTTCTATTGCTAAATTATGTCTCTGTTGTTCTAATTCCTTTTTAATTTTTTCTAGTTTTTTTCAACAGAATTGTAAATTGAGCTAACTCCACCAGATAAAGCACCAAGTGCATCTAAAACTGGAATTAAAAATGGTAAAAAACCTCCATGATGTAAACCACTTCCAGATTTTTTTTTAGAATTTTTTTTTATCGTTGGTCTGACAAAGTTAATTTGAAACATTTGCCTTCTTTTAATTTTTTGTTTTTCTCTCAAGTTGCTAATTTGTTAAAACATTATCTATACCCAAATCTCTCAGTTGATCGATAGGTATATCGAATGTTATATTTGTTATCTTCATTTATAAGTAAAACATATAAATAATTAATCAATTGTATACCCCATCCTAGTTTTCTTTTTGTAAACATAGTTGAAGCAGCAGCTGCACAAGCATTTTTTTCACCGAATGGAGTATCTTTATCTAACATAATCTCTTTTTGAAATTTTTTTTTCAGTCGCATGTCTAGATTCTAAATCTTCATGATCTCTATAGGCAGTATCATGAAATTTACATCCTTCATCTAATTTATTTATTCCTGTATCTTATTTTTCTAAACTTTCATCTAATTTTGTAAATGGGCCACAATAATTATACCCTGGTAAATGCATTTCAGGTAAATTTAGATTGTTTAATGCCCAATTTATTATACCCTTCCCATGATGTTCAAAATTCCAAAATGAATGTGTAATTACATTTAAAACTCTCATAAGATATGGAATTCCTTTTTGGATTATTAATAACAAAATCAGAAAATTTATTGTTCAACATATTCATTATGACTACTTTTTTCATTCTGTTAAGTGTTATTACCAGTATTTTCTTCATCATGAATAACTACTAATCTATAAACAAATTTTGTAACATCATCCATCAAGACACATTCTTTTGGCAAAGTGTTGTATTATTTTATACCTTCTCCAGATCTAGGAGTTCTTGGGGAAATCATTATTTCTGAGTGTTTGGTATTAATATTGAGCTAGAATCTTTTATATATTTTTTATCAATTGGTCTAATTATATTATCATACTTCCAACCAACACTAGAACTGGAATTATTCATTTTCTAACTAGGAATATATTTTTGACTGAAATGCAGCATTGGTTAATAAAACAATTTCTGTGTAGTTTTTAAGATCATTAACATTGTAATTAACTTCAAGTTCTTCTGTGCTATTTTTGTTAACAATTTAGAGAGTCCTTCTGTTAGTTCATATTCGTTATATTTGACAAATATAATATCACCATCTATATTTACTTTTGTATCGCCGATATAAACATTACACCCTTCTCCACATAAACCAGTTTTTTCTTCAATGTTATTAATATCTCCAGAAACATATTTTCAAAGACTAATAGTTGAGCCTTATACCCAAATTTGGAGAACTATCTTTAGTACATAATTCTCTTTCAAATTATGTTTCTTCAGGATTATGTGAATAAACTATATTTTTTGCTACAATGTGAACTAGTTTTGTTATTAAATTCCCTTTTTCTTCACTTACTTGTTCTACTTTTTTTTTTTTTACCAATATTTCGTAATTTGTGAATTAAAGGTAGATCTTTCTTATTATTTCGTTCATCTGCTTCCTGATTCTTTTTATAATTTTTGAATTTTTCTATGATTAATTTAACCCAAGAAATTTCCTTTGATGAATATTTTATTTATATATTAATTTTTTTTTTTTTTTACTTATGAATGAGCTATAAAAGTATCGAGAGTTTTGAAAGGCAAACGTTTCTTCCAACTGATCAAACTAGGGGGAATATTAAATATTTACAATAATAGAATTGAATTTGATATTCCTATAGGCGATGGATTTTCTTTCCGAAATTATGCTTATGTTTTTGAACAATTTAGGTTACTTGAGAGATATAAAAAAGGAGATGAGGCAAAACATGCAAAACTAGTAATATTGAGGTTTGTGCTAACTTTTTTCCTTTCCAGTTTTCTAGAGCAGAAATCTCAAAACATAAACATATTATTGAGGCTGTTGATAACCCACGTTTAACTTCAATGATGATTAATAATTTGTTAATATCTCCATGTGAGCAAAATTATTTAGAATTGACTGGTGTTGATAATAAATAGCATGTAAAATCTGTTCAAAGTTATAAAACGAATGAAATAACCTATCCACTGAGATATCTGTGTGGTGTTATTCGAGAAAACAATGAAATTTATTGGAAAGGCGTTTATAAAATTACATTTATTCGAAATTCGTCTGATAACAATTGATTATATGTTTATGAAACTAAGAACGCAGATGGTGCAGTTCAGAATCATTATGCTGATCCAGGTAAAATTGTTATTTAATAATTATAAATTATGTGGCCTATTGTTGAATATGAATCACACACCAATTTCAATTAAAGAAAAATATACAAACATCCACAAATACCTATTAATTTTAATTATTGGCAATTTTTTGAAAAAGAAGTTCCTGCTGGAACAAGTATTTTTAATTTTGATATAAGATATCAGTTTAATAATTTATAATTTGATATGCGTGATTTTGAAATTGTAGGCTTTCAAGCTAATAGAAAAAATTGTGTTGAACAGTATGTACATGTTTCTATGTTTTATCACTGTAATGGAAGAAATATTTATGCGAAGAATGGAAGAAATGATATCTTTCCTAAAGAAAATTGTAATCTAGATATTGAAAATGGTCTTTGTGATAGTATGTTTCTTGGTTATAATGATTTTAGAAATTCAAAATCAAAACTAGATACTCTATATAGAAATATTGAACTTTATAATAAACCAACTGTAAACACTCAAGGTGATATCAATTATTATTCATTTTTTGGGGCGAAGACCATTATTTGTTATTGATTGTTTACATAGAAAAACAACTGGTGTTAAAGATAAAACAAACATAAAAATTAGTGTAGATTTCAACAAATCTGTTGAAGCAGGAACAATTTGTAATGTTGTTCTAATTAGTCAAAGGAATCTAACTTATGGTTATTTGAAAGAAAATATTAGTGAAAATACATACATTTTTTAAATTAATAAATGGAGGATGTAAACGATTTTATGGAAACCACAAAATATTTCCATAATTTTATAGAAATTTTTAGACTTTGGTTAAGTTGATTAATTGAATAAAAAATAATTTTGTTAAATCTAAATAATTTTTTGCTTTATAAAAATATTACTTCCCCGGTTTACCATGCAGGTTGACTAACATTTTAGAAAGAGGTTCTAAATCAACTTTCCCAGCTTACGCCATAAATATGAAGTCTCCCGAACTCCGAACTATAGTTTTCAAATTCTATCGAAATCTACAATAATTACAGTTAATGATTTTAGTTAGTGTTTGCGATGAAGATGAACTTCGGGAAATTGGTAACGAATTTGATCATATAGAAGAAGTTTTTAAAAAATTAGTAGAGCTTCGTATACAATCAAAAAAGAATAATACCATAATATTTTTATTTGATTCTAGCTTAATATGCATACTTTTGGACTAAATTACCTTAATTTTTTTGCTTAATTAGCATGCATTTTTGGGTGTAAATTTTCTTAATTTGATGCGTAATTGGTTGATTATGCTTAATTTTGCGAGAAATATTACTATCAGTATTCGTGCAGGATTTTGTTTGCAATTTTTATTTTGGAGGTAAAAAGCATGAAGTTATAAGAAAAATTGTGAGTTTTAGGGTAACAAATGGTTTGTACTCACCCTACCCATTTACTTTCCGCTGCTAGGAAATGTACAGATACATCGCAATTGTAATTTCAACATAGCGGTGTGTCTTCTCTTTTTACAAGCTTTTATTTAACTTGACTTGTTTATAGGCACGATAGGTGTCTGTCCGAGCTCTATGCGCTGAACTGGCGTTCAGTCTGCCTGCAGCGCATTGCTGTTCGTCTTATTGCAGCTCGAAGTGTGGAAGCGGCCACCAGTGTTTAACTACATTTTTTTAGTATTTCTGTTTCACCCTTTTTTTTTTTTTTTGCGTCACTGTTTATCAGGTTGCAGCCCGAAGTGTCGAAGGGGCCAAACTGCACAACCTTCAATACGACAATGAAAATCATAAGAAACTGGAATTAAATATAAATAAAATAATTCATTCTGTATATGTTACAAAGTAATGTTCAATGTTCAGTCATGTTTTCATATGTATATTTACAAAATCGAATTGTTAATTAAATGTTTTCCACTCCTTTGTATGCCAGATAAACTTTTGATTTATTTTTACTGCATATCATTAATAAAATACTTTCTAATACTTTAGTTGTGCTTAACTTTTGGACACTAGTGCAGACTTTTCATATTGCCTTTAATGTTAAAATAAGTTTAAACACGTAGTTATTGCACAGTTCATTCCTGGTTATTGTTAAATAACACAGTATAATGTCTACAACTATAATGACCTTGGTGATTCTTACGATTACGATGTAATAATAACCCACAGCTCAAACGTTTTGTACATAGAGCAGGCGTGATTTTACATGCACTTTCATCCAATACATATGATGAACGCAACCGTCAGAAAATTGCTCTACAAATACCATCGTGATAGTTTCTATCACGTGACCATATTGTGAAAAGACGCCAGGAGCATGTTCTAGTTCGTAAAGGATGAATGTCTTAATAAAAATAAAATTACTCAATTTGATTTTTTATTTTTTAACATTACTTTCAATATTCACACAGTTATTATTTGCAACATTAATGTCTACCTCATCCATTACTTTTTTTATTCCCAGAGAGCGCAGTAGTTATTGTCTATCTCAACTCTAATTAAAATCGTTATATTGTTAACAGTTGCTTAAAAAACACTTTGTTTACATATATTCAATCTGTCTATTTCCATCATTCCAAATGTCTGTCACTCACGCATTTCGCTCGTCAGTCTCACTCTCCATTGTACCGATGCTCGGAATACGCAGACTTCACTCTCGCTTGCTGGTCACTCTCGTCGCGTCGCTGTCTTCGCACACCTAGCTACTAAAACCACGCAATTCTCCAATCTCTGAACTTTTTACTCGGGGACCCACCGTGGCTTGAATAGTCTCGCTGGCCCGATCCAGAAAGTTCCCCTCACCACGAAGTCCCGCTAAAGGAGGCGGGGCGATGCCCAGAACGTTCGTGTAACGATAACCTCAGAGACATTCAATCCCCTCAATGACATGAGGCGGAATGAGTCCTGATAGAATTATTTGCAAATCTCCACTCACTCATCCGATTACCGCCCGGCCCTTGACACACTGCTTCGTCCGCTTGAGCGGGAAGGCGGCAAGTTATATCATTCAGTGTGGCAGAATTTCACGTGTCGGTCTGTGAATTACCTCCATGCATGTGCCGAAACAAATAAATAAATACTATTATTTATTTGCATAATCAGTTTCTATAAATATCAAGATCATCTTCAATGGCATTGATGGATGGGAGACCAGCTAAGATAGCGGACGTTTCTAGAGTCAGAACGTAGCTAAGATATAGGTATGTGTGCCGTTTTAGGGTGTAAGTATAGATTTGGTTTGAACGTCACCGCTCGATTAACCTACTGGCACAAGGCTAAAGCGTTAGTAAGCAACGCCAAAAAATATAACAAATTTGTAGATATCTGTAATATTTTATGAGTATGCCATACGCTAAGTCTTTATTAACCAGGTATGTAGTCAGACAACGTCAGAATTACTTACAAAAGTCCCTGTGACATTTATTTTAATTAAAACCATATTAAATTTCTGTTCCTGATAGTTATACGATATGTCAACACTTCATAATACTTCAGTCAACAGTAGCCATGTTTTTTAATAAAGCTAATTAGATTTTGAATCTTCATAACTAAGCTTTTACTGACACTAATTGATTAATAAAGTGTATTCCATTATAAAACGCAGTCCTTAATTAAGAGCTTTAAAATTTTAATTTCCAATTTACGGCCAAAACTCTAACAGCAGCGAGAGAAATTATGGGATTTCTCTCCGCCGGAATTGGTAATTAAGTGAAACGAGGGAACAAACTGTGCAGAATTATTTCTTACAGAATGGAGACATAAGGTTTTGTGGAATCACGTACACAAATGAGGTTTCTGTAATAAATTAGTGAGTATATTTCGTCTGTACGCTAACCAAGCCCCTTGCACCATATACTTTATGATACATTTTAAGAATTGACACAATAATTTCAAACCACCGATGTCAGTTACTGTGGCTTTATTGATAGCGCGCCTCATTAAAACACCCGAGTTCTATAGTCACGTTCGATTTCAGTTTCAGACATCCTTTGTTAGCTTTTAGAGGCTCTGAAAAGAAAGTTTTAATTTCCCCCAGATATGATTTCTATTCGTCGACTATATGAGTGCATGCGGTAAGTAGATACATTAGCTTAAGTAGACTCAATAAATTTAATAACGACTGTATTTGTGAAGTTCATGTTATGTAACAATGTTGTAAATCAGTAAAAGCTTAAAAACAAGCTCATAAATCAGGCAAGTTTCATTACTTTCAGGAATGTTAATGCAAATGTTGGATTTTGACGTTATTTAAAAAATAAGATGTTTAAATAATGTTTGTTGTTCGTATGTGCATTCGGAATCTAGTGAATTCCAATCATTGTTACGTAAAACTTCTTTAAAAAAATTATTACAACTTGTATTACATAAATCTGCGATTACAGCCCATAATGTTTCGAACTGAATGGTACAGTGTGTTCGGTTTACTACATAAAGCTAGATCATATGTCTGGATATTGCTTTTATTTTTATATATTCAGCTACTTCCCTTCTGGGTGTATTCGGTCGAGGTCATTCGACTGCTATTTTTCCCCAACAGTATTGATCTAATTTTACATGTCACCGTTCCTAACTCGGCACCGTGTGTCAATCATTGGCTAATTACTGACCACGGCCTCTCTACAGTACATGGGCTCGATGAAACTTCAAACGAAACGATTGATATTTGTGTTCTGTAAATGTACGAGCCTGCTTTCTATCATCCACGCATTACTTCGTCAGCAAAAATACACCTCATGGTTTATTTTGGTTTTTACACTTATAATGTTTGAATATAAATTTTTTATAGCAACTTAAATAATTTTTATTTTTTTGTTTTTATGTGTTTATTTTAAATTTACTGAACAACTTATTTGTGTAAAACAAATTGTATACATTTTATTTTTTTTTGCTGTGCTGAGGCTGTGCTAAGGGGGAAATTTGAGAAAAGTCAAAGTATTCTCATTTCGTTGGATATTAAAGTAGGAATAGGAAAGGTGTTACCTGATTAACATACTAGGAGTATTTTTGTGTGTTCTCCAAGACAAAACATGATGTTTATGAACGCTAACTGGTTTGTGACGCAGTAACCTATTTCTGACATAAACCTTTGAAAAATTAATTCTATTAACTGCACAACTTCTTGATATACATGTACGTATACCAAAATATATGCATATAAATGTAAATTTTAATTTTCTATATTTATTAGTATATAAAATGTACTTAAATGTATAAATTATGGGAATGAGCTATATCAATTTTTCAGTTTAAAATTGAAAATATTGCATATAAGATTATTCAATTGTTATCAAACGAAAGTTATCGACTTTTTTAATTAAAAATCCTTATTTTGAAGGAATACAGGAGAAATTAATGTTAATCGTTTTTTCTCTTTATCGAACGTATCAGCTTACGAATTGGATGCATATACCAGATGTTTCGTATTATACGGTATGTTTTCTATGAATGTGCTATAGAGAGACGGGGAGGACAAAGTTTTTTTTAATACGTTAAAAAACTGGTAATTTAAATAGTTTTGTGAGAGCTTATCCAGAACTATACACATACGAGTATGATACTGTTCCTGAAGAAGTTTAAGAATAATTTCAAGCAAATCTGTATATTCAAAACACTAATGTATTTTTCATTTTTAATAGTGGAATACGTGATGATATTGCGTTAGTACTATACACTTTATTAAAACAATATCTGTTGTAAAATCCCTCAATTATTGATCGTATTATTAATTGAAATATAAAAATCTATGATGCTAATATCAAAATATACTTTTAGAACATTCATTTAAGTGTTCATCTCGAGAATATGTAAATGAGGAGGCAATACTACTAATTTGGAAATCGTTGTTAGAAGCTTCCGTTGGAAACAACATATATTACTTCTGTACATATGTTGTTATTTGTAATTCTCTTCAGTCTGAAGAAAATATTTCAACGCTTCTGGAGGATATTTATCATATTGAGAAATATTTGGAATGTTTAACATGTATGTATATATAAGTGTATTGCGGTAGATATTCAATAAATATGTTGACCTACATTATTTAAAATGTGTAGAAAAATAATACAGCATGTTGGGTTGACAGAACTTGAAACGGAATCTTTGAAAGTTTTTTTTTTTTTTTTTTTTTTTTTTTTTTTTTTTTTTTTTTCCATAATCAACATTTATAGCTGCGTTCTAAATATTGTAAAAAGGATAACGTAATTATTTTGCTAAGATGAGTAACAAATACACATAATCATGGATAACTAGGATTTGATGTAACTTCGCAGCAAGGGCAGAAATTTACTTTGCCACTTCTTCATAACTTTAAAATAAAGCAAAACAAAAACTGTGAAGAAACGAAAACTCCTCGGTGATGATTAAGGAAACATTCTCAAGAAGAATAATCACAAATTGTGACATTTTCCATGATTATTTGTTCTGATCATGTTTTTGTAAAGGTAAAATGCCTAAAAATATTCTGATCTGATCGCTAGCGAAAAGTAAGAAAGAGCCACCAACCTGGTGGTCTCTGCCATTCCGTGTACTGCTTACACATATAGTTTTCAATATGTTTTCAAATTATATTAAAATTAATTGGTTTTTAAGTGTGGTATTCCATTTCACAGGCAGTGTGATTCAAACCTGGCTTCCACTTGCGTATCTTAATATTTCCGCGTTGCTACTATAATACTTTCAATAACTTGCATATATCTTAAAGTAATTATTTCAAGCATCTTCACAGTACTCCTACCTTGCTAATGAGTACAAGGAAACCTATCATTATGCAAAGGTTTCATATTGGAGAGCCATTCGAATTTATTTGATTTCCTGTAGTAAGTGGAGTCGTGAGCGAAATAAAAACATTTCAACAGTGAACAATGTTAATAACATAAAAAAAATCAATTAGAAATTAAAAAAGTCATACATTTCTGTGTAGTGGTTTGCCTTCCTTAGAGAAAATAATTGTCGAAAATAGTATACTATCACTATCACGAGAATTGAAGAGAACTGCGAGTACTGCATAACGAAGCCAAGGGGTGAAAATGGTACTAGTGACACGCGAAGAACATTATTCTTAATTAATAGTGTGGAAGAAGTACCGCACTAGTCAGAGAAAACGTTGACATTTGGATCCTGCGATATTGAAGAATTTTGTGTATTGAACTGAAGCTTGCTCCCGTGATATCTCTGCAATATATTTTCAATCTGGGACGTTCTTTCATCGAATATAATTTCTCGAAATGTTTTTTTTTATATATAGACAGCCAGCCGAGGTTGCGTGCTGGAACGACGTGATCCAGTACGTTCCGGTAGAGGGCGACACTCGCGGGTCGCCGTCTCGAGGAGATGAAAGAACCTGACGAGATAAAAGGGGGAAACAGCGAGTGGAAACCGAAGTCGTAAGAGCCCAGGTATAAAAAAGAGAGGTCGGCGGGGCATTATTCGCGAGGAGGCGGACATAAATAGTGATTACATCAAGAGCAGCGCGCCCTGGCCAGCTTGCCGGGACACGAGACGACCCCAGCGACGCAGACGGAAGGTCTGAGGATTACTGCCACTGTGAGACAAAGAGAGAAGGTGAACAATAGGCCTTGAGAGGACTCGCAATAAGGAGTTAGTGGAGTGGTAAACGTGGAGGGTTGGCAAGACGTCAGGCCACAGGGTGAGTTTTGGAAAACTTCCTCCTTCACCGTCTACCTCTTCAGAGAGCGAACACCAACCCCTTTCCACCCTTAACCATTCTCCTTTTCCTAGTTTCCTCACTTCCTCCCGAGTCCCTTCACAAACTCGCAAACCACCCCGCAATCAACTTGTCGCCAGGGTGACGTCATCAAAATACCGCCGGAGTGGGGATGCCGTTACCTTCGCAACCGGTTTCTCTCTAGTTCCCGCCCCTCTCGCGCCACGTCGAGGCACTTTGTGCATCTGCCGGCAAAAATCAACACTGCGGCTGGTCCTTCGCTCAGAGCTGCCATGTTGTCCTGGCAGACAAAAGTTAATATTGAACACTCCATGAATACTTTCCATATTAAATGAAAACAAATGAAGGTTTTCCCAGTTTGGAAACCTGAAATCTGGGTCACTAGGCCCTCGAGTTTCTTCACTGCATTTCTATATCTGATATTGCCTGATGTTCTTAAAGAGTATTTGCACAAGTTATAATATGTACACTAGGCTTAGCTATATGTAGTATTATTTTTTTAGTGGATGGGACATTTGCGCATCCTGTGAATAACGTGGCAACCATTCATTGATACTGTTCGGTCGATAGCCTGAAGATGAGGTAGAGCGGTCTCACAGGCTGCGCACAACGTGTCGCCCTGTCCCAGCACGACTAGCAAACACGACAAGTAGCTATGCGTGCTATAATTTCATGGGCAAGTTACTGTGTGCAGGGGACAGTAATGGTGCTGGTCTCCCCAATACAGGGGGAGGGGGTCCGGGTGTCCTCCCCCAGAAAATTTGGATTTCAAGGTGCAAAATGGTTCCATTTAAACGTTTTTTCGTACGTAAATATAAACTACACCACTTGTAAAAATATTAATATTTTTAACATAGAATTTGCCCTAGTGAAAAATTAAATAAAAACAATACGATTTGTGTTGTGCGCACGAACTTGTTCACGCATCGATCTAGTTACTGTAAACTTCACAACGCCAACTACCTGCGGCTAGGCCAGCTTCGGCTATGTCCGCTTCAGTTCGGTGAAGAAAGCATTACCATCGTAGCTTCTAACACAGGTGGACGCAGCCATAAGCCTCAGCCCCTCCCCGGGCGGTCTTCCTACCCTGCCGTCCCTCCATCGGCTGGGAAACCATTGCGACCACCTACCTGCTGAAAGCATTACTTACAGCGCTTCCAAACATCTTGGTTTTGCTAGCCAACGAACGAGTTGTTTTCTTATAATGTATAGTATTGTTTCCCGAGTAGAATGTGTACCGTATGAGTGAAAAGTTACCTTACAATAGCCTAAATATAAGATCGAATTTAATATTTATTTTAAATATAACATTGTCAGGAAACTTTGGACAAGCACTGCTTACCTTGCTAGCCCTAACGAGACGCCACTGGGCATGGATTGGATTTGAGGTTAGAAAACTGATTAGTAAACAAGTGTTTTGAGATGTATGTTTACTTGCACTAACCTATTTGTAATGCAGTTTGATTAAATTCAAAATGGTTAAAGTATTTTATTAACTTAAAGGTGCTTGTCATTTTAAAATGAAGATATAAACACACATGCCAATCTCTATTGACCATGTGGCGTTCACAGTTGTGTTGCTTTGGGGTAGATCAGTGACAGTGTTGGGTACATGCGCAGAAGACGAAGAATCGGTCTGCCTCATCTTTAGTCTATGCCACAGCCGTAGAATACAGGTCTGGAAACTAGCTTGAAAAGTTGACGCCCTTATTGACATTTAGTACACGAATCCAGCCGCAGAGCGCTGTTATCGAAGTAGTGCAGTTTAACATGGCTAGGATAGGAAGGGTAATTGCTATTTTTTCTTAAAATGGGAAAATTGTATTTATATATCTTTGGTGTTATCGCTATACCAGCAACGCCAACAACACTGGTTTGCTTGCGCGCTTTGCTGCTACTGCATGAACTAAATCAACTGATAAGGGGGTCAATTCGCTAACATTGTTAGATGGGCGAATGTCCAAACCTGTCTTCCACGGCTGTGCTTCAGTCAGAGTCTGGGGATTTTTATCACGTCAAAACGATGCAAATGTTGCCAACAGTTAACGATGTTTTCTCTAACCATTTTTCCCCCCATTGCGGTGGTGTTCTATCGCGTCTATAGTGTGGACTTCGCCCAATTTGATGCACCTAGGATTAACGGCTGTAGTTTATTCGCGGCTTCTTCACTATTTTTAATCAAACCTTTGAAAAATATCCTCATGTATGACGTGTTTAGTTGTTTCCTAAATATGTCATTTATCACAAGTGTTTCATACTTCTGTTAACATAAAAGTACCTTATTTTTGGTTAAATTAAACATTTACTTATATTTTAACTAACCTTTATAATAAGGAGACGGTCTCTGTCTGTCCGTCTTTAATACTTCTAAGTCCCTTGAAACTCAAGAGAACTTCTTCGAATTTTGCAGAGCGACTCCTCGGGGTCAAATACAGGTCAAGTTCGAATTTCAGCAAGATCAGATTACGCAATTATTACCTTTTACCCTAAAAACTCATTTTTAATTACTTTTTTTTCCTATATGAAAGTTTTGTATTAATGCATAGAGATTATTGCATAGAGATATGAAGGTAATGGAATATCATTTTTGCTTGCTTTAAATAACTCTCTTCAATGTTGAGTTAATTTTCAAGTGGGGCCACAGTGGCTCAGTGGATAGAGAGATTCCAAGTGGGGCCGCAGTGGCTCAGTGTATAGTACTATATCAGGTGGGGCAACAGTGGCCAAGTGGATAGAGAAATATCAAATGGGGCAGCAGTCGCTTCAATGTTGAGTTAATTTCACATCATTTCATTATTACCTACATATATATGCTATATGTTTTTTTAAGTCTTTGTATGATAACCAAAATTTGTAAAATGGTAACTATTCTAGTCACGTGGCAAGACTGAAGGAAAGATCACGGGTTGGGCCCCTACTATGTTATAACATTCCATTGAAATGACTATGAATAATAATAGCGAGAAAACAGATGTGTTGGTAATGCCAGTAAGAAATAGTTATTGTAATGCTAAAACAATGTATTGTGTCAGAAATATCATTAACATATTTTCATGGTAATATTTATATTACACACGTAACACTTTTGCTTGATTATTTTGTATGCATATATCGTTTTCATATGTTTTGCACTAGTAATATGTCACATGGCTTGCATTTTTCTGTACATGTAATAATTTAATATTTTCACTTTTGTTTTTAATTTTAAACAAGTTAGAGTATTTGAATTTAGTCGTCAGGTGGCAAGCTTCATTCTGATTAAGCTAGAATTTAGTAAGGTTTTCATATGTTTGTGTTACTTATTTTAATAATTTTATTATCTTCCTTTGGTCTCATTTGTAAGTCATTCCTATTAATTAAATATTGTATATTTTGCCTCCCATTGGCCGAAACCTCTAGGCCCTTTGTGCATGTTCCAGCCATATGAGCAAGAAACTCTCTTCTCCTTCGCACGACGCCATACTAGTAAGATGTAGGGACAGGACTTTCCCCTGCGAGTGGGTGGAATGTAGGCATTTTGATTAGAGAGTAGGGTGTTAATTATTTTCCCCGACTTTTCTCGGTGTTCCAGCTGACGTGTGCGAGTTTTACGTCCCAGCTAGGATCCCTAGAAGTCAGGAGGTAGAAATAATTACGTTTGCGTTAGAGCTAGGACTCCGCAATGTCTAGGATGCCCCATCGCCTACATTGCTGCAGAGGTCCTTTGACGTCGTTGATGACAGACTACGAGAGGAGATTATACGTCTACAGGAGGTGCACCTATTTTTAACTTCAGGTCCAGTAACAATTATTCATATGTGGTACATCTTTCTTCTGATAGCGTCGTTTTAAGCAGTTAGACGACGCCATTTTTTAACACGTAATTTTCTTAGCTGACTTTTTGCTTACGTATAAACCTGAGTAGATTCCTTACTTTAACCTGAGCTAGATAATTAACATTTTAATTTTTAATACAGAAGAAACATTTATTTATTTTTGTGTAATTTGTAATTTTCTTTAAGTACCAACTTAACAACTTTACTGGCAGTTAGCGAACTGCATTTACAACTACATATAGCCGTTGGAAGTTAGGGACGGCCACTTTTCTTCGTCGCTAGGAGGGTATGTGTTTCTTTAATTTCTGGAAAAAAAAAAAAAAAAAAACATCTTGATTGTAAACAGCAAATCTAATTAGTCCAAGCAAATTTAAACAAACTTAAATTTGAACAAAATGAGAAAATCAATAAAATAACCTTGGACTTTAAACTAATCCTCAGTAGTCGCCTAACTTAATTGTAGTTTTTATATGTTGTATTTCTAGGGCTACTACATGCAAGTGTTGTTCATAATTACTTACGTGTTATGTTGCTTATTTTTATGATGGTCTTACATGCTCGAATTGTGTATTTGGTAAATGAGAGGCTTAATGTGTGGTAATCCTCCTGACTGCTAATAAATCTGGACAAATAAAAAATTGTTCAACTGTGGCAGTTACACTTGAAAATATTACGTGAAAACAAAACTATAGGCTATTCACGGTAAAATAAGCACTTTTGGAAGCCCTGCTTAAGATCTACTTGTATGCACGTTGTGTATTATTCCGCTTTATGTAAGATTAACATTACCATGGGCCTAATCACTCTATTCATGCGTCGGTCAAATGAATCTGTGAAATTATTGAAAAAAGTAAATATTTAACAGATCTGCTCATTTTTACACTTGATGCGTTAAAAAAATCATAAAGCAAAATACATAATTTAAGTTATCAGAAATGGCTATCTAACACTTTTTCTACGATGTTAAGATACGGACCTACTTCCCATCCATCGTTACCAACCTAACTGGGCGCATGTCACTCAGGGCGCCCGTTAAAATATATGCAGGTATGAGCAGTGACTTTTTTTTCAAAGGTTGATTTCAAGAGTGCTCACTTTATCGTGAACAGACTTTACACACCTGTATCTGATGAAGGCTACACAAAACAATTTTTTTTTGTTAAACTGTAGAATATTTTATTGTGTGAGGTGAGCTTTAAGATATAATTTTCATACATTTGCTCACACACATCAAAACTAAGCATGGGCATAATTATCCTAACCTATTTAGCATTTCCAGAGCTTTTACATGAATAGGTTTACGAAGAGTAAATATTCCGCAGCGGAGTTTTCTAGCCATAACATTTTTATGCAATATACTATTATTATACTGATAGTGCACGAATGCGGTGATTTGTACATCTGGTGTAATTTTCTAGATTTAGTTAACCTTTGTTTGCATGGGGCGGAGGAATATCCTGGAAGCAGAACTTAAGCAGCGATTCAGAAATGTTGGAAGTACTAGTGAATGGACTATATATTTGGTTTTCTTCTTTCAGGGGCCGTCACTTAGGCGTGTGTCATTTTGTCTCAGCTGGCACATAAAATTATGCAATTTAAAATTAACTCATGAAATCAGAATACCGTTTCGACTCTGTTAGAGTTAATTGATGGTTAATTTAACGCTTTTAAAAATCCCACTATGTTACGCAACTTTCCTCAACATCTAAAAATGAATTCTTCTATGGACCTAACGATTAGTTTCCACGCGTTGATCAATAGGCGCCGTGAATTGCTAGAATCATCGTCAATAAGTTTATACTACATAAATATTATCCTACTGCGTATAAAAGAACATTAAACTGATTGCAGTTTCCCGTACATTTGACATTACATTAAGTGAAAACACGGCACATTTGCTGCCGACGTTATTGTAACTATATAAATTCGAGTGCAATATTTATTTAAAAATAACCTGCCTATATTTTTTGCAGATATTGATTTCGAAACCGGCTACAGTTTGATATCTCATCAATATAAGTTTGTCAATTTGGATAGTTTAAGTGATTATTTCAATATTGTTTTTAATTTTGTAAGCGTCGAGAAATGCAATGGCACGGAAAGAAAATCTGGTCAGGTTTACATAAGAGCTTCGCCACGCTAAGAAAATGCCACGAAAAGCGGTAAGAGAGCATGTCAAAGAAAACATGACGATTGTGTTTTATCTATATCATTACCCTTTTCCAAACCACTCGTAGCTTTGTTAATTTGAATGTATTACTAACAAAATATATAGTGTCAAGTAATACCGTAAATGAAGAATATAATGTTTTATTCCGCCATATCAAAACGTTAATACAATAATTAACTTAAAAATTACGTTAGAATATTCATATATGGCACTAATTTTGACTTATTAGTCAGTGTCCTATAATATTTGCAGACATTGAACTTTGCAGTACGTAAGAATTAACTTAAAATTGCTAAAACACGCTTGAGCAATTTAGTTGTTATCCTTGAGTTTTTAGTACAGCACCTAACAGAAGCCTTAGCATAAAATCACTAGGAACAGACATAAAACAGGCAGCAATCATCAGCATGGAGTGATAAAATACTGTCACGTAATATTACAGTTTTAATTGCAAAACGCTACTTCTATTTTTCGCATATTTGCAAAAACATGTGAATAAAATTAACAATCGAAAATCATATAAAACATAGCATTTTATGCTCATATATTTTAAAAGTTTTGATAATAATGAAGAACATTTGGTCTTAGGTTTTTATCATGCCTTACGAGTTTCTCAAAATATTTAGGTAAATATGTTTACGGAAATATCACAGGAGCAGATGTACAGGTATTATCGAAATAACACAGATGAATATTGCTTCAGTGCCTAAGGAAAAGACTCTCAACTGCATTTAATAACGTTTAACTGATTTCTCCCATATACACATGTTAATCAGAGCTTGATATATGAACGTCATTAGTTAGCCAGAATTTACACCGGCACAATACTCGTTTCAAGCAGGAAGCAAAAATATGCAAAACAATTTAAATCCCATTTTTTTTCAAGTGTTTTCTTTATTGGTCTGATCTTTTAGCAGCACATATACAAAGGTCTGACATACCCTGGCAGGTTTCGTCAAGAAGCGAACACCTGGTTTAAATTAATTAAGGTCAGTTATTTTATTTCTTTTGAATGTAAAAAAATCACACAGTTATACTCTTTTCAGGAAAAAAACCCACCCTAAAATGTTGGTGAGAAATTTTATAAGTTTGAAGTACAAAAAAGAACGATATCCTTTTCTGTTTCACAGTATTATATTATAATAAGTAATTCATTGGTGGTGTGGATTTCATTAGTCAGTTTTTTGGATCTTCATGCCTCTTAACTTTGTTTCTGACAGATTGCTCGCATCACCTTGGCTAAGCGAGGTAGCCAAAATTTCCCCGAATTTTATCAATCATTGGCAGGAAGTATAAGAAAATTCGTCATCATATTTCAGTCCCTTTACTTTGACTGCACGGGGATATTTATGCCAGTCCTGTGTTACACATCTCATTACGTGGTCTGACGTGATATGCCCTCAACAGTTTATATACTCCCCCTGCTTTACGTCTCACCCCTATCCCTAACTTAATGGCTATTACACCCCTCCTCCTCTTATACACTAATTTGTCAGCGGGACGATAAATTTTTTCTTTAAGCTCTCCCGCTTCAGACTCTCCTCTCTCTCTCTCTCTCTCTATTTTTTTCTCTCTCTCTCTCTCTCTCTCTCTCGCCCTCTTTCTCTCTCTCCTACGTAGTCGCTAATTACGAGTGTGCCTTTCCACGCCGCCTTTTTTTCCTCTTCCCTTCTAGACGTCATAAATGTCCGTCTTAAGGACTACCATTCCCCTTTTCCTGGCTTGCCAGTGGACGCCAATCCCCTTCCTACTACCTACGTACTTCAAATAAGAGGGAGAGTAATTAGAACAGAGTGCGTCGCGCTGGCTTCGCCATACTGCGAATGCTGCTGTGATATGCACTTTGATGACCATGATCCGAGCACTCAGGCGTCCGCATCAGGGTCTTCTTCAATGCAAGGTTATCAATACCATTAGCGGCCATCGCTCGTAAGTGGTGGTCGAACCCGTACAGTGGATATAGGGATACAGAGATCTCACTGCATGCGCAGAATCCAACTCCGTCTCCCAACAATGAACTGCTGTGTTACCAACGTGACTGTCATAAACGAAATGGATACGATTTGAGGTTAGAACAGGTGCTTTGAAATGTTTGTATACTTCCCCTAACCAATTTTTAATGCAATTAGATTAAAGTCGAATTGGCAAAAATTACTTTATTAATTTAAAAACGAATGTCTTTTCACGATTAAGATACAAACAAACACGTTAATCACTGTTGACCATGGGACTTTGACAGTTGTGTTGGTTTGGGGTATGTCAATGTTCGGTACATACGCCAGTTCCTCTCACCTTCGTTATATGCAACTTGCTATGCACGCTTGTACGTGACATTGCGGACTCGCGGCGCGGTTTCGTTAAATACAGTTTCATTTTAAAAACACTAAATACATTTTGCAACGAACACTTTTGTACAAGGATTTCTTGTTTTTGCTACAGTATTCTTAATTACTCTATGTTCGAAAGTACCAGAGAATATCTCCCAAGTACCAAGGCAATGCACCATAGCCGACGTCTAAGCCAGAGAATAGTAATGACTGGTATAGCATTGCTTAACCGTAACTAATGCCACAAGGAAAAATAAATGTATATTTGAAATGCGAAGAGTTATACATATATGGAATATTTAAAGGAGAAATGGATTTATGTGAAGAAACAGAGATATTAATTAACTAGTTAAATTACCTCGGCTATTTCTAGCAGAAATTCTGTAACAACTTTCTCTATATCTCCATAAAAGAAGTATGAATAATTCATATAAAATAAATAATTTTCCATAAACTTAAAAGAAAATATAAGCGGGAAACATGCTGCAATCAGATTCCTCAAAAACATTCCAATGTTAATTAATTCTATATAAGGAAGAAATAATAAGATTAGAAGGCAAAGTCCGATAATTGCGTTTCTTTTAATGAAACTGTTATAAAACAATGAAAAATCCTATACTATTACCTTAAAGGGGCTCGGTAGTTTCCATATGTTCACATTATCCAAGGACATGATTATAAAACATTGTTAGTAAATATCAGAAGCACAGAATTATTTAAAATTTACTATTTATAATTATAGGCAACATCAGTTGGCCAATACCACACACCAATTGATTGCCTCTTATTCTGAAATGAAATCATTGATATTAAAACTTCCCGAATAAACGTCAATACAGTGACTTATCTGTGCAAATCTTGAAATCAGCAAAAGGCGATGAAGGCAGTTCTATGTAGTTATACACCAACGGTCTTCACAGCTACTCGGTTGAAACTCATCCTTTGGTGTAACTCCAAATACCATCCTCGATAGGCTGGTTCTCCAGAAGTCAAAAACGAACTGGACTCGGCCTGGAGTCGAACTCTGGATACGCCTCAATCTCTAACTGGTCCGCCGGTTGCTGAACTTGAAGAAACTTCGCCTCGGGCCGAACCTCCGACGAACTTCTTCGCAGGATTCGAGTCTGGCTGTGGTTCATCTTATTACGAAATTAATTCTTCTTCTATACGCAGCTTCAATAAAACTATTATTCATGTTTACATCTACATGCTATATTTCATCAAATAATAATGTGTGATGTTGTTAATAACTATTGATTCGTGCTGAAGTTAAGACTCAGTGTTCTTTCCGTAGAAGCTCGTTCGGGAATTTTTCAGTAAATAATTTACATTTTTTTGCTTTCCTATTGTTTCGAAATCAATAAGATCTGATTAGCTAACGGGCGTGGCCTGATACTTAGAAACAAAAATGAACAGTCTTTTTCTTTGCTACAGAAAATATAAAAAGTTCTACTTCTAGACCAGCTTTCTGGCATAGAATAAAAAAATTTTTTAACATAGATACTATAAACAACGTTAAATTCCACAGCCAACACAACTGTCAAAAATAAATAATTTTAAATATTCTATACCAAACATACGCCAAACAGATTACACATATTAACAGTTGTGGAATTAAAGTTTAGTTATACACATTCACTAATTATCATATTGTTTGAAAAATTTAAGTGTTACAGTGTATCGTGAGGATTAAAATGTTGCAGAAGTAGGGTGTCAAGTTAATCTTGTTTGTCACTTTGCATGCTGAACAACAAACTCGATTAACGATATCACCACAATAACTGAAGCATAGCAGAGAAAAACACGTTGTTCTTGGCACAATTTACACTTTTTTTGATTTTGCAGGGATTCTATTTCGTTGAATGTTATCTTCCAACATGGAAGGCAACACCACAAAACGTTTCTCTTGTTTCTGCACTGAAAATTTTAGTCAAACAGTAATGTCCACTGACACGTAGTTTTGAAAGAGAATTTCGTGATTAAGGTTACATGGTAGCTTAATTATATATCGACAACAATGCTGAGTAATTGTACAGCTTTAGAAGTAACTAAGCATAGAAAGTATTCTTGGTCATACACCAGTCACTATCAAAAGTCACGTGAAATAACGAAGCCCTGTGGAGCAGGAGCAATCTAGGAAATGAAAACTATAACAGTAAAGGAAATTCCCTTATGAAGCCATTTATACCTCAATCTCGTCACCACAGATTTCACTCTTCAGAAATCAGAATAAGCTCCTTCGAAAATTCAGGTTAGTTCCCCAGTGTTAAGGTTCGCCTGTGGTGATTGTGAAATAGGTCATAGAAATAATAATAAAACCGATCGTGCTGGATTTGGGAATTTTTCATATCGTTAAGTTGTCTGTAGATGTATAATGGTAGTCATATTCCAATTAATGGCACCGTGTAATTAAGTTTGACAATAATAGTAACTTTGTTTTTGAAATTAGTTTCCCATCCAGCAGTAGAGAGTAATTAAACTTCAGTTTAATTTCCATTCGCATTTAGTTGCTAATTAATTTCCTGCCGGTAACAAACTCCGCTGATATGGACTTGTTTTAATGGAATCTGCGAGACGTGCGGTTGATAACATTTAAGTTTACTACGAACTTAAAACTTTAATTTAAAATGCAAGGTTGGTTAACTTAATTAGGGTCACATCTGAAGATCTTATAAATCTAAGTGGTAAGGTAAACTTCCCTTAGTAAGAGACGATACTTACCAATAAGTCATCTAGTTACTGTAGGTGGTCATCACACCGTTTGTCTGTACGATTCTTGCAGTAGGTACAGGAAATCTACACTTTAGGAGAACATGCAAGATTGTGTGTTACTTGTCACATTGCTTTAAGGGAAATTATGCAGACGTTTGTATTAATTTGGAGAATTACGACGAAGTGTATGTATCATAATGGAGATACTAGGTGTGGAAGTTTTGGTATGTGTGTGTACTTTTATATATAAAACACTTCGCTAACCAGAACAGAACCATTTTGAAATATACAAGATATAACATAAACGCATGCCAAAACATTAGTTGGGGATCATTTCTGACATCTAGAGGATGACAAATATGTTATATTCACATAGATCCGGAAACGATAAGCATAATTTCTTTGCTACAGCACCGCTTCTGTACTCTGTTCCGGCGCTACGTCACACTATTTGAATAAAAACTTTGAAAAATCACCCCAAACATATTCTCTTTAGTCGTTTCTTAAAACATTGTAATATGATATTCTTTTCTATCAGTGTAACTTGAAATAACTTTTTTTTTCAGCAAAATTAATGTTTAACTTGCAATTTTTTCTATAAAGTTTATAGTTTAAATCAATAGTCAGTATTAACGATAAACATGGAGAAAAATGAACGTTGGGAGCAGCAGAAGGAATGTAGACCTGGTGTCTATGAGCCGGCGCATAGACACCAGGCCTGTCGGTAGCAGAACCGCCATCAGCAGCTTCAGGAATACACATTTCTGGTCGTCGACGAGCGGGCGCAGGTTCACATCTGGAACCGGAGCCAGAATCATCCGTAATGGGTACTGGCTCGAGTTCCTGGCGTCGGCGGCGTCTGATCGTCTGTCACTCCAGGCGGGGCACGAACCACCGGTCCACTCCCAGAGTTTATTACACTCCATTTAGAGTCACTTGTTTGTATGTAGGTCTATGGTAGGTTTCTGTGAGGTGTCTGTCTGGCGCCCACCGAGTCACTAGCAATCACGATGTATTTGGTGGACAAGTTGTCGATTACTGGTGGCGTGTAGAGTTTCAGTGCCAGGTAAGTCCTCATTTACACATGATTGTATGGGTAAAAGGCCATCCATACTTTGAAACACAAGAAGGAATTAAGATGATCGACCGCATGTGTGTACGTGAATTACCATTTGAAGATTCCGATCTGCGTGGGCTCGTATTGAAATGTCAAATACATCGACATGCACACACGTGTAAGATGAATAATGAATGTTCAGCATTCCGGTTCAACTTCCCGCGAAAACATTGCACTGAAACTCGCCTGATCGCAAGCGATAAAGACGACAGACGAGTCTGTGAATGTACAGTCTACCTATATAATAAAAAAAATTTGTTTAGGCTAAAAAGTGGAAAAAAAATTAACCGTAAAAATATTTTAAAACCAAGTTTATATTTATAAATGAACTAAAGAGATAAAAATTGCTGTAGGAGTAGTTACAGGATTTGTTGAACTTGTAAGACGAGGTCGAATATCCGTAATAAACTTTACTACAAATTAATATTTTTGTACCAATTTATATTTAGTATATAAATACCTGGCGCAATATACAACGTAAACCTCATTTGCGTAAGCGTAGTAAGCACATATCTTACATAAGGCTCTTAAATATTTGCGCCAAGATTTTATGTACTAAATTTAAATTGATACAAAAATATTAATTTTTATAGTAAAATTTATTACCGCTGTTCGAACATGTCTTGCAAGTTCTACAAATTCTGCAGCTACTCCTATACTTATCTTTATATTTTTACTTCATTTACATATAAAAGCTTTGTTTTAAATTGTGTTTTACAGTTAATTTATTGTACCCATATTTGGGCATGGTGATAAATAATCTGTAATGAAATTTCACTAAATGCGCGGGATTACAACTTTTAATGCAATGTGATGATTGCAACCTTTACGTATTTTCTTACTGATGGGGGATTTTATTTGCACTTACAATTTCAGAAGTTGGTTTTATTAATTCAAAGATACACTGAACACATTATTTTTATTTAATTCCGTAATAATTTCTTAAAATTGTAATTAAAATATGTTTATTTGCCATCTTTTTATGTTCATTAACTCCCTCAGTAATGACTTTAGGTCGTAAGCCATTTGTACATACTTGTGTTTCCTACCAACAACTTTGTAAGGAATCGCTTCTCAAACGTTGTAACACACTCAAAGATACACGCTGTATTTACTCAAAATAGGTAAAAGCTATTAGCGAGCATTCCCTTTGTTTGTTTTGCATACAGGCTACCAAATACACACATACTCACTATTTAGGCGTTGATGCGCACGGAGTGACACATTATTTTGTTGCAGTGCGGCATTTTTATTTATAACTGAACATCAACGTTGCCATCACCATGTCAAGCCAGTATAATCTATTCACAACCAAGTCGCATTTATTGGACCCACGGTAGTGATGGGCAGGCGATGGAATCGATTAAAGTCGAGTCTTTTGCTCTGGGAATCGAGTTCGTGGTAACACCTGCCGGCTGCTACGTATGGGTGAATCGCAGATCTGTATGTGTGTAACAAGACGTGGCCGTAAGCACGAGAACACGCAGACGCCCGTCTACAGACCACTAGTTCGTTAATGATACCAATGAAACGTGTTTACAGCAGCGCATTAATGTAAGCAACATGTCATAGCGTCTTAGCCAAATACCAACACTCCAAACCAAGTTAAAAATACAGTATTACAATATGCGAGTCCCAAACTCCAAAATTACCAGTGCATTTGCAAAAAGAAAACTATGATTATATATATATATATATATATATATATATATATATAAATTGTGGAGGGCCTTGTAGTACAGCAATTATATAATAAACCCCAAGATAATCTTAATGGCCAAAATAATATTACTTATTTGCACATTCTCCATAAACGTGGCTGATGGCACGTGTGGTTCTCATATTACAATAAAAATAATAAAATAAAACTATGCCCGCCCACTACATCATCTAAATTGTAGTATACAAGAAAAGAGGATATGAGGTGGCAGAACCTCACTCTAGGTGCACTAGATTAACTAACAGTCGATCCAGTTCACATTCAGGAAATCAGTCATGTTGACGATGTCGCCTTTCAATCGACTTCGCTTTTTAGACACTAGAGATCCTGTTTTCGAGACAATCGTTCACACGGAACTGACGTTGCTGGTGACGAGCGTGGGATATTTTGTTGTGTTCTGTCTCCAATAGTATTATTTGTCTCTTTATACAATGCGTATTCAGCCACGTATTTAAATGTGTATTTTGATCGTTTCGTTCTCTACTGTTCTTGTTTATTAATATCGCGCGGTCATATCATTAGTCTTCCCGTAGCGAGCGCGTGACGTCACACGGACTCGATTCTTCGCATGCGAAGCGAGTCCGTTGCTGGAGTCGCAAGAGTCGATTCTCGCGATTCCAGGCATCACTCGCGCACATCTCTAATCCATGGTACAATTGAACTAAAACACGATTAACATTAAAACGTGTAAAATAATGCCTCTTTTATATGTTACATATTCCATTGTTTTGAATTAATACCTCAACACAGCACACATTACATTCGCGTTGAAAAGAACAATTTTCTTTCAGGCAAAGGCTGTTCACGATAAAGTAAGCACTTTAGAAATGAACCTTAGAAAAAAAGTTACTGCCCCTACCTGCATATATTTTAATGGGCGCACTGAGTAACATTCGCCCAGTAAAGTTGGTAACGATTGCTGGAAAGTATTCCTATATTTTAACCTTGAATAAAAA
Source organism: Dryococelus australis (assembly GCA_029891345.1). NCBI lineage: Eukaryota > Metazoa > Arthropoda > Insecta > Phasmatodea > Phasmatidae > Dryococelus > Dryococelus australis. The sequence continues at coordinate 95,775,924 of CM056995.1, read as the reverse complement.
GTGCTAGGTAACCATTTGTTATAACTTAAAAGTATTTCTTTCGCTTTCTGATTTTTAATTCATCGAAGTGTGAAAATAAGTAGATTTATCAAGTATTTACTTTATTAATAATTTCACAGTTTCACTTGACTGGCTCATGTATAAAGTGATGAGACCAATGGAAATGTTAATTTTACATGAGGGGGAGGAATACACGACGTGCATACAAATAGATCATAAGCAGGGCTTTCAAAAGTGCTAATTTTGCCGTAAACAGCATTTATCAAACATACTTATCTGAAAAGTAAGGTCCCCTTGAACCAAATAAAGCATTTAAAAATAATTTGGTTGAGTCGAACACTTAGGCCTACTTGTTTTCAGTACACACAGCCATTTACAAGTACGCTAGTCTAATCAGTTTGTTAGCTCCAACATTATAATGCCCTGGTAGAGTCAAATTAATATCCCGTCCGGAATGAAAGAATTTGATTTCATTGAACATTATGGCATGTCTAGTATTACATAATTTGTGGCTGATACAAAATCTGCTTGGTCCATTAACGGCATTTATTTGGTTAGCTGTAGGTTGATCGGGTCATTTGATTGCTTTCGTTCGAATTTACCAGCTTGAGAGTGTTTATAACTTCTGTTACAGTGAAAATAAAAACAGTGCTGTGGCTTGATAATGACACAGCCGCAATGAAATAATTTCAATATAAAATAAAGAAAATATATGAAACTTGAAAACAATTTCACGTGTAATGCATTAGACACTATTTAAAAAGTAAGATACGTGTACATGGTAAACAGTCACCATGGCCGTGGGCGCTAAGGCGTGACCTTCGGAAATGTAGGATGATCCAAGGATAGGTTCAGGTACTCCTACCGTTCTATCTTCAACAACAGAAACTCCACTATCGTAGGGCAATCAATCTTTAGTTTCACCAACCAGTTTAGAAAAACGAGGACTAACAAACAAATATTTGTTTTCATCAACAAAACATTTCATTGCTCCAACACAAACTATTAATTTAATCGGTCAAAAGAAATTTGGTCTTATCCAACAAAACATTTTCCTTACTGCAGTTACACTTACTTATATGTCCATCTCGGTGAAAAATAAAATTATAAGAAACACATTGAAACCTGCATGACAATAATAAAAAAAGAAGTCTATGATGTTCGTAGCTGGCTTATCGACAATTCAGAGAAGAGTAATTTTTTATTTCTGTTACGCTCCACAACACCTTCCATTGTTTAGCATTCCACGATCATGCGACACAAACTTACACTCCGTGTTTGCAAGCACCAAGAGTGAAGTGATTTACGTAATATATCGGACGGGTCAGCAAGAGCAGGTGCTCTCACGTTTATTCTTCTGTTAATAAATCCACGCAACGTGGACTTAAATACGTTAGCGCACGACAGTGTCTCTCTCGCCGTGCGTCCATATGCGCCGCACCGCACCCTCTCAACCCCCTCTGCCGAACCCGCGAGATGTGATGAAAACAATCCTTTAGCGGAGGGACGTGGACGGTTTCCCCAGCGGAACTTCCATGTTCACCGCCGGGGTTTCGAACAGGGGTGTGGGGGGAGGGGTCGTGTCACTTCTCTTTCCCGTCCTCGACGGCCCGCTGCGTCCTCGCCGACTCGGAATGACAGAACGGATTCCCGCGTTGGAAACACACGGGAGTACTGTTGCGAGAAAAATCTGCGATATTACATTTTGACGAAGCCAATAAAAATCCCACCATCCCTCCCCCCTTCCACCATGCGAATGGCGGGGGGAAAGTGGGATGGAGGGATGACGAAGGGGTGGAGAGGTCCGCCTGATGGTAGCTAGGGGGGAAATGGAGTTGAAAATATTGCATAGAAACCGGCCGTGCGAGACGCCCGCCGACCGTAAGCTTCCTCCACCGTCCGCATCAGCGGCACGCGGAGCCACCATCGCATCACATCTCGACCACGCCATGCGCATAAAGGGATCTGCGATGACCGATACGAGGAAATCATTTCAGCTTGTTTCTCCTGCCTTCCCCTCCCGTCGCACTTCCCATCCGCATCACCCCAACCTTTGTTCCGAGCAGGAAAGCTGCGAATACAGCGCGCGCGTCGTGAATTTTTTAGAACTATGATGCGAGGAACGCGTTATCCGATCAATTTGCGTGCGATCAAGGGGCGCGCGTCTATCGTAGCGTGCGCGCGTCGTCGTGGAGAAGAGTGTATCAAGTCCAGTTTCTTTGCAATAAGCGCAAAGCATAGTTATGATAGTGTATCACACATCTGTATGTCATTCTCCCGCTTGAGGCAGCCACAGTACATTACTTCCCAGATTTAATCACAACATTTTTATCGTTCAATTTCGCTGCATAATATTTTTTTTTTCTTCGTGTGGCGAGGATTTTTTTTTTAGTGAAAGATGAAAAGTCGACGGGCTTTCTTATTATTATATTACTCCTCTATAGCCATTAATTATCGGAATAAAGAAACGAAGCCACTAGGAAAAACGGCAAGGTTAGAAGAAGTAATAAAAAGTAATTATCAAAAATTATTTACCGAATTCGCTTCATTATGTGAGTGGCAGTCTGCTGCATAACAATTCAGTCTAAGTTATGCTCGTGAGAATTTATTTATTTGGTAGAATATCAGTTGGCTTGAGTACTAACTCAGAAAATTTCACGAGGAGTTGAGAGGATACCTTTCGCTTGAACTATGTTGAAGAGTGTTTAAAATCCGCGTTCTTTTTAATTAAAACCACTTAACGTATCCCCATTATACCGACGTAGGAAATTATAACACAATTTGTAAGAAGTGCGAAAAACATTAATCACATTATAAATGCTATGTCCGAGGGCCCCAACATAGCTATAAATATCTTTCTTCTACACTGCTGTATCTCATGATATACTGCCAGTAAATATGAGAAACAATCATAGGTACCTCTACGCACTACACTTGGCTTCAAATTTTCCAGCTGTAAAATCATAGGGCCATAGCTTAATCTCACAGGTACACGCCGCATGACGGAAGCACTTATGGGCGATGATGCACAAGATACACGTGTCTGTCTCGCCTTGCAGCTCGCTTCCTTACGCGCATCACACGCGCTAAAGTTCCTGTCACACTGTCAACTTTTTGCCTTCAACTATATTTGACAATAAAATTTAAGGACAAAATACTGCCATCAAATTTTCCCTTCCAACATAGTTTATCAAATAATCTTGAATGTGTTTCAAAACGTGTTTCACTGTCAATTTTTTTTACTGGGAGAATATAACTTGAATTATTATTTTTAAATTATGCTCATAGTGAGATATTGCTTTTATTTTTCCGTGCGGTCCATTACAGGAAGAAATGAAAGTAATGTTGTAATTTACTTTCTTTTCTTTACTAAATCAAAATGTTATTAAGAAAACATTTTTCCAGCACAATCAAATTTAATCCCTCTTGAGTTCGTAATATTATGTGCAATATTCACCTAAAATAGCACTCATGTCCAGACAGTTTTTTTAAATAAATTAATTATCTTAATAACTTACTTCGTTTCAAGCATTGTTAGTTATTTTAAATTTCTTGACATCCATTTTTGTCGTGTATGATTCTGATTGGCTGACAGCATTAAACATCAAATACATTTTAGAACCGGTCCAATTTTCAAATGTTTGATGGAAACTGAATACATCCAACTTTTTCAGATAATTATGTCGGCGTTTATGACGTTTCAATGACGTCATAACTGTCCAACTTTATTTGACCAAACTTATTGGAAGCAGCTTGACGGGCGGAAAGACGCGAAGGCAGAATAGCGACGGAAGACAAGGCCAAGGGAAACGAGAGTTCCTCGATAAAAACCCGCCAGCCAATGAAAACATCTGCATCGTACGCCGTTCTCTCACATGCTAAAATCCCGCTTACCTCGCCGGGTTCACATCGGTAAGAGGCGAGTTGTCTGAATACATCACCGAGGCCTCCAATTTCAAGAAAAATATGGCATTATAGATTTTTCGCCGTATCTTCAAACTTTTTAAAAATAAAAACTGTGAAAAAAACACCCCATGTACAACATGTTTGGTTGTTTCCTAAATATGTCATGGGAATTGATGTTATGTGTGTGTGTATGTGTATATATATATATATATATATATATATATATATATATATATATATATATATATATATATAGGAAGTCAGCCTGAAACAAAATATTTAGTTGAACCAACTCTATTTTGTTTGGCCATAAACAAACTAGTATTTTTCTGCCTCAAAAAAATCGTTCGGTGCGTTCATGCATAAGGCACTCTCTTCCTATTGAAAGAAACAATTACATAATTCCCCTTGTTTCAACAGTCTGTTGCCTCTCGTGCTCTATTATTTTCAAGGTTGAGCAGCATGAATAATGCTTTATATAATTGGCTGCTTCACCTCAAGGTTAGTTAATATCGCCAGTCTGAAGATTAAAACAGAGAACTGGAGAAATGAAGCAGGTCTTTCCAGCCTTCCTTCTGGCATTTGCGTTAATTGAGAGTTAAGTAGGAGTCTACACTGACCTTTACTTTAATACTTAATTTCATTTCTTGAAAAATTTTATTTTCCATTGTAAGTAGTCGCAGATATTTCACGATTTAATGTAGAAGGCTCTTGCTTTTTACTTGCAAATGCACTCATTTGCAAAAAAAAATTGAATAACCTGAACGTAACTTCGCAGGGAAACTTAAATGGATAGTGGCACAATAAATGGCATATGTTTACAGAAAACAAAAATATTGTACCATACCAAGCATTTATTGCAAGGGACCAACACTTGACACATAATACGACGTCGGACCACCCGTAGCACAGATACAGGTGGCGATACGGTATAAAAGTAAAGGATTTACAACATTATAATATCGCAGGTAGGTATGTACAGGTAGGTAGGCCTACTTACTTTCAACATTCACGATGACAGAAATTTCCTTCCATAGTTTCCTGCTAACTTCCCTGTTGTGGTAAGATTTTGAGAAGGTATCCCAGAGTTTTTCTCTATTGGATCAACGTAAATAACGTTTCCACATCCGTGACATCCACTTCCATTATCACTTCACACAAATTATTCGACGCAAAGAACACAGCGAGTTTTGTACTATCACGCCGTCGCGCATATGATAGCACTAGGAACACAACAAGTTAGGTGCAACGTAGAGAGGCATCGGCGCATTCGGCCGAAAAAAAATTATTTGGTCGGTGTCAGACGTCGGCAGAGTTCGGCCGAGTGGGTTGGTCATAGTGTAACCACTCAGACGATTAAGTACTTTCCTTTGTCCAACAATATCGGTCGTATTCGGCAGAGTGAAAAATCAATCAAAGTCGGATCCAGTGTAATCGTAGCCTTAAGTTTGCCGCCTGGGTAGGCCGCCGAATGGTGTGCAGAGCTACAGCAGAAAACGTTTTATTAAAAGACCGTCAAGGTGTCTGAGTGAGGTCTACTTGCGAATAACATTTAAGAAACGTTACGCGTCTGTATACGTTTTTCAGTTTCTCCATTTATCTCTATCGCATTTTTTTGTGATAGTGAAAATTGCTCTAACGGGCGTTTGCACGATCATTTTAAGGTATGAATATTCCTCTACCAAACATTAAAAAAATAATAGGTACGTGCATCAAACTTTTGTTTTTATTATTACGTCATAAAATGACAGGGTCTCCGCTGAAAGTCTCCTAGAGGCGCGTTATCGACGGCAAAACTGCACGCCAGTTCAGTTCTTTGCGTGTAGTAGAGGCGATGAGAGAGTTGATGCGCATGTCTCGCTCCAATGCTGTAAGGCCTCAGACGTGCAAAATTCCTTCAACCAGGCGGCCACCTTAAGTGCCTCAGCAGCACTCTGAACGCGCCCGAGGCCAGTAGACACAGAACCTACGTCTCGGACGAACACGTGCAAGGAAGACATTTGTCTACGGACTGGCTGGACAGGGAAGTGAACCAGCGTCCTCCCAGAAGCATGTTACTTTATCACCACTGCTTCACCTAGCATGCTGACAGGTATATTTTCATTATTATTTACGACAAATTATATCCGCCACACTTGTAAAACTCTCTGAGTCTGTGCCATCCTGTTTTTCTCTAATGTTTTCACATATATTTTGTCAAAAAATTACAAAATTTATTTCATAATCAATGTGAGCTTTAAAAAAGATGCAAATGAGTAATGCTGGAAATAACTAACAATAAATAGACCATGTGAAATCGTATTGATTTATTTTACGTTGTTATTAAAGTAAACGTTTCTTACTAACATATTTAAGTTTCCAGGTAGTTTGTTGGAAGTACTTTTATTTGTTACATATAAAAATTTAACTCATTCTCTCCAGCGCAAAAACCTTGGCGTTTTTATGCATGCTCGTTTACGTTATATTTACATGTGGCCTTAGTACATTTAGTGAGTATCATGAAAGTAGAACTTCAGCAGGGCTTCAGAAAAATTGAAAGTAATAATACTTCACTGCAAATCTGATTCTATGAGAATTTCACTGTTTCATTCAGTCAGCAGAACCTGACTGATTTAACAGTCACTTCAGTAAATTAAACTGATGAATCAGTGAAAAAATGCCAGATTTCCTTCACTTATTCATTAAGTGACTTTTTCACTGATTCATCAGTCTTTTTTTTTTCCGCTGTTTTTCAGTGATTTATTTTTGACTAGCGGATCAGTTAAACAGCGTGTAAAATGGCCGTCAAACAACGTTTAAAAATTGCCGTTAAACCACGCGTACAAAGTAAAATAACAACGAATAAACTAATAAAACCAATGCAAAATAATTTCTAAAACGTGCTTCGCCTTTCAAAATCCCCATTTTACGAAGTAATATAAACATTCAGTCTTCAATACATTTTTACGTCTTTCGTGTCCTAACGGTACCAATAAAACTAAAAGCAAAAAGTAAGAGCACACAATTTAAATCTTCGCGATTTCGATAATACCTGCAAATCACATACTTTCCTCTTATTTTAAAATCTTTCTTGGTAGCGCAGATGGCACAGTAACGCCAGGAAAACGAATTGAAGGGGGTGAGTGAGTTCAACCCTGGCCATCAGAAAAATAATTTTCTTACTTTTTTTAATTGCGCAATATAAATAGTGAACTATCGTAAATATGTTTATTTCACGCAATTATTTGCTTACATTCAATAAAAACCACATTTAATTCGCCAACGCAATCGGCCGTCACTTATTCAATCAGTGAAATTGTTTCAGGTCACTAATTCAATTAGTGAATTTTTTTCACTGAAACGTTAAGTTTTTTTTCCACTGATTATAAGTGGAGCCATTTTCACTGATTCGAGTAGTTGAATTTCAGTGCGAATCAGTGGTTTCCCACTGATTCGGATTTAGAGTGTAGTACTGTATATACCTGGATTAATAACTGTTAATGGTAGAAAAGACAAATATATGTATGTTTGGTGTTCAGCACGAACACTGACTTGGACGCCCAAAGCGAATTAGACAAAATGATTTTGTGATGGTCTGTCGTAGTCTTCGTAATATGAGGACGAAGGACAATCAAACTGTCATAAACTTGGGGAGGATATTTTCTACTATTGAAAAATCATCGACCTGGACTTTAAGTGCACCAATCACATGTCCATAATACTGGGACGAAGTTTGAGCGGGAACTCCTCATCATAGCTGGCTCCGAATCACTTGCCACCGATTCAGAGATAAAACATATTTGAGTATTTGTGGGATCGATGACTTGATCCTGCTACACTGAAAAAATGATTTTGTGGCGGCCACAAAAATATTTTGTTGGTATTCACCTGCCAAAATTTTTGTGGTGTACACAAAATTTTTGTAGCTGCCACAAAATAAGATTTTAGTGTGTGTGTGTATGTGTGTGTATGTGTGTATGTGTGTGTGTATATATATATTGGAATTTTGATTCAGCAGCCAAGTCACATGAACACAATGCCAGTTTTGGAAATTACCGACTTCGAAATAAACTAACACAGAGAAACAAATAAGATGTTTGTTTAAGGAGAATGGTGCACGAAAGCTGTATATTTACCAGATTTTCTATATAAGTCGTTTTCCAAAGAGTTTGTTGAAATTTTTGGCTCGGCAAGACGCAAATAATAATTTTCAACGCCGTTTTATGTTGTTAGATGTTCACTACGTTCATTATTCTCGGAGCACTGATGGAAGAAGTGAGAAGAATTTTTTTTTCTTACCTTCAATCTGAGTTCTGAGAATAGCGAACGCAAGGAATTTTCAACCATGCAATAAGATGTTCAAAATTGTTATTTACGTCTTGTCAAACCAAAAATTTCGAAAAATCCTCTGTAAAATAAATTGTTACAAAAATTATATAAACATACGATTTTCGTGAATATGTGAAACTTGGGCGCATTTAATTATAACAATTAACAAAGTGATATCGGGGGGGGGGGGGGGAAAGGCACCTACACACAGGTGGTCGTATTTACGGCCGTAAATAAAACCTGAATTCGCCACGAACCGACGAGCGTAATACTCGTTAGTGGAGCGTTAGCAGCCAGCGGCATTCACCGCTGAATCACGTAGTCGATAGTGGATAAGAGGCAATGGGCAGATGGGCGAGTATAGTGAAAAGAACTCAAGGCATCGCTAACAGAAAATGCCGTGCGACCAAGGAAAAAAAAATAAAGGAGAGGTAAACCGAAGCAAAAAAATTTCAGTAAACTTTGGTGCCTGCTCCTTCAACAAGATTTACACGAGTTGTTAAGAAACTCGTGTAACGTGCTCTTGGGGCCTGTGTAGGGGACTGAGTGGATACTGTTTTGAGTAGGAATCCACGTAAAAAAAAACACCGTTGCCTGGTAAGGCGAAATAAAGTCAAGTGCTTCAATCGGCTGCTTATGCTTGGTTAAAGACCTTTACTGACACGAATTAAAATGGGAAAATGTTTCAAATAATCTAGTTTTTCTATTATTGGTTTGCAATTTTTCGGCGTTGCATTCTGTTCCAATACAATAGCTGCCCAATGTAGCACCACCCAACTTCGTCGCAAACGATACGTTAAGTTTTTATTCAAGAACGTATTCTACTTATTTATTTCTACAAATCTTAAACATTTGTGATAGAAATTTATAAACAACTTGTATGAAAATGTCCCTTAAACAGTGGTAAACACTGAAACATGCGAAAGATATACTTCCTATCAAAAAGTAATTGGGCACCTGTCCACAATGTTTGCTCGGTGGTTGTCACCCCGTTAGAATCTCGTAGGGCCACCTCTTGCAGGTATAACAGCAGCCACCTTGTCTGGCATGCTCTCTAGGAGTGTTTGCAGGACATCCACGGGGATTCGTTGCCATTCCTCTTGCAACCATTCCATGTGTTGAGCAATGGATTTTGGCCGCGCCTGACGAGCCCTCACCTGGCGATCCAATTCGTCCCAAAGATGTTCTATAGGATTGAGGTCGGGGCTCTGGACGGGCCAGTCCTATCGGCGAACATTGTTGTCGGCGTACCACTGCATAGTAGCCCTTGAGACATGGCACCTGGCATTGTCATCCTGGAAGTAACACGGGTCCATTGCGTAAAAACCCCACAATGTTGGGAGCATTTCATTACCCAGAATGTTACAATTGGCCTCTGTGTTCATGCTACCATGGACAAGCACCAGAGGTCCTACGCCGAAGGCCATGAAACACAAGTCAACTGACGTACTGAATTACATATCTTCACGGGTGCCCAATTACTTTTTGGTAGATAGTGTATATCCGTGACCTATAAAATTATTATAATTATAAAACCCAACAATTTTCAAGATACGGGCATGTTTTTTAATTATTTGAAAATTCATACATTTGGTCGGTATTTTGCATGGAATTGCTACAAGGATAGTATATTGATCGTGCTGTTTTTTGCCTAATATTCTCGAAGACGTATCAGATGTACATAAAGATTTGCTACTAACCAATACTGTATTTACAGAAAGTTAGCGTATTTTTCAGATTTTGATTTTTTTCTCAATCTGTCGCACATCGCGATGAAAAATTTGTGAGTTATAACATTAATAGCACATTTTATGCACGTGACACTTAAGTATATTTTTCCAATATGTTAATTTTATAAACATTCATCCTTTTGCCATTTTCATAGCAAAAACTTTGTATCTAGAAGGCGAAAGCAGAGGTGCTATACCGTGTTACGATCTAAAAATAAGCATGTTAAAGACTCTTCGCTTACTCGGTGCAATTTTTGTGCACCGCCAAAGGCCAAAGTCAGGCTGTTTTGCACATTTAAAATCTCAAACGAAATTTGTTTTAATTTTAAAAAATATTATGTTAAAAGGCGATTTTCAAGTAAAATATTTTATCTCCAAATTTATTTTGGGGTAGAAGCGCACCATTTCGACGGTCAAGACGTCATAAAATAGCCGAAGGGTGACGTCACAACTTGACTGATAGGTGGCTTCAGCTCCGATGCCAGATGGCAGTGGGCACTGTAGCAGCTTTTTTTTATTCTACACCGTATTTCACCCAACTCTGTACACATGTAGTACGCAGTAAGGACACCCATCCGGTATAGTTTGTTACCATGGCGTGTGCTTGTTTTCAAAATGGTGGCCATTTTAATATTTAGAGCGCTATTTTATGTTTCGGGAACCATGTAACGGATCTAGACCAGATTTATTGTTTTGACAGTTCACTGCGTAAATATTTAATAATGCTATTCAAAATCACGTTATTACTTAAATAGTTGAGGTAATTATGTTTAACAGTACGTTAAATTGGTATTTATAACATACCATTTAACTAATTTTGTTGAAAGTTTTTATGCTGAAAGTAATAAACTGCTACTATAAAACATTGTCACGACGATGGCTGCAGGCCTGATAATTTCCATATATGCAACACACATCGTAACATATATGGAGTAGGGACGTAGCTTCTTTCAGCACTCGCTTTACAAATTCATTCTTCATCACTTTCATACGTGCTCACGAGGTGTTTCCGTAGAAGCTGCTTAGTCTAAACTAACCAGTCCACACTTTCAATAATTAACTTGTACTTAAGAGGGGAGTGTTTAATGCCATAGAGCGAAATAAGATACTAAAATTCTATGTAAATTCCTGTTAAATCACTTAGAGACCGAAATAAAGGTTGTTCACCATAAAGGGAGCACTTTTGAAATAAACCTTGGAAAAAAGTCACTGCTCCTGAACGTATATTATTTAATGGGAGCACTGAGTGGCATTCGCCCAGTAAAGTTGGTAACGATGTATGGAAAACAGTTCCATATCTTAACGTCGAATAAAGAGTTTTAGTTAACCATTTCTGATAACTTAAATTATTTATTTTGCTTCCTGTTTCTTTAATGCATCGAAGTGTGAAAGTGAGCAGATCTGTATAATATTTACTTTCCTAAAAATTCCACAGTTTTACTTTATTAACGCATGAATAAAGTGATGAGGCCCATGGCAATGTTAATTTTTCATTAGGCGGGAGAACACACAACGTTCATGCCAGTAGATCTTAAGCAGTGATTTCAAACGAGCTCATTTTACCGTGAACAGCCTATAGCAAATTGACTATATTTCTCACATTCATAAATCATAAAGCTCAATCATTTATTTAAAACGTTAACTTACCAGTGGTGTACAGATTAAATCAAACCTACAATGAAACCTGAAAATCACTTATCTGAGTATCACTTAGCCTTAGTGCCAGTACCATTTGGGATCCCGTATAGAATAATCTGATAAACTAAATGGCTGGACGTCTACTTTAAGGGGTTCTATATGTAACTTAATTATAACTAGCTACCACAGAGTCACTCCTCGCTCTCTCTGGGTCCAGCAGGGGCAACACCTTCCATGGCTGGAACGATCACACACATCTCGCTACCACTTCACTATACTCCAGTCTTCTTCACTCCTGCACCGACTTCTGCTGCCAGCAGGCTGGCAGTGCATTTAATGGGTGCCTGCACCCTAAGGGAACCCATACCTAATCTTTAATGACTTCCTGGCAAGTGGTTTGGGCTGCACGTTGATGAGTGAATGAGTGAGTTAGTCAGTCGGGACATCCATTTTATACACTTAAATATTACATCATTAGTACAATATTTGCACTTTCTTGTAGCAAGATTTCTAGTAATTGCACCAAAATAAAATTTTGTAAATAACATTTTACACTGCATTTTAATTGAAAATCAAATCTATTTTTCTTCACAATTTCTGCACGTATAATTAGCAAACAGCTTCAATAAATTTCTTAAAGAAAATTATTAGAAAAATGAGACAAAATGATAATTATGTTATGTTTCTTCCAGAACTTTGTCCCTTGTCATTAATTAATTTCGCTACCATCATTGAACTAAAAAAAATCTTTCATCTGAGTAAAAAATGCGATGTCAGATTTCACCTTATTATTATTAAACAATAAAGGATACAATTGGAAATTTTTTAATAACTGCATCACCAATTACGACAATAGCCATACAAATGGATATTGCCACAAATGGAAAAATATTTTACTGTGGCTGGAAGATTCACAAACCCCACAAATATAAATTTAATATGTGACCTCAAAAAATCGAATGTTAATGAAGACATTATAAAATAATTGTATGCATATAAAGTTAAATTAAATAAGAAGAAGAACAACAAAAATAGTTTCTAACCGCAACGTCATGTCTGAAGGCTGAAATAATTTGCCCCCTCCCCTCCTCTCCCATCTTAGCAAAAAAAGTACACATTTCCGGGCATGGGTTTCGTATTTTAGAAGGATCAATACGTTCTCCTGTATAACTTATTACGCGTTGTTTCTTTTTTTTAATAACATCCAGGTTATACAAAAATTCGACACAAAATTTCATCAAAAATAGTACAATATAAATACGCAGAATTTTGTATTTTTAATTTTTATGGCATTCCTAGTAACCAGATTCGGCAACAGAAAAAGTCGAACGAAATAATTTTATTTGATTCTTCTACGTAATTTTTCCATAACATGAAATTCGTTATTGGTATGTTTTTCTGTTCGTTTAGGTTTTACTCTCCTTTGTATTAATGACGCCATATATAATATTATTTAGTGAGCGATTACCTTAACGAAGAGAATCGCGGTTTGGCTGTATTGGGGATATGGCCGTGGGTTTTACGTAAACACGTCTACGTTAGCGGGTAACATGTTCTTTGGGATACGGGAATGAAGAGAAAGTAACGAGATGAAGGCTTAGCTTTTGTGGCTTTAATCGTCGGACCTAGTCGACCAAAATGAGCGAGCGAGCACATTGGAATCAAGAGACATACCGCCCGGAAATTGCCGCCCACACCCCATACTTGCCAGCAGTCGTAGCGGGCACCCACCCGCACTTCACACATTGCGCAGTGCGGCGCCAACTTAATTAAGGTCGCATCGAAGTCGTATACCCGACCGAAGGAGACCACTCTTATTTCACTCGTGTTATCAGTAACGAGATACTAGTGTCGGAATGGATCATCTTGCAAAGCGTTACATCACCGTTTACGTCCAGGCACCGCATGTGTCGGTCTGATTTGAAAGACGTATCCACGTCAAAATTTTGTCACTGAAAAATGTTTTATTTACTCATTGTCCGTTCATTGGCAGAATAAAAGAAACAACAGCCATTCGTATGTTTAGTAATTAATATACTAGCAGGGGCTCTCAATTTATCGCTGCAAATTTTTAGAATTTACTTACCGAAATGGAGTCGGTAATGAGCCAAGATCGTCACTGCAAGAACGCGGGTGGGAAGTAGGGCTGTATATATCCCCTATTCAATATCGTTACGAAACGTATTGACCATATCTGTATCGGTGATATATATATCGCTTCCAGATAGTACCGAAAATTGATGGCGATGTATCGCAAATATTGTTCATATTCAATTCGCAAACATCGGCATCGCATTTATCGGTCATATTGATATCCAAAATATCGCGTATCGCCAACATCACATACCGCAATTATAGCACACTGCTAATATTACACATAGCTAATTTCGCATATCGATATCACATATAGATAATATCGCATATCGATAATATTGCATATCGATAATATCGCATATCTATAATATCGTGATATACGCCACAATCGCAGTTGCTATATTTCAGACATATTGTTTCGTGGTCGTTTACCGTCATCTCACACAGCCCTAGAGAGAAATACACAGACATAGACGTCAGCAGCAGCATGATGAGGCATCCGGAGCCGTGAACGTTGCGGAGGGCGGCGAGGAAATAACTCAAGTGGAGTCCCGGCCGGCGGCGCAAGGCCCCGACACCCAGCTCCCGCAGCAATTTATTTTTCAATTTCATCTCTTGTCAGCGCGCTCGCTGTCCCCCGAGAAGCCGCCAGCCACTTCTTCCCCGGCAAAGGCGGCCAAACTGTGTAATAAAATCCCCCTTTACGGCGCCCCGCGTGGCCACAGACCCTCCTCGCATTTTAAACGTTAACGGTATTAATTATGGAATGTCTTCTCCCGCTGCGAGCAGGTGAACTCGCGGTGCCGCAGCGACGCCGTTAGCAACCGATAGTCACAAGGAGGGGGGAGCCGCCATCTTAGGTGCATCGGCCATTAACAATATCATAGTAACGATAACATAATAACTAAAGTCTCTTCGTGGTGAACTGAACACTTTTGAAAGACCTGCGTAAATACTATTTGTATGCACCTTGTGTAGTCTTACACCATGTGTAAAATCAACATTTCCATGGTCCTGATCATTTTATTCATGCGTTGGTCAAAAGAAACTGTATAGAATTATTTTCAAATAAAAATGAAAAAATAGTTAAATAAAACGCTAATTCTTACACTTGCAGTGAGACGCCAGCGCTAGTGGCGTCGCCAATAACTATGCTATCGCTCTACCTGAAGAACTTTCTCCGTGTAGGCTCGTATCTCCTCCTGTTTCCTCCCCTTCTTTCCTTTTCCAGGTGTATGTCACCAGCTTCCCCCCCCCCCCCAATCATATTAAAATGTTGTAGTTTATTTGTGCTCAGTTTGTGCTAATTTGTGCCGCAAATATTAGAGTTTGAGCTAATTTAGTTTCTGAGATATTAGCATATCATGGATGGGGGGGGGGGCTGGGGACATGCTAGCCCCCCTCCCACCTCCTCCGATCGCAATAAAATTTTGTAGTTTATTTGTGCTCAGTTTGTGCTAAATTGTACCGGAAATATTGGAGTTTGTGGTAATCTAGTTTCATAGATATTAGCACATCAAAGTGTGTGTGTGGGGGGGGGGGGGGGGAGAGCTGTGGCTTGCAATACCCCCTTACATCTTCCCCTTGAAACCAATTCCTATTCAAATAAAAACTTCTCGTTTATTTGTACTTTGTGCTCAGGTAGTGGTAATTTGTAACAAAAATGTTTTATTATGTTGTATTCTTGTAACTGAGCTTTAGGAAATCTATATTATGTAGCATTTTTTTTGGTGGGAAAGGGAATTCGTGCGGATTCATACTAGGCCTCCACTTTCACATTTCGGAATTAAAATTCTTTTTATTCAGGATGCCCAAGTTTTGCTAAAAGTATAGGATTATGCGCTATTCACTTGGGGAATAAAAAAAGATTGAGTAGAGGGCTGTATGCATGCAGCTTTCTACTTTCATTTCATTAATCGCATATATATGTGATTATATATATATATATATATATATATATATATATAATAGTGCCCAGGTTGTAGAAATTTTTTCAATTAGAAGACTTTATGCTTTCATGGCTATTGAGAAAAAGAATTTTTTAAGGGGGAGCGTGGTTTCATACTGCTTCTCTACTTTCGCTAATCATACTTCTTCCAATCACAATAAAAAAATACGTTATTTATTTTTACTCAGGTTGTGCTAACTAGACCTTAAAATATGAGATGGTGTTATAACTTGTTTAGTGATGCATCGGCATATTGTTTTTATTGGGCGTATGGTACATTATACTAGTTCTCAATGTCTCTTATCACAGTTAATGTAGATCATTTGTTTGTAATTTTTTGTGACAGATTGTACTGCAATTACTAGAGTTTGTGTTATTAGGTTTCTTTGATGTAGGTAAATTTAGCTAATGGAATTGCGAAGGGTGGAGGGGTTGACGGGGTAGTATGTCTGGATTCATGCTAGCTCTCTACTTCTACCAATCACAATAAAAGTTAAGTGTTTATTTGTTCTTAGTTTGTGTTAATTTTTGAAGTATATATTTGTGGGAGCTACTCACCTCTTTTTATACAATTTATCTGTATCTGTTAGTGTTATTATATTGAGTTGTTTACCTATTTACCAATATCTTGTCTTGCTGGGATGTGTTGTACAGTAACCCAAGGCATACAGCGAGAGAAAATTTGCTAATCAATGATAAGGATAAATCTTAAGCATTTTGCAGTTGGTTCTAGTTTTTGTCTTATTGATAATGCAAATGTTTTGTTATTTCGGTTTTATGGGCATTATGTGCTGGCCTGCAAAGAGCGGAATGAAGGCAGTTATATTTCGCTTGCTTCTTTCCCCCCTTCATCATCCACCCAGCCCAGTAAAGTATAAATTAAAATTAAGTGATTTGAGATTTGTATATGTCGAATGGTCTTATAGTCTACTACTTATTTTAGTATACCTTCACGATAACATTTTTTGCACATCTGTATGTCTGTGATCACTAACAGGCTTCGGTATGCTGAGCCACCCTCAACGTAACTGCGGCGATCTATTTTGTCTTGAGCGTAGGCTTTTAGGGAGGAATCATAAATCCATAAAACCAGCCCTAGTCTGGCTGTGGGGTCACTTGCCGGTCCGCTAGCCGTTCAAGTATATCTGCGTACTTCCCTTCCAGACAGCCAGTGCAGACAACTTGACAGTCCTTTGAAGAAATCTAAGGGTTTGCAGCATTTATTCAAACTAAGTGTGGCCAGCAGGGATTTGGCCAAGCCGGCTGAATAGCGTGATAAACCATGCAAATAGAGAAGTGATGCTATTCTCTGGTCACAGTTTGTAATGTCTATTATATTTTTTATTTCGTTGTAGTATTATTTAAATCTTTAACCCTCCAAAGCACATATAACTCCTTTACATCGCCTTTTTAGAGACAGTAGTTGATACATTTTTGTTACAGAGTATAGGGAAATTTTTTAATTACAATGGCTTAGAGGGATATGACAACACCTGGATTCGGAGAACTGTTGATGGCCTGTTAATGAGATTGAAAATTATATGGGCTATTATTTTCCACATATTAAGGCTGTTACTGCTATCTACAGTGACAGCAATGAAAAGTTTTTCTAATATGACATGTGAATAGCAGACCCTTTACTGCACTTTTAAAACGATTGCTTGAAATTTTTCCTTATTTAGATTTAGACGCAATTTTTAATGAAAAATCTCAAGTTCCAACGGCTAGTCACAAATTATTGAATTAAAGAGCACAAAACTGGTGTATATTTCAGTGTGTAAATTTAGAGAAGGATGGAGAGCTTAGATATCATCTACCACGTCAATTATGCAGACCAATGTTAATTACTTGTGATTTGAATATTTTTATGTCTCGTGTTTTATGTAAAGTTAGAGAATTTGTTATTTTAACTCTGTTGTCAAATATTGTTTATGTGTTAAACATGTCCTTAATATACTAAGAACTGTGTTAAACATGTCTCTTAATATGCTAAGTTTTACGATCTTCACCTCCTGATATGATAACTCTTTCAAAACAGGCGCCCTACCGAAGCAAGAATACGCTTCAAGGAAATAAAGTAGGAAATAAACTCACCATGCCTTGAAGAGAATCGTAACTTTTTTGAAATGATAATAATTTCTCATTCGAAAATAAACAAAAACCGCATTGCAACAGAAACCCATATATTTATTTTATTTTATATTATATTATATTTTATTTATTTATTGTGTCATACTTAGAACCACATCTTTTGCGAAAAGATTTCACGATTACTTACACCGCAAAACTCGTAAGTTCGACCTTAAGTGGTTGGATAATTTCGCCTCTTACGCGTCTTAGGTGTCTGCAAACATATCACCAACGTTCAGCGTCGAGATGACTTAATTATAAGTGACACAGTCAAATAGAACATGTCTTCACGCACAGACACGCGGTCAATAGCCAAATAAAATTTGCAACTGAGCACATACGAAGTTGAAGTAGAGATTGTGCATAAATCTTTTTGCGAAATGCAGGTGGTCCTAGTCATATTTACAGTTAAGAATTTTGAAAAAAAATTCTGCACGCCAAATAATTGATTTTCAGTTACTATAGTAGTTCCAATTAA
Organism: Dryococelus australis; assembly: GCA_029891345.1. Classification (NCBI taxonomy): domain Eukaryota; kingdom Metazoa; phylum Arthropoda; class Insecta; order Phasmatodea; family Phasmatidae; genus Dryococelus; species Dryococelus australis. The sequence goes on along the minus strand of CM056995.1, from coordinate 95,757,692 downwards.
TCACCATGTTTCTGATGAGATTTTAATCTAATTAGACTTTATTAACATTAAGCATATATCGTTAAGCAGCTTTAAGTATTTCCTCGTATTATTTTGGCCTGAGTAATTTAACTTCTAAGACAGTTTATGACGCCAAGGCAAAATTTTCCACTGGCATGCAAATACATTAAACACAAAAGTTTCGCTCATTATTATAATATCTACGTCTCGTTTCAGAACTTTGTAAGCGCGCCTTGTTTGGGATTTTCCTGAAAAAAGAAAATTCGTTGTTACTGATTCCGGGTCAATTAATCGTTTGCATAACCCTTT